>OU015688.1:20000000-24800000 GCA_907165295.1 Nomada fabriciana
TTCATCTAGTTTGATCAAATATCTGAAGTCGACGATGTTGAAGTATTCATACTTGATCAATTTGTATAGTGAAGTCTTAATTCGATTTTTATTTACGCGAGTTACATAAAGTGAATTCGACACTAAATAAATTCAGACGTTTAATTACAGTGATTTGAAATGGAAGTGGAGGTAGTAATAAATAAACTGCAGTAAGTTTGTTACGAAACAAAGAATTATTAATTTGAATATATATTTTTCACCAATGCAGTTTAGAATCACTCATAAACATTATTTATATTGTACTTTACTAATATTAGTGTGAAATTAATTTTATTCTTGGATAACTCGGCAAAATTGATTGCAAGGAATTGAGCTGCAGGAATAATCGAAACTAAATAAAATGAACAGTTGATATTGTATGTTATTAAAGCAATATTACCAAATATTACGTTTCGTACACTTCAATTTGATACATGGAATATCAAAATATTCTCAGCTCCTCGGTAAAGTTACTCGTAACATTCTCCATACAGTGGAACACTTTTCCAAAGGGACACAGTACAGCTCTGAAAGTTTGTTCTCAGGTCTGACACAGGCATGACACCCTAACAATGAGTATTAACGTGTTCTCAAATCCTACATGAAACTAGCTGGAGTGCTCGCTAGACACTAAGCGTCGGAGCACTTTTACGGAAGGTTACGGCTTACATTGGAAAGTTTAACCCAAACTAAGGACAGCCACATCGTATTGAGTTTTAGTATGTTTGTTCATTTTTCATTGAGCTATCTACAGAGTTTGTGACACGTTGAAACTCTTGTTCGGAAGAGCATAATAACATAACTTTGAGAGCTTAATTTAAATCTGATTAATCTTGTTTGACGTGGCCCATTGATATTACAATTGTACATTTTATCGAGCTCTGATAAAATCAGATATTATAGTTTTTAATTGTATGTCTGAAATAAATGATCAAATAGATTATGACATGGTAAATACCTATGTAATATTATTACAAACCCCACAATAAAATTTCTGGGTTAACTAGTAAAACCCTTTACTGTTCTAGCTTTGAAAGGATTCATGATTAATTAATTCTATATGATATTGACCATGTATTAACATTGTAATGATATTCCAACGCTTTTGAATAATGCAATTCTTGGAAACGTATATGATGGCGTTAGAAGAGCTATATCTTTATGTACTTATATCATTACATTCCACAAATCTCTATTTAATAATTAATTAATTATTTCTCTATTTAAACCATTTGGTAAAAGCTGCATCGAATATTAGTTCCTGAAGCAACTATAAGTTGCCCTAACAAATTAGACTTTTCCACTTAAGCTTATTTAAATTTATACAGGAAGTTGTTAACAAAATTATGGCATGGAAGCTGTAGCCTCATATCTACAGCCTTAGGTGTTCTTTACCCGCCTGAAATTTCTGCTTTGATCACGTACCTCCGCCTTTTTTTCTTCATTCTTTCTCCAAGCCAGATATCGTTAAAAAATAAAGGAAGAAAATAAATTACTTGCTCGAGTACGACACCCTAGGCTTCGCTTAATCGAGTACGTGCCGCGTTGGAAAATTATTATATCCCCGATTATGCTATTTGATTGTGAGAAAGCGGGAAAAAGTAAAGGGTGGAAGCGTAGACATTGCTTCGTTCGCAATACGGTAATGATATTTTCACGGTGGAAATTTACTCGAAGATAAATTTACAAATTCTGGCGAGGATAGAAAAAATCACTTCTACATATAACTAGACAGTGGACGAAATTGCTAAAATGTATTATTTGCTTCTGAAATAACGGGAAATATGCGTCTGTATTTTTTTACCAAAAATAAGAATAAATTGAAAATATAATTTACTTTTTGCAATTTTTCGAACAATGGTTTCTATTTTAGTCGTTTAGGGAAGTTAATGCTACTATAATAAACTGCACAAGAGACAAGAGAATACACGAAGTTCTAAAATTATTCTATTTTATTGTTTAGGAGCATCATCGAAAAACATTTTCGATGCAATTTTTTTCGCAAATGGGAACAACGGTCTCAGGTCGATCAATTTCAATCCTTTTCGCCGGCCCGTTGCGTAACATCGGATTGCTTTAGGCGTCTGAAACCGTTCAATCGTTATCGAAGTTCCCAGACGTCGACATTGCTCGGTCGATTTCGATCCAGTGAACGGCACACGCAATTTTACAGCGCTTCGCGGTTCTACTCGGCCGTTTTATTCATCTCTTATCGCAGTTTTGATAGAACTATGATGTTTCAAAATTGCTGCCATAACGGTCCTATGATAAACAATTTACGTTTCTTTTTTTTAATAACACGACAAAATACTTTACGTCAATACCGACGTGTCGATATCAACAATATAATTCACGACCTATGATATTGTTATATTGTATCAATGGTTCAATACTATTCAGATTCAGTGAAAAAAACCATTATTGTAGACAAGAGTTAAATAAAACTGTCGTTTTTTATGCATGAAATTGAATTATCAAGTTTTCAGACTGAAATCATTCCCTCTATGTTAATATTTCCCAGCCACCATCTTACAATAATAAAGGTATTATTAAATCGTCGTAAATGAGATGCTACAAGCTAATTGTGCATCTGGTTTGCGAGAAATTTTCTTGACCACCAAATGGGACTTTAAGTTCCTAAATAAACCGAAGCAATAATTATCGAAATAGTATTTCCTTTTCGTTCCAGTACACTCTTAGTGTAGTGTAGTGTATGTTTCCGCAGAAAAATAGGACAGGTGGCAATTGTGTCGATATTAAGGAGAAATGTTTTATTGTTATCAATAACAGAGCAAGCAACGCACATGGTTCCGCATGAAGAGAACAATAGCTTTGGCAGCGAAACGCTACCATTTGTCTACCACTGGCATGAATCCCTGATGTCGCTTTGTTGTTCCATCACACGTCACTGACAGCTTGATATCTCCTGGATGCTTGGATGCTTAGCAGTACAGTCTCACGGGTTATCGATTTCCCCTCTTTTCACCCTTTGATGCTTCGTGTTTGAAAGATTGATAGATAAAATGTATCACGTGTGTAGGATTTTTTGCCAATTTCTGTTCTTTTCAACACTCATCGTATATATGGTAAATTTGGACAGGGGGTAAATGGTTGCAATGAAAACCCGTTCAATGAAGTTAACGTTCACCGACATGACTGTAAGTACATATCCTCCAGGAAATTAAATTCTAGTGCCTTCTACTGGCCTTAATCACATTTTATTATAAGAGCCTGCTTTCAAGTGAAGTTCAAAATGAAGAAGTGCTTTCGTTAAAATTAGAATAAGACACGCTTATTTCAGTTGTCTCGAGTTAAACGTTACAACTGTTTGACTATCGTAGGGTGCCCTGTCTTTTAATGAAGATGAGCTTCTCCTCAAAAGGGAGGAAAAAAAGGAAATGGAACTAGAGGCTTTCCTGGAATACAATCAACAAGATTGGAATTTTCTCGGCACAGTGACTGTTATCTATTTCCGCATTGCCGGTTGTAATCCAGTAATTGGAATAGATTATGATCGATGTGCATGATAATTTCTGCATTATTTCATGGCGAAAAGTGGGTCTTATTAATTTTCGTGGTAACAGGAATGAAATTTCCATCTATTATATAATTTGTAACTGTTTCTTTCATGATAATATGCAGTATCCCATTTAAATTTCGCGTGAATCAATTACTCGTGAAAATTACTTACAAGTACCTGTTTTAAGAATGCTTCGTACGAACGAAAGGAAAGACAAAATATGACGCGCGGCATGTCGAAGTACACGCTAAATACGATCGGGTATAGTTCTCAGATCTTTGCAAAGTACATAGCCACAAGTGCATCTCGAAGCTAGGGAACTTCATATCAATTATCTTCTTCCCTTTGACATGAGTTGGAGCCAGTTCGCAAAGTCGTTAAACCTACACATTCCACAAGGCTTAATCTCCTTTATCGAGTTCTTCTACTTCTCAGCTAAATGAGATATTTCAATCGTAAGGAGAAAATGAATTTCAGTTGCCTCTTAATCCTTCGTTCAGCCTCTTCCTTCTTCTATTATCAATAATAACGTGCATAAGTTTAACCCTCGGTTTCGTCTTTACCAAGCAATGGCACGAATTTGTTTGGGTAATTGACATGATCATTATCTTTGTTTGGAACATAGTCTTTAAATTTTAAGATTTTAATACAATTTTCCCGTAGCGGAGTGGCGAATTTTTTGGAATTAAATAATCATAGCTGAATGGAAAAATTGATCACCCATTTTTCAATTTAAACTCGGTGTTTCTGTTCTGGAAGAAATATTCTCAAGTAGAATTAATAGAAGCATTGAATAATACAATTTTTTTACGTACCATTTATATAAAAATGTACACTCATCCGCGCAATATAATACGCGTATAATTGTTTTATTAATTTTAATAATAACATCGGATATTTTGTAGCCGTAAAAGGTACACGTTGTATGTTACGTGTTCGTAATTACACATTCCAAATTTTTGCCCCATTAAAAGTTTCATAGGCACCTGGAAAATACAGATCCACGTCCCTCTTTAAATAAGCTTTCTCGATAAGAATATGCGCTTGAAAATAAAATACAATCACGAGGGAAGAACTTCTGACGAGATATGGGACTGTGATTCATACTCTATAGCTACAAAATGACTACTTAAACTTGTCATACAAATAATTGAAGTCCGGGATGAATATTGGAAAAATGTTAATCGCCGTCCGCCCGCTGTCTTGATGGATTATAAACTTTGCCTCTCATTTTAATTCCGCGCGAAGCACTCTTCGTGCTTTAATCTTTCGTCTCACGTTTTCCTCGAAATACCAATCGGAAGGACTGAATCAGGTAACATGCTCGCAGAGTAGTCAGCTTTTCCAACTTTGCTCTCAATTGTACGGAACTTTTTCTTCTGTCTGCTATGCGACACTTAATTTTCGCCTGCTATTATTTCATCCATGAAAGCAGAATTCACATTTCTCGGTGATATACTTGCCTACGTGTTTTGTTAGTTTATCACGTTTCGAAATGTTGGATTTTCTAACATATATGTAGTATATTTAATTTGGTATCGTGGTCGCAGGAAGAGTTACACTACTTTAATATATTCGAGAGATTTTTTAATTGCATTATATCTTGGTTACTTACATTTTTCTGTCCCGTTGGATTGCCAGGAGAATAATATTGATTCTGACTAGGGCAGAATCCGCGGGCATTACATCTTATCACTGACTCAAGGGGTTGGTTATCCAACAGTCCTATAGTGGCTGTAGAACATTTCGGTGACACTACAAAATTAGCCAGCCAATCTGGTAGAACGTTATAAGGCGAGAATTAATTAATGGGTCATTTAGTTTGCTACGATACTTCTCCGTGTTATAACACTTCTTTATATCCCATACTATACGCTTCATAGATCTGTCCTAAAACTATTTTACAAAAGCGATCCCCAATGGCAATTACGTACAAGCGATGGTAAGGAACAAGAAATCGTATTGAAATAATAAGCACGATAAAATATTATTGTATGATATATAATAATTAGACAGATTCAGTGATTGATGCACAATGACGCACAGGGTGTTCTTTGCACAAAACATAAAACAAGCCCACATTAATGTGAAGAAGTTCTTATGGTTCTAGAAATATTGATCAAGACTTAATTAATTTCTTACTGTAACGCAAACTGGATAAAGTATGGAAACTAGGGAATAAATGAAATATCGATATACGAAACATCATTTGTACCTTACATTTTGAAGAAACCTTATGCCCTTTAATGGATTTATAAGTACAATTATCAAAGACAAGCATACTATTTTTGAATCAATTATCATTGCTTTAGTAATTATTCATTTATTTATTTGAACGAGAAAGATATAACCCATTAATAAACAAAATGATACAATATTTACATCATGGTGACAAAATATAACTGACAGATGTGAAGTGAGTTAAGTTTTTGCAGTTTTGATCGACATAAATGTATAAATAATCAGAGTAACATAAAATAAATATTCAGAGGAATTAAAACAATCAAGTTTGGAATTATATAATAATTATTATATATATTATAACAATTATACCCTGTTACTGTCGCACCTAACATTCATGAAATGCTCGAAGCCATGAAATGACCAAAATACATTCGGGGTTGCATTTAGGGGGTGCGATATTTCCGTGGAAATCGTCTTGATGTCACCAAACCTGACCCCGATAGCTTGTACCATGGAAGCTGTCCCCCATTATCGCGAAATTTCTGACAGACGGCCGTGTGGGAGAGATGTTTATTCGTGTTGGTAAAAGGCCGATCGATTGCAGCGCGGCAAGGACTCGCTTTGAGAGCCACTGCACAGGATTCACCTGCGATCGACGACCCCGTGTCCTGACCCTATCAATGATCCCACACAACTTCGAACGTTACCCTGAATTACTGACATTTCCACAGACACAATCTAATCTACCTCATGAATTTTTTCACAATATGGGAAAATCCACAAAGAATTATCTCGATGTTTTCGAAAACATCGACCCGATCGTGACACACGAGCTTTTGTAACTCACACTTGCGCCACTTTAGATAACACTTAATAATTCGTCGGAATTTAAATTGATCGAAATCGAATTTGAAGGTTGATAACATTTGAAGGGTTTCACTGTACGAGATAAGGATGTTTCTTGAGGGTCTGTTTGCGAATCCAGGGATTCATTGAATTGCAGGCTCGCGTTGATGGAGTTTCTTAAACGGTGCTCATATTGTTGCGCTTGAAAGGGGTAACCCTTTCTCCGACTGTGCAGCGACATATTCATTAATATTCCTGCTGTTGGATAAGCCAGACAGAGTCAACTCTCGACGGTTGCCCGAGAAGAATGAGCGTTCTTGACAAAAGTGTACAAGCGAATTATGAGATAGAGAAAGAAAGGTAGAGGGGGAGACACTTATCCCTGTTTGTTGGCTTTAGGAACATTCTTTTGTGTGCATTGCGTTTGCGTGTACTTTGTAGTTTCTGCGATAGGTGCTAATAGGTTGAGACAGATAATTAAGCCGCAATGAGCTCAGAAGTTTAGATTGTTTTTGAGTGTTTGCTGAAATCTTGGTTGCGACGTTAACTGTGATATAGTACACGATATGACGGAGAATGACGAATATCCAGTTATGCTTTCTGGACGGATGAAAGCGGAAGGGTTTAAATAAATTAATATACAATTAATTAATAAACTAAAAATTAATATTCTTAAATGTGACTTCGGTGATTTATTGCATGTGTTGTGCATTTTTATAGTGGCCCTATGAAGATTAATTATTGTCATTTTTGAGATGGGGGGTGAAAATTATTATACTTAATTTGAAGATTTGTTAAAAATAATTTTTTCTTATTTGTAGAATTTTTTCGTGAAACGTTATGTTATATACGTATGTATACATGTATGTATGCACATTTTGTGACGAAAGCGATAGAATACTGACGAAAATTGATAACATACTGTATTAAAAGATGGACGCCTGATCGTAAAATCAAATATAAATACGGTGTACACTTTTAACCTAATTATATGATAAGGCGAGAAAACTCAAACGATTATCGTAAAATCTGCCCCCGTACAGAAACATTATCTTCAGACGCTTGCAATTGATTGCAATCTTGTCATATATGTAAAAATAGAAAACACATTTCGTCAATCTTTCATTCAACTAATCAGACGTTTATGAATCACCAGATATCGTTCTGAAATCAGATTGCATGAAATCATAAAACACTGTTCCGTTCGATACTGTTGTTAAAATAAAATGTAGCACTAGTTCAATTTTAACAGAGTGCCCAGAAATTCCAGTACACGTTATTACAATATCATTAAAGTTTACAACAATATCCGCGGATCACGAAGAACCGTGCCGTATATCCAATGCAATTCCACGTTTTCCCATTTCACTTGCCCGAGACCATTAATCTCACGCAATCAATTAGTAACGAAATTCCGGGGAACAAGCGTATCTCATCCGCGAAAACTTGACCAACGTTCCTGCCGGTGGTTGCAGCGCCGAAATAAAATCCGCCGGTTTAGAGCAGCCACTTCCGAAGAGAAGCTCTTTGTTGTCCCTCGTATCGTCTGCGGTGGTTGTGTTTTCAGTAAACCGTGCAACGAGATTGCTCTTTGGAACCGACCACGGTACATACTTCGCGTCAGAACACCGGTGCCGAGTATTTCGAATTGCGAATTCGGGGTCTCCGTTGGTCTTTTAACACTTTGACTCTCGCTTTGACTTTGTTGCCGCGATAAACGAAAAGCGGCGGATGAAGCGACTGAACGAAGACGCAGGCAAAATATTCGCATTTGCGTCGGGTGCGCGTTTATTGCGGTCGTGTTCAGCTTTTTATTATCGCAACGAGAATTTTTGCAGATTTGCACTCGGTGCCTTTTCCCGATCGAAGACGCGCTTTTTGTTCGACATTTTTCACAGTAGCGTATCGTCTCGCGTAAAAATCGTTTGATCAGTTTAGGGTTCGATCGGCGGGGCACGTCGAGGGAAGTACGTATGTAGGTACATTTACGCCGAACTAATTTCACGCTCGTCGCAATCATTTTCACGGCTGTACAAGAAGGTGAGATGCGCTCGGCTGTCGGCTGAAAAGTTACTTCGGCTTACTCGATTTGAATCGCATTTCCGAGGTTTCATCGTGCACGTATTCTTAGAAAGCTGTAGGTTCTCGCTAGTGCAACATGCAGCGTCGTAATTTAGCGTTTGCCACGCCCTGGCAATTTCATTTCTAAGATAATTTCGTCTGTGTAGGAGGCTTTATGGTTTCCGGAGAATTTTCAATAACGCAACCACTTATGAACCGCGGGCTATTACTATGTTGCTATCATCTGCCAGTACAAGAATACTTGGTGCACGAAATATAAAATATCATATATCCTGCTCAAGAAAAAATGGAGGTCTTTCAATTGCATATGACGCCCTTGTCTGTAACGTAGGCAACGAGTCCCGGGATTAAATTAATTTACCTTCATAATTTGGGACGATTTTACACTCTACCTTTTAAAGGCTCAGTCACCAAACATTTGTAACTGGTTTGTGTTACGGATAATTTTACAATTGCTTCTGGCATGACAATAATAAAGAATTTTACCTTGCATGCGAAAAGGATTTTATCTCCCACACTATATGTGCAATAAAATTAGCCGTTACTGTTTCCATTCAATAGCGGCCAGTTTAAACTTTTCTGTGGAATATTAATACATTTAATTTACAATATACATGTATTAAATGTACTTTTTTTTTTCTTACACCCACTCGAAAGTGATTCATTCGCGCGAGAATTGCAAGAGTGATGGAGGCGGAACTCGAAGTAAAAATCGTCGGCGAAGTTTGTGGAGCAGTAGTTTCAAATGTTGGTACATAGTTCGTAAATCAGCGAGATCACGTTCGTGCTTTCCGAGTGCTTCTGATTCGATGGGAAACGACGAAATTCGTTTCGAGGATGAAAGAAGTAACGACGTCCTGACGGGCATTTCTGCATGATTGAATCTTCCGCCGAGTACCTTCGTGGAAGAAGCTGGAAGACGCCGCAACCGTGAACGATATTTAAGGGTTGTGCGCACTTTAATGCTCCTAGGGTTTACTCGTACCTCACGCCGGAGTAATAAGGGTTGGGACACTTAATGCGATCACCCTGAAACATTCATGAAACATGTATTCGTTAAGAAACATTTTTGTACGGAAACTATATTTGGACCACTACGAAATATATTATTATTTTAACACTAGAACTACCGATAGGGTTTGATGCTATTTAGACAGTATACGTTAGACAAATTATGAACACGAAAATGGTTGAATGGACATTAAATAAAGATATGTCATTGTCATTTTGCCTTATTTAAAGTCATCATAAATTGCTGCCGCAGTACCTATATGTTAATAACTTTGAAGCAAGAAATCTGAAACCAGTCATTTTGACTGGTTTGGTAGTTCTGGTGTTAAACTTAATTTTTCATTCTTCTAACATATCTTATCCAACATATTTCACCTTAAACTACAGGTAAAAAAAGTATGATCGGTATTAGAAGGGTAGAAATAATATTCTCCCTGTTAATGTCCAAATTTATGAATATGCAGGACATCTATGTACTTATGATAGCTTAAATAATATTAAAGAATATATTTGTATTAGAAATTCTTAAATTCCTTCGTAGGATCAACTCGTGGTATTCATAATGATATTATTTATTTCTTCCGCGCTTTGCAATAATAATAAAATGTCCTTATGCAATTTGTAGTACAATACCTTTATACAATACAGTGTGATTGAGAAAGCCAGAGGTTATTTGAGAAAGCCGTGTTGAATGGCTGCAACAAACAGTATACATACGTGAAAGATGAAAAACACAAGCGGATACGCTCGTGCATCGCGTCTTCAAAGCTTTGACTGTCACTCCAGCCGCGCGGATCTTGTTCAAATTGCCCGCCCTTTCATGACTCCGTCGAGTTGGAATGTAATACAATACAGAACTAATTGCGCCAGAAACACGATTTTCATTTGCAGCGTTCGTACGAATCTTTTTCTGCTTTTAGACGGAAAGTATTTCTACTTTTTCTACGTCTAGACGAAACTTTCGATTGCGAAATATTGTTGGTGAAATTATGCACGATATAGTCGAGACTTTTGTACAACAAAACTCATGTACAACAGCAAAGTCGCAAACTATCGATATAGACGCGGATGAAAAGATGTTATATTATAAGAGAATAACTTTACTGGGAATACGAAGTATCTTAATATTTGTTAGATAGCGAAGCTACTGGAGCGAAAAGTTTCAAGACTTGAAAGTTTCACGACATCGTGGGTATTATTCATATTGGCTGTGCGTTTTAGTAGATTGAGAAAAAGAAAAACTTTGATATTTTTAATCTACCAATTGTTTTTGTGTTTAACCATGTCATCAATATTTTGTAGGGCATTAGTTACATTTGAACAATTATTCTCAAAAATAATTGTTCCTGCCACTACATTTTTTAGCTTTATAATTGTTCTTTTTGATATGCACGTGTGCTTTTGAATGCTATCATAGAACTGGCAACTTTAGCATGACACCGGCATCGCGGTGGCACAAAAACTGCCACAGCTTAGAAACAAGGCCAAACTTAAGTATTCAGAAACTAGGAAATGTTGGAGTAGCAGTATCAATGCTGTCATTAGTGTGAAAATTTATACGAAGGTTATTATGGCTCTAATGAAGGTTCTGCATACTAATCAATCATACAGCGGAATGTTATAATTATTCTCATCGATTTGTTTTGCTTGTTGACCGTATTGAATGGAATAATTTAAACGCAATTCTTATCTGAATTTCTTTGAATGTTTCAATTTTTGGATGCAAGTTACTTGAGACGCACTCTACAACCACTTGATGTGATTTAAATTCGTCACTTTTTGTGTAATCCTTTTTGATCAGTGAACGAAGATACAGGTAGTATTTCGTTTTAATACAATTTGTACGGGGTTCACGCTTTCTCTGTTGGCTGTTGATAGAGGCGAATGCAGAGGGGCACGCTTTCACATGCATGTACATAGATTACGTATTGATAGGAAACGAGCTTTAGATTTTCCATTCAATCCAATAGGTCCATGCTATAGATTCTCGTTCACGGCACGAAAGTGATCGCGCCTCGCGCTTCAATATACAACCAACTAATCACGAAGCTCTCGTGTTCGTTGCTTTTCCTCGAAACTGGTCGTTCTATTTATCGCGATTCGATAAATCTTTTGTCACGGCACTTCTCACGTTTCGTCAGTTCATTGAGTGTCGCATGCGAGATAATTTCTCCTATTGATCGTGGTTTATTAATATAAGTAGCTTTTCGTATGAAGATTAAATGATTAAATAATTTAGCGCAACGCCGAATTTTTGCAGAATTCGAGAAGAGATTTTTTAGTACTAAATTAAATTCAGTGACCAGCGTTAATAAACGTAGCTTGAAAAATTCGTATTTCTGGACGTGACAGCAATCTCCTTTATTTGTGCGCATGCATGTATGTAAAACTACAGAGGATAAAACGTAATAATTTGTATTTGAACACGTTTGGTACTCGAGGAATAGTAACACGTTGCCTCGCCAATTTCTTCAGGGGTTACAATAATTTCGAAAGGAGAGCCTTCCAATCCATCATATCGTAAACCTATTACAAGGCATGATAATTAATTAAAGTAGTGAAACGAAACGGGGAAGATGTATGAGGAAACATGAGTGATAAAAGGATTCGTCACGGACGTGATCAAAGGTAATTAAAAACGGATAATCGTCCAATGAGTAGTTACCGTAGACGTGTCGTCCCATCGACTTGCCCGACGATGGATTGCTCTTTTGATGTTCTGTATTATAACGGTTGAGGGGTGTATGGTCCTTGAGTTAAGCTTTCCCTCCATCGACATTTCCCTTTATACGCCATCGTATCGTTTGCTGCTATTGTAGAAACGCCGTTGAGCTTGACACCAATTTTAATTTACGACATTGGACATACATTTCATTGTAATCACGATTGTTCACACGAATAATTATATTTAATTTCTCTATGACGAATAGGAATCGGGAGATCGTTTTATCAGCATCAAGAGATCATTTATATATTTGCGTATTGTATTGGAGCGTAAATTATCTTTGACGATGAACGTCAATGTTGATTACTCGGTGGCCCTTTAATATCATTTATCATACATGTAATTGTACCACGTAATTTTGTAATATGACACGACAGATGATTGCTTTTTGTTCACTGCACTGTATCTTTTAATTAAATCACACAGTACACAAAATTTAGCTGCAATGCTTAATTTTATCTCAATGCTGTGGTCTATTGTTGTTTTCGTAAATAGAAATGGAAACGCTACTCTAATTGTGAGCATTTGTCGCGTCGGTCGTTTCGAAATACAATTGGACTCTTTATCTCGGAAGTCAATTTAATCAGTGGCAGGTACGAAATCTATCGGCCCGACCTAATTCGACCGCCTTTGACACAAATTCAGTGGTCACTGTCGTCTCTTATGGTTTGTAATTTGGGTAACAGCAGCAACCGCTGAAGATAAGCATGACTCAATTCGGAAATACATTCGGCTACTGTAAAATATATGTCTATAATTACGTGGGGGCTAATAAATATATTTAATATAAACATTCATTAAATATTAGGTTACTTACTAAATTCTGATTGCCGTAATAATAGCATTCACTCATCACCAATAATATTCTTCGCGGATTTTTGTCAAACAGACACTGCACGACTTCAACACAAATTTATTATGAATTATTACATGAAATGCATCCATCTGAAAATTAATTAGAATCTTACCAACATACAATCAGAGTTTTTTATGTTTACATAATATTTATTTTATTCTGTTTAATTCATTCGTTTCAAAAATAGCTCCTGTGTACTTTTCCATATTTTCCTATTTACCAATTATCATTTCCAAGTTTTATTCATGAATAGATCCATCACTTAAATTTTCGATCGTGCAGTGCTCTCGGAATAACCACGTACTTATACTCATCGAATCTCCTTGCGTTTAAAGCCCTATGTACCTTCCTACAATTCATTGGGGTATACACACGTTTCACTTGAAACCGAATTTGAACCCCCAATAGCCACTCAATCTCTTTCACGCTATCCCAGACACTTGTCTCTCACACCTAGCGTTTAAGAAGTTCATTCATACCAACTGTTCAAGAAATTTACTTGCCACTGTATATGCATTCTATTGCAAGTCCCTTTAAACTTCTTGGTTCATATAAGTATGTGTATACATATCTATATGGCTTGTAGAATTCTAGAAAATCAACCTTAATGACACCATATCAATTCGATTCGATCATTTCCGCAAAATGAATTTAAGTTTACAGTCATCCTTAAAGTCTACGTACCGATGTAAAGTATCGATTTCTGTATCTATAACGAAAGAATGTAGTATTTTAATTAAAATTGGTAATAAATACCAATGGAATAAAAAGTATAATTAGTATAATGTCAGCTTGGTTACCTGTCATTCAAGCTGTCTACCGCATCTAGTCTACTGCATCATGGCAATTGAAACAATGCATATAGTCTCCAGAAAAATAGCACGAATTGATCGCCGTGATAATTCCACGACGCTCACATGGTAATATCGATTTATTATGCCCGATGGTACTTATAACGCTTGGCTCGCTCATTCACTGCAATCACAAAGTATAATCATTCTGAACGCCGAGTTCGGGGAGTGTTATCGTAACAGTTGCAACACTTCGAAGTACTTATAATGACGGTCTGAGAGTTTCAATATTACAACCTAGTAACTAGGGTGCAATGGGTAGTATACTCCATGATTAAACGTCGGGGTGAAACGGAAATGAACCGTCGGAAATTCACCATCGGATCGTTTCCTTTCCCGCGAAGAGATGCAGCGTAATCCAATCCGGAGATGGAGAATCGTTAAAGCGACTCATCTTTTCCACAACGATTGAAGTTCATAATGTAGCTTGCCCCGTCGATATTTTACTAGGTGTTTCAATTAATGGTGTAAATGGAGATGTACATACAAATATGTACCTTTGTTATGAGATAAGAAGTAAGGAATTGGATAACCATTTATGCATGTTAATGTCGTTTATGTATATTTTATTTATTTTCGGAGCAATTATTAAGGTAAATTCATGGAAGAACAGTAGAGTACATATAATATGATACATTTTTGTTGTATTATATTTCGTGTGAGACATGTTTGGGATAACCCACAGATTTTTTACAATTTTTTGCTTGCCTTACGTACCTTATCTGTCATGTTGCACAATTGAAAAGCAATGAAAATACCAACGCGACCTTTCAAGTACAGCATTGAATGCGATACCAGATACTTTTCAATCCGATGTTTAATCGAACTAAAATTGCCTTCCTTACAAATGAAATTCAATGAGACTTCGAGAACCAGGGATAACGAAAGTTAAATTTAGAGTAGTTTCGTTTTCATTTCATTTTGTAACATTGGTTGTAACATATTTTATTTTATTACGGACAATTCTTTATTGAAATCTGTTTCTTTCAACGTTTACTTTCCAATAGGTATTCATGTTTTCAAGTGACATACTTTTTGTTTATTTAATATTCGAGTCCTACACTAATTATTATGGCATGCAGTAAAAGAAATATATTTTTTCTTACTATTTTATTTTATAATGCTAAAATGGTATACAATTATTAATTCATTAGTCTTTTCCCTTGAAATATATTTTATTTAATCCACCACTAACCACAAGACTAAGGGGATGAAAAATAATGCCTATTTCAGTATGGAAATATTGTCGTTGAATTCAGTGCTTGGCAGGAAAAGAGATTGACTTTAATTTAATTCGATGCCGTATATGTGTCCCTGGCAAGTCATACAGCCGAGCTTTCATCTCGATTTTTCCATTTCTGACTTTCGCACAAAGAGTTTGTCGTATTATCGCGTACCCTGAGCGATAGTCGTTTCACGAATCTAGGTGTACCTTTGATCTCCAGCTTTCGGGATATTAATTCAATATTTTCTTCACGATGGTATATACCTAACACGATGGTCGATATTCTACTGTGGTATTCTATAGAATTTTTGTCGTGCTTGGCCTGTATTTATAGAGTTGCTTGAACTCGGTCCACTGTTGATAATTTTCTGGAGCTTTCGCAAGCACTTAACTGTTTTATCGACTGGTGTTCTGCTTTATCTTCACGTGGACAGTTGGAACGTGGTGAAAAGCTCAAGTTGTTACAGGGTGCAAAATCAGGGGATGAAATCATAAATAAGTTGCTTTGATCTTTAAACTGCGCTTCACTATGAATATCGTCCATTTCGACTTAAGGAAAAACTTGATTTAAACAATGAGAAAGAATGTTAAACATAGAACAGGTCGATCCATTGGTTCTCATATCCAAGGAGCAAATCTAACTCTGGGGCTTTTCTAGAGAGGACGCCGCTCAGAACCATGCGGGGTTTTTGAGCATCCTTACATTGTTTCGATTGTGCCGTATTGATTTATACATAGATTTTGATATAGGACTATTTTAATATACGTAGTTATAGTTTTTACTGGAAATAGTAGTAATTACACAAACCTTTTTCAAAGAGAAAAAAGAATAATGGATTGCATGGAATTTGTTGATAGCGATTAAAACGCGATTAAAGCGAGCTACACTAATTAGGCGAAACGGTGGTAAATGTCATGTTGCAGTAAGAAGAAACCAGATTTCATTGCCCCGTTCCCTGCTTGACCACTCAACACTTTAAAAACAGTCACCGAAGATCACGATTCGAATGAAAAATGAGCAACTGCGAGGGAAAGTTGGAATTAAAAAATTGATAAGAAATGAGCAATCACAGAACGGTGCTAAGATTTATTATTTAAACAAAAGTGAGGAACTTCAAAAGGGTGCTTGAAAAAAATTACAGGTATAAAATAAGGCTAAAATTCGCAGCGATTAAGGAAATATCTGTATTATATATTTTATTATAATATTTCGCGTTGATTGATACAAAAATTGTACAATTTTATTCGGGGGTAAAATGCAACCACCGTCAATGTCATTTTGGATCATTCATCCTATGGAATGGTCGGTATGGTCGGCACCGGAAGGATTAAAAAGAACCATGCGATTCATGGTTCGAAGGTTCTCACCTGTAGGTCTAAAGTAGAAATCCTGGTCGGTACGGTAGCCACCATTCGACAGAGCTTTCGTTAGAGCTTAATAGTTAGAGATAGGGTGCATGAATGAACACGGCACTTGTATACTAGTTATTATATTTAACAATTTTTGCGATAAATATTTTTAATCGAAAGGAATTCTCTGTTGCAAATTAGATAGCGGTGACAGTGACAGTATTTACAGTTTTATTGGCAGTTTTAAACAGGGCAAACATTGTCTTGAATTTATTAAAGTATTCGAAGTTGATCGAGGCTTGATTGCAGATATTATTGTTTACATAATTTTGGCTAAATTATTCTATAACATTCCAGCTCGCCTTTATGAAGTTTTTGAGTACAAATACATTTTGAGTGCAAATTGTATGGTAATGAAATCGTAAACGTATTGAAATTTACAGTTTTATTATGATATAAGCGATCTATAGTAATTCATTGTCATTATTATCGAACTTGCTTTGCATCAGCGATATTTATGAACTTGTGACACGCTCCTCTTATATTTCATGCAAATATTAAAACTCCGAATTTACACTTTGTAATCGAATATAATTATAACTAGGTAAGAAGTGCCTATCGATAAATCAACATAAATGGCAAAACATTTTTCCAATTAAGATTAATAAAACAGTATACCAACTTTCTATGAATGATTTAACCTGCATCTTCTGTTTGAAATAGTACAATTAGAATTAGAAATAAAAGCACTCGTGCAACCCAAGTGTTAACAAAGAATATTTTAATTACCATATTTATCGTAACGTTTCCCATATTAAATATATCCTCATACTTTCGTATCCACTCTTCCATCCATCCAACGAACGGTCCATCTGATTCGTGAGTAAAAAAAAAGGGCACAGACATCTGAGCATCTGCTGTCTCGCCAACTCGAAGGGAAAACAAAGAGAAACATCCGTGAAAATATTACCAATTCCAGCGATTCGTTGGCGTGAAATTGACGTTCGCGAGCGCGAAAAGAACGTTTTGACGCGTTAAGCGTAGGAGAGAAGGCGGAAAGTTCTCCGCGCGGAAATTGGATTGCGAACGGCCGCAAAGGGACGACGGCCAGCGTATCCCGGCCCCAACAGAAGCAGGGCGAACGATTCGATATTCGAGTGAGAACGGTTAAATTGAGTCTAGCCGGTTCTGGACTTGGAGTGGTACTTGCCAAGGTAGCAGCCCTAACTGCGCGTGGATCGTCGAGTCAAGTTGCTGTGCAATTCTATCGAGGGGCCTACAGAGGCTAATTGGCCGGTCAGCCCTTCGCCGGAGCTGTTCTGAGTTAGTTTCCCAGCATTGCGACAATGCAATTTACGTATACGCTGCGGTCCATTCATCGGCGAGACCTCAATTCCGTTCAGGAAACGAAGAAGGATCCCTTTCAAGGGGATACGAATGGGTGGATGTGTCAGGATCCAATGTATATGTATGTATTTTGCACGGCGGTACGCGCGCTTGTGCGTTTGATGCAGAGAGGGGAAAGGTAGATGAAGGGGACCAGGGGGAAAGATTCATCGGCAAGATTCCGTAGAAATTCATTTTTAATTGATGAAAGACGAAACGTGAAACGATGATCACTGGAAGGGAACAATGGTGTACGAACGAGCGATGAAATTCTGAGTTTTGGAAACCTTGACAAGCGTCCTGACGAGTAGACAAATTTTTTGAATGAGAATGAATAATAAGGCCGACATAATATTGTCGATGTGGAATTGCATGATATGTCAATTACCATGGTGCATCCTTATGTTTTGTATGATAAATTTGAGGTATTATTTTATAGCGCTTGGATAGCATTGGCTAATCAGATTTGTCGAACAGAGTTGAGGCGGGATAGATGGATTTCGTCTGAGCTTGGTTAGTTATAAAGTTGTATGTATACTTCTCCGTTTGCCGAAGAAGGATTACGTAGCTCGTGTTTGCTAAGGAAGGAAGTAACATAACATTAATGTCCTTTCGAAAGTGGAATGCTGAAGGTAAAATATTCTGTTACTTCGTCGTGTATCCCTCGATGTATAAATAATAATGCAAAAGTTCTGTTCTATGCGGCAGAAAGTTTGGTATAAATTTCCATTTGTATCCAAAGGATTTGTGAGGGTGCAATTCAAGTATATAAGTCTGTGATACTGTATTGTTGTAAAAATCCGTAGCTAAGGTACTACGTAAGAACGGATTTCAAATCATAACATAAGACCTAACATAACTTTTTATTTTCACCTGTCTGTAGATGTATTAACGTTAATATGAAATGCAGCAATATAATTGTAATTGACATCGTCAATTTAATGTTTTGTTAATATCAGCCCGCACAAATTGACGCAAGAACTACCACAAGTTTCTTATCAAAGTTGGATTATAAACAAACCTGATTGCACTGTACCAAGTAGACCACGTATCTAGAGGTAACCAAGCAAAACGTGAAATCGGGCTGAATTATTGTTTCAGTGAGCCGACAGAGCACATAAAACATACTCTGACACGGCGAGACGAGTACCCGTAGGAACGGTTTGATATATTTCCAGGCAACAGTACCTCTTTACCTCTCGACCGCCCTTCTTAGGGGATGTTATTTATTTTCCCAAGCTGCAAGGAAAAATTCCGCTCTCGTTTCCCACGATTCCAGTCCAACATCTCGTACAAGCAAACGCTTAAGAATCCGTAGACCGATTTTGATGATACTTTGTACGTATTTCGTCTTGTCGAGCAAGGGCACGTATTGAGTTAATACATGCACTTGGACTAGAGAAAAAAGGATCAAACTACTTTCACGAACCTGGGCGTGTTATTCAGGGTTGTTAAACGTATTTCTATGCTCCCTTTCGCCGAGATCACTGGAGAGTTGACATTGTCGTGAAAGTCTCCGTGATTTTTAACGAGCACGCTTGGCATCTCCCCTGTTCGTCCGTAAATATTTCCCTCTTCGATGCAGGGGTAGATGAGGAAGTCTATTTTATTTTCGCTAATGTAGGCACGTCTTTATGGCGATCGTTGATGCTGGATTTACGATCATTCGTTTTCACGGTTACGAGGCACGTTAAATTTCGTCCCTGCTAGTGATTTGAGTATGGTTATGGTCAGACAGTTGTAGGAGTGTTCAGTTATTTGGTGTTTCCTTTATATGATGTAGATTTTGAGTGGATATAAACTTGTTGCTAGTATGTATTAATAAGCTGGTATTATGTATTAATACAAAAAATGATAATAACTATAATAATACACTCGTAAATCTTAGGTCATTCTTTCAAATAAAGAAATGATTTTCGAATAATACATCTGGTATTCAAATGGGAAGAACAAATGAGGGAAGATTGTACAAAGGAATGAAACATAGAAAAGGCAATGTAAATTATTTATGAATATTTGATGGTGTTACATACGTTTTACTTAAAATTTGTAATACATTTCTAATACTAAAATTTACTTGGTTGAACAAATGCTTTTTTTGTATTCTAACCACACTAAGAAATACGTGTCTTGATCTAGAAAATGTTGTCTTACCTTAGAAAAATAAAACCTTCCATTAGTTGCCATAGTTGCCAATTTTATTCAACTTATTTGCTGATGATCCTACATAAAGATTTCAAATGATATTATGGTCATTAACTATTCCACTCGTAAAAGAGCAATAAATGCAAAACATGCAAAAAATTTCATTAAATTCTTAGTCTGATGCAAGTGATTCTGCCTCGCCGATTCGTGTGCGTTCGAGAATAAAAGGAGCTTCTCACTCTCTGCAGAGGGTCGAAACGGTTATTGCTGCGGTTGCCCCGCATATTCTACCTGGAAGGCCTCTTCCTTCATTCACGATTGCAAGGGCAAGAAGAATGAGTCTCCCGAGGCAGAGGTTTTCGTGTCTCTCTGTTTTGATATCGTTACGGCTCATCATTTATTAAAGGAGCCGGCACACGCTTCTTGACGGCTGTGCAAAATTTCGCGGTGCATTATTGAGGGATTTCGGTTGGTGGAATTTGCTAGCATCAGTCACTGATAATACGGTCGTTGCATGTTGCGGCTCACCTTCCAACTCGTACACGGAAACTCACAATTTGCTTATTTAATATTTCAGCTTCCAAATTTTATTGTTTAACTTGCTCGAAAAATGCGACGGTACAGTACACGTGCAAACAACAACCCATATGCTACATTGCATTTTAATTCATGCTACTCACACTGCATCAATTTTACCAATTCGAAACCGACATTCACACTTGTCTTTATTCTAATGAAATACATGCAAGAATACATCTTATCCCACCAAAGGTCGAGACGAATGAAGAAAGCGAAGCTAACAGAGAGAACGAATGAAGCGAAAACAAGAAATTCAATCGTTTCAATTAAAAAATCTCAGTGAGGATCGGATAACGGATTCTATTGTTCCATCGAGTGTCCGACTATCGAAACCATTAATCTCGGTCCTCGTCGCGAAGCACAGCATTTTGAAACGTCCTTGTTCACCGTTGACAAGGTGTTGCTATAATTTACAGGCCGGTTCAAAGAGCTGCCTCCCCCACCATTCAGCTGTGCAAGCGTGTTACACTTTATTCATATTTTAAAAAACCACTTTTGCGACGTATTCGTTGCGGTCACACCCCCTTGCTCCGGCGCCGTGTAGCGCCCTCACTCCCTTGAGAATCTGCGGTATAATAACGTTGACATAGTCGGCGTGGAAGCACTAAATAGGAACTGGCTGTTCCCTTTGCTCCTCGGCCCTGGACCCCGTGTGCTTTCGCTTCGTATTTCGCATCCGAGCTTTCATACGTCTCTCCACGGCCTCCTCCACCAGATAGTACACCTAAATCCATCTGGCAAGAAGAGGGGCCGTGTTGTGTAAGGTCTATTGGCGGTGCAGGTGCATTATTACAATTCATCGCGGTATCCCTTGCCAACTCTTAGCCGGGGCACACTGGACGAGGCCACTCGATCAAAAAGAGTAACGGCTTCACGGTGAGCGTATGCCTGAAGTCGTGCAATATCTTCAACCGCGCCGTTTCGAGGCAGGATTTGAGATTCGCGTCGTAATATCGTTTCTGGAATAATTTTGTTAGGTACAATCGTGGGAAGGAATGTAATTGCATGCGATTTGCTATGCAACTATTATCGACGAGAATTTTACGCTTTATTCAAATGTACCTCCGAATTCTGATATATATTTTTTAATTTTACTGCTGGCAATTTTATAGTATTACGGTGCTGTGGGAATCTTTTTTTGACACAGATCTTCTGACCTATGAGTCTTTTTTACATTTCATACTTTTTTTTGGTTACTGTTACATGTTTCGTTTGAAGGTCGCGGAAAATGTATATAAAATATAGACCATCTGAACACAGTAATGAACTATTTAACGGTAATTAATTATTACAGACGCGTTAACAATTGCCTGTCTATTCCGTATAGATGTAATATTCCCATTAATCAACTGAAGACAATAGTCCCGTGTTAGATATCTCGATTGCGTTATTCAACGGTATAAATATTTGTGCACGACTGGTTACATGCGCACAATGTCGTAGTGATAAGAAAGGCCGACAATTTCCGTAGACGAATTTCGCGTTGTTTCCATGGGGTACGACCAGGAAACCAGGGGATCAATCTTACGTGACGAACAATGGAGGCGTCGTATGCATTGATGAAAGTCTTCTCTCAACCCTTTGTAGATCCAATGTAATTCCAGTAACGCCACCGATGACAACGATGGCAAAGCGTCGAAAGAGGAGAAGCAGAGGGCTGCGAGTGGCCCCTGCGCCGCTTTGTAACAAGCGGCACCGGGCAGGGGTGGGCTATTAATGGAAGAAACGCCGAGGCGCCTTGGATGATGGCGCCTTGACGCCACCCTGCCCGTCGACTGTACAATTTACGATCATTTATTTAATTGATTCGTCAAAGTCTTTGGTGTCTAATGCGTTATGATGAAAAGGCATCGGTCAGACGTTTCTTCGCTCGGTCAGATGTGCTTAGAGAAAGTCAATCAGGATTACGCAGATACGTGCCACTATCAATGTGCGTTGTTAATGAAACATATTTGATCCACAGGAAGATAATGAACGCGAGAAACGAAATAATGCGAGGCAGTAATTTGCTAGATTAATGATGAACGAGTAAAGGACAGTGTAATGAAAATTGTAATGTAAATTACTAATGACAGCTATTGTATCACGGTGCCTTAGACCACGACAAATTGAAATACTTTTTATATCTGATGTCTATGGTGTTTCTAAGCCTGTCTTTCAAGGAATCATTATTAGAGGACAAGATATAAGCCGTATTTTCTGTGATTGATTAGTATCACTGATTTCTATCATAGATTCTACATGTCTCGATACACAGATAATAGACTCTATTTGACTCGATTTAGACACCACATTATTCATTCGATTTTATTCAAGAAGTACGAAGTTTATAGGATAATATACATCCATTCAACTTCGATACTGGATATACAGAGTCAAGGTGTAGGTAAATTTATATTCCTCATTACTGTGCTATAAAAACGATTACTGCTCATCGGGAACGAAAGAAAGTGTCCAACTGAGAAATCGACGACCTCTTGTTATGAAAGCGACGTGCTGTGCGCTCGAATATACATACGTAACGCCGATAGATGAAGAATCATGGATAGCTCATTGTCCATAGGCTTCTCGACACCTGTGAACACCATTATAACAGATCCCTTTTCTATTCCGTTCTTACCGTATGCTGCTCGACGTCTCTCGATACTCCCCTAGATTAATACTCCAGAAGGGCTTCCAACAATAACTCGTACGTTTACAGTAGGAGTGCATTTCGAGCTGCTCCAAGAGGCATTCTGCAAGAAGCACCCTAGAGGTGTGTGAAAATGACGATAAGCGACGTTTTCTTAATACACCTTCCCGTATGAATACTCCAACCTTCTTCTCTTCTTCACCAAAGAGTCTTGGATGTGGTTGTAAAATTTGCAATCTTACAAAACGTTTAAAAAATTTCACTCTCGCGTTATTTGCATTTCAAAGTGAAGCAAAGGACGCTCGATGTGCGTGAACAGTACAGAGAGGGTGGGTATTAATCGAGAAAAGCCAGTATTACCACTGGTACGAGTAATACCTTCAATTAAAATTTTTTATTCGCGCGACCAATCGTTGGGCGTATGGACATCAATGGGGAATTTGCATAAAGTTACGAGCAATATCTCGTGTACCCTTGGAGCACCGGTGTATTTATTTAACGACGGAAATGGCGGTCGAACCAAGGCTCGCGGTGGATGTTAAAAGGTACTATTAATACGAGGCTCACGCAACGGCCATTGGTCATCGACACACAGCCGGCGGTGACGTTCGGCTCTTTAATTATCATCGATAAATCACTAGAGTAGCATACGCCCCTGGCCTTTTGTTATCGCCATTTTCCTCTCGATTTCGAAAACGTGCGCTATGAAATTTGGTTCGCTTAATATTCATGACCAAACTTAATTACGGCATTTGCTTTAAGCGAGCCTGGTTTGTAGCGCGGTTAGCTAATTCATGTTAAGAATTACTTTGTGTGAGTAGAGAGTACAATTTTCGTTCTTAATTATATTTAGCAACTTTTACTTGAAAACATGGTTCTTCTTTCTAGCTAGAGCACAGTTCTTATATAAATCCTTAAAACTAATGCGATCACACTGGAGAATAAAATTAAAAGATTACCAAATCTTAGCTGAGAAATTGTTGATTTTTACCTGTCATAACTTTGTGAAGAAAAATCGTATAACTACGTCTACGTGGCTGCAGTTTAAACGACGATGCCAGTGATTTCGCACCTCTCGTTTTAACTTTCCCAATGGCTTTGTTGTATGACACGGTTTGCAAATTTGGAGGTGCTTTTCTTTTCCAAAATTTGCTCAGAACCAAACGTTTTTACGGAGCGTACTGTTTGTCTTGTTGTTCTTCTTCTGTTACAAAAATAACTATGCAATTAGGTTGTAAGAACAGGTCGCATGCAATCACAAATCGGAAGAATTAACGAACGTTACACTTTTCTACACCACTGGTGTCATATTATTCTTCAACACGAAAAGATTTCCAGAAGCGTTCGGCTGATCTCTTGTTCTCTCGTCTGCTTGTTCGATAAGGCCACGGTCTGTCGATATAATACTATCGAAATATGCGGCGGAGATAAAAGTCAGGCTGACATCGATAGTAATCGAGAAGTTCCTAATGAAATAGCGATTCCTGGTGGTTGGAGTGGACCGAGATTACTTTGGCCTTGCGATGCTCGATAAACGGCCACAATGAACGCACTTTTATCGTCTGGCAATAGGGAGTTTCTCGCCGTGGTGGACGGGGCTGCGTATTTATTCGTGCGTAGGTCGACGCCGGGCGGGCGCGCATTGTTACGAAATCATCGACATTGTACGAGGGACTCGATTTATTTTGTCTATTCGGCGGAAAAGTGCTTTCATTTGCGAGGCAACTGTCAAAGCGATTCGCATGGCGGGGGTGCACGGCGGCGTAGGGAAGAAAGAGAGGTGAATCTGTTGCGATCGGTTATAACAGAAGAGAGGAAGAAGTCGGAGGAAGAGAAACAGAGGAGTGCGCATTGTGCGCCTCCATCATTCGCTGTCACAAAAGCCTTTAATTCGACAATGCATCCGTCGAAGAGGACAATAGTCGGCTCTTGGTGAATAATGATTCTTTCGATTCCCGACACTCGTCGTATACTCTTCCATACCTTTCCCTGAGTTAACATCTTCCCAACTGGAGCTTCAATAATATTTGTATGCCGCGGTTGTCCCCGCGATTGAGTGGATTTAAAGAAATTGATGTTTGGAGACGGAACGTTTAACGATGCTGGAGGCTCGTAATCGTTATTGTGTGTGTTCGATCGCGAACGGCAGTGAGACCGTAAATTGAAAAGAAATACAAATTATCTTGAGGTTAGTGGGAAATATCTTAATCAGGTGGTGATTGTCAAAACAAGCATGTTCTATAATTATCAGCATAAATGTTTTCGAGTTTCGATATTTCTCAATGCATCGTGAAATCGATGGTGTAAATATATTTATGTGTACGCTGTTACAGGTATTGAAATTAATGTTAATAAAGTTAATTCCCGAAATGCCTCGAAGGCATTTTTAATTGAGAAGCTGCGGCAAGTACGCTCAACAGTGCATTACATGCAATTCAATTGTACTCGTAATTTCATCCAGACTACAGTAAACAACAAAAAAAGCGAAAAACAATTCCACATGGGAGGATACCATTTTTTAATTAAAGCACGATCCACCCTACTTCTGTTTACCTCTTCAAAAATCATCCCCCGAAACGGGGACTGCCGTGCCACCACAGAATTCACTTCGGACGCCGAGGATTCGAATTTCGTTTAATAAGGATTCCAGGCGTGCCCTCGGTTTGACGATCCCCGATACCCGTAGTCGAGTCCCCGAGGTAATTAAAAGAACGAAATCAGGATTTTTTACAGGCAAGATCGCAGCACGCGGCCGGCGTCCGGGAGACGTGATTCGAAGACGGCGAAGAATTTGAAATCGGATTAAGCGAGAGTGATGGAACGGTCGATTTCGTTCCCGGCTGTTTCGAGGCTTTTCATTTTTCGGCCCTCCGGGACTGGTCCAACGCGTATTTGCATTACAAATACACTTTCGTTCGAGTTTCCTGCGTTTCATTAAATTCGTTTCTTTCCTGCCGCCCACTTCTTCCCAGTTTTCCCCTTTTCTTTCTGCGCGAGGCGCCCTTTCCGTTCGCGTGATCTTTCCACCGACATCAGACATGCGCTTCGCCTCCTCCGAAGGAGTTATATTAAAAATTGTAATTCAGTGCCGAGGGACATTTCCCTCTTCATAAACTTCGAACGCAGTGGTCGTTTATCAGGGACGTGCGCGGAAACGTGTATTGGCGCTGTTAATGCAACAACCGGAAATCCAGTTGAAGCAACGTGTCTGGCGGTGTTTTGTAATTGGTTCCACGGCAAACAAATCAATTTGACATCAAGCATCGTTAAGTTGGATTATATGGAGGGAGCTCGCTGTTGAAAGTAATTTCCTTCTCCTGGAAGATTTTATTTGAAACGTATTTAACGAGCACTTGCAAATTCCTGCGCGAGACAGCTTTGATTTGCAATCCAGGTCACGAAATAATTATAATATTCTCTTTACCGATGGCATTGAAAACGTTTGCAGCATTTTCCAGACGAACCATGCGCAACGCTTTTTAACTTGAAAATCGCACTTTAATGTTCTCCGATTTTGCATGTGCTACGCCATTACATCTAAACATTTCACTACTGAAATCCGGGCGATATATTTATATTCTCATTAAATCTCTCTTAATTAAAATAGTCCGGCTATAAAGGTGCCACTAATTTCCCAAAATCTGCCTGACGTTTCAGATACCTATATTACGTTTCAATCTGCATATTCATCGCAGCACATCTTCCTCAAAATTCCTGTCACACTTTCCTGTCGAAAAATATATTCCATTAAAAATCTTTCGCATCCTGTATACCTCCCGAAACACCATTTCCCCGATCCAACTCCACGTCACCCCCGAGCCAAGCGACCTCTTCGTCATCCAATACAACGAAGTTCGATAAACTTCGTTTATCATCGCCTCCGCAAAAAACATTCATGAGGAATTAACGCCATAAATCGTCGCATTGACGATCCCGTTGGCCCGTTGCTTCCGTACGACGAGTACGCTCCCGGACGAATATTCCTCGCAGTCATAAATCTTTATCCAGGACAAACGTAGTTACGTTCTATCAGTGGCCGATAATCGCGCACGTGCCACCTGAATCAGATGTTTCGAGTGCATCCAATCATCGGTGCTCCCTGTCTATGGGATCTGGAGCCACGTGGATTTTCTCTTTACCGAAACGCTGATAGTTCTATCCTGACAAAATTGAGATACGATTGCCTCTCCCTCCGCGGTGAATTATGGAGTTCGCGTGCGACTCTCGTGGAAGGTCTGCTCGGCTAACCCCGAGGCTCTCCGCTCCGTTTTACCTAGGCAAGATGTATTTATGTGAGAAAATTATGTTGCCAAACTTGTGGCCGCCACATGAGTCCCGTTCTGTAGCGTATAGTTTATAGACGGCCAAGCTTGGGCTTTTCGTGATCAACGTACGATGATCAACGAGTGGCCGTGGGTACATAGATAATGGGAATGTTCGGAATGGAATCGTGCAGGACGATATAGATGTATAGGCTAGAGGCATTACGCAACAGGCAGTCAATTCACGCAGGAAACAAGCGGTTATTAATATCAATTGGTGCGGTACACGAAGGTCTCGAATGTCTCAATGTGGAGAGAATTAGCTTGCTCGTAGAGAATATCGTAAATTTGGATGCTTAAGTGGGTTCAGGTTGTCTATGTTGGAGTGTCTCGAGCAGGACGATAATGAAAGGTAAAGAGATAATTGTTGACAATGTTTTTCATAGATACACTTGCAAGGAGATTGATAATATAATTCAGACATTCATTTTGTTTGTATGTAAAGGTGACAACTTGGACAATTGCACGAGTATTGCAGTAAGATTTTAGAGATATGAATTTATTGATCGAGGTTGCAAAAGAATGTACAAATCGATGAATAAAAATGGCACATTAAAGTGTTGCATTATTTCTAAAACACATTGACATTGAAATGTATCTTAGAATTTATCTCAGTTGTAGATACTCACAATTATTATAATATTTCTGGCACCCACATAGTCTGTTCACCTTGTTACCATAAAGTATCGGTATACTTCTGATGAGAAAAAGAGTCTCTCGAAGGGGTCTTTATAAGGGTCGCAATAACGACAGGCTTTCGCACTGGGATATCGTGCCTTTGTAGCAAGGATTTAGCTGCTTGGACAGTGTTTAAACGAAAGTACTGGAAGGTATCTGACGTGTCGCAGTTGCTTTGTCAAGAAGTGTTCGTCTGTGTCAGAATCCCTACAACATTAACACTACCCATGCTTCTGATTCAAACAGCCAGCTTACCGTATGAATACATGCATTAAGGTGATTCTTGGGTTAGGCAACGGCTGACATTCGGACTGAGATATTGTATCTTGATTTCCGGTGAGAATTCCCTGTTGTCCATTAAATTCGCCTTAGACCCGAAAACATTAACACTATTGGGGCACGAGTATACAATTCCCGACTCTCAGACAGTGAAACTCACTTTATACAAAACACATTCGAAAATTCAGGTTAAAATTGCTGTTCGAATATATTTGCAATGTCTCGTTTCTTGTAGAACTCGGGATTTTTAATGTATTTTATCAGACTGACCTCGTAATGAGAGAGAATAGTACTATTTAATTAACATAAACTCTGATTTCAAGGAAGGATAATTAAATTAACACGAGTACATTTTTTCGCGGTACTTTAACATTACGTCAGAAACGAAAAATTGTAAAACATAAATTCTTCTTTCATGCAATTGTATGAATGATATTATTTATTTATGTTACAAGCAAGTATCTGTCATAAGAGTGTGTAATAAGTATAATTACAATATAATAGACGAAATAGGCGAAGGGAATGATAAAACGATCGATATATTTTTTTCAAGGGTGCGTTCACATATATTCTTTTAATAAATACGTTTCGGTCTTGCACCCTTTCCTACAAGAAGCTCGATGTAACTATAAGCAAAAGACACCTGTGTCTTAATTAAAGTCGGCTGACTTCTGGCTTGCCGTGGCCCTTCGTGCCACTCGTCAGATCTGTTCCCCAGGGGTGCAATTTACTCGCACCCCTTTGCCACCCCCGCCAGTGCACTGCGAGCAAAGAGCGGCCAGCTCGAATCCACTGTCGTTCTAGACTCTTGAATACGGCTACTGATTTTCACGCCTTTCATCGTTCAGCTTTGATTTATTTATAGTACAATTATAACATCGTTATAGATTTCAATTTGGCTTAAAAGTGAAGTTATCTTCAATACTATTTGTTACGTGCGTAAAAATACACACATATTTATAAGTCCCTTCAGGAAAATCTGGTGAAAAAGATTCTTATTGTTTTTTTACAGTAGGTTTTGTATATTGCAGTGTTTAATTTAATAATCTTGCTTTACAGTTATTTCGAGGATATTTTCTTTTAATTCGGTCTCGAGCGCATTCTTTCAATATTATTTAAGTGATGTCAACAGCATCTCAATAAGTGGGAGTAAAGTAAGTACTACATTTAAATATCGTATACAATTTTTCGAAAAACGAAATTACGAGGTGCGCTTTATACACCTGCATCATCCATTACAGATATAGAAATATTGAATATTTCACGTAATTTCCTGTCAGCAAAGTATCATGCGGAAAAATGAAACTTCAACGTCTTGTCTGCATTTTGCGAAATAACGTGTCCGTACTTTGGAAGGGTATATCTTCTTTAAGAATCTGCTTGGGTCTTGGTGCAGGTAGCCTTCCTTGGTCTTTACTATGTAAAACAGCCTCTACTCCCTTTTGTCCATCGCTCGGGTCAGCTTTGATGGTTAAAGTTCTGACCGGGGTGGTGACGGTTTTTGTGAATTGCGAGTGGACAAGAGTTTATCGTTTTCCAGTCTGTTCGATATTTATGCAGTATCTAAAAAGCTGTACACCCAGATCCCTGGATTCTTTTCAGATTTTCATGCAGCTAGTCGGTCGAAACGGTTTCCCACCGAATTCTTTTCGGTTGCGACATTTTACGAGCGCAGTTTTTTTACTGGAAATGGAAAAAAATACATTGCACAGGGTAATTGAATTGCAAGAAATACGTAAGGAGGATTTATTATCCTATAAAAGTGTGCACATAATTAAAACTTGGTGGATTCTGAAAATTGCAGGTTGTCTTGTGATTACATTAAAAAATAAGCAAATGAATGCATTAAATAGGCTGAATATTTAGTATTACAAAAGGAATTGAAGAATCATCTGCAATTCGTTTAACTTGCTTCTTATTACTAATCGTTGAATCAGTTTACAATATTGTAATTATAACAATTAGCTTTAAGAAAACAACATTATTATTTACTAATGAAAAGTGTAACGGGATATGCCTAACATTAATGTTAAATTGAACTAAATTTTGTTCTACTTAAAAATGACTGCAACCCGTAACAAATGAATCTAATTCATTTAATAAATGTCCGTAATGGCTTCTTGTAAATTAATTTCCATACGCGCGAAAATTCTATTTACAAAAAACAAAAATGAATTCTCTGCACACGCCAGGAAGTCTCCACCCCAAATTTACACCAAACAGTTCATTATGATTAAGCATGACCATAACGATCATCCTTAAGGGGGGAACCTTATGTAAATAGCCTGTTTTTCAAGAATTTTTTTTGAAAAATGTAATGCGCAGATTGATTTCAAATTTGAAGTATCATTTATTAACGTTATAATGTAAAAAAAAATATTTTTTATAAATTATAATTGTTAGTAACAATGGTGCAATGGCGGCTTGAAAATGGCATCCTGTAAATTCGCCGGGCAGTGTACAATGCACAAAAATGATCTGAAACAAAAAAATCAAAATGGTATAGTTAGATTATGCAAAAACGCTCAGCATAACATCCTTCTTTTATTAAAATTTCCAAAATTGCAAAAATGGCAAAGTTTTGAAGAAAAAAGCGGCTTTTCGGTTATGAACAATTGTTAATAACAATATTTTAAATAAAAAATAAAGAAATCGGAGCTCGTCATGCTGAGGCCAATTATTTATAGAATATATATGCCAAGTTTCATAAAGATCGAGTAATCAGTTTTTGAGCTACGTTGCACGGCATGCGAAATTTTACGTTTCGAGAAAAATGCGTTTAAAGTTTGAGTAACAGAAAAGTCGTGAAAAAATCGTAATTCATTTTAACTTACCGCGATTTTTTGCTAATCTGCGATTCCAGGGCCATAGAACAGATCTTCCTCTTCCCCAAAATGTTGCAATTCAGCCGTTTTTTCTTCTTTTCGAGAAGCACGAGCCTCTTTTGCGCAATAAAGACTGCGGCGCTCCTGCTGTTTAATACGGCGTTTGTCCTCACTTTCTATCGCAGCACTCTTTTTAGGAGCTTTTCGCCGTCTGGGACGATTCGGACGATAATTAAGATTGTTATCTTGAACTTTTCGACTCATTTTCAATTTATTCGTATTCTAAGAGGCTCTGTAAACGACCGATTTCACTCAAGAGACGCTGCTGAACTGACAATGAGCGAGGAACCCTCGCCGAAGGGGCATCTTTTCCAAAACCGTTATACACACAAATGTACACGTATAGATGCCGAAAATGGCAGTGCTATGGTGGGGATAACAATTGGTGTACATTAATATAGGTTTTAATACAGTCAGATTACGAAGAGACCGAAAGACCGAGCGTCCGACGATGGCCCGACTACCTGAGCCGCTCCGTCCAATACAACCGTTCACTTTATTTTGAAAGTAACGTACAAGAACATCTCTGATCACTTTCTAACTTTTTTTATCATATTCCTGAGGAAATTTCCTATCGATTTAAGCAAAAAAAAAAAAATGCTAAAAAATTTCATTTTACACAAGGTTCCCCCCTTAAACAGTCCTATTAGATATTCAATTTTCCACTGTTGGTGTATCGAGGGTAATCTGCTAGCTTGCACTAAAAGCTGATATAAATAGTACAATCACATTCAATGTTGATATAAACACGTCCAACACTATCTTAACATTCTGCCATGGAACGATCAAATTGTTTCTCCTTTTTTCACGTGCTCGTAGTCACGTCGAAGACAGATCGCTTCCCAAGCTTTTTCCGTGCCCTTACAAATGGTCGTCATAAACGTTTATTGTGACGTTGCAATGCCACGATACATTTCGATGGTTAACTGCTAGGAAAGCTGTACGCCATTAGCTTCCAGGTGCTAGATGTCCCAGCCACACCATCGTTCCCTCATTCCAGTCGATCATGCTCCAGATCATCCCTCGATTGGCAGTGTAAGTTTCGCCGTCGTATCCGTGATACAACGGAATGGGAATAGAATGTTGAAGGGTAACGGGAGAATGAGAGACAGGGTGTGAATAATCCTTGCGTAATCTCTAAAGTTCTTGGAAATCGCGGCTAATGTGGTTTATAAACTTTCTTGCGGATGCAACGTAACAGACGTGTAAATGCGCTTCGTTCTTATTGGTCGTATAGCGGACACTTAATAGCATTCACGCCGAAGTTGGCAAGAATTAATTAGATCGGTGGATTAAGTTCATTCCACGCGATGATTAGAAGGGGGCCACCTGTTGACTGGCCTCTAGTATATAAATCGGTGGGATAAAATATTTCTGTTTGGCAAGATTGTGACCAATTCATTTGGTATAATTGCCAGATACATAGATTTTTTACAATTTTTTATTCAGAATCCAAAGAGATAAAATGAAATAGGGATGGATATGATACTATTTTTTCTAAAAGATTATGAAAGGTGTTACTAAAAAAAGTGACGCCCAAAGTATTTTTTAAGGAAGCATTCATCGCGATTTTTCTGATTAATCCAGGAAGAGTATTATATTTTGCATAAATTCTATCGATATATTTCTGTTTTATTAGTTCGTCCAGGTCGAAGCAAAATTTTTGAATGAATAAAAGCTTATTGCGTTCATCCGGATACAGGATGTAAGTTATATTAGATTTTGTAACATGAGTCTAATACAGGCTTTCTACTTAATTCATAATTTGGGAAGGTATATTGCATCCAATATTTTAACTTTCATTATACAATTATCTCTTATATGTTAATCTATGTATTTGGCGATAACGTAATAATAGTGTGATACTTAATGCGCTCGAACTGTCTTCTGGAACAATATATACCTAGATGCGAATCAATACTTGGAAGTACCAAGGAAGCTTGTACGTCTTCCTGTTATGCGGCAGGAAGATTAAGAACGCCTCGTCGCGTATTACGAAACGCACCGCATAAATATATCCTCGATTAGAAGTCGTGAAGGTAGTAATAGTTTTCTTACATGTTTCGAACAAATTTTATTTGACACGATAGGACAGACTATGAATATAAAACGACGATCAGTAACGATACATCTATGAATGTATAAGATGCACAAAGTCATTGTCACTGCTAATGAAGGGCCAGTAAAATTTCTTATAATACATTCTGCGGAGCAATGAAAATATTACTACCCTAGTTGCTTTGGCACTTATAACCAGTAATTATTTCCTAGCTTGAGATCATTTATGCATTTCAATGTAAAGGGTATAGCCGGATAAGGGGGTCAAATGTGCCCCTAAACCAAATTCGTCTTGCGAGGGGACATTCGACAGCTATTCGACAGCAGGGGAAACCAATTTGTGCCAAGTTTCAACCTTGTATCTCGACTGGGTGTCTCTGATATTTTTAACTATGGCGCAGCTAATAACAAAATCTAACGAAATTGAGAGTGGTAGTATTAGTAATATGTACCTAGACAAAAAATATGAATGCCTCCTTCAATAGACCTACATTTTTCAGTAGTTTGTTTGCTTTTTTTATTTTTTACATGTCCGATTTTCATTTAAAAAATCTGAAAGCGTTCTGTAACACGTGCTTTCATAACTGAAGTGTCTCAGATATTTTTTAAATGTTCCACGCGCCAAAATGGGAGATATTGAGCAAAAGTATGATTTTTGTTTTTCCCCCTAACTACTCTCCTAGTCGAGATAAAAAGTTGGAACTTGGCAGAAATTGTTTTTTGTTGGCAAGTTATCGAATAACCCTGCACAAGTCGAATTTGATTTATTTGATTTCCTAAAAATAACTCTTCAAAGAAAAACATACGGGGTACCATTTAGAATTCTACGTAATGAAACATAAAATCCAGGCAATTCTTGTTAAGATATTTTCCTAGAACCAAATGTCCATACATATTTTTTTTACTGGCAACCGGTCCCTCGTGTACTTTGTTCTCCAAACATTCAATTCCGCGCGAAATTCAATTAGCAAACTGGCAAGACCTCTCGTGGGCGAATTTCCTAGACGGTTGAAGCATAGCATCACATCCGTTATCGTTGAAAGCGCATTCCTCCATCCTGTAATTGCACTTTTCTTCGTGAGTCTCTGAACGCCTGCGTTTCGGCCTCACTCTACAACCGTATGTCGACCATCTGCAAGGTATCTGCTCGTCAGGGTCGCACTCGTCCTCCGATGATGACGCCTCGTCGCTGTCTTGGTGATACTTGCTATAGTTGCATTTCTCCTGGTGCAACAATTTTCTTTTCCTTCGCATGTTCACCATGCAACCGTACTTTCTATATTTGCACTCTACTAACTCCTCTGGATCACCGAAGTCGTCGCTCAGTATTGTTGTTTCTTCCAAAGGGTCGTTGATGTTCATCTCGTTGTAACGATCTTTATAGTTGCAGTGACTCTCGTGGATTGAAATTCTCCAGGGCGATGTTCTCACTTTGCAACCCACCACGCGATACGTGCACTCGACCAAATCGTCTTGCTTCTGAGCCACGTCCGTAGGAAGGTGTTCTTCCTCCAAGTGAGTACGAAATTGGCAACTGAAACGTGATATTCTGTGTACGTCGCTGCGGTTTATACGACAATAACGACTTTCTAGGGACAATTTCAAAGGGAAGACAGATCGGATTCGGAATAATTCGAAAATCTTTGTAACTAGTATATGGGGATGGCTTCAAATGAAAGGAAATAGGAAAATATTGGAAATGGTTTGCGTGCAGGTTTCATGTATCTTGTTATATTTTTTAACGATATTTTTTAACGATTTTATATGTAAACCAAGTTGAGGAATAATGGGCCATAGTGGTGCGTTGCAAATCACATGAGCAATGTAACATTGAGGAATGTATCATGGCTGGAATTAAAAATAATGATGAAGCAATTTTTGTATAAATAATTTATAATTAGTAGATAATATACGCGCCGGACAAAATGCGTACAGTAATCTACATGAAAAGCCAAGCGTGTATCGAGCGTGTACACTCAATTCCATTCGTACTTAATTCTCTTATCTACGTATAAGCTTCTAAATTTTGCAATTTATATGTGGCAATGCGTACAAGAAAAATAAGAAATAACGGTATGGATTAATCAATAGATACATCGAACAGTCCTAATCTTCCTTTTGCAATACCAGTTTCACAATTTACATTCCAGCATTTCTCCTCCAAGTCAATTTTTACAATGCTATTGCGACTTGCCCATGTTTCCTCACGACACTTATATGAAATTATTGGTCCATCAAGTTTAACATTTCTTACCGAGATTCGTGGAGATCCACCAAATACATCGGTACTTTCACCCAGCACCCCGAATCAGCGTATGCACATGCGTGCAGCTCTTGATCTTCCGGCGGAGCAGGTGGAAAGCAGCTTCTCTCGTGATCAAGAAAATCATCCACTGATGGTGCACTTGGATGATTCTCGTGAATGTTCGGCGGAACAGGGTGAGGCATGAAGTGAGTGGGCGCCGGTGGGTGATGAGACGGGCTGGTATGTGCGGGGGGCATTTCAATATCTAATGGGCAATGACAGGTGGGACAGTCGTAGTAATAAGGTTTGCAACGGTAACAAATCGTGTGCCCGTTGGTGCAAGTGTATCTGTGCGCCAGCTCCATTTCCATTAGGCAGATCGGGCAGAGACCTTCGCTTTTGAATCTCTGGTATAGATTCGGGTACAGGCTATCCATGATCTGATGCAGATAATTAAAATTATTATGTTGTCTGTACGAGAGGTATAATATTCTATTGTTATTCTATTGTGAATGGTGTATTTAATTTTTGGAATTAGTACCGTTATAATCTTGTTTGTTTCAAGAGGATCGAACTCCGTACTTAATAAATATAATACCATTATTAATAATATGGCGTAATATAATACAGTTTAATAGATAGTTTAACAGTTACAGTTTCATAGTTAGTACTTGCAAGTACAATTATTACGATAATTGTTTTGACATAAAATTTAAGTTTCAAATAAAAGTTCTAATAATAGCAATTTCTATACAAGTGGACGTGTGAGAGAGAGATGAATAAAAGAGTACCAAAGTACCAAATGAGTACAGTTAAATTATCTCAGAAGCGGTAAGTTTCCGAACAAATATATCCCAGTACTTTTAAATTCAGAATTTACTATTCCATCGAAATCGTGTATAAAAAATAAGTCATTCTCTTTAAAAAACGAAAGTGAACTTCATACCTCCTCTACGCGTCCACTTGTCAAAAAACTGCTACTACTATATTATTAATTGCTCCAAATCCTATAAAGCTTTTTTAAAATATTTTCGCGTATTGTTGAAATATCGAAGATATTTCAGGTGGACAGAGTTCGTGGGGCCCTCGGTATATTAATATATTTAATTAATTTTTAACCAAAAGATTTATCAAACGAAGTTACAGACCATTCAGTATGTTAGAAACAATGTAGGTAACACAGCAGGCATCACTGTTGCATCAGATAAGAGCATTATTTAGCCAGTTGGCTGATAATCAGGCTGAATGTGTTATGTACTATCACGTCGGACTTTACTCATCCATAATACACTACCGAGAATCACAGTGATAAAAATCAACAGATCTAGATATAGAGTATTCTACAGGATTCCTAGAACCGTACGACAAAGAGAAAATAATCATAAAACACGAAATTCCTTCAAGCCATGCACGTCAATCGGAAACGAAGCAATTCCGTTGGACGCTTTTAATTAATTCGCGAATGAATCATTGATAGGTACGATTGATACGAAATCTCGTGTACATTCTCAGATGTTAAGTTCATTTCTCATGTTCGCACATGTGATAAGTAACACTTGTTCGTCGACACCATAGACATACACTTACACATACGGCCAAATACATTAAAATCGATCGGGCTGAATGTACTCACTCGGCTGGTTGTTCTCGTCCTTGCTACGGCGATGGGCAAAACTGAAATTACGGTCGCGCGGAGCGAAGGGAGAGAAAAAAAATAGCCGTCGCGGCACGTACGCCTCCGTAACAACCGGCACTGTGTGTCATCGTCGAACTGTCAGCGTTCCCTTATTTGCCAAGACCGATAGCGCGACTTTATCTGATAAAGCCTGCCGGCTCTGCTGATAGGGGAACATTTTCGCGTACCGCGACGTACGGACGGTTTCTGTTGCCGCGAAATAAAAAAGAAAACTAGAAAATCGCCGAAGGGGAATCGTCGTTGCTCTCGTTATTATGCGTGCAGCGTCGAACGAGTGGTAACCGTCGCATTTGTTACCCCGACGTGTTCCAACGAACAAAGGTCGGGGGAAAGAGGGAAGGAAAAACGAAAGGGAAATTAAGTTTTCGACATTTTATTAAGGACTTTTTTTGCACCTTTCTGTGACATTTCGTTTGGTCGGACGATATATGGAAGTAATCTTGAGGAACGTAGGCGAGAGTTTCAGGTTCATGCCAGACGATAGCCCGGCCATGTTGCACATCGAACGTGGCAACATGTGACGGATTTCTGTTTCAACTTTGATTACGCGACCGGTCGCCGGTGACAGTTAATTATGAATGAAAAATCGTAGCTGGCTAGCTTTGCCACCCTTCTGGCGGTGCGGCCTCGTTACGCAATTTCCATTTCGCCTCCACCCTTCGCGATGGTCATCGTGGATAATCTTCCGGTGAAATCTGGGATTATGTTTCGCGGATCGAATTCCTTTGCTCAACCCTCGGTGCTACGCATGTTTCAATCGCTCGTACTTTGGATTTGGGACATACAATTGTGTTGTGTGCTTCGTGGTTTTGGGTGACTTCTTTTTTGGAATAAATTACTTAGCTTCTGAAAAACTACTGCAGTCATTCGAGTTATTTATTTAGTTTTTTGCAGGAGCCTGTTATAATACTCACTTGGCTCGTTTTTTGGAGCTATTTTGGAGCAAAATAAGCAATACCAATTTTTATACCTATTTAAATATTGAAAGCTGCCTGAGAAGAAGTTTCAGACGCATTTAAATATAAAACTTGCTCTTCACAATTTATCTATTACAAATCCATGCAGTTCAGAAGAGTACCTATATATGCATGAATTATACATTAAAGAGGTGAAACAAAAAGCATTTTGAAAGCTTGCTAAACGACGTAATAGTACGCCAATAGTTGCGCAAGTGTTAAAAAACGACCCTTAATATTAGATTAAACCCATCAATGAGAAGCTGATATCTCTGAACGAAAATGGCCACTCACTTTTGGCAAAACGACCGGAGTATCGTTCATAGTGTCCCGAATTTCGTTCTAAAAGTCAGGGTCGTAATGAAAACACTCGTTCGCAACATACGCGCGTGCCACGAAACCAAATACACGCGTATGATATTCTACACCCTGCCTCATAACGACCATCCCTCATTTGAATCCCTATGCGAGCGTCACATCAAAGATATCCAAGCCGGCTACCTCACCGCGAGGGGTAATACCCAGTGACCATAAGTCACTTATGTAAATCCGCGAGATGGAAACACGCGTTGCTTCTCAGTGTTGCGCGACGTCTGCGAGGAAACAAATTGAATTTAATATTCTGCGTTTCCCGGGCCAGCGTGGTCATCACTGCCATTATCTCCGTGAAGTTACTGTTTCGTTCCGAAGTTTTGCGACGCCTCTGCGACAGAAACTGTCCGCGTAGAACCAGCGAAAGTCAGAAGTTGCAGATCGTACTGAAACCTCCTTTCTTTGCTGTCTTTCGCTCGCAAATTTTGTATGACGTTATGGTTTCTGATGTTTCATTATTAAATTATTTTATGCTGTTTCGATTTCCTTGCGTAGTAGAATTTTAGTTGTATATTGCATTTATTGTAAGACTTATTATTGGGTATAATTAGTCAGTAATCATAATACTCGTATTTATTCCAAGTACACGCTGATAGTACAATATTCTACAGATCGCTATCCGTACGCTCTCGTCGCTGGATTCCCATAGAATGCCCCGAAGCTGCATCATGGGCGCAAAAAAGGCGGGCTCGTCGGACCCACGACGTAGTACGTTGAAGGGCCTGCTTTACGGCACCCCCAAATGTACCTATGTATATCGTTCCCGCTCGCATACCGGCTTCTCGGTGACATTTCCCAAACGGGCATGCTGGGCGCTCCGAACCCTCGGATTCTGTTACATTATTTTTAAGCATGCTAGATAAAAAGGATTTTATATGTGGGAGGGATCGTTTGTGCTTATTACTCTGCAGGTAGGGCAAAAATGATTTTCCTATTTTGTTTACTTTACTGTATCGTTTGCGCATTTTTAGGCAGTTGAATACTTTACAGATCTTGACAATAAAACATTTTTTGGAATATATATGTATATGTATACATATAAAATACTATAATATCCTAGAGCTTTATTCAGAAAAAGAAAACAATTTTTTTTTAATTTCCTGGGACGTTATCTAAATCGTATAACCAGGATCTTTATCTACTCATTTGCATGCACGACACATCTTATCGCAATAATTCACTGATTCGTATTTTTCAAATCATTTCTTTTCCCCTATTAGTGGGTTAATAAAAGGTACGAGCATTGAATCAGTTCACAAAACAGCTTAATAAGATGCTATTCTCCTTTCGCTCATTGAATTCAGTAACGAACAGTTAGAGAGGGGAAGAAAATCCGTGAAGACACGAAACTTCGAAGGGAAGTTAACGAAATAAACTCGTGATTGCGGCTGGATACTGTGGCTATCGGAAGCTTGTCAATTTATTCGTGAAAGGGCTTTTCTCCTTGCTCCATATAACTTTTATCACGGACGTAGTATTTGACGATCGTAAAATAAAAATACATGAATTTATACGTCGTATGTTGATAACATTACTCAACTAATTCTGTCCTATACTGCAGATAAATTTTGTCAACGACGAAAACATAAACTTTTCAATCTGAAACTATTCTTATTTTATTTTTTAATATTTCTAGTATTTATCCGTTTTGAACATATGAAACATATTAATTTGTGCAATCCCTGGATGCTTTGGCAAACATGAATATAAGTACAATGCGAAGTCGCAAAGTTTGCAGAAAGGGGGTGTCTTAAAATTATTTCTTACTAGTTATGAAATGCATATTTTCCCAATGAATTGAAAATCTATTTTGAATTAAAACTGCCGCGGTATATCAAAAAGCAATCTTGTAGCTTCCCTCTTTTTTTAAACTCCTCCCTTGACTGACTGTCTCTCAGTTCCCCTCTTTTCTATTCTCTTGGGATTATGAATAGGTCTAAAGAATTCTACAAAATTAATTGAAAGAGGGGGTCGTATTCAACGTGCAGGCATACCATTATTAATTACTGTCTTTAACAGCAGTCGAATCTCTCACCTCTAAGGTATGATACATAATAACGGTGTTCTCGTATCGATCACAGGCACAAAGATAACATCGAACGTGACCGTCTTACGAGATCTTGGATTCGAGATTAGGTTCTATTTTACGCTGCAAGTATATGAACCAAGCTAGCTTCAAAATTATTCAATTAATCACGAACACGGCAGGAATGAATATTTCAATAGCTTAAAATAGAAGTCATTTTTGTACAGAACCATGAGTTGGCTATCTTTTCTAATTTTAATCGGCTTTAACATAATTTTACACTTTGATTCTGAGGCAACCCATTATGTAAATTGCATTATATTTTCATTTTCTTTGAAAATGAATATAGTCCAATTTCTTCTGCGTTATTTCTTTTCCAACTAGTTTAACCCTTTGCGCTCGAGGCCTTTTTCGCGCGGGCGAGCCAGCAACTCGAGACGATTTCGGCTATATTAGGGAAGTGTTTTACAGGTACTTTAAAATCATTTTATACTCAACCAAGCGTATACAAATAATAAAATTTCACTAATTTATTTATTGTTACATTAAATACAACAAAATCTGTTCAATATTATACCCTGTAATTAGTTTTTGTATGATAATTCGTGAAACAATCCCCAAGATGCATTCTCGGTTTGTCAGGACATGTATCACAATAATATGAAATTTCTCGTCTACCGCCAGGCTTGTTACGGTTAGAGCACACCTTGCAGTCCCTTTTTGCCCCTTGTAGCATAACATGGAGCTTTCCGTTTAGTCGGGGTTCATCGGTGACCGACGTCGACGCTTGGGCACGATGCTGGCGATAGGATCCTCTCAGTTGCTCCATAAGCGTTTTTAGAAAGCGCAAATGACTGTGTGGCCTTTCCCCTCTTTTCTTTTTCTCTAATTTATACAGTATATAAGAATTGTTGAGGCAAATTTCCACTTTAATGATTTGCGCAGAAAACAATATGTCGATGCATATTGATCCGCCCGATCAACACCACCCATATATGTAAGACTCATTTATGGATATAAATAGTCTATAATGATAATATTCGTATTTATTCTAAATACACGCTTATTATACAACATTCCACGGATCGCTATCCGTACGCTCTCGATGCTGGATTCCCATGGAATGCCCCGACGCTGCATCATGGGCGCCCAAAGGGCGGGCTCGTCGGACCCACGACGTAGTACGTTCAAGGGCCTGCTTTATGGCACCCCCAAACGTATATCGTTCCCGCTAGTATGCCAGCCTCTTGGTGACGTTTCCCAGATGGGCATGCTAGGCGCTCCGAACCCTCGCATTTTCTTACATATATTTCGTGTAATTCAATATAATGTTTGGTTTCTTGATCATTATTTCCATCAAGATCATTAATTTGCTCGTTCAAACACGACAAATCGAATTCGTCAGAACTTGAGCTGATTTGATCCATATTTATAGGGCTAAAAAACTTTTAAAATACTATTCTCACGGTAAAGACTGTTCTAGGCGAATGCTAAGCTGATACTAACTAAGCTAAGCTAAGAATTGTCTAAGAACGCAGGCTGAGCCTGGTCCAAGAAAGTAATTGCCATAAGAGTATCTTATCTCACATCGAAAATAAACATATTGAGTTCCGAAACGCCGAAACGCCGATACGGTGCACTTCGAGTGAACGCATCAAATCGCCCGGGCGCCGTAGCGGCGCCGCTCGAGTGGAGGCTTCAAACCGCTCGGGCGCCGTAGCGGCGCCGCTCGAGTGCAAAGGGTTAATAGTTTAATGTCTTTACGTTTTTAAAAGTACCTCGAGCACAGAATCGCGTTATCGCAAGAATTCGATAACTATACATATGTATATTGGCACGCAATTCCAGTTATCTGAAATCAGTTACTTGACACAACCTTGTTGGGAATTTTGCACCGTTGTCCATTCCTGATCGATATAGGTGATTCGAGAGTATTGTGAAGCTTAATCCGCCAACTAGCTCAGTGATTGATTGTACGTATTCTCAGGTTCTCCTTATTGATTGTAATCGATCTTCCCCTTCCAACCCTTTTTATTGCAAAGGGGAACCTGTTATCGGGTTTGCTTCCAATCCAGTTGAACATTTCCCCTGCGTTCAGTGACGAGGCAGTGGAAATAAAATTTCTGTTACCACAATGTATAGTGTAAAAGTATTTTAATATAAATATTAAAAACAATGTCAAACAAAATATAATACAATAGAGAACCTGGCAATCAATTCTATGCTTCGAATTAAAGGGTTTCCATTCGACTGTAGTCGAACGTGTTATATGTAATACATAGGTAAAAATGTATGTGAAGTAATACGTGTGAATAGGTGATAATTCTTGTATTTATGGATTATCTTGGCTTGTAGGATATTAAATAATTATCATGCCATCGCCAGGTAAGTAGATACAATTGTTTAATTACTTAGACGAATTCAAATTCTGACGTAAGTTTTAATATATTGATGTATTTAATAAATAGTGTCTCTGCGATCTTCACCTCCGCTTTTTGACATCATTAACCGGAAAGGGATTGTATTGTATTTACAACTCGACCTTTATCGTATACACGATTTGCAGTAGGCACATATAATTGGTAGAACTCTCTTGACACGCATTTGCTTCCGGCCAGATCTATTATAAAACTCTTGACGGATTAGTCAATACTGCCGTTCGGGAACGACTGACAGTCCTTTTTGACATCTTCCGAGCAGGTGCCAATGTTTGTCGAGCTGTATAGGGTGCTCGTGTTAACACCAAATCAATTTTTTCACATTTCGAATAGCACGATTACAGTATACTTTTATACATAAATATATCAGTGAAGGATTTGATAAAAAATATGATAATAATTATTAATCGTACTTGTAATTACACTTTCTCAAATCCACTGTTTTGATGTGTTTAAAAGAATGATTAAACGTCATACATATTTCAGTTAAACTTATCATTATAACTTTTTCTGTTGGAGAAAAATTAATGCGCCCCACACCTGCACCTCTTCAATCGCATTTAATCACGATGACAAATTCGAAATCATGCCAATATCCAACAATGAAACGACACTGCATGCTTCTCCATTGAACGAAAACGAAAAGAAAAAGAAAAAAAACGAGGAAAGAGAAATAGTCTGCATAGGGCGTTCATAGTCGAAACAATTCCCCCATCGATGGAAAAGCTTTCTCGGTGCGCAATATGTCGCATAATTCGACCATTCCTCATACCATTGCCCCAGCGAGCGCTTCGAAGGGAACAAACTTCCAACATGTGTACGCGTGCATGCACGCTTTGCACGTTTCATAAATACGGAGAGTAGGCGGGCTGTCGTTTGCTTTCAAAGACAAAGTCGCGAAACGCAAACCGATCCAGGAAATATCAGGATTGTATAGGATTTTATTCCACGACGGGGGATTGTCAAGATCGAAGGAAAGCATGGGACGAATACGGCCTGTCCCTTTTTGTGCTGTGCACAGAGAGAAGTATTCATGGGGCCACGTATACTTTCCATTTCGCCTTTAAAAATGTTTAATATCTGCCAGCCGTAAATTGATTCGATATATCATACTTTTATGCGACCCAGTATCATTTCTGATTCTTCGGTGGAAGGAGGAATATGGACAAGTCATTGCAACACCGTATTCCATATTGTGCATGTAATTATACAAGTACTGAGAAAAGCGTAGCAGCTCTAAAAGTAATTAAAAGTTTATTCTGGAAATTCTCGTCGTACCATAGGGTAAAAGTATGTGTTGTATAGTAAATTTTGGAAAGTCAGAAATATTTGAACATGCGATCGTTGACCCCTTCTGGCTTGCATCTTTCGTAGACGTCGCGTCAGTTCCTTTTACGCTTACAATAGCGTCAAAACTATGCAAAATTATTCACGCAGATGGTAAACATAATGCAGCGTCTTTTCCACGAATGTTCGCCACATATTCACGCTGTCACCGCCCCCACATGCACATACAGGTGGAACGGACGCAAACAACGTTTGCATGGGAGACAACATTATCATGCACCCGAATACAAAAGGTTCCCTTCTAAAGGTAAGGTGAAATTGCCGTTGAAAAAGCGTGTCGAGTGCTTCTGAACCACGGGCATAGAACACAGAGAAAGGAACTGTGGGAAGACGGTAATTCTCCGAGAAAGTTTCCGTCTTTTCAGGTCGAGCGGCGGTAATTTAGAAGGGACGAAACTGTTGACCCCGTGTATCGCCGCGAATACAAAACTCGCGACCATTCTGTTCTAGGCTCGTGGTATTTTTCTTGTAAACAAGTGTTCTCGTCCATCAGCGATATGGGACGCCGAATTCATGCATCGCGTTTCCATAAAAAATGTCCCTGCTTTTGCAACTAATTTCAGTAGGTATTTCGCATTGATTTTTCTTACGGTGTACTGCAATGATGATTATATACAAAGGATTTATTTATTATTGTATTACAATTATTACGTGACAATTCTTCTGTGGATCATTTTCCTGTAGATTTCGCTTAACCCTTTTAAGTTTGACCATCTGGTAACTTTGTGTGTATTTTATTTTTATTTTTATCGTGACTGACTTTTTTTATGAAGCCTACATGGATACACATTTGAAGTAATGATGCACGGTAGTAATGAATCAAATATGAGATACCTTACACTAGACTTTCGATGTCGGTACTAACTTAAAAATGACAAGCGAATTTTGTCAAGAATATTTTGATTACATGCTGAACAGTTTATTAATTTTACTACATGAATATATTACAGTAACCCTAACAATTCGGATATAAACCATAAAGGACAGCAATCCAATCCCGTTTATTTCATATTCCTAAGCAATCTTCGATCCTCCGTAAAGATACTGCATAATACAAGAAAATATCAAGATGCAACGCTTCCAACAGCTTACATAAATGTGAACGTTCCGCGCTCATCAAGCGCCCGGAGAAATGTCGTTGGCCGTTCAAGGGGTTGAGACACGCCATGGTGGTCTCTGAAAGTATCATTAGATCGAGTCAAAAATCGCTTTTCCATCAAACACGCGAGAAATATTTATGTCGCGGTTCTCCGCGGGGTAACGACCAACGCGAAAGGCGTGTTGCATCAAACGTGTCTCGCTATTCGAGAAATTGCTATTCGCGGCAATTAACTTCGTCCACCTAGTGGAACGACAACCTATCCAATCTCGTGCACGGTGACATTTTCTGATTCGAAGCCCGGCATTTCGCGTTATTGGCGTGTAAGGAGATGCTCGTTTCACGACCGTATTCATGAATCTAATACCTCCGCGAACCTCATTTGCCCTGGGTGTTCGACAGATCTACGCAAAAGTTTTCCCTGTGCGTGCATGGTCCGTACACGTTTTGTTGAAAAGGTGTAGCTGGATCGGATGTTTCAATTGTAGGCGAATGTAAAGGGAAAAATAATTTACAGTACAGAAGTAGAAACATCGGGAGGCGTTAATGATGCTGGAAATAGGAAATCATTAGAATGCAGTTATACGAAATTTGAATGTAGCTTGATACGTGAAATTCATCGTTACGTCAATGTCTGCCTTTTGTTTAGCACATTAATTCGTGCTTTGTAATGCAAACGTGAGTATAGTATTTGTTTTATAGGCGAATGTGAGATGAATTGGTTTATATATATACTCATATATAAATTTCTTTTCAATAATGTGTTGAGCTGAATAGATAGATTAAACTTTAATTTGATTTCGTTTTGGTAATAAATTCCAAAGTAATAGGTTCATTGTGGAAATATACATTCGAAGCCAGTAATTCGTCTCTGCAGAGCGTTACGGTAATGTATGTTGGCTCAAGTTGCCGTTATACGTAAGTGCATAGTCTTGAAGCTATTGTCAATTCAAGCAACTAATAGTCGGTAGTGGTCACGGTGATTGATGGAAACCGGTGATTAGTTTTCCTACCACCATTCTGAATCCCACGAACTGGTATAGAATAATTGGGCTATGGTTCTACGCATCTACACCTAATATTCACTTTCTACATAGGTGCATAATCTATAATATCAAATTGTACAGTGATTTATTAAATTTGCTGTTTCCTATTGTTTTCTGAAATATTTATATGGTTACCTATATCATTGAACCAGATATTAACCCCACGTAAGGGGCTAATTCACTAGATTTACAAACCATAAAAATTATGGAGCTATGTGAAGCATTATAAAAATATAAATATAAATAAAACTACAAACAATACTGCGTAATAATTTTATAAATACAAAAGATTAGTCGTTTCTCCTTTAAATCCCCACTTTTATTCCCATTTTACATATATTTCTTGCGCACAGATGATTCTCCTTCGATTATAATTGTCCCCCCCTTTAAACCTGTATTATTGAATCACTACGATTAAAGCAAAAGAGCGAACAGATCGACCAGCAACTCACTTGGGCAAAATTGAACGATAATTAATTCGTCAAGTATCTAACACCGTACATTAGTCTAGATTATAAAAACACCACATTACACCATAAGGCTTAATAAATATTTCATTGACCAACATGAACAACCCATTCTTCGAATCTGTAAAGTACTTCCGAGTACGTGTACATATTCCTCCTCGAAGTCACACAACAATTTTCCCGCGTCACTTCGAACGCAGACTCCCGTCACCCCCCACAGGTGTCTCGACGATCGGGGGCGCGAGTTGTGCAATCGATTGCGATATATCGCAACAGCCCCAGCGCCGGGGGTGAGGCGCTTGCGTGGCGCCGGCCACGTTGCGATTGGCTGGCGATGATGTCATGCAGTCTCCCCTAAGTCTCTGATATCATCTGCGGGCTTTTCTGCAGTCCACACCGATCACTCGAGCGGCATAGCCGCGTCTTCGGAGATTTTACACCTGTGCCTGAGATCGTCCACACTGTGTACGCCTGTGGGCCGGCTTCAGCCGTGCATCAGCCTCTTCCTGCCTTCCGGTCCCGTCCTTAGCGCGAAAGGTGAGTCCATTTCTCCAGGTGAACCGCGGTAATCGTGCACGAGCTAACGACCCCGCGACGTTTCCCTCACGCACACGTACACCAATCGCTCACGTACGGACGTATCCCTCGCTCTCGTGCGACCGTGTGTGTGTAAACAGCCGTTTATGTGTGCTGCGGACTGCTGTCATCGCTGTACACTTGCCGTGCACGAATATTGTTGTCGTGGTCGATTTTCCGGCCAAGGTTAGCAGTTTCCTTTCCTCGATATCCATGGTGAACTGGCGGGCAACTGTGACGGATAGGATAGCATACGTGCGTCATCGTTACGCAATGTTTTGGTTGAAGCGGGAAAGCTGGGTTGGATTGAGGCTCTGCATTGTAATTGGGAAGAAACGAAGGAAACAGGTGTTGCTCCTTTTTGGCGCGGGATAAGGTGGTTCGTGGAATTTGTATTTATTAAATGGTACGCCGTAAGAACACGTGGGTGGTTGGCTTGTCGTGTGCGTTTCGTTTGTCTGGTGATACTCATCCACCTGGTGCTTGGACTTTTAATGAACGACAGTGATTACTGCGTTTCACCGTATGATTTTATGATACGTGGTACGAGCGTAACGAATGGATTTTATTCGAATATTTTTAGTGTAGATTTGGTACGGGGTTAGTTGTTGTTTTGTTCGAGGGGAATTCGTGGAGGAGGTAATTGCTGGATTTTTCGAGCGAGGAGTTGCTTGTTAATGAATCGTCGATTTTACCGTATGCAGTTTTATTTCCAGGTTAATTGGTTTTTTTACTTAAGGGATGGATCATGTTTCTTGAACGTTTGTCGTAGAGGTAAATAAACACGTGAAATCTGTGTTACTTTCGTAACTTGGTGTAATATGTATAAAGCGTGGCTTAAATCACGAGCGCTCATAGGATACAAGTTGTATAAGTATGCTTGCAAGTACTGACATAACAGGGTGTAAGTCAGATGTAAATTCTTCGGTCGAACTAATTTCCTTCAGTTTGTTGCAAGGTTCAACTTAATAATGTCTCAGTGAGGATCTATAATTATTCGCCCGTTTTATAAACTCTTCAAGCCTTTGCAAATTAATTTCGCAGTTAAGTAGCGTAAATTTAATGATGCAATTAATTGCCCTTTCAGCAACGTTTTAATCGATCTCAATTCCAACGTCAACAATTTCATTCCTTTAAACAGAAATACACTTTAAGAAAGGTCGAAACTTCAGTATGCCGGCATACAATATTTCGCTTCTAACTCTAGAGCACAAAATTCTACTGTCGGGATTAAGATGAAATTATTTCATCACTCGCTGCGCCAGCATTTGCATTTTTGTGCACTTCCATACTTCAGTAACGATGTTAGTGAGTTCAAGGGGCGTTTATTTGCTCGCCACGAGGATTATAACAGCATGGGAAGCCGAATAGTTGCGTTTTCGAAGCGGCTTTCCGCTGGAAAATCCTGTTCCTTCCGATTGAAGTGTGACCGTTTCTATTTACCGCACTTTCCTCTCATTAACGCGGCCCAAAATCTCACGAGGACACTTCTGTTTCTCGTTAACGACGTACCGGTTGTGCCATTCTCCCTTAAGCTCCCTCATCGAACGCTAAAAATCGAAACGTGCGTGAATCCCCGATGGCAAGATGGTCGAGTGCGTGCTTTTATCGTCGACGTTAATTTTTTCATTTCTCTTATTCTGCGAAAATCAATGTAATTGTGGCGTACGATTTCAAATATAGTATCATTCGAAAATTTATTCCAAATCCAAAACAGAAGAGTGATTATATTTGCACGTCCTTCGTATACCTGGCTATGTAGATTAATATTATTATTATGCATGTTTAAGATAATTCGGTACAGACATTATTCTGTGGTGTACCCTTTAGTAATATCTGTACGCTATAAATATTACGTAAATATAGTAGTTCTTGATTTGAATGAAGCCAGCACTATTGCATTTAACTTCCACAAATCATTTGTTTTAATTTGACTTCTCATACTTCCGTTCAACCTTCATAAGTACGATAGATACAGTATTATTAATGTATTAATAGTGTATAAACGACAATTTCAACGACTTCAACTTTGACGTTCGCTGCTCCCTTCCCTATCCATGACCTTAAAGCGGCCGGCACTTTCAACCGTGTTACACGTTGTTCCTGAATGGTAATGGAACTATTGGGGTTATGATGTTGTCTCCATGTAACTCGAAACCCTGCGAATGCGTATCCCGATAATACATGTACATATATGTACTTTGAATTGTACAGAACGACTGTGTTCCGTGAAACTTTCTACATTTGCAGTGAAGTCAACGAACGGTTAAAGTTTCACCCGTAAGAACTGATAACACCCGCACCGCCAATTGAGAAAACGCCAGGTATTCTTTCTGCGCCGAAATAGAAATGGCAATTTTCGTGATTGTTTGTGAATAGCTGAATTATCGAATTTAAGATAATAGACACGTGGGTTGGTGTTTTGGAATCTTTATTTTGGAGTTCGATCATTGGAAAAGTGATGACGGGAAATTGGAATTTTTCAATATATGGAACATATACGATTAGGACGCTTATCGTACCAGAAAATTATAATATTAGCAAGTTTGAACATGGCAAATTTTGTATAACAGGAAAATAAATTATTACAATTGCAGTATTGTTGAAATAATACAAGATATACATATATCTGAATTGATTTCTGCTTTCATGTAAAATTTAATGTTTTATAATATTTAATTTATAATATACAAGTCAATTTACACTTTATTTAATGCCAGATTTCCCAAATACTTCAATGTTACTGTCAACTGCTTTTCCACGTTAAAGTTTCAACAAATAAGTTTCTCCCTGTTCTTACTTCGCCGTTTCATTAGGAGTCACCGGTTTGTCTGTTAACTCGAAACAATTTCTGCATCCCCCAGAAATTCCAACTTTTACTTCCGGTATGTCGTTTTGCCAATTGAATCCAGAAGTCTATGAAATTGAGGAAACTTCTTCCATTGCGTTAATATTTTTTGCTAGACAATTAACTTCTTCGAAGTTTCATTAATTAAATTCAAAGTAGGAATTTGCAAATTTCAATTTGTAGGCAAGTTTACTAAATAATCTGAAAGAAGTACCACAGCATCAGTAATTATTTAGTAATTTACAGTAATTATTTTTCACAATTTGTAGCTTTTTGTGATTAAGGAGATACATCTCGCAACAGAATTGAATTGCATAACCCATTAAGTTTTATGAGACTAATAACGTCCCTACTAAAGGACATTTTCTTCGTCGAAATTCGAGTTTCAACTGTATATGAAACTCATACTGGATTTATAATACCATATCTTGGAATTGAGACCATACCCCTTTTTATACTGGCACACTGTTATTTATACCATAGCGAACATAAAATTTTACGCGTTGGTCCAACGTGTAGTAAACTATACTCTGTCGAAAGTATAATCGTTGGTTTTGCTGTAAAGAAACTAAAAGAGTACACCTAACGTTACGTATCTCAAATACTGCCTTTAATACATAGGTGTATCCTTAAAACTAAATATTTGCTTTACGATGCTGAAACATTTGTAACTATGTTCTCCCAGAGAACATTAAAGTTTATTTTGTCTTATACGGTTTAAGAATAACATGTTAGAGAAATTCTTGTTTGGCCTTTCGATAAAATTACGGGAAGAAAATGTTTAAGGTACATTAGTTGTTGCGGCACAACAGTAGAATCATAAAGCCATCGAGTTCCTTAAAATGCAAGTATTTTCTTATTGTATACAATTGCTGACATCTACAGCTGCAAGCTATATTCATATAAATTTGTGCACATCCTTTTCCAGGATTAGTATGTTTTCCTAAACTCAGAGCGCTTTATGACCTTACTACCTGTGTACCGTTCACCGCACGTGTGGGCCTCGCGAGAGTCACCCCCAGGTCAGTCACTACCTGAGGGTGACCGGTAGACAGGGGCGGTTAATTTACACCTCCTCCATATTTTGGAATATCCCTTCCATCACCCATCTACATCAACAAGGGATGTGAATTAGCCAATCCGCATCTCATCACCGGCAACACGCCCATCTTCAGGTTTTAGCGAGTCTTCGTAAAGGCGATCCTACCGAAGACTCGACAGTCTTATATCAGTCTTACATCAGTCTTTAGACTCGACACATCACATCAGTCTTTACACGACTTCAGACTTTGCACGTCTTTACAAAGTCTTCACATCATCTTTGAATAGTCACATTCAACCATCATATTGTACATTAACATATAAATATACGATTATTTATTACGTGTTATCATCGTTCATCATTTCACTTCATCAACCACATCACATTTATAACTAGCCCTCACGGCATTAATTTACCGTAGAGCGCAACGGCCATCGTGCTTTTGATCAACAGTCAATTCGCGAGTTGAGTGCCGTACATTAGTTTCGAAATTATGTAAGAAAAATGACAAAGATTGTAGGAAAATGGTATCCTTTTCGATCTAATTGCAACACATGAGTTATATATTAGAAGCTCATGGTTCGTTTTTTAATGCAATATCATTCCTTCGATCATTTCAAAGCGAATAGTAGAAATGACTGCGTTATATTTTTATCAAACATTTTACAATTGAAAGTTATTTGATTTGTTTGAGGAATATATCTGTATTGGTACCTACCTGATTTTCCAATATCGTTGAAACTTGACGATAATATTCGATGATTAACAAGTTGCACGATCCCGTTTTGTTTCGAATAATGGACACCTTTCATATCTACGTTTGAGTTGCTGATGTAGAACGTGAATGCTCCGTTGGGACCTTCGATAAAAGCTACTCCAATAAGAGCAGGTCGATGGAAAAATATTCGTTCGTATTTATACCCATTTTATAACAATAAGAATCAGTTATTTCCTTTCGCTGTTCCATTTTCGATATCCATCTACACGCAGGCTCTTGTGCCTCTGAATAAGAATAAAAACTCCGTTTGGTATACATTACGATTGACAACAAATCATTCCACCCAATAATATAAATATATAAATAGATAATTAAATCGAAAATACAAAGTTCAACGTCAATTCAAGTCAATTACAATTCAGTGTAGTTACAACTACAGAATCAACTGCTCTATTCCTAGTTATTATTATTCATATCGAACATTTGTATTACGCAAACGCACGTGAAACTTTGCACTTTCCGCTCGAAACAGCTTTTCCACTAGCCATTACATTGTTAACCAAAGTGTACAGTGGAGTTTAAATTATTTCGCTACTCGCCTAAATATCGGTAATCGTCCGGTTAACCGGTATAAAGTAACCGCTGCAACGCCAGGTTCTGCACCAGCCCAGCTGAATAATATATATTCGAGCGGTGAGGGTTGCGTTTTGGCTGCAGGACAGCGACAACTCGCATTGGGAATAGCGCAGGTTCACCGTTCGCCGTGTCGCTTAGAAGAGGCCGTGTTTATGGCATCCTGCGGTGGCGAGGGTGGAAAGCGCTATAAGAAAAACGCAGAAAAATATATACCCGTTATGTCACGAGAATATACTCGGTGAGAGGTTCAAACCCGATTCGAATGGGTCCCCTGTGTCACGAGGCTGTCTGTTAGAACTGTTCCACCAGCGGCAACTTACGAAATACCAAACGCTGCGGATATTGCAAAAAAAAGAAGGCAGGAGAAAAGTTACGCGTCTGTCATTTCCTGTGGGTATTCCTGTTGGTTTTCTACCCCTAAAATATAGCTAATCGATTTACGCGCGAAAAAATTGACAATTACGAGCGTCTTTATTGATGTGGGATGCATTGGATGTTTCTTTATTTTATATGTGGATACTTGTACGTGAGAGTTGTGTCCAATTGGAGACCGTAATTTAATTGTGACACGAAGGGAAATATGCAATATGGTAATTGATTTCTAGTGGTCTGCTGTTTTAGCGAAGTTCTAAGGTTTTAGAGGTACCCTTGCATAATGTTTCCATTATGAAATTGCAGAGCGTTCGGTGTCAGGGGGAAATGTATTTTAGTGCTAGAGGATTCGGATTAATTGTTGTTTGTGATTGGGACTTCGAGTGATACTCGTTCTGGTTATGTGGCTCTAATACACCTGGCAGGTGCAGATATTGTTACATGAAACGTATATTCTTGTCCGAGGACCGATTTGGTTCATTCGTGTTTAATCCCGTTTTAATTTAGACCCCAAATTGCGTTAACGTAATATTATATAAAAGCCTGAAATTCTGCCTGCACTAGCTAAAATCTTACTCATCAATCTTTGTAATCAAAAATAAATTCTACTAGCGTTGTCGTCTCTTGTGTATTTCTTATAAACTACGTAAAAAATCTTGGAACGATTTAGTTTATCAGCAAAAATCACTGGAACAATTGGCAGCTACTACAATGGATAAATATAAAGAAATACAAAATTGAAACACCAAACAATATTTTTCATTTGGTTGAAATCTTAGTATAATCCTATAGAAAGTTCTAATATTGCAACATTATATATCTTTTCACCCTTAACAGCCAAGAATGGCCTTAGAAATACCCGCCTGTACAAGAGTACGCCCTTAGGGCAATTGTCATGCAATAAAATAGAAATATACCTACACGTAAGGTACAATTCCACTATCGCTTTACGATTTATTAAACGTTTGAGCTCATTCTTCGTGTCTGTTCCAAAAAATATGAGAATGCGTTGGGCAGGGGGGTGGGGGTTATATGAAAAAAGTTACGTAGAAAATATCAGAAGAATATTTTCGATGAGAGGCTCACCCTCGAGTGTAGTGGGCCCTTTGCATTTCAAGAATACCAGTTTCGGCATCCCAGTCTCACCCTCGAACCCTTACACGCTTTCCCTTTACACGTCGCCAATTCCTCGCCCCTCTGCCCGTGGTCTTTTTCTCTTTAATTTCGTTTGCCGTCAAACTTTTGAGCGGCCGAGCTTTTGAAACTTTCTGATAAGAGAACGTAAATACATTGTTCAAAGGCGGCGGCGTTGCTATAGGCGGGGTATTAAAATGTTGCAGACATTCTAATAATGTTCACAAGCATGTCTTCGTGTTCAACAAACCTTCGCTTTTATCGAAATTATAATTGGTGTTCATTATGTTTCTTTTCTTTTATCCAACTTACGAGATGGATGCTTGCAAATTGAATGCACGAAACATTTGCTAATTAGAGAACGATAGTATTCATTTATGTCGATACTGTATTCTGATTTCTATTGCGAGCCCTCGTCTCTGTTCAACAGCGAGAACAGGAGAGAGACTATTTAATATCGTCAAATGTATTTCAAGTATTCCAGTGCGATAACTTGGCTTTACTTGAATTCGACAATACACGCCTTTGATTAGTTGCACGTGGTCGTGCTGTAAATTCAATCTGATATAAGATTATCGCGGTGCTCCTTGTTCTATAATCATCAACCAGATTGCTGGCGATAAATAACAGTACAGCGGATGGCCTTCATCATTATCGATTATTCGTTAAGTCGACGAGTTTCGAAATTTCCTATCAATAATTAAGCCAACCACCGGTCTATTTGGACAGCCCGGGGATACACACATTTCAGGAAATAATTACGCAGCTAACGGGATTGAATGAAACCGGAGAGGAGTGGCGGTGGATAAGGGAGGGCAACGCGTGTTAACCGTTATCCGTGTATCGTTAACGCGGTCGATTCGATCAGGATCGTAAGGAAGGGGGTTAGAAAAAGTGTGGAAAACTCGCCAGAAACGAGAGACGTGCTGGCCAATCAGCAACGCAAACAACCAGGCGCCACGAGTAGGTTTTCCTTCGTCGACCGCTTATCAGCATTATCGTCATTGTACCTACTCCCTCTCGGAATCTTTACCATCGCACGCCTCTCCACCCGCACTGCGGACTGTTCCAGGATAGTATCGAAGATTCGTCAAACCTCGACAGGAAAGCGTAGTTCGACTTGGAATGAGTCCAATCTCCTCTCGATGGATTGTTGCACATCCTTTTCCTGCTTGGTATATGTATATATTTTCAGAGGAAGACAGAGGGAAATGTTTCTCGGTCGATAGAACGGCGTGATCGATGAACTCGAAGGGATGTATGTCTTGATGGAATTGAGGTGCATCGTCGTTCCTATGATCGCAGTGGGTCTGGGGAGGGGGTGAGCTCGCGATTGGAAACTTTACGAAATTATCATGGGGGCTCGTTTAATTAATTGTCGGACGTAAAGGTTTATAATGAAAGCTTTCACCGTATTACTGTGGTAGAAAACACGATCGTCGCTTTGCTCTTGAGCGGTTCTCCGTTTGATGTGGTTATGGTTGCGCTACAGTGGAGAACAAATGCTTTCAGGTATTTCGAACTGAGTGTAATCGTTTGAACTCATACTGAAATGCCAAAGGAGAAAGGAGTTTGTGTTTCCCTGCCTTTGGTGCGTTCATAATTTTGTAATTGTTGCCAAATGGATACAATGGTTCAACTTTGTCTTTATGCCGGTTAGTATTATTAAAGAGGGAAATAGACAATGGTACACTATTTTCTGTAGTGAAACAGGAACTGTGTCAAAAACTGTGAAATAGTAAAGGTGGCGCAATAGTGTTGCAAGAATACATAACATTGACAGTTCTACGATTGTGGTATGCAATTACGAATTCTTTCTTAGGAAAACAATTGTATTAATACTAATTGTAAGATAGACAAGGACACAGTGCTATTTTCAAAAACGAGGAAAATCGAAAAATTGCAGAAACCAATTGTGCTCCTATCTGTACAGTTATGCATTTCTTTCTAATAATTACAATATTTCAAAATTCTTTTATATTATTTCTTTCATTATGTTTATACTTTCGCGACAAGTCTGCCAACTCTTTTTCAATATATATCAGTAATATATGCAAGGGAAATGTAAACGTTGCATTCGCCTAGTGGATTGAATATTTCACAAACACAGTATGATAGACTGTGTTTTGGAATAAAACGCTTTTAGGCATGAGTAGGGGTAGAGATTTTTATCATGCTGTGCTATGAAAATTTTCGCGGCATGTTAATATAAAGTCACTCGATTTGATACAACACGACAAATAATTTGTCACCGCATATATGCGCCGCCAGTTCCAATTTAACGGTACCCAATTCTTCAAGAGATAAAATCTGTTCGAAAACTTCTCTCATTATTTGTAAGCGAAGGCACAATGATTTATATTCGTGCTAAGTTTAAAGATTCATGAGCAGAATTGATTATACACTTTTAACTCGGTCATTCGAATGCAAATGGAAAAAAAAGGATGCACGTGGTAGGTATTGAACGGTACGGTGTTTAGTAAAGTTGATACAGTAGATACGACTCGCGAGTAGTCAGACGTTGCGGTGACGTGAGCGCTATTGCATTCACATTTTAATACTTCTCTTTTTCTTAATTATCGAATGGTATGAATTAATGAAAACCTGTAATAATATTAATATTAATAATAGAGATTAGGAAACTTCATTGAATTACACAAAAATATACATATTGGGTGAACTATTAATGCTACAAGATTGGCTCGTGATAACCAGTTATTATCTTTTCTCATTCTTAATATGAAAATAAAATTGCAGCAAACGCGTAATCTCTTAAACGTAACAATCATAAATATAATAAAAATGATCCAATAAATAAATAAAACAAAAAATATACGAGAAATAAATCATTTCCAGTACTTCATTTCCATTGCGAGAATTTCTATTTATTTTACAGGGTGTTTGTTTGTGATAGAGCAAGCTTTTGCAAACTTTTGCAAGCTTTTATTTCAACGACAATTAGAGTGACTCACAGCATCGACTGGAGATGCAGTTGCATAAAACAGTCACCAGGGGGGTTAGATCCTAGCTTTACAGAAGGGTGCCCTGATCCAGATTTATGTTCCAGCAGAATATCCTTAACGTACCGTGTAATTCGGTTCTTTTTCATTTGGTAACAGTTTGAATCGATCATTCGACGCCCCCGTATCTATACAATCTTACCCATCGAATTTTTCACTCCGATGTCTATTCACCTCAACCGTGCGCACACCTGGCAATCAAAAATACCATCACCACTATCTCTCATTTTTTCTCAACAGTGACAAAATACGTTGCGCGTTCTAAACGGCATCATACACATAAAATTAATTACACAACAAATAGACCGTAGTCACCATTTTCCTATGAAAATCACGGCAACGATTCCCGCGTACATCCAAGGTCCCTATGCCAATCGAATGCTTGACAGGTTAATTCTAACGTCGTCGACATATAAGTATGAATATTCACATTAGAGAAGGGACGTTTCCCCAGGCCGGATGTAACCAAGTTTGCGACCGTTTCTTTCTTCTCCTCTCTGTCTGTGTAATTAGCAGCGGGCGTATTTCGCGACGTCTGAGAACGATGTTCACCCTGGACGCGGATTTACGCGCGCGTAAACGTGTGCCCGACGTAGCTGCTTCGTTGTCGCGTTCCGTCTCTCGTCGTCGTTTTTCCTAATGAAACGCAAACGCGTGCAAGTCGTCCGGCCAGCCGTGTTTGCCCCGTGAAATTGTAATTTTGGTCCCTCTACTTTGTGCCCTCGACTCTGTCTACGTTACCCGTTCGTCTTTTGGCGTCACACGTCTCTCTCTGTTTCACCTGTCCTTGTTTGTTTCACTAGGCGGACATGCCTCGGTTTGAGCAATCCTCTGCGTTTCTGTTCGTTCATATTCGTCGTTTGGCGTTTCATGCTCGCGTTCCTCGCGTGCACTAGCTCGTGAATGGGAATACGAGTTACGGGGCGCAGAAATGCATCACAAACACTTTTAGTCCGAGAAATTTGTAACGGCTATTATTATGTTTTATTTAAATATCCTTTTTTTCGACTGCACCCGGAAAATTTGGGGTTCGTTAAATGATTTTCTGTTTGTTTTTATTGTACGGCAATTAAAGAAGCTGGTATGTACACGGGCAATCGTAAAATTTCTACTATCTCGTCGTTGTACCTGTGGAAGTGCGAAGAGTAATTACATTTAATATTTGGTAGCTTATTGCGGCGTTAATTTCTAAATAGCGCCCACGAATGCGCAGCTGGTTGCAGGGATACACTTCGACGTTCGGAAGGAGTAGAATAAAAGTTTATTTAGAAACTTAGTTCAGTTAGAACTTTGTTCACCTTGCTGTACTAATAAAATATTTTTTAGTGCCCCCTAATTATAGTGAACGAGTGAAAACGTGTCATGTCGTGACACAATAATTCTAATAATGATGAAGATACGCCAAAGACGACGAAAATCATCAATTGTTAGCAATTAATTATTTTCTGAATCGTCAGGGCAAAAACACAGAAGAATATGTTCATTCAGACTTCATTGTTAAATATTCATTTATTCGATAAAGATCTCTATTTTCGAAAGTGTGTCTGCTAGTTCACACACAGCCGTGAAATTAATGGCAGCGTCGGAGTTTATCTCAATGATCAACCATTTTAGAAAGTTTCGCAGCCGAAAAAACTTGCTGTTCCGCGGATTTTTATCGCGCGTCGTATAATAACCGAGGTTTGCACAGCCAGGGAACTTTTAATTAAAGTAATTCTACACCTACTAAGTCGATGCACCCGTAATTCGCAAGAGCAACTTATTTTTTTCGGGAGTTATGGTTTGTTTCATTTTCATTGCGAGTGTGAGAGACGTGGACTGAATGAGGATTACGGTGTGCATATAGAATGCGTTCCGTAACAATTAGCAAATGAAACTCTTTGGAAAAGCTAAATAGAATGGAGTTAATATTAGAGGCGAAATTGTGGATGCATTATAATAACATTTCATGTAGCTTACGAAAAGTTCGAAGGCATTTGATTGACATACAAGGAAAGTTTTAAACAGTTTATTTCTTTGCTTTTACACGCCATACAAGCTACAGAGAATGGTAATTATAAATAATAATTACTCCATTACACACATTCTTTAGTCAGTTATAGAATTAGCAAAACACAGATAGTTCAAATGGTCTACCATAACTAATAAAATAAAAATAAAAATGGTAAATGCTGAGTATAATACAGATTAGAACCACAAAGAATTTGTATATTATAATATTACGAAACTATTCTTCAATCCAAAAGGTAAACGTGTTTGTCGCTGAAAATGAATAAATCTCTTAATTAATAGGATCAATTAATAATTTCATCAATTCAAGGCTAGAAATTACGAAATCCACGCGAGCAATATATTTCAATTACCCAAATAACGCGAAAATTCGCATATCCGCACGCATAAAAGACATTTCTCTCGTTCGCTTCGAGACGTCGGCTTTATGAAACACGCTTACGTTTAGCCAGGAGTGACAAAGGTAATCCACGTTACCTGGAGTTCTCGTCAAGGGAATAAGCGTGACGACGCCGCGCCGTAGGCGGTGGAGACACCGCACCGGCGTAAAAGGGTGACGCGATGGCAGGGGTAAAAAAGGCATAGCGAAAGGAAAGAAGGAAGGCAAAGGTGGCACGCAGCTGGCTGTACTTATAAATCGCTTAATCGCTGCTTTTCACGGATCAAGAACTTTAGAAAAACTTGCCCGTTCTGTTCCTCCTACGTTTCGCGTTGCAGAGCACTCGTCAGCGTTCGCGTTGAGAATGCTTGATGCAAGGGAAAAACGATCTGAGCTTTCGGTGACGAGTTTTGCCTTATTCAGGTTGGCCTTGGCGGTTTCTCTTAACGCTTGAGGAACCATGCCAGATGTAGGTATGCCGTTCAATCTTTGCGAATTTCGTTGGGGAGTTGCATAGGCGAGGCTAGCCTGAAAGGCAGTTGAAGAAGTTTTTATGTTCGAATCTGGTTGTTTTTTTAATAGGAAAATGTACAGCGGTGAATAAGTGAAGGTAAATGTTTGCATAATTTTCCAGAGAGTAAAATTATATTTTTCCGTTGCATACTATTCGTGGAATATTTTAGTATAGATATGTTTGAAGTTTGCAATTTTCTTGCAATTATTGAGTCTCCTTTGTTTACGCGATGCAGTAGATAAAGGAGGGCAGGGTTTGAAGTATGAAATATTCCGGCGTTTTATTGAAAATAAAATGAAGCTCGAAAGAGATACATATATATCTCGTTTTTTTATTTGTTTCTTAATTATATTACATTCGTTCAACGTAGTTGGTAAAAGAGTTAATTAAATATTCTCCCGCCTTGATTCATCTCGATCCTAAATATACGACGAATATCAGAACGCCCTGTATACTGCGCGAATTTTGAAACTCGCGTGAAGACGAGACAGCGAAAAGGGCAGGATCATTCATCACAGATTTGCAACGTGTTCATTGAACTTTTGATGCCACATGCTTCGTTACATCAACGTTGGCTGCCAACTAATCGAGCACATCCTTGAAAGTTTTGACGTTTACGAATGGCGGTGCCTCCGAGTAAGCAAAGGGGATGCGACAACAAAGGTAGATTAAAACGATCGCTGTATGCTGATATCAAGTTCGATCATGCCTCCAGCCTGCTTCTACTTGCGCTATGGTTGTCTAGTCCTGAGGGGCAATAGGTGATCCGATGACGGCTGTCAGAACGTCATTTGTACACGGTCGCGTGTACGGACGGCTTGACTTTTTAATTACGGGCTACATTTGTGCCACGATACACCTGTCCCTTGGCGTCCCATGGGAATCAACGATCACTGTCCGACTGTCAATCATGAAGTTTTCAATCAGTCTCTACGCTTGTACTAGACGGACCAACACGATCTTGTATTCCACGAACCATTTGTGGAGAGCTTTCATTCATTTCTGTATCACTTTTACAATCGATTGAGGTGGGAAATGTAACAGGAATTGAACAACGTGAATTATGTTGTATCGAATTATTTACATTTCTAGTGGTGCTTGCGAGATTTTTTATTTCACGTATTTCATGGCTACCCCTGTGCACTCTGAGAGAAATGTAGTTAATTTCGGCGGAATATAAATCGATTTTTACAGATGATTCATTTGTTCAAGTATTAGTGTAACCATTCGTCGCGGCGAACTTCGCAGGAGGATTTCAGATTTGTTGCACTTTCATTACAGCTTATAATCCTTCATTTTTGTGCACGTACACTTCAAATTCTTAAAACACACATTTTGTACAAGTACATGATTTTTCCCGCAATTCGCAATACTCTATACGGAGAAATCAATTAGACCAGTCAATTTTTAAATTTCGATCATCTGGCGAGGAAATATTATTTATCCATCATTCACCAATATTATTTACAAATAAGCAGTCGCACTGGAGGCAAATATTTATAGACATTCCACCGTTCGGCCGCGTTAAAATTTCTATACCCAGCACGGAATGGAATCTTTCCGTCGATTCGATTTCCATTTCCCGTGCCTGTTGCTCATTAGTGGTGTTATCGCAATTAACGTAATACACTGACACCTGTCAGAGTGTTATGTCAGACGCTAGCGTGTGCAGATTTTTTAATCAATTCACGCCAGAGGGTACGACGATCAGATAGCATTAGCATCGGGCACATGCGCGACTGTATACATACCTAAGTGCATACATACGTATGTGGTGTGCGACGAGGAAATTGTGGGAAGATTAAAGCGATCACCGACATTGATTGCGCTCAGGATTTATGCCTGTACGTTTCTGCCCTGACACGGTCCCATGTTTGCACGGAGTGAAAGCTTTGGCCACACTCTTGCATTATCGACACCATTGTCAATGGTTGCACTTCTTTTTCATTAACCAACGTAAGCTCCTCGGCACTCTGTACGATATTTCTGCGTGAATTTTTTGGCATTAACTGTTAACTGTTTCGTCGTGGTTCCTCTGCATTATTGCTCATTGTGTTCTCATTTATGAAGCGTCCAGGCTGTAACAGTCTTATGATTTTTGTTTTATTGCACAGGCGTTGGCATTATTACCCTTCTCTTTATTTCCTTGGTGGCATGTATCCTTTCGCAGTTTTGCGTATCGATTATTTGGAAGGTAGGATGTAAGGCGGTGGAACAGGTGGACAAGATTTTTGTTGTTAACCCTTATGTAAGCAACCAAAATGGAGTAGAAGTTCGAGGCTTAGTTATTCAAATGATTTTGCATAAATCTGTTTTCACAAAACGTGAGTTGACGTGAAATTGTTCAAAGAATCGAGATCTAGAGCGGTTTTGCGATATTTTATCCATTAAATATACAAAAATTATTCAAGCAAATATAGAAATGGGTACCAGGGTACCCGGCTGCTAACATCAGTGTTAAATGCGCAGAGATTTCATTATGAAAGTGAGAGGAATAAATATAAATTGTAAAATGTCCTTCTTAATATTCAGATAGAAAATACGATTTCTATTTAGGGTGAGAATAGTATTCTAGCATATTTTTATATTTTTAAATTTGTGCTTATTTTATAATTCGATATCTAAGATCCTGTGTATCGTTTAATATAATAGAACTAAATATTTGGTCGTTCTATCATTTTTATTTTCTTATTCAAATTATAGTTATAATAAGCTGTAGGCCACAAATTTTCCCTCCTAATTCAACAGTTCTTGTCGTCATGAATATTAAATCTTACAGTATTATTATACCGTTTGCTTTCTGCATTGCAAGTATCAGTCCTAATAGTACAACACCCTTATTTCGCAGCAAATACTACAGTATTTAAAATTTAGTATATCTATATACACGATGGAAAAATGATCAACACAAAACAAGGAGAGAAAACTATAATAAATTGAAGCTTACAAACCAATCTCATAACGACAACCATACTAAATCGAAAGCCTGCCTAAAACTAAAGTTACGACAACTTATCTGCTTTCACTATTACGTTGTTTTGCAAACCCTTTATTGCTTCTTGTGTAATCTATAAACTGTCGTCACTTTGTTTTTATATTATAATGGAATGATCTCGCTACGAATTAACCGTTCATTGTACGAATCCAGAGTGTGGACTGTAGCTTTGGCGAGCCGGTTGCTCGTGTTTCTGTAATTAAAGCACATTCACACGGATCACATGGGGGTGGCCGTAATTTAATGACCCTTGATTGCTCAGTGTAGTAATTGCTACGCGGACGCGCATGCAAACCCTTTTTATCGTTTAGAACTTGTTCTGCTTGAACGTATTGCACTTCTGTGTCATTCGGCTGTACATCTAAATAATTATCTTATTTGTCGACGCGCTGTTAAGTCGTTAAAACAACATGCCACTTATTGAACGAACACAAAACATCGTGTAAATTGTTCTTCCAATTGAACTATATCTTTCGATGAAAATAAATACAATTGAAAAGTTTAAGTTCTGTTCGATGCAGAACTTCGATAACTCGTGGAGTGCTTTCACGAGTGTCATTGTAAATTATCGGTTCTTGTCATTTGTAAGAAGGAAATCTTTTGTGACAGTGCTTTTCATTCTCGATCGAACGTGCAAAAGATTATAGTGTGAATTATATTTGCACAGTAGAATCGAACTTATATCTTTTCGGACGAAGAGTGTAAAATAGTCATTTAAATTTAAATTAATAAAATAACACAGTAGGTAAATAATTATCTACGATCGTTAATTGTCAGCAGACTTGTATTTCGCTCTAATATTGAGAAATATTATTTGTGTACTTCTTTTCTGATTACCCTTTTTAATCAATTTGCCTGTGTCATTTTTTATTCATTAATGTACTTGGAACTATTGCAAAGGATTTGTCTATTTATTTGTCTATTTAATTACCTTTCAAACGGAAGGTAGAAACAGAACATATTCCAGTACACAAAACTCTGCAAAAAAGTTCTGACTTGGAATAAATGTTTATCTTCATCTTAAATTACAATTTCATCTACTACTTTGTAGATGTGTCAATGTGATTTGGTTATGCGATTTGCTCCATCGTAAATCATTGCCCAAATAAATGATGCAGTAATAATTTGTAAATGGCCAAAGCAAATTCCTCATTTCCAATCCGAATGGTACACAGGCTGAAACAAAAATCGTTTAGACTCTTAGCAAAGTAGAGTTTTTCCTAACTTGAAACATCTATCACACGACGGACCACTTCCCGTAACAATCCGTTATCAATCTTGCTAATGTCGCAGTTCCCACCCCCTTATTATCATAACGCGGATCCGAGTCGCATCACAATGAGGCAGAAAGCTTGAACAACGCCTAAGTATTTGTTTCCGCGCGAGGAAGAAAACGTGAAGGGAAATATGCATTTTCCTTTAGACTCGGTTCTGGCGAACAGGTTCGCCGCGACAGTTTCAGTTCGCAACAGAATCGTTGAAAACTAATTCATCCCTGTCAGAAAGTTGCCACGCGGTTGCGTGCTTTTCACAAAAATAAAACGATCGAGAGATAGTAATCTTCAACACAAAAATTAATACTTCAAATGCAGAGCATATGTTAGATTAAATTCTATACTGTTTGATTTTAATGATTACTTTCGTTCCCTGATAAATCTGTCTGATCACGTACATTTAAATACAATTCTTGTTTACTAAAAAAAAAGTAGCACATCTTGCAGTGTTCAATAGCAGTTCGTTCGGAAGATATTCATACAGCTTCTGGCAAAAAAATTTGGACCACTCGCAATTTATAGCAGTTGCTCAGTATTTAGTTGCAAATATTACTAATTAATCATGTGTTTCAAGCATGTAGTAATACTTTGTACTTTATGATGCATAACATCGTCCAATTTTTTACCATAAGATGTTACTATAAAATAAAGTAATAAACATAGTATGTAGTTGATAAAACTTATTGTTAAATACCCTTCAGGCCTTTAAATTTTACTAAAAACATGAGAAATGTTAAAAATTGCGAGTGATCATAATTGTTTAACCACTGGCTGTATGTACATATACACAGTCTGCCCCATTTCCGATGCGACTGGTCAAAAATAAAAAAGAAGACGCTCTACAGTGCATTTCTTCCATCGTATTTATTCGAAATAATCCCCCTCCAAGTCAATTCAGCGTTGAAACCGATCATAAAACTTGTCAAAGCATGTCTGGTACTCGGGGGCCGGAATAGCTTTCAGGATGTCAGTCGAAGCCTTCTGAATGGTAGGAATCGCGGACCATCACGAAATCTAGCAAACCAGCGGAATACTTGTGCACGGGATAGACACTGGTCACCGTAAACGTTTTTCATCAATTCGAATGTTTCTTGAGCAATTTTGCCCAACTTAAAACAAAACTTTAATTTCGCTCTTTGCTCCATAACGATTTTTCGACCGACTGACACAGTGGACGGTTCGTTATAATGTTGTAACTATTGACAGAACAATTGAAATGCTAAGAAATTTGGTGTGAAGATAGATGAAAGATGTGTCTACAAAATTCAATAGATGAATCAATAGATGCGCTGCAATCGGCTGTTAATTTCGACCAGTCTCCTCGGAAATGGGACAGACCGTGTACGTATAACGATAACGTCTTCAGTCTCGCTGAATAATTTCAATTAAGAAACTCTTTAAGCAGTTTCGAGAAGATGCAAATAAACGGCATAGAGCATCGACTGCCATGCAACATCTCACCCTAACAAATGGATTATTCCCCGCTCTAATTAAGCAGCACTATAAGCATACGTCCTCCGACATTCGTACCGGAACCCTTCTTTCGTCTTCGTCAATGGGGTGGTCATGCATACACGAAGTGACTGGCATATCCCTAGAGCTATTTTCCAATTGACCAGCATCCGTAATTGAAGTCAGGGGTTCGTGGAGTCGAGTAGAAGCGTAAACGATCGCAAAGCAGGGAAAAACGAAGTAACCAGATCGGAGATGCGTGGGCTGTTAGCCGAACGTAGCTTTCGAGGAGTCGAGACAATAGATTTAAGGTGCTTTTCGGACCATGAATCTTGCGCACGTGACGCAGGACCGGTGGTCAATCGTTGTGAACCACTTTAGCCGGGTGAAAAAGCATTCTAACTCTTCACACCCTCGATCTATTATTACTGTTTCGAGCGCCCGTTGGCTTTAACTTAATTCATTATTCCGCAACATTTTTTATGTTCAAGGAGTGGAAAGTTTGCCAAAGCTTTTGTAAATGTACGAAAGGACATTGACATCGACGAGAGCTTTCTGGGAAAAAGTTTATGCTAGCGCGTTTTGGTGTTAATTGTATAAAATTGTTATAACATGTCTCTATGCCTGAAAAAGAAATGAAATATTTAAGTCTGGCAATGTTTAGAGAAAGTGTTTCTCCAACTTGAAATATAGTTTGAAAAACTATAAAAAGAAAGGCAATTGTAGTTACATTGTTGCGTAACGTATAACTAAATATCAGTGTTGATAATTGAAATCATTGTTGTCTTGACGCACTTTCATAACTTTTAATCATTCAGCGTTAGAAATTTAGAATATAACCGGACACTGAAAAATTAATAATGTCAACCATGTATACCAATATTCAATACTTAAAATACAATGGGTTATTGTCCATTCATTTATTTTTTACTATAGTGAAATAAATAAATAGGTGTCCCTGCAAACGTCCACTGCGAATATACATTAGAATCGAAACGACGTGATCGATGGATCTTCGAGCAATCTTATGAATCTAACATCATAAGCTGCACGACACCTTGGAAGTAGCAGTGGTCAATAGACGCAGACCGTTTGTGTCGTTCTCGGAAGGAAATCATCTATCTCTTTCACCCTTCCCAAGTGTATTCTGAGGATTTAACGAGGCTCCTCGAAGTGTTTACTTACGTTGAGCCTCGGTGAGCAAATTTGCTCGAGCGAACTCGCTGATTATCCGTTCGAGAGGGTCGTGAAAAAGCTTGAGGTAAAGCACGATGCATATAAATTGGAGGTTAAAAGCGGGGCGTCCACCCAATAGCAATTTTTTATTTGTTACACTTTATGTAGTTTACGTTAGTGTTAATTACGTCACCGTTTCGATTGAGAAGACCGCACAATATTGGGAAATATTTCCAACGCACATGTGCTCGCGACGATATCAAATAATTAATTGAAAGGGAATTAAATTATCGAAATTGTCGGCATTTTGCTCAGAGATTCCAATTACCTCGTCCTGGTCTTTACATAGGGAGGCAAATTTATTTTAGTAGTTGATATAATCATATGAATTCTGTTTCACTCAAATTTGAAATATTGTACGAAATAAGGGCGCGAATTAAACGAGACTCTCGCTAGTCAAATATTCTGTACACCTACAAATGTACAGAAAATAGTTACGTTCGTTGTTACTGTATACTTGAAAAAATCAGCTGAACACTATCGATACATTCCTGAGAATGGACAAATCGCTGCGATTCACAAATTTTAGCATTCAATGCCAAAGTACTTTCCGTTGGTGGACAAATAATTACACAGGAAAGTTGCTGAAATATAATTGATAAGGTATTCACGACGGGACGGAGATCTCGCTTATTTTTACAAATGCGCCTGTACGAGTCCTCTTTCCTTCTCAACGAGTTCCCGTCCTCGGTGATTAGGGCACGCACCGGTTCATCCATGCAATTTATCAGCGCTCCATCTGTGTATCGATCGGGTGGAGTCGCTAAGCAAGGGACGGAAAACTTTTTCCATCAAGCGAAGAACAATGAAATTTTCGGCGGAGTTATCATACCACCTTTGGTTTCTCAACTGTACGATTGCATTTTAGTTAACCCCTTGTGGTGCTGGTCATATTGAATTCGTAAAATATATAAGAATTCTGAATATTTGTATATAACAAATTTCTATAATGAAACAGGTATGGTACTTGTAGAGACATTCTTTTGCAAGGCTAAAATTAAAAACAAAACTGACGAAGCTTTAATAACCACCTCTTTCTTCTGCGCAAAGCTGATCTAATTAGTGAACAATAATCTAATGCCGGATGATAAAACAATTGCTGTTTCTAAATCAACGCATACAATTATCCAAATAAAATAGTTTCCGCTAATCACAACACGGCAAAGAAACGAAAAGTGGAATGATTTCTCTCGCGAACGAGACATCCTGATGGCATCACTGTAGCGAAAAAGTTATTACAAATGTGTCGCGAATCCGCCTATAGGGACGCCCGTTTTCCCATCTCCCAATTTTTACATGGAAATTGAGTATGTCAGCAGACCTGGGGCGAAACTAGACCATGACAAATTCGACTCCCTTCGTTTTGACATACTACGGACGGAAGTCGCCCCCTGTAAATATCTTTCAGACGGCAACGCGTTCCACTCTCATGAATAGAGAATCTTCCCCACTTTTCTCAACGTTAACCAACAAATTAATCTTCCTCGGGTCGTCCGTGGTCACCTAACTCAACCTCAACAGGAGAATCACTAGACTTCCGTAATTGCGATTCCGAAATACCTTAGCCTCCCGCCCCTGTATCGAACATTCTACGTCGAGTGCGTAGGAATGTGTTCGTTTACCTTCGAACCGCACCCCGGCAGGGTGTTTCAATTATGAACTAATTACTGCAACGTGTGCGTGTGCACAAACGGTGCAATTTACCACGTACCCGGCCGGCACCATCTGCCAACGGTGTTTCGTCTGCGCCTTCGATCGCCGTACCGACTGCCGCGTCGTTAACAGCAACGTGCCATGTGGCGTTACACATGTCCGCGAGGGTTGGATCGTTTAGGGTGAAACCGTGGACGAAAGAGTCGGTTGCACCCTTCCGGTTGCACGTTGTCTGGAGGATCAGCGTTGGTTATCGAGCACGCAAGAGGCGTCCTCATCTCGCCACGTGTAACGTATCTCGAGCTTATGCTTTGATAATTTCCACACCGGCCTCCTCCGCGTCTGTGGCCACGGTGTCTGGAAAATGCGATTCTCGCAACTCAGCCGACCGGCAAGTCGAGGAACACGTGATAGCCGTAGCGTGCATCCTCGGCCGATTTTAATTAGCCGCTGTGTCGGAAACGAGATAGCTGAGATCAGGATCGAGCCGGGACGATGTCGTAAACTGCTTTTGAAACCACTTCGGGATGGGAAAGGGATAAACGCGAGGGACGAAATTACTTTCGTGCCTTGTAAACGCCTGACATTGGTCGTCCTCGGATGCATAGAGGGATGATTGCGAATGGTTACGCCTCTTAGCTGCTCATTCTGGGGCCGTTTGACTTGGAAATGATGCTGAAGATCTGCGAATCTTTTAGACGAGGGTTGTATGTTGTTCGGTACAGGGCGAATTAAAAAGTTGCAGTTGATTTGGTTGAAATTCTTTACATAAATGGGGAATGTTTTAGAGTGATCAAACGTACAGTGATCAAATTATTAGGGTCACTTAGAATAACTGTTCTTTTAATTGCAAAAGCTGAGGTTCTTTGGTGTATGCCTACTTTTAGAGAACAATTGTTAATTACAAATCATCCGCTGCAAAAACCGTGACATTGTGGTTCCATTTCTGCTGCAAACATAAGAAACACACATAGGTATTGTATAACCAATATCTCATACTGAAAAAATGTGTTCTGTCCTCAAGCAATACAATTTTATTTACTACTGCATTATAGATTACCAATTACAAAAATTATAATAATATGTATTGTGCCCCTAACATTCACAACTGGGACCAGCGCGAGATCGACATTAACACTAGAACTAGCAAGCAAGTCAAACTGACTTGTTTCAGATTTTTTGCTTGAAAATTATTAATAAATAGATCTCGTTGTAGCAATTTATGATGACTTTTAATAAGACAGAATGGCAATTGTATATCTCTGTTACATATTGATTCAACGACTTTCGTGTTCTTAATCTGTCTAACGTATGCTATCTAAATGGTACCAAAATCTATCGGTAGTTCTAGTGTTAAGAACAAGAAACGAGACAAGCCTAATTCCCTGAAGCTCCACGTGCAAGTAAACACAGTAGCATTCCTCGACCACCTAGAACACACTAGGTTGTATATTTACAACCTCGTTTTGTTCGCCAAATCGACACACGATACGATGCCGAAAGTGAGGGTTGGTTTTCTAAGTAGGGGCTCGTTCGTGGCTCGTTTTACCGATCGTACAGCACCGTTCTCTCTGACACCTGATACATTCGATTCTTTCCCGCACATGGGCTCCTGGTCCCGCGTGGATACTCGCACGGACGCCCCTCAAGTTTTAAAATTCTACAGTTGAACACGATACGAAATCAATGCGGACTCTTGGCGTATCCTGGAAGAAAAGGAAGAGGAAAACTGGAACCTCTAACCTCCGCGGTTGCTGATGCACATGCAAATAGAGGCCCGCTGCGAGCACACACGCGAATGGAATAGTCTAACGCGGACCTGGAGGTCTTGCGGCGTGGATACGACATCACGGTTGCTCCGCTTTGAATTTTGTCGGCCACGTGACTGAAGTCGAGATGAGATCGGATGGTGAAACGTCGCGTTGAGAATCCTCCGCCATAAATATGGATCTTTGGCTTCCTTATGCTCGCGATGATCCTTGGAGTTACCTGTGGAAACGTTTGGACTGGATTCGCCACGGGAAATATCGTTTGGCAAAGTGGAACGTTTTGTAAGAGTCTAGTGAAGAGAGGTTTATCTTATTTGATATCGTTGTTTTGTCGCACGCTTCTAGATTCGAAGGCGTGAAAGGTGAACTGCTACTCTTGTGCGTAGCGATCACCTTCCAACACGGACATAACCGTCTTGGAACGAATAATAGATTGAGAATTCTCTTTGTTGAAATACTCTTTATTGAAGTTTACAATCGTCACTTGTTCGTTTAGCGTGGTCGGTCATTTTTCTGGTCGCTCGCGATTCGTAGTGCGCTACATATAAGACTTGTACGTCTTCTCCCTCTCTCACTCTCTCTCAGATCTTCCTTGTTGTCATAGCTGGCGATAGATCGCGGTTTTTGACACTTTACATGGGTCATTGCCCCCTTGTTATTCCGCGACCTACCTGTACGCCAGCTACCGAGAGACAAACATGCACACTCTTGCACACCTTACTGCTATAGTAGCCTCGGGTGACTGACCTGACGTATGTTTATATCTTTCGGGAATATACGTCGCCGGGTCAGTTGCTTCTACTAACCATCGAAAATACTTTGGTTTCGGTACCGAACAATCGTTACGATGGTGAAATTGTTTGTACTGCTTCTATGGTAAGAATTTAATGTAAATTGGAAATGGTTCTTTTTGGGGGGATTAAAAATTGCGGTTCTGAAGAGTTTTCGTGGTTTTTGAAAGACGGATTTGATTGCAGATATTACAGATAACATGAGGTATTTCTTTAGTAAGTTATGTCTTTAGTATTTTTTATAGAGATTAATGCGATGATGGCCTGAATACGAATGTAAAATTAATAATTTTTGCAACACGCTGTATGCACATACGTTATATAGAAATTCAAATTTTATGTTGGTTCTTGCATAAAAAATTCCATACATAGATGACAATCATTTTTCATTTTTTACTTGTAAATTAGAAATAGGTTTATTTATTTATAAACAATTTATATTTGAAAGTTTAAATAATTATATATACTTATAATCTGTGAATGTGTAGGGAGAACATAGATGCCATTCTTTTATAACATTATTTTTAAAATGAATACATCATTTGGCCACAGGGGGGCCGAATTTTAAATATTTACATTAATTATTAACATTGTCACGTATTAATTATTACACGTATAATTAATTATTAACATTGACCGGATTCTCTCGGGGTACCTATCTGATATTCACGTAGACGGTCTCCATAACGAATCCCTGCAGCTGAATCAGATTAGATCCGATTCGACAGAATCTAGAACGTAATACATATTACACGCGAATCCGAAATTCAAGCCCTCCGTGATACGATTGTCAGTGGAAATTGCCTATAACTAAGGATTCTACAACACCTATTGCATTTCGAATTTTGATTATACATTTAGGATTCTAACTTAAAAATTACTTCATGCAATAAATTATTATTGCATTCTTTTACTCAACTGATGGCAGAATAACAAAAACTATCCTTAACAAAATAGTCATTATACACATACAAGTACTAGAACCGCGAGGCTAATTTTCCTACCACACTTCTGTCTTCCCAAGTAATTTGTCCAAAACAAAATTAAATACCCCGCACTCATTTCATTTTTTCCTTCCCCGATTATCATGCATCCGCTTCTCAATTTTCGCCCTCTTGCAATCAAAGCAGACGAGTAATCTGATGAACTTCATTCACGGCCCAAACGTATCCAATCCGCCTAATATTTCATCCCACGGCGAATCATAAATCGCGCTGTCACCAAACACGTTTCAATATCAAGCTCTTTGATACGACGTGGATAAAGCATCATTCGAAGGGCTGCAGTGCTTCGTCCCTCGGTTTCACACCGCAAGCTTTACATCTTTCCGCCCCCTTGTCAGCATCTCGCGATCTCCACGGGTGCCGAACCCACGTGGAATCGACGTAAGGCGTGCTGGCTCGTGCCATGTAATGATAATTCATGACAAACGTTATTCATACCAGAAGTTCGTCCGAGGTTATCGCAAGAGTCTGACTTTGGGGGCAGTCGGTGTATGGCACCCCTTGCGGGCAGCCCTCCCTACTCTCTCTCTCTACGGGAGGCCAGGCTCGTCCCTGGCCATGCAAAGTGAACCAGGGGTTGTTAGATTAAACTCCAGCCCCTCGCGACGCCCCGGATGCCTCCGACGCCACGACGGGTTAAAAACAGACAGGAAGAGCATGAGTCATCCCCGAGCGAGGACTCGAATCCCTCGCGAGAACAAACAAAATCGCGTGTGGGAATTTGAGGCTGGATAGAAGGTCATAGGGGCGATCCTCGAACGTCTTTCCTCTGAGAAGTTTAACATCGACAATGAAGTTGACAGACTCAATCAATTCGTTCCGTGGGGTTGTTTAAATTGCGTATAGTATGTGAGTCAACATGGTGTTCGATTTAAGCGCGTAGGTGTACGTGCTTATAAGTGTCTGTTATTATTTGCGAAGGAATAGGGGGCTGTTCTGGCAAGAAGTGTTTCAAGTAGGGATCGTGGGAAACGAAAAATTAGGAAATGTACATTTAAATAGGCGATATTTCCAGAACATAGATGACAAACATTTCGAATAATTTCTTTGAAGTGAAACAAGGCAAGAAAGTCATATTGAATTTATCTTGTACATGTATTGTTAGGCTCCATATATGAGATTGTTGAGAACATCGTACTAGTCAGTTGCTATTTGCTCGGATCCATGATTCGGTCAACGCAATTGCTAGCATCTGCAACAGAGTCACTGACAAATTTTCTGTATCAGTGAATAAAGGGGTGTCCACGGCGAACGCTAAAGGGGTCCTAAACAAGTGAGTCCGTAGGGGTCGATTTATTCCTCAAGCTGTTCTCGACATTCAGCCCATGAAGTAGACTACATGTATCTATTATTACAAGAGGGTACTAAAGGGTTTCAACCGTGCTAGTTTCAGCTACGCGATTCTACTTTCAAATTCTCTCCGCACTCCTATCGGTCCATCGATTCCGCCGCCGTAAAACTTTTATGGTAGCGCAGCGTGCTTGTGGTTGTGCTATGTACGCAGCGTACGTGACTAAATGTATTATAGACTATAGACCTGTCGGTGGTTCTTGGAATTCGAAAAGTTCGCAATTTTCAAACCTTTTAGGATGTTTCAAACCAAATTCAAGAATACTTTTGCATTCGGGTTTTCGACAGAACCGAATTGTGTTGAAATATCAAATACTATTGAAACCCGTCCATTTCAGAGATTTTTCTTAGATGCATCATTATATTTCGAACATTTGTACAATTTTGATGACCAAGAAGCTTTGGTAGTTGAGACACCTATACAATTTATTACCTCGAAATCACCAAACGTTTATTTCATGAAAGATAACGTTCAATATCATATGTTGCTGATACAAATACCTAGATTAAAAGAATACTTGTACTATTTACAAAATGTGAAAAATGAATTAATGTCGATGGGCAAATACACTTACAATAAACAATATATTTTTCTTAGTTCATGAAACCACAATCTAACGAAAAATTGTTTCTCTGCTTTCAGGTAAGCGATACAAATCCCAATCAGGGGCACTTCCATGACAAAGTCGCATTCGTAAGTAGCCATCTCGCTTTCTACTCCACTGATACCGAATGTAACAGCTTCGGTTCATATTAAATCGATAGATCACCGATTTCGGTCGCCGACACTGACGTGATCCAATCTCGTAAAGCCTCTGGGAGTTGTAGTGGGCGGTACACGAACCGGTTGGTCCCTAAGAAAGTGTTTTAAATCTCCCTAGCAGCGTCGCTTCCGTTCACCCTCGGCCAAGCCCCCAATTATTCCCATGGAAACGATTCTGGCGAAACCTTTCAACGCATCAATCTCGTTCGAGCTCTTACCTAATACAGCACGCGGTTAATTATTCCGTCGACAAAAGGAGCTGCCGCGTAAACTTCTCGGATGATCGATAATCTCGAAGTTTGAGCGGCGAACGCGGGGGTCAGTGTTCATTGATAATCTCGCCTGTTCTAGACGAAGAACTGTAGGAGCATGCGAATGCGCTGATCCTCTTAATCTTTTAATTACACGCTATGGCGAGCTCCTCTGCTAATTTCCCTGCTATTGTACCGGCTCTTTGTTTCGTTCCCCGTGCATCTTGGAGATAACTTCTCATATACTTTCCAAAGAGCAGCAAATGTAATCTGATGGAAGTCTCTAAGATTGAAGGTACAGGAAGAAGTAAGAGAGTTATGGTATAGTGGAAAAATTGGTCACTATAGTAGACACGATTTGTATCAGTAAAAATGATCAGATTGTTTGTGTAGTTTCCCTCAATCTCTATGCGATTGATCCAATTTTAAATTGATTAATTCGCCTTTTCGTTTCGCAACTTTAATAATAGGAAATGTCCCGTATAATAATATATTCTACAGTATCGAGTACCTTTTCTTAGGGTACACAGTTTCAAGGTTTATTTTCGATCAATCAATAGGTGACTGCTACTTTTACATACGTAACAAAACAAATATTGCGCCATTCTTTCTTGCCTCGCGTGCATAAATAGTATCAGCTGAACAAAGGATTCACGTCGTCGTTGATTACCTCACACGGTCGGCTACTGATCGGCCGAACCGGAAATATAGAACACGCGAGCCAGAATACACTTTCCAGAATACAGAGGCTCCTCTTTACTACGCTCCTCCTTTCATTCAACTACTTTGGTCCGTTGTGCAAGCAACTTTTCTTCCTCGCGTAATCCAATTCTCGCCAATATAAAAGCGACAAAGGAATTGCTCGCGAAGGAAAGAAGCTCAGCTGGAGTAGAAATAGTTCTGTGGACGAGATCTCCTTCTATGGGCCCATCTCGTGTCCAAGGACCACTTCGTGCTTGGACGAGAAGATTTTGTTTGAATTCTGGAGGCGAGATCAGGCGATGAAATCGTATAGAAGTTTTCATAGAATTATTATACCGATACATGTTACTCTTCTACGCGATGGCGAAAATGGAATGGCAGAATGGATTTAATACACAGCGGATAATAGATTGTCTCGTAGCACGAACAAAAGCGATCGAGATCTAAATTACTTCGCGTTTACTTCTTTGTAAACCACGGGGATAGAAAAATGAGACGATATACAAGGTTAACCTGTTTATATTGAAGTATACCGATGGAACGAATCGTATTTCACTCGCAAAGAATGGGCATTATATCGATATCTGTCTTAACGTAGAAAGTTGTAAGTTACTTGGGAGAAGTTATGCCTTCAATGCTTTTCACTTATTCTCACTTCTTCTATATTTGTCTTTTATATTAAAATTCTGAACAGGTAATTTTACATGCTTTTCTTCTCTATTCTTAGTTGGGAGATTTCTCTATAACAAATAATTTCACTGCCTTCTGTATCGTAAACAATTATTTATTAACCTGTCGCCGCAAACTGATTCGTGAAATGTGCGGTTAAATCATTAAGCTGTAGTATTTATAACAATAGTATGACGATTAAACGTCTCTCAAATTTCCTCGGATAGTGATTTTATGTTCGCGGGTAAAAACCGACAAGAATCCGACAGAACTTTAATAAATAAGCGGATCGATCTGTCACGTGGACAATAATAGACGGGCACAGGCTTGCTTTCTGGTCAGACGCAGAACAATGCTGCTCAAAAAACGGCACGCAAGAAGGGAAGAATCCGCCTTGTCCAAAGAAAGGACATTCGTGGAGGAAGATTCATTTCGTTCAGGACATTCGTTCACGCAGAAAGCACGAAAATCGCGAAAGATGAGAGAGCAGCTCGCTATTTCTGAGACAGAGAGGACGTACAGAGAAAGAGGAAAGAGCAACGCGTCTCTGCGCGACCCTTGCGTACTTCACCCTCCCATTTACATTATGCCTTTTTCCTGCGCATCCCTTACATTTTATATCGTAATGCCTATCTAGGGTTTCGGTGTGGTGTCGTGCTTTATGCGTTTGACACGATAAAAGGAATGCAGTAAGAATGACTTCCTCCGATACAAATTGTTCGACGCTGTTTCGTAGAGTGTATTGGAATTGAACACAAAATTGGGTAAAACTCCTTTTACGAAAAGCAGTAGAATGTTTCTACCGTAGCCGTGATTTGGAAATATTTAAGTTAAATTGAAAATCTACGAAGGAAAGGTGTCAGCTCCTAGATTTTGCCCCCTTTCAAAAACACATTGAAACGTAAATGCATAGATTGATGAGTGAGCGTTTGGTACTTCAGTTATTCGTACTATCTCTTCAAAGATATTATATTTTCTTCAGCGCAATGGCAAGAAATGGGTACGAGATCAATGTTTCAAATAATTTATTGATAAACAGTAATTGCATTAGTATTATTCAAGTTGTTGGATAAATAGAGAAGGTGAATTAAAAAATATAATGTATTGGAAAACAAGATAGAGTTAGAGGTTTCATTCGGACAAGAAGCCATCCACATTTCCAAGAAGAAAAGCCATTTACGTTTCTTCGCTTCCTACCGGACCCGAGGCTTCGTACTAATGATAAGAAGAAGCTTTCTAGACTAGTGAAGAAAGTAACGTCGAGTTGCAATGTACGGGAATAAACTTAAAGGCGTACTGGTTACCATAAAAGTGCAAAGAGCCAAGCTGTTTTCCAACGTTACTCACGTACGTACAGTCGTACGAAGTAACAATATTATAAAATCTTACTGTTATTGCCTTACAGCGTACGAAATGTTATGCGTGGGAGAAAAAACCATTTGCATGCGATATTTAAGTTTGTGTACGTGCATTACGGTTATCCATAAAAATGATAGTGGGCATAACAGAACCTTATGACATGGAAAAGTAGAAGATTTTTCGTATAAAATTTCACGATTGTTTTCAGCGGAATAGGAGGTATAATGTCATAATGAAGCAACTTGATTTCACTAGATAATTGCTTTGTGGCTAGAATTTCCAGAAAAATGGAATCTTTTCATTTCAACCTGAAATTAAGTTAATACCCTATATTCTATATTCTATATGATTGGAAAATATTCTGAGCTTTTGACTTTATGCAAAGTTTAAGGTTTCAGTTTCCTCCATTTCTTCAATACATATTTAATAAATAATTCAACCGAATGGCACAAGCCAAAGAAACTGATTCGAGCATACACTTTAACACTAGAACTACCAAGCAAGTCAAACCGACACATTTCACTTTTTTTGCTTTAAAATTTTTGATATATAAGTATCGTTGTAGCAATTCGACAATGACAATTGTATATCTATATTCAATGTTCATTCTACGACATTCGTGTTCTTAATCTGTCCAACGTATGCTATCTAAATGGCACCGAAATCTATCGGTATTTCTAGTGTTAAATAAAAGAATAACTCCCTCAAATTCCTTCGAAAATACATTCCTGCGACCCCTTGCACGAAAACATCGATCTTTCAAGAGAGGTATAAATCCTCGCATTGTTATACCTACTTTACTTATACGTCATTGAAATAATAATAACCCGGTACAACATTTCCCATTTTCCACGTCGGAACCGCCCCAAAATTGTCCAGAGAAATATTTCAATCGCAAAGCAAACAATAAAATGCCTGTATATAAAAAATGCACGAGGGCAGCGGAAGGAAGCCGCCCTAAACGGTGTCGTTGTTTTCAAGGGGGAGACCCGAAACGAATTCACGAATCCACTATCGACGTTGTGGGGTCCCCGTTCCCTTACACGTGTGCGTGCTCCGACCGAGGTCTTTTCGCGAGTGCGCCACGCAGGGGGATGGGAATTCTCATTTGAGGAATGAACCTGACTCGTTGCTGACGCTGCTGACACTATGCGTGCTGGCCCTTTTGTCACGTCGCTAGCGAAAGTGTATTTCCTCATTAGGGCCCGGCTGCTGCAATCCTAGAGGCGAAAGTAAGCACCCCGTCTGCTACGGGCACGGCTATGGGGCGACGGTGTCCTCATCCTCCGTTCCTGATCCTTTTCCACGGAGAGACAAAGGACGCTAAGACTTCTCCAGGATTGAATGAATACTGCGGCGCATTTCGTGGCGGCATTTAATTTCGCGCCATCCACGGAGAAGCCACTCGCTTGGTCTGCCTCTTATGAGCAGAGTATTCGTGGCGTCGCGCAGATAACGCAACCGCTGTAAAGTCGTACTTTTGATTAACCGAAAGATTAATCGCCTCGGAGTGGTTCGTTGGGTTCGAGGAATGATATCATCTTGACGGATGTAGGAGACGAGAAGGTGTCGGAGTGAATGATGTACCCCGCACTGGTGATTCGTGGGTGAAAGAAACGCGGGTGTCCTGGTCCGTTTCTGAGACGATTTTGTCATTACTGTAATGGTGTTTCAGAGCTATTACGGAATAGGGCGTATGGTGATTAGGGAGATCATTTTTGTCTCGGTAATATGTGTTTTATATTAATTTTTACTTCTTGTTGGACGTTAAAAATTTTTTTGTAGACGTGTGAAAGTTCATTGAATATGTAATATCATTTCGAGACACTGACAAATTGATTTCCATTTAAATTCACGTGAATTTCACTCGCAATTATTACCGTAGACTAAAAGATTACAATGAAACGCAACGGTACGTTTGTTCCACTGGTCTTTAAATGGAATTTACATTTTGATAGGAGTCCCATGTACTTTCCCGGCAATTATTTTCTCGCTTATTTCTATATCATCTCCAATTCGTCGCCACTTCAAGCGGAAGGGGACGATGAAGTTTTGGCTAGATTTTATTTCCCGGAGGGTGTCTGGGCACATATCCGACCAACGTTTCGTAGACGATATAGCAAGCATATTTTTGCAATCGTCGTACGACGTTCCGCCGGAAGGTAATTTTTGCCGTGACGCAAGCAACACTGTGCCATGTGTTGGTGTGTGTGTGTTTGCGAACGCGTTCCAAAGCATAGTTTCTGGGGCTTTTGTGGAAAGTTGAACGGATTTTGACAGTTGGCAGAGAGTTCCCGTCCACCTCGTAAACGAACTATGGCCATCCTTTGTTGAAACGAGCGAGCAAACTTCCCGCTAAGTTCTAAATGCAGACGGCGAATCGGAAGTTTCGTACATTAATTTTTCGGAAACTAAATTCCATTTACTTCCGTCTCAGGCGTCGTCTCAGATTCGAAATGAATTCTTTACGGATCTGTAGACGCACGCATTTTTAAATAAATAAATTAAAGATTGTAGAAGGAATCGTTCTATTAGAATCATAACGATTTCAATGCGTCTTATTATACGATGATTCATTTCATCGTGCAGTTCGTTAATAAATTATTTTCTTTTTAATTAAGAACGATCGTTTTCGCCTATGCGCCATCTGTTACAGAACACCCTGCGTGGTATTCTATCCAATATTTTATTTTTAATTATGCGGCCTATCTGGTTGCATCACGTGATAGGTCACAGGCTGCAAATTATGGCAAGAGAAGCGAAGCAGTTCAGATCTTCGCGAGAAGAAAGTTTTAATTGCGTTAGACAGCGGGTAACTTGTTACTTAGAAGCTGAGTGTAATATTTGAATGGAATTATGAGTCCTTTGATGCAGACTTACTTCGACATTAGGTATTCAGAATGAATCCGAGGTTCATCTTTGTAATTTGCTTGCTTTCTTGCCCCGTCGATGATATGCTTTTTCATTGTACCGCGTGAGAACGCTTCGAAATCGTCATTATATGTGCGATTAGAAAGAAGTGTACGCAGTGATACATGCGAGAAATATTTTTTTTAGTTTCTAACGTTTCTTGCTTCTATAAATAAAAAGGTTGGAAATCTGTTTAATAAATTCTTTACACTGTCCAGGGATTTGCGGATCTTTGTTATTTTTTTAAATTATACATTACACGTAAGGTATAGTAATATCTGATTCACAATCATTAGTAGGTAATAATTTACCTTTACATAAATAACATTTTTAATATTCGATTTGGCAAGCCGTATCACTTAAACTTAACCAATCTTGCCCCGTAAACTCAGAATGATAATAATCATATATTCATTAACTTACATATTCATTCGTCTCACAGCAATGCTACAATTATCATCACGAACAATTCGACATCCAAAATGAAGAACCCACTGAGGAACTCGTCGAAAGCTATTCGACCAGTCAAAATACCCTGCCCGCACCACCTTCGAACATTTCCTTCACTCTCAGAACGGTCCCATAGGCTTGAAATTCCTTTCATCCGCAATATTCCCGTTTTCTTTATTTTTTCTCCAATTTGTCCGGCCAGCCCCTGTTCACCGTGCATACCAGAATTCGATAATAGAATTTGCCCGCCCTTCGCGGAACGCGCACACGTTCGACCGGCAGATATGCAAATGATTGCTGTTAGGAGAGGACTGAGAAGGGTGCGTAGAGAGGGATGCCAGCTGGAGGGTGACGACCGTCGGGAATCCGTGGTCGCGCAGCAATCGGGCGGTCGTGGTCCTCCACAGACACCTGACAGCAACGACCGAGGGAACGTTTGCGTTCTGGCGTGCTTCCGGTACTCGTCCCCCCAACCCCCATCCCTCCGGAGTGTTTGCTTCTGCTGGAAAAACGCTGAGAAAGCTGCGACGTCGGTGTCGCCCTTTTGGCGAACACTTAGTCTGGGCTAACGACACGGAGACACGTGTTGCGGGCGTTTACATGAATATAGAAAAGAGGACTCTTAAAGCAATGTTGGGGATGCTTGGGGGAAAGGGTTAAGGTTGGTACGTGGATTGTTGTTTGTCTTTTACGGGACGGAGGGGTACAGTTGATGCATTGGTATCGGTTTTGGTGTTGAATTTTGTGCTTTTCTAATGAGTTTGCCTTGACCATTTTAGGTAGTTTGTTTTCATTAACGTTCGGCGAGTTTTCAGGATGTTGAAGGAAGGAAGGAAATTGTTGGAAGTTTGATGATTTTGGGATGTATAGGCAATGGCTGTTAATATCTATGTTGTTGTCACGAACGCAGTGTGCCATTGATTTAACTTGACGCTAATATTTATCGTGGTAATAGTGCGCAGTTCAAAATGTTATGCGTACTATTTCCGCTTCATTATTACACTTCGCTTGAAATACGGAATCACGCAACACATCCTAGCAGTAGGCAAGTCAGTTTCCAATTAACCACATACAGCTAGCTTTTGATTAAAAGCAATTCAACCTGGCCCCTCTAGTTACATATTAAACATTCCCCCTGACCAGCGACAGGGTACATTATTCTCGTTGTAACTAGTGCAAACAATATTGCAACTTACACAGCAGCGTTTCTACACGAAATTAATAAGAGAAACCCATTAAATCTCGCTGTTTCTTCTATTCCTGACTTCGTTTATTCTATTCATATTTTTCGTTAACCTTACAGGATAACGAACCTTTTCGTTATCCTCTTTCATCCAATGTACTCTTTCAATTGCACCCCTTTAGTATCGCAGGTACCGTAATATTATATGCAACATCGTTACCACAATCACACGAATTACCACGTTAATTATTACAGAATTTATCCAGATATTAATAAATGAATAAACTTCATTCTAATGTTACTCTTGCAGCAATAATCGTCCTATAAAATCAATCCCACACTACATATTTATTTTCATCCGAATTTAACAAATATGTACCACCTAAATTAACAACGGGGGACATTTTCCTTCATCACAAGAATACCTTATGAAAACACGCTAACAAACGGATCCACGACGAGTTTTTGCATTTTTATGAAAGTTACATTTCAAATTTACCTCGTACACCCGAAAGGCATGGATAACCGTGGTTCTGACTAAGGGGGTGGGGGTTGGGGGTGGATTCATTAGCGGTCCTCCCGCCGTGCCGTCTGTATGGAAGAGACACCCTCTCGGTATCGTGGAACGCGGTTTAGGGGGTTGAGTTGGGGGATGATTCCTATGTTTGGTCAAACAGAGAGAGCAATGACAGACTCCCGCTCAGCTCGATACACCGCAGCGCAGTACACAGCGAGGTTACCAAGTTATTTCATTAAGCTGACTGTAGGTTGGCAATAATTATCGTGCGGTTTGTTCGCGTAGCTTTTTACAAGATTTCATGGCACTCGTGAATGAATTTTTCTTCCGTTTCCGCGGATAGGGCGAAGAAAGGAACGTCTGCTGGTTGTTAAGATATTAAATAATGAATTTTTCTATTTTTTGTTTTGCCTATGGTGTTGAACTTATTCAACGTTTTTTAAGAGAGGTTTGGTTACTTTGTGTGCAAACGATGTTCCACTGCAAAAACGGTGGGGTCTTTGTAGAAATTTTAACGTGAAAATATGGTCGTGAATTGAGAACGTTTGTTTGGCTTCGCGATCGGCTTTCTCGTATCGTTTCGTGACCAGAATGCGCATGATATGTGGTCTGCATATGGTAAATTCTTGTATTTACCTGCGATTTTACTGATGGAGCACAAGGCTTTATGTTCTGCTTTTGTATTGTCTGTTGCGAGAGCGTTCGCAGTGAACGGTTATAAGAGTTATTATAAACAGCGTATGAATTAGAGTTTGCTGGAGGGAAAAAGTATAAGCATCGCAACTTACAATTAATAAGCAAACAATAATTATAAATAATATAAAATGTTTGAATATAGGGGTTACTATTGTGTTATTGAAAATAAAGTTCACAATTTCCTTGCTCATTTTTATTATCTGCATTTCACAATTGTTAATATTATTGTAAGAGATACATAGATTTCCTAATAATATTTAATTAATTCAAAAATGGTTGAATAAATGCCAGCAGGTTGTTTCCCTTTTTGTGTTCGTTTTATAATTATATCCAGTACCATTGCAATGCAACCCTTTTTAATGATGCTAAATAAATTGTTCATAAATGTTTATCGCGTACGAATACCTACCTAATTTTTTGCCGTACTAATTGCTTTTCCAGTGTTGCATACAATTATTCAAAAAGTTCTTTTTGCCCTACGAATACTTTACTATTATTTACTAAAGCAGATACTTTACTAGTATATCCTCCGATATAAAATTTATAAAATGATATTGAAAGATACTACATCGGTTAATACAGTGGTTTGTGCACGATATCTCGTGCGGCACTTCGATATTTATTGTTTCGAGGCATGGTTCGATTATTAACACGCCAGAGGATAGAGCTTTTATGGCTGGTACTGAGAAACGAGAAAGCTCAGCGGGGAATAATGTTTACACGCGAGAAATCGAAAGGTATCAGCGTAGTCGAGACCCTCCGATATTTTCACCGTTTCTATTTCCACCCCCATGGATAACCACCCTTGTGCGAAAATCCACCTGAAGATCCGATACAGGAGATATTTGCACGCAATTTGAGGATATTTGCTGCGAAACCATTCTCCCTGGATTCCATCTTATGGATGGCAGGATGATCTGTCAGGAATCTCAGAAGTTAGAAGAAATGGGCTTTTACCTTTTCGATTGCAAGTTTCCTCATTTTCGAATATTTACATTTATATAGCTAAATATAGTTCGAATCAAGCAGCAGCGTAGTAAGTAGAACTGTTTATGCAAGTCTATTGTCAAATTATAAAATATCAAATTATGTTATAGTTTAGAGTTTTGAGTTCAAACTCGTTTAACTTCTTGTGCGTCATATGATATGTAATGTATTTTTTTGTGTTTAACAGGTACTCTATGAAACAGTTGCTAACGACTCTATACTCTCCGTACATTTTAATATTATACCCAAGGTGCTAAGACTTATCCTTGATACCTGTTGAAATATTTACTCGAATATTTACGAATAATATACGTACTAACAATGAATAATTGAACCAAATATTGAACCAGAAATCTAATATTTACAATACAAAGTTGTCAATCCTTTACTAACTGTTGTCGAAATGTAGTACGACAAATCCAGGAACTCCGCTCAACGGTGTCATTTAATTACAAAATTAATATAAAAGATGCAGGGTGTATCAGCAATCAACCCTTTCGCTATCACACCACCCCCCAGCTTCATAACTTTCGATCAGCCCACGTTTCCTCCAGACTCGCCACTGCGTGGACAGGACATTTTGCCAAATTGGCTAAGCTCGAAAGTCGAAAACTTTCTTCCTTTTTTTCCCCCTTTGGCCGGTGTCCTTTATTCGGCACGTGAACCGGTTACGGTCGGTCTCGTCTGCAAAGCCACGAGAGTCAAATCCAATCTCGGCCTTGGCGTAATTCGCTAAACCATTTAGAGGGGCGGAAGGGTGGACGCGTGTCCATTTCCATTCTCCTCGTTTTCGAAATTTCCGTGCCTCTAGTGCTGTGTGGAAGTCAACGGAACGACAGGGGAAGTCGGTCCTTTCGGTGGTCCACCGCACGCAAGACGGGGAACAACGAAACCCCTTTGCTAATTCTACGCCCAATTATGTCCCAACGTCGCGTGGTTTCACTCCAGCCGGGATGTGCTCTCGGGGATTTCGTCTCTCACCCCTTTCAGGCTCACGCCATAGACGACGTCGTCGTTTGGATTGTTCTCGTGCTTCTCCGGCTTCTTGGCGATTCAGCCTTTTTTTCGCCCCCTCACCCTGTCGTTTCAATGGTTAGTCAGTCTGACGGCTGAGTCCTAGGTCGTGGTTTTTTGTTCTACTCGGGGGAACAGATGTGGTCGCGATTCTTGCTACGGGGGCTAGCATGTCTTGAACCACGGTTCGTTCACTGATATTTTTATTTGCATAAAATTTCATTTTTTTCGTATTTCTTCAGAGTTTCATGTGCTGAGGAGGAAGAGTTTCATTGGGGCAGTAGTCTCGTAAATTTTGTATACTGTATAATGGTGGAAAGGGAATGTTCTCACGTCATTATTATTTGTAACAGTTTTAGGGTGTACATTTACATATAGTACCTACAATTTGTTAGTATTTTATAGAATAGACAATTGTTTGAATCAACTAGTAGGATAGAGGCGTAAATTTTAGGACATTTTATAATAATTGGCCACTTTACTTGGCTAGCCAGTGCTAGCTCTTATAACAAGTTCAAAGGCTGAAACCTAGTTTGAAGATAATAGCCATTCACAAAGAATCTCTTCATTAACAGAACATGCTTTTACTTTTCTCGTTTTCCTTTCAATCCTTTAATCTCTAATTCGGCTGGCCACGTACGTGCTGCGCTAATTTCGTTTTCTTTCCCTACCTGCACGAACTTACACAGGGTGTGTCTTAAAATAGTTTGTCACGCGATACGAGTGCTTCGCTCAATTTGAATCTGATAAAGCGCGATATTTTGAGCTAGTTCTAAAATTAGAATTTCATTTCAACCTCTGGATAAAAACCATATCTGGTTCTCGTAACATGGAAATTCAACGACGGAATTAGTTTTTGTTCAAGATCATCGCGTGCTCGCAAGCAAATGTAAAACATTTTCTACGGGTAATTAATTTTTCTTAATTGGACAGCGTCACAATTTATTGTTTATCTTTCGGAAAACTAAATGTTTGACGTTTAATAATGTTTCAAGTGAATATCTTAAACTATTCGTGCTATTTATTTATATGAATCCATAATTGAAAATGCATGAATGTAAAACAAAATCGTTTATTGGAATTGCAAGTAAGGACTGATTTTTGGTACACCCAGTAGAGAAGTATGCGTCCACACAGACGGTGTCTGGCTCGTGGACGTTTCAAGGGTGGTTTAGGGGTTGAATGCACGAGGGGTTGGCCGTTCCACGGATGCTCACAAACTGGCCGGAACTAAATACTGGAACAAAAGGTATGCCAGGGGCAGTGCGAACTAAAACTGTCTTCGTGTGATTTTGTTTCTCTTGGTTGATTTATATTAATCGATAAAATTGAAAAAATTGTTTCCCAGACCTTTTTTTATGAATAATAGACTGCATTCCTGCGTTGCTAAAAATTACTAAACAGCTTTCTGCGAATGTTACAATTAAAAGAGTGAATAAGTGCAATAAAGTTTTGTAATTGCTAAAATGAGGATATAAATAATATTTTGTGTTGTAGAATATTTTGCAGTAGATGTTCTTCAAACGTTCGAAGAAGGAACACGCAGAAATTTCATTACATTTTACGGTCTACATTCCTCTTCGCATGTCCTGCACCGTTAAAAGAGGGATGGGGGTAGGAAAGAGAGTGACTTTATACCATGGCACACGCACAGGCCTGTTCTTCCGGTTCGGTTAAAATATTGCGCACTCGCATGAAATATTTTTAATGCTCGGCGTTACTGCGTTTAATGTTGAATTAACAGACCGCGAAGAATTCGGCAAAAGCGAAAGTTGATGTTTCAACTCTTTTAATCGATGCTTGACGAGGATCTTTTAGTTGCATTTCTCACGCAATTAAAATGTAAAGAACGGAACTCGGGAGAACTTGATTATTTTGTTCATTTTAACATTGATAGCGAAAAAAATAGAGAAATAAAAATTCTATTTGCATATATATACGTTTCGAATTGTAAAATACTTATCAGCAGACAAAAAGGAGAAATCTATTATATTTATATGTAGTACTATGATTTTTCTTCAAGGAAGGGGGAGGTTTAGTCGTTTCACTATTTTTGGTAGATTGGTAGTTGACTTTGCCGGATTATCACCACCATTTTTATCAAATTCCACCCCTCCTGAGGCGTAGATAGGATCAACGAGGGTCGACTACGGTCGATCGGAGCTTCGAATGGAAGGTAAATAGACATGCTGAAAAATCGGCCAATTCTAGCTGTCCGACTGGACAGGAAGAGAACGTTCGGAAAGACGCGGCATTTGTTATAGTCACTCAACAGAAGGTACGAAATGCTTTCAATTTGTACCAGGTCGTCGTTTAGATTTACCCAGTGATCTCTTGGTAACGAGATCTTTCGTGTACCTTTAATGCTCCTTTCACTAGAGGAGCAAATATTTCAGCAGTTTTTCGTATTCTACAACTGCGTGCAGCTGAATTATTAAACTCTTAATTTGTTTTTGTACTTTATCGATGTTCCTTACAAACACAAAAAATACCAATTATACAATGCGTAACAGAAAGATAGATCCACTTGGATTTTTGGCCCTAACTGTGGAGCTAGTTAACCGATTCGGCTGAAACTTATTGAACGTGCAGCTTAGGCACTATGGAGTTTAATGTGCAAAATTTCACATTAATGTAGTGACTCATTTTTGTACAGGAAACATTTATCTGATTTTCGTCAATTTTCGACCGTAACAAAATGATAGATCCACATGCAGACAAACAAAAACTTCAATTACTAAAACATAATGACTTTAAGGAATATATGTTTTCAATAATTTATTATTTCTCCACCACTTTTTATTAACAAATTCATTCCCTTGGTCATTGATTCTGCTAGATTTTGCAGCTGTTTTGGTGTAACGCGATTCCAGGCCTCAAATATCGCAGTTTTCTATTTGGCGACAGTATTAATTTGCTGACAATTGCCGTACACGTCGCGTACAAGTTGGCTCCAAAGATTTTCATGTGGCATATCTACTGAACTACTGCAAGCGTTTACGCAAATTTTGAAGTTGTACCCTTTTATTATAAAGCAGAAAAGTATTGTTACGTTTTATTCATCTTTTAAAGCGAACAATGTTCGTGAAATTCAAGACGAGTACGAATAAGAAATAAAATTACTGACAGGGAAATAGGACAATTTATTACCGTCCTTCCATCTTACAAGAACATTAACAACGACACTAGCAATGAATCCATAATACTAAAGGAATCCACGATTTCCACGAAAGAAGAAACGGCTTACGTGGCGATTTCTAAAACATCGCGAAGCTCTCGCGATTTGTCCTCTTCTGACTCGAGGTTCGAATCAGTGAACTTTGTCCGGTTCGTTACAGTCCATAGAGCGAGAGCTCAAGCCGTTCCTCAAGGCACAGCCATCTTAGATTCTCCAGTTTGAAGCGTCACCTCACGAGAGAACATAAGTGAACTCGTGGGAAGGATTTTATTTTGTGGCATAACGCGCGCTTGCCGCAAGCTGAAAGAGTAGCCAACTTCGATCTTAAGAGCTGCTTTATTCGAAGGATAGACTGTTTCTATTTTGTTCCTCCTTTTTTCCCCTTGTTCCTGGATGGTCGTTCGTACGTGGTCGAATTTGCATGAAGCATGGTCACGAATATTTGCGTGTCCCGACTGATAAGTTCAGCTTAAGCGAACGCTTTACTTACAACTGCGTTGCTGCTTATACGTAGGCGCGTAAGGGCGATAGGGAACCTTAAGTGCTTTAAAACACGCAGCCACGTTGAACCGGTCACTGTGCTCCGAAAGGCTCGTCTAGTGAGTTTAATCGAATACGGAAAAGTCGTATGTTAACGTCAAGTTTTACGAGGAATACAATTCCGAATAAAAGAAATTGCACGAATTTCATACAATTATTTTAGTATATTAATCGAGTTAAAGTGCTGTTTTCATTGCTATTATTGCATGAAAATATTTAGTGCAATGTTTGGTAACGTTTGAGGATTATACTAAAGCGCCATTTGTCGGGGATAAAACGCGCAAGGGGAAAAGGTGGGGGATATTTATTTAGGGCAAGTTTCTGATGGTGGTCGTACTTTAGTATACGCACTCGACACCCCCTTAGCGCTATTTTTCTTCCCACTATCCCCCCTTTACTTATTCCGTTTCCCTCCCCTTTCCAGTTCAGTCCTACTTTTTCCATTTTCTCATTTGCTGTTTCACTTTCCCTGTTTATTCCGTGTCGCCTTCTTTGTTTTATGCTTCTTGGCCTCCCTCTTACCCTGATTTTTGCTAGGTATCAACTTGGCTTCTCCTTCTCGTCCGCCACGAATCGTTACTTTCGTAACAACACCTCCGGCGTTCTTTATTTCCATTAGGGTGCTTCGGCCCATTTGTTATGATCCTACAGATTCTGTAGAGGAGCGATGCTTTCGCCAGAAATAATCCCTCACTCGTTTAAATTATTCCTTCGATGGATTCCAGCGCGAACGAAGGGATACTGCTTTCTAGCTTATCTTTGTACATTCAAAGTGTACGACAAGTATTGTCTCATATATGAATTATTATCAATTTCCAACTGCCTTCAATATTTGAATACATTTTAATGAGAATGTTTCAATATTTTCTATCAATATTTGATAACTGATATATACGTTACTTGTGATCTATTATCGCTTGGAATTATTTTTCGTGAAAAATGTACATCATGTTCACGACACTTGTAATAAGACCGTCGTTGCAATTTTACTTTTTCGAGTGGAAGAGAAGACGTTTGAATTGCGAGACATTGACAGCCAAATTAAACTCAATCGGCTGGCCTGATGATAAAATTGCTCCCTGACAGAACTTAATACGGTTTCAAGGCATTGACGCATCATATCTGCCCTACGGTCGATGGATTTTTATTGTTTCCTCTCTATGCCGCCACGTTCGCTTGCCTGCGTTTCAGTCGATAACTGTGCATTATTTGAGAGACACGAAAAGGGGAACGAAATTTTAATCAGGAAACTGTCGTCAGGCAAATGAACAGCTGACGACTCAGCAGTGGGAGTATTTCTCCTTGCTGGTCATTCATGTTTCTATGAGCGTGCCAATTAAGATTCAAAATCGCGTTTCAAAATCTTCCCCCCCCCTTTTTTCCCGACTGTCTAGTTGAATTTCAATATGGTTAAGAAAATTTCTTACGATAAATCGGAATTTGATATTATTATTATATTTATATTATTTCCTTCGGTTATTATAATCGTAGAAAGTTTAAATGTATACCAATCATGCAAGGAAGAAACTGCGAAACATAAATGTAATAAAACTATACATTATATTGTACGTCTATAGCCGTTTGACCCTTAATTTTAATCTTCTGCTAAGCAGTATTTAGGGCTCGATAGAAATTACCATCGGCGCTCTTTCGGGAAAGCTTCTTATAAAATGTGCAAGTCTATCTTTCACCCCCCGGTCTTGTACCTAAGGTCCACCATCTCAGGCTATCGGGCATAGAAGCTTGAGACAATGGACGGGTGCTCGCCTCTTATTGAATTCTTTCCTTTTACCGTTCTGTAGTTGGAGCAGCACTCTGGCTGTATATGTAAATGTAGCTTAGGGGACTATAATCCCATGGGAAGTCGGGCAAGGGACGCGGTGGCGAGAACTGCAGCAAACGATATTCTGTCATTGGTGGTGGGCGTGCTCTTATCTCCGTTGTACACGCTCCTATATCACCCTTCGATCACGAAAATAGAATCCTAAAATCACAACGTTAATGATATCGACACACAAGCTTAGAGACTTACCAAAAAATCCAGCTGAACTGGCTTTATCATTCCAGGGCACTAGGTACAGAATATTCTTGAACGATGGAAGTAACTGAATCTCAGGTGATCATTATCCCAACAGCTCTAATTAAATTGACTCATCGCCTAGGATGTTGGGGTGTTGCATTGACAATTATTTTCTACTGCATCACGCGCACGGTCGTTAATTATAGAAAGAGGGGGCAATCAAAAAATGGTTGAAAGGTTCTTGCGAGATTGCTCCAGCTAGACTCACAAGAATTAACGCGGGTCTTTCTCAGAAATGAAAGGAGGAACGGCAATTGGTAGCTAATCCGCGAAAGCCTACCGAGATTCGAACATCGCTGATTCACGGATCCCTTGGAAGACCCAGTAAATGGTACATAACTCTATGTATTACATAGAGAAGGCGTATGTACACGCGATATAAATCTGTTATATTCGAGAGTCTCCTTTTTTGTCGACATTATCGGAGTACGGTTAAGAGGGGTGGTCGCCACACAAAGAGAAAGTCACGTGACGTCACGCGATGCTTGAGAATATTCCACATACTGTCTGATAAATTAATCCCACTACCCTTTCACTTAACTTTTTTCATTCTGTGATCCACTGTACTTATGTTTCTCTTGTTTGAACGAAGTGTAAGGTATACCTAGAGAATGCTACCGAAATTAAGGGTTAAGAAGAATGGCAACAGCTTTTGCGTATTATTTTATCTACTTATGGGGCAACGACACCACTGCGAGCTATGTAAAATGTGTAAAATTTAATTACCGAATATTCCGATATCCCCGGGGAAAATTTAATTTATGTCGCGAACAGGGCGTGTAGCGTTTGCGGCATGCTCAGATGAGTTACCTTTGACATTCGAGAAGCAATTTATAATTAAATGTCTTTGTAACGTTCCACGGTATCGCATATATTGTGGGAGGCTTTGTAACATTGATATCGATGAAAATTTTGATGCTGCAAGCAGCGAGATACATTTTATTACTTCGTGCTCTGTAATACTTATTGCTCAGCAAGATACCCTATCAGCGAGGCACATCTACGTATGTAATTAATGGCATTTCATTATTTCAAACTAATTCGCACCTACAGATTCTGACAATTGTAATTGAAAATTCATTCTTGATCGTGGATAGCTTGCGTTGATTAACTAGTTAAAATATAAAGACAGATGGGCTTACAGTAAAGAAAATGTATGTAATTTCCCGAATGTTATATCAGATTGGGCACTCGTAAATATCTGAACAATTTTGTTTCGTCAAACACAGGGACAGGTAATGTAAGTGTAGCATGTATAGTTGTCGTAGTACTTTTGCGGCCATGATTCAGCTGACCTTTTTATAATCAATTTGCACAGTAATTTGTAGAAATGAGAGCTACCCTTTTCTCGAACTGGCTATAACTTAGAATCATTTCGTGTCGATGGCAAAAATGTTTCATAATAGTCCAAAATGGTAATTGGAAGTGTGTGATTTTAGTATGGAAATTTCTGTAAATGATAATTGACAATGGGAGAATCAATTATGTTAAGTAATACATTAACAATACGTGCCACCGGCTAAGCACCAGCAGTGGCTCTTGAAAACTCGGGTCGCTGGCACCTGTGTCTCCTTTGTGAACGAGACAATCCGGGGTCCCTCAAGTGATGTTCATGGGACATCATGATCCGTGGGGTCGGTTTAATGGGTGTCCCTGTGGCGTGGTCACGTGGCCTATATATACATATACATATATCTCTATACCGTATATAAGTGCGGTTACCTACACCGTATGGGGTGACATGCCATTAATAGCATAGTGAATGGTCGAATGACGTCATTATGAATGATTTACACTTGAGGCTTTAGAATCGACTTAATTACAAAGTATCGCGTGTCTGTCGGAAAGTATCCATCGAGCAATGTAGACGAGGGGGTCACATTATGTTTAAAACACAAGTATAACGTATTGGAGTAATCGTTATTTATACAATCACCCTTTCCATTCTTTTACACCTAAGTACGAATGAATTTGCAACGGTTCACTAGTTTCAATAACTTTTATTTTTAATGACGTTTTTTATTCTTCGTCCAATGATTAATATTTTTAAATATTCTCCTTGTTATGCTTAAAAGAATTGCTGCAAAACTGAGTGTTAGCAATACTAACATTGATATACCTTGGCAAGATTAGTACCAACTGGAGGAGACAAGAGTGTGAAATATCGAATACACTAACCTCTGCACTATAAGACCCATTTTACAAACTACTAATTATACAAGTAACAAACGAAGATCATCGTGCACTTAAAAGTGCACCAATGCAATATTACTTCACAGAATCATGGTAACGTCAGAAGATAGGGATAACAACGTAAAACGGAATGAAAAGAGAGGCAGTGTCGCCAGGAGTTTGTGCAGCATTTGTTCCTGTGGAATTGGTCACGTGGCCTATATACCATGGGAAACCGTAGGGGTTTGCCGTGTACGGCAATGGGTAGCACATGACGGTGTCCCATAAATAATCGGCCGGACACCGGAATTTCCATTATATCGCGTTCCCGTACGCAGTCTCCATAAACAATATCATCGAAGCCCGCGTCGAAATGGCGTCCCCCATTAGCTGTTTTCGTGCAATATTTATTACGGACACGCTCATTGTGATACATGGGATTTATGGGTAGGTTTTGTCCTGAAAATCTGCAGGTCGCTTGAAAGGCCACCATAGGAATAGAGGATGAATGAGGGAGCAAGGTGGGCATGGAAAGGGAGGAAGTTGGAAAATAGTTGAACCATTTAGGTTGCTCTGGTTCCAACGTTAACATCCTAATGATTCCGGCGAAACAGTATTCTATCTTGGTGTTTGCTCGTGCATTTAGAACGAGCTCTCGATATTTTACGTCGAGTTGACAGAATCGATGCTCGAAGGGTAGTTGCAACGATAGTTGTAATCACGTTTAATTAATGGCTAGGATAGAGCGACAGTAACTGAACGATATATTTCAAGGTTGCCGTGGAAATTCTCGCGAGGTACATGACTATGAGGTTTCGTTTCTGTTTATGTGTATGGAGTGCAATATTAGATCAGCTGCAGAGCTTGTTAAAACTTTTACAGGTAACTTTGTTTTTTATAATTTTTGCGGTGTGATAAATTGTTTCGTGTAATGTTGATAAAGAACGATTGTTAGATCTTTTCTTCAGTGTTATAAATCGAAACGACATGAATTTGACATAATAGTTACAAATGTTATTATGGAAAGTGACAGTACAAAAGAGGAAGACAAATTGTGTTGTTAATAGCCAGACACATGCTACCCTCAATTATAATTATTAAATTTATGATTGCGTGAGGCCATTAAAATTAATGAAGGTCTTAAAAAAATATGGATAAATTTAGCGGTAATTGCACGAAACATTCTCGTTTCCTGTATATAGTTCAATGTAATATAAAGGGCTGCGAAAATTCATTAGAGAGATAGAGCTATAAGTTATTTATATTACACGTTAGTTAAAGCCCTCCTTATTCGTTCATTTCGACTGTTCTATTTTACATCTACAAGTTCAGTCAACGATTAATAATTTTCTTCAGGAAGAAAATTTACGGAAAATTGTTTTCTTTGAAAGGGAAACGTCGACGACAGTTTCATTCAGAATTTGTGTTGTGGAAGGAACTCCAAGCGGAATGGCATGGCCAAGTGTTTCAAGATACCATTCCGACCGCAGGTGTTGATGCTCCTGGCTCAGTTGGTTGTTGGCGGAATATTTCATGAGCTGAACGTGTAAGTTCTGCTTCACCCTTCTTGAATCATTCATTCTACGAGAGTGGTGTCCATAAATATGACGCGCAATTATAGTTTCAAAGTTATTATTATTTTTATTGTTACTCCTACAATGTTTCCTGTTCGTCATTGTTTTATTAGTGTGGTACATGAATTGATGGTTAAACTGACATGTCCCTTACGCAAATATAATGTGCAATTGTTAATTCTACCTTATACAATTCGTTTTTGAATTACAGAAAGTACGCTATCGTTTGTCCAGGCAGTATACTGTAGTTTAATGTTACATTATTTTATACTTCATTTCTACAAATCTATTGAAATACAGAGGTTACTGTTACGTGTGTTCTCTTTCTTGCCAAAGAGTCTCATTCTCTTAACAATTAAAATGAAGCTAACAATCAATGCAAAACTGACAATGAGTTGTGCTTGCAGCTTCAATAAAGCAATTCTGGAACTGCATACGAAAACTGTAACGCACTTAATATTTATTATTGTAAATATAATACTCCAATGTGCGTCAATTAATTCTAACATTTTATATAAAGTATAATATTTATCAGGACAACCGAGATTCAATCCGTTGCGCCTGCAGTAATTTAATGCGTAACCAAATTACATGCGCAGCAAGTGTATCGAGGTTCAGTGTTCCATGGATGTTCACGGTTTGTTTAACAGTTCCCGTGATCTACCATCCGAATTTCCCTTTGATTAATGTATGCACCTAGTTTCGTCTCGAGCTCCTTCAAGATGGGCGAAGGTAGACTTCTCTCACGAGACCAAATCAGTCCGAACTTGTATCTCTGATGGCTAGAGATACTCTCGTAGCATCCAAGCATTGCCAGAGCCGTGTCGTACTTTGCAAACACTATAACGTGCCGAAAGGGTCCTGGGAATATAAAATCCTGAAATTAGTCAAGTTTCCGCAAGGCTGATTGGCAAACCGCTGTCACAGAGTAATAGTTGCAGCTTTCTCAAGCAGAAAGGGAAGGTCCACGAGCCGTATAGAGTGTTATGGGGACTCCGAAGAGTGAACTTTGACCGTTTGAACGGTGTTCACCTTGTACAGGGCCGATACACCGGTAACACGTCGTTGGAAATATCAGTATTATCGATTCTCGATTCAATGTTCGCAAAGGTCTAGGCTGGCTTTATTGAAGGTGGTTTATTTAGATTTTGTAACTTGGAAGCCAGTATGCTTCAGTACTTGGTACTTCGAGTGACATTAGAAAAAGTTCACCGGACGTTTATTCTAGATCTGGATGGTCTGTGTTATTTTAGAATCGGAGGATTTAGAAATTCATTACGAGGGGGACGGTTTGTTATATCTTCGAAACCATTCTAGGTATTAAAGTAGTACGGATACTAATGGCTTTTGGGCATAATTCTGTCAATACTTCTTATGAGGTGTATTTTAAGGTACATTACAAAATATACTATAACTTCATTTTTCATATTAGGTTGATGTTTTCCTCTTCAAGCGACTAAAATTTCCCCTAAATCTTTTCTTTTTAAAGCCACAAACAGCTTGACAGATATTTGTATTTATCCTATATTTTTTCCCACATACTTAATCATTCATCTAAACTTTCAGAAACGTTTGAAATACATTACAATTCTTATTGCCCTTTAACATGAGTTATATTTTACTTTGTTAAATGCTAATAATATTAAATAATATCGATAAAAATGATTAAATAATTAGTAGATATACAATAGAAATGTAGAAAAATAATTTACCTATTTTTCTGCCCGATCCTGCTAATTGCCAAGTTGCAGTTATCTTTCCCTCGTTGACTACTCCATTGATATTAAACGCAATTGGAATATTCTTCTTGTAACTAACGGCCGTGAATTTGATCGTAAATGTGTTTTCAGTAGTTTGCCTGACCATGTACCGTCCGCATTTACTTATAGTACCGTTCATGGGTGTGCCAGCTGCGAGGAACCATTTCCCTGAAAACTGGCGTGAAAAATTTCATTTTTTAAAAGCTCGCACTCACCCCGTAACGCTTGACGTTTATGAAGATCATTCCGTTGCGTTCTAGTTTATGGTTATACTCTATTTCGTCGTTGAATTGATTCCCCTTTTCCGCGTAACACTTGTCGTAAATTCGAATTAGAATCGCGTGTACGCAGGTAACTTTGAAAATTAATGTGCACGATTGTTCGTAACGGTCCAATATTGACTAGCTTTAGCAACGAGCATGCGGGCACACGATCCGGTGAACTAGCGTGTCCAAATTTACGTGTGTCGACATAGCATCGTCATGCTCGTGGATATTGCATGATCGACGACGCCTATGCTGCGCATTTCCATTTCCATTTCCCATGTTTCGAAGGAACAAGCCCGATAGATACGATTATGCGAATGCAATCATGTTTTCGTTTGCATACGCTGACGAACGAGCTGCTTAAAATGGATACAGGATCATCCGGTCGTAAAACGTGATTAATATTATGAAAGATAATGTTGCTTGTCGTCTATGTTTAGCAAATAGTCTGTGACGTGTTATATCTTACATAGTATTCTTCTATTTTCTAGCATTAGCTTGCAAAACTTTTCGTTTTCTTTGCGGCAGTATCATTTTGGGTGTAATTGTTCAATTAAGTAAACACATTGTTTGAAAACTTTCTTAAATTTTAAATAGATATATTAAATTTAAATAGAATATATTTTACGTAAATATGTACATATTGTGCATAAAATGTAAGAAAGCAGATTTTAGTATTTGTCATATAAAATTATTAAAATTTGTATCCGCGAATATTGCAATAAATATATGCGATACACACAGTATAATAATAATAATCTAAATAATAATCTTTGCAAATTTACCATTATTCGTTCCTATATTTTGTCTTATATGTATGAACTAATAATCGTTTTATTACAATGCAACTCATTTTTATCATTTTTTCAAAAATTTTGCAATGTTCAAAAATAACATCGAATTGATATTAACGAGCTACTACCTGGCTCAAGTCCAGCGGTTCTTCAACATCCGAGAAACAGGCAGTACAGCAGAATATCAAAGACGCTGTGGCCATCATCACAGGAAGTATCTGGCGCACCTGAATCATTTTCCGTTATATTCGCCGATTCACAAGGAGACACTGCCTACAATGCAAACTGTTCATACGGTTCCCTATGAAGTACGGTAAACCGACAAGGAAAGGTCGCGAACGAGGTTAGACTTCGATTTTAATAAAACATTGCAAGCTTCAAGAACAGTCCAAAATATTACATACGTATTTTTTCTTATCCGCGGTAACTCAAGTTTAAGATGGGCGAAACCACCCTCCAAATTTGAACGCCTAATGTGCTATTTCGAAAACGCTTTGGGATAAACCAAATTTTTGAATAAAAATCCCGTGGCTTTTATTGCTCTTCAAGCCTGCTAAGTTTTATTAAAATCGGAGTCTGCCCGTTCGCGGGCTTTCCTTTCGAGTATCGCGGCAACGAAGTTCGTAAATACGCGTCTCGATTTAATTATCGATGTCGCCAGTCGATACAAACGTTTCAATAACAACACTAACTGTATTATGACAATGAATCGCGTGGTGTTTTTTTCGAATATAGAATTGGCAAGTTCGACTTCGTGGCGAGAGAATATGTGACCGACAATAAATGTTTGCTGCGGTGGTATAATTGGGTGAAGAATGCGACGGTACTGTATGTATGTTTCGTTGTGTAGTTGTGCTGTGTGTAGTGGTGGAGTACAAACTAAAACTGAGACTGAGATCGAGACTGAGACTGACTAACGTCAACTCGGAGCCGTTTTATGCAAGCTGATTGGAGGTGTTTCCGCACCCTTCCCTTGTGCCCTGAACGCGCTTCTTTGAAGAGGGGGTGCGTCTTTCAATTGTAGTGGCGATGGACAGCGTGTGCCTTGCGATAGGATGGGTTTTTCCGTCAAGTTCTGATCGTGCCAAGTAACCTGGTCCGGTCGTATACCTCTGAGATCCTTTGTTTACGACACATCAGGCACCTATTGTTGACGAGGAAGGCAAATGACTAAAACTGGAAATAATAATATTTGTCCTCGTTCGCCAGGATAGGATGAATCCTTATTTAGGCAACCGGGTAGTCCTTCTATATTTCCTTTAAATATTTTTGTATATTCTTGACAAGATATCGAAAAACCACTCCAGATCTCCATTCTTCAGATACTTTTAAGCCATTTCAAACTTATTATCGAGTTTGGTTGTCCACACAAGGGTTGATCTGCAAAAATGCATATATGAATATAAAAAAGTCCTAAGATCTAAAATGACCATTCCAACACGTAAGTGTCACAAATCTCCATTCCATTCGAGGCGTCACTGACCATCAATTGGTACTGTCTTTACAACGTGTTGCCTCGTTACCCTCATGGAACAGAAACTGTGCATGGACTGCTCTAGTATATTGAAATCGTAAACGCGGATTCTGACGGGGTTCCAGTTCGTTATGTACGACGCATTACCCATGGGGGTTCATCGAGTCCCGATACTGAACGCATACGTAATTTCGATGTGGAATCCGTAAACGCGCGCTCGCGGTTAAATAGCCTCGAACGTGCTGTTTATCTGTTTACCTCTTATTTATGTGCACGCCTGATTCTGTAAAGCACATTCGTCTTCTTTGTTGAATCGGCTGTTCCTTGAGAGTTACGGCGTGAAATTCACGCTGTTTGCGTTGGTGTGATTGACGCTGCTGTATTTACAGAATTCAACATACGAGAGTGACAAGAGGGAGTAAAATAGAGATTATATGTATAAATGTCTGTAGATGTGAAATGTACAGGCGTGGCATAGTGCTGGAATTTAATTCTGATAGTGATTATTGTTTGGAAATGTCGGGAACAATTTGTAGGTAGTGTGCATTATTATAATAATGCACGTACGTGTATTGTTATAAATGATGAGCTGGGTACAAATATTATTTTCTGCATTTTTGTGTAATTTACAAATCTTATGAAAAGCAGTTGATTTTTAAGTATACCAATCGTACAATGTTTAGCGCATTAATAAAATCTTTTATCGATGTAACACAATCTCTACGAACCAATTTTCAATTGTCAATTGCAACATTTCGTTACTAAATAATATAAATCAATCTACCTGCATACACATAGCATTCCATGTTGATTAAGAATATAATATATTTAGATTAGTAATATAATATCAGAAGTAAATTAAGTCGGTATTTAATATATTGCGCGTAAAAAATTTATATAATTCTTGTCCCATACGAATTTCATCGTTAATTAATAAATTTTTAAGTGTAAACTATGTTGGTAAAAGTTGTTGGCAATATTGTTCTAAAATATCGTTTCCGTCCCTCAAATTAATCCTTTAATCACTGTCGGAAATGATTTTGCAAGAACTTCGAACTCCCATTTGTCCTTATTGATTGCCAAGCTGTACATTTACCGCGTTTACCTTCATCGCACTAACTGTTTATCAATCCGAGTTATAACTGCGGTGGTTTACCAGTGATAATGCGGATTTACGTGGCGTACACCCCCGTGTACTATCTACTATATGGTTGCTTCACCGTCAACCCAGTCTCGATAAGGAGCTTTGGCTAACGATAAGTACAGTAACTGTTCTCTTGCGTCACGATATCTACAAATACAGTAAAGGCAATATTATCATCGAATACTTTCTTATCATGTGCTGTATAATATTTTTAATTTTATTGAATAAATTAAACAGAGATAAACAGAATTGGAAATGGAATTAACACATTCAGGTTAAATTTTTGAATTAAGTTTATTATTTCAGAAATCGATACATGTGTCCATTTGGAATATGAAATCTGAATTTAATATGCAACAAATAAGAAATGTGATTCTCCACGATATTCAATACAAAAATAAATAAATATAACATACTTTCCAAATGAAATGTACACTCGACTACCATTGAAATTGTAGAAGACGGGCTGGAGATTTTTTTAAACTTTATCTTACCCGTGGGGAATCCCCGTGTAGTCGAAGTTTATTGAATCGTTTTGTCGGTCTTTTGTTTCCGGCACGCGATCTTTCTTCGAGGGGCTGTTCGAGCGGACAGCGTTACGGTCCAGTTTAATTTATTTGCCGTCATTATTACGTCGTGATTAAACCGACCGTCTCGATTGTCCGGGGGATTACTCTCTGCGGGGATCTAACTTTTGGTTTAATTAAAAAAACGTGATCACCGTTTTCAGAAGTCCCTTGGTTATTCTCTTTCTCATACCTTCTCCGTGCCTGTAGGAATCCCTTTCGAGGTTTTCCGGATATTTCCAGCAATCAACTGGAAACGTTCTCCTATGCCCGCCAATTTGTTTTCATTCGTCGAACGGTCTTAAATTAAGGAAACCCGAAATGTTTGTTTTACGCGCGAATGTGGGCGGCAACTATGTACGTATATTCTCTACGTTTGAGTACGAAAGCTAAAAGGCATTTCTCACCCTTCGTACAGCCCTTTGGAGTGTTCTTACATATATTATATACTACTTGTTTTCGGTGTAACAATAAATTTGATGCAATATTAAATGAAAATATATTACCCAGCACGAAAATAATATAACATGTGAAGTGATATTGAATTTTACACGAATTCGAATTAGGGATAATGGAAAATTTCAGCGATATCAAATTTTAAATAATATCAAATAATTGCCTCGTCAAAATAAAAACTAATCTCGAATTTCAATTATACAGTCGTGTTGAATCGAACTGCAAGATGCATTAGAATATAAGAGCATTGAAAGCACAGCGAACATTCGGTCTCAGGAGGCGAACGAAAACTTTACTTTCATGCAGAGGGGATGAAGTTTCGGTTTGACAACGGCTTGCCTGGCAACGAGTTGAAGCATTCACGTGACCAGTTAACCACGCGTTGCCATACATTCCTTCATAAACGCAAACATGCGCTCTGGGAGAATAATACACGTGTTGGAAAGCGGGCGGGTTCGTTCTTCAGTAGGAAGATATATTTTCACAGCGAAGTCGACGAGATCTCTAACAAGGTGACCGCAATCTAGCCAGTACAGCACCCAATTAGCGATGACCCGAACTGGCTCAATTCCAGTGGCCCTTAAACTACGAAATTAGTTCTCTTGGACTGAGCAGGGTCTTTCCCTCCGAATCACCCTTTTCTCTATCGTCCTCTGTCTCCCGCTCCTTCTTTCTGTATGCGTGTCTTCTTTCGGAAACACGATGAAATCTTGGACAAAGATCTTCCCGATGCTTTGAAGATAAATGCTTGTTGCGTCCCGAAGTAATTATACATACAAATTGAAACAGATCCGAGAGTGTATATGGACCATTGAGACTGTTGATAGGGTTGTTAGTTATATTGCCTGTTATGAATTACTATCAAATTGGAATACGAGAAATATATAATTGGAGGTGCGAAACGATTTATCCGGAGTGGCAGAAAAAATAATTACAGGCTCTGATGGTATTAGCACGTGCTAGGTTGATTGCAATCTTTGCGAATGTTTCGTGTGATTAGTATTATAAATTTTGCAGTGCACTGAAATCGAAGGGGAAGGCCGAGGTAATTGCGAAGAGAATAGCCGAAACGGCGGTGATTAATGTACGATACAATATGGCTCTGTATAATCATTTAATTAAATTCATGCATCACGCGGTATTACGGGACGAATTTAGCGATCGGCCCTTTGGAACGACCCTTTTGATGTGCAGCTACGATCTCCATGGTATCTCGAGCTTCCCTTCGAGATGGTTAATACGGTCTTACGTCTCATTGATATTGGCCGAAGCTTCCAAACAAACGACCACAGATGTCGGATATCACGGCCATTCGACAAATGTAATTATCTATTATCCGGGTAAAGGACCCGAATCGGCTGTCAAGAATTCGTCAAACGTATGTGCGTAATTGTTATACGTTAAGAAAGCAATCGTTTAACACCTCCAAGCAGAGTATAAGTATTTATGTAATTGTTACGAGGATTAATTATTTTTCTACCCAGGGCCAATGAAACCAATTTTTAACACTAGAACTACCGATACATTTTGGTATTATTCAGATAGCATACGTTAGACAGATTGTGAACACGATAGTCGTTGAATGGACATTAAATAGAGATATATATAATTGTCATTCTGTCCTATTAAAACTCATCATACATTGTTACAGCGATACCTACATATTAAGAATTCTAAAACAAGAAATCTGAAACAAGTCATTTTGGCCCCCTTGGTAGTTCTAGTGTTAAACGCCACTCAGCATTTACCATACAGCATCGTGCTAATTTCCAATTTTTGGCGATCGATTATTCGAATCTTCCACACGCACGATGTTACGCCATAAATAAAATACAAAACTATTTTCCAAGCAACCAGTCCAACGTTTCAAAAAACGATCAGCTATGTTCGAATTCCTCTACATTCCTCTTCGTCATTCACCTTGTTTATTTCATTACCAAGTACTGAGCGCAAGTAAAACGAACATAAATAAAACAGAGCCGACCGTCCAAAGCATTCTAAGCCATCGTAGCAATTCGTATTTCAATCTCAGGTGCGCCAAAGCACGCGCATATGTCACAAGGTAGTCACACTTAACACCCGACGTGGTTTCAGCGGGCAATCCTGGGGATATTCGGTTCTATACACGCCGTCTTCGGCAACCGTAATACCCACGAAGCGTTTGAATCAATTACTGCCTCGGGGTTCTTAGGCACCCCTATCCCGCATTACAAACGGGGAGTCCGGCGCAAAGTGAATTAATTAAGTGTCCGTAGGTATGAACGAAGCCGCCCGTACATTGGCCATGGGATTTCCGCGGAGGCGTTACGATCTGTTTTGCGATAGGCCTCGCGTATACGAACCCCGACCGGCAACCACGACGAACGGTCGATTGTACCGCTTAATTGTTACCTCGACCCCGTGTCGCGGGCCTCGAATCGTTCGGTCGATAACGTCGTTATCGTGGAGCACACGATTATCCTTGCACCCGCAGGACATCCCTACAGCGATGCGACCATGGGGTGAAATTTGATCGGTCGCTTGATTCTGATCGACTGTCTTCGCGATACGAACGGAGGACGAGATAGGCAGTGAGTTGGTCGCACGGGGAAATTGGTTAAAAGGGGGAGGAAGTAACGGGCAATTAGTTTCACGGGGCGCGTTTTGATAGGTTGGGAAAATTCGAGATTTTTTAGAGGGTTGCCGGGTACAAGGATGCAGGGGAGGAGGATTAATTCGATGGGGCCGAAATGTGGATAGGTTACAGGTTATAGGAAGAAATTGAATAGAGGATGATGTGAGGTTGGAAATGCTTGGGAATATTGGAATTTTGGGATATCGATTATGAGAGTTTCGTTGGACACTTTTGCATACAATAGGCCGATAGAATAAAATAAAGAATGAATAAAGTACAACAAAATTTAACATTGAACTGTGGTAATCGACATAAAATAATGTTTATCAGCTATTATAGCAAGGGATAATTTATTTTGCAGTATTCTTGAATGGTATTGGGTGATTGCAAAAGTTCGTGCTCAAAAAGATGGTGAAAATGTGTGACGAAAATAATTTATTTGCGTCATGTAATGCTGTACGAGTTTCGGAAAGGTGTAACAGTGGGAACTGCTTTTTAAAACATACAGGAGCTTTATCACAAACGTGCACTAGCTCTTCGTGCCATTAAAAAAGGGTTTGCAAAATTCAGAAATGGGGATTACCAGTTAAAGGACGAACTTCTGGTCAACCTTCTTTGATGGATGATGACGTAATTGTTAATTTATTCGAAAATCATCCAAGAATGTCAACTAAGGAAGTCGCAGAAAGACGTTAAGTCCAAAAACAATTATATATGATAAATTGCTTGTTGTCGTTTATTCCAAAATCTGGCACGAACTTTTTCACTCACCCAATATAATTCATTTTAAACTATTCTCGTGGTTGTCTAATCAGCAAAATGAAACAAATGATAGGAGCGAACGTATCAACGACTTATTTAATCTTTCTCGTGCAGTGTACTATGCATTCTGTCGTCTCGTATGCTACTATTACGTGTCATATTTGTCTCATGAAAAGTCATCACAGGGCTATTCAATAAGCGCAGAGGCGGTCAAACAAAAAGAATGCCTTTGCAAACAGGAAAAACAAACACAAAAGTAATACCTACAACTGGAAGCGAACGTTAGATAGGATGGGAAAGTACTAGAATGCATATCCTTTTGCGGCGTTGTTCCGTGGTCGAGACAAACATGGGAAATTTAAGCAGACCTGTTTTCACGGTTTCTGCTACTTATCGTTTCCTTATCTCCGACGTCACAGTATGCCGGAACGATTAAACTTTCCTCTGGTCGCCGGGATTGGCGACGTTGTTTCCCTCCAACTGGATAATGGCCCCGGCGAAATGGGAATTTAACAATGCTCTATTAACATTTTCAATCGAAACTTTTTGGCCACCAGCCCTTCCTTGAACGAGTAAGACTAAATTGATGATGAAAGAAAATTCGTCGAACTTTCGGTTTTACGAACCGGTAGGCGAGCAACATTGGCACTCTGCGAATAATAAATAGCCCCGCTGGATAAATAAAATCCGGAGGATAAATGTTGGACCGTAGCCAGGCTACTTTGTGAAGTTCCAAGTCATCGCGCTCGGAGGTCCTCTTGTAATGATTTATATTATACCGAGTTCCGTATATTATCTTCCGTGACAGTGGTTGAGGGTGGATCTGTCAGTGGTTTTAAGAATGCATTATTTCTGTTGGACAGTGTGCTAGCCGACAGGATGATGTATTTTTTATTATTTAATTTTTGAATAGATTCAATCACATTTGCTGCGAAACGAGCATTACAATTATTTTACACATTTTGCAGCGTACAGTGTTACTATATTTAGGATCCGATTTTGTGGAATATAGTACAGGTGAATTGTGTTGTAGTAATGCAGTTTCCAGTATGGGAATTATCTTTTTACGCGGACCTTATTTCATTTTGAACGTCAATAGATTTACCTTCGCATATACATATGTCTTATACAAGTCTTCCCTCTACCTAATTATATCAGTATATTTCCATTTTTGTAAATTTTATGTCTCGGCACAGAGGGAGCAATGTAAATCGTGTTTCGCCTTCCTTTTATTCCGAATATATTTCGATTCAACCGATATAAAGTTTCCCTTCTTCCAGTGTTTCTTTCTATTTCTCAACATTTAATGCGAACAAATGAAATAGAATACAACAAATAAGGCGATCATTTGTTTGGTCCAAATTTCGCGCCTGCATGAAATATTAATGAAATTTTATAAGGTGCTCATGTACCAGCTTTTATTCGCATTAAAAGAACCCACGTGGAGAACGTATATGGTGCGTTCCCCTCGTTAATAAAATTGCACTTTCGCACACATATGCTTGTCATTTCAAACAGCGGCAACCTCCCCTGTGTAAACAGTTCCGTCTGCCATTTTGCAAACTCATTACGTCATTATACCGCCGTTTCAGTCTGCATAAATCGGACGATTTGCGTTGATTTTACGTACTCCAATTATTATCCGGTGAATGTTAGTACCCTCTTATCTGAGGCATCATTAATCCCCGATCGTAAAGCTCGTAGCATCCCCGACATCGCGCACAGTGATTGCTACACGCTATACGAAAATACGACGCCGAACCAGTGGAAGAAAAAGCTTCCTTTAGTCGTAATTGGTTTTGCACAGTTCAATTTGCACGCAGCCATTTTAAATACTTTCTGCAACAATTCATACAGCCGTAGGCGGTGCCAAGGATGTAATGTGTGTGCATGTACGACGAAGCTTCTAACAGGAAGATAATAGATTTTATATTTCGTGGGAAGTGCTGTACTTTGCGCACGCAATGACAATTACTTGTACATATGCACTGTCCTTTTATTGTCGATGTTCTCTATTAATTTTATTTCGTCTAATTTTACATTTAATTTTTTCTTTGCCACCTTCTAAGAGGAAGATAATAGATTATGTATTTCGTGGGAAGTGCTGTACTTTGCGCACGCAATGCCAACTACTTGTACATAATGCACTGTCCTTTTATTGTTGATGTTCTGTATTCATTTTATTTCGTCCATTTTGATATTGGTTTTTAATTTTTGCAAGCGAGCTTCGCGGCCCTAATCGTTTAAAGAAAATCCTTGTGCACGCTACAATTGAAGTAATTATAACGAGATAACGATGTTGAATACAGTCCTTGATTTGAAGTATGAATATCGTATCGAACGATTGGCTTCATTTATAAGTAATTGCCAATCGTTCACGTGACTCTTATTGGTCCTAATTATAATTATGCGTAATAGTTTCTCGAAACTGTATTCTCAATCGTTATTTACCTACAGTTTAACGAAGTATAAACATTTCTACTATTAAAAGAGCAAGTGCCACAATCGTACAATACATTTTACCCGTATTAATGTGAACCGTCCTCCGTAACCAGGTCTACCCTTTCTTTCCTTTTCGTAACAATAACAATAATATTCTATACCCAAAACTTAACCGAAGCACCCCTGAACAAATTCACTTCCTATAAACATCGTTCTTCTATCAACTTCTTCCACCCAATCCATCCATCTCAACATTTTTCTAACCGCGTCACACTTCTTTCTTCCATGTTCCCGCATATCGTGCAGATGCACCTACACACGCGTGCAAGCGTTCGCCGCAAGGCTCCTCAGCGACAGCTGAATTATCGCGAAAGCTGCTTTCGACGGCAGGTTGCAGATTAAGCCGTGCGAGTAGCTGCATTCTGCGGGACGATAAGCGTCAGAGGGTGTCGCGATTGAATCGAACGAAGCGTACACGTGGAAGGTAGGGCCGGTCAGTAGTCACCCGGGGGGCCCCGTTAAAGAGGGAAACGTCGAAAACCGATGGCACTGCGGCGAACCGCAGTCCCGGCGTTAGGCAGTCCGTGTTGCGGCGGCGTTTCGAAAAGTTTCAAGCTCCGGTGTACACGTCGTCGTTAACATGATCGGTGTCGGTTGCGGATTTGTACGTCAAAATTTATCGTTCGAGCCGCGCGGCACGTCTCGTTAATTATGCACGTATGCGCGCGTGATGCGTGTCGATCCTGTAAAAGCCCCGGTAACAAGCTTGATACGCCAAGCCAGCTGGGGCAAGTCGAGGGACGCGGAAATCAATGCCCGACGTATTCACGTCCATTTTGATGAGATTCCATTTCATCAGGGAGACTCGACGGGCCGTGTACTCCTCCTCTCTCGTTCTTCGTGCGGGTAACGCGAGCTGCGTGTATCCGTGGTGTGCGTGCATGAAAGTTAATGAGTCAAAAGAGGAAGAGTTTCGCGGTTCCATTAGCATCGGCGTGGTTGTTGATTAATTTTAGAATACCCACCGCTTGAGATTGGATTTCATTCCACTGTTACAAAAGGGATCTTTGGGTATTTTATTTTCTCGCGGTCTGGCTTGGCTCGCAATTGGACCAATTAGGACTGGCTTATGTACACCTGGATGCAATGAGCATGTACATACGCTTGTCAAATTGGTAGGGAAAATGCATCTGGTAGGGAAAAGTTTGTCGTCAGAAATGTTATGGCAATGTGAACGGAACCGTATGAATTTGTATATTTTATTTATGTAGTACGGAATTTGTATACGATAGCGGAGAAATAAAATGGCACGCGGAGAGAGGAATGGAATTGGCAGGAAGCCTGAAAGGAAGTAAGTGATGGGAAGAATGGTATTTTATGGGGGAATCTCGTACTTTAATAGCAGCTGCGGTCGTCTGCTGCAATCTGTTATGAACATTTCATCCCTTGTAATAAGCTTTCTTTTTCCATTAGATTCAATGCAGGTTGAGTATCGAGTTTATTTACAAAGTTGATTGAAGTATGCGATTGCGTAAATATAAATGAGCGAGAACGATAATGTTTACGGCGTTAAGGTGAGGTAGAACGCGACGAAAGGGCGAAATATCTTTTTATTGGAGGAAGGAAAGCGTCACTTGCAGCTGCTTCGAGTATTTCCTCCATCTGGGGCTTTAAAAATACCACTCGTTTGCACGTAATCCTTATGAAAGCCCTGTAATTTCGCAGCCCCGAGCTCCTCGTTGGCTGCGATCATTCGTCATACTTACCGATCCCAAATTGGTCTTGTACAGAAGTCTGGATAGAAAATATCACCGTAATCCGCGCGTATTCGTGAAATTTTTCTCGTTTAACGTGGCCAAGGCTTAAAAATAATGTCCTGCTCGATTCTTAATAATCATTACTTGTGTACTCGCGTACACGAGCTACACGAATTTTCTGAAATGAATCTTCTTTCATATTTGACCGTAAACGTTCTTAAAAGTCGTTTCTGTTTCACGATTAGAAAATAAGTACGAATTTTTAATCGCTACAATTTAAATAGCCCATTATAGTAAGACATTTAAAGCAGTAAGTGTTTAGAATACGAAATAACAACACATTTTTATAATTCATTCATCTACACTTCTAGAATTCTATTACACTCTCCGTGTAGTTACGTGTGCAAAAATCGAAGTGCTTCAAATTATCACTGTATACATATAATTGCATTGCAATGCTACAATTGTAACCGCATCATTGGAGCACCCCGGGACAAGCATTATCCCGTCAATTAAATCGTATCGCACAGTGTCTCTTTGCTAGTTCACAGCTCTCTGCTAGACGAATCAATATAAGCAAGAAACTATCGGTATCGTGTATCTAAAATTTAATCGCGCTGCCTTCAAGCTTCGCACGACGCATACCTCGCGATTGGCAGTGCGTCGAATGATTTTTTGGAAAATCTAGTCATTCTGGTAAATTAGATTGTGTGAATGCAAACATACTGCTGCTTCCACGGAAAGCATCGTCGATCAGACGTAGATCAGACTTTTTAATCGCCCCGTGCACGGCACGGAGAGGCATGCCACAATGCTGATAAATTAATTAACGAGCCCGCCGTGCTAATGATGTAACTCTAGGATTCACAGCGCATCCAACACGCGCGTCGATATCTCTTTTTTTGTACCTTTTCTCTCTCTCGTTGCCCCTTTCCTTCCTCCTTCCTTTTAACTCGTTGCTATCTGGTCGGAAAAGTATACGTGGCAGAATTTGATCTGAAATCGCGTTGCATTGTCCACCGTATGGTCCCATTTTGCGATCAAGCAGCGAGTTGAACGTGTACAATCACGGTAATGACGTGGAATGAAGTCGTCGGTACCTCGAGACTAATGTCACGTGATGTACATGGCACCGTTTCTGCTGGTAATAATCGTGCGGGTAAAATGTATAATTATTTTGGAAAAATGGCCGTCGCCACTTGGCCGAGAAAGGAACTCGGTTGCTCGAATATATATGGAGATCAATTTCAACCCCTTGAATGTTTCACCGCTGGGTAATGCTGACGGAAAATGAGTTTTCGCTGGCATTTCTGAAGAAATACGTACCACTGTATTCTTCTCATAAATCATACGTACATTTCATCGACGCATACATGCACTCGATAAATCGTGTGGCACTATTGCACTACTGCATACATTTGTCAATAGCACAAGCTATAGACCTTCGAATAATCTGTTCAAGTGCAATTCCATTAAACGCTGAATAAATTCGCAGTTCCACTTCATCTACTTCTCGAAGCATCGAACTAGATCTTTTCCACGTAGCTCTTACGTGTGCCCGTGCGTACACAATCCATCAGAGTAAACGTATTACCATCCATCATCTCCTTCACCGCGCACTAATATCAAATTCAAATTCCCCATATACACTGTGCACCCCCAGCAATTTCCATCGAGGAACCAGCCTCTTTCCTTCAATTATCATTCCGACAACGTTCATAGCTCCGCACTTCGGACCAGCGAGCGGTAATTAGCGATCGAGCGGCCGCCCTTTCCATCATCCCGACGCGACGTCACGCAACATCGCTCGCCAGAGGCTGCATTAAATGTACCGCGAGTTATTAACGACATTTGGCTTCCTTGGGCGCGATTTCGTGCTTCCGGCTAAAGCGGATTCCACGCGGCGCGTCGCGAAATGGAAGGGTTGGTCCCGTGTTCGACGAACTGCGAACGAACGATAACGCCACTGGGCCACCTGCGTCTCGCACGACTTCGCAGAAGTCGTCGACGTTTGGGCGGCGCTCGGGGGGGAGGCCTACCCTTTTAAGTGGCGGCAAAGGTACTGCGCCGTTCCACCCCTCGCTGGGCGAACCCTTACGTAATATCTTGCCGGTTGGCGGATCGCGAGCCACCCTTCTTTTTTCGACTCTTTCTCCCTCGCTCTCACCTTGGTCCCTCTTCCCTGTTCCTCGCGGGCTTTTGTTTCTTCGCCGAAGGATATTTTCGAGGGTTCAGTGCACGTTAATGGACGATTTAGCGTTGCGAGCCTGCTTGGCTGGGGAGGGTGTGAGAGAGAGCGAAGGTAAGGGAGTTTGTCCTCTTTCGCGGATTTTCTGCTGTTCGGTCGCGCGTGGGAGAGGAGAGCAGGGTTATCGTTTATGCACGGGATAGGAAGATAGGCGAGCCGCGTGGAATGTGTACGAAGGGGTGAAAAGGATGATAGGATAAAAACGAAAGTGTGTGGGGTGATTTCGTTTGAGGACTTTAATGGATTCATCGGGAAGGTTATTTAGATGTATATTTACAAATTGTAGGCTTTCAATATCGGGGACTGTAATCCTATTAACACCTTAAAAGCTAAAAGAAAGTGTCGCTGTTTCCACTCGTAGATGTAGCTGATCGCTGCTGTCATACGTATTAGGTTTAAAGGAAAGTTGTGTCCGATAATGTCATGTCAAGTTTCAGCATATGTGGCTGCCTCTTTTTACCATTGTATTTCTACATACGTGCTTTTCTAAATTACATTAGTAACGATGGAAATTCTACTGTTCAGTAAATATTAGTGAATGTATGTATATATATGAAAATATAATGGTAACAAGGGGCAGCCATATAATGGTGAAACTTGAGACGATATTATCGGACAGAACTTTCCGGTAGATCTAATATTTCCGAGGGTACGTTACAATCGTTTTTCGTTGTATGAAATAGATCTTGCAGAGGTAATAATCGTCGATTGTTTAAAGCAATAGAAAGGAATCAGTTTGCAGCAACTAATCTTGATTCCTGTATACATGCATATTAGTACAATGTACAGCAATGAATGCAGAATTTGTATACGTAATTCATTCCAGCAATAATTTAACTGCAACACGGCAGGATTTATGTAACGATACACAGCTCCCTGTATTTGTATAAAAAAATGCATACAGAAACACATTTCAATAATTATTATCCTCCCATGCGTCTCGATTACAAAAAACAACCCGCCTTACAGTACTACCCGAAAATCTCTCTAAAAATCCCCCTAAAAATCGTTCAGACCTCCTCCATGAAATCACGGTCTGTCCAATGTTGTGTCAACGTTCCGTGCTGTCCATTGATCGCGCTGGCGCCGCTTGAAAGGCTGCTGTCGCCCGAGAACGCGAATATCCGAACGGTTCACAGCTGATCGCGACGAGAGGTTGGCAAGCACCGTGAGGGGTGGATTTTAATAAACCGGAAGCTTATTGTGCGGTCCGTTCGACTGTCTCCAGCGACTGCAGACGCTATCAGAGAGGTAAAGGGAATGGATTCTGGTGAGCTCTATGTTCACCGCGACAGCGATGGAGACAGCGAAACGACAGGCGTCGTGTCAAAAGAGGGGTTAGTGGGTGGGGGTGCAGAACGGGGAAAAGAACTCGAGCCTCGGGGGTTGCATTGTTGCAGTGCCGGTGATTACGCCTGGCAAGCGGACTCTTTCCACCTTTTGCAGCAAGTTCACTGAGTGGTTCCGCCCAGTCGAGATACCCTCAAGGTCCCGCGTCTTGTTATCACCACGGCCTCGTGTCTGCTCTTTAAGTATCGCGACCGTTCCTACGATCTGCTTGATTGCGTCGTTAAAGCAGAGGTCGTAGTGGCCGTTGCTGCTGCTGCCACTTCTCTTCTTGTCGATGTTTCGCCCTCCGGCGCGCGATTTGTCGTCGCCTGGAAAAGTAGCTGGCCAAACGGGATATTCGAAGCTCGTCAACGGCGGTTCGTCTTAGGCTCTTGAGGTAGAGATTGTTTGAGAATAGCTGAGAAGGAGATGGCGTATTTCGAAGATGAAATTTATTTTATGTCGTAAAATATTTATTGACATCTGGTGTAGCAAGTAGTGCAGTATCAACTGATTGAAATACTGGCGATAATACTGGCAACTGGCATAGTTAACGTTATTAAGAACGCCAAGTGCGCTTAAACTGCCTTTCATCCCCTGCAAAGTTTCGAAGAACGAATTGAGATACGCCATTTGGAATAAAAGATGTTCTCGAGTCATCTCCATAACCTACTTCTGCTCTAGGTTTTAAACATCTCCACGTTTGACCTTTATCAATTATCACCAACGCAGCTAACATTGCAACTGTCTCGCCATTTCCATTTGAATTATTGCTCGATCTCGGACGAAAGCAGCGTCGATTATCTTTCGATCTTTCCAAGAATTGATCTTTCGGGGAAGATTTCGCTTCCCTGTTTCGTTATTACCACGGCTTTAAGAGAACTTCGATTTCCACGAATGAATAAGGAGAGGGCTCTTGTTGAGCTCCGTTTAACAAGGAACAAGGGTGAGTGGTGTGCTGTCGGTTCTCAGGGAATCTCTAAGACGACTTAGAAACAGGACTCTTAAAGCGTAACCGTGGCAAGAAGCGTCGATGCCTTCCTGGAAAACTCAGGGTACAGTGTACAAGAGAGAAGCGGGGTTTCGGCCTGGCCCGAAGGAGGAACTTCTAAAATCAATTAGCAGCCCCTTAGGCATTGGGGTTCCGTTCCCGCGACTGTAGGAGGACTCTCTCCATCATAGGATAAGGGGTGATAAGAAGGGGTCGTCGTTTATCCCAATAGAGAAACCGGCGGAACAATCACGGCGTTTCTGCGAGTATCTACACGTACAGCCAAGGGGTGAGAACGCATCTGTGTGCACACGCGCGAGTGGGTGTGCGTGATCACGGGTACCTGCAGGGGTTGCAACCAACGTTCAACCCTTCCGCACGACCAGAGCAGTTCCGTTGCTGCGGGCGGGCTGAGATTATTGTGAGACGACTGAGAGATCGAAGGTAATGGACGATTTCCATCACTAGTTAAACATTTCTGGGTACGATCTTGGAGGAAATCTTGCTTCGCGGTCTCTTCTCGTTACTAGGATTTTTGGGTGATGATATGAGAGCTTTTTAAGTGGGCTAAGGTGATAAGTAGCTGCAGTGTTTAGTGGGAATACAATTAACTTGAACGTAAGGTCGTAGATAAGATGTTCCAGGGGTCATTTTAAACCATGCACTTGGTTTTGAAAAATTGCAGCTGATAGCTCCCAGTTATATATTTTGCTTAGCGTATATAAGTTACAAAGTACTATAATAACAGTAATAATAATAATAATAATGGTATTAATTATTTGTAGTAGTTTAAAATAATCAACAAGGTTTTCTTCTTAAAGTTCTCAATGAAGAAATGAGAAAGCTTTGAAACTTTACGCCGAAAAAGCATTCCCCGCAGTCAACATTAACATTATTCGTCCTCCCGTTTGTACTAAAATATACTTTGCCAGGGAAAAATCCATATTCCTTCGCCAGTCTTGCCGTAAGGAAAGGTTAATTGTTCCTCTCAGAGAGGCGTCAAGAGCCATCCCCATACTCGTCGTACGCATTCATAGCGAAGAATTCGTATATTTCATCTGAAGGATCGTTTCAACTTTTACCTGGAGGGACGTTTTCGAGGGCGGACTTTGCTTGTAAAACGCTGAATAGTTCCCCACGCTCTGCTACCAACTTTAACGATCGTCCATAATTCGTCCACCTGGAATTGGAGTCCAGCAGACAACAGATTCTCGTCCTTCGACGTGCACGCAACACGCAGAGATCACTTGGTCGAAGTTTCTCGAGATCTTAGGGCCACGGCTTGTCCTAGCTTTCGTATAATTGAGCATCGTCCTCTCGACAATGGGGGGTGGGGGTGAGGGTGGCTCTTCATCCCTTCGGAAACATGGAAGTTGAGGACAGCGCGGTCCACTCGGTTTTGCCAAAAGTTTTGCTCTCGAAGGACAAAGAAGTAACTTGTCGGAAAGGGAGAAAGAACAGACGAAGTACGAGACAAATAGTACACGAGATGTACATTAGGGGATACAGATTATTTACATGTAGAATGCAGTGGTAAAGTCGACATACTGCCATATATTATGAATGAGATTATAGAGAAGTAGCAGGTAGTACTGTGACGTTTAAGTATACTTAAAATGTAAATATGATATTCTTAGTTTTTGTAAGTTCTGCTTTGCGTATTTTTATTCATTGCACTATTAATCAATATAGTGTTGGTTTTGAATTCTATTCAACTTTCCAAAAATCTGTTAAGGCCTCATGGAAGTGGATCCCACGTGGAACAACGTAACGCCAAATAGCGGCAAAGAAATTTACATTTGTACCATACTTCGCAGCAACTCGTTGGAACTTGGAACTCGTAAGAGCCACACTGGATATACAGCTAAAATATATATTTGTCACTGTACAATAGGTGAAATTTGCGGGTGATTAAATAGGGACGCAATATTCGCGACCGTTCTTTCATCTTCGCGAGGGCAGGGAGACTCATTAAAGAACCTTTGTCGGGTTGGTTCTGGATGGGTAGAGACTGCGCAGATAGAAGGGGTTCGACGAATGCCAAGGAGAGACAGCTAAGTCTAAAGATACCGGCCGATTAGAGGCCGTTGTGACAACCCCTAGTCCAGCTTCTTATTGCATAGACCCGTTTCCACTCGTTCTACAAGAGACCGAGTTTCTCTTCTCAGACTTTGAGGCGAGTTTCGCTCTTGCTTTGAAGAGGCACGACCCTTCGTGACCCTACAAGGGGCCGAAGATGTGACAAAAAGGCCTGTGGTCCTTCGGTGGCGCATTCTGTCCGATTGGAAGGACCAAAGGACACGGAAAGGACCGAGGGACACGCGGATCCGTTTAAATGAAGACGAAGGGACTACCAGACACGTACTCCAACTCGTGAAATCACGGGATTCTTAGCTTCGAACTTCTTCGCTTCTTTCTCTCCCTTTTCCTTTTTGCCCGCCGACGTCCGAGAGTATTTGTTTGCAACGATACTGGATTGACTCGTTTCATCTCGATTAACTCGGATTTCACTTCTGTTTGTGTTTGCCTTTGCGTGGATGTTTCTTTGGATACACTGACAGGACACCGTGAACGGTTGAAATTGGAGGGTGATTGTATCAGGAAGAGTATATTCATCGATTATTTTATTATAAAGTATTCGAAGAAAATTATTTTCACAAAATAGTGAGAAACTTTATAGTACAAAGCAAAGATATAAGAAATATTAAAAAATATAAGGTAACAATGTTTTAATTCCCCGACGCTGTAGATCGAATATAAACAATATTCAACAGCAATTAATCAAATCAAATAGTGTAAATAAATACAGTAAAAGACAGGTTAATTCCCTCAAATCATAGTCAACAACATTACGCACCTGCTTGAACTCAAACAATTAGTATCCCATTTGTTATCTCCGTATATTATCTACTAAACTTTCTCGCACTTTTACGTAAAAGAAAACGATATATGGACGATTTTTCAACACTTCAGACGCGACGAAACGTTACCCGCGGGACCGACAAATATTACACAACGAACGAAGAAAAACGAGTTGACGCGACGTTCGATTTAGGGTCTCTTTTTAAAGGATCGAACCAATCCAAGCGAGCATCGTGCACTTGGCTCATGAAAACGATGTTGAATAGCTTCTAGGGTAAGTTCGCTCCCGTGTCCACAGGCCAACCTTCCGTCTCGTTCAACTTTAACGCACTTATCTTGTACCTGGTTCGAGGACGATATATCTACGCGTGCAAGAGGAACACGTTCGTTTCGGAGGGATTTCGAATTCGGGTCCCTTCACTTGTCATCGATCATAATTAGCTTCGTTCCCTCTAACTCTATTTATTTACTTCGTCTGTATTTCTTGGTTTAGCCCCGACAGGCCTCGTTAGGAATTAGCGCGTGGAAACAAAATTTGGAACTGTTTCCCTGATTTTCATATATTGTATGTACATCATAAAATTGGAAGGCAGGAAATTAAATATGACGTTCACGATGTTCTTATCATATTTCTGTTTTGGTACTTCCCGAAGATTGTTGCATTTTGTAATGTAAAAATAGATCTGACAGTATATTCACATATTACTGTATTTCCCTTTTTTCGTTGTTATTTTTATTATGTTATATTTAAGCAGGTTTGTCACCTTTCTTTGGATAAATGGAATATTACAGAGACGGTTCTAGCAGAATTTCACAAATTATGCAACGAGTTATTATTTTATGGATATTAATTCTTCATGTGTAGTTGGATATACTGTTAATTTCGTTAACTTCTAGACATATTTTGCATTTATAAAATATTATTCAAAAATAGATAACTGCATTACTATTTAATTCCTACGATAGTGCAAGATAAAGAAGCGTGAGTTTGAGATAAGACATTATATCCATTTGTAGGTGTGTTTCCGGATTATCCCTCAAATCTTCTTTCGAAGGGTCGAGCCAATATTTTTACGAACCTAATTCCTTCCGATGTCAAGAAGTGACGAATCAAGAACCCTTTGATATTTTTAACTTACAGTCGTCTTTCATCAATGTGCAAGCGTTCCAGACAATGTAATGTTTAATGCGTTATTAACTTTATATTGCACAAGTATTTCTATACATTTCCAGTTCATCTGTAATTGATAAAATAAGGTTCGCAGTATACATTTAGATGTAGTTCGTCTGAAATGAAATTTTCCAGTATATCCTATCAATGTCACTTATTAATTGCGCGTGTATCCGTAGAGATAAATTTGATATTCCCATCGCATAACATATTCTTTTGCACCGCACAGTTTACATGTTTGGATTCAAATGCAAATTAGTCCATGAGCTGCTAAATTTACAGCTTACTAACGAGCGTTTAGGGATTCTGTACAGGCATCAGCATCAGGACCCTTAGCTATGCAAGTTACGACCCTTCCAAGTTAGGGGTTAATTGTGTCATCACGATCGATCTGTTTGCGTGATTCAACTGTTTCCAAACTTACCCCCATTCAAACGTGATGATATATCGTTATTAAAATATTTCGCAATTTCTCGTGGCACATTTCTGCAGATATGTAATTCTGACTAATCTCATTTATCTTAAAAATCGTAAGGCTTGCAATACGTTTGTTCGTTCAGTGAATTCTATTAAAAAATAAGAAAATAAAAACACGGCGAGACAACAGAATTATGCCACGCACGAAAATTATGGAGCATTTACCGCGATGTTTTATAGCCTCTGTCCCGTGCGATATTCCACTTGGTAAATAGCTCTGAGCATTTCGGCGTCTCGTGGAACACGTTCTCTGCATAGTTAGACAGAGGAATGGAATCGTGCATTCTGTTACTCTGTCATAGTTTTGCGAAAGTCGTAGCCCAGAGAATTGTTCCCAATAATTTATGTTGAACTATTTATTGTTAAACTATTGCCTATTCTAGAGTTTACTACAAGCTACGTTTAGTATTTTATTAATTTTAACGTGTTCGAATAGCGTGTCGACCTACTAAACAAACTACTAATATTTACTATATACGCGTGGCAACATTATGGAACAAAATCGCTGCAATAGAGGCGAGAACATTATTTACCAAATATTGTGCGCAAATTTTACACGAATGTAATAGCTAATTTAGCTGATGTCATTACCGTGATTATGTGCTGCAATGAAAATTACAATGACGGTTCCCACCACAATACTGGTACTAATCAAGAGGATATTACCATACATATATGGCGACCAATATGATAAGTCATACGAAGATTCGCCCAGGACAGGGGTGGTAAACGCGAATGACCAGTTCGAAAGTCGCTGGCAAATCCTCGGGGTGTGGGGGGCACGGGTTGTCCGTTTCCCCGGGGCAAATTTCCGATTTATTCAAGCCCGCTCCCGAATACTTGGGAGCCCATAAAGAGAATGAATGGGATTGTGGCGGTTGCAGCAATGCTTAGGGCTGCTTTAGGGGTTCATGAAATACGCGCTTGCTACCCTCTCTGGGCTTTACTCTTTCTCTTTCCCTCTCCCTCACTTCTCCTTTCTCCTTCTTCTTCCCCTTACTCTCTAATGCTCAAACACTCTGCTCAGGCCTGTCAAAAATTTCTTTCCATTAATCACATCCCTTCATAATCAATCTGGTATTTTCCTATTTATATCACCAGCTTTCGTTCTTTAATTCTTGACTTCTCTCGATCGTTTCATTACATTCAGCCCGCGAATGCATCCATCCTTATCGAGTCCTCTTCGTCTGGCTTCCGTTCATTTAACTCCCGGTTCAACTGGCTCCCCTCCCGTCACTACGCGTCGCCACGAATCGAAACTCTTCGCTCCGCGGGGTGGCCAGCACGATATTACCATGAATTTACATAGCCTCGTTCCAAACTCCGAACATATTGCGCCGCTTTGATTTATGCGAAACATTTGCTAAATATTCCCGCTTAATCTCGACCGCGCGGAATGCTTCTCCGCGGACCAAGTAGGCGTCTCCACGTCGTCTTGTTGGACAAAATCGCCGAGGGATCGGGCCAAATCCCCGCGGGGGAGCACGGCTTCACCCCTCGGCAACGCTCGTACCCTGCTGGTCTTTTTTTTTCTTCATCTCTCTCGATGAACGGAATTAACACTCGTACATTGCCTTCGACACTATAGGGGACTTACTATACTATAATACTATTGGAACTTTGAAGAGGCGCGTTGCGAATTCTGTTCCCTTCTCCTTCCGCTCTCCTGTTGCGAGCTGAATGGACTGTACGCGGAATGGCTTGTTGGGTAAACTGTTTATTTTTTATTTTAATTGAGGGTGGATATTTCAGGGGCAAGCGTAGGCACTGCCGAATGAGATAGATTCGATCGTGTATGCTGGCCGTTGAATTGTTTCAAACTTTCTGATCTTTGAAGCAATTCGGGAAGCTTTAGTGGATCAAATCAAATATGTCGCTGTATATTCAATAAAAATTGTTTAATATATTGCGAGAAAGTGTTCAGATTTCTGGGAATATTCGACAGCTTTTTTGTATAATGAATTGCCATTGCAGTAGGTGTATATTTTATATCTTTTTACTTTACCAATGGGGATGGTGTTTAGCATAAAATTGTAAGAATAGTGCAAATAATTAAATGCAAGAATAAATGTTTTAAAATGTATTTCATCGCGTAGACGATCCACGTTTATCCTGGCATTATAAATTGTGTCATTTAAATAAGTTGATACATATCTCTAGCAATATAAAAGTTTAAATAACTTGAATTGTCTCTGCACGAAAATGGCACCGATGAAATAAGAATCGAAAAAGTAATTGTTTGAAGCAAGTCTATTCTCTTCTCTCAAGAAGGGCAATAAACATTTTAAGAGTTAAATAGTATTGCAACTTTTCCACCCGAATTCAACGACAGTAATAATCCCCAATGTTCAGGAACTTCCGTTTGCGCCATCCTTTTTCCCCACCGAGTTCCGTGTTGTACTCGGGTAATTTCTAATGAAGGAACTCCTATTATTTCGGGCAAAAGCGTCGAGTACCGCGGCCACTTCATAAATGTCGGCGGTCTTTCCAACATCATTCGGACACGAGCTTCAGTAAAATTCATGCAGTCGGGAAGATTTATGAGCGAGCAAATCACTTCCGAAAACGTCAGCAGTGCGAAAGAAATCTGTTTAAGCAAGATTTAAATATTTAAGGAACGATGAGTTATTACTTTACTTCACGGAAATGCAGTTTCACTATTCGAATAATGAAATCAAATTAGGATACGTGGATCTTCCATTTGTACGAATAGTCTGGTTAAAATTGATAAAGGATAAGAAGAAAGTAGTTGAAGAATTTACATCCATAGTTCGGTTCAAATATGTGGTATATATGATATTACCACGTGTACCTAAAATTTGTTTCCATATTAAAATATTATTAACATATTACGTCTACTACCAGTTATTATTAATAACGAGTTGTGAATCTAATTGTAAGATCACTAATTTAAAGCAAAACTGTGACAAATGCAACATTTAACATTCCCTCCTTTATAGAAGTGGCTATTTCTTAAAACTCTGTCGTTTATTGTAAATCAAATTGAATCTTGTGTTTGGTGTAATCTCGTGTTATTATTCGAAAATATTCCACAAGCAGAAGTGAACGTGGACTCAAAACGGGGGATAAATTAAGAAACTGGTAATACAAATTTAAGGTCAGGTAATCGAAGAAACTAATAAAACGTCGAAGCAAGATTCGCACAAAATTTAGAACTGATTTAATCAAAATATGCGACGACATAGGCTGTAGGCTATTTGGCGGTTTCTCCAGATTCCATTGACCGTTCGGTTACGATGGCCATTCGGCCTAATTCCTATTTGGCTTCCCTCACCTCAGCGAAAGGGAAGCATTTATGTTCTTCTGGGAGGGTTGATATTTAACTTCGAAGCCGGTCAAGTTTACGAAATACTATGCTACTTGAATCGGCATTAATTTCCAAATTTGAAAACAGTATGCACTGTTTTCATCGCACAATGAGTCATAAAAGTTATCTCAATTTCAATTATTGTATTTTAATAATTAATATCTCTCAACGATACATATTAGAAAAATAGAGAATCAAGTATTTATAAATGGGACCATGCACTCCAAACAACACGAATGATATAATGTATTGCTCAGCAATAAATGAATCATACACCAAATTAAAATAAATCATCCGTGGTAAAATGTAGCTTACTGTACGTCCCTTGAAATTTGTAACTGTCTGTAACACAGTATCATTCGACTGAAATGAATTGATTAAATGAATAGCACATAGACGTTCCAATTGCTTCTTACTCTGCGAAATTAAGCACCGAAGGGTTTTCTCCTCACTTTAGAACTACGATGTCCCCGCGAACATACGTAACAAAATTTCCATACAAATGATCGGAAGTAAAAGAAATATCATATATTGATAATAAATAATTTAACCCCCGTCATTTTCTCCACCAACTTCATTGTATTTCGTAAGTTGTACCACAACCCATTTCTATCGCCTTGGTCATTTCCGTTTTCGTTCACAGCCAGTCGATCTTGTGCCCCTCTCGTACCCCTGCACCCTCCAGCGCGGTGGTTCGCCTTTTTTTTCCCTTTGTTTTGTTTCATTTCCCACTTCACATATTCATACGGCGCTCTTTGCTTACGATAAATGCGGACCATTTGCATGTAGGGTCCCTGCTCTGGAACAAACCCCTTCTCCGCCACTCCCCAACCCTCACACGGCTCTCTCTGTCTCCCTGTCACTTTCTGTCTCACTTCGACCCGATAGGTTGGGTGGCCCAGTCTCCCTGGGGCGCTCGCTTCGGCCACCCCAACGCGGCTCAACTCCAGCGCGATAAGCCGCCCCCGGGGATCCGCGATTGTCTCGATTTATATGCATGCACAGACGTAGGTGGTGGGCCGTGGCTGCTCTCTGACTGTGGCCACGTTGTCGTAGGGGGTGGGAAGACAAGGGTGGCACCGAGGGTGGAGTAGATGCGACCATCAATAGATCGATTCTCCAGGCAGACAGTAAATATCGCTGATGAGCTGGTCCAGTCGTCGACGATTGGGACTTAGGGCCGGGGGTTCGAGGGGTTTGGGTGCTTACCCTGCGATTTGTCGAGTGGCTGGAATCCTCGTGCTACTCAGCACTATAACGTCGCTTTCATACAGCCACCGCCATCGCCACCCCTTTCACTTTCAGTCTTTAGTCCGCCGTTCGGCCATTCTTTATTCCCTGGGATTTTTGTTTTTACGCTCTTTCCATCGGAGATTTTGCATGGCGAGGCGTGCAGGTGCCTTGGGACAGCCCCGTTGCGAGCACGTTGCCGGGGATTAACGCGCTGCCGGCTAATTTTTTGTTCTCCCTTTGTCACGAGCGAGAAATTGTTGCCAACGAGGGGCTTCCCGCGTGCGCGGAAACCCGGCCGACCGATTATCCGAATTAATTCGGAAATGTCCCCTTAATGACCGACCCGGCGATATTTTTATTCCGCACGGGTCGTTACTGTCAGCTGTCTTAAGTGATATAATGTGATAGCTGAGTGTAGGTCGAATAATTTTGCCTGAATTTGCCTTGGACATGTGTATGCCTATTGAGCATTTCACTGCTCGCTTAGAAGAGCGATTGTAATTATTTGGTCGATGTAAATTTCTTGAAACTATGCTTAAGCGATATTAACGTGGATGGAGAAGTACAGTATTATCTATATGTAGAAGTTATTTTCAGTAAACCTTACGTAGTTTGGAATTCAGAGCGGGTAGGGTAATAAGACTTCAGCCTCCATCAGTTATACACTAATTTTATTAATGTAAAACGTCGACACACGACAATTCTCTAACAAACAACGACTCTCACACGATGCTCACAATATTCGCGACACAATATTCTCTACTCTCTACGATACTCTCTTCAACCCTCCCTTAACTCTGACTCGTGCACGCATCATCTATTCTATATATTCTTTCACTCTTAGTTACTCACTCATTCTATTCCTCATTTGCACTCACTCATTCAGGATACCCACTGCAGATATTCCTTGGCGACAATCAGTGACGTCCACCCGAATCCTTGGGCCGCTGTACCCTCCGCTCACACGATGTTCTCAATTACTCAACTCCAAACACATATCTTTCACACCTCGGAATTATTCTAAACAGTCGCGCAGTATTTCCAATGCCACATACAGAAGGAACAACGGCGGACACGAATAGTCTCGCGATAATTTGAATTCGTGTTTTCAATGGCATATTCAGTTACTCAAATAAATGTAATGTTGGTCCTCGATGAATGCTTGTCGTTCAAAATAATTTTACTTAGAACGCTGGAGGTAGATTTCGTGCTAACGACGCAAGTTTCCTCAATTTTTCTATGCCTTGAAGTTTTTTGAAGTCTGCGAACAGAAATTAAAAGCAACTGTTTAAAGCGAGTGAAATACACGATGGCTGTGTGTATAGTATATATACTTCATTGTTCTTTTCTTTCTAGGTTTCCCTGTGCGACGATTACAGTTTGCCTGTCGATTTCGTGAATAAAAGACGTCCTGCAAGCGCTGGAGCTGCAACATCCACGGTACAGTGGGCGCTACCGAGTCCTACAGTTGAAAACGTAAGTTCAGATGTTCTATTGCATGCTTGGCGAACTCTAAACTAGTTCGTTCAAATATTTTATTCCCTCAAAGTGAAGTATTATTATCAAATTGTTGCTTTATTTATTTGATTAGGAGTTTTACTAACACCATCAAACATTTTGATTGCTTGGGGATTAGAAGAATCTAGTGGTATTCACTGATGCTTTATTCAAGTGCTTACGGTTCAATAAACGCGCATTGTTCGCTAATCGCGTTGCCGCACCGTATCGCATGTGCATCGTCGTTTTCATTCGAGGGGATTATCAGTTTTTGTTTATGCACTTTGAATCTATGGGACAAAAGGTACTGCAACGTTACTGAGTTATAACGTTGGATAAAATTTGCTCACACCTTTTCTCTCCGTCGTTCATTTTCTGCAACATTATTCCCGATCTTCTTACATAAATCCATAATGTTTTTGGATATTTATTTATACACATGTATTCCCCCAAAATTTAACCCCTGCATTGTACAATTTTGGACCAAACAAGCGACCAATTGTATATGTTTGAACTCTAAACTTTATCTTGCTCCCTAACAGTGACAAATTTATTCGACTTTCGGATTAAAATGTCAGGAAAATTTGTTTAAATATCGTATGACATTCTCATTTTAATGTCAGAATCACGCGGCGTTGCGCTAGCAATTTTGATGCCGTTTTCAAGTCACACAGTGGGGTCGCCGGTTGCAAAAGTGTTATGCCACGTTCGTCACTTCGAAATGTTTCATCGCAATCGCGATAATTTCTCCATCGTCTTCTCCATCGATTCAGGGTTCGTCCTGCAGTTAAACGACCGTATTGATATTTTCTCCTCGCTGGTTGCCGAAGAATCGGTCGAAGGGAGAAATATAATTACGATGGTGACAAAATACCCGCTGGGCATAGTGGCGTCGAGGGTGGTTGGATGACGTAGAAGGGGTAGAGGAGCCGTTTTGCGGGGTGACAGTGTAGGATGAACGAACGAATGAACGGAAGGACGAAGGGAAACCTGCGAGTAGGGCGAAACGGTGGAAAATGGTGGGGGTGGAAGGTGACTTCCGGCGGTGCTTATAATTGTTCTAGCACTCAGTTTCTGGTGCTCAGGATTGCCCGGAGCGCAACGTCTAAATACTTCTGCAGTTGAAATTCAGCTCACCTTGACGGTGCTTCCCAGTGTCCTCGAAAATGGAGTCAGAACGTCACAATTTCGCGCATTTACCGACGCCATCCTGTACGCGCCACGTAACCTGGATTTACTTTGTCAGGAAAAGCAATGTTCTGAGTAAAATTGAAGGCGGTTGCACGTCGAACTGTAAATAAAAGTCTCTGTCCGTTTAAAACGTACAGATTTAGAAATATTCTTTAGCAGAAATATGATTTAGTGTTGGAGTTTAATTGGTACATTCTATGTACAATATTAGGTAAATACTTAAGTGGTTCTGCAATTAGACGGGATTAAGATGTTGTTCAATAACTGTGCACTAATATTTTTCTATACTAGAACTTTTCGCATAGGTAAGAGAAAAGTTGCACGTGACGTTTCTTTATTGGAAATTCGGGTAAAGGGGAAATTTTCTGCAATACTGTTCGTACCATTATTTCTTTGATAATTGACATTGAAGTGAAAAAACGGAACGCGCTCGAAAATTAAAAATACTGTCGAACATAGTTCACACTCGCTAACTCATCCCCGCGCGGTCATCGGCGAATAGCTAACTTTATTCGGCGAAATGTAAAGAAGCCGTAAGGTAATGGTCGTCATGAGGGAAGACTCATAAAGAAAAAGGAAAGGAAAAGGACAACGAAGAATGGGGATGCAAAATAATATTGAGGGTAGGACAACCTGGTAGCGTCGAACAAAAGTTTCCTTCGCCTCGTTGTCACCATGCTGGCGTCCCCTGGCGAAAGTGCTCGTCGCAACTGTAGCGACAAAGAGGGCGAGGGGAGGCAACAGGAGTAAGAGTGACAAAGAGAGGAAACGGGCACCACTTGATTCAAGAGGGTGAATCGTTACGACTCCCGCTCGTAAGCTCTACTTAATACTTTAGCGCTTTATTTTATGCGTGAGGTCGGGCACGGCTGTAGGTCGCATTTATCACTCTAACAAAGAACTCCGCCGCGAGAAAGTTCGTGCCCGTACAGGGGCGCCTCTTGCGTTGGAAATTTCGTGGTCACGGGTGGTGAAAGTGAAACGGGGATTTATGGTTTCCTAAACACTCTAACTTCATGGTTTCGGACAATGTTTAACCCTCGAATGAAGGGGTGTCTGTTTGCTCACGTTCAAACGGTGGCAAGAGTCGACGTTTCTGACTGCGAAACAAGATTTCGTGTAAGCTAGGTTTCGTGCTCTTCTGTATTTGTAAGAAAGTTATTGGAAACAGGTTCTTTTAAATCGTAGATGGTTAAACCGGCTTTTTACGAAACGTTTCAAGATAGTGTTAATGTAAGATTGGAATAATGGAAAGAGTTGCATGGGAACTATAATTCTACAGTACACCATTTCACGTACATCAACTTAATATTCGATCCACCGTAAAGTCCTCTCCGATAATGTCATCTCAAGTTTCAACATACTATATATGCTTGCCTCTACTTACCATTGTATTTCTACATATTTGCTTTTTTAGATCGCATTAATAACGATAGCAAATATATTTATCACTAAATATTAATAAATGGATTGGGAATGTATTATTTTCTTTGAATTCAGAAACGGACAACACATTCCGGTGGTCCTATTACTTAGAAGAATTAATATTTTCACAATCAAAATCGCAAGAAAAAGTCTTCCTCCTACTGATTAAACTCGTTTAATTCAAATTTTATTTATAAATAGGACTACCGGAATAATACATTTTCAATACATTACATATTTACTGAACAACATAATTTCCATCGTTACTAATGTAATTTAGAAGTGCGCGTACTTAGAAATATGTACAACGGTAAAAAGAGGCAGCCACATAATGGTGAAACTTGAGATGACATTATCGGACAGAACTTTCCGGTAAACCTAATATATAGCAGATATTCTGTATTGAACAGCTTTTTCTCTATTGAAAGTTATTATGGTGTTTGCTTCGTTCGTTTTACTTTTGTAAACAAATGTATTAGTTGTTTTGTTTCGCGGGGGAATTGAATCGGAAATATCGATCTCTATTCTTACTGAAGTATTATCAGAGATTGCAGAAGGGTCTAGTATCATCATAGATTGCTCTCCGAGGCAATAAACACCTTCGGGTGAAATTATAGCGTCGATGCCGTCGCAGTCTCCACATTCTACTGCTGCAGTTGTTATTTATGACAGTCTGGCCACTTTCTGAAGTATAACCCGTCCGAACGTTTAAGATACTGTAGTTAAATTGCAGGATATTTATTATTACTCCACCTAGTTTTTCATGATGTGTTACATTTCTTAATACCATATCAATTATTATATATTATTCTGTCTGTTTCAATATTTTTACATATTTTTAGTTAAATGGTATATGAAAATTTCTTTCACACACATGGTGGCTTCAATCGGTTTGCAGAGCTATAATTTGCTCTTGATAAATACAACATTTTTCCACTTCCATTTTTCCATAGATGCCTGCTTCGTAACATAGGTCAATAAAGATATCGGCAGTTTCACCCCAAGATAGTATTTTATAATATCACACGTATCTCTCAATATTACTGTGCAGCTCAATGCGTTCTTAAGAGGGCATCGAATGCTGTCCAAGCACCAAAAGTTTGCAGGCTGAGCATCGACAGCAAAATTCGTCAGTCCTTAACAAGAGTACGACATTATGCAGGACCACGAAACTTTTCAAGGTTCTGGACGATATTATATTCCCGATTCAGCTCAGAAGTATCTCAGAAAGCTGGTGGAGAACTGGTCAACAAGTTGTGAATTCTTTAAACTTTTGAACCGCGGATCGTAAGGAAAAATGAACACAATTCATACAATATTTAGACATTTGTAGTGTAGATCGTGGTTGTTGGTCTTCACGCAGTTTAAGCAGTGCACTGACACGTGATGTAATGTGCAGAATGCCACGCGTGCGATAAGGCAGCGAGATTATAGGCTAGCTAATAATTGCAGTCAATTATAATACAGTGGTCGTGTAATTGGATTAAACTCTGATAAACCAGTGGGATTATTGAGAGAGTGTTAATATAGAAGTCCGTGCTAACTATGGCCTCATGCTGGTGGAAATAATATCGTTTGAAATGCACGAGTGTACATAGTGTTCCTTCACCGTTGTTGTAATTCTCATAATTTCTAGTATTGAATTAGTTGAGATGTTTTATTTTCCAAGCTGAAATTTTCATGCTTTTTCATTTCCTTTGCTTGTTAATATTATTAATAGAAATATTTCATCTTTTTAACGGCGAAACGGTTAAGCCAATCAATTTTTGTTGAAATATTTGGAGGTTCTAGTGAAAAATGAAAGTCCGATAACTCATCTATCTTGATTCGAGCAGCCGCTGTTTGATATTCATCCGCGAGAAATTTCGATATTTGTCAGACGATAATCGATTTTTTTCCCCCTCTAATTTCTCGAAAGCTGTACTTCTAACTGTAGAAATTTATTTTATTTCCTTAATCGTCGAAGCGTTATTAATTCAATTACAAAACCGCGAAACTGGAGGTTTTTTCGTCCTTTTTCAGAATCTGCTATTTGCATCGAATATCGATTACATATATTTCTATGAACAATATTTCATTTTTCCAGTTATTTTTATTTTTGTATATAATAATCAGTCGAGTGTGTCTCAAGTAAATCAAATGTGTCCTTCATGAATTCCATTTTATCATGTTGTGCGTCCATTTTATTTTCAGACATGTACCCTCCTTTTACGAAACCTGTCACGTCATGAATGTATCAAACTATTTCACCACGAAATATCACGCGTCATTGCAAACTTCAAATAACCTACACCCCTTAACCGATCCATCATCCCCTTCAAAAACATAAGATACTGTCCCATATTCGATATCCCAAATCTACCCCTTTTCCTTCCGCAACCGTCCACATCATTTCAATATAGTCGATTAATAATGAATATCCATAGAATCCGAAACACTGTAGTGCCCGCCTTGATTTCACACGCGACAGTACGCAAGCAGACACTAGACTGATCGAATTTGCAGCAGTCGATCGAGCCGCATTTGCCGCTATCTTGCTTCTTTCGCCAACGGAAGTCGCCTTCGTAATTTCCGTATAAACATCCACGAATTTATCTGTTCCGAAGGGCGGTAAGGGTGGCATGAGCCAGAAGGCAATCGGCTTCGCGTTCGAAACAGCCCTTGGGGGCATGACGCTCAACTTTGGCAGGAGAATTCCAATTTTGGCCTCTTTCAATTTAAGGCTACTTGTCTTGTTCGTCTTCTTCTCGTTCGTCTTGTACCAAGGCAGACCTCCGTCTGCCGTCATTTCAATTCGTCCCTTTCCTTTTCTTTGCCTCTTCCTCGACTCAGCGTCTCGATTCGTGATACAACCTTCCTCCACGTAGCAGGGGCGGACGGGAGAGGGTGGGTTTCTGTAGCCATTGATCAGACGCCTCCTTCTAGATGTCGAGCCTCTTTGGTTTTCCTTCTCTGTTCCCCTGTTGCGTTCGGTACCCGAGGCCATCGTTATTGCTTTTATTATCGTTATTATCATTAAGATCGAAAGTTAGCGGGACACGAATTTTCCCTAGTGAATGTAAAGGTTTTCTTTAGCCCGCTGAGGGTCGATCGAAACGCGCCCTATTGTGCACGCACTTGGTCTGTTTAATAACTTGGACGTTATTAGAGATCTGTGAAACGAGACTGGTGGGGTCAATATGAATGAAAGCCAATATCTTAAGGGTATGGTTTTTAACTGCACGGAGATACGGGTTAAATTGACGAATTATTGTTTCAGAGAGGAAATGTTATTTTTATTCGAAGTAGATACTAATGGAATTTGTAGTATAAAGTAGTAGTGGGCTTTGAGCTCGAAAGGAAATAAGGAAATAAGGAAATAACAATATCCTATATACGCAGTCAAGAAAAAAACGAGGAATGATTGCATAAATACGAAGGTAGATGTAAGAACGTGACACGGAACAGTAATAAGTTGGAGTAGCTCAAATAGTAGCTCAAATAGCCATTTATTTTTATATCTACGGGGACCGTAGTGAGATACGACGCAACTAATACAGACTCTAATATCGAACGTTAATCGAATCAGTAATGTGCCTGCTTGGACCGTGAAAGGTTAAAGACTCTTCTTTCAAGTGATATAGATCTATATTTGCTCATACATCGCGTTTAATTCGACGCGACTGCTTTAGCAATATTTTCTATACAAAACTAGGGATTATATCAAACAACTTTACAACTTTCTGCTATTACATTTAATAAATCTCAGATCCAGTGAGCTAATTGATCTGTGATTACCTCTCAGCATCGAGTACCAACCAATAAACAGAAGCTTTCTTCTTGTCAAATAATATCTCCTATTACATAATTGTAGCAAAGTATATCGTAACAGGGGGATGGAAAACAACAATGTATCTTTCTCGCAAAGTGTTTTCGAAAACATCCAAAGGACCGTGCTTCATCGGGAAGAGCTCATTCGGAGAATTAGATCCATGCAAGTGGAAAACAAACAACAGTCCGCTGGACGGTAGAAATTATTGACTCTGTAACAATACTAATTTGGCAGCGGGTTGGCGGGTTAGTTGGCTGGCTTGTAAGCGTCTAACAACGTCCAGCGTCGCCCCTCTGGGGGTTGCCCGATGGCAAGGGTTATTGCCGGAGTTTCTTCGACTAAGCACGCGACACGTTAGTTCAAACGCAATTCCCAGCTCTGAACGCAGCCAATTGTGGTAATGCCTTGGCTAGCTAGCTGGAGCTTGGATAAACATTCCTTTTTTTTTACCTTTCTCTTCCCTTAAACGATCATTGCCGCGTCTCGTAGCAACTGTTGCAAAGTTTCGTTCCACGTTCATGCAGCGAGCCCACGCGGATACCGTAAAGCCGGCAGACTGAAATTACGCTTAATCTCCTCGCTTAATAAAGGGTATTTAGCGTTCTGGTGAATTAATAGAGCACCTTGGACGTTGCCTGAATACCGACGAGATTCATACCACTCGTTTCGTAAGCGAAGCTACAGCGATGTTAAGACTGCACCGTCTAAATAGTCGTTTTAGCCTTGAAAATTGCCTGCAATCAGCGTCTACGGTATATCCAGTGGGGTGACTGTTTTTGAACTCTGAATTTTCGAGGAAATAGTTTCTTGGCGCAGGAATAGAAACGAGAGAGAGGGGGGGAGGTAAGAGTGAGCCAAGGTGTGATAATAAATTTAACGGCAAGAAGGATATATTATTATCCCGGCAGTACAACTTTGTTTTTGTTCCTCTATTTTACCAGCGATGATCGTAAAATAAGGAATTTGATAAGCAAATGCATGCTACACACGAATGCTAAGGAAAATTTGTTCACAATGGCTTTTAAATTACGTAATACAATGACCCGTAAAAAATCACGTCACGTCATTTCGTATAGAGTCCCTCGTGCATGATGGAAAACAATTAATCGCTGCACAACTTAGCGCCCCACACGTACTACACGATCTGCCACGAAAGCGGTAAATTATGAACATTTTTGCTACGGTAAATCGTCGATGGCCAACACTGTAATGAAACCAACCGGCTGTAGTGCTCGTGAGTTGTCATATGCACACACACTTGACAACTTTTTGCTCGTTCACTAAAGTGCGCCGTTTACAGGCCAAAAGTTTTCGAATTTGCAAGCGAATTCTCGGGCGTGACAATTAGCGCGAGCCATTTTGAGAAGTTAAAAATTATTCCCCACGCTTCTCACACCGTTTGATCGCGTTTGCCATTGTTTCTCATTCATTTAAGCACTCGCGTTGACGCTTTCATTTCGAGTTTCTCTACTGCATAGTCACTTTGATGGTTCGCGCCAGCTAGAATGTTGTAAAGACTTGTTTCGTTAACAATAAACGTTAAAAAAGCTTTCAAACCTTACGACTTGATCCTTGTGGATTGTAACGAAAGGAAACAATTTTCTCTTCTCTTTTCAGGCAGAAATTGAAGTTGTAGAACAGTACAGTGACCCTAGGGACAGCAAGAACAAGACATACGCTGATCCAGGAGCGGAGTCATCCCTGCCGACTATTTATAGCAAAGTAAATCGCAACTATTGTCGGCCTTATACGGGTAAGTGCTGCATAAATTTCGTATTGCATTCTTTCAAATGACACGACTAGAGTTTATTGTTTTACAATCGTACGTTATTCGTCGTAGCATTCAACTACAAGACAGTGTTTAGTATCATTTGCTACTTATTTTGACTATTTGACAAGGTACGAGTGAGAAATAAAACATTAGTTTTATTTGGTACTGTAAAAAATGACTGATTTTTCCTAAATTTCTAAATGCATTCTTCGACGTTTTTGTTAAATTATCCTTTTACCGTGGGGTTTGTGTATTTTCTGTCCTTCGTTTTCTATTATTGAAGTGGAATATTATTTTATTTTGTAACAATTACGATGCAATGAAGCCTGAAGAAAATCTACTATTAACACTTTGACATTATCTGGGCTCTTATAAGTTAGGCCTGGTTGTATACTTTTTGAATACTGGTTTCTCCAGGAATTTTTAGGCATTCTAAAATGACCCTCCGTCCGACATAAATATTCGTCCCTTCACGATTTTCTCTCAGTTGCCATTCGATGGCGAAAACTTATAAATTGTATCTCCAAACTTAGGAATAGCACTCGTCGCGCAGATAATTATCGGACCTTCGTAAAACATAATCAGAAGAGTTGAAACTTCTGTAATTTTATTTTAAATCGCAAAGTATTGGAATGGTGAAATTGAGTTTCCAGAAGTGATGCCTTAACTTTAAACCGGGATTTACGTAGCGTATGTAGCATCACGCACGCTTATTCTGGATGATATGAATTTATGCAAAATTCTGAGCAGCACACTTGTAGTATAGCTTTTGGGAAACGTACAAGTATGTTGGAATGGATGATTACATGTAAAGTCTCGAGAAATGGGGGGCTTGGGAAGTTTTCAGCGACAGACCTGTAAGTTGAGTAAAGATGGATTTAGGTTCTGGAAACAAGAGCACGATAGGGTGTAATGTGCTGATCGCGTGTCAACGTAGTTGATGGATAAATATGAGTTACGTGGGAGAAGTATGTTATAAATACAAAGAATAGATTTCTTGAATTAGCACCGTTGTAATTAATAAGTACCTATATAACGTCAAACGTATAAAAAAGAGAGGAAGGCTGTTCACCAAAATAAATAAAATGAATTATCTGCATAGCGATAATGCTACGTTAGTACATCAGATTTTATTGATTATTATTTTAAACATTAAAGCATCAGTACACAGATGTATATCTCCCAAACTTGTTCCACAAATCTAATTTAAATGCTTCCAGTAATTAAGAATAATATACATAGTATACGCAAATAAAAATGATTCCGATTATCAGTTGTTCTAATTTGTAATGAACTACGGCCAAGAAAACATGAAATCATTATTAAATCAATATTAACACATGCGGTGCATGGTACACGATAAAACGCCTTATGTGCATCAGTCGCGATCAATAATACGCTGTAATAAATACATACACATGTAAAAATGCAGAAAGCAATAAGTACATCTGTATAAATACTTGGCAAACATCTAATAAAGTACCGCATGGACTAAATGTATCGAACGATCGGAGGGGTTGCGTTATCGGTATCTGAATAATTAAATTTTAAGACTTACGCTCGTAAATTTATTTTGGTACGTGGATGATAACCAACACTAGTTTCGACTATCAGCTTATCGATTGGCTCTATGCGCTCTGGCCAGGTTTCTGCCAAAATCCTTGTCACGGTTTTTCTCTCGCAAATGGAACCCTGTCTTGCCGAGCGCTTCATCGCGTATGATATGGCCTTGAGCAAACATCACGGTGCCGAGATGATTGTACCAAGGTTGGTGCCAAAAGATTTAGCGAGAGTATCGATCCTTGCAGAAACTTGATGCCATCGTATGTGCATTCCTGTCGCCAGTGAATATAAAAGTGTAAAATTGTAGTAACGTTGGTGCATTCAATAAAGGTTGTACATATATCAGTTTTATTTCTCCCAAATGATTCGTAAGCATTGGAAGAAAAAATTCTTCACTATACATATAATTAGTAATTATTGATTACAGCTACAGTTGCCTGGTTTGAAGCGTTGTCGATAAAAATTCAACGATCAGCTGTTAGTACACCTAATTATACATTTAATAGTGATACGAATTGTATCTCGCGTATAAAATATTAATAATGATTGGAGCGATTTAATTACACGGAGTATGTACTTCAATTATTAAATTGTAATCGTCATTTAGATATTTATTAGTAGCGTGTCTACATCCATCAAACCTTTAGCTTTGATTTTCGTAAATGAAGTTGAAAATGAGCTGTTGCCGAAGCATTCGATGGAGTGGTTGTAAGTTTTGGATTATAGAGTTAACAGAAATTCCCGCGCCAAGCCACAAATTAATGTGGCGAACCCCCAGCAATACTGCCGATACTCCGATGTACGAATTATCGGGGCAACAACTCAGTTAACGCAGAGTAAGAGAGACAGAAGGACCCCTCGATAATTGAACGGTGCACACAGGTTGATCGGGGAAGCCTACGGATTAATCGAACGTTTTCGAAACAGGAAGGGATGCTTTCTGCCGCGCTAGAGTGTGCAGGTGTGCAAAATGCAGTTGGTCATTTTAAATTGATATACAAGATCATAAGTACTATAACTTTGGACTATTAGATTGTCCTCATTAAGCTTGCCGTTTCAAAAGATCAGTGTCATATTTTCGCATTCTACAGTATAATATCTTTTTTCTATAAACGATCAAATGTTGAACTTTTCGAAAGGACTTTTTTTGAATTATTACCTTCCATACTTGGACCTTCGATTTCTCTTAATTCGTAATCTCTGGATTACCAAAAGAGTAATTACGTTAAATTTCAGTGAATTATAACCCATTACCGCGGATTCAAAAGCATCGAGAAACTCAAGAAACATGCCAATTTGATTAAACTCGAATGCTTCCAATAATCATGACAACACTGATCATGCAATAGATCATGATATTAATAAACAGTACACCAGTCATCAATGACTTTCACGATATTCAACGTACTCAAAGATCCAGCCACGTCGCGTTCCATGTTCGTTTCGCACCCCATGGTAATATTCCGATCCCTCGATTTGCAATCATCTCGTGGCGGTGCCGCCTCATAAACTTTGGCCACTCGTTAACCCGTTTTGGGGCAACTAGGGTTCCGCTTGAAACGTCGCCACACCAGAATATCCGGAGTTCCGGTTTGTTATTAAGCCCTGCAGTTGTCTCGCGTGCAGGGACCTAACCGTACCATCCAAAAAGGCCGCCAAATCCGACGTTCCCCGTGTTGCGTCGCAAATTCTAACATTCGCCTATGCAGATCGCCGCGTAACATTGTTCCCAGGCAAACACACCGGCTATATTTGCATCCTTACCATATTCATGGGCTTTTAATTCGCGTGAATGTGGCAGGGATCAAGTTGACGAAAAGACCTGAGTAAACTTGCCGGGGTAAACGTTTACCTTTCTACTAGAGGCACATCGACCGACGGGCTCTACGCACACGTCTCTGTGATACGACTTCTTGCATCGAAACGACGGGCATTCTAATCGAGGAGAACGATGTTTGCTCGAGGTTAAACCGGTATCGTTTGCGGCAGCATAAATAATGGATGATCGCCGGAAACTAATGGGAACAACGATCGCTGAGAGATTAATTGCCAGCGATGGGGATTACGTTTCGCCGTTTTTGGATAACTAGAGCTCTTTAAGAGGATGAGTAAAATGCATTGTTAAGTGACTGCACTGTCGATTCAAAATTGTTATCATATATTTGGAGGGCTCAGAAGCCAATCGGTGTAAGTCCAACTTTCCCTAAACAGGAATTTCGTCAGTATTAAGCAATAGATGACGGTACTATCATTGTCATTTTTTTCCAAGTGATTTGTAAAAATCTTATTAATCTCGGTTTGAATTCTAATGTTGAATGCTAATGAACCCTCCAATTATTACTGCAGGTTTCATAAAATCCTTAGGTATGTTAAGACTTATAAGTTACGATTACCAAAATCACGTTAAGACCTTTGAAACTTAAATAATAATTGTTTTTTTAAAGTACGATTGAAAAACTAAATGACAGGCTCGTAGACGATAAGCTATAAAATGATTTATAAATTTTACCGAATTTTATTAGCAGAATACTACCTATTTTAATTTTAGACTATCCCTTCTATGATTCGTGTTAAATAATTGTAGCATCTCATTTCACGTTTACGAATTCTAAATACTAGAGAACAGTTGGGATAAAGATTTTAGTCTAATTAAAACTCCTCAGTAGATAGATGAATCTTTTTTACCAAAAGTACCGTACACAATTCCTTCCCGTCCATTAGCGCCCTGATGTCATCCCCAGGATCACATTTATCCCCGTACGATCACCCATTGAACAGAATTATTGCGAAATTAAGATTTTCATTGGGTATCCGTAGCAGCCATGGTATCGTCTACGTTCAAATGGATCGAATCGCCCAGTTATTCCGGCTTTAGGGAGAAAATAAGGGTAACTGCGGGCAACAGAGGGTGGGATATTATTTCCAGAGCCGGCTGATTTCTAGAGAAAGGGGTACGGGATAACGTCCGGACGCTGATTCCTCCTCCTATTTCCGGTTATTGGCGGAACCATACTGTCCAACAGTGGGGCCCGTCCATTTCGTTCGGTTTCGTTCGAGCTTTTCGGTCTCATGGCGTGCGGCTGACGTTGCTTGCCAACGACACCGGCCCCGTCCCATAATATGTCGTGTGATATTTAATTAAACTCCCCTTGTAGTCCGTGCTCATCCAACCTGCCCTCGTTCCGTTGGTAGCAGTCTGTAAAGTTTCAAGGGGTTCTCCTCACCGTGAGAGTAACGATGCTGTGCTCACCTCTGCCCTCCGGTCCCTTTTCGCGGACTTATTAACCGTTTCGACAAGGAAGGCCCCTTGACACGGCATTTTTCTTGCCCTCTCCACGAGTGGTCCCGGCGTTCGAAGTAATTAAAAATCGGCCGATTAAGCGTAATGAAGTAGAGCAGAATCGCAAGGGCCGGGGTATCGCTGAGATTTCTCGTTAAGACACGGATGGTTGCTAGACGTAAGGGAGATTTTATCCCCATTTTCGTTCGCTCTTAGGGCAAAGTTATGCTGAGTCGGATATCGATAAGGATTAAGTTTTTCGAGAAAATTCTAGGTTTGTTTGGTTTTTTGATTGGTGAGCGTTTGGGAGATACGAATGAATTCTGAGTATATATTGTACATACATCTTTGTCAGTTTGAGGACTGATCCGTTTCTTGTGAGAGATCGTTTAATATGATTCGAGAAAACTGGAATTTTTAGTTCAACATGTTTTGTATGGACTTTTGCCTGGTAAATGGCTGCAACTTTTTGTAGTGTTTAACTACGTCCGTTCTCGTTTCTGTTTTTCTTTTGTACTATTGTTGTTTTGTTTCTGTTGCTACATCTATGTTTTTGTAATTACTTTTTATTTCTTGTTAGAAAGCTTTCAAGATGAACGTCAACTGAAGAGTTTTAAGTGGCATGCCAGAGATAAATGGAATGAAAAGTTTGAACGAAGTGTGTGGGATTTCCATCCTTTGGAAGATCTTGAAATTATCGTGATAGCTGAATTGGAAGACCACTTTTCCTAACGTGCTTTATGACAGTTTTTTTATAGCCCTTGCAAGATACATATTAACTTCTGTAAAGCTCTGTATAATAATAATAATAATACAAAAAGAAATTTGTGAAGTTGTAAATATTAAATTAAAATCTGCACACTTACTTTTGCATTTTTTCTTCTTACGAAACAGAAAAGACACAAATATTGTATAATAACACAAATGACAGTAATTTTGTATCATTAATCAGGACTTTCAAATTAATGGTACAATATGCAAATACTATTTTTTCATTACAGACAAATTGCACACACATCGCCAATCTTGTCACATCTTATCCCACTCACTCTTAACAAAAAATTGCAGACATTCATTTATCTAATCCACTGCAGATCAAAAATACACGAACACTTTCCATGGTTCCATAGTTTATAATTCCACAAATTGTAAGCATGCCCCTTAACAATGTTCACACCTCGGCCATTTGAAATTCAGTGAAATCCAGAAATCGGGTCGTACAAAATGGGAAGATGAATATTGTAGGCAAGTTAATCAGGGTTTTCGCTCCCCTCCTGATGAAAGTATCAGCCTCGTCATTACTGGACCGATGAAAGAACTTTCTCCTATACTGATTGTCTCCTGGAGCGACCCTCGGTGGAAGTTACCCTCGTTTCAATTACCGGTACCAGGTGACTTGTAGCTCGTTCCGCGTCCCCGAGCAGTTAACGCTGCTGCAAGTTCATCGTATGCAAATGACAAGCCGTCCGTGGGTCCGTCCGTCCGTTTGTTCGTTCATCCGTTGTTAGTGAGACAGGGGCCTGCTTGATTCACATCAAACGCTGGCTAAACGCTGTTTATTGTCTCAGCTGTCTATACGCGCGCATATTTAAATAATCGCTACAGAAAGTAATTATCGTTCGGGAATAAGGTTTTCGTGGAACGGCCAAGGGCGGTGGAAAATATTATTTCGCGTGGCGTTCTAAAAACGAAGGATTTCAGAGACGGCAGCTTTCACCATTTATTTCTTTAAACTGTATTCCAGTGTTTCACTCGTTTGAAAATGTCTCAGTTGCTGCGTCCTTTGTTCAACCATTTTAGAGTTCCTTTTATATTCCGCAACGGCGTTGGAAAACATTTTTTTATTGTGAATAGAAATATTTCTTTAAATCCCTTGTCAAAAATACAAATTTTCTGAATAACCTTTTCATTTGAAATATTTTATTACTGCGTTCATATTTTCGTTACACCAGTTGCTATTTACCAACAAAATCTGAACAATATATAAGCATGCTCATGTTTCTTTCTATTATTTTACAATATTCTTTAAATTGTCTATTATTTTCTGATTACACTGAGCGAGCGTTACATTTCGACCACTCTGCAACCCTTCCGAATGAATTTGAAGCAAATACAATTTAATGTACAATTATAAAATACAATTCCAACAACTGAATTGCGTAATTGCATGCGTGATTTCAACGTCCAATCTATTTCTCTATCACAACTAAGTGTAGGTATTCTCCCTAGTAGCATACAAGAAACATTGTTGCTGGAACCAGGTCAATAGATCCATCAGTGAATTCCAAAAAACCCCAAGTAGCTATACTTAAACCTGATTCCCAATTTCTTGCTCCCACGTCCTCTGGCCGTTATCCCCCAAACAATACACATTTCTACGAAACAGAAGATACCCATAGTATCCCTATCACCTATCATACGCAGATATACCTCACACCCTGCGTCAACGTTCGTACCTCGGGCCGAGCGTAAAGCTCCATGGAATGAAGCGTCGGATCATGGCGGAACGCTCTAGGCAGGAGACATTAAGGACTCGCCCGCGAGTTATGTTTACGACGGAACGATTTGCCCGTGCGACAGTTTTAGTATTCCAACCTGCGAAAGGGGTGGGCGGGAGGCCGAGAGGGGGTGGAAAGTTTGTTGGATTGCCGCGAAGATGAATAGTTAACGGGAGAGCTGTTCCACCCTTTACCCCGGTTTCCCTTTCCTTCGTATTCCGAATTTCCGTCTTCCGCCCCGTCTCACCGTCCGTTTCCTCATCGCCGTTCCCCTTTCTGCTCCAGTTTCGAGAGCCGTACCTTCTCGCCGACCCCGCTTTCTCACGTTCCCGCGCGTAAACTAGATCATTTACAAACTGTCAACGGCATGGTTCCGCCGCTGCTCGTCGTCGGCCAGCAAGCACGGCAAAGATCTTAATCCGTCGGCAATTTCGCGAGCTAAATTCGCGTGTCTTCGGTGACAGGGAGTTTTCTCACGGCAATCGCTCGTTTCAATCGGGAGCTCGGCGAAAAGGGGAAGCTTTTGTGGGAAGCGTTGCTGTGCAAATTGTTTCGTGTAATACGTTTAAAATATTGAACTTGTAGTTGCGAAATTATTAATAATATAAGAAAATGGACGGGGCTCGAATTACAAATTAAGAAGTACATTCGCTGTGGTGAATAATTTGTGAACAGTTAGCTGGAGGAGAAGTGCCGAAATGCTGAAATTGACAAAAGCAATTTTGTTATACGATACTGATTAAACGAGAATGCTTCCAAATTAAATAAAACGCTGCTTTTATTTCAATCAGTCTGCGGTTCGCTTTGAAACCTCACCCCGCGCCATTTCGTTGACTGTTTCCGCAACAAAATAAAAGGTAGTAATTCAGCGGGAAAGCAATTCCATTTTCCAGTTCCATTCTAATATATTAACAGACCGGCAGTCCGTTGCCGCTATTGGTATTCACGGTAGTCATTGACGAACGAATCAACATTCTAACCCTATCATTTCGCTTGGTGTACCATAAAAGCGAGCCCCCTGAATCTGCCAGTGGTTTAATATTCTCCATGGCGACGGTCTCTTTGTACGTTTTATTTTAAAATCACGTTGCATGAATGATTTGTGGTGAAAAAAGAGGAGAAAAAAAAGGGTAGAACATTTTCTCGATTCGTTCGGCGCGGTAAAAGAAAAGTCACGCTTTGTTGAACCCTTACAGAAGAATTCGTGGGTATAAAATATCCGCGGAACCACTTTAACCGAAGCAGCTACGGTGTGGAAGTGAAATTGAATGAAACTTTCGCGACGCAAACGTTCAATTTTCTACACGCGTTTCCTCAAAGTCTCGAACGTATTGTTTTCGAACGATCTAGTCCATTGTCCCAAAACGGCCGGCACAATATAAACTTTTAATAAACGAGATAAAAAGAAACTTCTTCCTTTCTTCCCTTTATTAAATTCTCTTTATGGTTCGCTGTATGACACTGAGGTAGTGGACTCTTTGTTGGCCCACAGTTTTGTTAATCGCGAGCGAACCTTTGTCGCCGTTTTATCGCACGGCAAAACGACATTCACGCTGGTTGGGCCACCTCGAAACGAGGTGGAAAGAAAATTTTCAAACGGGCCCGCGCCATTTTGACTGAGCTAAACGAGGAGGCATGGAGCCAAAGGTTGGCAGTAAGCATGTCGCGTCCCTACGCAGGCATGGTACGAAGGGTCCGTGAATTCATTTCATGGGCAATTACAATTAGCATTTATGTCGCGATTTGCATATCGTTGCGAGATAATTTCGCGAGCGCTTAGCCTAATCTCTGTGTCAGATGTTCAGCCGGCCGACAAGAAATGACCCTCCTCATTTCAGACCCCTTGGCTCCAAGTGCAAACATTTTGAGCCTATGGTAAAAGTGGCCTTGAAATCACCGTTTCGAGGATGTAGCAGTGCCTGGTGTGCAAGTATCAATTTCTCTGCATTACGAAGAAGATAGAAATACGATACAGACCCACCGCAGCACTTTGTAGAATTTAAAATCTTTATTTTTGCGGAAAACTCGTACAACTCGGAGGAGATACTTAACATAGTCCCAAGTGAATTTTATTCTAGACCCAGGGGATTACCGAGATGTTTGGTTTGTTTGATGCCTGTTAATTATTATGAGATGATTATCATCGCTATTACACATTTGAGATTTCTCACTTACACGTAACAAAGCAGCGAAGAAAGAATTAATTGCGTCGACGTTAACAGCAGTCGGCCATTGCTTGTCGTACAAAATTTAATCGCTATCCCATCAACTGTATCAACATTTGTTAAAGCACACATCTGTCCCGAATATCCTGGCAAGGCACCTTCCCGTTCACACTGAACCAACCAAGTGACCGATGCACCGAATCTGCAGACCTGCCGCTGTAAGATTAAACCTCGAAACTAAAGTAAACCGACCGCTCGATTAATCGTGGCGTGAAAAAGGGGACAAAGGGGGAAACGCAGAAAATCAGGGACAGAGTTGCCCCGAATCGGGAACGTAACCCGGAGTCTCTGATCGCGATTGATCAAACCCTTGACGAGCCGACCCCTTCGGCCGCAAACGATCGTGCTCATGTGTGACCACCGATGTAGATTTCAATTGAGCAATGTCTACCGACAGGGAAGCGGATAATCCGAGCGCGCCGCTATCGCTGCCAGCGACAGCTTCGACACCCTCCGCGAACACCTCCCCGCCCGTCTATCGCGAAACCCTTTTGCAACGGCCAAACATTGATTTTATTCCTGTTAGAATCAATCGGACTAAAACGTTGCTACTGGGCATCCGCTCTGCCGCCCTACGCCGTAGGGGAGGATAGGCTGAAATGATTTTCAGAACGAGCAGTAATCGAGTTTTCGATGCAGCCACCCTTTTATTCCTTTTGAGTGGGATGCTCAGGTGTGCCGAGCGGGGACGGCACGGGCAACCGATAGGGATGTTTGGATCGAGCTGAATTAGATCGAGCGTTCAATTTAACCACAGCGTATAGCTGCTATATTGGATTTGGACATTTGTGGAACGGCGGGGAAAGTTTTCCGCGAAGCTGGTTCTCGATGACTTTCTTCTTGTAGGAAGGAAGGAAGGAAGGGCGGACGGGGTGGTTCGTGGAAATTCGAGAATGAACTTGGGCACAGCGCGACGCTGGTTTATGCATGCATAGAACGACCGTGCATTTGTCAATGGAAATCTACTGGTTGCTTACTTCGAAACTTGTTGGGACTCGGAACGATGTTACTTGTTCCGGAGACGAATTCTCCTAGATTGTTTAATGCAGCCTGGAGTTCGAAGTCTGACCTCGGGTGGGGAGCGAAGACATTTGTATGTGTAGATAGTTGTGGATTTAAATGAGGGGTCACCCGCAGAAGTATTAGAAAATGTTTATAAGAAGTATTTGAAAAATTGAACGTATCGCAACTTAATAAATAAACTACAGCAAACAGGGAGATCCCTGAAATATTATAAACTCATTATTGGATACCGAATTCAAATATGCAGATAGAATAAATGTATAAGCTAAGAAAGTATACGAGGTGACACACGTAATTTGCACACCACAAATAAATTTAACATTATACATCGAAATAATAAATTGTTAGATACAAAAAAAGTTGCAGGGCATTGAGGGTGGTAACGCATGGCCTACATGACTTTTTTATAAGTGGAAGCGTTGAGGAGGTTTGAAGATAAACTTGGTTTTTTTAATTGGAAAAAGACAGTTTTCTCATCGCAGATCGAGAAGAATGTACAATTCTAAGTAGAAAAGTATAAACCTATGGCGATCCTAAACCTAATGGTTAACGAAATATTTTACGATACGTCAGCCGGAGGATGAAGGCCACGCAATATCGCCATAGTTTTATACTTTTCTACTTAGAATTTAATATTCTTTCGATCTGCGGTCAGAAAAATGTATCCACCGATTTGAAAAAACAAAGTTGACATTCAAATCTCTTAAACGCCTCCACTTATAAAAAAAATCATGTACACCACGCAATACCGCCTTGGGTACACTGCAACTTTTGTATTCAACAATTTTTCATGAGATGTATAATTTAAAAGTTATTTGATGTGTGCAAGTTACATGACTCACCCTGTATAATTACATTCTGCACCTTTAGACAATGATTTATAAACATGTATTTTCTAATTAAGGTTCAGCTTATGTTATACGTAATAACTTTCCATTGAAATAAATCATATTCTATTCTCATGCCTGATTTTATTACACTAAACGATAATAAATACAAAGGTCTCAAAGTACCTCTTTCTATTGAAAACGTGTGAAATCGCAGTGGCACAATCGAAAACGTTTCACAAGTGTCTTTTATTATTAATATGAATTACAAAACAGAGACAGCACGTAAATGTTTGCTTCAAACGAGGCCGTAATGACGCGTTTCCGTTTCTTCCTTGAAATCCCCCGTGTCTGCCAGGGAGGCGAACACAAGAGGCAGTAAGTTGCTCTGTTTCTTGCAAGAATAATTCCGTTCTTTCGCAAAAGCTCCCAGCTACCAGTTCTTCTTTGTGTATTGACGTGTCCTCGACTGAAAGCTGCGTAAGATGTTCCTCTTTTGAGGAGCGCGCCGGAATGGCATTTTAAGATAATTTCCGGCGGCGTGAGTCTCTGAAGGATAAGCCGGAAGAGGGGCGTCGGTCGAAAAGGACGTAGCGAGACTATAAGAAGAGCCGGGGACAGAATAAAATTACTGGAGTAAGTAATTTGAGGACAGAGCGTGTAATTGCCACTCAAAACGCTCAAAGGCATTGCTCTTTTTTTCGTGTCTTTAAATTTACCGTCTGCCACTGTCTGGAATCGTTCGTAGCATCCCTTTCTGAGCTCGCATTGCGGAGCATGATAAGATCGTCGCGGCACAACGAAGATGGCGATATAAGAAGGCAAGACGCGAACGAAGAAAACTCTCGTCTCTGGCGCTTTTTCCCCTTGGCTCCCTGATTTTTCATTTATGTGCTAGGCTCAATTGTGCTGCATTCATGTCTCAGTCAAATAAATAATTGAAACGAATTAAATTTATTAGTTGCAAATATTGAAGCAAATATCTTTCGTTTCTGTTTGATTATTGTAATTAAAGTTTAGGTGTAATGTGAAAATTAAAGCTGAATGATGAATGAGGAAATAGGTGTTTTTAGTTTTTTAGCTGTACTGAACCAGTGCTTGCCTCCTGTTGCGTTTGGTCCAACAAATTCATTTTCTTCTTTTCAAAATTCGTATAAAGTTGGTGCTAAAAGCGATGCATACATTGATTGAATGAAATATTAAAATATTTTGGAGCATTAAATATTGATTATTGATCACCTTAACACCTACAAAATCAATAGAGTCGCTATCGAGCGAATTCTTAAATAATCATGGCATCCGGAATACAACAAGAAGATAATAATTGAACCCATTTCTCATAATTACTCTCGTGTCAACCGGCGTAATGCTAGGCCGCATCGAAACGCTAATCAAGAGGGATCAAATGATGGATGCTTCAATCAGAGTCATATCTCTGTAATCAGGGAATGCTTCAGTCATTCTGCGATGTCGAATTCGTGAGTGAACGAGTAATTGTGTAACCTATGTACACCGAATGGGGGGATGGCTTTCTTTCGAAGTAAGCCTCTTATCTTGTAGGTTGATTCACTTTTCCTTTGTGCTTGACTTCGTATTTGTCTTCGTAACCTTGATTCGTTAGTACTCGCGTTCCCCTTTAAAAGGACGAGTATTAAAGGAGCCTGTGATTCGAATCTTCAAAGAAACCTCTATTGAATCGATATTCCTCCTATTGGGGGAAAATTCTAATCGCCTTTCATGGATGCTTATTACTTATTATTATTGCACATTTTGCGTCGCTATAGTACATGTGCTCTTTCTTTTATGGATTAACTCGAAATGCTCAAAGAAGATCGGTATCATTATAATTTTACTTTCCCTTGAGTCATTGCTCCATCCCTTTTGATTTCTTTACTATTAAATGAGATATACTTAGTGCTAGAATTATTATTAAAATGTTATCGTAGGACATAAAATATGTCATTTAGGAAAAATTATTTGTTCGGTGAGCAAATAATTATCCTCCTCTCCTTAAATGTTTAATTATTTAGTTAACCATTCTATCGGTGCACACTTAAGATCAGTTTCATTAAATTCATATTTTCTAGATAAATTGATAGTGATTCGGCTAGGGTTAGGCTTCACACCACTATTCAGTTACTTCCTCCGACTTCATGACAAACTCCCTATACCCTGAACATATACATATAATAAATAGAATGTAAGCAATAAATAGCAATACAATAATGCAGTATTGATTCCGATCAAAACCGCGGCTTCAGCTCTAACATTAGAGTTCGCTTCTGACGTTTCTTTAAATACCACGAATCCATTAAACTGCAATCTTGTGAATATTTCGTTTCCACGGATTTTCTTTCTCCTTTGAACAATTCAGAATATAATGTTTACGTGTACGTCAACGCAATTAAAAGGCTTTTAGATAGATAGTATCACCGGTTCTTCACAGAAGCAAATGAAACAGCCAGTGCAAAGGGTGCAAGAGACTGAAATAATTGGAAGAGCGAACGGTATCGAGGAAGCCGTACGTATCCAGACCTATTAAACCGATGCGATCGGATAAGTTAACCCGATCGTTCGATGACCCTTGGCACGGCTGACACATTTTAGCTCCGAGATTCGTGCAATTCCGTGCCCATAGCCATGACTTCTGCTATACCGGAACCAATAACCGAGATTGGCTCTCGTTTCGTCGTACTGTCGGCCTAGTAATCTGTAGCTGTCCCCAAGAAGCATCAGGAATCACTGCTCAAAGGTGGCCGGTGATTTTCGTTTAAGGTCATCCCCATAGTGCCGTGTTCCCTTCGTCCCTATTTTTTTTTTTCTGTTCAAGACGATACAATCCCACGACTCACATATTCCATAGAAACGGTGCCCACCCCGCTTATGTTACGAGGACAATATCTAATAAAAAGCAGAGTGAAGTGGTCCCGAGAACGCCGAAGGTTGCCCTTTTACAAAGCTTTCGCTGGAATTTCTGTCGTCATTGCCCTCGTTCTCGACGAATCGAGAACAGCGGGATAAGAAAATTGTACAAGTGACAGTTCGGGGATTTTTATTGGACTGATGAAATCCTGGACATTTTATTTTGGGATTATCGTTATTTATACTGAGCCAGTTATACGTTATTTCACGCGAAGATTGTTCCTTGGGCATGCTGATATTTAACACTAGACCCACCAAGTAAGTCACACAGACTTGTTTCAGATTTTTGCTGTCAAATGATTAATATACATAAAGGTACCGATGTAGCAATTTATGATGACTTTTAATAAGGCAGAATGACAATTGTATATCTCTATTAAATGTTCATTCAACGACCTTCGTGTTCTTAATCTGTCTAACATTTGCTCTCTAAATGGTACTGTAGGAACGGAGTGTAGGGTGATAAGAAGGTGGACACGCAAGCTGTAGAAATCAACGTTTATTATAACTTTCGCACCACAATCGCTTAATAATTCACTGTCACCGTATCGGTATCGCAGACAACAATCTCCTTTTCGCTTTCACTTTCACGCTTTTATACCTTTTTTGGCATCGCTCTTTCCCATTCGCGTTGTCGCACTCGCACCAATGTGATAATATTAATTCGGTAGGCTATGGCCTTCCGAGTTCATTGCTCTCGTTTATGTATATTTATTTCGAGTCGCGTTCGAGCCTATTGCCGATCGTTGCCCTCCTACAGTACCAAAATCTATCGATAGTTCTAGCGTTAAATGTATCGTTGGGCGAAATAAGTCTCATATCCTTCATATAAATTTTAATTTATATTGCAAGGAAAAATAAATAATCCCTCTATTGAAGAATTGGGCACCAGAGCTCGACGGAGTCGTCGAACTAAAAATTCCCTGCCAAGTGATTCGGTACATTCTCATTCTGCCATACACCGTTTCAATGAAGAACTTGTTATCTGAACAATTAACACAAACTGCTACAAACTCGTTGAGCCGAGCAAAACAATCAGTACCTGCATAGAATTACCAAAGGCAATCAGTTCGAACGACCACTGTACAGTTCTAAACGGGCAGTCGCTGCAGGGATCCGATAAACGAATTTCGATGTTCCATCCAGACCAGAATGACGTATTAATCTCTTCTACGAACGACCTTGACTCTGCACCTCAGATATTGCAATCTCTAAAGTTATTACCGCTTCGTTTCAATCGATTCGTACCAGTTTCAATCTCACAGGTGGAACATCGTACTGCACTTCATCCGGTTCACGCCGCTCTTCGTGAATAATTCGTTGAATATTTCGTTCACTTTGACCCGTCACTAGGTGCAAACGGAGCGTACACGCGATTAGTAGCAGTGCGTTATCTGTGGTGATTTTCAGTCAGGGGTCGGACACTAATAGATTCATTAGGGGCAGACGACAGTACACCCTTCCAGTGCATCACGAACCCCAAATGTACGCTTCCACGGTCTACTTCTACGCCACGTGACCCTGCTAGCGTTTGCCTCGTACCCCGACGCGTATATTCATGTTCCGTTCATTCGGAAACGCACATACCGCGTTGGTTCATTCACAAAAGCATCTTCGATTCTGCTATTGACTTCTGCACGTGAATTCAACCTTATCACATATTTACCTGTGCTCCGTACCTTTAGATTAAGGAGGACGCGTCACTTTGCGCGTGGAATATATTCGCTTATGTCGCGGACTTGCCACTTCAATAGCAAATCACATTGACTGCTCAACTGTGTGTGTTAGATATTGAGATTTCAGATAAGGTGTTCATTAGCATAAGATGTAGCAAAGGACACGAGCGGAGAAGTTTACTAGAATTGAGAGAGATAACGTATATCTGAAATTGCATTAAATATTTATCAAGGAAATGAAAATATTTCGTGCATGTTATATTATTGTACGATATTATTTTAATTAGGTACAAGTCACGTACAAGTACATTAGGTTAATTTTTTTGTATCAGCAAATCTGACAATTGCGGCAGCAATTATGAAGCCGCTTCATAACTCATAACTCAGTTGGTCAATCAACAACATGTTCTGTTGTTTCTCCATTTCACGTCCCTTGCTCCTGTTTTTGAATATCTCGCAAATCTGATCATCGATCAGTAATCAATATCGGTGCAATTTGGCTTTACGCCAGGATACGATGCGTGTACGTGTATTCGTAAACGTATTCGTTGTGTATTAGTACGGGTATTCGTCGGTGGGCCTGTTTCAACGGTGTCCGCTGATCCCATGGGGGACGATTGAAAATGGTGCTAGGGCGACACTGCTAATCGTAGTTTATGGGGTTTCAAATAGTCTTTCGACAGATACGTTGGTTTTAAAAAATAAATATAAATATTTTCAATAGTATTGATATTTGTGGACTAGCTCTATTATTTATAGATATTTAAGTCTTATTGTTAGATCAAGTACGTTATTAGTGAATAACCAATTATGCAGCTGTTTCTATGCAGGGAATACATACTTATATATTGTCTTCTAGTGTCACAAATACTATTTTGCTGAAAGATCGATTGCATTACTCATTTCTTGGATTCAATAATGTAAAAGGTTACAATACGATATAACGTAATAATTGTTTATTGCAAACGGTTCTATAATGTCACAAAATATCTTATAAGCCTCTTGTCAGTTTTTTTGTACTGTACCGTTTAATGATGTATTATTAGATGGATAGAAGTTTCAAGTAGTTTATATCAATAATATACGGACGCTGTGTTTTAAGTAGTATATATCGATGGCTTCTGAAGCGTGAATGCAATGCAAGTTAGTTCTATTGAATTTGGTTCCAACATGAATACGAATCAATCCATTGCTATTCGGTTTATTATTGTAATCACTGGTAACGTTATAAAATGTAGTGCATTAAAATATTGTAACGTTATTCCTAAACTGGGAGTTCAAATTATTAAGCGTGTCGGCTCCAGTAAAATCCTATATTTCTTCGGCAAGAAATTTTAATTCATAGTTTGTAACATTTATTTATTTATGATATACACAATTATTTTTATGCTATTTAAATATTTCTCTTACCGTTCATAATTGTTAAATTACATCATTACAGTTCACTCTAACGAACAAATAAACAAATTTGCAAATTATTCTCGGTTCTCAGAATACAATATTTATAAGAGTACTCCAACTTCATCTTAATCAGTGTTTCCTTTAAAAACAAATCGTTCATCGAAACTAGATGTATTCACAATCGTTACTCTTAAAAGAATCGCAATGGCGTTTAACTTGTGTATCAATTGGGGGTGGAAGCGTCGTAATGTAAACATCATGGACCCAAGCTCAACTTGTTTCTCATCTCTTTGTACACTCTGCCAATATCGATTTCTCATTTTGGGAAGTAATCAAGTATTTCTCTCGAGATTTGATCCAATACCTTGTGCAAAACGACTGAACGAAGCAGCTGTGCATGCATATTCATGTTGCTTCCGACAGAATTTGGTCGATTTTCATTTTTGTTCTCTGCTACCGTCTGTCGTCATTATTTAACCATTCTCTGATACCTATCATCTGTTATATTACTGTAATATCATTTTTCAGGCATATTACCCTAACTCCAAACCGGCTCGATATTATATTTTTTATTGACATCCAACTTGTAGTCAGAGATTAATGTCTGGCTCATAATGTATGTGGAAATTTTGTACTGGTATGCATTGCTACTTTCAAGTTGTTTTGTGTCATTAATTTTCCTTCGACTTCTTGTACAAATTAAAAAGTTTCTGAAACATATCCCTAGTAGCACAAAATATTGAATACATATTCATCCAATATTAAAAAGACATTGAACCCCTTCTTAATATTTAAATATACATACAATATGTATTCTAGACTCAGAAAGAAATATTTTTCTCGAATATGTATAAAATATTAATTTGATGTCACAGCAAAATATTTATTTCCTACTATAAAATAAATACTCATTTAATATTTGAAACAAAATATTTTTTCTAAGAGAAAAATAAATATCCTCTTCATATTAAAAAGAAATATTTTGACTCGAATATTTATAAAATATTTATTTCATGTAACACTAGCTTTAAGAAATATTCATTTTTATTAGGAAAGACAATATTTAATTTATATTAGATATGAAATATTTGTTTGTACTCCCTTTTCAATATATCGATTGAGATATTGATTGGAATGTATGAATTGGGAATCATTGGGAAAACAAGATTATTAGACGTTTTACTTATAACACGAAATCCTTGCAAATTTCATTTTTGACAAAATAAATTCTACTTGTTCTCGATATACATTTTATCAATATACATTTTGAAATGTGTCGGGAGTCTCACCCCTTTTCTTGTTATTTTCTAACACGTTTTTCTGTCATTTTTTAAATGTCAATGGGTTACAAATAACGTTCGCGAGAACGCAGCAAAAACCTTCCAGCGATATCGTCTCTTTTTTGTGCACCTTGTATGCAACATGAACGTTAACGCCATTGACACGGAAACGTGATAGATGTTTTGAGCGTACACCATTTCAACAATCCATCCATTTACCATACATATCGAACGACCATGGTCTTTGAAGTTAACGCGTTGATTTACGTTTGCGAATAAATAATAAAAGAAATAAATTATTGTGATACAAAGCAACATGATTCTTGTATTTTAAGCATTTACATCTTCACATATTGATGACACTGTATATTCAAATAAATATTGCACACTCGGTGGACTAAACCTAATTGAATAGAAACTACAATGATCATTCCAGTAAAATCATTTCAATAACAAATTAGTATGACACAAGATAATATAATATATCTACTGAAAAATTAAATATGAAAGAAATTGATATTTCTTTTTATGACCTTATCAATTAAATCTTCACAATTCGCGGTGTTCACAACTACGAGGATGAGTTATAACCTCGAAGGGTATGATAAAAGTGAATTGTATGAGACCACGTCTGCAATTCTCGCGAAAGGGGCCGCGCGTGTTATAATTTCCCGGATTCATTGTTCGGGAATTAATTTCTCATTTCGCGCTTCATCGTTTGGCCGCAGCCTTTTACATTCGAATAGGGACGACGAAGTTTCAGCGATCTTTTGATAATGACACTGCTTGCGAATAGGTAATAAGTTGATTCACCGCGCTGAACGTAAATTCACATGTTTTTCTCTCAACAATTTCCTATATTAATATTCCTTGACCTGTTTTAGTTCTTTCACAAAATTTCAGCATAGCTGGAAAACGTATTTTTTCAAAGGACCCTATATTTACAATTGTATGTAGTCAAAAGTGAAAGCCATGCCCTTTGTTGCAAAAGATTATTTGAACAAAATAAGAATATATTAAAATAGCTACAGTTTTCTTTCAACGATCGTAATGATCGCATTCGAAAGAATTCATTATACTAATGTTTTAAATCGTGTCTGAAGATTATCAATTCAGATCTATACGCGGAAAAAATCTAACATTTTCGTTCCAAGACACTTACCCGTGTACAAAGATAAAGCCGTCGCAAATAGGGTATCCGTTTAACGCTTTTTAAATTACATTTTTCTGTCACACGATTCTCCATTAATTTATCTTTGCCTAAAGTCTATAACACACAAGGGCCATTCGAGCTATTCAAGGAGGCTGCGGCACAAGAGATCAGACAGGGATTCCAATAATAATTTTTTGCTTCCATTCGAAAACTTTTTCGCTAGATCCGTGAAGGCGGTTCCTGTCAGAAACAGCTTCTGGCGTGGTTTATAGCGTGCCTCTTGCACTTACCACCCCAGCAAGGAGGAGCGAGGAAGGATTTCGGTAGAGCCCTCCGGCCGAGCATAATGCTCCCATTATCTTCAGTCCTTTCGTCTGTACTGCGTGTGCACGTTGCCTGTCTAGTATACCGGGTGTTCGCCTAATTTCGCAACCCCATTCGTCCATCAAGCCGATTTTCGTTTATCCAAGGACGGCCGTGGCGTGATCGTAAACTCTGGGGAAGGAGTACGCTAGATGACGTTAAAAGGAGTTGAAATGCGCGGGAGTAAGAAAAGAAAACGATGGAAAGAAAACGGAGGCCGTGTCAGCCGGTCAGAAACCATTACGGTAATATCGCGTGGGCCGAGGAAGTGATTTTTAAGGGGAACAGCCTGCCATTTCACGGCAATTTCGTCCGCCCTGTAAGCATCGCTGCTTTGTACATGCGACGGAGAGAGTAGCCGTTGCTCTTGTAACGAAACGATTATGAAAATTTCACGTCGTTTCAAGATTTTCATTTTGAAGCAAGTAGAATCCGCTGGGGTGTTCCTACTTGCGCATTGCCAACACGGAAAGCTGATGGCCTTATCTGTCTTGATCTCTACGCGAGCTCAGTTCATGAGAGTCTGGCAGTACTTGTTATTCGACAGAAAGATTAAGAGAGCTCGCAAGACTACGGGCATATTTATTTAAAATATTCTATCGCTTATTCTATTGCAAAATATGTATATATAAAATGTTACATATTAAGGGACTTTAAGGACGAAACCAGCATAGATAAAATAATCCATGAATACTTGGCATTACTGAAATATATCGAAACGACGAAGAATTCTACTCGAGAAACGTTATTGGAAGATCTAACTAAATGTTTCCAAGCTTTTCTCCAATTTATTCGAAATACTTTCTCTTAAAAAACTATACTTAAGTAAATACTAATTTTTGTTCTAGACCCATCCGCTTCAGGCTCTTCCTGCGAGGATGACGAAAACGATGGTCGCCGACTGGGTATCAGAAAACGTCGAAACAGCCTGTACGCGTCTTCTTCAATCCGTGCTGTATCTGTAGACAGAGAGAAAGAGTTAACATCGACCGACGGAGCGGTGGTGGAGTGCGTAGCCGTGGTACATCTCGCAGATCAATCACCCACCGAGTCTAATCAACCGATCCGCCATCCATCACCTTATTACTACGGTGACCTGTTTAAGGTACCCGAGCAGCTAACTAAATCCCAGCCGAACAAGTACAGAAAGAGTGTCAGCCTCGACGTACCTGGCGAACGATCAAGAACACCAGGTATACCGAAGAGAAACTCAGTGGCAGGTGATGGGGGCTCCTATTCACCGCAGCAGCAGCAGCAGCAGCAACAGCAACAGACGCAGACGCAGCAACAGCAACAGCATTATCAAAGTCAGGATCTAGTGAGCCCCACGTCGGGGAGCGAGCATGCTGTCCCAGCTAGAAACGAGATCCTCTCGTCGTGCATCATCACCGAATGGGATCACACCCTCATGCCTCCTCATAGACTGTTAAGCCATGACCTACCGACCACGGTTTGTACTTGCGTCGCATCGGCTGAAGAGGAAGAGGATGAGCTAGATGAACGACAGCCGCAGTTAACGCGGCACCAAGTGCGCAAGCTACGACGTTCACGGAGGATATATCCACAGCCGATACTCGTTGAGGACGAGGACGACGTGGAGGGAGAGGACGAGGGTGAGGAAGAGGAGGAGGAGGACGTGGAGGTGGAGGAAGACGAGGAAGAGATGGCCAGGCAACGTCACCTCTACGAGACGGCCTTCGACTGCAAGGTCAACCGCTCCGACGACGACCTTGATGATCTTGATCGGGTTACCAATCATCCTGTGCTGCATTCGCAGGTACTAATACTGTAATTGATATTTCTATTTTTTGTTTGATTGTGAGAGTAAGTCGAGAAGGTAAGGGAGGTTTTATATTTGTATTTCGGATACGCTGGGATACTGTTCGTTATTTTCTATTTAAACCAGTTGGGTAACTTCGGTGGAAAATAAATTTCATTAATCGTTTTAATATTAATATTTGGATTATTAATTTATTTTCGGGGATGCATCATCTTGTAATATCGGGGAAGTCGGGTCGGCGGTTTTAATCGAAAGCAATTAAAGTCTAATACACCCCAGAATGTTACGGAATATCAAAGCCTGAGCTATGAATCTCTCCCGCTGTCAGCCACAAATTGGACCTTAATTGCGGTCGAACGGTATAATTCGCTCATTATGCTGCAGCCTAATTACATTTTCCTATTGTATAAATAACTTTCAATGTACTTCAGAAGATTCCAATGAAATTAGTTAACTAATCTCCCTAATCTGCCCCCTAAATATACATCCGCGTAATAACATTTTAATCCGCGAAAGCGCAGCTCGTCTCAAAAGTGATTCTTGAATAACGTAGATGAGGAGCAGCAGCGCGTTACCAGTAAGCAGAACGAGCTCATCGACGGACACGTCGAAAACGCAGCAACAACAAGTCCCATACGCAGGACAGTCCCATAGCAACAAAGATCGACGTAAAGTCGTACTTCTCCGCCCAAAACCAATTCCGAGCCGACTTCAGCAGCAGCAGCAACAGCAACAACAGCAATCAGACAATATTTCTACTCTGTCCCAGGACATCGAATCCCTCCAGATCAACTCGAGTGACGAGAAAACAGGGTCACCCAGGTTACCCGCTAGAGGTTACACCCCATCGCCTCCATCCACGGCACCGTTGCCAGCCAAGTTCCACGGCAATCGTGACCACTTGTTGTTGAACATTCGCAGTACACCGAACCTACCCTCCCAGCCAGACCATCCACGTCTGAAGGACCTAAGATTGCCGGTGAAGTCTTCGCTGAGGGCGAAAGACTCGCCTCAGAGCAGCGAGGGCAGCATCCTCGAGATAAAAAGTAGACCGAAGAGTTTCGTCCAGGACAACGTGGATTGCTCGCAGGGACGTCGCTTCGACAAGGAGTTGATCTTAGAGGTCAAGGGCAGGCCGAGGGAAGAGAGGCAACGACCGCGCAGTTTGATCCGCGAGAGCAAACCGATCATGGAGTTCAAGGGCAGGCCCCACGAGGCCGAAAGCGACATCATGCGACCTCGCCGTGAGGTGGGCCTGTTGGAGTTCAAATTACGAACCAGCAGACGCAGAGCTGGCTACTCTAGTACAGAGAGTATGGCTACCAGCAGCAGCGGCGGCAGTATGGAGTCACTGCGGAGCAGCACCAGCGAGGGTAACAGATCTACCAGCAGCTCCGAGAGCCGTCACAGTACAAGTCTGAGTTCCCACAGTTCTGATAGTGGAAGCACCAATTGCTACCACCATCACCAGCAACCGTCCCTCACCGGTTTTCTAACGCACCACGCGAACAAGCTCCATATACTTTCACCAATTTCTGATAAATCGTCCCAGGAGCCTGCATCCGAGACCTCGGATAACAATCGTAATAACAATTCGCAAAAGGCCTCGCCCGAGGAGAACGTGACTACAGAGTGCAACATAACCGCGGCGAACAACACCAACACGAATACAGCGAACACGAACACTAATTCGGTCACCTCGCCTATGGACACGTCGTTCAAGAAGAGGCGCACACCGCAGAACAAGAATCTGATTAATTTGGCCCTGCAATCCTCGTCGTCGGGCGATGCGGAAATCCAAGGGTCAGACAGCGGCATTTCGATCGAGTCGCGTGCCGGCATCAAGTGCAAACCGTTTGGTTTCCACTTGTTGAAACCGCAGCTGGATAACATCAATCTTGTGGACAACGAGCCCGAGCTGTCCGATCTTCCATTTGACATGCCGAAGCTGAGAAGGAGGCGGCTGCTTATGCAACAAGACGCCACTACGTCTGGAAGTGCCACCAGCGTGGATCTGAGGGACTTGCCCTTTGACATGCCGAAGCTCAGAAGGCGGCTCAGATGCATGCAGAGCACGGAATCCAGCGGATCACAGGCGTCCTCCAGTCTTTCGGTGCGCGACGTCGAGCCGCCTGCTTTATTCGGTGAGTCTAGCTTCATTTGATCCAGAATCTGGGCAGGTACAGGGAATTGCGAGTCTTGGAGGTGGTTTGTGGTTAGGGCACTATGTTGAAAATGTAGAATGTGGGATGAGAAGGGGGGCAGGGCTCGGGAATATGGAAGAATTGTTGAATGTAATGTAATTTTATTATATGCTGTCGCAAATTGATATGATGCTTGATTAGCATTATTCTGATATCGATTTCGATAGGCATATTGAGCTAGAAAATCCATTTGTCACTCTGCAATTTGTTTCGATTGCTCGGCGATACGATTCTGTCCGATTTATGTAGACATTAATTCAGATTTATTGTGATAATAATTTTTTTATGGATTAGAATACGTAAACGCGCAGCGATTGAGGGAGTTGAAAACGAGTTGTGTCAGTTTTTTCCTACCTGATAAGAATGGTACGTAATAAAGTAGATGATTAAAGGGGTAAATTTTGCAAGCTCGCTGCCGCGCATTAAGAAGTTCAAAGTACAGTTCCCTTTCCTTAGGCGTCTAGCTATTAAAACGATAAAACCTGTAGTTTCGGCATCTTGAGGTAGACTAAGTACTTATCAACGCTAGGGGACACCGTAATTTGATGCTGATCGTTATGAACCTTCCAGACAGCGGCTAATATAGTTAAGCTTCACTTAGCGCCTACATCCCTCCCAGCAACTAAATATTTAACGTTGCCAACACGTGCTCCATAACACGCACAACTTATACATATCAGTTTTCTGCAAATCATTGCGTTAAAATAATAATTAAGTAGATTTTTAAACTAGCAGAGTAAGAAAGAAAATATATGTCCACTTGAAATTCTGATTTCTCCAGTTTTCTAATCCAGGCACTGATACATGTTAATATATTCCTGCAATCAAAGCTTCATTGTGCGAGAAGGAAGTTTCACACTGCTTATTAATGTTATCTCTTGTATATATCTTCAGATAACTTTCCCTTGCTAAGAAAATTATGCATACGGCGTTTCTTGGTATTTCTGAAACTGGCTCAGAGTTACAGTCGTCACAATGGCATAGAACTGTTATCACGATGAGGAGTAAATCCAGCAAAGATTAACTCGATTTACACAGTCGCAAGGAATCAGTTTCGCGTTACCCGCAACTGTGTAAACGTTGATTACTGTAATGTAATTCACAACGCGGCGGTGCATGCATAACGCTATGAGTAGTGTTCCTTCGCTAGAATTCTATCTTGAAAATTTCTCGAGAAATTTTATGATTGCTTATTTCTTTAATACGTGTCGAGAAACTTAAGTCTACAAAAATTATTGCAAATCTTATTTATTTTCGGTTATGTCAAAGTGAAATCATGCATTTGGTGCTTCTGATATCGTTGCTCGATCGAATATGATAGAATGTTTAGGCGGCACGAATCGGCCGAAACGAAAAATATCAAGAAATTAGGGCCAACAGCTATAAATATAAATCTGCTATCGTCATTGGCATCTATGTCTTATTCTATAATAATAATTAATCTTGCTTCAAGTTTTATTAAACGATATATAATACAAATGACGGCAAGTAAATGAAATTTAGGAATGCCTCAAGTATTATTCAAAGCTATGTTAGATCACTGTTAAATTAATTCAAAATCTTATTCAATATTACAATGTGGTGTATGCAAACATAACAACGTTTACTCCTGCCCATCAAAATCATTTCAGGGTGTCCCGAATGGAGTTAAAATGCACAATCTACGAATTAACAAATTATATCATACTATCATATACAAACATTTACACACTGCAATACAGAATAAGAGAAGTTTATCAGATTCAGTGTCAGTGAAAGGCATGAGTATTAAAAAGAACCAATCTATCAGGGACTGACACATTGAGCCCTAAAGCTTAATTACATGCCACCGCAATCCTCCTGTAATGGTATCGATCGCAGAAAGACACTTTAGAGCTAGGGATTTACCAGGTCGTACACCCAAAGATTCATGCGTCATCGATCATCGATCTCTACTAATACTTGAATCTGACTGTGATTTGCGGGCTACATCAGCAGGCGTTCGGAATTAGTCGGCCGATTAAGCTTCTAGTTCGCCGTTTTGCAGCCACTGCCGTGCGTACCAGTACCCTAAGTTCCGTGCTGTGTTCCGATGGTAGTTTGGCAGCCACCCTTCCTGCCTTGAAATCATGGAAGCTCCGATTGAAGAGCTTCGAGACGACGACGCATTGCCTACGGGCAAAATCTGCGTCACATAGTGGTCGAGGGACGGTAAATAGCGCTATAGTTGTACGACACTCGTGCGGACGCGTGGATACATAGAAACGCAGCTAGTGGTGTAATCAGAGAAGACGTAAAAGTGAGGGTAAAAATGAAAGGGTTATTCTCGACACTCGAGTGCCAATAATAACGCGGACGATGGCGGGATTGATACCTTTGAAAGCATTGGCTGTTGGAAAATTAATGGTCACACGGTTTGCCGGAGGAAAGGGGAATATGTGTGACGATGATGAATTTACTTTATTTCAGTATCCTACGTTTTTTTGTTGGAGATTTTGTTACACGATAGGGGGGTTGTATAGGATGGTGAAATATTGGAAATTGCTTGGGGCTATTGGGAAAATATTTGCTTCGATAGCAGTTGTGTACGAAGTGTACTAAGCTTAATTTAGAGTTATTTATTAATTATTGAATGACATTATTTTTTTATAATAAGTATATCCATTATTTGGACCGAATTGCTTACGTAAATAAAATAACGTCCTCTTTGACGTTTGATTCAAACATTTGATTCTCTGAATTTTATAGCACGAAGGAGGCAGATGCACAATGTCGCGAGTGTTGCTACGAATTAATCTCTCGGTGAAAGTAACGTGCCAATTTCATAAATTGAAATAAAAAGATTCGCAACAAAACTTTTGGTCACTGTTCGCAACAATGCTTTCGTTGAATATTGAGATAATAAAAAATCAATCGCTTCGCTTCAACGGATACGCCTACAAACCCGCGAATGACGATACGTCGATACAGTGTGCGACAGCATTTCCTGTTTCACGATAACCAAAATTGATTGATATTCGGGTATAGGTTGTACATACAAGCGGGTTTCCATATCGCGTGCTTCTGATAGCGCGCCTGTCGTTTTATAGTGGAAATTTTATTCACCACAATGCTGGGATAATGTATAAAATCTCGGTTGGTTTTGACAAACGAATGCTTCTGCCTTGGCGGTTAAGGAAAACTAGGTTAACGTTTCCATCCTTTAAGAATAAAATGATATAATTCGTATTGCAGGATGCTGTTTCTATTACTTTTTATAAACTTGTTTAACGGACAGATATTTTCCTTGCGTTTGAATTGTACATCATATTTAGATATAACACTGAATTGAATAATAATTAATATTAATATCGGGACGGTTTTTTTCTTTTTTATTTGCATCAACGAATTGCATCAATTAGACTCGAGCAATTAATTATGTACCTACACGTACGTACCTCGTGTACTGCTTATTACGCGTGCAATAATGTTACATTCTAAACGTTTCATTGACATTCACTCATTTCGTAGAGTTTACGTTTCATCGCACATAGAGGCAAAGTTTTAAAAATAGCACACGAAGCAAGTATTTGTGAAAGCTTCACAAAATTCCTACAATTTCGATGGAATCCTGCACGTATACATCGTGAATGTATACGTTTCTACATTCCATGCAAGTCCCCAGAAGTTATCAGCAATGACATATCTCTGACTGCTCGGAACGCTACCCATTATTTTCCAAAATCTACCCCAATTTATTTAACTCCTTTATCTCCGCTCACGTTCGAACCCATCGTATCTCTGCTGTACACCGATCGCAGGTCGAATTTACGATTCTTATGAACGTAGTCAGCTGCTACACGATCAACGAGCCGTCATTTTTCCCGGCTGATTGATGTCGGCAGATACGTAGCCGTAAATTACATTTTGAAGAGAGAAGGGGACGCGTCCACACACGATCGGGAACAGATTCCCGAAAATCTCAGCTTTTTCTTTCCTTCCTCTAGATATCTACAATTACTTATCGTTACTGGGAACCTCTAAGCACGAATGATCGATCGGTGTATTTGTTTCTCGCCCAGGCCTATTTTATGAGTTTTCCCTGATGGATCATCGATTGCGCAACAAAAAAGACTGCAATTTCCGAGAGTATTAGCGATAACGGAGGCGGGCAAACGATCCAAAGAACTGACAAACAACGTAACGAGAAAAAAATTAATATAGGGCACGGACACGTGTTTTTCACCACACTCGATGTATTAGATTCACTTTAATGGCACAGTGCCGCTTTAATTGGCCCTCCGTCAATGGCGGTGCTCTTCTTCGAAGCCAATGGCCTTTACAGAATTATTACGCCGTTACAGTAGAGCAATTGGAAAGCAGTAATGCTTTATATGCATACTCAAGAATAACGAACAGACCACGTGGTGCCGCTACTTGAGCCGACTAAATTGTAATCCTAGTTTTCAAAAGATCTTCACCATTAGTATTTATAATTCGAATTGTTGAAGTCTCGAAGATGATGGGCAATTTTAATCCTTTACCCAATGGCAAGTTTTATTCAAGCTCTTCAAAATCCAATTGTTATCTGCTGGCCAGGTATACAAAATATTTTTCCCAATTTTTCCATTGTCATTAAGGGGGTATTTTTATGGGGGAAGATTTTTATTCTGAACTTTCTACTGTGTCTTTTCTACATCTTGAACTATAATGTAACATTTTGTTTTTATTATAAATATGAAATTAAGATGACGTTACAGGGCACAGAACTAGATCAAGGGTGCACATGTGCACTATAGACCTCCTGCAAAACAAATAGGACAGTTTTGTCAAGACAAATGACCAGTAACTGCCAATGAATAAGTGCCAAAAATAGAGAAATAGGCCTGTTATTTTATGAAATCAGACAAACCCTTTTACAGATCGATTTTCTATGACATCGAATTTGAGACAAAGTAAAAAAAGTTTCTTTTTATCCCTCACACTAGTGTACCCCCTTAAATGCATCATAAATCATAATTAATTGCATACAATATCAGGTAACTCAATTTATAATAAGAGTTCATCCCCCAGACTAGGGAATTAAACGCCGCATTTTCGAAAAGTGCGGCTTTCGATTCGTCGATCGTTTTGTTCCCTTTTGCTCGTCCCTTAGGCGTTCGAGTCGCTGGGACGGGCAACTAACCCGGAAGAAACACGTTTCCGCATTGTACTTTCGAACAAAACGTCCCAGGGTTGTCCGTGCGTGTCCACAATGCGCACGCGGAACCAGTGACGTGAATATAGAACGGATACACGAAAGCACGAATGCACGAACCGCAGCAGTGCACTGTTCGCATGCTGTATACGACGGGTGTGCATCTTTTCATAGACGGAAGTGCAAGCGCGCGGGTTTGCGGCAAGGGTGTTTCGTATTTTTTGAGTTTCTTTTTTTGTGTAGGAGTGTGTTGTCAACGGGAAGGTACTGGCAGCATATTGGAAATATCGGAAATATTATGCTCTACTTGCGTCACGACTGTTCCACGCCACCCACACCACGCCTAGACCAAGTTAACTCTGGTGAACGTCAATGGCTACCCTTCCATTAACTAACTCTTGTCAAAGATGCACATTTTTGTTGCCATGGATAATAATGATCAATGATCAACTGAATCAATGAGCGATTATTGAATGGCTATTTGTTCATTTGTGGTCGCTCGATCTATTGTTACTGATTTTGCTTCAGATTTACCGTGCGGCCAAGGTGGTTCATTTTAGTAAGAATTTCTTATTGGACGAAATGCGTAGTTAAGGGACATCGATAATATGGAATACCAATTTTAGTTAATGGAGCTTCCGATAATTAGTTGTATCCTGCGGGGTAGTGTACGCGTAATGACGACGTTTGTACTGGAACGTTTACCGGGTGTCGGTGACGTAATTGCACGGACGGTGTGTTTGCATTTCAGCACTAACACAGCACCGTCCAAACGTTACATTCTAGATACTTTGATATCGCGTGCGAGCTGCACCACAAAGCTAAATTGAAAGCACTGAAATCTTTGTAGGGCCTAACACTCCTCTGAACGCTGCCAGTTAGCATACATACTTATTATAATTGAATCAAGTTAAACGTATTGCTAAATTTGATGTATTATTAATCTTTGGAAATATCATTCACTATAATAATTTGGGTAGAGTTGTTATTTTGGATAATGTGACATCAAGCTGTATTTATTTGTATTAAACGGAATGTTTTACTAATTTAATAATTATTAGTTGCAACTGAACATGCACCAGTGCATAAATACAATGTATCCAGTTATGCGTATAATAATTCTACTATTGATACGCGAATCAAAGGTGTATGCTTTATTTAGCTCGCAGCAACTCATTATGCCGATGGAAAAGAAGGTCAAGTTCGACTCCTGAACGTTCAACCGAGATCCGAATTAATCTGGCAACTCGGTAGTATGCGTATACTTAATATCTGCTTCAAACATTCGGAAGCTGGCCTTACAGTCTCATGAATCCTCCAGTTTCGCATAACTCACAAGACGGAGTATTCGAATTATGCAGCCCGCGAAATAATTAGGATGCCGAGTTACCTAAGGGGATCTATTCCCTTATTTGTGCCTGCTTTTCTTTTGCAATGCAGCCGCATAGTATTACGAAGAATTTATCAAATTTTCTATACAATTAATATGAAGATTATTAGGCATTCCTTGGATTTCACCTGGCCAAACTTTATCATACAATAAGAGTTCAGAGACGAAAATCAGGCGCAAATTAAATGGTACGGGTTAATGTAAAAAAAACCGGAACAGTGCAACACAGTATATTGATATTCGAATAAATGTTTATTTTTTATGTTATAAACGCACGTTTTATTCGCAGTCAATTTTTCTTCGTCGAGGTTACATTTTTCTTTAATACTTTAATTTTTTATTTAATGTATAATATTTTCCAATCATAGAAGAATCACACCGTTGCACATATTAAGAAAAATATATAATATATTACAATATTTCTAGATTACACTAACAAAATACGAAACGATAATCGAATCAATAAATACGTCCCTATTGCGAATCGTACGTCCATCTAAGTCTTTGTATCCTGGTATCGTGATCTGCAACTATTACAGTCGTAGATAACAGTTACGGCACTGTAAATCTCTCCATGGTACGGTATAATCTGTGATTTTAACATCGACGTGCCGGGGGAATTGATATTCGCAATCTCTGTAAAGGTCGATCTATCCTCGCGTCTGGACCATTTAACGGGTAGCCATGACGATGGTGGTCCTTAATAGGGTGAATAGAAAGGGAAGAGGAAAGTAAAAACGTACGTCGGCCGGTATCTCCCTTCTCTCGCTTGGCTAGGTGCACGAGCAAAAATTCAGCAGCTAGAGAAAAGGGAAGAAGACTTTTGCTACTCGTATTTGAATTACTCTCGCCTTCGACCCCGCTTCTTTTGTGTCTGCGTGATGTTCACCCCCTAAGGATCGCTAGATAAGGGAGCTATCGATCTTTTTTCTATTTCCAGGGGGGGGGATATACTGCTGATACAACTTTTAGGGATTCCTTCTCTTTAAATCGTCGATACGTTGTATAGGAAGTGATTCGCAGTTCAATTCGATTGTAATAGTGGGTTTAACCGTCTGCGTTTTATTATCCAATTTAATTGGACGGTAAATGCTGCTAGTTCACTTACTTAGACCAACTTCGTTTATGTCTGGACTTTTTAACGGGAATTTAATTTAATTGGCCAATGTGATCACTGATATTAATATTCAATTGGATATTCTGTCCTTTCGCGTATTCCAAAGTATTTGCTGTATTTAACTAGTGACAATAAATATCGCATTCCCGATGGCACCATTAGGGTGTATTGTGCTGGAAGAATTATAATCACATAATCTGTCATAAAAGTTAAATTCATTTATCTACCTTCAATTTATAACACACATTCTTGTAATATCAACACAAGTTATTACTACATTGATAATGATCTGCAAAGCCTTATCACATTTATTCAGATCGGGTTACTAGGAATCGGAAGAGCAAGGAGAGTTGCAATGAGATGAGTGGAAAAATTAGTATTTTTCAAACAATTGAACATTCATTTCAGGCTATTTACCTTATACCTCGTTATATCAATTAACTTTGCTAGTTTACTTTATTGTATAATTTCCACTTAGTATGTACTCTGTTTATTTTCTTCTACTAGATAAATATTTTAGAGCATTTTTTGTCAAACTTAAGAATGTCGAAAATTAATGTCCAACCTAAGTATAGGAAATCGCAAGCATTACGTTCTCGCAACTAATAATAAAGGCGACGTGTGGCTTTGAACCGTATATGAAGCTGAGCAAAGTAATTACACTTTCTAGCGTGCATTGTCATTGCTGTTTTTTACGTCCTATTTTCAACGTGTTCCAGTTTGGGAACAAACGTGAATTTAATTTGAAAGGCTTTCAAAAGGGTTGGCTTTCTGGTCCGCGGAGACAGGATTGAAGGCAACTTTTTCGTATTTTCAACGACCAGTCTTTCCGTATCTGTTTTAGAGTCGATACGATGTCAAGACGGTCGGTCCATTGTCAGCAACATGGCTGCGAAATTTTGTTTCAACTTTTACTTCCATTTCAGTTAATCATTCCATGGACGTTCAAGGTACTATTGCAGAGATAATCCAATTTTAAGAACTATCACACAATTTGTTTGTTTTAAGTTCATCATGAAAAATGTTTAATTAATTATTGAAGAAAATATTTCAATGTTTTGAGAGTATTTTTACACCCCACAGTAGGTACTTCTTTGAGTATTTAACTGTTACAGTTTTTTCACTGATGTATTTCTGCCGTATTGATTGTTTTATGTTATTTAAATTTTATCGCCATCTACAGTTTGGCTCGAAGAAGACACGACAAATATTTCAAGTATTGTTCTATATGCAAATTGTATTGCCTATAGACTTCTACACGATTAAGCTCGACTATCTATCTCTATTTTACGATATTATCGAAGACATACATTTTACGTTCAATCGAAATATATTCAAATATTTCACCGATGTTTTCCGAGTATTTCTTTATCGACCAATTACATTTTGGTAGATGCCCAGAGCACTTTCCAAGTCTTCACTATCCTTGATCCCGTGATAATAATACTATAATAGAATGCCGATCTCCAAAAGTCACATACATATTTATGTTTCTAGTTTCAGTATAACTACATAGAAATTTACATACCCTAATTAAGGTTCTAATTTTTGTCAATAGTAACTCATTTCTTGCCCGAAGAATACTGCGTTTAGTATATTAAACAAAGCTTACGTTTATAAACAAGTAACTTGATTTATGGAATACAATACAAATTTCCACCTTCCAAAAACTGAAACTCACACACGATGCAAGTCAACCCAGAATCCAGCGAACATAAAAAATCGACTTATTCAATTGCATTGAAATTCCAACAGTGCGCGCGTCAGTTTAAAAATCGCAAACTACCCTGGACGGCAGAGCCACCCCAAATTTTCTACATACCCAAACACATCACCACCGATCATCAACAGTTTCCAATTGTTGCGGCACGATTATTCTACCCCGCGAATATTTCCGTGCTTCCATCGCGAACGGTGTTCGAGCAAGCAGAACTAGCACGGCGTTAAACGCGACGAAACAACAAAAGCCCGCCGCGAGTCGGCGATATATTCGCGCGGAGTTTCCGAAGTGGCGGCGTCGCGAATCGAATGAAATTCCACGAACGAAATTTCAGCGGATCTCTAACTGGATTCCGTGCCCGTTGATATATTCCTGCTGGCAGAAAAATAGAATTTTCGTGTGTCTGGTCACGGAAACCGGTCACGTACGGTTTACCTCGCCCGTCCCCAATTGCACCGCCGTGCCTCGATGTCCGTATGTATATTCTGTCTGTCGTTAAATGTTTGGTAACAGGCCAACGACGCGAGAGCGTCCGGCAGAAAACTCTAACGCCCAGCAATTCGCTCGGCGACGACGGATTTTAACGAGTGGCTTAACGTTGCTCACTAATTGTCACGGTCGACGAAATTCCTAAGTGGCGTCGATCCTTACGTTCGGCCCGACTAATGCTCGTTTTCGCGTTGAACTGTCTGCCGGTAACCCCATTTCATCCTCCACCCACGCTTCGTTGCATAGAAATATATGTCACGTTTCTTTTTCCAGTTTTTCATTACTCGTCTCGCCACGTATATTCTCTACTTGGTCGGGTTCGCGTTCGTCGTTGATATTTCGTCTGTCCAATTAATTCGGAACGCGGCTCCGTGAACGTACCGGGGAATAGAACGCCGTCAGTGCGTCGTTAATTCGTAAAATTCTGTAGATTTTTGGTTTGGAAACGGTGCAACAGGGCGGCTAGATCGTTAGACACCACTCTGCGGTTGGAAGTGTTTGGTGCTGGAATAAGACAGCGCGTTCGAAAGATCAGATTTGTCGTGTGACGAAATGCTTAATCTTTGAAACGGACGCAGTGCGTAGTGAACGGCGAGGCGGTTGATTAATTAGCGAACTTTTGACCCAAATCGGCGTTTAGCGCGGAACGTTTCAACGCGTTCTGGGGAAAGGTGGATAAATACGAAATGGGAGAGTAAAGAGAAAGGAGTAGGATGTTGCAGTTATCTGACGTTGATCCTGGTATTAATTAAATAATTTGGTTGGAATTTGTTCGAATCGTGTAAAGAATGAAAAAATGGTCAGTCCTCTTACTGCGACACGATTTTAATCGACAAAGTATCGTATTAATTACAATAATATAAATACTAAAAATAAAACTCAACGCAGCCAGAAATCATTACATACGTACACGTGCAACGATATGTTAATTGCTGGCTTCCAATACATAAATAATAGAACTAACCGTTAACAGGAAAAGCCGGTCACGTGTATTCACTTATTCGACGAAATCGCTGAATCCACAGCAGACAAAAGACAGCACGCACATTTGCTATCTAACCAAGCGGTTATTGTTCCTATCGATACGAATCGTGACGGCAAGGAGGCGGTGATCCTCGAGTAAATTACACACAATCGATCCACCGATGAGAACGTCGTATGTGCGTACGGTAGTTCATATTTCATGAGGATCGGGCCGCATCAGGCATTCCAAGCAGGTTCCAAGTGTTTGTTACCGCGTCGATAAGGGTTGCTGGCTTGTTGGGGGATCGCAGGAGGAGGGGTTGTGTAACTGCAACATCTGTTGGCGTAGATCTTACGGTCTATCCCCCGCTATGGTGCCCCGCATCTGTTGTTCGGCCGTTTCGACACATCGCGAGCTTTCCATCCGTTGGGGAGGAGAAAACGACGCGCATAGAAAAGATTCAGAATCGCTAAGAGGCGTGATGATGGGCAAACTTGCGATCTCACCGTGACTGGTAAACGTTTGAGAGAAATTTCACGCTGGTTATTGATTAAACTGATAGCGAGACTACGCTCCTTCGGATAGAAACGTGATATTCCCACAACGAACAATGGGAAGGTTACTAATAGCCTGTCAAGATCGATAGTATTCCAGTGAGTGAAAAATAATTGCTTTACTTTGTTCAGTTTTTACATTCTTATGTTGATGTCCGAATGACAAATGCCGCAAATTGTTTTGGAGCTTCATTTCGCTTTGGACGGTATCAATTCGCATTTGGCACCTGGACTACAGTAAAGCTTCTTCTTTCCCCTTATTTTTCTTGGTATTTGTGGGAGGGCTCGTTTCTGGTGTTTTCTTATTTATTTTTCTTATTTATCTTCGTTTGCACTTGGCAGGGTCCCTGCGACCACGATACTTCAAACAAGAGGTCATAAAATTGTCCCCAACTTTACAGTAACAAAGTAGCTGCAGTTATATACATATATCATAAATTCTGTCTTTATTTTGTATATTAAATTTAAATAATACAAGCAAATAATAAAAGCAGCTTTAATCATTTATATTCCTCGTATACTTTTCTATATCGTATAATATTGATTAATTCTCGTTGGTTTGAATGTTTAAAAATACATACTTAACAATGGTTTATTTGAGGTATAACATTCTTGCTATTGTAATTAAATGAACGATTCTCTTAAAGTCTCATGAACAAGAAGCGTTTTACGTTCCTAGGATGGTATGTACACACTATGCTGTTCCTTTACCTAGAGCTCGAGCTGCTGAGAACTGCTTAATGACCGAAGCAAATAGTAGTATCGTACATTCTGTTAGTAGAGGACTTACCAAGGTTTGCGGTATCCTACTGCATAAATATCGGAGCATTGAACACGAGGCTTTAGAAAATGGAGTACATATGTACCAGTTGAAACTAGAATACCAAAATCTTGAATGCACGTTTCTCGAAAAGGATATGATGCTTCTAACTGGTGCAATTGTACGAAGGAATGATTGATTATGATGATTTAATAAATTTTTCACTTAGGTTAAAAGCAAGCGAATTTTTACCATTTACCGTGTAACAACTTTCTTGTGTCTCCACTTTTAGGGTGAACATTTTTAGCGTGCCGTGAAGTACAATTTTCGATCACAAGTCTTGCGTAAAGCTTTCCGACATCTGCTTGAATCTTCGATTTCTTCCATGGGGGGAGAATATTCCAGAGCGTGACTGACTCGTGAAATATTTCCACGAAGTACTACTTCGTAAAACTTTTTCCTACCTTCCCTTTTTTGTGTCCGATGAAGGATGTCCCTTTCTTTGACGTTCAGGCATGAAGAAGAAAATAATTCTTTTTTTTTCTAAGTCTATATGGTAGAGATGGAGATTTTACGAAAATGTAAAAATATTTGATGCGTCATATCGCGGGGAAAAGCCTTGGAAAACTAATTAAAGTAATATTATATTTATTTAAGGAACCACAATAATAATCTTATTACAATAATCTGTTGGGTACCATTTATCTTTGATATCCAGAATACTGTTTTTAAGAATATAATCATACGTTAAAACTTGTATACTTGTATGCTTATTGCTTACATTCGAATTTATTATAAATGATGTCTTTGAATCTTCTTATCAGGACTTCCATTTCTGCTTATAAATTCTTAGATAGGATATTGAAAATCTGCGCGCTGGAAATGCTCGCCCATATATTAGGTAATCTGATGAAACCGCTAGCAGGTTTCATCCTTCTTTCCATCCCCTTCTGCATTCTTTGTAACCTCGGTTACCAAAGCTTTAAATATAATTTCAATTTTGACATGTTGGCAGATTCATTCAGAATTCCTTTCAGGAAATTATTCAAATATAACTGCAAGGAAAGTGTGTTTAAACTATGAACTAGTACATTAATGTACACACACTACAGTTAAAATAAACTTAAGCAGAGAGGTACCGAGCATGCTCACTGCAAAATAATTACTTTAAAACAGAATTATACCTACTCAAACAATCCGCTTATCGTTCACTTTGTCAATCGCAAAAAGCAAACTCAAAATGGTCGAATATAAACAACTGTGCCAAACTTGCAGAAAAAAGAAAAGTCGTTCGAGAGAAAGTGCCCATTCCTCGACGCCATGCTCCACGGAAAGGAAGCTCGTAACAAACCATTTCCATTCTCACCGCACTTAAACTATCGTCCGACCGTCTCACCGGGACTGATGAAACTGTAACAATTTCTCACTTGCACCGGGAAGAATCTTCCCCTATTTCGCATCGGACGATTTTACCATCGCCGCGCTCAGACACACTTCCGTTTTAATGGCATGCAGAGACTCGACGGAATCTGTGACGATCCTTCCCAGGGCGGCTGTGTGACGCGCCACGTCCCCGCTGCAGTAAATTCATCTTCATCGTAAATCTCTGCAACCTGTCCCACACCCTCTTCGATATCTCGACGCAATAAATACGAATCGTCGACGCGAGTATGTTTAACTTCTGGCTGTCGACTGGAGCAGCCTCGATTTTCCGCATGGCACACGCATCGGCCGTACGTCCTGATTTTCACGGGGAATTAAAAGTTCTACCCGCTTCCGGCGATATACAGAGACCGAGAGGGTTTCCGGTGGCTCCTTCGTGACGATGAATTTCCCTTGAGATCGTCGTGGTTGCTTTTCCCTAAGTTTCCATAGCTGGACCGCCTGCCTCTTCCTTTTCTGTCCACCCCCCTCAGACGACGTCCTTGCTGTACGGAGCTTGCGTTCAGAGAATATTCGTTGGGAATATTCTGGGTGCTTTATTTGACGTTGTTTGTTGATAGATCATTATTTCAGGTGGGATGTATTTAGAATTATTTGAGGAGTAAATATAGAGAGGCTCTCGGGAGGGTTACAGAAATTAAGATTCTTTTGAAAAATCTTTTGACAAATATCAATCAGTAACTGCTATTGTTCTATTAGTCAAAAATAATCACTGTTGCTTCGATCAGAATGATGACAAAATTTTCATAGACATATATACTGATAAAGTGATACTAGTACGTTACTACCTTTATTTCGATTTCTCGATTCCACAAGTTATTGAATCATTCCCGAATACCATCTTCCATTTCATCTCTTAATTAAAGGAAGTTAAAAAAGAGATACACCTTTCTCTTTCACAACCATTTATCTCAGACCAGTCTGATACAAACAGTCCTCATCTACTTCAGACCCGAAGTCCCCCATACCAGAACTGACAATGAGCCTTGACCAAACCTAATCAGCACGGAACTTAATTTAATGATCGGTAGATTTTCTCCTAAGGAAATAACGCTGTATCGCGTCCGTTGTGTTCGTCGTGCACTACCATGCTCGATCATTAAAACAAAGCACTCCCCTCCATCTCGTATACTCAGAGGAAAAACCATCTTGGAAGTGTTCATGGAAAAAGTTGCCGCTCTCCGCTGTAACAAGTTTTCAAAGTCGCTTGTTCCGTATCGCCGGCTCGCGACACATTCAGCGTGTACAAACAACGCAGACACTTATTCGCATACGGTGGGGTGCCTTCTTGGCTCTCGCGAACGCACTCGCGGCTCTTTCGCATTTCCCGAGGGACGACCGGGTTGGATGGAGATGGCAACGCGAAGAAATTGATTGAGACGTATCTCTGTCTGAGACGGATATTAAAACGGTCTGCGCAGGAAACGAGGAAATAACTGTACGGGTGTCGAGAGATCAAGAGAATTTCCTGTTTGACAACGCGTAGAAAGGCGTTCACGCGTGTTATTTCGCCTGGTCGCGAAAAATGGTTACTTTATCTCGAGGGAGAGAAGAATAGTATTTAACACTCGAAGGAAGTTTCCACGTGGAAGAGAGAGCCCGAGGCTTATTTCAATCCGATAGATACATTTTTGTTAATTGCCAGTGTTTAGAATTTGCCAGGAAGTTGCGATTGATAATACGCATTAGTGTTGAGAAATTATGTCTGGAAAGTATAAGTCATTGTCATTTATACGGTTCTGTTACCGTTGAGGCAGATGCTTTGGTGGCTATCAGTTAAGTGGATGCATTTTTAAATGTCTCTTGGCTGAGAGTAAATTTGGATGTGGGCCATCTGCAGTTACGACGTTCGCGGCTTTTGGACCATTCTGAGAGGTTCTCCGATTTTTTTTATTTTCCTATTTTGATGTTTCGTACAAATAACTTTTTGCAACATATTTGTGTTTGGTACAATATTGTCGCCAGATTTGTTCTATTATTTTTTGAAAATTCTATATTAAGCTTAGGGGTAGTTGATATTGGTAGCTACCTAATGTTCACACTCTGTGTATGAATAATAGGTAATGTAAAGGGAGCACTCGTAAAGAAAATTGTACACATTTTTTGCTTGGATACATAAGGAATTATTAAGGATACGTGCATAAAATAGCGATCACGAAACGTAAGATAAGGAACGAGCGATAAGCGCGTGGCCTATGAATACAAACAAAACATAATGAAATAAAAATTGCTTGATTAGTAAGATTACCAAGATTAGGTGGCACGTTAACACATCTTTCGCATGTCAGAGATCTTAAATTCTTCACAAAGCAACTATATGAAATTTATGCAAGAACGCGATACGGATGAATATAAAATTGCAGAAGAAAGGAACCGTTCTGTTTGACGATGGAAGGAGGGAAATCGCGAACAGATAAATCGAGCTGTCTGAACGGCCGGATTAAATTTAATAATACAGATACAACCAATCTCGGAGAGTAGTGGGCGGCTGCCTTCTATTCGTTAATTATTAACTATGCTTGAAACGCACGCAGCGTCAGATGAGTCGAAAGAACGCTTCGTTTCGACCTTTCGAGAGCTTCTTTCGCTGTTGCGTGCGCGGAAACAATTTATGCTCAATAAATTATTCAATCGAGGCGAGTACCGTTACTCTTCAATTTAGTTGCTGCCACTTCCTCGCGTCGTAACCAGGATGGCCATCGGAAATTCGATATGAACACCTTGATAGTTATATCGGAAATGTATTAGACATTAAATACACAGGAAGTGTAGTAAATGAGCAATTGCCGCGGAAAATTGACGTTTCTCGCATTGTTAATGTGATCAATAGTATCTATCTCGATGTTCTTGACAGATGTTTATGTCGTAGAAAATGAAGTTCAATTCTCAAACGATGGTCCTAATTTGCCATACAATATCTTATTCTTACCTGTTCTACCTGATGATTATTATAATCTTATCTAAACTATCGATGAAAATTGAGGTCGGTATTTCGGCTGAGTTCAAAGTACACAGTATAACGATTGATTTAAATTATCCAGCACGTAAAAAAGAATCTATGAAGTTGGTACGCTTATGTATAAAACCTGAAATTATTAACCGAGCAATCTTGTTTATTTAACGTTTACGAACTACAAACTGTTCCTTATTACATACTGTAATATATTTAGTTTAGTTTCAGAGGTGGCAACCTTTCACCTATTATTATAATTAAGTCACATACTTTCCCATCGTGGCGAATATAATCCGTTCACGTCATATTTGCATCGTTACATAGGGAACATAATCCGCTATTATAAAATGTCCACACTAAGAGTTCCACAGAAAATCGATGCTAAAAGCGCTCAGAATCTGACACCTAAAAAGCTTTATTGCGTAAGGTCCAACAAAATTCAATGTTCTTAAACCCTAAAGTACCGGCTTATCCATAATGTATAAAGCACATCCTTTCCAGCGGTTGCTCGAATCGTTCGGACCGTGTTAGCCCTGTATACAACTAACGCGGGCTTACACCTGTCAGAGCAATTTCGTCGTACCTGGATCATGCGTCTCTCGAAAAGTCGACCGCTAAGAGATTGCGCCCAACAAATGAAATTACCCCGCGGCCGTGCAGCCACTTTCTTCGCTGCTGCGGACCCCACCGTCGATTATCATCTCCAAACTTTCACGAGCCCGTAATAACATTGACGCTCACGCTCGATGGCCGACCCCCGAAAGAATTTAATTAGCGAAATGAATAAATTTCTGATGAGCCGGGAGCAATATTTTTTCACCGCCACGAAGGATACGATCGCACGTTCCGATTAATATCGTGAGAAGTGTTTCCATTAAACGCTGTATAATGTTGATAACTGTTTGCGAGTTGGGCGAAATTTATTGAGGGGACCTTTGGTGGTCTCGGGGAAAGATAAAAGAATTTGTTTTCGATTTTCTTTCATATTTGTAATTACTTGATTTACTGGTTTGTTGTATATTCTAGTTTTTCCAGCTTTTGCTATAGCGTGAAAGCTTTTTACTTTGAAATCATTTATCCGATTGAAATTCGTATTAAAGCAGTAATTAGTTTATCGGTAAACTTGTATATTTTATGATTTATATAATTCTCTTGGTTTGCTTATATAACAAACCCGTCTTGCAAGTTTCAGTTTGGTTTTTATACTTTTTCCGATTTGACATATTTCAACAAGCGTCACTGAACATTTAATTTCTTTACAGAACACATATTTTCCCTCCGCTTCTTAAGTGAGACGTAAATTCAAAACGCGGAGAGCAATTTTCAATTGCTCTGGATAAACTTCAATTTATCTGTGTATACTCATACTACTTCAAAGGAGTTGCAATTACTCTCCAACTCGTCGAATTTCAAGACTAACCGAAGGTCCTGGAGCCTTTAATAAGCGTAATATCTTACGACTTCAATCGATTCTGCGCCATTCGTTCACAGAAATGAAGATAGAAGTCGCTTGTCCTTTGTATCTCGAGCCACATTGTTTAACGGAAAACAATGCTCATAATTTCCACGCGAATCTTAAGTGGTGGCGGGGCGAAAACTTTCCAGCAGTCGATAGAACTCCTCCTTGGCGGGACGAGGGATGACAAAAATTCGAGGAAGGAATTTCGATTGCATTGTTTCATCTAAGTGAAAGCGCTGTGTCTATCCGTCTAACAAGGATGTTCCATTATAATGCCTCGACAAAGCAGCGTCCAAAGTCACGGTCGATTGTCTCTCCCCGAAGGAAATATTTCTTGTCGAGTATTATCGAGCCCTTGCCTTCGGAGCAAGATTATTCATGACACGATTACACGTCGCCGGCAAGCTCATCGAGCGTCCGCTTAAAAATGAAATTCGATTAATATAAATTTTCCTTCCCATTAAAGGTTATATGTCATTACTTTACTGGATACACTTTATACAATCTTTGAGAATGAGGCGTAATAAATTCTAGTGATTCAGGTTAACCTTCCTTCTCTACTTGAAAAGTTCACAGGATGTGATCGGTTTCTCTATACTCTCTTATTAAAGAATAAAGTAATAGTTACTCGATTTAAACATTAAATTTGATCAATCTCCCCCGAACTGCGCACGTAGTTCGAAATAAAAAGAAACCACCTATCCACTAAACATATTCGTCCAAATTTAAAATCTAAATAACAGCAGTGTCGCATCCTCGACACAAACTTTGAAATGCGAAAAGAGCTCCTCCGCACTATACAACGTTCCATAGAACGTCACCGTCGAAATGCAAACCCTTTTACTGGAAATCCCCATCGAAAGTTTCCATTCTCATAATCGCGATACCTCGAGTACGCAGGCTGGCGTTTCATATCGACAGGGGAATTCACGTCCTGTCGTCGTGAATCTTAACGGAACCACGCTGGTACGATTTGCTCCAATTACTAGTGGGGGTTTGCCATAAAATCTGCGGCCAGAGCGGTTCCTCGCGTTGTCTGCCACATCGTGTACGTGTATAATCGATGTTTACCCCGGGGAGATTTCGCGGCGTCTAACTGTCGCGTGACTCATTTCAGGCGGCGGTCTGGCGCGTCCGAAGATGACACTGAATCTGGACGCTGGAAACGGGACGAACGGCAGCGGGAACGGTGGTCAGCTTCCGCCGAAAAAACCAGGCGGCCTGAGCCTTGGATTGCCACTGGAGATTAATACCTCCCGTGGATCCGCCGACCTGGTTGACGTGGACCTCCCCCTGGAGAGACAAGGGTAGGTCTCTCGAATATCTTGGCTTGCGTAACTACTACGTCGCCGTATTGCCTGCACATTCTTCACTTACAATTACGGCCATGGTTGTTTTCTCGGGAATGTTGACGAAAAATTTATGGAGAACTTTTTGGCCAAGGCGTGGGTTTAATACTTAGAACGTTTCCGGATGGAAAGACTTATATTCGCAGAAAAGTTGGGGAACGTTGATGCATAGAACAGACGAGAGTTGCATTCGCACTGGGTCGTCCAGTAACGGGATAGCAATTGTAGACGTTTTCATTAAAGGGGAATGAAAGTTTTCTTCATTTTTTTGGCAGGTGGTACCACGGATCTATCACAAGAATCGAGGCGGAAGCTGTCCTACGACTTCTTAGAGAAGGAAGTTATTTAGTGAGGAACAGCGAATCGACCAAGCAGGACTACTCTTTATCCTTGAAGTAAGTTCGGCATCTTTTTAAGGTTTTAAATCAACTTGACTTGAAATCGTGGCCGTTTCCCATAAGTGATTTTCCAACAACCTAATAAAAAATCAAAAGAATAAAACAGACGTAACGAAAGTAACTTCGAAAATGATAAAAAAGTTAACAACAGTAAATAAGAAACAAGTAGGAAACTTTTATTGAATGTTAGTGATTGAAATGTGTAACCGATTATTGTATTAACATTTTCAGGAGCGCTCGTGGTTTCATGCACATGCGCATCCAAAAGAACGAAGAACTAAATGCTTACATCCTGGGACAGTTCAGTAAGCCGTTCGACAGCATACCGGAAATGGTTCGCCACTTCAGCGTGAATCGTCTTCCGATCCGCGGCGCCGAGCATATGTGTCTTCTGCATCCAGTCATAGCTCAGCTTTTGTAGCGCATTTATCGTAGCGCCGTTTAAGGCGCTTTCCACTTTTTGATATTCCCTTTACCCTGGAGAATATTCGCAAAACCTGTATGGTACTCCGAACATTGTTTATAATAAGGAAAGACGAAAGAATCGTTGCGCATGGAAAACGATGTTCTACACCCTCTGTCCCAAAAATAACCGGAATGGCTCTAGTTTAACGAAATTAGTGGTGCTATCTATTGTTATGCGATTGATTTATGAAGTGTTAACTTTCCTTACCAATCTGTAAAAATTGCATCAGATTTCGTTCAGTAAAAGCCAAGATACGATTCATTAAGTGACACTAGTTTGTATACATCGGTCGAAAAATGAATAAAGAGCAAAGAATCAACATTATCTGTGATAAAAACGGTAAAGGTGCTACAGAAACGTTCCAAATGCTTAAAATCGCTTATGGAGATAATTGTTTGTCACAAACACAAGTTTTTGAGTGGCATCGACGATTCAGAGAAGGCAGGGAGGATGTGGATGATGATAAACGATCAGGCCGATCAATTGAAACGATGACCGAAGAAAATATCGAAAAAGTGCGTGATTTCGTGAAAATTACGAAAAAATCTTCAGTGAGATTTATGGAAAGGGAACTAACAAAACAATTATCTCCATAACCGATTTTAGCATTTGGAACGTTTCTGTAGCACGTTTACCGTTTTTATCACAGATAATCTTGATTCTTTGCTCTTTATTCATTTTTCGACCGATGTATACAAACTAGTGTCACTTAATGCGTCGTATCTTGGCTTTTACTGAACGAAATCTGATGCAAGTTTTACAGATTGGTAAGGAAAGTTAACACTTCATAAATCAATCGCATAACAATAGATAGTACCACTAATTTCGTTAAACTAGAGCCATTCCGTTTATTTTTGGGACAGAGAGTGTATAGGAAAGTCTAGAGTGCAACACGGGAGGTTCTTGCTACTACAATGTTAATTAACAATATTTTCACGTCACCGATATTATTGCACGTGCGGGGAGTGATATTTTCCGAATTTTCATTATCCACTTTATTGTATTAATTTCACATTTCTTCGTATATTAAATTTGTTACTTTAATACTCGCAAAGTATGTTGAATATATAATTAATATTGCATTTTCTTACACTTTAAACAAGTTGTTTATTTCAATTGCACAAAACATTCGACGAGGCCGGTGATTGATTGTTTTATTTTACACAACAAGCTCACGTAATCATTTGAAATAAATAACAGTCCTGTAATTATCACTCTTGTCTCCTTGCACCTTCAATAATATTGGCATCACTGGGAGAGTAAGATTGAAAATATTGAATACTCGACGAACCAGTATCACATTTGATACTCCACTGAAATTTCTGGTCTAGTCTACCGATCCAATTTGAAGCCGTTTAACGATTGATATTTCCGAGCTTCCGTGATAAATCGAGAAAAGGAAGACAATTTAGAGCGTTCGAATCGATTCATATGGGCGCAACTATTCACGAGAGTAACACAGTACAAAGATTGTAATCGCTGAAACGTTTTTGTAGATTCAACAAGCGACCTTGATGTTAATTCCACTCGTTTATGTAACCCATTAATGATTCGACCTTTGCCTGACTCGTGTCTAGAAGCTTTATTAGCATCATAGAGAAGGATTAGTTAACCCAAGACATTAATTGCAACGCTTCGACGATATTATTCCGACCGTAGAAACAGACTCTCGTTATACCACATCGGATACCTTCGAACAGAAGAGAAGCGTCTTTCTATTGGAAAATGACGTTCAATGGTGGAGTCACGATTAAGAATGTTTTATAGAATTTCTCTCGTCTTCCCCAAAAAACATCGCGAAAATCTACCTCTCTGTTAGAGGTATGCGTGTTTTTATTTTTTCGGTAAATTGGTCGATTCCTCGGACTCGATTGGTCGACGCGACGAATTTTTCAACAGAACGGTTCGCGTTGGAAGGAAGAAATCTTTGAATACTGTAACAAAAGAGACTCTGGATTTTCAGACGGATTACAATATAATATAAGAAGCGTGTACAGCGTTTGCTTGTGCAGAAAGATTAATAGATCGAATAATCTTGGCGTCGTGAATGGCGAGTCGTAGTGTTAGAACGAGGGTAGTGTTCGAGGATGCATCGCAAGAGCTTTACGAAATGGTTGTTCCTTGTGCTCGTGGTTCACGTAGCCACGAGTTTCGCGTAAGAAACTATCGATGGGATCAGAGTCGGTGTACGACAAAGATGATAATCTAGCAAGGCATGAGATAATACGTACTTAGATTTAGGTATACATACGCGTAGTTGGCCGACATGGCCTCTACAATGGAGCTGGAAGCCAAAGAAAAGAGGTAGGTCGTGTTTTCGTTCGTGCGAGGAAGGGCGAAAGAATTGGAAAATATGAACGAAGCAACGCAGCTACGGTTGCTATATAAATGCCAAAGTTTAACGCTAATCGTGTAATCATTTAATCGGGGTTCAGTTGATCACTGTCGCGAATAAGCGATTGGACTCAGATCAATATTTTGATCGACCTTTAATTTTCGTTGGTACTGCGAATCGAAAGTTAGAGAAATGAAATTTATGGACGCGAGTATGATAAATTAAGCATAATAATTTTTCGTCCGGGCTGACCAGAGAAATGAGTAAGATAAAGAGAAAGAAGAAAAGATAAGTGAAAGAAGGAAGTGGATTAAGACGATCGAGGTCAGCCAATCCGTACCATCGATGGCTCGTCACTCGAGTCATCCGTCCGACAGTCTCTTATTTTTTGGGAGATTTTTGCGAGAGGAGGTAACCGATACATATTTTTTCATGTGATAGGAATTTGTTACAGAGGATAGCCTAGTTTCACCTGTGATCTGTTACTTAGTTCCCTTTATCCGTGTCTGTTGGTCGCTGTGTGCAATATTCTCGTACGTACGACTATGATAACGATAATAATAATGCTAATAATAACATTAATAATACTAATGATAGTGCAATGGTAAGAAAGATTAGTGATTAAGTCGCTATTGTAATTGGGTAATCAGCAACGACGCGTAATCAGACGCGACACGAGAGACGTCCGTGGTGTTACAATAATTATTTCGAGGTAAGAATTCGATTCGCAATGGTTGTGAGCGAATGTTCTGTTGGTCAACCAAGTATTTGATTTGCCATCGATTAGACAACCACGAATGCACGTCAAATGTAGCGAGTGCCGCAGTGTTAGTAGCGTTTCGAATAATTTCTTCGAAGATTATTTGGCTCGCGGTAGCTCTGGTCGACTTCAATGAGAATCACCCTCGAACGTTGATACTAGTCGTAGCATATTTACATTCTCAATTCTTATCCCCGTCAACGTTGTATTTGGCACTCTCTACCGTACTCCCTCGATTTTAGGTTCGGTGTAATGCATACACGTTGTAATTTAAGCTGCCAGTATTATTAACTGTAATCGATAATGCATATCCATGTTAACGTTTAAGACATTATATTGTCCTCCCACGCCCTTATCGACCGATTATGGGTACCGAAAAGTATAATCTATCTGTATGTATATTTATTTGGCATTCTATTTATTGCATTGTGTCGTTATAAACCAGTGACCTTACTGTCGTATGGTTCCGTGTATACCGTTGATTTAATCGTAAGGTCATAGTGACGTAATTCATGGTAATCTTATTATTATTAGATATTTAGTGAACGTAGAAGTAAAACGTCATTCATCCAGGTGAGAAAAAATAATCACACGTTTAAGGCAGTCGTAAATTATGTGGTAGACACTAACTTGTAGATACTTCCTGTACCTTGAAATTTATATGATGTAGCATTTAGCTCCGACGTATACATCCAATGTACGTATACATAAATATTCTATTATTATTACCAGAAACACTTAGCGCATAGTCGTTTATAGGAGGTACAATCCCAACTGCGAGATCGGATGTAATCGAAAAGGAAACGAGAGGCATGCCCGATATTCTGTAGACACAATTCGAGCGCTGTATACACTTTTTATGTAAGCGGTCTTCGAACGGTGTGATGTGCAATAAACGAAAAGCGATCTAGTGTGGTCGCGCGATGCGTGGTGCGATCAGGTATTTTTGTTTTAGCATGGCACACCACCGATGTTCCAAATCGACTTCACTAGATAGTCTTGTGTACTCCGAAACTCCTTCTTAATAATAAAACATTTAATAAAACAACAAACGTCGGTTTCCATTATCCTTTCTTATCTAGAAGTGTGTATATTAAACATTTAGCTAAATGAACATTGTTTCATAATGAAAGTGACAGTAATGTGAAATATGATAATTTAGAAATAATTCCTTGTTGACATTTCGATTGTACATTTCCATTGTTTTATTTTTATTTTTTGTCCACGAGTTTGCAAACATTTGTGCACTGATATAAAAAAATAGTGATATTCTAAAAAGAATAATAATAATAATAATAATGGAAAGCAAAGGGTATGGCCGAAAAGAGCTGGATATTTCACGTTTCTCGTACTATAATTACATTCTATTCCGACTAAAATTGATCTTACTGTATACAAGACTTTGGAATAATGATTTAGTGAGAAATACTTTTACAAAATATGCAATGGATGATCACAGTTTTATTCAGCCTTAAACTTCGTCGTCTTCGTTTCCAGATTCTTGACCCTCTGTATCTGTTGCAGCTGGTTCTGCCAGCTGTAACAAGAATTTCTCAATTTATGCATCACATTACCTGAAACCGGGCAAATCATTTATTTTACCTCTTCTATTATATCCTTGCCCGTTTCTTGAGATGTCCTTCTCATACTTCGTCTTTCTATAAAAATAAAACAATGAATGTAAAGGCTTCCTTTATGAACTGGGGATAAGATAAAGTGCCCCAATCTGCAATCTTGTAAACGTAAAAAAAATCAAACAAAATTGTAATACAACTAATTATTATATTTACTCGTATTTGAAACCACTGTGGTTTCTCAGTCATTAAGATATTGAGAACAAATAATCTAATTCAACTAGTATAATATCTAATTGCTTATTCTAAACATGCAAGAAAAAAACTTAATAAATTGTAAACGCATATGTGGATGCTTTTCGTTTCAAACTTAACTAAAACACAAAAAAGGGTCATAATGAGCGACAACATAATTTTGGGCAGATGGTTACGATCATTTCTTTCTTAGTTTACTTAGTTAATTTAAAAAAAAATATACATATTAATTCATCAAGAATATTGAATTATCCTGGACGTACTTGAGGCGTTAGAACCTCGCCTTTCTAAATGCTTTCGTGACGTCACAGTGCCGGACGGTGTTCGATCCTGTAACGCAACAAACGTCATAATTTTTGAAGGCGTAAAACGCAGAGAATGGAATAATTACCAATGATCGATTGTCTTCGATACGATCCTCGCAATATCCAGGTCCGCAGACATCCAACTTATCCCGTATCCGTCGACTTTTGTACATTTTACCGTCGGTACCCTTTACCATCCCTTCTGTCAGTTGCACCACCTCCGGCCCCCATTGGGTAAGGAAGTGCCCCATGCGCATTACCCTCTGCTGAGGGGTTGTAGTCGTGTGACTTCCACCGCAGTATCGATTGCACAAATGGTCTCTAACGTTAAAAAATACGTCTCGAATAAAGTTGGTATCTTTCAACGTCTAATAACAAACTTGGTTTAAAAAAAACACTAACATGCATTCTGAAATTGACATTTCTACCTAGATTCAGCACTACAAATTTTTATATTGAACCATTTCGATAGGAATTATCTTTAATTTTTATTGTTTTTCAGAATTTCGAAATCATTGGTCAAACAAATAATATTATTAAATTGAATAAACATCTTTACAATAGGATATAATGATCTATGAAAGTTAAACATACTTCTTTAAGTAATAGACTTTTCTCACTTATGTACCTAGGGGTCTTCACAAGTGTATCAGCTTTCGCACCCTTCTGCTTCCTAGCTTCTTCCTGAATGGCTGCCTCAAATTGAATCATATTTCTGCTATGAGGTAACCTCCTGTGTTGCTTTCTAACTTGATCCAATTCGTAGGTAAGGTATGGCTTCATACTCATGGTGCATGGTAATGTATCGACTTTGAATTTCGGTGGTGCCTCCATTTTCATAATCACTTCTTTGTCGCAAGATATGCATTGAACATCTCTGAACACACCAAATTTCCTCTTTATAGTTTAACTTTCAACGTGTCAAAGTTCTACGAATTATTTTACATTCATCGATCGAATACAAAGAGAAGGGATTTTTTTACAATAAATAGGTGATGTGTAACTGTTATAATAATAAAATGGTTCTTCATACTTATTTTTAAATGTATAATTTCTGTACTGTGTATTTGCGTAATGATTTGATAAAGAAAAAAGGTATTGATCAAATCAATTTACCTAAGTATCTTCTTAGTTCCAGCTGCCTCATTTTCCTGTCTCGCGTCCGCCACCTGCTTCAATTTTTCCTGAAGTGTCTTCAATCGATGATTCACGAAATCTTTCAGAGGTGAAATTTCGATTTTATCAACTTTTCCCTCAATCTCCTTTTGAACTTCTTCCAAAGCGTCCTGCCAAATCGTTTCCTGTTTCCCTAGTTTACTAATTGCTTCTTCGAGACCTTGCGCGAGATCATCGCATACAGCATCGAATTGATCATAAGATACCTACGAAACCAGTCATTTGTTATGGGCCGTTATTTAATTTAATTTTCATTGTTACTCGTCGGTTGAAAATCGACAGACCTTCCTATTTATTGTTTGTGCGTCAGCTTTATCAGCGAGTGCTTCTTCCAGATCTTCTCTGTCAGCCTTGATTGCCTTCAGAAGTTCTACTTGCTCTAGCAGCGCCTGAGAAGTAAGTAATTAGGAACAGTTGTAGAAATAATAGTCACCGATTGTTCGTCGCATGTTCCAAGCGCTTTAGAGTTTAAGTGTTATTATAAATGAAAATTATCTAACGATGTATATATTCACGTGTAGGTACAGGTAAATAACTATTGAATTACCTATTCTTCTATTTTGTAACATTACAATATTAAAAAGATGCTATGAAATAGTGTTGTGGAAGCTGATGTTCCACATTAATTTGGTGACTTTTACTGACTGTGATATTCCGGTGCTATTTATTTATTATTATTTATACATGTCTGGCTTATAATTTTCTTTGCACATACATATAGGGGATTAATGCTCCCGGCATAGTTCAATTTGTTTCGTTCTTATTTTACAGTGACTAAAAAGTTTTAATGATAAATGAAAAAAGTATATTATGGAACGAGTGGTTAAACAACATAATTAGGAATTAATGGAACAATGCAACTGATATGCGAGTCAAAGTGAGAATTGCATTTTGGAAATTGAACATGACAATACCGTAACGTGTAAGGGAAATAGTGGGAAGTATTGATATAATGCAGGTAAAGATGAAACAAACGATAAATTAGTTGAAAAATATTGAACACGATAATCCAGTGTACTAACATTAAGGTGCAATTCGCGATTTTCGCGATCGTCAGTAAGACGATCTGCCGTTTGGTTCAGTTTCTCCATTTCATTTTGGATTTCTTGAATTTTCGAGACTACATCCTCCAGATCACTGTGGCCGGAAGTACCAGCTGTTGGTGCGGTCTCCAATTTCTGATGGAAGCACGTTATATCCTTTTCCACTTTTAATAATCGTTCCTTCATAGTTTGCAGTTCCGTTCCTATTGCGTCAATAGTCTCTATCCATTCTGCAGGTGTTTTCAGCATTTCTGCCTGCCCTTCTTTATCGGTGTTCGTAGACACTGCTGCTCCTGTATCTTGCATCTGTACCGATTCCGTGGTTTCTACGTGTTCAGTTCCCATAGTCGATTGCGTTCTATCACTTAATTCGTTTTCTGCGTGTTGCGCTTGGTCGACGTGTACAGATTCCTCCGCCGTGGTTGGAGCTGATCCCATATAAATAAATGAAATAAATTGACAATGAGTATTTGACTTAGGGAACGGTATCAGATTTTCTAAACTGAACAATGAAGATGCTGGATGTAATTTATAATTTTTGCTGCAGAAGCTTTCCAAACTTGTCACGTATTCAATGCTACCAGAAATCCTATAATATTCATAATTAATATTGAGACATACCAGAGATTGTTAAGAACGCATTTGTAATTCACAGACGTGCAAGGAATTTAAAAAGATCGTGGAAGTATCAATAATATTAACGACAATATTACGTAGTATTTATTAGTACAATTATAAAAAGGAAACATATTATAAGCTGCTAAAATGGTGGATAATTTGACTATAACGAAAATAAACTTACTTACAATACGTTTAATGAATTTACCTGCGATTCCCACGCTTGCCGTCTTCTCGTTTAAACTCTTCAAATCATTCCTTATTTGTGCAACTTCCTCTTGCAACGTGACTACGTCGTTGTGCATTTCTTTCACGTCTATTCCACCTAGAAGCTGATTTATCGAAAGTCGATTTGCTGGCAGCTGTTCTTGTTCTTCAACATTCAACTCGCCGCCCATTTCCCCAGCTTCATCTTCCTCCTGGCTAGCGAATAGTTCCAAATTTCTAACTAACTGATCCAAATTGCTGACAGTGTTTTCTAAATTCGCCAGTCTCTCTTCGACGTTAGTAGAGGTCCCTTCGACGGTAATTGCTGTTTCGCCCTTTATTACATCTTGCACCACTTTCGTCAACTGTAAAAAAATATATTGAGATACAGGGAACTATATGAACTTTTTAGTGTATCTTACGGAATCAGGTCACGTGGAAAGTATAGGGATGAAAGAATATATATTATAATAATTTCGCTTTGCTGCAGTATTTATACGAATTTGTAAGGAAAGGTCGCATTCATTTATAATTATTATAATTCAATTCACGTATTGAAACATAGATGCGTTGCTTTCAAGCTGAATAAAATGGTCAAGTGAAATTATACCTTATCAATACCTTCTTCAGTAGCGTCCAATCTTTTGGTAATGTTGATAATTTGCCAGACATCGGTCATGGGATCAGTGAGTTTACCTTTGAGACGTTCAACAAGCTCTGGTGTATTGGCTAATTCTTCCAAAGCTTGAAATCGTTGTTGAAGCTCGTTCACCTATATAAACGTTTCAATTTTTTCATATATTTTTACCTTCTCAACGGCAAAGGATATAATATACCTTATAATATCAAATAAAATATTGCAATAATTTAATACAAAGAAAATAGAATGTTCACTGGAGTGCAAAATTGTAGGATTACTAAATTTTGGACGTAACATGATCGATATTTGAAGTGCTGTAAGTTCGTGAAAAAAATCGTACAACAACCTATCTGGGCACATTTTAAACCAAAATTGCAAAATTGATGTGCGATGTTTGTTTGCTATTTTATTGCACCTTGAATTAGAATAGCATTAGAATATTTTTGTAACCCAGTGTATTTTCGATTAAATAGTGTAGTAAATATATTGCAGTGTAGGTTAATATATGTAAATGTAGATAAGCATTGAAATATTTTGTTTACTGTCTGCTCGAGTCGTCTGAAACCCAATGCGCTAGGGGTTGCACCATCTACGATTGGTTCCACAAATATTACAGTTTTGTATTCACCTTCCGTTCCAGGACCAACAGTCTGTTGCGCGCCTCTGCTCTTCTGCGTAGGCGCACCTGCGTGTAATTAAGCAAATTAAATTTGATGGACTCAAATTATTATTATTATTAATTTATTCAAACTTCATAATAATGATAGATCCGTTCAAAGTTTTCGGAATTGCGCTCCAAATTCTTTATTCTAGTATTCGGGGACAAAATTAAGTTTGTAGACCTTTCCCATTGATTCATAAGTCGTGATTTAATTTAATTCCTGAATCATGTTTTAGTTATCGATACTTTGGGGCGCGTTTCGTAATCTTCATTTCCCGAATGAGAAATATAAGAAACCAGTGTACTTTTGATTAATAAGTGATTAAAAGTAGTTATCAGAGATCTCAGGGAGACATAATCCCAGATATTACTACAAGGGAGGGACAAAAATATTAAAAATGAAAGGAAATAAAACAAAGCGGAAATGAGTAAACGAAACATTCAAAGTACACGTAGAAATTTGATGGAAATATTTCTGCTCGATTATATTAAAATAATAGCATATAAAAGTATAAATTGGAAGTATGAAAGTCTTCTTTACCCTCTGTTATTACATCTACTCTCATCTCTACATCAGGGGTGGTCTGATCGCGTTGCTTTTCGTTATTTGCCTCGTCGATAATACTGTATTCCTGAAGATACAACGATGGCCCAGGTTGTAATGAGCTTACCAACGTCTGAAAAAAACATGTAATGTTTCTCATTTCATTGAAAATTTACATTATGTTAATACAATTGAAATATACTTTATTTCACCTTGATTCTATTAGCATCGTCACCGCGATACTCGACTTTTGTCGTTTGCAAGTGTATCTCGTGCAATAAAACATGAAGGAAATTATGGAGGAGATTTAAATTCACCGCCCCAACCTAGACGCGAACGTAAAACGATGTACCTGTCGTTAAAGTATTTCTTATCTCTCGATTCGTGAATGCACTTTGCATACGCAAGCAGCATAGGGTAAGTTTTGTTTACTTCAGGTGTTCCCAGTGCGAGATCCAACATTCGCGGTAAAGAGAGCTGTAGGCTAGCTACATTTTTAGCAGCAGGTGTTGTAGGAGGTGGCGCATGTTCTGCCGCTTCCGCCGACATTCTCCTTTACTCATAGAATTTGTCAGAATGTTTGTAAACAAGCAACATTATAGGAAATTGTTTCGTGTCAATCGTAACCCCTCTTGTAATATCACTACTATTTAGATATCAGACCAACATGACGTCTGCGTGCGAAAACGATTTTTTTTTGTTCGATTGCAGCATCATCTTACAAAGCGACTAGCAATTAATATAGCTCCTGAGAATATTATACAATGAAATAGTAATGTAATTAGTAATTACCCAAATTTTTCGCGTTCAGACGGTTTTCTGAATATATTAGTGGAAATAGTTTTATCATTTTTTTATTGAGGGAATTGCATTTTGTAGTCTTTTATTTATAACAATTCCTTCACATCATAGAAGTTGTAAATCGCCACGTGAACACTTGAATCTTTATTGATAATAAGGTACTAGTTATTTACTTATCAATACATAATTGTTTGCCTTTGTATGTTTGTCATCTTAAACCATAACTTAACTTATTGTTAGTAGTTTCGTAGACCTTAATGAGAACTAGAAAATGTGCGATACCATTCTACAAAGAACATTATTGCAAATTTGGTTCTCAGAACCTTGTTCGCTCGACTTATCTATCGTGCTTTTATCGTGCCTCCCTTGTATAGCTTACGTGAGTCGACTGAAGGTGGCATCGTATGTATTATTGGCAAATAAAGTCACATTTTAGTACAAAACTAACTATTCCGTTTTCGAATTTCAGAATTCATAATACTTAACCGCAATAAATTTCCTAACATCTAAAAGTTCACTCTTGCCTTTTCTGAATGCAATTCATTATTTTCTTTCTATTACAGCAACTACAAACTCCACTACAAAAGTACGAAATTGTTCTTGCTTAAACTTTATATAACTCTCGTGATCACTTATAAGCAAACAACATAATATTATTTCGAATTCAGGACTTTTAAATCCTATTCTTATTTTATTCACCGTTTTTCCTAACAGAAACATTCGAGATAAGGGGTCGTGCAATTCATTGACGAGAAGTAGGACGTCCGAAGTGTTTCGAAAGCTTAAACAAAGAAGCGTTTGTCGCTATAAAAAACGGAACAATCGTTCGCTTTAATATTAACGCGTCAGTCGAGTGTTGCGTTACCAGCGTGCCCTATTAGTGAAACAATAATTCATCGTGTTCCATTCTTTGCATAGTAAAACCGTTTATCTGGCCGCACGTGACAGGTGGTTCCTACCGTGGAATAGAAACAAATTCGCGATCAAAACGTAGATTAGTTCGCGACGTACATATTTTACCTGACACGCAGTATGACATTGTTGATCGTTTGCAATGTCCATCCGATACGGTCAACGCTTGCATCGATCGCCAATATTTATACCGCAGATACGAAAAGCGATTAATTCCGCTTTATCGGTGCAATGGCGGTATATGGACTTTCTGAAACTTTCGATATTAATGGAAGTTTATATCACCGCCGCAACAGGATTGCAAACCCTGTTACGTTGTTCTATCCTTTTCATGGTTCTTTTAGTCTGTTTATATTCATATTGCGAACCAAGGAATTCGTCGAAGACATTAATAGTATATAAAATAAAGGTGAAAGAATAAAGCGAGAACAGTAATGATTCAGTTGAATGGCAAAGGATTTATTCCAGTCGATTATTAAATATACAATTTGTTACTTCTCCCTTTTTCTGAACTTTCGCTATTGTTCCTTTCTTGAAACATCCTCTACGTTTCATCTTTCATTTATATGATTCGACTTGTTTGACAGAAATATGTATCTATACAGGGAAGCAAATCGATAAATGGGTAGATGGAATTTAAATAACGCAGGACAGTGAAAGTAAATAATTTCATTCCTGGTCAAAATGTTGTTTGCGCCCAATCTATTTGAATAATTCTTCACTTTCGTTATTTAGTTTGTTACGGGTGTCGACTTCGATGGAAATGGATGAGGAGTGATGTAAGATACGTTTCATATTTTCATTACAGAACAATCGATGTTGACAGTATTTTGGCAACGATCCTGGCATTTCTTTAAACACATCCAGCACACAATGTTCTCGAGTTTCGCACGACAGATCCAATCGGTGCTTGAATTACACTGTTTGACCCGTGGATCGAATGTTTAATCGTGAGTAATGTCAATATTCTTGAACGTTAATCCCGGTATCTGTGGTGGAGTATTACACATGTGTCCTATACAAGGAGCTCCTAGTCATTTTTTGCATGATTCAGTCAGTCGTCCATCAGGTGTTAGATACGTTACAACGATACCTGTGCATCATGGGTTCATTCTAATCTTCCCCATCCAGCCCTGGTTCTGCTGTCAGTGCAATTGGAAAGAAGAGAAACATGAATCTAGCAAAATGGAATCTTTTCTTGACAGTGATGGTGAGTGGAAATTCATAATTTAATTAATATTTCGACTCTGCTAAAAGCATTATTTCATAGTTTTATCACAGCATTTTCTTCTTACAAGTGACACACCCCACACGAAGTAAGCACACCTTGTTACAAATAGCTGCGAGAATGTTTTGTACAAAGTAATGGACTTCATTTAAAAAAAGTCGCAGAAAAAAATTATATACACAAATTAATTGCCTCCCTTATCCTTGGTTCGAAACAAAGCACTACAAGAATGCTTTCTTCGCTTACCTACTGTACTCCAATTCTTCCACCAAAATAACAAATATTACGCCCCACGATTTCTCTGAAAATTCTTACATCTATTTTCATGGGACACAATTCGCAACTGAGTGATCAATTACCTGCCTGATACGAAACTTCATATCGTAGGTCACATTAATTTCTATTGGCATTCAACTGCCATCGAAAGATGACGCGAAACGAAACGACCAGAGTCAGAGACGTTACGCCCCGAATCAAATGTCCAACGCGCCATCCTATTGGGAGCACATTCTCCGAGAATTCGTGTTCAAGACGATATCACCGCCACCACCAGGGAACCATCATCTTTACAAACGTCTGTTATACGCACCATTTTATGGTGGTCCATTTCCAATTGTCTCGAACGACGCGTCCAGCGTCGTCCTGTCCCGCGGTGACGTTTATTACCTGCCCAACGGTGACTGGCTGCTCTGCCAGCAAGGATGCACCGACTGCGAGGTGTGCAACGAGCACACACACCCCACCGTCAAGTGGGTGCTTCGAAGGATCAAGAGGGTTTCAACCCATGGCTCGACGAGACACGATCTTCAATTGACGATCGTGCCGCAGATCGACGGTAGCTACCACATGAGGAGCCTGTGGCCACGATCGTACGTCTACGTGACCTCTCAGGGCGAGCAAGATGCCTACCTGAGCGATAAACATAGTTATCGTAACGATGGAAGCGCTTACCTGAATGCTGAAGACAAAGCTTCTGGACAGAAAGGCAAATCGAGGAATTTTTGGACTCTCGTTGATAAGAATTCGTGGCCCGAACGACACGGCGCAGGGAATTCGAAAAATGATAGTATTTCTAGTATTTCTTCCAAACGGCCCGAGAAAAATACTACGAAAGAAAATATTGAGACGACGACTGCAATGACCAGGAAGAACGATACGGAGGAACAGGCGAATAATTTGGGGGATGCGAGTAGAAAACGTTCGGGCGTTCAATTTATTGACAAGCAGGACACAAATGATTCCTTGGCAAATGTTCAATTGAAGGAGAATGAAAGAAGCAACGCCAGTCCGTTGATACCGAAATTGATCCTTGGAACTGATCAATCGGGACAGAAGCATTTGGTGCACGTGGTACCCGCCGAGATACCCATGAATGCGATTTTAATGAACTCTTTGGCATCCGGTATTACAAACTCTTCCTCTTCTAATAGGACTGCGTATCAACGAATATTCCGTAGAATTTTTGATTCATTGAAAAATAATAGAAAATCCATCGAAAATTTTCTGGAACCATTGAAACACACAGACCGTAAGTTAGATAGCTTATTCTTCATAGCAATGAGAAAGGGTAATTGTATAAAACGCTTAACAAAAATTTGCCAATTTATGTTTCTTTAGGTGGAGCAAATGAAAAGCACGAAGACCATGTGCAACAGGAAACGAGAAGCATGTTCGCAGGATTACGACAAACGGATCGTCTTCGCCCTATTTATAGCAAGGGAAATCGAACTGAATCTTCGTTGCAAAAAGGACGGCCTTATACTTTTAATTGGAGCAGAGATTCCAATGGAAATGAATTCACTGATAGACTTATAAATAATACAATCCATGTCATCCGCAATTTAAATAATAATTATACATTGGGGTCACAGTCACGAAATGGTATCACCAATTTAACGTTCCATCCTGATATCAGGGATAAGAATACATTTGAACATATACGATCCAAATTAATTGAACTTACCCGTGGCAGCAACAATACATTTGGAACTAGCTTTCGCAATACTAATATTACTCTTAACAAGCAGGATGATCAATTCTCGCCCCCTAAGTATAAAATAGTAATCAGCAGCGAATCAACTACAAAATCGGGCGCAGTCTCGAATCATAATGAAAACTAATTTTTCCATATGAAAATATCGCATCAAGTAATTTGGTAATACAGTGTGACGCGATAGATCATACATAAATTATTATATAAATGTGGGAGTGTGTAGCGCCCAACGTCTGCTTACAGGACGTTTTTGACCCGGCTACCTGGGACCACAGGTAGTCCACGGCTGGCCTGCAGGCGATCAGCGATGGCCTGCAGAACCGTGTCTCCTATCTTCTAGGTTTTTAGCATTACCGTTCGGTTTAAGGGAATGTCTGCATGAATGAATGGGAAAGTATGCAGTGTAGATCGAGGAGCAGCGTAGAGTAGAACAGTGTAGAATAGAATAGCGTGGATACAGCGTGGACTAGCGCAGTAACTTTATAATAAATATATAATATCCCTTGTTTCACTTAATTACACTTACACCGGCTTGATTTCTTAAAACATCCAATCCCGCATAAATACTAAAATCCATCAATCTCGAGACCAAAACATTATCGCACCAAGCTTCCATTGAAACGAAATCTACCATTTAATACCCGCGTGCTAATCAGTCCACCATACCAGTTCACAAAATTCTGCCTCGACTCTATCATCCCTTACCGACAACGAACAATGCAATTCTTAAATTTTCCCTTACCTCCAACCTCTCACCACTCCACCATTAGCGCTCAAAATATCCCCTAATAAAACAAACTAATAGCACCGAGGTGAGGAGCGTCGCCAAAACACTGTAAGCCCGCGGGTAACGCCATCGGCAGCACCGCTAAGAGGATCGACGATCCTTAATCAGGTCTGGCACGATCGTTTAAAACGATTATAACCCTTCCTTGTCCCACGGCTGTATCGCTAGGCATCGCGTCAGTCTCACACGCATTAGGCGCCTAGGCGAGGGCACCAGAGGGCTCCTCTCTGTTCCGCGTGCGACCTCCGCAAGCGTACTCAACCCCTCTCGTAATTGCGTGGCGATGGAAGCGCGTTCGTGCGCCCACCTAAGTTTATATATGTACATACAACAGTACGTACACACACCGCCAGCGTAGGTGTTTCTCACCGTTGCACGCGTGCACAAGTTAGCGGAGGTGTACGTAACGGTGTTCGTGTACACCAGCTGAATTTGTACAAGAACACAGTATCTTCGTGTATTCCGCGAACGCGGAAGGCTGGTTCAATGGTGGGCTTTCGGATAAAGAGGGGTGAACAGGATGGAATGGGGGTGGTAGAGGGATGAAGTACAGGGGTGTGGGTGAGTCAAGCGACTCAGGCGGTAAGGTTTGAGAAGCAGAGGTAAGCCGGCGCTTATATTTAATTAAGGAGGATACGGGTTCAAGCAGAGAGGAAGAGGGAGAGGGAGAGAGAAAATCGGATGGCACCGGCCGAAAGAAACTCTCGGTTGAACAAGGATAGAGAGCGTTCTGTGTTTCTTGTCTAATTATCTACCCTTCGTGTCCTGCCAGCTACGTTCACTTTCTACGTCTGCTATCTGCCGCGCTATCTGTTCCTGCTCTCTCGCTCTCTCTCTCTCTTTTTCTTCAGTTGCTGATTTCCACCCAACTCTCTATATTCTTTCCAACACTTGATTCCGTTCCTACCCCCCTTGTAAGTTTCACCTTCTTCCCGCCATTTTTCCGTTAATTTTCCTCCGTTTCCTTTCCCGTTCGTTGGCCCATTCCTTATCGACGTCGAAACGATCTCAGACATCGTCGCGGATCAAGACGGGGCCCCCCTTGTCCCTTTCGTTTTCTGCTGATATCGTCACAGCGAAACTAACGTCTCGCGTCGACGTTGGAACTTTTCAATTACATCGACATCTCTCGTTCCATCTCGATTAACCTTTAACGCGTCATTGGTGGCGAGGATGCGTCGGTTTATGGTCGAATTCAGATGAAAAATATATTCACCTCCCAGTGCGTCTTCTCTTCCCCCCTATAACGTCTTTTTTTACAATTCAACTTGTATTTTCTGTGCTCGGTGCTCCTCTTGCCTCCCGTCTCGTTCTTCCATGGTCTTTCTAACCGTACACAGTCTGTCGGTGCAAAACGATCGATTCGATCGCTACTGGACTGCTTTTAACGAGTTTCCTTTCAGCACGGTTTATCGAGAATTGCGGCTGCTTTCGTCGAACCCCAGAAATCGAATGCGCCCGGGAAATTTCGATGGAACATCTTAATTAAAGAGGCTCGGGCTAAAAAATGAAAGTAACTCCCCCTCTCGCTCATCTACACCCCCCACGCCCACTCTGTTCACTTTCCATCAGCCCTCTCGACGTCGAACCCGAGACCGAGATTGGCATTATTGCTGCGCCGATGCGAGGGGTTTCTATTATCACCCAACCGTCGATCCTATTAATGGTTCTGTGTATAATTCGGTCGACGCCCAAACGATCGCGGGATCGAGAGGCGTCGATTTTAATGGGATCGTTAACGAGATTCGATCCAAAGAAAGGGACATCAATTGGTTTCGGAAGAATTCGCATTTTTTTCGACCAAACTATTTCAATTGAGTTGTCGTTTATTGGAGATATTTTGTTCAATGGGCCAGGCACTGCAAGATGTTTGATTTCGAAACGACTTTGCGAGGAGAATTGAGTTTACGGGGTGAGGAAATAAGATACAGGGTTTCGAAGGTTTTGGGAGGGACAAATATATTCGCTGGCGACTACTTGTGTGATACATTTGGGTGAACTGATATAAGATTGTCCATTACAGCACGATATTACGACCTTTGTTTGTTAAATTATAAAAAAAAGCATTTTCAAACATGATGAAAAGCATGTTAGCCTAATTTACTTTACAATAGAAACGGTAAAACTACTTTACTATTACGGCGTCTTAAATTATTTAATAAAGTATTCATATTTATTCCTTTTCAGCTCGTTCTTTACCTTTTGATAGAATTAAAAATTGATTCATATATGTAAAACTAGAATGTAAAACCATTTATAAACCATGTAAAACTAAAATCTATACATGTCTGTTTATACGCGAAGCTGAATGATGTAAAATCATGAATGTAGAGAATTACATGTACAGAACACATCCGGGGTTGTAATTTTGAAAGTGTGTGCGAAATCTCTTTCATATGTTCATTTCCATTAGAATAATTATTATATATGTTCACTGCGTAACGCAAAAAAGCGAAAACCCAGTGCAATTCATATTCGCATATTTGCACTCTAATATGTTAACATTCAAATTAGCTTTTCCTTAATTGATATATATTTCACGGGGATAGTGATACGTCTGGACATGCAAAATTAATGGGCAAAATTGTATTAAAACGGCGGATCTTTTTGATACGAGCCAGAACAATAAAATAAAATATGGAAAATGGCATTGCTTTTTCACATTCGAGGCACAGACCGTTCTATGCACGAGCAATATAATATATTTGGTCTTGTTAGAATTAATATTGGCCGCGGTATAATTTGCCTCGGTTAAATTCCTGCACATTGCAATCTGATTGAAATGGTCTGAAATTGTTTTTTTTCCCCTCTACTTCTGCGTATCGCACTCTTCGCATTTCGTCATTTCTGTTTCTCGATGGAATTTTCAAGCTGCGTCACGTTGACGCGCGATATTATAAATTTTGGGGTTTCAGCGTTTCGAAAATCACGAAGCTGACGCACATCGGACGATTTCATGCTGTTTGTACAATGATCGTACACATATACCATCGAGTAGGTGCTGCGCGATTTAAATATTTCCTACCGGTGCGATTGCTGTTCCGCTTTTTGTCTCACCGGTGCTTCGGTATTAACGAATCGCATTTGCATACTCTTCAAAGCTCGAACGATTTAACAAACGTTTTGATTTAACAGCGCGTCAATGGAAAATAAAATACAATGAATGAGTCGAGAAATATCGGAGACAGGAAAATTAATGTTCGTCCAGCGAAATGAAATTACGAAAACGACACTTCGTTCAATTAAAAAATGACGGAAATATTATTCGACAGAGTAACTGGTCTTGCATTCGATATTTCTTTTGTTAGAATGCCGCCGAAATTTGTCGCGCACACGTTGTCGTATTCGCGAATTCGAAATTTATATTGATCGACGGTTCGTTCAATCATATCAACCTCTAACCAGAGATAATTGTCCAACGTTACGCGGGCTAAGCTCGAGCGCAATTGTGGCTTAAAATTTTCATTCTGCAATCACCTTATCCTAATTACCAACGAGTTGCAGCCAAGCAGATGCAAATTTTGATGCTTGCTTCGTGGTAAATGGAACGACCACATCACACGATTACAACTTTAATTAAAACCTTCAGTTCTTTGAGAAACGTTCCACGACTGCCTTTCCAATCTGATTTCCTCGTAAGTTAGGATACTTCTGGGCAACGCGAGCACAAAAACAGTCGATCATTTATTGCGAAGTGAACAGCGACACGTTGATAAACCAGTTACACCTCAAACCCCCGACAATTTTCATCCATGCGATGCCATCGCATTTTCCACGCTGTTCTTTCGCGCGACTTGTGGTGTGTACACATTGAAATCGCGGTCGTGCAAACGGCGCGAGGTGTTCCACCGGAAATGAGGGGAACGAAAGACGAAAAGAAATCAGCCGGAAAAGAGGAGCGCGCAGGAGCCAGGCTTTTAACGGTAAAACCGTGAAAGTTTCCAGTTCGTCCGTTAGGAGATTGACGTTCCTACTTGTTCGGGAAAGAGAAAAGGACGAGGTAGCTCTTCGCCATGCACGCGAGTGAGCAAACGACAGTCGGGGGATGGACAAAAAGAACGGAGCTCGACTAAACGCATAGTGGAAGAGTCGTATTTCCAGTTCTTAGCTATTTAAATCCGAACCGCGAGCCGAAATCCGCGTGTCAAGGGAACGCGAACGGCTGTTGGTCTGGAACGTTACACCTTGAGCGATGCATTGAAAGCAGGCCATCAGAAAAAGGAACGGAGGTAGAGGAGGTGGGGAAAAAAAGGAGGAAAACATAGTTGTTCGAGCGTAATGTGTATTCTTGTCAGGGTGGGGCCAAAAGACGTAGGGCTTAGACTTCCGAGGTCTTCTCGCGAGGAAGCCCACGGTGGAAAGCGGAAAAGAAGGAAGACCGGCGATGGTGGGCAAGAAAATAAAGAAATGAAAAGATTCACAACAAGCTTTTTAATGGTGTGGGCTGTGCCGACGAGCGAAGTAGTAAGTTTTACAAACATCCCGCCCGATACGCCCCTGGAGCTGGTTTTATCGTTGCCTCTTTCCCCATTCCGCAAGAGCCTCGAACAGTCTGACTATTCCGAGAACCCGTATCCACCAAACATTTTTCCGGCGTGGTACCTGCGATACTTGCGCTTCATGTGCCGCTGTCTTGTAAATCTCAACGAGAACCATCTGCTGATATCGAGGCACGGGACGACTCGTGACACATGAGCCAACCCTCGCAGAACTGAGACACGCGCATTTATTGCAATTTATGTTAGATAGAATTCGGCGAAATTATGGTAACAACACAAATAAATAAACTAAGTAATCGTACAAAATTGACGGAAGTATAGAGGTTACTAATCAATGAGTTTCGATTCCTCCATGGGATTCACAAATTATGTCGGCGTAGTTAATGTTGTATTTTCATTACGTTGCAGGGAAATTTATTATTCATTAGTCAATGTGTAACGAAGACCAACGCCCAGTCAAATGCCACGTAAACGTTTTAAGACAAAGGCAAGCCCCACCCTCCACACTACCCGAAGACATAAAAGCGATGCACCGATCATGAATAAAGTTCTCTTCAGTCTCTAATATAAAAAATAAAATTGTCTTAACATTTCTTCACCTTGATTTACACCATTTAAACTAATGCGTTACTCGTGATCTACGGACCACATTTAAGAAATTCTGACATATTTCGTAAATCAAGTTAAACTAACTAAACTTATTGCTAAACAATGAATTCTCCCTCTCTCTTCTTTTGTTCAAACGTGAATAATTCCTGTCACAAATGCTTATTTCTAAAAGTTCAAATCATTACCGTGCGGCGCGGCGTACTTTATGGTGCCCGAAGAAAATTCTTTGGAAACCACAGACAGATTATTCACTGCTTGAAAATTGTCAACTAATCATCAATATTATCCCCTGTATTCTTACCTTTTCTTAGATCTTGGGCAACGCTTGATATATTTCGATACCGATCTGATATTGACGTGAATACGTTTCCGTTAGCATGGCAGTGTACGTCATCGCAGCTATATCTCGTTTCATTCTTCAGCCCTTTTCGTGGCGGGCTCAGACCGACAGGGAAAGATTGGATATTTCTTTCCGGTAAAAGTGCACACCTGGTTTTTCCTTCGACAGTCAGTCGAATAAGACATTCGTACATCGGGGGGCCCGTAACTTTCGTTCTTTCTCGAGAATAAAGCAAAATGTGCATCAGCGAAGCATAAAGCAGCATGAGCGGGAGCAGTAACACGTGAAGCATTCCGTTAAATCGTAGAAAAACGAAAGCATTGACGAACGTCGAAAGAATGGAGAACAGCTGGCAGAGGTGGGCGGTTGGAAAGGGAAAACTAAAGAGGGAACTAAAAAACAACTCGATCTATCGACATCCTATTTCGTTTCCCATTATGCAAACGTCTGAAACACGCGATTTATTTGGTTTATTTTCATATGGAACGTTCTTTGGCACGATCTCAAAGGAGAAGTCGAACTGCTGTACCCTTTGCTGCTCTTTTCCCGCCGCTGGGACCACCCTCGTTTTATCTCGTGTTCGATCGATGATTCCTTACGCGCGATCGACCCTCACCGAGCTAATATCCGAAATTTTGTAATTCCTTTTGTTGGATATTGAATGCTCCTCCCCGTGGGGTTAGCGACAACGTACTCTCCCGTCTCTGACATGCTCGCCTGTCTGCCTTCTCGTTTCCATACCGAGGAGATAATTGTTGCACGAAAGAACGACTAAAGGTGCGTATGACCCAGGGATGAATCTGTATACAATGGTGAAGTCTCGTCGGTGTAGTGTCCTCGATTTTAATTCGTGTCAAGCAAGTTGTTATCCACAGATGCGTTTACGAAATGAACGACATATTGTTTTAGGAATTAGCGTCGCGAAAGTTTGAACAGAGTTTTGCCTTTTCTGCAAACCAGGGGTAATATCTAAAATTTCGATTGCCCTTTTTCATTACACTTTCCAGAAATTCATACTGCATCGTTAACAGAAAAAATTGCCTCCAAACATCGTAATAGCGCCACAAGTTTATATAAATCGTGAAATACAATTATCGATATATAAATAGTCGATAGTAGCTTGTATTTTGAATTGTTTCGACAAAGTGAAAGCTTATATCGGCACAATCACTCGCGATGCATCGTTCCGATTCTTTTGCCGCCCTGCAACTGTCGACGATCGAGTTTCCACGTTTTATGGAATTATCGAGGAGAAACGACGGCGTTGAATTTCATTTTGACATTTATGTCTGCATAGAAGCGAGTAATCAGCAAAGTGCTGCGAGAGAGAGCTTTCGATATATTGGCCGACGGCAGATCAATGCCTATTTAATCATTGCTGCAGAATAGAAATTATGAAACTATATAAATGTTGATTTCAAACGTATATTGACACATTTCATCCGAATTGAGACCAAGATTGGCGCCCCGTGTGACGTAAATGAAGCGTCACGAACAGGCTGCAATAAATGACTCCACAGACTTCGGTTCTCACTAACGTCAATGAATACATTTCACCAAACTATTTATTATACGCTCGTTACGCAAAGTCTAACGAATATCATTAGCCTGCTCGAATTTAGTTTACATTGGCTTTGCTACTCAATTCATTTAGCTGTATCCATATTAAACCCAATGCTCCACTATAGCAAAGCTCATTTGCAGCGAGCGCAGGATGTTTTCCATGATTTCGTGTCTCAAATCAAACTGATAGTACTCTGCAGCGCTTAAAGTGTACGCGTGGGCGTGAGGGACACAGCGAGAGTAAAGGGGAAGGAGCGGAAAGTGAAGGATAGTGAAGCAAACAGATTGAATAAAGAAGGCAGGGAGATTGAAATAGGAAGTAAGACGGGATCAAGCGAAGAAAAGGGGAAAGACGAGGCAAAAAGGTAGACGAGGGAGAATGGAGAAGGGTAAAGGGGAGGGTCCCCTGGAAGCTCACCGACTTCGAAGCCAGACACCAGCACCGCGTTACTTCCAGGCCGCCGATGCCTTTTGATCTTTCAAAGTCTAGACTTCCTCCAGTCTTCTATCGTATCCGAGCCAGTCGTGTTCACCAGGAAGTAAACGCGGCGAGGCCGACTTATCGGAACTTTACGGAACCGCGCCGATATCCGCCCGCTGTGTGTTCTTTACCAGCTAATTTCTTCTCGTAGCGAGCGTTTTGTCCTTTGCCACCGAACAAACTGTCCCATCCGTGCCCCCTGTAAACCTTCTGCCTTTCCTTCGTGAATGGAATTACGCCATGCGAGAATTTGATTTTCGTTTTAGATTCCTGTTTGCCGCCTTGTGTTTAGAATTGTCGCACGAGTTAAAGCTGTCTATTATTGCAGTGATACGATGAAATGTATGGGCATAATTTTATCTTGCATAGTTGTACATATTTTTTGAATCTGCTGTCAGCTGAAGATATACTTGAAGAATCATTTCTTATGTGCGTATGACAGAATACATACTGTTGCTCGTGAAAACAATTCGCTTAACGTTCAGTTATTTTGTAATAAAAATCCAAAAATGTTCCAAAAGTCTATTAAAATATTAGTTAAAAGCAGATGAATAATTTATTTTTCTTTTGACCAGTATGCATGGTATAATAGTGTGCGAAACTTACATAATATCTAACGTGGCCGAATACTTGTGTGACCAACTGTATGTGCATGTACTTGCGCGAAATATATGTAAGCCTCACCTGCTTTGTTCGCCATTGATACGAATCTATTGTTAAACAAACAAAATACTGTTTGTATTTCAATGCTGACACATTAACGGGGTTCGTTCCTATACTTCGTTCTAGTTTCATAGGGGAACGAACGAAGACGCGAAGCACATTCTAGTTGAACGTTTCACCCACGGCAAGCGATATTATTGTTAGAAAAATCGTTTATTTCGAACCCGTTGCTCGAAAAGTTGCACAACTCCAATAACATTGCTCTACTCAAAACGGAAACAGATGCTGTTTCCCAATCAAATGATTCATTTAGTGTGTCGCTGGATGCGAAGCCGCTACTACCCGAGGGCAACGTGACAGTTCCTACATCAGCGACATGCTTTAATTGCTATTAACACGGGAGTACGTGCACAAAATCCATCATGTTGCGGAAAACTCTTTGAAATGGTCGCGTGTGTCCTGTATATTTAACGAACACATAGAATATGCTTTTACGCGTACAAAGTTGTTGCTATTTCAAACATTAACTAGTGCAAGGCGATATTTAATTAGCAGCAAAAATTACTGTATGCAGGTAAATATTAAATGTATGAAGTGCACATTTTGGAAATATGTAGAAAATGTATAGAGGAGAAAAAAGGAAACAAGTCGTTGCAGGAAAAGAACAAAAATTTATTTTTCTATTTTTTCATTAATCTTTCTATTCAATACTTGTTTTTAATAATTATGTGAAATAGAGCATGCATTTTTATGCGACCATATTATTTTAAATATTGAACAAAAATTCGATTAGTACAAAAGCATTTTGATTCTACCAAATGCAACATTCCCCTCTTCAAGGAAACCAGGATATCAATAAAATTAAAATATCTTTTAAATTTACTGTGATTAAAATATCTCACTCCACTGACACATTCCTCCCGTTTTCTCTCCAGTATAAGAAACAATTTATTGCTACAGTAAAATTAAACTCCGTGATTACGATTTTGCAAACTGTATATCTACAGTGCATCGTTTTAAAAAGCACCCATTTAGCATAAATACCAATCACTGTTTCCAAAGTAGCCCACGAAGAGAACATGCTGCAGCTGTTAAACAAGCAAAGTATGTATAACCAAAAGTCTCAGGCACTCAACGTGAAAAAGTCTCGATTGACTTTCTGTACTAATTTTTATTGGAATGGTTTTAGTTACCTTTCTTCTTCTAATGAAAATTATAAACATTTACGTGATCACTATTCTGCTACCAAATTATCAATTTCTATATGTATTCTAAATTTTCGTGAATAACAAATATTGTTTGCGTTTGTTAGAAAACTCATGCATACCTCATAATTCTAGATAGATTCAGGTTTGCAAAATTTAATTATTTGTATCCGTCCGCATTCGTCCCTTTGAAAGGTTGATGTTTTTCTTGCAAGAAAAGTAGGAGCGAGATAGGTAAAAGGACCAGGGGCCCTAACAGCTATAATCATAACGAAACTTTCGCAATCGATAATGTATATCGAAGGTCAAAAGCAATTAGATCGCAATTAGATCAATTATGATAGTTATTGGTAGCCAAAGTCGTTTAAATTAATCTATGAATTCTTATTCTGCAACTTTTTTTCTTTCAGTTGTCAGGTTTATGACGTAGTCAAAAGTAACGCTGCTTTTGAGCAATAGTTGAATCTGCTATATTGTATAACGCTATATTGTCATACATTTTTACATCACATTACTTTCTCATAACTGATCCAATAAGATTTGTGCAAAAGTAAATAAGATAAGTAAATTACATGAATAGAAATATTAATTTCTTTATCTCAAGTTTAGATGTGTATCGACGAGTAACTTATCTATTACCTATACCCTTGAATCAATAGAATCAATAAATGATGAAATCTGTAAAATATGAAGTAGTGCCTACTTAATTGTCAATCTGGCCCACTGTGTGACTAGCCGCTCACTAGCCCCTACCAATCGCCCACCCTTTCTACCTTCACCCCTATCCTCCCCCACCAATAAAATGCTCGGAGAGCAACCTTTCTTGTCACTGGGCCGTCGTATAATCCGCCTTAATACTTTCCTTCGATTCCGGCAAATTAAGTCCGGGGAAGTCAATTGGAAAAGTTTTTATTGGGCCGCGTTTAGGAATTCCAGCGCGCTGGTCCATATCGTTTCTATTCGGGACAACAGAACTACCACGCAAGCCTCTCCTTTCTCTGCACGGAATATCGTTTGCTCTTCTCTGTCCACGATCCTTCGTGTGTTATTGCGTTTCTCGTTTCGTTTGCCTTCCTTTCTCCTTGATCACGCTTTACGTTGCCGCTCGCTGTCGTACGCCTTACGATCCCACGCGTAATGGGCCAATTGCTCGGATTACGCTCGACTAGACAACTCGGTGGAACGCGATGAATCAACCACCCCGCGCTGTTTGATTCTTAATAATATATGAGGTATCTCATGGTTGAGCGAGTTCCCTTTCTTCGTTCGCGGAGGAGCAAGAAATAGGAGTCTCAGTGATTCAGGTCGGAGGGGGAGTTTTTCTCCTTTTCAGTTTAAGATCTCCTTCGTTCCCCGATAACGTGGTTGATATTACGTGTATGCATATATGCCAGCGCTGAGGGATTGGGAATTAGATGAAACAGATGAAGGATTTCGTTTCTTTCCTTTATTCATTAATCTTAACGAGGTCCCTGTAGCTAATGCCGTTCGCTAAGCGTGCTCAATTTGTATTGTTAGTTTTTTCTGTACGCGGAAATATTGGGAGGCTTGGAAGTTTGATAACGTTCGTGCAGAATATTGTGCGGTGAAACGATCTCAGCCAAATCGTACTGTATTAGTTGAATTGCAGCTAGCAGAGAATGGCTGTTATCGTATTCGAGCAATATCCACCGAAACCGTTAATCGCAGATTAGAAATCGAGCTGCGATTGCCCAGTTAATTCTATCTAATATAGGAAAGTATTATATGAAACGATATTTCCGATCGAGTTTTAAAATTGTATATACTCTGGAAACACTATTTTGATAGATAAGCGATCGACAGAAATCGTTCGCGAATAAATTCCAATAGTCCCGGCAACTTCGTTCGTTCTCGCCGCCACACTCGACAGTTCAAGAGCCAAAACGTGCACGCCCTATGTTTTGGCAGTGAATATTATTTCGGGCCAACCTGGATGTTGGCTGAACGGTGAGAGTTTTTATCACGGGTGTCGCTTAAAAAAGGGCAAGAAAAAATCGCAGTGACAGGAAAGGATACAGGAAACAGGAGCGATCGCGATGAACAAAGAAGGTCCTAGCAAAAACCAGACGGCCCGACATTTTTCCCTCGCTCGGGAACTGGAATCGATATGTCATGTACCTATTAGATTTTGCGAACAAAATATAGCAGTTGTTTCGGAACCGTCTGTTCTAATTCCATGATTGGCTGATCCGAGCTGGCATCAAAATAAGCTAAAGTGCACAAACGTCGAGACGGGTCGATTGTTAAATTCGCCGCGGCCAGGCGGCTGTCTCGTCCTCGGCATTATAAAATTATTTTGCCCTCGTGATATTATATATACATATATAACATACGGTAGGTGCTATCGGGCACTAAAAAATCAATGATCGCGCCTGCCTTCGGTTTCCAACGGTTCTCTTTTATCGTCGATGATCGAGCGGATGGGCCGCTGGGTTCAGCCACGATACCCTCCCACCACGTGCTCACTTTATCTAGTCGATTAACACTTGATCGACCGCGAATCTCGAGCATAAATGAATTTTCACCGAGGGTTACATTTGTGCGATGAACTGTGCTGCTTGCAGGTTGAAGGGAAATAAACGGTTTCACTGGTCAGCCGGCCGGAATTAAAAAGTCTATCGTTGGCCAATTAATGTTATCGAAGTGGCCCATTCGATGGCTATAGACGATGTTGACCGTTTTTGTTTGACGGTAGAGGGGTTGCAATTTTTCCACCGTGCGCGACCGAGCGTACAGTGTTTTTGGTGGTATACTTGGACGTTTTATTCTGCAGTTTCTATTGTACAGGTCCACCGCAGATGCTCGGTGAACAGAGATGCTGTTACTTCTTACGCCTTAATAGTATTGCCATACTCGGTCATAGATTACTTGCAAATTGACCTGAATATTATTATTAATATTATTTTTTTAATATGGACATCCAAGCTGAAAGATGTGGCGTTATTTTCTTTATCTGAATTGAAGTTCCATGGCTATCAATAAATTGGTCGTTGATTACTAAAAACGCTGCAACAATTTTACTACAACTATAACTGTATTGAATATTCAGAATAAAGCATGAGCACATATTTTAAGCTCGTTCTCGGAAACTTTTAATGATCGGCTGAGCCCTTTGAAATACAAGTGACATGCAAACTAATTACGATTCTGAGAAAAATATGCAAACGCGGCTTTTAATAAAATTCAGCTTTTACACAGAATTTGAGAATACAGACATAACAAAAGGCAAGTCGCCCATTGTTATTCATAATGTCTACGTACGAATGCGAATGAAATTTGTAACAATGTACTTGCCTCCACTATGCTTCGCAATCAGAAAAGGTGGCATTCGGTTCGAAAAACCTGGTGCCCACTATACTAGATCTATATCAGAGCGAACGTTTCCGGTTCGCTGTACTTGAAACCGTCCGGCACCGTCACCGCGACTCGAAATATTAATTTCACCGTACCGTGAAAAAAAGAGCTGGCCTTAGAACGCGTAACCGCGACTCGTGCAGCGAGTGTTTCCGCTCGTGGCCACGCCGTGCCATGGTTAAACACGTGTCGTCATGCGGTGCAACGTGAAAAATAAATTGCGAAAAAACTGTCGTCCGTAAAGGCGGACATTTTAAGCGGGCCGAAATTCTCGGAAACGCTTTTCGACCAGTAAACGATTCGATATTTGTGAAATACCAACGACGGGGACGCGTACACTGTGCAGGGATTAAAAACATTGAGCGACGGAACCTAGCATGGCTATTTATTAAAACCGCAGAAGGATGGTAGAGGGTGGATGGGGGATAGAAGGTATTTTATGAAAGTTTCCAGCAGAGCGAACGGGCGTGTTTGCGCGGGCAAAAGTCGCCGACTTCAAATGCAGGTGTCATCGAGACGGTGTTAGTTATTTCTAGGTAAACAAGCGCCGGTTTCTTTGTTTAAAAATGAAATTACGTTCTTGAATGTCTGAACGGATATTATACCTATTTGTGATTCTGGTGATTTATTCAGTGTTGTAAACGAGCGACGAAGAAGGATAGACCCAGCTCGTTGAATGTTATATGCGTGATTAGCTGCATCACTTTTGTTCAGCAGATTTATACTGAACGATTCATTTTCAATCGAGTGAATATTTGGCCTCTAATGAGAATAAATAGTACACTCGATAGTGAACATAGTTCTGCGATACTTAATTATTTTCTCGTAAATTGGGTTTAGTCATTGAAACTACTATGCATTAATTTTCGACGGGTTTACAGATTGTTACTAATATGCTTTGCAGCAGTATTTTATATTTTCGTATTTCGAAGTTTAGAGACGGATAATTCTTGTACCTAAAGTCTATGTACACCGTAGGTCGTCCAATTTAATAAGCACCTGCCCACCGTTCCATCATTAACGTAAGTCCTTTTTAAACGATTTTAATCATCGTCCATTGCAATCGACAAATTCGCGCTTTACAAAGAGATCGTTCCACGGGTTTATACATCGAAACGAAAGCCGGTGTGAAAAAGCGCTGTCTGCCCGCGGTTCGCCATTCATAAAATTGATCGGCGCAGGTTGAAGAGAGAAAGGCGCAGCTAGATAGGCTGATTGTAAATTGTAAGCAATTTCCTAATTGTGTGGACAAAACAATTAAGCCATTTGACTGGCTACGCGCGGCAAAGCGCTCCACGACAAATACACCCGACTGCGACGATATAACCGGGCAAACAGCAGACGATAATGCAATTTGGATAATACACGGCGCTTGCACCGAAACGATCGCCGCGCTTGTGCAGGTGAGTGGACGTGGGCACACGAGTGCGAAACACGTGCCGACACGAAACCAAGTCGCTTGATGAAATTCGACAACTGCAAAGAGTCGAGCGTTACTTTATTATCGTTGCAGTTTTACCTGTGTGGAAGAGTTTCGTTACTCACGGACACGGTTCTGTCGGGATTAATAGAGTGCATCCTGCGGGGAGGATATTGGTTGCTTTGTGAAAGAACAATGATGATCGTGAAATGCACGGTGATGGTAAAAGTGACAGGTGTACATAAAGGTGTGCATTGGTGTTTGGAAGTTGTGTGGGAATTCGAAGGGTTTGTGTGTCTATGCTTTTAGGTGAACAAGTTGGTTCAATGTACTTGATGTTTACTACGTAGTTTGACACTAGAATAGTATAAGATATTGAAAAATTTAAAGTATACTTTCATTTACTTTTGTTTATGGTTATTTTAAGTATTTGCGAATAAATAGGGAAATATTTTTATAAAATTAATGGAAATAAATGTTTGGTAAATATAAAACGCATGTTCGTATGCATGAAAATTGGAAATATGACAAGTTTGAACAGCCATTTAACGAAATTTAACTGGTGATATTTATGCATTTCCTCGCGAGTGATTTTAATTGTCTACGTTTAAAAGTAGTCAGTCGAAAATATTATATTTTTAAATTTATAAAGGTAGAAAATGGAAAATTAAAACGTCTCGTTTAACAAATAAATATTTCTCAAAAAAACTCCGACATCACGCTACCCGACAATAAAGCAAACGGTACAATTCATTCCTCATTTATGAGCAAATTCCAATCACTTTTATACTGTCAAGAAATGTATAGTACAAGTAACGAGAAGCAAAAGAATCGCGAATTTAATGGAAATATATCTATTATCTAGCAGACATTTTGTCCGTTCCTCACCGAAGAGTTCACTTTATTGTTTTCCTGTCCGCTCGACTCTCAATTTAATTGATCGAACCGAAACGCCACCCTTAATTTTGCGGCAGACCGGCGATAGATGTCGTCATCAGGGGCACAATTCTTCATTGTCAGAATTTTTCCCCAGATTCGGTTCATCAAAACTTCAAGCGACACAGAGCTCGTGAAATGACCCATAAAATTGAACATTTCCTCGATACAGGCAGTCACGTTTAGATATAGTAATATCCAGTTTAATCCAGTACTCTGTATTGATATGTAGCAAATGCAATTTGCCCCATATGAATTTAAAGCAATAAACTTCGATAAAACATATATTGTAATTTATACCGTGAAAATAAATTGAATGCACTTATTGTATTATACATTACTTATAAAACTACAGTTGGTTAGTTTGCGTATTAGGTAAAATAATATTTATAAAGAACTATGCAAATCAGAACCACCCATTTCATATTTCTTATACGTAGAGACATTCCAATTTAGTTATTTTTTTTGTTTTATTACAATATTTGTAGTTACCAACATTGAAATATATATTTACACAGTTGAATGGTACAATAAAATCGTTATGAATCACACAAGAATATCGGATGGGCTACAACTTGCTTGCACACTTATCCTTAAAAGATAAGAGTAATTAGATTAGAGAATTACTTTTTCCCGACAGACAGAAAATAAATTGGAGTCAAATTTTCACCAAGTAAGATAGTGTTAATCACCGCAGATGAGTGTCAAGAAAGAAGATAACAAGAACAAGTGAAATTTCGTAAACAATGACAACGTGGTCGCGATTCCAAGGAAGAATTTTAACGCAAATGAGAAATTCTCTCACCCTCGCCCTGTACGATAAACAATTCAGATAAGGGATTTATAGCTACGTTGGAAACTGCCATAAAAGTCTCGGCCTGTTTCCAATGTGTCATACTCGCTCACACGTAGATCGAGTGAGAGAACCGTTTGTTCGTTCCATGTCGATTCTCTTTTCCCATTATTCTATCTTCGTTTCTATACCAGCGGCTCCGCGATAATCGTTCGTACACGTCGAACATTGTTCTACTCGCCAGCAATCACAATATTGAGGGCCGTCCATAAGTTGCGACTAGAAGGATAGTGACCTGCTTCGTGCTCGCTTTCATTTTCGTTATTGAAAGCATACTTTTCCTTGTCCGGAGTTTTCCTTCCTGTAATGGCGTCTTGTTAATTAACCCATCCTGTGATTGGGGGCCTTTTTATGCTACTCTGTCAAAGCACTTTGTTGGCCTCCTCTCAGATCCGTCACACATAGTCCTATCATTAGTGATAGTGTCGTAGTAATACCAACAATAGGGCGTAATAGAAATGGGGGATACCAGAACAATCAGAATAATTTAGATATTGGTCGGATATGCTATTATATATAAGATAAATAATTATACGGAGACAATTGATAAACGGTTTGAGCGGTAGATGTTTCCTTGCACGAGTACTTAATTAGTATTTGCACGGATGCCATATATGAAGAAATAGTTAAATCACCTTATGGACTTCCGAGAGTGTTAGAACGAGGATTTACTGAAGAGCTGATCCCTTAAAAACAAATCAAAAACTTTGATTGCTACATAGTATGTTTTTAAATAGAGAGTTACTGAGTTTGATGTTGTATACAGTCTCGCATTAACTACTTGAGATTTAACTTAATAAGGATGACACTGCAGCCATTGTCTGTAAAGTGATTGAGTAAATAGAAAAAATCAAGCGTAAATGTATATTACGTCTTCATTGAAAGAATACAACAAATGAATACAAAAGAGTGAATATTTTCATCCCTTCCATATTTTGTATTGTATATGGAAACATGTTATAAACCTAAGTAAATCACAAAATTAAATATTTAAGTTCAGCCCTGCTCAGTCAGAGATTATTGGAATCACGTGACAGAGAATTGCCAAGATGTCCTATTACAACGATAAACAATGATAAAACTTTGCATTAACCAAATTCAAATCTGTTTTCTTCGCAAACACTTAAAGTTTTAATAATTTTATTTGATTCAAAACGTACATTCGGAGAACATGTAAAATTATTTCAGCCAAACATTTTCCGGTCCGTGCGTAAACTATCAGGAATAAACGAATACCTGTTAAATACTCTTATTCTGAAATGAAACGGATTGCTGTACTGAAGCTACAGAGTTCGACGAATCAAGATGAATATGTTTAGCTTCAGCCGGTCTCTAGCCAATTGTTTGCCAGCCCACTAAACAATTCAGTACCCCCTTCTCTCCAAAGTTTTCTTACGCCGACAATAAGTCAACGATGCTGTTTGTGCATAGGAAGAAGATTCGAGTTCTCATGGGACAAATTAAAGTGTGTGGTTCCTTGTACGTATTAGCGGAGAGCTATGGCGTGTACGGTAATGGACGTTTAAATTATGCATTCCTGGCACCCTCTCCCTATCCCGCGTCACCGGGCTAATTAGTTATTTATACATTCCAAGCGGGTGTGAGTCGGTATCAATGATTAAAGGGGACAGTAGCGGGGATGGAAGTTTGGATGGAGTATTTAACTTTGAATGAAAGCGAACTCTATTGCTCAACGGCGAACGGAATTGGCCGATGGTAGACTGAGAGATCGTGTCGAGATGTCATCTGGCTTATACATACAACTTTCAAGGATCTTTGTTGGAGATTTGATAGTCCACGAAGATGAATATTCAATCACGCTCTTACATGAATTAATATTAATATGCATTTTGTAGTGCGCACATATTGCGTTTGGTACGGTTGTGATGTATGCGCTTGGTATAAAAGTATTAAGCACACTATTTTTCTATTTTTATATAAACTCAAGTAACTGAAGTAACTCTTATAAAACGTATACTCGATATGAAGACGAATGAATTGAATTTACTTAGTACACGAAAGCATTTTGTATATTTTTCGGTATTTAATACAATAAAACGACGTGTAACTGTTTATTTAAATTATATAGAGAATAACGTAATAAAAAGAAAATTAAATGCGCGATCGAACACGATCGTATATGTGCACTTTATTGCTTCACTGCATATTTTTGTATTATTTCGAAGCACGAGAAGTACAGCAGCGCTAAAGTTTCATCTGTAATTGCTGGTAGTCCATTTCATTTACAAGGTGGTTCTCATCTGGCGCCGAAAAAAAAACTGGCACGTATGCCACATGGGTTACATTTGCACCACAGATCGTGGAGAATGAGGATGGGTCAGTCTCATCATTAAAGTAAGGCTGGATAGGAGGGAAAAGAAAAATAAAAGTGCTCTTTCCGCTTTGAGCAACTGCTTCGCATGCTGCTCGTATCTTCCTCTGCCCTCGTATTTCTACTTGGCCTCCATCGCTATTTCTGGTGTTCTTCGGTCTCGTTTTTCTAGCATATCATTCCCTTCCGCTTTCCTTAGCTCTCACATTTCATTTTCCCAGTAGGTCTGTACACGGTTTCAGGTATTTAAACGTGTTTAGGTATTAAAACACACACACATACGTACCAAATTAATAGTGGTATACCTTTTATTAATTATTACTGTTACCTGGATGTATAATTTTGAGAGTAATTTATAATGAGTTGAGAATATCGTGTCTTTTGTATCGAAAATAATTACCTTTTATTTGACAAATATTCTGCGTTGAAGTAAAGTATGCTTTGCCTCTGTCGTTGGAAAATGTGTAAATTTGTTGGAACAAAATACATTTCATCTTCGACGGTGGCAAGTGTAGAAGCATGTGAATATTAGTCATAACAAACTAGAGCAGACCTTACCGTGACTCTATTATCAACAGTCTTTGTGTAATAAAGCTGTCGAAACCCGCTGTCGAATATCTAATTAAAACTATCTAATTGTATTCCAATTAAGTATGTTTAAGTTGATTAAAGTCAAAGTAGAAAGTAATGGGAGAAGGTTTAAAATTCAAGCAGGAGGGTAAAGTGTACGTATAAAACAAAGTCACCTTAAATAGTCGATTTCAGTTTCCTTCTCTCCCGAACTGTGGATCCCCATATTGCAAGTATTCGACGACCCATTGCAGGAAACTTCGAGGAGGGAAAGTGAAAAATTGCGAAACCCAAGCACGCTCACCTAGCCATTACCGCGAGGTAAACATATGGCTTACGTACAAGACTGGAATATCAGAAGGTTCATTTAAAATAAAAAAAGAAAACAAAAATAACCTGCTTCAATAACCCTCCAAGACTGTGAAAGAACGATGTTGATCCTCCGATTGGATTCCCCACTAATCGCGTTCACCCATTCTCTTGTTTCAAACTCCATCGCGTCGTCTATCGAATTCTTGAAAACTCGAATTTCCCCCGCCTTTTGTGTACTCGCAATGGAAAATCTAATCAGAGAGGGGTCGAAGGTTAACAGTATAAAAGTCTAGGTCGAGTGTTATTCGTATAATGAAAACGATGTTTCAGTCTGAAACGTGAGGCACACTCAATTAAATATTAAATTCACCAGAGAGATTTTATTTGGTGAAATGTACAAAGAATTTTATGCAGCGAAAGTTTGCGTTTTCTTTCTCGGTTGAATATTTCCTGATTATTATACTTGAAGAAAGTTAAACGATTTTCTGGTGTTATTGGAAAGGATATATCGCTAGATCTCTAAAACTCAACGTTTAACGTGGAGGGTTGTTCCTAATTATAATCGTAACACGTTGGAAACATGTACTAGCTTGATTAACATGCTCCTGCGAAATATTGTAAACGATCCAGTTCTATCCCGCACGCACCAATAAGAAGCAAACCAAAACAATAATAAATAAAACATCCGCAGCTGTTTATCACTTGAATTGCGCCATTTATTCGACTTTCACCCTGTCTAGAAAAATTGCACCGTAGGGCCGCAATGTCTTCGCTCATCGCCAGTTTCCCCTTTATTAACCACATATGATTTCGTCCTATCCTCACGCCATCATCGTCAGTGAATCCCGTAATCCGACCGTTTTTCAACATATCATCTGTCAGGTTGCCTGATGGCGTCACATTTTCTCTCTGTACCATCAAATCTGAGAACCGTTGCATTAGATCTACAAACATTTGCCAGTTGCGCCGCTTCCCCAGGAGGGTTGAGGAGCAACAGCACGCTAGGGTGGACACGGGGAAGTGCAATATTGAATTCCCGGAAGGTCTGCGGGGTTGCTGTTCATCCCTCTCCTCTAGACATCCCTGACAAATCTACGTCGCGAGGATCAGAGGTCCGACCCATCTATATAAATTTAATAACACGAAATGACGTGACCTCCGCCCTCGAGACAGTATCCTGTCCCCCTCGTATTCTCTCAGCGAACGCATCGATACTACAGTCCTCGTAAGATCTTCCGCCACCCCTTTCGCTTGATCGTCCCCTGTGCATCGTACATGGCAGCTCGCAAAATTGATTTAAGATGTATGATCGATAGTAAGAAATTCGTTTCTCGACGGCAAATTTGATTGTTTAAAGGAACGATTAAGGCTTCGAGAGATTTTTACGATCGTACGTGACTTTAGTCTCGCGAGGTTAACGAGTATCGCCAGATTTTCACGATGAATTGAAGAGATTTATTTCGCAATCGGAGATGATGGGTCATAGATTAAGCTGTCTACTCCCCTTTTCTTGTTCCCTGGTCGAAGTCGAAAAAGTGGAATTTAATTAATCTTTGTCCCTTGTTGTACGCGGCATTTCTTTGTTTCGGCCTCGAATTTTGAAACAAAGGGGTTCTGTATAACGCGCCGCGTATATTGCGTGAAGGTTAATGTGTTAGAAGATTGTTCCATACGGCAGGCCTCGTTTAAAGTGGCTCGATTGCGTAGATGTAACCTGATTCGTTGATTACCTGTGATTGTGTGGTTTTACAAGCAGACAATTGTCCACGTATAACGTCCATAATTTGTACTATTTTAACTGACGAAAGTAGTTTCTACCAGTTCAGCATTTTTTTTAATTCAATTGACATGGCGTCGTCACGTAATAGATGAATATCCTTAAAGAAATAATATTTTTGCTGCGATGGAACTCGTTCCATCTGTTCTCTCGTATACTTTAAGTACTGAAATTGTTATCTGAAGAAAAACGAAACACTGCTTACGTGTTTTATTGATAATATTTTCTCTCCTTTGTTCGGAAGTACATAGATATACTATACAAACCCGTCCATAAGTCACTGGATACCCAATAAAATTTAGAATTCGGACGATTTTATATTACGGGAGGACATACATTGTGGAATAAAAGTAGCACTTATTAATTATTATTATTATATAACGTAGAGAGCACTTTAATCAAATTAAAGTATAACAAACTTAAACTGTTTTAAATAATACTCCACCGCTTTTAAACTGATAAATTTTTCCTGGAACCACTTACATTGATCGCATGCACTGTCGAAATTAGAATGAAAAACAACCAACGACCCTGTTCAGTTTAGAACTTGCCTTAAAGTATTCATAAACTATTCGCAATGCTCCAGATATATTCTTCTAATAGTTTAGAACGTCCAAAACGAACAAGATAAATAGTACAAAGAATACATGTCTATTCTTAATTTTGCATTCCGATCGTGGCGTGAAATAGCTATATATAACCAAATTGAACAATAAAATCTAGCCAGAGAATTGTATTCATGTTTCAATAATCATTTTGCTCAAGGTGAGGGAGTGTGCAGTTCTTTATGGACGGGAGCGTTTATTACATTGTGTACTTGATATTAAATAATTCAATGGAAATTTCGTGGGTGTCGCGATCAGAGACCGCAAAAAGACGCTTATTGTTTTTTAACGTTTAAGCTTCGCTTAACGCTTGACGTTTGCGGAGTTTGAAAATCGATTTTCTATAATAAATACTCGAGCGATATTTGCCCCGGGCACTCGAACCCGCCGAAGGCGCGCTGTAATTTCTCGCTACGTCCAGGCGCGATAGATTATTTTATGTAAATACGGAATTGAAAGTGGTACTTGTCCATGCGCTGTCCTCGTCCTTATCATAAGTCCCTTCCTCCGGCTTCCCTTTCTCCCTTTATCTATTATTATTTCCTTCTTCCGCACCTGCCACGTCTCCTCTTTCGTTTAGCCTTTATTAATTCTTCAGATAACGCAACCGCCCGAAAGAAAGGGGAATTGATGAGTGGAGAGTAATCTAATTTACCGAAGAACGTCTCGCTGTGACGGTATTCCAGCTGGCGGCTTTTTAATAAATTTACATGAAAACAACCGTTGAGGCGAACACGCTGGCGCTCGCCCCAATTACTGTAATAACGGGGATAGTTGTCCCTGTAGGGAATATTCGTAATTCATATGTATGCAGAGTACCGTTTATTCATTGCGGGATAGAAAATTTTTGGTCAAAAGAAAATTATATAGTTGTACGTACTGTGATTACGTAGACCATGCTGTTAGATATAAGAGAAAGTGATGAAACGATTATTTATATTGTTGATATTATATTATAAGGGAAGAGCATTATGGCAAAATGATTAACTTGAATTTGTAATTGCATCAATCTAGCGGAAGCAGCAAAAAGAATAGAACAAGAGGATCCTTGGATATAGAGTGTAGTAGTATAGAAGTGGGGCAGTAGTGTAAGCCAATGTGTGGTCAGACGGGGGAAGTGAACTTAGTTGATCAGGCAAGTAGAACGGAGCAACGCCTCAGGACACAAGTAGAATAGAACGTTGATTCTTCTGAGCAGTAGAATTGAATCGTTCCTTCTTTGTGGCTATTCAGAGGAAAGGTGTTTGTCAGGTAGCCGGGGTGGCTCGCGTGTAATAAATTTTTCCGATTACATCCAAAGAAAATAATTCTCAATTTTATTTTCATATCACATATCAATATTATATAATGTAAATCCTTAACTTTTGTACGCAATCAATTTGTTGCAGATTTAATTCGCAATTTTTCGTGAACTGAATATTTTCCAATTAATAACGTACGGTTCACTTTTCCTTCAGGAAATAACGTTGGAATACTTTAAGAACAAATACGAATTATTGTAGTATACACTCGGTTGAAAGTAATAATCAATTTAAATAGAACTTTCGCTCTCATAAATCACATTTGCTATAAATATAGTTTTCAAGAGATATAAGCAATAGGCTATAGAAGTCATCTTGACAATTTTTATCGCCACATTACTTATGGAAATGAATGGAACGTTAGAGAATCGATTTATCCAGAGATCAGTCGCAGATATTTCACGAAATTGGTACGTGCTGCCGACTGCACGTCACCGCTCTGTTTCGAGAAATCAATGAGTTAGTCTCCGGTCTACTCGAAGTCAGACGCAAGTGCACTTTGCACACTTGGGCTGGTTGTCAGGTGCGTTGGGTTCGCGAATCAATCCAAGCAATAATTTCCCGGGATTAATTGGCGAATGATTGACACGGGGATTCGAGCGGCCCGCCGTGTTCCCTGGCCGAGACGCGAAGCACGAATGCAGAAGGATAATTGGTTTCGGTGCTGCTGCAGAAGTAGCTTGCACAAAGTCACTTGCTTTGAATTTCCGAACAGCAACGGGTTAAACATCGATGTTTTCTCGCAGTTGATGCATTTCCATCAATAACAGTGTCAATAAATCAATAACGGCGAAGAAACATTGGTCTGCGCCACCTGATTTAGTTTAAGTGTGCTACATGATAATTAAATATTATGTAACGAAATGATAAATATTTCGTTTGTTTTATTTATTTATTAAATTCTTCGTGCTTTATCATACGTCACGTTTAATTTCTTATTCTCCCTGTTCACCTATAACTTTCTAATTATAAAGTTACTTTAGAATTATATTAGCGTTGTTAAAACTGCGTGGCGAATCGAGTGTAAAATTTTAATTCAAGCGCAAACCCGTAAATCGCACGATGCGAGTTAACCCGTGTGTACTTGAATTTTTACACGAAACCCTTCTCCAACTATTAAGTAGCCAAATCCCTTTAATTGAAAACATTCAATATTTCAAACACAAACTAAAAAGTTTTTGCTTGAACGCTTTATATTGGGTAGGTTTCTGCGAACCCCTTTGAAATGCTTCCGTCAGAAGATTGCAATGTTTGATGAAGATTCAAGTGTTATTTTAGTGTTATTATACACGTATAAACGGGTTTATCAATTCGTGTACAAAACGTTTATTTATTTTTCTTCTACGAAAACTGGCTATTACACAGAAATGCTTTAATGTCTATCAGGGAAACAAATATATACAGTTCATTAATTTCAGTTTAGCTTCAGCAATGCGTAAATAAATTTCATAAACGTTTAGATAAATTTATAGAAATGTATTAGGTTTACAACTAACATATGAATTAATATTAATAATATTTCTCTTAATAGTACATGTGAGTTCCAATTTTCCTATATTGCGTACTGGTTCCAGAGTATCCAATTTTTGGCTTTGTAATCGCTGCTCAGGTAAAAGAACCTCTTTCGAGATAAACGGAAATATCCTGTTCAATCGTCATTAATTTCTATTAATGCAAACTCGTGAATTGATAATATTGTTCTCTAAATGTTCTTTCGAACGAGATTAAATATTGATACTGTAAATTTAAACAGTCTGAGACTTTCCTAATATATTTAAGTCGAAGTATTTTTAATGGAAGATATTAAAAATGTAATGTTTTTTGAGGTCGCTGGTAGAATATATGTATACTTGCACGCCTATGTTGTGCCCCTTCCACGTATTGTGAAACATAGAACGTCATTCGAAACTGTTCTGTTAAAGGTCGTTCTTCTTATTATGGAGCAATTTAGGTATTCATTGAAACATCGAATGGGTGTCACAAAAATAGCAGTACCTAAATTATTAAAATGGGTTTAATGATAAAATAAGACCGGTTCAAATAAAGTATAAGGTTTTACAAAAAAAAGGACTATACAGTACAATACAGTAAAGGCAATACAGTACTAACGAGCATACAATTTATTGAAATGAATGACGAATCAGCTTAAATTTCTTTCCTTACCATGATTCTTTCTGCTTCCTCTATTCACTTTAACGGTGCAGTAGATTTTGGTCAAGCAACGTGAAAGAAGTATTCTCTAAAACCAAGGTTATCTCTTTCTTTTAATTTCGCCGAGTTGTATAACGAGCAGCTGAAATTCGCAATGTATTTCGGTCAGTCTTTCAAGAAAGGCACCCACTTGAAATACGAGAGTTGGGTAACTGTGCTCTTCCCTGTGAAGAGATCTCATCGATCTTTCGCTTCCTTCAAGCCTGCCCGCTTGCTTTACCATTCATTTCCATTTTTCGTAATTCGCTCGTTGTGGCTGCTACCTTTAGAGCGTTATTTATTCGAGATGGAATACGCTCGGATTGGTTGCAGACCGCCACACATTATATGTATCAATCTAATGGAACGCGTTTTAGGTGTGTTGTATAATTACGGTGGACTTTGTTTTAAATCACACGTGGCGTGTTTAAGAGAAATTCACAGATATCTTATATGTCTACTATAAGTCAAAAGTTTGGGACCACTTCCCTAGGTTGTAGAAATACTGAATGGTATGTTAACGATTAATTAATTCGACATTACTATTAGAGAGATTGATGTTAATAAACTTGGTTTCGATATTTCCAGCTTGGAACTATTTTGTGCACAGCCCAAAAATGATTGACCAGTAAATTTCTGTACAGCTTGAATTTTCTGGGGGTCCTAAACTTTTGGCCGACAGTGTGCATACGTGCCGCGGAAGAATTTATGTTAGCTATCTGGTATGTTAGATAAATAATATCGAAATATATACGTTTCATTTCAATATGTTAAACCTTCAATTTCGAACAAAAGTCTGTCGCGAATGAGCAGAGGAATAATTACACAAGGTCCACAGGTTCTATTCCATTATCGGTTGTGACACTTATCCAACCGACAATAAACGTGGCACGACTGCTGAATTAAGTGTAAGAGGGATGAAACGTTAATGCTACCTCCCTTGACAAATTCTCACACGTGTTTGCTCGCATCTCGCAAAGGGTTCCCGAGGGTGGCGCTGGAAATTTCAAGCAGACACCGTCGGGCATTTCACCGCCGTTGTCCATCAAAACTTGAAAAACGTCGACTAATTTCCAGTTGGAAACCGAAAAGTCGGTTTGCCCGATGAGCATTTTTCTGGCCGGTTGTCCACGACCGGTTTCTTCCTCGTTTATCACAGCCGAACTTTTATTTTGTCCCTGACAGGGCGCAAAGGAATTTTTCAATTAGTTTTGCAAACACCCTTGTGCCGGGCTGGCTCCAACGTGACCACCCTAACAGACTGTCGGATCGTAAAAAATGAGCTCCTTGGTTACGATTGTAGCGTTATCCGGAGGCAGGGTTGGGTCTGTATAATGTTTAGCGAAATGTAAACAACTCGGAGATAATTGAAGCAGTTTAAACGAAGTTCTCGCTGAATGGTAAAGACTGTTGTACTGCGGAACTCATTAAACGTTTCATTAGATTTGACCAAAGATAATATTGCTTGACCGTGCGAGTTTCAGAAAGTAGGTATCCTTTCGTACATTTTTTTAAGGAGATTTAAGTAAATTAAAGACAGCTAGTTTCAAAGAGTATCAATTTGCGTAACAACATCTTCACTTACACTAACTATCACGCCAAAAGAAAACTAGTGTACTTTTTGTCAATTCTTTATAACGAAATATACATCACAGTTACAATTCTTCTTCCATTCGAAAAAAAAAATCGAACGATCTGAAGCACAAGTTCAGCCTGTTATTTCGACGAGATTTATCTATTTGAATAGTAGTTATTCTGACAGAGATGGGGAGACTTAAATGATTTAAATCGTAGTCAGCGACTATCGTCTGAGCAGAATGTCCTATAATTATTCGAACCCGGAGGTCAAGAGGGACGCGGCAGTAAAAATTTCCAATTTAAATTCTTGCCGGGGCGTTTTAAAATTATTAAGACAACGAGGATGCCTGCGTCGACAGGTAGTTTGCATTCGTGGCCAAGTATAAAGATCCCACGTAGCTTCAACGAGCCAGTAATAGAGTCCATAAGCAAGTCTCGCCGGGTACTTGAAAGTTTTTCCTTCTACTCTCAAAGGTGAAAGTGAAAGTTCCTCAAATTCAGAGCATCCTTGAGTCTCAGGAGAACATCGTAATACGGCGCGGGCGCATTGACCAAAAAAAAATGGAGGGAAAGAAGCGTCGGACGTCTTTGACTGCCAGAAGTTCTGTGTCAGGCGGCTAACCATATAACATGAACGCTTACATTCGATGTGAAATACTCGCTTAATTCCTTTATTATTATCTCTACAACGACATACGTGCCTTTAGTGGGATAAAAAATAAATAACTAAGAGATTGAAGGATACATTGAAATAAATAAATAAAAGCCAGTTGATAAGTAGAAACCGAAGAAAATCCAAAGCAAAAGAACTCGGAGGAATAACTTCATGAAACAAGAATACCTAACTTCAAGGAAAATCACAATCTGAAGAGAACAGGAAGAAAGCCAGGAAAGGAAACAGACCACGAAGAGACACTTCTCACCTGTTTTACACTTTTCTAGAATAAGTACACGCATCAATAGTTCTAGGTGCGTGGATGACCTACGCTTAGTACGCCTAGAAAGTTGTATGCCATCTAACTGTTTGTACAGATTCATCAGTTCGTGCTTCGAAGCTCCGAAATCTCCCCCCCCCCCACCTTCTCTATCTCTCTATCTCTCTATCTATCTATCTATTTATCTAGTTCTATTATCGCGTATATCAATGCAGGTTAAAACCGTCTCAAAGCAGGCCGACTCATATGTGCACCGCAGCCATTCGTGAGCAATGTGCCAGCCACTCCAGCGACGAAATAATATTCCATGTAATCTCGAACGCTCAAACGAAACTTGAGTGGATGCAAAATGTGCGTAAATGAGGCGCCCGCGGCGCGGCGTTGACGTTCTCTCGTTTACGTGATGCACAGATAGGCTCTCAACGCGACTCGGTTTGTCGCGCATTCCTGCGGAGCAATTTTGTTTGTCCTTTTCTTTCCTTCTTTCTTTCGGGCGTTTTTATCGGTCGAAGCGAACTTCTCTGTCCCGGGAGAGAAAGAGAGTTCTCCGGGAGAGAATGGCGATTTAAAGCATTGAACGAGTGCTACCCAAAAAGATTCGAAGAGTGGTGCTGGGATTTCGTTTCTGAATGAAGGGAAGATTGACGAGCTTCGTGTGATACAGAAGGCATTTGGTCTCGTTGACTGCAGCATTGGTTTGTGTTAAGGTTGTGTTACAATTGGGTCGATGGTTTTCAGGTTACAATTGAATGATGAGTTAATGGTGGGGATGTATAATATCATTCGACGTGTGAATGTGAAATTTAGAGATGTTTGACTTGATAGGAATAGGATTTATTCAATTCTCTAACATGGGGCGTAATTTGTCCAGAGGTATTTTCTTTCTGAACAATTTATGATAATGTATTATTTACTTGTATTAATTTTTACACTTTTGCAAATAAATTCTTTCCTACTTCTTTTCTCGTGGAAAAAAAACCCGATATCCTTTTTCGCTTTGGCGCCGAAGATTTTCACCGAGAATACCTTAAACGGTTACTTAAACAATACTAATTAAAGAACCACGAGAGCAACAGTGGCGTTATGTCCTGAATAAAAAAAGACAGTACTCTTTCACGGGACAAGTAACTTACGCTGGCCGTTCTAAGATTTCACTTCTTTCTGTTTCTGTAGCGTGAACTATGCCAAATGAACTTGAACACCGGTCTTGACCAAGGGAATATTCTTCCACTTTGGGACGGAATAAAACTTTCGCAATCTTTCTTTCGTTCGTTTTCTCCGCCCCTTTTGTATTTCTTGCATCGTTTCAAAATAAAGTCTCGGTAGTAAATTCATTAAAAACTCTTGAGAGCAAACCTGTCAAGGGAGACATTCTTAAGATGACACTAAATTTGTTTAAATGATCCATGTAATGTATTCACCCCCAAATATCTATATTTGGTATTAGTCTTACGATATATATTTCTGTATTACTCTTATTATCTACTAGTTACCTAAGGATTCATCTATACAAATATTTTTAAGTTCCGTTGTCACAAACAGTCGGCATGCAACCTTACACGTCGCCGCCTCCAAAACACGTAGTCATACTGCCTACAATCCCTACCCATCCCCAGTCCTTTGGAATTCGCCCTCACCATCCCTACTACGTCATTTCCAACATCCTTTAAAACCCCAAGGTTCCCTGACTCCCGAGCTCATATCTTACGAAATAGTCAAAAGTCATACACTAAGTCCAAGTGATAATAAAACCTCTTGTAAAAACCGTAGTTGGGAGTTAAATTTTCTGTGTCCATTACATCCATTTGGTAAGAATATTTTGATGAATATTTAGCTAAAAAAATAGCGTTTATTAATTGTCTAGTAATTATAATCAACTGCATAGATTTGATTAATTCGTCAAACTTATTTTGCTTGCAAAGAACCTACTCTATATTATCTTGCCTAAATAAACAATCAATAAAAATGCATTCTTCGTCAAAGGTTATTTCAGGCGGATTACAGAAACTTGCAAATAATGTATACGCTGAATCGAGAGGAATAAAATTCGAGAGGAAAATAAATATAAAAATATCCCGATGCTTCTTCTAATGAACTTTCAATAAAATAGAGCTGCAAAGGTAATAAAAAACAACTCTTCGCCATTTTGTTCATTATTTATTTTCGTATCGATTATCGTTTATTTACCCCATCAATTATCGTTTATTTCGAACTGCGAAAGGGTGTTCCGCAGGAAAAAGCTTCAGCGATTTCAAACAGCTGAGTGCTATCTGATTCGCTCTTTGCATAAATACTGGAAAGCGAGGTGATCGTAACTTTCAACTCGAATGAAAATAGTATTTAACGATGAAATTTGTCATTGAGATAAAATAACCAATCTTCCGAAGCCGCAATGCTTTTCGCATCGAAATAGGAGCACTTGTGTAGCGGCAATATTATACAATGATTTCGAAACAAAGGCGTGGACTTGTAAATTCGGTTGCCTGGCACAGCAGAGGCGAGCGACGGTTATCGGAACGATTACAGCTTCTTTGAAATAAAAGTTTCACGAACATTTGATCGTTACTTTTTCAAAGTCCCGTAACCAAGTCGTTTTAACATTAACATATCATCCTTTTATTAACTGCAAAGTTTCTGCTAACTGTTAGTTTGATTAAAACTGTATTTAAGAACAGAATCATGTATCCCCCCCGATGATTACAACTCCCGATTAATTTCATGTCACGTAATCACAGCGATTCAGGCCACCTCCTCTCCGCCCCCAAACCCCAACCTACAGAAACAAGCAGTGCACTCTGCAGAAGCAGTGGCAGGGGCAGTTCACGTCCCCGCGATTACGGCTAATTATCGTCGGGTTAATAAGCCGCGACGATTGCAAGAGGCGAGGATCGTGTAGCAGCGCTCGTCGCCGCGAGGGGATGAATTTTATGCCAGCCTGCGTTGGAAAAGCAGTTGCAACGGCCGGGAACAATCGCCTCCGTTCGAGAGAAACAACCAGTTACAACGCTCTAACTGGAGCGGGTCAGAAGTTGAAGCAATTAGCCCAGTTTGTCGGTCGCACGGAAAACAATGCCAGAAAGTTGTTAATGATGCCACACCGACCGCGGCCATTCTACAGCTTAAACGTCGTCCCGACCAAATCCCGACTCCTCTCCACCGGGGGCACCCCTTTTGTTCTCGAACGGTGTCATTCGTGGACTAATTATAAACAAATAACGGTACACCGTGATTCGTGGTGTAATTTCGGTGGAACGAAGCGACGATGGTGGGTGGCGTGGAGGGGGATGGTGGCAGGGGCAGTCTCTGTAGATGCCTGTCGAGATAAGAACGGAATTCCTCTTACCGGTTTAATCGCCTTGCAAAACGTTACGTGCGCTTAATTAGCTCTGCTGTCGTGTCAGTTAAGAGGCTTCCTTCTTTGTTCGTTGTACAAGGTGCGGCGAGACGTTCTTACACGCTTCCCTTAATACCGACAGCCCGCCGACTGAAACAGCTTCAGAAATTGCTTTTACGAATTTTGTTGCGTTGACTGACACGACATACCGCGTGTCTCGTAATTACGTATTAGCTTATGGTCTGAGCGAGAGGAAACCGAAGTACGGTGCGCGGTAATAAAACGATGCACGCATTCGTGTATGCGAGTTCTGTGTATGTATGTTTCGTATTTTTGAGCGTGAGTGCTGCAATCGTGTGACTGGCAGAGACGCAAACGCATTTCTTAATAATATTAATGTTTCGAGAATCACGCATTCCAGGATTGAAATATGCTGATCGAATATTTTTGAGGAGATTCAATGGTGTGTTTAAATTAGTATATTGTTGAAAGCTCCGAAAGCTATGCTGCAACAGGATCATTATTTTGTATTTTATTAGTTTGTTATTTGCTTCTATAAAGTCGGACATGATGCGTTGGTGTGTTCTGTCTAGTTTTCCAATCGTATTTCCCACTAAATCATCAACTTATTTCTGTGATATTTTTTTATTCACATAATCGTATCGATTTGTTGTTGATCGTATCGATCATCGTCTATCTTTTAAAAGCTTAGTCCCGATTTCTCTCGTTCAGTATAAAACTAAACGGCGAAAGATGCTGTCGATTATAAATTTGTCGATTCTACCGGGATAACAAAGTTTATCACGGCGGAGATGAAAACCTTCTCTTGGAGTGGCACCGAAGAAGTGTAATGACTTTCCCGTGAGCACATGCACAGCATCTGGATCCCCAGTTCTAAATCTGCCCGCGACAGCACCCTGTATTAACATTTTTTGCAAGAGACCCGCTGCAAGTACGAAAAGCCCGACCATTATGCTAATCGACAAGGACACGTGTTTGTAATAGCTTATTTTTACGTAGCTGAAACTGTGTTACGGTACCAACGGCGTCCCTTCTTCGTCAGTTTTATACCCCAAAGATCGTACAGAAATTATATCACTCGGATTCAAGGACGTTCGATTGGGCGATATTCAAATCGACCCACGTAACATTCTAATATTTCAATCGCGTAATTCATTTAAAGTCACGCAGTTGGCTGTTTGGTGTCGCACATATTGCACGTTTCAAGAGATCGTAAAAAAATTCGTTTTCTTCCTCCATAAACATTTCCCCATGCCCTGCAACATTCACGACACCAGAAGACAGAGAACGTAGTACGACCCTTGAAACCTATGTTGCGCGAATTATCCCAGCTGAGATCTGGCGACACAACAGATGGAGTCATCTGGGAACTTTTTATTCACTGGTTTACTTGTAGATAAAATAAATCAGAGATCGGGAGCAGATTTCGCCGGATCCAGAAGATATTATATAGGGTGTCTTGGCAAGAGTATTACCAAGTGTTCCGCGATGAATTACTTACTGAAACCGAAGATTTAAATTATTTCGTTTTCTGGAAAGTGTAGACTGTTCTTAATAAAAATTGCACGGAGTACTATCTACTAACAAAAACTGTCCATCATGAAATGTAGCACTATATAAATTAGAATACAAGTTAATATTATTTACCGTGTGGGAAAAAGTATAAACAGTTGTGCAACAAATAAAGGTAATCCTGAAAGAATTATGCAGAAAATTATTATTAAGGAAAATTCTGATTCCTTGACCACGTTCTCGCATCTTCGCAAAAGAAAAAAAGGTGTTCAAATACTAAGATTCTGATAGAACACCTTGTATATGTAAACAACCGGTGGACGCGACGATTTCCCGCGAACGATAGCGTTAATTACGTCGGCAACTTCTTTCCGAGGAAAGGCAATTAAGCGAAAAGTCGTATAAATATCAGAGCTAAAACCCAGCAGGTCGCATCTCCGGGGCTGGCTTAGGCAGAGAAAGAGAGAGATAGAGAGAGAGGGAAAGTTTTCGGCGAACCCCCAGGTCTAGATGGCCGTATCAGATATCGCGAAACGTACGGCGAAAACTTATTTCCTCTTACATATTACTTTCTAGCCAGCCGCTCTTCGTTATTTCGCCGGTAGGTAGTAGCAAATCTTCCACTCGACGACACAGTGGATCGTGGAAAAAGTTGGCTGCATCCACTTTTAATGGAAACTCGTCACGATTCGATCGCGACGAATAAATTGAACGGGAACCGCCAGCCGCCCTTTGAGCTCGTCCGTTTATTTACAAGAAGTGATAATTGAATTTAATAACCCGCCTGATCCCGGCCTCGTCCGATTTCCGTTTAATTATGAAACGACGTGGGAACTCGAAGCCATTTAGCGACTGGCGCGCATTTAATGCATATTAAACGGTTCCAGATGTAAGCTCAATTTGTGAAATTCACTTCCTTCCACGGATGGACGCAATTCTTCGTTTGCCCTGGGACTTCGTCCAAATCGAATATTCACTTGTCCCCACGGCTGAGTCGGCAAGTATAAGAACACGTGGCACCGTTTCGAAAACGATTTATTCGACGCGGGATCATAATTATGTAAAGTATATGCGACTTCGTGGTCCCTCTCACCGGTTATCGTTCAGATTTATTGAACTTGGACGAATTTTATTGTTTCTCAGTTTGAAATACGCCTTGCAAACCCGGTGTAGAACACACTACCATTTAATGTTCTTCTTTTCTTAGGTTTTATTCAAGGGGATGATGCGGAGAATGGGCAAACATAATATCTACATATGTATGGTTATATTAAAAAGGGTTATAGATATTGTATAATAGGGACAATAATTTATGAAATTTTATGTAAGCAATTTTATTTATATGATAATGATTTGTGCTTCGAATAAATCGAGTTAAAATTTCGGCAGAGTAAACGTGGAAAAAGCTAGAAGCTACAAGGAACCATTTATATAATTCGTATTTTTTTAGGCAGACTACTGTAGGGTATTAATATTAATTATATAGGTCAGGATAAAGAACGTAAGGCAGCGGAATAGTAGAAAACGTGGTTCGATATATTTTATTCACTGACAATGCTTCGATCGCCTCGAAGACGATGCGGAGACTGCCTAAAACAAAAACAACAAATTATCTTTCAGTTAATAAACAGCCACTGATAATAAACCCTGAATCTACTGCTCATCAAAACGTTATTTCCAAACAACTAAACGTCTGTATCCAAATCTACAACGGTGTAATCATACCATAACAAAATATATAATAACGACAGTTTACATCAAAACTAACAGGACCCACCAGCGTAAGACGTGCTTGTAACCAACCATTCATCCCCTAATATTCCTATCGTGCTACCGCAATACTTCCCTCCAGTTTACCCCTGTTGTCAGAAGTCACCGGCATCATTGAAAAATTTGCGCAATGTACCGTGAGAAGAGTTACCCAACACGCTCCCCAGTGCGAAACTTCGGCGAGTTTATAACAGAAGTTTGACGTTCGCGGTGACGAAGAGAACCTAAAACTTTCCCACCGAATGTTTGTAAACCGTCCGTGGAACGACAGCGCGCCCTTACCAGTTCAAATTTTACTACACGACAGGGTTACGCTTGCCTCGGTGCACACTCTTCGCTCTTCTTCTTATCCCCCTCGCCGGGTAACACATCACGGATACATCGAAGGATACGAGGTATCCACACCTTCTTTGACGAACTGTTACTTAAGAACATGAACCACGCAGCTTTCGCACACACAGGAACGAACAGAAGGATCTTGCTATCCTTACAATTCATGCATAAGCTTCCATCTCCATAAAGGAACTAGCGATGTCGTCCCGGTGGGTACTCATGTTTCATGAGGCTTACCCGCGCCACTAAGCCGCTGGCGACCCACATACTGTGCGAGCCAGAACAACGCCCCATCTAAATAACTTCACCGAACCAGCAACCCTTCACCGTCTACCACCCTCGACTACAAGCTGCGTCAGACTATCGTTCCACACTTGGCCCATTCGCCACACCAGCACCGTCCACATCGGTAGCAACCACCCTCCTAGCGTGTATTTGAATACGGTGGTTCCACGGGAACTCCTTCATTACTAATATAGGGCACGCTAAATATTGTGAATTAACTGACACGCAGAGACGTGTGTACATTGGTTATCGTTCTCTGTAAGCTGCGTTCATGATTGAAATTGCAATATTTCCGAATTGTTATCGCTATGCGTACGTTTCGTGAGGTTTATTTAGGCGTTAGAATTTTTTGTTCGATGTTTAAGCATAGGGAAGGTGTTGTAGAGTTATACGAAATTAATTCGAAAAGGTTTATCGATTAAAATAATGATTTTTATTGGATATTTTATGGTAACAATTTTCAACCGTCTCGGTGTGCAAAGTTTATATTCTTCGGGGTATTGCAATAATTCTCTTTGACAGCGTATTTTGATTTATAAAAGAATAGTAATTAGAAAAAAGGCAGACGTATTTTAAAATTCAGTGTTTGAAGTTTGCACGTATAACACTTAATTGTTCCAGTTTTTTGTTTCTCTCTCACCTGGAAGCCCTCACTCCTTTGCTCAATTATTCCCTTTAAAAGACCTTTATATGGCGCTAAAAATGTGCTCGCCCGCGAAAACTTCATTTGTTTATAAAAGTTACATATTTTTCGGCATTCATTCGGCAACCTTTTTTGCATTGAAGATATTTTTGCCGGCTTAAGGGGTCCCAATATTGGCGTACATCGTTTAGAGTGAAGTTTTCGTTAAAAATAAAGATACGAAGCAGTGTTAGTGAAAGGAAATTGTGGTGGTGGGAACCACGACGTTTGTTGTGCGGTTTTGAAAATGAAAGCTATTTAGAGGATAGGAATAGTAGAGGAACATTGGACTATAGATTGTGAAGCCTGGAATATGGAGCGTGGCGTTACCCAGCGTATACTGGTTTAGCTGAAAATGGAAATTCAAAAATACTGCATTCGCGGAGTTTCGTTACTTCTTGCAGCACACCAGGAAAATGGCACAAACTTTTGTTGCCTGTTGAAAATTTGCACCAGCAAGTAATGCTGATGGTACACAGTTGAAAGGAACGGGATTGAAAACGAAGTATAATTTTATATTTCTGTGCCAGAAAACAGCATTCTTTCATATTAATATACGGATTGGAATTTTTTATTTGTAGACTTATTTTATTTGATTTGCAGTACGATCATGAATGTACACCGAATTCATAGGAAAATCATCTACCCTAATTTTCCATATCTCATGTCCTTAACGATTAATTAAATACCACCAAACAGCATATGTATAACAATATGTCACATTCGACTTGAACTGCACTAATTGTAAGTTTAAAGAAAAAATGATCAATAATTTGAATAACCAGTGTATGTAAAATCAGATGCAATCAGGGTAAGCAGAAGCACTACAAGTATTTGATATAATTAATTTCTCTTATTTCCTTTTTATCTCAATCGACATATGTACTTGTATCTACCGTACAGTGGATATTCATTCTAAATTGGCAATCAGCGTTCCAGTTACCTGCAAGCGAATCGTTCAAACGTATCAATTTACAGTCTATTAAATGTTCATAGTTCCGCGAAATATTTCTCCGTAATACCGAATAATATATACGAAAAATGAGCAGATTTCAATTATAGGTAATATCATGTTGACGATAAAGAACACACAAATTTGTAACTAATACAATATAAGTATACAGGGTATCTCACTTGATTCTGACATCCTAATTATCTCGGTACTTGTTAATCCTAGAAAAAAATGTCTGAGAACAGACTGTATCTTTATATTCGGGTAACTATTAGTAAAGTATCACTTTATGTACCTTATAAAAGCAAAATATTTTATATCCGCACGCGTGCAGTAATTGAAAATGAATAATACGTGAAATCCATTCTAGTCGGTGGTAATTAAAAGCCCATTGTCAGCTAGTAATCGTGAGAAACAGGTACCTAACATTTTTAATAGAACTATGGCAATTTCAATGACTGCATCGCCATAAAAATTCGACACGTCCCGCCGAAATTCACCCGTCTCTCCAAGCACACAACCTTTCCGAGTTTCCCATAAAATCTTCCACTGCCAGGTCCCTTTGAAGGCCGTATCATGTAGGTTACTTGGCGCGGACACGAAATACTTAGGCAGATTCTCGACGCGAGCTCCCGTTTCGAAAAGCTCCGTGATATCGGGCGAACACGAAGCGGCTGTTGTATGGGGTGCATGGTATGCGAGCAACGCGCTCCTTGAGAATTCTTTTTCGAATCTATACTACTACCTTCTCCCGTGATCTCGTTCATTTTCTGTTTGCCTTCCAGTGTTCGTTCGAGGGAAGACGAGAGGCGACCTGCCATCCGACGCTGGCGAATATAGAACGCTACGCTTCTCCTTTGGCACAACGTCAACACCAAGATGAAGCTGAAATATCGCGTCTCTCCCTGGTTTGCCTGCGAACGCGACACGATTCGCGCCGTCTGTGGATTTTTTCAAAGTTTATGCCGTTGCTACATTCGGTTTGGGTGAAATTCCGCCGATATTTACAATCTCGTCGTAAGGAATTCTTCTGGGGTTCGTGTGAATCATTTTTCTTATCCTATAAAATGAATAAGGAGAAATACAGCTATCAGAAAATTCAGAAGCAAGATACAGGAAATAAGGTTACCATTACATGAAACTAACGAGAGAAAATAGAATGACAGTTATTGCTTAATAAGAAAATTCGAAAGATATTATACACACCAAGTAGTGGAACTTGTTCATTTCTGCAATACATCATTCATTGCAAGCAAACGTTATTACAGCAATTAGGAAATAATAATTGATGGAACAGAATTTACTTTTCCACAAGTGCCTTTAATTTTCCACCCCGCTATAGATGCTAGAAATTTCTTATAAGAAAATGTGTTCAGGTGCGTTAAAGTAGAGGCTTCACCCTTTAAAATTAGCCCAGGTGGATTGTTCTACGATTTTTTTTGCCCATTTCATCGCACTTTGAATGAAAAGCGATCCACGGACAAGTTTTACACGGTTTCATTCAAATTGCGATAAAGCCGCCCAAAACAATTATAGATTCATTTTTGGCGGTCGTTGTAAAGGAGATACTTCAATCTTTAAATTCATGGTGATTTAAATTTAGGGTATTGTCACGATCGGTCAAAATAATTTAAAACCTAAATCTCGATGAATTTTCGAACGTGAATACTACGGAAAATATTTTCATTTTCCCTAATTTATTGAAGCAGTATGGTTAAGCTCGTGGATGATCGAGGTTTCAGTTACCGCAAGCTCCAAAGGAAAATTCAAGGGAGGCTAAATTTTCATATAAAAGAGGACGAAAGAGGAGTTCTGAAAGTTTTAGAAACTTGAATACCCATTAAGTAAGAAGTTGACCCATAAACTATTATAACTTGAAAAATCTTTCGATTTCTTATTATACTAGCAGCATCCACGTTTAAGGACCATAATAAATTCTCATTCGTTTCACATTTGATTGAAAGAAAAGATAAAAATTTTGGAAACGGAAAATAGTAGCGACCGATCATAAAGAATTTTTCTGAAAATGCAAACGGTGCGGTGGATTTCGTTTATTACATTCCCGAGTAATAGCAATAGTAACTTCCGTTTCGAAAGTTCCTGAGAACTTCTTAACGCTCTCAATGTTAACGGACCGACCGCGACGTTATGAAATACGGCTTAACGTCGGCATCGATCATAAGTCCGACAATGTTAACGAAAAGTTTGCTCAAGCACGTCGTAAAACGTTTGATTAAACAGGGTGAGGTGTCGACCAGACTATTACCTTCTCTGTTTTTCTCAACCGGGCCTAATTATGAACTATAAACAATTTTAATTTCTTACGGCCGATCTTGGGGGTTGATTAAAAGCGAAAAAAGGGGAGAAGAGAAATGAAGGATGAAAAGTGCGAGCCAGCGCGTATTAAGTTTTATTATTACGGGGCGACGTAAAAACGCGTTACACGCCTGGAAAGTTTGTTTATTAATACGAATTGTTGCTGATGAAGTGGCGACCGGGCGTCGAGCCATTTTTTTTTTCCTGTTTTTATTTTTTACCACCCCCGCGTACAGCTAACAACTTCTGCAATTAAACGAGTGCCTTTTTACCATAATGAAACGTGGGTACTTTTACGCGCGTGTCAAGATTTGAGAAGTAATCTCGTTATAATTAATGAATTATTCGCTAAATGGTACGCCACTTAGGCGGTATATTTTTCGACCGTGTATATAGTGTTGGTACTGCCTGTAGTACAAATGACCCTGCCAGACGGTGAATCGGTCCGTTAATGGGTTATTCACAGGGGAAAAAATTTTGTTCGCTCCAATTTGTTCTATTTTTTCCTCCTGTGGATTTAATTAACGTTTTGCGCGTTACTTGCCGTACCTTGAGCGTACACATTTACTTCTCAAGCTAGTAAGAGGCGTTCGCGATAAAAGAAAGACAACGAAATAATCGCACGAACTTCTGCCTGGAAAGTAAGCATTAATTACGCATGTAAATATTCCAAGTATTTCTGCTCCTTTTCCACTGCCGGCCACTTCCATTTCACGATCCATCGAAAGAGGATACCAGGTCCAAAAAATTCTATTGCTCTTTCTCGTTCGGTGTACATATTTCTACACGATGCTTATCTATAATCGATTTCCAAACCGGAGAATCGCAGTTCAATTTCAGGACATAGGTTTATTAGTGGTTGGAAATATTACGAGAATCACTCGCTTCGTGCATCTACGAACGAATACCTATCTTCGCCAAGAATCATGGCAGCGCCTTACGTAAATTTAAAAGGAATCAATCAGATCTAGATGAAAGAGCCCCAGGGGAGAAGGAAGGAGGACCACAGCACTTCGTGAACTCTGAAACAGGAAATGTTGTATTCCGTCCAAGAAATACCGAGACGATATCTGTGTTTGAAGTTGCCCTGGAAAACTGGAAGCCAATTTTCAAACTGGGATCTCCCACCCGCTGCTACTATCCCTCCCCTTTCTTCTTCAGCGACCGCGGCCCTCCTTGTTCCACGGCACCTCGTTCCCGTTGGCGACGAATCGAAAGTTTTTTAAACAGGCATTCAACCTTGCGCCTTCTTCGCCGTCGTTTCGCTGGAAAGCTGTAGTTTCCGGCCTGGAATTTACCGGAAATAATATCGTAGCAAGACGGCCGAAGAGCGAGTGTACATGCCACGATAAGGTTTCCCAACGATGCAACGCCTTCGTGTGACTTATAAACTGCCAGTGCCAGTTCCACGTTTGCAGAATTCGTTGTGACTTCTTCTTTGTGGCACGACCACACTCCCCTTTTAAGCTTCCCTCTCGCTCTTGCTCGTACGGTAACTTTCTGTTTTGTTCCCTTGAGAACCTTTGCCGTTTGTTTCGATGTTCCTTTGCACCCTTGTTTTAGATTTCTCTTTGTCGTTGGTCTTCGTTCCTCTATTTTTCACTTTCTAACTAGATATCCGAGTTTCTACTCTTTCGGGTATTTTTCTTATCCTTTTTCTTTCTTTTCCATTGTATAATGGCATTCTTTGCGAATAACTTCGCAGCGATAATTGACCTCAATTGCATGCAATTATCTGTACCCCGTAATTATTCAAACGGGCTCTCTGCGTGCTTCAAATTGTAGATGCCCAATATCAGAGGAAGGAGAGTAAACGTATATTACATATCTTTTTATATGTTTTTATTATTCACACATGGAAAAATTCGCTCCCTATTCTCTCTGATTTTATATTTCTGTAATATTCCCACCGCTTTTCCTATTATTCGATTCATCCTTTAATCCCTTTCTCTCCTTTCAATCTCGTCTTATAATCCTCTATTCTTCGATATCCCTTTTTCCGATCTTTTCCTTACACGTTCCAATTTCCTTACACCTCCGTTTCATCTTTTCTCATCTTCTAGTTCCTCGATTGGCCATCACGTTTTTTACGTCGTCCCTCTTTCATGATCCATATTCTTTCACAGAACGGCACATACCGTCGCCCAATAAAGACGCCCCAAGCGACGTTATATGCCAATAATATCGAATTTAATCGATCTACTGTACACCTTCAATTTTTAATTCAAGTCAATGCGAGAGTTGGGAATTGCATATTAATCAGGAATGTTAATGATTGTTAATAGACGGCTTAGTAAATATACTGCATACTTAATTTAACGAATAGCACGATATGGTTTCACGTATGAGATGTTCGCGAGAATTACCAGAGCTGCCATTAGTTGTTTATCAGTTTCTCGATTGTTCCGCGTGTTTGGGAATCGACGAATCGGAAATCTGGTGCATCTCATTTCAAAAGCCACTTGCCGACTATAAGCACGATAAACGTAGCGCATAGCGCGTATAAATTCACCGACGAAGCCGTACGTAACGCGGGCCAGCCAATTAGTTCGTATAATTTGGGCTTACTTTTAGTCAAACCGTAACCAATACCACAAATTCGACCTAATGCAAATGCACCAATTCCGTAGAGTTAAGCTAGATATCGACGTGGGTTTAACCCAGTGATCTGACCCGTATCTAATTTACAGGTAAGTTAGATGTTGCTTATCGACCCACGAATCACGCGTACTTAGACGCGTTGCCGGTGTCGTAACTCTTAGCTGACGCAATACCCAACCCCATCCAATGGACATTCCTTTGGGTATTTGGAAATGAGGCACATTGACGAACAAATTACACCGCAAAGATATTCTTCATTTTAGAAGTAGATATAAAACTGAATATGCGTACTTTATAATTATACTGGTTAGAGTGTTAATAGCACGGTGCTATTATGTTTAATTTATTCTTTTCATCGTGCTGCTGTTTATCATTATACTTGTAATATATAAGACGGCATTCTGCCCAGTATAATTATCCTTATTGTTGTCGCATTTCGATACTGATACGATACTCACTATTGTGGGAATATTATAAAGTGGTATTGACTTTGTTAAGAATAGTAAGTTTGTTCCGATTATTTTGATGTTTCTCTTACCACGTTTACTATTATAAGATTCACATATGTATTCACACACACAGGTACTCTTCTCACATCCTACACTATTGATACAAGTATTTTCGAAATGGTATTGTATATCCCTGTTAAAGATATTCCATCGCGACAAAAGAAAACCGCTGAGGCGGAATAAGACATTCGGAATGGCAAATAAACGACGTAAGAGCACTCGTAAATGCAGACAAAAGCAGGTAGCTTCGCCGTTAATGGGCGGAATTTCGAAAAGCTCGTACTTAACTTGAGTCTGCGAAGTGACGCTCGGAATACAAAATTGATCTTAGCATGATATTATCACGCTGCTTCTGCCGGGGGTATCCGCTCAGGATGGTGTGTCTAACCGTCTCCAGATTCCACTTCTGACGTTCGTGCATCCCCGTTGAATCCAAAATTAAGACCACCCGCCGGAGGGACATTGATATTGCGTGAGCGCGTGCCTATCACGGCGGGGCGAAGAGTGAATTATACGCCGATTCGTGGTGAAAAAGCGTCGATTTATGTTGAAAAGTTCTGGAACGACGAAAGTTACCGCCTCGAGACTATCAATGGTCGCCTCGGTGAGCATTACGTTTGTAGAATTTCCCTTTGGTTCACCGAATTCGCTTCACAGCGAGGACACCAATCGCGGGACAGCGACATGCTTGTATAACATTTTCGGTCGAATTCAAAAATGTTTATGTTAAAAGTTAAATGCCCAATTATTTAAAACGGAAAAGAAAGGGAAATAGTATATTTCAAGTTTGCCAAGTGTTTGCAATATTTTATCTTCAAGATAACGCATTGGACTTTAGAACGAACAGAAAAGAAAATACCACCAATCCGAAAAAGGTTAACAGTAAGGGATTGACGGTTCTCCTCCTGGTATTATAAGATGTCGTAGCAAGAGGCAGGTTAAAGAGACTTCCTCACGCACCCCAAACTCTAACCACCAGGAAACCAATGATACACGATAGTCGCTACTAGAATCCCCTTCTAATAATTCGCTGTCCACTTATTAACATTGTCCTCGCGTGCGTAGGCCAGCGTCGTCGGGCCGGGTCGAGTCCTTTTAAACGCGTTTCCTCGTAGCTGCCATAGAGACGAGCTTTACGATCGTCCCATACTTTCCGCTCGTAATTCAAAACGGACGCGGTAAACGTGCGGCCGTACGTAATGGAGATTCAACGCGTACAACAGGCGTTATGAGCGTCGCCCGTTTTGCGACATGCGGCTTTTACTCGCCGAGTTTAATTAATATTCCGCGTGTAACCGGTCGGCATGCAGTTTCAACGATTTTTGTGCGTTTACGCAAACCGACCGTTTATAGCCTGGTCACGATCTTGGGAGCCGACGGTGCACCCCAACCGCCGTAAAAATACCAACCCCCTCTGTTCCATGCAACCGAATGCGATTGATAAGAAACCGAGTGTTCTCGCGATAAAATAGTGACTGAAGCGTTGTTATATCTCGCGTGGTATCGATGCATTTTGTTTGTAATTTATGTCGTTAATTTTGATGCGTGTCGTTTTTGCTCGAATGGTTTCTGATCTGTTGGAAAGATAGTTGAGGGGTTAGCGATTACAATACTTGAGAGTTCATTTGGAAAATGATCAGAATGAGTAAGTTTAGTGTATGTGTAAAATGTCTGTGCAGTAATGTTCGTGTATAATATCATATATTTAAGAAGAAATCGTGATGGGCAGGATGCGACAGCAATATCATGAAACTGTCATAATGGATTATTGCCACGAAATATATTGTATGGAAGCAATTGTTTGATATATCGGGCAGAAAATTAGGATGCTGTTTGTCGTTTGGATGTAGCATGTGCGGGCAGGACTTGAAAGTATCGTCGCAGTGATACGCACAGTTGTGAAAATGGCTACGATTTTGTCGTTCTGATTTCGATTTAAATTCGACGAGATATAATCTACTATAATTGAAAATTATGACGCACGGCTGAACCCCACGGAAAGCCTACCCGTATCCCCTATCAGAAGCGGCTCTCTTCGCGCAAGAGATGAAGAATTCCGTTGGAACAAAGGGCACCGATTTCCCTTATTAATTCTGACAATCATTTTGTTATCGAAATTAATAATTAAATGAATGATAAAATTCACGAGGGCTATGTGGAATATAAATATATATAATATAAAACCAAGTAGTTTTATGTTAATGTACTCGATCTTATAAAGACATTTACGAATCAGTAAATTAATTATAAGTGTTGTAAATTTAGAACTGTTTTCTACAAAAACAATTACTTGGAAGCAATGACAGCAATCAACTTCCTTGTAAAATAACTGTTTAGTAGTCTTTTTAATTTAATTCCCGGCACCACATACCATTCTTTAGTACTGATTTCTTTGTTATATTGATAATTATTGCAATATGAAAATGTTACCTAATCGAAGCAAAAGATAATAGAAAGGCGACATTAAATTATTCGAAAAATATACATAACTACAATTTCCACCAGAAAATGGACAGTTTAGCGTTTTCTACATTTAATTAATAAAATAATCCTGGAAATAAGGCCTCCAGTTGAGGCCGTCCCTCGACACGTTATCAAGTTGATAATATCAACCCAGCGTAATCACGAAACAGCAGAAACATTTAGAAGCGGTAACTCAGCGGGATTCTAATAGAGGCAATACAGTAGTTGCAGGCCGGACGCGTGCAACACGTGGCGGCAGAGGTGGTTGAATTAAATTGCAGCTAAGATGAAAATATGAGAATTAATGTCGTTCTCGAATCTCGAGTTTACGCAACCACCGCGGGCACTCTGCGAAAATTGCAATCGCGACAAGGGGGATTTGGTAAAATGAAACGTTTAATTAGCAAAAGTGGCTGCTACACGTTGCTCTTTACCTGGTAATGGGCGAAAGTACATTTAGTTGCCCCTGATTATCCGGAAGAAGACTTTTTAATGGATCTGAAGCATTCAAAAGGTATACTTTAACTGAAAATCCTGCATTACGTGACTCTACCTCATTAACCTAAACCGCTAAACCGTACAAGCGAATCTTTAACATTCTCCGGAGTTTGGAGCAAAGCGTCCCGCTTAAATGCGCATCGCAGATAAAGCGAAAGATTTCAAGAATATCGTGAGACAAATGACGGTACGTGTTCCATTCGAAAAAGCCGACGTTATTGGCAAGGCACAACGCAGAGGGGCGAATGCTATGGCAGAAAAGGGAACCGAAAATCGTCGTTATTCGGCCAACGAGAAAGACACAAATCTCGTGTGTGGTGAGCTCTTGGATCCCGTTCCCATTATTCCAGGATTTCGTGTATTACCCATAACGAATACGCCAGAGATAATAAAATAGGAAGACCCTTATCTCTCCTTATGGCCAGAATGCAGTCTCTTCGGCGAACCTCTTAGAGTATTTGCTGTATTGAACCGCTGATCGAACATTTTTACCCCAGCAAACTTTCCACCGATTCGTACATTCATAATATCAACTGATCTGTGAAACTAATTGCTGGAGCTGCTGCCCGATTGTGTTAATTCGTAATAAACTTCAGTCCAATCGGTAATTACAATCAGCAAATAATATGCAAGATATTATTTCATGCTTCGAATGCAGTCAATATTTTGCCACTTATGTTCTGCCGGTCACTTGGCCATGACTCGGCCAATAACTATCTGGTTTATAAATAATTGTGAATTCTTGATCTTTGATTAATAAATTTTAATTTACTTCCAGACTATTCAGAGTCTTCTAGAGCTATCTATGCAGATTACGTTTTTTAACTTTACTAAATTAGAATTGATCTCTACCAGCTTCTCGCGTTTTATTCTCATTCATAAATACGATCACGCGCATAAAAGTAAGTTCCATAATGTATGCAACGTGTCAGGCAGGAATCTGTATACAAGGAAGATTCTCCTAACGAACACCGTGAAGCAAATTCAACCCCCGATTCAACACACCAATCGCGTTAAACCACCATCGCATTATCGAGCGCGTGTCCCGCTGTCGATTCGCGACTCCGCGAATTTTCATTTAGCCCATGGGGGGTGCGCCATAAAATTGCGGGGACGCCGCTGCGTGTCGGAATTTAATCCCCTTGCCGAATGAAACTCGCATTAGCCGGGACACAATTTCACGCTAATTTCCCGAGGAGACGTCGCGCGAAGACGAACGTACCGACAAGTATCCCCGCGTTTGTTAAATCTCCGCTACCCTTGAAGTGTCCACGAAAACCCAGAGGATTCCGCACTCGAAAGTCGTCTCGCCATCGATCGACGCCCACGAGCTGCGATATCGTCGGCATTCCAACCGTGTACACCGGCCAGGTAGAGAGGGGGTCGGAATCGAATCGTAGGCGAGACGCAGCCGAATCCACTGAGTCTACCAAGGCCAATTTAGCAATTAAACTACCCGAGGAGAAGAACCAAAACTAGCCAGACGAGGCCCTTTCTCAAGCAGGCAGCGTAATCGTTGCAACCAGCTCCGTAACCACCGTTGCTCGTTACTACCACTACTAACTGGCGCCGCCATAAACACCGGCGCGTCGCCGTTGCGTTGGTGAAACCGCTGTTGGATTTACGCGCGTGCCATCGCATCGGCCAACTGTGTGATTCTTGTATGGACCACGACGGGGAAGGAATACCGGGATTGGTAAGAAGGTTACATTATTGCCGGGCTCGCGAGCTTCACGGCCCATGGAGCAACAGATCACGGCAGTAACTTCGCGGAGACAGCCGGCATAATAGAGCTTACCTTTGCGGCAGTGAAACGGTGACGGTGCGTTGGGGCGAATGAGGCTATCGCGTTGGTATGCCGTTGGTACTGGTTCTTTGTTATCAACGTGCCTGTTCTTTCCTTTCGGCCCGCGGAACGAGTAGCTTCGTTTGCATCGTTGAAACGTGCAGTGGTTAAGAAATTGAAAAAAACCGGGGGAATATAGTTGCTGTTGGTAAATTTGCGTTTTTGTCTGCGCGTTCTATTTTTTGGACACCTGGATCCATATGAATGATTCTGTTTGGTTTGTAATGTAATATTGTACGTACGAGTTGCTTAGAAATGTTAATATTTCATTGCACGTATGGCGAACGGAGCAGACGTTACGGATTTATAAAGGGGCAGCAGATGTTCCTATTTAAGTTAGTAAGGGATTTTTAAACAAATTTCAGAACAACCTGCGCAATTATAACTACTAGTAAATAAGGAGCAGATAGTAAAATGGGTTGAACAAGCTGCATCTAGAACCGCCGTTGTCGACCAACTAGATATAGAAATTGGTTTGCTCTAGTACTGGAATCTGATTGACTACACAACTCACCGTACACTAAATTTGTCTTTCTCGTCACGACTGATCTGCCAATTATTCTCTGAAAATGTAACATCCAGCTTCTCTGAGGGCATTCGCGGTGCGAACAAAGCGTTCTCTATAACGAGCTCCGTCGAATAGAATTTCAGGTGTAATTATCAGCCCACTCGTGCAATGGTAGGTCACGCTGGAACGTGCGACTAATTAACTGAAAATTAGCCAAAAAAGGCAGGGATGACGGACTCGTGGGTTATTGTAATTGTGTAGGAAATGATTTATTAATTATTATTCCACAATTAACGTTTAACAAAATATCGCTTCGTTATCACTTTTATCACTCCGTTAACGCTTCGTTCCAAACTGTTATCTCGTTACCAAGCATTAAACACAACACTCTTCACATGAAAACAGCAAATACATTCCTTCAGATCACTCATGCAAAACATATACACAGTGTTACAATCATACATCATCATATCCCACACTCAATCATACATCATCATATCCCATACTATCATATCCCACACTCGGCCGTCCTACATTGACGCCTGACCTCAGGCGTCGACATGTGTTTCGATAGACTCATTACATTCTCTACTGTGTTCGCACTCTTCACTTTGTTCGTCCTCACTTTCAGTAATAGCCCACAGTTTCATGTGATCTGCTGCTGTTGTAGTTTGCGCCGGTCCTTCATGCTCGCCTATCCTTTGTACCAAGTATCGGTCATTTCCCAATTCTTTCGTAATTTCATACGGCCCTAAGAATTTAATTGCCAATTTTGTACCGGGCCGAAGTTGTGTACGTTGAATAGCCACCAAGTCGCCTTCTCTATATCGGAGTGCTTTTTTCCTTCTCCTATTGTAATTTTTTCTATTTTCTTCTTGAATTTTGAGAATTTCTTGGCGTGCTCTTTCTCGTTTTTCATCTCGATTTTCCTGAAATATTGCAATTCCCTCTTTCTCCAGCATCTCACGTACTTCTTGCTCCTCTTTCATTCGCATATTCGTGCCAAATAACAATTCAAACGGTGTCATTCCGATGCTTCTGTGTGGTGTGGAGTTTAAATATTTCTGCGCTGTGTCCAGATGCTTGAACCATTCATCTGGTTTAGAGGCTGAAAGTTTTGTCAGCAGAGGAATAATTGTTCGATTAACTCGCTCAACCTGCCCGTTTCCCCGTGGAATTCCCGTTGTTATTTTAACATGAATAATATTTTCTGTTTTGCAATATTCCTTAAAATCTTTAGATGTAAAAGCCGAACCTCTGTCGGACACAATCCTCCTTGGGTTGCCAAATACTGCAGCCTGTTACAATTTTAAAGGGAATACCTAAGAGATACACCCTAAATTTTTTCACAGCCCTTACAATAGCTAGAGCCTCCAATTCATAACTCGGATATCTCGCTTCTGCCGCACTCGTTTTTCCGCTCGCATAATAAACCGGGTGCAATGCACAGTCCTCCATATCGCGTTGCAGAAGAATCGCCCCGTAACCTGCACTTGACGCGTCCGTATGCAACTCAGTATCTGCTCCTACTTGGTATAATCGCAACACTGGTTTGACACATAACGCTGTCTTTAATTGTTCAAACGCAAACTGTTCTTTTTCGTTAAATTTAAATTCACGGTCCGCTTTAGTTAAATCAGAAAGAGGACGTGCAATAATCGAATAATTTCGAATAAATTTTCGAAAGTAACCTGTTAAGCCTAAAAAACTTTGTAGTTGCTTGACATTACAAGGCTTAGCATAATTAATTACCGCTAACGTTTTTTTCTCGGACGGTTGTATACATCCATTTTCTATAATATGACCTAAAAATTCTACGCGTTGTTGTAAAAACGAACATTTTTTCCAATTAATTACCAACCCGAATTGGGCCGCTACATCTAAGACTATTTTCAAATTATTTAATGCATGATCATAACCAGACGCTGGAACAATAAAATCATCTAAGTAACACAAAACTATTTTTCTTTTAATTAAATCATTAAATATAGCACGAATATATCTCTGAAAAACAGCTGGTGCATTACACAACCCAAAAGGAACCTTTAAAAATTCATACTGACCATCCGGAAGTATGAAAGCAGTATATTTTCGACTGTCTTTATCCACGGATACGTGGAAAAATCCATTTTTCAAGTCAAGAGTACAAAACATTTTTGCACCCTGCAAACAATCCAACTGGTCCTCAATGAGAGGAAGAGGAAAACGGTCCTTAATCATCTTAGCATTCAATAATCTATAATCTACACATAGCCTTTTCGTTCCGTCCTTTTTATTCACCAAGACAACTGGACTAGCATAATCCGACAAGGATGGCTGTATAATTCCGTCACGCAACCATTCATCCACTTGTTTATTCACCTCCTCTCTTTCTTTTTGCGACAATCGTCTCGCACGCTGGTATACCGGCACATCATCTTTCAAAATGATGTTCAATTTTATATCTACATCACGAGTTTTAAACGGACGGTATGACGCTATTAATGTTTCTATCGCTGTTCGATATTTTTTGTCCTGAATGTAGGATACATCAATACTGTTCGTTTCGTAAACACAATTAATATCAAAAATTTCATGCTCTGCGTCACTACACTGCACACCGGATTTTCTAATTGTAATTTTCCCGTCCTTAATTAGAGTCTCTGTTTCATTTAGGAAATCCGTGCCAATAATTAAATCATGAGACGTTAGATTATCTGGAATTACACTAACCGTAATATTAAACAAATTATCATCTATCAAAATGTCTGAGTTAAATTCTCCCAAAGTCTTATGGTCTTGAGAACCTACACCATGAAAAACAATTTCATTTGGAGTAAGCTTAGGCATACCGATCGCGACGTATTGGCTCGCACGCATTAAACTTAAATCACTTCCGGTGTCAATTAACGCTTTAACAAAATGCCCATTAATTTCAGTATTTTTAAAATACTTGGCAGCTAACCCCATAATATTTACACCACAAGTACCTTTGTCCGTTGATTTTTTGGTTGGACAATATACCGATATATGTCCATACCCTTGGCAGTGAAAACATTTCTGTCCCAATTCCTTTGTTGGACAGTCTGCTAACGGATGATTCTTACTGCCACAACTACGACACCTCTGTATTATTGAAGCAGCACGCAGTACATCTCCCTGGTTTGACATGGTATTGTCACGCACTTTTCCCACATAATTTTTTGCACCAATAGGAACGTTTGAACTGCTTCCCAAAGTAACCTCCTCGAAGGCCTCCAATAAATCCGTTTCTTTCTTAAATCTCTGAATTCGCGCCTGATTCCGCAACACTGGATCCGGAATTCCCTCAATGATATACCAAATAACATCCTCCCCAGCGATTGAAGCCCGATTTGCCAGCACCAATTTCTCATGAAAATACTCGGCAAACTGCTCACCCCTTTTCCAAAATCGACTCTCAAATTCTTTTTTCAACAGCGTGATGTTCGGCTGACGATAATACATTTTACGTAATGCAGATAAAAGTTCTTTTCCACCAAGCTCCAAATGTTCCGCTCTTGAGTGGAACCATTCACGCGCTTTTCCTTTTAATCTCATTCCAATCAAAAGCTTTGTACTACCTTCGTCCAAATTGTAAATTGTACTCAATGATTGCACTTGCTTCTCCCACCTATCATAGGCGTTCACCTCGCCTGCAAAAACGTCTAACAGTTCCGCAATAACCGTAATATTTACTTTCGGCTGAAGAGATGGCAAGGAGGATGGCACGTTCATCGTTGTTCCATTTGCAAACTGTGTACTCTGCAATACTCTCAGCTGTTCCATCTGCCGAAACAATTCAATTTCTCGTTCTGCTATACATGCCCGTTGCTCCGTCAATTGCGCCCGCTGGTCTGCCAATTCTTTTTCGCGCCTTAACATATCTACTTCGCTACGCATCTCTTGGAGCAATTGTGGTTGGTCCGACAGTTGCTCTGCACAATTTGATTCTTGCGATTCTTCCACCATACTTACAGCACACTCTCCTTCAGGGTCTACTTGCATAAGCCTTGCAACTAGACTGGCTTTTGCACCAGCCGTAGGTAGATCCTTTTCCTTTAACAACTCTTTTAGTTGCATTACAGTTAAAGAGTTGTAGTTCTTATTCATTCTGCCACAATAGTACGCACTCACAAAAACACAACTAACACGAAAGAAAATTTTTCTGTTCTTTGGCTCTCTCTATCCCGGCTGAGCCCCCAAAATTGTAGGAAATGATTTATTAATTATTATTCCACAATTAACGTTTAACAAAATATCGCTTCGTTATCACTTTTATCACTCCGTTAACGCTTCGTTCCAAACTGTTATCTCGTTACCAAGCATTAAACACAACACTCTTCACATGAAAACAGCAAATACATTCCTTCAGATCACTCATGCAAAACATATACACAGTGTTACAATCATACATCATCATATCCCACACTCAATCATACATCATCATATCCCATACTATCATATCCCACAATTGTGTGATTCCGTTGCACACCTGAAATTAAGAATAAAATTGTTGCTGAAACGGGACATATCCGTCGAATTTGCATAAGAATCTTTCAAGTGTTACATTTCAACGAACACCTGTTACTCTTGGTGTAAATTGTAGCTTTGAACGGGAACGGTGTACAGTACCGTCGCAAAGTTTGAGGCCATCAGACGTTTCAAGCTGTACAGAAATTTGACGACTAATTAATAATTTTCAGTTGAGAGTTTAAGAACATTTCCCAGCTAGAACATATCGGGAGAAACATTATTATTATCGGTCTCCGTAATATTAATTTCGAATCAACAAATCTGTTGGAATCATACGATTTTTGTACACCGCGTTTCTCTTCTATGTATATCTCCAGAGATCTGTGGACCGAACCACGCTTTGCTATCTACACATTTATAATATCTTATGCGTACTGCAGCACAAACATAATCAATAAACGAATATAAAAACAACAAAATCTTTAACAAATCGCGTACTATTTTTATAACTAAGGCAATGGTCCCAAACTTTTGACAGGCAGTATACGCAACCCCATCCCTTAGCGAGAGTTGGCGAATTAGTGTAATCACGCTTCGAACGATGGTTCATTATCCTAATTAAAGTTGGATAAATATTCCACTTCCCTCTGTTTCTCCACAACTGAATCGGCCTCTCCCCTTCGTCCCTTTTTTCCTGGCCGTTTGCCGTATCCAACGGCACCAATCTTAGTCGCTCCTGTTACGTCCATCAGCACATTTTTCTTCGGACCATGCAGTCGGCTGCTGCGGTCGAGGGTTACGTTTTATGTGTAGCCCCGATGCCCCTCGTTCGATCGCATTACCGAGACTGAGGTAAAAATTCGACGGGAATAACCATTAGCTTAATGTCTTGTGCCGAACGAGCGCGGGTGTTGATGTCTGCGAAGCTTTTACTTTCATTTTTGAAAGTGCTTCACCCGTTGCCGGATGGTACAATCTGTTTATTAACACTAGAACTACCAAGCTAGTCAAAATGACTGGTTTTAGATTTCTTGCTCTAAAGTTATTAACATATAGGTAGTGCTGCAGCAATTCATGATGATTTTCAATAAGGCGAAATGACAATTACATATCTTTAGTTAATGTCCACTCAACCATCTTCGTGTTCATAATCTGTCGAACGTATACTGTCTAAATAGTACCAAAACCTATCGGTAGTTCTAGTGTTAATATTAGTTGCGAAAATGCCAGTTGCAAAAGGCCAGCAAGATGTTCTTTCTGTGATAACTTAGGTTTAATTGCTGTTTAAGTTATGCTGCATTGAGCTTCTGCGTGTTTAGAATTTTAAGTAAAATATGTAGAAGTTATTTTTCGTAAACCTCGCGTAGATTGGAATAGAGGACAGGTGGGGTAATAAGATCTCAGTTTACTCTACTAAATACACTAACTTTATTATAAACCACGTCGACACACGACGTTACTCAACACACACACAACTATTCACACGATTCTCTCAATACTCTTCACTACACGATGTTCCTCACTACAATACTTTCTCCACTCTGCACTACACGATGTTCTTCACTACGATCCCTTTTCCACTCTGCCTCTTGCACGCATCATTCATTCTTTATATTCTTACACTCTTAGTCTCTCTCTCATTCTATTCCTCATTTGCTCTCACTCGTTTATTACACACCTCGCAGTCATTCCTCCGTGGTGGTCGGTCTTGACCATCCAAACCCTTGGGCCACTGTACCCTCCATGCACACGACTTCTCAGGTACTCAGCTCCGAACATACCATTCATACCTGGGAATCATTCTAAACACTCATGCCATATTTCCAATCCTACAAATATGAATTGATACTTAATAATTCTGTTCTTCTGTTTCTGTTGTTTCTGTTGTTGTAAAATGTTTCCACATTTTAAGCTTAACGTCCTGAAAATTCACTAAATCCTTCAATTTTTGTTGAATTGAAGCATGAAACATCACTCTATGTATATGTGATCTATCCAAAACGTATCGGCCAACGCGCATCACGGCAATTTTTCTTCCACGCTTTTTAATTAACTGGCTACAAGTATTCCTGGATGATGATAATTTTAAACGACAGCCTGGAAAGCGGACCACTTCATAAACGAACAACTCTGTATACATATACCTGATTTACGACTTTCCTTCTGTTATAGCTTCGTGTTCTTTGAAAGATGATTGCCTGTAGAAGAGCTGTCACACGTTGGATTTTTTTGTGTTATCAATACTGTATCAGCAGCAAACATTGCCGAACGATAGTTTACCTCACATTATATAAAGTTTATAAAAGGGCCGTATTATATTTATTACTATGTATTAGAAAAAAGGGGGAAACAAATAATTAAAGTTTATCAAAGCATGGAAAATATAAAAGCATTTAATTTTAATATACCGGAAAATTAGATGATACAATTATTATGCAATAAACCCTCCAGTAACTAGTTACGTAGTATGTAGTTCCTAACGCAACGTTAAGCGGTTCCATTTGCAGCCCAATTTTCTGTGATAAATTATATACATTGACATCCTCTGAACAACGTACCCGTCTAATTATCAATTTATTCTCCAGCCATTAACTCGGTCACTGACGACAGTAATGCCAAATGATACACTAGTGTAGGAGTGGTTGCATAAATCAATCGAATTGTTTGGTCGCAAATGCAAACCTGTCGATAAAACCGTAAAGCTCGAGTAATCCCACTGTCCACCTGACCACCTAATATCTAAATCAGTATTTATCATTAAAAGACAAAAAATAGAATCAAAAGATTTATGATCTACATTCCTTAACATTTCAAGATGACCAAAACCCGTTCTAAAAAATGATCACTTGGCAAAACAAATCACAGAATTGTCAAAAAATGTACACATTTTCAAACTAAACAAAAATTTAATTACCATTTCTCCACTGCAAACAACAAGTGCCATTCTCCTCGTTCATTCTCCAAAACGTGCCATTGCTCCGTGCATACAAGTCGATCCCGATGAATCATCCAGCCAACGAACGATATCGGGGTTCATTAATAATGCGATGATCAACCGGAATTATCAGCACGCCAGGTAACGATATGTGGCGGGCAGCGTGCCGATAATCGTGACACGGCACACGTCGCCGACTGGCTTTTACGGTCGGAATCGACATCGGAAACGAGCTTTGCACGTCAGCGGGGGCACAGCTAATTCTCGGCCCGTGCTACCTTTCCACGAACAAAGTCGTCCGTCTCACGGCACCCGATCGCTTTCCAGCCGGCAGCCAACAGTCCTGGGGATAGAATTCACGAGGAATCAATCGATGTTCCCAGATCGAGCTTTCCACTCCCGATCGGGATTTCCTGTGGCGGTTCACACATACTCGCCATCCCACGAACACGAGCCGAGGGCTGAAATGTTAACGCAGAGGGAAAGAGAAAGAGGAAGAGAGGGAGAGACAGAGAGAGTGAGAGGTGGGACAAACCGGTAGCTTGCACCTACGCGAGAGGGTAGTGGTACATAAAGACAGCTTTTGCCCGTTATCGAGCCTGGTTCCAACCCCGTCGTTGACCCCCTCCATTACCCAAAACCTCCGTCCCCACCACCTATGCCTCAGCAACCTCTACCTACTGCCCTTATCGGCTCAACAAATTTAACTTGATTTCCTATACGGACTTTGCGGAGCTCCGGGGAAATACAGAGCCGGCTTCGGCCCGTCTACGTCTAAACTCGCTTTACGATAAGGGATAAGCCTCACCCCATATCCAACGGCCACCTTCCCTGTTACCACCACCACCCTCCTTCTTCTTCCCTTTCGCTCTTCACCTTTCTTCTCTTTCCTTGCCCCCCTAGCTCTCCGTAGTAGTTTCAACACAAGCACATCTACGAACAGCGTCTACCCTAGACTTTCCATTCACCGATGTCGAATCCTCTTGACCCGGCCGGCCAACTTTTCGTCCGCGTAGGGTGAGAAAGCCGACGTGAAGTTTTCGAAGTAGCACGGTTTCCTTCGCGCCGAAATAGATCTACGGGGCCAATGAGATTTCTTGAGAACGAGAGAAACGTGCCGTCGACTGGTGTACCTTCGTTTGTTAGGTTAACGAGCGGTTCTGATCTCGGTAAAGTGTTGCAGAGTTTCCGATCCGCGTGAGGGTAGACCTTTTCCTTATTCTCTACAATAGGCTGATTCTATGGGAAAATGTACAAGGAACTGGATTTGAGAAATAGTGTTCGGCACTATTTAGTAATTACACCCGCGACGCGGAAGCTTTGCTTGCTTAAATAAATTCAATCACGAAGAGTCCGAGTGGACGGTGCGCTTTCTCGCGTGCCTCGAAAGCTTGCCGCATTACCGCTATATTAAACAGCGTACAGCCAGTTTGGAATGACAGCTCTCTGGAGAGTCACAAGCGCGAGAGTCAGAAAGACAGCGCGAGAGGGGTCGAGGACGAATGAGAGAGTGGCGTATGGTACACGCAGTCTGGCGCATAGTCTCTGTATAATTCAGTCATATCCATGCTAATCCCACCGGCCGGTTCACGTTATTCTCCGTGATGGATGCACAGCCACCGGAGAATTGCCCTTTTCATTGAAATACAACTAAAATTAAAGTCATTTGCTGGCCCAAAACGTGGAGTTACGACGGGGTGGTGGTACAACGGTTCTTGTGCGTGCTTCCTTTGGTTAAGTACTCTGACATTTGCTGACGGGTATCGTCAGGTATCATAAAGTCGTATAGTAAACGGGAAGGATCGCGTTAAATCGGAAATGTTAACTTTGATAGAGCCTGTAACGTATACAGCAAAGTAACACGTGCGTTTAGTGGAAGATTTGCACGGAGAAATTCTGAAATGTGGGTACCGTGGAATTCGTAATATCGAAATAGGAGGGCAAGCATATCTCGTGTTAGATATCTCGCACGAATGTTAAGCAGTTACAATGGGAAACATTTCAGGATGATTCTGTTAACTACTGTATATATGCATATGCCTATACAATGTACTTAAAGTTTCGGCTGAGTAGAAATTCAATAATTTTAATTGATAATTGCAGTTTCGATAGAATTCCAATAATCGCTGAGGACAAAGTAAGGATTCTTAATGCCCGTCCAAAATTACTTCTTATATTTTTGGGAGCAGCAGCGTAAAAGAAAGTGTTATTGGGCGAACCTTGTTGTTTTTTTTACCCACGAAGAACTTTGAATTTCTTTTTTAAGTAATTCTTGAAATGGTTCCGTTAATTCATTTCAAATCTTCTTTGCTTTACGCAATGTCGAGCAGAAACTAAATCAATCGTGTTCGTATTTAGTGTGCTTCATATAATTCACAAGCATGAAATTATGCGATGTATTGAGTAATAAGGTTCAACTAAAAATTGTAAGCTGATCCATCAGATAATACGTTCAATAAATAGAGACGTTAGAACAGATGTGCCGGATACTTATTCGACAGATGTGTCGATATTTTCCCGTAGAAAGAGCACAGTGTAGAGACATGCTTGGCAATATTGGCAGAAAGCATTGTGCGTCTCAAGGATGGTTACCAGAGAGGGTTTCCGAAGGAAAACATCGATTATCTTACACGCGAAGGAAAAAGTTAATCACCGTCCATTGTTGGAATATGTACAAAGAAAAGAAGAAGAAATGAAAAACATTAATACATTAAAATGTTAAGAATTCAATATTTTATCTACAAACTTGTCAAAAATAGCAACAGAAAAAATATAGGTATATTTGCGATATTAAAAAATATTATCATCCTCAGCGCCGCATATTTTATACATACAATGAAGTATAAATGTAAATTAATTTCAGTTTCAATCGAAATTTATGGTTGTTACCGTAAGCAACCTTTTTTTAAAATAATGGTCATGGCTAAAATACTTTCAAATAAATTTAATCCTCACCGATTTATCATGTATTTCAGCAATTCATTATTTTTATTCGCTCTATATATCAACGAACGAATACGAAGTTCCATCGCTGATACGGATGTCATTTCTCATTCTATACATGTATATCGTGTTCAAGAATCTTTATTGAGATATAATGTGCAGGCGAATTATTCAGCTGTGGCTGCTAAGCGTGTTTCACATTCTTACTAAAGTACGCAATAATCTGCCTCGCATATTCTTCGCGAATCTTCGGCGTAACTAGATGCTGAAATTGTGTCGCATCAAATGAGGTGAGAAATGTGCGGTAAGTTTTTAATCATTGGCCTAGTTCTGTCTTCTGGACGTGGCGTGGGCGAATCGTACCAAAAGTTGATAGGTTCGCTTTGTGTCGATTATTCTGCTCCTTTGCGACGCCAGGATCGTCGATAAAAAGATGAGAGAAAAAAACGGGGGAAACTGCTTGAAAAAGGGAAAAGGCGTCTCGAAGCATTTCGAATTGGACCGATACCTCAACCCCCGAGGTTTCATCTCGATTTACTACGAAAGAGGTCATTCGCTTTTACTTCGAGTATTTCCTTTTCGTTCCACACCTAATATTTCCTTCCGTTCTACGGAAGGCGAGTTTCTATAATTCCAGTTTTAATAGAATTATTTAATTTCAATTATTTATTGTTTTTATTTGTTACGATTGAGGTGGAATGGTTCAGCAAGGCTATAGAAGAAACGGAACACCCGTTTAGAAATGCAGATAATATATAATAACACGTTTACGCGGGATTTTTTTTTGTAAACTAGTTTGTCACGTCATCCAAGTCTATATATAAATGAAATTACACCTTGAGTAAGAAATATATTTAGTTACATATCTATTGCGTAAAATTAGTAGATACTTCGTCAAGTATAAGGAAATTGTGACATATATTTTATTTCAAATATTGTATACTTCTTCGTATCCCTCACGTATACGCCTGAAATTAATCCTGTGCCGTCTGTTGTACAGCTTTTTAGTCTGTAACTTATAATATTATATAATCCTAAAAGCAGCACCCGGTTGATTGGAAGTAGCCGACTAAATAATTCATTAACTCACCGAATTATGCATTGATTCCCCTCCTATGTATTCCAAATATCTCATTACTAAATCAATATCCATTCGCTGTACTATCAACAACAAGTGTTTGCGCGAAAATAAGGTACACATATCTAAATATCTAATATCTAATAATTCTGTAGGAACCACTCCTTTCGAACCACAAAAACGAACGCTTATTACTTATTACTATAATAAAACAACTCCCAATGCGCATATCGCGAAGCCCACCGCGTCCCAATCAACTCTATCCTATTCCAATTGCTAGAAAAATCTCAAAGAACAACACGGGGACAAGTGTTTTCGTAGCAGTCACGTCCTTTCCAGATTTAATCTCCTAATTAGAAGGGTGAAGGGCGTTGAATTAAATCGTCGACGGGGAAAATCAATAGCAGAGAATGAGACGAGAATTTCATGGGGGGAGGGGTGATATCATGGAACCCCTGCTCGAGGAATTCGTTGGGGATCCTCCAGCACGCATTGTACGAACCCACACGCGCTCACCACGGCCATCGACGAGCGCGTAAATTCGCGAACCCTCGCGAAATGGCCACTCGGCCGCGGCGATTTAAACATCCTTCAAGCTACGTTCACCATCGAAATGGGATCGGGACACGCATTCGCGTATGCACACGCTACTATCGAAGATTGGTCGACGCCTGATTCGATTACCCTGAGGGTTGCAGAACAAATCAACCGTCTGAATACCCGCTGGATATTCAGATGCATTTCCCACGAGGGGACTGTAAATGCTACGCGACTGTGGAATGTTTCTTTTGTCTGTGACGGTTGAATGATAGCTGTCCAAGAAGTACACGAGAAGCTGTAAACGGCAGTAGTATATGTTAAGTACCAGCGATTGGTCTTACGATCATTCTGGCTTTGTTGTATGTATATTTGCACCTGATGTGCCGACTAAAATGTTGTTATTGATTGCTCGAAGGACCAGCCGGAATATATGCCATATTCCGGCACTATGTATGTATAGCGAAGTAGAAGGAACGAGAGTGTTCTGTTGTGTTTTTTGATTTTTGGGTAACTGCTTTATTTTACAAAATGTGTGCCTCCATACTAAAATGGGTAGCAGGTGTGGACCAATCAGCGTGTTCGCCTGCTGGTGCTCGGTTTGCAAGACCTGCATATCTGGGTGAACGGTACCGAGCACATTTCGTTTGGTGGTTCTAACGCCTTCCTCCAACAAGGCATCAAAGGTTTTATGTAACGGCAATTGCTATTCAGAGGCAATAGGCGTCGAAAACATGGGTTCGTACCTCTACTTTAATATGTAGAGGTACATATTTAATATATAAACCCGGAGGCCGAAGTCGCCGATTGCCGAAGTCCTGACAGTATATTTTACGACGAGGTAAAGGTGTTCAATATGCGCAGAAAATTGTATAACGTGATCACCTGTGTTGTCTTGGCTATTAGTGAGCGATCGGGATTTTTTTACTATTCTGTTTTTTAAGCATAATAGAAACGCGTTAAAATTTTACGCGTACATCTCAAAGATTTATATATTATATTTTTTATAAAAACAGATGGAATTATTTATCGGCCGTTATTAATTAGTGAATGAGGTGCGTTTTAGAAATTTCCTACGATGATTAATAATTATAGTTGAATGTTTGGTTTGTAACGAGAAAAGATATGTACCGGCAACATAATGCGATATATTTATTTTCTTAATAAGCAAGTGGTGTTTGTTACAGCCTCATATTAAAACTAAATTTTCAAGATGTAGTGCAATTAAAACGCTGGATAAAAATATAATTCATACTGTGGCTCGTTAAACGCAGGTGTCAGAAAGCTTTATGTAAAACAAACTTTGTACTCGCAATTGAAAAAGTGGTCAATTTTATGCAGTTTTTCCAGTGGAAATGGAAGGTACACGATTTAAACGTGACAGGCAGCTGTTCGTTTGGATTTTATAAAACTGGGTCGCCTGTAGTGAAACGAGAGTAATGGAAGGTTACTAGGAAGCAGTTTTAAAAAAATTAAATTGTATTTTCCATTTTTGTTCGTATCGAATTGATCTACGGCACATTAAAGAAATGCAGTTATGTGAAGCAGTTATACGTCATCTGTTTGAAGCACAATTATTTAAGGCAAGCTATTAGTTTTATCAAATGTTCCCCCGAGAAATTTTACGTATAGCATGCAATGCTTTTGGTGCTGTCTTAAAGTGTACATTTTCTTTACATCCTTATTAGCTGTGCTGAATTTGTTCTCGTGTCCTTTTTCAGGCAGACTTGTATTGTCATAATTTTAAATGCTGTATTCGCTATGAAGAAATTTTATTTGTGTTTGTTCGCGTTAAAAAATTACAAATATGAGGAAGGAATGTAGCAGAGAGGAAGACTGAATTAAGACAAATTAATCCTGTTATTTCCAAGATAAACGTAGTAGTAACTATTCTCAAGGCTTTTGCATATTTTTGCATAAAAGGTTCTTATTAATTAGGATGTTGGTGTTTAAGTATAAAACGAGCAAAATGAAACATCTACACTGTACAATTTTCAGAAACCATTTTTCATTTACTTTTTTAAAGTCACATGCTAGATATTCAGAACTTTTCTACTGTGGATAATGAAACAACGGACATAAACATAAATACATATTTACTTGAAATTGCACAGGAGCTGCAAAAAATTTCATTTGGAAATTAATTTAAGATGGTCTCACTAGGGACAAGCCCGTTTTAATCTCTCTGGTGCAGCATATTTCAAAGCGATGCCGCACACGTCTAGTTCGCCTGACAATTTTGCTGAATGCGAAATAACGTATCAAATAATTAGTTTACGCTAACATGTGACTGTCTTGTACACGAATACTAATCACTGGTAAACACTGTTACTGACATAATTCAACTGCAACTATGTTATTAATTGTACATCGAAAGTCGATGTATTATAGTTGTAACGCACGTGAAAAATGTCAACCACAGTTAGCCGAATCAAATGGGAATACAAATATTGACTCGATTGTTGATTAAGTCACTTCAATCAATCGTATATTTTCATATGGAGTTGTTGCAGTCTCGCGTACAGCAAACATTTGTTCATTCAGTGATACAATGAATGCTAGAACCAGATAGAGGGTATGTAACGTTAAATTCAATAGTTGTTAGCCAAAAATCGAATTGACGAGTTCTTTGCTGCAGTGGAAATATCGACGAACCGATTACAAAGACTTTTATTTAAAACACGACAGATGAATAGAACAAAGGCAAATGCACACGGTACAAGCAGGGGCAGGAAAAATTGTAATGGAAAATTGTTCATAGCCTGACGATATGTGTTCCAAATATACGAACATTCAGTTGGATAATTTTATCACCGACGTACTCTAAAAGCATAGCTACAAACTGTTGAAATTCTTGTGCTCGTACTTCGTGCAGCTTGAGAAATAAAGTTATTTGACAAATTCGTCTAATTCTGTTTGAAAAATGGTCAGACACCCGCGAAAAGAAGTTTTTACTAAATTAGTTGAATTTGTTGAAGTATGCAGAAATTTCCCTAACAATGCTGTCCTATTTTTACTTACTATTGACAGAGCTAACGCGTAGCGCAGGTTTATATTACTACTAATTATTAAATATAACTTCCAAGTCAGATCTCACACTTATGACCGAAACCCCTAAATTTTCTACTACGCTCACCATAAATACGTAACCCTTTTCATCCAAGCACTGTTTCTAGAAAGAAGATAGAGGTGTCTATGCAATAAGTTCTCCAATTTATCACTAACATTTACCGCCTACTTCCTACCGTTTCCAACGCACTCTCCCAGCGAACAAAAGCGCTGAATACAATGTTTCGAACTACAACTTCAACCTAACTTTCGCTCAGCTTCCCGTCACTGTTTCCTTACAACTTTTCAAGGTTCCTGCCCAGAAAGAAAACGCAGGGGTAAAGGAGCGCAGACACCCCCGAAGTATGAGTCGCGGGTGTCACGATGTTGAGTGAATTATCAGTTACGGCTAGACGGAGGGCAGAAGTGGCAAGGAAAGGTTAAGCTGTCGCTTGGCAGGCGAGGCTAATGAAAGCTTAGACCTGCAATGCAATCTGACGGAAAGCAAGCTTGCCGTCTGACGTGATAGGTCAGTTCAAGCTAGTCTGAGTTTACCGGGTAGACAAGTGGATTAGTCCAGGCTCCTACAATGGCAGCCATATAACGGGCGATCTTCGACTACTTTTTTGCTTTTGATGTCCATCTATGTCGTTGGCTATCTGTACAGTATATTCGTTCGTTTTCAATGTCTTTCACTTTTGTCATCTGTTGTTAACTGGCTGGGCTGAAACTTTCTAACACTACTGTTATTGTCTATTTTATAAAATGTTTCTAAGACTACTTACAAGCTTAGTTTATGTTAATTTCTATAAATTTTCATATCGCTGTATTGCATGTTTAAGACTTAGAAACGCCATTAAATATATGTATGTATGTATGTAATCAATTATCGATATAGTAGAAACTTTTATTTGACATAATACGAAATATTAAACCATTGAACCTCGCCTATTACATTGCAAGATAAAATTACTGTGTTTTAATTCCCCCTTTACTAACGTAATTTTATATTTTAATTGCAAATTGGTAGGAAATCAAATGAATAACGCCGTACAATTTTCAAGGTACTTAAGAAGATGTATGCACAAGGACGGACAGTGTTGAAATAAATCACCACCCAAATTGTCAAATGTAATAATCATGCGAATTTCGAAATACTTAATTGCTATGAATTTTTAACTGCAAATAGAACATTCCTAGGAACAAGAATTAATAACCCTTGTGTGTACAACCGGGTACCCGGATACCCATTTCTATATTTCCTTTAATAATTTTTGTGTTCTTGACAAGATACCGCAAAACCACTCCGGAGCACCATTCTTTGGACACTTTTACATCAATACACGTTTTGTGAAAAAAATGTATGTAAAATATTTTATGTAATTAGGCTTTAAACTTATTGGCTATTTTGGTTGCCCACACAAGAGTTAACGATGTGATCCTGGCCGTTACACAATACTGTTATCACTAAAACGTATCAGAAGTTGAATCGATATAGCAGTAGAAACGAAAATCGACGTTTCCGTGAGAGAATGCTCGGAACTTTCACATACATAGTTGTCGCGGGCCCAGAACGACGCCAACTTGTTTTTCGTCGTCTGAACACGCATTATAATTTCTGCAGCGGCTGATACTGCCTTCTCTCATGACGACACGCGGCATGCGTAGTCTCATAGCCCCACGATACGAACTCCCGACACGCAGTTATTTAATTTTATCAGGCACGGCACGTCGGTTTTCTCAGAAACGCTTAAACGTCGCGATCAATGCAGCGTGACCAGGAATTCCGTGTTCGAAAGTCGTATTTCTTCGTACGACAGCCAGCACGTTTCCAGTTATTCGTATCAAGTTGCATCGAGTGATTTCCTTTCTCCCACTTTCGACAGCTATACATTGTATATCGTTCTCATTTTGCCAAGACAATTCGGATATGTAAAAATGGAACCGTTCAATTTTCCATTCTACGTTTCCTCGCGTTACGTCGAACCTCGGCTTGGCGAAATATTTAAATTGCGTTTCACTTCTGTTTTCGGATACACTGGTTCGAATATGTAACTTCGCGTGGCAGTTTTCCATCTAGCGTCAAAGTGATTTCTCAAATTCCCGAAAGGAGGATGATCGGTCGCGCCACGTAATCGAGCACCCCGCCAACGATCGCGGGTGGCTAGATATTTACGAGGGCGAAATAGCTGGTTTGCAAGTAAAATCATCTCCGCAGGCAGCCACGGCTCGGGGCCGCTGACAACGTTTGGCTTGATATTGGGGGGGAGGAGGCTGGATAGGTTATAATTGGTTTTATCTGACAATAGCGGCGAAGGTGGCCGTAATGGAAACGATAGGGTAACACGCGAATCCACGTACCACTTCTGGGTAAAGGAAACGCGGCGAACTTCAAGTGGCAGTAGCAGGCAGCAGCAGTAGCAGCAGCAACTTTTCGCAGCCAGTTGGTCTGCACGATATTACTATTTGCACAAAATTACAGGCCAAGATTGCGGTACTTACGAACACCCTAGGTCCCGATCGGTCGACGACGCCGTCGTTGTTGCGAATAATCGCGTGCGTGATCCTGTGAACACCTGCCGGGCTTGCTCCTTGAGGTTCGCTCGATTTTCTGCTCCACTTCTTCTTTGTTTTTGCCCGGGCAATGCGGCAATTCGAAGTGTGGAGATTCGGTTTATTGCAATGCATTTGAAATTTTTGGTGAGCCTGATTGTACGCTTGGAAATTTAGAATATTCGTATTGAAATATTGTGTTGCGGATGGAATAGAGATTATTCCTTTCTATTAGAGATAGTTTGTGGAGAAAAGGTTTACACTATTCGCTGATAAGAAATTTTCAATGTCGGCGTATCGAAATATTTAAATTGTTAACTCTTCTGCTCACTGTAAAGCTTTGATTTCTGTACGATAGAATATGGTTACTTACGAAAGCATGAAGTGGGACACGACAGTATGAGCTAAATGCAACCCAGACTTAAACTGGGATAATTATTCATTATATGAATAATTCAGTATATTATATTCTTCTATACAATTTTAATATTAATAAAACAGTGGGTCGGATTAAAAAGTTGATAAAAATATTACGACTTTGCAGTCGGAATTGAAATAAAGAAAGCATGAAAGTATTGAGCAGTAAACGAATTTAAATATAAATTCTCTGACGACTCAGCTGAATCGCAGTACAATGGGAAATTAAACGTTTCGGTCTCAATACGTTTCGCAAATGACGCAGACCGAGGTTCTCCGAAATATCCGAACTAATCTACATATTATCAAACTCTGCGCCGCGACAAGGTACAAATTGAATGATCCACGGCCTGCGGAACCCGCACTGGGACGTATGTATCTCTGGGATTCGTCGCCGTCTAAAATCCATTTAGCGTACTGAATCGTCAAAAGGCAATTTCTTGCCGCAGAATGATTCCGTCAACATACTAGTAGAATACAATGTGTGTGCTAATGATACCATTGCCAGCCCCATACCTTGATATCTCTCAAAATTAATTTCTCGACTTTATTCTTATTATTATTAAATCGTAGTAAGGAATTTGAAGAAATTAAATGCAGTAAAATATAGTGTTCGTTAATTTGTATCATTCAATAGTATCATTTACTGTCATATAGCAAGATTAATTATTACAGAAAATTAGATACTTTATTCTACGTGCACACGTAATTCAGCACAAAAAATATGTGTAGCATATTCGAAAAAAAATGATCCAGCTACTCTCGTTATGTTCCCTAAAAATAACACGTCTGGGTTGCTCGCTATTAACGCTGTTTTCAAAAAAGCTAAAGTGAGTTGATTCGTAAATCCATTTTGTGGGAATATTATTAAGTAGTTTCGACTTTGTTAAGAATAGTAAGTTTATTCCGATTAAATCGACGTTTCTCTTCAACGTTTACTATTAGAATGAATATTTTAATGGCGACCGCTTTTCAATGTTACCGGGTAAATTAATAAACAATAGCAAAATGCGCTGCTCACTGAAGATTGTTCATTCTCTTTGCGTTAAATGATTTCATTCACACGGGTACATTCAATCATAGATTCACATATGTATTCACACACACAAGTACTTTTCTCACATCCTACATTTTGAATATTCTGTTATTTATTGAATTGAACACAAATCAGTTTCTATCGCCAATTTGGACGAGTTTGCAGGCAAACATTTCGTGAAACAACCCTTAGAATGAATGAAAATTACGGTGAAAAAGATAATGTTCTGCCGACCAGGAAGCATGATGGATAGAGCTCAACTCCGTCCAGAAACTAGGTCTCTTCGACTTCGTTCTGCTTTCCCAATCTCATCCATCATGGAATGAGAAAGCACTGAGACACCTTTCTCGTATGAATATTCAGGAACTGCAAAATAATAGGGAGCGAGAGAGTAGGGGTGGGTTCAAACGGAGAAGAAAGCTATCAGTGTTAAACCCTTTCGATAAGCTATGGTTTTCTAATACTATAGGATTCACATCCAACTTCCATTTTATTCAGATTAATCAGCCTGCCGTTCCAAGACGAGAAACTTCTCTATGTAAAAATTGTAATGACTAATTACAACAAGGTATTAATCCTTGCAGTTTTTGAGATTTATAAATAATCACGAATTTTCATTCTTGCTTCGAATGTTTTCAGTTAAGGTGTCACGATCTGTGTAAATAATTTCTTCAACTTTAAGAATACGCTCACTTGAAGTTTATTGATCTATGAACATTTTTTGGAAAACATTTCTAAAATAATTGAAAGCTGCATTTCTAGGAGCTTTAATTTTATTTGATACTGCAAGTGTATGTGCAGTCGGATTGCCGAGTATATACCTATTCGTTTACAGTCTTCAATTCATTAGCCACATAATTTCAGGCTAATAAATGTTTAAGGTACTATCCGCATCGTTCGATATGTAATATTATAGCAGGTAACTACGATGGAAACAAGGTTATTTTCGGTCCACCATTGAGCGTGCTTCCCTAGTTTACTACGTGTCCTATCTGAAGTATGCCATCTTTATTACATTATCGTATGCTGCGTGCCAGCCGCCAGTTTACGCCCAACAGATTCGACCGTCGATGCCGGTCGTAACAGTAATAATTAGCAGTTTCTTTTTCAATTTTAATAAGCCGCTAATCAGCCGTATGTGCAAGGGATGATTGCGCGCACGTTACATTATCCCCCGAGAATTCCCATCGCGTCCGTTGCAGCCGGTTGTTAATACCTTTTACTTTCATCGTGTGTGCGTGCTTTCATGCGCACAGGAAAATACGATATTAATGAATAACGCCTGACAGATCTTACGTAACCTTGGTGAATATTATATTCATTACACAGACGGCAATTAAGGACTCTAGATCGGTACAGCGTGTTTGAAAATTATTCACAGAATTCTGAACAACACCATATTTATACACGGTTACGGTGCACCAGTGTGTCGTTGAAGAAAATTGCGATTTGTCGGGAGCATACGGTTCAGTGAAACAACGGGTTAATACACTGATAATTCTCCGAGGAAATTTTAAAACGTGTATTTAGAGAAACGTATCTGGTGGACGCTGTTTTACGTCAGTCGATTACTATTGTTGGTATTACTGTGATTATGATGTTGGGTATTATTAAAACTACTATTATTATTGCTTGATTGGAACAGCTATATGCATAGAGAACCATATTTTCATGTGGTAATTTAATTAATGACCGCTGAGCTTGCAGTTTGACTTATCGTGTAGCAACTGGTACTTAAGCAAAAAGGTTCTCATAAATTATGCATAGTTACGTGGTTCGTTTATAATGATGGTAAAATAACGTGTCATCGAGTGTATAAATAAACGTACATGGGTAGTTGATGATAATCGGCCGGGCTGCAAATATATTGCAGGACATTGCCCCCGGCTTTTTAACACTGACGTCGCAGTTGTGCATCGTAATGAAACATTTTACAATATGTATAGAAATTGTATAACAACCCACGATCTTCCGTGTTCAACTTCGACGAGATAATCGTAGAAATTCAGTCGCTGTTTACTCGAAACGAATTTAATACGAGAGTAAATAAAGCACAATTCTCAAAAATTGCTTGATACATCGATATACTATACTAAATGTACATCAACTCTATATCACATTACCACAATCCGCCCGACAAAGGGGAGGCTTCTCCCCCGAACACGATTGATCAACACAAAGACGCAAAAGAGAATGGACACTAATCGAAGACGTAATCATTATTCTCGTGCGATCGTCGATTTTCTCGAGAAGTGGATCGACTCTAGGTATCACTCGCCATAAATCTGCAAGTGCACTACGTCTCGTGCACGTACACGCGACCGACCGGGTTGCGACGCGTGTTCCCATTTGTGTGCGCGTGCATTTTTACACCCGTCGCGTATTAATATTCCGGCCAGGTATAACGGTTATTTTGTGCCCCGTTTTTATATTCCGTAGAATCCGACGAGGAATATTCAATATATTATTGCCAGGCGCCGTGCCGCCGCCACTGGCTGGCTGTCTCAATATTTTATTGAAATATATATCACAATATCGCTGAACGGGGTGTGCGTGGACAGGGACGGAATTCGGATGCGTTTTCTGGGCATCCTTTAAACCCTCACGGTAAAGCTCGTGTCAGATTGCGAATGCGCGTTAGTTAAACAAGAATAATCCTAATAAAGTCGAAGTAGCATCAATCGCAGTGGCAGCTGAAAGGGTGTAATGTGATAAATGCTGCGAATGAGCGAAAATAAAGTTAAAGCACTGCGGATTAATGTCGTTATAAAAAAGGGTGGAAGGGTGGGTTAATGAAAGGATAAAGCTATCACGTTTCTTTTATATCCGTAGTACGATAATCGCGAATCAAAATGTTACTTTGAAAAATGGTCCTCCTGTCAAAGAAAAGTTCCGTTTAAAAATCACTTTATTCTGTAATCAGTGTCCAGCGTTCAGATAAGGAACGTTGAATACGTAAGTCTCACGTTAGTACATAGTCGCGCGTTTGCATGCAATAAATTATTTATAAATAAGGCAGGAGATGAAGGAAACTGTGAACCACTTCGTTCCACGAAGTACAGACGATACTCTCTCGAAATGGAATAGAATTATTTTGACGGTATAAAAATTAGCAGATAGCGATTCCGTGTTGCGCAAACATACGTATGGTTTGTGAAATTTATGACAGGTCTCATTCGTGGCGTTTCGTTGCAGTGGTACATTTTCCATAAAATTTCCCGACCCTGCACGCACACTGTTTTCCACGCGCACGCAGCATGGGAGAGGCCGAAATGGCAGCATGCTAAAAAAACGCTGACACTGACAACTAAAATCCGAGCACACGCCAATGTCGCCTTTTCCCTTCTCTTTCGCTCTGGCACTGTCGTTTCGTCGTGAAACTACCCGTCTCGTCTCCTACAAAATCGCCAGGCCGTCTGCGTGCTCCGCCCTACCTTTAGCGTGACACTTAACCCTCTATTTCGAAAAGCTTCCCTTCAAAATTTCCCCCGTTTCGCCCTTAATCGCCTCGTGCTGTGAATCAAAAAGTTCTCAATAGTAATCGGCGATAAAGGTATATTGAACAGACGGTGAAAAATGCAGCATGGTAAGTTAACAAACTTTCAGTCATACAATAATTCAATCTCAACTTGTAATAATATTCGAATATCATCGGGCGAGAAGAAAGCTTGGAATCCATTCGAAATTGTTTCAAATAGTAATACGTTTGTCGTGGAACGAGTGTTCTATAATATTTGGGATAATCCCAGGGAAAACTTTGATCAGTGGCTCATGCAATGAAGTAAGGTAAATGTCTCCGTGATTTTCATTACTCTACCGGAGTATTCGGTACCAGGACCCTATAAGGAAGTACAAATTTATCTTTTATTATACAATGTATGGAAGTCTGTTTGACAATACCGTCTGCTACGTGCCCAGTTCGGCTGGAGAGCAACGTGATGTCTGTTAATCCCCTCAATCTCACTTACAATCAGAGACGTGATGTAGAAATGCAATGCAATAGAAGGGATATTATATATTGACTCGTAGAAAATAAATAATGAAGATAAAGTAAGATACTAATTGGAAGATTAACAGGTAATAGAAAAATTATACTAATACAGATACGCAGACCCTGGAAATAATGCGATTAATAGTGTTGCTAATATAATTTGTGTACAGTTTCATTGCTTATTACAGTAAATCAATATAAATCAGCTGAAACTATATATTTCGCGTCACAACGTTATGTATTTGTGGCGGCAAGAAAACTCTTTATTATTCAATAGTTCATAGGATAACTGGTATAGAAGGCTCTTAGATTACGTGAAAAGATTTTTAACTGTTTTCACCCGAATTTATAAAAGTTTTATATCATTATCGAAAGAATATTCCATGAGGTACAGAAATATAGAGATTATATTCTTATATTCTTGTAAGTCTTCCAGTCTGGAATAGAATATTATTTACATTTAACCGAAGAAACAAGCAAAGGAGGAAGTATTATTTATTTACACAATTATATTTAAATCATAGAAATTATTAAAACGAACATCACCTGTGTTCAATTCAAACAGTTCGGAAAATTATCTTGCTGTTCAGTTTCTTTTGCAGATGGTATTACATGTTTCAAGTAATTCTTGACTGACATGCTCAACGTGCACCTTTCCACACGAATTAAAGCAGCTGCTATTGTTCCAAACAATTCAATTTTTATTCTCGCAAACAGTGCAAGTACAATTATACTTTAGCAAACTATGAAAGTCGTGGCTAAATTCATTTACTTCCCCATTTTATGTCTTTTGTATCTATAGACAAAGTTTAATGTTCATAGATTCTTCAAAAGCTCAATTCAAAAGAAGCTCAAAGCTCGTTCAGCCAAAACGTCCATACTCAAGCTTCTCTCGGATTAAGGCTCTATCTATTTCGAACACTGTATATTCTATACGAAATCCTATTTGCAAAGTACCTAATTCTTCTTCAACACAAAAATCAACCGCGTCCCGGGAACCACGTACTCATTCAAATCACGCAGTATCATAGCAGAAGTTGGACAGAGTATTTATCAGGCTAGAAATAGCCTGATAAAGAAATATGATTTATTGTTGTCCGAGATATGATATCTAGTGGTACAGTGTAGCCACCCAGACGGATGATGTTTCGCGAGACTGAAGATGATTTAAATATCTCTGTGGCCCGCAGAGGTAGTCAAATCCACCCTCGCAACGCCCCACTCGTTTCTTTTTATTTCATTCTACCGTGAAAAAATAAGATTTCCCGGTCGAGCCCACACTGTCAGTCAACCACCGCCGGCTCTTTCAACCCCCTAGCTCCTTTAAACAGATATCATCTCCGGGACATACCACTCCCAATATCATAGTGGTGTGACGATGAATCATTGAAACCTTCATTTCGTGTTCTGCCACCTAGGGATCCTTTAAAAAATTCACGGGATCTTGGTGACGTTAATTAAGGGGTGACCGAATGAAGGTTGCTCGGGAACAGGAGTGAAGCTTCCGTTTAGTCGAACGGTGGTGAAAAATTGTTCGACATTAATCAGCCGTGCGATCGCACGTGTGGTGAGGCGTGATAGGTCTAAACGCAGGGGGTTGGAGTGAATTCCTACTCAAATTTGTACTTTATTATCGCGTAGTTTCATTACGTCTGTCTTTAGCCATCTATTTTACCACCTGTATTAGAACTCAATGTTGTTACTCGCTGAAAATGTTATAATTTAAATAAAATATTGATGAATCACATGTTACGGAATAACACACTTATGATTACGCAGAGTAATAGTCTGATAAATTGTTAGTACTAAAAATATCGATCCATGGGTTTAATCGATAATTTTGGAAATAATGCGAAGTCAAAGTAGAAATATCATAGGCTCGTGTCTTCTTATAGGATCGGTCTTATGCCAATACTTTATTGTTTACCCAGAATCCTCTCTCTTACCTTCCTCTACGTTCCATAATATTGGCAATTATGTAATACAGACAATATTTCAGTACGACACGTTCTGCCGCACATCCACCACGATCAACTAATCGTAGTTTTAAGGTGTAATCTTAACATTGTTAAGAGCATCGTTATCTGTAATCGATACAACGGAAGACGGGAGTCAGTTTCTAGAACGCCACAGGGGCGCCAAGAGTTTTTCTCCATTATCGGGGCAGCCGACCCTTTTGATTCCCAGAGGGGCCAGTGGAGTACAAAGGTCAGTCATATGCAGCACTCTCATAGATCATGGTTAGTCAGACCCCCGCTTGCCTGGTGGTTAGCCGTAAGACTTTACCTTAGCATCCTCAATTATCTAGGGGACGGTTCGTTTCCCCGAGGAACACCGGTATTGCTGAACCCACCCCAAAACTTTCCCTTATAATTATATCATTAATTAGACGCTAACTTTCCCCGTTTTTCGTTGCAAACCCAATTGATTGACTCGTTTATTATCATTAGTCTGCTTAGTTCCTTGAAACATTGATCAAGCAAGGTTTCCTACTCCCTGATTACGAATTTATGGAAAGAAAGTCAATTGAAATATGTATGATATTTTGGTGGTGCGCCGACGAACGTTAGAATTCCAAGAAATTCGTTCATTGCGACTGTTGCATCATTGAATGTGTTGGGGAATTCTGAAATGACGGAGAAAGAGAAAAAGGACGCAAGAAATGTAAATTATGAGAACTTGAATAATGAAGTAAAGAATCTTAGGTATTGTTCGTGCAATACGGGATACATAATAAGTAGAACGTACGATAAATGAAATATAATCAGCAGAAAAATTGTTGATACGTGGCTTAAGAGAAATCACGTTGGGAAATTAAAACAGCGTAACTAATTGGCCATTGACGTATTATCTCGTTCATGAAACATTGATTCATTTGTCGCTTTTTACGCAACAAATTTGCTTTTCCACGCTACATGTCGAAAATTTCTTTGTAAGCGGGGTGCTTTTATTTTCACCCCGTTTGGTTTTCACGTGTCGTTTTGATAATGTCACGTATGATTTTGTTCGAACGACAAGCATATACGTTATGCGACTTCAGTGCCCCTTGTCTCGTGAAAAATGGACTTTAATTGGAAACATCATGTATTTCGTTGATAAAATATCCGAAACAGGCAAGAGACATTTAAAATATAACTCTCAACAACCGTTGAAAGCTGTCGTATAAATTGGCAATTTTCACGAAATTACTTTATTTTAAATTGGAAAACTACAAATGCATACATACATATACACATACATACAATATTCAATTCTTCTATATTTTTCCTCCACTTTTCATTCCAATCACGCAGTTGTATCAACGGAGTTTTATACATAAAACTTATCCATCCATGTTTACATCGTAGCAATAAAAACCGTTTGACTAATTCATTTCGAACTAACTTTTGCTTAATTTTCTGTACAACAAATAGGTACATATATACGGTGGTTGGTAATTAAGCGTCAACGGTAGAGATTCCGATTGTATTAAATGCAAAACTGGGTCACTGTGTTCGTTATTAAAAGGACTATCAGTTAATTTATATTGCACCGTGACCGAGGGCGTAATTCCAGCCACCTATCTTCCTTCCCCTTTTGTCGCTTCCTTTATAATTTGCGCATTGTTCCATGCATTTCATCAGCCCTGTTTTTTTTTGCCTCCATCTATTTCTTATTTCCTACCACATTTCACTCACCGTGCCCACTACCGTTTCCAACCGCCGTTTCACTTTATGCGTTACACGTATACGCCGCGATACGAGCGGTGACTTATAAAAAAGAAAAAAAGGAAAAGCTATCGAACAGTGGCACACAAATATGTCTGGAAGCGATTAATTTCATAAAGGTACGGTATCGTGCTCTAAACCAAATGGACAGGATCGAATCTGTTCATACCTCGTTCGGTTTCCACTATTTCTTTTTTCCTTCCCATCTTTGTCTCGTTTGTTTCGCGTTTGCACCTATGTGGCAGCAAAGGCAACGCATTGTGTGTATGCATCTGTGTTATCCAGCTCTCAGGAAAAACGCATTCGACGATAGGATTTATTTTCCGCCAGTTATACAACGTATCCATATGCGAGAAACTCGCCATGTTTCGCTGACAAATAATGACCATCGACGATGAAACCATGGATTTAGGGCTCGTAACTTTTGTGTTCGACGGCTTCTGGTTAGAAACGGGCTGAGAGGAGAGAAAACTTACGCGTTCAATAATCAAGCGTGCAGTCGGCAACAGAGCAGAGTTTGAGAAGTAAAAAATATTTTAAAATCATTGAATTAGTTTATGAATTAAATCTTTTTAATATTTTAATCATTTATAATAAATTCATTCATTTTTTTTCTAAGCGGTATATTAATCTAATCAGCACACGATGAATTATTTTAATTAGAATCTATTCATCGATATATGTATCTAATATTATTTAAAATGTGGGATTAAGTACGTAAAATACAGGACATTAATAATAGCATTAACATTAAACTCATTAAATATCATTCTCATTACATCTTCACTTATAATTCATTTTCAATATATACATAATAGCAGAATTAATATTGTAATAATTAAGAAAATATTCAAAATATACGTACGTATTAATTATGTATTGTAATATCTGCCATTCGTAACTTTATGAAAATATTGTGTCTACTAATTGTGAGTTCATTATAATATTAAATTAATAATTCGCCTGCAATTCATTACTGAAATTCACTGGTTAATATTCGGTATAGATTTCCCTTTGAATACGAATGTATTATTTTGTTATTTAAATTTAATGAAATTTGAATTACCACATTGTTAGAATTGTACGTTCATGAGTGACCGTTCCACTGATGAGGTAAATTCAGGACTTTTCAACTCCCTTAAGAAGATACAATTATTATTTATACAATTCGTTTGTTGCTTGCATGATGAACCCGGAAAAGCTTGTGCTTGACATTCCAGAGAAAAAGAAGCAAGTACTCTTCATCTCTTTGCTGCATAACCGGAAATTATTCTCTACTATTTTAACAACCGCGCTTCGCAGCGTGCAATTCATTTCTTCAAAGTAAGTACTTATTAAATTTTACTTCATATTATTATCTTGCCCAATTATAATTTGTTTAGAGACAAATGCATATCTGCTTTAAACAAGCATTTTTCAGTATGACATCCCCGTAATTTCATCCCCTTTAACAATTCTCGTTCTTTTACAACTCCATTTCCACAGAAATAACCTGCTTCCCTAAGTTTACATAGCTAAAACATGCGCGGTGAACGTATATTTTGTATTATTTAACTTCACGTAATTTAAACTACCTTTTAATTTTCTCTGTTGACTAGTGTTACCAAGACTGACAATGAATGAGTATGATACATAATTACGAACCTTATCTTTGCACTCGTTTTTGTATAAACTACCACTATGCACTTTTGTTATCATGTACACATGTATATACGCTTTTGCAATGTTGATATAAAGTTATTATAATAATCACAGGAAAAAGAACAATATTCTTGTCAAAGTATTAATAATGATACTAAAAGATTTGCGCCCCCGATCCTATCAAGAATTAAGAATCGAAACTTGAAAAATGTTAAAAATAATTGAAAACTAATCATTATCCAAATGAAGGTTCTCCTTTCTTGCCGATGTCACGTCGACATCAAGACAAAGAAGACACCGATCCGCTGTTTTATTCATAAACAGTTCACCTGTCCAATTTGACGGAACTCGAACGAATCGATGGATCGATCGAAAGATATACGACTAGAAGAGCCAGCGTCTTATCGGTGGAATGGAATCAGCGCTGGCCGGAGGGCGAGCTTCAAGTCAAATTGCGAAAGTTTTAATTGGCGAAGCAATTAATTTTCCCGTAAATTAATTAAAATAATATCGGCCTCCTTTGACGAAGCATTTGCCGTCCCGTCGACTGGTTGCTCTTCTTACAAATAGTCACGCAAATGCGTACTTTTACACCATTTAATTTTATAACTGAATCCTGCGTTTGTTATTCCGTTTTCTGAAAAAATTGTACCGCGAGCCGTTCTACAATTAATCTTTTCGTAATTTCCATTTACATCTGCCTTTCGACATCACAGGATTTCTAATTCCATTTTAAATGCACACGCGCTTTCCTTTCATACCAGTTTTTGTGCGCTTAATGCGAAGGATGCTTATTACTTACGCCCACCAGTGATAATAATATTAATAATATTCAGAGATGCTTTGAAGAAAATTATACTTGTCATTCGTATTTCCTTTCCGCTTGGGTACAAAGTACAATCAACGATATTTCGTTCCCTTTCTGCGGAAAATGATTTTTTCTTCGCCACGACTCTATGTCCGAAGGTTTCCACATTCTACTGAACTGATTCTACTGAAAGTGACTGCGTTCACATTTCAAGATTCACTTCGACGCCAGCGATCCGAAACAGCGTGACAGACGAAAACGAACAAACGCAGACGGACGTTAGAAATCCATTTTGCCGGGGATCAGAATAATCTAGGCTGGGGGATTTAAATAATAATGTAACTCGATCCCGTGCCGACGGTTTTCGCGCGTCGCAGCTTTCGGCCTCGCCCTGCTATCCTCCTCCACGTCGCCGGCACAAAGCAAATTTGCGAGATTGCGTTCCAACGAGCACAGGGATGTGCCGTCCAAAATGGCTGAGCGAGGGTGGTCGCAGGATTAGAGCGTAGCTCTCTGTACAAGAGTGAGAGAAAGAGGTGTACTTGATGGGGGAAGGGGAACGAAACACTCGAAGAAGATGGAAGGAGGAAGAACGAAGACGCCGGCGCTGGTAAAGAGGAAAGTTCTATTCGCGGGGCCACGCGACGGATGAGTCAAAGTTTTAAATGACTTCGGTATTAAAACTTTGATGGCATTTGTCAGCTCTCCGGTGCTTCGCGAATTGTTTCGCAACTTTTAAGGCATTTTAAAGCGTCATTATTGACTGGTCGTTTCTTGGCAGCCCACCCAGGCGGTCCGTCCATTTTAGAATCGAATGTCCGCTTCCACCCCCAGCGTATTTCCTTGTTAATACGTTAAACTCCAGTTACCTACTTATCGTTTCCGTCGGCACACCGCTCTGGCTTGACGTTTGAAATTTGAACGAAGAGCCGCCTCTATGCGAAAATTGAATCATTCGGTTACAACGATCGGTGTGGTTTTACTTTGCGATGAAAACCCAATTGGAACTGTAGTTAAATTGGAGGAATTCGCACCAGTTCATCCCTGAAATTAATGTATAGATTCAGATACACAGCTGTCTCCGTACGAAAGCCGTATGGTTTTTATTGATATCGAAAAGTAATAGTGCCGGACCGATTAGCTCAATTCGATTTAATCAAAATTTGATTTGTATACCCTGGAATAATATGTTTACCAACTATGTGAACTCAATCTTCACGATATTTGCTCAAACTTTTACGCAAATGGATCGCACCTATATAATAATAGTAATAGTAATGATGGTGATAATCGGAGTGTTACTGAGTATAGAACACCGTTAAAAAAATAAACATTTGTCCAGCCCGTCTATCACATAGTAAACAATGGAAGGAAACTATACATATAAAAATGAAGATTCGAGTCACACCATTTACCTATCCTCGAGGATTCGCTACGCCCAGGAGACGTGTTCCTTTCCGCCTTCGCTGCACTTACACCTGCAAACGTCTCTGCCAGCATCCATGACATTCGAGATGGCAATCCCCCCAAGTAGTCCCTCGGTTCGAGAAGTCAACGTGGATTGGTACAAGAAACTTCTTCCCGGGCTTTAAACGGCAACGAGAAAGCGCATTAGCGATAATTGCTGGGCTACGTCAACTCTTGCTATTCTGTTTCGGATGCAACGACTGGAAGGCGAAATAATTGAACGGGATGTTAAAAATGCACTGTTCGGACGTTTTTGCTGCGATTCGACGGTACCGGTAAGTAATTGGAGCACGATCTTAATACCTTTCTCAATCGATTAGAGTTGGAAACGAAGTTTAATATTCGATGAATCAGCTGAATTCACGAATGTACATAATTGTGAAAATACTTGCCTATATCGATGTTTATTTCTCGTATTCTGAATTTTTATCGTTAAAGGCATAAAGCGTTAATAATAATAATGTTGTGAATAATGTCAGTTAATAATAGTTGCAAATATCGAGAACAAGGAATGTATATTTGTATCAATGTATCAAATTTGGGGGACTGTCAAATTCTAAGCAATAATGCAGATTGAAACATCATGTCCGCCAAACCACATCTAGGTAAAAATTAAAATACGAATTATTACGTGCAATATTAATCCCTTGAAGTATTATACTCGGAATAGTCATCGTCAATATTTATTGAAGCAATTATCAACTTCATTTCATAGTGGCATTCGACCTTTGCATGTATAAATGTTCCTCACATACAACCTTTGTGACGTCCCATCTTTAATATCACGATTCAAATTTTTATTTCGAATGAAAGAGAGGAAATGAACACCTTAACTACAAACGACCAGACACTAGCCGTCGGAAGACGAACAGGCGCAATGCACGCGATCAAGGAAGAACGTAACGGCGGTATCCGATCGAAAACGGCAGAATAGAGAAAAAGTGGACGGCAGGTACAATGAGGAGGAAACGAAAACACAAGCCAAAGAAGAGAAGGATTAATTCGAAGGATTTACAGCACAGCTCGACCATTATCGCGTTTCGTCGGCTGAATAAGAGTTTGCCCTACGGGCTTTTAATTCCCTCGCAGACGCCGCACCTTAATCTCTCACTTTTTTTTTCAACACTTGCCGCAGCCTTAACCCCTTAACCGCCTTAATGCGCCGGATACGCGTCGCTTCCGCCTGGTGTGTCTGACACTTAATTAGAACCGTTGTACTTGAAAATGGCGTGTTCAAAGTGTGTTCCCGCGAAAGAGCTGCACAGTTCTGTCGGTTAACCACGAGAAAATCCATCTCCGTAACGGGCCACGAATACCTTTCGTCGACCATTTGCAGGAAACCATGAGGAAGATTGACGTTCGATCGTTGAATACGAATCGAACAGTTGCGAAATATTGGAAAACTGGGCACGCTGGTCGTTATTCTGGAATAAGTAAGGCACGATGGATATTTCAGTTTTGTTATTTCTCATCATTTCTCGCGGCGCGGGATATTATAATAAAGAAAGAACTGGAATGTACAAGATGTACTTACAAGGGGGACGTTATTTTGTATATTACAAGGATACATTTATATCCAGAAAGCGGTGAAGTATCCGTCAAAATAATCCTGCTATTAAACACAGTCTGTCCCTGTTCTTTTGACAGGAAAGGGTTATCAATATTAAAATGTAGTTGAAACATCTAGGCAATGAAGTTTCAATACCGATTCGAATGGAACAGAATTTATTTTTGCCTAGACTAATTTTTTGGCATATTATTTAGAAGGGAGCCAATATAATTAAATGAGTACATAAAATGTGTTAATGTAAAACCTCCTTAGCATTCAGAATGGCCGAAATATTTTAAGAATATAATATTCAAAAGCATTTACTAACACACTGTAATATGCAATGCTTCATTTAAATGACTATATGTGGGATTGGAAGTTTTAATAAAATCAAGCCGGTGTAAGTGTAATGTAATGGACGCGGAACGGTTATATTTATTCAAAGACTTCTACACTATCTTATACTACGCTATACTACACTGTTGGAACTACTCTGTTGCCGATCTACACTGCTACGCTGTTCCAACCACACTGTCCTCATTCATACATTCGTACATCCATTCGTCCTTCGTCTTACTCGTCTCTCTCTCTCTCTCTCTCTCTCTCTCTCTCTCACTCTCTCATTCGTATCCTTAAAATATAAGAAGCAGAGGGCACGGTTCTGCAGGCCATCACTGCTCGCCTGCAAACCAGCTGTGTCCCAGGTAGCAAGTCATAAACGCCCTGTACCTGGGCGTTGGGCGCTTCGCAATCCTACACTCGACCCCCCTGCAAGGATATCTGACCTCAGATATCGCATGCTCTACTCTGTACATTTTTCTTGAACCTACCGCGCCTTCTTTTCGCAGGTATACGGTCAAGAATTTTTCGCATCGCGAACCGCTCGCCACCATTCGCTCTTGGGTTTTCCCACCGTGCTTCCCTTAAGGTACCGTGCGTGCTCCTTTGGCGTACCGACATGTACGAACATGGCGAACGGAGTTTGTAATTCAAGGAGTCCATGTGGATAACATTTTTATTAGATTTAATGTAGTTCTTATTTTCTCGACGATTTTTTTGAATTCCCTCACTTCGTTTTTTCTGTGACAATTCCCTACGCTGTACAATCTCATTAAACTGCCTGAAATTATTCATCCTCTCTTTAGCCACGACTGAAGATTTTTTAAGCTTGCCCCCCTTTTCACGAAACCGACTGTTACGATTATCGCGGTAACAGATAGTCTTTTCAAGATTCGCAAGCTGCGAATCGCGGTTCGCGACAGATACAGTTTTCGCTACATTATTATTATCCGCGCTCGGTCGCTCGATCATACTCTTTCGCAAAGTCCGCGGTACAGGTAAATTGACCTTACTGTCCACGCCCTTGTGCGAAAGATCCCTCGTCGATGGTTGTGTCGCCGGTTGATCATTTACCGGGGCTGGTGGCCTCTCTGGACGGTTGGGCGCCATGTGTCCAAACCCTTGACATGCGTAGCACTCGGCTACCTGCACCTTTGCTGGGCAAACCGCTGGTCGGTCTCCTAGTCTTTCGCAGCTGTAGGATTTTGGCGTAGACGGCCTCGCCTCCGCTACCTGTTCCTCGTATATTCTCGGTCGAACGTCGTCACTGTCCTTGCGCTCGCAAACAAACACCCTCTTGAAATGCCCTTCACACGGTGTCTGCCGTACGGCTTGGATCTCATTGGTTGCTGTTTGTTCTTTTGTCGGGCAATTTGCTGCTATATGTCCAAATGCCCTGCACTCGAAACATTTTAATCCTCTGCTCCTCAGCGGACAATCGTAGAAAAAGTGATTGCGACCGCCACAGCTGTAGCATCTACCTGGCCGCGCATCCCGCATTTCCCGTCGCGGGTATCCATCGTCTCGCCGTTGGTCCTCCTCATCTCGTCGCTGGGGTGCGTTGTCCCATCGCTGAATCCCGTCCTCTCGCCGGAGTCCGCCTGGCGCTCGCCACATCGCCGCACTTCCACGCTGTACCACGCTGTTGAATCGCTGCATTCCGACATTTCCGCGCAAATGTTGTTCGCGCACTTCCGCGCCAAATCGCATCCCCTTGTGTCCAGTGGGCAGCGTTACTCCCTCGAACGCCTCCACGAGCGATGCATGCGTCTTAAATCGTTGCAGCCTCGCATGATTCTTCAGCGAATCATCCGGTATCCCGTCGATCGTGTAGTCTATCACCTCTTCTTCGTCGAGGCGGATACGATTTCCCAATATGATTTTGCAATGGGCGTACTCGGCGAACGTCTCCTCCCTTTTCCAAATTCGAGCCTCGAATTCCCTGCGGGCCGCTATACGGTTCTGCCTATTGCCGAATATCCCCTTCAATTCTTTGACAAGTGTGTCCACTTGCATTGCCACGTGCTCTGGCTTCGAATGAAACCATTCCAGAGCTCGATTTCTAAGCCGCGAGACTGCCAATGCCTTCGCTGTGCCGTCGTCCAGCCTGTACGTTGTTCGCACAGTTCTTAGTTGTGCTTCCCAGACATCGAAGGTTTCGCCCTTTCCGTCGAAATAGTTCAGCATCGCCTTCACTGAATCGTCGATCCTCACCGGCGTATGCTGACTCGAATTCATCGGTTCCCTAACGCTCGTCATCCGCGTTTCACGCAACCACTCCACCTCACGTCTCAACCTCTGCATTTCGCTTTCCATCAGCTCCTTTTCCCGCCTTGAAAAATCTGCGCCTTCGCTGGTCGTTGCCTCGCCTGCAGGTAGGTTTGGCGTCCTTGGCGAGCTCGCACTGGGCAGTGTGATAACACCCGAATCTTCATTCGCGGGTCCTTCGGCAGCGTCATGTGTCCCCTCGTTCATCCACATACCCGACGGGTCGCTCATCATGAGCCTGTTAATGAGCTCTTGTTTCGCGCCGAATGAACTCAAACCTTTCGCTTTTAAAATTCCCTTTAACTCGACCACCGTAAACTCACTCGGGCTTTTATTCATCCCGAATGGATGTTTCGCACAATCTGCACAATTCACAAAGTCCACGAAACCTTCACAGTTCACACAGTCCACACAGTTTACACTTACGCGGCCTAACTTCGTTGCTCACTCAATCCCGGACGAGCCCCCAAAAAGATTGTGGGATTGGAAGTTTTAATAAAATCAAGCCGGTGTAAGTGTAATGTAATGGACGCGGAACGGTTATATTTATTCAAAGACTTCTACACTATCTTATACTACGCTATACTACACTGTTGGAACTACTCTGTTGCCGATCTACACTGCTACGCTGTTCCAACCACACTGTCCTCATTCATACATTCGTACATCCATTCGTCCTTCGTCTTACTCGTCTCTCTCTCTCTCTCTCTCTCTCTCTCTCTCACTCTCTCATTCGTATCCTTAAAATATAAGAAGCAGAGGGCACGGTTCTGCAGGCCATCACTGCTCGCCTGCAAACCAGCTGTGTCCCAGGTAGCAAGTCATAAACGCCCTGTACCTGGGCGTTGGGCGCTTCGCAATCCTACATATATATACTAGTAAATAAGTGAAACCGCAATTAAACTTTGACGGTACATATGGAACGTGTAAGTGTTGAAAATGAAACGGTTTGGCATGTTACAATCTGTAAAATTCAGGAGAATATGATAGCACCTACACGATTCAAGGGAAAAAGTTATAACATCAAGGCCATCATGTTACGACTCTGTGCTAAAGGAGAAGAAATAAAAAGGCTCAAACACGAAATCACTTAACTCTCTTGAATGGGGTAACTGCGTGAAGAGCGAAACGTGCCAATGAAATTCTTAGACATCGCGAAGTCTAGAGTGAGCACCAATTTTATGAGCTACGCGGACAAACCCTACAGACAATTTGAAGTCTACTCTTTTCAATTCCGAACGACTTTATTGAAGTACCAGGTTGCCCTTTCATCTACTACTGCACGTACTTCTCTAACACAACGCATTAAAAGAAGTTTTTAAATTGGTTTACTTCTCAGATGTTCAATTTGTACTGTTTCGCCGAGAACGCTCGCAGAAAAATCAAGTGAATCTTCCACGCCGTCGCAATATGTAAGACAAACCTTTCACCGAATTTCCACATCTTCGATAAAAATAAAAAATTGTAACCATAATTCTATTTAACAGTAGATTTACGTGTCGCTCAGTGTGACTGGTTTGAAGCTGTTTTATACAAATTTTATAGCACATTTTCTGAGGGCATTATGGACATTTTCTATTATACATATACATGCATATAGTCCATTTTATAAGTTCCTTTTTCCATGGTTCCATTTGTCTGTTGTTTCTGAGATGCACACGAGGTATACCTTAACATACAGGAACCAATCACTTTGACTGTCTGATAAATCTGGTGCTAATATATTTTCCTAAATACGAATAATAGAGTTCACGGTCAGAACTCTCGATACATCGTCGTTCACATTGACTACATTTCCCGACACATTTCCCTCCTACTTGCTCTTGTTCGACTTCTCTACAATTCCCCCGTTGTCCTTAGAGCCGTTTGAGTCTCCCTAACACGTGCAACATCGCCGGAGTTTAGTTTGACAGGTAGTCTAGCGGGCTGACATAAAGCTCACCACCAAACACGCAGCCACCCGAACCGGGGCGGCGCGACGCCCAGGAACGGCGTCGAGCGAACTGCGGCGACTTTGCAGCGAGCACACGCAGAATTTGAATAATCCCCATTCAAAATTACGTCACGTACGACGAAATTGCGATGATTACGGAACTTGAGAATTGCCAGAGAATTCATCGTCGAGTTCACATTTCGCTGGACACGCGTCGCATTGCCCCGCAGCTACTGTCGACGCCGACGCTCCCTCGATCGCTTTTCTGGAAAACTTTTCCATCAAATTACCCCCCTGCCACCCCCCCCCCCACCTTTTTGCTCTATGTTCTAAAACGATCGTTCTCGTTTCTATTTTTTGTGAGATAACATTTTCTTTAGAGAATACAAGCCCATTAATCGCGAATAATATTTTTGTTTCTCTTGTACCTCGGTGTATCCACCCCGTTACGCTCCACTTTATTTAGAAGTCTTTCGAGTTTTTTGTTTACGTACCACGCTGAACGAGCAACTAGGCTGAATACCGTTGCCGCGAAATTATTTTCACAAGTGAGCATTCGCGGGAAAGTAATTCTCTAATTGGAGAAGCGTTGCCAGCCGATTTTTTTGACGTTCCCTGCGTGCCGAGGGCGTGCAGTTACTCCATAACGATTACTGAAACTTCTTGATACGTCAGAGCTTGGTGAAACGTTTAGCAACACTGTAGTTAATGTACCGATTCGGAAGTACCGAAATTTTAGACGAAGTAAGTGATCTAATCTACTAATCCAACAACGTGCGTTGTTAAAAAATGTCAGGTTTAAAAGCATATTCCTGAACGGGACCTTTCCCTTTCCCTTTCCCTTTTCGAAAAAAGAAGCGAACCCCAAAATACAATATAAATGACCGCAAAGGTAAATTCCCATTTGTTACAACGATTGCAATATTACATTTGGAACAATGAAATTTCAAAGCAGATTCTAATCGCCGGACTCAACAGAAGTAAAGCGGAGGCAGTGTATTCTGCAAAAGTATTCATGCTCGCTGTTATCTTCTAGACGAAAGCACCTTTAAGTTTAACGAGGCAGAACCTCGTATCTTAAAAATTTAAGACGTTCGTTATCGAAGGAGCTCCCGATCGTATGGGCGTCTTCAAAACCTTTCAACGTTTCTGTTACTATAAAAACACCCGTGCGAGATTTCGTTTCCACCGAACAGGAATGGAAGAAGATGAAAACAACAGTGTTCATGCTAACGTCAGACGAGTTCGACGATTTCACGGACTGCCGTTTCCAAAGATTTCGCCCGTGCATGCGGAATCGAATACAAACAGCTTGAATAACAGACTTGGCCAACGTATCACTCTCGATTCTTCTGCTTTCTTTATCTATTCGTACGTATCTGTCGCGGAAGGGGGCCAGATTGATGGCGGATATCAATTTTACGTCTAACGTTATGGCTAGACTATTTGACTTTTTACGTACACTTGGAAATATAAATTGCGAATCATCTGTGAGATACTTTTCTCTTGGTGCAGCGATACGCACACGTCGCGTCGTCTTGCAAGGCATTGAACCAGGCTGATTTTTATACACGCCTATCGATCAGGGCAATTTTTTACATTTCGGACTTCTTTCTGGCGTTACGAAAGTGCGAAAATTTCTAATCGATTTTGAGTAGTATAGACCCTTAAAGTAATAAAACAAAAATAACCAAGCCTCGTTAACTCACTGTTCAATTTTATAGTACTATGACAAAATAACATTGAGGAAAATATTATTTCCATTCCTATGTATTTACACCGACATAATGCTAGAAAAGTACGAACCAACCCGGCGATCAGAGCTGCACCGACAACGTAAATCTTACATTTATACCTTGCAACACAAAAATGCACTTACCAGTGAGCACAGAAATGCAAAGGGGAATGATTTCGTAGGAGGTAACCCCGTGCACTTTCAATAGCCGGTCGCGGTACAACTAAACGTTAACCGAACGTTCCCTCCAGAAGTTGACAAGCACGAGGAAACGATTTCACCCACGTAATAGAAACTTCGTTCCGCCTCTGTATCTTCGTAGATCAGATTTACGATCCGTAGAATTTGATCTGTCGTTACGCGATCTACTTAAAGTGTAAGACTTTTTCTCGTACCAGCCACAAGAGAAAAGAAACCGGCCACCGTGGGTTTCGTTTCCCTGCACGCTCTCCGCCAACTTTTTCTTCGTTTCACCTGGCTATAAAGCTCCGCTGTTAACGTCGATTTGTACCCTTTTACGCGAGGGAGTACATTGGAAAATCTCCAAGCCTGCCCGACGGTTCTTTAATCGACCGCGACCAACGATCGATTCACACGTACTACTTATCGACGGATTGTAAGCCACAGAAATCTGAAGCTGTGGCTCGCGTTCGAGGGGCCGTCGTTTTAAGCCGCGGCACGTGTATCACTTTCCTCGTGACTCGATCCCAGTCGTGACGAAACTCGCGAGTGGATTTCAGCCCGGGTAAATACGAGCCGTGCAATTCGTTCTGCCGACGGATATCAGGCGCTTACGATTGCCACCACGAGTTAAATCGCCCTTACCCTGTGAAACCACCTGAGGCCGCAGGCTATCTACATACATTCGTTATTTGCAGAGGCAGGGAGTTGATTGGGTGTAGAAATCACCGAGAAGAGACTGGAAGCGAGATTGTGCAGATGCTCATCGACGAACGACGACGATACTATTGATATGTATAATACGAACGAATTAAACCGTACATTATGATACATACGTGTACTACAATTCATCATTTTGACTACCTCCACGTGAGAGTAATACGAAGTCGTCGCGCAACATACCAGCATGTACATTTATTGTTTTTTTCGCCGATGATATAATGTCAAATAATATAAATAGAGGCGAATAAGTAGAGACGTTGTTACAGAGGACTAGTAGTAAACAAGTATAGATTCGGATAAGTCATCGTAAGCTGATGCATTGTTGCTCCTTGAGTCACCAGGACCAAGGAGCACTAATTGGAAATTTCCAAACGGTCCGCAAGGACAGACCCTCCAACATGGCGTGAGTGGGGGAACATGAGACAATATAGAAAAGGGCTCCTAAAACGGGAGTCGAGGTCTTTTGTCGGGAAACGTCTTCACGTGCGGATTTTTGTAAAAGCTTAATAAAGTTTCGTAATCGTTAGTAATTACGGTATTCCTTAATTTCCCTTCGATTCTGTAAATAGTTGAATTTCGTAGACTCCCTCGCGGTGCGGAACTCTCTACATAACAACGGTCAATTTGGAAAAATTTTCGAAGAATAAAAGAGCATCGAGTTTTCTCTCTGTTTTCTAATATAAGGGAGTCCTCGAAAAAATTAAATTAGTGGCTGTGAAAGTAGAGTATTGAATCTTCAAAATGAACCCGGGTACATTGTCGTGCGATTGTTTTTCACAGAGTTACAACATTTTAAAGAATTTAGTTGTCTTTCAATTTTGTTGTCGAGTGCAAGTTGAAAAATCAATTTAGAAAATGGAGAATTAAAGAAGGTGAATACTGCCTAGGCATTAGACTCCAATGCGCTCTTGAATATAATTTCTCCATTCATCTATCCGTAAGTACTGGCCCCCTAAACGAAATGCGGACAATATTGATTAACTATAAACTATTTATTCTTGTTATATAGTACCTACGTCAACCATTAAAAGCCGTTTAATTTCCTGCGTTATATTTACAGTTAGGAGTGATCACTTTTAAGTAAGTAATCTGGGTGAAAAATCTCTACTTGCCACCCGAGCAACTGCATTCGAAGTAGCGCCCCGCTAGCAATGGCGTAGCTTCCAGGTAAGTATATACCGTGCCAGCAACTTATCGTAAGGTCGGAGAAAACGTAGTTTGGCGAGGAGTAGCGGCACGGGAGACGCAAGTTGGCTGTTGGGACGGTATAACTTCGAACTTGGTTATGGAGTTGGTTGAATTATGTGTCACGTAGCTAGTCGCGCGCGAATGCGCCACCCTAAATAGGCTGAAACACACCCTTGGATGCGCTGTTCGGTCTGTGTGTATGTGACAATCATTATACGTAGTGGCAAACGGCACTGCGTATATGTACACCTATGCAAATTATTGTGTGCGCACGTTTAGACATGTGCGATGCAAGAACATACATCTTGCGAATTCATCTTTCACTCGGTTTGTACGTTGAACGGGCTGTGAATCAATCATGAGACGATTCGGAACGTTAAATTTATGAAGGCGGACGTTCTCTGCGAACCGTTTCTATTTATGAATCTTTTCCTATGTAACGTGATTACACCTACTCAAACGAAAATATTATACATATGGTCTTTATTATCCGGCTAGATTATTAATTAATTAGTGAATTAAAGACAGCAAGTCACCAAAGAAGTCACCAAATATTATGTTAAAAATTGTTTAACACTTGAATGGAGAATCGAACTTACAAAATATAATTATTCTATTGTGTGTTTTATGATTGAATTTTTTGTTTTATTCGAAGAGGAAGATATTACTGGAATGCAACAAGAAAAAACAGTTTTGCACTATTTCATCCTACCTCTTTACGCGTTTCAGTCAGAACCCACGATATAACTTAATCTACGCCTCTGTATACATATGTATAATAGAAAGTTGTAATCGACATAGTATGCAGCACTGTTTGGGTGGTAAAGTTGTTGGGCAACTTCTCTCTCGCAGTATTCCAGGAGAATTGATAATGTCAAAGTTGTTAATGCATTCTCGGATCACTGCGTCATTTATGGACCATGAACGAAAAAACCTGCGGCCTTCAATTCGGCGCTCCATCGAAATTAGTGGCGCAAGCCGAAGCGCGAACAGTGATTAATTTGTTTCAAAACTTCGTAAAGGTGGCAGTGCTACCTCTGCTCTGCGTGTACGTGTATATACCAGTCAGATGAGTGTGGTGAATCCAAAATGATCGAGACGGCAAACCAATAATGAGATTCTATTTAAAGTCCGTTCCGTTTTCGATGCGACTTCTTCTAGTGTCAGAAATAGCGAAATGTAATAAGCGAATCGAAAGTCGACTGGCAAAATCAAATCAATTTTCTGGAAATTCTATCCTTCAGGAATTTCGTGCCTGAACACGAATAGTAAAGATGATATCGATCTACGAAGTTTTATTTTTTTAAACAATTATTATTATTTCACAATTTCTTTAAATAATCTTAATACACATTGTGAAGCATCATGCTTCGCTAAATTCTGAATCCATTGAAATGTTAATTTTCTTAACATAATCTACTGTACGATTGCAATATTGTTTCCTTGTATGAATGTTTCATGTTCATAAATGAATTTTTATTTGTCGTTGGTTATTGTAGTTAATTTATTATCGGCGATTATTTCTTTAATTGAAAAAAGTCGGACAGGAAGCTGAATGTCGCCGACTATTTTCAAATAGACGATATACTATACATATACACGTATCTGTCCTTTGTTGATAGTAATGCATTTATAAATGGCACGAGCGCACAGAATATTGGCATGCACTTCTATTATTAACGAAATATACAGAACCGTTGATGGATCGGTCGGGCGATATTACTGCTGGTTGCATTCGTTCTTTTTTTTTCAAAAAGAAACCGCGGCATAGTGTGACATTTACAAAGTGTGCAAGGGCATCGGTGCTATATCAATTTGCTAATTAATAACCCAAAAAACTGATAGCGGATGCAAAACAAAGGCCACCAGTGCAAACCCATGGGAGCGCGAATTTCAGTACGTCGATCCAATCTGTCTTTGCATCAATATTTTATTCAAACAAAATTCTTCGTTCGAATTCATGCTACTAGTGCTACTTGTTATTTGTACAATTTCGAATTGTTGACAAAAATGGAAACAAAAAAGGATGAACTTAATTTTACGTCCTTTTATTGTAGAATAGAATACTTATTTAGTAAGAAGAAAAACTAAGGACCAACTTTATTTAATATGTTCTTTCTATACAATTATTTATCATTTTCTTTTATTAAACAATGGAATATAAAATCAGGAACAATTATTAAAATGAACTAAAAAATGATATGCCACAAAGTATTTTAAGATAACGTATTGATACATTTATAAAAAAAAAACTGAAAGAAGTTTGTCCGTCAAAAACTTTCCTACTAATTATCACTTCGCAATTTCAGTACGATCACTTTGTGCCTACCCATTTTGACAGCTCCCAAATAACAAGTTAATAAAAGATAAATTTCACCCCAAAAGGGACGTCATTAACAATGCCCAATATTCTATAGCATTTTTCCGACCAAAATTCCTATCGTATCCCCAACAAAACGTATTAACCAAGAAATCTAAGAACCGAGTTACGAGTACTACTAAACCGATGTATCATAAGAATCATGACGGGGGACGTGTTCACCTCTTCTGTGGAAGACTTTGTCCTGGTCGATCGTGCGCGCTTCAGTGGCTTTCAATGCCTGCCAACGCCACGTCCTAATTATTCTGGTAATTATTCTAGCCATTATCGCACTGACAGGGGATCGATAAGAGCGGCCTCGAGATCGTTTATGAGATAAAGTTAGGGAGGATGTACCTTACGGAGTCATCGACACCCCAACCTCAGCCATTTCGCATCGATAATCTTCCATGGTAGTTTCAACGCTTCGTCGCTACGGCTAAAGCCGACCACGGATTTTGCCGTGACGCCAGCTCTAACGAGAATCCAATAATCCTCAATTCTCCAGGATGATGCGCGGCAAATAGAAGTTTTTATTCGAAAGGCGCGGCTCTCGCTCGATGGACATGGAGATCCACGGATAAATACGTGGTCGTGTTCAGCCGACGCGAACTGACGCGTTATCAAACTTCGTTGGCCGGGTCAACCCTTTTCCGCTTGCGACCTCGCAGCCTGCCTCGTGAAACGATCAGCCTGTATATACGGGCCTACAGTGATTAACCATTATGATAGCGGGATTTGCACTCAATTTCGTTTGTAACGGAACGAACTCGGAAACTGTAGTTAATGTAATGAATTGTTTAATGCACGACCTATTCGGCGTACGGGACCGATGTGAATTCTGAGGGTTCGGATTAAATGGACTTGATGCGATAATGAAATGGTAAGCAAAGGATGTTCGATGTAGATTGCGGAGATTTGGGATGATGAATTTTGGGTTGTAATTGGGGAGAGTTGGGTACGACGATGAGTAAAATCGTGGTGAATTGAGCAGTGTAGCTTTTTTGGTCCCAGATTCTGACAATAAGGTATACCATCTTGATATAATTAATTGGACTTGAAGCATGAAATTAGTAGCTAGAATATGGAAATTAATATTAACAAAAGGAGTGTTGAATGTCGTTATTCCGAAGTTGCAAATTTGTCTGAGGTTTAACTTTAATTGAATTAGTCTAAATATATTGAATAAAAGTAAAGTTAATAATACCAATAATTTTATTATATATTTTTATTATATTTATACATTATATTTTTTTTAATAATCATGAATTACAATCATTATCGGTAAGTTTATATGGGAATGGTTTTTTATGGAAATATAATATATCCCAAAGGATAAAGAACTTTGACCGTCTGTTACTCTAGTAAAATGTCCGTGTCAAATTAATTTCACCCAGGTCACTTTGTAGATAGACTACGGTTAATTTCAGAGTAAACATACTCTTCTGTACACCCTGACTGTACATATTGCTTTAAAGTAGTCTATAACCGACCTTAAAGAAACAACAAAAGCCTTCAATACCTCAGATAATTTTACTGCTTACGGCCACGTCGGGGCAAGCCTTTCCTCCAAGAACCCTGTGAACCGGAACCTGAACAAAAAGAAGAGCAAAATATATGAAGCGTTCTCCGGTTAGCACCGCTAGACGTTTCCTGCTGCCCGCACTGTAAACAGTGTTGTTTGCACTCCTACGCAAAAACCGCTAAATTAAAAAAACCTAAACGAGCAAATCAAAATAGATAACAGCAGAAACAAAATGAATAATCACTTTAAATAAGTATGTAGCAAAGTATCGTGTCTCTAAGCAAATTACACAATCTGTCCCCTAATTGCAATTCGACGAATACAGCGAACACACCGTTTCTTAGTCCAACAAAAAATTCAGCAGAGTGCAAATATGTATTGAGCTTTCCTCACTAAGATGGTGCATGTCTTGCTGATTTCAATATCAAGTACATTTAATGCCCGATTTTACCATCGCTTTAATTATAAATCGATGTGAGGCAGACGATGTTAAAAGGTCAACAAATTTCAGCAATTTATTTCATATTATGCAAATGACGGAACGAAGGGTCAAGGTAAAGGGGGGAAAGAAAGAACAAGGGACGGGGAAACGGCCAAGGGAAAAAGGGTGATCCAAGAATCAACGAACTTCATCTTCTTTCATCTTCGGATATTAATTTCACAGTGGAAGGAGGGAGAGACGCGTACGAGAGAAGGCCGACTCGAAGAAGGCACGGAACGGAGAGTAATCCAATTTACCAATGTCTCTCTCGAGGTAAAGCTTTGTCTGGATATCCCGGCCGATCTCCGTCCGCGTCTCTGTCCTCCAGCAGTGGCGCGGGAACCACTTCTCCCATAGGATATTGCCCCTTTCTTTCAACCCCAAGCTCGTACTCGAGAACTCGAAAAGGTTGGACCAGGGGTCGAGTATACCGATAGGTTTTTGCGACGTTTCTTCACAGTGACGTCAGGGGCGAGCTTGGTCCTACGTTTTGCAATCATTTTATGCCGTTACGATATTCTTGACAATCATGCAGGATAAATTAAAGTATATACTATAGCAGTATAACACGAAATGGCCCAGGCACTGAATATTACAATTTTTAATAAATGTCAGACAGTAACAAAGTAAACTGAGGTGAAATTTAGGGTAGGCAGTAGTCACTGAAATATTAATGTCGTTCTCGAGAATTACGGGGAACTTTCATTACATAAAAACCCTAAACTCAGAACGGAATTAATTCGGAAGATACATCTGCGTGCGAAGGAACGGAATGTATTAAAAAAATAATAAAAAATAAACGAGCTATTATTACCAAAACGCACTTCAATTTAAAAACGTCAATGAAATTTCAATCGTCCTCTCGCTCAACTCGTGTTACCAGAAATTGTCACAATAATCCAACTCAATACATTAAAGATTTCCTTAACCCTATGTGCAAAGACAATCAAAAAAATCTAGCCAAGTTTCGAATCCTCTTTCCCGAGCTAAACCGCGAAACGAAGGAAAGAAACGGAGAACCATCTACCACAGTTTAACCCTACGTACCCGTACATTCGCGAGCACCGCAATTCTTCCTTCTTCCAAACTTATTCTAATTCCGTCGTATGTATGGGCTATTTGACGCAAAAACTTGGCCCCTCTATTCCCGGGCATCCACGTAGATATCCCACCGAAAACTTTCAACCGATGGTAAACATCGGTAGAAATGGCGAGACTTTCCCCCTTCGCTGGAAATACCATTACGTTCCCAACCGTGGCTTCGCCGTACCCATCGCCCGCGTTTCTTCGTCGCTCTTGTTTCACGCCACCCGCTGTCTTTGTTGAACGACGCAAGGGCCCGGGTTATATTACAAGACATAGTGGTAACCCTGCCCGGCATGCACTTAGACCCGACCGCTATCTCCCTTTCTCCTTAAATTCCACGGGATCCCTTTACGAAAGTACTCCTGATGACATTACTTTTCGCCGGACTTCGAAAACCAACACTGTGTTCCTACAACAACTAGATACGTCGTACGTAAGTAGATTTCGTGCGTTGCCACGTACGAGATACGATTCATTCGATTAGACGGGGAAGATGTTGCGTATCGTGATGTTCGCTGCCTTGAGAGTCGCTGTCGAGAACGGTGCTCCTCGGGAAGTCTAAAGGGATTGTTGGTGCAAGGCTGGGAAGGTAGAGACAGTGGTGGAGATGTATTATACTTGGTGACTGGAACGCCGTAGTGTAAATTCGGGAGAATCTGATTAGAATTGAGCATCACGCTTTTCTATTGTACTTCTTTTTAGTATTGTTCAACGTAAAACTTTGTGCTAGTGCATTTTATTGTATGTCTTTTTTTAAGAGTGATCTGAATGTAAAGGGCGGACGAAACACACCGATTGTGAATATAGATGTAATGGAGAACGAGAAACGTGGGGGTGAATTAACTGCGGGAGAAGCAAAAGGGGCTGCTGAATATTTTGCAGTGTTTAGTGTTATATGGCGAAAGAATTTCGGATATACGCAAGATTCACAAAAGCACCCCTCGGTTGCAGTAAAAAAAAGAGCAGAGTATGGAAATTCGTATCTTATTTTGCGTACATCGTCGAGCACTACGTTTCATATGTTCATGGAATTGCGCGATTCTGCCTCCCCTCAGATTTAAGTCTTACAGTATAAGTATTAAAGCTCTCAAAGTAGAATAAGTATTATATAATCAACAATGAATAATATCTTCAGTCATATTTTTCTAAGTAGCGTAATGGAGATTTCTTTATTGACAACGGGCAAATTCCAACTTCCTGTTAAAATTTTTGCATCATGCACTTTCTCATGGAAAAGTAAAATAGGAGAAGGATTTTCGATAATCGTATAATATTTCTTGTTACTTATTCAGGACTCTGTTTTACATTAGAACGACTCCCCTTCCATTCCGTCCTTTGAAGGTTAAAAAGAATATAATTTTCAATCGATTTGTATCGGCACAAAGTGGTTTTGCGCTGGCACCCCGGCTAGTTTACCGCAATGGAATAGAAGCTTTTGTGGCGTGGATTTCGGATAATAAGATTGAACATTGAAATTACGGGTGGCCTGCGAGACGAACCGACAGTCTTCAAAGGGTTGTTACCCAACTCTGTAACCAGGCGGAATTGTATCTGGGCGGCGTACAAACCGTAATTACCTTCAAATGACGCCGTTAAACGCTAACATTTAATCCGGGAGCGCGCAACGAAAGACATTAAAACAAATCCACTTTCGGTTAATGTAGAAATTTCAGTGAAATAGACGATGGTTCGTGGATTTGTTTCACTTCGGCTTAACTTAGCATAACGCCGAGGAGAGAGCGCAAAAGAAGTCAGAAACGAAGGGGGAAATAGCGAAGGGAGGAAATTTGTCGAAACCGCGTAATAAGCTTCCAAATTTCAACCAAATATTCACAAGGCAGTACGGTCATTCGGATCAAGAACGAAAGTTGCCGGGGAAACCTGGCACGGGGGTTCGAGTAATTAAAAAGTTTGCCGAGAGGGCTGTTAAGACCAGGTCAGAAAGAGTATCTGCTGGATAATTAAACGGTTACGAGGGACCGGTGAAACCTCATCTCTGCTTGGGTTCGTTCTTCAAATGGGTACCTCACTTACGGAAGCTCACTTTCCCCTACCTTCCTCGCCCTGTTTTCTCCTTTGCCTCGCCTGTAACTATTATAACAATATTAAAACGGTTCCGCGCAGCATCCCCTTTCCTCGTTTCTTATTTTTGCTTTCTACTTCCGTTTTTGTTTCGTTCGACGTGTATCCGTTTCCCTCGTTTTTCTCCAACTTCTTTGAACTCTTCCTTCCGTTTCGTTTTCTGCCTTCTAACTGCAAGCTGCGCCAATAATGCGGCGAACCTACAATCTAACAATCTAACGTTGATCTATAAAGAAACGAAGGTGAATATTTAAAGACAAATCCCAATTGACGCGTTGTGTACACCTGAGTTTCTAGTAGAAATGTTACTCGCAAATTTCTTAAATGAGCTTTAACAAAGAAAATTAATAAGTCATTAAAAAATAACTCCTCTTGGACAAATCAAGAGTGATCGAATAGCACACGAGCAATTTCTACTTCATTGTACAACCCCTACTGCCTTTTCAAGGAGAACCTTACACACAATAGGCAGGCTCAACGCTTTGATCCTTGTTACATGTTGATTTTCATAATTACTGCGTTATTATTAAGTTTCCATCAAGTAAACGGGATAAAGCTTCGTAAACGGCGGGGGCAAAGTTCTGTACAGCAATTAGCAATGAACTAGCGAACATTTTAAACTGTAGATCCTCAAGAACAAAATACACCAAGAGACTGGTTACGTGGAAGGAGCGCTAATTTGCTCAGAAGAGAGAACAGCTTTCTCTAGAGTTTACCGTGTCTCTATCACGAGCATTGCACACTTTGGATCTTAGCGTTCGTTCCGTTAAATTGCCTTAAACACTACCATGGCGCTCTAACGAAGCAAACGATTCACCATGGTTAAACTTTCGTCGACCTAGCTACGTTGTTGCCTTTATCTTGTAACAAGATCGATAATAATGTCGTCCGACGATTATCGCTATTTGTTCCTTCTCCTTCTCCTAATTTCAAACGCAGAGATGAGCAAAAAAATTCAGTAGAACAAGTGCACGACACGTTTATAAACGTCGGCCACGTATTTGATTCATATAAAAATTTCGACGAATGTGGAATGCTGTAGCTCTTTGTCCTAGTTATCTCCGCGAGCTAGGTAAACGGTTGCTCTTTTCGCGGCAATTGCGTGGAAAACGGATGACTTCTATAGCGGGACATGCTGTAAATATCAGTTTGTCTTGACTGAACGCCGAGAACTGGGTCGTTTCGCTGGATTTACGAGCCATTCTGGAGACCAAACTGTCCTAACGGAACATAAGCATTAATGTTCGAGAGACGATTGCACGACGCGGCACTGGGTCGTTGCTGCAACTGAGAAGCTGAAATATGCTGATTTCTTTTCGGATAAACGGTGTACATTTGTTCGCTGTGTCCAACTTGGGGGTGCTCGCCATTTCAACGAAAGAGAAATCTTAGAGTATTTCATGATAGATTTAAATCGGGGATATTGCAGATTCTCAACCAATGACTGATAGTATAACAGTTGGATAGAACTTCGTAAATTATAGAACAGAGTGTAGTTAAAAGATTATTTCCAACATTTCATTGATGTTCTTGTTTCAGATTCATTAGTAGAAGGTACGCAGTAATGGAATGGTTGAACGAAATTGTATCGAAACAATTTTTTAATCAAATAGTCGAGCAATGAAATAATATTTGTTCGATCCCCTCAATACCGTCCCGTTGTCTTTCTCCTACTCCTAACTGTATGGAAGTTCGTGTACATACCTGAATATATTGTGTACCGGTCAATTTCCTTGAACGTGCGTTAGATTGCGACCGAACTTTCTGCTTGAAGAAAGTAACAAAGTAAAGGGCGAGGTAAACATAAAACAAAGTCTGTGCAAAAGGGGAAATACGCCAGACTGAAAGAAGCGAATGAAACAAAGTAAGTACACATGTACGCACGTTAGAAAACGAAGAAAGAAAGGTGAAGGAAAATATAGGAAACAGTAAAATGAGAAAGGGATGATCGATCGTGCGACACTGCTTGGTTTCGATTTTCTCCAGGCATTGGCAATCTTAGAGGTGTAACCATGGGTATGTATATAAAGGTTGGTTTACGATCGAATCACGTGGCCGAATCGGTACGAACTGAAATCGATGGGGGCTCGTAAAGCTGCATCCATTTCTTCGTCGGCGAACACTAAGAAAAAAAGGCAAATGAGGACTCAAGGAAGCAAGCGGGTTCACATCGAGGAAGATTGATTCCAAGATGTACAAATGTGGTACCCGCCAGACGGTCTACCGATTTAACGAAATGCACCCCGTCGTGTCTACCGACTGCAAGCTTAGAGAATGATGTTCCAACTTGCCGGTGATGGGTTTGAAAGAGCAGAGATGTAAAATTTCTGAACATGAGTTCGCTGCCTTTACTATCTATGGAATTGTATGAGCTGATTGTAGGAAACGATTTTGGAGAAAGCTAAAAGATATTTGACCTGGATATATTTTATGGGAAACATTCTAAGTTTCTGAACATGGGTTTACTTAATGGGTTTAGAATTAAATTTCTGATGTGATTCAACCTGCGATAGAATCGCCAAAAAAATTGTGCGTCAAGTTTTCGAGGTCGCCGTAAAGAGGGTCGTCTTCAATCTTCAAATTCCTGGTGATTTAAGTTTTGAAAAAAGTTTCTTAAGTTCTGTACAGACGTTCGAATTTACTCGAATTTCTACAAAAAGTACCTTTGCATTGACACCCCACTACACGATGCCAGCAATTTCTTACAAAAAAATGAGATCAGGTACGTTAACATGGGGGCGCACCCTTTAAAATGAGCCAAGGCGTATTGCACTATGGTATTTTTTTGCCCATTTCATCGCACTTCGAATAAAAGTGCAAATAAAAAGCGATCCACCGGCTTTCAAATAACCTAAGGTACACCATGGGCATGCTACACACACACCTAAGGTCGGTGCGTTATATTTCGCATGACCTAAACGAAAAACGTTATGCTCAACAGGAACGAACGAGCATCCCCTACTTTTCAAACGTAACGTCCCCTGATCCCATACTTAAATATGCGGACACTCGCATAGCGTGGTAGAGCAATTAGCTGTTGGGGAAAATAAAACGCTGTTGGCGAAACGATATCCTCTTCGATCTCCAGCAGGTGCGCAAGGTATATAATCATGGGAACAAACGAGGATTGTTCCTTTCAACGAATAAAGCCAACGGCCAACAAGCCTTTCGTTGTTTCCTTGAAATTGTACGCGTTCTCAATGGCGTGCTCGGCAAAAAAATAACACACATACGAGCGAACCGCGGTCGTAAAAAGAAAAGGTTATGCCTGGTTTTACGCCGGACCATAAGTGAAATGTGCATCCCCGGGCGAACTCACGCGTTACATATGAAACGGGCCAACTTTCAAGTGAACTCGCGCTCCAGACTCGGGATTTACACGTCCGCGAAATCACTAACTCTGTTGACCGAGCATGCAACCACCTACCCACCGTTCATTGTGTGTACGTTGCCTTTTGCCTAGTTCAGGAACAGACACACGCCGTCATAATCCTTTCGCTGGTTTATTGTGAAATTTACGAATTACACGTGCAGATAAGTTCGCCGCGCGAAGTTCAATTACGCGGGAGGGGAAACGTTACGTAGACATACGTTGCTGGTATTTTAGTGTGCTTGCATGAACATGGTTCACCCTCGGTGCATATAGGAACATTTATATAATTTGGATCATTGAAATCGTAAGAACACGCTGATTAAAATATACGACTACTTCCACAGGAATGCTAATTATTTAATAACTTCGAGATAGAAATTGTTAAATTAAATGAAGTTAGTCACGGCGAAGTTCTATCTCAAGAACAGAGGAACTACAGTAATTTCTCGATTCACTTGATAGAGCCTTGCATTTAGACGATTGATGCCATTAGTTGGAACGTTTCTACGGTCACACGATTCATAAAAATATTTATCGAACCTTTGTTTATACTCAATTTGCTTTTCGAACTATAATTTGCATGAATTTCTACCAGATACAAATTTGCATTACCCGGTTCCCCAAGCAAGACACATAACGAACAATCACATAAACCAAACAAATGATACAGCTCATACATAATCACATTCTCAACTTGCGCGGCGAAATCTGTGTCATCAAAGGGACCTGCTTAATCTCCAGTACGTGGCCCAAATGAAAATTCATGAGCTAAGTAACAGCGATCCTAGCCGGGTTTCTTCGAACGTAGAACCGAAACGTATTTCGAAGAGTGCACAGCAAATATCTGTGGGACCCTTTTAGTTCGGCAAACCCGTATTAACAAAGAGAGAGGAAGAGAAAGAGAGAGAAAGCTCACCGTCAGATATAATCGAGAGGGGCTTCCGGAGAACGAATGCAGCAGGTGGAGACGCCATAGGGTACGCTTTAACTGAAAGTCGCTTTACTTCATAATCGCCCAGTGACGCGAAGGACTTATCGTCATCGTGGGGCTTGCGACGTCGAGTACTGCGAACGTGTCTTCAATCTAAAAAAAGACTGGTCTCGACGTAGAGGATCGTAAGTGGGCCTTGGACAAACCGAGACAGTGTTACAGTGAAAAAGGGTTGTCGAAGAAAGAAAAGGAAAAATGAAAAGAGAACAGAAACAACAGAGACACGTCTCGAGGATATGCAAGGTGCGGTAACATAACTTTCTTTCCTTTTCTTTCTTTGTTCCTTCGACGTGCTTTGTTCGTATTAAATATGTATACGCGACTGACTGCGCCAAGCGGGAAACGGAGATTTTATTCCTCCTGTACGGCCTGATACCTCGAGCAACTTTGAATTGCCGTTGCAGACGGGAGGTTGTGCGCACGCTTAAACGCCATGTAAGCGTTATTACCGACGTCCGACAACGAGAGCTCTGCTTCGTGCAATTAGAAGTTTCGAGAGGGTTGAGAGGGGAAGAATGGCTTGGACACGGTGATGGAATCGTCTTATTGGGGTTATTAGCATGCTGCAGTAGTTTCAGCTAGCATATCACGAGACCTTAGGCCATTATCGTGACTCGTGGAATTGTGGCAAGCTCAATTTGGTAGAGTCATACTTTGGTCGGTGGAAATTCTTTCGTTGCCAGAACATGTAAACGATGTCCCAAATCAATACCCTTTTTCAATCTGGTTAGGGGATTCGGGCATTGCCGGGGAGCGCCCAAAACTCGTGTCCGCATTTAATCCCTGCTTCAAAAAACACTGGTCCAGTGTTTCAAACGCAGAGTAAAGAAGGCGAAGGACACAGTAACACGGTATAAATAATTGAAACAGTCTTATATATTACCATTCTATTCAATTATAATTCTATTCCAATTTTATTCAAACGGAACACGTATAAGAACCTATAACTAATTACTATAATACATGGTCGGGACAATAACGTCGAATACACCATAAGGACCTTCAAATATACCTAAATAAGTTCTCCACGCGTGTATATTCGTACATATAGACCACGTGTGTAAATTTTGTCGTAACCAAATCCAGAGCATACGAGTTTTAAATATTTTCGTGCCACCGCGCGTCCAGTACGCGGTAGGTATCATTGCAATGATATTGCCGATGAACGAAAGGTATAGCCCTCATTATTTCACGGAACGCGTAAATTGTGGACGTCCCCGCGTATCATTTGTTTGCGTATGTACATTGACAATAGGGCTCGATGCAGTGCAAACAGCCATCGTATTATTAAGAGTTAGGAGTGTATAAAACTGGCGACAATGACGCCGGCGATAGCGATGACGCGTTCATTATCCGCGATCCGGCCGGATTGGCCGGCTCTATCAGCGGGCCGCAGTTGATAAATGCGGTGAAGAGATAGAGTTAATTCCGTGTTATCGAAATGCAATTTATGCACGGGCGATTCGGCCACGGAACGCGAGAGTACGCGGTATCATTTAACGACAGCGTTGATCGTGGCTGGTGTGTATGTATCTCTTACAGATCACCCGTATCGTTGATTCTTCAGTCGACCAACGCCTGAACCGCGGATTCTAATTAATTGATTTATGAAATCTTGCATTACGATCGAGCGTTACCCGGTGGGACGTGAATTCGAGAGATAAGCGGGTTTCTACAGGGTGAACAGAGGGCTTGTTAACCACAGGGCAACCAAGTTATATCTCTTTCGCTCTGTCCCTTTTATTGTGCAGAGGATGTGCTATCGACATTTTTATTTGGTATGTAACTTTATTGAAGATACAGGACCTTGTTGCGTTTACGCGACATATAATTTTTCTTTCTTCAATTCTTTGCTAGATCGATAATTCTCTTGCTGGATGATTTATCTTTAATTTAGTAAATTTTAAATTCCCATTTTGTATACCATGATGTTTTGTTACAAGCTGCTATTGAGAAACAGCTATTGAGAATCTAGTTGAATCTATAATAATTTATTGCTGCCCCGCTGATACTAAGTCTAGTGGAACCTAGGTATACGTCCAGATCCTCGGGCTTGTACTAAACAGGACGTATACCAAACGAATTTTTCCCAAAAATGAAGGGAAAATGAATTATCCGTTCTCATGAAAACAAAACTTATTGTTATTGGCATACAATATATTAATGGTGTCGTATAAAATAATTTAAATACTGCTTAATACAAAGATATATAAATACAAAAGCGATTAGATGAAATAAATGAAAATTTAACAAAATAATTTTCCCTTCCTGTCTCTTTTTCCTACTCGAACCTGGTGGAGGATAATCAGGTTTGACGTTTACTTTGACGCGCACGAGTCGTATACCAAACAAAATTTTTCGCATCCGAACAGGACGAATATTAATTTGGACTTATTCCAAAGCGGAGGTATACCAAGGTTCCACTGTACTAATCTTTCGCTGAATCTTCGATCACTTTTAACATTCCTAAATAATATTTCTGTAATCAGCATCAAACCTAAAATCCAGATCTTATACTTACGAATTCGCTAAAAATCTCCAATGAAATATATTACACCCGTACTCCTAACTTATACCAGAATCCGAATTCCCCCGGAAATCTTACAAAACAACCAACATATCCACCAATCGTGTAAGAGATACTCCGTCTCTCGCGAAATGAGTCAGTAAAAGCATGCCACGGGTTTTCCGACCGTGAAGGAAATTCTTCGAACAGGCAGCCGAGAGCACAAGCAGAGAACTTCCTCTCACGAGATTCTATTACTCGACTTTAGTGCAAGTGTAAAGTCGGAAATCTGTCGCGGTGGGCTTTTCTCTCATTCATTCATATCATGTAGTTCGCAGAAGAAAAGGTATCGAAAAATATAAACAACGCTGGAAGGCCAGGGTTCACCTAAGTCCCAACACTGTTTTTTACATATCGAAATGGACCGCGTATGGATTTCTACGCCCCTCCCTGTTGTTTCTGTCCTCGCTGGATGGGCGACTGATAGCGTGCGTCATTACTCATTCATCGAATAAGAAAAACGTGCAGGGTTCGCGGTTAGTAGATATTTCAAGCTGCTCGCGTTCCAACCGCAAGGAAAAGAAACGAAGGTGGCCTCCCTTGGGACGTGGTAACACCGACCTTTGCGTGAACCCTCGCTAAGGTATCCTGTGGTTCCCCCATGAAACTGAACTGCCGTTGCGTGCGATGGCCATGGTTGTGCTTGGAATGATAGCGATGGGAGGGGGGGATCCATGCTGTCGTCCATTGCACGAATGACCCACCAAATTTAACTGTTTACTATGGTGGCGAGTATGCCATGGGTCACGATAGAAAATGGACAGGAAATTGAATAAATATTTCCTGCTGGATGGTAGAAATTGTTATGGGGTGGTATTGATTATCCGGATATATAGCCTTTCCTTTCTGGCTAATATCGACCGACGTCAGTTTCATTTTACTTTCTTCTATGCCCGCATACGGAATTGCCAGTGGTTTTCTATATTGCGGTACAAACAGAAAACTAGTGCACCCGTTATTTGTTTCGCTACTTTTTCAGATGGCGTCGTGCAACGCCGGGCGACGTTCTTTTTGCTGCAACAATTGCGAATAGCTTTTAATAAAACACGACGGCACCGTGTACACGAATTCCTCTCCGTCATTTGAGTCACGACGTATTATGCGTGTGCGCTGTTTGTTTTTATGGCAACGTTCGCAATGCATTCTCGTTTCAAGGGATCTTAATTAGCGGAGCAGTGTTTTAAGGGCTATCGCGTATAGATTTTAGATAAAATTCCTGCGTTCTTATGTGACCGTCTATTATGACGAGGGGGATTAGACAGTTTTCCTGGCCACAGTCGCGGTAATAAAAACGCGCACGTCGCACATGCTCCTGCGTGACATGCCCGAAGGGCAGGGCCACCGTTCTCGTTAAATATTTTACTCTAGATTTTACGGCCGTTCAGCGGTACTGTTTTTCCTCGTTTTTTCTTTTTTTTATGAACGGTCACTGTGTGTCTCGCATGAGGGGAGGTTGTCACGATACGAAGGAATCGATCCTGAAAGCGAGATGCCATCGTTTTTCGCGATAAAAAGGAACGTTTCCATTTCGTGATCACAGAGAAATCCGTGAAGCGTTCGTTCGTTATACGGAGATTATAGTTGGGACCGTACGGACAGCATTTTAATAAAAATATGAATTGGATTCGTTGATAACTTCTTTAATATCAAATTGTTTCTTTCACGATAAGCAATTTTTGTTTGATTAATAATGAAAACATGTATCGTACGGAAAGTGTTCAAAGTCGAACATTAAGAATACAAACTATGTATGCATTGCATTGATTAAAATTGGCGAAGATGATTGACTATGTTTGACTCTAATTATTTTTTTTTAAGCAGGTAGCTCCGGATCGTGCTAACATTATGAAAATATCTTCTACTTTCTTAGTCGACACTAAACTTGTTACTAAATTTTGATGATATTTGCAGCCAGAATTGATTTGTTATTACAACAGGTAGGACTTAGCCTTTTTAATATGTAACACTGTATAATATTTTTCTGTAACGATAGAACGTTAAAAAGAATCAACAATTTTGTTTCATTTTATTTCCTTTCCGGAGCCTCATTTTTTGCTCTCCGCGTTTTCACACCTTGCTCCTTCAGTTTCCCTTACAATTCCATTTCCATACCGTATTCTTCATCGATAGGCGGGACAATCCCGTCGCGAATTCGCGGCTGCTTCTGGCTTTAATATCTCGGCTGGATGAATTCGCGATTCTTGCGACTGACTGTCGAAGTTCTCACGCGGCGAAAAATGGAAATATACTGTCGCAGTTGCGTCGCTCGAGAGGCTTACGCTTGCGAAATAAGTCGAAGTGATTTGGATTCGATAAAACGGTGGCGCAGTGCTATACGGAACATTATTCACCCGCCGAGGCTCTCGAACGCTTATGCATGGCGTTGCTATGCGAGAATGGGACTAAAAGTGAATCACACTTCACTTCCCATGGACGATTGTTAAACGCGAGAAACGCTTGCCTCAATGTCTTCTGCGAACGAGATGTGGTATTGTTTAAAAGCTGTTTTTCTTTACGTAAATCATACTGCTATTTAGACGATCGTTTATCTGGAAATATTTATTAATAGAAATGGTCATGCGTAATTCGTCCAAATGCCACTTGTTACGTGAGTAACGTTTACCAGGCATATTTCTTTTACAAATTTTGGAATACACGCAAACATACTTACAATGGTAATTTATTCGAAGTTAACACGCGAGCCGCAAGAATGATCAATTTCAACCACGTAACTCAGATTCACTCGCCATTACGTTTTTTAAATGTAAATAACAGCCCATTTATTTGCGTTTCGTTAACTCGGAGCTGGGAACGTAATGTTATCGCGCACAATTTATCCATACCTGTATTCGAAATTGGAAAAGTGAGACAGTTGTTAAAGATCTGACTGAAACAAAAATGTCCAGGAAAGGGAACAGAGAAAATATTGGAAAAGACCAACGAACGATAATCACGAGAACCGAGTCAGTGCAAATAGACGACTCATCAGCTGTGCTATTCAACGTACCGCATTGTTATCTTCACGAGTGTTAGTGCGTTCGCGCGCGCTTTGGACCACCACATTCCAGTTTATATATTCCGCGTTAATTTATACACCTCTTAAACGGCACCGAGCTTTCGGATGAACAATATCGATTGCTGCCCTGGCACAATCGCTTGCGAACATAAAGCTCTGAATTTGTAGAAGCATTTAGTGCAAAGCACATTACACTAATGAACGGAGAATTATGTACATTGCCGCAAATGTATTGCCGTGCTTGCACATCAGAGCCGCGATGCGTCGTTACGTCTGGTAACAATTTCGAACGTGGAAGTATTAATCGTGCCATGCAAACAAGCCGACACTGTATAAATTACAAGCACACGCACGCCTGGTTAATGCAATCTTACGCGACCGGAATTCGCACGGTTAGACAGATGAGCAGCGCGTTGCATCATTAATTTTATAATTCAGCGGTTCACATGCGTGTCCCCTTTCTTTTACTTGATATTACAAATAATTCTTTTCATTTATATATCTCTACAAATGCTGTGAACAGTACATTCTAAAAATTGGAAAATAATTTCAGTCCAATTTAAGCCTGTGGTGCGAAGTGTAGTTCGCAGTCTAGACGTGAGTTTCAAGAGGTTGTAAGAGTTTCAGTGTGTGTAAAAAGAAATCGCCAAACGAAGCATCCTTTCCAAAATTCGGCCAAATCGTCGTGCTAGACATGGAACTGCAATGAGTTTTCTGATAACATCACCAAAATATCTGGACGAACACATAGGATCTGGCACGTGTACTTGTATCGCTCCGCAACCGGAAATTAATATAAAATTGGTCTGTAATCCGTACAGTCTGCGACCTATAGATATAAGAAAATGTTCCTGGTACACGTGCCATTGCGTGCCGGAGTCACTAGTTTAAATACGATCATGCAGATTATCCCCCATGTACTTCATACCCTCGTGTTACCTCAGACCGTCTTGCTTATTTATAATGTATTAGTGTGGAATTCCTGAGTTGCTGCGAACGCATAGCGGAATATTTATGGTACCGCGGGAATTATCAATCGTTATCTTTCCATTCAGTGGAAAGATAGTAGCAATGAGTATTGCATCAATTTTGTTCAGAGAAATTTTTAGCATTCCTGTTACTGACAACGATTTCATTCTTGTAAAGCTTCAGTGAAACTACACGCAGAAGACGCTGCTCATACGAATTGCATGGAGATGCGATACTAGAAAGTATGAAAAATTAACTTGCCCTGATTGTGTTGCAATTGTAGCACATTGATAACACGAAGCACAAAATTCATTGTATCTGGGCAGAATCATTTTAAATTCGCAATTTATTAGCAACAATTAATTTGAAATATTTCCCATCGTGAAATTTACATTTTCGGAATGATCTTTCAGCAATTAATTTGTGTTGCTGCAACTTTAAATCCATTTTTCTGTGCGATTGTACAAATGACAAAGTTGCGGTTACACTCTAATTAAAACGAAAGGGATATTTAAGTACATGATAAAAATATCTGCGCTTTCATATCGACAGAATACAATTCAACATAATATTATACCTAATTATAAATAAGAAATATAAACGTTATTTCACAATCGACTGTTTAAAACCGTACGAACCCCCGTGTACCTATTATTAAATATTTGGTTGCACGAATACGACTCACGTATCGTGAAATTCGTAACCAATTTCCATGAGATTCTTGGTATCAAATTTTACGACTTCAGCATCGTTGATGCTGAAATCAATGGGACGAAGATCACCTACATCTGCTATTACCTCGCAACTATCGATACTGGATCTCGTAATGTCCAGATTGCAGGCACCATTTCCTATTGTTACAGCAGATTCGTGACTACAAGGACTACGGGCATCCCGTCCAACGATCCTACTTTGTGTCGAGTGTGTTGTGACAAGGACATTAGGGTGGCGAATGTTGTTTCTAACGATCTCAATCATATTGGTATCGGCACAAATGTCCCTTGCAATGGAAGTCAGATAATATGAATTTGAGAACCACGATCAAATTGTATCATTTGGGAAAACAACGATGATAGCCAGATCGATACCGAAATCTGTCAAATAATAAGGAAAATGTTGCTGTTGGAATTGCCTTTCTGGATCCATTTTTTTTTTATATAAATAAAATATGAATGTAACATCGAAGTCCCTTGTAATCTTTTCCTCAACCAGAACCCATTCCCCTAGAAACTGTTGAAAAGGAAATAAACATATTTCTTCGGATACGTTATCAATACTCCAATACAAAATCCGCAATTACAAATAATTTAATAAAATTGGACAGCTTGCCGTCGATCATAATAATTTTGGATATTTACGAGTGCGTCGAAATGCTTGAATATCGTGTTATATTGGTACATTCGTTCAGATTTCGGTGTGTTCCGTTCCCGCAGGGCATCGATTCCCATTGCTAAAATCCCTCTCAGTAGTCGAATGGGCGAAGGGTGCGGAGGTCTGACAGGGTGGACATCAATTGCATCGATCTGCCTCTCCTCGTGCCACCGCAAAGAGCAACAGTTGGTTTTTATATAGACTAATATTCGGAGAGCGTGACAGTGGACGATTTCAACTTGGAATTGCTTCCCCGTAACAGCACTATTGCGCATCGTGCTGCTTCTATTTTCCGTGTCGTCCTCCTGAACTTCTTCTTTCTGGCGTTTCAGAGCTATCAACCGGCGTGTTTCATTGTCCCCAATCGTTGGGTACCGGTGAAGCTATAGCTTTGAATGCAACATCTTTGTTTCGTTACTTAAACATAGATTTGAGAGACCGACAGAAGCATGCATTTCTTTTCGATATTGATAGAAATTTGATATTTCTCTATTATTAACGTTCTATGAGCTCACGATTAATTAATGTTTCATTACTCGAAAGGGTAATGCGACAGTTACCTTTTGTTGTAGGTATCAATAGTTTTAACCGATGTGTAACACAAAGTTACTGTATCCCCGATGGCGACAGCTTTCGCGAATTAATCAACGTAAATGTACCAACGAATGGAGAATACCATGATCGCGAAAATGTGGCGGAAATCTGATGTAATCTCCGTTGAACTAGTTTAAAGTAATCCGTAATACATGGTGCTTAATGTAATTACCGATTGTACCTCAAATATCACAAATTAATCTCACCGAGGGCTTACATTCACCATACGTTTGCTCGAGCTCCACTTAATGCAATTTATCTTGGAAATCGCGGTGTTTCCTACGCCAAAATTCTATGCGAAGTTACGTTACCACCCCCGCACAACGATAAACCAAATAACGACAGTTGTTATTCATCAGAAGATTCGTCAGAAAAGATTTTTCGGGATCGCAAGTGCAAATCGGATTTATGGTTACGACAAAATCGAATAATTATTGTATGGCGCATGGAAACGAATTGTTCTATTCGTCAAATATTTTCTGTCATCCCCGCATACACTTTTTCAAACAATATACTTGCAAATCACTTAAATGAAAAAAGTAAAGATCTCTGTTTTAATACGTTTACTGCAGGATTAAAAATTGTATGCAGCTTATTTCGCCAGATAGATAGAAATCTTAATACTTGGGAATAAAGAAGTTTATCGTGCAAAACCTTCACATTTAGTGTAATAAAAATTCCTCTCTTCTACTTTACATATTCAATATATTATACTGTTATATTACCTATGTCAATATCTGCATTACCATGAACAGTATCGTAAAAATGCAAAGTAGAGAAGAGGTATGACAAACATAGTAAACTAAATTCATCAAAGTTATAGAAAAATTTATTTAAATTTCAGTAACGAAATCTTTAATATTATAATCTCGAAGTAATTCACGACACCTTGATGAAACAATTTCGAACGACGGTAGAAAGATCGATTTCGAAATTCCTGTCATTTACACCACTGTCAGAAAGAGAGGTGTCGGCAAACAGGTAGATTTAGGATTCAAGGAACTAGTTCCATGACCGTCATGTTACGCTTGCTGTCGATCCTGAGAATTAGGGAATTAAATCGACCCATTCGCCATACCACCCTTCCATCTACGCCCCCTTGCACCTGACGTATTTCAAATACGGGCATAGGATAGGAGGGTCGGATATCTGACGGCAAGTTCACGAACATACAGACTCGAGTCGCTTGGTGCTAGAGGCACATAGTTACTTGCAGGCTCGACAGCATTATTGACAGGAGAGAACCAAATATGTAACTTTGTTGGACTGAGACTGAAGAACAACCTCATGCGTTGAATCCGGAACGGGGATGGCCAAATTCCTGCACACCAATGGAAAATAATCTTTGTGTACATGTAGCAGTTTAGGACGTTTGTGTTACGACTTTGCTGGCATTTAACGCGTTAACTGAATGTTCTACATTGAATTCGGGGAATATTTAAGAGAAACGAGATTTCTTCATGGATATTAACATTTTTGAAACGACGGTGATACGAAAAAATTCTTCGATTCCAAAGTTTTCTTTTTCAAGCACGCATAAAACAATTATCTTCAATGTAATATTATTATTATTGTTTATATGCATCGTATGTTGTTTAATTGATTAGTTTATCTGAAGTTTCTGCGCATAAATAGAGATTTAATGTGTGCACTTTGTTCGAAGAAGGTGCAATTAGAATTTATTTTGCAATCGATGATTGTGCCTCATGGGTTGGTGTAAATAAAAGGAACGTTCATTAAGGAGAGAAATTGAATGAGAAGCTAACCATTTCAATTTCGTTTTGCTTGAACTGCATTATTAATTTTCGTTGTTATTTCATTTATTTGCTTTCAATTCTGCAGTAATTCACAAGTAAAGGAGCGATCACTTTTATTCATAATATGATAAATCATAAAAATCATATGCTTAGTCTCACGGAAACATCTACCAATTCATTTTTACTTGAATACAAATTTTGAATCTTTCTTCTTTCTGGGGCACAGTCAATTCGTTAGTCTAGCTCTTTAATAAACGATAACTCGCTAGGTTCGCAGTTGAGGACGCTCTGTTGCTTCGAGTGATATTTTTCACGTCAGATTAACGACTGATCCACCGATATCTGGCGATATCTAGCTGTCGCGAACACAGAATTTGTGACGGTGTTATTTGTTTCGAGATTGTTATATCACTACGGCGATATGTCCAAATGGAATGATTTAACATATGGATGTGACAGCATTGATGTTATATTAAACTTAAAATAATTGTGTTAATATCGAAGGTATGAATACTGCGATTTTAATCGAATGTGCATATGTTTGAAACATTTAAACGTTGCTGCGGGTACCTGGTTAAGCTATTCATGCTTATTATAAATTACTTTAAATCGAGTTATATTATCTATTAGTTTCGATTTTGTGGAATATATTCATTTAATGAAGTATGATGAATAATTTAATTGTCTGCGATGAAATGGTTTTGTGAAACGTGTATGTTACTATTAAAATTAGTCTATCTTACGTATTCTTCCATGATACTGGTCCAATATTGTTGCGATGTAATTTAAATTCACAAATCTATAAGAGTTATATCATTATTTCACCACAATTTAATTTTCCATACCGCATTATAATTTCTTTATATTTCTTTTTTTCTCTTACCAATGAATCTTTTGAATACGTGATATATTTATAATTAATTTCTGTACCGTAATAGCGATGAAACTTGTCCATTTCGGACACACCATATTGAATGACTTATTTCATGTGACGATCAAATCCGCTGACACGAACTAGTCTTAGCACAGCAATTACAAAAGCATTCGGACATCGTTTACACTTTACGAGGCAGTAAAGGGGTGGAGAATTGCCGTAGGCGAGAATGGTCTTCAGGATATTAGCACGTTATTGCCAGAGTTTATAGGTTTTATCGATTTCTCCGCTGTCCCATTCCTGGCCCCGTTGTCCGGTGTAAAAACGAATTAACATCGGTGTGATTTGCTAAACGTGACATCGCGATGCATCGTATCGATGGAACGACGAAATGGTGTGGGAAATTTGGTTGTAATCGATGAAGTATCATTCGTCGTGCAGTTTATCAATGGGTCGATATTGCCGAGAATGAAGAATGAACTTTCATCGTTAATGTAGTGCACAAATAAGATAATATTTAATGCTGCATTTGTTTGTAAATATTGATTATGAGATATTGATTATGAGATAAAGCATTATTAATTCCTGCTTGTGCGCAGAGTTCAATTGCAACTTATAATAGTGATCACCATTAGTACTGCGTCTCAATATTGTTAACTTTGCCTCGAAATTTCTTATTGCGGTTTAAACAATGTGAATGTTGCGTTAGTACTTATAAATTATTAGTAACCTTGTTATTTCGGATTTCTTCATTTTTCATTCAATTTCCATATACACTTCTGCATTTTCGTTAAGAAAATCCAATGATTACGCGTTGAAAAATTTTAACTATTGATAGTAATAATAAATCATGATAGTCGGCGCACTTTATTTTAAACAGGCAATGCTCAATTTAGCTATCGTTGGTCGATTCCGCTACAGTTATGAATTTTTATAGTAGGAAGTAGAGAAATTATCATACCAGTTAAAATACCAAATTTTTCGAAAATTGTATTATACCAATAAAAGTATGGTGATTTACATTGAAAAGGATATAAGTTCTTCATGATCAGAAAGCATACGCTCTTGCAGAAACAGTGCAATATCAGTACTTATTTGTATGCAATCTAAAAAGAAGTTTCGAATTAAACTCGAGAAGCAATGGGAGGGGAAATCAGCTCCTTAATAGACGTGTGCACACTTAAGAACGAACACTGTGAGAGTTGCAACAGCAATACCGAGAAGCGAAGACAAACACGCGTAAACAAGTATCAAACTCTCGTTGCATGAATTATCACACTCCACGTCGTTTACATTCGTTTGTCGATGCCGCGGTGTTTACAGTCGTGCTTACCTTTCGTTCCTTTGTTTCGCAAGCTACACGCTACGGACAAGGCAACTTTTAATCCACTCTTCAGAAAATGTCATTGCACTGTAATGCCATAATGCATGGAGCTATTACGTTATTTATAATTCGTCCACTCAATCGAATATAAATCCCTTGCAAATTTTGTATACAACAAATCTGAGTATTTAAAGGCGTAATTGAAATTATTTTTATTTAGTTACTCAATGATGATTCTCGAGACATAATTATTTCGTGGAAGCTAATCGTACTCTCATACGTATATATTAAGATGATGCAGACCTTAAGAATCGTTGTGCATATACATATATCCAAGATTCAATAATTAAGAATTATATAATATATTTTCCACACCGCAAGTAATACATGATAACGGTGATTATATATTATTCACGAATAATCACTCTTGTGTAATTGCATCGTAAAAAAAGAAATCGAACAAACTTTCATTTGGCTCCACCGAACCCCTATCTTCATGTTCAAGCGTCTCAGCGTTGTAAATAATTCATTGAACCTAAGAGCTACCATACCCACGCCGATAGCTATGTTCCCATGTTTGATTGTTACAATTTGCAACTACTATTTCTGGCCTCTATTCTCCATCCCCAAGCTGTCAATCATTTAATGCTACGATCTACTTGCTCAATGCATGTATGTATAATACATGTAGAATGCCAGAGAACGGAGAAACTCCCCAGTAGTATTGCCCCATGTGCGTCAGACTTGAAAGAGCATCCACGGAGCGCGCTCCATTATGACTGTCCTTCGAGTTTAGTTTAGTGTTTAATGTATGTTGAGCCCTCGCTTTCAATTATCTTATACCAAGCCCATTTTGAACCTTAGCTAACAGTCACAAAGATTTGGGTAATTGATTTCTAGGAAATACGACGTTACAGGCACACAATGTTCGAAGACGGAAATATTTAAACATGTTTTAGTATGATAAATGTGAATTTGTTGAGCAGTTTATATTCTCTCAATATAAATTATAGAATTGTACTATAATAAATAAAATTTTAAGTCGGTCGTATAATTTGCACTTTTTTGGTACTTTATAATGCTGATTTTTGTAAATTTATTGCAGCATAAGAAATTTGTAGCAACACACAGAATGGTGACATGCTTTCTCATAACAGGAAAGTACATATACGAAATATAAGCAAAAAAGAATAGATTTCACTATCTTTTATTATAACTTTAAAATAATTTTCGATTATGAAAAAACGACCATTAATTTTGTCTAGACTATATAAGATAGCCTCCTACGATGAATTCAAGAAACACCAAAAGAACCTTCTAATTTAATTTCGCACAAAACATTTAAATGAACTTCGTAATTAGTGAAGGGTCTCTTTCAACTGTTATGTAATTTTCACCCCATAATTCGTCATCCGCTGAAACATTACAACTTACGCAACACTTATACGTCAGTTACCTGTCGGTCCAATCCGCGCAGTCATCTACATTCTGTTATACAAATTTTCCTCTCGGTCATGCGTTCAAAATTCATAGCCCCCATGGAAACGCGAAGTCTTAGGAGTATTGTTAACGGCTACATCAATAATACCCCCCACAGTAACGAATTCCGAACCGAATCCATTCCGTTCGTATGATATAACGTTCGCGGGGTATGTCTAATTTATTCGTCCGCACGGAGGTCCATACTGTACGTGGCGAATTCTACGAATTCTTTGGAAAATTGCTCGCGGCTGAACCAGCACACATCGACGAATCCTGAAGTCCGCATAAAAATAACCGTTCTAGGTTCTCTCCATCGAAATACGAAAAATTCTTATCGCAAATAGTATTCGTCATCCCGTAAGCACATACGCAGAAAAGGACCCAAGCAAAGCGATAGAATTTTTGATGTTGCGTTATCAAGCGCGAAAAATCGAAGGTTATCGAACCAGCCGCGTAAGGAGCAGTCAGCTTTCTCTACTGTTCCCTCCCTTCTTCGCTGTCATTTCTCGAGTTTCTTCTTCTTTATTTATCTTTCCCTCTAGCTCGTTCCCCTCTGCCCGGTAGCATCTAGTTAGTTTCCTCGGCATCCCTCCGACTCCTTCCTCTCTGCTGGAATGTATACGTCTCCTTGGAACAAACTCTTTGCTGTTTTATTCCTCCCGCGCCGCAGAAAGGCAGACGGCCAGTTATTATTATGCCTCCGCCGGCCCGTGCAAACATTGACGTCGTAGAAAGTCTCTCCTAGCCGTAAACAGGATGAAAAATATCTGACCAGTAACTTCTTTTTTCCGTTGTCCCGCCCCTCGTGTCGCGACGTCCTTTCGTTAAGCTGATTGAACCCGGCCAGGGAAATTTCAAATTGGACTTCCTCCTAGTTCGTTATACGGTCGAAAGGATCAATCGTAGCGACTAGCTATCCACCGGTTTTGGAAAGGATTCCATGGGAAAGTAATCAAAAGTTTGGGATTAACCGGGACATCGCGCACGGATTTTCGACACACGAGCGTTCCTTACGGGCGCGCCAATACCTCGGCGTGTGAATCATATGCCCGTGAATGTTTATGAGTGAGCACTTAAGTAATTGTCTCGTAAATCACGAATATCGAATATATTTTGCAAGCGTTATGGAAAAATGTCGAGCAATCAGGCAGGTGTACATATTACAGCAGGTGTAGGAGTGTCTAAATGAAGTGTAACTGCCTGCCGAATATGATACAAGCTTTCGTACAATCAATTTTAGTATAGGACATATGTGCGCAAAAGTAATTCGAAAATCTTGGACGTATTAGCACTCTATAAATACTTCATTAACATTGAGATACCATACGTTAGACGGAGCAAGAACACGAAAGTCGTTGAGTGGAGATTAAAAATCATCATAAATTGCTACAGCGATACCTATATATTAATATAGTTAAAGCAAAGAATCTAAAACAAGTTAGGTTGACTTGCATGGTCTAGTTCTGTTAAGAAATTATGTTAAGTGAAGAACTCTATTAGAAACGTTGAACCGATTGAATTCAATGGACCTATGCCAATTATTACAGGCAGGCGTGAAATTGTGATTATTGAAAACTTTTCATCTTTCTAAAAGGGGTTGGCGGGCCGCGGTAACGAGTTGCACGGTTACCATTAATCCGTTAAAAAGTCGCGTAAATTCTCCGTCGCTCTCGTGTATCCATATCCAGCCGTAAATAACGCCAATATTACGCCCGCCCCTGATGGAGAATCCTTCCCCTCGGCCGTCATTTCCAAAACGATATCCCGCCGAAAACCGTAGAACGAAGACACACGATCGTTGGTCGAAGTGGGGAGAATCAGTTTCGTGGCTTTTATAAAAGCCCTCCATTTCACAGGTGCTAAATCCTTCCAGTTTTCCAATCAGTAGCCGGGCGATAATACGAGATGGTGGACACAGGCACGGTGTCACGGTTGCGATTAATTAGGCGTGTAGTGGCACCCCACGGAGACATTCGGAGATTTTTGCATAAATCCGTGCCTGTCGCGCGGCGATGCACGGGCGGGGAAAGTACTAACTGCTGATTCAAGCCGTACAGAGGCGGGGAGAGAAGCGAACGAGACCGTCGAAACCGACCACCGGCCAACCGGCCATGGGGTGGACACCGTGAAACATTGTTTTAGGCCTATAAATAATCGTTATTGCCGCGTTAATCATGGATAGTCGAGAGGCTCCATTATTCGTAGTGCCTCAGGGGTGGCGCACGGTATGTTATTGCCCCCTTGAACGAAGGGGTCGGCATAGCGCCAACCCTTACGGTTTCGATGCGGCTGGTATTGCTCGACTCGGAGCATGCCGCGAATTGCTGAGAACGAGCCGATCGAATCCTGCACGGCGTCGGATGCTATGGCCTAGTCTAGAATCCCCCTTTATTGATATCTGCATACCTGATGAGTTTTCCACCCGTCTACCGTCAGCGCCCTGTTTCGTGGATTCCCATGGAAACGCGGTTGCGTTGCGATTATTCCTCTCCACAGCCGTTAACTAAACCGAGATCGTTCGGATCACAGACATTCGGAGAACGAAGATGGATCGAAGAATTTGATGGTATGAGAGACGGGGATCTGTGTACATTTGGGTAGGACGCGTCGATCGCATTTAAATGATAATCAGGGACGAGGAGTCGTCGGATCGAAATTGCAAAGTGTTTGACGAGTATCCCAGCCTTCGAGAACGTTTGCGATGCTAATGCATTTTTAACCGATTCAGCAAATTTACTCATTTCGGAAATAAATTTGCCGTGGAAGTATCTACACTTGAAGTAAAACGTAACGCTGGGCGCCCACTGTGTATACCTTCTATTAATATTGGCTTTTCTTAGACTTTAGTATCCAGTGTTTACTATTTCCATATATGTAGTTCCTTAACAGAGTCTGGATTTTTTCCACAGCTCTCCGCGCAATTTTGACCAAACATAAGACCGTAATAATGACTACCGCGTGGAGAAACAGCTATTCTCGGAAACGCAGTAAAATGCATATAGTTCACAATAATAGCAGCATAACATTGTGAGTGGTTTCTGAAAACACTCTGGCAACGCATGCGTCCGGCAAACTGTTAATGTTTTATTTCCATCAGGGAAACTAATATTTTCTGGTAGATGCTTTAGTAAAGAGACAATTTCAAAAATGTAAATAACGTAAATGTTGTGATTTGTTAATTGGCTGGTTTATAGAAGTAACTGTTCCAACAAACTTGTCTAAAGCAAATAACTTTAATTACCTACAATTATTCAAAACGGGCCCAAATATCCATAATCATTCCACTTTAATTATAAGCGATTCGACAGTGGCCGTGATTCATAACTATTCGAAAACGCGTTTATCGCCGACTACTCCCGAAAATTATTTTTGCTATGGCGTATCATTCGATGCTCTTATTAACACACTCATGCCGGCAAATCCTCGTGGATATTATCTCCGAAATAGCTGCCGCACACGATTGAAATTTTAATTACGTCCAGCAAGCAGATTTCTTTGTACCACGGCAGCTTTAACGTAGCTAATTTAAAGCACGGAAATTGTTGCTACGCCATGCATGTCGTCGCGAATCTCCCGGATTATAATCGCCTCAAATTCCCCATCGTGAACTACGTCGTGTGTAATAAATTTTCGCCATCTAGATTCTCATTCCGGCCCCATATATCTGATAGAAAGTGATTTAAATACGTACGCAGCATAATCAGTCAAAAATGATGGCTTCGTTACATGTATACGGTATATATTTGTAAACTTCGACGACACGAGAATATGGAAAAAGTATTTGAAAAATTACTAATACTCGTTATAAAAATTGAAATATTTGTAGCAGAATACGCATGCCGACGTTTGCTTATCGGCATTACTTCTCCAGAATTCTACTTTCAACTAATTAATCAGTAACGGGGCACATTCGAATGCCGAGAATCTTCGTCTTCGTTAAGTGCTTACAATCAAAGAAGTTGAGAAACTCGTTTTTAGTTTCCAACGACGTTCGTGCCATGGCGCAATCAATACAGAAGGGCAATCTTTGCCCAGGCTAATATTTTCTTTCGGCCGGCGTCGAGGTTGTCACGTCACTCTACAGGAGCTTCGCAAAAGGAGCGACAGGCAAACAGACACATTCGAAATTCGATACCGGGCCATCGTGCGACACTGATCGACGTTCTAATAAATCAAAGGCCAGTGTCACGAACACGCGGGAGGAGCAGACAGGGGAGATTAACTTATCGAGGCATGGGACCAAAGCCCAATCTAGGATAACTTTCGGCCGGATCGAAGTTAACTGGGCGCCCAATTTTGCGTGAACACGCGTAACAAACAGCCGTCTGAATCCCTTTCGTTTCGGACACTGGTTGGGAGTTGCGTGTGACGTGCGATCTTGAAATGGGAGACTAGAGGCACGTTCAATCGCGTCTGCCGAGCAAGGGGCTATACTACTTGCTTTACACTTTTGTTCCCTACTCTTTAATGAATGTCGGTTCACGTCCCAAGACTACTGAAGTTCACACACACAAGTTCCCTCTGTAGCCTTTGACTTCTTGCGTAGTATTTTGTTGTTTATTTTAATGTTGCAAAGGGAATTTGACAATACATGTAGTTAATTAATTTAAAATTGGCGTAATACTTCATACATAATACACCTTTCGCACATCTTTTGGTTTACTTGGCTTATATAAATCGAATGATATTTAAATGAGAAAGTACTAAAGATAAATTCGTATGTAAATTTAATTTACGGTGCGTGTTTCTCTCAGCTTTATACATATATGCTTTCTAAAATGCACTTAAGGTATTATCCGATTAAAGCTTGTTTTTTTTGTCTAAGTGAATAAAATCTTGATGCTTATACATAGGTATATAAATCCTTTCGTATTTGAATGCTCAAAACTGGTATCCTTTGTTCTGCACGGTATAGCGGTGTCAAAAGTTCAACAACTGTGACAGTGTGTATTTATTGAAACATGTTATTCCTTCGCCTGTGCAAGTGCGTTTGCACGCAAATATTTTTCTCCCCCGTCACTCGTGTACAGAAACGTTCGTTAGCGTGGAACAACGTTGTGGACAGTTGTGCTGACCCACGAAATTTTATATCTCCCGAATACTTTGCTGACTATGGAAATTCACGAAACATTGGGAGATTCATGACGATTGTACGTACATACAGCAAGTACTGTACAAACCGTCGTAGATTCCTGCCAGCAGTAAGTACTTTTAAAGTATTTATCATTTCCTTCAACTGATCTCTGTTCTAATGAATTAGATTAAACAGTTCACCGATACTGCATGAACGTTAAACAACTATATTGAATAAATTGTTTATATAATTGCACATACATGGGAAGAAATGAGCATGAACATGAATATTATATAAATTAATTCATGCAGACGAGAATACCAAATGTATAATCTAACAAAGGTGTATAGAAGAACAGGAATTAAGTCAGAAAGATTTACAAATTTTAGAGTAGTGACTGTGTATTAATATTTGTTTAATACCAGTTATAAACTACTACTAACTACTATACTTACTTTTAATTTTACAATTATCTAACCAGCGTTTATTTTTTATTTTTTATCACTATCTTACAACCCTGGGAAAAACATTTCTTCCCCAATTGAGAAATAAACTTCTGTTCTAATTCACTTTCGAACTATCTGTGCCCTCGTTCCGAAATCACGATACATCAGTGGCTAGAGCTCGTATCCTCTCGTCAATAGAATAGCTCACGGATTGCGTAGTCAGAACACGCGTCAGTTTCGTTGTTTTAGGACAACGATCCATCGCGAGGGACGAATCCTTCGTGCGGACACTGAACTTTAATCGTGGAAAAGCGAAGCGACGCCAGGTTTATCGGGTCAGTTCATTCGGGATCGGCAGGAGGCAGGTACGATTGAGCCCTCAGCTACGATGCCACGAGGGAAGTAGGGAGCACATCCACTCCGATCTCCGCGGTTATTAGATTAGTTCGGTCCTACCTACCGTCCGTACGGAATATCGTTAACTATTCGTAATCTCATTTTGCTACGTAAACCGTGATGTGACGTCGGCTCACCGAGAAATCCGCATAGCTTCTTTGCAAACTGTCCTAAAATTAACTCATACCCTTTGGCTTCTGTCCTCTGGCTGGGATGAATTTCGATTGTTCGGTTCCAATTAGAATGGACGAAGTTGGCTTTCGAAATCAAATCTTCGATGAAATTGAATTTATTCCGGCAATTTACTGGATAATAATGTGAATTTCGCAACGCAACTTAATATTGCTGGAATTGAATTATTTCATTTGTTTTTACTTGTGTTTTTGGTCTAAATTTGTTTGTAAACGTGAATATTAGCTACTGCTTGATTTTACAGTGAACTTATATATTTTTCGAATCGTGATGAATGAGACATTAAATTCTTACCAAATTCACAACAAACCTGTAACACGTATATTAATATGCTCGAAGCGACAGTAACACTGACGAATATTCAGCGTGCTATAATATACTTGGAATGGCAAGTGTAAATAATATAAATAAATAAAAACAGATAAATTTATAGCTTGCTCGCAATTACTCTAGATATTTCGTTTACGTAAGTGATTGCAGAATAAGGTGCAAATACGTATACGTATAGTTGAAGTACACTTATTTTATGATGTTCTCAAGCCCGTCACTAATTTTATTTATCCGATCCCGTGAATCACTTGTGTCTTTCGATGTCGCTGTTTCAAATTAAACTATGCTCGAATAACTCACAGTGGAAAGTATGTAGTTAGTTATGACTTGGTCAAAGAAACGCTCCAGTTTTTGGACGTTTCTAGCTGGCACTTCTCCACGATGGTCGTGATCGATCCTCCCTTTCAAATATGTGCATATCGAAAACTCTCGACAAATATGTATGCACGATGGCCGCCAACGCCACTCGACTTCGTTTGAACGCTGATCATTCGAGGGAATCGCAGCACAAATGGCATAAAAAATGAATCTTCCGATAATAATAAACATCTGATAATTTATCGGTACTTGAGAGCAGAAGGAGAAATTTGAAATTAAGTTTATTGGTTCAAACGCAGTATTAAAATTTTGCATCTTGGAATAGAACACCGTAATCCAATTGTACTTGCTATATTGAGATCAGACATAATAATTTCATTGCAATACATAATTGATACTCCAAAGTAGATTGCTGCATAAATCAATCGAATACCAAATACTTAGTTATATGTAGTTCTATTAATACTTCTACTATGTGCCACTGCATACCAATTTACTCAACTCCCATGCAATAATTATCACAGCTTCGAAAAATAATTACATATCAATATTATAAATCGCAATTTACTTAGGACAGCTCATGAGTGAAAAAATATTCAAACTTGGAAGAAAAGAGCGAGATTAATTGTGTTGCAGTCCAGTCCGTTACGCCAAAATAAAGTATAGAATCCTCGTTAAATACCACTACATACATATCTACACATCAAATCGCGTCCGCAACTCAAACATCTCCACCAAACATCGATCCCCAAAACCACCAACGTTAAACGTAACCCTGAAAGTACACACCAAATGCTTCCATCATTCCAGTCTTTATGCAAGATTACACGTTCTCCCTTCAAGTGGCGTTATATGTACATATACCTCAAAACCGAAAGCACCATTTCGGCCAGCGGGATATCGATAGCCCCGCTCAACTTCAAATTAAACCCAACGATCTCTTCGTTCTAAATCGAACCTCATCGCGTCTAGCCCGCGGTACAGCCGTAATTTCGCCGAAACAAATTAAATGCGCACGTTCCAGATTCCTATTCGCCTCTATCTGCCCCTCTGTTCCATCTCTGTTGACCCCCGCAGGAAAAGGTGAATCCCCGTTTCGTCCACGGATCGATACACCAATAATTACGCTAATCTGGAAACGGTAACAACATGATCGAGGGCAGGAGCTGGTGCAGATATCGGGCGTAGTGGTGGTACGATCCTATCATCATCATCATCAACACCGGCTACACGGTCGGTTGTACACCGCGGATAATATTCGTACATATGTAGCGACGCATTATTACGCATTATTAGTCGCGCGGCGGGCGCATGCGGCTCGCGCGACAGCATCGATTTCCCTCCATTATTGTCACTACGAATCCCGGTAGAGATCAACCGTGCAGGTTGTCCTTATGAATACCTATGCCTAGAGAGGGCCATGATCCTGCTTCCAGCCACACGGCCCGCGCCGATAAACGTATTCTCTGTAGTGTGGCACGCCTGTGTGTCCGTGTGCACGCGCGTAAATGACGACGAGAGCATTTCCTCGATGATCGGCGCCGCGCACAGTGGTCGATGTTTGTGAAAAATGGTGCCAGAATCAGAATTAATTGAAAATTTACTATATTTTCTACTACAATTTTTATATTTACCATGCTATTTTTAATTGAAATCCCACGAGACCTGTTATTACGGGATCCGACGTCATAGATCCGACGTCATACACAGCATACGAGATAAGTCTATAATTTTATATTTTTATAATTTCGCTTACAATTCATATACCTATTATGAATTGTTGCCACCCCGAAGTCGCGCAGGGCTTGTTTATCCAAGAACACCTCATATAACTCAGCAAACCGCGAAAAGCACCAGCTACTTTTACGTTTTACATTGTGCAATTGTGGTAATGCATATTATATTATATGCATCAACACTGGATTCATTCCAAGACATTTCAGAACAGTTGCGTGCCAATGTTTATATTACGGGCTATATAACAAGTTGCAGCTGTTATTTAAATAATTAATTCATTGTTGTAATACTTTAAAGTCATATTTTCAATTTTTCATACAATTTGGAACATATTCATTTTGGTGGAAGAGAAAAGTGATTTTCAAAATTTTGATAATTTCCAATTATTTACATTTGTTCCGTTATAAATAACATCAAGCAGGAAAAAAGATATCAATTATATGTGTCAGACACTAATAAATCAAATTGCACAACAATTTTCTATTTACAAAACATTTCTTTTTTATTTTTATCCCATTTATTACGGCCATCGAACACTGTCCGCTGTTTCTTCGCTCGTTCTCGCTCGTTTAGAATCATTGGACGAGAAAGCACGGGATTCTGATACGATTGCAGCACGGTTGGCTCTGTCGCGCGGTGAACTGGAAGTGAGAAATTCATTTGTATAGGAGAAACGCTACAACGTATTCTTTTCATTCATTTTATCGTGATTTCAGGCTTGGGTTTTGGATAGCTTTGTATAAGCTGCCCAATGTTATTTAAGATGCACGGATGGAAAATTTCCTGAGAACAACGCTACGTGGTTATAACGAGAGTTAGTGAAAAACAAAAGAAAATCGTAGCGTGGATATCTTCGGATAGCAAATTGTTTTCATTAAGAGCAATAAAGGCACCGAACATTAATTGCATAGTGTATAAAATTGTTTCCTTCGATACCTAGAACCTCCAGGATTTTCGATTGAAAATTGTCAAGTACAGAGTCATTCATTAGAAGTTACATCCGCTCAAGTATACCAATCATTCTAGTATGAAAAAATAACCAGAGAGAGCCTAGATATTGAACGATAATACCAGACTCGATTATATCTTTGAATGCAGTGTGTATACAAAATAGGAACTATACGCGTCTGAAACATTCATCAGCCAAAAGCCGTACATAGAAGTGGACAAGAATTTATTGCGAATTCGGTCGAGAAATCCATAGTTGACTTAGCGTGTGCGCGCGCACGAGGTATGTAAAAAGTCAAGAGTTTCGCGTTAATTTTCAGGCGGAAATCGAGGCAGTGACTCCTCCGGCGATGTCGTCCTCGCGACGGACATACTTTTTTTTCGCGGCGACGAATTCCATCGGTGAAATTATTACGGCCCGAAGCGGCGATCGAAAGCCGCGGCTGGCACGCACGAAAACGATAGACGAAGCAATTATCGCACGGACGCGCCGGTTAATTTTACATTTTTTCGCGCACCTATAATGTAACTATCAGAGTGACGATCGAGTGAATACTCCATTACACGAGCAATTTCCCGAAAATTATTTCAGAGCGACGCGTGGCTAATAGAGGCGCGAGTGTGGCAAAGATGATTGCCTTTTAAGGGGGAAATTCAATTATCGTGCATAAGTAACCTAATTTATGTGTATAGTCGTCGAAAGAATCCCCTTAGAACAAAGGTATCTCCGAAAGAACCGTTGCGATTGTTCTTGATATAATAAGTGTTATACATATATAGTTATCGTTTAATCATTAAAATGTACTCGTGAAAGGGACAAATAAAGTATACATGAAGCACGACGATGTCAATTACCTACTTTTATCAATTGCTAGTCACTTTTTGTGCACAAAAGAAAAGCCACGTTTTTGGTTGCGCTTAGCCCTCGTACTGCGTTCCGCATGGTTCGACCTTGATTTTAGATTGGTATAACTTTTTTATTTAAACCTCTCAAATTTTAAACTCTCAAGTCTTAACAAATTTCGACGGGAACGTTGCGTTGTCAGTTTCCATTAAAATTTGAAACTGCAATAAAAAAGTTATACTAATCTACAACCAGGATTGGGTAATATACTTAGGCCCGAACATTACATTTTATGAACGTTTTGGAATTTCAAGTATGCTTTTTATTCTGTCCTAGCAGTTATTACGATTACACGGATCATGGCACTGCGCGTTCTGTTTTTATTACGTAATTGTTATTTCAATACTAAATAAACTGAGTGACAATGAAAATCATACTTCACACACCTTACTTCAATTGTTAAATCTACGGTCAATATTTACCGATCACATTTATTTGTTTGTGACACAAACAATAGGCCACATGTTTTGATAATAGATTAGAATATATATATATATATATATGCAAAAGATTGAATAATGGTTCATAGACCTATGTCGATAAGTTCATTCCGATTACGAAAATGTCTTATTTACTGTAGTTTCTGGAATATTTCCTTTAGTGTACGCCGACGGAAGCTGAACGAGTCAGCAGTGGGTCAAGTGTCGCTGTAATCGCGGAATCTTGGCTCGTACAGTTACTGCCAATTCATGTTACCTTCAGTTATGCAACACTCGAATCGCTCCGGATAATTTCATCTGCATGGATAGTTGTGTAAATAAGGTTCGTTAGTATATGAACATTTCTACCCAGGATAATTCATTAATATGTCGTAGATAGGAATCAAGTATATAATTTGTTATGCTTTAAGTAAAACTTTCTGTTTTAAAAAGTACTTTTCAAGTACTGTAAGTTTCTCTACACTTAATGTTTGAATTAAAGAATTATAATTGCTACGTGATTATGTATTATTTTATGAAACGCCATGTTTTTTCGTTCACTAAAATGTTCATATTTATTTACGTAACTTTCATTGAATACGTTGAAATTTGAATTTCACGATATTGTGTTGAACAGACAATTATATTAAAGAACACAGTGCTTATTTGAACAACAATCGCCCAAAAATAATAAAACGACTAAAAATATTATGAACGTCGAAGTGCATTGTAGCCGGTAGAAATTGTTAATTTCGAAACGCACACATATCGTTGAAATTTCGGAATTAAAAAACTAATTTATACGGGAGTTTGTAGTCATTTCCCCTGAATAATATTGATTTTTTGAGCCAGTAAACAATATTTCTACGTCGAAAATTAAATATAAATACAATTTCACAATTGCTTTAGGCGATTCGAAGCCACATAGCATTTTCAAGCAAAGTGAGAAATAATCGTACTGCAAACAGAAAACCATTACGTGCAATGGAAGCTTACGATTCTGCTGACGTCAATTACTCGCGAAACTTTTCCGCGTCGCCCGACGACCGATATTATCGCGAATATTGTTACAGGCAATTTTTTTGCCGCAGTTAGTCGATGAAAAAGAAACAGCCTTCCAGGCACACAATTATTTCTTCCTCCAGAGAGCCACAGAAACAGCGGGTGAATAACCGGAGAAAAGTTTCGAACAATCGCGTGCACCATGCGCGAACACGAGCAGTAATTTACAACGTGTGTCGCGTTCCCTGTGTTTGATTTCATTCCCAATTGTATAACTTTATAACACATTCGGAATCGTCTTCAGACAATCGCCCATACCTTGTCCGTCGCAGAAATTCAGATACGTTTATTTTTCTCACCAATATAACAGAATATTATCTTCCATCGATCCAATATATCGTCGTATTTGTGAATATAATCTGTAAAACTGCTGTCGTACACTATTTTTTGAATCGATACGATCTTTGCGTGCACCAAACTATTTCATACGAATCCATCGACGCGTTATTCCGAACCGAACGAGTGTTTCTCTTGGCAGGAGACAAAAAGTATGAAAAAACAACGGTGTTTTATCACCGTTGTTCTATTATCATTTTCAGAGCGAAAAATGTTCACTCTAATTCATTTTCACGGTTGCGGTAATTCGCGTCGAGCAAAAAAGTACAGCTAAAGGGTGATTTATTGCGTCGGGACGCGCTATCAACGGCGCAGCCACTTCCGAAAATACAAATCGGTTTAATTGCACAGAAAATTTTTGGCCATGCTGGCATGCTTGCAATGCGTATTAATAAACCGACGGAAGGGCACGCATAAAGGATTCCTGAGGGGGAGAACCGAACATTTCGTATCACCTTCGCCGTTCCCTCTGCAAATTAAGCCTTTATTTAATTGCGTCGACCGTCACACGTCGGTGAAACGTTGACTATACATAACGTATCCTACGAATTGCGGCGTTCTAGAGGAAACCGTAATATAATATTGTGAAATTACAAAATTCATTGCCCGTTTGCACAGGAACGAATATTTCTTCCCCCTTTATTGTTACTTCGTGTCACGTTTTCGTTCAATTGTCTGTCCATTGTGTATAGAAAACTGAATGTAGAGATAATGGAGTTTGTCGACACAATGGTAGTTGTTTTTCAAATTATGCAGTTTGCTTTTGATTAAAGGTTTATGGTAAATAGTAACTTGTTAAATATAACATACATAACTTGGTGGGTAACTCGTTACTGTTATTTTACGTGCAATGGATATTTATGTAGAAGAGTGAACGCAAAACACAGCAAGTCCCAAACGTAAATGATGCATCATAAATTCAGTCAAATGTCATTAATGGGTATCTTGGAGAATATTTTCTGTGTAACTTTCATGATCCAAATAATAATAATATTAATAATGGAAATAATGAAAACGTTCCGGCGTTTTTTTTTCCTATGTAAATGTTTTATATCAATAACTAATTAATAACTTGGGACACAATTAAAAATCTGCCATGATTTTAATCTACATAGATAGGAGAAGAAGTTCCTTCCGATTTTGAAACGTTCAATTTATTTTCGACCTAAATCTATCGCTTCGAAATCTCATAGGCGCATTCATACCCGTATATATCGACATAATTAAACCGGACGCTATAATTCATTAAAAATTTAAATACCAATGTTGCCCCATCGGAAAAGGAACCAATCATCCGACTGGAAATTATTCCCACCCACATCCGTTCATCACTTTTCTACAATTCTATTTTACATTTCGACGATGTAATAAGTTGAGCCACCGTGAGGTTGTAATTGCCCCGAGGCAAATATAAAACGGAATACGGCAAAGGAATAGAAGCAGCAATTTTTCACCAGCCAAGAAGGTTCTCACTTTTTGCCTCGCATATCTCGCGAATAGGTGTATATCAGAATTTTTAATCTCGCGAAATTTTATACCAACATAAGGAACGCGCGTAATCCTTCTTTTCGCGGCGTCGGCTGTATTTAGACGCAGAATACGCGTGTAATGTCGTGCAGTGCGCCATTGTACGTTTATTAAACGCATGCCTCAGACCTGGCCTCAGAAATATACGGTGCTGTTCGTCCTTATCTCGCGGGAATGCGCGATTTCTGTGAAACGTAAAAAGCAGCTTACACTCCTCCTAACTCGAATCAGCCGGCTTCTTGCAATGCGAGCGCATCTTCCGGCGCGATTAAAAGTCCTTCTACCGCGAATGTTGCAACGAGGCCGCCCTTAAGCTGCATCTGGATCTAATCGGATTTTATTCTGCTACAACGTCACTTTTCGTTGATAATGTATTTTCGGGATTCTACATGGTTGGTTACAGGCGTCAGATAAATTTTTGTGTTTAGTCCGTTAAATAATTATCTTGTATACATGAATTTTGCGGCTGTCTGATCTTGTGTTTTCAAGAGCAAAGTGCATTTTCACGTGCTTTTACGTTGTGTTTAAGATGAAGCGGCGATGAAATCAATATAATTAAACCATTCAATGTGTTCGAGTTCCTGTTTAATCAATTTTGAGATTTGCCGAAATTGTATTTGTTTAGATATACTTTAATGTTATTTCAATGCTTTTACTACATTTACAATTTTGCTATTCGCAATTTTATTACACGTTGAGATATGCAAAGAACGAAAACCAATATGTGAATAAAAAGAAAAATCGAGAGTTTATTAAAATGGAGTATTAACAAACACATATAAAAAAGTTCGAATTGAAACTACGTACAAAAAAACTCCAATATAACGAACCACCTGAAATTTCTCAATAATGGAAATAAAGTAGTAATTGCGTTCTACCAAAAACACCCTATTATTACTGCATGCGCATTAACAAGATGACTATACTTATTTGATCCTGTCGCGAATGCCAGAGTATCGTGCAGCGCTAAAGAAAGGAACAGATCAATTGGCGACATAACTGCGAGCAACGAGGGCGAAGAGAAATTCGAAATCTCATGGGATTGCATACCGCCACATCGCACCTGCGTAGACAGTTATTCACGCTGAAACAGTGACAGTTGGACTTTTTTCAGTACTTTTTCCAGGGCGCTGGTCGCAACTACCGATGATTGATTCCAATCAATGACGTCGGTAGTGCGTTTCACGGAAAACGAACGGGCAAACGAGCCAAAATAGCTGCAGGGACTCTTGCAACTGTATCGTCGATCCATTACACGATTTACAGTCAGCGTTAAGTGCATACTACTATAGATACAGGTGTTAGAACGTCGTAGGTAATAGTGCTACGTTACTACGTTCCACTTTGCTGTAGGTGTTCTAACGGAAACGCATTACCGTGAACGAGTCGACGATCCAAAAGATCACCGTATACTGAAAAATGGGGGAAAAATAAATTGGAGCTTCGCAGGAGAATCCCGGTCACTTCGATCGATTCGAATTTTCAATTGACCTTTCGTTTGCCACCAGATATTTGAAAGCCATGGGCGACGCGGTTAATGTTTTTATTTTACATTTTCGCTAAGCCCGTAAAATTAATAGTTAAATACATACGGCTGAAACATTTGAATGGTGGCTGTGAATTAAACGAATTCATCTTTATTGGACGAGTTTTTACGGTGTAACATTTGGTGCAGACATGTGTTTGTTGGAAAGATTGCAGGGAATGTTATTTAAGATCGTTGTAATGGGACCCAAATTTTCGTACAAAAGATGATAGTAATCTGGTGGTGTTGCATTGTTCAACCATTCTCCCTCGCCTATCTGATAATATAGTAATCCACCTGGGATTTGGAGACATTGATTCACTCCGTAGACATTATAGTAGACATCACCGGAACTCGATATATATATTCAAATTAACTACTGCTATATTAAATAAACTTCTGGCAATTAACTCGGATTTCTCAAACAAACAAACAAAATCAATAGAAAAACATTATCCGCATTCGCTCCTGTTTACAAGAATGTATTCATTTTCGACATGCAAAAATTCACCTAATGACGAAAAACCACAATAATAGCGAAACCGAAATCATTCAAGTTCCACGAACGTAAGCGTGCAATCAAATCTTTAATAAAAGTTGAACCCGATCGTTCATCACGATTAACCCGCACCATTGCCGTTTCATTGCTGGCAAAAAACTTTTCGCATCTCCACTTGTCTAAATACTCTTCAATAGCATCGGCGAAACTTTCGACGGCAGCGTAGATCGCAATCGAATTTGCATACAAACAAGATCTTCATAAATAAGGTAAAAGAACGCAATCAAGAAGCTTAGGGCGGATTGCGCGCAGCTACAAATTGCTATGGTCGAAACGCGATGACACGCTACCCCTGCGATTAACGACACAATCGAGCAGCCACAACGAAAGAGCTCCATTATTGGATTCCGTTTAACCTTACGAATATCCCCATAAATATTTATTGAACCGCCTTCGTAGAAGTCAGCCGATTTCATCGAATCGTATCCCGTCGAGCCACTCGTGAAACATTCCGACTCCGGCCCCCCACCTGAACTCTATCGGATCCAGTCGGGGAGAACTTTACTTCTAGAAGTGGAAAACTTGTCGTCGGATCGATTTAACACCGTAAACGATGATCAGCTCCCCGCAGAAAAATGTAAATGTCCCGGAACCAACGATCGTGTTTACCACTACGTTAACTTTCCGTGGAAATTTGGATCCGCCATCAACAAATGGAATCGAATAACGAGAATTCGACCATTCCGGTCCTGTCAGTAGAAACGAAAACAAATAACGTTTATTAAAAATAACTTTTTCTTCATTATTTACCCTGCTTCATTAGAATTTTGTTTCTCTTTTTGTTTACGCGTAAACAATTGAGAATGAAATTGGACGGTTCGAACATTGATACGAATATAACAACCGGGTACATTGTTCCGTGGACGATAAAAATGTTTCAAAATAGATTCGCATATGCGAGAGGTACTTCGGCGATAAGTTGTAAGTAAACTCGGAGGGTTTGCAAGCCACGAACCTCCCACGATTCGATACCAACAATGTAATCAAATACAATCTCGATCTTTGCGCATCAAACGGGCATATTGTTGTAAACCGCTGAAAGATACTCGTTCGGCGGGCAGTGAAATTGAACAACCACTCGATAGTTCGAGCACATAAATTCCTCCATGGTGTATGCACGAACTCGTCGGTCGCGTTGAAACGAAGCCCGTGAACGCGCGCTCACGCGACAACTTTCGATTATCCGACTAATAAATCGTGGGGCCGTAGCTGCAGCGAGGCCGCATCGCCTAGTCGGTAAATTTATGAAAAGCAAACTATAATATTCTTGTATTAAGGCCAGTATCGGTTTACGAGCTCGTAAACTTGGCATACATAGCAGCGGCTGCATTATAATACCGGGGTGAAGGTTCGTTGGTCTCGAGGCAGACGCAGTGTTGTTTAAAAATAAAAAAGGGAGAAAAATGTAGAAGATAACATAGTTCTGCGGCTGACTTTTTCCTCAACTTTTATCCTATCAGTCGGCTGTTGCCTGTGTAAACTTTACTGTTCGACGCGATTCGCGTGAAAGAAAAGTTCTACCGTGTCCGTTGGTTTCCTCAACTTCTGTCACGCTTTGTGAAATTAGTTTCGGCGTAGGAGAACGACTTCAGAGACACAAGTAGATGGATTTCGAGAGAGGGGCGTTCTTAAGCAATGTCAACTTTGATTGTTAAGATACAAAAAGAAGAGTTAACAAGATGTTGATTAGTGCTAAGGTAGTAGTTTTTAGAGCAATTATTGGTATGGATCATTTGTATTTATTTTATAAACAATCTTTTGACAGTATTACTGAAAGAAATGCATGGATCGTTAAATCTAAAAGACGCAATTTTTTAAAATGTTACGAATTAAGAAAAGTTGAGGAAGCAAGGAATGAAATATATTACTGAGGTTCCTGAAGGTATTTCTCATATCGCCAGCACATTTTGTGAGCAGTCGAGGAAGTAGTAAGGAATGACACAATAGTGGTAGTAAACATTGTATGAAAAGAATCAGTGCACCGAAGATTAGTATAAATTAATAATGAAAGGTGTTCTGAATAATTGTACTTGGTCGATTATGATAATTGTCATGGATGCTGATATGAACTATTTATTTATTGAATGGTCGCAATTGGCTCACAAGGAAACATATTCGGGTGTCCGCCTCCGATTTTGATTAAACTTGGTGGGCATATTAAGCAGGTGAAAAAAAGGGACACGTATTTTTTTATAGCTGCCCAATCGCAAGTTTAGGGGGTAAATTCACCCCTTGAAGTTTCAGCAGAAAAATGGTATCTCGAAAACTGTCACAGATATAAGAAAACTTCTTAAGGAAAAGTGTCATGGTTTTTTGAGGTAAAAGAAATAGTGGTACCAGATTTTGTAAAAAGTAATTTGTTTATAACAAACAAATTTATTGTTACATTATTTTCAGAGATACAACAATTTACATAATGACAAGAAAGAACCGAAATTTTATCCTGAATCCATTGCTATATAATATGATGGATTTGCCTTCTACAGTTTTCCAAAATTTTCATATAATACGCAGACCGCACGGGTCCGCCGGGCTGCGGCCGGACGAAGTGTACACGTATAGGCATACGGGCGGCTATTATTATGAGATACGAATTTATTAATCATAACAAGACGATATAAAATTTGTAATAGTAATATTAATTACATTAGTATGCATTGCAGTATGATATTGTTGCTTGGAAATTAATATCCGTTAATAACAAAATTCGTATAAAAATTAGAGATGTAATAGACATTAAATTCGAGAAGGCTACCAGTGTCTCTACTTTTATGTATATAATCGCTATCGGACGAAAATGATTTCGGCAATTTATATAATTGATGTCGTTTCATTTCGAATGAATTTGTGCTGATTAAATCTTATAGTTAATCGGCTGCGGCCATAATGCATACTAATGAAGTTCAGCCAGATAATTGTGATACACAGAATATGTAAACATCAGTGGACAAAATATTTATCATTACTTGATACCATTACTTGACGTGCCGTTGCTATCATTATTTATCAATAGCCATCAATTATTTAAATTGCCGAAATCATTTTCGTCCGATAGCGATTATATGTATACATAAAAGTAGAGACACTGGTAGCCTTCTCGAATTTAATGTTTATTACATCTCTAATTTTTATACGAATTTTGTTATTAACGGATATTAATTTCCAAGCAACAATATCATACTGCAATGCATACTAATGTAATTAATATTACTATTACAAATTTTATATCGTCTTGTTATGATTAATAAATGCGTATCTCATAATAATAGCCGCCCGTATGCCTATACGTGTACACTTCGTCCGGCCGCAGCCCGGCGGACCCATGCGGTCTGCGTATTATATGAAAATTTTGGAAAACTGTAGAAGGCAAATCCATCATATTATATAGCAATGGATTCAGAATAAAATTTCGGTTCTTTCTTGTCATTATGTAAATTGTTGTATCTCTGAAAATAATGTAACAATAAATTTGTTTGTTATAAACAAATTACTTTTTACAAAATCTGTGACCACTATTTATTTTACCTCAAAAAACCATGACACTTTTCCTTAAGAAGTTTTCTTATATCTGTGACAGTTTTCGAGATACCATTTTTCTGCTGAAACTTCAAGGGGTGAATTTACCCCCTAAACTTGCGATTGGGCAGCTATAAAAAAATACGTGTCCCTTTTTTTCACCTGCTTAATATGCCCACCAAGTTTAATCAAAATCGGAGGCGGACACCCGAATATGTTTCCTTGTCAGTATAGAAATTCAATATTACAAGCGTGGATGTAATTTATGGTAACGTATATTGAATTAATTCAAACGCTCTATTTTAATTAATTTGCTACTCTGTTATATTAGTTTATATTCCATTTACGATTCATCTCCAAGTTCATTTCGTTAATGAAGATACTTATAAAACCATAATCTCATAAAATCAAGATTAGTCAGCACCCACTTAATGTTTGTACCAAGGAATGCAAGTGGCTGGAATTGAAATTATAGCCGTATCACTGAAACAGTATCATAAAGACATCAAAAATTATCGTTCACGTTGAACGTGTTATCTGCTAATAATAATTGCAGCTAATTAAAAGCGGGGCGATAATTAAATAAACGACCAAGCGAGTTACAGGCGCCGGTGCATTAACGTCACGTTGAACTATAAAATAACTTTTATGATTTTAAAGCAACTAACGATACGTTGTCGAGCGTAATTACATTTATCAGATGAGAGATGAATTATGCGTCGCGGGAACTAGTTTAAAATACGTGCTGGGCTACTGTATGTAATATAATGTAATGCGCTGCCAACGAATTTGTGCTCGTCGATCCATTAAGGATGCATTACTATTAGCATCGATTACCTTTGTAAAACATGACCCTCCCAAACGATCTTCTGAAAAATTGATATCGAAGTCATTTCTTTGTTTAACGTTGCTTACCGGTTTATTTAATTACTGTCCCGAAACAATTATTCTCCCCGTTAAATTACTTTTTTACAGGATCTATTGGTCGGATAAATTTGGAATTGACGAACTATCAATCTATGTTTATCGTTGAATACATAATATCTAACTGATTATGATCACTACTTCATTTTGTATACTGGAATTCTGGGGTAATTATAATTAAACGTAGGTACCACCGAAAAGTTCCTAATTGGAGCATGCGGCCGTGTTGCGGAATTATTAGACTAGCAGTTAAATATTCTCGTACGGTACGATAGATAAGTTGGTTAAGCGGATTTCACTTGTGTTGTACAGTTCCAAACCGTTGACTTATGCTGAAGGCAACTGTGTACTGAGTAAACTGGACACTGTTTGCTCTTTTCGCAGGCCAATACGGATTTCGGTTCACCTTCTCGTGCATGCCGATAATTTTAAACCGTGCATGATGCCCTCTTTTCCCCGGAAGAGCGCTTGTAAATCTTGAAATTTCTTTCAACGTCTACGTTATTGTGAAGAATGGAAATACGCATGAAAATAAAGCTTGCCAATTTCCCTGTAATTGGTTTAGAAATTATAGGTCCGTTTATTAAAAGTGATTGTGCTAAATAAACTGATATTTCAAATAACATTGTTTCTTACTACAAAATTACTCTGTAACAGGCAATGCAAATATATGCTCCTTTTATCACTCCTTCAGTAAATCTGAAACTTCTGATCGAAAGCAAAAAGTTTTACGCATTAATTATAAAAGATTAAGATCGAATTATATGCCTTAGTAGCACATATTAAGAAATCTAATGCATTGCACTATCATCTTTTCTATTCGGCATTCCATCATTTTTCCAATAGCGAGATTTAACACGTTACTTTTGCCACAATCAAAATTTGATCAGGTTTCATTTTATATTTATGGAGTATCGCCCAAACGGGGAAATCAATATTAAACAAAGGCACGTCGACTTCAAACCTTTTTATCAGGAAGTAACCCTACGGAAAATTATTTCTGGCGGTTATAAACGCAGGGCGGACATTGTATGAATATTCATTCGACACGAAACAATAAAAGGCTTGCGGAAATAATGCTCAAGAGATTTGGTACGAGCGTTTTCGAAGCCGCGTATTTGGACAAAGAATTTAGGAAAGCACAAGGTGGTCGTGCCGCACGAACCCACTTAATTAAAGCATTCATTCAACCCTATGGATTATTTAAATCAATGTCACGCAGGTTCTCCGGGGACTCGTTAGAAATACGGACCAATTACCATTAAGAGGTCGAGCGATGGTCTGAAGGGGAAAGACATATTCCCGTGCAAAAGCGAAGGAGTCTAACATTGCACAACGCACCGGTCTATCCCTTTCAGCAATAAACTCGAAAGTCTTGTAATAAGCTCGCCCCTCTAGGTGGTGAGTTTCCACGAATTTCATAGCCTCCGTATCTACTTACAGAGTCACAAACGTGAAATTGCAGGAGGTTTATTCGAAATTTGCATAATTACAGTTGAATTAATCAACCAAGAATTTTATTAATACATTAAAAATGTTACTTTAATTACCAGTGGGGAGTAGATTGCTATTCCGTGCAAAAACTTGCACGGAAACTGACAGAAAACCAGCGGTGAAAAACCAAATTAGTGTCGACGATTAAAATTTGTTAACAAAGACTTCATTTTTTTTATAACTAAAGGTGTTTTGTATAAATATATGTATTGCGGCTGCTGCTCTAGCATTTGTTATACACACAATTGAATGTTAGTAAAAATGTAAAAATAAGCTTCATAAGCACTTTAAATTTAACTTTGTCAGATGACCGTAGTGTTCAATGAACAGTTTCAAAAAACAACACGTACTAGTGCTACGTGAAATACCTGCAGCATAAATGAAATAAGGAAATTCAAGATTTGGATATAATATTCAAAATAATTCAGAGTAACAATTGAATGCGAACATATTATAAACAAATTGCATCGTCAAGATCTAGCACAATGCCTAACATCATTCATATTCACAAAACCATGGTAATTTGTCCTACATCATCATTGTCTTACCTATCACGACGATAGCATCGTCTCAATTTATAGGTGTACACGGAAATTCGTGTAAGTTTGGTGCTATAAAATAGCAGCACATACGTATCCTCATAACATATGTACGATGCGTGCGACGCACGCCACTAATGGTCCTTTATATAAATCCCTGTTACCCCGTAATATCTGGTGGAATTAGTTGTCGCCCAGGTTTCAGGGTTAAAGGGATTGCTAGACAACTGGTTAAAAGGATTATCCCCGCTTACGTTACTCGGGTCGACTAATGCTCTACACATTATTAAATCATTGCTCGAGCTGTTGCTGGAAGCTGCTTCTCGCTATTGTAAGATGTTATCCATCTACTGGATATCCTTGCCGATGTGACTGGAGGAGCAGTAAGCACGAAAACATGGGGAAATGCTCGGGAAGTGGCTCTATTAAGCGTCCCTAGCACCAGAACACCCCGGTCGTTCGAGTTCATCAATATTTAATGCGCGACTCAAAGAACCAGCGAAAGGGGTAAGGCCGAATGCAATTCCAATGATGAAAAGTAACTTCGTAGGACAAACTTCGTCTTCTCGTCGCGAGATACTTCTCATTAGCATCCATAAATTTTTATGGCATCCATGGTCTTATGACTTGCAAGAAATTTTGAGACCAAATATTGCGAATGTCTACTTTTTAAGTAATAAAATTGAGCACTGCTTGTATTAGAATACCAAATAGCGATAATTTGTTTTACTTGTTTAAATCGCGAACTGGGTTCAATGTGAAATTATATTATGAGGATTTATCCATTTTTCAAAATCGAATGCAAATTTTGGTTAAGTTTATTATCCAGATCACCCCTGGCCCGAAATGATATAGGATTCGTTATTGCGAAATAACATTTATATAAACCTCATCGGCATTACAAAGACCATATCTTACAATTAGATCTTTGTTAATTCCGGACATGTCTCATTCAAGGCTTCCGCCATGCTTGGATATAATAATAATTTGCTGTGGGGAACGACCGAAACTTCATATCTTAATTTTGTTCCTGCGGCAATGTAAGCGTGTTACGTGCGAAGTAACTCAAATAATTTAATTTCACGTTTCAGTAATTTCTTGATACTGCTACTCCAGCACGAACAAGCTCAGCATGTTAGTAACATTTCGCCCGCTTCGAGTAATTACTAGCAGGGCATTTTCAAAACGTACTTGCATTTGATCACTTTTTATTTGTTAAAATATTGAACGTTCATACAAGTTCGCATGGGCGTTTAATACCAAAATTCTCTGTATCCTACCACCTTTTTCTATTATACATATATGACAAATTGCCTATAAAAATTTGTTTGTAAATTAAAACTAATTTTACATCGTAAAGTAATAATTTCTTTTTCGTTCTTAATAAACCAGCTTTCGCCATTCCCATGGAATAATTTATGTTGATCTTTCTTAATTACAAACATATATTCGTGTACTATTATTCATGTCATGTACTATTATAAGTAGAAACTAAAACAACTGTGCAATCGTAACGAAAAATTGCTATTATCTGTTACATATAAAGTCTAATTTGTCATGAGGTGCCATATACTACTTCACGATGCAATACAAGCACCTATACAACATTCTCTTTCCAAAGATTTCAGTATTCTAATTTGTTCAACCATTATACACAGCCGGATACAATGTAATAGAAAGAAGATATATATCAAATAAACATCCATAATCCTGTCAGAAAAAAATATCGCGGCGACCACGAATTGATCATCACCTATGACCTATGCGTATCTATAATTATAACCGAACTTCCGAACTGCACAAATTAATTATTAGAAGCAACTCACAACTGCTGTCAGTCGAAAATAGTTAAAAAAACAGGCGAACATAAAGAAACGAAAACAATCTGCCCACAAATGCATATCAATGATAATATCCGCGCGAACAAGAAGCAGAGAATCTGTCGAGCGAAACGCGTGGCAAGCGTCAGGGGAGAAATATATTTTTACCGAGCTTAATCCGAATATAATTCGGCTTTATGGTGACATTTAGCCGTGGCGGTGGCGCGTTCAACGGAGGGCTGCCTCCCTTGTGTGTGGTTAATTGTTAGACGCGTGTGTTGGAGTCCAATTAAACCATTATGCAAGGGCGCAAAAGGTGAGCCGCGTCACGACGGCCAAGAGAAATATAAAATCTCGACTGCGTGCAGTAATTCACTCGCATTTTCACATTAGCTTTCGCTCGACCCGCCGCTCTTAACTGGTCTTTACAGTTTCGCACGTTTCACTTACTCGTTGCAGTAGCGAAATTTCGCATTTGTCGCGTATCGTTCCTGGTGCTCGTTCGGTCATGGAGATTCAATCTTTGCAACCCTTTATATTCAGAGCAGAAAGGAAAGAAGCTGGAAAAGACAGTTACGTTAAGATTCAGTTGGTGTGCTAACTAGGCTAGAATACGAGATCTTTCGTGAATTCGCATGGAAAAGGAAAAAATTCTTTCCTTGCGAGAAGAATGAAGTATTTGCAATAGATGTTATCGATCGGTGTTGTAGTTTTGTTACGCGCAGCACCAGTTGGACAAGATAACGCTGTGGCCCCTTTAACTCAAAGGAATTGTTCCCTTGTGCGACTGACAAACGTCAATTTGGAGAAACTGGAATAAGAGGAAACACTTTCTTGGAACTGCAGTAGAACGGAAACGAGATTTGTACATTTGGCAGTTGGTAGGTGATACCTTCTAAGTTGTTCAAGATTAATATCGTAGACCAGATCCATATCTATTATTCCTAAGGGACTCCGCTAACTAATCAATCAATAATAAACGCGTGTGGCGTCATACATCAAATACACGTATACCACCTATATACAAGCAAATATTTATATAAAATTAATCAAATATATAGGCCACACATACAATCCATTCAGGGTTAAAAACACTTATTTTCACGTCTAAATAATTAAGTTCCAAATTCTAATAATTAGCATGCGAAGAAAAGGACAGGTCGGAATATACAATTAAAATGTATGTATAATTAAAGTTAAAATGTACAATTAACTTATACAAAATGTACATAACCTAAATATAACTACTCCAAAAATACATGTCCACGAAATTCGACGTTGAGAATATGGTACAGTATTCTAGAACCACCTAGCAGCCTTGATAGTGTAGAGCACCAGGAGACAAACAGAAGGTGAAACAATATAAGAAGAGAATATAGAATAAAAACACGTTCTTAGGAACAAACAGAAGCAAGTAATATTGCAATAGTTGTCGACAAATGGCACTAGCATTTCTGGCAATAAGTTTACAACTCTATGCATTTCAAATGAACGAATCTCTAGACCGAACACGCTTTTTGCTGCATTTTTCCAGCACAAAATATATTATTAGCCCGACAGTATTACACATTACAGCGTTCCTATAGGTAGACGAAAAGTTCTACTTCGACCTCGTTCGGATCAAAACTAACACACAGAACTGTCTCACAATCAGTAATAAGATACGCGAGTTAAAGTCATCAAGTATTCTACATCTATGCGGAAATTCTAACAGAAAGTAAGCTGTCGAAATAAATACCTATCGCTTGCAAAAAATGAAAACATTTAGGTAGAACTACGCGCGTTCGCTGTAAAAATGTTTCTTTGATAAGGTTTCTGCGATATTACTTGATAAGGTTGCCAAAGCGTGACGAAAGCCATGGATCGCGGAGAGGTATTGAAGGACAAAATGTGGGAGAAAAGTTGGGAGCGCAGTTGATGTACAAAACCGCGCGATTTCTATCGACGGCGGTTCCGTTCGTCAGTTTAACCTGAATCAATTGGAAAAGTTCGATTCCCCTCGTCTAGAACTGGCGCGTTCCACGTGATCGCTGCAGCTTTCTATTTGGTTTAAAGTAGCGATAGATCAGAGAATGTTTCCGCGTGGAAGGCTGCAAGAGCTCGAAACTTCATCGCTCCCCTTGCATCCGGTTCCTGTCCGCTTCCGTAGGTTATACTTTCTTTCTTTCCTTCACTGGAACCGTGGCCACTCGAGAAATTTCCACCAACTCGGACGATTAACCCTTCGTGCACTCCGGTCTAAACAAAGTTTCCACAAGGGAAACAGCAATTTTTTTTCACGTCGGAACAAGAAGTGGGTAATTGGAGACAATAAACGCATCGATATGTTACACCATGTGCTTGTTACAAGTGATGTGTCGAGAGAGAAACGTGAGGGAATGCGTGAAAGACCATTATTAATTTGAAAAGGAAGGGAAATTATGACTTATTACTTTGAAATTGCATGAAAATATAAAATATAAATATAAAAGTATAAAAGAAAATATAAAAGTACTTAATATTATGTGTGAATGGACAGTACTACATGCAACATTTTCATCTGTTGAAGTGTACATTTGTAATAGAATACAGTTGATCCGCAATTTATGCATAGAAGATAATTGTATTAAAAGTTATTGGATGTGGTGTGTTAAATAAAATAACTATTATATTTTGCACAATCAATATATTTATAACAGCGCAGAAGGAATGTCCTCTCACTATGAAATGCTCTCTCGAACTGTCCGAAACACCCAAACAGAACTGGGGTCCACTTATACCTACCAATGCGTATTGTTTCATATAAAAAACCTAGGCCCTTTTGACTCGCCAAGTTACAATCTCTGTTAGTAAGTCATTTCTAAGAATGTTGAGACTGTTAGGACTTCGGCAATCGGCGACTTCGGCCTCCGGGTTTATGATACGGCTAGCTTTGAATTCTATTCAGATACATCGGGCACATTAAAGTAGAGATACTTAGTCGCTGTACTCGTGCAAAATTCTAGAAAGAGACCACATGTTTTCGACGCCTATTGTCTCTGAATAGCAATTGCCGTATCATAAAACCTTTGATGCCTCGTTGGAGGAAAGCATTAGAACCGCCAAACCAAATGTGCTCGGTAGCGTTGGGTCAGGTATGCAGGTCTTGCAAACCGAGCAGCAGCAGGCGAACACGCTGATTGGTCGACACCAGTTACCCACTTTAGTATATAAGCACACGTTTTGTGAAATAAAGCAGTTACACAAAAACCAAAAGACACGACACAACACTCTCGTTCCTTCTACTTCGCTATACATAGTGCCGGAATATGGCATATATTTCGGCTGGTCCTTCGAGCAGTTAATAACAATATTTTAGTCGGCACATATCTCGTGCAAATATACAACAAAGCCAGAATGATTGCAAGATCAACCACTGGTATATAACAAAGACAATTTTCAAATTTTTATTGTATTATTTTAATAGGTGCTATTTAGATTTCTATTGCTGGATTCCTTCCTACTCATACAAAATTCTTGAGTTTGAGAACTTTTTTTTGCAAACGAAACATTTAACTATATCTACCTGATATCATAACAGTTATATTGTGGCTTATAATTAAGAAAAGAATATTATAATTCATAAACAAATTTCCTACAAACAATTTAAAAAAATATTTATTCAAGGTTTTCAAACAGTAAAGATATTATACGTACATACATACGCATGTAACATAATTACACACGCGTTATTCATCTTTTTGATTGAAAGGCTGAGTCGGACAAGGGGGTCAAATGTGCCCCTTAACCAAATTCAACTTGTGAGGTGTTATTCGATAGCTTATCAAGAAAAACCAATTCGTACCAAGTTTCAACCCTGTAGATCGACTGGGGGAAATGGGGGGTGTAGTTTCAGCGAAAAAAACAAAATACAGTGTTTGACGTTTTTTATTTTTTGCAGCTCGAGTTTCCAATTTAAAAATCTGCAAAACTTCTACAATATAGTATGTGGCTTCATAATGGAAATGTCTCGGATTTTGTATGCTCTAAAATGGGTGATATTGCGGAAAAACTGTATTTTTTTCTTTTCGCTGTAATTACCCTCCCAGTCGAGCTACAAGGTTGAAACATGGTACGAATCGGTTTTTCTTGATAAGTTATCGAATGAGACCCCACAAGTTGAATTTAGTTTAGAGGCACATTTTACCCCATTATCCGGCTACAGCCATTAATAATCTCGATAAAAATCTGACCAATTTCGATATTATTATTTCACTTTAACAGCTAGCAACTGAAGTTCGTTTATTCGCTAAATACGAAATCGGCTTAAAATGATTTTATTGATCCCTTGGCTCCCACGGCGGTATTACGTAGTAACGAGCTATGCGGGTGCCTTTAATTCTCGACGCAATTAGCTTTCAATTTTCTATATATCTCCAAATATAATGGTAATCATTGACACGCTTCTATGTACCATGGTAGAGCTTGCCACGCATTTAATTCCATTCATGACTGACACGGCTATATAGCTCTGTGATTATATCTCTTGACGTTAATTAATATTTATAAACTCCATACTTTAAACATAGTTAATGTAAAATTTCTAAATATCCGTGAGCACGTTATTACATATTTAAATATATGTTGCTGCCGCAGCAATTAAATTTATTGAAATGACATTTCTCATTCCTAATATTCTTCAATTCATTTCTATTTACATTGCAAAATGTAAAATTTATTCCAATAAAGATTCTGTCATTAATTTCGAATAATTAGTAAACGAACATCGTAAGTATCACCTTAATCATCAAAACTATAATATAATTGTATTATAATACAATACACGTAATATAATTATATCAGAGTTATTGTATTACAACAACATTAACTAAACTTCGTCTCTTGCTCCCATCCACTTTACTTCCCACAGTTCGGTACAAGAATGTCAATTATGTTAAAGACTCCCGAACATCTTACCATTCGATCCAACTATTATTTACTCCACATTTATCCTAAACTTATCGACTACAGTCACAAAGATCATCGAAAGTTCTCTCCATCCCGGCGCCACATTTCTTCTTCACGAAACCTTTGAAATGGCCGTCGCAAGCGATTTCCGTGATAGACCCGACCGATCGTTTGCCTCTTCCCTCTGTCTCGCCGTTCAGTCGCGTGAGTGATTTGTGCCGTTCGACTCCGCGCCTGACAAAACAAGTCGTTACTCCACTGTCGGAACGGCTGACCTGTGCCGGCCACTATCTACTGTCACTGCCGGCACTCGTAAAAGGGCGACGTTTATCTCGCGGCTCGCTGCTGCCAGTCGTCAAAAAGTTCAACTCGTTTCTCCCTTATCCTTGACGGTTCGTTGTTGAGCCGCCCCTTCATCCGACTCCTGACGCGACTGCGAGCATTTTCGCTGCGAGGCGTAGCAAATGGCCATGCAAACGCCTCTTTGTCCCTCTTTCCCGTCGGCTGAAGAGGCGAAAAAGGAGCGTACGCAAACTTTTCGTTGAGCACCTTTTTCCTAGACGCGTGAAACTAAGCGCTCAAATACAGCAGAGGGGATGAACGTGGCAACTTTCCCCTAGGAATACTTTCACAGCTGTTCCCGTGGATTTTTCGACGAGCACGCCATCGCGGTGGAACAATTCGTTCATAAACTACGTCGGACGTACGACAAGGGGCGATGCAGTTATTCGCGTTGCAAAGTGAAAAGTTCAGCCGGTGGTAATTATATTGTGGCGTGGTCACGGTTAAATGTTTTCGCCGCCATACTTTCATCTGGGTTCTGTTTTCGTACGCGAGAATGGCAGTCATAGCGGTCAGTCGCGACGCCGTTTTTTGGCGACGAGAAAGTTTCGAAGAATTTTCGCCCCGCGTTTTTTGCACCGCGTTTCGTTCCTGAGATGCTCTGCTCGTTCTTCGCAAATTTGATGCTCTTTGGTAGGAGTTACGCGAGAGAGCTTCAAGGAATTCCGGTTCATGTAATAAGCTTGCGCGAAAGTTTTTAAACATGGATGCGGATGACTCATTCTTCTTAAATGACGTAAACTATGCTGGATTTATGAGGTGAAGCAAAAATATATTGCTGGATACAAACGAAATTTGTTATTAGAATATTAAGGTGAACCAGAAGTTATTGATCTGTTGTAGAATTCTAGTCTATGTACATATTAATTTGCATGGGAAAATAGTTGTATTGACTTAATGGCTTTCATTTAAAATACTACCCATTTGTTTATTATTTTATAAAATTTTCATAATTAATTACTCTAGTACCTATTTAATTATGCACCCTGTAATTATGTACCCTGTTTACACATTTCCACGGCAAAAATAAAAATGGAAGCAGCACATCTTATCTTCCAATCTTGCTCACAATTCACATACATACTTATAAATTCTAGTCTTGCTAATAACGGACATATTCTACTGAGGAAACCCATCCTACTCGTTCGTTATTCTTGAAATGTAGTTACCTTTTGCTGCTTCTCCATACGATTCTGTTCGATTTTATCCCATTCTATTAACCTACCTGCGAATAAAATCGGCGAAAATCAAGGAGACGTGTACGTGGAGTGCAGCTGGGCGAATCTGTCCGATCTGCGATATGAAAAAATTCCCCGCTGTTGGTTCACAGTTCGTTTAACAAATTCCAGAAATTTACGGCGGCAGCTTTGCAAAGAGTGCTCCCAATAATTCAGAAATCGGCGCTGGTTAAAGACAATCGCGGGTCGCCGCCATTCTACTGGACGGATAGAAGTGTGAGCCGATCTTCTTTCATTAAATCTCGTACAATTCACGGCGACCGCATTGTTTAAATTACAATGGCCATCGACTGGATGAAGGTGGTGGGCGTGGATACACGACACGGCCGAGGATCGTGTTGGTTCTGGTCGAAGCCCTGAGAATTGCACGGGTCTCCTTCGAAGTGTTGGGGACCACTTTCAAAGGGAATTGGAGAACGGTGATAAGGCAGAGCGCCGGAACAATGCCGGCTCGAAATCACTGCCTCCTTGGATTAAGGAGAGATATGCTCGCGCGACGTTTCACCAGTCAGTTTTGTATATGTATACGGTCTGTGCGTTGCCTCATGACCATGTTGCTGCGTTGGTCAATGGGGTGAAGATTTGTGTGCGATAAATGCAGCATAATAGGAAATATTCTGCGGCAATTGAATTATTCTTTAACGGCTCAATGTCAGCGAACGTACTTCTTTATAATTATGTCTTGCTCTTTGCATGCATCGCTATAGCCTTTCCTTCTTCGCAATTTCGCAATTGAATTAATCCAATTATTTTCTTAATACGCTTGCGGAATCGTAGTTAACTGTTGTTCCTGGCCGTGGATTCCATTTTTATCATTCAGAAGTAGCTTCGAATAGAAATATATTCTCTGAATTTGATTAATGAATATGTGCCATGGAAAAATTAACTCGTTATACGGCAAGGACGGTTATAATTATAAAAATAAGACAGAAAGTCCGAGGCGTCGGGTTTACTATTTAAATTCCATTCGCATTTAGTCTCAGGTAATTGGAGAAATCGTGACATCAATTATGCATGATATAATTTTATTATACATATTTTATTATGCATGGCATCTGGACGCCTCATCTATTTTGGGTGAACGTTGAAGTTATTAGTAACGTGCTGCAAGTTGCCACGTTAATATCTTCGCCCCAAACAGGTCACTGAAATATTCCCACTCAGTTTTCTATTATACAGGAATAACAGATATATATTCTTCATTCGCAATGGAATATTGCGACTTAACATTTCATTTCTCTTATTTGATCGTTTGCAAATGTACCTATCGATTTCTATCTTTACGTAAATTGAATTAGCTTATAATTTATGCTTTGATAGATCGACAATATTCGATTTCCTTAATAGTGTACTTACTACATGGAGATGAGTAAGTTTGAGGGAAGCACTTATCGTTGTTATCCGTCACTTTCCAGAAACCTATAGTACCGTGGAGCCATTAGCTGAAGTTTACATGCAGACAATATAGACGCATATGCACGCCGAAATTAATCGTCTAGTAAAATCATCAGAAATTGCTTGCATTTACATTATGTATTTCACCGTTCACCAACAAATAGATATTTACTCATTTTCTTAGATAATAATACGTCTAATTATTATTAGAATCAGATACGACCACTCCTTAATAGGCATTTACCAAATGAATTGACGAACTATTTTATTATTAAGTCCACCAATCATATCCCATATCCCACGTTTCGATACCTATTCCCATACTTTTAATAGCAATTGAATACATACATATTGATAAATTCAGGCTAAGAGCAAAGTAATTTTATTTGATTCCATTCTCCTTTATGTTATCCAAATCATAATGTTTCTCTGAATTGAATTATGTAACAAAACGCATGTATGCTAGACAAATTTCAAAATATTTTTCTGGCTATTTCCTTTACGGAACATTGTCTGAATCATTTTAAATGAAACCGACAAATTTAAAAATTATCTGGCGATTTCTTCAGCGATCAAGACTGATCGGGTTCGGTTTTAACAATAAAATAACATTTGAGACATTGAAAAATCTCGAGCACGCGTAACTACCTATGGGGCGTGCTCGCAATACTCGACAGCAGTAGCGAGTCGTTACGAAAACACTGAAAATGAGTAGAGAGTTGACCAAGGTTGTAAAGCTTGGTCGGTACCACGATGGTGCGCCTGATGCGTACGCTAATCGTGGCTCACCTTACGAAGTCTTGTAAGGACTTCGGAGCCCTTATCCCGTTGCTATGTATGATTGCAAGACTCGGCTTGGGTGTGTGCGAGATCGAGGTTGTAAGGCTCGTCTCGGCTGTATTAAGCGGCAGTACTCAAGATCAAGGCTCGACTTGTCTTGAGGGTTGTCGGAATGGAACTAACTTCCTCGTCGAACGGTTGTCAAAACGTCAACTTGGAAGTGATCCTCTGCACGCTGATTGTACATTAGGAAAAATGACTAATTGCCAATCAGCGTGTTTCGGGGGGTGTAGCCGCACCCTTCCTTAGCGCCCGAAGCGCGATTCTAGGAGGAGAGGGTGTGTCCTTAGACGGTGCCATCAGTTTGACAACGCAGCGGAATTTCCATCCGGGTGTCCAAAACTTGACCAGCCAGATGTCTATTGGGCCCAGCTCCGAAGACACTCCGGAAGTCCACGTTTATGACGCATGCAATTAACTGTTGAGGTCGTGAATAACTTGGACCTTTGTAATTCCTTGGCTAAAGGTATAAATCACTTTCCTCAAAAACAGTCTTGTTACTTGTGCGTCATGAAACGTGCTGGCCATCTGCACGCAGAAGGTTTTTTCGTGTACCGATTATTATTAGCCGCCTTCTTTTGGAGGTACGGAGGTTTATTGCCCCTGCTCGTAAGCCGTGGAACAATGCATGGTGTTTTCGTTTCGCGACGCATCGGTGTTATTAATCTAGCCTCGATAATCCCTTAACGGGGACCCGAGGACCGCGCGATCGACGTCTCTTGCAAGGAGGGTTTTACGACGGAACAACGTATATCATGAGATGCATATATCGCGTCCTAGAAACTTCTGGCACACAGCTGAACCTCTGGGCAGCAACGTAGCTCGACGGAGCGGATAATACGGTTTTAACGAACTGTTTTCCATAATGCAAGTAAAGCATTATCAGGCTGTTGAGTGCAGTATAGCCCTATTCGTCGGATATTGGAAGCCGTTAACTTTAACGCCCTGATCCGCGCCGCTCGAGAGCGGTATTATAAATTCCACCCACCATCGCAGAGAATGCACGAAGACGCGCAAGGGGAGAAGGCGGCAACGAACGAAGTATGGGACTATAAAAATTAACGATATGTACATCGGTTGAAAGAGAGCGACGAGACAAATTTTACGTAACAATTTTCATACCTTATGTAGTGTACACAATATATGATAGTTTTAGTATGTATTGTGTTTTTTCAATTGTACGGTCTTGTTCTTTCTATAATAAATACAGAACGACGTGTTGCAATAAGATTCTCAAAATATTCAGCTAATTCGTATTACACGTTTCATAACAAATTCCGTACCCAGGAACGATCAAATTTTCAGTTCAATGCCTTCGTGGTCACGCGGTCTTTAAATCCGGGGATTGCCGTATTTTATGAGGTCGTGTTCCAGCTATAAGGCGAAGCAAGATCCATTGAACTAAATTCCATTGGAGTTGTTTGAAGTAGCCGTATAAAATATCCAATCTCCTTTATTTTCTTTAATATCGCAAGGCTGCGTATGGAGAAAAACTTGATTTTCCAAACCGTGGAAACGAAACGCAAAAGCAGGTAGCGGGATGAAAAGAAAATCAAGGAGAAAAACTATAGGTCCGCTGTGAATGGGGAGGGAGGTGTGTGCGGTTGAAAAAGAAGGGGAGAAAACGGACAGAAGGATGAGATGAGAAGCGTACAAGCAGGAAATGGAAATTTAATTAGCGGGACACACTCGTCGGACGTATCCTTATTTTCATTCTATTCCCCGGGCATGCTCTGTGGCAGGTTGTTATCGTGAAGCTCTGAAAGCTGCTCGGATGAAGACCATCTTCAACGCCAGGCGCAGCTTTAACCAGTAAATTGTATTCCAAAATCGGAAGTCAAAGATAAATGCCTGACCGGGCGATTTGCTAATGAATGGGGTGCTTGATAGGATCGGTTTTGTTTAAAACGTTTACTCGCAATAGAAAACAAATCAGCAGTGGTGATTCTATCGGGGATTTTGTTTTTCATTTGCAATGGAAATCCTTTCACGAAATATTAAATCAATGGGGTATCTTCAATAGCCTGAATGCATACTACTGGCACAATATCGCTGTATACATGTTGTACAAGAGAGTTTTATAGAATTGGTAAAGAAGAATGTATTTATAGATTGTTATAAGGTATTTATTTGTTGTGACTCGCAACCAAAGTTTCCCTTTGGTAATGGAGCTATAAGAATGCACAAAGGAAGATCGGTTAAGAAATTGAGTAACACTATACACATTGTGGTTGATACAAGAAAAAATTGTAACTGAGAAAATTTAATACTTCATTTCGAGACTTTTAGTTTAGACACTTCTATCTTAGTTGGTAAATATTATAAAACCAAATGAAATATCGTGTAGGAAAAACATACAATCCCCGGTGTTATAAAGAATAGATCTTTTTCATGGGTCGTATACGTTTCTCCGTGTAGCAAATCGCATAAGTAAGGATATGTCCGCAATATTTTACAGATTAACCGACCCCCATAAGATTTTGCGATTCTCATCGAGCGGAACGACACGCGGCATACGTCATACGGTAAAGCCGGCTTAAGTGCCGCTCGCGGTTTCGAAATATCTCGCAAAATTGATCGTCCCTCTCGTAAACGCATATACACACGTTCCTGTGGCTAACAGTTTGCCTTACACCAATTCCGTTAATAAAAGATTGTTCCTCTTTATTGGCTGTACTCGCCTGGAACAAAAATCGAGGGGATACGTTGTGGCTTCGCTCAAGAAGTATTGCTCTCAGCGAATTCTTCTTAGAAATGTATGAACAAATTTTGCAGTCAGGCTTATGCTCGTGTAATCAGGTAATTTCCACGGAGAGAGACAATTCTCGTTTGTTGCTGAATTACGTTATCCCGTTTTTATCACGTGCACGTAGCAAATTTTTCATTCGCGTAGCTGCTGCTGCCTTTGACATATATTTTTATCGAATCACGCGCTCCAGTTAATCCGCTCGACGACTGATTTAACATTTACTTTAATAACACGAATTGGCTCGTAAAAGCGGAAATTCGAAAGTCCGCTCGATAGTGAATGTCGATGTGGCGGGTCTTTGAAATATTACAAATTGCCGAATGAGATGTTTCAATTACTTTAGGCTATATCAATTTCCTTAATACTTAGTTCAGTATACAGCCAGAATAGCGTTTCAATTACTGTTGCACTAATTTCTGATGTTTTATTCAATCACAATATTTGTAAAACAGATAGTAATAGAGGAGTAACTTTGAGATAAAATAGCAGTCTCTTGGCATTTCTGCGAGAACTCGACGGCGAAAATTGAGATACACAATAGACTTTGATCCTTTACGAATATTAAAAAATATTTCTACAAATGTGTAACTCAATTTAAGAATCCTTCAATTCTTAATCACTTTGGTGATTAGTTGTACTTCAGTCCCGTCGTTTCTTCAAAGCTTCAGCTCAGCGTTATTCAATGCAAAAAAACCGATCTTGTTCTAAACGGTATCCGGTTAAAACGAACAATTAGCCATTCACAAGACTTAAATCGCGACCAATGATTTCATCTCCGTTCATACGCTTTACGAACGACTGAAATATTCACAAAGGCATCGACGCCGCGGAAAAGCAATAAAGATGACCATAAATGTTGCCACTAATTGCTTTTCCATAGTTTCACCTCAGATTATCGTTATGTACTGCGCCCGAAGCACGATTCTAAATACGTTTGATAGCAGCCTCAAAAGGCTTCATTGTCAGTTACATGCTGTACGAATGCATGAATTCAGTATCCCCCCACTCAATTGACGTAAACGAACGGAAATGGAACGAGGGCGGACATTTTATTTAAAACAATTACTTTACTCCTATCACGATTTTTATTCAAAAGTTTTTATATTTCTAAAATATCTCTAGTAAACTTGTGCTTCAAAATTCTGCACATTCATGGTTAAAATAATACTTATGCCAATAAAATATGATTGCTTCGACCGATTAGGACTGTCCTATTCAATGTCAGACGTCGATGGTTTATAAAAACCGCCAGCGTATCTTGCTGAATTAATTAAAGGTAATGACTACCTATCCCACATTGGCGATCTGTAAACATCCAGGTATCAATTTCGTCGCTAATTTTAACGTCGAAAGGCGAGAATGTTTAATTCTGAAGCTCGAGCATTATTACTATAATATTTAGATGTCTACTGGACTAATCCAATAAAACTGGACTTCACTTTCTAAACAGTTTAAACATATAAAAGAAGAATTACTAATTACATGTCTGCCACGTTACGTTTAATGTATGAATTGCCTGATGGATACAGTAACAGAGTTTTAACAGTCCAAATTGGAATGAATTCGTCTTTCGCTCCTGACATTTAACTAACAATATTTTAACTTACTTTAACACTTGTAAAAAATTGTATCGCGAAGATGTCTATTTTATTTGCACAATGTTTTCAACCCATCGTTAATAATGTTATAATTTTACTTGAATTTTTTCCTCGCCTATATCTGCCCTCAAAGAAAAAATATATATTACGTTCCTTCCCATAGATTTTCCATTTGCTCACAAATATTACCCAGTATTTACGTAATAACGAAAATTAATATTTCGAAAAAGCACGCATAAATAACAATATAAATAATATGTAACGACGTACGTTAACAGCGTCATACCTAAACTCTACTCCTTGCCATTGATCAGCTAGAGCACTTTTTGCTCGCCTTCTATCACTTGAGTGCATCACTGATGTCCCCTTCAAACAGTCACTATACATTTAATGTTCCCGGTAGAGAGGCATCACGTGCGCTTTCTCACGACCTTTTCATCGCAAAGAGATGCAAACGCTCACCTGTAAAACACGTCCGATCGTTCACGCGGCAACCTGTCTATGGATAGGTAATGCGACTCTAATGGCGTCAGTTTCGTGTGATGACGTCACAAGTGAAAAGTAGCTTCGCGAAGTCGTAACGAGGATGACGTCGCAAACTGAAAGAGTAAAAGTCAGCCGTGACGACATCGACCCCAGGGTGTGGGGGACTGTTCGTTCTATAGACGGGGTGCATAACTCCGTTGGAGAGAGTTAGTAGTTGCACGTCCAAGTAATTATTCAAACTCGAGGAACAGCCTGAAGTTCAGGTAGCTATATTGATTGAGCAATGGTCGGGCAGGCCTGATTCAAACGAGAGCGTTGCACACGCTGGTTTTCTTTCATTGTTCGCCATAACCATATTAGTGGCAATCGAATCATCGTTGCAGATCTGAAGAACAAAATTTGCACCACTTTAGAAGCGAGATCCTTGTCGGTCTGAAGGCGACTACTGTGATCGATGTTGATTTCAAAACCAGATGCTTGGTTCTGACAGATTCCAGAATACAATATAATGTGAAGCGCGTTAATTTAAAGACTCCTTCAACGACTCCATTAATTGCAGATCGAAATTGATCTAGTTATTCAATTTATTTAATTTAATATATCTGGCCTTTAGTGAACACGCTACGCTGGAGGATAATAAAATATGAAATGTACTTACCACAAATTCGCAGATATTCATCGTACCTGTTGACCCTTATAAGAAATTGACGTAAGGGCCATCCATGCTTATTCATATTAACCCATGGTTCATTTATTACGAAAATATCAAGGAGGGGAATTGTCGGTGAGGGTGCGCATAAATAAATAGCATATACGAATTCATCGTTTATTAAAGCAAAACTTTATTATAGCAATAGTGAACAATGGATAACTATTAAAGATTTTTAACATGTTTTTTTTGATAAAAATAGCGATTGGATGTTTAGGTTTAGGTATTAGGTGAGTATCTAAAGGGTCTCTTACCGTACGAAATTTTTCGAACTAAACAAATTGTCTACAGTAGTGTGTTCAACGATGATAATCGCGAATATGCGTAGATACGTGTGAACTGTTTTTATCGGTGGTGTAAGTCCAACGTGAATCCACAAAAATGATTAAAAACACAAAATCATCCTTACAAACTATAGCTAATTCTTTTCTTTCAGTCAATCGATAAAATTCTAAAAATTAGTAATAATTCGTTAATAAACGTACTTAGTTGAAAGTATTAAAAAGAAAAGAAGAATATAATAAAAAAAAGAGCAATACAATTTCTCGATACTCGCCGGGACACGAATACCTTCTGGATACACGCGCCAGTTTGAAACCGCTAATAAATTTAATCGATATCAGTGTGCGCGCAGTGTTTCTTTTTCTCATATAAGAGAGAAGGACGAATATTACCGTAATCGCAATACATTCACCATAGCCATTTGAACAGAATGTGCCGAGCGAGTATCCTCGAAAGTTCCAACTCCAATGATCCGACAAGAAAGCGAAAAAAGCTTTCGAAACGAGTCGATGTACAGACCACGCCTCCTTTGATCTAAAATAAATTTCTTCGCTTGTGAAATAAAAGAGAATCTCGGATTCACGGTGTACTTTCATCCGCCCCTATTTTCTACCCTTGATCGCTGCAGTCGAGAGGGTCGAGCACAATACAAAGGAGAAAGAAACAGGGAAAAAAGGGTAGCCGTACAAAGGAGGAGAACAAAACAAGGAGGAAATAAAGCTTAATGGCAATGACAATCGTAATAACGATGATAATGTTAAACGAATTCCGTAGCTACGAATTAATTCATCTCACGCAGCACTCTCTCTCTCTCTCCCTCACATTTTTTTTCTTCCTTTTACCATACACTACCGCAGAATTTATCTGTCATAATCAACGGGGATTGTCGTCGACACTACATCAAAAAGAGAAACGTTAGAAGAAGACAATCGCTATCGTGTGAAATGTAAAATGAAAAATAATTATGCGACGCGTGAAAGAATATGATAAATAATAATCGCGCGTGGTCGTTCCATTTGCAAAAAAGGTGACGAAGGGATAATGAAAGAAGCACGTTAAAAAGTTCGGTCCGGCAGATCATCCTCCCATCGCATGTTCGCGTGTAACTGAAAACCGATTCCGTACAGAAATCTAGAGAACCTAAGACAGTCGTCGGCTAGTCCTAATGATATATTTGAATTAGTCGTTGCCCCCTACCCTACTCTCCACCTTGTTTCGTAGTAATAAGTCATCATAGTTAAGTGTTTCATTTAGGGCATTCACTTCCTCACTGTTCCCCACTCTTTTCCTGTCAATCATTCTCTCTTACTCCATTTCATTTACCTCGAATAACCGTCGCCACGGAGACGTCCTTTCGTACAGCGTACACTAAATCGATCTATAACCTATCTTCGCTGACACGATCGTCGCTGCTGGATCAGATCGATTGGAAATCCACGGACGCGATGGTCCCCGAGCCATTTTCTTTGATCGACATACATTATATTCACGATAAATCGCGTCTCGCGGTTGCACATAATCACCCGGTTGACTACTTTACGAAGACGACAGAATAGTCATCCTACAGCCGGCTTCCATTCTTCCCCAATCTTCTCACGATCCAACCGCCACGATCGTGCATATGCAATATACAATACTCCGACAACGTTACAAATAATATATCTAACAACGTTAGGTTCATCTTAGATTGCTTTCCGTGATCACGCCGACTCGTTCGCCAAAGCCAAAACGTGCATTCGTCGAGGGCGCGAGCAGGGTGCGGCGGACTATTTTTTTTTTCTTTTTTTTTAAATAAAGTGACCATTTAATTGCCCCTTCTACGACCTATTGTTTATAAATTTTCTCTACGCCCGCATCTTCCCCCGTCGGCCATCGACGCGTACACAACAGATTCATAGCTCAAGATCATTGTGTACCATAGTGATTCTCTGTGTCTCTGTCCCCTTTCTTTTCTACTCTTTCGTAATACATATTACGTTCGATTTCTCGTTTCTTTCCTTCTCGTCACTCGACTTCTATCTTTCCCTTTTTAAATAACTTTCCTCGGACATCCGATATAGATAGATTACTGCTATTATTTACGTATCGATACGTCACGACGCACGCGCGTCATGATACAGTCTCTGTGTCATTCTCTCTTCGGCACCCTTTGTCTCATTTTCCTTCAACCGCCGTATCCGCGCACACGTCGTGCTGATTAGTCTGGAATTTTCACGAACGGCGGCTGCGTCGTTTCCTCGTCACGAGCAGGCCGTTCCACGCGCCAATCGACGCGAGACACCTCGTGGATATCGAATAAAGGACCATCGATCATGTCGACGGCAAACCCTGCACCCCCGCGATCCACGTCGATTCGCGCGTACGGGATACATAATTTTACGCGTTCTCGATTCGCCCGCTTATTAATTCCAAAATGATATCCTTAACCTTACAACATAATACTATTCAATACTTGTTTGAAGCTCATAATAAGTACATATTTGAGGATTAATTTACCGATTATTGTATTTACCTTACCCCCTACGGTCTCGCCTTTCCCATTTTCATATTACATATAATATTTCCAGTTCATTCTCTCTCACTCTCTCGCACATTATTTACCAGCCACGCGTTTCCCCATTCACACGCTTACTATATGACAGTGTATCTCTGTATGCCGTCGACGCGATAGATACAAAACGGAAAATCGTCGAACACGGCGTACGAAACTTTTGTACAAGAATAACTAACGACTCGCGGCCGTCGAGTATACGTTCGACTGGCCTACGATCTCCGTACTTCCGGTTCAAAGGGGGACGTACAGGTGTTCCCGGCGCGTCGCCAAAGGGCCGGAAACGGTTTTGACGCGAACCCTTCAACCATACGAACATTTATGTACAAACTTAAAGGCAAGAGCAAAAAAACTATCACCGTTCCGGTGGTCTCTCTGTTATTCGTCATTTGCTAATTGTTTATTATACGCCTGGCTTTCAATCATTTACAATTACTTGCTTCGCTTCATCTCGTTCGTCTATGATTCTCCGTCATCGAGGGAGCTCAAGTTCGTTCACGCACGTCCACGCAAACACATAAGCGCAAAGTAATGGTGCCTTGCTTCGCTCTGTGTCTTATAACCTACTCGTATGTATACTAACGATGGCGAATTTGGGTCTCCAGGAAACAGCGACCGTTCCATGGATTGTTTAATACAGCACCGGTATGCATTCATCTCCGTTCGTAGAAACAATAATCACGATCGTCGAAGCGGGTCTATATACGCCACACGACGGTTCATTGTCTACGTTTAATAGTAAGGTGAACTAAATACTACATTTTATAGTATACGTTATAAAAGAATAATATAGTAAAATATAAAGAAACTATAGGGAAAATATATAATAATAATAATAATAATAATACAAAAAAAGAAAAGATAAAGATAATAAAATTGAAAGTCAATTCGCGGAGGGCAGAGAACGTTGTTATGTTCCTCGTGTCTACGGTTGCGTCGCTTCGAAGAGAATTTTTATAAAAATACCATGCACTATGACAATTCTATATACACACAGATACCTATCCCCGGGCCGGAAGAGAAACGATTCTGTATGTCTGATTGGACACAGAGAACGTTGACGCGCGGTGTCAGGAACTTAGAAGAAGGTAATGATAACGAGACCGGCGATTCGTTGATCTGATTCATGAAATTTACTAACTCGATCAAAAGAAAAGATGAATGATTTAATGACAGATTAACTATAGACACGCATGCTAGCCGATTTCCTTCTCCTTTCGACTATCGAAACCACCTCTACTCGATCATCTGTCCGGTTGACCCATAGTCACAATCGTTTGCCTACCGATTTCGATCGATCGAGACCCAGCCGATCTGGAAAAATTTGTCAAGCAAACAAAGGTTGCTCTATTCTAGGCTCAGAGGTATATACGAAAGTGTTTGCTTTCGCTGGGATCTTGTACACCCGAAGAGAAATTCGGACGACGATCAAATGTATTTCTATATATGAATGTATCAGTTTATATATGTGTGTTTGTCTTTTGTATCTATGTATATGTTCGAGGATGGTGTGATGGATCTAAGGATTACAGGCCTTACCGAATTTCAGCACACATCCAACGCACCTTTGCGTAGCACCTTCAGAGTTCTCGATGATGATTATGGTAACAGTGGTATCGTAGGATGTTTATGAACGCGAATTCGATTACGGTGACCCGATAGAAGCGTCCTGTATTTTTGTAATTTCGGGTCATGGAAAGAAGAGTTTTATATTTGATCATTTGTAATCCCAATTAGTTGGATTTTCCACGAAATTTGTCATTCTGTAATCGTTACTTGAATTGAGCTATTCATTCTAACTGTATAAGTTAATACTTCAGCGGCGGGATAACGAATACTAAACTAAATTGCTAGACTTTCTGAACATCATAGACATAGACGATCTAATTGGATCACTGTAAAAGAACCGCGACGCTATAACCTATCAGGATGAGGAACAAAAGCATATCGATAAATCGATGCACCTATCATACTTGAAAAAAATGCGCGAAAAAATTAAATAGCAGCTTGTCGACGGTCAAAGACCGTTCGTCGAATCGATGAAAGGAATCGTGCGGATCGAAGACTGAGATGGCGGTGCAGGTCGCGTAACCGTTGATATGAAAAGCTAAACAAGCTAATTAAAGTCTCGGTGATCGCACGCACGACCTACGTAGCAGCCGGTTTATAATCTCATGTGTAACCTCCGTGACGTATGAAAACGCGTTGACGTGGCGTCACGTTCTCTCTCCAGACGCGTCTAATTCTCTCCCCCTCTTCCTCTCTTCACCACCCTTCACTACTAGCGAATCGATATTACAACTTACACACAAGATCGTTCCACTCTTGAGTTGTTTTCTGGCTCGTTTAAAACTACGCTGAAGCTCGAACTTACAATATATTTTCTCTCTTCGTCTCGTTGTCCCCTTATCCCCATGGTTGTTCGCCCCCTTGTAACTTCGCTATTCCCGGCAACGCGGCCGATCGGACACACATTCGTTCGCAACAGAGACTCGCTCCGCTTCGATCCCCTTATCTCGTCACGTTCCTATCACAGATCTAAGGAAACAGGAGGATTGATTTCCGGTTTCTAACGCGTTGCTTCGCGGACGGACGCCTCCCAATCGAACCGCGTTTCCCGATCACCGATCGGCCCCCGTGCGTCGCTGCAAAGATCTCCTCCTCACCTGCTTCAGAGAACCAGCTTCCCGCCGCGAGAAACGAAAGTTTAGGAACCGTGTTTGTATTATCGGCAAGCACAATACGCACAGTCGCCCTTCTAGCCGAGTCGCTTCCATCGAGCCGCTCATATTTAAACGCACTTCTCTCGATGCGATCGTCGTGCACATAAGTCACGTGCCTCTTTATTTGCACACTGCTGTAAAAGCGTCCGTGGTGTAGGATTGGCCACTGCAGTCGAACAAAAATCAGGAGCACTCGACCGTACACGCGCACTGCCGCAAGAAGAATACGATAATACGTTTCAATGAGAGTCGGTCGACGATGCGTCGAACACCGCGCGTTTAGACCTTCTGGCCCGTTAGCTTAAAAGAGCTTGACAGCCCATCGATACGGTTGTCCCAGGCGAAGATGAACGGAATCGGGACGAGGATCGTCCAATCGGTCGAGGATGGACGTCGTCGGTGATCGATTAACTCGCGTATCGGACGTTCGATATGTCGATTCTTGATACGGACGCATTTCGTGATTCTCACTTGGTCGAAAGATCGTCCGTTCCAAGAAGGACAAAGGCAGTGGTGTAACCGGTCAGAAGGACAGTGAGGATCGTCCAACTGATCGTGGATGGACCGCGATTCTTCGGCAGGACGATTGTACGAGGCATTGTGTCGGAGTCTCGGCTCGACGAGGGGTCCAACGATCGGTTCCATCAGACTAGGGGAGTGCCGTAGACCTCGTTCGTGTGGAGGTTTTGATTGCTGTCGTTTTGCCTCGAGGCGCATTGCTGTAACACAGAAAACGATGGAACTTTTTAAGTAGGCGATCGATCGATCATTTTTTTATATACTTATAATACAGGTGTTCGACCGGTTTTAAAGCAAATTGTAAGAGACGTCTGCATAAGGTTACTGTTTCATGGTAAAACGATTAAATGTTTTATTTTTCCGGAAGATAAGTTTGAGTTTTTTGCTACAAATTCTACTTGTGAGGTGTCATTCGAAAGCTTATCAAGAAAAACCAAATTGTACCAAGTGCACCAATTTGTAATTTTTTAACTGTGGCGCACCTAATTAGAAAATCTGAACAAAATTGAGAATAGTAGTATCAATAATATGTACCTAGGAAAAAGTATAATCGTAGTTAGACGACTCTTTCAATACAAAATCGGCATTGTTCAACATTTCTTTACGTTTTTTATTTTTTGCAACTCAGGTTTTCAATTTAAAAATCTTTAAAAGTGCTGTAATATGTGCCGCCATAATAAAAATGTCTCTGACTTTTTCCAAATTTTTTGTGCGCTAAAATGGGAGATATTGAGCAAAAACTATTTTATTTTTTCGCTGTAACTACCCTCACAGTCGAGTTACAAGGTTGAAACTTGGTACAAATTGGTTTTTCTTAATAAGTTGTCGAATGACACGTCACAAGTCGAATTTGGTTTAGAGGCACATTTTACCCCCTTATCCGGCTATAGCCTTTGTGATCGACAATTGGTAACTAAAAATTATCCAAAAACAATCTCACTATTGCGATTTTATTTCTACGCATATTTGATCACGCATCATATGTACGCATATAATAGATGGCTATTAATGCTTTGCTATTAACATACTTTAAACAGGAGGAATACTGTGCAATTGACATCTGTTCACGCGACTCGCATTTTCTGGCGGAATAGGTATTATAGGTATTATTATTTTGTGGATGCAGATGTCGTCAATGTGTTGAACATGCGGAAAAATATCGGATAGTAGCTCGTATTTTTCGGCATTGGAGCAGTGTCTGATTTTATTATCTGTTTGTTGGAATAAATTCTTTGTATACGTTTCTTCGAAGCGCGAAAAATTTAATTTCACGGCAATTCAATTGTGCGAGGGGTACAATACCTCTGATTGTACAAGTTTCAATATAAGCCACACTAATTATTTTACCTGGATTAAAACTGTGCATCACAATTGGAGAAGAAAATTTGAAAATAACAGATAAAATAATATCAGAAATGAATAGTTAATGTAAAATATACGAATTATAACAGTTGCACTAAATACAACAAATACCCGAATGAAGGTAATATTAATATTACAACCTTATTGCGATTGCTTATTCGTTTATAAACAAAAGCATGAAACAAAGCTAACGATGTAGTATTCTTTCTAAACAATGTACACGTATACTTATAGAAATATGGAATCCTTCATGCCCTTTGTCCTCGATTTATATTACATTGAACTCTGGAGATACTAACTATGAGGATAGTAAAAAAGAATTCCCAAACGCGGGAAGCAAATATTAGCATGCTGCGCAGCTCCTATTCCATTAAAATCATAAAGAATAATTTCATTTTAAAAGCTACATTGCACACAGATTTAAGTTACGCATCCGTCAGTACTATTTGAAACAATTCTCTATATTTCTACAATTAGCATATTACTTTCAGCCCAACATTTCTTCATAAAGAAAATGTACTTACACTAATGAAGAACATATTTACAGTAAATTCTAAAAAAATAGAGGCGAATTTTTTTCCCATTTAAAAAGTTAATGGCAGTTAATCTCCCTTCCATCACTGAATCGTACTCGAAAGATAATCCAACGGCAGAGTATTTTTTATTTAGTCAGCTGTACGAAAATTTAGACATAAGTCTTCAAAAAAATTGTGCGAATCATCTACAAACATCTACAGAAATCTCCACATGATTAATATTACACATCGACTTACCGCTTGCTTCCTTTCCCAGCTCTTCATGGCCGACTTGTATTTCTCGAATTCGTGACACCAGTCCGAGTATATCTTCTGATAGTCATTAGACTTGGCCGGCGCTGAGCATCTGTGAGCGTCCACAGTGATGTTGTACGAGCACAGGAGCGAGCCACCGAGCCAGCAATCGTATCTTCCAGCGTCTTGCTCATTCACGCCAACGATCACCAAGCCTTTCTCGGACGTCTCTATGAACTTGTCCCCTCCGGCTCCATATTTGTAAGCTATCTGATATCTACCCTTCTCTTTGCTGTAGTGGTACCACCTGACTTCCTGATTCGCCAACACTTCCGGCATTTTCACGAAGCAGCCCAGATGCACCGATTGACCCCAGGTAACTACTAACTTACGCTTGCCCACGCTACTGTCGCAAACGTCAGCTGTGCTATTCGACACATCCTGAAGAAGTCTGTGAAAGACAAGAAATATTTTTATAGGCACAATAATTATTTTTTTCGGTCTATTCAGTAATTGTGTGAAATTGTGCGAAACTTAAGGAACTTTATTTTCGATGAATACTATGGTATTTAGATTGTGTGATTCAATAAGCAGCGTATACAAAGTATTTTCCGTTAACAATGATGGTAGTTTAGATGTTTATTTAGTTGTAGCAACCCTTATATTTAATCATCTTCGAATTTTAATATCCACTGTAATTAACTAGTTGAATAATACATTTCTTTAATAAACTACAAATTTGTATACTCCACAGTCAAGCACTTTTCTGGTTGCATGGTACTTTGTAATCATAAATAACAATCAAACAGACTACGCACCCAGGTTCGTACGGCTTGCAGGTGTTGGTATCTTTATCCCAGCCACAGTAAGGATCATGAACGCAGCGAAGACAATTGTCGTATCTGCGTGTGCACATCACTAGGTCAATCTGCTTTATTCTATGGTCGGACGCAACGTAAAGCGCCTTGTGCTCTTTCGATATTTCCATTGCCTGAATCGGTTCGCCTGGTGTCACATCGAAAACGTCTAACAGGATAGACTGAGAATCACCGTTGTTATCTATCCATTGAACCACTTTGTGCACGCGACCGTCGCCTGAAACACACGATAACGATATCTTTGTAAATGAACAGTCGAACAAGTTAACAAATCGTACAATACATTTCGCGAAAATATGTACGTCAATAAAACAACTGAGAATCCAAAGCAGATGCTCTTCCATAATCGATTTTTGTCGTTTGACAAGAAAGGAAATTCTGCATTTTCTTTTAAAGGACTGATTTCACCCGTTGAACAGAATTATTGCACGAACGAAAAATGGGGTTTATTACGGATGGCACACTTTACTTGTATACAAAGTTTCATAACTTTCCGAATGTCCGGGTTGTCTTCACAATTAATAATAAATTTAATTCGCAGTTGGTGCGTAATGGAAAGTGGTAGATGTTTTTTTATACGTTTCTTGCGGTTTGTAATTTGATGCTGAATTCTGACTACATTCGTTTTTAGAGGTAATAGACACTTGACTGTTGCCTCTGAGACGAAAACCTCGATTGCAACAGCAGATTGTACAAGTCAACTGCAAGAACTTCGAAGTTCGCTCGTGATTATCTTGGTAAGTTTCTGCGAGAGAAGTCGGCGAGCGGATAGCAGCACGAAATGCGTTCTAACGTCGAGTACGCGTTTCGAATTAAATTTTCTTATCTCAATTTAGTGACTTGGTTTAAGGGCGCTAAATGCGATTAACAGTTTCCAGACATTCTACAAATATAAATATGAACGCGACACTTATTTGTAAGAAAATTAATGCTAGAAAACCCGCATTTGTCTTCTAAATGAACATAATATTACTGATCAAAGGCAGAACTTATATTATTATACATAAATTTGTAAATTACACTCTCGTCATTCAATCTCTTTAACTTCAATTTTATATTATTCACGGAATTTTGCTAAATATTAATAAGGATCTTTGTCGTGCAAACGGTCCCTGTTTCTGTACGTCTAAATGTGGCATTCCAAATTCTTAACAGAATTCAAGAAATTAAATACAATTTTTAACGATAAAACAAATACTCACTAGATCCAGCATAGTAAACTGTATAATCCAAATCGAGCCCCACAAAGTCAATGCGAAGTTTGTCAACGACCAATCGTGTGAGCATCACGTCCCGTTTATAGAAGACGGGCTTTTCATTCTCGTGCGATATGGCCGAGTCCATTAAAGGATGTGATCGAATGAAGTTCAGCACAGTGTCTGGGAACGTTTCAGTGTCGTTCACGCATTGGCCAGGACGTGGTTCAGGAACTTTGTTGGAGAGCACAGGGAGCCAGGCGCTGCTACTCGTCGCCTGTTCTTTGAATTTTCCGCGGAACGCCTCTTGAATGGCATCAATATGGAACGAACAAATCGCTGATCCCATCAATCCGTTAGTCGACGTGGTAAACGTTCCATAAAAGTGAGTGTCATCGCCGGGCACCTTGTAAATACTCTCTGAAAAATTAAAACGTGAATAACGATTAACTTAACGATGTTTTATACGAACGATATTGCTGAATAAAAATTGATTTTACTTAGAACTTGGAAATACATTTAAACTATTTTAAAATTTGTATCAGGTAATGAGATAATAATTGGAGATTAATGTGTAATTAGTTTAAGAATGATTTATTATAATTCTCAAATGCTATTATTAATTTGGCATACTCAAAATATAGAATGTACAATATATGTATAAAAGTATGAGATAAAGATACAAATTTCAGCACGAACATGAGCGTACGAACATATTTTATCAAAAATTTCAGCAGTATTTTCGCTCATCGAATTTGTTGCAGCAGAATGCAAAAGAAATATTTCAAAGTTCCATGTAACTTACGTATTTCATTGAAGTAGAAGGGAAATTCGCCAGGTATCGAGCAATTCAACCGGGCTTTCAGATAGGTCGACCAATTTTGCGACAGAATATTCTTGCCGCCGGTGTCCCTTTTACAAACTCTCGCCACGCGGGAATACACGCTTTTGCCACAATTTATGTATTCCACCGCCGTCTCGCGGAAGAAGAAGAATACGTGGCTGCCAATGTCGTAAGATCCCACGAAATTAGGTTCTGAAACAGTCACAAAGAACAATAGTTATTCGATCAAGAAACTGGGTCGCCCGATTATTCTGTAAAAAGTTCAACGTCATACAAAGTTCAATATTGCAGTGGCGAAATTGTGTTCCAGAATTGAATTCCGCGGAAATAGTACCCCGCGACAAACCTTTCCCATTTTCCACTTTGCATATCATCTTGGTGTTAAAAAATGTTAAATTCAGTTGTTCCATTCGCGAAAAAGGAGCTTCGTTTTGTATGGACGAAGTATGAACGTTGTCGACGAGCATTACAGATATAAGAAGGAAGGTTTGAAAAATCCCGAAATTATATTCGAAGTTTAGTAGGTGCTCCTTGATAAATCTAATTCGAATTCAAGGAGGGTTTCTGGTCGCGGGAAAATTTATGGAATTACCAAGTAGTGATAAAAAACGAGTTCCGTGTCAGATTCAGAGAAACAGTAATTTCAACGAAGACTAGCGGTGCGCAAGGATTCCACGTTGATGAAATTCCACATGAAGATTTCTCCTGAACGATTTACTCTTCAAGGATCGTAGAGCAAATTAGGATGCAAACCTTTCTCTATGCCGCGTACACATTTTTTTGTCTTGCTAAAAGCCGTCTTCGCTTATTTGGGAATCACGCGATTGAAGTGCTCCTTGATGTGGTAAAAGTTAAGAAAAAGCGAAGAAAAAGTTTTGTATAATAAATGAAACAACCTCTCCCCTTTGCTTTATGAAGCTAACAATATTTTTATACGAAAGATTCACATCTACGTACAATTAATTAATACGAAGTGAATGTATACTTCTAAGATACAAGATATTATTTTTCTAATAAGAAATCGACCACCCAATGCAAACAAGGTACTTAATTTTTATAACGTCAACATTTTACGATATTCCCCGTAGGTGCCCGTTAGAAAAAGAAAAGCAGCGCCGCAAGAAATTACGTAGAAGGGTTACGAGAGGAGAAACGATCGCGGGAGCTAGCGAAAAACTTCGAATTTCAAGGAACCACTAGAACAATGAGGAAAACTATAAAAGAGACGTTTCAAGGAGCTGAAGTTACGATGCGGCGAGGTAAGTTCTACACCCAAAGAAGAAGAAACGACTTTTCTAGTTTTCATTTAGCACCGAGACCAAGCATCCAACTTGAACGCATGCTTAACGATCATCCACTTGTCGCTTTTACGACCTGCAAATCGTAAAACCGCTTAATGCTTCACTCTTTACGATACCCGAAGCATCGATAATTTCCAGAATTTTTCCAACCGATGAAAGCCAAAATTTCAGCTACAGGTCATTAACCATTTTGACGCCTTATCAAATATTTGTAAAATCCTAACCATAGAAAGTCGTAGAGTCATATTATGGTTTGAACAGGTGAATAGAATAATATATACCTAACATATGCATACAAATATTCATAAAATGATCGCAAATGAATACAAAGGACAAAGGCGTATCGATATTTTCACATTAAATTAAAATCAATCGAAATGGAAACACGCCTATATACTATTCTGCTATCTTCAATTAATAACGACCCTGCCCCCGCACCCATTCCAGGTACAATCGTCCAAGCAAAACCTCCCACATGATATTTCATCGGACCGCACGTGAATTCCCCAAAAAATATCCACGAGCATCCCCGACGAACGCGTGCCCGCCCACGCGTCGAATTTTATTCCGCGTTCAATTAGCCGCACATTCGGGTCACGCCCCCCTAATTGCCCGTTCACGAGCCGAAACGATTTCATGCGATATGTACACCGGCGCAGTGGTTTATCGAGATGTCGTAGAAAAACAGCGTGGCCAGCACGGGCGGAAATCGAATTTCTGTCTACGCTTAAATCGCCGCCGTGCAAACGCTACAGGCTCTCCGCCGATTTTACATTATGCGATCGCCAGGGGTGGAGGCCACAATCTCTTTCACAGTTCAACGATTAAATCGATTGTCTGACGCTTCGCCGCTGGGAGTTTGATATACCGAGGCACGGGGACTGGAAAGGGACACGGCGTTGCTGATAACACGGGAAGCACGGGAAGCACGGAAGAAGGCAGCATGGATCGAACAGGGAAAGGGTGAAGAACAAGTGGCGGACGGGAGTGTAGGAAGTGTCTCGATTCGAGAGAAACACAGCTCTCGACCGACGAGTTTTGATTGGATGCCCCTCGTCGGGGAGAAACGGTATTGTAAGGGCACAGGCGGAAAACGTTCTCGCGGCACTCTCGATTTCACGCCGCGAGAGGAATAATGAAATCACCCTTGGGGCTAGTTTCGTAAAGTTTACAAGTGGCGCAGAGATGTGCCGTTTCCCCCGGCCGGACTCGTCGCGCGTGCAAACACGAAATTCTGTTTCCCGCGACTCCCCCGTGTCTAGGTTCGTTATTAGACACAACATCTCGTTAATAAATACGCCAAATTACTCACGACCGGTTAATATTCGCGAACTTTCCGGCCCCTGTTCCCGCGACATCTCCGAGGAATTCCTAAATTGACCGCGTCAATCTTTCTCAGCGCCCCCGGTGCTTCTCGTTCACGCACCGTGTCCTGAAGTTTCGAGCGAACTTTCACGCAGTCTGGTACGTTTGAGCGAGGATGAACGCGCTGACGGGAGTTTACGTTTCGTAGATTCAATTAAACGGAACGTTACGTGTCTGCCGCAACATAAGTACGTAAAATATGAATCTTTTTATGAATCTTATCGTAGACACGTAACACGTAAATCATAATTCTTCGACATTATCCCTGAAAAATTCATCGGTTCTATTCACGTTGCGCTGTACAATTTTCGTTGCGAATACCCAGTTACATATCTATCGTCGCTAAATGATAAACAGGCCAAATCGTCTCCAGCAAACCATCTACCGCCAGGGCGGCCGTATAAAAATTAACGCGACCCAGAACGATCGGTGCATCCTTCCAAACTCGACAGCATCCCGTGAAACGGAAACAAATGATCGAGGAGCATCGGATCGTCGTTTGACGGGGGCAAAGATCCGTGAAAGTGGCCGGTCGTCAGCTGGTTATTCAGAGCTTGTTAAGCTCCATCCAGCATCCACTCTCTCTCCTCTACCGCTGCTCCCGTTCTCCGAGCGATGTTTTATTTCCCTGTCCGCGAATCGCATCGATCTTCATTCTACATGCCTTAACGCGTACGCGCGAGCAAGACGCTCAAAAGCGGAAGAGAGAGCAAGAAGGGGAAGCAAACGGAGGGTCGGGTACAGCGAGAGGTACGAATCTGCACGTGAATCCATCCGTCTCTCCGTCCTCTCTCCTGCATTTAATCAACGCCTCTGTTAATAGACAAACTCGAAACGGGGAATGACTCTTGATGGTATCGCCCCGGCCTTGAGAGCTGGGGCAAAAGTGTACAGAGAGGGGTCGATTGGGTGAAGAAGGAACGAGAGCGAAAGGGTGCCACCTTCAAATTAAACGACGAAACAAACGGCTAATCATGCGTCCCGCGGGAAGGGGAATGGAAAAACGGGACGCGGAGAGGCGGGAAGATACAAAGTGGGATCGGCGTCGTTTTCCTTCACCTCGTTTTACTCCTTTCGCTGCTCGCGACCCCGCGCGACCCAGCAGCGGTAAAGGGACGGAGGGAAGGCAAGGTCGAATGTTAGCTGCACGCTCCGTAGGGCGATGGACGACACCCTCCTGAGAAATATAAGACCGCTGGCAGTCCGCGGTGCTATTATTACACGCGTGCACCCTGCTTGATCGTCGTTCGACGCGGGAGAATTGCCGTAGACAAGATACACGGGCGGAGCTGAAATTAAATGATAAGTTTTCCGGGGATTTACGATTTCGTCGTTGCTCTCCCTCTCTCTTTTCCCCCCTCCCAATTATCTGTACGAAACGTACGCGGCACGCGGCAGGAATGAAGTTGTCCAGCGAGGTGTTGTTCTTTTCATTTTCTATGTGAACTCGTGGTGGTACCTTAATTTCGCACTTTGCTATTACAAATGGCGACTGTACAAATGTTGTATACGTTTATATTATGTGTGCAGTAAATACATGCGAAATTGACGCCCCGTTCGAAACGTGCTTGATGAAAATTCGAAAGCCCACGTTAAATCAATGAAATTAATATATTCAAATGGTTGAATATAGATAACGATATCTTCTCAAAATTATTCGCACTTCACTGCCTCCGCGAAGGGCCCCCAAATTGTATCCTCGTTACAACCAGGCGCACCGTCATTACGCAAAAGAAAGCATCAAGCTGCGAAAAGCTATCCTATTGAAACGAAACAAACAGATCAAAGCTACCCGAACGCGTCCCGATCTGATTACTGCATTCCACGATTCGGCACCCGAGACACGTTCTATTCTACATTTTCCAATTTCACCCCTACCCCTCGCCCCTCCGAAATTCCAACTGATGTTTCGGTAACGAAAAATCCAACGAATCGCAATAATCCCTCTCACCCTCATCGATTCAACGACCCCGTTAAAACTGATTAAAGATCGGAGTACAGGGCCACCGTAGAGGGTCGTTTCTACGGCACCGTGGCGAAAAACTCCCTTCTTTCGGGGAAACCCCTCCAATGGACGAGCATTTAGTCCAGGGAAAATTGTGGTCGGATGTTATTTTATTACTCCCTTTAGAACAGACACACCCTCTCTCTAAAGTCTAGCAGTATACTATCCCGTCGTGTTACGCTTCGAACAACGTTCTATCTTTCCCACACCACGCGGTGGCCACGTTCTTTACGCGATTCTCCGTGGAAAGCTTCGACACTCTCAAAAGACGTAACTGTCAGCACCCCCTGGGCTGTTCCTGAAGAACAGGCGCCGCGGTATCGTCTTTGTGCACAACTGTTTAAGCGGGCTGAGAGTTTTTTTTTGCAACGCTTGTTGAGACTCCCCTTCAAAGGAGCTCGTGTTCTGTAACGAGAAGGTTTTCTTCATTTCTTTCTTCCTCTTTCCGTTCTTTCGCGTATTTCCAAACGGAAAATCCGCATTCAGATTTTAATGAAAGTCTCTTAGTTCATTGCTGTAACGAGCATCTTTAAGTTGGGCGAAATTGACTTCGTTAGTTTGCGGAGAACAGACGGAAATCGGTGAGTGTTTAGTGGGGGGGGGGGGGGGGGGAATTGGATAACAAATTTTGTATGCTTATATTACAAGTTGCTCAAGATCGAGCTCGATAATTTAGAACAGGTTATTAGGCATTATTGGGAATTCCTTAAAATATCAGATGTACTGCTTTGTATTTGCCTTTTTGCAGATATGGTCACTAATGTTTTATCTACATTACATACTTACTTTGAAGGAGGTATGATATTTTAAAGTTCAAGTTTTTAGGCTTTTTTGCTTTTACCATAATAAAAGATTAGAAAAAATTAAGGTAGCTGAAAGATTATCAAATCAATCGGGCAACTGGACATTGAGATATCATGTTAGCCATGTCAGAAAACATGGTTTCGAGAAAATCGGGTTAAAGTTTCTGTGTCGTTCATTACATATTCTTTGACACAGATATTTTTGAAGATACGTAGGGGAGACCGGGGCTAGATATTCCGGGGGTAAGTTGTTCCGATGGTTATATTTTCAAAATAAAAAGAGATAGCGTTGATCTTTAAATTCTTTTCACCGCGTGAGTCAATCACACTAAGGTGCCATCTATTTCAATATCGCCAAGAATATCGAATTACTTATATGGTTTTAAACAAAGACCTAGCCACGTACCAAGTAAGTAAATATTTTCCCATCATTATTTTTTGGTCTATATCGATTATTTAATGTCGACATGATTGACTGTTTCGTTCTTATGGATCAAACGACATTTAAGAATATGTTGTAATAGTGTTTATTAGACTATTTCAATATATAAACAAAATATTCTCATAAATTGCCATATGAGTCAAGCGGGGCTAGTTGCTACCGTGACTTGGGGCACGTTGTGACCGTAACAACTTGCCCTGCCGCGAACCTTAATAAATAAACATTATTAATAAAATTGTGTTTTATTTCATTCAAAGGCAACTGCTATTTCTTAGTCACAACGTACCCCAAGGCGGGAACAACTAGCCCCGCGAAGGGGCAAGATGTTCCGTCTCGAACAGCCACAAATAAATAAATTTCTTTGAAAAACCTATTACAACAAATTAAATATAAGCTTAAAACCTTAAAATATAATAAATTTAACGACAAATTAGTCTATAGTGTAGAGAATATGTACATTATTTTAGGGTCATTTTTTATGTTTTCTCAAAATCGGAACTTTTAGCCCCGATCTCCCCTACTTGAAGAACATGTAGATATAATCGATTTCTTCAAAGTTCCAAATACAAGTACCCCCTTAACTTATCCTATCGCGAAATCGATGGTTTTATATCTTTACTCCGATAACACGGTTTCGGATCTAAAAAGGTTGTTACGGCAATTCCATCTCGTTAGGCCCTGCCACCGGTATAAAAGTTCCGGTAGGCAAAGCACTAATTCCGTGGATATTGCCTCGTTTCAGACTAAGAAGAAGAAATTGCCGTGCAGAAGGGTACTTACTGTCCAGCCATTTCGAGTCGTACTTCAGCGTCCTCTTGAAGCTGAACGCCTTGCGACCGGTGGTTAAATTGTACAGATCCGTACGGAAGATTACGGTATCGGCTTTCGTGAATTCGGCGTTCGTGCCGGAATAAAGAGCTGGCAGGTCCCCAGGATTGCCCTTTTCCACCCAGACCGCTGTCGAATTGTCCGCAGGATCGTAAGGACACTTCGCTATGCCCATTCCAACACCGGGGACGAACTCGTGGCGAGGCAAATGGGTCAGGTTGCCCTGTGGCAGACATTCAAGTTGGATAAACAGACGTAGATGATAATGCTCAACGTACTTGTGTCACATCCCGTGTTGCGTTGAATTTAAGATACTTGATGGAATATTTGAAATTGAGAAAGATTGCCAAGTTTTCATTGCTTTATTGACTTCTATGCAACGTTAGATTTTGTATCTGTGCTGAATATGAAATACGTATAGATTATTCAAAAGTGCAATATCTATTTTTCTTTATTTTTAATAATTTCTTTCCCCATGCAACCCAAAACGTTAATCTTTGTCACGTTCAGTTAATTCCGATATGATTCATTTTTAAATATTAACATCATAATGCCGAAGATGTTACATATTTAATCATTTCGTTCATGAAATGAAAAGAAATACTGTTTCATGGATAACATGCAGCAAAATAATGTGTATATGCATGGAGGAAAATTTGTGGGCCAATGCGACGTATTTATACGCAAAAGCTGGACGCTGCCGTGCGAAACTGTATTACACGCACGGGAGTCGTAATCTTCGACAAAGCGAGACCAATATATTCTTTGACTTCATTACACGGGTACTTGAACGCACGATTCATTTACCTCGCTACGTAACCGTAACGCCGATGGCGTTGTTTTGATGACAGATTTCACGCGCCTAATTGGCAGCTAAATAGCACAGAAACGAAACGACATCATCAATGCAGCGACAAAATTTTCATCAAATATTTATCAAAATAAATTGCATTGTTCATGTGAAATATTTCGCGTAACAAACTACTTCAATTATTCTACAACTCGACAGCTTGTAATCAATATTTTTTGTATACAAAGCTTACACAATCGTTTGATGCTTTTACAATACCGTAAATTTTCGTTTCCATTGCATACACTCCGTTTCAAAGCTATGAAGAATCCCTCGATTCAAAAACCGAGTGTACTTCACGATGAGCTTTCGCGAAACAAACACAGAAATGAAGAACAAACACACACAGATACTTACATAAATCACCCAATCCTTGGGCGAGTGAGCGTTCGTGCCACACATGTAGAGCCGATTGCCATCCCCCATTGGCTGGATCACCCTTATGTGATTCCGACAGTCGAAGTGCTGCGAAAGAAGGGAAAGAAAATTGAATTTTCACCGGATACGTGCGAAGAAACGTGTACCAGGGGTGTGGAAAGGACGTCGAGGACAATAGTTCGATGCGTGGACGCGGATTTTTTTTAGAAAATTATATAGAGCGAGACCGACGTAAAGCGTTCCGCCATGGCCGAGCTGGTCGTTCCATGTATTTCGCAGCGAATTGGCGCGCGGAAAATAAATTGGTTTTGTCGTCACGTAGAGAATATTTGCGTGGACCTTATACCTCGGTGATGCGTACGCGATGAATACCGAATGAAGCCGCGATAAACGTCGTAGAAAGAGTGCGCCTTAAAAAAGTCACTCTACATTTACAATATATTGTAATATCCCTATAAAAAGAACGGACAGAGTGTTGCCTCGACTTCGAATGGGACATTTGCTTTGAACTTAATTATTCAACAATCTAATAAAACTATCGTGACAATACAAATCACTGATTGTAAAAAAAGAAGTTTGAAGTTACAACACGTAATAGGAAATTAATAAATTATAATAAATAAGCGTTTGATATTAGTATAGTATTTTGTATGGAATACAAATGTTTCTCTACATTTGGACCGTGTTAATTTACATATAATTATGAAAATATCAGATACGCTCTTTAATAATGACTTCAACGTACGCCTTATAAAATTACATTGAAAATATCATACATGGCGAACTGAATAAACTAAATGGAAACGAAATATAATTCAAAAAATCTCCAATTAGCGTGAGTGGAATCGTTGTCTTTTATCTTCCTGAAAATTATCACATATGGAAACATTATCACCGGAAAATTGGAAACGTCATCTGTCGAACGAATCCGTTCTCAATTAATGCAACGTCAACGCATCAGATCGATACGTCATAAAACTAGTGGCTCCAACAAGAAAGCATTTTGGTCCAAAGTTGTTCCCATTATTTCCCATTCGGTAAAAGTTCCGCAGCTCGTCGACAGGTTTGAACGAATCTGTTTAGTATCAAATTTCGTCGCTATACATTTCACAGTCGTAGAATTGAAACGGGCGATCCATTAAATGGGATCTCGTCCCCGTCGCTCTCTCTGTTTTTCCGCCTTCCACTTTGTCCCTCATCACAATTCAGTTATTTAACATGCAAAACGAAGAACCACATCAACTAACGGAAGCATCGCGTTGCGGTGATTTCGAATGAACTCGCGCTACTTTTGTGAACAAAGAACCCGCAAACGATATCGCGTGCTACTGCCTTTTTGTAGAAAATATCGTAGGCAATTAGGGGGAAAAGCTTTCCTTTTTTTAATTACATTTAATTGCGTGCTGAATTCGTGGTTCGTTACGAATTATCGATACGCTTCTTCGCTTTGACTCGAACGCTATACTAGTATCTCCCGGTGCCAATAGTATGGAAATTGTAATTCTCTCCGTTTGTTTTCCTTCGTCGGGCGAATGTAAGGAAATCGCCCGCTTCGCCGACTTTTTACAATAGAACTCCTTTCTCGAAATTTGATTTCCATCGCACTCGCTGTTTCATTTTAGACTGCCGTAATTCTATCACCCCCATTCATCTATTCTGAGCTACGCGTTCTAATTAGATTACGCTTATATGAAAATTTCGGCGGCGAGTCGGCCTGGCAAAGGCGATAATGAAATAAAGAAGTAGCTCACCTCTGATTTCCCTTTGGACACGCAATTTGCCACGTTGCTCGGCTCCAGATTAAGCGCGTCCCTCTGAAACAGAAAGCAATTGAAAAGGTTACTTTTGCCTTAATTTATCGTATTTCCAATAGAAAATAGCGCTATCGTTTTTCACCGTTGATTAAATCCACTGTAATACATTCTGTTGGGGATGTTCAGTCTCGAATAAATACCTCAGCCTGTTAGAATTGTACGCTTTATCTCTCCAGGTAGGTAAATTCTGTAAAATTCTCGCTGCAATACGTGCGAGATATATTTTTTTTAATCCCCTGCGATAATTGCTGACGTGCTCGTCGGAGATAGAACGATCGTCAGGAAACACAAGCGTCAAACAACTCTTGGAAACTCAATTAACAACGCACAGTCGACGCGATATATACTTTTTAAACTTCGTTTGCGCGTCCATTTTCCGCCGTGTTTCCACGCCTGCAAGGAACTCGGTCGATAAGAGATTCAGTCGTCGAGACTGAGGAAAATGAATGGTTCCGCCAGTACGTGGCCGTTGAATGACTCGTCGCGACGACAGATGGAAAATTCTATTCCTAAGGCGGCCGCCATAATTACGATTCATTCGAGACCGAAACTCGACATGCCTTTTCCAGATTCTTACATTCGTTCGCCCTGTGTTCGCCAACCATACTCCCTCCTCCCCTTTACCCCAGCTGTTTTGTAGCCGCCGTCTCCTCGATGCGGTCGACTTTACACAAGGCGAAGGAGCATGAAGCCACGAGTACATGCTTCACGTTTCGCGAGCGCGAAGAAGAGGCTGCACTGCATCATTGTGCGGATCGTGACACCGTGGCAGCCACGCAGTTGCATACCTCTCGACGAACGTGTCGGCTGGAATAAGGTCAACAGACGGAGCTAAGGAATGGAAAAAGACGAGGAGGATGGTATCAAATCCGTCGACGTGTCTTTATCTGCGACGAGAGTGCTACTCTTTGATGTTGCGGTCTCGGTTCGAACGGAAGTTACGTACTTTGTCTGCAACTATGTATTAACACGTTCGCCCGGTATGAAGTTTTTACACGTCCTAGTTTACCCGGGGGGGGGGGGGGTTATGTTTTTGGTAGGTGTAGGAGTTGCAACTTACTTGCTAAACTACTGTTACGTTCTGATTGGAAAATTCTTGGTTTGGAAAAGATGAAGTTCTAGTAGTTAGCATGGATCTTTAATCGAGCCGCACATTAACCAAATCGGTTAACTCCACAAAACAAAAAGTGGAGAAAAGTGATCCAATTCCCGTTTAAATAGAAAATCGAAGAAAAATTATAGAATGTATTATTATTATTGCAGACAAACACTATCGCTTTTAAATGGTTTATATAAGCGCGTGGTATTAACCACATTGGCTTCTGAAATAAATTGCCTGTTATTTTATGGCCATACAAATTTTTGTTATTTCGTGATAATAAACCCAATAGTAAGGAAATTTACTTTCAATCCATCAAGCGCTTTGGCGATAAGATCTTAAAAAATGCAGAAAGTACAGTGAACCGGTTTGGCTGAAGTGCAGCTCAATTATTAATCCATCACGAATACTGATGGGACTACCGCTGAATAGAAATTCGATGTCGGATATTTGTTCCTCTGTAAAACTTCTTGTTCTCCTCATGCAAAGCTATATTTACTACCATGCTCTCCGAATGTAAGCATCGTATTTTGGAAGCTGTCATCTCTCATTTATTCTTGGCACCGCGGTACCTTTATATCGACCATAGTTTCGTCTGCGTACAAACCCAGCTGTACACAAATACAAAATAAATATCATTCATTTGTCAACAATGCTGAACAGTAAAATCCCAATTTATCGCTAAGGGGAAATGATAAAAGTGGCTGATCTGATTTTACACTTCCAAGTTTCGAAATATCAAATATAAAACACGATATATCCAACTTGAATCTTCACCATCTAATGAATGCTAATAAACGTTCTCTGTCAGGACGAAAATAACACGTCACTTATCAAATAAAATCCACGGCAAACAGCAGTAATCCGCATCAGTACCATCCAAGAATACTAACAAACAAAATACTCCTAGGGGAACAAAAATACTCCAAGGGAAATAAAGTATGTTGGCCCTCCCGTAATATTATATTAACACTTGTTTCAACCTCGAAAAAGAGCAAGAAATAATATTGGGAAGAGAATCGATTCGTACATACACGCACCGAGAACGAACATTCTGGCCACGCCTCTGTAACATAATTTAGAAAAACGGAAACCGCGAGTTACAGACCCTTCGGCCATAGATTCCGACGCCTTAGAAGGACAACAGATTTCTCCCTCCGCCATTCAGTCGGAGCATTTCGTGTGCCAGCGGTCGTAGACACGATCCGGAAAAGGAAGTGGTTCGTTTGCACGGTCAATCGTCCGAAACGCGTTGCCTTAACGATCGATCTCCTGTGGACGTCGCGACGTCGCGTGCCGCTCCCCGCTGGTGTCACGGCCAGAAACCGCGTTGATCCACGAAATCGTCCTATCCCCGAAGCCAGAGGGAAACCCGGAATGCCGTTCTGCCACACCGTGATCTACGGCTAATACATTAACGAACGAATTGTTTTTGCTTACGCGCACGACCACGCAGCGATATTTATTTGGGCCATGCGCTGGACAGTTAAGGGGGATATACTCGACACGCGGGAATTATACGATGCGTCTGGATTTCATGCGGCTGTACAGATCTTTTTTTCACCGCCATCCGACGTGTGTTTTGCTAATAATTGCTGGGAATTATTTTCAACGCGTACTGTACCGGGACGAAACGCAAACATTGCGGTGGAATCTTAAATATGGGGTTATCAATCGCAAACAAATGGATGTGTGTACAATGAAATTCTTAAACAATACATGAAACGAAATTCCGGGAGGCAAAACTCGGTCAATTTGAACGAACGCAGAATGTTGGGGGAAATTGCTTTAACCAGAAAAATCAGGTGCTATCAAAAAACACGATCGATTGTTTTTTTTATGTTACTCAACATCGCATACACGGGAGACTATTTTTGGTATTGGATCCCGTGACAGCATTTTGGTGAGCGTGGAAAATTATTTGTTCTGGGCAAAGGGTAAAATGAATCGCTCCAAACGAAATCGAATCGTTTGGTTCGGAACAACTGTCGTGTAAAATGGAATTCCTGCGAGGAATTGTATTGTACGATCTTCCGATCGCAAGAATTTCGCGAATCGTGCAACCCGTGCGAGACCCGCGGTGTTCGATTTGCGAGCCTTGATTCGAACCTTTCGATATTTACTGAGAATACGATCGCTGAAACACACAGAATATGCCAGGCGAAATTTGTCTTCGGCCGAACATAAACCCTTCCTTCATAGAGAGAAATCATTTCACATTTATTCCACTTGTATTTAAACTTGCAACAATTCGGGGAGAATAATTTCAATTTACGTCTTGTTTGTTAAACAAGTGAAAAAAGTTCTATGTATGTTTTATTAGAAGAACGTAACGTGCAATTAGCATTGCTATTGACTTTCTTACGAATCACATGATATTAAATCAACAACATTGCAATCATACGTTCCCTACGACCTGATGGCCAGCTTGTTATATCCATAATAGAAATTCTTACTTTACTGATGGAAATAATATTTCATTTAAAGCAGCATGCGCTCCGTAATTAGATTCCGCTTTTAAAACAAGTACGTATTATTCTTCGCGTAACTGCATTTCTATTAATGAATTTCTACTAATGAATATAAAACTCTTCCGTAAATGGTGATAATTAGTTCCCCCGTTTTCATACGGAATATATGTGCCTCCCCAGTGCCTATTGTTAGTCGTCTTGGGACTGGCGTACACCCCTAGGATCGTGGCTACTGATTGGGTGGTTCGATTTTGCGTATGTCAACTAAAAAAAAAATATGACGTGCGTTCGATTCTTCGTGCGAATCTTAGAATAGATGTAATTAATTTGTGAATCCCTTTTGAGAATTTTGTATTTTTGTCTGTAATAGAAGAATTAATAGAATTTGAGTACATATACCTTAAGCTACATATCTATAAGCAAGCATTCTCACAATTGATTCTATCTGTCTGGCATCCACACAATAGCGACCCGAGGTTTCATGCAACCCCCATTCGTACAATCACGGAAACATTCAATCGCAGCTGTGCATTCGCGACACCGGTAATCACACACGTACATCCACCAACTCGCTTGTACGTAAACAGTCACACGTGTCGCCACACGGTATATGTAACTGTACGCACGTATGCGTACACGAATATATAATCGTGAACAAATACAGCCATGGCTGTGCGAATCACCGGTGTGCACGTGCAACAAGGGATGCACAGGTGGGCACGCACACACACGAATTCGTAATCACCTGCAAACGTATCGTGTTTAAACAGAGAAGACGTGTACCTGCGCACAGTTCGGGATTGTGCAATTACACACGATCGCGCTCGAACGAGCGTAGAATAGTACGCGTCTTGTTCTCCAAGTGTGTGCGTAGTCGGGCAGTATCCTCTGTCGCCTTGATTTCCACTTCAGTCTGTGTGGTATTAGCTCTATTCGAAAGGAGAAATTTTCCTAGCGAAATGAAGTACATACATATGTACATATGTGCTTACATGGGCCATGGATACCAATCCCGGCGATACAAACGAAACGTTCGCAGTGGCTAATAAGGATCGTAACGCGGCTGTTGATTCCCCTGCCTTTCATCGTGCACGCCGAATAGAATGTTAACCGCGTTTGAAAGCGGTTGATTCAGCGAGTAGATGTATGTATGCATTGTCTTCGTTCGATGCCAGGAGTGATTATTTTAATGTTATATTAATCAGGTTAATGATTCAGCGTGGGGGCCTCTTTGTCGCAGAACAATGGGGCTTGAAGCGGCAACTACACGTTCACGTAATAGCGAAATTCATGTTCTTTCTTTCGCCGTCGCTATTTACTACATTATGAACAATAATGTCCGTCTAATTGTAACTAATTTCGCTCGACATGTTTAGACAAAAAGGAAAACGAGTAAGATACGTCTGTATATAAGTATTGAGGTTTCGCTGTGAATTCTAAACGCGATTCGTTCGAAAGAACTGTAAATTAATTAGAGATAAGAAAGGCTGATCTACACGGGGCCGAGACATTTAACGGTCGCGAAATAATTGTTAAAGGAGGTACGCTTGTGAGATAATAATTTCCAGACATCTAGCCGGCGACCACGTATAAAGATAATCTACTTATGAAGTACGTTACGTTCGCCTGCTCGGCGATATTATTCTCGAAATACCGAGCACGTGGCTGGAGAAGTAGTAACAGGAGTATGTATGTAGTTCCTCTCGAAGTTGCTGATATATGTCTCGCACATCTTGTGCAAAACCACTGGTATTTAAGAAGCAGCTGAATACACCTCGCGCCCACTCCGCGTTTGCTAAATGTGTTTATAAAATAATATGAACAAATAAGATACACCGACGCAAAGCTTCTACGCATAGAAATTTTCAAAGAACTACATGCATCTGTTCTTAGCAAACTATGCAGAAGGCAGAAGATTTTGAGCATAAGTCCGATGCAAATAAAAAATTAGCCTGAGCAATCAAAACACGTCACCCGAAAAGTTAGAAATTCTTCCCCCTTTTATTCTTTTGTTCTCCTCGCAACAACAAGGAAGTCCTGATCCATATCCGCACGAAATTCGTGTCAATCGATTTCATTGCAAAGCTGCTCCAACTCTTTTACTAAAACAACCAAAGTTGTTCGTCGTTCACCCCTACGTACATATAATACACCCCTTTCCTTCGTTCCTCTCGCGCATAGCCAAACCCAACCTACCCCCTGCGAACAACGCTAAATTATAGCTACTTTCCGAACTCCCAAAACAGCTAAACTTTTCCCCGATGTCGTTCATCTTCAAGTAGAAAGTATTTTCCCAAGCACACGGAGGAGGGTGGCGGGTCGAGAACGCTCGCGATTGCCTCGTGTAAATACCTTTAGTCCCCCCGTTAAAATCATTTAACGATCCACGGCTGCAGTACAGCTGCGCGTGGCCCTTGATAACAGCGTATTACTCGTTAAGCAGCCTGGTGCATTAAAGCTACGATGTACACACCGGCACGTCGGTAATTAAAACCGGAGCCATTCTCGGTATCCGCAATTAAAGCTGGCCAAGGGTCTTCTCGTTACACTAATCATTACTATCCACTGGTGAGCGGGAATTACAAATGTCCGGCTTACCAGGTATGCGATAAATTACCGAGCGAGATTCATGTGCAGAGTGAACTATCGTTGAAAATAAGAACTTGGTGATAACATCGGCCGTGGCAGTTTCGAGTTCTTCTTCGTCGTTTCTCTATTTTGCTTTTCGTACTATACGCGTTGAAACGACGGTTGAAATGAAAAATGTTGATGATTCCGGCTGCGTGGAAAGTGTGCAACTGAAGGAAGTTGTGTATCGTATGGACGAAAAGAGATCGTAATTGGATTAGATCGAATCTATTTTGCGTGTTTAGGAAGAATACAATTATGTGGAGACATTGGGTAGTGGGTACATCTAATACAGTAATGTCTCGCACTGTGTCCATCGCTCGGGACCGAACGTGGACAGCTATCGAATACGGACACGATTCTCGAGCGAGTTCGGATCACCTTTGATGTGTGACTTCCGAGAACCGAGGCAGCCCAGCGCAGCGTACGAGGAGTGGGCAAATTTAAATGCCCGTGTACGTGTGAGACAATACTAACGCTATCAAAATTTAAGAATAAAACTTGTTCATTTTTGGTCCGTTTTAAATGAAATTTTACCAAAATGTTTGTTACAGTCTCCTGATTAAAATGACACCAAACACGACATAGATTGGTGCCATGGAACTGATTGTTTCGAACACCATTATTACTACCATGATAGAGTAAAAACTGTCCAAACTATGTCGTGTTTGGTGTCATTTTAATCGGGAGATTGTAACAAATATATTTGTAAAATTTCATTTAAAACGGACAAAAAAAAGGCAAGTTTTAATATTAAATTTTGATTGCATTAGTATTGTCTCACACGTACACGGGCATTTAAATTTGCCCACTCCTCGAACTCTACGCTGAGCTGCCTCTTATCTCGGAATCATAACATCATAGGTGATCCGAACGACGCTTCCCCGAATCCAAGGGGGACGGCCCCAAGTAGAGGGGATAGAAATGGACAGCCATCGAATCACGATTTTGGACACAGTGCGAGACATTACTGTACTTGTTGGGTTGTCTGTATATAAATTTGTATTCTACTTAAACGCTTAGATATTACCTGTTAAGCAACGTGTGCTTGTCTGGACTGATTCTTACGATCGCTAATCCATCGAAGCTGGTACATTCAGAGTAATTTATGAATACTCGCTTTGGAGCCAGATTATTTAATTTTTAAAGTTTTCTTTCATACGAGTTACATATCAGACCTGTAGTTATTTTGTAAATTTTTGGAGGTGCATTTCGATAAATTATCGTTACGAAGAAACACCATTAGTAGTAGCAATAGTTTCTGAGGACGAATAGTGAAATGTGTTTGGCGATGAAGGTACACTACATGGAGGACAGACGAAAATATAAAAGTGCAAATGAAACGGGGCAACAATGAGATATATCACGACGGACTTCCGTGACAAAGTTTTCTGTAACATAAAGAAACGTACCGTACTGCAGTCGTGAAACGTAATAACTTCGATCATGCATGCCAACTATGCACCGTTAATTAAGAACGCTCATTTCTGAGCTATGGCAGCGGCAAAATTGTTTTCAGTACATGAGTCATAGAATCTAATACTGGATCCAGCTCGCGACCTTTTACCATTACCGCCGCGAGCCGCCTAACATAAAAGTTTATGTAACTCGTAAAATTTCCCCACCGCTAGGTTCCTTTAATATTAGTATCGCACGCGTTCCCCTGTCCTCGAGAATGTAAGTTAATAACCGCGGGGCGTTGCATAAATTTCGTTATTTTCTTTTTCATAGCCACACAGAATGAGGACAGAATTAACCAGCGGTAAAAATTATCTGAGAAAACTACGTGAAAGTTTCACATATATGCATATATGCATATAAGTTACAACGCATGGTTAAACACCTGGGAACGCGAAAACGATCGTCAAAGCCACTGCTAGTGTAATATCGATCAAAGATCTCGCAGTCACGTAAGCAAAGAAAGAACCACGCGAGAACGAGGAAGGCCGACAATTCGTCTAACGGTTCAATTTCAGATTACAACGCCGATATCAGACCTCCTTCTACGTCGTTTTTCTAACGAACCTCTCGTATTACCAGGGACCCGTTAACGAGCTCGCGAAATGGGAACGCACCTTAATCTCGCTCGGTTTCTGATTAAAGGCTATGTTCTCCAGTCCTTAATTCACTAAAGAGCAGCAGAAAGTTCTCGAGCAAGCAGACGGAGGCCAGGAGAAGTGGAGAACTTCAGACGGAGAAAGAGGAAGCGAAACGGACAAAGGGAGAGGAGGAGGAGAGAGAGAGAGAGAGAGAGAGAGAGAGAGAGAGAGAGAGAGAGAGAGAGAGAGAGAGAGAGAGAGAGAGAGAGAGAGAGAGAGAGGAAGGAGAGAACAAGAGCAAGTTATCAGGATAGTATGTACATACCTAATACCTACTATCTACTCTGTATATCCGACTTGAATATACAGATGTCTGGTTTAAACAGAAAAAACTTCCTAGTAGAATTAATGTTTTTCCCCGTAGAGTACTATTTACAAAGATTTCGAAATTACGTTACCTGTTCCCCCAACAAAGTTTGCCCTCAGTGAAATTGAAATATTTGTACATTACAAAAACATTTAATTCCCATCTATTATCGCATTCAGTTGAGAGAACCACAAACAAAACCCTGCATACACTTGCACATAGACTTGACACACAGGTGTACGTAGAGTTCAATCAAGTTACCGATCTCGTCGAATCACGCATGAACGTCGATCGATAATGTGGTCAATCGTTTATGATGCATCATTTTATATTGTTGCCTACAAATTCCGTTCACTTGGCAGATTTATTAAAAGCCATGATACGTCGTCTATTAAACAGAAATACCTGCCGTCCCTGCGCATGGAGGGACCGTAATCTCCATGGAAGGTACATGGGATTTCCGTGGATTCTCTAGGAGCAGCTCAACGCGATGGGGAGAGGCAACAGGGGATCTTCGAGCCACGTTTACACGCTCGGTAAGCAGTCTACGAGGAAGCAGTCTGGCCCGTCGTCTGTAAGACGACGAAAGTCGTTGACGCTTGCATTTTGAGACGGGCAGCCCGTTACCACTCTGCGTCGCGGCCGTATGCAGAAATGTTGCGACGCAGGCAGACAACTTGTAAAGGCGCGAGACCGAACCGGGGGATTACGCGAGCGGATATTCGGGCGAGGGGATTCCGGGTTATTTCATTTAAGCAACGCGTGGATTATTATTTTCCCTCCTTTCCATTCTATCGCTCTTTTTCTCACGTTCTTCTGGATTTCCTCTGAAGTTAATTTTCTAAGGGTTGTAAGAGAAATTTGAATTCTACAGTATTATTGTGGGTTTATTCATTAAGGGCGCGTTTGATATGTCGTTTGTGGCTGTTGTATATTTAAAAAAGTTCCTTGCTTTCTTGTTTCCACTTATATGGCGCATGTATGTATTTGCATTTCATTAAACTGCGCCGCATCCTCATTTGCGCATTAGAAAACAAAGATCAAAAGTGTGACTGGGATATAGGTCGAGGCTTTTGTAGACTGCCTTACGGAGTCAAAGACAAAGAGCTTTCTTACCGGAGAAATATACTTCCACTAAGGCACTGGAGCATAATGTCTCGTTGCAACGGTTTGTATGCTGCTTGCATTATCTTTTCGGCTTTGACAGTGCATTTTCCATCGGGTTCCCTTTTATCCAGATTTATAAATGTTACACCAATGTAAGTAAAAGCTATTCTGAATTCTTATACAGCCACTATGTATCTCAATTACTAAATGTAGAAACTATTTCTAAATGTACAAGTCGACATACTGGAATAGCCACTCGAAAATACTGCATCCTATTTCCCTTCTAATTATCACTCTAATATATTTCTCATTTAAGTCTCACGCCTAAGCAAAATATAATCACAAGTTCGACCGTGCCATGCATCATACTACGTGTACTTCTTCTTCCAAAGACCGCGATTCGTTATCGCCGAAATAAAAGAGCTCTCGGGTTACGGGAACCAGGTCACACATGAAGGCAAAGGAAAATCGATCCAAGCCTCGCGAAGTGACGCCTCTCGTAATCACGACCCAGCGGATAGTGTATTTTTGGGCGAGTGGTTCGAGGCGGAGGATTGTCTGCAAAAGGTGCAGCCGGCTGCAAGAAAGGCGGCCTGATTATCTACGAAAGCTGAGAACTTCAGTCGGCATCGAGGGCAACGTGTCCACGTGTAATCACCGGCCGTTCTACTACTGTGCTCTACTTCGGGCCAAGACCCGTTGATTTGCGTCTACATTTCCGACCCAGCCACGGTTCTCTGGCTGCGGGCTTCTTCTATTCATGAAATCTATGCGAGTCAAGCATTGCGGACTGGCGCATCAGAGGTTGGCTTTAGATTTTCGGCAGCCGGCTTGATTAAGCTCCTGGCAAGGCGATGATGTTGCGAACGAGTTGTCGAGAGGTTGTCATCTCGTCGTTAAACTCTGGTGAACTTGTTGCTCTTTCTGTTCGTCTCCTTCATCTACCCCCCTTCGGAGTTTCCTTACCTCGCGCTTGTTTCGACGTTTTAATCATCGCCACGACAGTTTCGCGAATCTGTAAATTCCCCAAACTGCGGCCCAATGACAGGGCAAGAATCGTCGGCTGAAAGTCTCGGCCCCGTCTTAAGACAGGCTACGGTTTTTGATTAATTCCGGCGAGATAGAATTTGGTCCCTTTACAGGGCGGGGAGTCCCTCGATAGGCTTCATTTTCAGACACGAAGTTAATCGTAACGAGACTACCGGTTGGGGGTTGCTTCGAAGGCTGCGAACTTTGACGATGAAGTAAGTAATGTGTATTCAGCGGCATTAGCAGAAGCATATTTTTGTTTTCATTTCAAGACATTTCCATGAACGTGATTGAAATACTGCTATAGGATTTATATTACGGTTAATGGTAAACCAATTAATTCATACAATAGTTTTTTGTATTTCATTTGCAAGCTGAGCAATTTATCAAATTTATTGTAGAAGAAAAATGGAGAGTGGAATGAAATTAAATAATAAGAAACTACATACCTGCACCGTTTCAAGTTTCGTTAACAACTTATTTTACAGTCTACAAGAGAAGAAAGGGTAACGAAAGATGTAAGCTAATTCAATTCCACTCGTGTACAATGCATCTGCCACGAGAACGTTGATAAATCAACTTGATAAATCATTCAACTGTGAGGCGAACTCATTTATACACGTAACGGGCGAGGATTCTATAAAAGTGAAATCGAACCACGTTCATGGTCAGGAATAGTGTAAAATATTGATAAAACCGTCGTCTTTTACGAATGACATTTTGAACGGAAGTAAAAGAAAGTGGAACATCAGTCTATACGGCACCAATACAATTTACCGTGCTAAATTATTGAAACTACCAAGACCCAGGGTTTCCTCAGGGGTATCGACACCCCCTAACCTCCGAAATTCGGGACCCGTAATGGTACCTGTGAGGCTTGTTTAAAAATTCATCACTCCGCTCCACCGCGGCGCTTTTTACCTCATCAAATAGTAACGCGTGGCAGTGAACTGTTGGAAGACAGAATTTTCCTCGGAACGCACAATATATGTTAATAACGCGCCACAAACATATCATTCATTCAAATTACACGAGCTATTTTCGTATAATTCTTAGTTCTCCGTGCATACGTACTATGTTTATACATTAAATGTTAAGGTCACTTAATAATACAGTGTCTCATCTGAAACAGGCCAGCCAAATACATTTTTGTATTTCAATGGTGGAACAAACAATTTGTATGCCATTTTAATAACATTTAATGATTTTCGAATGATAGTTTACTGGAAATATTGAAGTAAAGTATTTAAGTATTCACCGCAGTCGCAGGTTCAATGATGCAGTCACTGATATTAGCAGTCATACTTTGTTTAAGTAGTACAGGTCAACGATATGGGCAGCTATGTCTCTGCTTCGAGTTTCCCGAAAACACTGGCACTAATGTTACAATTTAAAATGACAATTAGAACATGGAATCCCTCTGTCAAGGTAGATTTTTGAAGTTACCAAATCACACAGTTAGTGCCATCGGTATTATAATATTTTAATAGAGAATACTAAATATATTGTACATTTATAGCTGATATCACGAATCGAGTACTCGAACCAAAAGAACATAATTTTTCAGCAGTCCATTTTCTAATGCTTATTAGGCTGTCACTGTTCGTACGTCTAAAATTTTCGAGAGCAGGGGCGTTCGGAGCAGAAAAGTGCCTTTCGTTGTCGATAGCCGCCGTAAGTCACTTTTTCTTAATGGAACTTGTCACTCTTTCGCACCCTTCTGTGATTCTGCATGAAAGATAGAGATAGAGAGGAAGTGTTGCAGGAAGAGCTGAAAATCGAGAAACAGAGTGGCTGGTGGGTACACGCACATCGTGCGCGCACTGCGGAGGGAGAAACGGGATAAGAGAATAGAAGGGGGATGGGCTAAAAGAAGCGAAAAACCGGGATTCAATCTGCATTCAATATTGATTTCAATCCGATATCGTGGATTCCAATTTTTGTGATTTACTTCTTACGCCGCCGGCGCGAAAACTATCTGCACACTGAAAAAGGTCGCCCAGGGCTTTCCCAAAGTCGACCCCAATGCATACCGATGTCATGCAAGTCATCTATCAAACGCTGATTCGTGAATAGCTTCGAATATCCTCCGACTGAAGAGGGTAACGATTCTAGTGTAACCGATGGAAAGTAGGTGCATAATGAAAGAAATTTATAAACTGAGAGTACTGTATGGAACAAAAGGTGCAATGTGAAAAGATAGCTCGGGAGATTGTGCTAATGTAAGTCATTACTTAATCATTTATTGAAAACTACCCCAAGCTGTGCTCGTTTGTGCAACTACAGCCATGAACTAATTTGGTGGAATTGTAATGAATTCGTAATACTCATTTCGTTACCTGAAGCCATATAAATTATTTTCAATGGAAATATTACCCAACCCACTTTCCTATTTTCAATGTATGTACCTTCATAACGAGCCATTCAAGCGAGCAGATTAATTCAATTATGCATAAATGACGTAGCTTCTATAAAAATAAAGAGGGAAGTTACACGCCTTTATTATTATGAAATTAAAAATAAGTAGGAATCAATTAACCTATATATTGCGATATACGTTCACAAATGAAGAACATGTATTTATTAGTGCAAGTGCAATCAGAAATATTTTTCTGTGGCAATTCTTAATGAAAGTAATATTGTTGAGTGTCCAGAACAGGGCCACCCTCTTCGGAAGTTAGCCAATTCATGCTTCTATTACGATTGGCTGGACAATCTCTCCGTTCACAGTTCTAATCCCCAGTACACATTAGACATTTCCACGATCGAGGATGGGGATGTAAAACGTGGGAGCATCCTTCGTGTCATCCGTACCAATTACAGAAAGTCAATGAGACAGAAGAAGCAACGAACGACCAAAGTTCCAGGACATTAGAACTCGTGGGGGCAAGTGTCTACAATGAGCAGATAACAAATTATCGACTTGATTTCGCGAATGACGAACTCGTTGGCGCAATAAATCTCGATAAATTACCCGGAACCGAGCACGAGCTGAATTGTAGCGATGACGTAAATTTTAACAGCGAAGGGAAATTCCATCCCTGCGAGTTGAAACCAGCTTAGGGGAGGTTATACGATATTGAATTTATCTCAAAGCGTGAGTGCGTAAAAGGAAAAAGTGACAAAGCCGAGATAAGACAATTTTATAAAGAGGAGAAACATAGCAGCAGGATCTACGACGATATTAAATTCGCTTTTATACAAACTTAAATCGACAAAAAATGTGTAAACAGAGTATCAAACATTGAGAACTAATCACATTACATTCGCGTTAGACTAAATTCATTTTGTCATTATTTAAAGTACACTCTGGATACAGATGAATCTTTAATACAACCTTTAATATCATAAATCTCACGCTTACGCGCAACCAAACTGAAAAACTTGGAATGGGTCGATGAAGGATAATCGATTCGTATATGGTAACGAGAAAATGTGCGAAGGTAAAGCTTTCGCGATACGAGAAACTTCGCTGAATACCAATTCACCTGAGAAATATTAATATCGAACAACATAATGCCCGCGTGACAATGAATTTCATAGGAAGCCAAACGCTGCCGTCAATAAACACGGAACAATTACGCATTATCACGCTTCGGCTCGTACTGAAGTAGTCCTCCTCGGGCGTTCACTTCTTCCTTTTTCCCCTGTTTCGCAGTTTAGTGGCGGCATAGAGCGAGGCATTTTTGCGCGACGAGAACGACGGCAACGTTGAGGAGGATAAGGGCGCAGCCACAGCGACGCAGGCAGGCGTTGTATGGCTATTTGAACACTTTCGCCATAAATTCGCGCGAGAGGGTACTCGAGTCTCGTTCGCGCCGCGCAATGCGCCGATCTTTCTCCTTTTTCGCATTACCGTTTTGTCCTCGTCTCTCGTCTTGCCTCCTCGCGCGTACTGTTTGTACTTACAGCGGCAGCGTATCGCGCCTTTCGACCGATTCGAGGCTCGTTAGCGTGGCTCGAGTGCCAGGAGTTTTAGCCGACCTTCGAAAAAGCGACGGGCAACCTGCGACAGAGAACGAGAGAGAACGTGGAGACCGAGGAAGGGAAGGTTTGGAGTGAAAGGCGTGGAGAACAAGAAACAAAGCGACAATAAACATGAGTCACGGTGGTAATTAAAAAGTTAAAGCTGCTAAGTAGCAATGCAATCGTGAAGGCAGGGTAAACTACAGAAGAGAAAGAGAGAGAGAGAGACTGACAGAACTGCAGAAGGAATAAGGCAAGATATTTTGAGTGGGAGATATATGCACAAATAGAGTACAAGTTGATGGGAAATATTACCCACTATTGGAAATATATTTTGTAGAATGCTGAAGAGTTAACACTTCATACTCGAGAATATATAAGTGAGAAAATTAGTTTTCCCGGGAGTTCGTAAACATCCAATCCTTCCCCGATAGTATTACGATAGACCCAGAAATCATATTCCTGTAAATACCTCTTGCGAATTAATGAAGGCAAATTCGACCGCGTTTTCCAATAATTTGCACAGATTTCATACCGCAAAGAAAGTAAAAAGAAGTCCTACTAACGTAAAAGAGGAGCAAAGAGTATTCTCTTGTTTTAAATCCATACAGAAAGGACATAGACACCGTTGACAGTTAGTTCTTCGAATAACAGAAGTATTTAGTAAACTCCAATTACTAGCATTGTTGGGCTCCGTCTAATGCGAGTTGCCTGTTTAGTCTACATCCGCTGAGAATTCGTTCTACGTATAATTCCCATCTTTGTACCACTACACAGCCAGGCTTTTGCCTCTACGAACTCTATTTCCGCAGAAATCTTGTCATCGTCAACTCTTCTTTTATTTTTTGTGTAACAATTACTGTTTCTATCTACTTGCAGGACGTTTTCGTTTCTCTTTCCTTCATCTTTTCCCGCTTTTCCTTCTTACAGAGTAAAGAATGTCGGTGAGCCACTACAACAACAGCAACTCGAGAAACTTTTCAGACTGCCGATTTCTCGGTGTCGCGGACGTAGCACGATGAGAAATCTTCACGAAGATGAATTCGCGTGCGATCAAAGAAGCGTTGCCTCCGTTCGTTCCTTCTTCCGTTACGTTTGCCCCCTATTCTTCATTGCCGACAGCTTGGTATTACAAAGCGAAGAAGGTGTAACGAAAACGAAGAATAAAGCTGTAGGCGAAAGTTTTCTTTCGATTTATTACTGGGGAAAAAAAAGAAAGCGGATTACGCGATTGTAGTGGTAACGGAGTCTGGGAGAACGGGGAATGAACGAATTCATTTCGTCGATGCGCGAGAGGCGGAAATGAAAAATCAGAAAAGCGGGAAGTGTTAACAAATTTAATGCTTGAGGCAGAAAAAGAGAAAGCTGAGGTAAGAAGGATTCCGCGAACAGAACCATGAGAATTTCTCATCGGAACTTCGGAATTCCGTTTTTCTCTTTTTCGTCGCGCGACCCGTTTGCCGCTGGCTTCGCCACGATTACCCACGGAACGGATTTAAAACAGCATTTGCACCGGTTCCGCGAGACCACTTAATCCATTTATTTATAACTATATCAGAAGACCATCGTGTATGCGTCTAAATACCAACGAAATAACACAGAGGATCCAGCGAACGAAATCTCTTCAAGTTTATCTTAACGAAGTTAAGATAAGTGTAATGTGATAAGATATTAGAGTACAATTTATTTTATACATCGTTTCAATTCTAGTGCAATGCGCGTTTATGAAATTGCATTGTAGAAATAAAATACCCCTCACCAAGCAATTTGATAATTGCATATCGTGTCCTCGAATTTGAAACAGGCTTAAAAAATGTAAGCGAAGAATTAAACGCTCTTTGTTGCCGCCTTTTGTACACTCCCTTCGACAATGGTAATGCAACAAGGTATCAAGATATCTATACAAATATCAAGCGGCAAAATCATACTCTTTGGAGAATATAAAGGCTGCCAAATAATCCTGCTAAACTCCACAGTTTTATTCCAGTTAAAGAAATACAAGGCCATAAATTTACGACTAAAATATGAATGTGGACCTTATTTTTTTTCCCCCCCGATTGACGTGTGCTGGTGGAACAAGATTGTCACCGGTAAGGCAAAACGAGGGAAGGCCGGCCTCTCGAATACGGCGCAGAAGAGCCTCATCAAACTGAAATTTCGCCAGGGTCTTATCCCAAATTCATCGTTGCAATAAACTCCACGTTACAGCTTGTACACGACTAGTGCCTACTTCACTCCAGAACCGAGGGATGACGGCACCGAAACGCAAGACGTGGCGTGGCGAGAAACAGGAAAGGAGGAAAGAAGCGCGGGGGTGGGCCGACGTTAGGGGTAGAAACTCCGTAGGCAAAGCAGCAGTCTCGAAGTTCTACAGAGTGGCCCGGGCGCGAAATGTATATTTAATACCGTCATTCTAGAAAGCAACGGACCTGGCCGTTTATATTTCAGTGCTTCGTAGAATTGTTCGGTACTTCTTTCCAACCGACCCCTCGACACGGGGCTGCTTTATTTTCAACGCGATCGAACGAGAAAAACGTGTAACATTAGTGTTGCCTACGCGAACAGATTCTGTTTTGCTTCTACTTTTTTTCTTCTTAATTCGTCTTGCAATTAGCAGAGCCTTCGTGGGAAAGAAATTGGAATAAAATATGGTCAAAGAAAATTGAAGCTGCTTCGATGGATTCGTAAACCTGCTCTATTTCTCCATTTCCTTCAGCAAAGAAAAAAAACAGCACGAAGAGCGGTAGCCGGGTAAGATCTCTTAATTTTGCGTCGACATGACGCCGGTTCCCACATCGTAATAAGGGCAAGGCAAAAATAAAAGGAGCTGAATGAGAAGTTTTTAATCATCCACCGTATTCCCCAGCCTGTCTGAACGCGGCTCTGTCTGAACACTGTATTTCTAGGTCACCGAGAAAACTCCCGGCAGGGAAATAATTTTGGAAAACTACGTGGGACGGTTTCATTTGATATTGTTCGAAGACATGGTCGCTGTTCAGTACTTCAAATTTGTTCGCTTGATTAAGGCAATGCAGTGATCGACAGTCTCGTTTACTTATAATTCGCAAAGAAGTATATTTGGTAATTCCAATGCGTAACTATGAAAGGTTCGAAGAATTAACTACGCAGCGCACGCGAAGAAAGTGTTATAGATTAATAAAAATTCGAACTCTGCGGTTTGTGTTTTATATGCTGTCGTGAAATAGATCTTTCCCGTCAGATAAATAACTTTTATTAAACTATAAAATATACCTTTGAATTCAATAGTGGTATAAAACCACGGGACACGAAATATTCTCAGGCTAAAAATTCCGGCGAATCAATGTTCGAAATATAAACTTTGAAGCCATTTTTTCAATTTCCATCTAGAATCTTATATCTCCTATGAAAACTAGTCTGTAAGTTAAAAACTTGTAAATACTGCAGCTACCCAGACATCAAATTATATTAAGGATCAACGGAGTCTCGCACTGCTTTAAATTACTAACAAGTGTACGAATTAACTATTGTCCCCGTGTATTTAAAATTGTCACACGTCGCATTGCCATCTTTCACCCGGAAACGAATTTTTCGAGCGTCGCTGCAAAATTGACAAATCAAAGTACAGCCACACTGACAATAATGCTCCAAGTAAAACATGCTACCCATTATTATCCCAATTTGTGAACACAAGAGGTGTGCATATCTTCCGGATGCGCCCAATACTCACCGACAGGCGCCCAGCCTTCTCCGTCGCAGGCATCAGCAAACTCAGAGCAAAGCCCAGCAATGGTGATATCTCATCCGCGGCTTTACAGCCGTGTAAATTTCGCAGAGGGCTTCTTAATACTTTACTGCCGTCATGTAAACGTAAAACCGCCCCCGCGTTCCAATCTCACAGAGTTGCAGTCGTCGTTGGGGTTTCCTGGTCTGATGCGATGCGGTTGCCCCGGAACGCGTAGGTGGTATCCGACAGTATCGTGTATCCTGATCTCGTTCCGGATTGGGCGATGGTTTATTGGACGTACCGGTGTTTTATAGATTCCGATTTTCTCTGACCCGCAGAAACTACTTGAGCTTTTCTCGTTCGACCTTTACCCTTTTCCCATTTCTATCTACCTGAGTGTGTACACCACTACGTACAAACTGTTCGGCCAGGAACGTTTCGTTCTCTGCTCAACGATTCTCCGATCGATGTAAAACGTTGGTTCTTTCTTTAGTTGCCTGGAGTCGTACGCTGTTCTTTTGTATTTTTGGATCTTCCCCTTGTCTTTATAGGGAAAACTGTAGTGCATACTGAAATGGTGGGTTTGGATAAAGGATCGAATGTGACTTGACCGATTTTATCTTTGGATACATGCATCGGGGAAAAGATTACGAAGCTCTGAGTGAGTCGTAAGCATTTCTTTCAGTTCACCGTCAAATCGCAACTGTCCGTTTCGTTCTGTAACTTTCAAAGGCGCTTTCAATCTCATTAGATTAGAACAAGGTATCCGAATGGGAAGCGTTGTATTTATCCCTGCATTCTTTCAATTCTCACGCGTCAGACGGTAATTGGACCTATAGTACCTATACATGTATATGTATAAAGAAATACAAGAAAACTTGCAATCTAATTGACCGCTGCAATACAGCAACACGATACACGAAGGATCCAAAACTTCGAGAACTTTATCAAGAAACTTTGCGAACGTACTATTATTCTGCAATCGGAGGAAAGAAGAAGAAGTGGAAACTCGCGCTCCTATTCAAAAACTATGGCCACGTGTATTACTCTCGCATCAATCTTATGCCCAATGTTTTTCCACAACATTGAGCATTCAGTGTTCTAATTCCATGGTGCAGCCCGCGAAGTTATGGTACCCTCGAAGTAAGAAAATTACAGGCTACGGATGATTCGCTCCACGTGCTTTAGTAAGCATGGCGCCAAAGCTTCTGCAAGATGCACGAGCTAGACATGCTCGACCCCGGTCGTCCATTCGGGCACCACGTGTTACAACTCGCTTGAAATGTATGGGAGCATGGAACGTCCCATAGGACTGACGCACGGCCTCGAAACTTTTCCTTCCCCTTATGAAATTGTAACGTAGACACGGATTAGCATGGGGCCATTGTCTGCCTGAACGCGAGGGAGAAACGCACGATTTCGCGTGACGCGTCGCGCGACGCTTCGATAGTATCGAATCGATCGACGCTACACGAGATGAACGAACTGAAACTACGTTTTCTGATTCCATTCTGATTGCTCCCCCTTTTTATCGGTTTATAATGGTTCCGATGTAAGTCGGTGAAATTGATGGAAGTGACGATTGTTCCCTCCCGCAAGACAATTCTGTCACGCTGAAACGCTTCATTATGGAAATAGATAACGGACGAAATATTCCGTCGCTGATGAGGTAATTCAGTGCACAGGTTTACAAAATGAACTCGCGGCCTTCTGGATTACCATTGATTGATTGTCTCTTTGATTATTGCAGCACGCCGGTGTACCTTGTGCTCGGTGTTCAATTCCCCGGGATTTTGTAACAAATTGACAATTTTGACACTGCCGGATGGGACTGTTCAACTAATGGAATAATAATTACTATTAGAATGGCCAAAACTATTATATTACGAAGGTAGCACTGATATTAATCGTTTTCTTTTGTAACTCTACGTATAAGCAACGAAAATAATGAATCTTTGATGATGTTCTAATGCCACAATTATAACTTTAAGAAATTGATATGGATCGATAGTCCTGCTTTTTTAAAAAATGAGATATCACATAGTTTGTGATTAATTTAGTGTAAACGTTTTATTTATAATTAGTAAAAGAACAACAAAAAATGGACTTGCACCAATTTTAAAATAAACGGTCCATGTATCTGACACATCTGTAATTATACACTATAACATTCCAGACATTTATCAAATACTTTAATTATGTACAAATTGCGTTTACACTTCTTTCAATTGAAACACCAAATCCCAATATACATCACCTGACCTGAACCACAATCTATAAAAGGACTACCTTCCAGCCTCAACAATAATTTTTCTTACCTTCAACTTATTAGTACACAACAAGGCACCGTATCTCCACGGGACCACCGCGACCAAAAGAAGCAGTATCCAGAGGGTTGAAAGTGTCTTTGTGCGTAGCAATTTATCTCCACTTCTCTCGCACCGGAACAAGATATACCATTCTGTGATCCGTACCCAAACCGCAATTGCTATGCATGTATGCAAAACGTGAAATTGCATCAAGCCGTACTAGGCCCCCTTTCTTACATTCTCCGGTGCAGTTCTTTTTCCTTTTTCGTTTTTTGCCTTGCAGTTCACCACCACGTAACATAACGGCCCCCTACCCCTGGCTAGCGCGAAACACCCCTGGGAGTTTGTCACGAGGGGGGGTGGCCGGCTCTGTGGTCTGGCTGAGCCTGCGCTAACGTTTTACGGCTGCGTTACCACGCCACTACCGCGAGTAAAATCGAAATCCCATTCTCGTTAATTCTCCATGGAATCGAACCCTGCGGTGGCAGCGTCGACCTCGCAATGGGATTTCATTGTAACTGTGCCCGCCTCTGGACTGGCCAACTTTCGCGAATTTTTCATACCCTCCCCTACTTGAGCAAAGGGGGAGGTCGGGTTAACCCGGTTGCCCGCGGTTTACTTTCTTGCGGCAAGCATGTAAAGTTTCGAGAAGAAAGCTGTGCACCAAAATGGCGAATCGTCGGTCGTTCCCTGGCGAATCTAATTTCGTAGCGACACCGGGGGGCCGGGGACTTGAACGAACAGATGGACCGAGCTTCCACGGAATGGTAGTTTGCATTTATTAATGATAAGATTGAGATCGGATGGGAATTGGCCGAGGGTTTAAATTATTCCCTCGTTCTTATGCGGATTCCAGTGAGGTCCCCTTTTGTTTCGCGCCATGACGCGACGCGACGGTACGGGGAACGAAGTAGATTAAAATTCAACTTGAGGCAATTATCCTTTCGTTTGCCGATCGAAACGAGAATCTTAGTCTGATTATTCTTTAACGATAGCGGCAAGGGAAGGTGGTGTTTCCTAGGGTAGATTGGTGACGGCGGTTGATATAGGGGTTGAAAACCGAGTGCAAATATTGGACGTGTTAATGTTTCGTCACGTCCTGATAGTGGCGCGGTGAGCAAAGTCGATACCGCATTCTCTCGGAATTCTCTATGGAACTAAACTCTGCGGCAACGTCAACCTCGCGATGGAATTTTATTATAACCGTCGCGCCGGAACCATTCGTGCTGGGTAACTTTCAACGCGATGCGACCTAATAACGTGACGGGATATGAAATAAGGTTCTCGCGAGTCCATTCTCATGTTCGATAGGAACATACAGAATTACAGGCATGAAACTCACAAAAGGAGGATCTGCGTGTTCGAAAATCAATGAAATAATCTTATCGATGCCCTGGATAAGATTCAAACTGGGTAAATCAAAATACTCTGAATAAAACTAAAGTGAGTGGTTAAACGATCTGTTATTCCGTATTAATAGAAACTTAAAATGAAAGTATAACAATATTCTCCCTCATTACCAATCCAATTGGCATGTCAATGTTCTATGAAAACAATTTCAGTTCCACCTTCACTCGGTACAAAGGAACCCACCATTAAGAATCGACGGGAGAGGCGCGGGAAATACGATACATGACTGTTTCACGCGCTTCAATTTACCATTCGCAAAACCGGACCAACAATCATAATTAAAGAAAAAAAACCTCACTGGAAACACGATCCATAGCGAGCTATGCATAGGGGCTTGGGGGAAAGAATGAAACTCGAGCGTTATCCTTTTTCCAGCTATGAACGTCCCTAGTCCAGTGATCGCGTGTTATTCTCCGCTTTTAAATTATTTTTTCGTGTCGTCACAATCGTCACATCTGGCCATAGAAGCAACTGGACCACGGTTGGTTCGGTCTCTACGCCCTCTTTCTCTATCTCTCTCTCTCTCTCTCTCCCCTTCGCGTTTTTTTTCATCCTCCATTTGGGGTGGTTTTCGGTTTCGCGACAGGTGGCACGACCAACGATACGCTGGCCGAATAATTGCATTTTCGAATCGTCCTTTCCTCCTCTATATGGTGGAGCGTCGTTTCACCGTTCTTTGTACCCGACCGTGGAGCCTGTATCGAGAAAGACATTTTTTTTCTTCCCGTCGAAACTCTTCTCCACCCCGGGGAGAATCTAGCGGAATTGAATAGTCCGATTTCAATGGACTGTAGAAGGTAAAGATTCGTGAAAAGCTAGTCGTCTATGTTACGTTCGATACCTCGATAATTTTTTCTTTACGTTCCCTTTATTTTTCGCTTGTTTAGGTCGCTTTCACCTTTCTGCTCGTTAGGCAAGGTGATTTAACGAATCATGTATTGTACGCGGTGGTTGAAAGCGTTCACCGGCATGCGTGTGTCGCGCATCGTTCTAGTGTAACGTCGGCTTTTCAATTTATTGGCTACAATCCACTCGAAATTTAATAACGTTCCGTGCGCTCGTTATCCACGCTTGTCGCCAATAACTACAGCTCTTCTTGTTCCAACGAATACAAACACTTTGCCGCGGCGCGTTCCACGCAAGCTCGTCCGCAATATCGAACGATAATGACTTAGATTAAGAATGATCACACTAGCGTTACACATGTACTACTATTGTACACAAAGGGCTTCGGCCCGTTCAATTGAATAAATAAATAAATAAATATCGCACGGAAAAACGACGTAACTGTACAATCGTCTTTTTGACGTGCTTTACGATCGATCGAGGTAATGTACTTTCCTTGTATCGAAAGGGATAAAGGTTGATATTTTAACGATACCGGTTAATAATTCATTTTGAATTAATTGTTAAATATGTATATTATGCATAGAATAGTGTCCGTACTTACTAATTACTAATTAGCCAATTTTTGTATGTATTAGTAATAATTGACCAGTTTGCGGGCAAAGTATAATAGGCCTATAATAATATTTCTGCCAGTTGAGTTGATTTGATCACAAATGCATACAAGGGATGCAAGTAATTATTTCAATTTGAAGAACTGTGAATTGTGGCGTCGGTCTTCTTTATTCCTTTCCCACTCGTATTACCGTCGCAGCTTCTATCAGTGCCACGGAAAACGTAAAACGTAAAACAGAGAAAACAGAAACGAAAATAACAAGATATCGTAAGAAGACAGCTCTAAGAGAAAAGAAGACCTTCTCAAAACTGTGTCCACAAGAATCAACTCCACAGTACCCATAACCCTTCAATCGAAAATTCGTTTGCCAAAATGAATTCTATGGACGTCACTGGCGCGCAATTCCCTCTCAGCGTCGAAGGTACAAATCGAAAGTGAGACCCGTTGGCCGTTCAAGATAACCCGTTATCGAGGTCCAACTCGATCGTGGACAAAGGAACGGATAGAAACGAAGAACGGCGAAAGAACCAACGGAATGAAGCTTAATGGCAATTTCGATGGGGGCGTTTCCCGTAACAGGCAGAAAGAAGACAAAAGAATGAACAAGTGAGATTTCCACGGATCGGATTTCGGACTCCCTAAAAACCATTGCAGCGTAACCGACGGAGGAAAGTGGCGTGCATCCGGCCACTTCGAGACCCGCGATCCGATGTACACGGCTAAAAAGCAATTTTCCTTTCCTGACAATGCCCAACAAATCGGGGTGCAGGCGACCACGGGCAGTGTCGCCGTCGCCGACGCGACGTTGGCCTCGACAAAGCAATTTCAATTCAATCTCCGCGAACGGACCAACGATCGCATCCGTGGACGCGATTTGCGCCGCTCAACGGATAGCGCACCTGTGCGCGCGAAAAGTATAACGATACGCGGCCCGTCGAGATGCTAAACGAATACAGGGATCGGCTCAAAGCGAGGAATAAAGAAGATCAGCGGAGGTTCCATTGGTAAAATCGTTACTCTGGACCGACTCGACGCATCGGTCTGTTTCTCTCTTGCTTTGCGTGGGGTGGAATAGAGTGCTGCTGATATTACCTGCAAAGTCATTATGGGTGAATCTTCTACGGTTTCTGGTTACTAGAATCTGGCAGATGAACGCTGTGGATTTTAGAAGAATAACGTAGAGGTCGTCTATGCTACATATGGTTAAATACGATTGGCGATATTGTATTCCTTAACAACGTTATGCCAAATTTGTCAGGTAATATACAAGTAGCTAGAACTTCCTATTTTCGGCTCGTTTCATTTTCCGAGGGCAACGAAATTAATAGCGACAAAGAGACCTCCATACCACGAAGTGGACTCGTGTTCTACACGTAAAACATTGAAAAAGTGCAAATTCATTCAGACGAATCAAAGCTAACAGCAGACAGCTACTCGGCTAAACATATTTAACAACAGGAACGAACTATTTATAAAACAAAAAATCCGCCTGCTTCCAAGCATCAAGCTTTCAAAGGGACCTAAACCACCTGGTCTAAAATGGACAAAAAAGGTGTCCCGCGAAATGTCACCGAATTTCACCGCGACGCCGACGTTCAGTCCATTTTCAGCCGGCGTGCATTAACCTGAACGTCGATTGTTCGACGCGCAGTGCCGCGGGATCGCGCGTACATTCGAGCGGAATGGAAAGGAAAGCCGGGTGAAAGAGTGCGTGAAAAAATCGGGATACGCACCGTTCGTCTACAATGGATCGCTTAGCGGCCGGTCGGAGTCGTCAGCTGTCGCGATGATGTAGGCGACGTTTCGTCCGGCGTGATTGACAGTTTTATGGGGAACACCGTGGACCGTTTCTGGATTTACGAGCAGCGCCACATTTTATCGTCCTACACGAGGGGGTCAAGCGTTACGCGACGTTTGATTCCAATCGAGGCGTGATTCGCTACGACAGAAGGCGGTCTTCGAACGTGTCTACCATTGTTCGTTATTTAAGGGAATTAGGAATAGAACGACGATACGAGTTTGGTTTGTTCAAATGACGCGCGAGGATGCGTAACAGCAGTCGTAAGATTCTGGACGCAGATTTACTTTTACGACGTTGCAGGGAACTCGTGGAGACCTGCGGTTATAAATGTAAATTACTACTTTTGTTGTCTCGTTGCCAGCTGGGCGATCCCTGCGTATGTCGAGGAGAAACAGTAGGGGGTACAACGGGCGACCCAGTAAAGGGGAAGATGGTTGCACGAAATTGGAGTTGATATTGTATTTGTTTGAATTGTGGCGTGCAGTTCGAATGTTACACATTGCCGAAAAATATGTATGTATGTACATATGTATATGTATATACTGCATGTTTGTTTAAGGAAGGTTTAAAGAATACAACAGTTCTTTGCTGAGAACGATTTCGAATGTTTTGAACGGTCTATTATAATTTGTATGAAACCAGTGCTTCACGCTTATGTTAGCAACCAACATGGAGTAGAAGTTCGAAGCTTAGTTATTCAAATTATTTTGCACAAATTTGTTTTCACAAAACATGAGGTGACGTAAGATTGTTCAAAGAATCGAGATCTAGAGCGGTTTTGCGATATTTTGTCAAGAACATACAGAGATTATTCAAGCAAATATAGAAATGGGTACCCGGTTGCTAACATAAGTGTTAAAATATATTAAATTATTTATATAACAATGGCTGGCATGCTCGTAAAATATGTACATGCTTGTTTCTATACATCAAAAGTAATTTCAATGTTAATATCACCGATTTTATGGAAATGCACTGAGGTAAATCATTGCAATATGAATTATTATCAATCGAATTATGATTGTCAGGTATTTTAATATATGAACACGTTTAAATAAATGTTCATTTATTCATTATTTCGAATGTAGATTGTCCAGTAGCTTGTTCATTAACGACGACGAACCGGTATTCAACACTATATTCAGTTCGAAATTTGTATTATGTATTCATTTAGATTTATTTAAAGACAGACATCGTAAAATATGTTGGCTAGTAATTTTACTTGGCTTCATTCACTAGCTTTTCTTTTATTTGAACATTTTACTTACTGCCAAAAATGATCATTAGTCATAAAAAAAAATTCTTTATACGGGTCTTCTATTTTCATGACCACTTACATAGATACTACTTGATCAAGGTAAGAGTACTTCGAACTTTTCACTTGGAACTGCCCCCGTTTGCCGTAGAACTTTTCAAGCCGGCATTAAAAGTTATTACACGCTATGATTAGATATTCGAGGCTACGTAAAATTACAGAAATTAAACTATCAACAATAAGTCGTTCGTACTGGAATAAAAAACATTTAATATCGCGAGAGACTTGAATTTGTAGAAATTACAACCATTGAACTTCAAATTATACCAAAGTCTGCAACCCATTAAACGTAACATATATCTTGTAGTAATAATAATTATAAAGCTTATCTATTCGTCATCCTAAATGCTGTGATCATTATAATTATCACTTTAAACATTTCGCGTCTCCTAGTTAAATTAAAGACCCAAGCAATGATCGAATTATCAAAAGAAGATGGAAACAAATTCACAAGTGAACCACTCACCTCGCAATTGGAATGGCTGATGTTGCTCAGATTCAGCCTAAACACCTTATCCCTGTAACAAGCAAGAAAGTCCAAAATGATTAAAGGTCAGCGCAACAATTCGCATTAAACGCTACGATAGTCGAAAGCTTGGGGGTGTAAATTTTCATTCCGTACGTCCGCGAGATACATTACTCCGACTCGATTCGAGCTTGCCTTATCTGCCCCGGTTATATATGGTTGTGTACGAGCGTGTGGCACTTTGCTTACGGCATTCTGGCCCAATGGAACTGCTCGCGAACGCCACGGAATTTCTATGAGCATCGAAGGGGAAGCCGAAACCCTCGTCCCCTATTTTCCAACCCCGTTCCTACTTCTTCCCCGACGGATCTCGAACTTTCTTCGTTTCCGGTCTATCGCTTGCTTTTTATTAGGATTTCCTCCTTTGAACCACGATCCTTCTACTCATTCAGGGATATCGAACGAAATAAATACACGTACAAGGGGTATGTAGTAAAGAACGAAGGTAACGAGGGTTTTCTTTCGAAACCTTTTCGTGCTTCACCGGATAAGATTTGCTCGCTGAAATTCCATCGCGTTAAGCTGCACGCTTTTATAACGTCCAAGCGACGTGTTCCCTTGAACGTCTCATCTGCGAGAAATGAGAATTTAGGACGATCGAAGCACGGGCTGGTTCGATTACACGCCCCTCGTAGACATGCTTAATTTTCTGCCGCGTCTTCGGTAGACTGAAGATTCTATCCGAACGAACGAACTTTCAGTTGGTCGACCTAGAAATTGAAACGGAGAAACGCGAAGTTCTTGGGCTTGCTTTTCTGCAACGCGAATCGTTACGGGGACTGGTTAACGAGAGTTCATCGATGTAGCACCACTGAAATAGATTGTTATAAATCCTGCTAAACCAGTTTTGTAAAACGAGAAATCAAATTCAAAATAAACAAAAATCTCTGCACATATTGTAGTAATAATTCGCTCGTAAAATTCGTCGAACTAAATCTAATCATTCGCAAAAGTCCACACCAATTCATCATCAATTCAAACAGAAACATATTTACGATTTCGCGTTGCAGCTAAGCAAAGATGTGTCCGTTGCAAACAAAAACGCGTGTACGTGATTTAGTAAATCGAATTGGCGCCCGTACCGAAATGTTTCGCAACATTAGCGCCGGCGTACCGCATAACTTTATTCCAATAACCATTCATCATCGGCCTTCAATAGAAACAGGCAGTCAAATGGAATGCGGAAAGGCGAAGAAGAGAGGAAAAAAATGGAAGAAAAAACCAAGACGAAGGGAAGAAAGGGGAACGAAACGGAAAAGCCAGCCGGTTAGTTCGCCCTTCAAGCTTTCCTTCTACATTCATCCTGCGCACGCCGCCGTGAAAAAGTAAATAGCGACGTGGAAAAACAAATCCGTACTTCGGAATTCGGCTTCTCGCTCTGGAGAACTTACCGAGGGCTGAGCGAGCAGGTGGGTGGGTAAGGCGTGGCGGAACCTAGTACGTGCGAACTCGTCGGTCGAGACAACCGGAACGGAGGAAAAAAAAATTTTGTACGAAAGCAATTTGCAGGGGGTGATCGATGGCGACGGGAACGAGAGCGTAAAGTCATCGTGTTTTCGATTTAAAAAAAAAACCGCCCAGTCAGCTTTGAATCGCCGGACCCTGGCCCCGATCCTTTTCGTGACGCCCGTGGAGAATTTCTCGAGATCCCTTTTCCTTTCGTCCTGTAATTCCTCTCATTATCCACTCGAGAGTTACTTGCAGGAATTCTGATAGAATCGTGGGCGTTGAACGATTATAAGATTTTTGCACCGGGTCCTTTTCTATTCCGCCTTGTTTCACTTCTTTTTTTTATTATTCCTCTCCATATTTGATGGTTTATATTAAACGGGATTAAATAGATACTTATTGTTGGGGTTTTGCAGTTCATTTGGATCGGAGATCTTTCGTAATTATGTATATCGTATTGAGAGAAGAAATATTTGGAGTAAGTATGACTTGATCATTCCATTTTTTTTATTAAACGTGATAAAAAATATATCCACCACTTTTATTCATATTAATGAATTAGTGAACAAGGAATGTCCGATACATACAGTGGGTTAAAAAATTATTAATACAGTGCATTAGTTTCACTTGTATTATTTTGGTGTCACCAAAATGTTGAGGTTTAGACAATTATTCCTAAAACAATATACATAGATATGAAGCACATCTATTACACTTTAAAATAATCTAGACTGTTTTAGGAATAATTGTCGTAACACCAATTAATGCACTCTATGAATACTTTTTTGGCCCACTGTAAAAATCAATAGATAAGATTTATATAAGAGGAATTTGTAACTCAATCGGGTACATCGGCACCAATAGCAATAAAAATCGACAATAAAAATTATAACGATATGCTTTTTGTAAAAAATTAAGAAATTTCAATAACCTATATAATTTTCTTTTTCGATCTGGATATTGTACCAGAATTTCGTAAGCTATCAGTGGATTAATATTGGAATGTAGCTTCACACGAACATGGAACTATACTTTCCGCAGGCTTGGAAAGAAACCGGTTTCGCTGGTAAAATAGAAACGCGTCGTTATCGAACTTCGTGTTGTATGTGACGTGACAGACAGCTCCGACTTGCGATGCATTATCCGACGCATCGAGATACATTCCCCATCGCTACCCTTAAATTTTCGATGACGAAACGTATAGCAGGTGTCTGGAAAGAGATATCCTTGCTAGGTGCAATAGCTAGCCCTGCCAGGATTATTGTATGCTTCTTTGTTTAATAAATACAATCAGGAGACTTTGATAATTCGTGTTATGACTCACTGATTAAATATAATAATCATGCCTCTCAATGAACCACAACTTTTATTTTGAAGCGATATTGACATTTTTGAAACGATAGGCAATTTGGAAAAGGGGAACTGTAATTATAGAATATAAAATAAGTAAACAGTGTTACTACTTGATATTCTGTTATTTTACATTCGTTTAATGTTTTCCTATATTTTTGAACTTAGGTTGAATCATTTTTCTGTTAAGGTTTCGTATTTTAAAAAAGAAAACTTATGTAACATTTGCCAGTAGAGCCCAAAGTTTGATTTTCATGACATTTGCCGCCCCATTCGTTAATTAAAAACGAATCGAACGTGACCCAGTTGCACAGAATATTAATACCATCGATGGATTCCCTCTGATTTTCGAAACATTTCATTATTTCCGTTACCGATGGAAGCACTGTTCCCGTTTTGAAACATAATATAATAAAGAAAAACAATAAGGCAAGCCGTTTCTTTGGATAAACGCATCAGATTCTGTTATCCAAGATTTCACAATTAAAAAACAATCTACCATCTTTCGTTTGAAATTCACATTGCAGCGTTTATATTAAAATCTTCCAACCAAACGAGTTTCATGTATCCATACCTAACCAAAAATATAATTTCAATGTGAGAAAGTGTTTCCAAGTACATACACACATCTATCGATATAAGAGGCGCGATGATATTATTTGTCCTAATATGCAATATATTAAAATGTGTACTTGTAATTTATTGTTGATTTTATTCGAAGAAAAGATATTCAAAATGACCTGAAGTGTTCTAATAATTTCCTAAAGCGATTATCGAGGTTTCTAACGCTATCCATACAACAGTGTACTACGCTTATCGGTTTTGAGCGCGCAAGCTGTATTATGGTGTATCAATTACTAGATCGGTCCGGTCTGATCACGTGCAAAATCTAAAGTCGTCCGTCGGATTTCAACTGATTCGTTAAATGTGCTTGCCCTGTTTCCTGAATTGTAGAACACCGTTGCCCGTTTAACTATATAAAATATAATGGAATCGCTTAACAATACATTTCGATAAAAAGAGTTTTGTATCAAGAAGGCTTCAACGAATTTCTATTTTCAGAACAACAGTAACAACATTGCTTTTCATTGTCGCGAATAACTGTTTCTTCTAGTATTGGATTTTCATCTAGGTGTTGGATTATATAAAATCACCACACTCGAAGTACCAATATTTTGAAAAATAATGTAGTGTCACAGAGTTGTTTAATCAGCTAAATCAATTAGTAACTCCAGAACTAAAAGCCCAAGAGTGACCTGTTATAATATTTCCGCCATAATATTTAAGTAACTACGATGCAAGTAGACGATCAAATATAAATATAGAAAACCGATTGATTAAACTCGTGGCAGGATAAGCACGCACTTGCATTGTTCCAAAAATAGTATCGGTTTCCCGCGACAAGCCTTCATTTTCATTAAGAGCAGTTCCGGCTCGTGTTCGTAGGTCGATGCACCAATGACGTATGTTGAATTAGAATAGTGAACGAACCGTGACATGAACTGAATTGGACTCTATTTGACGAACGGAGCGCAATGCATCTCATTATTCGGACGACAAAGGAGCTTCGAGTTACCTGAGCGAAACAAAGTTAAGTGAGCTCGCGTGAACTTTTATGAACCGGTAATACACGTATAAATATGCTTTCCTACGTTGCTTATTCTTCATATTATATTCTTCCTTCGTATATTGCTTGACAAATGATTTATGAACAAATTATACACCAACGTCATGTAACGCATGTTATTAAACCTCGACAAAATTGCTACACGAAAAATCTATAATAATACATTACAAATATGGGAGGAGATGATAAAGAAAGTTAGCAAAGCTGATCAGCGCAATTTTTTCACAGCACCAGCCTATCGATACTGGAAGACGAATATTCGCATGGACATTCAAACTTTAAACTCGTCCAGCCCATCATCATAAAAACCACTCGTCAGTACCATGAATTCTTATCCCCCGTCGATCGATGCGCCGAAAGGACGGCACGTAAATTCCCCGCGATAATACCCCGAAGGGGTTTGAAAAAAACGGCAGAAAAATGGAGGGATCCGCGAGGAAATAACGGATCGAGTGAAGAGTGAAACGGGTAGGGCCCGCAAAAGTTGATTTCCATAAAATCACGAGAGACACGAGGAACAACCTTAAGCGGTCGCCGTTCTTCGCGATTAGAACGCGTTCAGGATCGGACATTGTTCTCATCGCCATGCAATTTTACGAACACAAAACTCGAACAAGCAGTGCAACACGTCGAAATTCTTTTCTTTTCTCCTCAACTCGGCAACATGGTACAGATCCTGATAATTGGAAGCGTTCAATTAACGCGCCTTAATTGTGGAGCGTACCGCAACGCGGCCGCCGACTCTCGAACTACAATTAATGGGTATCACCTTTCTAATTAACGAGGCACGATGCTCACGTGTAGTATCGATCTTCTCCCGGGATAAAAAGGGATCATAGAAGACAAGGGGGAGGAGTGCGCTGTGTAGCATGATGGGGATACGGTTGGATACATGCTCAAGGCTCGTTCGCACACTGTGAGACGCGAACAAATTCGCGTGGAGCGAAATCTTAATCGCCGCCACTTGTCGCCATCAATGGCGACGTTAAAGTGCGTCGATTTAACACTTTTGCCGTTTTCCCTCCTTTTCCTCCCTTTTCACGCCTTCATTTTTTCGTCGGCTCTCCACATACCTTATAGTGTTTTTCTGAAAGTTTTTGCCGTGCTCGACGTCCACGGTGCAATGCATGCCCGTTTCTTGTTCCTTGTGCAGGAGAAATTTATTATCGCGCGCGGACACGGATCAAGAGGTCGAGGCATTATCGCGCAATTTATTTTAACGTATCGATTTATCTCTATCGCCCTGCGTGGCTCTTTGTCCATTACACACAGCGGAAAGGTTTACGCGGTTTATTTCTCATTCGAATGCCAGGCGTATTACGCTTTCTCATTATTTTCATGAAACAGATCGACCGCGAGAAGGATTTTTCTTCATATGAACTGGTCCGTGGGAGGCATAAAAGCGATAGCAATTCGGGGTAAAATAATTGGATAAGATTGACGTTCATGGAGTCAAGTAAATCTCTTGCACAAATGATACTCGCACTTTCTTTCGCCGTGCTTGTCTATCTCTTCCACGTTTATGATAATTCTTTATTAACCGTTTAACTGCGGGCAAATTAAATTGAATAATTTACAGTCGCTGAATGTTTTGTACCTCGTTCCTGTATGCGTACATAATTCAAAAATGTGACGCAACAGTTCCTTTAACGCGCAGAAATCTTTGAACGCAGTCCAATATGAATATACGAAAGACTATTTTTTTTGTAGGGCATCATAACCCCTTCTACGCAACAGTAACAACGAAACGTACCATATAATGTGTGTAAAATTAATTTCGCCTCCTTCATTTATCATTTTGCTCTCGATCTTTCCCTTCGGCGAATATTACTGGGAAATTTAATTAAGCGGCTCGTATATGATTAACAGTATCTCGCAGTCGAGGCGGCCAGGCACGATTCGTCTGTACAAAGCGTGGGATCAACTCGAATTTGCGAGTACCTAACGCAGCACGTTTTATCCGGAGCCTTTTAATTAAACGACGCCCGTCCGGAATACGGCGGCCTTTCGTCTGAAATCGAGAGTCACATCATTGAAACGGCACGTTCTCGGGGGCCATTGAGCTTAATCGTTTCGCATCATTGGAAGAGGAATGTCAGGATCGTTTTCCTTTTGCACGAGAATTCTTATCGGAATCCGATATGGCGCATGACGGGGATGGCTCCGTGCAGGTGGATAAGCGAAGGGAAACGAGAAACGGGGCCATGGAACGAAGCCAGAAAACAGGAAACGTTTAAATGGAACCAGTTATTTCTCTATCCCTCTCCCTTTCTTACGCGCTTACATTGAAAAATGTAATTTATCATAAGTCTCGTTTTTACCTATCGCCTTATTCGTCATACTCTGGCAGGCTCATCTCGTTACAGAAACGAAGTTACTTTAATGGAGGGATCATCTTACGCACTGTCATTTCTTACCTCGCTATTGCCCTTATTCGATTCATTATCCCATCCCCATTTAATCCCCCTTTCCTTAGTTACTAGTGAACCTTCCTGTTCGTTACACGGCGATCTTCGGGACGGTTTAACATTATTTCGCGGTACACATATTCGATATATTTATATTTCCACGTGGAATCAGTTTGCTTTGAATTTTAACTTTCAGGCTGCATGTATGGATGAGGATGAAAAATATTGACACGAGTTTCAAAATCTTTTCTTTTTAAGCAATGTCTGGTGTTTTGACGAGTGTATTACGTATTGCAAGTATCTTTAAAGTATGGTGATTATCCCAATACAATCAAGGAAAACGCACATATTATAGATGGAAAAAAATAACACAGTGAATAAATGATCAAACTGAATGAATAATAAAACTTAAGAAACACTGATAGGTGTATCATGCTTATTGGCAATTATGTCTTACTTCAGCTAATGCATTTTTGCAACTCAAATTCACTATTTCATAATATTTACGTTTGGTCATGTTAACATTGGAACTGAGCTAACAGTTTTAACAGAGGGAATCATTGATATATGAATCAACGACCGTGGTAGAAGTTCGATGCTCTTTGTGTACAAATAGATTTAATCAGGAAATTAAATTTAATAGCCTGTTCATCGATGCGTTTTGAATTCAATATCTACCAGCTACCCTGAAATTACCAAATAGATTACCATAATGCTACTTTATTGAGCATTGCCTGGATTAAACATTCATTATCCCGACTATTTAGCAAATCGTCCACGCAAACAACAGTAAATACGATAAATATAAGCAACATGTATCATTTTTACGGGCATAATCCATACGAAACCTGCGGCACGATTACAATTTCTATTTGTACTGTCAACAAAATCCAACATGTGGCCGATATAATGATCCTAATGACCGTAAATCAGCTACTTCTAATGGGGGCTTTGCTGCACCATCATTTACAAACGATTAGTGTAGCAAACTTTTTATTTTATTTATAAAGTACTAAACTCAAATACATATCTCTCTTAGGAAGTTTAGAGACATGTAATATTTTGTAACATGCTTGACCTATATACAGCCATAATTAGATTATAACGTTATACTTAGCCGGATTAAACATTACATATTGCAGAAACTCCTTTTTCTATTTCATATTAAAAAACCCAGAAGACGCTTCTACTCGAAATCTTAGGAAACAATAAATGGTCCTTAAACGTTTCTGCTCTGCAAATACTTTCGTATGCACCCTTTGTCCACCATTGCAAGGCGGATAGTAAATCATTCACGTTAAAAGAAGCAATTTGCAGCATGTGAACCAAAACATGTATTTTACTATGATAGTTGATCTCTTGCACTGGCATGTACAATATCTTATATTCGTTTTACCATTGTACCACTTGCCTATTCCTTTAAGCGTGCCATTTTCAACGTTTTTCGTAGACGCAATTACGGACGGTACAACCATGAAAAATCGAAGATTTTTCCAAAGCGGCAAAACCATGTCCCCGAAATTCGGAAATCTGCGACAATCTTAATTTATATAACACCACTTCCTTTAATAAGCCAGATTTTCGTCGTTCCATAAATCATGATAACACCACTTTCTCCGACCGTTAAGACATATTTCACGACATAATTTGCCCTGTCATAATAGATATATGTATGTATTACGCGGCTCCTATTTCAGTCTCGTACTGGAGGCTCTCTTCTGGTTTGTGTATCCAACAACATCTTTCAGACATTGCCTCCGTAGCCTCTCCATTACGTTATCCGCGTAGCATTTTGCTGGCATTTACCAAATTAAGAAGGGAGGCTCACAAAAGAAAGCGCTGGTGAATAGCCGGCTGGATAGTGGCGCGGGGGTAGGAAAAGGTTGGAACCGAATCAAGAAATAATACTTCGGTAGTAATGATGCAACGTCCCAGTCACAGTCTCTCTATCCATCCCCGATGAAGCAACCCCCATTTTTACTCCCTTGACAACGACGCGTCGTTCTGAGTCAGACATTAGGATATTGCATTGCTGGTAACCGACAACGATCTGAGAGATCTGTATTTTGTTGCTACAGTGAGAAATTTTTAATTGAATTTAAAAACTGAATTTTACTACCGACTAAAATAACGATAGCAATTTAGTCTGGCTTGAAATTTTCGTTTCTGAAATTATGTGGTATGATTGATGTGTTTCGATGTAACTTTAATGCGAAATATATTTTTTATTCCTGCTTTTATTGTGTGTCCAAAATATTTTTGGAAATTACACGAAATGTTCAAGTAATTTTCGGCTGAAACGTTTCGTTTGTAATTTTTATATTATTTTCCATTATTAGTTAATTTAACTTTTAACATCGTTTCCTTTTCGCCGTCAAACAATTTTGGATCGAGTTATGCTTAAATATGACGTGCAAAGATATACATTGTGAAATGTACATAAAATAATCGTATGGATTTTATTTAAAATATAGTACGTATAACAGTTTCAAAGGAAGCCATTAATAAAATTCAGCCAAAAAAAGAAGGAAAATAATATCTTTTATACAATTCCACTAATTGCAACACAGCCATTATAGGTATCATCGGTGCCGAAAACAATTTGGTGGTCGAACTATTCGGGAACGTTTTTCAAAAGTCCAAAATGAATTTAATTCGTATCCTTCGACTTTCGTTCAGAACGTTTCTGCCGTGCCCCGAAGGTTTCAGTAAATTAACTTTCTGCAAATTGAAACGTTTAGCAAACGAAACCTGGTCATCCCCCTCGTGTACAGCGAAACGATCCGGTACATAAACGCGAGTATATACATATTTCAAGTGCTCGAGCTAAGAGTGCGGGCAAATACCGCCGAGGGAGCCGATTACGAAAAGCAGCATGCAGAGATTGAAAGGAGAAAGCGGAATAATCATGGAAGCAAAGTGCACTTAAACAAAAATTAAATTTTATTATCACAGTGAAGATGTTTGAAAAAATGTATTATTGTAACACACGAATATCCAAATAAATTAGCAGCGTATTGATTTTAACAAATTTGATAATCACTTTACGTTTCGTCATTCTAATACAAACTTGCCTACTTTGCCATAAAAGAGAATTTTTCGTTCAACATATCCAATTTGTTGGTCTCCTCGAAATAGCCTAAACATTTTCGCCTGAAATTACTAAAATCCTCGAGTACGATAAAAAACATAATGTAAAACAAGGTCGCTGGGTATGCCCTATTTGCTTCGTCGATCAGACGTACCCGAATACTGGGCAATCTCGTCAGACTGGTTGATCGAGCAAAACGTTTAACGCGCGACCCAGTTACTCCGATAAACAAAACGTTACTTTTCATTTCAATATCCAGCTCGATGGGTAAATAGCGACGAAATTACTCGTCGGTTCGCCGTGCATACACGTAAATATAAAATCTCGAACAAAACGCGAGCCAACGTTGTACGGCACGCGAATCGAGGGCTGTGATGGGAATAGCGAAGACTGATGGAATGGATAACAATTTGCTGCAATCAGTGCGACGATAATTATCGTCGCGAAAGTTGGCGCGTACCTGCGCCGACGTAATGCCCAGAATATTTCAAAACAAGGATTATCCGATACTGTATGTCACCGAGAAATTTAATCAATCGGCACTCCCCTCCCGCCCAGTTTGCGCGCATGAGTACGCCGTACAGAATTTTAATCACGGAAATCATAAAAATCCGTTTCCCTGCACGTAGACGTACCTTTTTTTCGGCGAGCTTCATCGTTGCCTCTTTGACGAGAAGCGAAGCACAACTTTTATCGGAAGCGGAACATTCATCGCACGACATTTTATTACGCGAGAAAAAGCGATGGGCAGGGGTGTGCCTGAACTATTGCGCGCGAAAAGGATTATACTTACATAGCGCCGACGTATAGGGCGTCCCTCTTACTGTCCAAGTACAGCGTCCTGTAATACAGCATCCCGCAGCTGAATTCCCTCACGTGTTCTGCAAGCAAAAGTAAACAAAGAGATTAAACACGGAGCAACCGAGGGTGGATCTCGAGGAAATTCATTTCTCCGCCGTTTTGTTCGCTGTCCGGCGGATCGTTAGATTTTCATTACGACTTTTATAATAACGCTCTCTGGTCCTGTCTATTATTTCGTTCTTCGTCTTTCCTCTGTCGTTCATGTGTTTCCTTTGTCTTTTCTTTTTGTACCGTTCCTCCTATCGCGGTGAACCGAGCAACGACGACTTATATCGACGTCATAAAGCTCGTTAGAATTGCACGACACGTAACGGCGCGGTTGACATTTCTCGTTTCATCAACGAGGAGGCGTTTTTATTGCGAAACGGGGGCGATATGAGCACCAAGCCAATGAACCTCAATTCGCAGGGGCACGTCGCGGGAATTCGTGAATGAAAAATGTCTTTCAGCGATACGTCAATTGGCTCAGGTTTGCGCGAGATTTCATACACGCGCGGGAATTAAACGGCTGGTATAGATAAAGAAGATTTTGCCTTTACACGGGGTACATCATTTATTTCGCTTTTTTTCTGAACCGAGAAATCTACGGGTTTAAAAGTTTCCTTCGAAGTTTTTTACCCCGAAAGCCAAGACTGCCCAGCACAGTCGGAAGAAAAATGCTTTTTGCGAACCCGTTAAAAACGGAGAATCGCTTTACTCGAACCAGGCGAAGGGGGACAAAGCGACTCGGGGTATGTCGAAACTTAAAAAGCGTACTACATTTCAAGTGGCCCAGATCTGATTTGTAACAGCAGCCGGAAAGAACTCCGTCCTTTCTTACTTCCTTCCTGGTTCAAACAGAACTATTACAGGGACACTTGGTCCCGCTATTCACTGGATCGTAAAATCGAGACAGCTTTAATTCACGAGTGCCACGCTCGTGCTTGGTACTCGCCAAGATGCGCCGCAATAAAAAAAATTCCACCTGAGGCGTGGCACACTTTTGGAACGTACTTATCTAAAATATTGAACTAATTTTGAATATTAAAAAGAGCGCGTCCCTCGTAACTGAGTGAACAAGTTTCCTTACTATACGTGGAAGATGTGCAGCGCACGCGACCTGTGTAAATCGTCGCTTCGAGTCCGCCACGCGTAGACCAGCGAATTATACGACGCTGAAAAATCGTCCCCATCACTTTGCTTTCGCCTTTTTATAAAGAAAAATATCTCCAGTATGCACGGGAGTGCGCAGCTATTTTTCACAACATTAAGTCAAGCCGGCAATCATTTAGGAGCGCGCAGTGCACAGTTCTCTAGGGTAAAAGTCGAAGGGTCGTTCGCGCGATCCTCTCTGTTTGTTTCTTTACCATCCTCGCCCCCTCTTCGCTCTCTATCATGCTGGCCGACACTGATCTGCTTAACATATGAAAGAAAACGACCCTTTCCTAAATATACTCGTTCTCCACTCTAGACTAACAGAGCGCGAACAATACTATATTTTATGCAGTATCAGAAGGGGCTGCCATCGAATGAAAGGGGTCCAACCGGCGCGGCGTTGCTACACAGACAAACGCATCCCCTTTTTTTCTCTCTCTCTTTTTCTCGCGTATTTGCACCGAACGATTTCAGTCGATTCTTCAGCGTCCTTTGTCCACGGGTCCATGAAAGAATGCAAGAACTTGATCTCTCGCTTTTTATCTCTCAACGAAATGGCGCAGCAACCCAGGTACACTTAACACAGAAATAACTCGAGTTCAGGCTGCTGGTTAATCCATTTATTGTGAAATTCATGTAATGTCCATTACACGGAGCAACGTTGCGTCATCTTAACGAGAAATTTTATTGCGTATTGGCTATTAAGGTGATTTGGTAATGATATTTATATCTATAAATATGATATTACAGTTTTCACTTATCTATTGGTAAGTGGGCTATTGAATTTGACAAGAGTTACTAAAGCAAAGTGGCATATGTATAATTGCCAATTGTATAATTGGGATGAAGCGATCTGTGTACTGTAAAATTTCGCCACGTTAGACGGATCTTTGTGAGTGCTGCTACTAATAGATGAAATTCGTTAATTGAAGAGAAATTAATATTTTAACACAGAAGGTATACTGAGAAATGTTTACAGAATTTCTTTCTCCGACTTCCAATACTCTCCTAGCCGTTTTCTAGCGATCTAATTAACGATCTACTTGTTACCCTCGTGCAATCTAGCCACGCTATTCTCTCGACAAATTGTCCATCAGTAAAGTGAAATGTACATATGCAAATGTCTGTAGGAATCTATCAAAATGACAAACCGTGGACTATCCAACGTCATATTATTTGCACTTCACCTTTCCAAGCACAACCTTCCCAATACGCTGGTTAGATCGCCGTTGATAGACCATGAAACGGCGTGGACCAGCTTTTCCCGCGGGACGACTGAAAATTTATATTCGCTCGCAAATGCGACGCTTCGTTTTTCCGGCTCGTCAGCGTGGTCCGCCACATTCGTCGCGCGCGTTATTCTGATTTTATTGATGCAATAAAATCGTATCGCCTCGCTTGCATAGAAGATGATGCCTGCACCTGCCCCTCGTTCGGCCAGTTGATATAACTGCCGGGCTTCGTTCATTCGAACGCATCTATTTTCGACGCGCCGTAAAATTGCCCGCCTCGCTGATCTTTGCGGTTGTCGCCGAGGTCAGCCAACTTTCCCCGACTTTACCGGAGTTCGTACACGCTGTTGAGGGCCAGGGTTCATTGGGCACACCATTCGATAACTCGCCACCGTGAGAATTAATTTTATGCGGGATCGATGCACGGCAAATCTCTATTTCCGTCTTTCAATGGGGGTCGTTTCGCTGGTATCTATAGAGACTAGATACGATTTTGTTATAATTGGTACGTTAGGTGAGGGTTTTAGGTTGTGGTATTTTTTTTTTAGAATGCGTGAAATTCCTTCGACTTACGCTATGTCTTGTGTTTGCAAATATTTCATAGGGGCTTCTTTGAGCTTGCGAAAATTAATTTATGGTGATGCAGAAAGTACAAAAGTCCTCGGCGGGAAATGGACAAATTTCTGATGCTTGTTATGTGTTTTCCACAAATGTGAAACGCGGTGAATTTATGTGGATAAAATCGATGAGCTTGTATAAGTATGATTATTTTTTTAGCAATCGAACATTCGCGAGGACGGCGAGGTTTTTTGGCGATATTTCGTGCAAATTTTAGAATAATCTTTGTGTTTGGATGGCAAACATTGGAAAGCATGGAGCTTTATTTTCGTTTTATTTTTGAATGATTTAGTAAACAGCAGGAGCATTCCATAAATCAAGAATATTCATAGGAAGCTTCGCTTAAAGTCATGTACTAGTTCTCTGTGCAAATAATTGCTAGTGCTCTCTCTTGCGAAGTGGCGCGTGGATGTTTCGCTGTTTGTCTAGTTATCGAGACAATAATACAGTAAGCACAGAATGTAAATCGCTAATTGTCAAATATTTGCGGACGCCTTTGCTTGTCGAAGCTGCCACGCCCGTTTAAAAGGCCAACCCGCTGAATCTCTCTAATTGCGTGTGTCGCAATTATAGTACAAATCCGGAATAATAATTAAGTAATTCCGCTACATAAATATATGTTGAGCGGCACAGAACAATGTAGCAACAGACATTGTACAAAGAGTAAGAATAAATAGCTACGTAAAAACGTCTTGGCGTACTCTGTTACAGTTCATACATCATACACTGTGCACCATTAAAAATATAATAGACACCATTATTTTGTGTAAATTGCCTGCGACTAGTTAAAAAAAAAAAATACCATTGGGCACCACAGGACGATAAGATCGTTCCTTTGAAGTTGTTAACGCTGGAGATTACGATAAACGACCCCAGAACCGGAAGCTATTCGTTTGAATTCGGTGCTTCCGGCAGAGGGCTAATTCGCTTAAGCGGTATTTCTCAATTAACCACGCCAATACTATTTTTTCGTTTCTCTGCGTTTTTTCTTTGCCACAGAGGTCCTCGCGAATTTTACGAAACGCGTTTATTAGGGTTGAATTCATTAACCAGAACAAACGAGATACCATCGTTAAAGTGCGGACACTTTATCTTTGTTTCGATCGGCAAGTCTGTTGGCGGAATTTTTTTTATCCTTGCCCAGTTTACTGTAGCTGGTTCATATTAGTTGTATCTTCTTATGTGCACATTTGTGTGGTGATGAAAGACAGATACATGTCTATGTAAGGAGGGATGGTTAACGGGCATTCTCTTGACACCTAACAAGTGATCTCAGACACCTGAATAAAAACTATAATTATAAAGGCAGTAATTATAACGTGGAAATCAGTACAGTGACCTGCTCAATAAAAGCTTCGCTTCGTAGTTCGCACTCATTGTCAGTACGCACAATTCTTTCCACTACACGATCAAGCTCAGTTTTTTGCGCGATAAACTCTTTGATATCGTAAAATCTTTTTAAAAAACCGGAGGTACAAAAACAGTTGAACTCGAACAACACCCAGCGCAAAAAAGCACTCGACGTGAAAGTATTCATAGTCGAATGATTTCAGGCGTCAAAAATATCGAAACTATTACAGTCATTCAAACGCGAGATAGAAAATGGTTTTATCGCTTCTGTTTTTTTTTCTTTTTTTTCCTCTTTAAAACATCAATGACGGAAAATTGCCAACCAGAACTCGCTTACAATTCTTTTCGAAAACTTTGTCTTCGCACGAACCATCCGATATAATAGAGAACATCCAAGTATAAACAATCAATATCCACGAAAGCCACGAACGAAACACTCCTACTCCTCGCTTCAATTTCAAAGAATTCGATTACAGCGGACGGCCTCCTCGAACGAAACAAATTTGCACGCACATTTTACTTCTACCTTCGTTAACGCACACATATACCAGATACGTCGAAAACACGAGCTAGAACTGTTATATGCATACATACATTCTATGTACTTTTATGAACAGGGGCCACTCGTTACTTGTTATCGTGCGGGGATTCGAGTACTTTCTGCTCCAATTACAGAAACTCCGGTTGCGACTCCATTTCGAACTACTTTTCCTGCTTCTTTGCTGGCCACGTCGTAGACGAGCAATAAATCCACTGTTGATTTTATTGAGATTTCCTCAATCCAGAGTGTAAATTATTGAGATAAATGGAAATTTGCTTTTCCAGCAACTGTTAATTATTTGAATGAAAATGATTAGAAAAATAATGGAATTGTTCATTGCGCACGGAGTGGATTATATAAAAAGAAGAAATACAAATATACGAAAGAAGATCTCGTGCAATATGTCTATTTGAGGTTCGGCGAACGTGTTTAATTTACTTCGAGATCTGTTTCAATCGAATTGCTATGGGTTCTGCGGGTAACGCAGAAAATTAAATGCTGCTGAAGCAGCCGGATATCGGAATCGTTAACGGGCTGAACCCGATCGTGCGTTCGAAACGAAGTTACCACGAGTTCAGAAACGAATCTGGGTCACATTCTTCCTTACACGGCGAACCACGATCGCGTTTAATATCTGGAAACGTTTGTAAATTTCTCCCTGCACAATCTGCTGTTGTGTACGATCGATTTCCGGGTAGCTTTCGGCCCGGAACGATGAAAACGAGATTAAATCCGAGATTGGAAAATTGTAGCATAGTTTTCTGTTGCTTGTATCACTGGGCAATGCGAATAATTGGCACACCTGTTTCAAAACATGCAGAGCTTAATAAGCTATTACATGCAAAAATGTAATTACTACTGCAAACCATAAGATTTCAAAGATTAATAAGGCGCGATCTTCATTATTTTAGCTGGAGCTCTATATGCGTTTACAAATGTTGATTAATTTATATTCATGCTAGTAGCAATAATTGGATTGTCTTGTGAAACCATTTAATTTTCAATTGTTCTTTTCTAAATTAAGACTGCCAATTTTTTAAGTGAATTGGGTTAAAAATGTTGTATACATGCATGGCTAATTATTTTCTCCAGCGTATATGTGCCTACTTACGGACAAACAATAAGGACGTCAATTTTAAATAGTTTTTAGTTAAAAATATACTAATTAAAACTGCTGCAAAGCTTTTTCATAGAATTACGATTGGTGGAACAATGCCCCCCTGCGAATTTAATTTGATGACATGGGAGGATTGAAGCGTGAAAAAGTATAATTTGCTACGCTATTACTGAAAGCAACAAAGATTTAAGTAAGTTCAATTTCATCATGTCGAAACGACATTTTGGAACACTGCGTTGTTTTTTATCGTTCCGGAATAAGCGGTCCCCGGGGCGTGCTTCGAGTTTAATAAATCGATTCGTGGCTTGGCTAACGCGACTTCAAGTTATGGTTCGCGGTGATATTAAAATCGCTGGGGTGATACTCCTACTAATAATACCCGCAACTGGAAGTCAATAGAGAACGATTTATTTCCTTAAACCGCGGAGGAACAATTCAGTTCGATCGATTGAATCGTAATTACTTGCTATTACTCTGATTGGTATAATTTGAGGGTATTTCGAATTCATTACAGAATGTTTATTCAGCACAGTTAATATTCCTGTAGCAAATTAATAGTACAATGATCCGTTTTTAATTGGAGGTACAAGATATCTGGAAAATTGCATTTTCAGTTAAATGAAGTAGATAAAATGGGATACTCTTACTGTACACACTTTCTATAGGTACAACTGTTTCATAAATGAAATATATAAATCATATAAATAATCGTATATCTACTAAAAATAACGAAGTGTACGCTTTCCTAAATAAATATTCCACGCAACTGATATTATGTGTCACACATATATATATTTTGCTCAAAGTTCATTTAATGAAGGCTTTTACGCTATTAATTTCATCAATGTCGATCGATTTAATTATCATAAAATATTCAGCGGTTCTGACCTCCTTACAAAACAATTTCTCATATATCCCTGTCATTATAATGCTATCTACGATCCCTATTACCAAAAACCTCTGTCATAATTACTTCACAAACATACTGAAAATCAGTCATGCATTGTTATTTCGCGGTTACTATGCTTTATTACATTGCTCATTTTACCCTTGATTTTTTCGCTTCGGACAAAAATGAAAGTTAATGCTCCTTCGCGAGTGAGCGCACACCGGAACTCGCGAACAAGCCATTGAACCAGTCGACGCGACACGACGTGGCTTTCACGCAAGCTCGATAGATACCCGTTAAACCCTGACCAACACGAATGACGTCGTGAACGGACATTTGGGATGCCGTCCTCATCGCATACACGTGCATCGGCCATTCTATTCTCTCTATAGCACGTGTTTATATGGGCAACGCCTTATCGGCATGCAGACGGACTGCGTGCCACGTGCGACAAGAATAGTTTCGACGCGTATTCCTCTTGTTTGGATTTTGAATTGGTGAAATGCTCGAACAATCGAATATCTTTGCTTCCAGGATGAATATCGCGAACGAACCGACATTCAGACGTCTAGTTTATTATTTTACTGTCGTTTTGTGACAAGCAAATATTTATTTTTATGTTAGGTTCGCGGAAATGGTTTCACTGGTAATACGAGGGTGATTAAAACTACTCATAATTTAGTTCCTACCGCTTTTTCAATTGTTCCAATTCATTATTTTAATATGTCACGCATGGGATAAAATCTTAATTTATACAAGAAGAAGCTTTCACCCCCTGTGACAAATATTTCCATTATTATCTACACAAGGGGTAGCATACATTCGCTGTACATGGTTTATCGTACTCACATATCTTCAAATTGATATCGCATTTCATAACACGCGATAATACAATGTTTCCAATCAATATCTCGACCAAGAGAACTAGAACTAAAGTCGTACCAAATTACAAAGCCACGGAAATTCCAAAATGTATCGTAAAAAAATTCACAAATAGTTCCCTGCAATACTGTTCGTTTCGCAAGAAAAAGATACATCGACGCTATTGGACCACTGCACGCTAATATCATTAGGCGATTGTATACATTTATTTTGAAATCAAGAATTCAAGCATTCGAAGCGCCTGTCGCTAACATTGGTGAAGGAAAAATGTGGTGCTCTCCATGGGATAATAATTGAAAATAGATCCCAGGATTCGCCACGGTAGGCGATTATCCGCATCGCGTATGGTACTGGATGCACTTGGTGGCCCCTTATCAGCGTCATCTTATCGCCACGCCGAGTGGATTTCACGACACGTGCGTGAAGAATAACCCTATTCGAGCACCCTTCCTATTCGTCCTCCTTCGAAATGCGAGACCATAACGAAGCGTATTCGCGATTGAATAAAGTTGGGCGCCCTAACCCGCTCGCACAATGCCAGATTCAGATTAGGTATGCGATCGCTCTTTTTTTCACGTTCGCCTGGCTTCGTTCCAGCCAGCTCCGGCATATGGCCACCGAAGATTACGAGGGTACAGCCAGTACCGTGTCCAATTTCCGAGGTTATTATTATTTTAATCCCCCGAGTTTCAGCAAGGTGTCTGTCTGACGTTGCACACCTCAGAGCCAACACGAGACTTCCATCAGAGCATGCAAAATTTTGTTTATAAACGAAATGCTAGTTGCGAAGAGGAACGTGTAACGTAAATTGCACAAAGTTCGTAAATATGTTTTATATGCCCGGATAGCGTACGGATAGCAATCCGTAGATTATTGTACTATCAGCGTGTATTTGGAATAAATACGAGTATTATCATTACTGACTAATTACACCCCAAAATTAGTCTTACAGTTGGCAATTGTCTGTATTATTCTTTCGCCAAATGTGAACGAAATATAAGAACGAATAGTAGAATAAAAGTGGGATGGAGAAATAATTTCTTGAAAAATTAAGCAAATTGTTTTCGTTACTTTAGATACTGTACCATTATTTATTACTATATGTTATAACCCTTCCTCTAAGGCCTGTCTTACTCTTCTTTACTTCAATTTGTAATTTACGCGACGGTGAGCATCGATCAACTTTCGTATTTCCCTAGCTTTTTATTTCCGTCGTTCTCGGAAAACACAAGCAAGGGGAGGAGAACCACGATAGTTTGCGCGAAGTTCAAATTAACTGAAATCGAGTGGATCGTCGGTGAGCGATAAAAGATAAGGGAACAGGGAACTTCAGGCCTTCTGGTTATCTGGATCGTTCGCGTCTGAATTCACGAACGTTCTCGGCACTGCGACACTTCCTTCTGCAACTAGTGTTCAAGATCGTATCAATGTACGTTATTTTACCGGCTGGTTGGAAGGCGTCGATTGAAAGTTTCCTCGAGAATACGTCTATTTTCTCCTGAAACGCGCCTGATTTAAACAAAAAATTCACTTGCTGTTCATTGAAATTTAAACTGAAGTTCAGTGATAAATTCAAAACGACAAAGGGGAAGAAATGTGAAAAATTCGATTCCGCTTTCTGGAATTGCCGAAACTCTATTTCCTTCATTACTTTATATGTACATCAAACACGTTACTACTGTACACTCCGATGTCATATAATCAATACACATATTCTGCATACAAAACTTGACAATGTCTGCACGCTGAATAGATTATCGAAATAACAGGGGAGACCCCCGTTAATGAGTCACTTCATAGACGAAACGAGGTGTCCTCTATATAAGCCGATTTAAATTGAACAGCGGATCACTTTTTGATCGGAGATAGACTCGGTTCGTGGGACTTGGCCCTGCTGACGCGTTTCTAGGAGCTTTTATCCAGTCTGAAATGCGGCTTCTCTTCCTCCTTTTGTGTCCATCAGGAGTTCACGAACGGGGGTAGGTCGGTGGCCAGATGTGAATGCGTACACCCTTCGACATTCTAGTTCACGCCTCTTCATGGAATCGACATGTTTCCAACTCGTCCACGTTGATTGTGGATCTGCCGACCTCGACATGACAATACACTCTTCTCGAACGTACGACGCCGACGGGACAATCGATACGAACTCTCAAGTGCTCCCGGGTTATCCCGTAATGTCGATGGGGGTCTTTTAATTCGTGCATGCCACAGGACGTGCAGTATTCGTTAACGCGCCGAAAACTTTTAATTGACGATAATTTGCCGGTACCTTCTCCGGCATATAAAAAAAAAGGAAAAAAAGAAGAAGAGAATGCGCGATGGAAGACGGTATACAGAGAGGTGGATTCCCTTCCGGGAACGCAGAGTGCACTGAATGCACAACCTCCTCGTCTGGGACCGTTCGTGAGTCTCTAATGAGAGGGAAAGTTATTTGATTACGAATGCCTGGAGTACTCGAAGCGATGGCACGTGAATCAAGGGCGAAATATCGATCGTCGACCAAGCTGCGTGAAAAATTTCATCGCTCTCTACTTCGAAATTTGATTATACAATTCAAGTATAACATTTCGAACAGTATACACAATATACTGAAAATTGTCAACCGTAGACTGGAAACTTTTGGGTTAAAAAGATCAATCATTTACTGTGGCGGATTCTTCAGCGAATCGATTCACCTACATACAAGAGTCTCGTAAATGAAAGGGAACATCTCTCCCCAGAGATCGCAACCAGGTGGAATAAATCTAGATAAAAGTAGCCTTCGAGGTATTCCGGACGCGTGAAAGATACGAAGGACAAGCATTGAAAGGAGGACGCGCAGTCACGCACGTAAACGGTCTCGAGAAACGGGAACGGCCGAGAAAATGAGAAACAATCTGCGAGAGCTTGCGTGGACAGGGGTGCATCGATAATGCCACGTTGATTTACAACTCGTTTGCCTGTCTAAAAACGTGGCTATAGTTGGCTAGACGCAGGTCCTAGGACTTGAGACACGAAACAAAATAAATCTAACTAAGCAAGACCGTTCAGCACAGGAAGAACGAAGGCGATCGAAAGAAAAGCGAAGCGTTCAACAGTTAAAGAGGTGTTATTATTAGTTTCGCAGGGTATACAATTTTTGCCCATGATAGCAGATTTCCGTTGACCCTAATATCAAAGTTTTTATCGCAACATTGAACAAAGTATGGCGACATCGTGTTGCCTTTAAACAGCGTAAGCTGCTGACAGCACGCGTTGCCCAGACAAAAATACGAGGCTACCTGACTCATTTTTACTCGCCGTGTTAACAGACCACGGTTTTCGGAGGATTTCGTTATTTGCTTCCGATAGGGGCTCACTTTTCTACCATTATTTCCTAAGTCATCGTTTATGGTATTACGTGCACCAATAAAATAAGAAAGTATAAAGTACCTACGCTATTTTACTCGCATCATCGTTGCCACATTGCAATTCCACAGTCTTCTTAAAACTTAACAAACGCTTCTATTATTTATACAGCTTTGACCGGCACCTTAATTTCCCTCCGTATAAAATACCAAGATTTCGTCGAATACCGGGGCAAAACTGATATATCGTGCTATAACTAAAAGGCCACTATCACGCTTGTCACGGATAACGTATAATTTCGCATAAAGCACAAGCGAATCGATACTTCCGACGGACGTATTTACACGCTATCGCAAATCTCCAGAATAAAAAGTGGCAAACAGACGAAAAGAGAGGCGCCACGAAGTAGACGGCAATCGGGTTGCCTAAACAAAGGACCCACTAAGTTAAGGGAGGAAGACGGAAACCTCGCCAGATAAGGCGAAATTAAACAAAAGAATAGAGAGAAAAAGTGGTAGAAGGGTGAAAGCAGGCTGACGGTGTTGAAAGAGGGAGAAAGAGACGACAAAGCAGAGGGGAAAGTGGAGATGAAATGGGGCGAAACGTGGCTGGTGCGCGGCGTACCGCCGCGTCACTCCCTTCTCATTAATCAACCCCATTCCACCATTTCGCGTCTGTCTATCTTTCTCGTATGTATAAATCCACCCTTATCCCCCACCCCCTGTTCTTCTGTTGCATTCTTGTTTTTCTGACGCTCGGTTACCCTGTCGTTATCCGACTCGGATGAATTCGATTATTGGATATTTTAATCAAGGTAATAGGCTTACATCAACGGGACACGGCTAGAGATTAATGGGAAACACCTTTTTCGCGAACGGGTATCGCCTTGTTCAGGGCTGAACGACCAGAACTCGAACCTGTAATCTACTACTTTTCATTAAAGTAGCGTGTAGTTTATGCCCCCTGTAACGTGTAACCGTGTTAATGAAATGGAAATACTTCTAAAGAGATTTGTGTGAGTTACCGCTATGTCTATGTATCGAGCACCTTCTGGAATTTCTTCCTTTGTTAAAGGACAGAGTTCTAAATAAAATTCAAATTTTTTGTAGGTCATTTTTTAACTGCTTTAATCGCGCAGGTCGCGTGGTAACAAAAATAAGAAACGTACGATTAATTTATATGATATGGAATAAAACAGGGAAAGCGAAAATACAATTAAACTAGGCGGTGTTCACTGAATGGTTGGGGGATTATTCGTTGCCTTGAAAACTTTCTATAATAAAAGGTGCAGTGGCATTTATGAATGAAATACAGGAAATGGGTGGCCAATTGAAATCAATTAACGTTTCATTTGTCCCAGAACCGCCCCGACGGAATAAGCAATTCAATTGCAAAGTGCCCAAACTCTTCGCCAATTATGCGAAAGCATAATTACCGTGAAAATCGGTAATATCACACACGAGTGGAACAAAACATTACCATTGTGACATTCATATTCATATTCCCAGTACACGTGGTGATTTCACGGTCATCTCACTTTCGCCCCCGCATTACCAACCGAAATCGCAACCAGATTCCTCCATTTTAATTTGTTTTCGTACGAACCTTCGACGTAGACAAAGTGGACATTGTGCAAAGTAGACAAAGAAAAAAGTTGCGCACATTAGTCGGATTAGTGATCAAACCTACGAAACGCGCCTACTTTCGTGCTGCACGCTTCCGTTCTGTCCTACTTTTGGGCTTGTTCCTGTCAAACTTTAATTGCGTTAAGGATTCGTTAGGCTACTGACGTAGCCGTGCAAGATTCGGATCGAATTCTGTCCGTGGCTCGTGTGTCGAACTTTCTCATGGAAGAAACGTTGTTTCCGCCTAACAGTTGCCTGACGACGACGGCGTAACGCGCCTTCTGATAGTTTCCCACGACGAACCATGCACTCACGACCAATCCACTTACCCCGGCGCCAGTTATAATCGCCAGGGGTTTCGATGCGTTAGACTTTTCATGAAGAATTCATCCCGGTTAGTTTTAGTCTATATGAATACGAATTTATTCGTAATGCGAAAGTCGATTTCAATAACTATGTCGTTGACCCGTGTAGTAAGCGTCATTCATTAAGGGATATAATATATACAGCTTGAAAAACGAGGCCAAAGGGGTATAATTAAAGGCTGGGTTAAGCACGTTCTTGAAGAAACGTGGCTTGGAATCAAGGAGAAAAAATTCCCGTGGCGTTTTGTCGTGCCTCGTAAAATTATGTCCAACGTCGTTTGAATTTGCAATGCCGTTTGTACATCATCCTTGAATAAGCTGCTTGGCAATGTTGCTGTTGATTTAATATTTTTGCTCCTTTTACGTTATGCTGTTGGATTGTGGTCTGGAGGCGGAAATGAGCTCGTTTCGAGAAAATGGCAGGGAAAATTGAATTTAATGAACTGAGTACACAGTATTCAAGTGATGAAGGAAGTATGAAGTAATATAACTCTTTCTCTTCATCATGTTCAGCTATCTTCCATCAACGTATTCAAATAACTTGTTTACGTCAAATTTAGAGGCTTACCCACTGCCTTCCTTTTAATCCCAGGCTTATGCAGACTCATCCACAAAAGAATTTTAAAAAAATACGTTATTCAAGTGCCAAATTTATAAATCCCGTCGAAGTTTGAATTGAATACAACATATTAAATCAAACGAAATTGTAAATTTCGCCATGAATAATATACTGGAATCACGTTCAAACCACAGCCCCTACTACCACAACGGAGCAAGTTATTAACCAAAATGTCATCGTTAGATCATCTGACACACGGTGCGAATTCAATTTAGCGAGAACACGCGTTAAAGGTAGAATGCAGCACGAAAGGTCTGCGGCGGCAAGATACCGGAGAGTGCGCGTTTCGTTCGCAACGAAACTTACAATTAGAGACACACACGAGGACAGGATACGTTTGGAGAAGGCAGCCAGCCCGATGACCCAAATTGCCGCGGTTGATGCATGCACCCTGCACACGCAGAGTTTCAACAGTCGTGCAACTTAGACGGTTGATCCGAATAACGGCGCAACTTTTGGTATGTTAATCGTATCGCGCTCACGGTGCACCCTCTTGGAAAATCGGGAAGCATAACGATGAATCGCGTGCATCGCGACACACCAGAATTCCAGGCAGCCGGAAATGAGAAGCGTGCGAATTTGGATTAAGCACGATCGAGTTGGATTAGTACGTTGTTGGATTTTAGCCGACCGCCGACAGATTTAGCGGAATCTTCGGGCAACGAGTAAAGTTTCGGCTGGTAGACTAAAATTCGTCTTAACGCCTACGGTTTCGACGAATGGATTCAATGGATAAAAGAACGGATATAAAAGTTAAATAGGGGGTGAACGTATTTTACAGTGAAACTATTTGCTATCTTGAGATCAGGGTGAGAGATCGGGAAGGTGGATTTACTTTTGCTGGGAACGCGATTTCATGTGCAGATTCGACAAGTTTGTAATACGAATGACTGATACTGAGCTGTGTCTCATTTGGATGCAATTTTTACGATTATATAAGCAGAGTTTGATGTTTGTATGTAAACTGGAAGACTTGAATACATTATGTAATAAAAGGAACAAAGAACGTTTCGGAAGCAATAAATTTCTCATCGCGAAGGCGAAACTTCAGGACTTAAAAACAAAAAGGTAGAAGGGGCTTTACAAAATTTTGTCTGGCTGGTACTAAGTGGATGCATTTAAATCCACTTGGATAATAATACGGTAAAGTGGACTACTAATGATGCGAGGCACGAGGAATGGATAAACCAGCGATGAGGGTCAGGAGAAATAAAAAGGGGGAGAAGTGGAACAGCGTGGAATGAAAAAAGGAATATTATAAAAAGTGTTCAACGACGCAGCGGCTCATACATATGGGACAACGGGGAGGGAACCAAACGAGGATGAATAAAGGCTGAACTAAATTGCGTTATCTTTTCGTTCCATGCGTCCGCCATGGTGTATCTACTATAACGCATATCCACAGGAACCATCGACCTGCTAATACCATCACCGTGTGTACCACCGCGAAAGGTGCAGTTATTTTTAGAGGGCTCTCCAAATCTTTTCTATGGGCAATTCTCATTGAGACTCAGCTATACATGTATACATATACACATACACGAAACGATTCGCCCAGGGGATGCTGCCTCTTTCTCTCCGCCCCATCCTCGAGAACTCTTCTTCCTGATTGACCCTTGGCATCTCCTTTCTTCTTTTCTTTTTTTTACCATACCTCCCTCGTCTTTTCCCATTCTTAAACTCCGCGAGACTTTATTTTCCATTCGTCTATTCACCAACCGGATACCCCCTTTTCCCATATCCGTTTCCTTTCGGCGTATTTTCGCGGTTAGTATCGAGGCCCTTTCATCGGCGATCCTCGAATGCGTAACGAGCACGAGAGAAGCTGTTTCGACAGAAACCGTCGAAAGGCTTCCCTCGTTCCGAACGTCCGTCGACGTCGACGCGCGTGATTGTTGAACCATGGATGATTTATTCCCGCATCGTTTGCAACCACTTTCGCGTGACGACGCTGGATCTAGATAAGCCACGACACCTGCTCATTCTCTTTCAACTGTTGGACGATCGCGTTCCTAGTGCTCACTAGAGATTTCGCAAGCCACACACTGTACGCTTCACAGTGTCGCTTTCTACTTGGCAAAGAACTGAACTTTCCACGACAATTTAACCTTGCGTTTAGTTGCTCTTAATAACAGCTTCTATATCCAACGGGGTGCAATAAAACGTTTTACGCCCCCATCTGCACGCGACGAAATGGCTCGCTTCAAGGCTACTATGGTCATGTCTCTAATCTAGATCTTCAGCAGAAACTTTGTCGAAATTTGATGAGAAGTCACGAAAAGAATAGAAGGAGCTTGTATTAGTATTGTGGACATCTGAACGCAGATCGGTATGGCAATAGGACATATCGAAATGCTAAGAGCGATGATTAAACGCGGAGTATATTTATATAAAAAGTAATATAGACAGAAGTAGAAGCAGTGTAATAGAAGAAGCCAAAGGGCACGGCCCGTGATCGGATCTGCGGATGGGCATTTATCATCGTTGGGGAATCTACTTCGAAGCTGTAATCACCTGCCTGCCTCTCAGCCGTTCCTGTTCCTCGCTAATAACGAGTTACAACCCTTCCGTCGACGATCGAGAACCATGCAGGGAATGCCGGGGTGGAAGCAGACCAGAGGCCTATCCGTGCCGAGGGTGGGAGTAATTGCCAACGTAATCACACACGCCGCACAAACCAAGCCCCGTTCACCCTTTTCCACGTCCACGCAGAACTGACCGAGGGTACGAGCCACCCATCATCGTTGCCCTCTAGTCCACACTATTTCTGAGAAGCTCAGATAAACCAAGGATAGCCAGCAAAATGTCCCGCGGCATTTGCCCTCGTTCACCCTGTTCTGTTCTTCTCCTTCCGTCCCCTTCTTATTCATTGGTAAAGACCATTCGTCATAAGAGCGTGTAGCGTTGCTCGTGATCGCTGAGTCGTCGGGATATCCAGAAAAGATATCTGCAGTTTGCCGTGCGGCAGTTTTTAATAGGTGCGGGAATCACGGGACGTTTTTATAAATGTACCCTCGTGCAACGGCGCGCCGTAAATTCTCAATTCCTTTCCCCCTGCTGGAGCTTGTCACGTGGTCCCATTCGCTGCTTCGTCGCCGAATAGGGCGAGACTCTCGTCAAGCATAAATTATCGTCCCGTTGTAAATTCCATTTGGCTACGTGTACATGCACGGACGAATTTCGACGGGCGTGTTACGAACCCCTGGATCGCGAGGTTCCACAATCGGCGTCGTGTGCGCAGGGAATGGGATAGTCTGGATGCCTCGTGGGGCCGCTAATTAAAGATTTCGCGGAAATTACAGAGCACACTAGCTTGAGCTGTTGCTCTGGCTCAAATCTCAGCACGTCACACGCAATAGCTGTAGCGGGCTGTCAATATGTTGATAACTTTCCGTATAATAAATCCACCCCTTCACCATTACAAGATAACTCTCTATTCTTTATATTTTTCCCATTAAGGGCCGAAATCCTGATCCCTCAAAACTTGCATCACACGACTTTCCCATGACCGTGCCTATATAGGACGTTTACTGCAATTCATCGTTGATCTTCCAACCGCGTTGTCCACCTTCCGACAAGTTTCGCAATTTCGTTCCAGGTATGCACGCGGTAATTACAGTATTAAATTACGCCAGCACTTGCGGAAGCGGTCAGACGGAGTTTCTATAATCGCGCCGCGAAATTGAGCTACCGTTAATAGCTTTCGGTATCAAGCGTATCGCGATATCATTGCAATACTCGACCAGAGATCGTCCAGGATCGGTTGCATCCTGCTGGCTGCGATCCTGTTGACATCGCGTTCGCTTGCATATCGCGATCCGGTCTGACTATCTCGCACACGCGCGGAAAGGTAATCAAACAGTGGATGATTGTAATCCCTTTATAAAGCGACCAGCGAAAGCGATTCGGCTTGGTTGATGAGAACGAGTCGATCGGTTTGCGGGCAAGGGCCTCCGGACAAACACGGTGATTGACAGTGTAATGAAACATCGGCGGGATAATACGCCACGCGGGGCAATCGTACTTGTCACTTACGCTGCACTTGACAAAGCAATCTCGTTCGCGCTGAAACGCATCCTCGCTTTGTATTCCCATTTTTTCTGTATCGCTGTGTATCTCGCCATTCACGAATCTGCATCGTGCCCGAACGCTAAAGGTTAACGAAGTAGCGACGAAAGGATCATCGTTTCAGTACTTGAATGGTTCTGGTAATTTTGCTTGTGTTCCAGTTTAACAGTAACTCGTGCGATTGTATTCGCAAGCGCTTTCTATTAAATCGTAGGGGATTTTACGTAGGGGGTCTGGTTTTGCCCGGGCCAGCTAACGTAAACCATGTCAAGGGTTGTGCGTCGCGCCGCCTTTGGGAAAAGACGATCGGTTGAGACGATCAGCTCAGTCGTTGTGTATGTCATTGGGAACAGAAGTAGTGTAGAACTTAATAAAGAGTATACATATATTGTATTACATCCAACAGTTAATTGTATTTTAATCGCGGACCTCCCAACAGCCTTTTCCCCTCAAAATAGAAATGGATTTACTATGGGCATGGCTGTTTATTATGAAGGTAAGTACATATTTGTAGACATTTCTATGAATGTCTGTGTCGACAAATTGAATATGTAAATAATTTATGTGACTTAGTTTCTCTTCAAAGCTTGCATTCCCTTATGGCGTAACCTATCATTTACAATTCGCGGATGTTGTGCACGTAATGTAACGTAATAAATTGACGTTTGTCTACTTTACTGTCGGGGAGAATTTCTTAATGAAAAGTATTTTATAATACATTCATGTTTAGATTATAAACGGTTCACTTGCTTTATAAATCCGAAGTTGTTTATTAACAATCAGGAATCTAATTAACTACAGGTAAGGAAATTCACGACGTAGGTACATTCGCGGTTAAGCATGAAACAGCATTGTACTTCACATGATTTTATTTCCTTTACCTATGCGAATGCCACGCAATCTAACTTAATGAAGGTGCTGGCATTCCGTGCTAATTTATTTCCACGATGTTTCGCACCAGTAATGAATCATTTTGCAAAAATTCGACGAAAGACGGCGAGATCCTTGTCCATGCACGTGACACATTCGGCTCGAGAGGATCACAAAAGTAGTAGAAGCGTAATCGAACAATGTCGGACAATTTCAATCCCTTTACATAGAGCGATTGAAACCCTCTTAACCGTACAATTAGCCAACGAGGCATGCGGAGACCCTTTGTGTAGTTTGATTGAAATGCTTCGTGAAGCAACAGAAATGTATAAATACGAAAGCAATGTTCTGATAAATACGTAGAATTCGTACTACAGTGGACTATCTTATAACGAACGACCTTCCAACGAATCAATGTTATAATGAAAAGTATTTCTGATTAAATCAAAACGCTTACTACGAACGAATATATTGCAACAAACTTGCCAAAAGAAGTCGAATTGATTACTCCTCACCCTTCCCTTCTAAATAATTTTGATATACATTTACACATATGTTCAATGTACACCATTCAAACACATCAAATTAAATTTATAATGCGTATATTTGCATGCTCTTCTCTTTTACCATAGAGATTTTCAAATTATAATTATTATAATATGTATACGTATTTTATAACGAACGAGGTTCCAGACCGAATTAGATCGTTACAGGATACCCCACTGTACTTTTGGTTCCAGGAAAAACGATCCTGTGAAACATAATTGAAGTACAATAAATTGCCCCGACGATACGATTTATACATATGTATATACGTTCGATCATCATTTTTTATTTGGATTTATCTAAAGTCTGTTAAATATAATATATCTCAATATGTATTATGCAGACGGATGGTGAAAATTCTAGCGAACAGTACCTATTCCCATCACACGAAACACTCTAAAATGACAACCCCAGTTCTGCACGCTGCATTCATCAATTTTCAATCGATACAAAACAAAAGGATTATTCGTTCAATCACCGATTGGTACAGGAAAGTAATCATACTTGTACAATCAGCGTGTAATTACTCGAAACTTGTATAATCTGGCTCCAGTATGAATGAAACAGGCCGGCAATCGTGCAAGGGCCACTGCAACGCGACATCGTCAACAATCGACCATCGTATCGCCATGGTGCGGTTCGAATTTGCATTACAGTTCATCACTGGTTGCCGCTAGCATAACTCCGTGCCGTGGCGCAAATTCGAAAGGGAGATTGGGCGCGGGGATAATTCTGATCCTCTTATAAATTAATTTCGTTGGGCCGCGTTACCATTTGTCGCGGCGACGCTCGGGTCGATCTCAATTTAAACGTCAAAATGCCGCACAGAATTGGTACAATCTCGCGATGGGCACGGTTAACGCGAAATGACCGGCAATGAGCAGACCATTCGTGAAATCGAATATTGGCTTTCATGCGCTTTCGACGCGAAACGAAACGTGAGATTGTATTGTAAGTATGTTAGTATCTAACAATGCCGGATTCCTACCGTGGGGGCTTTGGTCGTTTGGGGTAAACGTCGCGCGATCTCACAGAAGTGCAAGGGTTCGTGAAATGAGTAGCATTTCGTTGATAACAGGAGTATGCAATAAAGGTAGGTCCATACAATTGAGAAACTTCGATGCGAGTAATAAACGCTTCAATCTACGCCACAGTGTACGTTGTTCACAGGTATGCTGTATATTTTGTACCTAAATGATTGCTATGGGACTAGCAGTTTCAACGGTATCTACTCCTAAACCAAGTAGAGCCTGCATGCCTTTTTAATAAAACTAATGCATGTCAATCTATGATGCCTTCCCGAAACACACAGGAAGAACGAATCACGGTGCACTCGTCGATGCGATCACAAAAGAAGTTGCTTAAAGCAAGCGCTCTCCTTTCCAATCTCTCAAATTCTAGATCCATCTGCGCAACCCTGTAGACCCTTCCTTCCAGCAGTTCACATTCGCCCAACTCCCTCCCATACAATTAAGTCCTCGACTGCACCCCAGTAACAGACCAATCGTGTCGCAATTGCATCGCTAATCGCAACGGTCGTTGCCGTCTCTATCCTTTGAAATCACCAATGAACCAACCAAACGGACAAGTATTCCAACCGCACGGTACGTCCGTCGATCCTTTTATCCCGAAGAACAGAACGAACGCACGTCACACGACGTTCCCAGCGAAATCGTGCGCCCCAATTGGTTCGCACAGTGTAGGAAACTGTAGAGGAACCGTGTGTATTGTACTGCACGTAAATACGTCTAAACAGATTGCAACCGCGGAAGGGGTAATCAAACATCGGATAATTGTAATCCCCTTATAAAGCGATCGTAGCAGGTCCGATATTGTGGCCAGGATCGGGACGTCTAGTGAAACTGAGGAGCCAGCCGCAGGATGGAGGACTTGATTGACGGCCGGGAGAAGCATGAACAGTCGGCTAATGAAACATCAGTATGCGCACACAATGTTGTCGAGCGGCGGGGATGTGCTGCTCGCTATTACGCGGACGTGTTTACACGTTGCAGACCAGAGTAGTACTGTTGCCGTGCAAAAAGGGCCCCGCTTCTGTGACGAATGTGACAGGGCCTCGGGGCGCTCGGACAGGTTACCGTGTTTCAGGAGCGTGCCGGGCTATCATAGAAACCAGCGGAAGATCCATTCCGTTCGGATGAGACGGTATTCGATCGCGTAAAACGGCACTACTGACGTCCACACGAAGACTATGGCGTTTCGATATCCGCCTTCTGAATTATGTTGCGACGTACGTTGCTTCCAGCACCAGCCACCACCCTCTATTGCCAGATGCGTTTAGGCAGTGCCGCGATGTCTGGAGGGAGAGGGATTGGCCTTTTGTCGGTGGGACTGCAAGAACGCGGTGCGGTCGGCGAAACGAAGGAATGCTTTGACCCCGTAGCAGTTTCATTCACCGCGGCGGCCATACAATTATAGTTTCTGCCTGGGAAACTTGGAGTTTTCGGGATGGGAGTAGTGGTGCCGCGCAGTTAGCGTGTATCGATAGGTCGGAAGCTGGTGGCTTCCGCGTAATTGGATTCCCCGCCAACGACGAACAATAAGACCCCGCTGCGCTTTTGGTTTATCGGTCGACTCGGTGTTGTCTGTTCCGCGATCACTGTACACACGGTAATTAACAATAACCGACGATTCCATAGAATCCGAAAGTTGCTTGTCAAAATAACACTTCACTACAAGTAATTAAATCTCTTGTCAAGTATATTTGCTCCTACTTCCCTTTATTGAGAAGAAAAAATGTCTTCCGTCTATTACTTTTCTCGTTTTAATTATTACCCCCTATTCTTGCGGCTCTGCTTTGCATTTCACGCCCTGAGTTAATCTTTAATACAATTTATAATATTCAGATCAACATCGAAATGCATTACTTGAAATTACAATATCCTCCAGCAACTGCGCACACTTACTGTTTGCTTCGATGCGCATTTATCCTCCAAACAGTCCGCGGTAGGAATCGGAAGTGGTCGGTTCCGGAATTATTATCGTAATCATGATATGCATTGGCCGTAGTGGCGAGCTGGCGTAAAGTCGCTCGGTGCTAACATATTTGATTTAGCGTTAATAAATAACCATTATTGTACGGCCACGAGTAGCAAATCCCGTCTACCAGAGCGGCTGCCAGCACCCCAGGGGAGAGAAAATAGAATCGGCGGCGTAGTTTCCATTATTGCATCCGATAAGGGGATGGGCCTGCGAGGGCGACGCGAAATCGTACGTTTTCGGGTGGATAATAATCCGCTAGTGGGGTTGCAAATGGACGGAACCGTCCAATTGCAAGTGGCAAAATTTCGGCTCGTTTCTGCATCCCAAGACGAACTGGTCACGTAACGAACCTATACATAGATTTAATTGTAAGACTTCGTGGTAGGCTTTCGTGAAACACGTACATCGTAGAAGTTCATTCGAGAATACAATGTATGACAGAAATTGTAATTGATGTTTAAAATAGATTGCGTTAAATGATTCAGAATGTAACGTAGACCAGTTTATTTTTCTCTGGTAGAAAATAAATCTTTAATGCATATTAATGTGCATACAGAGTTTGTTATATTTTTCGGGGACAAATAGATTAAGTATCTTTACACCCAAAAATTGTAAACATATACAAGAGGTAGAGGCACCTGTGTGATATCAATAAAAGAATTTCGAAAGTAGATACTACAGGCAAATAAATGGTAAACACCTTACTAATGTAAGTAGAGGGGATGAAACAGTAAGAGTAAAAAAGTATCTAGTGTCTTCTACGAAACAAAGTGCCAGAGTTAAAAATCTGTACATGTACATAATTTTAACTTATTGTTAGTATGCATTTTCATATTTTTCATTCTTAAGCAGCTGCTTAACATCAAAAACCTGGCTCGTTCCCGCAAAATTTTCTCAAGCACACGAAACCTAAAAATAATCTCCTTCCTAGATTTAACGATCCATTCAAGTTTCCAGCAGCAGCGAAAGTCAGAGCCGGTTTCCACAGGATTTTCCGCGAGACGGGGCATAATTTATCCGGCCAAAACGTTCCTGATAATTAGGAACATGGAACGTTTCGCGGTTCCATCGCCGCCGCAAGATGTGACGCTTAACACTGGAACTACCATCCAGTCAAAATGACTGGTTTTAGATTTCTGGTTTTAAAGTTATCAACATATAGGTACTGCTGCAGCAATTCATGATGACTTTCAATAAGGCAAAATGACAATTTTATATCTTTATTTAATGTCCATTCAACCATTTTCGTGTTCATAATCTGTCCAACGTATACTATCGAAATAGCACCAAAACCTATCGGTAGTTCTAGTGTTAATTATCATTGACCGAGAATTTCGGACTCAAACGACAGGTAGCCTGTCCCGACCTTGTCAAAACCACGGATAACCAAGCTTGGACTGGCGGTTCGATATATACTATGTATGTAGATGTATAACACACACATGCATGTACTAGAGTGCGGCTTTCGACACATCTGCGGAACCCCAAAGGATACCGTCACGACGGAGAGGTCTCCCACCAACTGCTGATGGTATATACCACATCTGTCCTCCTGTTCTGGGGAATGTTTGTGGCGGATACGTTCGAACGCCACCACCGCTTCGATGAGCAACGCTTTGACCCCGTTGCTGGAACAGGACCCTGTGTCAAAGCAGGAGGACCTGGTGTGCGCCACGCTGAAATGATGATATGAAAGGAGGATTCCGTGGTTAACACAGGAAATATTTGTTCCTCAATTAAGATACTCATCACGTGGTGTACCTCAAATTAGGGTATAAAGTAAATTTTTAATTTTGACAGATGTGCTCGAACCGAACGGTGTAACTTAAATATCGAAGTTCAGAGAAGTATATGCTTGTCGGGGAAGTAAAAATCGGTATCAGCGCGTGGACACTATTGTTTTGAAATTTTGATTATTCAGAATCCTAATTTTACGCAATATTTAGTTTAAAAATTGTAGTTATTGCGTTGGTGTTATACGTAGAAGTAGAGGAAAAGTAGCATACATATTTGGAACACTGTTACTTTTTCAATTAAGCCAAAGTTTCAGATAGGTTATATTTCTTATTGTTACTCGGAGTTTGAAATATAATAGGTTATTAGTATCCCTATGATTTCATACAGTTTTATTTCTTCCACTCTTCTGCCATAATTTCGTATTCATTTTAAACAAACTGGTATTCCTTATATGCTGCACTTCCTCTACTAATCAATATAGCAGACTTCTTTTCTTCCTGCCTAGTCCAATGTACTAATTCAACAAGAGATATCGTACCTATACAAAAAGGAACAGCATCGGCATCGATCAGTTTTCAACTTTTGGGAAAGTCACTGGCCCTCAACTTAAAATACAGATAACAAAGTTTACCTGCCATAACAGAAAGACGTCCGGATTTGTTTATCCGTCTGACATCCAATATCAATCAACTGCCACTAAAACCTGTAGCGGAAGTCGAGCAGAATCTTCGCGCTATACTCCACAAAGGCGAGGCCGGAGACTATAGAGATGATTTAGGAGAATGCCAACGTTCGGTCAACGACCACCACAGACGGCCGTCCCCTTTGTTCCCGGTAACATCCACCAGTTTCGTTCTAGCCGAGTTTCCTCTTTATATTTTGGGGCTATATGATTAGTGGCCACTCGGTTTTCTCCGAATTTCCACTATCGCGATAGCGGGGGTCAAAACCCCTCCTGATGCCAGATAATTCAATCTCGGAACCTTCCTATGGCACGAGGAGCACCGATGACCGTCGACCCTCTATAATCCCTCTAGTCCTGTCGATGTGTCTCCTCCTTGCTCCCTCGAATCTCACCCTTTGTCTCTCTTTCCCTAGGCCAGCTAGAACAAGCGGCGGACTACACGGCAGTCGAACGAGGTTATCGAAGGTAACCATGCAGACTAGATGTACTGGGCCACGATCAGCCTGGCAGATTTCGCATCAGATGCAATATCGCGTGAGGGGTACTATGCGGACGTACAATGTGTCCAGGTAATGGCGGAGGCCCGCCAACAAGATTGTCCCACGGGACGTTGGACAGAGGCTGTCTAGAACACGCGCCGCTCGTGGCAAGCACCGAAGATGCTAGATCGAGCTTCGTTGCTCGTTCCAACGACCATAATCGACTGGGCTTCATGGGACCGAGGGTTCTCGTATCGGTCGTAAAACGTTCAAGTTTTTCTCTTCGACGACCCTAAACGTCTTTCTTTGAAACAGTCGAAGAAAATTGTTCCACGCTCCGGGGGGGAATTTATCGAGGCCGCGTAGGCACTGTTATACGCGAATGTGGGTTGAATTTTGCTTGGCGAATTGAAAAACGCAGCGACGCGTCGCACAGCTGCTTTGTTAAGCGACGATAGCGCTGATTTATTCCGGAATAAAGCTCGGGATTGTCCAGGTGGGCGTCGTCGATATCTCCGGAATGCCGAAATTTACGAGCGACAATTTCACTTGCGGGGTAAAAACTCCGCGACATTTTATGTAAAGGCGTATTTTACATGCATCGCCGGTGCATTCGTCGGCGAATAAAAGTAAATCTCCGCGGATACTTTGAGCGAACCTGGTCCGTCGAATTGGTACGACTGCTTTTTACTATCCTTTATCGCGAACGCCCTGCCGAATTCCTTTTCGCCTTCGATCTCGCGGGCACGTCCATCTTCGTACAAGATCGTCGTTGAATTAAAGATGAACGACAAGTTCGGTACCGAGTTACCGTTGATGCCGTTTGGATCTCGCAGCCTCTTTAAATCGAAGAACGTTTGCCGGGATCTTCGACAATGAAACTATCTACGTGAAATTCGTATTACAGCTGAATTAAACATGACCGACTAGTTCGAATTAGGACAGCCTCTCTTAGGAAAGCTGTCTAACGTCGCGGTGAATGGTCCGATTCGAACTCCCTCGAGCCAGATCTCTCCCGTTCTCTCCCCATCTCTATCTCTCTCTCTCTCTCTCGGTCTCGGCTGTGGTCGAATCGATTACCCCGGATATTAGCCTAGCTACTGGAAGCTGTCGATTCCAGACTTCAGTGGAAAACCCATTCGGCGAGAATCGCAACTGTCTGACGCGAGTCAAACGCGGTCAAACGCGGTCAAAAGCACGAAATTACGATGCTATACCGTGCTTTAGTATATACGTATATATGTTCGAGTACACAGAATGACCCGGAATGAAATGCATATAGTGCAGTCGGCCTGGGGAACTTTAAGGATAATTTCAAACGAAGAACATTGTAGCAACGCGAAATCAATTTTCTGACATCGGTGTTTCGAAAGATGATCGATGTTGAATTTTTAAGTTGACAAATTTTCCTCGCGTACATTTCACCAGGAAAAAATCCGCAATATAATTATACTGCGAAAACTCACCTCGACGGGGCAACGAATGATCGATATATCCTGGCAACAATGATAACCTCTTATTCATCGAATCTGAATTTGAAATTATCCCAGCACGTTGCACCAAAGTCTCACGACCATAAAAGCAAAATGTATTGGTCCCCTGCGCGCCCCTTATTCTTTATAGTTCGAAAAAGGGAAATAAAGGGAAAACCACAACTACGTTTCACTCTCCACTGTATCATTAGATGCGCGCGGCCAATCATTGCATTCGTGCGTGGAAAATAAATTCCAGACCGTAAAGCGATACATCGGTGGAACGAACGAATTTGCAAGGGATAGCATCGCCTCGAAAGAAGGGAAAAAGAGGCGAATGAGTATCGACGAGGGGTGGGCGCATAAAGGTTATTCGCGTCGTTACAGACGTATAGAAAACGTTTGGTCCCGGCGAAAGGTTCCGCGCTTCTGCGGATAGGATTTGTGGTAGACGAGGGTGGCTGCGCCTTCGTATGAACGCGCGCAAAACACGCGCGTCCGCCTGCTGGCCGGAGCTTTGCAAATAATATATTGCACCGCGAACTGAAATAAAAATCCACCGGTTGCTTTTGCCCTTCTCTAAAGACTTACGACATTGAATATTCCAATTCGCGGTATAGACGGGACTCGAAGCGAGTTTATGCCAAACATCGTCCACAGTTTCCTTCTTCCCTGCTACCTGTTTGACTGCCGTTTCGCATATTCGCGACACAATTCATTGCTTTAGGCAGGGAACAATTTGATCAGGCTTGAACGGAGTCCGTTCAAGCTGGTAATTTCGATTGCCGAGAGACACTGTTATTACCAGATGCAATTCCATAGGTGCAATTATTGGACTGTACAGGTATGTCAATATTTCGTCGACATATCTATTGAAAATTATTATTTATCCATGATCACCTTCATGTTTATAAATCCAATATGTCTTTGCAAATCGTTTGTGAAATATTGTTATTTCATTTGTGCCAATCTTTTCACGAATACCTAACTGGCCCATACATGGACAATTACAACTCCGCCGTGTATTTCTGCAACAAACCTACCTGAGCAGAATACGGGCGAGAACAATAATTATTTTCCACCGAATCCACCGACAATGTCACGCGTAATCGCACCATCTCTTCGTGACACATACGAGAGGAACATTTCATTCTCTGGCGAACACTTTTCCATATTTTTTTTGTTCCTTATCCGTTCCCGCTGCATCATCTGTGACAAGAGAACCCGCGAAGGGCTCAGTGTCCTCGCGTACGGAACTCCACGAATCCAATGCATTTTTATGGGATCAGGGGCACAAATTTATTAGGGTAGCAGCCGTTCGTACTCGTTCGTTGGTTCCGCGATGTTATCTGTAACGCTAGCTCGCCCGCCCTTGTCGCCTCCTTCTACCCCTGTCTAATATATTCGCGATGCGAGCGAACGAAAGAGGGAAAAAAATATAGAGGAAATGCGGGCGAGAATATCAAAACAAGCATAAATTGCCGGGTCTCACGGCGACCGTCCGAAGAGTATGATGAATAGCGAGCGTATACGTGCACGCGTTCCACGTCGGCAGATCGAGGAACACAGAACGAAGCGGAAACGTAAATCAGCCCTTTATTCCTTCTTTCTTTTTCGTCGTTCTTATCGCGACCCCGTCTGTTTCGGAGTCGGTTGTAAATGTAGGTATAAGTGTAAATATCTGTTGAATAAATATAACGGTATACGAGGCGAGTGTGATAGCTCCTTTGGCAATATGCGAAACTTTTATTTCTTATCGCGGGGGCGAGATCTCGCATTCAGGAATAAGAACGAGAAACAGCTGGGGATATCCTTCGTCCTATTTTTTTTTAAATTTTCTTGTTTTCTTTATTGGTTCTGCGATAGGGAGGTATCATTAGGTCCCGGCGAGAGGCACGCAGAGACAGAAATATTGACCGTTCTGTTAAAAATACCTCGAATCTCCAAGAGGAGTTTCATTCGGAGCAATGTCGTCGGTGTTGCTATCGCGTGGATATCCGCTCGTAAAACGAAGCTGAAAACACGACGGGCGTGGTAAAGAGTAATGCGAGGGATAATATCATGATTCTGACAACAGTGCACGAGAGTTTTGCTTTCTGTCTCCATTGGATTCTACGGCTTTCGTCGGTACGGATGTTTCTCGCGCGCTCTATTTAAAGCGATGTAAGTAGAAACTCATCCGCTCCGCTTCAACCCTGTGTTGTTCGCCGCGTTGTTCGTGAAATTCGCCGCGTTGTTCGTGAAATTCGCCACGCTTTATGTCGCTTCTAGGGCCGAGCTTTTCCCCTAAACGACATTACAACTGGAACGTAATCGTATTTATCCTTTCCTTTCTTGGTGAAAGAAAAAGCTCACAATCTTTTCGTTTGCTCTTTTAAAAAACGAACACTGCCCAAGTGCTGTTTAACTGAAATGTGGAACTTTGATACGATGATACTGTTTCGCTGCCCGACTCAAAATATACTCAATCCTTTCTTCGTTTTACTATACTAAACTATTGTATTCTTTGCATGGCGATCTTATATACAAATTTGCAGTGCCATAGTGGAGACACTTGTTCTTCATTTGAACCGAACTTTCTGTTAAAGAGGCCTCAGGGGGTCAGTATATTATATGGTCAATATTTCAAACTCTTCAACATTATTGACAATATAATATATTGACCCTCCCAATGCTCCCTTTACGAATCAAAAACTATTCCACAAAGGGAGGCACGTATTTGGAAAATAATACCAAACAGCAATTCCCAAAATACGTTCTTATAATCTCCCACGTCTTCCTTTCCCATTCGTTCGCCCATCCCTACCACAAACTCCAGGAAACGATTCCCCAAAATTGCATCCCCTGTACAGCAATAAATACATTCCTCCCCTGCCTATTCGTACATACCGCCAGTCCATCGCGCAACTTTTCTAATAACCCGCTGGAATACATCACAACCACCCACGAGTCGTCGACAAAATTCGGCCGGCGTTCGGTACTGTTTCGCATAATTCACGTCGCGATCCCCGTATTGTGGCCAACAAGCGAACGATCGAGATGAACGAATCCACCGTGTAAAGGCGGCGGGGAAATAAATTGCGTCTTGCAGAACGGGAAAAGGCGCGCGAGATCGTAGCGAGTGGCTGCGTTAGGGACGGCGATAAATTCCGGGGGACGATTAATTAAGTAGAGGCCGAAGCCCTTGGCGCGTCGCGACGGTTAAAGTATTCCGTCCCACTTTTCGTAATGCCGGAAATAATTCACGGAAACGGTGTGGGATTTAGTCGGCAGCGGGGCTGCTGCATCGACGGATGCCCCTATATTGGCGAACGGGGCTGCCCGCTCGTTCGTCCTTTGCTCGGACCTTGGTGCCTCTCTGTTCATTCGCTTTTTAGCCGCCTCGAGGCCGTTGCTCGCGAGAGACTGCGGATGCAGCTGCAACGGGCCACCCTCTCTGCCGTATATATCAAGCTGATTCGGGAGCGAACGGGGACGTCGCTATTTCCCCGAGTACAAAACACAATGCGGCTCGAACCGAGGACCTGCCTAATATTTCGCCATGCGGGGCCGAACCGCTCTCTTTGTACGTTCGTTTGCGCGTGCATTTGCAACCGCACACTCCCCTGTTCTCGTTTGTTGCCTGTCCCGATTCCGCGAAACGGAGGAACAATTTTAGGAGGTTTCATAAGCGTAATGGATGCTTGGAACGTTCGATCGTGGGCCCGCCGATGCTTGGACTGGTTCTAATGGGTCTAATTTTCTTCTAATTTTTCCTATTGGTTCTAATTTTTCCGCTTTTCCTGGTTCTAATTTTTCCGCTCTAATTTACCCTCCAAGTTTAATACCTCGTGCATATTAAACGATACTCCGTGCATCAACGTCTTTCCTGGCGGAGCAAAATATAATTTCAGGCGGATCGTGTTCCCTCTGATAGCTGAGAAACATCCTTGACGGTGTTAGAAGTAACGCGATGCAGGACGTACAAGCTCGGGCGAATAAACAGAAACTCAACCCCTTATTAAATTCAAATTAGACCGACATCGGGGCGAAGTGTAAGTGCTGGCGGGTGGTTCGGTCTCTTTGGGTAACCTGCTTTATGCCGGCACCGCAATCCATCAACTTCTGGCAGGTTTACATCGCGCGTCAAGATTCCCTGGCGGCGTCTGCCAACGACAATCAGATAAAACGTAAGCGGCGCCCTGAATATGCAAGCCCCTTGCGGGTTTTAATATCGTTAACCGATATATCGCAGGACTGTTGGTTATTTAAGCAGCCTCCAAAATTCCCATTGGTCACGGCCTTTCGAAAGATCATCGATCACCCGGCTAAATTCGATTCCGATAGGCCGTGTTCACAATAAACTAACCACCCTTGAGATCTGGCCTATTAATCTCATTTTACACCGAGGAGATCCTTGAACGTATTATGCTGCATACACTTCTCGAAAGTTCTGCGATTTGAACAAAACCGCGTTTGATTAATTGTATCATATAATAATCATGGATTCGCATATACGATTAACGTATGCAACGAGATCGCCTAATAAATTTTTATTAGGAAATGACGATAAGGAGAAGAGTCGATTTGAAGTCGATTATTCAAGAGTTGTTAAGACACACACGTCTTAATAAAAGATTCGTTATTCCAGGTGTTGTTTGGCGCACTGTATCGTAAAGGCAGTTGATTGATTAGACTCGACAGAAGGCGATAATTCAGCGGTAAATCTGAAATTAATCACGGTAACTATCGCGCATGCAACCTTACGGAACAATAATAATTATGTCTCGAGTATGGTAATAGAATTAACGGCGTGACTGGCGATCCTCGCGATATTGAACGCTCTTATACATACATAAAAATACACCCTAATAATCGCGTCGCAAAGAACCCACCTAATCATTTACAAGCATCTACTTTTACATCTCTCAAGGCACGATTATCCGCGTAACAATCGCACGCGTGGCACAGTTGACATTTTCACTTTTATTTTTAATTTTACCTCGGCATAGGGTACGGATCGACAGATCTCCAGATATCCCAAAACGCATTACGCACCACGTGAATCCATGAATTTAAATAATCGTCAAATCGATCGCATGATTTTTAAGGAGCCATAATACCTACTTCTGCATCCCTCCGTTTTTTCACACCGCCAATGTATTTTATCTTCCACGAGCTATTGTCTTCCGCGGTGCGCAAGAATTTACATCTCGTCAAGTCTATCATGGCTGCAGCGGGTAAAAAGAAGCCACACCATCCTCTCACCTCGACGCACCTACACGCGACCATTTACTATACATATACGCGGTACCCCCCGTGCAATCCCATGAGGATAACCCGGCGTGGATGCAACCCTCGGCCATCTTTATTCCAGGACGGACAGGTCGAGAGGGTAGGCATCGGACCGTGGTAACTGGCAGCTCTAGAGGGAGCCGTTAAACCTGGTGCCTGGCCGATGTACCCAGCTACGTTTTCCTTCTGATATACAACCGGTACGGCTCGGCCCGACCGCTTCGTTGGTTCCAACACGAAGTTCGCCGCAGCGAAGCGCTTGTTTCCCCCCCCGGAAACACCGGCGAAAACTCCAATGAGGAGTAAAGGTCGGCGTCGCCGGAGGGGGAAAGAAACTCCAGCACCCGTCTTCGTCGGTGAAATACGCCCGAAAATCTACTACTTTTCCACTGCGATACCTCTTGCCCGGGTCGACGGCGATGTACGCGTTGCTCGAAGCTGAACGAACGAACGAGATCGCTGGCGCGGCGGAGGGAACGTCTGGCTGCGTTCTGTCGGACGCTGCGGTGTTTCGAATTGAAACGAGTCGAAGTACCTTGCGAAATTGATGCGCGCATACGGACACAGCCTTGTAAAATTTGACTACATGTATGTAGTATAATCGTAGAAGAATTAAAAAATTAACATAAGAATGCAAAACCAAAGAATTTTTTTTAGGTATGCCTAGTATTTTTCAGTTGCGACCCACTGTGCGATAGGTTGAGCTAGAGTAAGGTCTGTCTGTGTTTGGTGAAGCAAGATTGAAAGCAGACAGTCAGGCTAATCTGAAAACGAAAACAAGGCCGCGCAATCTTTGCGCAATTCTTTAATTCCAGAAGAGGAGTCGAAGGGTGCAATCTTTTAAAAAGGTAAGAGATATATTCGACGAGATGCAAGTCCTCCAGCGGATGGCGACTGTTGCCGTATTCGGCATTCCGCGCATAAAATTCCATAGTAGACACCTGACTCGCGAATATTCTGTGCTCGTGCACGCCCATTTACCAGGTGCACCATAGGCCAAGCCAACTGGGGCATAAACCGTACGTTAACGGACAAATATGTATGCAACACGTTCGTCTAAAAACGAAATACAGACACGAGCATCGCGCGTGGAGAATAGATCAAAAAGTTTCACTATTATCAGACAGTTCAGAATTTGGATCTCTATGCTAATTTTGTATTCTGGCCGTGTGAGGCAGGTTCAGATTCGAGTTGGCTTCAAGCATCGAAAGGGATGATTTTTGATTGGCAGATACCTAACTGTGTTGCTGCAAGCGAAACAGATAGTGTTTATGAAACAAAGGAAGTCCGAGGTTTTATAATTTTGCAGAATTCTAGTGCTACTGCAACGAACATCGACAGTTAACTTAATTCAACTTGCAACACTTTGGCAATTGTGGAACTGTTCCTGCAGCAAATCGTTACTCTCAGTAACATCTCCAAGCAACTGTGCAAAGGGTCACGTTGCACGACTCGTGCCACCACGTTTCTGTCGCAACAGAAGACGAAAATCAATTTGCTACTAAGCAATCAGTTAGCAAGCAACGCCTTCGCCCTTCGACCTCAAAATTCCAATCACGCATAAACTTGGGATTTACCAAACGCCATTGACTATTTCCTGGAACAACTTGCAGAATCTAACTAACCCGAATTCGAGCATTATGTTACTAGACCCCTAAATTCGAAAACGATTCAACCTCGGATCCGCGTTTTTCAGAAAGTCAGTTGTTCGAAAAACATGTATGTATAAGTAGGCGGCACTATCTAAACGAAGGGCAGAAGATAAGAAGTCATGCATACACGAGCGAACAGATAAACGAACGAACTGCTTGGGGACAGCTTATCTGTCTGTTGGGGATGATCTTTGGTAGTCCTGTAGCCGATGGGAAGGAAGTTCGATTCTCTTCCCTGACCGTCGCCCCTTCTACTTCCGTCGCAGGCCGCAAGTCGGAAGATCACCCCCTCCTCGCTCGCGATATATCAAGACAGTTATCACTGGAATGAGATCATTTATTGCATTAAGACGACGTCGAATCGTCGACGGTCTCACGCAAACGGAAAAGTGGGGTCGGGCTCGGTATATTGGAGCTCGCAGATAAGAAGAGAAAGGCCCGCTTGCTCCCGCTCTTCACGTGTCTTCCGCTTTCACACGACTATCTTCTGCTCGTCCTCTGACGTTTCTATCTCTCGCCCTCTTCCGCGCTCGAGCATCCGTGAATCCTCTGAACGTCTGCGCGGGCATCGGTGTTCCTCCCCTCTTCACTGTCGCCTTCCCTCTTCGCATCGCCCGTTTCTCTTCCTCCAACCCCCTAGCGAGGCTTTTCACGTCCGGGTCCCGCTCTTTAAGCTTAATTGCCGGTATTTATCAAACGACGAAATAAATAAGCTGCTTACATTTCTTTGACGCCGAGGAGTGCTCGGAGAGCGGCCGCTTATTTAGCGGGGGCGATAAGTACATTAGACTTTCGTCGTTTATTAAAGATGAAGAGGCCAACGGGAGGTCGGGGCGTGTGGAGGAGTACGGTTAATCCGCTCGAACACCCACACATGCACGGGCAGGACCCCTACGGGGAGGGCACAAGCGACAACGCCGACGGATTTTTATATTTCGCAGCGGCGGTTTTCGTCTTTGTGGCAGTTTACGGATTATCGGGAAATTGTTAGACACGGGTGCCCGTGTTTCCGCTGTCTTTCACGTGCTTTTTTGATGCGCCACGCGAAACGATCCTTCTCTTCGCGAAACATTGAAGCGGAGTTAATAAAACCTCTTTATTAAGGTAACCCCTTTTTGCGCAAGTGACCGTACTTTGTATTACGAATTCTGTGCTGCTGTCGACAGCGTGGGGTTGTTCTTCAGTCGTATTAGTTCAGCGAAAGCTGAACAGCGTTGGCGAATTCTCAGAGCGAAATATTCTCTCGTGCAGAAGGGTTGCAATACCAGATGATTATAGAAAACTGACACGTAGAATGTTAGTTAATGAGAAAAATCCTTTTTCCTTTAACGAATTTCGCCCTCGCCGTTCTTTCCTTACACTTCCCCCTTTGATCTGTATACATATATTGGATCGTTAACAAAACAAAGCTGGTAGCTCGTGTTGCATATTCATAGCATAATCCATAATGCTTCAACTTCACAAACTTTTGTTCGCAATGGTGGTGCAGCGTAACTCCCGACACGAGAAACGAAACAGCGACTTTAACACAGCGCAAACAGACGAAGCGGACTCTCAATAGTCCCCGTAACTTCGATTAACGCGAAGCGCAGGGAAGAAAACCCGAGAGCCCATCGGCGATAAACCGTGCTGGCGCCCTGCAGCAGGGCCATTCGTTCGAATTCAAAGCGAGCAGAGGAAGAACGAGGCGGCTCGCATTCCGGAACAGTTCTCGCGTATCTACCAAGCTGCCAGGTACGAGAACCGACGACTCTGGTTACGCCTTCGTTCGTGGAGTAAACGACGCACTAAATCGCGGGGAACGAGGGCTGGGCTTGGTTTTCACAAAAGCCGGTCCCGACATTCACACCGTCGAATCCCAGAGATCGAAGTTTCAACCTGTTCACGCGGTCAAACGGGAACTTCTCCACGGACGAATCGTCGGCTGGTTCGACGGGTTCTCGTAGACACTGGTACGTAGTACGTATACATTCACACAAGAAAATGGACCATTGTGCAGCATAAGAAGCCGAGGCCCCCGAGTGTGTCCCAACCGATCCAGGAGATATCCCTCTGACTCCCTCTGTCTGCCGTAGCAAGCGGCCCGTGAACGAACTGCAAGGGTGTAAATCTGAAAGTTGGCTGAACTGTCTACTCTCCCGGGTCGAGCCCGGTTTTGCACCCTTGTCTGCCTTCTTCCTGCCTCTATTCAACGCCGTTTGCCCCCGAGGCGTCGCCACGACGTTCCTGCGACCAACCTCGTCCTGCAGGTTACTTTAAGGGTTGGGGATGAAAGAGAAATGGAGATGGGGTCCGCCGTGGAAAAGTAAGAGAAACGAGCGGGAAATTGGGAACTTCTTATTACTGCTTCGTTTCCAATTTCGCACGAAATCACGTCTACCCTCGGTGAACAGAGGTTGGTTCTATTCATCGTTGCGTAATGCGATTCGCGGTGAGTGGCGTGCATCGATGACTCGACGTGCCCGTCGGTCGAGCGAAATAAGCCGTGACTGGCAAGAAGAGATTGCTGCCGATCAGGGAACCGGGATAACCATTGCGTATTTTTGAGCCACGATCCTCGGGGTTGGGTTAAGTGACACGTGGTTTGGTAGAAATAGGTCCTTCTTCTGAGTTATTTCGCAGATTTATAATTGGATTTGTATATTTCATTTGTGACGAACATTTAATTTTTATAGAATAAATAGAGAAGTTTTTCAATAAGAAGTGTAATTTACGACAGATCCAGTCAACTCTATTCCAGCAATATTTTCAATTGGAAAAGCTTTCGTCGTACAAAAAAAAGCGCGCTAATGTGTAGTAACATATAGGAAACAATATAAAACGGTATACCAATTGATAATTATGAATTGTTGATGAGGCTGAATAAAAATCGTGCGAATAAACAGTGCACTCAATGTATATTCCGCTGGTGACGCGTGCGTGAAAAATGATGCAAAATGGAAAGTTATACTATGAAATACTATGATGACCGATATAATTGAAAAATCCGTAAGGTTATATTACACATACTTTTCTACTTACAATTAGACTAAAACAACGAGATTTCGCTTTGGAATAAATAACTTTCATACGGTTAAATGAGAAACCAAATTAAAATGAAATTACCTTCAATACGTAATATTAATCTGGTCATAGCAATATCATAACAGATTGAACAAGCCCCCCGCTATTTGCAACGTAAACGTATGCAACGATTATCAAACGGTTCATTTTAATATAAAACGATTTTTGTCCGTGTAATACTGCAGAAACAATAATGATATACATACACGGGGTGAATTTATGTGCGTTTACCACTGTAACAAAATGAATATCGTGATGCAACTGCTTTATTAAAAATCAGATATGCTAAAATCAATAAACTCGTTCCACGTGTAATGCACCAGTGCACCAATACGTGCATAATTACTAAAGGATTATTGAGAAACATATCACTGCGCTATTCGCACAATTTCGCCGTCCAAAGTAGTCAAAAGTAATTGTCATTGCATGCCCTTATTCCAATCTAACCAGAGATGTACCAATATAAGTACATATGTACTTGTAAAAACAACAAGAATACTTAATAGAACTTATCTTTTAACTCGGTGTAAAAGAAGAAGGCATTCATTACATTTATTCGTTCTCCCATTCGCACTAATTCCATCACTATAACTTCCACCCTCAACTTCAAGAAGATCGACACAAAGAACCGAGTAAAAGACCCACAAGGCCCTCAAAGATCGAATATCCGACTTCCGTGAACCACTCGAAGCACCCCTACGGCCCTAGAACAATTTCTTTCAGCTTACCCCCTCGTGAGCCGGCTCGAATCACAATCGGGATTCACGACTTTCTCAGACATTTCGACCAGGCGCATCGCAGACGGCGCATTTAAAGCGCCACCACGTCTGCGAAGTTTAATTATCCCAGCCGCAGGTGAGGGTACCGTAGATCCACTTACAGCACTGGCCAGGTTACGATTGAGCAATTATACTTCTCCGCGTATGTGTACGACCACAAACTTCCACACCAACTCTAAACCAATGAACCTCTCTCCGCCTCTCTCTCACTATCGCGCTATTTCTCTCTTTCTCCGTCTCTCATTCTCTACAATCTACGCGAAGGAAATCGCGATGTTCGACGCCAAGCTTCGCCAACACGAGTACGTGAGAGGACAAGGACACCGTCGAGGACCGTTCTCTCCCAAAGGTCTCCGCCCAACTAATTCACTTGAATTTTGATTTTCAATAAGAGATAGAGCAGACATGCCAACACGGTTATGCATACACAGGCGAATACAACCGCAAGAACGCGCACGACCAACTGGCTCCTGTACGAAGAGCAACGAAGACAGTGAACAAGGGTTACCTAGGGGGTTAGAGGGACCAGTGGCGGAGACGCGCGTTGGGATTTAGCTTCCGTGTACAGCTGTACCGTGCCGGGGGTTTGAATATGCATGATGCATGGGCATTAAAGCCTGCCTTCCTCCGCCTCCACCATCTCGTCCACCACCCCCCGTGCCACGTATGCAAATAGCAGGCCACCGCCGGTACCGGTTCCGCCACCTCGAATGCCGCAAACCAGCCGCACGCTGCCCACCGATACGCGCGAAGCGCAAAATTGTGTACGCGCGAATTTTTCCTACGAATTTCCTTCTTTTTCCCCGTCCTCCCTTTCCCCTTCCTCCTTTTTTGTTTTCGTCCGTTTCGTTTTATTTCATTTTTTCTCGTTTTAATTTTGTACCACGGCGTTTTTTTGATCCCCGGCGCAGTGTCGCAGCGAAGTGCGGGAATTACGAGTAGTCGTTAGAGAATTGGGCAACGGCGGGTTTCTTTTTTTTTCCCTTTTTAATTTTTGCTGACGTTGTGAAATCCGTAGGGATTGCGCAAAAAAGTGGATATAAATTAATAACACCAGTTTACGCGAAGTATCCTGACGTGAATCACCACTCAGTCGAACTTCTGCGGGTACGTTCATGGTGGTGGAGATCTTTTTTTAATCAGGCGTCGATTTTTAGATGCACACGCGTGGCCGATGGAAAGAACGTAGAAATGGTTCGAGGGGTTTTAATATGTTACAGTTTTACGCTACAAAAGTTTAATTTTAAAATAACCCGGTCGTCAACTTGCTGTTACCAAATATGTGTGGGCACTACTAATGTTGTTTACCTTGGAATGCAATTGCAGTTTTCCTGGAATAGCATGAAATTCATTACCACGATGTCAAGCTACAACGGAAACCAATAATAATTTTGTCGCATACAAATGCCGACGAATACAAATTAACATTGATGATATCTACATCATACATATACATACATAGATATCTGTTGTTAGTAACCACAAGCCATAAAACGATTACGTTATCAGAAAAGTTAAAGTAACCAAATAATTATAATAAAGCATTGGCAAAATTAAAAATTAATTTTTTTGTTAAAAATAAATTCCTTTATTCCAACTTTTTTGCACGCGATGAATAACCAAGTCCCTTCGGACTATAACTAGAACTGTCAAGCCCGTAGTTTAGAAAAATGTGAAACAATAGATCCAGCTAACAACGTGTCCTAGCGAATCGCACCACCAGCTTGTTCTATTTCAGACCGAAGGCAACCGCAATTCATGCGTCCCTCTGTAATTTGTGGTTAAGTTTGGCAAAAGCAAATAATTGGTCCGAGGGAGAGGGCCACGTAAGAAACTGCGTAATTGCTCGCAATCACGCCAACTGGCCTGAGGAATTCGAATCAGCCTCTGATGTATATTCGACCGGTGGAGGAAATTCGTTCCCCGAATGGGAATAGAAGAAGGGGGAGGAAGAAAAAGATGAAGATAGTCCATCGAGCGTGACCCCGTCCCTTTCTCGCGCAATTATCTCATTCGCCGTACAGTAATTGAACACGGAGAGAAAATGACGATCGATGAGTCGAAACGTGCTCCGTGAAATTAATTGACGCCCGTCCGTGCCGCGATCGGCGCGATAAAATGATGCTGTCGCGGTATAATTGGACGGGAAGTCTCGTTCAATTATTAATTCCTGTTGGCACGGGGAACAGAGTGCCGCACAAGTACAGTGGAGAACCCGTGGTCCCGATGAATCCAACTCTGCGTGCCATCTTTCACCAGCGATTATGCGACTCGCCAATCGATGGGTCGCGTTTGTATCGTTACCCTGCGACAACACGCTAATTGGCTCGTTATCGATGCGCGGCCATAGAAACGCGCACCGCTCTACTAGCCGTGCAAATTATTTATTACGAGTCTATGATGTGCTCGTGATTGGGATATAATTTTGATAATGACAAGTTGCGTGCACACGCTCAGCGGCGGCATACTATTATGGCGTATCTTGGCAGGGGAAAGCAACGTACTTATTTCTAGTCGGAAGCAAATTACAATTCGTGATTCGTTAAGTCTCTGTATTTCAGAAGGATCGTAAGGAAGAGTCATAATCGGGTTGGTTCTGTAAGTTCTAGACAGTACTTTTTCAATACCGATACTTTCGGCGTTTAATTTGTAGCGTTACGTATAAGTTCTCCTATAATGTCAAAGTCAATAAATTTGTACTTGCCACCTGTATTTGGGTAAAATATTTCGATTCATAATTCAGATATATATTTTGCTATTTTGAATAATTTTGAATACTCTCCATCAATCGGACCGATAGATCGTGTCTGACAAAGCATTGGTATTATCCACTTAAATCCGTGCCACACGCTTATCCATATTACTCTACGTCCAAGCAGCCAAGAGGCGTGCGTGTAATGGACTCACTGTGTGCTTTAACTTCAAGTGAAAAATTGAGATACAAGGACGTCGTTGAAACAGTAGTAGCAGGTACAATATTAGCGACTGAATTAGCGGTGAATCGAATTGTCACGCGCGTTAACAAAATACTGTACGAACGTAATCAGTGCCGTTGCGTAATATACGTATATAAACCGTCCCGTTACGATTACAATTATCCGTACCAACTGCAGAGATACAAAGGGCAAAAGTAGGGTGCCACAAAAACGACACTTTTAGACACGCCAGCCCGCTGATTACTTACATAGCGTGATACAAAAAGTACTCAGAATCTGGCGTTTTCTCGCTTTATACTGTAGCATCCTCGTGGTCGTGTATGATTATTGTTCTTCCGTGCTGGTACAACAACGCCATGAGCGGAAGAGCGTACGTCCGGCGGGTGCACGAGGGCTAGAACGTATGTATGAATATCAAACGCACGTGTTTACCGAACCGGCGTTTGTAATTACATTTCGGTTACACGTAGCCAGCCGCTGATTTTGCGCTAACGCCGAACACGCATGAACATAATTCGACAAAACGAGCATTGATATCGCACAGCGGCGACAAATGGCCGGGCCCACGTTGCCTGGACGTGAGATCAATTATTTTGAATCGCGCCGCGGCCGAACCAGGCTTATTTGCTATACACGATAAATTGCCGGCCAATGAAACGGCTACGATTAAAAAAGAATATTATCGTGAAATATTTCGTCGCGTTATTGCGAAATTAATTTTCGGCGGTTGTAGGAAGTTAATGGCCGAAATTGGGAAACATTATGTATTAACGAAGCAGTAATGAGAATAAACGGCGACAAATTTATTCCAACTTCTGCTTATATTCGCGCTTATTCCCTTAGTGCCAAGAAATGCACACGCGACTAAACTTCGCACGGTGGAAACTTAGTGCGAGACCAACTAGATCACAAAGCGCCCGCGGAAGCGGGCAAATTACAGACGTCGACGCAGGATAAGTCAAGGGTGGATAGCCGGGGATATTAGCCTAATTAAAGGCTGGTAGTTCGATTTAAGAAATAATCGATAACACTCAGCCTGGTAAGGCAATTATCTAATACAAGTACGTTTAGGTCACGTGGCATTGAATGAAATGCAAACCCGTCTAGTATTTCGAAAACAAAGCCAGGTCCCCCGTACGCACCACGTACGAAATATGAGTAATAGGAGAGAGCTGGACGAGGGGGTGATTTAGTATTAGGATTTATTAGGCCCACTCACCCTCGCGGGTACTGCTACTGCGAACGGTCGAGGGTAAGACCGTATGATTTCTCCTGGGGAACCATACACACGACTTCGACTAATGCACCTGCTATCTGTACTCCTTTACAATGCTTGCCCCCCGAGTGTCGCAAAAAAAACACCTACGTGTATATATATATATATTTATATTTAGCTAGTCCCAGTACGGAAATTCCGAGCACAGCGTTATTGAAATGGAAGGAAAAATGTTATACGTCGAAGGGGTCGTATATTTTCTAATATTCGTCGAATTGGAGAAAAGTCTATCTCTCTGGTTTAAATCTCATTTTAAACTCTGAGTGAAAAAATTGGAATTCCTCCAATTACTTGACTGGGGCGAAAAAATTGAACACAGTTGCACAAATTAGAAATGTAAACATGTACGAACGAAGCAATAAACCATTAACGAACTCTTCTGGACTTCAGTTCGAAATTAAAAACTGTGAAATAACGGTGGCCGCTGCACCAATTACGCCCGAAACATTAATTACACACTTCAATTACCGATTTCGAGTCCCTTGTACGTGCAGTAAATGCAGGGGCGGCCATCAGCGCGACTTTCAAACTCACCTGAAACAGAGAAAAAATATATCGAGCAGTTAGTAATTGCATCGGCGCAACAAATTCGTGTCGAACGACAATGCAAGATAAGACCGCTTGTTATCAACGAGGATATCGTAAACAGGCGTGTTTGCTGAAGGCTCGGTGGAAAGTGATACGTGACACGCATGCCATTGAGGAAGTAAAAGCTAGATTCACGAACGGACTTAAATTTGCATTAGTTACACGGCACCGTGTGGACACATAAATGGGATGGTCTATTGTGCTCACCGAGATTACTGAAAGCTGTATGCAACAAAATTTCATGAATGGGATTTGAATATCGTATAGGAATTATTACTTACTCGCAAAAGAGTTATGTAATTACGAAATAGTATACCGAGTGGTGGTGTGTAAGATGTAGGTACTAATAGTCCCCTCGAAAATATTAGTTAAAACAATTTCTTTGGCGATTCGAAACTTTTCACGTACTTACGTTATGTACTTTTACTAAAAATTCGTAAAGTGGAATAATTTCAAGTTTAGATAGAGTATTGTCATTTGGCCAATCATACATTTGAATGATAAGCTCCGTGACTTGGAAGCCTCAGATATCGGTTTCCAAAGCAACAAGATCCACGTAATCCAGTTCTACAACCAAACTGATGTAGGCATTGAATTGCATCAATGGCGATTCTGTTCATTCGCAATCAATTAACCATTGTCAATATGTATTGTGTTAGGTGTACGTAACTCCCATCACATCGAGCACGAAATTCCAAAAACAATTTTATAACTTAATAGATAACCTGCTTTTTATTACACATCATCAATATTTATAAAGAAGGAATCTAGCGAAATGTTTTAATGTGTTGACAGTCTTGTCATCACCAAAATTAGTGAAAAGTTTTCAAATAACCGGAGCGTAATTGCCATTATCAAATCACTGAATCGAACGACAATATTAGTTGCTATTAAAGTTTGATTTCTTCATACACGAATGAGAATTAGTGCACGTGCACAGTGGCGAGCGGACGATCTCTGGAGAGGTCGAATAAGGAAAAACGAGTCCTTAAGTTTAATTAAAAAGAGGAATGGCGGATAATGCACCGGAGCGTCGCGCCGAAATGTGCCGAGTTTACGATGTGCTTAGAGCTTCGAGGTTTCATCGGTGAGTGGGGCTTGGTGGGGTGTAGCAATGTTTGCAACGCTTTCAAGCCTGGAGGGAAAGGTCAGAAACCATACCATCCCTCCGCGGTAACTGCAGTGACATTAATTTCGTGTATAGCTTGCTGTTCGACTTATTTGGAAAGTTCAAAGAACAAATTTCTTTGATCAAAAACGTGTCAGCTAATCGACTCGTTCCTGTTTACATAAAGCTACATACGAGCTCGTTGCATTTGCAGTTAAATAAACACAAATATTACACGGTTCCGAGCACACGAAAAATTCAGGTTCCTTAATGCTTTTTGCAATCAGATTTGACACACTCTTCAATTAGCTAATTTCGATTAAATTATTCTGGGACTTTCAAAGTTTATTTTTTGCACGAAAATAAAAACGACAGAGGAGACGTCGATGCTGTTTAAATACGAAATATGTTTCACGTGTATATTATGATACACGCATATGTATCTTATATGTATAAATGAATGTCGCTTGTTTTAAGCACAGTTCACGTGGCAGCTCGGTATGAAAAGATGCGTGTCACATGGGGTGAAACGTTGCTTTCCTGAAAGCTTCCTCCGTGAGGAAAACGTGTTACGAAGATAACTTGGAGGATAACTATGGAAAAGGGAGGATGGTGTGTACGTACACTATTGTTGCTTGAGCGATGACATAGTGTATTTTCGTGTCTTTTCTTTCGCCTCGAGCTGTGTCTCAACTACTCTTCCCCCCCCCCCCCCCCCAAGTTTTAAACTGATCGAATGGTGGATGAACACGTGAATACAGGAATTCATATTTTATTGCCACAATGTTTTATAGAAAATATTGTACTCCATGGACAAGAAGATATGTTCAATATAGGCCATCCACGTGTTCAAATTAATATTCATATTGTCAATAACGACACCGAACTGCCGATAAAAAGCAGTACAACAAAAAATTATAGGCGCCACTTTCACGAGACCCAATTTCACCGGGTCAAGTCCACCCCAGGTAGTAGACAAACAGCTTGGACATCGGAGAGAGATGTTCTATAGGTGTTAGAGCCCTCCTGGCCGAAGGGCCGTCAATGTCCAAGAGCCATTCACGATCGGCACGATCAATTTTCTCCCGGGTAAAACTTCTATAACTCAACGGCGACCGGTGCTCCCATCTCTTTACTCATCAAAGCTATAACGCATTGTTCTCCTTTTATTCCCCATAAAACTTCAAAAGCCCATCCAAACATTACGACGACCCAAGGAATTCGTTAGCGCCCATAGAGAGACAGTCTGTAAATGGCAGTCGCGTAATATCGTTCGGAAAATATTGGACGCTGAAATCGTTCGTGCGCCATATATATGCCAGCACGTGTCACACGTACCCGCCACACACACGCATTGTCACACGAAGATGCGGGCACACGACCTGGTTGCGTGCTGTGCCCCCCCGTGCAACGCACAAAGAGGGCAGAATCTTTGCCAAGCTGCTCCAACAAACAGAATTATTGGGACAGCACGTGGCTTGGCACGCAACAAATAGCATCGAAAGCACGCATCATCCCCTGGTACCAGATACGCCTCGAGTGTGTATTCCACCACTACCTCCAGCTGTTTTCCTACCATCAAGGATTGACGGCTGCGTATCACTGTTCTGGAACAAGTCCAGGCGATAAGGAGTTAGGTCTGTTTTACGCACGCAATTTTTCCCCACGATACAAATAAATAATAGATAAATCATTTATCGGCCTGAGAGCGGGGAGCAGGAATAAATTTAGCATATGTAATGTATGGTTTGAATTTGTAACTATAGTTGGGAACAATAATGAGCTGTTGCTGTTCTTGCTCGTGTTCTTCTTATGAATTTATATCGTACAGGTACATCAGCTTGCAAAGGGACTTCTTCTATGATTGGTACGAAAATCAGAAGTCCGATATGGGCCCTAGAAGACCGCCGCGCCGTCATTTTCAGATTATTTAAACGTCTGTCTATCGTTTATCATTTGTCGAGTGTATCGACCGATTTCGTCGACAAGAAGGATACTTTCCCACTCCCCTTGTACCGTTCTTGTCGTTTCTCTGTACACGTCTTTTTTTCTGGCCATCTTTGTTGGAAGCAAGTCAACGACCGTCGGCAAATGTTGTCCTTTCATTGTAAGGTTGTTTTCCTTCTGTGATTTGATTGTACCTACATGCTAGGGGATTTCTATCAAACAATTCCTTTTCCTTCCTTTTTATTTTGATTGATTTAGCAGCAGGCAGGACTCGTGTCCAATTTTTGCAGTAATTGATAATTATTAAGATTTTTTGCACACTGTCATGTATGAGAGGTCTGTTACATTCACGTCATTATATTAACGATAGCACTGAAGATTGCTCAGCTGAACTCGCTTGACATAAATCCGACCCAGTTTCAAGAAATTGCGGTCTTCACAATGCTACGAGGTAAAATTCGAATAGGAAAAAATGGCTGCACGGAACCGTGTATAAACGCGTACGACACGTTCGGTTACACCTGTAGTCCATTGCAGAGGTGGAAAACTGTTCGCACCCAATTAGTGTTTTACCGACTGGTCGCATTTTTGAAGGGGAGACTAACGCTATTTATAACGTATATCGCAGTGCTTTTCGTTACACGTATTCTTTTAACTGTAGATGTATCGTATCGTACAATTGAAATTTGCCTCAAGTATTAAACATCGGGAAACGTTATAAGGATTCGTAGCTCGACACTTAAAAAGGGGGGAAAAAAGGAACCACGACAGATATACATTGTTCCATGTGACGTAAGCGTGAAATCCTCGTGTCCAGCGTATCTGACCTAGTTCCAAGGAAACAAATTGCTGCCTTTGCAGCACAGTGAGCGTGGTTTCAGGCATTTCTCGTGGGAAAAATTGTTTATCGATTCATGCTCGCGAACGTGCCCATTAGATATAGGCTAGCAATCGGTGTGGCAATTTTAAAGCCCCCGGAAATCTGGGGTTTGCGTTTTCTCCCGTTTTTTTTGGCTAAATAGTGTCTGCCGCCTTTTCGTTTGATAATAACTTACGTTGGCAGTGGCATCGCGGTATCATTCATTCTGCCACCGTTTCCAGAACTAACGGGACTATGATTTCAGTATTTCTGCGCCTGGATATACCATGGCTGGGCTGGGTCGCGTTAACGAGGGTCGAAACTGACGGGGGTTGTTTGCGTGGTGTCACCCTTATCTCGGTCGTTGCCCTAATTTTTACGGGTTAAAATAAAAAAGGTGGCGAAAGAAAGAGAAAGGAAGGAAGAAAGGGAGTGGAGGGTGGCCTACGTGTTACCTGCATGACATTCACGTGTCCTTTTTTGTATTCCTATTTCGGATCCCGAGGCTCGCGAGCACAAAGGTAGCCTTCGAGGAAAAAAGCAATTCCAATATCTGACACAAAAGGATTTTTTGGGCTGGAAAGTATCGATTCTTGAATATGTATCGGGTCGAATCAAATGAGAATAAATTGGAAGTCGAACTGTCCGCGGTGGAGAATAATTTTTATTGAACTTTTTCGAGTAATTCTGCGATTGGGGAGTGCGTGCAGGCGCAATTGTTACTGTGGCGATTATTTCCGTTCTCGTTGAAGGACGAAGATAGAACGTTTTTAAATAGCACACAAACTCGATCATTCGAATAATTTTTAAAATGGAACCGAATATTGGTGACCGTTTTTACTAAGAAATTTTTCTTCGCCCAATAAACGTACGATGATTTAATGAAGATTAAAAAAGGAGAAATATTTAACTTACCCTATAACAATTCTCTGTATTTCACCAACGGGAAGAATTCCAACTGTTCGCCCATGTAATTATTATTTAATTTGAGCCAAGCAAGATTAAAGTAGATAGTTTTTGTTCAACAGAGAATGACCTCCTTCTTGATTAATTTCCTCGGCAAAAAGGAGCAACTACTTTCGAAAGTTCAAGTGACGAGCACAGTGGCAACCAACAGCGAAGTTTATAGTCGGTGATGTTTTTATTTTGAACAACGAAGTTTGCCATCGAAGTAAAGCTCATTACCAGAAAAATTAAGATTTACGTTCTACTTATAGTTAATCGACGCTACCAAGGGTGCTTACAACTCTACGACTGAAAAGCTTTTTCACCAAATCACCCAACCGAAATTTTTCCATGAACGATCATGTCCGTTTTCAAATAAATGAACATTTATTGAAAATTAATTTCGACTACCATCCCAGAATAACTCCGCAGGAATAAAATGCACTATCCCGCGCTCGAAATTCCTTCAGAATTCCAGAACAAAAAAGAATTCTGAAATTACCCAATTCCCAGCGTAATTTCGACCGCATTGTATTAACCTGCCCCACGGTAATAAAACTCGCCTTATCGAGCACACGTTCCTCCCTTTTCCTTTTTTCCCTTTAATCTTCTCCCAATAACCCCCATAGCTACGCAGCCCAGCAACTTTAAAACCAATATATCGGGCGAAAGTTTTTGGAATTTCCGATCATGTCGTCGCCTCTTGCAAGCCCGGGTGGCCCAATTTCTCCGCGAAACTTTAATGAAAAGAGTTCTCGCCCCGACAGAGGGGAGATCTTCGATGCGATCGATCGATCGTGGCAATAAACCGTCGCAGTTCCGTGGATCATCACGCAACGTGTCACGAAAGGCTCAGGGCACTGGCAGCGACAAGACGATAGAAGGTTTATCGGAAGGCCGACACGCGAGGAATATATCGTACTACACCATCACCTTCCTATCAGTTATCGCGTTGTAAACCTTATCTACCGTGGAACACAATACTAGTACGGCCGATCGGTATATACGTGCGTTTCACGCGTTCTACGCAAGGTGTAATGTTGTTGGGGTGATTGTTTCGTGGAGGCAATTCTCGAAGCTTACGAAACGTGTAGCTTTGTGTATTGAAAGCAAGATTCTGTTTTTGGATTAAACTGGGAAAGTATTGTGTGTACCACTGCGTAATGTATCGATAGGTGATATGTTTCATGGATAGTTTGTACGAGCATTGCACGTGAACGATATGTCAAAAATGTCGAGCAGTCGTTGCTGTAAAATTCGTTGAAAGATATGTACGAAACGAGCAGCCGGTTGTCAAAACAATGAAGGAATTATTCTATCGAATTCTACCATTGAAAATAGGTATTGAATTTTTTGCAGCAAATACATTTGCTGATGTTTGAGGAATGTCGCTGGACGAAGTGTTAGAATATTCGAGGTACAGGAACGGCCGGGGCGGGCCATGTGCATTTTGCCGATGCACGCTGTCTTTGTCTAGCGTAGGGTTCATTTGGGGCGAACCCTAAAATGGTTAAAAAAGGCTATGGTGACATAAACGTCCTCACGACCGACGCTTTTGCCAAGGAAAGGCATTCTTGTATAGACTACGGTCGAGGGAACACAGTTTTAATAAACAAAACACCTTTTAACATATACACGCCTACAAAATCATTGCAATATCTAATCGAGATAGCCTCTCATTCGATTATCTTACAGAAGTATTCTAAACTTATCCCTTTTGCTTGCTTGCTTAAACAATTGACATTGAAATTGAATTGTGTTACAATTGCAAGCATATTAATTTGCACTGTTCTGCGTTGTAATCGTGCCCTTCGTTGATATTTTTCAGTCAAATTAGTCATGACATAAAAAATGTGCAAAAGCAATATTTTCCAAACTGCCTAAAGTTTGTGTAAACTCAAACAGGAAAATCGAATCCTATTTATACGAGTCGACCGACCGCCCACATTTCGCGACATTAATGCAAATTGAAAAAAGGGGTTAATTTAATCGCGCATCGAAATACTATTTACACGACACGAGCATCCCCTTTTTGTCTCGTTTTGGGCGTTGAATCAGGGGCTGCCTCGCCCCTGATTACGACTTCCATTCGACGGACGAATCATCGCTGAGCGAAAATGTAAAAGTCGTGCAACGATCGTCGCGATAAAACCGAACGGTGACAGCTTCACAAAAACATTTGACCATCACCGGAACGCTAATGGTGCGCGTAAATTCTTTTTCGCAACGACCGAAGCTGTCGAACTATGCCGATATTGTTCACGTGCAAATTTCCTACTGACGGTCATAACTCACAAGGGAACATATTCAGATGTTAATCTCCGATTTTGATGAAACTTATGTGAGATATAGTTCTTTGAAAAATATTTGACACGTATTTTTTTTTATCGGCAACCATCCACTTTGAAGGGGTGAAAACAGCCCTCAAAGTTGGGGGTCAAAACCATATTTTTGAGATATCTCGGAAACCAGAGGTCGAAAAAATTTAATTTTTTTTTTAAATTGTGTGTTTTTCAATGGGAAATGTAGTCGCGCAAGAAAATTTTAACAAAAGTTTTTTGTTTAAACAATATATTAAAAAATTGATTTTTTTTTGCAGTTTCTCCTATTTATTGTTAGTTCATTTTAATGTAAACTTGGGTGTGTGATCTTTGATCCAAAATAGGGGATACATGTTTCAGGATTTTCTTTTTTTTTGCCATTTAACAATAATTATACATAATGGAAGATAGTCTTGGACCTGGTGTGCGTAGGAAGGATGGGCTTGTTTTATCGAAATATAAGCATTTAGTATAAACGTGTATAGTATTTTAAACAATACCACTGGGTTATGTGTCGTTTATTGTTTTATTGGTAGGTAAAGAAGGTGGCGCAGGTAGCAGCGTGACGCGGTGCTAATTACCGCGGCGGAGTAAGGGTACAGATTTTTGTAGCCAATTCGCCTGTGAATTTCTGCAGTAGTTGGGCCTTCGGTTAAAATATACCTGCAGCCTTTTTAAACTGTGAATCCTCGGAGCTAGAGTTTTCCTTGTCGTTTACGGTAGCTCTAAAAAGAGCTGGTGGCAAATGCCGCACCAAATGCTTTTACCTCGGTTATATACAGCATTTCAAAAGGATACGAATATTTTCAAACATTTCTATTGGTTGTTAGGGTGAGAGAGGGGGAAACGAAAAGCAGTCTTAAGAATGTATAAATATGGGCACTTTGCTACGTGTGCTATTAGTCTTTCTGCATTACGGTTTGTAAAGCAACGTGCATATTAAGAAGTTAAGGCTACTTCTTTTCGATTTATAAAACTGTTTTACTTTTGTTGCTTGTTTATTTTTGTTGTTAGATTCGTTTTTACGAACATGAAGGTCAATCCGACGAACGTTATAAACATTTTGATAGAAACATTTAGCAATTCCTTCCTACGCACGCCAGGTGCAAGACTATCTTCCATTATGTATAATTATTGTTAAATGGCAAAAAACAGAAATTCCTGAAACATGTATCCCCTATTTTGGATCAAAGATCACACACCCAAGTTTACATTAAAATGAACTAACAATAAATACGAGAAACTGCAAAAAAAAATCAATTTTTTAATATATTGTTTAAAACAAAAACTTTTGTTAAAATTTTCTCGCGCGACTACATTTCCCATTGAAAAACACACAATTTAAAAAAAAAATTTAATTTTTTCGACCTCTGGTTTCCGAGATATCTCAAAAATATCGTTTTGAACCCGAACTTTGAGGGCTGTTTTCACCCCTTGAAAGTGGATGGTTGCCGATAAAAAAAAATACGTGTCAAATATTTTTCAAAGAACTATATCTCACATAAGTTTCATCAAAATCGGAGATTAACATCTGAATATGTTCCCTTGTCAGCCACACTTGAATGATGTTACGTATTTTACAAACAACGTATCCTGCAATTTTTTTACCTGTACTACATTTTGAATGCTGCTTTATTCGCGCTGTGTCTGCTTGAGAATATCTATAGAAAACACGAAATAATGTGCATAGCAACATTAAAATATTAATTTCAACCATTGTGCCACTAATGAGGAACATAAATAATTTGATATTACCCGAAATTATATTTTATTTTCGGCTTTGTTATTAATTCACATACACTTTATTACAAACCATAGTGATGCTATATGATTAATCATACCTAACATAGAAGGCTTCTAGTTTATAGGGGCAGTGTTATTGATAAAAATTGTTAAAAATATATTTATTGGCCAAACAAGTATCTTGTACTGCATACTCTTCCCGAAGGATGATCGAATTTATAATACTTGCCCCATTTGGGGCAACTATTGTAGGACGAAAACAAAGTTATATACTTTCAGTCCTCTTCTTACCCAATCGAGATCGAAGAATCAGTAGTAACAGGATTTCCTTTGTGAACGAACATTACTGCAATCGACTACTTTTCGATACGCTCTGGTCCAATGATCACCGAAGGACCATCGCAACAAAAAAGCATCCAACCTGAATTTCCAACGCGCCTTTGAAGATACTCTGAGCGATGTAATCACCAAATGTAATGCTCAATTACTGCTGCTATCCAGACTTGCAAAATGATTTCCTTTCAAGCAAAGGGACGTTTAATTGGCTTCGTCCTTTTCACGATCGAAATGACACTTGCATTCAGTCAGTTGATCAGGCCTCAACGAAGCTAGAACTAAATGGTTCTCCTTTCCTGCAGGTGACACGTGAGTGGAATATTAAATTTGGAGCAATGAAATTGGTCGTCGAGCTGGATTGATGAGTAGTTGCGACAATCGTGTGACCGATTATCGGCGGGTAATATTTCAATTCTTGCAATTATTTTTATAAAGCAATCGAGAGCTTGAAATTACTATTATCATCATTGGTCGAATTTAAAAATCGTCGTTTTATTGTCGACGTCGTGCGCGAGTCGATTGCGCACAATTTCAGATATGCAATCAAGATCCGTCTAATTAGTAGGTATAGCACCTTAGCTCCTCTTTCCTGCTAGAAATTTCGTGACGTGATTTTCCGTTCGCAGCGTGTTCAACCGTTCGAAATTATCGTCGAGATAATTGATCAAAGATGCTTCGCTGAAAAAGATCCACGGGGATGAGCTGTCTCAGGAGAAAACGTTCCTGCTCGAAATTCTTGTATGCGATCAGATACGATTTATGATGACTCAAGTTGGAAATGGAGCATAATGAAGCCGGCAAAGTAAATCTTATTAATCCTACTTAAAACTGATGTCGAGATTCAAATATAATGGTTAATGATAAAGGTAATGGGAGTGAAACTTGTAATACTTAATTTTCAAACGAATTGTTAAAACTGAATTAATTGAACCTTGACTGTATTTGAAAATATAAAAGAACGGTATGAAGAAAATAGCAAGTGTTTCATCGATTATAAACATAAACAGGAAATAACTAATTCTTTGGATCGGGAGGCAAACAAGTATATTTAGAAACTACAAGCAATTTACTAATACGCGATACAATAATTTCCCTTAACCATTATCGTTCTGTACGAGAGTGCTTTCACTGCAAATTATTAACAACAGCATTATGTAAACGATCACCGCTATTTACAGCAAAAGCTGCGCAACGAGCCGTGAAACGCTCGATTCAAACTAATTACTGCGTAACCCTGCAACATCCACTAATAGTCGAGCAATTACTTGATCCATACACGCCACTTCGATCGTAAAACTCCCGTAAACTTTCATTCACTCACTGTTCAGTTTCCAGTCGATTATTAACACAGATAAACGATTACAAATCGGTTATCCGAGAGATGTAAGGGGGGCCCTGGCGTCTTTATGAAACCTTTAATTAAACCTTTCATAAATCACCCTAGACCGCGAGGGGGTCGTTGGAACGCGGGGACAAATTAATAAGATTAATTGGTTGACAGTTTGGGAAACACTTTTGGCATCTCTCCATCTCACTCATTTCGATGTTACGCGCCGGATCGTTCGAGGGAACCGAAGGATCCCAGCGAATAATATTAATTTTTAGCCGGAGGCCCTTTGGAAAATATGTTTTCCTTGGACCCCATTGGGGTGGCCGTCGATGCTTGGGGATAAACGTCGTGGGCAGGAGTCGAGATTGATCGATTCGACCAATTTTAACGACCGCGCCGCGACATCTAAACCCTACGCACGCTTTAGAATCATTATATTGGATATTTGCATAGAGCGAAACCGAGGTGGGTCGCGAGGCCTTCGTTGCTCCGAGCATCGGATTAATTGAGATCGAGCCTCGCAGGGTAAACATTGGCACGATTGCTGAGGCAGTTTTGAAGCTTTGAGTGTAACGCAGTTGTAACATCGGGGTTGTTTTAATTGGGATACCGTTTATTTGTGGTATTTCCTCGGTAAAAGAGGTATGCTTGTGTTGCAGAAGTTTCGAAATGCATATGCATATGCATGCTACTTTGTTTCGTAAAGGTAGTTTGAGCAAACATGAAATTCAAGGGGACAGTGGGGTATGAGTGAAACAATTCTTCGAATGAAAACTTTCATAATTTGACAGTGAATAAAAGAACTGTACCGTATTAATTAATGATAATATTCGTACACTGGCACGGCCATTTAACACGTATAGCTTTTCATTGACCAAAATTTACATTACAATCGTAAATGTATAAAAGTGACATATGTATGTATACCTTGTATACATATACTTACATATGTAAATTATTTTGTACAATAGAAACAGTGAGGTAAATATAGTGATAGGGAAAGGAGAGTTCGTACATAAGGAGTAACAATTCTGAATCGAATAAATTTTCAACACCGATGCACGATGAATTTTGCCAAGATATCCATTTCAGCGTCTGAGTTATTTAAGAAACTTTAACCAAACGATCAGTAGAATGGCCGTGGAAAGATATTGTACTCCGTTCCGTGCACGTTCCTCATGTCCATGTTATTCGGAGCTTGATAGGAACTTAGGGTGTCGTATCTCGCACAGCGGCATCGTCTTATCGATCAAGAGCCCCCATGCAGCCAACTGGCATCACTCTGTCACGTTGCTGCCTTCTCAGATAACGTCCGTGTATTACGACGGGTGTCATTCTAAGCGTTAAACGAGTGCAAGACGATTAGTAATGTGAGACAAATGATAGTTGTCACCGGTAGACTGGTGGGGTAGATACGAATCTACCGGGCCAACTTGGCTAAAATAATAAGACAGTTTCCTTTGCTCCGAGCTTGGAATAGAAAATTAGATTACTGTTCGATTATCGTTCTCTTGCTTGTCGAATAAATAATTAAATGATTGGACACAATCATTTGATACAAATCATCTAATTCTTTCTATTCTTTATTCGTGTAGCGAATAGGTAAACAACAATTTTTAGAAAAAACGCAGATTATACAATCGTAAACTACTTCTAGGTGCAAATCGATCGAATGGTCTGCGCATTCGAGAGAAACAGTGTACACACAGTACACTTGCTAAGAGTTTGAAAAATCAATCTGCACAACAGCTACGAGTCAAAAACGCGCACGAGACCAATGGAACGGACAATCGGTATCAATTCATGTTCGGAGTACATACGTGTTACGAACTGCATCGATTCACAGGTTCGTCGACCGGCACAACGTACAGTTCCAATTTCGGTTCTCGCTCGATTTTTTTTTTATTGTTCCTCAAAACTCGCGAACACTTTTGCCGATCGATGTACCTTTTTAACAGGGGCACGCGACAAAGCGACGCATTCAGGCCGATATGTTCCATACAATCTATTTGTCGAGCATTGTAATCCAAGCCTCATTGTTCCTTGCAAACAGTGTTTTTCTGTCTGCGCAAACGCGCTAGGAGGCTAGGTTACACAGATACCGGGGATTTACAGCGATCATTTCGACCCTGACCAAAGTGGGCGCGATATTTCCGGTTTGTATTTCCGGTCTGAACCAACACGTCTCCTATCATTCGATTCCCTTTCGATTACGTCTACCTCTGTTTCGGCTCTGTTGGCATTTTTTCCTTCCCTGTTCCACGCACAATATAAAGGCCGTCAAAGTCAAAACACAATTACCGTCCAGAATTGAATAAAGCTTACTTAAACGAACGACACAATCGACCGTTCCATTTCACGTAATTGGATCGATAATTGTATATCGAGCGCGAAAAAGCGGATACAGCTGGTCGACCCGTAATTATTCGCCAGAACCTGTTACCTGTGTGTTGTCTTGTTATGTACACGGCCGTGCACACGGCTGGGCCCCTCGTTCCTGCATCGACGACATCGTGTAAATGCCTAATCGAATTTCGAGACAGCCTGCGAATCCGTTACGAGTAACACTCGACGAGCCTGTTATTACTTTGGAAGTAAAATGATTTTCCTACAACGCGTTCAGATCATTTATGCGATAGCCTGTGTACTATTTACTTTTTTCCTTGGTACATATTTGTTGTTCGTGCTGGAATGGAGCATCGCGCGCCTTTGTCGCCAAAGAATTGTAATGTAGTTTATTATCTTTCTTATATGACATTGAAAGACTTTTGTACGTAAGATAAATTAGTACTGAATTATCATTATTCGAGCTGGCAATTTATGGGCTGGCGTACATTTTTAATCCTAAAACTAGATATTACAGGAGCAAGATAAACATTTAGCTGTACGAAGTATGTAGTCATTTTTATATCAATGTAAATAACTACCTTTAGAACAAATATTTAGTATCGTTTCAGAAAGGTGTATTATTGATTAAAGGCCAACAAAATCTTTCGAATGAATACCTTAAAAATTGTAATTAAACACCAACAAGCTTCCATTCGTTTAATGGAGCAGGTAAAAAACCACGAGGAACGCGATTACACGCGAGAGAGAAAATGCAAAAATTCTTCCTTTGATCTTGCAGCAAACGAGATTATCGGAGGTACGAAGATCAAAGCTGTAACACCATTTTCTGCATAAATTATGCTGCATAAGTACTCTCATTACACTTAGATATCCAGAATAATCGCGAGCTCTGAATTGCAAAGCCGATACTTGAGGCAATTCAATTTTAAGTTGACCAACGCTTTATGAAGAGATCTATAAAGGATCTTACTCTCGTTAAAAATATATTCCTACCCTTTGTAGCATTTAATATAATGAAGTAGGTCCCGCGTTAAATTTTGGCGGCTAATGTTCCCATTATTACAAATTACTGCTGTATTTATAATTTAAAAAAAAACACAGTAAAATAAGGTTATAAGGTTATATTATAATATTAAACAGCGTGCATTCCAGATGCACAGTAAATATTTAGTTCGTTAACTGCAGCAGGCAGTTATAAAACTTGGGATGTAGCGTTAGCAACAACTTGGCAGAATTTCAATTTGGAACGTCGTCAAATATAGATAAATGTACCATTCTCTGCGATTTGTAATAATTTGCCAAACTGTTGTCTGAAGAAATATTGTCCTTGGATAGAAATTGTAAAATAATAAAAAATGATACATTTACCCTTTTTTTGAATTGAAGAAAAAATTGTATCGAGAGCAAAGGGAAATGGTTGGTAAAAATGCCTATGGAAACCGGAAACTTATCCCTAGAAAGTTTTCAAAGCATACTTTCTAACTTTTCGGGCACCATATATGCTTCCTCAACTATAATCATAAAAGTATGCTCTAGTTATATCCTCGAAAAGTTCTAACAACATACTTCTATCGCATAATACAGTTTTGAAAGACGTGACAATTTAATCTATCATCAATCACACTTCACGCTGTATTTAGTTAACACTTTATTTTATTGTAAAATAACTTATTATTTATATTTTATTACGACTAAGTCTTTAGGCAATTGTGGTTGAGTAGTTTTAGACAGTTTATGCAAAATTTAGGATTTAAAATTTTTGGCTGAATAATACGCAAGGTGGTCTTTACTGTAAACATGTCATTAAGTATTGAGTCTGACAAGCACGGGTGCTGTCCAAACTAAGCTGTGGAGCTTAAGAAGCTTTCCCTATCTTACCTGTATTATTATAGTACAAGCCCTACCTATTAACTATATCTAAGAAAATATATATTACACAATGAATATGGTATCGTCTGTCTTCCGCTTAAATTAATAATATCCACGCTATCCCGTGATTGGAATTATGTCAGTTAAAAATAAATTATTCATAATAGATCCGATCATATTTGACCGGAAGTTCTGAATAGCAGAATGGCATGAAAGAGTAAAACTAATCATCTGCCTGAAAGTATAATATATAGATCAAAGTCCCGCGTAATAAAATTAATAAAGGAATTATTCCACATTCGTTTGCAGATGGAAACTCCAATTTTTCGTTAACGATTAATATGGTACAATCAGTGACAAAAAAAAGAAAAAAAATGCCATTGTACCACGTACAAATCTAATATCATTACTAACTGGCAACCGGAACTCCATCGCGCCGTAGATATATGAAATAAAATTACGACCAAATGAGATTCACTATGTTCCCCGTTGCGAGGCCTGTCTCAAATAATTAATCCAATCCCCTCTCCATTCGCGCTACAGCAAATACTTAACGATTCTCTCTTTAGCTGCAGAATGTCATTAAAATCCATACATGAGCTCGCGTAAGAATTTCTCGCAGCTATATGACGCAATACATCTCATAAATAAGTACATACGTAGTTGCGTTTGTCGTTATGACATTTACTCTGCCAACTGTTGGATAAGATGGAATTGACCGTACATGGACGTGCTACGTAATCCCCCGACAGGTCAAAGCACTGAACTTACGTAGGAAGGAACACATGCAAGGTGGGGTACGTCGGGTGCAGGCAGGTTTAATAATTCAAAGAAGCCGCGGTTAATACCTACATGACGTCACTTGGAAATCGATCCGATGAAACATGCATTACCCCAGGGGAGTGACGTCTGCTCGAACTTATGGTAGGGCAGCGAAGGAGCGCGTGCTGTACGGAGTACGTTCGTTAAACTGTCACTCGATCGAAATCGCGACCTAAAATAAAACTTTCACGATCGAATGGTTCGAGGAATTCCGCTGGTAACGGATCGACACTCGCGGAGAACCGATACTCCGTGAAATATTCATCCCGTCGCGGGCTTACGCAGACCGAGAGGCGCTCCGTTTGATTTCAAACGATTGAAAATTCTGCCATGGAGTGGAAACAAAATTACACGGAGGTACGAGGGGGTTTTACGAGTGCATCGCCGTCTTCTCGTTTCATTGAATATTTTCAGGTACCCTCGCGTGAAGCCCGATGTGATCCGGTATCAATGAAATTACCGGAATAGAGTGTATTGATAAGATTGAATAATGATACTTATAACGCCGTGCTAGAAACGGCTTCCATTGATGCGATTGGCTTTCATGGATCTACGTTTACAGTTTGTTGCATACTCTGTCGGTTGAAGTATAAAAAAAGTATATGCCTTAGAGTTAGTTATATTTTAAACAATATTCCGTTTCGAACGAGCATTGGTATCGACGAACATTCTGAAATTTAATAAATTCAAATGTTAATAATTGAAATCTCTATATGTAAATGAATCGCGAATCCCGTTAATCCGAAAGCGTAGAAGTATAAGTTATTTCCATTGAAAATTAAACGTATGAAATAGTCGTTCTACAGAAGAAGGGAGATTCTGACCTGAATAGGTATAGCACCAAAAAAAATACCATCTAATTCTGCACAGGTTTCAAATTACGAGCTATATACCGATTCAACTATTTTCAATTTTTCCATTTGTTTCTTTAGGTCACGCGTTAAATAAGAATTTGAATAAGAAAATGCGATATGATGTGCTTAATTTCGTTAAAAACTCCAAGCTTCCGCACGGCGATATCTATGATCGATCTCGATTTAATATTTAAGGAAGTCGCCAGACCAGCCAAGCATGTTTGAAATATCGCCGAAATCGAGCCAACCCGGCGATGGCGTAGTTATCAAGATATAAGATAGTCCAACAGGTAAGCGGTAGACCCGCAACAGAGCCGGCATAACAGGTGAAACATAAAATTGACGGTGGCCGTTGAACGCACAAAATGCCCACACTGAGGTCGACGAAATTTATAGCCGCAAAACGAACGACGCTTCCCCCCTTTCTCTTCCCACTTTTCGGTGGGTTCGTGGCCTATAGAAAATCGTTAATTGTCCGCACGGACGCCGTCGTTAATTTGCTTTGATATACGGGCCAATTTATTCTTCGCGGACGAAAACGCGGATTTTTATGGCACTCCCTGCCCGCGACTGCGACATGTCTCACTTCTGGTTACGCTAATGGCGTCGAGTTTGGACATTCTGTTGAGAGATCGGAACGTAAGATAACGAAGTTAATATTTTCGGCATTCGTATCATGATGACGTGAGATGGTATCTTGATTATAATAGATCTCGTTGGATATTGCGGCAAAGAATGGTCAATGTATTTTTAATGATGTTATTTTCGCGTGGGTATGTTCAGGTTTGAATGGTATGCCTACTGTGACATCTTATAGCGATCATTATCCCGCGAATAATCGTGAATTATAATAGTAGTCGGAGAAAAAACAGCGCTCACAAATTTCGGTGTGACGGAAAAATGTTATTTTTGCTATTTGATTCTCATTTATTTGCTTAAAAAGGGGAAACGCAGAAAATATTACCAAACTGTAGCTGAAGTTAAGAAAAAGAAATGTACAAAGTTCATTTCGATTTGTTAATTTGTATTTTAAAATCATACGTGTAATATATTTATTTGAATCAGACTAAAAATAAAATACACCATTGCGTGTCAGATTTTATAGATGGAAATTACAGACTTCCCGTCACACGCGGGCATTTAAAAATTGGACTCCGGCAAAACTCTGGATTTTTCTTTCAGAATATCAATACCCGGAGCGTCTGCAAGCCAGCGGCATACCAGATCAAAGCTGCGACTATCCACGAATATCTACAGGCACACCATACATACTGGAGTCACAGGTCGAATTCTCCAAATTTTTATGTCAATATTTCACGAGGCTTCGCCCCATATAAAATGTATATGGTGGAAATCTGTAAAACGAGTGTTAAACCAATTCTCCCTTCGCCTCGTTCCAATGTAATACGCCATTCAATTAAAATTCCAGCGGAAACAAAAATTTCGTGAAATATCGTTTGGAAACAGGACTCGCAACTTGCTTAATAAATGCTTCGGAATTTATTTACGCCACGATGCTCCCCGTTCCTCCGATATAAATTTAATGCAGCCAATAACGGAACGTCAGACGGGGGGCCAGGTAAGGGGATATAACGTTTCTCTAATTACTGGCATAAATCCAGCAAAAGAATTTATCCCCTTCTTGTCTATACCGGGGGAACCTATGCTCAGGGTATTCCAGCCATCGCGCGCCATCGACAGAGGAGAAAGTTGGTTCGATATTTTCCACGCACATGCAGGAAATATTTGTGCAGGTATGCGAATTTCATCCCCACGGCGCAACTGGCAGGTCACCCCTTCCATTCACCCACACCCCCGCCCAGCACCGTCTTTCTCGCGCTCAGGCTGTCGCGCCCTCCAGATTAACGTCGATGTTCGGCGAACGAAGTCCCAATGCGTGGCATTATTGTCCGCTCTGTCGGGGACAATGCAAAGAGAAGAAAAAAAAGGAACGTCCCCTGTGCATCGCACAGGGTAAAGGTAATGGCGTGTGACTAGATCATGCATAGACGGCGGTCTCGAACCATGGATTATCGATGTTTCACTCGAGTGTCCGATATTTTTGTGCTGGTTACACGTTGCGAATTACACGGGAGACGGCTTGATAGTAATCTGCGCCGATATCGACAATTCGGGTCTCAGACAGTACGGTATTTCAAGTGGCCAGCCGACGTCAGCCGGTCTGATACTTTCCTCCCCCCGGCAGACGGAAGGGTGGAGCTGCCCCTTGTTTAACGAGACATCATCCCGCGAAACGGACTCTTTAAAACGAGAATAATATTGCCTCCATGGGATGAACTTTATCGCGATGGTGCAGGAAAATGCGACTGAATAAATCGGTGGCATCGTTAATTTAAATGCGTCGGCGAAATTTTTATTGAAACGATACGGTGGAAGGTGAATCGAAGTTATTTGGAATTAGGAAAATTTGTCGAATTGCGTTATTCACATCAATTGGCAAAGCTATTTTGATGTTTCGCCTGTCTTCCCTATGATAAGTAAATATTTATATTATCGTCATTGCTATCGTTCATTTTCTAATCACGATCGCGATACTGCAAGATTCCATTCATTACTTTCGATACATTAAAAGTACTCGACCTTTCCAAGCTTAAAGTTACCTTACAATAAATTCCCAAGCTGTGCTCCCTAGGCGAGAGAAGCAATAAAAAGTGTGAAAATGTATTAATAATTGCACGTACTGCGGATGCGTGTTCTCGTTAGGCTAACCGGTGCCCTGGCATGAATTTTTTTTACTCCTCATTCTGGCGCCCGGCTATCGCGATGCTATCGAATCCGCTATAATACCCTTAAATGCGAAAATAATGGAACACCGTCCAGCTATTGGCGCCGGGGACGTGTTCTGCCTCGACGTGGGGTCCAGAGGGACAATCCGCGGTTCTAACTATCCTCATCGTACCCAACTAATCCGTCATTAATACAATATATGCATACAGCGTTATACATATGTGTATATACGGCAGGTGGTATCGGTTCACTCGTAACCGTTTCAATTACTGGAACGTCAGGTTCGCAGTTGTACAGCTGACGCGAGTTGAGCGGCGAATGGTCAGCTGTTCCTTGAAGAAAGTTTTTATATCTGAGTCTACTACCCCACGATGCTATTAAATATTGAGGGTAAATCTGTCAAATTAATAATTCAAGACTAGTTACGTCCTGTCAACGACGGTGTATCGTTGATATTAATTGCTTGGGAAGTGTATACATAAAACTTTGGCCTCTGCGATACCGCAGTACTTTTAATTGCATACACGGCATCAATCTTCTTACTCGTAAATGATTTCTGAGACTTTCCTTTGTCACGAATCTCCTCCAGCCCAGAGAATGATCTATCACTTATGCTTTGACGGTATTCCATGCTCTGGACAAATTGAATCTCACTCAGAGACAAAATTTTAACGGCTTGCAATGACAATGCAAATTCTCGATCTTCTCGAAATCTATATAGATACACCTTATGTAAAATAGTATTATGCCGACACTGCAGTACACGATAATCGAATTTATTTCGCACGACCTTAAATTTAGTGGAAACTCGATTTAAAAAAGAACAACACAAGAAAAATGCAACACTCCACGCTTGAAATGCCCACTATAGGACCATGTTCTTCGTCCACGTTCTATTTCAGCTGGCACTGCATTTGTACGCGTAGAGATGCTACTGTTTTCCGAGATATTCTAGAAAGTGGGTTACGGGACAAGCTCTGTTCAGCCTGCATAATTAGATCCGTTACTACCCCAAAATGATCATGAGGCGATTTAGCCAGAAGCGGTTCAGGCGATAGTGCAATGGCAGAGAGGGGCGCAGTAAAATGCGGAAGTTCGCATTGTATCTCAAGATAAAATCTATGTGTCGATATCTTGAAATACGGGTGTCCTGGGAAACGTAAATTACTTGCCGAACGACAATTTTTACAGAACAGAAGCTCCAGCGGTGGATATCTCATCTGGCGGCGTTCATGGGGAAATGAATGGGGTTCCTAGACGAATGAAAAAGGAACGGATACACGTTGGTTTTAAGATTTAACGGCGCAATAAAGTTCCTTGCGGGTGCTTTAACGGGGAAACAGGTAGCTTTTCTCGAAAACGATTTTTTTATACGAGATAGAATTACAGGAGTATAATTTAACTGTCACTTTATGCCGCCGATTCGAAGATATTCATGAGACACTGTTTTTTCAACCGCGTGGGAACAATTTGTTGCCTGATATGGTTGTTCCATTTATCTCGACGGATATTATTTCATGTAATGAACGCACTGGTATTTTGGTCTGTTTAAAATATTGATTTAGAAACAGTTTACTGTGGCGGCAGTGGCTCGACGTTAGTAAAAGTATTCGCGAATTGGAAGGAATTTACAATTTTAATCGTGGGAGGACGACGGCGGGCTTGGCGCGTACGGGAAGAATGAAACTGGAAGCCCTTCGTTCACACAATTCAAATTTGTTAACTCCAAGCAAACGAAATTATATGATAATTAATTTATTAACTAATTAAACAGTAGCGCTACTCGGCGAAATTAAATTTTAATTCCCTGAACAAATGCAATTCAGGTTTGCATCATAATTTCAATATGTTCACCTGTTCGCTGCCATCTTTAAACCAATGGTTACAGCCCTTATCCAAACGAACTCAAACCATTTAAAAGTCAACGGGAACGCGCAGTTTGTCAAACATTATAACTCAATCTTTAAATATTCTCGTTCGCGTGTACTCGATGTGGTCTTCCTAATAATTCTATAAAAATGGAAATGCAAAAAGATAGAACTGGTCGGCTAAAAGTTGTTGCGAACAAAATTAATTTGCCAATATTTCTGATCAATTTTCTACATTCTCTGAATTGGGTACTCTTTCTTAAAAGATTTACCAGTTTCATATGCAGCGTGAAACAATTTATTATACTCATTTTTAAATCGAAACTATTAAAGTTTATTTTAAATATATATATATTAAATATATCGTTGATTGAATATCGCTTAAAAATCCATTGAAAAATAATATGCTAATCAGGCTGTTACTACATTTACCCACATATAGTATACATGCGTGAACAAACTCCGCGGTTGAGTGCATGTATGAAAAGCGTTCGTCAGTGAATTCAACCCTGAAGCCGGAAGCGGAAGGCGAAACCTGTGTACAAACTGTGTGCGTGACCATTAGATAATTATAAAGTTGTCATTACGAATGGAATATGTGGTTCATAAAAATCTGATTTACGAGACTCTTCAACTATTTTTCATTACTTATATTTACAAGATTTGCAATATTTCTTGGAGTTTTTAATGAATACTTAATCCAGGAAGGGTATTTCAATTGTTGGATATTTACTAATGATATCATGCTGTAGCAAAATTGTTTCAACGTTCTTAGAGATGTTTTACTAACAGAGATACTAAGAGAACCAGATGGGCCTGGACTTGGGGAGTCAAAACGGCCTGGTTGTAAAATGAGACAATGCACATTCGTGGGTATAAGTGGACCCCAGTTTTTCTGGGTGTTTTGCGTTCACTTCTTAAGAGTATTTCATGGTGAAAGGACATTCCTTCAGAGCTCTTCCAAATAAACGTCTTTAGTAAAATATAATAGTTATTTCATTTAACACACCATATCCAATATCAATCGATTCGGAGGTATTATTCAAGATAAAGCTAAAGCGTGAAAGACCTTGTGATTCATATTGTTGTCTCTCCAAGCAGGTCCGTATTAACGCTTCGCCTTTTGTTGTTGAATCCCATAATAAAACAACGATATGATTTCTCAAGGGATATATCGAAGTAGGGCGTGAACTACCTATTTGTAACGACGATCTAATTTTACATTCATCAACATAATTAAGTACGCGATGACGCAGCGACATTTGATTAAAGCACTCCTCTACTTCCTATATCGAGACATGAAATAGAAATAAAATGTGAAAGAAGAATAAAAAGCACATGGGAATGGTCGATCGCTGCATTTAAATTGTCTGGTTTCGTCATCGACTTTCAGCGAAGGGTTGGCTTAGCCTGTAAAATTTTTAATCGTGACTCGCTTCAACGTTGACGAGCCACCACCGCCGAAATGAGAGATACATTTTTTAATGCACTTTCACGAGGTCTCTGACGGCCTTCATTTTGGTTCGCTTCTCCTTTTTTATTTTCCACTCGATGCATATTTCTCAGCGATGATTCTCATTACTATGCTCTCAAACGAAACGTTTTTCATTTATTTATACGGCCAAAAAAAGGTAATGCACTGCGCTTGATTGAAATCAAATGTACTGGATATCAAAGTAAATATAAGGGTAGAAATGATCGATAATATTACTGGAGTAGTTAATAATATACAAAACATCAAATAACTAAAATTGCTACTATTAAAAGAGTATAATAATGATTGCAATAGTAATCGGCCAAAGCATTGTATGAATTTCAAATTCAAGTCCTTAAATAATTGATGAGCTGGATTTTGGAAATCCGAATATAAGACAGCGTTTCATCCGTTTCATCTGAAGACACGAAATCACAAAACATTAAAGTATAATACGATCGTTATTGAACTTCTACCCCAATCGACCATCTTTATATGCGTGGTTGAAACTCTGTGTTAAGGTTCGTAAGAAATGTAAAATTCGGTTTGAAAAGGCAGACTAGATAAAATAGTCGGTTACTTTCGTCGGTTACTAAATAGTCGATATGCTTTCATAACTCTTAATGGTATCTCCACACAAGAATAGATTTTTTTCTTTAACTTATCTTCCTTCATTAATAAAACACGTTTCTGCCAAGTGACCATTATTTTAATGTAATTATCGCAGGCAATAATTATCAGTATCTTAAACTTCTGATAGTATACATTGCATGATTTCGAACAGAATCAAGTACGAGAGAGGAACCCAGGAAATTTAATCGTAACAAGAGTTGAAACATGAATGTAAATTTACGGAAGCTAATTGTATCGTGTTAATGCGTGCTGTCATTATGTCGGACCCATAGAAAGCGTCAGGCAAACAATCTCCTAACGAAGGCAACATTTCAAAATATCAATCGAAACAAGAGACTTCGTGTCGTGTTAGCAAAAATTAAATTAGCCTCCGTGTTTGTTCGCGCTTCAGGAAACCGGTTTGTCGTAACACCTGTAAAAATCCGACGCATCCGGTCCATGAATACGTTAATCACGATCAAACATTATTCAGATTGATTGGACGCTTTTGCTGTGTGTTTCGCACGGCTTACGTTCGCCGTAACTTCGTTAATTACTTGAATGAATACGAATTCAATGCCCGACGCCACCCGAGTCAGGTTAAATACATATTGGGAAAATGTATTCATGAGTACGAAGCGTTACCAAACTTTTCAGATACGAAACTGCATTGACAACAGCCTAAAAAGAAGCTGTTAAATTACACCAAAGAGATTTTAAGGTAGCACTATAATAAAGTTTTCTCATTTGCACAATTAACACGATCGATATATGTAACTGTTTCATACTTTCTGTAGATTACAACGGGTTCATAATTCCGTCATACAATGTTACGGAAATTTTAACCAAAATAGAAGCATGGAATTATGTCAAAAACGTATACCAAACTTCTACAAAATTTTATAGACGTTTTATTACATTTGCTTGTTATATAATATAGTGTTTTAATAGGCACTCCCGCAACTATCGTGGCCGCTTTTGAAATTATGCGACAGGAGTTGGTTAACGTGCAGAATTCTGTACCGAACGCTAAATGGTTGTAAACTAGTTTTCATTAGAAATTGTTGTATTGAATAATTAAGATACTCCTCGCTTACCAATAGCTAATAATAAGCTTCCTGCGAAAACTCTAATATAAGTAAAAACTTACTTCCATTCTACTCTATTCCTAAATATCTCAATGACCTACGTTCCAGATCAAAAAGATTCAAACGAAAAATCACGCGCCTATAGGGAATGAAAACTGTCGCGGGTACTTTCCCCACCAGAACTCACAATTATCACTATCCGTTTAAAGAATCCTTGCTGTATATGTACTTCCCTGAAGTGGAGGCATTGCCAATCCCCTGGAATCGCGTTCGCCGCTTGAGAGCATCGAAAGCTTCGAAAGAAGGGTAAAATCGTGGCGCGTCCACGCGAAGCTGGCTTCCACTCCAAAATTCGTGCACGACGGTCGTGAGATTTTATCGTTGAATCGAGAAATGATCGAGTGCCCGGCCGGACAATGCCAATGAGCACGCGTGTGCAGTTGAAGCTTGCTGAAAAATTGCAACGCGGCGTATTCGGCAGCCTCGGCGCCATTATTCACGGATCGACATCAAAGGGATATTCGAACGCGAAACTGGCGTCGGGGCCAAGATTTCTGCGGATAACCGGGCGGATGCGATTACGCGACGCAGGGGATGCCGCTTGTGCGAATCCATCGGCGCATACATCAACCATTGTGCATAGCTGCCCTCACCTCAGTTATCTTAATTACATCTGTAATGCACACCGCAGCAGAGCCGCCAACGCGACGTTCAGACGGCAGCCTCGCGTGTTCCACGTGCTTATTTGCCAACGCATGCGTTAATTTCGGTCGGCCGTCGTTTGGTGCCGGGCGCGAATCGCAAGGAGTGCGATCCAGGTGTCGGGCGGGCTTTGCGGATAGCAACTGGGTAGGTAAACGTGGTTCGTCGACACGCCATCGACTATGAATCGCGCGGAAAGCGAAGAAGGTGCGCGTGGGATTGGGTTCGCGTGTGTGGACGGAGCACGTGGGTGTGGATCGGGACGCGTTTTCCTAGAACGGTGGACAATAAAGTGTGATAGAGAAGAAGTGAGATTTGATGAGCATTAGGGCGGCCGTCTTTATATTAAATGGGGACTTGCAAGTGAAACTTTTGGACTGATAGAAACATAGACGGTGGAGCTACGCGTTTGATAAATTAAGACGAGGAGAATCCTTGACTAACGATGTTTCTTTTGTCGGGCGAAAGGCTGTACGCGTCGAGTAATATTTGTTTGCGGAGCTTCATTAGTGGATTATACACCCTGGCAGAGTAAATAACGGAATTGGTTATGGATGCTGGTCGACGCAGGGTTGCATTGTTATGGCACCTGCCATTATCGATCCGTTAATTTGAATCGGTTCTCTTTTTATTTTAATGACAATGCCCAATTTATTTATAATATCGAAATTGTGGGCAGGATAGTTGTTTTAATCATTTATAATATACTGTTTAATATAATAATCGATATAACCACATTCTAATAAACATTTATAAGGACTTAGGTACTCTAAAGAAAGTTGAATATTACTTCTCATAAAGTATTAATAAATGAATGCAAAGATTATACGATATATGTGGACATACTGTGTATAGCGTGGCATGAAATTCAGATATTGTTAAGAAAACGTTAAGGAAGTATTTTATACGTGGTACAAGAGTAGGCAAAGTAAATATTACTTTAGACAAGAGTACTGGTTAAACATTGCCTAGTCTTGAGCCTGCTAATATTAGATTGCAATTAATACTGTTAGAGAAGTAGGAATACGATATTATGAACATCGTTATGAAATTAAACTGCACTATTATTTCACAACTGTTCTTTCCCTGCTTTTATCTGTTTATAACCGGGCCGTCCGTAATGCTAGATTATAGGCTGCTACGATACTTTCAAGGATATTGAGTAAAGCGAAAACATAGACGGCAAAACGGTAGTTCATGGAAAATAATTGAAGAGACGGTCCATGTTCGTGCTCCTGTTTCTTTTTTTAGTCTAAAGCGGAACAGAAATAAGAGCGTCACGAATACTAAGGCTACTAAATATGTACTGAAGGAAATATGCGACATACACCCTGGTTTAACCCGAAATCAGACATTACAATTGCTCAAAACAATTACTCCATTACCTAATTCTCTCAGTGAATGTAGAAACTTATTTATAACATAATGTACCATTTATAAAATATTCGTCCGCCTGAAAATTCTAACATATATGCCGATTTCTAAGCCAATACGAATGGTACTGATCCATATAAATTGTCACCGCAGGATTGTTACGCAAACAGTGTTCTGCGCAACTGGTAATCAATACTGTCCCATTGACGCTCCTATGGACTCTTCAATTCTCACGCCACATTATCCAGTACTTATATCTCGCCCAGTAGTCTACGCTCTAGCCACAGCATTTTTTCAAACCCAACAGTCCACGCAGTTCTCGTGTTTTCCACGAACATTCTTCCAATTCTATCCGATCCGCCATCGATCACACGATCCACATCCTTTCAAGAAAGCCGAGTTACTATTCCAGCATATCGACCGCGAGCAAATCTTCGACACGAGGCGACCTGACGAGCGGTTCAATTTTCATGCAAAAACCTGCCACCCAGCACAAAAGGAAGCTGCGGCAGAGGAGACTGCAAAGTCGGCGACGCGATTCGGGCAACGCCAATCGGTCGCGTACATAGGTAGCAAGAAAAGTTAACAAACGATTTCACGCTGCGATGCGTGTCGATCGACCGAACATCGTTTTTTTCGGGCATCCTTTACCTCGGCCAACGTGAATACTGGCGGCGTAGGTTTCGCGCAACGCGAGGCGGAAGAGAAAGGAGGAAAAATGATAAAAAAACAAAATAGAGGGTGTACCTCGCTCGTTACACGCTGCACTTGCTCGGTTTTTTTGCCGGGCGTCGCCGCGACCCGTTGCAGAGAGGGTGGAGGGAAAAAAAAGAATTTCGATGACCAAAACAAGTCGATGCCATAGTTGAATTGGATTCACCACCAATTTTTTCCCGCCCTTTTTCGCGCGGACGCGTGAAATGGAAGCACGCGCGCGGAATCCGGTTTCGAAATATCGTGCCTCGTTATTCCGGTCGGTCTTCGATCCTTTATTTCTTTTTTCTCCCCCTCTTTCCCTATCCCCCGCCGCACGTCACTTGAACGTGGCCGCGAAACGGATTCGGTTTATTAAATGAACAACTAGCGGCCGCGGAATGAAATTTTGTTCTTTTCGTTCGTAGGGTTTTTAACGAGCACGACGGCGATGGTGTAAGACAATTTATAGTCTGATGCGCCGATCTTATCGTTGGAGGCGACGCATTATCGCGAAACGGATGAAAATTTATTGGACGTTTTACACTATTCTTCACATCGCCTAAGGAATAACAGCGTTAACGTAGTTTTGTCATAACAAGACAATCGATTAAAAGCTAATTGCTAATTGCTAATTTACGTATAATATTCTCGCGATGTATTGATGGAAATAAAAGCAGGGAGCGTATTTTTTTGTGCTGAGAATATCGCTATATTAACCTACATTTATTAATTTACACAATCCAGTCTCGTTATGAATACGTGAACAACGTTAACAAGCTTGCATTCCGAGTTTAAATCGATGCAGGCAGCAGAACCAAAGCGTATATTTTATAGTCAATATGCACGTATTTTGCATTGAATAAAACGAATCTGGCACAGGATCGTCGTGGATGGTTATATCATTCCTAATTAAGTACGTATAAAGGGCACTCGTGATTTACAATTGAGAAGCTACCCCATTTCAATGAATTTTAAATGAAGCTCTGCATTCCTGATAATTGTAGATCAACCGCTATAAATATTAAAAATCTTCTTTCGTTTATTAACTGTTAGTCCCTCTGAGTGGAAAATTTAATAACACAGTTATAATACAAAACATGCTTGAAATTTGCCAGCGATATTACACACGAATGTTAAGTAAGTACGAATTAATTCTTAGGTAATAAAAGCGCAGTGGTTAAATTCGTTCCAATTTCCTTCAAAAACATTTTACAACTTGACCACTGATTCCCAGGATATTTACGTGGATCGATTAAAATTGTAGCTTCACTCTGAATTTCGAGTATCCGGATCAGCTCTCTGTCCGTAATTATTTCTATACCGCGAAACGAGGATAACGTACAGCTCCACGCATATGTTATAGATATAATTTCTTGCAATACTAGCCGACGCAATTTCGGGAATAGAATGGATTGCATTTGCTTCCGTAACTGTACGGAAACGCGCCGTTTAGTACGAATACCTGCAGGCCGCCTGTTAGTCAGTATAGTGGCCATTGTTTCCAAAACACACCAACGCGGCATTATAATTGGGGCCCATGAAACCACTATGTGATACACTACCAAAGATATCGATTTGTATCGTACGAAACACCAGGCTTCATCGACTCTTGATTAACCCACTACGAATGAATGAAAAACTGGCCAGGTAATAACAGAACCAAGCCGTGCAGAATTGAATAAAATTGCACTAAATGTAAAGGCTTTGGTTTTCTCTTGCAATTGACCAAAAATTCTTCATTGGTAACTGTGGCAACAATCGAATTCACATCAGTGTCGAAATTAGTAACGAATGCATTTTGAAACTATATTAATTCCGCTGAAATGTTTAAGTAGGACTGCTTGGTCACCGTACACGATTCTAAATATAGCCCTACAATTTTGGAATCGAAATGTAAATATATAAGTAATCTGTACTATTTCCAGTGATGAATATTTAATGCTCCGCTGAAATTTTATCGTCGCAAATTTTCAGATTAGCATAGTGAATTAATTTTTCAACGTGCAACGAGTATCGACAACGGTTGAATTTCCGCAGAAATCGAGGGACCAAATTATTTAACCGCACGCTCCAATATTTCGGAACTAGGGGAAATTGAGAATTTGTTTTTCTGGCCGAATAATTCTACGAGCTATATCGGTTCAATTAACCGGTAAGGTAATTATGGTTGAAAATTAACGATAAAGGGGAAGTTGAACTCGTTCAGACAGTTGCCGCTGAAACTGTGACGCGTATGTATATTTATATTCTCGAAACGTCGCGTCGGACGGTTCCACAAAATCAATCGGACTGACATTTTATTTCAAAGATCGTCTATAAATATTTGAAAATTTTAATTTATGATTATATGCTATTTATTGGTTTTGTAATTATATACTCGGTTCTTTAACTACGCGAATGCATTAAACGCCAAGTAACTTATCCGGTAACGACGACAATCGCGACCCTCAATTTTTTCCTTCGTTTTGCAACAGAACCGGGTTAATTTTATTTAGTTTTATGATAGAGTTTTATTCCGTTTGTTGATCCTACTTTTGCTTTCTATAGTCTTTGGAATCCCTCATCAATTGCATATATTGAGAAAAAAATTGTAAAACATTCATAAGTACGATCGCCAGGAAAAGTATTGTTTTGCATATATGTTACCGCGTACTCACTTTATTCGTACATATCCGAATCACTCGTTAGAACAAGGAAGCTTACCTGAAAAGAAAGAAAGAACATTTTAAAAACTTTATAAATTTTTACTGTCGATTTAAGCGCATGAGAAATTTATGTGAAATTATTATGCAACTTTCCGACGTTATTACTCGATATACATAGATACACATTTCTCCTCCAAGTGCAAAGAAGAAACGTCGGCTTTAATATCAACCGCATTTACCTAATTAGCGGTAGAGCTTCTTCACTAAAATCTCCACGATACTTTCTACAATGCATGGGAATAGTAAGAATGGCAGTAAAGACCGACTTTATATTCCGCTTTATAGTGGAAAATTCTCACGGCAAATGCCAGCCATGACGTCGCGATATTGCAAATCGTTTCCCCACAATAGAACTGAGCGCATTACCGTTATTGCCACTGTCAGATCGTGCAGCAGAAAAGATCAATGGCTCGAGGATCGTTGAAGGCATGTGACAGGGGATAATTGCCGGACAGCCGACGGCCCTTTTCTTGCAAAGAATCAACCCCCTCGGCTTCTGCAAGGGGCAGTCTATATTTAAACTATGATTAATCATTCGCAGTACGCGAGTCGATGGTGAAATAGTGTCATACGTGCAGTTCGAGTCTCCCTAACGATTCGTCGTAGATATTTCAGGTGGCCGTTATGTTTCTATCACGATGGAACACCATTGAAATGTAACAAACGATAAAATCTATCTGCATGCAATGAAGCAGCATGGAACGGCCATCGCGTAGCTATTTCCTTTTCGATTATGCCTGCTGCGACCCGCGTACAGAGTTTTGATTACATCTCTTTAAATTACGTTTTACAGTCATCACGCGGCCCATCGAATTTTTAATTATCGGTCTAAATGGCTCGTTGCTACGAAAAACGTGAAGCCATAGGAAATATGCGTACCACAGTGGTGCACGTATGGACGAGAAACAAAACGAAACGCAAAGTGGAACAACGCAGTGATATTGTAGCCGGTCGAAGGGGGGGGCAAATTATAAAAAAAACATTAATGTTAATCTCTCGATACCTCAATTTCCTTCGTTGATGGAACCTGAAGCGGAAATCATGGAGTTCGAAAACGTTGTTCCGCTGCAATTACGCAATATCAAATCTTGTTTTGCTTAAATACCATTAGCAGCGAGCCGCCGATGCGGGCAACCGCAGAAATTTCGAATTCCCTGCGTGTTTTAAATTTCGTTAGCGATTATTTAACTTCCAACGAAAATTTCGGGGAAACAAATGGTACAATTCAGGCACGTATCGGGGGATCGTGGAATTCCGAGCTTCCCGAAAAACGACGAATGGAAACGTTTCTCTAGTGCGTTGGATTCACACTTTAAATTCCATGCAAACATTTGCGACGATAGCTCTTGATGAAGTTAAAAGTATTGCACAAGCAGAAATACGTGGATAACTATTCTAAACAATGCCTGTTAAAGAATTCGGTATAAACTTCAATGAATTCAAATTTTTATAATGCTGTCGTTTCCTTCTTCAAACTTGCGATATAATTTTTTGTTAATATTCACTTTACGATTAATTTCTGTTCCCTGTTTTATTATTTATACTATGGCATAGGTGAAATATTGTGGAATTTCCAAATTAATATCTATACTGGCGCGGAATATTCCCGCTGATACAAATTCAACTATTTCTCCACAATTTCCACGGGTTCGATTTCCAATTTAAACGATCCCCGCAAAGGACCATTCGTTATAACAATATCGTTCACGCGACTCGTGATATATTTCCGGACGGTGCCTCGCGCAGTCGCACATATCTCATGCAGCACGCATTCACTTCAATTGCAGCGTATCCGCACTTTTACTTCCTTTATGCCGGCTTCATTGTCTCACGATGCTCGAGGACAACGCGCGTGAAGCGAACGATATACAAGGTCGATTATAAATACTATGCGGCCTGTGCACTTCGGGAGTAGACCATGTAGTGCATAAATCAACGGACAAACAAAAGCTTAGTTGGAGGATAGACACAAGTAGTGAAATGAATGTATGGGGAACTTAAAGTAAATTGCATAAACTGTATTTGGATTTGAATTGAAATGCTACCGCTTTTTCCTCGATAAATTCGGTTTCTAACATGTTGAATTTATGTATCATAATTCACTTTAACAATTTTTTTTCACACACTGAATAAGTAAAGGGAATTTTAGCAGACATAGCTTCGTGGATATGTAAGGTTCGCATTTGTGATTTACGAAATCTTACGTATTATATCGATAACTCCAACATATTTGATATGATCAGAACTCGATCAAATGTCGAAAGTACTACACTGCAATTAAAAATGTGGAATTTAGTCATGTAATTAATGAGCACCGTTGAAAACAGTTGACAAATTTTCAGCATTCTATTTCATATATTTCTAATAACGGCATACAAAATGATGCCAGACTTTCACACTTACTTTACTTTATCATTTATTTCACTTTACTTTGCAAATTTCCACACCAATTCATTTCGAAAGCTAAATAAAATGTGAAACAAAAGCAATACGATTTTGCTGGAATTGCACAATCAGTTCCCGATGTAAAATCGTGCATACCGCGAGGGGTAGCTATATAATAGCCATGAACCGTACCCGATGGTGCAGTCATCTCGTCGCAATTACGTGTTCCTGGGTGTGGATGCGGTCATTATCGCGGCCCACTTCGTTCTAAAGGAAATGTTAAATTTCGAGGTGGCTACGCGCTGGCCACGTGACAATGATGCATCTAATGTGCGAGTCACGGGGGTATTACTCTCGTTAAGTAGATACACCCAGGAAACGAAAATTGAAAGGCACTCGTGGATAAAGTTATCCCTGAGAATCGTGTCCATACGCGGGATAAAGTCACACGAATATTTGATATTGCGCCTACGTTGAAATTCAAACGTACTACTGTAAAGGTTGGAAACTGCTGCCCTGTACGATTCGAATCCTGTATATACGAGGTATTTTAGTCGCGATATTTGCAATCGCGTGATTTGAAAGACATAACATAGCTTGATAGGTGCACCCTAGAATTTTCTACCCTTGTCAAAATTATGCAGGTATGAAATTTTGCTGCAAAATTGGGGCCTCCCTAGACCCTATCGAATGTTGGTCATAGTCCTTCTAATCATTTCACGTAGAATACAAAGGAAGCAAGTATAAACGTAAGCTAACGTAATATACGTAAGCACATATGTATTTCTATTGGCAATAATAGCCACGTTATCGGAAAACAATATTACAAGTTCACAGAACAAAGAACGTATGCAATATAAACTTTATCTTCTAACAAATATTTAGAAGAATCAAAATCTCGCAATCAAAATCGCAAGAGAAAGATTTCCTTCTACTAGTGAATCACGTATAATCAAAATTTTGTATCTGATTAAATAGGCCTACCCCGAAAGGTCTGTCCGTTTTTGAATCCAAAGAAAATAGTACATTTTTCACGCATTTATTAATATGTACTGCCCAACATACTTTCCATCGATACTAATGTAACTTAGATGAGCACATTTTTAGAAATGCAATGAGGTTGAAAGAGGCAGTGGTGAAACTTGAAATGACATTACCGGACAGAAATTTCCGGTTGATCGAATATATAATAATATTCCCATCCGACTATTATTGTTACTATTGTTATCATTCCGATTAATCATTCCTGATACTACTCCCATCTGTATAAATCATTCAACATTCAATTTCCCGTTTTACTTTCGCATGGCCCCAAATCCCTCTCAGGTAAAGCGTCTCATCAAATCCTTCACTACCATCCCCATAACAACACCGCAACAACTTCCTTCCCCCCCAAGATGCTCGACATCCCTCTCACAAGATGCTTAATTATTCCCGCATCATCGAAATCGTTCGAACGTTCGATCTTACAAGAAGTAGCGAGGGGCCAACAAGAAAGTCCTCGAGGCGGAAGCCTTTAATCCCCGAGAAACATCGGGAACTGTTCCTTGAAATTTTGAACGGTGCACGCGTCGAGTCTTTCCTTAATGCCGGAAGCTCGTAGCGGGCCTCCTTTCACGCTCACAGGAACAATATGCAGACAAAGTTGGCGCAAAGTTTCCCGTTGGACGGTGGCGTGGGCACGTACCTAAACGGCGGGGGGTGGTTAAAGGGGTGCAAGGGCTCGGGCCAAGCATAAAGACGGTGACTGCGGGGGTGAACATGCCGTGGGTTTCAGGTTCTTGCGGCAGAACTGAGCGGTTTAAGCAAGGCGTTAAATAGCTCGCAAGTTTCCCGCGGCAAAACAATGCGGCCCGAGAGTGTGAACCTGGCAGCCGTTCACCGTGCAAAGTTACCTTTAAACCGGTGCTGGGGCCCACTTACATGCATACGCGTCTCATACGCCTGTTACATGCTCTTGCATTCTGCACTCGTACACTATACTCGAAGCAACCTGCACGCATTTCCTTTCCCGTTTGGGAGTTGAAGTGAACGTGTTTGTGAGACAGAACGAAAAAGTCGACAGTAATTAGTTTTATATGAGGGTTATTAAAAAAAATATTTTTAGGGAATTGGGTAAACATTTAAGTATTGTATTAAATAATGAAGAATTGAAAGTCGAAGGAGAGTGTACTTTATTTAAGCGCTGTCTTTTATCGTCGCAGAAATTGGTGTAAATGAGTTACACTTATTATTTATTGATACAATTCCACTGTTGAAATTTTAACTGATGTAAAAGGATGGGCAATCAACGAACAAATGGTTCTATTCTGTGTATGCACGTAAAGAAGGAAGTTTATTAGAGTTAACATAGCGGATGAAACCTTCACGTATATTGGACGGTATTCTTTTGTTTCTTCTTAATCATGTCATGAAGCTATTAGCAGCGGGAGAGTATAAATCCAACATTAACATCGACATTTTCTAAGGACACAATTTTTAAGTCGAAATTTTCGATTGATTGTTTCACGTAAAATGGCTGCATATTTCGGTCGCGTTTCAGCAAACATTACAAAATATGGAAATTGGCGTAAAAAGATTTAATTCACGACTGGTCTATTTCTTTTTTTTCCTTTTACATCACAGACAGAAGTGCAATCAGTTCTAACGAAGGAGTTCGTTCGTCCATTGCGGTTGAATCTCGCGTGCCAGGAACTCTTTGCTAGAACTAGAACGTTCACCGTCGATCGAAGCCAAACGATCTCACCGCCGCGCCGGAAGCCGTGCCTCTTTGATTTCCCGCCGTTTTTATTTTACTCGATGGCGGATATATCCGGAGCTCTCGATGTTTCGTTTCCTTCCACGAACTTTTCGGAATCACTGAAAAAGTATGTAGTTCGAGTGTGTATGTACACTTGAGATATATCTCGAGAAGGTTTTAAAGCTGGCAATCGTTTCTGAAGGAACGTAGATATGATTTTCCGGTCACGAGCTTGACGTGGCGCGCGTGTTCGACTGTTTAAATAGCGATTTCATGGTGCAAACGTAGGAAATAACTGTTGCTCGGGGAGTTGGCCTGCGAATAACAGGGTGAATGTAATTGCAGGTGGAAACTGGCGTAGGCATTAAACATCGTCCGAGTTGCGGGGAAACGTGATAAATTACCACTCTTAGAAAGTATCTTGGCCAGGCTCGGTTAATCCCTAGAATTGAGTAATTTATAATTTGAGAACTTCCACAGGTGGAATGTTTGTAGAGCAGACTCTCAAATTCTCGCGAAACCAAATCTAGCTCCAGACCGTCAGTTACAAAGGTCGGTTAGTGGAGCTACAACTGTAATGAAATGCTTTTATCCTCGAGTATACAACATTACATTTCATGCTCAATTGTACATACTATGTTTGGTAGCCTGAATTTAATCATTAGACTTTTAATCAAGCATCTACAACTACATACAAAATGATTACTCTAACTTGCCCCTTCACCGTTTCGTATCGATTCATACCAACGCAAAACTGTTATACGTATTATTTATGTATACATATATGTATTTCGTACTTTCACTGACGTATTTCTTTCTACTCTGACGTATTCTGTTTCCGCGGTTTGCTGCCGGTTTTTCTTTCCCAGATCATAGGAGTGGGGAAAGCGCAAAAATTGGTAAATTTATTTTTTGGAGGCTGTTTTATGACAAGGTCGGAAAATTTTGCGTCATCTGGTCGACACATAGCCCGAGTCAGGAAATCCAATCATTAAACAGTTTGTCAGGAAACGAAGGCCGTCGACCAGCTACATTGAATTCCATCAGATAACAAACTGTTTGGAGGAGAATATAAGAATTCATTTGGTTCTGGGCGTAAAATAAATTAATTCCAAGTAAATGTATCCAGACAAAAAAAATTCCCCAAAAGAAAAACCGCGTATGATCGAAACCGCGTTGTTGGAGGGATTACTATAGTGATAACACTGTACATGCATGTATGTATGTATGTATTTCCATATTCTACACCTAAGAATATTTTTCCTCCCCACTGTTAACCAATCACCTACCCTCCAACTCCCTGAGACCCTTTTAAAAAAGATATCCACCTGTACATTTCCAAGTCCAACTCCGCCAAACACATCGCTCCATTCGAGGCGTTCCCCCAACGGGGCGCAACCTACGACACTATCACCCACATGACCAATCGTTTCCTGCAACACCCAACCCCGGCGCGAATTCCAACGACAAACGTGGTGCACGTCGCACGCAGCGAGGTAAGAACAGCGTTGTCATCGTCCACGTGTCGTCTCATAGATTACACGCGTCAAAGGAAACAGGACACTTGGTGCGTCAACGGCACGGCCGCCGCGGCCTTACCCGCTTCTCGACAAAATTATGATCCCGTTCGGTTTGCGCTGCCGGCCGGTCGTGATTGCATAACAATGAGGAGGATTCCAGGAATTGCTTTTACGTGCCCGGAATTACTCAGAGGGCCACAATAGTCCGCGGAGCTGCATACCTGCGCCCGGTTCAGCGGAGGTGGCGGTGAAAGGCTGTACACCGGGCGGTAACTGCGCGATGGGGTTAGAAGAGAACCAGGACGAGGAGAGCAAGAGGGTGCGTGTTCACGTGTACCCTCCGAACGTGTGCGCACCACCTCGCGTACATGCATAGAGAGCGGCACGGCCGGGCATTATGCGTCATTGGGTAATCTGGCGAACGATTCAATTGAAGCGGCCGGCATGTCGAGCATGTGGACATAATGGAGCATCCGTCTCTGTACGATAAGCGCGTATCGGGCATTGCGTCGGGGCCCTCGAGGTTCCAGAATCGCCTGCGGGGGCATACATATCGCGGAACCGATGATTTCGAGCCCCTCACGCGGAGCATTTGCCCCGATCATCGACCCGCCCCGTTATCCTTTGAGCTCGTTCATGAAGCCAAATAGCTCGCGGAGTTACTTACCTGAGTGAACGGAATTCGGGCTGCTCCCGAGAAATTCTGAACCGAATCTGATAGAGGCGATTCTAATCGGGTCCTCGGCCCGACGACTTTCCGCTTATACTTTGCCGTCCGGCCGACGCTGAACGCAACGACCGTTTGCTTGGCGGTGTTTTCGTAATTGTGGGGACAACGGTGTGAGAGCAGGTGGGTACACTGTTCATCGTTTTATGGGGACCCGGTTTAATGGACCCGTGCGTGGAATTACATATAATGAAACGTGAAGGAGATTTATGAGAAGTAGTTTTGGGTTAATGGGGCACTGTGTTGCTTGATCCGGTTCCGCGGAATGAAGCGTAATAAAATTAAGGGCGTTACGCTAGATTCCTATGCTCCGCGAAACTTTTGTGGAATAATATTTCGTCCATTCTTCGCCGATGGTATTCGAAAATTCGACCTCGGTTTATTCATAAAAACTCACTCTTCTGTTACAAGATTGAGCTTGGTCGTATACCATTGTATACGAAATGAAAGTACATCTCTGTCATTTTTCCAGGCGATTAACTTACTCAACGGAGCGACCCTAAGTGTAGTAAATCGTCGATTGTGTCTAACAGAAACAATGCCACCCATGCTTGAATGACACGGACGTGATGCGCCTTGTTCGAACTTAAACCAGCAATCGTGGAGCTTATTTTGACTGACCGATTACACGTTGTTGTCCACAATAATCGCGAGCAGTTGAGTGCAAATCATCATAGTATAATGACATTCGCATGAGCATGCGTCAGTCGAAGACCCAAGAACTCACTATGGAAGGAAAGCAAAACTGGCTGTTAATTATTGCACCGTGGAATAATTAAGCAGCCAAGAACCATTTTCGTAACAACTGGCAGAAGGTGGAAATAATCCTGGTGTTCGTTTGGCTGTGCCAGCCAGAAGTTTGCGGTCCAGCAATTTCTGTTCTCGACTAGAGGAACCGATGCAATCCGGCACATTTGTTCCGACATCGCGAATCGGTCGCGTAAAACTCTGAGCTACTTTGGTATTCGACAAGTTGTTTCTCCTCCGCTTGGCACGTCGATTCGCTCGTAGATTTTGGCACGTCGAATATTTTGCCCGTGCTTTCGCCCCCGCCGATGTAACAAATTTCAATTTTACTTGGAACGGTTCTATCCCTGTATATTGTGTACGAATTCAGGAGATCCATTGGGTACATTTCTTGATTACAATTTTATATTTCGTGCGAGCGAGGAACTTACGTGCAAACAGAAAAGACTTGAAGCCGGCGACCGTTGCAAATATTTCTATTCGTCAATTTCGAATGCTTTCCCTCTGTTTTATTCTATGCCAGGATTCAAACAGTAGAAATACATTTGAAATATTAATAACATTGGGTTACGACCATTCATAATTTAAACGAGAAATACGTTTCCAAATGCCCGCAATCATTTCCAATATTCACGCTTTTGCGGGCGTACAGTTCTTTCATCGGCATCCAAATGAAAATTCTATGTTTCATCCGCACGAACAGCTAATCCTGTACACGTGTACATCTCCGTTCGTAATTCTCCGCGCGTGAGTGAATGAAATAAAATGACCACGCGTTGATTGAATAAATTCCATCGAGGTTCCATTTTCGACCCACCGAACTCCAATCGCGTAACCCTTCTATTATAACCCTGCGCGATATCGCCAACCCCCAAATGTCGACGGAAACGGCAAAGAAAGCCTTGGGAACCGTGCTACATGCATACATGGCGGGCCAAGATTTTAATCGTCGCGATTTAAAGCGTTATTGATTTCTCGAAACGGCCCGATCGGCCGTGAATTCGGCTTGGACGCGGTGGAATTGCGTTTCCGGTCGCTGCCGGCGAGATACGAGTTGCCACCGTGGGTTCCGTCATTTTCCGCCGTGTGTGTGTGCGTGCACGTGCACCAGCGTGCCGTTATGCGTGTTCAATTTCCGATAGTTACTACGGCTGCTCCAAAGGGTCGACGAAGTTCAATTTCACCGGCGTAACTTCGTGCCGGCGAGCACCTTCGGGGGCCGATGGTCCCTTTGTCGGGCAGAATTTTCCAACCTTTCACACACGGACTGGGGCACGATACGGTGGAGAGGTTAAAACTGCAGGAGGAGCGGCGGAAAGCGCTTTCCGACTTCGCGTCTGACAATAAGTGAGGCCGAAATCGGTGCTGAGGAACTTTCGCTCGTGGACGACTTTGTTCCCCTAGAATTATGTACATTTGATTCGTGTCTTTTCTTATGTCTCCTTTTGTAGAATTTGTTGATTGTACTGTACGGCGCGATTCAACGGTGCTTCGTTTATGTTTATCAACACGTTGACTGCCAACTACGCGATAACTCTTAGTTTGATTTCTTCACAATCAAAAAGCAAGAGGAGAGTTTTTATTGTTTGTGAGAATTTTGGAAACACTCTTCCACGCAAAGGGCTGGCTTTCCTTCACAGATTGGACAGAAATAACGCGTAATTAGAGTTTTTAGTAACATAATATAATTAAATTAGGATGGCTTTTCTAGAACGGTATCCTGAAAATTACCGTGCAAGTCAACGTGTTAACGGGTGTCCGTCTATATGCATTTTTGAATAACAGATATGTAATAGAGTTAACAGTACGCGACAGCAATGTCTATTAAATTTGAATTGCTATAGCGATTGTAAATTTACTTCTGGTACTGTTAGTTCGGTCGAAGCTGGAGAAAGGGAGAGTGTTATAGATATTAAAGAAACAAATATTTCGCTCTTATTGTATCGCTAATACCGTTCTCGCATTAAATAATACAAGAATACATGGGTAATATCGAATTGCTGAAATAAAAAGAGATGAATCGCAAAAAGAAGTTTTCAACGAATATTGTACAGTGTACGATTCTGCATACACCCTATTCCAAGGAAGAGTACAACAAACAACAAACTTGCGAGTCCTAATACAACGTAGGGTGAAAAATTAATAAGGAAGAATCCCTCCCTCCTACCTCGCCAAAACAATCACTTAAATCTCGTGGAAGTTCGCGATGGCCCTTCGACGAAAAGAAAAGGGACCAGGACGTTTAGTAAAATATGGCGAATCAATAAACGTCCTCCGTTGCCCGTCCCGCAACAGGAAGGTCAGAAATCAGCAAAATTTCAATCAAGAACCATTAGGACAGCCAGTTATGCCGGTAGACCGAGGGGTTCGACTTTCTCCGTTGGGGTCAATAAAATGAACGTCGCTCAGTTGCCCATTCTACGACAACGCGACCATGGGGAGAGGGTTGCCATATTGCCCGTAGTTACTCACCGTTTCGAGACCTTGACAAACACCGCCAAGACATTTCCAGGCATCTCGTCGTAGTACACGAAGGAGGATCCACAAAGTCGTCGTTCTCAAAACGAAGGTCGCCATTCCACGGAATCACCTAGCGTGCAAAAGCTGCGCCTACGAGTACACTGATACCGCTGAGTCGCGCTCGGTAGCCCTTGGAATCCGAGTAATTTAGGTGGTGCAAGACTCGTTCCACGCCCAGTCGACCCACAATAGAAGAATAGCTCCGTTCACGGAGGAGACGGTGAATGCCACGCAATCTACGATACCTCCAAGTGCTCCCCAGAAATTCCTTGTAAAGTCACCGTCGAGACTTATCCCCGGCCCTGAAGAGTTCCCTTATCAATGGAAGCTTCATGAACGGTGAACCGCGTCGGTAAACGTACTTCGAGATCGTTCGAGGCATCGAAGAGAACGACGGCGAACGATTTATGATTTAAAGCGGTTAAGTTTGTGGTCACTCGTCCGGCTTGTCTTTTAAATGTTTCTTCTTTTTTTCTTTGTTGACAGAATTAGTTCTAAACTGTTTTCATGTGAAGTTACATTGAGTACTTAGACAACATCGAAATGGTAGCTTAACTAAATAAACATGTTTAGAAGTACCCCAAATGTTTTTCAACGTGGGATAGCAAATTTTAATAAAACCTAGGGGCACTTGAAGAGGGGGACCCTTCGCAGCGGCCATTTCAGTAAACGGATATCGTTTCGGGAAAATCACCGAGAAGGGGACAAAACTATCAGAAAGAACTCCCCAAATAATGCCTGGTGAAGAACAGTTGAATGTGACAAACACCTCGAAGGAGAGCTAACCCGCGCCATTGCAACGATTTATGGCTGACTGAAACGTATTGGGAGTAGACCTTACCGAATGCCAGGCGATCTGGGGAAACCTCGAGAGACCAGTTTACATTCCACATAGAAACGTCCCCCAACTCTGTCAGGAATGGACCTGAAGGGTGAAGTCTGACGGTTTGAGTTACGCACGACATGTATCGGTCAACATATCCTAGTCACCGTCGCGTGAGTTCCCTCAAGACCACAATCGAATTTCCCAAAATTCCAAAATCTGTTATGGTTTAATGGTAAAATGACTAAAATTGGGAAACAATTAAATGGATTGAAATGAAACAACACAATAATCTAAATGAGGCTCGGCACAAAGCGATAGTTATCACAGGACAGCCGCAATTGTTCATACGGCGAATCCAAGTGAAAATTAATTTCCTCCCCTTTAACCGTTCAAATGAATTTCAAATGGACCAATTATTCCGGAATAATAAAAGCTACGCAATTACGGCTATTAGCATTATCAACAATGATTAATATCACGGATTATTCTCGCATTTGAAACTGCGCTAAAAAAACACTACTACGTAAATGTCCATGTAATAATTACCCAAGAAGCAGGGGACAAAACATTTTAACAAACAGCATCCATCAACCAAAACCGTGTCACCTCTGCGAAAACAACTGTATTCCGTACGTGCGAGCTATAAAGATCCCATAAAGGCAAAGTAGAACGCGCATTTATTACAAATATCACCCTCTACAGCGGTCATCGAGCGTTTTATTTTACAGCCTGCGCTTCTGAATACTTAACGCAACATCGAGAAGGAAAAAAAATAGCTCACCAGACAACCACGTACATTTTCACTAAACTGCCGACTATTCTCGATCAATAAGAGAAATTACAAATTGAACCCTCGGCCATCCATCCCAGAAAGGAAACACTCTTTCCGCGATAAGGGGGCGAGCACCGATTACAACAAGCCGCCGCGGTGTGCTCCTTTACCCAGCCAGAAGACGAATTCAATATGCCCCGCGTTCAAGGCGGTCATCGAATGAAATTACATTTCCATTGTGTCCCTCTCCATTCGCATTCGAGTCACACGCGAGTTGGAGTCGTTGTACCCCACCCGAACTCTCGGTCATCCCTACGGTTTCAAGGGGTGCACCGTCCTTGTGCAGCCCTTGTCGTGGCGCGCCGTTTCCGCGTTGCTGGTCAAAAGGTTCGACGAACACGGGACACTGCCCATAAGTCATTCGTCTTCGATATTAGCGAATACGACATCAGAGAATTCGTAACCTTAGGAGTTCAGTTGTTCCCCAATGTCCACTTTTCTATATTGATATCAGCTGACCCATCTCTACCTCCACAAATGATTGTACGGGCACACGGTATACATATGCTTTCACACGCCGGGGATATGTGAGCGGGATGGTACGAGATGGGTATTAGTTGGTGTCGTCAAGACCCCGGGAGAGCCATTTATCTGACATTTGCGAGAGACAGCAACGCAAGAAGAACACCGGGCCATTTAGTTTTATGGATGGCGCGTTGACCTGGTACTCTCGGGTATGGACTCTCGCCTTCGTGCGAATGGCTGACCAGCAAGTGAACGACAAAATTGCGACTCGCTCTTTGTTTACCGCGTTAATACTACATTTCGTGTCGTTTTGCCTGGCAATGGGGGAAAGGGAACGTTTAGGAGGCATAAGGGGATTTCCGCGTCTTTCTTCACTGTATATGTACATAGTTGGGAGGGAGTTGGCAATATGTTTCTATGTACATTCTCTAAAGCTGAATACCTCAAATGAACGTTATTTATAGCGTCAATGAGAATCTAGGGGCCTGACAATTGTTCTGGACTGGCTACGCAGCCGTACCTAATAATAAATGTTACAGAATAAATCTTGTATAACCGTTGAAGAGGGAAAAGAAGTCTACAGTAATATATTTAAAACTGTATCAGTGTCTGCCTGCTGCGATATTTATGTTTCGTAATAATTTTCGCATATGGTTGCAAGAAAGTTTGAATCGGTCTGTCGATTTTTTGTTAAGTATATTTTTTCACAATTAATTACATAAATTTCATTCTACTGTGCATTTCAATCTGTGTTAATAGAGCTACATGAAATAAAAAATATCTTATTAATCATAGACAATAATAATTCTATAAAACGAGGTATGTAATAACATTTACAGTTGAATTGTAAAACGAATGTCCTCGATACAATATTATCTGAGATACATATAAATAGATTTGAGGTACAAGGAATTTCCGCCTCACTATTTGATCGGCATCGACAGTCTCTCCCCCGAAAAGAGCCATCCCGCGAATAGACTTACGAATAATTGCGACAAGAATCCGTAAACGTCTAATTGTAAGTAAAGACTTTGGAATATGAATCTAGCGGATGTCACCGATCATCCATCGAGAAGTCTATCAAACCCTGGAATTTAACTGTCCGCCCAATAGGAGAAGCAAGAGCCTAAGAAACCTTTTTAATTTTTTATATCGTCATCATACACTCTACATATATCGATATCCCCTTCTAATAATACGCATATATGAGACCACAATGAAAAATAGAGGTCAGAATGAAACATTGCATTTCATATGTTTACGCATTTCGAAATTCTTTGCATAAAAACCTTTTTATTACTATCTACAATTAACGAAAGCATGAAAAGTAGACGCAGAAAGACTCGAAACTCAAATGTCATTGAAAATGCTGATACTCGATATTAGAATGAATGTATGGATATAATAGATAGCCGTAAAACGTAATCACTAGAAGATTTCGTTTATAGTAAAGCTTGAGCAACAAAATCGTCCGGAGTGTACGCTTTGGCTGAGAATTTCTTGTTCCGCCGTCCAATAACTTTTATGCTGACTACCGGCAGAGAAGCCCATCCGGTGGAAGTTTATAGCGAAACAGCTTATTCTCTCCCTGCGAGTGTACAAGCTGTACAAAGGTGGATCAATCTCATTGACTCCGCGAAAAGTATCGGGGGAACGATCAATAAGCCAGGATGGTTCGTTTCGTTGAAACTTGTAGTTCTTCGCAGAGGAACGTATCAAAGAGAAATTCCGGAAGGAAAACTGGCGGGTGCTATCCGGTGGCAAGCCTTAGACCAAGAGAGGACTTGCATACGTACGCCGTGACACGACGTCGCTTTACTCGTTCTACCGTAATAAGCTGACGGATTACGACGAGGTTTCCTTGGCACGATACCATGCCAGCTCTCGATCCCATTAATTTCACTTCGCATTAACTCCTTGCCGTAATGGTCTATCCGTGCCTATCGAGATCGCGCGCGATGGGTGATTAACTTTCGAGATAACGAATGACGACGTTTCGCCGAGGATCAGTATCGATGATCGTTTCCAGTTCAGATAAGGAGCTGATATGAGTAAACGGCAAGCGGGAAGGTTGGCAAGTTTTTAGCGATACGTCGGTATCATGAAAAGGCACGAACTTTACAAGGTTAATCAGTTAGGATTCATATGGTAAAGAGGATTTATTTAATGGGTTACGTAAACTGAAAATTCATTTCAGTTTATGAATACGGTTGAAGATCGAGTATTATTTTGAATTATACAATTAGGCTGCTTGGTATCCTTGACTGGTCGTTTCCTTTCATTACAGTTCAAGTCGAATTGATTTATGGTAATCGAGATCTAGCTCACACTTGTTGGCCTCGATTCTCAGTCTCTCGTTAAGTCTACTGTTAAGCAATGTAACAGTACAACATTATATACATTATAATTCCTATTCCTAATTCTAAATATATCAGAAACTAAATGATAAAATCCATGGCCTTGGGGTTCAGAAAATCGTGACGAATGAATTGTTTTACGTGACTAATAGACGAACTCAACGAATTTGACACTGTCAAGGAGCAATTATTCGGAATAGTATTTTGCCAGCATATAAAATTTACGTTACATCTGTTACGAACCGAGGAATGCAAGAACCTAAACCTATATTTTTTCCACGCTCCCAGAACTCTGGGCTCTCGAGAAGGAACGCCTGCAAGTACAGCGATAATGACGAAGCGAAGAAATTAACGCACAGGGAAACGCAGCAAAGAGCCTATTAAGGTGAACGGCTGAAATCGCACAGCGCCTACATGATGTGACGTAAATTAATGGTTTCTATATCTCGGTATTAAGAGGGCGTGCTAGATCTTTACGCGTCCGCCGCATACACTTTCTCGACCATTTCGCTAGTACATATCTACCTTAATTATTGCATCCGTTCACGGAGAACCGGGTTCCTGTTCGCGCAAAGGGAATTTCTTATTTATTTCCTTCCTTCCTTCCACGCCGTATCCGCCAACCCAACATTGAGAATCCAACGTCGAGCGGATGAAAACGTATTGCCTTTCGTCCAGCTATACGTACTCGCACTTACCAAAGTGATATTAATGGACCGTAAACGGTAGAGCATCGCTGGCAAAAGTCTTTCTCCTCTTTGCGTGCCTACGGGCTGCTCTGCTTAAAAGCGGATGGTCGAGTTTTACAGAAGCGCTCTACTTATCGTAATCCTTGAATTACCGGCCGAATGATATGGATATGGAGAATCAAAAATGTTTCATTCTGGATGAACATTTTTCTACTGGGCTTTGCGTTAGATCGATAGTATCTTTAATATCGTACAGGGTAAATCTCAACTTCGCCGTCAAAACTGCTATGAAAGTATGTAACGTCAAAAATAACTAGCAGTTGACTTTCCGCAGTGTGTCCTCCCTTAATTAATAATTTCACCATAAAGTTTTTGTTCAGACCGTAAACTATAATAGACGCAAAAGTGTTTTCGTATATACGTTTACGATCGTCCTCCCCCAAAAGGAAAATACAACCTTTCCCTAAATTTTAGTCGATCGCTTTAAAAGCATTTTAAACGATGGCTCCAACGTATGACACCTTCTATGTGTCGGAAATATACACACACGCATATAGGAAGTAGAGGCACGTACACATATACAGGCAGAAAGTACGACACGAAGCGACACGGAACAAGATAGAACGGGACGATACAGGGCTGTATGTGTGTATAACGAATAGGAATCGACGAGTATTTCATCGTTCGCTCTAGAACTGACGCGATAACGTTTCTCTATGATTTCTCGTCTACCCTCTCGGTTCCTGCCACCTTCGGGAAACGCGTGCACGCGGGTCCCTTCGTTTCATTTGTAGAACGTACGTGGAGGGAATATACATATACATGTTCCGACGTGTTAGTATGCTCGATCTTATCGTCTTAGGGGCTACATTTACTCGGCGCGCTGGCTGGTGAGCAATATTCGTCGAAAAGCACCGAAAGACGCGATACGCTGCTTTCAGCGGTGAATGGGAGCCGAAATTCTGTAATTTTGTAACTGCGAACGCTTGCTGATTCTTTGCTACGTGACAAGTTTAGGGGCACCCTGGAGTTGCGAAAGGGGAAAGGGGTAGGACCTTCGAAATGTACGTCGAGTCTTTATGAAGTCTTTGAACGCAGTTTGCGAAACTCGACGTGCAGCAATATTAGGCGCTCTTTGAAGAGACGGTCGAATGATGATTTGGCAAGTTGTCGTGCTTGGTCTTGGAAAACTGACGCTTTGGGTGGTGTGCAGTTCGCGGGGGTTGGTAATAAAGTTTTAGATAGAACGTGAGTTGTAGCAGTGTTGTATTCTGTTGCGAAACGTGCATATTGATTACGCTTTAGTATTATTATCCCGATTTGGATGTTCCTGCGAACGTTTAATTTTTGATAATTGGTATATGGGGTATTTTGGAGTAAAGTAGGAATTGTTGAATGTGTCATTTCTGTAAAAAGGGACGGAAGAAATAATTCTAATGTCTGAAATTGTTGATTTTGAAACGAAACGGGATCGTCGCTCCATTCGTTATATGAAACGATGCAATTCCGGAAATCAACAAATACTTAACGGCGGTTGAAAAGGTAACCGAGATTCCAATATCGAGCAGCACTCACAACTTTTTCGAAAATGTGAACGAGTTGAGTTTACGTTACCCCCCAGATTCGATATTTGTCGAACACTTTTATAAACTCGCATGTCACACAGGCATTTTGTTTAAACTCGACTATATAAAACGTAAGTAATAGAAATTGCAAGTTGTGATCATACCTGTAATCTTTTCAGATATCTAAATCCGCAAATCGAAATTAACTGCATTATTTCATGTCACCCTAATCCGAACCGAGAACAATGAAAACTGAAATTAAAAAGAATGAGACCATTTAAAGCAGTTTATTGAAAACAGCTACCCTTATTCTTTAATTTCTTGCACACACTAGAACGAATGAAATTGTGCCTTGGAAACCTTGCCTCGTGTTTTAGCTATTACTTTATTAACTCTGACTACGCACTTTGCAACAAAATTTTCGACGAAAATCAATTCACAGATTAGAATCTACAATTACCTTCCTACCCTTTCCCTTTCAAAATCACCCTTCCCAGCACGTATTTCTCTTTCAAAACTGCCCAGCCAACACGATACCACTTCCTAAGACTCGCGTCCCGATAAAACGTCCATACAAATCCATATTCACGCCTCTTCCCCCGTTGTTGGAGCGTGCACAGCCTGCCATTGTTGTTGCCGTACAAAAGTCAGAATCGATCGACCGTCGAACTCGTGCATACACGCACGCACACCAGGCAGCGTGGACACAAAAGTGGGACAATATTGGCAAATGAGACGGTACATTTGCCAGGCATTGTCGGTAGGCGTCGGGGTGACCGAGCACCGACGCTCTGGCCGCACCGTAATTGCGAGCATTGTTTGATCCGCGCCGGACTCGATTCGAATCGAATCACGAGCATCTTCTTCGTGGCTCTGGAAATTTATCCACCAGCCCCGTCCACGTCCCCTCAGCTCCTGGCCATATATTCTACCCAAAAGGGAAATGGCTGTCGATGATTTACTAGTGGCGTTCCTAGATGTTTCGCGTCTATTCGCGAACGCTGAGTCACAACTGGTGGTAATGGGCTGTGAATGATTATTAGTAAGAGGCAATCTCTTTTTCCATCGTCGCGTCGCTTCCTTCTTTGATTTTTTTTCCTCTCCTCTCCCCTTGCTTTCAACGCTACTCTTCGCCCTCTTGGCGCGAGCACGTTCCGGCAATTCGGCTGGTGGAACGGGGGAACAAGGAAATTAATCTTGCTCGAATAAGATTTGCTCCGGGTGCGACGGGAAGAGCTCTATGCCGCGCGTCTCGGGACTTCCAAGTATGTAGAGCCATCACGGAGCCCGCAACTTTCTTTTCCCTCAGGATCGCTCATTTTCTTTCTGTCGCAACGACGGACACTCGATTCGTCATAATTAGGGCTGAGACTTGTCCGTGCGTATAGCGTGTGCTTTGCCGCGAATGGGGCGAGAGGTCGATACGTATATTTCGGATCGTTCGTTAGTCTCGGTATATAATTCATAATGACATGTATGCCTAAAAGAGTCCGATCCTTCGACACGAGGCCAAGAACATTTTGATTCGTTTATACAATGCGCGTTTCGTTTACTTGACAATATTTCATTGCAAGCAGCAAAACATTTTATCTCAGAATTTAAGTTGCATGCACAATACATCGAAATTCTATTTTTCCGACTACACTTTGTTTTATACGTTCCCCGGTGTAATTAACTTCTATGCTTTTAAACAAAATTCATTTCAGTTTGTCAATTCTGTTCAAACAAGGATACCCAGGGGCCACGGGTCTGTGCAACGATACAAAAATCCGCATAAAAGGTGTAATATAAGCGTGATAATAAAAGTGGGGCAGAAAATTAGCAGCTACCCAGCTGAAAAGTTTCAACTGACCGTTCTCAATCGGACGGTTCGCAGGAGGCCGGGTTTCCATCTTGCCACGACGACGGACGAGCATTGTTCGACTGAAAACCGTTCCTTTTCGCCCCGGAATAGCAAGCCGTGATTAACTTCGGCCGTTTCTCCGGCCGTCGTGATATAAACGCCGCGACGATATCGCCCCGAGAAATGGAATTCCACACCGCTAACCCTTTTCGACGTCATAGCCGTTGATTTACTCGCGTGGTCCGTGGTTATCAGTTTCGCCTTCTGCCATCGGAGACCGCATTCGGGAGATTTACACGTTCAACCGAGATCCGCGCCACACATCGGCCTGTGTCTACGGATCTAGCACATTCTACATAGATATCCCGATCGGCTAGTTGATCGCGTGACTGCCTGGTTTAATTGTAAATCGCTCTAGTGACCAGTTCTTACCGTGAGATAATTGTACGTTGAACGTAGGAGAAAAAAAGTGCATATTTCGAATGGTTAAGTGGAGCAAAGAAAACATGGGTACTATGTTATATCACAGTGCATTGGATGATAAAGAGGAGTTTATGGTGAGGAAAGTCTTCTCGACATTTATTCTCGAATTTATATAGTTTTTGTTCCACCAAATGAACTCTTGCTTCCATGAATACTAGAAAAATTAACTGCATATTTTGTTCAATAATCGGAAGAACGGTAATATGAGATATGTACATAGATGCATCTGAATCATTACAATGTACCGTTATGGCACTATGTACCGTGTTTAGCCTCCTGGGAAAAACCTTTTTTCCATAATGACCGTATCGGGGAGAGGGAATCTCTTTAGTACGTGTACCAGCAGTGCACCACAGTAATTATCGTTCATATGAATTAAACCTTAGTTAAGTCAGTGGCAGGTTAAAGCCTTTATACGTGCCTCTCTAATCTCAATACAAACTGTGTTGATTAGTGAACTGAAAGTATGTACAATGACTAATGGCCAATAAAAATGCGCAAACAAGAATGACCAAACAAATGGGCACAAGGAAATGCTAGCAATGAGGAGTTGCGTGTCGTGGCAAGATGATACGAAGGAGGCATTCCAAAGTTCCTCAAGCAAACGAGTCTCCTTATCACCCGGTCTATCTGTATTCACGACGTTTCTGGCCTTTATCTGTTGCTTTCCCGCCGTCTTTCTTAAACGAACAGCAACATGAAAGTGCGGTGCTCCTGTTCATCCACTTGTCCGGTTGTCCTTCCCCACAGGAAACCACGTTCTGGGTATTTTGGTCGGCCATGCCCTTACTCCATCACATCAGCATCTCTGTTTTCCACTTTATCGCCCTGCCGCATCTCTCGAAGTTTTTTATTCTTCTGGCCTCCTTCTTTTTCGGTTTCTGCTTGCCCCTTTCCCTATCTCCGATGCATCCATCCGCACTCACGCCTCTTGTACTTCCCTCCACAGCTTTTGCTTTGGACCGATTATCCGCGTGTACGCGAGGAAAAAGAATGAAGAAAAATGAGCGTGGCACGAGATGGACAGACCCGCTACTCAGCCGCGGCTAATCCAGCTTTCCTCTTGGAAATCATCGTTACGCTGAATCTCCTCCAGCGATTTTCATTTTTCGAGAACTAGATAGGATTGAGCACGATTTTTCGTCTGGCGATCGGGGGAAACTTTAGTGAAGTGCAACCGATTTTTCAGCTGGTAAAAATTTGTTAATCGCAACTGTTAATATGTCCTTAACTTCAAGTTCGGTCAGACTAAGAAATCTTGAGTTGTGCAGGCTAAATTTCTGAAGCATAATACGAACGAAATGGGTTTTCCCCTTTGAATCGAAAGTTTTAATCCATCCTATTAAATCTAACTGTACGTTATCCACAGTTATCCAAAATATGATACTTTCAATCACTTTCGTAGACAGTGAGAGATTTGCTCCACAATTGTCGTCATGTCATAAATAACACCAATGAAAAATCTAATAGTATAAAAATTCAATGCGCTCGGTCGTCGTCTGTAAAAGTCTCACCAAGATAAAAAAAATCGGTGAAAAATGTAACGGACAAGTGTTTCACGTAACTGTGTCGCACTCTTTATTTGACAAAACGCGACACTGTTTTTACGATATAAAAGAAGCACAACAGTCTCTGGTTTACAGAATATTTAGTGGGTGAGTAGTGGGGATATTCGGCAGCTTATGTAGGGCAGTTTGGAATATTCAGTGTTGTCGGGTGTCGAGGAGTTTATAAGAGGAGTACAACGCGCGCAAACGCAGGCAGTCGCGAGGATCCTGCTTTATGGAAAGCAAGGATTACAAGGAATTACTACGTGGATATAATCGCTTATGCTCTTCTCAAGGTCTTAAATAATGCTGAGCCGCCGATTACGATCCAGACTCTCGAGCTTTATAAAAGAATGTCTGGTAATTCGCGGATGAACTTTCTGCCGATATGTTGTTCCGGTAAATGGTCGATAGGGCACGAATTTTGATTTACTTTTTCAATCTACTTTTTTACGCTTCATATTGCTGGCTGAGATTATGTACATCGAAACATTTATGCTTCGCCATATATTTTTGGGAAACCTCTTTAGATGTTGGACGAAGTACTACGGGGCAGAAAATATTTCAGCAATCCTTGACGGCGAATCTGGGTAGCGAGGGAAACATAGAAATACTACATACATCCATAAAGAACGAGCGAATAATAACTTACAAAGCGAAAGGGAAAAAAAATATGTAACGCTCGCAAGATTCAATTAATAATTCAATGAATTTTGAATTAAATAAAATAAATAGTATTCAATTAAAAGCCCAACATTTGTACGCCATTGACGGTTCCACCGAACTATCCCTTTTGCTCCAATCCGGTTCAAAATTAACATTTGCAAATATATGCCACACATATAACACGGTGGTAAACGGAATTCCTAATAAAATGCAAATATTTCCGAGAGAACAGGCCTACTTGCAAGCAACGCGAGTAACACGCCTGCGTTCACTAACAAGGAAAGTTAGGCCACCTGGAAATTCAGAAAATTATGAAAGTTTACATACAAGTCAAGTGTGTAATCCGTAATACGATTCTATTTTTCGTTCGTGCCATAATTCGGTTTTAAAGGTCGAACTCAGCCTTTGAAAAAATTCAGAATTATCTTTTCGTGAAATATCTGAAGAATGCAAAAGAAATTTTGAAAATCATGAATTTTGCCAACCAAATCTTTACGCAGTTTAGTAAACGCAATAAAGCGATGCAAATTTTGTTCATACCTTTTTTTTAGATATCACTTAGAGAATTGCATTACGGATGGCCTACTTCACTTGCATGCAAAGTTTCATAATTTTCTAAATCTCCGTGTTGCCTAACCTTCCTTGTAGCCCCTTCCTATTCAGCCTCGCAGAAACCAATATCGCATTATAAAAACCGGCCGTTAGATACCACCCGTGGAAAGGAACTTTTAAGGAAGCTGGTCGAGAAAGTGGAAATCGAGTCGAAGTTCAAGCCACGACCGCGATCCCGGTCAATTTAGCACCTCGCCAAATCTTCGTCCAGTTTAAAAGCGCCCGGGACCGAGGGGCACTCGTGGGACCGCGTCCATCCCGATAATTCCACCTCGTTCTGCCTTTTCGCCGCCCGTGACGATAGAAATGGAGCACAGTGTTCCACTTTTGCAATCGAAGGCTCTCTCAGGAGCTGCTGGATGGAATTGCAGCTGGGAGAGGAATTCCGCGATTAGACGTTTACAGGGCTTCGTCGAGCGGTTCGATCCAGTTTCGATCCGATCTTTTTGCCAATGCTGACGACGCTAAGGGCGGGCTTAAAGGGGACCATGAGCCGATCCCTTTGTTCTGCTTTCCCGTGCAGAGCAACGGCGAGTCGAGCAGTCGACGGCAACGACGGGGAAATAAAAGGGCGAACAAGAGAGCTATGTATGTAGTTGTACCCCGTTCGTGCATCCAGACCTCCCGTAAGCGGTGCTGCGAGAGCCGGTCTGACCGGTACCCGGGCACAGCCATTGTCGAACGTGGCCACGGGCGATCGTCTTCCCGCCCGCGTCCTCCGGAGTAGTCAATTCTCGCGGTAACTATGCAGGCCTGCTCCGATTTCTCGTGTATACGTCGGTCGAAGTTCGTAGGTATCGTTTGGTGGGTGAAAGAGGAGCTTTCTATATGCGTGGCGTGGGTGGCTTTTTATGCTGATGCTTTGAATGTTGAATAATGGGAGGAGCATCCTTTGAAGGAACGTTTGGTATTGCAAGGTGGAAAATAGAAATGTGTAGAACGGCCGAAAACGGTTTCTTTATTCTCCGAAGGAAATGTTCTTAAGAGTCGGTTCGGTTCTGCTTTTCACGCGTGTGCACTGGTAGTGTAAAGTTAATGGATAAACTGGTGTGTTGAGTAAGACGAGAAGTATGTACAAAGTTTGTGCTTTGTTATGCACACTGACGCAGAGAGTTGGACTGAGATTACATTTTCATTTTCTATGCCGATTTATTTCGGGTATTACTTACGTAAATAGAGGCGAACTTTTTAAATTCAGACTTCCTAGCTTACCTGCAACAGAAAAAGATATATGGTTAGAATTATTGTTGTTATTAATCGTACAATTGCTGGAATTGTCGTATTTCTTATTCTACTTTATAATCGTGTCACAATTGAATTGAGAAACACGACGATCGCGATGTAAAACTGCAGGGAATAGCGTTTTAAAGAAATATAGGTGGGTCATACCTTGCAACAGGAAAACTTGATTGCTTGTATTCTATTTTTCACCTAATGATAAATTAATTTAATATGTTCATATTTCAACAACTTTAGCCTGACGATTTCAGATTCATTATCCAACAAAGCTATCTATAACTTATTTATTCATGATACGTGATAAATGTTTGCATCTTTACCGCGAGAAATTTTATACATCCGCGGAAGACGTATAGCTTTTACAAATTTCCCAAAGAATTATGGTTCTACAGCTGCTAATGAGCCCGTCTCATTTGCATATTATTATGCGGTACAAATTTCGCGATCAGCATAATGTAAAGGATGTGTCTCCTAAGGTGACTGCTTCTTATTAAGACATTAATCGCAAATTGCTTACTTTCGTTCGTAAAATAGCTACAACCACGCGAAAAGGTAAGTGGGATAACTGGTTTTGTCACTCCGTCAGACGAATGCCTTGGCAAGCCTGTTATTTCAAGCCGACCGGTTACACCGCACCTCGATATCTTTATTCGTCTGCCCGTTTGATGATGCCGTCGTTTTTATCATTCGTTCCTTTTTTTCACAGCCAAGGGACTAATTTTAATGCACGATTACGAGATTCGCGCCACTAAAATGCAACATCGACACTGAATTAATTACTAACTGTTTAGCGAGTGTTTCGGAGTCATAAATATCAGGTGTCAAATACATGTAAATTCGCCGGTTCAAGAATTCGTTAAATACACCACTCCTTTATCAATCACATTCAAATGGACATGCAAAGATTGCGATCAGCCGAGTGTTTCTCTTCGAACGTCGATCAAACGTCTATCTTACAATGTACCGCCAAGAAAAATTGTACAATTATCAAATCCTATGATATAGCCAAAGGCTTCGGAATTTTGTCGCAAAATTACGTGGACTGCCAACCAATATGCCTACGTAGGCGTTTCGAGAAAATGATCGAAGAAATGGAACTCATTGCTGGGAACCTGAGCAATCTTATCGATTTTCCACGAAACAGAGAGGAACCCAGCGCAGCCGGTACCGATCTTACGAAAATTACGATTCATCCTGATCTAGAGGAATACTGCCAGACCTTTATCGGGACATCATCATCAGTCGTATTTTCTCCCAACGGGGCAATCGTCTGAAAGAACTTCCATTTCGAGGAGTGCATCTATAGCCGGGTTACACGATGCTCACTTCTTTCACTGTCGTACATACATGGCCAGGTACGTGCCGCGTATCTGTCTTCATTCTTGTCCAGGCTATCTATTTGGGATCGTTCTTTAGCTAATAAATAAAACAGCTGGCTGGATCGTCGATCCTGCTCAGTATTCGACGTGTTCCCTATTGGTGAGTTGCATTATGAAGAACTGCAGTCACGCTAACCATCCGTTAGCTAATTCTCAACTTGTGCATTATCGAGAACCATCAATCGGCGTTGTTTGGCCGCCGCATAATGCGGAAGCGAAAATAGGAATCACGCTGCTGGTGAGACAGGCGGAACGTCGACGTTCGAAAGACGGAAGGTTAACGCGGCTATAGGTAACTTTAATTATTCACATTAGACGAAGCGCGCGGTCCCTCGATATTTCTTCGGGGTTTCCAAACGACTTCCGTGCTGATTTCTGCATACTTCATCGGCGAACGAGGATGAATAGCAGTGTTCGTGAATTTTAAGCGTAAAAACACGAGGGGGTCGTTTTATGCTAATTTTACGGGGCTGTTTCTCCTTATAAGGGATTTCGGTAATATACGAATATGTATAGCGTATATGGAATGAAGGGTTATGTCAGGACTGATTAGTTTGAAAATTGAAACGAGTATACAGGGTTTTAAACTGGTAATTTTTCAATTATTGCGTAGATTTCTTACTTCAATTGATATGTTAAATTTGTTATGGGCAAATTTATGAAGGAAATATTGTTGGAAATATTGAATATTTTGCAAATTTATTGCACGCGTATTCTCTGATATTTGCTCCTCTGAATATGTTGTTCCAATTAGTAGTGATTACCCTAAAATTGTAAACAGGTCATATTGCGAGCTTAAAGCCGTTAGACAATTTTCTAATAAAACATTGATTAAAATCTTTGATTTAAAATCCCTCACCTGCAAACTTCAAATAGAATATAAATTACTCTTATATCATAATACATAGACATAGATACAGAGTTGTAAAGGTATCGTTTTGCTGTTGAATAAACCTGAAAGCAGAGGTTGCATGTATGCATCTCTAGAGTCAATGATTCCAGAGTCGGGATCTATCATTTGACGACGATGATGCCCGCCTTCTTTCCTTCGATATTGCGTGATGGATAACCAAAGAAGCGGATGCCAATGCTTCAATTATGGTTACGCGGTGGAACGCCCATTTGAAATTCATAGCTCTCCTCTGGCGTCACTCCTCTAACTGTTCTGCACACTGGCAGAATCGATATCCATAATCGAGTTACCAACGATTTCAAAACACAACGACCGTTGTTATAAACGTCAGCCGGCTTTTGATAACGGCAGTGTTACTGCGCAAAAAGGAAGAAAGGAAAAAGAACGGTGGACACAATTAACTGGATCGCTTGAATATTCTAAATCTAGCGTTGGGATTTACATCAGGCTTCGTGGTGCACGAAGACTGTGGATGCTCCAAGTAAGCATAAAAAGATACGGGAAAACGTGAAGCAGAAGAAGAAATTTTAGGAAGAAATATTCGTTCGAGTGTACATACATCGAAATCTACCACTGATACTGTAAAAGTTTCATCTTTCAGCGAGACCTTGGAACTCTTTTCTGCATTTCCTCTATGTTATTGTATATAAGTCTACCTTCCGTTTTTATCGTTTGTAAATAACTACTCCACGTTTAATACGTTCATTATCTGAACTGTATTTATAAAATCATCGAATAATTAATCATTTCGATACAGCGTAAAATTTACCCTCAAGAGTAGCAATCATTTTTTTAATGGGAACCACGAAATTCGGTTTTCAACCATATGCCGGGTCTTTCCGCGTTTAACCGCGCGTCTCCTCGTCGCGTCGGCTCGCAGACGACTTGCGGCTACGTCCGTCGTCGACGGCAACAGTGGGGGGATTTAATTAAGGCGTTAATTGGAAAATGGCGAGGCTTAATCGGCTCCCATTTCCTCCCCGTGAAAAGCTACGTAGATAACGACCAACTTTCCACCCGCAACTTCTGACCTCTGCCGCTTCCCTTCTCGCGTACTTCCGTCCACGTTATCTTCGCAACTTCAGCTACATCGTGCAGCCGGCACGGTTGCAAAAGTCGGACCGGAGGTAGATTTTGCAAACTGTAGCATCTGATCGGTGACGAAAATAGTGCGAATTGGCCGGCCAATAGTTGATACATATCTTTGGCCACAAATTGGGACGCAATTGTTGATTTATAATTTTCTCATTTATACATTGCACTCATCTAATTCTATTTTTCAATGCTTTCCATTACAGTTTTGTTTCAAAAAGTTATTACAAGAGCACAATCCTAACTACAAACAATTATTTGTATATCTTTATATGCGCTACTTCGGTATCTCGTTTTTTTAAACCCAGTTCTTTATTATTATAATAAAACGTATAAGTAAAATGGATATACATATTGTGCGCATGTGATTTTTGTGCCTGTCGAAAATTGAAATGTTGCGAGTCGTTTAAATCGCGAGTTTTCTACACCTGAAATGCAATTTACTGAACTTCTTCCACGGTCCTCGATGTCTGTGCTCTTGGCTATTCGTGCGCGGGCACCTTTTAATCCTACTCGACTTCCACCGTCAAGGTCGTAACCCGTGCGAGCCCTTATCTCAGTCACCCTCGGTTCCTATATATCTCTTGCCCCTTTCATCAGCAACCCTAAACGAGCAAGCTGGCTGCTTCGGCTTGAGAATTTTTTATCTTATTTCCTGCCAACTAACGTAATTGACACACGGGTATCTGTGCAGCTGTAACTAAAGTTATCTCTCAATTTTCGCATTTCTTTGCAATTTCTTTCGCCTCTCATTCGTAATACAATCATGCCAATAAGTATCAGAATGATCAAAGTCTTACAGGGGTTTTTGAATTATAGAGGTTCGAATTATCGAGGGTCCACTGTACACAGAAACATTAAACAACAATAAATCCAGTAACTTCCTTTTAATACCAAGACGCGAGAATCGCCACCGGTGAAAATTTTATTAATAAATGAATGATTTCGTGGAATCGCCTCTAACACGTCCAAAGCCATCTCGTTTATTCCATCCAGATCTCACAGCGACATTATTCACTTTTCAGAAAATTTCGGCATAATTTTTCTCCGAACGAGAAGAATCCAGTCGACGGTCTACACATATTCCTTCGATTTTCCACAAAAACGTCGCTCCACCCTCGTGCCACTCAATATTCGTCAGATCCCATTCCCACCCTTCGTATTTCCAGTTGCTCGTAGCAGATTGTGTCGCCCAGAACAAGATATCATATTCCATGTACACGCGGTGCTCAGCGTCGCGGCAGAAGGGATATTCTATTTTTGCGCACGAGGATCACCAGGGTAGTCCCTTCTTATCTCCAATTGATAGGGTTTTCGTCGACAAAAAAGCTCGCGCCCCGGCATTCAGTAGCGGCATGGATGTCGCAGCAGCCGATAGCGTCGCACGGTGATTGATACACGCGTGCTGAACACGCTGCGTGATTGATGCTACCAATCGATGTCAATACGCTGTCGAGTTATCTCTCTTTGCCATCGTGCATCAAACGCTGATCTACTTAGCTCGCCATGATTGTAGAATCGGATGAACGGCGCCGAACGTCGTGGTCATCCGAATCGGAACTCGCTCAAACTGACAACTTGGCGGTTATGTAATTTATTATGGCATTGCTGGGCGGTTAATTGAAAATGATTATTTCATTTTTATGACAGAACATGTTGAAATGTTCAATATGAATGGTGAATGAAATGGATTATCTTTCAGCTATTGCATTTCCCAATATCTTTTCGCGAAATAAAATATGGTAAACATAATTGATAATACTGTAGGGATTAACAGTGATATATTTGATTTCGTGATGTATCCAATGATGACAAGCCTTTCAATGTTTTATTTAATATCGTCTATCGTGCGATGTGTGCCGATGAGTGCTTTATAATTTCTGCCAATTCGTAATGTATACGCTGCCATTAAAAGAGCTCTGCAATTAGTATGGATTGTTCCGAATGATAAAAACATTTGAGCATAGTATAGTTTAATAACAAGGTTAATAACACCCTGATATATTCTATCAATCTAAAACTCGGAAAATTCGAAATGTATAGTAATCAATTCTTTAGACCGGGTATACTGTGGGTTCCTAATAATTTGACGTGAAAATTCCCTGCGAGGCACAATGCACTTGCAGGCTTGTAGAAGCCCGGATTATGACGCATCGTCGTGGAACTCCAAAATTGAAAAAGGGTTGGACGAAACGGATGGCCAGAAGCCAGAGTTGCGCTCTCGATGTAGCAACGTTGATCGAGTAGGTACACGGAGAGTTCATGCCATGAAAATTCGGTCCAAAGTAGGAAGCTGACTGGCGAAGCGGGTTTTTTACGAGAAATATATTAGGTGTCATGCAAAATAACGGGTTCAACTTTTGACGCTGACATCTAATTTCATGTAAACGATATATTGCACTAAATCGCGGAGCATCGCGGAAGAAAATTTATTTATAGGTGAATTAAAGAGTTGCGATTTACGAGTAAGTACATACATGGAAGTACACAGTGCACATGTAGTTTGCTGGGCTATATGCATTTTGCACAGATGCAATACTTCTTGATAATCCTGGTTATACCACTTTTAAATTCAATTCAACTGTTTATATTTTCTCCTCTCGTGTAAACATATTTCGGGTGATAAATTATACTTGTGAATATTCGCCAAAATTTTCAATGTGTCAACTAAAAAATTATTTGAAATTCAAAATTGATAAACAATTTAGAGGTAGAAATTTCTATTTCTGAGTGAAATGTCTAGAATATTCAACTTCCTTCTTAGATATTTAAATACGTAATATGTTGAGTTTAAAAGCTTGCAATTAAAAAGGAGAAATTTGGAATCAACTCATGTTTTACGGCGACATAAATATTATACCTAACTTTAAGTTAGGGATATTCGAAGTTGGAATATTAATTAATAATCGGAACGCGTGTAGCGCAGATTATGACACCAACGTGACAGTCGAATTTATTACGATCTACACATCTGTTCCCTCCTCATCTGGTATGATCTACTGAAGTTTACTCGTAATCCTGAATAAGCCCAAATACCTGTTATTTTCGTCAATTTCACATTCGCGATTCAACTGTTAATGCCAATAGTATTAAAATAGTATTAAATAGTATTAAATAATAGTATTAAAAATAACTCGAATGCATGAATAGAATGATTTTATTCTTTGCTTCAATATCTCTTTCAAATTGTAAGTACAGCTGCACGACCTTCTTTTATTTTGCACCTGCGTACCCCTTCTGAAAGTTTCATTACATTCATCTTCCCAAAAATCAGGCCCATTGCAACATTAACACGTTCCGTGCTGGACCGATTTTCGGTAACTCTCGTTGACACAAATTGTGCCGCAATTACGACAATAATTTAATAAAATCAATATGTGTACCCCTTCTGTACTGTATGTCACACGTCATACCTTTATCTTGATCATAATGATTTTTACAATTTCATGAATATTACACTGCATATATGTCATAAACAAAAATGTTGGTCTTGACTGCGTGGGGCGCATACGACCCACGTGGCACGGAACGTGTTAATATAGAACTTCGCTTCTTGTGCTGTATCCAAACTATGTAAATTATGACTGTGTCCAGAATTATAGCAATTCATTGATTTTTCGTTGCTGCGTTCGGGACTGCCGACAAAATACTAACACCTACCGTCCATGCGCCTCTATAAACCAATCAATTAATCGCTAAAGCACAGACAACTGCAGTTCCTCATTTTCTACCGACTCGTTCCAACAAAGCATCAAATCTTGTATAGAATCTATACGCATCGTTTCGCTTGTCGTCGTTCGGACGCAATTAATTGCCAATTATAATCCCTATTAATTAGTGGCCTTGAAATGCAAGTGGTCGCCCATGAACGAGGGCCCGTGCACGAAGCCCGAGGACTTGCCCGTTTACACGGCTGGTTACGCAGTAATTCAGTCTCGCCCGCTGCCGGATTATCGCAACACAGCCATTTTCACGATAAAGCTCCTTTCCTTCGTAATTGCTTCGCTACCGTTGGAACAGCTGCGTTATCGAAATAACGGCAGCCAACTTACTACTGACACACCCCTCAAAAAACTTTTCATGTCCCCTTTTTCGTAGCTAGACGGCCTTCAACCTTAGGCGTTCGTCGTAACCTCTCGACAAGAAATTACTGACCAACTCTTTCGATGACCTGGCCAATTAAAACTATCGCTGATAGGTATAGTCGACCGGTGCCCCCTAAACTTTTACCACCATTCACCATTTTGAAATGGTAAACTAAGTGTTACAAGTGAAAATGTTCTGTGCAAACGAAAAACAATTTTTTACGTCCCTTTTCGTTAAAGAAGATATTTTTGTATTTCTTTGACACTTGCGTTGTTTGCTGCTTAATTTCGATTACTATAGATTTTTCTACTGCAAAAATTCCAACATTCCATTCAATTTAAATCTGTCTTTGGTATTAAACGCATATAAAGTATAGTGTCTATTTTATTCTTAAATAATTTTTGCTAATATTTCAATTCTAACGTTTATATCAATCTTTCAGGATTCGCTCGCGGATAATCTTTTAGATCTTTATGCATTCAACAATGTCACCGTATGTTACACAAGTATCGTCTACGTTTATTCGAAGGTTTTAACAAAAATAGCCTTCGATAATTCACAGAAACAGATCGCCCCATCGCATTTCACTCTCTGACGGATCGTCGCACGACTTTAAATCATCAACTTAGCAGTCTGCGGATTACGGAGCGAAAGACTAATTTACCCAGCTAACATACGGCTTGATGGAGATTAATCATAGTGATACACGCGAAATTCGAAACTCGCCTCGCGCCTGATCTACCGCTAAACGTGTAGATCTCGCGAAACGTAATTTTATTAAACGCGGCGACAAAGATGGTACGCTAGTTGACAGTAGATTAATCACTCCAGTCGATAACCTTAATTAATCATTCCCGTAACGTATCGTCCTTAAAAGCTTCGAGGATAGTATTTTCTCTACTTCGAACAATAACAGTAATGATAATTGTACGGTCCCATAAACCGTCCAAGGAACCCAAAGCTGCTTGCCAAATGTGCAAGAATAAATGCATGGAAAATTCCGGCGACAGCTCCAGGTATTAAAACATTACCGATGCTGCCGCCCGACAACTTCTCACCCCCATAAAATAGCAGACGGCAAGGCCGACCATAAACCTTCGATTTCCACATTTGCTGACCATCCCTTGCTGTATTTTTCCTATCCCTCACCTTTCCTTCTAAAACATCTCCCACCCTTTTTTCTACCACTTCCTAATTCCACATTAGAAAAATGAACAGCCAATAACCCAGCTCCAACACCCACTCCTTTTTTTGCAACAAACCACCCCTGCTTCATGTCCACAAAAAACATCGCAGAGATGGAAGACGACACTTCGTTCTCAACTACCAAACTATATACATCGACATCAAGGTCTCACCATCTGTATACTATTACGAGAAATATACGTTATTTATTACGTGATATCATCTTTTCATCGCCTTGCATCAACACAACTAGCCCTCCCGACATTAATTTGCCGTAGAGCCCAACGGCCATCGCGTTTAGAATCATCATTTACGATTCACGAGTTGAGTGCCGTACAATAATAACTTCGTTGGAATTATGAATCCTTGATTGACGTTAAACTGTCCAAATTCTGCATTTCTGGGCGCCCGATAGAGTAAAATTTAATTTTGGTTGTACTGTTCATTGCTTATTTAAGAAAACATAGTTAATAAAATTGTATATGAGTACATATGAAGAAACTATTATTTTTTCTCCATTTCATTTGTCCGCCTTAAAATTCCCATACCTCGAGCTTCTATCCAACGATTTACGGTTAACAAAAGATAATGTTCAGCGAAGTTGGCCGAAAGGCGAATTATCAAAGAAAAGGAACGAGCGAGAGATAAACGTTTCTCCTCTTCAACTCGGGTCTGCTCGCGGTCGAAAATTTCAACTGACTATTTCACACAAAAGGAGTACATATGTACCACGATCGCCGCTGTGTCAAAACGGTCCGGAACGAACCTTTTACGAATTTTCACGAGTGATTGATCGTTTTTATAAGACGTAATCATACGGAGTGGAAGTGCTTCCATTCCTTTATGGAACAAAACGAGATTCGTTATCGATTCGTCTGCATTCATACACACCAACACTCTGAAAATTACTAAAAACCTTCTTTGAAAATGATGTAGAATTGTTATACGTATATATACGTTATATATATACGTATGTAGATTGTCGGCTTCCAATTCCAATTTATTGCTAGAGTAACGAATAACCGAATCACGACATGTATTAATATATTAATATGCAATATAAATGAAATTCATATACGATCACATAGACTTGATTGGGGATGAATTTTAAGTAACACATTAATTGTATCATTGTGTTTGCCCCGCACATTCTATGAACTATTTATCATTCTATTAACTGTATGAATTTTAATCATTTATATTCCATTTCGTTTATATACTAACTTCAGTTTATACCGCATATGTACAATTCTAAAAATGAAGGGTCTGTTATACATACACACAGTAGGTATACAGAAAACCTGAATCAACCCAGAAAAATTTAAATTATGCATAACAAATAATAACAATATTTGTGTGACCCCATTCTCATATTTTAACACAACTTCCTCGCGGAAACGTCTTTGAAAAAACTCGTAACTCCTGTAACACTCCATATCCAAGGTAATTTCGACACGCGGTGCTACGTAATTGATTCTAATTAGCCCTGTTTCAATGCAGAATGTGTATTTATGACAGCTCGACGATTGCTGCGGCAACGTGAATTGAAAGCAATACTCCACAGCTTACTGCCCGTATTCTGCGAAGAACGATCGTCGTTATCGTTAGTACGTATCGAAAGAAATCCTTAATTGCACGTTTCAATTCCCCGGGTCCATTACGGCGCTCCAATTTCCATACACTTCCATCGTTAACACGCTGCGGAGCGTGTTTTCTTCTTCAACGAACAATAAAACAGTGCCCGAAGGAGAGCGTTCGATTTTCACAGGAAACGAGCCGTCTATAGAATATTCCCCGTCGGAAATCCCGGCTTTGCGTCGACCGTAAATTATTTAAACTCGTCGGGAAAGGACGTTAAGTTTGCGCGCGGCGCTTCCTCTTTTTGTTGGTCGTTTGTTTATGCGTCCTAGTTTTCGCGAACGGCGCGAAGGCGTCAAACGAAAGTAAAGGAGCTTTTCTACTCCGTTAAATATATATTCGATGATTAAAATCGACTCGCACTGGCGTCCTGCTTCGTCTATTTTGCCGTTGAAAGGCGAAGTATATTAAATATAGTACGTTTCTATCGTAACGCAAGATACTGAGTTTTCGACTACATTATATACGTAATATGGATACGAAGAAGTAATGCGATAGATGCATTAACACGCTATGACAAAATTTCTGTGGATAATAGCGACCCATGAAGCATTGGCTTTCAAAGACAAATGTGCTTTTATGCTGTGCCGGTCGGTGAATGTCGACGATTAAAGCAGAAGACTTTGCATCACGTTGATGTGAGATATTAATTGTGAAAGTTTATTATACTTTATAATATAAGAGGTCTTAAACAACGCATACAACAGCCATTGTTACCTGCAATCGGGATAAATATCCTTTCTGCTCCAAATACATAATTGATCTCGATAATAATAATCATGCGTAAATCTGGTAAACATTCAATTAAGTCCAAATTCAGCACGATTCATTCTAAACACAACAGCCCGGGACTTTAAAATAAAAACATCTTTCATTCGTGGCGGTTTGGCAATTCGTCGTGCGGGAAATTCTCGTTCACTTTGTGCCCGCGTCGAACGCGGGGTGTTGACCAGCGAGTCTGCCGCGTGAAAGTTGGCCAAACAGTTGCATATTCGAAGTGAAAATAGTACGGTCGAAAGGGAAAGAAAAATCGGGAAAGAAAAAAAAGAAACGCAAACGCAAATCCCGCGATTTGTAGTGAGAGGCAGTGCTGCAAAAGGTTACACGATGATCCTCTGTTCCGTGTTTATCGACGCCCGACAGCAGGCGCGCAACGCGTAAGCATTGTATAAAATGGAACACTATCAATTCGGGTATCAAGCGGCACGATCGGCGATGGCAGTGCAAATATTTAATTACACGGCGTGCGGAGCCGCATCGTCGTCCAACGCCTCCACCAAGCCGGCTGCAAATAGCCGGCCATTCATCTCCTCGTTGGCCCGTTGCGAATCCTACACCCTCGTACTCGCGTATAGAATATGCTAGTTTGCACCCATGTGCTGATCACCGTGGCTTCCATCCCCGAAGCGGCATGAATTTCGCGGTGCTCGAACTCTACGAGGCCGTGGAGAGACAGGATAATTAGAATGTTAATAAATGGAATGAAAGAGAATGATCGAATGCAATGCTGGGTCCAATATTCCGGGGCTGAAAATTGTTTCCTATTGCTTCCGTTAGATGAGCTGGTCTTAAAATTTGCCGTGTTTCAAGCAAGAAACTGTACTTTATGATGCATTGCTGATTTTTTGCATGGGTTTTGGCCGTATGAAACCGAGGAATGAGAAGTTTGCAATTATTGCAGATGCATGTGTATGTAAGTTAATGAGGGGGAAATGAAACCATGAAGAATTTATTGCGTTATACACGTTGCCCTGCCTTTCACTGATTCGACAAAAATTAACTATTAATTAATAATAGCCTTTATATTTAAAGCTTGATACGATTTTTATGTAGCTGCAAATACTTTAGATTATAATATATTTTCTTTAGCTTTCCCGCCGAATTATCCAACAGTGCTGCAGCACGAGGCAACGCGAAGGAAGCGGAAAGCATGAAAGGTGTCCACCAGCACGATGGCATCTCCCGAGGGCAACATTTGCACGCGATTATAACGTATTGTCGAAATTTCATCGTTGGTCCACGCAACAAACGATAACTAATAGGTTGTTGCCTGCGTCGCCGAACGGAATTGAAATTAATGATTTAATAATGCCAGCCGATGTAATTATTTATACGAATGCACTTTGATGGAGTGCTTGTCAGTCAGAGCTGAATAATTCGCGATTGAAATGTGGTCTGACCGTTCTGTCGCATAAATTGTCACGGAATCAACAATATATTCATCGGGCCCGGTATATGTAGCTGTAGCTACACTGTTTGTGCAATAACGTCAATATGCACTCGCCAGTGAGAGCTCCGTGTGCACAGGGTGGGAAAAAAGAAAAAACAGCGAGAAGTGCAAAAACTGGTAGTGAAAGGAGGTGAAAAATAACGCTGGGCAAGTATGCGCGTACAGGAAATTTCTGCATGGTTTTATTCCCTACATAAACTGATAAAATAAACAGGATTCTCTGATGTTCTTTTTGGACACACCGAACAGTTCATTCAGTTTTATTCTCGATCATTTTTATTCATCCTTTTGTCTCAACAAACACTCGTATAGCATTATTCGTGCGACTGTTTGTTGCAACGAGTTGCGCACAAGAATCTAACAGCTGCAATCGAAGTGTACAGAATATCGAATTGTCTCGAAAGGCCACTGATTGATCGATCGTGGGTGTAGTGACGTGGATTGATAACCCTTCCCCAAAATTCCACGATTACTTTGAAGTATCTAAAATCGCAATACAGAAATGTTATTATCTATTCTATTACTGCTTCCACTACTCTACGTTTCCGTGTATAATTCGCTAGTACAGCCAGATTAATACATTCGCTAATACGTATCCCCTATATTCCTATATCTCTGAAATGATAATCGTTTTTCTGCTCAATCAAATCGCTCCAATGACTTAATTAACGCTGTCGATAAATTCATCTCGAATCAGACAGGACAGCTTTCGCTTGACCGATCGCGCAATAAAATCTTCGTCGAATTTGCAAACCGTCAGCGCATCGTTGCGAACGGAGGACAGGTTTGCCTTAATTAATGAAATTAATGACCGTAACGCTGCTGGCGCGCATGCACGGCCGACGTAGACTAATCTCCCTCTCGGTCTACGGGCCCGTTGATCTAGTGCGAGAGAAACCCAAGGCATATCTGTAAGACGGACAATGAATAGTCGCAGCTTCGATTCGCTGCTTCGAGAGAGTTTACGTAACTAAGCAGATTCGAGGCGATTCGATCACGTTAAGCACCGTAGATCTAGGCAACTGACGTAATATTCGCCGAGAAGTCGTTAGAATTCAAGTTACGAAGCACCTGACGATTGATCGACGACATTGTCAAAGCGATCACACGGCTTGGAGTTGTTTCAGACTCTCGTTTATTGGCTCGCGGCACGATTTGCATCGTAAATTCAGCGATGTAACCACCTCTAATAGGTAATGGTTAAACTTCGGAAATTACATCAGTGGAACCTTTGCGTACGGTTGTAATTGGAATTGAAATATGCATGTTACGCCCTTTTGTTTGTAGAAATACTGTATCATTGAACTTTGATTTTCAAGACTATTCATATAGATTATATAGAAGCTTATTATTAAATTTCAATCGAACCAGTGAGAGTAATGAATGCGCCATGTTCAGTAACGTACACATGTAACAAATTTTACTACACAAACTGCTACAGACAATGTCTTCTTTCTCCTTATTAGCATAGCGACACACGTATTTTCCACGTCTTTCATAACCGAAACGCGACGAAATTGTATCCCCCCCCCCCCCCCCCAAACACGTGTTACTCTCGATGCTACCTTTCAAACGCAGTTAAGTACAATTTTAAAAGCAACTATGGTTCATTCGGATGCCTTTTCGGGAAGCAAATTCAGTCTGCAATAAAAGTACTAATAACATTGAGACGCTTCAGATCAATCGTAAGAAGAAGATAGGGCCAACTATCGCAATCGCGAGCGTATTCAGCGTGATTCGAGCATTCCCGGAAATATCTCGTATCTCGGAAAGAAATGTGTACTTGTTGTCAACGACAGAAGGTTGACCAACCGACGGACAGAACGTAGTCCGTAGTTCCGCAGTAGCCTGGATTTGCGAAAAGATTACACGATCCAGCGACCTGGAAAAAACAAACGGTGTTCGGTGAACTGTGTTTCATCCACGAATTTTCTCCCGTCCTCCCTTTTCAGGCTCTGTTCGCGTTCCTCCCTTTCTCTATCGACTGCATCTCATCCTGGAATCGGGCCTATATGCCAGGATTTCCCTTCAATCCCTCCCAACTTTTTCCTTCTTTTTTGTCCTCTTATAGCTGGGATTTTTGCTTCCTCACAGATTGAACCGGTCCCTGAAATTTGTCCACGAAGCAGCTGGCAGATATGGGGCATGGGACCCATGAGAATCTCTGGTAGCATCGATACAATTATCGCGCGTACATCCCGATTCGACGCCCCAACAAATACGCGCTAATGACGCTATGATGATGCAAATCTCCGGAGGCTACCGAAATCTCAACTCAGTACGCACGTTCAAGTCGATGCTTCGTGCAGATTGCCATCCGGAAGTTATAGTGTTAAAAATTCTTGTGTCGTGATTCATGGTATATGGTAATGTAATACGTATTACATTACTTTGTAAAATTGTTGACTTTTCATGTTCATCTATGGATCCTTCTAAATATGAATTACTGAATGCGAATAATAGAAACTGTAATGAAATATAATATTAACCATCATATTGCATTCGATCTGTTTTATATATGGTTTTAAATTTGAATTACAATTCAGAAGAAAGCATTCCATTTAATTCTTCCAAGTTTTATAAGTTTATAATTTCAAAGTTTCATATAACCGCAATACAAGGGTCGATGTTGCTATTCGTGGAAGGAACAATTCAAAAGAATGTCTTTCAGCTGGTTCTAATTATTCAATGTATTAAAATCTTGTTCAGAGGTAAACCTTTACCTGCAAACATTCAATTCAGGGTTAACAGGGATACATACATAATATGTACAGTTGCGTAGTTAGATGAAAACCCAAGGAACGAAATTTCTGGAATGGAACGCAAAGCTTTTATGTCGCATAGCACACAAAACGGATCGTAACAAAAGGAAACTAATAAGATCGCAGTGTACATTCTCGATTTACACGAAACTGCCAGACAAATCCAAGACAGCTATAAAATCAAAGTTGTATTCTTATCTGAGATAGCTAAAACATGAACTGATACCAAAACCATGCCGATCGGTTTGCCAGCATCACGCTGATCGCATTGATCTGGAGCTCAGACATAGATACATGCCTACGAAACGATATCATTGACGCGTTTCCCCTGTATCGGCGATGTGGTGCACATCAGTGAAAATACATAGAGAAAGGATGCACGTATCCCGTAATCGTGGCGAACGAACGTTCCCTGAGGAGTCCTTCGTCAGGACTTTCCGCGTTCGCGGTGAACCAGAGAAGTCCCTGCACGATTCCCAGATCGCATTTCAGAGGGATTCGAACGGGCTAAGCGTAATCGATCGTCGTGAGAATTCACGTTCTGTCGACCTCGACGAATCTATGGAACTGAAGAGAAATGCCTGGCCTCGACACTCGTAATCGTTCGTGAAAAAGTTTAAAGTAAAACGTCCTGCAACACGGAGGACCGAGCCAAGTGTATCCGGCTCCATGTTCGAACGTAATTTTCATTCAACCATAAATATCCACTCGTAAAGCGAACAGCTGTACCTGCCGTTTCCCCGTAATTAGTCAGCGGTTATATTTTTATTCGATCCCCTCCGCGTTACTCCGGACAGTGCAATCGTTCATGAGTAATTACCGTGTGGCTAACTTGCAGTTCGCTTCGTAATTCGTAACAATTCCCGAAACGTTTTACGAGCGCGGATAACGCCAAGATTTTGCGGGACAACAAACTTTCGTGCTTCTGCATATTTGCAACGTACACAGTCGAAGTGGAGCACCGCACGCGAGTTTGTTGCCTTCGTTCGATGCTATCGATGGAAGTGTTACAGCGTCGAGACGCGAGTGATTTCCTTATCCAATCTTGTCGCTTAACGAACTCTATGCAGCAGAGTGTACAGTTTACCAAAAGAAAGAAGGTATATTACTGTTACCTACATGGATAGAAATACACCGACCTGTTCGAAAATGCAAGAACGGCGTTAAAAATGGCAAAAATAAGCGACTCGAGTGTAAAACGTTCTAAACTGTTTCTGTCTGCAACTTGCACGAGATACGAAGATATCTTAATTGCTAGGCCTCTCAACGACGCAGGCTTTTTCGTACGATGATTAACTCCTTTTTTCAACCGCGGCGACGCTCATACTTGCAGCGAACTTTTCTTGCGCCTTTTGTTGCCTGCAATCACGCCACGATGAGGGAACAAGCTCTTTCTTTCGCTGGTTCGCACATAATTATCCGCCGTTTCGCGGAAAAGAATGGTAGGCACGAAAATTCTAAACCATTTATGCATATCCAAGTGCGTATACAGGTGTTTTAATTATCGGACTTAACGGAATTGGAATAAAACGATGTATGTTGCGGCGCAACAGTAGAATCATAAAGCCATCGAGTTCCTTAAAATGCAAGTATTTACTTATTGTATACAATTGCTGACATCTACAGCTGCAAGCTATATTCATATAAATTTGTGCACATCCTTTTCCAGGATTAGTATGTTTTCCTAAACTCAGAGCGCTTTATGACCTTACTACCTGTGTACCGTTCACCGCACGTGTGGGCCTCGCGAGAGTCACCCCCAGGTCAGTCACTACTTGAGGGTGACCGGTAGACAGGGGCGGTTAATTTACACCTCCTCCATATTTTGGAATATCCCTTCCATCACCTATCTACATCAACAAGGGATGTGAATTAGCCAATCCGCATCTCATCCCCGGCAACACGCCCATCTTCAGGTTTTAGCGAGTCTTCGTAAAGGCGATCCTACCGAAGACTCGACAGTCTTATACCAGTCTTATATCAGTCTTACATCAGTCTTTAGACTCGAGACATCACATCAGTCTTTACACGACTTCAGACTTTGCACGTCTTTACAAAGTCTGCACATCATCTTAGAATAGTCACATTTAACCATCATATTGTACATTAAACATATAAATATACGATTATTTATTACGTGTTATCATCGTTCATCATTTCACATCATCAACCACATCACATTTATAACTAGCCCTCACGGCATTAATTTACCGTAGAGCGCAACGGCCATCGTGCTTTTGATCAACAGTCAATTCGCGAGTTGAGTGCCGTACAATGTAACTGTCGGATTTATTATAATACTTTTGAAATTAGTTGTTCTCGAATTCTTAAAGATTAAACAAAGGCGTATAAAACACATAGTAGCTTTTAATTCTTAGAATTATCTTCAAATTCTTTGGAGTATCGAAGAGTTGATGCGCGAAGTTTCTGAGAATTCTAAATTCGCGACATTCTCTAACGCCGAATTGCCGCGAAATCGCCGTCAATCGTAAAATCTGTACATCACAGACAGAAGTGAATACCTACATACAACGGTCTCTATCGTTGAACGCCTACAAAGTAAAAAGGAAGAGTAAAATCGGGATCGGTGTTAGGTACGAGTAAACGAAATAAAAATCTGCAAGGAATAAAAAGAGGCCCGCGGAAAGCGTATCGGTCGTGCTCGAAATTTTCATGCAAACAGGAGGGACCAATGGAACGGAAAAGGTAATGCAATCGAAAATACGCTGGAAACGGCAGAGAGGAGAGAGAGAGGTGATCGGCGTGGCCGCTTGTCGAATACAAAATCGCTATCCGCGCATACGTTATATGCACGAGTGGGTATATTTATCGCGCTACCGATCGTATGCTCGGCAAGCTTTTCGAGATTTTCGAAAATCCGACAACATCTAGCCGGCACTGGCTAACGGTACGTCGAATTGTTCAAACGCCCGGGGCCAATCTCGATAAATGCTGTTCGAACGATTCTCGACCTATCGTCGCTGCAGCTACCAATCCTCTTCGCTCCACTGTGCGAGGAAAAAAGCCTGCTCCGGGACAAACTGTCGAATTTGGTACGATCCGATCTCCTATCCGCGATCATTCACAGAGAACAACGCTGGGTTTGAGTTTGCTCACGAACCACGATACGAGAATTGGAACTGACAACGTGGTCGTGTAAAAATGTTGGCTGACATTGCAAACGATCAAAGTCCAGGATATCGTTTCGAATATCATCGATGAAGATATCGTGAGTGAGAGTAAGTGATTTTATTCCCACGGATTCGTTCGGAGATTTTGTATGGGAATTTCGAACTCGAAACGTTGCATGAGTAATGTACTTGTTTCCGAATTATTATTGCGTGCTAGATTGTTTGTCACGTATTTCCCTGTACCGTTTGTTAAGGTCGACAGTGAGCAAATTGAAATTGTTCTATGTTAAATTATGTTGACAATGAATAGATTACACTCTTGAACAATAAAAATTGTACTGTCGATACAGAAAAATTTATTTAAAATTGTAGCTCCAAGTACAATTATAATTACTCTTGCGCATTGCCATTTCTCATAAAAACTACATACACTTTAGTGTCTTTTGTAAGTAAATCGTAGACGAAGGATTTCTCAGTTGATCCCGATTGAACTACATACATACATATTATGTATTCCGAACTGCTTGAGCGCGCAATCGTTTCGTCGTGCCGGCATTACTATCGCTCGGCGAATTACGGGACATTATTTTTGGAGTCGCTAAGATTCTCTGGTGAACTTTTCACGACCCCCCTTTTACACAGAGACGACGTTTGCTGGCGAGGATCCAAAATGTTTGCCCGCGCTACCATAAGACCTCTGGCCTCGTCTTTCTAGGTTTGACGCTCTACAACGACCAAGCCAAGCTTTCTTCCTTCGTCGAACGAAAAAACCCAGACAAGACCGAGAATCCCAGGTTCGATCGGCCGTACACACGAGGCAGAATTCATCTTCCGAAAAGTTGCAAAGGAAAATTCCGGCCTGATCGATGTATCGCTCGGACGGAGGTGAATAAACAGAGGAAAGCAGAGAGAACGCTGGAGAGGATCGCTGGTTGAATTCAGTACCGCGGTACAGCTCCACTCTAATCAGCATTTATTCGCAAATGAGGGCAAACACAATACGACAACCGTGCTTCGAAGACCTGTTCTTTTCTCCCCGGGGGCGCATTACCGTGAATGAAAAACGGTCTCCGCGTTAATTAAGTGAATGGGCCGTGTCAAGATAGATCTGACGGAAGTCCCTTGATTTTCCGTGGAAATCGTGACTTAACTCGAGGGCAACTACGTTCATCCAGGGTTTTTTTTCTATGTACATGCACATTAATTATGCGTAGGTATAAGCGTTATTTACTTAGATTTCAAAGAGATGTTTGTTTCTACTTTAAGGAGAAGTCGAATGCTTTTCTCCAGAGCTCGGATAAAAGAAGAATTTTTTCAACCGTAATTAATATGCTGTTATCTCTATTTTACAATGCACAAACAAAGGATACAGAATTCTCTATTAGAAACGTCGAATCGTAGGCGGACCCGAGAGATCTTTGAAACAGCACCACGTTGGCGCAGTAATTTTGCTTCGAACTGGCAAATCCGTACGTGTCAATTGCAAAGGCTGGCTCGATCGATGGTGGTCCCTTAGAGGCACAAAAGGAATCAGAACACCCGGTACGGTATCATAGAGGCAGTCGTTACTCGAGAGCGCGTTAACGAGTTAAGGAAAATTTATCCGGAAAATTCCGAGAAAATCACGAAGAGAACAGAACACAAAGTAGAATCAAGTATGCCAGGGATACATATATATGGTTTAACACTGTACGTTTACGCTTGTTCTACTCCGTGTAACAAGTATCCCCATTACGATATCTAACACTGGCTACTGCTTGACCACCAGCCGTCAACGGTATCTAGTTTCTATATTGCATAGAGCACGAATGCCTCTGCAGAGAGGTGTGTCGTGGCAACGAGAAGGGTGTCGATAACGCTGAGAGAGGAAACACGAACGAAGAAGGAGAATGGAGGGGGAAAAATGAACATCCTAACACAGCCGCTGCGATAGGGAGCAGAAAGCTTTCACGCGAGGGTACGTCTATCTATCGAAAAACGTCGGGACAATTTTTCAACGGTGTTTGACGTCTTCCTCGTGGCCGTTTTAAAGGCTTCTGAGATTCGGTGAGTCTGCCATGTGCAGGTATGTATGACGCAACAGATATAACCAATGCCGAACCATTTGGTTGCTCGTCGACACCGATTTCCCTGCAGTCCTTTTAATTTTCTACTTTTTCTTGCAATAGGTGTGTGTCTATATGTTTTCCGTATTTCTATTTCAACCCTATTGGATTCAAATGCAACTATTTTTACAGTTTATGTCGAAGACGGCATTGAACCGTATCTTTCTCCCAAAATGAAAGAAGTGTCCAAATGACAATTTGAAAATCTAAATATTTCTATGTTTTCTAAGAACCCATTGGACGATTAACGGTAATCTCCTTCCGACGATGTTTCAATGGCGCTCCGTCGAAAGAGACGCAATCTTTTTCTCCCGGAAAAGATCATTTGGAAGTAGGATCGCGGCGAGTCCCCGGAAAAATAAGAGAAGGCACAAACCGACAGAAGAATGCTCGAATAAAGAGGAAACTTAACGTTCCTGAAGAGGCGAGATTCGTCTTTCGTTCACAGTAAATCGCAGTCCCGCCTTTCATCGTGTTTCCGACTCGCGTAAAGCAGCACGGGAGAATAGTGAAGATTCGAAACCGTCCAATGGCAAATTCATAAATTCTCTCAAGCTCTGCGCGCGTTCGTGTCCGCCGTTTCTTCGTTCGTCCCTGCTGGCAAAAACCGGTCCTCTTCTTCGCGGGACCATGCATAAGAGCGACGAACACTGGCAACTTGCACGAATGAAAAGAGATAGAAGTGGATAGGAACGGCGGATGCCAACCTGCTTTTTATACATAAACGTTCGCCCCGTTATTACGTCTCAGTCCAACTTTGTTCCGCCACAATATACAATTATACAATAATTTGAAAGCAAAGGACGTGGCTCGGTGTCCCGTCGTATTTCATTCCTGCCTCTCGTAGACGCGCCGCTCCGCTCTTGTCCTTTTCAAGAGTTGTTTCCACCCGTTCTTCGAGCACCGTTCCTCTCCCACCCGAGCAATCTACCGATACTGTCTGCCCTTCTTTTCTTCCCTCCCCTGTACAGGAGTTACTACGAAGGAAAGGAAAGCAAAGCGCCGGACAACTTCCTCTAAGAAAGTTCGTTGGGAAAGAAGCTTGATATTCTTTTGCTACGGGTAACGTGGGTGTCCAAGGTTCTCGTGCCATTTTCTCGCATCTTGTGCCGCTTAATGGTCGTAATTAGCGATATCGCTTCCAATTTCCGTCCTGTGCTAAGTAGACGGAACCTTGGCACGCTCTTACGAGGTCGTTTCAACGTTACAGTCCGCGGAGCCATAATTATTGCGGAGCAATAATCGAGCCGATATGGGAAGATCAACGAGAAATCGATTTCCGTCCAAATCGAAGATGTATTAATGTTGGGGGAGAGAGATTTTACAGGGAGCGGAGAGATAAATCGAAGAATTAACTGCGAACACGGGATTAATGTAGTGTATTTACCGTTCCTAGGCAAAGCATCGATCCCTTCGTGAACCTAGTGTGCGGTCCCCTTCAATGCGAGTTCGTATCGACATCTTTGCACCGAGTGCTGAATGGAACCCCAGGCGATGGACCCGAATCCCCGATCTCTATTCCATAGAAACGCAGATTAAGTATCCTCGATAAGGGGACGCCGAGGGTAAAATTCGAGTGCACGGGCCACGTATACAAGTGTTCTCCGCTCTGTCAATATGTAGCTTTCAAAGTTTCGGTGTCATATTTTACATCCTTGACGTCCTTTCCTATCAGGTTACTTAAATGCAGTCCACGAACTTTTGTGAACTTCCTTCTGCAGGAGGGATCAAAGATTTTGATATTGATGATGTGAGATTAAGATAAACTTTAAACACGACTGCGAATGTATGAGGCTTCGCTTCGGGCTCCGCCCTATTTCTAACGGGGGAAATTATTAAACGAACCTAGGACCGCCATGTAAGAGTCAAAATATCATACAGAAATCCTACCGTATTCGCCAGAATTATACCACCTGGTTAACAAAAAAAGAAGAGGAAAACAGTTCCACAATTGGAGCTTCTAGCCTCTATTTACATTTCCCTTCTTTTTTTCATATTAAAAAAAATGTTATCCTAAAACTACCCAGTGAGGAGCAAATAGACCACTTAAGCGATACACCACGAACGATTGCTCGGCAATCGATCGATCGAGAGGGCAGCTGGGGACCATGTGCTGAAAGGGTGAGAGTCCGTGGAGCAAGAGGAAAGAAAATAGACAGGAAAGGAGACTGAAAGGTGGGAGGCAAGGAGTATGAACGAAGGTCCGTGCACAAGGGATCGTTAACTGGCGTGTAATCGTTAGCTTTGAGCCAGCCGAGAAACCGGGCGGAGGGTGAGTTAAAAAAGAGATTGCAGCTGGTGGTCTCCTTCGAGCTCACGGGCGAGCACAAAGCTCCGAGACACACGATCATGCTGCCTATCCGCAATGTATCGATACGCCGACGAGGAAAAAATGCAATAAAGCGAGCGCCGGCCACGACAATGGGGAATAACGATCGAAAAGGGTGAGAAAGACGACCGCAGGGCCGACTGCGCGTATGGAACGGGTCTTGTAACCTGACCGAGTTAATTACTTTAGAGAAGACCGTGTTCGAAAGAGGCAATATAAAAATTACGTTCTAAAGCACATAATAATAGAAAAATTTCTTCGCTAGATGATGTCACAAAACATTTGGCGAAAAGTTATATGTATAATATATACTGGTACCTTTTGAAAATTTGTGAACAAATTCATGGGGAAGTTTCTTACTTATCGAATATTCGCAAATTGTATGTATGTACACATGTACATATAAATGAATCTCCCTAGATAATAAACTCACCCCGGTAAAAGTTATTGAAGGAATTCGCACACCTTGAGTCTTATACAAATTATATCCATATGTTTCGGTTTTCATAAATTATAAGAATTTAGTTTTCATAAGTTACTTTACTAGAATTTAAACACACTACAAAAATAATACTGTGGTTAAGATTAGTTTAGAACAAGTACACTCTATCCGAGGTCGTGGAACCAATCACTGAACAAAATAAATTGTGCTCTTTGTCATGCGAGGCAGAAACGAATCATTAATCGGTACATTACTGAAACACGTCGGGATAATTTGTCTATTTTCTTACTCGAGGCCACATGCCGAACCAACAGAAACCTCGAGCTTTAGGGGTGTCACGCGTCCGAACTATACATGTACCTACCCCGCAGCGACGATAATTGGCAGGGTTTGATCAGAAAAACGGCGCGCCGCATCAACCCTCCTTTGACGTGGACATATGGTTTCAGGTTTGGGAACAATAGCCCGGACGGCAATTATCTTTATTAAGGGTTACCGTCGCGCTGGAACGTGGAATGCTTTAACTCTTTTTTTTTCACTGGTCCACGAAATCGTGAGGATGAAACGCACATGTACTTCAACCTCGTGGCGCTATTTCAATTAGCATTATATTCTCTGCTTAACGTCACTTTGTTACCCTGTTAAATGGAGTAACTTCTTTATTGTACTTTTTTTTGTAAACGATTAGCAGAACGATTGATTGTCTGAGAATTTGTTTACGAAATTACAGTTATTAAAGAATGGACAATTTTCAGCTAAGATTTAGAGATTTTTCAACTTTGTTGCTGAGTGTGTACGTACAGAAAATTGTTTGATACGAATCGAAAGGAAACTCAATGGAAGTTTTTCCATGTGGGCGCAATGTAGAACCTGGTAAACTTTTCTTTATTGACTTTTGAAAGTGAAAAGACACTCTACAAATTCCATTGAACGATGTCTATAATGCATGTATGTGCTATGTAAAAAAGTATTCCCGAAGGAGTTAATTTAAAATTCCAACAGTATCTCCATAAAATTTGATTCGGTGTTGCAAATGAACATCAGGGGTCACGCATTCTATCGTTCGCAATGTGCAGCATCTTTTACTCGTGACTACAAAGGAAAATTTCTAATTGAAATATCGTTCACACGTACGCCGTTCAGGCTGACGTAAATCCAAGCGGTTTACCTTCCCGCGCAATTCCACCTCTCGATATACATACGCCACTTTCACGGGTAGGGGCGAGAATCAAGAGCTATGTACTATGCCTCTTCTCCTCGAAATCTGAACAAATTGACATGGGCGCTTATTGAACTCGACTGCAGAATTGACCAATCACTGCGAACAACAAAAATATATTTCATCCTCTAAACCAGCAATTCGACCCCGTTGCCGCAGCAATTAAATCAATATCATTATATCTTTATTGCGACCACGTGCAATGTATATACTGCCACTGCAATCTGGATGCATCAGTATATTAAAGAAATTTTGAAAATTAAGAAAAGAAGCAGCGAAGAGTACAAACAATTCAATATTGAAATTTTGTCTCTCTAATTTATTACAGAGTGACCCAAGAATTTTCGACAAGGAAACAATAAAAGCTTTTTTCATAAAGTGGTCAGTATAAAAGTATACTATAAATAATTAGTGAACAGAATGCAAATACAAAGGATAGAGAAAAAGAGTAAGAATAATTATCTTGTACAACATTTTTTCTCGTCGTGCGAAAATAATTTAAGTTGTGAACAAGACTGGCTGAATTTTTGAGGCGAAAACCGGTAGCCCGACTAGCAGCCGTGATTTCGAGCCATTAGGTCCTGTTCGCAACGAGTTTGTCGAGGGATGGATGACTCTATCGGTCGCACATTAATCTTCCTAGTCAGCCAGACTCTTTCCTCGACACTCTTCTTCCGAACGTCGATTGAATTTCGCTATCAACCATTCGAATTTCAACGTCGTTGCTTCCTGTCGTAATATATCATGATGGATGCTCCGGGCACACTATCTTTGCCATTTAAGGCAACAAACTTCGCTACAAGCTAATATTTATTGAATTTCTTGGTTGACCATAACTATGTAATGTAGACCGTCGGACGTAAAGGAATCAATATGTATAGTACGTCGAAAATTTCTCTGTTAAACTTATGTTGACATTGTGGTTTTATTTTCTCTATCTCCATCGAAATGCAAATTTGATTAATTTGATGAAATATTTCTCATTCATATTTATCTTTCGGCACGCTATTATAAACTCTCCACTTTTGGTTACCAAAATTCCGTACATAAATTGGAAGTAATGAGATAAATTTATTTTTAGGGAAAGATTATATGCGTAGTACCAAAGTTACACTATTAGAATGTGGTTTGATTCATCATTTTAATTAAATGAGAAGCAAGGATTTTAGAAACTTCAATGCTCATATTTCTCTAAAGAATATCTGACTATCTACAGCAATATCTTGAACTGCGGCGTGGCTCTCGAATCTGTTCAGAAGTCATAAATAATTCCAGCACAGTTTAGCAACTCCTTTTGAAGATCAAAGAACGTCCCCCGTGGTCGTAACGCGAAACACGTGTTTGGTACGTTAACGAAGCCTTGCGAATTGCTCGTTATATCCTGAATCGAAAAATTACGGGCAAAAATACACGACGGAATGGAGCGTGGAATTCGCGAAAATTGATTGTAAGTTTTAATTTCGCGGCGGGTGATTTCCGCGTGACGCGCGTTTCTATAAATTCCCATAAACGCCGTCCACTTTAAACCCCCGATTTTCGTTGGATTGAAATCCTCTCTACCGTGTAATGGAATATAGACCACGCTGTACGGTGTTGGTACAGATTTGCGGCGGTGATTCGGGAATATAATCCAAATGGAATACAACAGTAAAATTTAATTACTTGTTACCCAAACGTAGTAAAATATACGTTACGAATATTTATACAAACAATACATTAATATTTATCCATGAAGGTACATTTAGTTCCAATACAACTTCGATCGTTACCGGGGAAAAAGTTATTAACAACAAAATTAACATCATCTTTCGCAATTTAACATCACGCACGGTCCACTGATAAGTCCAAAAGGTTCTTAACTTCGTTTATCGGTTCATTAGAGCGCAATGAACTAGACGACTGAAAATTAATATGCGCCCCCGCCATCGTAAACGATAAGTCAAACAGAGAACCGCTTCTGTCGACCAGAAATATCGATATACCGTCGCATCGCACCGTGGCAAAGAGACCTGCTCGCCGGATGATCGAGCAACGTAATTAAGGATTAATTGGACTTCTTCGATATGCGATTATCCACGTCTTCTTGATAAACGCCATACACGCCGCCTTCGCAGACGAGCTGCAGGTTCTCCGTTGATCAGTTTTCAAGAACTTCGAGGAACTTCCCAATTATCCACAGCAATGGCTCGATCGTCGCCTAAAGCGCGGTAAGAATACGTTTCGCCGTCTGCGGGTGGGTTTCGCGTGTGTAACGCTGACAGCATCGGAAATTAGTCGAAAATAGCAGCCGGTTTAATAGAATTAAATTAGATTTCGAGGGAAGCCGATTCGTGGAACGTTCGTTCGTTCATTGGATAGTTTCAGCGTTTTATGGCTGAGGCAAGAAGTTATAATTGAACGAAATTCTGTGGATGAGGCTTTGATTATGGTATTTCGTTTTTTGTTTTATACGAGCAGTACTTTGTTATCGAGTCGTTACTGTTGGGGTTATATTTAGCTTGCTTCGCGCACACTTCAAGATGTCACAGACGTAATAAAAACGATGCGTGGGAAGGGTTCGATAGTTTCTAGGGGACAATTCTCATCGGGTCGTGTTCGACTTTCGGTGGACGAGAGGTCTTGCAATAAATAAACGGGTTCCTCCGATAAATTAACCATCTTCGACGGATTGCCCTTTCCAGGCCGAGGCAGAGGCCAACCTCACCAGGGATGAGAAAATTCCGACCGTAACACACGCCCTTCTCACTTTCGCGTCCCACGGCCCGATTGCACGCAATATTTATAGCACGCGCGTAATCGAGCGTTCTCGCACGAAACCGCAACCCCGTGGCCTTATATTGCTGTTCGCTGATTTGCGACAGCCACGATTCCACCGGCCAATCTACTCGAACCGTGCAGCAATATTGCACGAGCGACACTTAAATCAGAGAAACTTTCTAGATATTTCAACCGCTCCTGCTAATGATCTTCAGACAGCCCCAATATGACCAACCCTCGAATAGGGGTACTTGTTTCGTTATTTTCTGTAATTTCAAATAACATTCTGCAATATATTTATTGCGAATCGTAATTGCGACAGTATCATTACTGTGAATATTTTAACATCACATTTCTTTTTATATGTTTCATTGGTAGTGCCTTGCATTGGCATTCGTTTTGTGACGCATCGTCTGAATTTGAATCAGAAGCAAATGTGGTTACATCTTCCACGTCTCTGCGAAATTCCTGTCAGACTGATTAAAAAATTGGTAATGAAACATTTCGACACAGTTCTTCATTTATTGATACAACCCGTAACATTTTATGCTTGTTAACCACTTAAAAGACTTCGCCCTTTATTACATACTTTCTAGTTTACCGCCGTTCTTTATAACACTACGGCGCAACGAGGAACGGAACACCGAGATCATTAAAGAAAAAAGAAAAAAAAGGCCGCACCGTTTAGATTTACCCGACGAGGTTTTTAACGGGTTAGGTTTAACAAGTCTCTGAAACACGGTTGGTTCTAAATAAAGGAATTCTATTTCCACCGCTTTTATCGCGCGATTAATTGAACAGCACAAGCTCCATTGGTCCGGCATTCTGTTTGTGGCGGACTTAATGGCAACTCCACACAGTACAGATGACCTGACGTCTTCCCCCGGGCTGATTCATTTGTAGCCCCAACCATCCCTATCCTTTTTGCTTCTTGGAACAAGATAACCCTTTCGACGACCGCACCGAACGATACCCGTTCAGTGAAATCGCTTCCAATTCGAGAAAAGTGGAAAATATGTACATCTACTTTGATGTAACATTAAATCGAAACGTTGCCTCGGATATCTAAATTCAATTATCCACATCGACGAATAAAAAAATACTACACACTTTCTTAATAATCTTCCGAAAACGCCACAGGAAGAGCAATCCCTCCAAAAAAAAGAAAGTTTCGACTGTGAATCCATCCGCCAGGCGCTTCGAGTGTTAATTGCGAGCGTAAATAAACTATATCAGCCGGGTCGAGGCGCACCCTCTTGCTAGTTAACAAAAATGCAAGGCCAGCTGCCAGTAGGGGCTAAAAGAACCACGTTTAACGAACCCTACATGTACACACGCGCGTGTATACAGGAGGCTCGGCTGCGTGCGTGAGATCGTCGACGCGCGCGGGGATAAAAGGGTATCCTCGTTACAGAAAAACCCGGCAAGCAACCCTCCCGTCAGAAAATTCGACGGCCCTCCGGGGGTGTCGGCTACTAATTATGCGTGCGCCGATACGCGCTGTTTACTCACCGAAAACGCGAACGCGCCGAGCCCCCTGCCTGACCGTGTGCAGGATTCGCTTTGAAACTGTCTGGGGGGGCTTACCTGAAACAAAAGGAGAAGTTTGTTAGTCAAACAGCATAATTACTAATCGAGTTCCGAGCCAAATAAAGAAGCCATGAATCTTTCAGGACACGCAAATGTTCTTTTCATCGAGAGCAGTCTTTGCAGTTCTCCCTTGCTCTCTTTGAAAGTCACCGATTTCATTTCGCTGTGAAAGGGAAAGACCCCAGGGTGTGCTAACGGGTTGTGCGTGAGTATTTAAAGAAACACCGCCTGCATACTTTTCCATCAACAGGTTTTATTTTACCCTCCCGTTGAGACGGTCCTTGAGACATTTTCTTTCTTCGTTGTGTCACGGAGTAACGATGGATTTACGGAATTATTATGACGGAAGGAATAGTAGTTTTATGCGTGTACACAGCAAAGTTTGTGCAGCTAATCTGTAGCCTATGTGGATCATGGTGGTTCTGTTATTAGCCAATGAGTATGTTCAAGTGGATGATTGAAAGCGATAGCGAAGTTTTGATCCTCTTAACCGCCGCACAGAACTCAATATGTAATACGTTTATTATTAGCTCTGGCCGAAATTGATTTTAGTAATTAAATTTACTGGATAGAAGTATATGGGCAATTGCCTGCATCGAATACAGTTATACGAAAGAAAATTAATTACAATCTATAATTTTACCTCGACCAATCATTTAACGAAACCGCCACACACTACAGATGTCCCCAATTATTTCACAGGCGTAGTTTCATCATTTTGTTATTATAATACATGTATCATACATGTCTACACTTAATATAATACAATATACTCTTTTTACGTTTAATTTTCAAAGGTTACCAAAAACTTCAATTCTAAAACCAATGTATTTCATCAATCCCAGGGATCAATACAACCATGCTGCAGAATGAATGAAGAAGTCCAACCTGTTCGACAAATCGCGAGCTACGAAGCGAAATGCACACACGTGTGCTTGGAGAAAGTCAATGCGCGCTGATTATAATACGCTTGCTGACGCGCGATTACACGGCGCTCAGTTATCCGGAAACGTTGGCAACTGGATGGACCCGCGTGGTTTCCGTTCTACCGTTCGTGTACGCGCAATTATCTTCATATAAATTTTAAATCACATGCGTAACGCGCTAGGGAAGCGAAGATAGCAGTGATTCGCACTCGGTTATTGGGAGTCAATTTCCATGGAGGCGCCCGTAAATCGTGTAACGAACGAGTATTGGCGATAAAACCAAATGGAACGTAGAATCGATTCCCCTACCAGTTATGCAGCAACGTCTCTTTGTTCCGTTTTACGCCAATTCTTTTACCCATGAAATTTAATAGGCTTCAAATCGATCCTTTAGTCGATTATTGGCAACGTTATGGAAGCCCTTTCAACTTTTGTCGAAATATTTATCAACGATATTGCGTCGTGTTAGACCGATAAAGGCATTACACTTGCATTACAGAATACTTGTGCAGACTCAGAAGATATGTAATTTATTTGGAGGAATAATGTAAATATGTAATTTCTGTGTGCAGTAAAAATCGTCATCCAAAGACATGAATTCCTTGTTAAGAAACAAGGGTCACAGTGTGTTTAATCTAATGGTTTATAAAATCATAAGAAAGAGAAAATCTACAGTTTGTAGTTACATGAACGAGAAAGTTCAGTCTTCGAATGTATGCAATCGTATGACAACTTTATTTCTAGTTCGGTTCTATCAGCATGGAATTTGATTCGCGATGAGCAGAGTTCCGATGTAATGCCTTGCAAGCCTGCAGAGTTAAAACGGAAGCCAAGAATAAGGTTGATGAGTTGTCGTATTAGGTCGAACGACCGCAGTTGAATCGAGAGATCTTCCTCCCATTTGCCTTCCCTCGTCGCCGAGCATTAACCACGGTTGCAAAAAGAAGCGGGACCGGTTCTGCCACCGACAGCACTCGTTTCTTTTAATTTTCTTTCTCGAGCAACCGATGCGAACGGAAATCTTTGTTAGACGAGCGTTTGCTCTGATCGAATAGCTCTAACTTTTGCTTGCCTAATCAATCCTTCGCCGAGATAGTTTTTCACACCAGTGCTGTAGAGAACGGATTCGAATATGTATGTATGTATATCTCTCGTCAAGATTGATGTCTAGCTATCGGCAAATTTTCCATTCGACTATTCACTTCTATAGACAAGGTACGTAATTAAAGATTGAAGTTATGTCAAAGGGGCGAAAACAAAGGTTTTAGATTTGTTATCAAGTAAGGGTAGATAAAGAGGTTTACAGACTCGCGTTAATTAAACAGCGTCCACTTAATTTAATTTTGTTGAAGCACACTTTATTGAGTAGCTTTTGGGGCAACGCGAAGGAAAAGATGGTCCGTTGGCAAACTGCACAGGTAGTATATCCGGAAACTAATATTTTAAGATGTATTTACACCAGCTACCGCGTGTTGCGCGCAAAAGCAGCAAGAACCAACAGCGGTGCTCGTGCAACAAACCTCAATGTAAATATAATGAAAAGCTGTGGTAACGTTAATTAGGTTAATGGACACGGAGGAAGGAGAAAAATGTATCAAAATAGTGCAACAGAATTATAGCTGTTAGAGTAGGTAATTTGACTAAAATCAGCATCCCGATCTTGTACTCTTGAAAGCGCGGGTTGAAGGCGTTACACGGTGAACTTCGTGCTTTAACGCAAATTAAATAGTGCCGAGCGGTAAATCCCCAAGTATCCATTAGCATTTTACCGATGCGTCCTTCAGCATCCCCGTGCAACGAATAATTAAACTCACGTGCTGGAAGCATTTAACGGCATTATTCATTCGCGAAACTCCGTTCGACGTGTCGTCCAAAAACAACGGCATGGTGTTCGACTTGCTCCTTTGCTGCGAATACAAGAGAGACAGGAAAGTCTCGTTTAATTAGATTAACGCACTGAATAACGGAACGGCTTGACTCGTCTCAAAGGATTATAAACAGTCGACTGTTAGTTCATTTGAGCAACATATTTTCTACTTCGAGCGCTCTAGTTCCCAGCAATCATGTGTCTAGTTCTACTTGGAATAATCTGCAATTCCAGTGACAAATTAATCTCGCGTGGCTAATATGCCGTATATAGTGTTCTTATGCGAGAATTCTTTCTCGGGAACTTCTCGACAAATTTTGATAAATGCTTATTTCTCATTTGTCGAGAAATTACCAAACCAAAATGACCAACTCTCAGCTGAGCCTACGATGCTAGGGTCACACCTACTGGCCTTCTTCGGGTTCTGACAGAGTTTTAGCTGAACCTACGACTCTAAATTAGGGCCTACTGGACTTTTACCATTTTTCACCGACCTTTAGTTGAGCCTACGTTACTTCAAAAATATAAATATTGCAATATTTTATTTAACCTCTCGAGAATCCTCGAAAATTTCATTATTTCTCCTTTCTCCAAATTGAAATTTTCAGGGCTTTGGTCACCAAAATTACCTAACAAACTTTTGAAATCTAACAAACTGAGCTTCCCTTATTCTAGGTAAAAGGAATCAATCCACAGAATTGTGGAGTTGTTCAGCGTTCACGTCCTTGGAGATCGGTGCAAACGCTGTGCGTGTCACTCTTTCGATAATAGAGAACCTAGTTAACAACGAGACCTCGAGTATAAACATAAACCCTAGTTAGCGCTCGAGCATAAGCTGCAGCTAAGCCATGAGTTGATCGTTTGTTTAGCCGTGCGCGGACTATATTTAACGCTTTGCCCCGGTATGCGGGTTGTACGAAAGCAGCACAACATAATCAAAATGTCGAACGCTAAACCCTTCTCCGATAGTTCCAACACGAAGGCGTGGATTGGCAATCGTCTTAAATGCAATCGAGTTTGAATTAACTATCTTACTGTATTTTTCGCACGTGTGTGCTATAAATCCTTATGTAACAGTATTCTAATTTGAGATACTTATTAAAAGGACATTATTTAAAGACAGCGCGACAAAAATTACAAGCAAAAATGTTTACTAACATAGAATATATAAACGCTGAAGATATCGTGATTTGAAATTTGATTTGCTATAAGATCAAAATATTCGACGGAAAAGATCCCTTTAAACTAATAAAAACGACCTACACCATCAATTGACGCCCAAGGCTGGTAAATTTCTAAATTTCTGAAGCCCCCCCTCAAAATCGTTTAGACTCATGAAATTAGTTTTATAAATACCTAAAAATTCCAACAGGGTATTCACAATTAGCAGCGTATTCCTAATATCATTATTCGCACATAAGGCATTAACGAACCTCCAACGTAAACAGACACCCCATCGAGGGTTCTCGCGATATTTCAATTCACCAAAGTTTTCATTCGCCCACGGTCAATCTAATTCTGCGTAGACGCAGACAGACACATCTGATCGAATACGTCGTTAACGAACTCCGACGGGCACGAAAGAAACTGGCCAACTAGTCGAAGAACAGCGAAGCACGGTGCGAAACAAACTTCGGGGCACGCCGAAACGACGAGCGCCGCATTTCTTCCACGTCGGAACAATTCCGTTTCCCTGGGATTCGGGCCGCGCGCTATTGAAATCCATCGAACCAGAGATCCGTCTCTGGAAGGGGGTGATTTACAGGACTCACTTCCGTTCAGCCAATGAAAGAGGGACAAGGAGCGCGTCGATAAAAATAGCAACGACAATTACTGTGAAATTGAAATATTTATTTATTCTGTTGAATTCAGAAGCTTGGCTTCCTTCCTATGATATGGTTTACATAACTGAATTTGTAACTAATGATTTATATTAATCCCCTCTTCTTCGACGGTGCTCTGAATAATTTGTCTTTCCAACTTTCAATCCCGATTTCTTTACGTAACTCTTGGCCAACCCAATTGTTTCAGACAATTTTTAGATAACTTTACGTTCTGTTTTATTTGCCACCGAAAGTTATTGTTATTATACATACAATATTTGGAATTGTAAGGATACCTTCTTACCGGTTGACAAAATTTCATAAATAAAGTTGCGTCTGAAATCCTGAATTGTTCGTATAAACTCTCTATCTCCATTCATTATACAAATATTAGTACAAGTAATATGTGCAGGTCTAATACGCGAGAAATATAAAAGTTACAGAGCGGTGTTATATGTCCGGGAAAATTTGCCATGGAGGGTATAAATACAAAAGTGGTGACTTCTTCTCACGTGGATACTCGCTGGTGATAAGTAGAGTCGAATATCGACGCGTGAACATTGCTAGATGGTCTGTGAGCCTTCGAGATACAGACGAACTTGCATACATCGACTATCGGCCCACTCCAGGTCCGTACGTCGCGCAGGCGAGCCTTCCATAAATATCCTGTTAAACGGCCTCGATTTACTATCCAATAATGGTCGAATACCGGCTGGCTGTGCCCTCGTTGATAGTCACACCATTATGCATGCGGACCAGTTTGCTTCGCATAAGAAGCCCCTCATTGTTGAAAGCAGAGAGCCAGCTACTACTTTACGAGCAACATCGAAATGCAGCTACAGAGATGCTACCGGAAATTGGCTGTGCATCGCTGACAGGTGATACCACGACAGACCACCTGGACTAGGGAGCGAGAAAACGGAGTTTCTATAGCAAACTGACTGCCTACATGCTTTATCTTCTCGTCCCTCGGTTTTGATTTTCGACTTGTGATTTGCTGTTTTTCGTACTTCTGACTGTGAGTTTACCAAGGCTTTAGACGTAAAGGGCCGTTCCGGGAATCCTCGTCGGAATCTGAGTATGGGTAATGCGATTGAAATGTGGAGAGATATTGTAGATTGCTGGTTGATGAATTAATTTTGTAATATAAAGGATTGGTAATGTTCCTTGTTTCTTTCGTAAAAAATCCTTAGGGCATTACATGCTGACACTAATCAAAATTTCACATCCTGTTATCATCATAAATATAATATTGGACTAGTACAATTAAAATTGCCGTTTCAAATACGAAAGCTTTACGAAGAAAATTTAGTTTACTTGATTTATGTCAACCATACAATTTTCAGCTGTCCCTATATCGTCACAATTTTGACTACCACTTCCACAAATCAATATTTCGTCTCGCCCAGACTATATTATAATGCGTGCTTATTCACTTGACCGATCGTTATCCCTTCGTTCCATCAGATAGTGTCACTATCTAAAGGTGGGTATAGACGAGCGCGCTGGGGGGAACCGCGGCATGGAACGAACGTGTTTGGGCGAATATTCGTTCGTTTGGACGGTGGCACGCGGCTGCAATGTAATGCCGCGCAACGAACCATTTCCAGTCGGTTTTTTGCACGGCAGCAAAGGGATTCGTTGCCGCAGTGTGGCCGGTTTTCTCTGGGTTTGCCACGATCTAGCCCAGGCATAGTGCTGCATTTAAATGGTAGTTCGGAACAAAACTCCAAAACTGAACATTTTTGTAGTGGAAAAGATGAAATTAGCTGTATTACATAACATCATCATAACAATAACAACAATCGTATTCCTCACCTACCGATAAATTACTATTTTGGATAAAAAGTAAAGAATTCATGATTTTTTCGACTGTGCCAGGTACCGAAAACAATAAACCGCTTTATTCGCGCACACGTTATAATGCCGCGTTGCAGCCGCGTCGCGTTCGTCCATACCCACCTTTACGTATGACACACTAAAATTCGGACTGAACTTCTCACAAACGGTACACATCTAATTCTATTCACAACCATCGCGGTTCGTGCCCACTTCCTATCGGCCATCAACTAGTCCTACAGCTCAATATAATTTGCATGCCAGGCATTCAGCGTTTCCGTGAATTTGGCCGAGTCACTGAAATCATCCGACCTGTCCAGTCCGAGCAGGTAGATAGCTGCCTGAACAACCGGATTGACAATACATTACAACTTCCGGCTGTCTTTCACGCAGCGAACTCGTATCCTTGAATCCCTAACGACCACAAATAATGTCAAGTGACGCGTCCTGCCCGGCTCCAGGAAGCAAGTAAATAAGACATCAAACAATTTTAAAGACCGGTCGGACTGTTCGCGACTAGTCGTCAGCAACGAGTTCCACGTTTGTCCACAACGAGGTTGACGAGGCTGACGAGGTACCCGGCGAAGGTGGACGAGGCTGGTCGGTTGACGACGAAAACAGGCTACGAAGAGAAGGAGAGAATTGGGCAGTGGGCTTGACAATCCTGGGAAGGTGGGAAGAGGTGACCGTACAAAGAGAGAGAGGAAGAGAAAGGACCGCCAACGCAACGCTCGGCCCAAAGCAACCGCAGCTCGCCTTGTTTTCCAAGAAGACAACAACTTCATTAGACCAATCCTCTCCGCCCGTTTCGACTTCATTCCGGCTTCATGAATATGGATGCCGACAGCCATGCGTCTCGATATATGGCTGCCTTTCGTATACGCCGGTGGGAACATCTTTGCGCGATCGGGTTGATCGTCAAACGGGACACCTTGGGCGTAAAGGAGGACCTTCCTCGAGGATGATTTGAAGGTTCGAGGTTCGGGGTGAAATATTGGCCACGATGATTGACACGGGGCTCCGTTTAATGGGCTACGCTGGATGATCGAGTGCTTCGCCGTATATTGTTATTTAAATTGGCAGTGTTCAGAAACTGATTGCTGGGAGTGGAATCGGAACTGTGAGAAGTACTTAATATACGGGTCAAGATGAGCGTAAACGTACTCAATTCGTAGCTGTCTTGTACTGCTGTCTGTCTCTGTTTTATCATTTGCTGAAAGTTTGACGGAAGACAGCAGTGAATGTCTCGCGAGTGACACTTTATCAAAACAGTTGTGTTGGAAGAAAATTTGCAATACAAATTTATTTGCACAGGTCGTAGATAGTACATAGGTGACATTTATTTTATAAAATATTGTCGTATGTATTTTGTTGCACAAGCGAAAAAAAGGAGATTAGGTAAAATTGAAACAAAAATATGTCGAATTAAATATCTAGTTTCACTATAAGTTTTTAAGACACGAGCTCGGTATGTACCCTTTGGGTTTAACACGTTAAGTAATCTGAAACTGAATACATTATCGATGTAACATGGATAAATGTCAGCTGTTATTATAGATATGAATTATAGGAGAACTTGACATCGGCCTACGCAAATCATTGGTCACACCCATCTACCAATTTGACTTCTCAATTCAATTCCTTCTGGCAAAAGTATTTTCCTCTACGTCAAAAGTGTCACGGTTAAAAGAAATACAATATTCACGAACAGGCATTGTCAAATCACCTTTCAATATCGTTTGGAAGTTATTGAAAAAAGGGTACATGTATATTGTACAGTACAGGAATGAGAGTGTGCATAACATAAGTACGCTTCCCCACTCTTTTGTCCCCGTGTGTGTGAGTGTCGCGCGCTATACAAAACAAGCAACTAGAGCACGCGCTTTATTATTGAGTACATAGACTTCGACGCGCGACCACGGGGCAGTGAACATTATAACCGAGTTGATTAAATAAATAAACATTTTGTTCAAACACAAGTCTAAAGTCTAACAGAAGTGAAATAACATTCTTCGTGCATTCTATAGACGAAAAGAAACGCGAAAATGTCTTAAGATTCCATGAGTAAAGGGGGCTGTATTTATGGCGTTCGAATAAAAAATTGTTGTGAATCGAGAAGCTTAGTACCCGGTTTAAGTGTATGTACTTCGTTGCTTTTAGTTATCCTAATTTTGTATTTCCATTGGCGAGAAATGTAATCTGTGAGAAGTATGTATCGTGTCGGTCATGTGTGAGCATAGGGCTTGTTCGGGGAATTGTTAAACGAGCAACGCTGCACACCGAAAAATTAATTGTACATCGTGAGCAATATTAATATCCGATTCTTTCCCCGAACTTCCACCGGTTTAATGGATAAGCGCTTTATATTTCGTCCGTTCTCCCATTTTGCCGATACTAATTACGAAATACCGTTAAAAATTGGAGGATGGGAAACCGATCCGATTCGTTCACCCATAGTATTACATTCTCTCGTTGTTTCAGGTGAACCGTGTTAAAGCTATAATGAAAATATTTTCGCGCGCAGATTTTATTTATTAAAGACACTAACAGGCTTGGATCCACCGTGGAGAGTAAATATGTATAAATTTTTGATTCAAAATAAAAAAAGGCATGAGAACGTATTATTGATAATACATTATCGTTTCTACAAGCGATATATGTAGAATATTTAGCTGTATCTACTTTAGTGTTTGCACTTTTGCATTTACTACGAAATCATGTCTCGTACCGCTACCAGAAAGTTATGTTTCACATTGGACCGAAGTTTGTATTCAATCGATAAGCTACAATGCTGCCGTCTCTCGAAGGAGGAATACAAGATGTAGTTTCCTTTCTTTCCTTCTTTCGCTCTCTCTGGCGTCCCAAGGGAAGCTTTGCATGGAGTTTCTCAAGTCGTTTCGAGATCTACCAGCTAATCGCACAGCGATCCTTTACCGTCACTCCCGCCTCTACGATTCGATAAGAAACTTCGATAAAGAGTTCCAAGCGAAATCTATCAGAATCGCTGACAGTTCTCGATTGACCCATATTCCTCGGCCAAAGAAACAAAAGGATAACCCACATGCCAGCTGTTGCCATACCATTTCCTTCCAATCCCTGCAAACATTGTGCTAACGTCTTTGATTCGCTCAGGATGCTGTCATAGATGTGCGATATTAAATTCATTCCTTCCGCAGTTCTGACACGTACGATTGCGTTACATTTACGTAAACGTTAAGTTGCATTAAGTTGCGCACGTTTGGCTCAAAATATTGCGAATCGTGAATAATTATTAAAAAACTTGCACGGTTCATGTTCCTGGAGGGAAACGAGTTCGTGTATCTCAGATTTGAAATAAGAATAGGTACTTCACAGAGGATAAGAGAAAAATGTTCACTTACAATATTTCCACATCAATTTAAAATAAACTAATTATCTATTTCTTGAACCGAAGTTGACAAAAAATCGCAATATACAAAGCTTATTGAATTCAGCTGAACGACAAAGATGCTTTCAAGCTGATCAGTTTTTTATCATCCTCTTGAATGTCGCCGCTATTTCTATCATTAAATAACTCATTAACGATATTTTATTAAAATGCATATAGCCGTCAAATATCAATACTCCCAAGGCAGTAAACTAACCTCGGAATAATTTCTTTCGCATACGAGAAAGAAAATTTATGCACTTGTCACATTAGATAGCTCACAAACCAATGCGATGCGAAAGTTTTCCTCGATGGAAACAGTAATAACCTAAATATATTCTGTTGAATATGAAATCGCCAGGACTACGTTTAACGACCGAACCCGTTACGGAGAGTAAATGGGTGAAATATCGCGGGCGTGTGAAGTCCATTATTCAGGAATGAAGTTTTCGACGGGGAATTTTTGTTCTAGCACGAAAGCTACTAGGTCTTATCGAGGACTCACAAGAATTATGATCGGGCTATTATATGGGAAATTATATGGACCGATTAAAGTCGAAATGACGTTAGATGTGTTCGCAGAATTTCTCGGATGAAACATTTTTCCCAGTGAAAAATACATTCTTGGAATAAGGAAAATGTTTCGAATCAATGAGAAGAATGTAAATTAAAATGTGATATTCAGGTATTATCCGTTTATGATTTGCGCTTTGCTTGTTGAGATAATAGCTCTACAAAAGTCAAGCCGCAGTTAAATAATGAAATAATTGAAAAGCTTGATTAACAGCCGGCTTTTGGTCGAACATTAGCGATAGTATTCATGATTAATTATTCACATGAATTTACTTAGCAGCCCTACACGAAACATTTCAATTTCATTTGATTTCAACGAAAGACACTCGCTTCAAAATCGAACGACACTGCTCGGAAAGCGTGGGCGACACTCTCGATCGGAAACGTGTTTCGCGAAAGGATAGTTTGTACACGCTATAGGCGTTTTGCATTATTATGTGAGCAAACGTAGTCGAGAGTGAGAACACGGTTCGTTTCCAACTTCGTCTCGCGTGAATAAGACTTCGTGCAATGACCGCGATAGTGAGATTGCTTCTCTCACGTTCGCTTGATTTCAGAAAATCGAGCTCGACGGTGAGTGCGTGTCCATATACATGTTTGTGAGTCGATTGGAAATCTGTTAAGTGGTTAGTTTGCTTTAGAAATTAGTGGCAATCCGTTGAGCGGAAGTCTAACAGAACTCTGCGAATTCCTGAAAGTGGACCCTTGATATGTGCAGGGATCGGAATATCGCCGTCGAAATCTGCTAATAAACCCGATTTGCATCACCTTGTGATCTCTATTCGAGAGGATGCACTCGCCTGAACTAAGAGTTGTAATTAATTTATTATTCGGCCGTATAAATTGTTGCTGAAAACAATTAATTTTGAATTGGAGCAAGATGTTTTTGTCGGGAAGCATTAAATGTATTTTACTACGTATTTGCTGTATAGGACTATTATTTGGCAGTGTTTAAGCAAGGTGTTACTTAATTACAGGAGCAAGTTCTAGAAGCATAATGATAATAGTTTACATTGGAAGTAAGCCATACTATTTGATAATATGTAATAGTTTTACCCCTTCATCAATTATTTTGCGCATAAAAGAATATTAAAATAAATACATACACGACATAGTGGGACCTGAGACAAAATTATTCATTTTTTCGACTTGGTAATCCTATATGAACCTAATAAGAAATAAGGATTACTTCCGTGCTTGGTCGATTGAAAATAACATTTTCTACCACCATATCCTCGTACCAAATATCGTACAAATTCTTTCAATCCTCAGCGTCGAAAACTCGCGGAAGATCTATGTGGGCAATGGATGTTAGACCTCCACCTTGTGTAACATAAGAAAAACATAAACTCTGAGGTGCACAGAAAGTTTATGCGCTGCAGTAATGTAATGACCAACAAACATTAACTTTCTCGTAAACGATTTGCAACAGTACGCCCCCGATTTTCGCGTGAGCTGGTCCGAAAACATTCTGGCGTTTTCAAGCGCAGATACCAGACGAGTTACACTAAAAGAACTACCGTAACTATCTATCTGACGTGTGCTTGGGCTATTTCTAGAGCAAGAGGGTATCTGGTCCTCCCCAAGAGCGAACTTCTCGGTACGATGACGCGCAAACGGAAACGCCATTGGCACATGGCACATGGCACATGGTGTTGCTCTAAAACTAAAACCGGAGACGTGGCTCGTGCTCTGTGTTTAGAAGCTCGAGCGAGAAAACAAGGAACTGAAACGCCAAAGTCCACGAAAAGAAAGCGTTAACGTGCTGTGAAACGCGACGTCGTTGTCCGCTGGATCTTCTGCTCCCTTTTTCACCTGGTCGCAGAGCATTAAACTTCGTGAATTATCGCGCGCTACGGGACACCATGGCGAGATCGACGCTAATCTCTGCCGACGCGCCCGCAATTTCACGGTGTTGATACGGCGAAAATGCGAGAACGATAATATCTGGTTGCGATTTCATTCTCGCGTTAGGTGCTCCGAGATACACCGTGTGTGAATTGTTTTTGGCTTGGGGCGCGTTCATTCCATGCGACCGGGAAGGATCAACCGGGATGAGTTGGGTTACAGAGGATGCGAGATGAAGGGGTTATTTCACACATGGGAACATTAGTGGAATTTCAGTATGAAATTGATTGATAACCAGCACCAATTGATTCGGGGATCGTCTGCGCGATATTTTCGTGGGTCTCGAATTAAATGAACAGTGGCTCCAAAATGTGAGCAATGAAATCGCTCTACGATAACATAATTATATTCATTAGTAAACTGGTGAATGTGAATGATGAAGTTGAAAAGTAATAATAAGATAAATAAATATTAATTGGCACGTGCAAATTCTTCTCTTGCACAATTTTTGGTGGTCCTGATACCAATTAGATTTGATAGAACATGAAATATTTCCGTCGTAATTTATTCGCAAGCATCGTACAAGTCCGCCTACGTCATTAGAAATGCCATACAAACTTGAACCACTTGAAACAAATCTTCACATTAATTCCCACTGAAATCAACCTGCATGACATAATTATATCACGTTTGCTTCAATCCTTTCCATTCGGTTACTCTGATATGCAACAGTAAAAATGAGAGAGGAGCGCTTTTATCAAATTTCGGGAGGCGCAAATTCATCGTTGTTAAATGCACGCAACCTGGCTGAATTCAACGAACACGTAAGCCAGTCGTTTCGGGATTAACGAGTCGAATGATGATCCCGAAACGCCAGCTTGCGATGCATGTTTCGAACGCGAAATGTGAGAGTTAAGTAATCGAAAAAAATAGGTCGCTTCGCAGTGGATACTCCGTACACGAACCGGGCATTTCAAGTGCCTGCTACGCGTTTAACGCTTTTTAGCGCGTTGTTGGTCGGATCCGCTCTCTGCCAGATTTTCCATAGACCACACGTAGCAACGGGAACCAGAGAAATGGTCCTGCGGCATTAAAGTGTTCCCAAAAGAGAGAGAGAGAGAGAGAATGGGAGGAACTGCTTCGACGGTAGCCAGTATAAGCAAACTGTTTGAAATAATGCACCGATCAAGAGAATTTTTACGCTTTTATCAGAAGCACGAGAGCGAGCATAATAGAAAAAAGATTTGCAAGCATAAGGGGATACCGGTTTTCACTCAGTGTTTTCATTGTATTCGTTGGTAAGTATATGCGCTGTTAAAAATTGTGTACTATTAATCTATTTAATGGAATTTTAATGTAAGTTACTCTGAGGGCTCCATTATGCAAGCGGACCGTCGACTCGGATTCCACCTACGATCGTATGAATCGCGACTCTGCGAATGGTTTCCTTTGCAATCTTCATTCATTTAAGGCTCGTCGTTCTATATTATAAGGAATTTTTGTTACCAACTTTCACGGTGCGTTTACCACACTTACTGTCGACTATCCTGTATCCCTCGCTTTCTATCCCGCCCTGTATATCCCGTCGAAGTGTCTTCCAACTTTTCTACAATTCTTCGTCTTCACCGTTCTACGTATTGAATTTTTTGCGATGCTTTTCGGGCTGCGCATAAAGGGTTTGTTTTTAATGTAATTATTTATATGCGAATTTTCGTACTGTTTCATTGTTTTGCACTCCGACCAGCTCCAGGTTTAATTTAAGCCGCACACTATTCGAGACTCGTTGAATTTAATCGCGCTGACGGCAATCTCTCTCTCTTCTCTCCGTCTTTTTTTATCCTACCATTTTTAACGTTACCGTAACACTATTCGCGGAATCCCGTTGAATGAAAATCTCGACGCGGGAATTTCGTGTTGCCATGCATCGCGCACACCTACGAAATCTTTTTCGGCAAGGGAAATTCAAATTAAATCCTCATATTTTTATATAGAAACGTCGGGTCATATAATCGTGTAATCGTGTACTTATCTTCTGAAAAAACCTATCCGTTCTGTGAAACGGAATCGCATTCATGACTCTCTATTCTCGGCACTCTACTTTCACAAAATTCAAGAAATGAATTTTATATAAACGTGTGTTTAATCACGTATCAGCAAGAACAAATCAATTTTTCTGTTAATTCGCGTGATTGTTACGAACTAATATTTTGAAGTGCGTGACCGATTAACGGGTAGTGTGTGTTGTTTCAAAATTTCAACACAGAAAGGAAAAACCCGTGATGCACAGGGGTATATCCATGTACCATAAAAGGGTTCCTAATGCATACACCAAGGGATTTTCGGTAGGTACTATTAAAGAAAGTATGGAAACTCGTGTGCGAATAAGCAGAAAAATCTACATCCAACTTACACGCCATTCGACAAATTTATTGCCACTAGGAGACAGTCTGTAAGGTATTGAAGCTATTCAAAAGTATTCGCAGCATACAGGCTTTACGGCGCGGCGTCGCGACGCCTCGTCTGAATACAGTAGCGAGCACGTAGAATTCGAACGCCTCGACGGAGGTGTACATAGGATGCACGGTTGAGAACTACAAACGGGGAATATTGAGAGACACCTTGAATCATTGATTCTTGTAGCACGTTAGAACATATCACTCGTCTCCATTTGTTTTCGAAAGCAATTTCGCCTTTCGCCAATTACCTGGATATTACTCGCGAGTACTAATTTTCTACCTACCAATTCGCGCTTGGCATTGATGAAGTTTCGCTTCCGCTATTGAATCAACTCTGGAAACTTTGCGATTCTGAACAACTTCGGGCAATTTTGCAAATGAAAGGAACACAGTTTGAAGGGAACAATGCAACCAAATATTTGAAGATGTACCTTAAGAAAAAATTGATTAACGGAGAGCGGGAATCGAAGGCAAATTATTCTAATTGCAAAATGTGGGAGCGGATAAACTTCAATATGTTTGAAATATGTGGCGCCTATTGATATCAAGAGAATTACGTAAAGGTTTTCATAAAAAATATTTGAAATATTTACTAAATAAATGATACATAAATAAATGTCGTTGAAAATACAGATATGATTACCGAATTTTATGCCCGCTGAAATTATAAGTACTCATATATTTCTGAGCGCCGGTATCGCTTACCTGGTTTTAATGTAACAGAAAAGTCTGAATACAAAAAATTAATTCCATAACCCCTCGAAAAATTAGGGACGATCTAAGCGTCCTCGAAATGAAGTGAAATACGAAACATTTGAACAGAGTATGTTATCAGCTACGATAAAATTAACATGCGCGACGTTGCACAAGTGATACTTGTTACGTGGCCCGATCTGCACGTTGATTAACGACTAATTAATTATTATATCATCGAGGTCAGCGAGATCGCAACGACATTTAGACCATTACGCAAACCCTTAACTCTCCGTTATTATTAATTCAGTGAAACATATTCCCACTTCAAAACACTCTATACGTTGGACAAAATAAGTCACTTCGAACCTTCACTTTTTATTCCATTTCGAGAATAATTGTTTCAAGAGCTACAGAACAGATTGTCGAAGTATGATCCTTCATAGAAAACAACGGTGTCGTTGTTGAAACGGAGCGAGCGTGAACTCGAGCAGAAGTTTGTCGAAGCGAAACGGTATTACACCGCAGGGAAATCGATTGGCGCAATCGACAGAAGACCCGAAGCATCTTAGGAGAATCGCAGCTGGTTGTTAAAATAATCGAACCGGCCGAGAGAATTCTCTCTTTCCCTTTCTAACTTTTGGCCGGCACCCGATAATCACCGACGTTGAAAGGAAGTTATTCCTCGACGAGAGCAAGACGAAAGTTTAACGAGCAATTGCTCCCATCGTTTTCACGCTGGCGAAGTACATCGGAATTTCACTTTTTATCGGACCTCTGCACCGTTTTACGATTCTAACGCACGCGTTTACCAGCGTTTCCAAGCGTTACGTAAGAAAAGCTGCTTCACATCCCTGTTTTTCCAACCACTTCGCTTTAACAACTGTTTTCGTAGCAATAAAACGAAAGGCACTGTGAACGATGTAAAAACTTGCTCGCGAATGTTTCAATTATACCTACGATTCACTCATTCGTCATTTTTTACTACAAGTTTAACTTGCATGGCCGAAGCGATTTGCAATGGTAGACCATCGTCAAACTTCTGAAGTGCCGTATCAATTTTCTTTAATTCATCTTGTTTGAATCGGGAGGTTAGCGTAACTGTGCTTCCAGAAAGATTTGACTGGAGATATGTATGTATATATAAGGTATGCCGCAAATCGACTTCCACGGAAGCTGAATCACAGTCGGGAAAATAATTTAAAATTTAATTAAAACCACTGTTTACTCGCTGGATCAAGCGTGATAGACAGGCGTCGCCCAAAGTGGAAGATAATACGATAAAATGCCATTTCTGTTTCCACTGAATACTCTACTCTTAAACATTATTCAAATGAAAGCCGTTTTATGTACTAACACAACGTTCCCCGGAGATACGATCAATTTTCTTTCTTTTAAGAATTTTAATTTATAAGTCGTTGAAATACTGCTCGAAAGAATGGGACAGGGTTTGCAGGCAATCAATTTTCAACATTCTCGCAGCATTCGCAACAGGAAATACGTGATTAATGCAACATGCTCCGCGTGCGTTCACGGCGATAATCAATCTGATTACATTAATCTGTTAACCGTTTGGGAGGTGCGTAAATGACATGCAAACGCGCAACGCCCGCGCGAATAACGCGTCAAATTATCATAAATAAACGACTGCATTTTAACGCCAGGTGGTTACAATTTGTATCACACGGACTACGTGTTCGAAACGCTTTGTATATTTTTCACGTGCAATGTGTACCCATTGCGACAATTTTTACGTTACCCCTCAATGATTTTCGAAAATGGTGAGAGTAGAAAGGTCTAATTGAAACAAACATTTTAACCAAATAATGAGTCGGTTGTTAGGTTTGCTGGTCATTATTTTAACGTTTGCAAATTTATGAAATAAAACACACAAATTTGTTGATACTATTCAGGCTTCTAATTTTATTATGGCGAAAATAAAGGAAAAACGAAACCACACAGATACAAAACTTATCTGGTACAGCACAGTCCACCGTGGCCAATTTTTTTGTTCTTTCCCTTTTTTGGTTTCAGTTGACACGTCGAGAATATTGTCCAACACGGTGAACAATCGTTGGCTTTCTGTTGGAACGGTTTAAAACCCCGTATGTCGCGCAAATGTAGCAAAACTGTTTGTTAACTGTGCACACAACAGGCGTAACCAAAAACATGTAAAAAAATGGTGCAATGTTTTGCATCGAAAATGTCACTCACAGGTGGGCACGAGTTCTATTTATTTTTCAAGCCAATCCGTTTTTGAAAAATATAGTACGATTGCCGTATTACATTGTGCTCTCCACTTGGATTCATAGTTCAGTGAAATTTGTCTGCTTTACACGAATCCATGCATTTTCTAACTAATTGCAACGACAAAAATCTGCTTTTAAATTACATTAAATTAGCACGGAAACAAAATTCATGCCTTTCTACCTGCATCCACTGTTTCAAATCAACCAACAGTTAACCCGGTCTAGCAGTAACAAAGAAATTCCATAACACTACTTGCTGCGTGCAAGGGCAATTTCTGAGGAATTGGTTCACCGGGACAAATTCGCATTTGTTCTTCCCTACTTCTCTTATTCGCCGTGATATAGAAAATTGGCGAAATATTCTAAACAAATTACCTCGAAATAAACGTGTAAAAAAAGGATGTGTCAGAAGAAAAACCCGTATAATCGAAACCGCGTTGTTCGAGAGAGCACTGTACTTCCAACTATGTACCTTACACGAAAATGGAACAACAGAATCATTCGAATCGCACCGATTAACACATCCAGCGATACTCCAGGCAGCCAGTTACCGTTGGAGCACAGCTCTGGTAAGAAAAGGCAGAAATAGATGCGGCCATTAAGATCTTTTGCTCGCTATCCCCCTCGCTGCAGGTGGTACGTGCCTTTTCCAAAGAAGTGGCGTCGCTTGCAGCAGGCGATAAAGGGGAATTCGTAGACACGCTCGAGTTTCGCCCCGTTTCGGTATTGTGTTCTACCGAAGTTCATGGCGGCGGAGAAACGGAACGAGGGAACAGTTATGGAAGGACCAAGGTAGGGACCGGTGGAGGAAACGAGAGGCAGAAAGAGGGTACGGTCGCAGGTAGCAGCGCGATGTACAATTAAATACCAACTTCATGGCTGCTTGCAGCCGAAATTTATTTTCCATCGCGGTAGCAACGCTCTTCTGGCAGTTTGCTAATTATCCACCTGGCGTTCGTCGTTTCACAGCGGAGAAACGAAGCGGGACATCCGCGAAACTCGATGTGCCGCGGCACAATTGCCACGGGAAAACTTAAAACCGCTGCGTTCACAGTTTCCCTATACCCAAGTGTCGCCCTGCTTTCCCTCACTCGACTACGACCTCGTCCTCGTGGTCGTTCCCATTCTTTATCGTGCATTCATGGCGATTTCTGGCGGCGACAGAAATTATTTCATATTTCAGGATTTTGAATTAGACTATGTACTACCTAACTCTTTGCCCAGAGAACAATGGATACCCAAGAAGTTGAATAAATGAAGAAAATTGTAAGAAAAACTGCTATAGGTACTACGGATGGGATGCTCTTTTTCTCTCCAACACACCGTGATTGCATAATTCTAATAATTTTCTTATTTTCAAAGATAAAGAGGAATTACCTCTGACGCGCGCCATTTAATGGGAAACGCAGAGAAAAGGACCACTTCTCGCCCAGTAAGTCGATAAAACTTTTCTCATTGTTTGAACCGTTTCAATTGCGATCAAACCGAGAGAGACAGGGACAGAGAGAAAGAGAGAGAAACCTCTTCCGTTCGTTAACGACACTGCCACCCTTTCAGTTCCGCGAATTCTGGGAATAATTATTCATTATCTTAGAATCAATTACTGAATCGCTTCTATCGCACGGTGAAGTGTCAAACGTCTATTCACCTCGAAGAACACATTTTCTTACCCACCCCCTCAGCTGCTTATTATAATAAAGCCTGCCCATTCTGTCACACCGTGGATAATTAACAGGCATTGGAATTAAAAGGCCTCTTAAATGTTGACCAGGATTATGCTTCAGTGATATTGCAACGATCTCGCAACCCTTCTAATATAAGCACCATCGGCAGAAAGAAATAATTTATTTAATTTGTATATTTCTTTACTTGAATTCAATGTTTTCCTTCGTACTTGTAGAACAGGACAGTATTTAAACAGCAGTATCTGAAGCAGTGTCAACTGCTTTGATTATATTTATTTTTATAACAATATTTGTATCCATTAAACAAAGCTTCCTTGTCAACATTACTGTCGTTTTTCGTATATCGTTCTTCCCCGTCGTGGTAATCCTTGGTCCGTCAGACACAAATACCTTATATCCACCTTACATATCTTTCCCAAAGTACAGATGCGAGACTTATCTCAACCAAATCATAGCTCATCAAAATCGTTCGCCCAAAACCAACCTAGAAAATAAAATGTTCCTTGTTCTTTGAATAATTTGCGCTTTAAAAGACCCATTGCTCAAACATTTTCATAGTCCTTCGTGACCTTAAAAATTTCGAAGAAATTACGAGCTCTGGATCACTTCTTCAATACTGTACTCCAACAGTCTATCAATTTGGGACCCGCGGCCATTTCCAAAACTTTCTACCGGGACTGTATACATGTATAATAATTTCGGCCCTTGCATTTCGCACAATGGTAATCTACACACGGCTTTGAAGCGTGTTTCCAGCGCAAACTAGCCGGCGAGCATCGTCGTCTTAATACGTAGGAGCTCGTTTCACGGTTTCGGAAGCAGCAGCGGCTTATAATGTCGGTCGATCAAAATAACCACCTCGCCTCCCAAGAATGCCAGCTGCACGGGGATGGAATTATTCCCACGAGCGTGCCCGGTCCGGAGGATAATCGGACGCCTCGCAGGAGCACTAGTTGCGGATCCGATAAAACGGGATTCGTGTCGATCTGGCCCGGCTTGCCCTGTTGCAATTATGCGATACTCGTTCGTTTCAGAGGAATGCACGCATGCATAATTTCCGAGGAACTGTGTGGGTTAGGTTTGGGATCAGCTGTGTTTTCGGCGGTGCCCTTTACAGTTACGAATTACAGGGATAGAAATGTGATATTGAAAACGTTATTCTAAAAACGTTATTCAGCAGACATAAAATATGAAATCTGATGCAAAACGGATATGGGTGAATGAAGCAAAAGTTATTCAAATTCTACAAAATACATCGAATTTCGCGAAATGAAATTTCGTGATAAATACGTCGATCTAGCGCGCAAAATATAAAAATTGGGTTGAAAAACCGACCGCTTAGTCCCCAGTCGCAGCGTTCATCGGCGATGCGCATATGTTTCGAATATGCAACATGGGCCCGATGTAATTAAAATATCAATTCTTCCTGAACCGAACTAGCAAAGCGTGGAGAATGTTTGGAACGTGGTTTCCGTCTACACGCGGCCCCGAATCTCACGACTAGTGACAGCTGCGTTCACCGGAGACACTGTGTGCGCATCCGGTTGCTCGTGCATCAGTGGCCACTTTTTCGCGCGGAAAATCAGGTGCACGTCTCCTTATTTTTTTCGCGACCAACTGGTTCCTACAAGAAAATATTCGAGAAACACCACGAGGATGCGTTGTTACGTAATTGGAGAGTTATGCTCGCTTCGAGGATGAATTATGCACTTGACAAAAGAAGGAAGCAGCGTGGCCTCTCCGAAGCCTTTCATCGAATACGAATTGTCCCCTTGCTAGAATTGCGGGCGTATGCATGCATACCGAGCAAGAGAATGGATAATCGGTGGGACCTGTTGCGTAAGTGTGCCTGCACGTTCCCGAGGGCTCAGCGCATCTTGCTGAGCGGAATTGTTGCAAAATGACAATGATCGTGACGCTCGGATTCGATTGAAATTGAAATGAGGTTGTCGGACATACATGCGTGTTTTAAAATGCAAAGGGAAATGAGAAATGTTGCAACTGCACAGCTGTCAACAATCTGATTTTAATATATCTATAATACATATTGCTTCCGGTCTAGTTTAACAGAAAAATATAAGTTGGGGCATTTATAATCGTGACAGTACAAAGGCATAGATAAAGCATAAAATAAAAGTACAATCAGCTCGCAGAACGTGATACAAATATGTCAGGAACGGATACTTTCAAAACGTTTGGTTAAAGTGTTTCTATGTTTACGTAATAAATGTTTCATTGAGACCAAAGCTGAAAGTACGTTTCGTTTCGAAACCACAGTCGCCAAATGATTCTAATCGTTCTCGGAACGAAATTAACAAAATTATCGTTGCTCGCAACAACGGGGCGGCCAAATTAATTATGCAAATTGTTTATGTAATGCAAACAATTAATAAATTTATCGATCGCCCAAGCCATTTACATGCGGTCGCTTACGCTTTGAATCATCGCTTTATCATCGCATAATCGCTATTACGCATTAGGTTAAAATAATTTAACATAAACTAAGTACATTCGGTTCGTAAAAAGCGATAGCACGATGAACGCCGGTGATTATCGCTGGCTTCAATCTTATGCATAAACGATTAAAACATTTGAAAAACTAGATAAGGGCGCAAGAGTTATGCAGTATTATCCATTATCCATTTGAAATGACAAACCGCATTTCTCATTGAACCTTACTGTGAATACCCATTTCCTAAAGTTCATATCGGAAACTCTCCTCATCTGCAAGGCAAAATGATCTACACTCTAGAGAAATGAATTTTCGGTATGGATATTGTATCTCAACAAAGCGTAATAACCGTTCGTAATTCTCTTTGCAATTTTGTACATTCGAAAGCCCTATGCAATCCGATTCAAGGAAGATCGAGTGAAGCTTCTGAGTTTGTCTCCGCTCCATGGGCACCCATGGCGCCGGCATTCGGCTCTAAATCTTCGGGGGACCAGCGCCGGTCGGGCGCGACCAACTTTGGAAGAAGAGGAACAGAACCACGAAGTGCAGCTGCAGCTGTAAGTCGGGCGGAACATTAACGACATACCGCAGCCAGAGAGTAGCCCGTAGTATTACTCGACTAATCACTTTGTAACACGCTCGTAACAGCAAGTGAAAGAGAAAGAGGAAGGGAGGCAGAGAGGAAAGCTGGTTCCTTCGAGGTTGGCCAAGGCGAGCAAGAAGTGTACGAGCCCTGCTGGTGACTGTTTCATGGCAGTGGGTCGAGGGCCCTGGAAAGAGGTGAGACAGGCCAACAAACGGTGCCAAGTGCCAACTCCTCTTGTTAGGGAACAATTAAGAAATGCAGCACGCTGCAACTAGCGCCGCACGAACGCTGAAAGAGGAGCAGCGAATTTTCACGCACGTACGCGCACGCTATATACAAGCAAACAAGGAACAGCGGTTTTCGTATATACGTGTTCTTGTCTGGCTCTGTTAGAACGTGTCGACAATTAGAACTATTAGTCGCGGTGAGGATAATGAACCAGCAATCTGTGGAAACTTAATACAAGGAGTGTTTCGATGATTCGTACATTTTCGGACACGAGGAACGCGGCTGAGAGTTTATTAAGTAGTGCCTGCAATGTCTTACTACCGATAAAAATGAAATGAAAGATAATAAAGGTGGTGGAGTTAAAATTAGAAATATAGGTATTGTCTTGAAAAAAATATTTTAACGGTGTGCGTGCAAAATGTGCATGGAAATTCCATTTCGTTCAATATTCGACCCAATTAATTTCAGTATCGATGGGATCACGTTTGGTATGCAATACTCGAGATACAGATTCAGAAATATGTTTCATGTAAGAAGCTTTGTGGTATTTTTAAACAAGTGTATCGAGTTGATAATTTTGCTGCTGCTAGATATTAATTACAAGTTTTAGTGCATAACTAACCACGCAATATTATCCCAAATTTATCTTACATTGGCCAAACTTGCAAGCTTAATTAGAAACAAGGATAGACGGATCAGCATATTGTATGGGACTTCAGTTTGGTACTTGAGCGATAATGCAGTCTTCGTTAACCGTTGTTGGCCACCCACCTACATATATATTAGGTCATCCAGCTAGTATATACATACTACGAATAATTAAAAAAAATCGACGACCAAGTGAACATGTTCATTAAATTAAAAAGCCGCGAAACTTTCTAATCAGTTGGCGAATTCTAGCTATGTATGTACATCGACACATAATAATTTGCACTTTCAGTTCTGTTTGGTACATAACACGCTTTTTTTTAATTATTCGTCCACAAAACTATTTCATGTGCAACACTGACGTTGCCGCTTTCCGTGACGAATCCCAGGACCAATTACCGTCATCCTTATTGCACCTGGATGCAACCTGTGACACCTGTAAAGCTTCGCACGAAGCCTGTCCTGTCGAATGTAGCTGTATACGTTTTTCTGGCTATTCAAGCAGGGTTCCGGGTTCACAACGGCGACAACATGCTTCTGGTACGCTTGTACACCGGTATCAGATTTGATGGGACCATGCGGTCGTGTTACCAGAGCACAGGTCGTTACGAGGGACGATTGCAGCCCCTTTCGTTCGGCCATTACGAGGCATTAACTGGCCCTGTCGACTATTACCCCCGTGGCAACGGTTATAATACTTCTTTTCGCCCAACGATACCGCTGTTTTCAAGCAAGACCGGTTTCCAATCACCCTCTATTGCTAGGATTTTAGTCCACCCTCGCGTTATAATTCGTCGTCTCCGTTCTATCTTCGACTGGCACGAAAGTATATATATACGTATGTATAATAGACATAGGCTTGTCAGGTATAGACGAGCTTCGATCGTTGCCTCCCTCGAATCGTTACGGGTCGTTTTGGAAAATATAGCGAACAAACTTCCAACCCCATTGTATCGTGCCGCTCTACGGACATATGGCCTGTTACGGCGGGTTTTTATTAAATCGTTATCCGCGAAAGTGCGGAACGGGGTGCTGGGTGAATATATTGTTTATAGTAACTGACGGGTTAGGGGTTCAACCCTTTTTGTCGCAAAGAGCGAATACATACTACGACCTAGGAACTCGAGCAATTGATGAATATGAACGAAAATATTTTCTACAGCGTAATATCATTTACAATTGAATCAATTAAGCATTTAGTCATTATACAATAAATTCATTTCATATTAAACCAAAGTGTACTAATTTTCGCACCAGTATATTTCTATTTTTAAGATTTCTGAAGTTAAATGATTAATATTGGTTTAATGTCCAACCAATTGATTAATACGTTAAAGCAAGTTTATTTTATCTGTCTTCGTATGAGTCATATTGCAAGGCAATAATCCTTGAGAGGTTTTTTAAACCATCATCAGGTTGAATAACGAAACTATCTGAATGAAAGCGAGAGAAAGTTGCAGTAAGATGTGTGGATCCTGGCAGATGAGTAATATTGTTAAATGAGATATACCGAATTCGGCACGTCAAATAATGATGCGAAATGTTTTAAATGGAAAGTGCGCTGCCATTTCAATTACCGTAGTTTTTTCCTACAAAAGATATTCATAATACGAATCATGAATGCATGTTGAACAGTTCATTTGAATGTCTGACGAAATAGAAAGTAATTTCCAATAAACAAAATTTCTTATAAAAGTCAATTCCAAGGAGCAAATATAACACGAGCGACTATTATATAGCAAGTTTATTAGGTTCAAAAGGGGGGTGACGCACACGCAGTGAAAGACGTACCTGGAACCACGTTTGCAAAGTAATTAACCTTCCACGACGGCTGTTCGTGCTTAAGAAACGAGGCTGGCTTTCAACGGCTTCATTCTTCCTCGCATTGCAAAGTAATAATAAACTCGAAAGTCGTTAAGTTATATCGAGGCCCAATTACAGTGTAATAAAGCACAATTATATCCCTTCGCGCTCTTGACGAAACTTCTGTTACCGTCTGTCAGGGATTAATAGTCCCCTAGAATAGAAAAAGGCACAAGAAACAAAGATAATTGATCCCTTTCTTTCTTTCCACTTGCAGCACACGCTGTTGAAATGATTGCGTCCGTCAGTGCAATCTTATCGGGCCGTCAGAAAATGTATATCTTTTTTATGATTACCTCTTCATGAATATAACTTAATCTAGCATAAATGTATTCCATATGTAGACATATGAAATATTTGCATACCTTTACTTAGAATAAACAATAAACAACATTGCAAATAATTATTATTCCAACTCTACATACTGGAAGAGAACGGTTGTGTTTCAAAATATAAAAACAAGAGATTCTCGGGGAAAAGTTTAAATACATAGTTCCCCGGATAATTGCCCTGCCATTTACAATGAAAAGTTACCTTTGTAGCTTCATATTTCTTTTTATAAGCAGTTACGCTGTTTCTTCAGCAAAGAGAACAAGATCGAAATACATTTACACATATACGGTTGCCGTGCACAATTCTACAGTGATCTGTGATAGAAATTATACGTTAACCAGGAATACAATTTATATACTCTTACAGTTCTCCATGAAACTTTAATAACCTTTTCAAAACTTTGCGAACACTCGTCCACTCAAATATCCTAACTCAAAGTACATATATACAGTTCAATTAACCCTCGCCCCCTTGCAAACGGCAAACGATAATTAGAGCAAACTCGAACAAAGCAAAGAGTAATAAGAGGTACCGTTAGCCGCAATCGTGACGATACATCAGCACCCCGTTGCAACACCAGTCGACTCGAGATAGAAGTCATCGCGATTCCGCCTTTTCCTACGACTCGCAATCCTAATCGGTGCAATTTAAAACGCGCAGGACGCCCAGCTGCGCATAACGAGCGAGGAATCCCGCGCGTTCGAACGCACGCGATCGCCGGATAAACGAGCACGCGATTACTTTGACCGGTTAACAGGAGCGTTCCACGACGAAATCGTCGATACGAAATGGTAGAAGGACTTCTGTCTGCCAGCGTCCCTCGAGTGGCTGTTAAGTGTGTACGCGATACCTGACCCTCGCGGATCCCGTGGTAATTGCGTGCGATTTCCGCGACGTCGCCGCGGAGGCTGCTTTTTATTGCCGGTCGTTAGTGTAATTAGGTCCCAGCGAGAGGTTTCGTGCGGCCGTAGGCTCGTCGTAATCACGGGCAGACGTACATACGTGTATGCACGGGAAGCGGAAGCACGTCGTCGCGGCGATGGTTGACTGCGAAGGTACTATATAGTATGTATATTTATATGTATGTATACATAAACGACGACGTGTTTGTTACGTGGGCATGTAAGTTAAATAAATTACTACGCGCGCCACGTGCGTGGTGCTTCACAAATTTTCTGATAAGGGAACGCGACGACGTCCAGACGGTCCGTTGTAATTGGCTCCACGAGGGGCGACGGCTCCTGTGATGGAAAGCAGGAGTTGCACGGTGAAGATGGTTGGAGGTGGATTTTCAAGCCAGGGATTTGTTTTTGCGTTTTTTGTAAGAGCTTGTATGATACGCAGGAACAAGTTAGGGAGATGCACAGTAGTATATAAATATTGTAGTTAAGTGAAGTGTCATAAACATGGGGTTTGGATTGAAGTGCGTACTTGTGGCTAGTAGACTCGTGTAAGTGCTATACGAAAGGTTTGGAAGGAGGGATGCACAGGTCGAAGTGCTCCGAAATTGTAGACGCGTATCGATTGTACTTTAATACCACCATATAAGTAACATAAAGCGATCGTAAAGAATAGAAAAGAAGGAAACACCGTTGGTTAAAAACTCTAAAAACCTCCATAAGTCACACATTCCTGCACAGGCATACAGTGGCGGTCATAAGAAGCAGATTTCCAAAATTCACCCCCTTAAATCTAGTTCTGTATTCTACAACATTAATAGTATATATCACGGTACAAGATATACCACAGCATATCCTCTATAAATACTAAAAACCATGAGCCAGATCCACTCGGCGTTAGAGACGAGTGGATGTGGAAAAATGGAGCAAATTGATCGGGTCGACCTGAAAATACCAAGCACGAGCAGAATGGCAAGAGTGAGGGTGAGAATGCTCGTATCGCAGAGCTGTTAATAGCGGTTGTAACAATTTATTCAGCCGAGCGACGCGTGCCACGAAGAGAGCGCCTGATCCCCTACCAGGACAACCCCGCTTCGCTTCCAATATCGTCGCTCGAGATAACGCAAGATTCAATTTTACCTCTCTCTTGTATTAACGTCGTGCGAGGGAGGGTGAATGGGAAGATCTAAGATTCCAACGGCCAAGTAATATCGACTGTCTACCGGAAGTAAGGTGAGTAGGGGATGACTTCGAAAACGTGGAAAGATTTTACGAATGTTGGTACGATGGACTTCTTATTTCGACATTGAGTTTAATGAACGTTACTTTAGAAAGGATTGCCGACGTGTTGACAGAATATTACGTTCTGAAAGAAGTATTTGATAGTGAAATGTTTCGACACTAGAAACAATCTCTTAATGTTTGCTTTGAAAAAGAAATATTTGTGAAATATCGAACGGAACATTTTCGGAAGTGCTCGCATTACACGTGATTACGTGATCAAAAATGCAAATGCTGATATAAAACTCACCCCGCCAGCGTTATATCGCCGTTGCGCCTGGTCATTTTACATTTCTAGACATTTACACAATCAGTAGGGACATATTTTAAAACCAGAAGTATAAAGAAAGGCTTTAAACTCCACTCCCTTAACTTCGCCCCGAGAAACCTGTAAATACGAGTACGTACATAAACCTCGATATTCAAGGCACACTTTCCAAGCCCTTACTTTTAACAAGCACATAATCTATGCACGGGCAGACCCAAATCTAACTCTTTTCCATACAAACAGCACCCCACACCCCAATATATACTATCGCTGCATCACGAACACAAGCCAGAAATATTTTGCTCCTTAATCTTCCCGTAATTACACCGTTTACCTATCGCTCAGTTATTACATTAATCACAAACATTCATTGCATCAAAAATCGCGTCGCGCATAAATCATGCGCGAGATTAAATCTACGTGCCCCGTGCAACGTTCTATGGCCCGTTGGTAAACTTTCTATTGGGCCAGAATAATATCGTCGTGTCTCCAGAGAAGAATCTGTTTTAGTGCCGTCGCGCAAAGGCGGAAGCTTCCAGTCAAAGCACACTCGAACCGCGGGGTTGCGCCTGGAATGTAATACCGTCTAGTTTACAACGCGACGCAGCCAACGACTGCCATAAACCTAAGTCTTAAGGCGAAAGATTTTTCGCGCTGGTGGAAATAACGCGCAGCCAGCATTATTATTTCAGCGGAATCGCGGTCAGGCAAAACTTGCGCACTTTCGCAAGCGGCTTGTTCGACCGGCGTGTGTCTTCGGAGAGGAACTATTATAGTTTAAACGTTAACCTCGTTTCACGACGACGACATGCAGAAGCTTTCCGAACAAACCGAATCGCTTGAACGAAGAACGTTCCGTGTATTTTATAATTGCAAGTATTTTCGGACCTTTCGTCAAGAAGCGCTTTAAATAATTTCTCGTTACTCCGTAATATTTCACGAAAGCGTACAAAAAATTGCAAAGCAGAAAATTCGTTATTGCTTCGCGTTATCCTGGATGCTCGAAATATGATGCGCGAATGAAATTGATTACATCCGAAACGAACGCGATTATTGCACGATTAATTATTTTTTCGATTTAAGCACTTAACCATGCCTTCATATAAACAAAAAAACAGCACCAGGACGGTATCGAAAAATTGACGGAATATCACGCTTTTTTAACAACGGCACGCAAATCACTTGATCGGTGGGGATAACGTTCCATTATTTAGAGAGACGACTGAAGCTGTCCTCGTTTTCCAGAATACACGTTCGATAAAATAAAAAAGAATCACGGTCTACAATCACTGAAATCGTGTCGATGAGCTCGGGTTCACGCATTCATAAGTATTTTCCACGCCGCAGTGGAATCAAAGCTCTTTGTACACATACTTTCGGCGTGTGGGAAGAGGGTTCCCTCCTGGCTGACCGTCGGTCCGGGTGCAAAAATTTCATTAAAATTCTAGTCGACGATGGTGCTTTGTGGCTCGATGCGTATTTTCTCGTTCGTAAAAGCCTGCAGGGCAGTCGGCGGTAAAGGGTTACGCAATCTGATGTTCCTTTTTTTCAGCACGCTCATTACGCGAGCGCCTTAACCAGCTGGACGCGATAACGCGCGTTTCGCCTAAACATCCGGAACACCGCGCGCCACATTATATCCTCATTATCCTTTTTATCACCTGCTAGAATACCAACTCGTTTCACGGAATCGTTTTCTCCCGTCGGGCTTTGGTCGAGCACTTTCGCGCGTTTACACGCCGGCTACAAAGTGTTTTCCACGGGCATAAAGAGCAAGAGAGAGAGGAAGGGGTTCGGAGAAGCGGTACACGTGGGCGGGGAGGGAAAAGAAAAGGAGAGCACTCTCGAGGGTGACTGTAATCCTGTCGTTGGGATATCCGACAAGCACGATGTTACCCATCTCCGTCGTTCTGTTCGCCGTTGTCGTCGAGCTTCCGCTATCCAAGCCTTTTTGCTACGCCTTTCGTACACCGAACACGGAGCAAGCTTACATCGTGAGCAGATCCCGCTTAAAATAAGGAAAAGATACCACCTAATGCAGGTAAAGCTGCTCTAGATATCTCATCGTGGAAGCTGTCGCGGTGGTAGCACCTACAATTTGGATCGCGGTGCGCAACACGAAAACATTATACATATGTATTTGGTTCTACGTAGCGAACCACACAAGTCGATCTTTCCTCTATGTGTTAATTAATACACGCACCCAAGAATCCTTTGGTCTGGTTGAGTGTTAATTAGGGAAAATCATTTTTTAATTGTAACTCCCGCTCAAATTAGGAGAGATTGCCGGGAGCGGCCGGAAGCGTTTAATTTATTCCAATGGTTTTTGAAGCCGGCGAGGCGCGAGTAAATTTTTTTTCCGCTTCCATGCGAGGGTGCGGTCGAATTTGCAGCAGAACCGAGAGAAATAATATCTGTATAATTTTAAGTGGCGATTAAAACAACAATTCCTGCGCATGAAATTATTTCCCGGATAGCTGTTGCGGTCGACACGCAAGAGTTCGAATTAATAACAAATGCTTTCAGTGGGAAATTAAGGTTTCAAACTAATACAATATAAATGAATGTATGGGGTTGCTTTTAATTGATCAATGAGTTCAATATCACATACATACATATGTATAATACGAGATGTCGACCTAATACACCAAGAAAGGCATAAACGTCGTAAGGAACTATTGGAAAGAAAAAAAGCAATTCCAGAATGGAAACCTGCCAGTGTCGAGACTTAAGCGAAGCTTAATCCCGATTAATATCTTTTTGGTGCCCTCAAATCGACGAGTGATCTCGGTCGACTGACGTCGCCATCTTAAAACAGACTTACAACCATCCTCTGTAATCTATGGATTCCAGACCAGAGCATAGACGCCGTTTTGTTGCGTTTTCTTCATCGCTCTTTCCGTCTTCCTCCCTCGCCCTTCAAGGCTTCGTTCAACTTCCCGCAACCGCCAACCGCTCGTCTTTGCCAGTTCTTCCGCCGTTCAAGCTTTTTCCACGCTGCTCCGTTTCGTCGTGGGTCTCAAGAACTTCCAAGACGAACTTGCAGTTCCCGACCGATACAAAAACGTGGAGTCGCCGAGGCACGCGACTAATACATTTAAAAAAGCGCGTCGCCCTACACCGTCTCGCACCCTTGCCCTTTTTACCGAGCCCTGTCTGCTGAAAATTTCTCCCTCCAGGACTGAACCAGCAAGAAAAGTTGGCTAATGATTTCTCGGATGAATACGTGTCGCTGGCCAGGAGGTAACTCTTTCAACGGGATATTTCGAAGAAGGTTGCACAGGGCAACCTTTCAATGGGGATAATTCGACCGCGATGGAGCAGGCCGGGCCACGTCGAAAAGCTTCGAGGAACCGTGATCCAACTTCCGAAGCTCGCCAAGGAAAGTCAATGTCTGGGTATTCATGGGGGGGTTGGTCGAGACCACAGGAATGCGCGGCTTCGAATACCGCATGGCAGATGAGTCCCTGCCATCATCCTTCATTAGCCAGTCAGCCTTCGTTGGAAGTGTCCGAGAGGGTTAACGGATGAAACACCAGAACGAGATAGGAATGAAGGACAGTCGATGTGCCAGCTTTTAATCTTGGAAATCTTTAGGACGTTTGGTGACGACCAAAGGGAAATTCATCGACCTGTCGGCTGGTTCTCTAGTTTTCAGTCTTCTCAACTACCGCCCTTCTCTTCACCGTGGCTACTAACGCAAACATCATTCGTAGAAATCTGGGCAGAGCAAAGAAAGTATCCCGTCGAGCTTCTCGAGTTTACGGTCGATTTAAGGATTTACGCGGGGTAATTCAGCAGTCGAGACAAATCTTGGGCAAGAGCAAATGGAATGGGGGTGAAAGAACGAAGGAGAATAGAAAGAGAGAATGAAGAGAAGGCTCTCCTGTGCACGGACCAATTATCGAAGTCGGGGTCAGTTTTTTCGTTTATAGAATTTCGGGACCCTTTTGGGAAAAGTTCTACGACACGGTTCGTTAAATGGAGCAACTTCCGATTATGAACATTTTTTCATCCGACCGGTCTGCGAAGTTCCGAGCCGTTCGAGGGGCTGTCGTTCGATCGGCAATCGGGTTATTTTCGAAAACTACTTGGAGTTTTCCTTTATCAAAGGCTGTACTGGCCGTAAATACATCATAAAGATCCGATGAATTAATGGGGAACTTCTCTCTCGGCTTTATGAATACTGTCTGCGATTAATGGACACTTGTAAGTTATATCAGTTCAGAATAAGTCGTGTGATCAAGATGTCATAAGCATTAATATTTAAACTGGTAGGGAATATTTAAATTATGTCAATTGCATTCTTCACTGACGCGTATAATGGTTGAAAAATATCCAAAAGTCTTTAATATGTATTTTAGAATACATCATTCACTCCATCATTTTCCTACTGTGATCAAAATCTTTTTCAAGTTATATTTATATTACGTTACATTCTTTGCCAATTCACATAAGTATTTCAGTAGCCATCTAGTGTATGTAATTCTGTGTGGAAACTACGCGATTGTAGAGAGGAATCAGAAAATCAAAGGGGAGGAAAACGGCGGCCTCCGAAGTTAGATGCATTTCGCGTAAATTTCATTACACTTACGTCTGCGAATATACAGGCTGAACACGTTACACATCAAATATGCGTGTAAATTAGATCAATGGATCAGTTTGAGAAGCCCGTCGGAATTAATATCCGTTCTGCTAGCTACCACAGAGACTCGATACCGAAAGCTTGCGATTCACGATCGTATCGTGGTGTATACAGTCGCAGCCACAAATGCGGATTAAATTAACGTGCTGTTTGGTAGCTGAATAATAGAAAACTCCGACCTGCGGTTTTGCAATACATTTCAATTTATGTTCGACTGAAAAATAGACGTACACACTTCTATTCTCTATAGCTGCACCGTAAATTTATAATAATTCGTTCCAGAACTTCATTCGTTATAGGATGCATTGTACACGTGTACAGCCGAGCCTCTATAACTTCAAAACCTATATGGTAAACGACAATAGCATGCAAATATACGTACTATAAATTTAATTTATTATTATGTTTAAATTTTATACATTGCACGCGTGTGTAAATGCAAGACAAAATTAATGAAGAAGAGGAGAGCGAGGAGCTAACGATTAACTTGTTCGTTATGAGACACCCCACTGTATTTATACAACACACGGAAATCATAGCTATAAAAAACGGCGGTTTGCCATAGATTAGAAATAAGTAAAAAAGTCCCTTTACCAATATGAAGTACTTGGAAATAAAACCCAGGCTTAGGCACTGTCACTGCGCGCTATTAACATCGATTCCTCGGCAAAAATCGTAGCGCAATGGCTTTTTATCGCTCGGCTCGGGTTGCAATAATACGCGTGCAATAGGCTTTCACGGTATTTACATATCTTCAGTTACACCACTTAGCAGTAGGCAGGATGTGTAACGTCATACGTACTCCAAATGTACGATATAAGTTCGTTCAGTAGCAGATTAGACGTTCCGTTCGACACGCGAGGTCCAGGCTTCAGCATCGTTGTGACGAGAACCTGCAGCGACACAAACCCTCCGCCGAGAAACAACCGACGGCGATGGAGCAAGCAGCGTAGCAGTCGGGAACGAAACGGGTAACGCAGAAATTTTCGTTTCGCCTCTAGCGAAAACCGCCGTACGATTAAAGGGCGGCGGGAGACGAGAAACGGGAAATTCAACGAGGCTCGTGCTCCCCCCGGCTTCTGTATCAGCAATTCCGCGCGAAACGAGACGAAAAAGTGGCGCGCAAATTCGCATAACAAGGCGGACAACCGCGCAATTAAAATTACATTCGCGCGACCAAAGAAAGCGAGACGCGCGACCAAAGCGAAAAAAAAGTGGGAAAAAACACCGGCAGACAAGAATTTGGTGTGTCCTCTGTTCTGGAGCGGGCGTGCGGAAAAATTTCTCGCGAAAAGCCACCTCGTTCGCTTCGCACTCCACGCGAGAACGTGCAGCACACCGCCAGTGCAGTGACCACCACTCCTACGTGTACCACTACCCTGCCTCGCAAATACTTTTTCGTGCGCCCCTTCCGTACACAGAGACGCCTCTAAACACGCACTTTCCGTACGTAGCGTGTGCATATACACAGTACAGGGAGACGGGGAAAAACATATGTGCACGACGAAGAGGGAACGAGATAGAGGTCTGGCTCGGTGGTTCTCGACTGGCAGAGAGGCAGCCGAGCAACCAGCCATCCAGCCAGCCGGCTGGCCGACCAACCAACCAACCATTCCACATTCCATTCGACGGTTCTCTCTCCACCGGCACATAATGAAGTCAGTCCCGGCGTTCTAAGCCCCAGTAATATCGTGTGGCAGGGCCCTCCCCGAGATAATATTGGTGATGTATGCTAACGGGCTTTTCGGTACTGGGCTACGTCGTTTTTACATCCCTTTCGTACCGCGTGTCCTCCTAAATGATTTACAGCGAAAAAGAGTACGCACGGGGGGTGGGTCACTATCACCACCCGTCCTCCCTCTGGTGGTTGAAGAAAAAACACCGTCCCTTTAATGCCGCCCTCGGCCCCTACGGTGTGTGTACACCGTGGCGAAAAGTGTTTTTTACACGAGACCAGCGCAAATTCCGGGAGTAAACCGCCGGAGACTTCGTTAACCCTCGGCCACCGAGGTGTCTGCGGGGTCGTCTTTTTTTAACTAACGGCCGACAAGAGAGCGTGGAATGTTTGAAAGTTGGCGATTTATGCGAGGTGGAAGCTGTATTGTTTGGGGAGGCCAGGCACCGCCGGTATTTAGAATGGCCAGTAGAGGTGAAACTCATAATATTATTTAATGAAACGGTATTTACGTGGCGTTAACGACACACCGTTTCGCGGAATTTCACGACGAGTGCACGCCGACACGTGGCGGCATAGTGAATTTGTTAACGTGGTATATTCAATGAAAAGTGCGTGGGGCATTGTCATTCAGACGGTATCGAATACGTCAGATCGATATTGCTCCATGATCCAATGTGTATAGCTTCCGGGTTTAACTTTGGTATTTTAGTTCGCGACAAGTGGTCGAGTAGAACGCTCCCGCGTTCCCAGAAAATCTTCCCAATTGGAATGTATATAGAACTTCCAGTGGATTTAAGGAAAGGTTAACAAACTGTGTACGCTGCTGATGAATTCTGTACGCGAGTCGATAAACAGGAAAGCTTGAACTGAAACTTTAACTTCGCGAAGGAGAGCTAGGGGATTTTTCCAACTTCTACAAGACAAGAATATTTCGTTTTGTGTAGCGCCAAATGGTCAAGACATTTTTTGCTCCACTTCCGACGTTCTTTAAATTCAATTCTTCGTGCCTGCGATGTTCCGTTTGGCGAAGCTACTTCCAAACACTTCGGGGTACTTTAATACGATTTCGAATCTTCTTTGAATCATGAGAAATCACGTTCCAGTCCTGGGAAACTTTCCGTCACGTAGCGAGAATTCGTTGAAAATACTTAAAGCGGAATTCATTTTGTTTCGTGTACCCATATACTTATGAGGGCTAGAAAAACCTTCAGTCTCGGCAAATACTCAGCGTATACACATTGCTCAAAAAGATAAGTACTTATCGATGTAACCATCGCGAATCAATCCTTCCAATTAATACTCCGCAATGATTTCTTTTCTACCCAAGACAAAAAGAAGATTCGAAATAATTTCGGGGAACTTTCGCCTCGAAAAAATATGTACAAAAAATTCAATTTACTCGGCACAGTAAATTCGACACAAAACTATGTACATATATGTATGTATGTACTTTCTAAGTCGGACGAACTTATCAGTAAACCTACAAGGAACGTCTCCATCCATGTAAACACGATCATTTCCTCGAACACGTACCCACCTGTCCGTTATCTACTCATAAGTAAATATCGTCCAGGTCGATTCGGATAAGAATGTAGGGAGAGACGGCTTGGAGAATTCCTACCTTTATGATGCCTGAGATGAGAGCGTCCGCAACAAGGTTGCTCGAAGTACGCGTGGCCAGGATGCGCACCGGCAGGTCTGCCTGCATTGCTCGATCCTAGGAACAGTCCCAAGACAGCTGCGAGAACAGCTGCTTTGACCAGGAGCAACATAGCATCCGGTAGTCTTCGTCGTTCCATCCTCAATCACGGCTCGTACGACGAAAGATTCACGGCGAACTAAACTGGATAATCCAGATACAAACCGGGCGATTTGTAAACACTGTCAACGTTAATCGACCGGGAGAATTCCACTACGCCGTGTACTGGTTCGGAGCCGAAATTTGCAAATTCTTGTGCATCCACGGGGAAACAGCTGAGATCGGGGCTGGTTGGAAACGTGGTGTTTCACGAGCTGGCCTTGGTCAACACCGTGCCACACTATGTTCACGGTGTGGTTGTTGCCCTTTGCCGTTAGCAATGCGCTGACGGACGTTCACCGATGCTACGAGTCTCGTTTTCACTGTCGGTCTCCCTGCCAACGAACTACCTTCTCTCTTTGACACGCACACGCCAGGTATACGCAAACCGACGAGGTAGAAACTGAACCGCGTGCAGCGCTTCCTTCTCGCTCTCTACCACTTTGGCCGCTTCGTTCTCCGTTTCTCGGCCAACACCTTCAGCACTGTACCTTCGAGGACAAAGGAATTCTTCCTGCGGCTCTCTTTCCTGCTCCAAGAACGACAAGGCAGTACCTGGTGTCCTTATAATCTTGCCCGGCTGCAGGTAGCGAGCCTTGAAAAAGGGACTTGCGGGGCGCACACTGGATGCAAGGACTGAACGATATCGAGCAATGCAGTCGTTCAATTTCGCACTTTCCTTTTCATTTATTTTCTTCCTGTTTTAGCAATTACGTTCTGTGGCACACGCGAGTCAACGTCACAAGGGTAACAAAGAATAACTTCGATAACTGACGTGAATAGGAACATCACCGCGTCACTGTTCAAGACTCTTATCTATGGCAAACGTTTAAAAATTCATCAATCCCTATGGACGTAAAGCCTTGTCACTGACGTCCCTGGTATACTTTCGTTTGCGTCATATCACGTCACTGTCGAACAATACAATCGCGAACAATCATTTTATCGTGAAACGCGGATAAGGAAACGTATGCGCGGGTTACGGCCAATCAACCGAGAAAATCGTGGGCAAACTAAATATAAAGAGCGCGTCGCTCTACGTCACATCTGTTGCTCGCCCCACGATCGCGTCTTCAGATCCAACTCCATTTACAAAAGGCAAGCTTTTCTTAATGCTGAGTGCACTATGATTGTCGAACAGACGACTCTCCGAATGACTGTCACAACATGGTCTCGGTTTCACTAACAGTTCGGTCGAGATAGGACACGCGTATCACGATAGCTTCCTCGTAATAAACCGGAGCGTTACAAGAGACGCGAGCTATATAAACCTGCCTCTATGGAGGCCGCGGCACGACTGTACCCTCGAGCGTGAGTTGCCGCGTTCACAGGCGGTCGGGCCAGTTCGGCAAGCTTCGGCACAACTCGGCAAGCGCTGCTCGTGCTTCGCGATTCTATCCGCGCTAGTTTCTTCCAATCCGAATCACTTGACTACGGGTTCGAACGAACAGCCGAAGAAGAGTCACCCCTGATATTTCTCTTAACCCTCACCCCAGGCGGGGGGTACTTTTTATAGCTCCTATGAAAAATTTTCGAGCATGCGGGACCAATACGGACACCAATGGAACGGCTGCTCGGGGTTCAACTCACCGGAATTGCACTTTCGTAGAAAAGACTTGAATTATGGACTGCTCCCGACTTATCCGTAAAACCCCGTAATCCGTACTCTATTAGACATTCTTTTTTTTTGTGTCGAGTGCACATCTGAAGTGCTTTACCCCATCTTATGGAGTATAGTTCGTTCAATCACTGAAATGCATTTATGTTCTTTGTGTTCTTGACGTCGGTTTTAGCCCTTTTCTGAGCATTTTTTGTTTAAATCAGAACGCTGCTTCCTATTAGCCATTTGCACATATTGGTTGATAATCTTTTAACTACGTTATATATTTTGGGCAAGTCAAAATACATAAACGTGTAACAGGTACGTAATTCCGGTACTTTTACGAATCCCGGCATATTCTTTGACACAGATATTTTCGAAGGTACGTAGTTTAAGATAATGCAACAAAAACATAATAGATTTTTTCAATGTTTAAAACACAAATATGAACCCTCTTAACATTAGGAGAACATACACACTGTGATCTATCGATCGCGTTTAATGGGATACTACAACGGAATTGTTATGATTGGCTTGTAATAATTAATTATTTGATGCATGTTTGAGGGGAACAGCATTATTTAATAAAGACCATTAAACTTACGTATAGCAGACTTTACACGAACGACAAATCTGCAATGCCTACTTCAATACGAAATAGCGTACGAAAAATTGCACCTTGCTAAAATCGATACACTCAGAAATTTGTCTCCAGTTCGATCACAGCGAATCGTTCCTCTCATCTCCCTGCCAAATCTATATTCCAAGTCGAGAGCGTTATAGTATTATCGAGGCCGATTCGAGTGCGCAGCAGTCAGCACTCGAGTTTAACGAAATCAATGTATCGAAACATGTCGTAACGTATTCCCTGGAGGGTCGAAGGCAAAATTCAGAGCCCCTCGAAAAGCGTGGCACGCCATCAACGTCGTCATCATCGACGTATACCCTGAAGGAGAGCGTGCAGGCGTTCATCCATCGTGGAACACGAACCGAGAAGCGGATTGTATGAATAAGTCGATATGCTAATGTAAAAACCCTCGAAGTTAGCTGAGCCAAGGTTCAGCCGACGGGCAAAGAAAGTTGCGAGGCATATCCGGCCCGTTTCAGTACCTTACAAAGTGTTCAACGAGCAAGCGCGAAAGAAGAGACAATTTCGCATCATGTAACGTCCACGGTGCCACCATTACCACCGTGTTTGATACAGACCACTTCCTTTCTTGTCTCCCCAAAGAGGGGAAGAGGGAGAGAGGGAGAGAGAGATGAGGATCTTACAGGACGTAAGGGAAGTTGTAAGAATTTTAGAACAAAGGAAGAGAGATGAGTGCTTGCAGTAGTCTGGCGTTTCTTAACTCTCTCTTTTCCCTTGTCTTCAGGCCACGGACGAGAAACTAGTCGGTTTCTGCGATCAACAAATCTACCAGCCGCTATCCAATTTCATTGAAATAGTTTAGAATTGCATGAGCCACCCCTATTCTACTCCCTTTGTCGTTTCTTACCCAGCCACGAAAACTTCTCTTTCGTGTGGGCTCTAAGCGCCCAGCGTTCAACCCTTTCTTCGTCTCGAAAGAACCGGCAAATCACTGGAAAAACCGTTCGTAAACCGTAAACGTTGTGCGTCCGGAATATATACTGCCAGCATACGACGAGAGCAGACATCAGACGTGAGCAAGTCCCGTTCTTACAAATATCCGCGAGGCAAGAAGTCTGTCGAATAAGTGACGAAGAAATCGACCAACGTCGTTTGTGCTAACTTTCCCGGGCAAGTGGTAACTTCAGGATAAGACGCTGGAGTATCTATCATGCTTATGCTTGATGTAGATACATACATGAACGAAAGGAATGCTGCAAATGTGTGTTTGTTTGAAATTACTATTTGACAAAATTTTACAATAGGCAATCTTGTAATAGTTTCCAAATAAATACTTAAACTGTCAAGTACTAACCTACTATTATCAAGGTTCCTCGTTGTCAGTCATTATCAACTTCCACTAATTCCACTGATTGTCAACGCAGTAACATATAGATCGTCTACTAAGAATATTTCTACCAGGATATGTATTTCTAAATCCTTTCGTCGCTGAAAATATTTCACATCGAGGCGAAAAGTATTTCCTAAAGTACACACAAAATCGAAGCGACGAAAATTCGACGTACATGTACGTGATAACAACTATCGTTCTGCAATCCAACGTGATCGAACATCTGCAAAGCAGCAAACGGCGACCTAGCGGCTTTCGCGTAAGAGCACGTATAATACAGCCTGTCATGTTTATGCGAGTGACATATCCGAGAGAATACGGCATTCTAACTTAGGAACTTCTTAGGAACGGTTCAGCTTGAATAAGAAAGAAGGTATGTATTATTATGTCGGTTAGCTGTCTCGCAGCATTCATTGCTGGACAGTCTTTCGTGATGCAGTTGCTGTGGAGGGGGGGTTGCTTCGTGAATTTCGCAGCGCCTGGCTAAATTTCACCAAGTTCCCATAGAAGTTCTGACTTATGGAACGACAGAGGCCTGAATGGACCTCCGTGTAAGGCAGAACACGCGATTTAAAGTGGGAGGGGTTGGTAAGTTTTGGCAAAGTTAAGTTGCCGTTTAATGTCTCGTGTTTGATTTATGGAAGTGTGAAACGCAGTTAATAGGTTGTCACCCTTGGGACAAAGAAATAAAGTTCGTTCCCTTCGTTTCTACAAATATTCGCACAAGTTGATTATTAGTTGTATAGAACAGTGTATAAATGCCCAGTGATTAGAAAGCGCTAAAAGTTCTATCAAATGTTCCGTAACAATTTGCCATTTGTCTACCTATATTGATCCATCGATACAGCAGCTATCCATCTTAGACAGTACATGTACATATGTATATACATAGAAACCCACGTGGCATTCAAGTTCATTCGGCTGGATCACGTAATAGTGTTATCTCAGTGCCGACTTAAGGATTGTAAGCAGCAGTGGAAATTGAAGGTGTTTAATCAAATTGAACTTTAAAGCGGTTTATATGTCGAAAAATTTTGATTTTCTTTACACTTCAATTCCACGCGAGAGGGGTGATTAAACGACAAATGTCGAGAAGAGTACGGTTGAAGCGTTAACCGCGTATATCTATAATCGTGTCCCAAATAAAACGATTTCGTTCTCGTTCGGGTCGGCATTTTCAAAGAAAATATTTTTACGTTATTTCCATGTTCACCCCGTTCCCACCTCACGATTCAATGACACCCGCGAAACCGTAAAAATCCGTGGTATTAAGCGATCTCCCGCGCACCGCGATAGCGGATCAATTGGAGAAAGGGACGATCGAACGCGTATTCTTGCTACTTCGGACACAATGGATTTCTTCATTATTTCCGCTTCAGCAGGGACAAATGTCTGGCTGATCGTAAAAAGAGCGGCCGCGCGATCGCCACCCGTTCGTAAGATATTAAATATTCAAGGATGTCAAATCAGGTCCACATTATCCTCTTATTCCGCGGAGGTACTTTTGCGCCTTTGAAGCTGCTACGCTTCGTCGCGCCTGAGGCGTAAATCGGCAGATCCCTTTTTAGAACGTACTAATCGAAAATATTTGCCAGCAGTGAAGATCAACAAAATCCGCCATGCAGAGGGACGAAAAGGAACGAAAATAGGGCGGAAAAAAGGGAACATTTCTTTCACGTTTCGTTCCGCTATCAGGGGGAAGACATTTTCGTCTTTACCTCTTGTTTTAAAATACACTTCCACGTTTTCTCCCCAACTGGCGGTACGTCCTCCCGTGACACTCTAATTTCACTGACTCTACGTCTCTGCCACCACTGTAATATTTTACATTGTAAATAAAAACGATTTAGGCGAGACAGAGGGAACAGATCTCTTGGCAGAATTAAGCAGGCAGCACATCCATCGGGTGCAAAAAGAAAGATAAAAAAGGCAAAGAGAGAGGACTACAAAATTCAACAATTACGCCGACCCAATTTCCCCCATTTTTAATCGTTGGACGTTGTAACGCGTCACATAGGGATGAAATATTAACGCCCTTTCGCGCCGCTTCTTCAACACGAAGAAGTACAATTCAGGGTAATCATTAGATCGTCATTACGAGCTCTAATTGCGACAAACTAACCGTCGCAACAGCCCCTCGACATCGATCCATGCCTCGAAAAGCAACGTTCTCATCCAGTCATGTGCACGCGAGCATACCGCTGGCAAGTTGATTGCACCAGACTTTTTATTATTCCGACCTATCCCTTTCAACCGGGAAACACTGAATTCGCGTTTATCCACGGAATAATCGAGGCTCGTACACGGCATGATACCCCAGTTCTTCTATAGACCCAGCGTTTCCCTTCCTCTGCCCTTTTCTGCTCTTTTCTTTTTTCCGCCTGGAAACATCGGACAGCCAACAGACCACTAAATTATACCCAATATCCACACGGCGTAACCATCACTTATCCTTGCGGCGAAACGCATGGTACAGGAGAGCATCGGGTGCTCATCATCTCGTTCGTGAAGTCGAGGAGAAGAATCCTACGATTCTTCACCGCAGGCTTCGGCTAATGTCTTACTTTGCCACCCGAGCTTCGCGCTGGTGTTCTTTTATTCGGCAAAATCCACTTAGCCTCGCGTTTCCTACCCGCACGGACGCGGATCAAATTAGGACATCAAAGAGGGAGAAGCAATTTCCAAAAGGTATACCAAAAGGATGATCTCATTTAATTTCCCTCTCCAGACCTTGGAACACAACGGCTACAAACAGAGGGGTGTATTTCGCGTTCTCGAGGAACGTGTTTTCCCTTTGATTTCCCGGAACCGAGGATCCACTACTAATCTATGTGGAAAAATTGGCCCTCTTGGGAAATTGGACGATTGATGGTTTTCAATTGTTCGGCTTGGATTGAAGGGAAAATTACCGCGTTGTCGAACAATTTGTAAGCGCAGCAATGCTCGTTTGCCGAGCAACCGACACAATATCCGACAGGTTAGCCTGCTATTGTTGGAATAAATCACGAAAATGGCTTGACATTAAATGGCGAGAATAAATAACTCTTAAACAATACTATACCCCCGTAGCGTTGTATTCAACAATTCGGCCTTTCACTTTAAAACACTTTCATGAAATGTTCACGTACAGTCGAAACGAAAGGGTTTTGTTACTGTTCGCATGAATGTCGCAATAATAATCGAAATTTGATAGGGGTCAGAATTCTAAACTTCGTCCACCAGCCACTCTTTTAACACGCACAACCCTTGAGCATGGCTGCAAGCCTCCCCGCGAAGCTATTAAATTTGAATAAACACGAAATGGGTTTCGCGTTTTGCTGCGTGTCACTCACAGAAACACGTTCCGGACGATCCCCCTCCGCATAATTGTCTCCATCACGAAGAAAAATATATTTCCTCTTTTAAATAATCGTTTGCCACCCCCTCCGTCACGCCCCCCACTACGACAACGAGCTCCCGTGCTGTTTGAAAGCCGCGAGTAAACAATCCAAACAGCTGATCGATTCCGTGTCGAGGGGAAAATTACTTTTCGGTACACAGGAACGCGGCTCGCTCTCCCGAACAGCTAAACGAATCACGATCAAAGGGATTCAGCCGATAGAGGTGCGCGAAATTGTGCCAAGGTACGCGGTTGGTCGACGAGCGTGGCAGTCATTCAATAACGATAAAAGGATCCCGGGAACCTTCTTCAAGTGTTCTCAACAGTGTCGTATCTCATTGCGGTCTAATCCGTGGGACGGCTTTAATAGTCACGACGACCTGGTCGGTGTAACGTGGGGTTCAACGGAGCGGTTTCAAGGGCGCAGGAACTAGGAGGCAGGTGCACGGTCTACGTGGTTACCTTTCTGTCAGGTTGAAGAGGCCCGAAGGCGGAGTAGGAAGGAACGGAAGGCCGTGATAGGCGAAAGGGGCAGAGGCTGGTCTGTTCGAGGTGTAATCATCAAAGTGACCCACACCCTGTTAAACGGCTCACACCTCGATCACAGACAAGCAAGCCCGAGCGGTAGCCGCTGAGTGATACGAAGGCTGCCGGCGTAGGGTGTCACGGTGGATTTAATTAATGCAATTTAGCATCCATCCATCATCTCTCGCGTTTTTGCGCTAACGAGGGCCGTCAGCGTTGGCCGCTGTCGCCGTTGCGTTGCTCCCGGAGGAGAACCACGGGGGACTTTGATGACGAGCAAGCCTCTCGATTATATCGACACCTAGACCGTCCTGATGCCAGCGTTCCCTCCTTCTGTGCCCCAGACTCTGTCTGCCCACCGCTCGCCTAGCGAAACGGGGGCTTTACGGTCACCCGCCCGTATTAAACTCTTTCTTGATTACGGAAGGCGTACGGTAACCCAGTATCTTGGTGTGTAGATGGATGTGTGCGTGTGTGCGCGTGTGTGAGTGTGTACGAGTATGGGAGAGACAGTTAATATGGGCGACAGCTGCCGATACATCCCCCGTATCGATGCGATAGACGTCCCGGGATAATAATAAAAATATTAGATGGTGAAAAAAAGACGGCTCGAAGAGGAGCACTTTCTCTCGTCGCGTTCTTGCACGGATTGACAGCGTGGTCAGGCTGTCAGTGAACACCGGACGCAAGCTGAACCGAGTCTGAAAGAGATGGATCATGCACCCACCCGTGATGAAACGAGGGTCGTAGAGCGTCGCAACAGTGGTGCAAAATCCCCAAAACGTGGCAAAAATTCGTTTCTTGGAAACCTCATTTTAAAAAATTTGTACTGCAATATTGAAATACGTCGATCATAGATTATAATATATGTAACTTGAAACGAGAAACTGACATTAAAAACAACTGCGATATATGTTCTTGAAGACAAAATTTTTCTTCATTCTTTGTTGTTTTTTAGTATAATCCTTGATTTTTTCAACTTTTGTCAATTAGATATTTTTTAGCGCGATAAGTACCTTACTTTAAAATAAAAAATTAAAACAAAATATAAAGTTGAAAGCCAATTATTAATATTTTTGTTTATAACCAAGGCCCCTTATGTCCCATAAAAATTTTGTTTGTTGAAAACTGGACGTAAATACGATCATTCTAGACTAAAAAAATCTTGCAACTTTTTGCGACTTTAATAGAAATAAGGTCCCAAAGGTGATGAAAAACGTGAATCTATTCAAATAAGCAGCAAATTTTCATGTGCATATGTATTTCTTAAGAAGTAGTTGCTACGATTTAAAGACTAATATTAAGGAAATTATTAACATTTTAGCCCAGTTTATATACCTAAGAGGATCGATACTTATGTACATATGTCATAAACTTCCAGCGTTATTTTGGAGGATTTGCAACGTTGTGACGTTGGGTTTCTTGTTGTGACCCTCTCCGTGCAATTGCCACCGCTTGGATAACGGTTTCATAAAAGCGTTTGGCGAGTATAGCGACTTTATTGGGAAATGTAATCGATGTGGACGACGTGGAAACGTTTAACGTGGAAGGTATCCGCGCATTCGTCAATGAAACGATTTTGATGTAACTAATATTGTATGGGTATTATCACTATGAAGATATGGTTATATACATTTGTATAAACCATACTTAAAATAATCTATGGCAATGTAGATGTATTTAAATAAGAGGAAGAAAGACGTGAACCGGTAACGCCCAATTTTAAATCCATTAAAAATTCACAGCTTCTGCAAGCGCTGGAAGACACGGCAAGAATTTAAAAAATTGCGAGCTTCGGACATGGAATTTGCAGCAATGATTTAAGAAATCTAGAAAACAATTTGGACCGTCGCAATTGTCATTAGAAGTTTGGCTATAAAATTGTCAGCAGCTAACAATACGCCTACATACAGAGAATAACTTTTAAAGGCGCATGATATAGTTTATATAAACGCAACGCCTACAAAAATAGGGACAATTATTTAATGTAAAGTAAGAAATTACATTATTTATGGGACAGCCTAATAGTTTGCCTTTCTGAGTCGAAATGTGAGTCAGCAATGTTATGGTCGTTTTGTAATAACGCCAATGGGAATTCCTGCACGAAGTGGAAATCCATCACAAGCAAATTAGAACACGGGAAGTGTAGATCGTACTGCGATCTAATGTGTGTTTGTTCTACACAGAATCTGGAACGGGAAATAGAACTTGGATTGGTGTAATCGTACGAGTAGGAGCCAGCTCATCGACCGGAATCGTTCTCGATAAGGTGAACGAGAAGGAATCTTCCTCTGGACGTGGCTCGAGCAAAGCGTAGAAGTGATGGCGATCGCGAACAACCACATGCAATAAGTGAGTCAAGAAAAGGAGAGTTTCCAAACACGTGAACAAGATTACTGGAGGAGGAACTGTGGCTATCATGTTCTGGAATAATGGTAACGAAGAAATAGGTCTCCTTTTCTAAATTACGTTCGTAAAGTTATATCCCTTAGTTATTACCCCTTTATATAGAGGGACGAATACCCTCTCATTCGATTATCTTACAATCGATTGTTAACAATTTTCTTATTATTTTGCAATATACATATGTACAAGAAAGTAACACATTTCTTGTCGCAATTCAATTATTATATTTCAAATATATACCATTTTCTTAATATTGTACGAAAATTAAAATCTGGTATCGTCAATGCCAAACGTTTGTACCGTGAAAACGCTAGATCGCTGATAGGAATTTTGAGACGGTGCATTGAATTTGTGAACAAAATTTCAGTAAGATAACTTTTATTTTTATTCTTTAACGATGTCAACTACAATTTTTGTGTAATATTATTATATACGTATATCTATCACAGATACCTCCCATTGTTAGTTAACGTGGTATGTGTATCGATAAAGGTATATCGTTAATGAGAAACATTCTATTTGAATAGTAGAGTCTTGTAATTTTGTGGCGACGTAATAAAAGAGACGAATATATTGGACAGGAATTGATAATATTGGAACAAAGTAAGCGAACTGTAAACGCTTTAAAAGTTACAAAAGATTCAACTGATATTTTTATTAAATAGTTCGTTCGAAATCATGCTCACGATTGCGCTGCAAAAGGGTACCGATATATTTTCCATGCTAACATACAATAATACGAGTATGACGTTCAGGACGACTTTATTGTAAAAAATATGGGTGTATGTATATGGCTTTGTTTTACTGCAAATGTTTATACGTTTCAAAGAAACGTCATACGCAAATGTGCATGTCTAAATTTTTGATACTTAAAAACTATTTATATGAACATTGAGTTATGACATTCATTATACAATTGCACCACAATTCAAGTTACGTTTTGGTCTCGTCTTCTATAATTATTTCACCCATGACGTTCTTAACGCGACGACGATATTGATTTCAGTGCTTCTGTCGGAATCTTAAAGAACAGTTATAAATGAACTGTAACAGGTAGTCGCGAACAAAGGCGAACATCGGAAAATAAATACACAACTAATACACAAATAATACACAACTACACGAGAGAAACGAAACTCGATGTCAAAACCAATTAACAAAATTGAAGATCACACATTTCAAGAAACCCTATGTTGCAGTTTGACACTTGATGTATCAACTGTCCACGCGGGTCCCAACAATATCCACAGGGAACAGCTGTCACGGAAATAAGTCGCAGAGATCGACGTTATAGGGTGACACGATAATTGACATTAGCCAATACCAAAAAGAGAAATCGCGGAATTGCAAATCATTACTCTTTTTAATCCAATACTCCTGTCCATCCAGTAAATGAAACCTAATTACTATCCACGCGAGACCGAAACGCCGAACTGATTTATCATCTGAGCACACCATTGAGTCGCCTCTGGTGTCGTTTACCCCTTGCATCCTTCCTCAAAGCGTTAATGCAACGCATCGGCGTATACGAGGTGTGTAAATTAAGTAATGAGACTGGCAACGTAGTATTCGAACGATCAACACTAGGGACGCGGGAGTTGGAGGGGCGATTGGTGAACGTGTGATACGCATTTAGTACGAGTTTGAACTCGCTAGAGTCTTTTGGTTGTCCGTAGCGATTTTTTTCGTGGAACAGTTTTTTCTAGTGCGTTCTAAAAATGAGTGACATCAATTTCGAGCAACGGTGTGCTATCAGGTTTTGTTTCAGGCTCGGGCACAGTGCAATGGAAACTTTTGCAAAACTTCAGCAGGCCTACGGAGACAATGTTTTGTCAAGGGCCCAGGTTTTTCGGTGGTTTAAGGCATTTTCAGAAGGAAGAGAGTCGTTTGAAGATGAACCACGGAGCGGAAGACCTTCATCTTCAAGAACCGATGAAAATGTCCACAGAATCCGGGATCTTGTGCGTTCAGATCGTCGGTTGACTGTCAGAATGATCGGGGAAGAGTTGAATTTGACTCACACCACCGTTCATCAGATTTTGGCAACTGGGTGTTGCATCATGACAATGCGCCTTGTCACACAGCAATTTCGATAAACGAGTTTTTGGCCAGTTAAAACATTTCTGTGGCTCCTCAGCCTCCTTATTCGCCTGACTTGAGTCCTTGTGACTTTTTCCTCTTCCCGAGATTGAAAAATCACCTCAAGGGACGTCATTTTGGGACACTCGAATACATTGAAGCGGCTGTAACCGACCAGCTGAAAGCTATTCCAGTATCCGAGTTCCAGCACTGCTATGAGGAATGGAAGAACCGTCTCCAGCGCTGTGTGGCTTCCCAAGGAAGTTATTTTGAGGGAGACAATAATGAATTGTAATTCTATTCGAATAAAAAAATTGAAAAAAATCAGTCTCATTACTTAATTTACACACCTCGTATATTTGCATCCTGACACCTTGTCATTTTTCACCAGCATCGACGGGATCGATAATCGCGTCAACGACCGTGTTAAGCAGCGTTTAGCGGGCGGTGTGTACATTTTTCACGGCGGCATGCTTACCGCGGGACTGACGATCACGTTCAATGAATGTAGCTTAATTGGCGGGCGAGGCCTCCGTAATTATATAGCTGATTGTCGATGCGCCCATCGACGGACGACCGCCATCTGCATTACCAGTGATTACAGTGATGGCCGTTCGAAGCGATCGAGCTGCACCGTCGCGTATTCCTCTGCCCTCGATAGACGGCTAATTCGACCTGATTATACATTCCGTTTCAGGGGATTCGGCCAGTAGTGCATTTTTCACGAGCAGCTAACCGAACTAATTAGTCAGCAGGTTGGCAGGCAACCGGAATAAACGGGCTATCGTAAAAAGCGTTTTGAGCTGGCTGAGTTGAATCGATGGGTGTCTGCGAGATAACCGTGGTCTTGCGAACCCTCGAGACGTCAATTATTCGCGTCAACCGGGAAAACGAAAAATCTCATCGAGGTACAATCGAGACTATAGGAATGGCCAACTCCTATGCTGGTATAAATACAAAGGGGAAGCTGGCAGGGACCTTTGGCTATGATTTTTTCTTCTCTTTGTATGACGGTAATTGGGAAATCTGATCGCAGTGACGCAGGAAGGTAATGAGATTAGCTTAAAGGGAGAGTTTGATGTCGTGTTAGTATGAGTGATTGGAGTGTGGAGAGTTTGACTGTTGTATTTATATGAGATTTGCTTTTGTATTTTGGGACGAAGAATTTTTGATTTCATAGTAAGGGTAAAATGGTTTGTGCGGATAGATTCAATTATTAGTATCCTACTTTTGCGTGAATGAACTACTGTTCCAAAAAAACTTTTAAGATAAGGTAGCAATATTATATTATTTATATAATTGTTCAATTGTATAATAAAAAGTAATTTTCCCAAATGAAATGGTTATTGAAATCCGGCACGTTTGCGAACGATCCGTTTGTCCTAATGCAGGAACATTAATTCCAAGCCGCAGTGTAGCGCGCACACATACACACGCCCGAAACAATTGCTTTTAATTGCATCGTCCGACCGGTTAATTGTCTAGACAACGGAGCTTGATTGAAGGCGTTGCGGTGAAACGAACAGAGACAGTAATGATTCTCATACTTTTCTTCGCTCTCCAAGTCGGCCGTAATATTGTTAAGGACACCGATACTGAATAATTTATACTGAAATATGCATAAAAAAGAATCTTTACTTCGTTTCAATGAACGCTTCGTCCAGATAGTTTCGTTCCGTAATTTTGCCGAATATACATAATCTGACCGAAAAAGAGGCGACAAAAATATATGTACAGCGGAACGGCATTCACTGAATATTCAGAGTTGAAAATCTGCGCGACATATTTCCATACAGAATGTCGATGGAAAATAATTGTTTTTTCAAATAATTCGAAACAGTATCTTCTCTAAGCTTACATTCATTTCGACGTTCTGTCGAATTCAATTTCGCCGAGATATTCGATATAAAATGTTCCCTACCAATCGATTCCGAAACAATAACTCGACATTATACAAATCAAACGGCGATATTCATGAGCCGAATGTCAGAGGGGTGAGATATAATTGCATCAGCGGTACATCCCGAACTACACCAAAGCTACCTCCTACGAAACCCTTCGTCGTTTCCATTCCTGCCGGATAATCAGTCCTATTTTACGAGCCTCCGCCCCCATTGTCGACGCAATTTCGTTAACTCTCGCGTCTACGCTGAAAATTTCGCGCAAGGTGCAAAGTGCTCCATATAAAACAAAAATACAGGCAGAAAGTGCTGCGAACTACAATTTAAGTAAGTTTTCCTGGACGTGTCGAATTGAATTTTGTCTGCAGGAGCGAAACTGAGCGGTGGCAAAATCGATAAATAAAAATGGAACGCGTGTCAGCGAAGCGTGGAATAAAATGTGTGTACCTACATGAGCAAATAATATACAGTATTTTGCTTCTGTGCTTTTTGTTTCGACTGTGGCAGAGTAAATAATGTTTCTACGTACTCGAAGCGGTTCGTCAGACATCTAACGTTAACTATTCGTGTGACCGAATCAACACGAGTATCAGCATCGATAGCAGATATTAGCAAACTTACATTTATCTCGAATCAAATTATCTTGCTAATATTTCGATTATCATCAACGCGTAAATATATCGATGCGCCCCAAAAACATAGCCGACTTCGAAATTTGCACTGTCCATTAATATTGAACATTACAGGGCGGTCTGCTTATATTGATAAAGCTTCGCATCGACGATCCCAAAGAAACTGTAAAAGTGTTACATTAAAAGAGAGCGCAAAAGGTTTCTAAAAGGCTCCGCAATCTATAGCAAGTTCCCCTGAATTAAATGGCCATTACCCCCTCTGCACTCCACCCGATCGTTCCACGGGTCTCGCTGCCGAACTGCCAGTAAGCACGAACCGATGAACAGTACAGAATGGCCAGAATCGCTGGGAAATTCCTGGAAAGTCGTCGGCGACCACCAGACAATCGTTTCCCGCGACCAACGAGCTCGATCGTTCTGTCCGACGCGCATCAACTCGAACTACACGGTGTATAATGATAGTCGTGACACGCGGATAGACGTCTCGCGGATCGTCGAGAGAATGGTGGCTAGCGACGGTTCGCGAATTGCACGCGTGAACAGGGGAGAGGCGAACGTAGAAGCGTAGCGAGAGGACACGACAGATGACGGGCACGCCTTTCAGTTTTGTGCGGCCAGGGGAAATTGAAACAGCTAACCGCGTCGGTGTCGACGAGGGTGGAAAGGGTGAGAAGGAAGGGCAGCGAAGGAAAGGGACGATAAATCGCGGAAGGGAGCGAACGAAGGGGCGAGGAGATGTGGTGGAAAGCGGCGAGGAGGAAGCGAGATGAAAGGGGGAAAGGAGAAGCGGAAAGGAAACGACACAGGGAGAGGGATGGAAGAGAGGGAGGGAGAGTCAGGGCTACGTGGGAGAGATTCAATCAAACGAACGCATATAAATGAGTCGTTTCAGGGTAAAACTGAATTATACGCCGACTCTGGTATGTCCGTGGCGCACACAAATACGGCACGTGTACGTACATGAATGCTGCCGGCGGATCGCAAGTTGGAAACGCGGCACCATCGAGGACATTGTACATACATACCTACATACAACGAATACCCGGTTGAACGTTCTCTCCCGTGGACCCTTGCTCGGAAAGATTCGTTTGGATAGCGTGTGACTATTGAATGGCGCGGCGAAAAAGCTCCGAGACGGCCAGACATGAGTCTATAAAGTGGCCAAAGAGATCCTTATCCATCGAGTCGCGAAGAAGCTGTTCTGTATTGAAGCTGATACACGCTAGCTTGAAATTCACGCGCTCCCTCTTTCCGGATACGTATCGTTTTTTCTTTTTCTCGCCGTATCGTCGTTTGCATGGTAACGAGCATTCAAAGGAACGGCGGAGGAAAGGGATAGTTCCGGGAAATCGTCGCTGGGGACCATTGCGCGCGACTTGGAGTAATCGCGAGAAGCTGCGCGTGTCGTCGCACAGTGGGGGAAAAACCCGAAAACGTGGACAAAATTAAAATTGACATATATTTGGTACATTATTGGTATATATGTAGGGAAAGTGAGAGTAAAGAACAGAAATGATTTATTAAATGGTGCACTGCACTTAACGTTTCACAAAATTTGTATACCGTTATCATAGCTTCGTCATAGCTTCGCAAAACTGTTGATATCATATCCAAGCTGAAACTCAAACTCCCTTCACGCGTTTTCAGAAACAGCAAACGCACTCATTCAGGTCACTCATGAAAACCATCATATACACCGTTTTACAGTTATCCCACATTATCATCAAATCCCACATATATTATAGTAAAATTACTTCAGAGAGTAAAGAATGTAAGATATATTGTTAAATATAGAAAATGCAAAATACTTTGAATTTGTCCAACAAATTGAAGAAATACGATTAAACCTAATTGTAAAAGCTAATAGTTTCTTAACAATACAGTTCAATTTTTGAGTTTAGACATTTATATTTTTCCCCAATGTCCAACGTTACTATAGAGTCGTCCCACTGTGGGGCCTTCCCAGCGAGGCATCAATGGATTACGATCCGGCAATTGCTATTCACAGAAAAAAACGTGTTTTGGAATAGGATTATGTTTATTATTAGGATAATTAAGCAACTCCAGCTAATGTGACCGAGATTTTCCAATGGAATTCACAGGCAGCCGTATTATAAACTTGTGGGTCGAAGTCGTTAATTACCGAAATCCTAAAACCAATGTAAGAAATAAATAAATAACAAAACAATGATAAAACAGTAACTAACTAAGTCGCGACTTTTTTTTTCGTCGAATATCCATCTGTCCCTTCGATATGGACGCTTGGTTACCTTTTCAAGCGCTATCTTGCGTCCCCAGATGGAGAAAATATTTTCAGACGATTGGAGGGGACAGTTTTAATTACATGTCCTTCTATTACCTTTCCGCAGGGTTTTAAATTTCAGGCGTGGAAGGTGTGCATGATTCGGCGCAACTGAGCGTGATTAAAATCGAAATGAGAAATGTTCTTGCGACGGTATTGCTAACTGCTAAACAATATTAAAATTGGAATATATACGCCTCTGAAGAAACCTCTATTTTTACATCGATTAGCGATGACAATAATACAAATTCGTGGAGAGTTCATTTTCGTGCCCAAGAAAATATTCTGTGCCTTATACAAGTATGCTGTTTTAATGCAAAGAATATTGTTGAATGATTCAGTTATACATCAGACAATGTGTAGACAAGAATTCTCCGAATTGGAGATGATTTCCATCAGCGATCGCGTCCCTTCAAACTGAAAAATCTGCCGCTTATCTGTTCACGGCAAACAGAGCTCGACAGTGAACTGCGTCGTGCGATAAGGGGGTTGACAAGAAAAAAATACGTTCGTCCGACTGCGGGTGAATTGGACGTACCCTTAACGCGGATAGAAAGAACGGGCGGATGGAGGGGTAGAGATAGGTTCCTCTGGCAGACCGCGGCCACGAAATTAAATAACCAAACTTTTCCAGAAGGATTCCAGGGGTTACTATGGAAGGGAATGGCGGAGAGTAAGTGGACGACGGTGATGGTGAAGTGACTGGAAAGAATCAAAAGAACAAACGGTAGCAACTGGGGTGAGCAGCGTTAAGATCCGCAAGAACTGTAAGATAAACGTGACTCTGTCCGCCATTTTGTGCCCTCTGTATACTACGTCGGACTTGGCGTCGCTTCAACGAATTTTCGAACTTTCCCCAGCCCTCTTTCTGTTCGACGCTATTCTTCGCCGCCCCGACTATCTACGCCGCGAGGACTTCGCAAGGATCCCCCCCCCCCCCCACACCCCTTTACCCCTGCGTTGCGATTTTCTGTCAGCCAACTTCCCCGCCTCGTTATGCCAATGACCGAGTATCGTCGTGCAAGAAAATTCAAAACTTATTCGGCTGACCCGCTAACCTGACGCTCGAACAATCGATAGACAATCGGGAACCAACGATAAAACGATACAGAAGTTGAAGTAAAAAATGACGTATCAAAGGAATATACCTTTTCGCAGTCCTACTGTAACAAACCACATGACTTGATCCAATTGTACTGATTGCATCGCATAGTCAAATAGTCAGATCGTAAAAGACGGGATCGTTTAATATTCTGGAATCGATTGAAGGTAATTCGTGAAAAGAATGGGAGCACATAATTTATGAAAATCGTGGGCTCAATTGTCTTCTGAAATAAATTCTATTTGTAGGGTGGCTCCGCGCAGTGCTTAGAAGCTACTGTTTTATCGTCCAACAATATCTGATATGTCGACAAGCCGAATGGAATCCCGTTCAGGTATATTAAGGCAAGCGGCGTTTCTCGACAAGCAGAGGATTGATAATTCGGATGTTTGGATATTGAGTGTTTTCCTATAAACGAAGCTACCTTCTGGAGCGTCGTCAGCAATCAGTAAACACAATAAAGGAGCGATTGCTTTGAGCTCCGTAGACGCTGATAATTGGACGAGGCTTTCGCAATACAGGCTTTAACCAATCCCTCCTCGTTGGTTCCCGTGACAGCGTTGTCCGAGGTGTCCAGAATAGCTCGAGGTAACGAGGCAATCTAGAAATGCGATTTGGCTTAACGACAAAAGCGATTTCCAATCACCAGGAACAACAGGGCCTGGTAACTGGCATAACCTCGCACCTGGCATGTTTCGACGAATTCAGACGAAAAAGACCACCGAGCCTTCTAATCCGTCGATTGAAATGCGAGAACAAATTGATTTCTCTATTTCGTTGGTCAGATGCCATCGGAACTGGAATAGTACGATCACGATTAGCTAGGACCGGGTGAAAAATTGTCTTGATTGTACAGGTACAGAAACTTTGTATGATTCGATCTCTAGGTATAAGTAATTAATTATTGCGATTGTGTGATAAATTCATTAATACGATTTTTTCATTGAATGAGTAATATTGTTAAGAATACATATATATATATATATATATGTTGCATATCATTAATGTAAAGTTGTAGACATTTTTCCAAAATATTTTCTGGACGCTGTATTCTCGTATTTCCATAATAACTTTGATGTCATACAAAATTGTTACCATTGTGTAATATTTTTTTTATTCTCTTGGACGTATATTTCATCGGTATTAAAAAGCTATTGTATAATAATGGTTCCATTTACTTGAACAAATAGAGGAATTTCTTTGGCGATGATGTTTCCCATGGATGTATCGCGGAATGCGTCATAACAATAATTCGAGACTCGCCTTTCGTTACGTACTGTTATCAAGAGCGAATGCACTTTACGACCACGCGATAAGAAGCAAAAGACAGTGTTGGCAAGAGGACCCCAAGCTTGTTGGCTCGGTTCATGGACGTTGGCAAAAACGACTCCGAGGACATGCACCTTACATTTGCGCATACAATCTGCAGTTGGTTTTATGGCGTGCTGCGTTTTGTCTAATTTATGCGGCCCTCGCGTCTCGTTGCTGAAATTATCTTTTCTCTAGCCATTAACGATAACTGCATTTCCTGGGTCGTGCAATTACTTGTCTTCCGACCAACAATAATTCCCAAGCAATACATTATTCATGAATATTATTTTTCCCATTTGAACGTTTAAAGTAATGTTATATATCTTTCGGGCCGATTAGCTTGACTATCCGACAATAAACATTTGTACATTCGACTGATACACATTTTGGTGCACGAATAGATGTCAGTATAAGCGATTTATCTACAATTATTTATCTTTTAAAGCGAATCCATTTTTATATGTTATATTTCCATACGATCTAGATTTCGAAAGGGAGTGTAACTTACAATGGGCACTATTCCTATTGAAATGTTCAAAGAAACGAGAACCTTACCTTACATCATTGACACTTTAGTAAAATATAGAGGTTTCATCCCACCAGACTTTAATATACCCTTGCCTTTATATAGTTACTGTTATTAAATATAATAACACGCTGCTGCATTTAAAGCTTGCCATTAAAATGATCTTCAACTTACTTACAATTCGTGAAACGTTCACCAGTGCTTTAATCATTGCCAGCACGCTCACTGAATCGTTCAAATTACACCCAGGAATAGGATACCTCAGCAACTGCTGAGATTCGGTATCCTCGGATGATGGATGTCCACGTATCCTCCAAGGGAAGAAGGAGGGATCCTATGGCAACATCTAGCACAACGAGGATGACGGATCCAAAAGAGGTGGACGCAAAGACGAAGAGATTAATATGGGCCTCCAAGGATACCGGAAGTCGAGGTCGTCTGTTCGTTGGCTAGGACGAAAACAAAGGGACGAAAGGTGGCACAGTGACCAGAAAGAGAAGGGAAATGGAACAGAGGGTCGACAAGAAGCAAGATTTCATCGTGGCTTGCGTCATCAGTTGGCGTAACGCTTCAGCGCAGCGGCTAGACAGCGGCGGATGAAACGCAATTTTTCACGGACGCCGTCGAGGCGGAAATCTAGCGGAAACCGGAAGCCGGATCGGTGAACGCGTGGAACACGTTCGGGGAAGAAACAATGCTCCGGCCGGAAGAAGTGTCTTGCACGCATAAAAAACGTGCGGAACGAATCTCGTTCAGTCGAAAGGAGATTAATTTTGTTTCTTCTATTTCTTATTATTATTGTTTAGAATAATTGTGACTATGTATTTGTTTTTTTAATATTTGATGCCGCCAATATTTTCCTGTCTGCTCCCTGTGCATTTCTGATACGATGTAATAAAGGGTAACTCGTTGAACCTAGTGCGCTTAAATGTCATAACCCTACCAAGATATTGAACCGATTCGCTGCTCTTGCTTGATCTTCTGCTGTCTAGATTGGTTCAAAAAGTGGGAACAAAGTGATGTGGGTTTGATGTCACGAAAGACTGCGCGTAAGTTGGCGACTGAGATCGAAAACATGGAGGGAATTCAATTTTGGGGCCGTGGAAAGTTTTAATAACTCGACGACGCGAGGCTTCCGTGGAAAGTTTGTTTTTGATGGAGTAGAAAATATGAACGTCGCGTTTGTATTCTATGAGAAATGTGAGCAACGTTTTCTTGAGACGTAGAATTTCCATTTACAAGATCAGGATGTAAAATTGTAATGGCTTTCGGTATGGAATTAAATTAATGCGCAGCCTGGATACATTTGTGAGAAGAATCTTCATAATTTAATGAACTAGAAATTGTGTAGAATAATATTTCACTCGTTAATATTCTTTTCATGTAGGATTGAAAGCATTATATAAAGAAACATTATTGCCTGCGATTTATAAAATAAATCAATCCAACATGAGCACAATAAATGTCTTACGAAGAAGATACGTTTCGTACAATTCCACGAATGTTGGTGCATCGCATTTGTATAAACGTATTGATCTAACTAGAGAAGATCAAATCGTACCGTTATGATTTGGTAACAATCAGTGGTTAATCTGACACAGTGTCAAAGAACAAAAGGTCCAAAGGTATCCAATGCGAAACCCTGCGAGCAGTAAATATTTCAAGCTACCGCAATTTCAAGTCAAAGAAACTAGTCGAGGACACTCCGCGCAGTCTACAAAGCGTTAAGTGATCTGTTATGCAAGACTTTATGAAAAGCAATGGCCAAGGCAGAGCACCGCTTAAAGGAGCTAACGGGTCAAAAAATTTCACGGGAGGTATTAAAGTATGAAAGCAAAGACGCGAACAAAGATATAGGAATAATAACAGCATCGCAAAGAACAGTTTCTGGATGCACAGAGAAATGTTGAAGAGAGAACGGGAACGAAAGGGAAGTATCAAAGAGGAAGTAGATAGAAGGAGTAAGCAGACACGACAGAGATAGAGTGATTGACAGAGAAGGGAAAGGGTAGGAGCACAGAGGACGACGTATACGTATTACGTCAAAGGCTACATCGTCGGAAACGGAAGTGAGGTGATGCTTATTCAGTCGGAAGTTGCAACGGAGCTTGCTGGCTTTCACTCAGAGAAGGGGGAACGGTCGTGCTCTTCGGCAGCAGTGAAGAGGAGCAAAGAGGCCGGAAGTAGGAGCGAGAGGGGGGGATAGAAGAGGACCTATCGGCCGGAAAGCGTAGATATTCTATCTATGTACCGCGACCGCGATAGATAATTCTCTGGAAAACTCGATAAAACGGTTTCGTCTGTCGCGTCGATTTGCCGAATTACTGAAACCAAAATACCGATTTCCTGATCCATTTACTTCAAACCCACCTGATTACGATCAGTGTACGCGATACAATACATGGGCTCCTTGCGGAGCATTGCGAGATATTCTTTTCTTAGGCTTCCATTAGGATTAATGACAAGTTATCAATGCAACACAGAAAAATAGATAAGGACCAAAATTATGGCGATGTAAATAATAGGCGTATGTAATAACTATATTAAGTGTTATTATCTGTGCTGGCAATTTTGAATAAAGTGTTATTTAATCAGCCGGGACAGATGCACAATATTTTTCAGATTCTCGAATATTTTATTTTAACATAGTTTTTATTTTATATCTATCCCTGTAAGGTGGTACAGCGATTCTAACGATTTTATTTCTCCCTTGTCTCGAAGCAATTATACAATTCATTCGTCAAGTTTATATTGGCAGCTCAAGTTAACAAAAGAAACCGTAGAAGATTATATAAATATATAAACATATAAGTATATAATATAGCCAAGAAATAATACGATCATTAACACCACAATTGCCATGAAGAAAATTTTCTTCTTCGCCCAAATCAACTTCAAGTCACCATAAGTTGCAAAACAATGGAGGAATAACGTTCCAGCGATTCAATGTGTTAGACGAGCATAGAGAAACTAATATTTCCGATAACCATGGAACGGGACGCGCAGATATCTAGACGGCGCGAAAGAGACTCGTTGAACGTTGTCAGAAATTCAGAAACGCTCGAAACGGAGAAGCAAAACAGAGGCAAGCGTTGAACAGGGACGCACACCTCGAAATTCAACGTTCCAGATGGTGTGGCGAGGCGTGATTAATATCGAAATTCGAATGACTTTATTCATGAGGGGCCGCCTTGTTATGCAGATCGAATTTATGGTTAAATCATATGGTGTTCCCTGCGCATGGTATCCCGCGATTGTTAACGCTTTTCCGCGTGTTCCTGACGGCATTAGCAAGTTGGAATGACAAGAACGTGGTCCATTGGTCTTTGATATAAGACAGACAGGTAGTTGCATATGGAACGTGGCTTAAGGTGGCTTGACGCCTTGCTTTACGTTCGCGACCATTTCCCACCCATTTTGCAAGCCGATCCCTTTCGTCGCCCTTTTTTTTTTTTTTGTATTCGTCGTACGTTTTCTGCAGAATCAACAAGTATTTGATTTTAAGTATATGGTATTTCAAATAGCATACATTTCTGGAGACACAGAAAAGCTATTTTCCTTTTATCTATTTTTGACCGGAATTTGATCGTGACTAAATGATACTCGTTGTGGGAGAATTATTTCTGGAATTTTTATGCCTTACCCAGGACATACAAGCGCGAAACAAGTGCTAGATCTTGTCAGCCCATTTTCTTTATCTATGATGCGAAAGTATGGGTATTATTGGCATATACATAAATAGCGACACATTTTTAATCATTGTAATGCAAATAGTTGTTCTAGTACTGTAGAAAATTCGAGCGGTAATAGAACGTGTCCTTTAATTCAGAAAAAGTGAGATACTGTTACCGGATTGCAAATATTAGTTAGGAAAGTCAATTTGTGGTGGATAAAGTGCCAAATTATTTAGCGTGGACTCAGGAATTCGTAAGGAGCTTTGTGAATGTTGACCGAACGTATTTCAAAATAATTCAGTAACCGTACTGGGTGAAGAAAGGACGTCGCCGATACTGGCCGATTTTCTGCCATTGTAAACGAAATATATCACGCGGGCTGTTCAATACATTAAACCGAAATTTATCATCGTCACTCGAAAGCTGTCGGCGACGCCGCGCATAGGTCGGCGTCAGGGGCAGAAATGATAATGACTTTTCGTTCTGTATTTTTCATTCGTACTTCACAGATACGAAGGGGTTAATGACATTTTCGTCCATTGTGCAACACCATCTGATTGAATTGGGAGCACTGGGCCGATTTCATTTTTGTTAGAATGTAAATAGGCGAGACGCATTTGTTTAATAATAAAAAACACTTACCTTCGTGTAGTTTCTCCAGTGTTCCAGCTGAAACACCAGCAAATAGGAAGACAAGCCAAAGTAGAATAGTCATTCTTCTTAGCCACGTGCGATTCCTTGGTGTATCCATTACTCTGGCACTCAAACACTGCGACAAAATTGAATTGTTCTTTATAAAATCTGTAATTGATTCTTCCAGGACGTTTTTATTCAAATGTTTATTGAGATTCGAAGTGCATAAAACATTTATTAAATTGTTACATCGATACAGACAGAAATTTATTTTAACGTTGACTTTTAATATTTAATAATCCAAGCAATTTTAACGTGCCCAGTATTTGCAACGTACAAGCATTTCACTCATCTCTACCCACCTCAACTTCTCGTCAAACTATCGATTTCCTCGTGCAAACCCTCCTATTGTAACTACAAATGTTACCACCTGTCTAAAATGCACATCTGTCAGGTAACCTTCCTCTGGGGTTCACATTCTGTTCGCAACTAAACGGTTCACTGTCCCCACTTTTCTATTACAATCTGTTTTCAACCTATATGCGCCATCTTAACTGGCCTAATTAAATTCCCAACACAGCGAGTGTTACGTTGATACAAATTTAATAAACATCTCCCTCACACTACAAGAAACTATAACAAGCTGTGCATCGATTCAATTCTCAATCCCAGATGTGCCACAGCGAAAGTGTTAAAATAATTATTGCACCATCATATATGTACGTACATCGCGGTACAGAAGTAAGCAAAGTGAACGAAAGCTCAGGATAGCATCGAAACTGATTGTCCTCGCCCCTTTCGTTTCACCCTAATAAAATTCTGACTACGTAGCGAGTCGGATGGAAAGATCAAAGGTCGGCAATCGGCCAAGATTTTCCGGGCGGTGGGGCTCGGGCCAGTTAAGACACTATCTAGAAAATCACGATTCATCGGTTCCACCGTCCGTGGCGGCGTGAAAGTTTCCCTGGAACGAAAGTTTTCCGCTACGATCGAGTTCTCCGCCACGGAGTAGCTATAATGATAAACGATACGAGCGCGAGGTTGTTAACATCTCTTGGACCCTGGCAAATATGTTTTTATCAATGCCCAGCACCCGAGCCCGGAAGGAGTGCTCCGCCAGCAACGGAGAAACTTTCATTCCGCCCCCAAGCAAGTTGCCGCTGCAGTATCAATAACTAGTTTTCCATGACGAAAAAGCACCAGGAGTCTCTTGAACCGCGAGCGGATATCCTTTGGGGAGCCGGCTCTTTCTTGCTGGCCAACTGGAGGACGGTTCTTCGTCGTTCTTGCAGGATCGCACGGACGAAGAAAGAAAATAACGAATGATAACTAATAGAGCTCTCTCGGTCCCCGACAAACTTCTCCAGTTGTACAGCCCCAAGTAGAGTATTTGGTATCGGTTGAAATGCCCGTCGTAAATCAAAACTTTCTCACCTACAGATTGTGCTTCGCTGACGGAGATTATTCGTAGCTACCTCGCCGAGCGCAGGGGAAAGGTGTATTTATGTTATTAGAATTTTCGTGCCTTCGTATTGCTTCTCGATTTTAGAGGAGCCTTTGCGAACGTTTTCGAACTATGTGATATAATTATTGCTCAATGTGTATGCGGTGATTTTCAGTTTTAATTTCGAGCGTGTAGTATTTCTTGACGGTGGGCTGTTTTTCTTTCTATCGGCACTCGCTGTTCGAAGTTACAAGTGTCACGGAATCACGGACTTATACTTCGCCCGACAATGTAGCTCGTTTTTAGTAGTTCATCAGGTCTGATTCACGAGAATCAGGATACCGCTCTCCGACAAGTGGCGTTTACCTCAGGTACAAAATACATCGCTACCCGTCGCGACGCTTGCATTGAGAAAAGCCTGGCAACAAAATTCGTACGTAAAATACACGACGAAGGCGACTCAATGTGCCACTAAACGATGCTTCGCTGTATTTCTAAGTATCTCCCTAATTTTTCTAATTTTTTTTGTATAAACAGCCCATCGTTATATTTTTTATTTAATATAAAACTTAGTGAAAAGTCTCAGTAACACTGTTAATTTAATATTTCTGTATCCAGATGGTGCAATTGAGAAATGGACCTTATACAGTATTGCACTTACTATCAGGTCTTGAATTATTTTTATGTTTTGACAAATACACTGTACACTTTTTATACGGCGCCACTAAACAGGTGCACCGAAGCACATGTATACAGTAGAAAAATGGAAGAATATAGATGGAAAGTCTACATATGTACGTGAAATTCATTAAATATTAATTATAGCTAACTCAGAAATGCTAATTATACGTTAGGGAAGGTGAAATCGCAGTAATTGCAAGTGGTAAGGGAAGAACCTGAGTGGCGGACAGTGGGATGGAAATGAGGAGAACGTCTGCGGGATTTCTGAATAGTGCATGCCCCCTGGAAATCGGTGAACATGATTACACTTTAGAAGCCTGATGCAGACTCAGCGTACTAAAACAATCCACTTGATTGGTTCGATGTAGCACTGATAGAAATTTTTAGAACAATTATAATAATTATGATTGTCTCGAGTCGTCCGCTATCGCGAACTACGCTTTCATTGTAAACAATACTCGTCGGATGAAAGGTGAATGGCCAGAATGAATACGTTTCGGAAAATCATTGTATTTTCGCGACTTGGAAATGAATGTATGACATGAATGTACTTAATCGTAGAGAGTATTGTTTAATTTCTTTAAGACTAATTTCGAACGTATAATTTCTTCTCAAATTTGATTGGTTAATTGTTATTTATTACAGCCAGATTAATTAATTCAGATATTATATTCTCCACTTAGACATTAATCATTTACGGTCAATTTCATGGTGATGAACTACATTCCTATAGCTACAGCTAACACGTTGATAGCAATTATGAAACTATTTTCACGTTTCATTCAATTATTAACAATTCTTATAATTCTGCTGATAATTTCGACAGTCAAGAGAGGCAATCAACTCCAAACGCAGAAAAAATGAAAAACCTCGCAGAGACCCTCGAAGAAATAATATTTTCGAACTGTTGATGAAAATCGGTGTGCAACGTAGCAACGAACTGGCTAGCCTGGACAGTCCGAAGGCGTGTCGCTATCAAAATGATTTTACGTTAATTAGTTAATCGTATTTGGACTTCGGCAGTAGTAAAGTAATTGGCAAAGGATGCGAGGCTCGGGGGCAGTACGGCTCGAGGTAGCAACAGCCACTTCGCAACATTGCAGCCGGAATTAGCGGTAACAAAGTTAACGAAAGCCGGGCAAAACCAATTTGGAAGGCAAGTCAAGTAGAAGGGGCGAATGGTCTAACCTCCGTTGCTAATCTTCGGCTAAAAACGGATTCCTTAGAGCTACCTTACACCACTGACTATTTATTCCCTTCTGAGGAATACACTTTACTGCCAACAGAAATTTTTATAACCCGTGTAGGAGAAACCTTTTACATAAAAGAATAAAATACTGCCACAAGAATGCCAAAAACATCTCAGAGTTTGGCGGGTCCTAGCCACCGATCAACATATGTACTTGCACGTTTGTATAATTCATGGCATTGTTTCATGTTACTCTATAACTATGTTATCCCCCTTTGCAACGAAATTATATTATAAGGGTTCAGATCGATGTCCCCCTGCACTTATTTAGAAAAACTTCCATTTTCACAGCTCCTGTCCCCCGTAAGTCGGAAGAGCCTAATAGTCCTTTTCCGGTTTCTCCCGCAACCCCTATAAGAAAACGCCACCCCAGTCGTTGCGATTCTTTCTTATTCCGTTCGCTAGATGATCCGTGACCGTTGACGCGGCCATCAAAGAGCAGTTGTCCATGGATGTGCCCTACAATTTTAATTTGCTCGAGCGACTTTGACTCTCTTTCTGACGGGACGAGCACGAGGAACCTCTCGGATTTCAATTTCGCCACGAAGAATCCCCCACGACTCCGACCGGGTATAGAAATGCGGGACAAGAGGGACTCCTCGAGTGCACTCAAAGTTGAAGGACGCTCGGGATCAATATTTATAATCTCGATTCTAGACGACCAAGGGTCTGCAGGATCCGTGTCTGAGACTGCCAAACGAGATTCACCGTCGCCGTTTTCATCGTCGCATTTAATTCGATGTACACATTTACCGGCCGAGAAAATATTATCTCAAAAAAACTACTTACGGTACAGCCAACTCTATACAGTTTAAACGGTTGATTATCAGTTTATCACAGGAATGTGAAATTAACAATTCCCTTTCCTCGATGCGAACCCCTCCATGTATAGGTTATTCGCTTGATGTAAAATAATGTGCTACTGCATTAAGCTGAAATTGTTGTTTCGAGTTGGCACAGAGTTAACTTCAATAACAAATATTCAATACTCCTCTTTTGCATAATGTCTGTTAAAGGAAGTTCTGTCCGTTCTAGTACCGCGGGAACGAAAAGTGATTTATGTTACAGAAAACCAGGCAACTTTTCCACGACTATTTAATATTACTTCCGCGCAAAACACTGAGCTGCCAGGAACAAAACTACTGATATTAATTTGCAACAAAAAATTGACCCGTTCCATGCTTTCCAGCTATCATGTCGCTATCCCATAAACACGACGTTTCGTTTTATTAACCTCCATGTGGACTGTCTCGAAACTCTGTTTTTCACGGTGCGGACTTGTCTCGTTAGCGCAATTGCATCAAGTGGCGGGACGAGAGAGCGCCAGGAATCAGCGTCTCTACAGGCGAGTTCGCCCTTTGTGCAATTCAACAGTAGCCGATTGTCGAGTAAGACGTTCCAGCCACCAGTGGATTGCAATCAGTATGTTGGATGGCTTGCGGTTCCAGCACCTACATTGATGTACCTACACACGTATGTAGGTGCATGTATGCATGTGCACGCGGGTACCATGTTGAAAAAGAACGGAAAAGGACAGGGCCAGCGGTTGAGTGACTCTTTGAAGTTTCTGAAAGCTCTGCGGTTACGCTCGATGTACCTAGACTTTCATGGGGCGTGATGTGAAAGGTGCATAAAAAGTAAAGTGAAAAAGCATCTCTTTAGAATAGACAATTTGCTGTTCCATTGCAGCTTCGTCATCTGTATTAGAGAACGAAACGATTTTGAACGGTTACTTTAACGAATTTGTTTCTAACTTTTATGTTTATCGCGTTTGAAAATTGATTGCATCCGTTGTGGCATGTTGGATGATGTTTAGTGTATGTGTTGCAAAATATACAGATTATTTCGTTATTTAATATTGAATAAGGACTGAAATCTGTTTTTATTATAATAATTAACTGCTGAGATCTAGTATGGTTTGGAGATATACATATATGCATTTCTTGCTGCTACAAAAATGTTGTATAATTTATATCGGGGAAAAAAGGTGCAGCCAGGTGAATGAAAAAACTTTGATATTCGTCATGAAGTTATGGAGAATCCATGACCATTATACACAATGTAATTCAATGCAATGAATTTTTTATAGTGATTTTAATTGGGTTTTAATTGGGTTTTAATTGGGTATTAAGGATTAGAATAATCCTTTTGGCAGATCAGCAGAAAATACTTCAATGCCACTAAAACTGCTGGCATATCGGTATTATATAATAATATATCAAGCATTTTACCACTGCTAAACAACTCGAAACATGTTAAGCACCCTACTATTAATGCATCGAAATGTGTAATAACACTCAAATAAAACAAACTTTACTTGGCTCCGTAACACAAGTTAACTATTAATATCCATGCTTTAGACGACATATAAGCAGAGAAAGTTATAATAACAATGCACATTGTTTCATTAATTCTTTCAAGTACAACTCGAAACCACTTGACTTTCTCATGTTAAATCCATTAGATCCACGACGGTCATGGCGATGGTAATTAAAATTTGTAGGAAACGAAGCAGAGTTTGGATACAATACCTTGCCAGTGTCGCGTCATTATTGAGTTCCTTTCCATCGGATATCTTACCAGCTCTGTAAGACCACCAAGGAAAGGTCTCCGATTTCGAGCAAACAAAAACTTTGTTGTAAGGATTTTGAAGCACACCATATCATTAAACCACGTCCCCGGGCCCGCGCTCAAATACGAAGGGTCGCCCTTTCCTGAAATCACAACGGCGTAGCTTTCCTAATGCGAGGATGTAGTCGAACCTCCAACAACGACGGTCCTTTTCCTAACCTGCCGTTCGGTAGATATATATATGCCGTCTTAACAATTTCGCTGACGCGTTCAAATGCAAATTTTCGCTGAGCTGTGCTGTCAAGTACGTCTCCGAACCCAGAAATACAATAAAATGAAAGTGTAATAAATTTTATTTCGAGCTTCTTAAACGTACAAATTAATTTGGCCACGTTTAGAATTGAAGGGAGGCCGAAATGCTTCAGTTGCCTGTGTCACAAGTTAATAATCATTCATATCTTACGATTTTTTTTAACACCCATAATGGATATACATATGTGTGCATAGGACAAAAGTTTCAATATGCAGCAGCAACACTGAACATCATTAGAATCATATTAGAAAGTTTGTAATTTGGGGAAAGAAACAAATATATAATCAGAAAATGTGTTGTACAGTTGCAAGGATATTTGATTACGCACCACGATATTTCAAACTGTATATATTTGAAAACAAGATACACAAGTTACAAGTACCGGATTTTCAACAATTGTAGCCCGCAATCGAAACGGAAATTGCCAAAGGCTTGTACAAAATCATATGAATTGTAACCGTTACAAATAGAAGAAAAGTTCAGCAGCAAACGCAAACGTTCGCTCTCACCGTTCCAATCTCATAACGCAAATCCAATTTCGCTTCAAGCAAATGCCATTATCATTCTATTAACAAAAATGTTTTCATTTACCCCAACGAATTTCGCCGAAACAGCAGAATCCTATATAATGTATATACATATATACCAGCCTCCCTGTTCCATTCGCCCATAAAATATTTCTATTCAATAGCAAATGTAAATCCCCTCGCAACTCGAGATGAGAGTCTCGTCCTCGCCCGAGGATAAATCATTACCAAAGTTAGTGGAGCTGCACAGGAACAGGTGCGAAACAATTTCTGTTCTTCACCTCGGTATGGTCGTCCCCGATGGAAATCTCGAAAACGGTGCCTGGCTAGGATCGATCAGGACCCATCGTGGCGGCGCGCCGCTTCGACCGAAGTTCGCGGTAAGGCTGTTAGTGGAATTTTCACGGCGTGGCTAATACCGTAGCTGGGACGAAGGGGCTCTTACACTGTCAAAGGCCCACGGCATTTTCAGTTTTCAGCCACGCGCGACGACGTGATAATCGAGTGTGCTACGCTTTTAGCCATAATGGGCAGGTACACGCGCCACCAGCAAAGAGAGCGGCTCGTGAGAGAGGGAAGGGTGGAATCTGCGGGAGGAACAAAGACATCACGACGTGGAGGAAAAGAGAAGGGTGATATTCGTTGTACAAGTGCGCGATAACCGAGTTAGTTATTTGGTAGATTGCGTTCACCGGTTTGCTGTAGCGATTTTACGACGATCCAACGTGACAAGTGTCGCCTACAGCGAACATTTGCGAGTTCGTTTTGGGACAGTTCGCTCGAGGAACGATAGGGAATAATATTTTGAATAGACACGAGATGTGTTCCATGCCAGTTGATTGATTTAGGATTATTCGTCGAGAATTGCATTGGCTTGAATTAAAAACGAATGGAAATGAATATCAGCATATCAGTTGTATGTCGACAGAGGTTTCTGAGGTATTCATATTAGAACAATAGATATTGTGCTAACGTTTTTATAATATTGTAAGGCTTTATTCGGTGAATTCGTAAAATCGTTTAATAATTACAACATTATCGGGGAATACAGACTCCATTCATGCAATCTGACGAATGTAGGTTACAATATATTACTGTAAGGGAATTTGCTAATCTTATCTCACTTGAATTTTTCAGTCGTATTGCGTTTTAATACAATGGACAACAACAGCTACGAAGCTATAACTATACTCTGTATTTCGTCCAAGAATATGCATTTTTTGTCAATAATCACGTATTCTTACTTTAATCTCAAATAATGTAATTTCTGTAATGCTTTGTAATAGTAACATTGAAGTAGCTTTAACCTGATAATCCAGGTATACGAGAGTTAATTAATTGCTTTTGGTTGCCAGTATTTTGACCGCTATAATTTATTTATTCGAAGATAATCTGCTTCTTAAATACATCTTCGTCCTGACATTAAATTTGTATTATCGTGCTCATATCTGCAAGTACGCCAGTTAAATGTAAATCAATTGTTAATTTCGTGCCTATGAAGATGTTCGTAATTGACGAGCAACCAAAATAGCACGTTAATGACGCTACTAATAAAACAAAACACCACTAATTTAAGCTATTAAACAAAATTTAATTGGAACGCTGCTAGACAAAATGCAAACATCATTTAAGTCCTGTTAACAGTCTGCCTAATGAAACACGATGAAGCTGTAAAGCTGACAGTAAACACGTAACTCTGTTTCGCGTAGAAAATCAAGTTAATCCACCGACGCTTCGCCAAATTGCAACGTTTCATATAAGCGTTTACGATCATGCCGTTGCATAATCGACGCGATGCATGGGTGGATATTAAAAAATGCGATTGTCACGTACATTGGGGCGATCGTGATAATCCAGAAAATTGAGGGACACGAGATTGTTCCTAGGTGCAAAGAACACATTTATCCACGACGCGACGTTGGAAACTTTACGATCCATTTATATAATGAATATTCTCAATTTAATGGCTGGCTAGCCACGTTCTCGTTATTAAAAGCCGACAAAGTGATAAACCATTAATTTCAATTATAGAAAGTTTCACGGCCATTTGTTTGGGAACATCTGCCGCTGTATTCGCGCCCGAAAAGACTAATCCGCGGTCAGACATTTCTGAACAGCTGCTACGAACACGAAATAGACTTTCCGACTATTGAAAACACTCTGGAACTTGGAATCGTTAATTTCTACTCTATCATCGGACCAATTACAACCACTGTGTGCTCTATCCAGCAGGTTGATGTGAAGTTGTTTAAACGTGTCACTCGATGTTTTGCTATCAATGGCTGCAAAATTGGAAATTGTAAAATGGACTATCTATACGTAGTGCTTTAATTGTTGCGAAAATTAGAAAGCAAATAGGCCTAAAAATTTGGTTATTTAAGTTCGATTTGTTCATTGCTTATTAGATAAACAAAAGTTTAGTACCGTTATCATTTTGTACGTAATAAACAATAGGAATTTTATTCAATCACATATTTATTTACAAATCTTTGCTTTTATCAAATGTACTATGCTTTATCACTTAAATGCACGGGCTGAGTATACGTATTGATGATTCTAGGATATATGTATCTATCAATTGTGTTATTCTTTACGTGTGCCGAATTTATAAGCAAATTGTTTGAAAATTATAGATAATAAGTATACATTCAATTGAGGAAGCCGTTCTAAATTTTTGGACGAAAGGCGAAGGCTACCAGGAGAAAATGTCTCTACTGTAAGTAGTACAGGTAAATGATTGCGACGTCGCGGCGTTACACTAAATTTTCGAAAGTGCTGTAGAGAATCGCTGTAAGAAAATTAATTAAATTCGCAATGCCTCCATTCGTTAGACGATCAGGCAACAAGAAATATAGTCAAGCAAAGAAAGCCGACGTAGCATATTTTATTAACGAATAATAAAAGAATTTAATACTGGACAACGTCGATAGTCGATCGGCGGAGATGCCGTAAACGAGTTTTCTGCTCTTCAAGAGTTTCACTTCATCAGGGAAACGGGCAACGACATCGCAATACACAAATAGCCGCGTAATTGTTAATCTCTGGTAAGCCTGATCACTAAATGCAAAAATATTACAACAGTCCTTCGTAATTGAATCGTTCGTCGTTCGGGAATCAACCGACGGCCGCGAAATGCATTTGGAGCACCAAGCAACAATTAAATTTAAAACTTAGAGGAAGCTCTCTTCTTCCTCTTATTTCGCGGTTTATTAAATTCCCTGAAAAAATTCCCGTATTACGAACCTGGATGGCTTGTTCTATTCGAAAGATCCACACCCGCCGCTGCGTTGTCCCTTCGTTTTCACACTTTCCACTTCCTTTCCTCTTTTTATATTTTCATCGATTGTCAGTTCTGTGTCCTTTCCCCCCCCCCCCCCCCCCACGAACCTGATTGCACTGGGAATATAATTTGATTGCTTCGGCGCACGGTCTCAGCAGCCGCGGTAATCCTGGCTCGTGGCTTAATGAAAAAGTATTATTGGCTATTCTTCTATGGGCGACCGGGCTAATCCAGCTGTGCCCGAAATTGAGCGTTTATGTTATACGATAAGGATACGTAGGCTAGAGGAAAACAAAGAGAGACGGGTTGCGGCAAACGATGATGGACGTTGCTCTTTGGAAGGTTGGGGAGAACGAATTCCAGACACTCGTCTTGGTATTTCAGAAATCCCAAAGCTGAGCACAGATAATAGCGCGTCGTATATTATTCGCGGAAATCGCTGCGCGGTTTCACGCAGCCTACACGACTACAATCTTCAGTTATGCTTATATGACGTTGCACAGTGATAGGTACGAAATTTGTGGGTTGGTTTCGTTCATTTTTACGTGACCACAAATGTACGCTTGAGGATGTAAAACAAGGAATTCATTGTGTATAACTTTTTCATTTTTGCACCCTTTCGTACTAGTAGCATTGAGTACCCGCCCTCAAATCAACTTTTTTCAACACTTTTTTACATAAACGTTTGTTCTCCACCGACGTAGTCCATAGTGTCTTTCTACAATTTTTTCCAACTTTGACCATCCACCTTCTCTTCCGAGGCGAATTTTATTCAAGGTAATTCCAGCGAGCAACAAGGCGCAGCGTAGTCCCGACAACTCGCTTATAAAAACGGACAATGATGTTATCAAAAGTTCGGGGGAGTTGTCGGAAGTTGCGAGTGAACCGTTATGCCATGCCCGTCGCGTCGCTAATTCAGAATTTATTCACCATCACCAGAAAAACGGAGGAAAATCAGACGAATATAAACAAAGAAATTCATCCAGCACCTTGCTACGAATTTTCGTCACCCTCTGCCGGAAAACTGTGTCGACGAATCGCGATGGAAAAAAGATTGGCCCGAGTGTACCCGATACCCACGAAGAGTCTCGGACGACCAAGGCTTCTCTCTAAGCACAGCCCGCACTGCCCGCCTATAAGGAGCTAACGTAATAAGCGTATACATGTATGTGAAAACACAGGTGCAGGAAGTCCAGTTCTAGTCAGACTGTCAGAAAGACGTATTAACGCGATTAATTTGCGACCGACTACGCAAATCTCTCCTTTTGTGTTGCTCTTTGTGTGCCCGATAACAGCTACCGATTCCTTTTCTTCCGTGCCACCCGTGCCCCTCCGTGGCAACGTCTTTTTCCAGTAACGCCCCGCGAACTACCCCAAAAGACCTTGTTTTTATCAGCGTACCTTGCGTGAGACCGGCCACTTTCTTTCCAACTCCTTCCATTTTCCAGCTCGTCGCTTCGATTCTGCTTCGTTAGCGGAAGACCCCTCGTGGAGGATCGGACGTACTTTAAAAATATTAAAGTGTACGCTCGCTACTTGAACGGCGTGCTTGTCCTTTGTTACGCGCTGGTAAGAAGCTGTTACCCTCTCTAAGTTTCCCTCTCGCAAGACCACCCCTGGGCATCCCCCATTTTTTCATGATTCCATTGGAACGGAGGCTCGACTTCGAAATTGTTCTTATGGGGCTCGTTTCTCAGTCACGAAACGAGGACAAATTTTGGCATTGTCGAGGAGGGCACAGGCTGATTATCACGGACAATCGAGCAGCATACCAACCGAATTAGCTTCTTCAGCGTTGGGATTTAGGGGGGACGTCTCGTGGCTGTGATAGAGGGCCTTCGTTTATCATTCATGGAAGGCTTTCCGACCCGTGTACATATTTGATCGAGACGAAGAACCTTCCTGTCAAAATTGCCATCTAATTTCGACTGGTTAACCCTTGTATGCCGTTTAATTCAGTGCCGCGACGAAACCGCTCGGGTCCAATTGACAAAGGTTCAGAATTTATTTAATTTAATTGCAAATGCTTCGAATAAAATTCCGCCAAATATTCCAAATTATTTTTCGTTACGATTTCGTGGTATTGGAAATACTGCGTTACTGTTTAGAATCACTCCGAGGTGTGAGAGATATGTATTTGGAGCTGAATATGTACTTGAGAGGATCGTGTGATCGGGGGGTACAGCGGCCCAAGGATTCGGCTGGACGTCACTGATTGTCGCCAAGGAATGTGTGCAGTGTATATCCTGAATGAGTGAGAATAAATGAGGAATAGAATGAGGGAGTAACTAATTGTAAGAGTGAAAGAATAAAGAGAGTGGATGATGCGTGCGCGAGTCAGATTGAACGGAGAGTTGAAGAGAGTATCGTCGAGAGTAGAGACTATTTAATCGTGAATATTCTGAGTATCGTGTGAGAGTCGTTGTCTGTTAGAGAATTGTCGTGTGTCGTCGTTTTATATTAATAAAATTAGTGTTCAATTGAAGGAGACTGACGTCTTACTACCCTAACTGTCCTATATTCCAATTTACATGAGGTTTATTGAAAATAACTTCTACAATTTTGTATATTGTATAAGGTCGTATTACGATCTGAGCCATTTCTATGATATATCTGTGGCCCCTAGCGTTTATTTTGTGGATTCCAAAATTTTCGAGGAATTATCATTAACAAAGAGATTGTTCAAATATTCGTAGAAGCCGGCAAAGTCGAATTAAATAAGTGTTTCATTAAAAGACGTGAAAAACTTACCCGCATTGAATTGAATCGAAAGGTATCGATATTGGAAGTATGCTTTTGGTATGTTATCAAGAAAAGTGAAGGCATTTCACATGCATCAAATATCTTGACAAGAAACGACAGAATATTCAATTTCCGTTTCGGATTAAATTGACTCGAACAGTAAATAAGGTTTAAATATTTATGCTGGAATTTCGATACGCCGTTCGATCGTTGCGAAGCAAATCAGTCTGTGCCAGTTTTTATATCGGGATTATGATTGAACGTTATCTCAGTAAATTGAATTTTAATATTACATGAAACTGATCGTGTAGAGGCTGATCAACGAGGCGAATGTTTACCGCTCGTCGAACGCCTGCTGATGATTTTCAAACATTTTTCGTGACGTATACTAGGTTACTAGGTGAATAATCGTTCTCTTATCAGCGAGGGAGTATAGCGGAAATAAGTGAATAATTCAAGTTGATTCTGGGTTAAACTTATGAAAAGGTGGAAGATACCAAAATAAAATTTTGCTAGCCTAGTTATGATTAAGGATAAATAAATGCGAACCAAAAGTATTCAATTATTTTAATCGAACAATTAGCTTACTTTTTTAATAACCAATTACACACGAAAATCGGGTATCGCAAATGTCATACATTTATAGTACCTGGATTATTATTTTCTTTTAATGTAAAAATGTTTAAATTGTTAAGGTATAGTAACTCACCCTGTGTACCGACGGTTGAAAACCGGTATAAATAAATAAATTTACAAAATTCCGTTGCAAACTGCTCGATTTTATTTTAAAGCTTCCAGCATGTCAAAAATACAATAGGTTATTTCACTAAATCATATCCCACGCGAAGGACTATCCGGAAGCGCGAAAAGATAATACCACCAGCACAAAAACCAACGAGTCGACAGTGGAAGCCAACAGAAACGCGAGTACGCCGGCCCTCGTTCACCACGTCGCGTCGTGTCATCCCCATTATTCCTTTCCGGCGGAAAAATAATTTCGCTTTAATTTATGACAACAAGTGGACACGTATCAGTCCGACGAGAGCACGCGATGGCCAATATTCCGCGCGGGAAAAGTCCTTATATTTTACATATTCATTTTTCGCGAGGCATCGTATCGTGCCTGGTTTAGTTAGTGACGTCGTTCTATTAAATAAATTGTATGGAACCTTGTAAATGTTTAAAAAATGAATCCAAGCCTGTCAAGATATATCTTCCTTTCCTTCCAACATGATTCTGTCCTTTTTCACATATCCTCGCGTCCTATCGCACGCTCAAGGCTCATACATACATACTCTTTACATACATACTCTTTACATCGGTCGTCTTTATTTGACGATTATCGTTGCCTCCTATAATTTTTTAACGATGCAATAAACGTGAACGGAATAATAGCCAGCCAGTCGTTTCCTAACAACTGCGGTACAGGAGACTTGAACACCTTCGATATGTCGATTGCACAGTTATGTGAATCGGAACGACACTCGAAATTATGTTACGAGGAACATTCTGTTTGCAAATAGGGGGAAGGATGTAATAGGCGTAAATGTGGCAAACAATGTCGCAATGAACTTGTAGGTACACAAGCTACAATTATACATGTTAATTTATTATTATATTATTTACTTCACACGGTTATGAACAACTCATAGAACAGTCGTGGAATGAAATACCAAACATTTTCAACGATCGTCTGATTAATTTATTCCACGATGACACGTTGAACAGTTATAAAGAAATAACAGACGTACCATTACTGTATCCCAAACAACCCCTCTGAATTCATTAAATTGTTCGAATGCCACGACAATGGTCCCAAAGTGATACACGAATTTTTTCCCCGATATAGGCCCCCGAAGAGAGGAAACGATCGCGTTTTATAACTGCACAGAATAAGGTCGATCACGGCGAGGCAATTGAAGGCTGCTTTTATAAAATATCCATCGTCCATTCCCTCGTGATCGGCTCTGGGACTCGTCTCTGAATGGCTCACCCTCACGTGCCCCGCGGCAGTCAGATCGAGCATGATTCATCCCCCGACTTGTTATTTTCGCATTACCTAACTTCATTGCTCCATCCTCTTCAGGGAATTTCTTTCCGACTCGCGTTATATGGCGTGTAGATAGAACGCATCATCACGATATTCACGCGATAATGTCTTGTTTATGAATGTAGAGGCAACTATCAGCGAACATCTATCAATTTACGCCCAAGCTACAGCGGCTTAATTTGACAGAGTACCCTTCGGAATTTTTGCCCCGTGTTTTTCCCATAAACGGCCGCCGTGATAGATAGGCCGGACAACGATACTGTTCCCCCGAAATTTCTACCACTGTCTGCCATGTTTTAACAGTTCGATTCGTCATTTAGCTCTGCCGTGACGGCCGATTCTGATTGCACGCTATCATGGCTGACGTGATTCCGAACCCCGCCCAAAGTGGATTTTTGTTACAAGTGATTAAACTTTATTAACTTCTTCTGGCGTTTACTTTTACATATTCGAAGGGAAATGTTTCTCATAGAGACGTTTCAAGTGGAACTTTTTAACTGTGACCCTAGTTCTATAAAATTTGATAGTTTTGTTCAGTCCTTAAATATGTATAAAATATTTAAGACACAAGTGAAAACTATATGTATATAGGAGCAATTTCCTCTGTATCATTGCATATTGCATAGGTGTACTGAAATAGTCAAATTTTCCATTCTGGGCAAAATAGAATGAATACTTATTAATTAATGTCTGAAACAATAATTCCTAACCCCGTGCTAGATCAATGTTCATAATACTTAACTTAAATCCCGGTATTTTTGTTTATCCCCCTTAATCCGGCGATACGATTAAAAAGTTGCAGTCTTGTGAGAACAACGGTTTTACTAGAATAAAGGCATCACTGATCTTTCTGCTTACTAAGGAAACCAGGAGAACGTCTTCTAACTTGTAAACCGCGCATATTCGTGACATGCATAAGTAACGCGCAAAGAATTGTCTGTAAGTGGGTAAGAAAAAAGGGTAAAAACTCCGAGGGGCGACTTTTTTAAAAATTAAAGTTGGCGTCTTCCACGAGAAATTGAAACGATTAAAAGGGGAAGAACGAGAGCAAAAGGATGCGGTGCCGGTCCTTTTACCTCGCAGAGAGCTTTCAAACCGGAAGTAAGTCAAACGAGTTTTTCCTTTATTCCGAAAAAGTTTTTCTTCCAAACATCTCATTTTCTTCGTCCTCGTTTGAACAGCTATTACAGGCGTTGCACTAATTGCACCGTGTCCTCGTTAAAATTACCGTCAGCTAAATCCGTTGGACGATAAAAAGGAGGAACTCGTTTTTAATTAGCCGATGCATCCTTCTCTGGCCGCTTTCTACTCACTCTTTCTTCAACGAATCGTTAATTCTCATCTTATACGCTGAAAGAATAATTCGTTAAGACACGATGCGGTCCGCGAGCCAGGAACGCCCCTTCGCAGAAAAGTTCGAGCGGGAAAAGACAAGGAAACTGTGGAAAACGCCTGCTCCACCAGCGCAATGAAGTTCAAAGGAATTTAACACGGAATGGGGCTGGCACTTCTTTCCTAAAGTTTTTTTCGACTTCCTTCCGCAAGACTTCCTTCTTTTTTTGAAATTCTTCTTTCTCATCTATCGTTATGCAAGGTTTCTTGCAGAATTTTCCAGTGTTTAACTGAGTAACTCTCATCTTTAAAGATTGCACAATAATTTTCACAAAGTACCATTTCTATGGGGCAATCTTGGATTATCTAATCGAAATACGCTGTAGAGTGGATTTGTGTTTCGTACTAATCTTTTTTCGTTAAGGAAGTACAGTATCTTTGGAATAAAATTATTATTAAGTAATGTTCAGGGATATTCAATTGTATTTATAATAGCAAAATTCAGTAAATCGACACAGGATCTTTACTCTTTATCTTTACGTTTAATCTTCATCTTTTCCATATTTCATATTTTCTATCTTGTATATATCTGAATAATAGCTCCCGACGTACCCGTCTCGCTGATTGAACAGTGCAACTCAAGCCACCGAAGCATCAATTCAATCTTCGCCCGGACGATAACGAAGATCAGAGAGCGGCGCATATATTATCGATTCCTCACGTCGAAGGGTTTCATACTCTTATTGTCAGTTACGCAGCTATATGGGATTTCCGTGGATCGCAATCTCGTCTTATTTCCGACGGAAAAAGAGACGCCGCGCCGGTCGGGGTCGGAACGAAGACTTAAGTCTGCTGGTGGGACGGCGCTGAATGCAACGGCTCGCCTGTTAAGGTGGGTCCACACTTGTTACATCCCCGCATACCGTTACCAAGATAAGGACCTAGTCACGTGGTCTAGAAGAGGTTTGGGAGCAAATGTGGAGTGTTTTCTGTTTCCTCGTTGCCTTAGTCGTTACTTGGTTCGGCGGGTGCCGAAATTGTCGGTATTTTACCCGCTCCAAAGGAGTCAGTGAGCTGCCGTAGATGTGTGCACTCGTCCATGCGCCACTGCCAATGTGTTAGCTCGCCCCTGAACTGCTGTACATGTGTGAACTCGTCTGTGCGGCGCTGTTCCTATGTATTGTAGACTACATATTTAGGCCTGGGAGATAGAGCTCATTCAGCCTATGCCTATGAGATAGACCCGCTATTTTTTGCGGAGTACATATGTAATTTTTAGCCTTTCGCCCATCTAAGTGCAGGATTTAGATGGCAAGGACTAGAATAAAAGAACACATGGTAAAGAGCCATGCAATTTCAATCGGCACAACACTTTCCCTTTTTTAATACAATTAACGCCATTAATATTGATCGACAGACATGTAAAAATCAATGCCGCAATATATCAACAAAAAGTTATTTGTAAAATATTTTTATAAGTATTTTTATAAATAATGAAGATTTATTATATACGACTTAGAAATTATTATTATACTAGAATTATGAACTTTAGTCAACCTAATCCGGCCAAAGGCAGCCAGAAAAGATACAAATTCAAAGAAAGCTATAACCATTCACGAGCGACTCAAGTACTTCCTTTGGAGCGGGTCAAATACCGACAACGCGTGGAACGGCTAAACCAAGTAACGAGTAACACCATGAGGTATCAAAAAACACTTCACATTTCTTCCCAGACCTTTTCTAGACCACTTGACTAGGTAACAAATCCCGGTAACGGCAACAAATGTGGACGGACTTTTACGTGCATATGGACGGAAATCTGGCCAAGCCCACACCTCGTTACCAAAAACTGACGTCACGGGTAACGGTAACAGAAGTTTGTAACAAGTCTGGACCCACCTTAAAGGTGGGAAACAGAAAACACTCCACATTTGCTCCAAAACCTCTTCTAGACCACGTGACTAGGTCCTTATCTTGGTAACGGTATGCGGGGATGTAACAAGTGTGGACCCACCTTTACCCGCTTCAAGGGCCAATAAAAGCTCACATTCCCTCGTGCAACACGCGTAATTCGGAATAATTGAAATACGCGCGGAGCGCCGCGGCCCTGATCCCCGAGCGGATTCCAGCGGATCGTTTCGAAGGCAATCCAGCAGCATAAGTTCGCCAGGTCTTCATTTCCGCTTTATTGACGTACAATAGGGGAACGGGGCGGACAAGCCTGGCGTGCACACGCCTATTCCGTCGATCGAGTAATAGATTTTGATTCCGTTCCCGATGGTAATATAATCGCAGTGGCAAACACAATTTCTCATCGCGGCTGCAGATAATGCGTCACTCGTCCGCCTCGTGATTACGATTCGTGTAACAGTAGCCTGGCGTGTTTGGATAAACGCTTGAGCCTTGATATCGTAATTTGTATTGCATTGTGCAGTACATACATACTGGGATTTTATAATTGTTCGGTGGGTAGGCTGCGAATAAGGGGGAACGGGTGTTTGGAGGGCGAAGGTTTTGGCGAGACTTATCATTTTTCTATGATTTAGTCTTCCAATTATCAATGTTAGGAACACGTAGGATAATGAGGCACGGTGCATACGCAATGGTATATTATATACAGTGGACCTAAAAAGGGTTCTTACAATGCATTACTTTCACTTGCAACTTCAGTATTTTCGTCGGAAGACAATTATTCCTAAGACATGTTAGAATATTCGAGATACAGGAACGGCCGAGGCGGGACGTGTGCATTTTCAAGATGCACGCTGTCTTTGTCTAGCGTAGCTTTCATTTGGGGCGAACCCCAAAATGGTTAAAAAGGGCCATGGTGGCGTAGGCGTCCTCACGACCGACGCTTTTGCCAAGGGAAGGCATTCTTCTATAGACTACGGTCGAGAGACAGCCAAAAGACCAGCACCCAAAACAAAAGGGAGCCACGTGACAGCAAGCAGCCACAACCAACACCCAGCGAACCTACCCCCCCAACGACAGGTAATATTAAACGCCGAACCAACCCCACCCCCCCCAAAAAAAACAAAAACACAAACTAACGACCCCATCCCCGTACAAAACGCAAATACAAATAAATCGCGACCACCCCCCATTACCATTCTCGACACCCCCAGCAGCGTTACAATCAAATTAATATCTAGTAACACGACAAACTTCTTCACAAAGAAAATAGGCACAAATAAACACCTCCTACAAATGCAGAACCTAGAAAACTTCCATTCAGCCCGGGAAATACTTAAAAAAAACAATATTAACTTCTTCTCCTACACACCGAAGACAGAAAAAAATATATCAATATTACTTAAGAACCTAGAAGGAAACTTCGAACCGGAACACGTCTTAGAAGAGCTCAAAAATAAAAACATTGCCAACCTTCAATTCACGGCGGTGAAAAAATTTGAAACAAGGAAATCCCAATTGGAAGGAAGAAACCTCCCGATATACATAGTCCAACTTTCCCCAGACAGCAACACAGAAAATTTAAAATCGATCAAAATAGTCCTACACTCCCTAATATACTGGGAGAAAATAACAAAAAAAGATCGAGTACAATGCAAAAGATGCCAACGAATAGGCCACATCGCGTTTAACTGTAACTTAGCTTACAGATGCGTCAAATGCAACCTCCCCCACAACCCGGGAGAATGTACGCGCACCCGTGAAAGTACCGAACAACCGTACTGCGTCAACTGCAAAGGCTTTGGCCACCCAGCCTCCTACAGAGGCTGCCCTAAATTGAAAGAGCTGAAACAAAAAATAGACGAAAGGGTCGAATTCCTTAAAGCCGAAAAAGAACGCAAACAAAGACTAATCCAAAAAACAGTCAACCCAGACATATCCTACAGTGCAATGCTCACTAACAAACCATTCCCAAGAATCGCGAAAAGCCAAACAGCTCCTACCGTACAAGAATCTCGCAGACAAGAACCCCAACCAGACTCACACCCGGGAAACCCACTAGAAGAAATCAAAAATATAATCAACTCAATCAATAAACAGATGACACGCATAGCTGAAAGCGTAGAAGCTAACACTAACCGAATTAACTTCATAACAGAAACGCTAGGAATCGACCTTTAATGCATACGCACGCCCCACCTCAAATCCACCCACTCAACAAACTTTCCATCAACCATCTCAACATAATACAAATGAACGTAAATTCCATAATTAGAAACGAAAGACGAGACTCTCTCCTAGATTGCCTTAACAAACATAACCCAGACATTGTACTCCTATCCGAGACTAAACTGAACCACACCCACAAAATAAGCTTCAGCAACTACAACTTTATCCGAAAAGACAGACCCAACGCTAAGCAAGGAGGCGGCACAGGCATCTTAATCAAAAATATGATAAAATACAAACAGATCCACCTTAACCACTCATATAATAATGAATGCCTCGAATCAACAACAATAGAACTACAATTACAAAACAGCAACAAACTCTTCATAATCGCGGGATACGCAACCGGTAACAATAAGAAAGAATTCACTCCAGAACTAAAATCATTATTCCACCAATTAGAACTCCATAAACCAAATAACTTCTACATCCTAGCAGGCGACCTAAACGCGAAACACCAGTCCTGGGGAAACGTAACAGTTAACAGCAGAGGCACCGCTCTAAATAAATGGGTCCAAGAAAACCAAATTACTTACAGAATCTCCCTGTACAGGACAGAAATCCCATCCTTCCCAGCCAGTGGAGCCTTCATAGATCTATGCCTCACAGACAACCGTATCAAACTCCAAAACTTACTCAGGAATCAAACACTAGACTCATACGAACGCGACAGCGACCACAGAGCAGTCAAGATACAAATATCTATCCCATCAATGAAGACAATGGAAATAGAAGAACTAACGACTCCCGAAACATATAACTTCGCTAAAGCCGACTGGCAAAAATTCAAAAAATTCATCACCGATACAGACAACTCAACAATACCAAACGATAGAAATCTAACGACAGAAGAAATAGACAAACACATCAATGCACTAAATACAAACATAAACAAGGCAATAACTCACGCAGTCCCCCACACACCAAAAAACCAAAATTCGACTGACAAATATATCTCACCTCGCATCCGACAACTCAAGAACCAAAAAAGCTACCTGATCACACAAATAAACAGACTAACGAAACTTACAAATTACACCACCGCCAACGATACACTAATAAGTACATTCAAAAACACACTCAAAACAGTGAGGTACGAGATCAAAAAAGCATTCCAAGAGTCCATCAGCAAATTTTGGGAAAATAAAATCTCAAAAATATCCCCACAGAACTCCTCAAAATTTTTCCCTTCGATAAATAGTATTTTCAGACCCAAAACTCCAAACAATATAGAGACCCTACAAATCCCATCGACAAACGCACAGCTTCTCCAAGAAGCAAACATAAACCCTGACACCCAAATAACAGATTCACAAAGCAACATCACAATCACAGACACAGTTCAAAAACTAAACATCCTCGGCTCCCACTTCGAAGCTGTCCACACCCAAAACCTCTACATGGGTAAAGAACAGCTATCAAATATAATTAACCTGAAAAAACAGACACTCGTACAGGAGATCCAACAAGACAAAACTGATAGCAATACGGTTTGCATATTCGACGCCACCAACACAGCAGACAACCCGGACGAAAAATGCGTGCCAACAGACTACTTCACATCATACGCAAAATTAACCCACACCTTCAAAAAAATAAACAACAAAAAATCTTCCAGCTTTGACAACATTCCCAACATAGCCCTCAAGAACCTACCTCCCCGATACATATACAACTACACCATCCTGTTCAATAACTGCCTGAACCTAATGTACTTCCCGACAGCATGGAAAACAGCCAAACTAATTGCAATAAAAAAGAAAGGAAAAAACGGAAGCTCCCCAGCGGATTACCGCCCTATCAGCCTCCTCGCGAATATTAGTAAAATCTTCGAAACAACAATAAACGATTCCATCGTAAAATTCACGAAAGACAACAACGTCATCCCGGAGACGCAATTCGGATTTAGACACCAACACTCCACAGTACACGCCTTAACTAAATTCACCTCTGATATCTGCTGGGCAAGAAACGCGAATGAATGCGTAGGAGCCCTTTTCATAGATCTAGAAAAAGCTTTCGACACCGTCTGGCTAGACGGACTGTTCTTCAAACTAATAAACAAGAAATTTCCGCGACACCTTACAAAAATGATCTGGAACATGCTCCACGAAAAAAAATTTATAGTCGCCGACAAGAATACAACTTCCTCGAGAACCTTTGAAATCAAGAACGGACTTCAACAAGGAACAGTCAATTCCCCAATCCTGTTTAGCATATACATAAGCGACATACTCCATATGTACGGCCTAAATAAAGACCACACTAAATTCGCAATAGCCTTCGCCGATGACCTACTAATATACATAAAGCACACCAAACCGTCAATATTAAAAACACAACTACAAGAAATCTTCGCCAAAATACAAGATCATTTATACACTTGGAAGCTAAAGATTAACACAGATAAATGCGAAACAATTTTATTCCGCCCATACATATCGAACATTTCAAACGCGAACAAGGACGTACGCATACACTCGAAAAACTTCCACCTATTCAACAATAATAACAAACAGGAAAAAATTTCTCACAAAAAGGTGGTGCGCTACTTAGGCGTACACGTAGATTTTAAATTAAACTACACCAACCACATACAAATACAAATTGACAAAGCCCAAAGAGCATTCGCCGCGCACAAACGCCTCTTCTACTCAAAAACGCTAAGTGTAAAAGCCAAAATCATTTGCTACAAATCTCTAATAAGACCGATTTTAACATATGGTTGCCCCATATGGTTTAACATCTCCGCAAGCACCATGGAAAACCTGAGAATTTTAGAAAGAAGATGCCTCCGTGCCTGCTTAAACAAATACAGATCACCCGAATCTAATTACACGAAACTTATTAGCAACCAAAAACTGTACGAATTCGCCAACTTAACCAGAATAGACCTCTTCATCCTCAAGCTCATCCGCAATCACTGGGCAAACACTCGAAACATAAAAAGCAACAGTCTCATAAATAGCTCAACCTATCCCAACCCACAATATTATAAAAGTACGCGCGCCACCGGATACACCCCACCCGAATCATTCCCTTACTTAGATAGCCTAGGATACATTCAAAACCACGAAAATGTACCCCTCCTCTACCACATTCACAGGAAAGCCGACGATAAAAAAATTCTCTACACACTCACAGACACTAACACATACAACAGTAATATAAAATACAACGACAAACTGTCAACCGTAGATCGGAAGGACCAACACCGCCGGGACACAAAAAAATACTGGTGGCTATTGCAATAGCAACCATAATATAAACCGAACCCAGCAACAATACCCACAACCTAATTAGAATAACGCCCAATAGTCATAGTAAACCAATGTAAAAAAAAAAAAAACTTTGTTACCACAAGTATTGTAAATAAAACACACATTCCCTCTCCCCCTCCTCTCCCCCCCCCAACTCGCACGCAACTTACCATTTATCTCTATTGTATAGTTTTTTTCGTGCCTTTCTATGCATAAACTAACCCATTCACTTGTACAAGCTAACCCTTAACTTTATATCATATGTAGCGATAAGCGCAGTACTTTAAATTTAGTGATAAGATCGCGAGTGCTCAGCGCCAGAGCCATCGATCTCAATATTAATACTCTAGTTACTTGTTATCCTTTTGTACGTTTTGGTTTATTGTAGCATTTTCTTTTGTATATATCTTATTTATTTCTGTTATGGCACAATAAACGTATGTTATAAAAAAAAAAAAACGGTCGAGAGAGCACAGTTTTAATAAACAGAACACCTTTTAACATATATGCACGCCTACGGAATCATTGTAATAACTAATACCTAATCGAGATTGAGAGACCACCCTCTCATTCGATTTTCTTACAGACAATATAGTATATGGATATGAAGCACATGAATTACACTTTTACAGATGTGCTTTACAGCCACGCACATATATTGTTTTAGGAATAATTGTCTTAATACTAAAATACTGAAGTTGCATGTGTAGTCTCATTTGCACTGTTTGAATACCTTTTTGGCCCACTGTATGTATGTATGTATGTGCAAATGGATAATATATGTGACAAATATATTGGAACAAAATTTAATTACATTATTTGGTAATTTACAGGGACCGCTAATGCGTGAATTTTTATTAATTTTATGCGTCAGGTGTACGAGTATCTTTTTCGAGCATTATAACGAGCATTATAACGTTCGTAATGTACCTGCTGTATTTTCGTTAATTATTTTTATCGCATTGAATTTAGTTGCGTTACGTTAGTCGCGCGTATACCTATTTAGGAATCTGATAAATGACTTGCAGGTAATTTACTTATAATCAATCTGGCACACGCGTCAAAACCATATCTAATAGGACAATACGTGCACTTTTTTCGCCACGAATTAAAACAAACAAGTAAATAAAGAGAATATTTATAGTAGAGATTATTCAGCTACATTTTAAACGGGATTAAACAAAATGTGTGCCCAAATTTGATGGAATTTTACCATATTTACGGGTTCAATATCTCTGCCAGCATGAAGAAATATAGGCGGAAGTATGCTGCACCAGTAAAGGAGAACGTATTAAAATAATAAATCGAGGCTACTCCACGAGCTATTCCCTACGAGTATCATCCCGCTGGAAAAGATTTCCGGAACTCGACGACGGAAATTTATGTGCTTCATCCGCCACCGAGCACCAGCTTCCTTTAATAACCCCGCGTAATACACGGTAATTTTTAGTTACCGGATAAAGTTTAACCGAGTCTTGCGTAATTTTCCTTCCTTCTCGCGGCTAGGATGGCAATCGTGTCATTACACGGTGTAAAGGTCGTCAGGATTTCCACGTTCCAGACCGCGGAAAAATTCTCGGGCCAATTGCGGTGCTAATCAGGAAACGGAAGAGTGGAAAGCGGAGAGAACGTTACTGGCCTAGATACACCCCTGAAATCCCAACGGGGCGTAAAGTAAGCCGGGACAGTACGCAGCTTCCCAAGATCTCACCTTGAATCTCACCTGCGATGTCGAGCTTCACGCTTATTAATTGTAATTAAATTCAGACAGCCAGATTAGGAACTGTAGCGCGGCTTCAGCTAATTCAATGCTTCTTTGCGTCCTCTGTTGCGTTAATTAAATAACGCTTCGGTTGCACGAGCGGCCTGATATATTCATAATTTTGTTTGTTAACAATTTTTCCGTGAATTAAGAAGTAGGTTCTTACGGAACTGCGGGGAAAAAAACGACGATTTTGCACATTTTTGCTGCTCACCAAAAGCACTTTGACTAACAGGAAATTAATTCTACTTTTTAAACAATTCGATTAAAATCCGGCGAAATGGGCGCAAAAATGAATTTGATAAAAAGAAACATTTTATTCACAATCGTCGAATATTTATAATTCCAATATATTTCCAATTAATTCTTTAATCGTGATAGCAGCCATTTTTATACTTGCTGGCATAAATGTTTCAAATCGATTTATCGATATTATTTAGGAAGCGTTCCACGCGGCGTGTTCGATTGAATATCAGTCCCGGCGAATTTTTTCCTCTCGCCGTTCGCCGGCTTTCAGCCATGGCAATTTCATTGTAACCGCGATACATCGGTAGTCTAAACCTATCCAAAACAAGCGGCAATCACGATTGCGGTTAATAATTCGGGGCCGCAAACGGTGCGCGCGGGCGCGATAGTCAGAATATCCGAGGCGAGCGTGGTCTCGACGTAAAACCGCGAACCCGGTAAAATCCGACGTTTGCAACGGCCCGAAATATTGCTCGGTCTTCCCGTGCTGACGTGAAAATAAGTTTCGACGAATTAATCGCATGCAGGCATGCGACAGCCACGCGTGTTTTAACGCGCAGTTTCTGCGCTGCGGTCGTTTGGTCGCAACGCATAATACCACCGCGTATGAATCATGGGGATTGACGCCACACGTTATTTATTACGGTTGTACTGACGTGCGAGAGGTTTAATGGGAATGGGAAGAATTTCTTGGCATTGGCTTGGCCGCGAAAAGGTAAAAGAAAGGCAAATGTGTGGGTAATATTTTGAAAATGCTCGACGTCTTTTGAAATTACATACTAGGGTTTTTGTTTCTGGTCGCTGGTTACATAGGAATGCCGGTGTTACATTAAATATGAAACATATAATGCGTCGCTCGGCAACAAAATTAAGGGATTAGGAAATGGAGACTTGGTTGGACAGTTGAATTTTCGCGAAAAATTATTCTGCAGCAGCCTACGCGGCCTCATTTTAAGGAATGTACGTTTTTAATTTACGTTATATTTTCATGAGTTTCACAATACATTATATTAATATAAATAATAACGACAAATTTGGAAATTATATTGTATATATTGTTAGGAGTGTGCGAATATTGTTTATAGCAGTTTAATAGAATTAATTAGAAGATTAGCTCTGGTGTGATACCACACAAGTATATCATCACTATTTAACTACTGTTACCATGGGTCCATGAAATCATGATACAGGCAGCCAAATGAATCCTATTAGTATCGATAAACACAACGAAAGTGGATAAATCTGATTACGTTACGGAAGTATTAGGTTTGATGTAATTGGATTAACATTACGTACACTGGATGGGTGCATTAATTTTGAAGCACCGAATAAAACAAGCTCTGCCAGCCGTCGATAGTTCGAAAGCTGAAATTGCTTTGGGGAAGAAAAACGCGGTAATCCGCTGGTGCGAGTTCGCGTTTCTGTTATTTAGAAGAATGAATTCTTTATCCGTAGAGAAATGTGAAGAGTTCGGTAACTTTATTGATAGGAGATTATTAGTTCGTCCGTCAATCGATTTTCGTACCCGCCTAACCAAAACTTTCCCGGTTGTAGCAAAGTTATAGTCAATTCCGTTATTGCTGTTATATTATTCAATCGTTGTACATTCCTCCGATACTTTGGTACATTAGTGCGTTCGTTCTGCAGGCTGGATAATATTTTATCAATGAAAATGAAAATCACACTTTTCCAATATCTTTATCGCCATGTTCAATTTTATAGTACAATTCTTTCGCACGTGTATATGTATAGATTATACGAATAACAAATCACCGATGGATTATAATGCAAGAAATGTGGATCGCTGAGATATCTATCTTCTCATAATTGTATATGCGTTCTGAGATTCCAAAGTACATACGGTTATTAATTAATTCCAATAACTAATGGAATAATACAAATTAACGACACCTACGAGAATGCACCAAAAGGCAAGGCCAATCAAATAAATACCATTCACCTGCCACCGAACAGAAGTGCATGCTACAATTCGTCACGCGTATCCGAATGATTACGATTCTTCGCTGAAAACCAACTTCCACCAATTGCATTAAATACCTGGCGTTATTATTCAAACAATTAACGACCCTACGTTAGCCGCATTCAATTTCGTCGGTTTTGCTCGCGTCGTAACAAGAAAGCAGCGACTCGCGGCTCCTCCTGGAGCAAGCTTCCAGAGGGTTTGGGGCTCGCGGCGGTGCAAAACCGACGGCGGAAGGACAATCTCGAATTTTCATAAAGCGCCCGTGTGTCTGGTACATTACTCACGATAATCCAGCCGGCGGTTGCTCCGCTTGCGGAGTATGAAACCGCAAACCAAAGCCTTGGAACGAGGAGCGGTGGGAAGGACGCATTGCTCGGCTGGCCTCGCGTGCTTTGCAGCCAGACGCAAACTTACCGCCCAAGTTTTAATTCAAGCTTTTATTTACACGAATCGTGTATTATCGTAAGCCTGTTGGCGGCAGAGCCCGTAGTGCCCGCGTTCAATTGAATCTATCCTTACTCTGCTCTACCGGTTCTCGATGAATGGACCCTTTAGTTCCAGGTATTATCCGAAGTAGATTTTTTCGAGCGGATTCCCATGCGATTTTAAGGTGCGCAGTGCTTTGAAAGGTAACTGTTCGTTTCATTAGTTGTGGTTATTTTTGACACTGCAGGTTATTGAATTCGTACTTTGCGCTTTCGTATTTATTGGATGATGATGAAGGATTTATACACGGCGCGGTATTTTAAGGTGCTTAGGAGAGTGGACAATTTTGGAACACTTTCTAATGCAGTGGCGAAGGAACGGTCAAAATTAATCAGATCACACGAGATGTATAATTCTCGTAATGAAAAGTGAAACATGATCCGAATATTCGATGGCGACGAAAATTGGCAATTAGCGGCCCGGCGAGATTCAACGAGAATAGTACACTTGACCTGTGAATATATCTCTGAAAATATACCTGTAACTGCGCTCTAAAAAGACTTACGTAAAAACACAGATATATCATTCCAACCCTATTAATAATGATAAATAAATCTCAGCATGCAACGAAGAACGCACATAATTTAATCTGATCGCAATTAGTTCATCCTCCCTCGGATCAAAGTATCAATTAATACCATTAAAACGACACTCCACCCGTTTTTCCTTCGTTCAATGGAAATGCTGCGCGAACGAAACATTCGGCTTCATTATCCTAGACATTGACGCGACGGAAGCTCAACTTAAACACACGGCCCGATAAGGAGACAACGACGCGGCCGGCGCATCAAGTGCCGGGCACGAAAATCGGATTTGAGATTCGCTTAGTGCCGGTGTTCAAAGTCATTGAACGTAATTAACCGGTGGCAGAAGAGGTGCGGCCGCCGCCTGAGTGGTACCGGATTCTCTCTCGGCGCTCTCTCGGCCGCCTCGTTGCTCTGTCTGCTTCTCTCAATGGGGTGGCAGAAAGGTTAATGTAGTTAGCCGGCCCCCCTTTCGGCGGCCCTTGGCTTCGGAGAGGAGGACGTTAGCACTCCTCCCGACGAGACATGCGCCAGGGCCGAGCGTTTTAGTAAAATGGCCTGAAAATGCAATTATCGGCTATAGGTGCGCGCTAATTAATTGCCGACGTTATCCACATAGACGCCCATAAGCTTGAAACGGCGACCTCGTCGTTTTCGAAGAAGGCACGTACCTAGATTTGAGGATTTATCAGGCAATAAGTTTTTCCCCCCGATATTATTGCTATAAATGTTTTGTACAAACGGACGGTCAAGTTAAAAGTCTACTTAAGGTTCGTCCAAATATTAGTTTGTATCGTTTTTGATTTTCATAGAGAATTATTTGGATGTTTACAGATCCCTTTTAGGATAATGTACTTGGGCAACTATGTCAGAATGATTTAGATACAGCAGCAGTGTATTTATTATCAGGCAAGGAATATTTTTAGTGACTATTATAATTAAAAACTTCCATACGCGAAAGGGAATTCATGGAAGTGGATAAAAGCAACCTTCAAGCTGTGGGACGTCTTAGAAATGGCCTAAGGGTATGGGACAGAACAGGAAGGATCAAACACCTCGATAGAGATGAGTCTGAACTCGTGGAATTCGATAGAGAAAGCTTTGGTTGCGCGAAATTCGATAGAGGTTCGATCACCATGGACTTGTACAACTCGATTGAGATCACTCCGGACTCGTGAAACTTGTTACAGATGACTTTCAATAGGAAGACAATCTTACAGCATCGTTAAAATGGAGATGCTCTACAGGCAGTGGTTGGTTTTAAGAACGTGACAGACATGTGACAGGTGCCAATTTCCATCCGTCGAACAAAATATAAAATAATAGATGTTCGAAATCCCACTCTTGAAACCAGTCTCACAGTAAAATAGATTTTCATTGGTATTTCCGAAAAGCTCTTTTGACACCAAGATTTTGAAGAAAGTTAGAAGACTTCTGGAGAATCAGGCTTCTTAAGATCCGTAGGCACCGAAAATTCTTATAAAGCTTTCGAAAGCTGGGAAAGTTTGAAAATTTTATGGCATTCAAGAATCTTGGGCACCCTAGATTTCCCAAGTTTCACGAATCACTGATATTGTTCCTATCAGGTTTTACGACATCGGGATCGCCCTTCGTATATCCAGTAGTAACTCTGAGATCGTTTCAATCGAGCCCAAAGGGTCGAGGGTTATCCCCATTAAGTACTGTGTAGAGCCCTGCGTGCCAAATTTTTCCAGCTGAAGAACTTTGCAGAACTGAGAACCGAACATTCACTATGATCCTTTGCAGCGCGTAATATTGCATGAGATTAAAGGTTTCTCGTTAAATTATGGTAGTCTAAGATCTTCTTCACAGCGTTCCATCCCGATTTGATGTTGTCCCTTTCCGATTGAAAATTACCTTCATTGTGTTCTATGAATCTGGTATTGTTCTGATCAAATCACTTAAGCTTCACTTCCTCTTTATGTTAAATGTATCAGGGATATACTTTACAGAAGTAATATTCGAAGAAAATGTTAAAGGGGAGAAATAGAGTTTTTGTATACCTTGCGTACAGTTAAGACCTCTTAATTAGCAAAAATCAGCAGGCAAATATGATCTGTTTCTGGGACGTAAATCGTAAATTAATAAGGGATTCAGTAGACCTGAAGCATTTACGTCGATAATTTCGGTAGCATCTGGGTTCTGCAGATTCAAGAACCTTGCATTTCTCTTCCAGAGGAAGCGCCAACACTTTCGGATTAAGAAGACCTCTTTCTGCTTCTCCTTTACTGCTAATCAGGCCGCTTGAATTATTTAAATCGCGCAAAGCGTTCTCAATTAGTGTTTCTTTCTTACTGCCAAGTAACCTGTTACCATTTATCCCTTCAAAAGGCATATCAAATGAGTTGAGTGCAACTTTTAATAAGTCTAAAGGGGTTGAAATATTTCTATTATTTTTAATGAATCGAAAAAATGATGCCCGGATTTTAAGATGAAAGAAAGTACGCGTTTGTTCTTCAATTATCTTGCTCACCATTTTCTTATATTCTCATTTCGACTTCTGAAGTTAATATTGTAGGGGTTTTACGTAGGACATATGGTTTGGCTCGGGCCATGGTGGTTTACGTTAGGGCGTGAGATTGTCGCGCCTATACCGTGACGGTTCTCTTCGGGCGCCAGCTAACCTAAACCATCTCAAGGGCTGTACGTCGCCTTTGGGGAAGGGATGATCGGTCGATCCGATCGTCGTGGATAGTGCATTCATTGTGTGTCGGTCGTTGGGAACAGTAGTAGCGTAGAAGTTAACAAAGAGTATATATTGTATTCCATCCAACAGTTAGTTGTGTTTTAATCGCTGACCTCCCAACAGTCTTTTCCCCTCAATATGGAGCACTGCAGATTTATTTCGCAGGAATATTTACATAAAGAAAAGTTACATGGGGCAAACTAATAATTTGCTTCAATAGACAACAGGGAGGCAAGATCCCAATTAATACAACTTTCTGCTTTTATATCTATAAATGGAAATCTCAAGCCCCTTGCACTTTAACCGACATGAAAAGTATACAAAGATGAACCTTTTGCAGTTCAATTCGCGGTTAGTGTTTCCTTCTTTTCGATACCCGTTGCAAACGCCCGCTACAAACTGACGAGAGCTTTCGTCGACGGTGAACGATGTGCTTGTCGCAACAATGGAGACGTCGGAACGGAAGTAACGGGGTTAACAAAATCGGGTCAACGGTGCTCCGAGCAGTCTGATTCTTGGTTGATCGTCAAGGATGGAGCAAGTTAACAGTAGAAGTAAGTTGAACGCCAGAAATCGAAATGGGAATTAGGCTATCCTTGTGCTACGGAAGTCGTTTGGTTAGGTGACAACAAATAATTATTAAAAATAAGTTTCATACCTAAAAAAAGCCGAAGTAAAAAACAGTATAAATTCCCATGTACCCTGTTTTTAAGGTACATGCATTATGTATTACGATATAAAATCTCTGAAAAGAAATACAAGTAACTTTTGAAAATACTGTTCTTTAAAGTGAACTGAAATGAGAGGACACGTCTTGTAGGAAATGAATCTCGACTACCAGGGTAAGTTTCGTGAATGAGCATTCGATCTTGTCGGACGCTTCTGTCCGTGGAAATGGAGAGAACTGTTTACGTCTGGACATTTAATAATCATCCATCATGCGACGCACCAATGAACTAATGAGAGAACAAAAGCTTGGGTACCGAACATCGTTTTCCTAGTTGAGTTGCTTGATCTCCATATCTCTTGGTCGTTCCTGCAGAATCAGAACGCGAAGTCTCGGTGAATACGACGACCAGCCACAAGCAAAGAGGGTGGAAACCCAAGTGAAACCTGAATGTCGATAAGAGAGACAGAGAGAGAGGGGGGAAATGTCAGAGGTTTATTAAGGGATCTCTGGCATGGTTTGCTACTGCTTTGTTACTTAAGAAGCTTTATTAATAATACATTTGGATATTCGAAAGGCGATTATTACAATGTGACGTGAATAGAATTGTGTTACTCTCTGAAAAGAAGTAAAACTGATGTACTTGGTCTTTAAATATCTTACTCTGATAGAACTGTCTACAAATCAAAAGATAATTGCATAAAGTATCCTAATTATTATGGGATGTTAAAACAGTAATCCTTCTTTAAATTTGATGTATTTAATATACTAATGCACACTCGAAAACAGTATTGTAGGACCACTACATTTTGCTCGAAAAATGGTCAATTCTTGAACCACTTCGTGAAAAAAAATCGTACATCAGATTAACTACCTGAGTTCATTTTAAAGGGGATTTCTGTACTTTCACATCCCTTAATTGCATTTTTTCGAAGACCATTTTTTAATAGAATAACTGGATGGGAATCTGAAAGTTCATTTCTCCTTCGAAAATTGTTTAACGAATTTTCTTGACCAAGAAATGATAATTAAAGTCCCTCGTTACAGCGATCACATGAAAATGAATGTACGATCTTTTGTTGTCATTTTATTCGCTCATTGAATACAAAGTGTGTCACTGGTATTGAAATGTATATAGTACGTGTTTATTATGTTTATAAGATGTGTTTGGAATCGCGTGTTCCAAGAGAATGATAAGGCAACAGGAGGGCGTGGGGAAACACTCGGCTGTAAACAGTAATATATGCTTAACTAACTATAAATTGAACAACTAAGGAAAGCTCGAAATACCAGCCAGAATGATCCCTGACCTTTAGGTTGGAAATACCATTGGTTTCTCCTGACTTCATACTTTTCGAATTACCGTGCCTAGCTATTCATTCTCTCCTTCCTCTCGTCCATCCTCCAATTTACGTCCAACTTCCAAGATCGAGCCACGTCTTCGGTAGATGCGTGTGCTCGAAGTGTGCTATATTATCTCTCATTTACCCTTATTACCCGGGACACATCGTGCCATTGGCCGTTGAAGCATTTCACCGTTCCCCTGACTCATAACCTGTCCGATAGAAGGACGCCTCCTCTTCCATCGGCGCCCTTAATTAAACCGGCTCGCAGGAGTATCGTGGTTATATTTTACCCAAACGTAGACATTGATGCCGTGACGGATTCGCAGCGCAACGATTTCGTACGTCGAAAAGTTTTGATCCTCCTCGAAGACCGTTCCGACGAAAGCCGTCGTGGAAAATGTTATTAGGTTGCGGGAAATAAATCTGTTCGGTACTAATAACACAAATTTACGAGATAAAAGTTCGCCGATAACTTACGCGACCGGAATAAATTCTCGCGTGCTCGTGATTCACGACACGCTTTTTTCGAATGGATTAACTTTGCCAATGTATGGTTATTACCAGGCGAATTTTCGCAAGCTCCGTCAGAATTTCTTTACTGACGATCGGGCGATGGAAATGAAACGGTTAATTCAACTCAGGAATCTTTCGTTCCTTCACCATGCAGGCGATAATTCTTTTGCGCAAAGTATGCGAAGTGTAATCCTGTTACATATTCTGTACTTACTGTTAGTCAGGTATTGTCTAAAACAAATATAATTTTAATGTATGAACTTCAAAACGGTCAGATATAATGAATTGGATGGAACATTTTCTTACTAGAGGATATTTTTGTGTAGATTGCTGTTCGAACAGTTCTATCAACTGGTTTCGATGTAGAGTTTTTTCTGTGCGTAGAAACACTTTTCCTTACTAGATCTTCAGCCGCCCGTTACTTCCACAGTTGTCAAACACTCGTTTTGCCGCTAATAATCTTCACAAATTTTTCTCTGTGATATATGCTGTATGCTTTCACCGCGTATTAAGCATGCGAACATTCTAAGCGTTAGTGGTACAGCTTGAAAAAAAGGTATCCTGCTCCGAAAATATATTTAAACAGAAAACTCTCATAATGATTTGCGAACGCGTTTGGTTTTCGGTGCGTGTTGATTTCTCGAGAGACAAATTTTAGCCTTAATGGCGAGCAATTCATGCGATATTAAATCATTTAACGCGGCTTTGCGCCACAATGCTGGAACAACTCGCGCTCTAGTTGGGTTGCGACCGTCTCGGGGATTAAAACAGCGCGATATTCACGGAATTCAACAAACTGTCTGGGACAGGTGGCAATACGAGTGGCTCGTTCATTGTTGGGGAAAACGATAAAAATGTGCCGGCGAAAACACGCGGCGAACGCAACCGTGGCGAGACAATAGCGCGAAAATCCAGCTTGTTCCGATGTAATAAACCCGGCTACAATCCCGTGACTTCCCTCCCCCCCCCGTTGGTGTCGACCACCTCGTCGCGCGCAACACGCAATCATTTTTATACTGGTTGAAATCACATTTTTTATCTGCTCGTAAAGGGGACACACTGTCGCGGCCACGCGAATTGTAGCAACGCAACGCTGCGAACAAACTAGCTTTATGAGCCGAAAATTTCAATTGTCCCGCGAAACATGGCTGCGTTCCATCAGCGAAGAGCTGCTTATGGGGGCATGTTTCAAATTAGATTTGTGTATTTGTTAGTTATTTTTTTTTAGATTTGTACCTTGTGTTTGTAATTTCTATATTAATTTGGCTTTTCTGGTTTTCATTATGGCATTTTTAGTACGGTTGTTGACTATTTTTTGATCTTGGAAATTCTTTTATCGGGCTTGCTGTATTAAACGACCTTCCAGGTGTATCAAAAAGTTTTCTCGAATAAATGGGATATATTTATTTGAATAATTTTTGGATATTTATGTTTCACATCTTTGAAGATTCTTGGCACTCTAAATTCATTGAAAATAATCATATATCATACTTTATATATTTACGTCTTTTCTTATTTATATACGAAGTAATTTTTTCATGCGACGAGCAAGAGGATTTTCAACGTGTTGCAAAGATTACAAATATTTAAATTCATGTTGCTAATAAATTTTAATTAATAGTCTTATTTTTACTTAATAAAATACGCAATTTTTTCATGCTTTCCACCCTTCTGATAAAATTCCCTCTACGTTAGATTTTCGTAGGATGAAAAAAAGGGGGCAAAAATTAACCAATTATTTTGCAAATGCACCACGTTCGCAGACTACTGTTATTTCGCTGCGTACCTGCAGAGCGTGTGTGCATAATATTTCTATTACTTTACAATTAGCTGGGCTGAGCCAACAGCGTTGCGAAAAACCCAATTTGTAGAATTAAATGTAAATTGCATATGAAGTTATACCCATTGTCCGCGTACTCGCAAGTCAAGGCGTGATTACTTGTATCTTTGTCGTGTCTTCGTGCACGATGGAAACGAGAACGTTAGCCGAATTATTTATTTCGCCCGTCTTGAACAATTTCTCGGGATCAAGTCATATTGAACTTTGGGTAGGAGTTAATTTGTTACGTACAGTGCTTCGCAAGTACCATTGAGAAAAGTATAAATATACTAGACATTCGATATTAAATTCATTTTTATAGTATCACCTAACATCAAAATTTTCTTTCTAACATACAATCCTAGCCTTCTTCAATTTAACTGCAAAAGTTTTCTATATTTTTTGTTTAGTTTCAAAGTCTTTTATTGAAGCGAATAATATGATTGGGGACTGGTGAACCGGACTGGTGATTGGGGACAAGAAACACCTTGTGTTAGAATAATGTGATACTAGTTAGTGGATAAGACAATCAATTGGAAAAGTGGAAAACCATCGGGAAATTGTGCCGTGCTCTACATTTCCCACCTGTGTAAACGATTGTCATGTTCCTCTATTCGGTCAAAAGAATCAGTCTTGTAGAGCTAAAATACACAATCCATTGAACACGTTCCAGTATTGTCGACAAACTCGAATCCCTGGAAGAGAAAATGGCAGGAGAACTGGTTGTGCATTCTGCTGCGGTCAAGTCAGTCATTCATTCATTCATTTGCACCCTCCAGTTCCCACCCCTTTTCGTCGACTGTCCCCATTTATCTCTTGCAAGCACGTGCCTATGCACACTGTCCTTGGTTCCTTAGTACCTTGTTCTATCTTAATTTTCTCCTATTATCTCGACTACAATTTCAATCTATTCTTGTTGTAATCTGTTTCACGAGGGATTATATCATTATCAGATGTATGTATATACGCGTAGATTGTGTAATGAGTTTTTCATTTTCTTTTCGATTAATAACAGAATTCTCTTAGAATGAGAATATTAATAATTACTGGTCAGATTCTCTGCAGAATTCGTCCTCCTGTTTTTGTTTCATCGTACATTGTCGATTCTAATTGATTGTTATTTTTTTCTATGTACTATGACTCGTTGTTTTTCCATTTTACTGTCTATCTGGCTTACGTTTTTTACCCCAGAAGTGTCTGACATCTCGACATTTATCACTACTTTAAATTAAAAATAGTACAAAGGTGTATAGTAACATTAGTATTGATCAATGAGACAGGGTGCTTTCCTTACACAGATTATGTTTAAGCATTCAAGAAAAATTCTGTCTCAGTTGGATTGAAATACGAAGTCTCAAATGATATTTATAAAAAATTCGACGAACATTGGCATTGTTAAGCTGTATAAATGTGACGTGCATTCATCGGTTTCACGTGATCCCGGTATTAGTAACAAATGCGACGTAATTTCGAGCTCAACACACGTCGCCGTGGGGTGAAAGCCAGGGGGAAGGACGATCGTTTCACCGGCACGTTTTCATCTTTCATAATAACTGCGGAACATAATCACGAATACTCATATACATTTTATTAATATTACAGACGTTCCTTGCCTTCTAATTCGATATTGATGAAATCATATTCCTGAGATGAGGGGCAGAGAGTGGGAGAGCAATGAAATGTGTTTGATATATTGCAACAATTTATACTATTTTAGGATTATTATCATATTGATTAAATGTGGCCTGGTCACCTTAATGTATGTCATAAATAAATAGGCATATTAGAAATACGCGATGAAATATAACAAATCTCCTAAGAGTCTCAACGCGCACGGAAATCCCCAAAATTCAATTACAAAAGAAAGGCAATACATAGAAACGGCTATTACAATAATACAACCCCTCACCACAATTGATATTTCAAAGGGGGCCCAGTGTGTACGAACAAAGGACCAAACTACTGCCACATGAACTAAAGTTTATCAACTTGTTCTAACATAACTAAACAAGTCTATAAACTATACACCGAGTGACCAACTAACCCAATATGGAAACAAAGTTCACTTTAACAACAAAATCATATTCACAGTAACAATCACTCCGAGCAAACCGAAAATGTTCTACAAACAACAAATTATTCAGGACCAAAGTACCCTTGCACTGCATGCAAGAAGCGCCACGCGCAGAATAAAACCACGAAATTTGCAATTAAAACAAATTCAAACCGCAAACCTGTTCAAGTAATACATTCATCGAACCACAACCGTTCGAAATACATGCTCCGAGCTGTGCATCATTTAATGGTTTGCTAAAACCTTCCTTTCCCACGTGTACGATTTGCATTCGTTGGACTGCACTTCCTTTCTCAGATTCTTATTCCACATCGTGAGTCACGATGAATGGTTTGTCGTGCATATTGCGTGGACCTTTTCTCGCAATTGGCACGACTTTCTGCAATGCAGATTTCTTGCAGATCCTTATCGCTTCCTTTGTCTTTTGTTCGGAGAAGTCGCGAGTAGATGTTATTCCTGTTCATAAATTCCTTGCTAATAGTCGAACGTTTCTGTATATGGAGTTTCTTTGGAAATAGGTACCGAGGGGCTGTATTATATGATCGCAGGATCTTGCTTGTTAGGCCGAGGAAACCATGGAAGTGTGAAGTAACAAGGTTCCTTGACATGTTCTGGGTAATTATGTGAATATGGCTGAATGGCGTAGATGTTGTGAAAATTGGTTAGCAAATTTTGTGTTTATTCGAGAAGTATTAATTAATTAATTGATACACTACAACAGATTTAGTGAAAGTCACTTCCCTCTGATGTCCAATACTTATTATTAATATTTTAGCATGGCTAACAATAAGTATTACTGAAAATATATATAGAGAAGAGGCCGAGAAAGTATGTGGATTATAAATATTGACAGGCGGTAATTTAGCTAACCCAAACTGGCAGGTTAGGAAAATGAAAAATATATTTTTGCTTTCAAGTATATTTAATATGAGCCCATCAAATGATTGTCAAATGTGTCAATCATTAGTATTCTATATATAGAAGATTTTCCAATCTATCTTTTCATAGTCTCAGTAATACTGATTATATTGAAATCTTGACAATCAATGTTCAACTTCCGGCAGCTTCGGTAAAAAAGGAGAACACAGTATAAGTATTATTTACAAAGCGTGCTCAGTGCTTATTCAATTACTCATATAATTCTCGATACTAAACTAAAAGCATCCGGTCCCTGGGTAACCACTCTGTATGTGACCTGTTTGGAACCTTTTGCACCTGTTACGAGTTCCGTAAATCCTCTTGGACCCATTCCAATCCCCAGGAACCTCTCTGGAACGGCTTCAATCCTCCTGGCCCCTCTCTGATGCTCGTGATATTAATAAAACACACACTACGAACGCTTTACTGCTAAAAATCCCTATTACGTCAAATCTCACGTCAAACGAAAACTTGATTATACATATATTGCTAAGTATATGTAAGGAAACAAAAAAGGAAAACTGAAATAAAATCATGTAAAGATCGACAACCTCGATGCAAGATTTAATTACGATTTTAAAATTTTCTCCGGGATCTTCTTCCCGCCCTTTCAACTCGCTCGAAGCGATCGAAGTCTCGTCTCTGTTAGCTGTAGTTCGTAATTTAATTCCAAATCAACTGTTCTCGCTATTTCAATAAAACCGATGCCTCTCGACAATAATTGATAACTAGCAATATCTCGGAGAAATATCCTTCAATCTACTTGTTTTACTTCGGGTTGTTTGCTTTACTTCACTTCGCACAACTGCTTTTGAACTTTTTTTTATTCCCGTAACTTAATTGTTTAGTAGACGGTATCCCGCCCATTGAATTCTTCCTCTTCTTGTCGGAGAATATTGATTGGCGGTGAATCTATAAATATCTCGATGTATTTAATCGGCCACTGCCCTGTGCCATTCACAGACAATATCCCTTGCACAGAAATATATTAAGAAATTGTAGAATGGGAATCGCGAGAGCTATCCCAAGATATCCACGCAAACGCAGTAAATCTTAGCTTCAAAAACGAATTCATGTTATCCATTACGGTAAAGTTTCTTCAGGTGCGTACATGTTAAATTGAACTATAATCGTTAAAGAAGAAAATTCAAATGATTTGCACACATAATTCCAATCTTTGTAACAATAAATCAGCAAACGTGTAATTAATAAGTTTGTAATCTGAGTTCTAATCCCGCCAACTTGTATTTTGTTCTATTCTCGAGCCTAATTTCCATCCTTAAAGAAAACAATCGTGTGCAGAAAAACATTCCACGTGCCATTGTTTGGTAGCATGGACTGTAGATGTATACTGAATTAACCGCATAAAAATCTTGACACCCAAGGATGACGTCAAACTTCAACAAAGAGCAGGTAAGTCAATTAGCAAGTCTGAATCGCGTTATCGCCTTCGATAGGTGCGCAACGGGACTATTTAAGACAATCCACTCCGCGGTGCTAAGTTCATCGCGTCTGGTGCTAATTGGCATAATTTAACGCCGCGGAGCTCGACGACGATGAATTATGTCACAATGCTGGTGACGACAACGGCGACGACATTTGAAGGTGTTAATACTCGATCTTCTATTCCCGATATACATACGCAGATATAGGACAATCCTATTTTCTCATTTTGCGTCAATTCTCTGTCAGACTCCTTGCCTTGGTCGGCGAGACGCTCGTGGTTTACATATTTACCTGTTATTCTATGTATGCAGATCCATTCATGAATGAACAAAAAAGGCAAATTAGCCGGTGATATTCATCAAACGTTCAACGATACACGTTTCTTTGAGTGACGGATATGATAATGGAGTTTAAATGTTGATTACGAAAGACTAAGCAGATTTCGTAAGAAATAATCATTATTCAATTGGTTCGAACTGATGATTATATTTGTTTTCCATTTGTGGATTGCAGGTAAAAATGAGCGGAAAGGTTGTCTATATAAATTGTGAAAACAATTGTGATAAAAAGTTCAACATTGTTATTAATCGGTCCATGTGTCTTTACTTACTGGATAGAAACTTGGGAAATAATATTCTGTATTTTTTATTGTTTCAGTACATTTTATTTTAGACAGCATTTGAATAAGAGATAAAGCTTCTTCGGGTCGAAACAGCAATATATTTCCTATACAGGGTATCTGAGGTATTTCCGGACGAACTTTGTCAGTCGATTCTGTGTACGAAAATAAGCACGTTATAGAAAAGTCGACCAATAAGTCATTATTAAAAATTTATACCGTACATGGTAAGATCGCCTAACTTTTCTTGTAGGGAACAGTGAAAGAAAAACTTCATACAACTGAAATAGCTACGAGTGTTACCCTAGGATCTCTTAATCTCTGTAGAGATTAATAAAAATCGTCAAGAAATCCAGCGTGTCACAAACAGTGTGTTACAGCGGTGTCAGGCGTACGTCACTATAAGCAGAAAAATTGGGCGGTTCTACAATTTATGTCATAACTTTGTAATAAAGCCTTACTGGCCGACTTTCATGTAACACTTTCTTCTTATTTTCGCGCACAGAATGCGGTCACAATGTTTTCCTAAAAATACCTTAGGCACCCTGTATATTCCTACGAAAATTATGTCACCCTGAACGCGACAGCGTAATTAACTTACGGTTTACATTAAAATTATACATCCTTTGAAACTTAATAGTGCCGTTACGACAGAGATTGTTCTGAGTGGCATGCGTTACAGCACCTGAAGCACAGCGGTGTAGAAGCTTGCACGTGGGAACCGCTGTTGTGCCGTGCTACTAAGTGCCGTAACACCTAATGCACGACAAAGAGAAATTCTAATGAGACCTTGCTACACCGCTATAGTAAAAGCAATAATAGTGCACCAAAGGTAGCAGACCGGAAATTCCTGCAACACGATTGCACAGGAAAATCCTTCCTGACATAGTAGAGATCACTGCTGCTACGAATAAAAATATAACTATCCAGAAATTCAATGACGAGGTAATTGAATATTTACAATTTTCTTCTTTTTTTTAGAATTTATAACATAGCAATAAGCATACAAAAATCCAGTGATATCTGACATCGTATCTACATAGCGACTGGTATCTCCAGTTAAGCAGAAACGTTAAGCTTTTTATAGAGTATCATAAAACTCGTTTACGAATAACTAGATCACTATAACTTCTGTAATTTCTATGCCGTGAGAAACCTGTAGATACTAAACACTCTTGATAGAACGCATATTGATTTCCTATTGATGCACCGTCCCTATCTGTTGAGCCTACAGATATCCGAATATTGATATTTGTTTTGAACAAATAATTTTCAAACAAATAGTAAAATTTGTATGATAATTTTATAGAACAGCCGCATACTGCAGTAAAAATTTCACAGAAAGTTATGATGCACTACTTTAAAATAAAAAAATATTCGATTTTAAATTAATTGCTCCTCTGACAAGGAAGCCCAATTTTAGTGGTTGCAGCATAATAATATACATGTATAGTAAAATTTAATGAATCAAATACAGTCTACAATATACGGGGCCCTTCGCTCGCGCAATGGGTGTAAGAGGTAGGTACCTTCAAAACTATGTCTGACCGTGCAAGAACCTTATCTACTTAAAACATACTGATCGTGTTCACTCGGAAAAAATCTTCATACAAGAGATATTTTTGTCTCAACATATTTGTTGTTTCATAGCGTTAAAATTATAGTCTAAATAGTTGTCATCTTCATTACAACTAAAACAAATGTTTAAGTTGCCAGTTTCAAGTGGAACACCTTATGCGTGCTTCGTGTGTTCTACATGCAGCGTTAAGATGAACCTCCATAGTTCAGGAATGACGTATTTGCTCTCGTCTAAAGTTTCGTACCTCCCAACGGAGCAGAACTAGGCCAATAACCGGTGGTTTATAACTTTTAAAATAGGACATCGGGACACCGTTGAGACGAGGCTAACCAACAGAGACATCGAATGGCGAATGGCAAGCTAATCTTAACGACCCGACTACTGGGTTAAATTTTTTTCCAAGATAAGTTTTCGAATTTCGATATTTAGCATAAGAGGTTCAAATTGTACTACTCAAAATGAATCGTGGATTCAATAGAATTCGTGACAAGTAAATTTGATTCATCTTCGTACATTGGAATGAATATAAAATTAAATCCGTCCGGAAAACTGTATCAACAAACATTAATTGATTCAATCACTGTTAATAGCGACATACAGCGATGTTACCAATCGCCAACATTATTTGCAATACCTACGAGTTGCTCTGCTATTTAACCACGTTTCACGACCACTAATATCTCTTAGTACAGACTTTCGATTGCCCAAGAAAACGCCGGCACAGTTCACTGCTCGTAGGCCTCCTGTACTCACGACTGAACAAGATTACTCCGCGGCGCGTTGCAATTTTAAAATGAAATATCGCGAATTTATGGACTCGTAAACGAAACGTTCCGATCTCCCTCTTGGATTTCCACGCGTCGAGGCCGATTCGAGACAAGGTTTTCCTTCCGTGCGGGGGACGCCGCGAATGCCGAAATTCACTACGAGATGACATCATGCACGGAATTTCATAATTAGCACTGCTGCCGCCAGTACCGCACAATGGAATACATTAAACGGTACGCGCGTTCCGAAAGCTAATAAACTCTGCTACCGGTTATTACACCTCTGGATACGCGTGCCGATCGATACACATGTGTACTCACGCTACTTGCAGTTTCAAGCCGCTTCAATCGCTCGCGAATTTTTTAAATACTCTTTAATTGGTCTGGCGTAATTCGTGTGCATACCTCGAGTTGCGTTCAAGAGAGTGTCGGGGTAAACATTACTGAATTTCAAGTGAGAAATCATTATATCAAATGAGGAAGAAGTTATGGAACACGAACTGTGTACTTTACGTTAGTGATATATCACGTTACGTCTTGATAATTCGTTTATACTTCAATTTTCTTTTTTCACTACGTACTGCTATATGGAATAAAGCAACGTTTCTTATTGAGCTTTAATATTTTTCATTCAGACAGCTTTCAATTTCTAAATTGTAATAAACTAAAACTTGGCAAGCTTCCAGTGAACCATGGATTCCACGTGACAAAATGGTATCGTTTCTACGGCTTATTATTCGCTTGTATACAAGTAGGACGTCGTTCAATTGAATGAAAACCGACTCTCCAGTTGTTCGTACAAATTTGTCGATATCGATAATCCTTTCGCGCTACCGCCACCTTGTTCCCCATCGATAACAATGTATTTCCGATAAAGCTTCTCACCCCACGGCCGGTTTGTAGCTTTCTTCGTCGTTAGCTGATCGCGCCCTCATACACGTGTCCCGGCTGCAAAAAGAGAAGTCTATGCCAAAAGAAGACACCAAGGAGGAAGACGAAAGAGCTGGCAAACTATTGAGCAGACGGAGAAAGGAAATCAACCGGGGGATGCCGGGTGGATTCTTGTGAGAGCAAATCTTTGTCGTAGGAAATCGAGCGTCATGCTCTATCGAAGGTTTTCGAGAGCCAAGCACGTCGCTGCCGGCTGGTTCTGGTCGATCATGTCAAACACTAAGTGTGGTTTCTGTTGGAATCCATTCAATGTTATCGAATCGTTTAAAATCTCCAGAAAATGTCTTGCGTTTCAATTGTCGTAGACACTGTATCACTCGCAGCATAATAAGGAATCTAATCGATATTGCATTATCTGGGAGAAGTTTCATGATACGATTCCAACTTTTCCGTTCATCATATTTGACAATGATAATTCGATCAGGTTCGAGTATTACCCAGCAACATGATCATACTTAATCTACAGTTTAAAGTATATTCGTACCATTTCATCCCGCGTGAAACGTAGAAACATTCAATTGCTCCAGCCGCTCCTGCAGCATCATACTAAGCACACAAACAACGGAACACTCTAACAATTCTCCAAAAATCATACGCGTAGAGTTGGCGTAAGGGATCAGCCGCGTCCAGTCCGGTTCCCCGGCACACACCGTCGTTTACATGTCAAATGTTTGCACCTTCGTGGCTATTTCTTTATCCCCGCGGCTCCTCTGCTCAGCAGACGATTCTGTCGGTAAAGGAAAAGAGATTAAGCGGCTGGGGTGCGGGCAAACAAATCGTGTGTGTCAGGAGCGCACAGGACGGCCGATGTGCCGCATCCGGCACCCTGGAATTAACGCACCGAGTGCTTTTACAAATCCCGACAAAGAGGACTGCGGTAACAATAAGCCGCGGGGTAAGTGCTTACAAACACCGAAGGGAGTCGAGCGGCCGAACTCTTCCCACCGTTTTCTCCACTCCACTCCTGTGTCACATTCTCGCTCTCTTTTTCTGCTTCTCCGTTTTTTTCTCTCTCATCAGGGGAATGCTTCCTCTAACATCTTCCCTTCTCCTTCTATTTTTCCGTACACTTGCTCTCACTTGAGTCGCGATTGAAACTTCGTGCCAACCGTGCCACCGCCTGCCCTCCCAGGTTTTACCGTCAAGTGCATACGCACTTTCCTTCCTGTGCTTTCCGTTTGGAATTGTTCGCTATTCTGCATAAGATTTATTGCTCTGATTACGAGCACAACGTGTGTGGCATGGAGTTGTTATGAAAAGAAGTGCCCCTTGGTTTGGTCATGTCAGCTTTGATGTGCTTATTTGTGTTACACGAAGAACGTGGAAGTTGTAAGTACTTAAGGACCATAAACGGTTAGCGAATTCTATTATCTTCAATTGTCACTTTCTTTTTATCCTTCAATCTTAACGTTCAAGCGTTATCCTTCGGTCGCAGCTGTTTTCTTCCAGTCGCCAATGTATGGATTATTTTCTCGGTAACAGTCAATTCATAGGGGAACATCCGAGTATCCCCAAATCTTCTGCATCCAATTCGTATGAGAATAAATGAAATGTCCGAAGTCCAAGCTAACTTAATGCTATTCTTCATTTCAATTATATTTATGCATATAATGTATAATACGTTAAATATATTCCATCAAATTAATATAATAAACTAAACATACATGACAAGGGAGAAAATCTGAAAATACGTGTTTTATTTAATAATAAATACGTTGCTTATTTGTGTATTTTATAGTTCATTTGTATAATGTTTCACAATATTAAGAGATACCATGCAAAATATAACAAATAATTATGTGTTTAAATATTTTTATATAGAACTTACACCAGCTCTCACAGTAAACAGTCGTCGTGGCATCATTGTACGAATGGATACAAGGTGTTCTCGGGGGCTGTCGCTTACGACACACTTTACGCACAGTAGGTACTTACGTCTGCTGCTCTAAACAAAAGGAACCACACGTTGGTGCGCGGGTTCGGTCTGGACATAACAAGTGGTATCCAATGCAGAAACATTTCGTAGGTGCGAAAGCCTACGCGAGGGAGGTCGACCGACAGGAAATTTATGTTTCGCCACGTTGGGACAATGGCAAAATTTACACGAGTCCTTCCTCTCCTCCACCTCGGTCGCCTGTCTTCCCGTACATAATGCGATGTTCTCCGTTCCGTTTCCCTTTCGTCTTTTATCATCCTTCCAGCCGTGCACCACGATCGAGATTCGTGGCTTCAATTGCGAGCAAATTCGTGCCACGCTACCGCACAATGCTTCAGCTAACGCGACAGAAGCATTCTGATGGAAGGACGCGACAACTATCGGCTGACTTAATTATTTCGCAGAAATGAGACTGTTCTGGCTTTTTTCGTGAAAATTGCGTTCCTTTAGAATTTTCATTGTAGCGTTTAAAACGAAAGGTTCTGATACCTTTCGTTTATATATATTTGTTATGTATATTTGATCTGGAAGTCAATATCTTTCAGGTCAGTGTCAGGAATTGGAGTATTTTTTTCTTTTAATTAAATATTTAATATTAATAGAAACATTATATGGGTCTGCTGCACCGTGATTGCTACAAGCGTTGATTTATTGCTGATAATACTAAAATTTGAAACTTATATCTAATGTTTATAGCGATCCAAATTGTGCTATAATCATTGCCTTGCGATGTTCAGTTGCTATGATCATTCATGGGTACATCAAATACATGGTAGTTGATAATATTTGCTCGCGAGTGGTTAATTAAATCATTGATGTTTATTTCTATGTATATGGATTATTGAATGCGTCAATATGGTTCATTTTCATATTTAGAATATATTTGTTCAAACGTAAATGGAAACGCAATTATTTAATAAATTTGATTACTACTATGAATATTAAACTTAGGCTGCCAGCATGTGATTATTCTGATTATTGTAAATATAGAATTACAATATTAACACAATACCGTACGCACTCCTACAAATAATACTTTACAGTATATAGAATAATATGTAGTTTCCAATGTTATTTAATTATTCAAATTCATCTCAATTTATGTGTAATCTTCTTTTCTAATATTTCTTTTAGAACTAACAGCAATTTATTTATTCCTTTATACGACCACTTACAATTAGTGAAAAGAATGAATTTCGTTTGTCTTTGGCCAGCAAGAATATCCAAATTCCATAAAGTAACGCGAGCAAGCCGCGTCAAAGAAAGAAATCTGCACTCTTGTTGCGTCGCGAACGAGCAACAACTACGATCCCGCGCCTTACCTGCGAACGACGCTAATAAAACCATACCTTGCTAAAAGGGCGGCTAACAATAAACGCGGATCTTCAAAGGGGGGCTTGACTCTGGACGCAACAACCACTGACCAGGTCAGGTTTCAACACCCTCCTCCAAGGAAATACGCTTTGGGCGCTAAGGAAGGGTGCGGCTACACCTTACAAAATATGCTGGTATTTAGACTTTTCCCTAAATGACCAATCAGCATGCACAAACCCACTTCCGAGTCGACGTGTGAGGAAACGCTCGATTAGGAAGTCAGAGTCCAGCGTGTCGCATACCACGATACACATAGTGTTCCAAAAGTGTCGCATACCACGACACACACAGTGTCCAACCTGTCGCATACCACGAAACACAGAGTGTTTAAGAAGTGTCGCATCAATCCAACCCTTCAATCGTGAACATCTCTTACTACACAAACCAACCGAGTCTTGGTTCCACCTATCTCAATAGTGACCCGTTATAATTAATATTTTTAACGGGACGGTATACCGACTTATGACCGTATCTCCAAAGTGTCGCATACCACGACGCTCAACAACTCTGAAGGTCCACAGATATTGCTCGTGAATTATTGCATTGCCAATTTTCTCCTCTTCCGATTCGTCCTCAATGGAGGACGCACAAGTTGAACAGGCTAGGGGAAAACTTGTCGAGGAGAAAACCATCGATCTGTCCTTGAACAGCAGTCACGTGTACACGTAGAGAGTATCAGTATGTCTGATGTTCCCTCTTTGCTCTTCTACCTACGAGACATCTGTTCCGCGATAAATTCCTTGGTCTCCCTATTTGCCACGCTGAAAATATGGCCCACTTAATTCACGGGCGGATGTAAAATAGAAATTCATACACGTATCTCGTTTCCAGTAGAGCGGTGGTAGTTCTTCTCGTGATGCATACATATATGTATGCGCGATAGAAATTGCTTTTGCGAAGTCCTCGGCACGGAAGAAATGATCAACGACGCGAATTAAGCCCATTTGCGAATGTATAAGGAAATATGTTTGAAATGTAGAATTATCTTGTCCTCCGTCATCTTTCTCAACGTTTCAGTTAGCTCGAACTCAGCGTCGGCCTTCAGGTTATCCGAATTTTTCTAAGAAAGCACAAAAGCACTGTTATCCTATTTCTTTCGATTAACATTGCCACGAAGGGCCATTCACAATTTGCAACAATTTTAGAACAAGCATTATACCATTTACCTGCGGACAACAAATCCGCGCTTCGCTTCTCATTCTCGTTCACGTTACATACACGCGTCTTATCAGATTAATTCAGTAACAGCGACGAAAACATTCTGGCCCGATGGGCAATTAGGAAGAGTATCCCGATGCTTTCGAGCGGAGCGTTGTAACGATAGTCGGAGGCAGACTCGACGGGTGTCATTAATCCCCCTGGTGGCTCGTCCGTCTTAATTAGCACACCGACCACGAGTCTGACGCACATAGAACCTCTCGAACGACACGCGAGTGCCGCTTCTCCGCGTGATGCACGTGCACCTGCACGTGCACCTACTGCAATTTTTGCGAGAGAAAATAAAGGAACTGCTTCTTTTTTGTTATGCACGCGTAAGCCCATATTTTTCGCGGTATTCCACCTGCTAATGGCAGGTGTTGTTATCGCGAGCTTGTGAACTTCCCTCGCGGGGAGTTGCTATAAAACTGTGGAATCACACTGAAATTACTTTATCGCTTGGACGTTACGTCAACGCACTCCAAGATTAATGTGTGTGAGATTCCTCCCACTTCTTCTTTTTCCGCGAATTGAAGATGAGTATTTGAAACAAGATCGATTGAATTTCTTTTTTCCCTGTGTTAAATAGTGTTACGTTATGAGCTCCTATATATTATTTGATTGTCACAACTATGTGCTGGGATTAGAAAAATCAACTATGGAGACCAACGATACGTCTGCAGAGTCTTACTATAAATAATTTTTTTAACGGATAAAGAACATTCGCAAGACAGATTTTTCAATGTTCAACTCCATGATTTAATGTCAAATTAATTTCTATTTCAATTATACCCATCTATATCAATGCACCCATAGGCGATAAGTCGCTACACGTTATTTTTTATCAATTACAAACAAATTTCTTTCGAAATGAACAGATTATTTATAATTAATACCAAGCTCGATTTCCAATTACTTATAAGCTCGTCAAGTCATGAAACGTTGCAAGAATCTTCAATCAATTTACCATTAGATAAGAAACTAGAACACAGCTGAGCCCATTCCATTTTCAAAAGCGCGTTCAGCAAAGTCCTCTTCCGCGTAACCCTTTTGGCGTACAATCGCTCGGATCCACTTGCGGTCGGGTAGTTACGTTGACTGAAAACCAGTACTTACACCTTCGAAATTACGTGCGCCTGTTTCCAGACCTTTCCAAATATAATATTTTGCTTTGCGCCAAAAAATTGCTGCCCATTGGCGCGAGCTAAACGATTTGAGTTACGGCAGCATTCGAGCGTAGTCGCGCGTGAAGACGCAACCCCGAAAACAGAGGTGATGCCAATTAGAAAATTGTGCTTTCAATTGTCTGCGTACGTGTAGTAAAGGGGTATACAATTAAAAGCAATGAATAAAGTGGCATGAAACGTATAAATTGTTTGTGCAATTTGTGGTGAATTGAATTCACGCAAAGAGCATAATTTATCAGTGTTTTTGAATGAATAAATCAGACTTCCTGTTAATTGGGAGTGATTTGCGGCGAATGTGTGTTCGTTGCGATCGATAATACTATGAATTGCCGAGCTATGAATTGACGTGTGCGCGAAAAGAGTCTTGTCTTGTTTTCCTCCGTTTTTTATTTGCCTTTTAATTGTAGCGAGAACCTGTTTGATAATACACTCGTTAACGATGGAAACGGTTGTTTTCGTGAATATGGGTTAGAGCGAAAACGGGAAAATAGCGTGATTTTACTCTCACAATAAATCGGCGGCTTTTTTGGAATTGCGCTGCTGAACGCATGTTTTGACCTAGTTACTTGATTAAACGAATTTTTACACCATGTTACAACTATAAAGATATGTAGATGTATATTGACTGGACTTCCATTGCGGTGGAATACAACAAATAACAATAAAAGAACAGAATAGTATAGAACTTATTTTGATGGCCATAGTAGATAGGAAGTAATAAAAATAATCTACAAAGTTCTATTAGTTTTCTTTTCACTTGTCTTTTCAATCGTAATACGAAGCTAATACATACATACTACATATGCATTGTGGAAAGTCTGACCAGGCACGACCTCCACTACTTATAGCATACATATAACCACCTCACGTACGTCACTCTTTCAAATTCTAACTATTCACATGCACCGAGTAAACAACGAATACTTCTTTACAGAGGAATGTAACACAAAGGCGGAATGATTTGAACTTTGAACTATGTACCAAATTCAACAAACAAAGTTGCAGCACAACCGGCAGCATTCGGGAACCCTTTCAAGATAAGCTGCATTTCTCGCGATTACAGCAATACAAGTCTCAAGTCTCGCCATTACACTAACGTGTCAACCTACATTGCACTCTCGGTACATCGTATCCGTTTTAGTTGACGTGTTTTGTAAAAATCTTACATTACGAACGACACGTGGACAAACACTTTTTTGTTCTGGCCTCTCCAGTAAAGGAGAAGCGATACTCGAAGAAAGAATCGTGGAAAAGTCTGGACAAGTTTCCAAGTTGCGACGCAACTGTCGAGTTCGCTTGGAGAAGCAAAAGTGGCTGGAGTGCAGTTAAACGCCTGTTTGGTTTCGCGACATCAGAGTTCCGCAGGCTCGTGAAACAGCTAAACAATATTCTTTGTGGGATCGTGAAACATGCATTCGCGAAACGACGAGAGATAAAGCTCTGCCGATATCACGATTTCACAATTCGTGCGAACTTTATGGACCTCGTATCTCTTGTCCAATATGTTTCGAAAGAGGATCTACTGCTTTCGTATTTCGACACAGCGTATCGCGTAACATTTTACTTTTAAAACAGAGTTTATCTAGCTGTTTGTAGGTCAGCACGTTGAAATTCTGCGCATTCTCATTGTTGGCTTTGGTACAGCAGGGGAATAAGAATGGGGCACTTCTTAAGCTGCATGCCGTTAGAATTTTAATTTCTGGAGTGTTCTTGTTTAAATTTCAAGTTTGTTATTGGGTCACCCATTAGATAGTGCTGTTTTTTGCCTTGTGTTTAATAAATATTAGTAGCCTACTTTAATACTTATGCATGCATTTAAATTTTTCAGAATATACATTTGTAATATAACCCAATGTATCCCAAACCCGGCTTAGGGTTCGGTTCATTTTTCAATTCCAATTAAGTACTTACACCCCATTTATATTTTTACGCTCCACTTATTATTTTCGATGGCTCTGTCAACTTTTGGGAAGTTAAGTAGGTTCCTAATTCCCGCGCTAATTGCTAGTTTTTTCGACAATATATAAATCTTAATATTTGCTATACATTGTATGTAAATATGTAGACGCCGAATTAGTGCCTCAAAAATTATACTAATAGTCGTGATTAATTATATCTCTAAAATTATTGTAGTAAATGTAACCTGGAATACCCGGAATCACGAACTAGAACGATTCGTATAGCAATACGTCGGCATTTTTATCTGTCGTTCAGTTAATTAGAACACGGCTTGGACGCACCCGGAATCGATTCTGAAAGATAAATCGATTTCCAAGAAGCGTTGCAGTTACACGCGAGTAGGCGTATGCGGACATGTCGTGACAAATACTCACAATCAGAGTCGTGTAATCGAGAGATGGCCAACAATCAGAGATGGCTTAGCGTCGATAGGAAGTCACGATTATTTACGATCGTCATTTCATTCGGCATCTCGTTTAACAATTCCACACCGCTAACGAATTTCGCACCTGCAATAAAACCGATCGACCGACGAACGAACGCACGCTACACTGACGGTGTCTTAGAGCCCCCTTCTATTCTTCGATGTCAATTAACGAATAGGGATAAGGATATAATGTGAATTAATATAATATAAAGAGCAAAAAATGATAACTAGACTAGACATTTTCCCCAGAGTGGAAATTTTCGCAAAAACTCGCAAGAATTGCATGCATTTTTCGCCGCTTGTTATTACTTTTTTTTGCTGCGCGAAGGAAACAAAACTTGCAGCGTAATACGCGCTGGCCACTGCTGGAGTGGAAATGAAAAACCGATGAAGATTACGTTTCTCCGTGCCGGCTGCTACGTTAACGAACGAAAAAATTATAATGAGGCGCGGACGCAGCGACATTCGGACTAATTTAATTTTACTAGCGAATTGAACCAATGCACTTGTTACGTTCTTGTTGGACGAAATTGGTTGGTTGAGCTTCTGTTTCGGGCGCATCGCGACGAGCGTAATGAATGTACGACATCTTCGGGCATCGATTTATCGATTAATTATTTTATTATTAATTCCGGCGTTTGGATAAAAAGGACACCGGTCAGACTTTATAAAATACGAAACGTGTGGACCCTTCCATGTAAGAATAAATATATCGCGTGTAATATCCTATGTTTTGTGAAGTTTAACAAATATATTATTAATCTCGCGGCAAATATGCTCGATTCGATTGAAATGAAAAAATCATCCTTTGATACGAATATTATAGTATCGACATTTTTTCTATTCATTTTTTATTCATGCACATTTTTTTTATTCATGCTTATACAATCTGGAATTTCAAATTTACACTTACGCTGGAAAAATACCAAACTATCTTACTGCAATCGAAAGTATAGCTTTCCTTCAAAGTCTGTATGGCAAGAAAAGAGAAAGCGACTGAGAATATGAAACCTGGAATTTCTGTCGAATTTTCCGAAATTCGACTCCTTCCCAACCGTTTCATATAAATCTACAAGAATTTATACGAATTTTATACAGAAATAATGTCTTACTTTCTTCCACGTGATCATCTGTTAGACGCATTCTATTAAAAGAACGAATGAAAGAGAAAAATCAATTATTACTCGTCCTGATAAAGACGATTTCCATTTCATCACTTACGCCTGAAGTATTTTCCCCGCAGTAACACCCAGGAATTCGTTGATTCTATCGGATGCCCTGTCACGATAGAACTAATAACGCGTCCAAGATATATCGTAATTATCGCGAAGGTGGAATAAGGGTTCGGTTTTCTGGATCGATTGCAATCAGAGGCACGCCGGAACGTAAGGACAGCGTTTAATTTCCGAGGGCGCGCATGCACACCGACCACCGAGAATTAATACAGATGGATATGAGTTATCTGCGAAACGGACTAGGATCGGGTATGTCCGTGACGTGTATGACTCTCCTGATGGGGATCACAAAGTCCTGACAGGATATTGGGCTATGCAGGGCGATAGATATCAACCCGTTTTAACGTAACTGTCGAGTGGATGCTTTCGGATCTCTGAAACTGACACTGATGGTTTATCCGTCCTCGTCGAATCGCGGCTAATACGCATTCTCGGAGATCAACGCGGTCGGTGGACCCCGAAGGAAGGCGAACAGTGAATCGAACAGAGAGCATAATTTCTTTCAGCATCAGTCTTCTCGTTCGACTGGTGAACTGGATACTGAATACTGATGAATACTGATGGTATCGGATACGGTGGTAATAAGTCACCGTAGATGAATGAAAAACTATTTCGAATTGAATGAATGCGTAGTGAAATATCTTGAACACTTTTCATCAAATACAGAAATATGTACAGTTTGCAATATAGGGGCTGAGTTTTAATATATAATTGAGTTTATTATTTAAATGGCTGATAGCAGTACCTCTAATTGCGTGACGCCACTTTCATTTTTGGGTATTGCGTTTCTGTGATGTAGAAACAGAGCAATTAAGAGGACGCCGCGTGCTTCGAATGTGACACGTAACAGCTACTGACAATGAGCAGGATATCTTGGGCTCATCAAGCAAGTTCAAGCTATCCCCCGCATTCGCTAAATTGTTTACGAGTATGATTATATTACGAGTATGCTGCACGGAGTTTGGGTAAAGTTTGAAACTGATATTTCGCAAAGAAACTTGAGATACTCAAATATCTATATAGAGTAAATTCATAATTAGTAACGTTAGAATACAAAGTTTCTCAGTAGAATAGCAAACGTTCGTACGTTTCGCATTACATACGGTTGCTTGGTACGAAGGTACGTTCCGAGCACGTCGCGACGCGGTGATCCTTACTGTCCTTTGTGCCATATTTTGGCTGATGCCGCATAGATACACGGTTGCGTGGTTTTAAATCTGAAGTTGTATTTCAGAGACAGTTCAGATATTACAGAAACGTGGAATCATGAATATCGGGAATATGGAATGGTAGTCTAAATTTAGATTCGGTCGTTCCTAATAAGCATTTATGAATTATGGTGTTCACAATAGTACAGTGAGAATACCTTCAGGTTATTTCTATTACTTCTCAAACCATCATTTATTTCAATATTTCATCTAATACCATCTTGTAGTTTACAAATTCAACAGCCCTTAGACATTTGCCTCGCCGTCTATTACTAGTAACCTGACAAAAAACTGTGGAACAATAATGTTAGTCAAATATTGGCCGTAACAATTATTATTTATACAATACTCCGCTCAAATGCTTCAGAATGCGCAATATGAACGTTCACCGTTTTCTTGTTTGTTCACCGATAATTTCATAAGAGGGAAGCCAAGATTAACCGCGACCTAAACTTGATTCGCCGTGTAATCTCGCCCACCTTGACTTCCCAATAAACTTCCTACGCCGTTGGTATTCATATATGCAGCCGGGATGCGAGTGCACCAGACCTCAGATTGCCTCGCATCTTCCCTGACCCGGCACCCAGAGTACACGGATCGCAATATCGTCAGGGTCAATCTGCGGATGTCCGTCAAACGGAAAGCAAATCAAATTCCCTGGCGAAGCATGCATGCGTCAATTAGAGTATTTCGCGAGGAATCCTGCTTTGATCAACGCTCCGACCACCTGAGTAATCTTGTCTGTAACCGATGAACGAACCCCTTGATTATTATCAATCGACCGTGCCACGCGTGAAAATTTCGAGACATTCAAACGGGGATTCACAGTTTTGCCAGCCAATTACTTCGTCTTCCCTGGTGAGCTCGTCCCGACAAATGTGTACACGCGTGGTTGATATCCTTCTGGAGCAGTGTTTCCCAACCTTTCTTGAGTGGCGACCTGATTTTATAATGTTCAAATAACTTGCTATTCCTCCCTCAATATACGATAAGGTTAATTTAATAAGATAAAGAAAACCCATTGGAACTGTTAAATGTTTATTATATTTCTTTCCTTTCATTTTTAATCAGCATTACATCGTAAATAGAATATGGTATTATAACAGTAGTGAACTTAATTTAGTAGCTAATATTGCCAAGTAAAAATAACCGCGGCCACCCGCAAGAGAATACAACACCACCCACAAGTTATGAACCAGTGTTCTATCGTGTTATTAGTAAAAATTTGGAGCACGAATTTGATTGTACCTTCGAAAACATTCCCTCAAAGTTTAAAGTTGAATGGGCAATATAAAAGATTAGAATTGGTAACGGCAGTTTAATACAATCGAAGTAGAATACAATCAGTCGGATGTAATATTAAAAACGAGGAAATGTTCAGTTTCTAAATCTCTAAAATCTCGTGTTCCCCGAAATTGGTTTAACGAATGAAACATGCACAGCAGTCAAAGCAATAAGTTGCCGTTCAATTTATCGTTATTGTTGGGAAGTAACAAAATAATTTCGATACGATCAATTCAATAGTATTAATTTCTCTCAACAGATTTAATTGAGATTCTCCTGTTAATTTATTTAAACCAATCGACGTATCGTAATTATCAAAGGTTGTAACCACCGTCGGCGCGTGCATCGTTCTGGTCAGTGTATCGCATTTCGGTGGTCACTGCCCGCATTGAGTTATGTTGATCGGATAACAAAGGGGGGAACGTAATACCATTTGTTAGGGGTTCAACGCGCTCCTGATAAAATTCATTTCGCCGTGCGATATTTGAAAAGTTAATCATCGACTAGCTATTAATCGAGGAACATTAGCGTACGAAATTTCGCGACAACGTTTACCTGTACACGGTACACTGCTGGTCAGATATTTGGAAATGTGCGTTGCATATTCAGTACTCACCATCTGAAACAGACAAATAAAGTGACAATGACTATTAATTGTTTAAATGTAAATATATAATCGTAGCAAGAACAGCGTGCACAATTATATACACGCGTATACAATAAAATCCTACTACATGATAGTGAATTTTGTCTCTATTAATCCTAATGATAGTTCGAAAAAAAGATGGAAAAAAAGGATGGAGCACAAAGTGCCGCAGGATCTGCGAAAGAAAGGCCAGAGCCATCCAAGCTCCCCGGAAAAAAAAGAATCCTGCTTCAATCGAGACCCCTAATTGATTCAAGCAGCGGAAACTTCACAGCTGCCAGTTGCTTATCGGCGAAACGGGCAATTGTCGATTATCGGCGTCGCATCGTTGGCACGATTTCCAGACATGCGAAAATAAAAGCATAGCAAAGCAGGTCCGAAGTTAATGTCACGGTGCCAGAAAAGGCTGGGCCGTACCAGCCGCACAAAACAGTTTTGGTATGGGTGGTCAGGATGGAACGTAGAAGGAGACTGAGATCCACTCTAACAGAGACAGAAAGCCAATCTACCCTTCTGGAAGCGAAATACATATACTGCGGCCTCTCTAATCTACAGGAGAACCCTTTCAGGTTTTCGGGATAGAAGAGCGCAAACATCGTCCGCCCAACAACCCCCAGACGTCGTCGTCGGCCACGGGGATGGTTCGTCGTCGACGCTAGCCGAATGGCTTTCACTCGATCTCGAGCGGCCAAAAAGTTTCGTCTTGTACCCGAAATTAAACCGCGACGATGAAGGCCTGTCGAGACTTTAACGACGGATGAAAGCGGCGTACTCGAGTGAAACAGAATTTTCACGCTGGGGGCGAGTCTACGTGTTACCCTTGGTTGCTTCGTGGATCCAGTTATTCGACGGTGCTTACAGGTCGGGGGGTTGGCGCACGACGGAGGGTATGTTGTGGCGCGGATGTGGAAAATACATATGTTCGGTATACGGCGGGAGTAGGATGATTGAGCTCCTTGTTTGGGTCAATGTTAGTGATATTTGGGTTCTTCTTATACGATTCTTAGGAATGTTTGGTTGTCGAATTATAGTACAGATTTGATCTGCAAGTTGGATAGTCATAATAAGAATTTCGATAGTATGATTATATTCTATTTTTTATTTACTTCATGTGATAGGAAAATTTCAACGCAGCATAAAAAGGGGGGGGGGGGGGTACGTTATTTGCTCGGATCGGTAGAGAACGACAAACGTTATATTCGTTCATTGTAACATGTTTTGTTTTTATCTCGTTGAATGTATTTATATCTAAAAAAAGTATTATAGATTTGTCAAGCATTTAGAAAGCAATGTGCAAGGAAAATTATTTGATATTGTGTTGTAATTTATAAATAAAGAATATCTAAAGACTGTAACGAATAGAGATTCAAGAAGAATAAATTAACGGTACATTAATAACAATAATGTTGATTTGAAATTTACTGTCAGGATAGAGTATTATAAATTGTTTGGCAGAATTGTCGTACTAAAAATATATGTATTAAAAATAATACTAAAAAGATGACGTGCGATTACGTAACGTCATATTTATAGTAGATCGTTTCTTCCAACGGTTACACTTGTTAGTCACTTCTCGATTCTCCTTTACTCCACGCTCTCTCAAACACTTTCATCACCCCGTCCTATAAGGCGAACTCCTCGACTTTTATTCCTATTTTCCCCATTATCCTTGCCACGCTCACAGTCGATGGAACAAAATAGCGCACCACTCGGCCGTTTCCAACTAAACAGAAATCGATGGACGTCGATTCGACGGTATCGAATAAGCAGCGTGCTTCCATCGTGTCCTGGCCTAGCGACACGACACGACATGGAATCAGCCCAGACTCGAACAACGGAAAAAAAACTTCTTTCTCTCTCTTCAGAACGCTCTTATCGTTATTACGTCGTTTGACGGCCACAATGCCGTTGAAAAAGGGCGAAGCCGGGGGAAGAGAAGGAAAGGGAAAAAGGAACGATTGCATTCGGCTTGAATGCGAAGCATAACGGGGAGTAAGTGCGTGGGAGAATGGATCCTTTTCGCAGTTTATTCTTCCTGAAGTCGAACGAAGGAGAAGAAAGACACGAGGGGAGGGCCTTTCGCGAGTACCATTCAGTTCACAGAGAGCGAGGAAGAGAGAGGGAGAGGACCTCGTCGTTATTTCTCGGCTGGCAAGCCCTCGAAGAACAAGGCGTGCCATAAAGGCAACTGATGAATAATTATCATGAGTACTTCAAGTAAAACAAACAGCTAACCGCGCTCGACTTGACGGCTAAGTGGCGTATTTAACAAACATCCGGCTCGAATTGGCACAGTCGATGCACGTGGACCGATCGAAACACGAGGGTCCTTCCTCTGCCTCGCGTGTACCCACCTGATTAGGGGATAGTCCCTGGAGACCGGAATAAAGAGGAGCGTTTTGATTCGCTTAGTTACATCATTGTTCTCGGCCCTAGTGGAACAAACGCGTTGGAAGATGCTTGACGTCGGTTTGCATTGTCCAATCTCTATTGTTAAACGAGTAATTCAAATGTGGGGGAAATTATGTCCATTGACGGGGGGTGGAATTACGGGGGGTGGCGAAAGTAAAGAATTGTCAGATTTTTCCGAGGTTTCAAGGCAGATTGACGGTAGGATAATGCGACACTTTTTTGTGGAACAGTTTGGTTAATAGTTGGTAAGGAGATGAGGAATTGAGAATTATTTCAGTGAGAATGTTATTACTCTTCGCTAGCAAATTAATCTTTCAAAGGATACATTGCAAAGTAGAATTTGGTGAACTTTAAGTTACAATGAAAGGAGACCAGGCATTCATATTGTTCTGGAAATTCTTGAAATGTATGTTTCTAATTTGGTATTTGCAGTGGGTACATTTCTAGTAGGAAATTGATTTTCAGAAGTAACGGTGAATATAATCTAATGCGGCCTTAATCTATTCCGTGAAATCTAACTGCGACCAAACGAAAACTAATGTTGTCCTAAAACAAGATTGTCAGGTGAAAATTGGGTAACCCAATTGACGAGCTCCGGTCTCTGAATCTCACCGCGATTTAAAAATATGGTTGGTTGTCGCAAATTTAGATGACAGAAGGCGATACGCGCATCCACGAAAAGAGCCAGAAGTTACATAAAATATCGTAGTTCAATAAAACTCGGCCGATTTCGCGGTACCGGCGAAAATTTGAAGGACCATTCTCCATTGAATATAAATCACGCTTTGGCCCGGCCTGTGCTCGATTTTCGTATTCTATGCCCGGCTATTCCAGTTTCTACCCTTGGATATGCATTCGTCGAGTCAGTATCTATCTAGTCGAACCAGGCAAAATCTACTTCAACACACTACCTGTGTATGCGCATCTTGGCCTACATCCATTATTAACTCCAGCCAACGAAAGTATCAATACGAATCCAGGATCGAATTGCTTTTATATTGAAAGAATCGAAAAGAAGAAACGTCATATTTATGATCGAACAATAAATTCGACAAACTATTAAGTAATACCGTTTCGTTTTGAAGAAGTACCCCCCCAAAAGGAGCGTAAAGCCCAAGAAGTGTAAGAGTCCCTATTTCGGGGGAACAGCCGACCAAGTTATGCTCGTAAAACTTTATACGATCCAGCTACATCACACCTCCATTAGCAGCGGTTTGCGCGTCTCGTTCGCAACTCAGCCAGGTCTTTTCCGCGACATGCTTTCACCTGTTCGCCGACCGAAACACGAATAAAGGGTGACCACAAGGGGCGAGTAGACTATTTCTACCCTTAAACGGGACGGCCTACCGTAGTTCCGTATTTTGCGGCGCAACAACCCATGGGAAAATACCTGCGAAGTTCGAACCTGCCGTATCCGCGGCTTTTAAAATGTTCCTGGCCATAGCGAAAGGGAGAAGAGAGGCTCCAGAGAGAGAAAGAAGGCGTGTAGACAGGGAGAAGACGAAGAAATGGGGGAACAGATAGAAGGGCTGAATTGTAAGGGCGCGACCCGACCTGACTCGAAACGTTGCCTCCCCTTTTGCGTCATTTAGATAAAATACGGAGACTCTGTTAGGGCCACGATGCTAGTCATTCTGCCCCCGACACGCCGTTTCTTCTGCTCACTGGCCTTTTTAGTTGGTTTTAATTTTTCACGTCGAGGGGCAATGCCAAATGGGAAAATTTGAGTACTAAATTTAGCGTTTCCGTCGGTGGAAATAGTAACAATAATAGTGGTGTTCGAAGACAGCGTCTTATTTGGGGACGCGGCGAAAACACCAGTCCAGTTCCATACATAGAGGTGGCAACCTCTAACAATCTTAACCAAAGATAACTTTGCGTTTTATAACTTTGAATCGTCTTCGACATGCGCACGAGGCACATATACTATTTTTATTATCCTAGCTTGCCAGTTCAATACATAAAGAATTCCATGTAAGATTCAGTCAATCACATCGTTTCGTGACTACTATATTTAGATCACCTCGGAGACATTGAATATTTTGTTACCAACCCAATCATTGATATATACAAGCGAGAAACATCAACCCCTCGCAACTCCGTGTGGCGACAATGCACTAGGGCGCAGTCGATTCCGAAATTACCAGCGTAGGGATGGCCAGTTTGCAAGAAGGCAAAGTTGGCGACAGATCCAAACTTAGCTCTCCCCTGTTTAATTTAACGCAGCTTCGAGCAAGCCGTTTACATGGACCTGACGAACCTCGGCCAACAAGCGTACTTTCCATGATTCTGAACTGTCCCAACTTCTTCTACGCTTCCGCTGTTTCTTCCTAGTCGTTGTCGTCACGGCTGCAAACGACACGAACAAACCAGGTCTCCGTTACGGTAATGCGATACATCGCTGCAATATCCTCCTGAATGCTACATCCAGCCGTTTCGCACCATTGGCCCTCTAATTTGTAAGTGGAAAGCTTGACGCGATCCAAGACATCTCGGGGTAAAGGCGTTTTTCTAGTATAAAGTACGAACACAGGTGCTTACGCGTTGTATGAAATTCTAGCGAGTCATAATGATAACGTTGCAAAATTAAATAATGACAGTGAGAGATGAAATCTGCGGCGTATGGTTTGTTTTTTTATGTTGCATGTAAATCATAATATAGTATTACGCGTTGGAACTTTATTCGCGCGACTGCACCGATGGATAAAAGGGCAGGGGTAAATTGAACTTCACAATAGCGATGGATGTTCAATGATTTACGTTTACCGCGTGTAACTTGTAGTTCGGCCAAGCGTAGTTCATGTTTCGGTAAATACATCAGAATATACCGTACTTTCTCGTAATTTTATTCGGTGCGTCGGAATTATTGATGTGCTCGATGATGCGTGAATTATTGACAACAAATTGGATGATGAAATTGAATTTGCTTCCAGCTAGTGGCGTTTCACTGTGCTCTAATCTTTAAAGAACATCTGACAATTAGTTTAAACGTTGTATTGACGAGGGATTGATTCGTAATGCTTCTAACGCCTTTCGTGTGTTTCACCGACGAAAATGTATATGTATTACGTGAAATGCACTGCGGACGATGCGGGAATTTCGACTGCATTTGAAATTTCTCGGAAGACGTTTCCATACATGATATGGTAGTTCAACGTGGCATGCAAATTTTCGTGCTCGCGTGCGCACAAGTCTGCGTTTTGAGCCTGTATAAATTTATATCGCACCAGAGGGTTAGAATAGTTGCTACGAGGTGTGCAGTTCAGCGATAATCGTTCACTTTAACTTGCTGCAACTATAACAATCCTTTTATTTTATCCCTCTTGTATTGAAAATATCCAAATAATGATTTTAAATATATATGGGTCATAGTAGTGCGTTGGAAATTAATTAAATTTTCAGTCCTGTTCTGAATAGTACATACAAATACGAATTATTAAAATTCAATCATATTGCTTGAAGAATTTTGCAGCCGTTTCATAATAATCATATTTATACAAATTACGCTGATAGCCACAAATATATGTATATATGTACATCTTATGATTTGATGGGACTGAATGCACGTTGAACATTTATAATACGTTAAGGAGATTATACCTATCCTGGGATAACTGCAAACTTGAAAATTGAGTTGACAGAAAGTTAAGTGGAAGTCGACTAACAGAAATTGCCGAGGCGGATTTAATCGTGTTTGATCGAACAATTTTAGAAGATTGCACAGCGAATCTTCCGTGTTACAATATTCATAATCTTGAACAAATAAATATTTCATAACTAACGAAACAAATACGTGGCGGCAAACTTTTCACACGAATCTACAGGAACGAATCTATTTATTTCATGCAACACTTTACTACGACTCTCAAATTGGAATTAATTTTCCATGCATCTCAATTCTTTACATTTAGACAATCGTCTAAAATATCTTTCGCGTCTCTTTCACAGGTTTCTATGCACAATCGACACGGACAACGATTGAATAAAATCGAAAAAAATTCAACTGGCAAACAACGGAAAACTCACTCTTTGAAGGCTCATACACGCATGGACGAATCGATGTTCCACTGGTTTCCGCATGGACTACGAAAACACGCCTCCTCGGCCTACTACAACCGATTGCACTTCAATGATACCTACTGAACATCGTACCCATACACCATTTCACCTATGATTTTGCAAATGTCTAAGTCAGAACGGTTTGTTGAAACGAAAAAAGAAGAAAATAAAAATTGGCGAAAAAACAGAAACCAATGCCATCACTTTACATTTCTGCTAAATATCAAGTCCCAGCCGATCATATGAACGCATTTCATTTCACTTTTCTTGATTTCCAGAAAGCCCAGTTCGTGATTTTTTTTAGATTTCGAGAGTAAAATCTCGTTGTTTAACGTCGCCTGTCTTCAATCTTGCTTCGTAGCTTCGCAACACGTTGCGTGGGGAAAAACGCCAATTTAGGCGCGCAAAAGTCGAAAACAAAACACGGGCAGGTCCATAATTTTATATCCAATATCAAGATAGATGTACGTAGCAGCTGAAAACGACATTTTCATTTCTTAAATCCATTGTTGTTAAGCGTGGCAAGGCACAGAAGCGTTAAAAATTAAAGATCGCTTAAAAATGTAGAGTACTATTTTCACCTGTTATCTAACGCTCAGGACCTTAATGATCATTCTATTTGCAGGAACTGCATCGACTGAGATTAGGAATGTGTAAAAATCAAAAGAAAAATTTTATGGAAATTTGTATATAATTTTTTCAAGAAAGTTTCAACAAACCAATTTTCTACGCTTTCTTTTATGAAATACTTTTGACGTCCACTAGTCTCCGCATTAATTTTTATATACGCATTAAGAATAGGATGTATTCTTTATGCTCTATAAAATTTGGCTGCAGCCAACTTCAGCTGCAAAAGTTATTGTATTTTTTATAGAATAGTTCAATGCCGAGATCATTCGCACTGATGCGGCCTTACGATAGACGGTGGATGATCCCTTGGGTCCCTTTTTTTTCATTCATGAACATGTGTAATTTACAGAAATAAAATTTACAATAAAAACAATAACAATATATATAAAAACACAATAATTATTTACACGATAATTATTGCTAAAAAAATTGAATAGCATATAAAATAAATTTAATCTTCTACGAAAGGAAAAAAATATTAAATTACAAAAAATTTATAAAAAAATTGGAAAGAAAAACAATTTGCATCCAAAAATGGTCATTTCAACGTTATTGATCCTCTACTTCGAGAAGAGCTCTTACTTCATATTCTTATACTTATATCATATTCTTACTTCATACAAAGTTTGCAATATTTCGAGAACATAAACTTTTTTTAAAATTAAGTTATCATTTCTAGGTAGTCACTGAACAAAAATGAACATATAATTAAATCAATAACGCACAAGATATACATCCTAGAGAGAAAGAGGTACGGAATCCAGTACACAAAAATTTAATATGCATACAAAATTAAATTAGTAAAAGAAAGACCATTTAAACAATGACGAACTTGACAAAAAGTAAGCAAGGATGGAATATGTCAATTATCTTTCTTCTAGTCAATTGTTTTCATGTCAACAAAAAAAACGGGGCTCGTACATCGGGACTTTACCGTAGGTCGCATCAGCGCGAACGTTCTCAGCATCGAACTATTCCATAAAAAAAGCAATAACTTCTGCAGGTGCAGTTGGTTGCAGCCAAATTTTATAGAGCATAAAGTATAAATCCCATTCTTAATGTGTACATGACAATTAGCGCGCGAGACGGGCGGAGATCAAAAGTATTTCATAAAGAAAGACTTTTGCAACTATAAATTGGCGTTTCTCCCCACTGTGCAACGGCACGAACCGTTCTTCTATTATATTAAAAGACGCTTTCGTTCCGACAAATTGATCGATCCAGGTGGATATCGTTCTTGTGTAACTTAACTGCACCCCAGCGTTGCGTTAAAACGTTCGAGTTCAATGCTTCGTTATAGCGAATTCTGTAGACTGCAACGTCAGATAGTGGTAGATAGTTACTTGTTATTGTTCTCACGATTTGCAGATGGTTGGACTGCTTTAGTTAGTCAAACGGTATATTGTGATTTCTACGTGGATTGAGCTGTATCCATATGGCTCGATATTTTTAATGTGATTTTGTAAGACATGTGATTTGTAATTGAACAAAACATTTTCACTAAATTCTAATGGAGTCGATTCTTATACTTATTTCATACTTATTACCAGATCAATATTATTATTATTGATACGTTTTTGCAAATTTCTGAATACAAAAACTGGATACGGAATCAATAAACATATCTTGTAGAAAATATGTTTGTTTGCGGGGCTACCAAGTTTCCTTGCGTACACTCGGTTTTGTAATTAAGATTCAATCTAATTATAAATAACGGAATTAGATTGATATAATGCGAGGAGTCAAAGTCTTGCTTCACTTAATTAAATATGGATTTAATTAAGGTACAGAGAATATAGTTTGGATAAGTTATAAATATTTTATTAAGATTACTCCTTACTTCCTTAGCACCATTTATTGTTGCATTTAGTTTAATGAGAACTGTGGCAAGAGAAATTTGCCTTCGCGCTGGTCTATTTATACTATAAATCGCTCGTTCGTTTCTGAGAGGAAAGGGGGCGCTCCTGCTTACGCGCAATAGAGCTGGGAGCAGGAGAACGCTAGCGAGCTGTTGCTACCCGCTTGTAGCCGAATCTTGAACAATGTTCATGAATTTAATGGTGTATTATACATTATTATGGTATATTCATTTGCTCTTCGAATGGCCCCCCTTTGTGTTACAATAAAAATCTCGTTTCTATAACGTAACTCTCCTCTACTTTGCAAAGACTAACCGCACGACGAGCATGGCGGCCATCGGGAGCACTTAAACTTAAAATTATTTTCAAATATGTGAAAGACGTCGCAGATTCAAAACTGCTCGAAACAGATGTTAAACGCTCGTGTGTAAACTGGAAAATGTCCTAAGACCTGTATCCGACCAATCTTACACCGTCTACGTTTGAAGGAGGGCGAAAAGTCGACGGGAAGGCTGAACGATCCATCCTGGCGATGGTCGGGGAAGCAGAAGTACGGTCTTAAGAAAACTCGCAATATTTACCCAACGGAAATCAGGCACGACGTAAAAATACAAATCGCCCTAATCATTATTTACTTTACTTTACCGAGAGTCGCGACAGTCCCACTTCTCAGCGAGCTTTCCAGATGCGAAAAGAAGTTTTCGACCTCCGTTGCGCTCGAAAATGTCGATTCGAAAGGAAATACTTGATTAAAGAGGATTTCCGCGAGGATTTCACTCAAAGTGAAGAGAAACGTTAATTTCGTCGTTCTCCCCGAATAGTTTTGGGGAACTGTTAATACGGGGGAATGTTCGTTCGACGGGGGATTTGTTTCCATATTTCTGTATACTGGAAGTTTTCCCGTTGAATGGGATCACTCTCGATGAGTGATTAGCAGTGGAACTTTAGTAAGTCGTATTTTTCAAATCAATAATCAAGTATTTAATTACTTTATTTAGTTTGAAATAATTTGGTAATAAAAATCGGTTGACAAAATATCAGTTAGGATAAAGTCAGTATTGCTAGTTACGAACAAGTGTGGAAAGTAGATGCACACTGTCAGTAACATCGAACGTATTAAAAAAACTTAGTAAATATAATCCTTTTATATTTTCTTATCGCGCTATGAGTATTTATTTTCCCAAACGCAACGTTCTGCTGACACTAATTGTAAGGGCAGAACATGGTGAACACTCTTTTAAATTCCGGTAGGACTGAACGTCGCCAATAAGCAATAGCAGCTCGAACTTCATCCTTTAAATCGATCTTGTTCTTTTGTATTACAGCGGACGCATAAACTAGAATTTAAGCGGGGCCGATTCGGGGAATTAATTATTCGCTCCGATCCAATATTTACCGGCCATTAGCGAACGATAGCGCCGAAGGAATTCCTTCACGATCGCTCCTCACTCGATAAATTAAAGTTTCATAGAAAATACTTACCTCTACCAGACGGAAATTCCATCTGATAGGTGTGATCGGCAGCACCGCGATAAGAGAAATTCAATTAAGCTCGCAGTCGACATATTTCGATACGCTTTTTTCCTGCTACTGACTCGAAGTCTTCAATCCCGTATCCCCAAGCCTCTGTTTAATCTAGGATAATAGGAGACAGGGGAAAGTCTTAACCGCAAGTGGTGTCGAGCACACAAGTATTTAGCTTTTAATTCGGAATGTTAGAGAAGAACAATAGAGGGACACGACGAGAAGGAAAGCATATTCAGCTTCGTCCAAAATGTATGTCATTTAATCTACACATTCTCATTCAGTTAGTACATTAAGATGAAATAAATACGAAAAATTATTATTATTATTTTACTATGTCTTGTATTTCATGCCACCTAGCATAAGTATAACATTCTCCAACTAAAAAATAAGACGTCACATTTACGCAGCAGTATGCTTCGTGTCGCGTTGTAACGAACGTCATATACATACAATTATAAATACAGAAATCGTTGTTCCAGGATCGAAAATTCCAGTTGCAGAACCTAAGTACTGCTTATATAAATCAACCCGTCGCTCGATTTAATCACTTGGCAATCGACAATCTTTCCTCTAAACCTAATCGCAGCTGAAACGCAATTGTCCATTCGGTGATAATCAAATCAATTACATGATTATCTTGCATTGTGTTCAACTACCATCACCTCATTAAACTGTCCAGCCCATCGCGAACCCCGATCTAGCAGAACGGTAGAAAGCAGTATAACAAATAGTCAATGGTTGGCGCTCCAAGACAGGAGAGAAAGAAAAATAAAGCCATAGGGATGGGCGAGCAAATGGCTCATTGGCCACGCGTTCGCCTAACTATGTTACTTGCGGCCAGGATATTTCTTCTCGCTCCGAGTCAGTCGTACACCCGAAGGGTGGAGTGGAATTGCAAGCGGCGATCACCGCCGTCGCACGAAAAATCGGAACGACGTAGAGAAAGAATTTCGGAAAAAATAGTGGCCGAAGGGGGATGATCGCGGAGAGGGGAAAAGAAATATACCGATTTCCCTTAGCCGCAGGCCTGGGAAATTGAATAGTGCCCGCAAAATTGGAAGAGGAAATTCGACGCGTTTCGTTGCCGCTTTGTTACCACGTCCGTCTGAATTTTATTTTCTTCCCCAACGATGCTTTGCCCTTTGCCGTTCGTCTCTCTTGCTCGGAATAAAGCGGGGATCGTAGTGGAAACAATGCAAGGAGGGATTCAATTTTCGAGAAGTGGACGCATGTGACGGATGTCGACTTCGTGTTTTTCAAATCGAGCGAATATTATTCATGGCATTTAACGGGGGACAATGTCTGAATGAAAAAAAACAATTTCACGATGCTCGAAGTTTGCATACGTAGAAGGAGGCTATACAACAAATATGGTTTGACGTTAATTTACACTTTCATTAATTTGTTCGAAATGATGAACTATAAATGCGTATCATATCAAAAGGTAAAGCTTCTTGCATGGACGTTTGTGATGTCGTAGATCGCAGCATTAATTGTTCGCATATACCATGTACATGCATAGAGCTATCAAACGTTGATAGCAAAAGAGCAAAGTATTCCGCGGAGCTTAGGGCCACTACCGTTTAACCGGTCGCTTGCTCTAGAGTCTAGACGCAGCTCGGTGCCAAGTAGAAAGTACCCAAGTATGAGCGATCGGCCATGGGGAATTGGCGTAGGTCATCTCCGGTGGTCGGTGGTGGTCGAGAGCACAATATACAATGTACGCGACGTTCAAAACTGCTGCCTGGGTTAATTTAACCGAGGGCCACTCAACTGATGATCTTCCTTTATCGAGCATTAGCCAGGAATCTGCGGCATGGACGGCTCGCGGTTGAATAATACGACGATCGACCTGCTCGAACGCATCGTCGATAGTCGGCAATAAAAAGGATGTATCGTTCGAGTAATCGTAACGAACGGGGGCAATTAAACGGAGAGCGGCTGCTGAGGCAGCGAACGATTCCAGACCGCTTTGGAACCGTCGCCGACCATCGAAGGAAACTGCACCGCCGTTATCGGGAACAGGGATTATTCGACAGTTCTGATTACGTAGCCTCCGAGTCTTCCGTCCGTTCCTGGTTTAAATGCAATTAGCTGTCGACCGCGAAAATTATCTCGAAGTCGGGATCGTGCGACGCGTCGCGACGTGCAAATGTCTCTGTGGTCGTGGAGCTCCGTACACTTACGATCCGAAGCAACGGGTTAAACGAGTTCGTGGTTTTTGGATGCTGGAAACGCGGAAATTGCGCGATTAGTTTATAATGCTGCGTCTTTGGAATGTTGTTCCTTTATGAAGAGCGGTATTAATTTTTAACTAACCCAGGAAGATGCATTATCGTGTTTACTTCGATTTAAGTTACACCTTTCTTTATACGATTATTGTGCTGCACTGCATAATTCATTTATCTATTCGTTTATGCGTTTCTTTACGAGACACGTTGCCAAGAGATACAAAAAAGAAAGAATACATTGGCAGGAATAATACAAGTCAGTCAGAGCCTGGGATAATGGCGAGGCATGAATAGAAAGAAGAAAAAGCAATGAAAGTATAAATACAATGAAAGAAGGGTCCACACAAAAGAATGACATAAGCAACATCGATGCTAAGCGAAACAAAAAAAATGTATTTAAGCAATCGAAGCATGACTGAAATATTTAAGCATGCAGATAAATATTAATATTATACAAAAAAATTGGTAGCAGTAGATACAGCATTACTTCTCATACATATTTTCTGGATTGCATTCCAATCAATACCCCGTTGATTTATAAAGTATGGACACCAACAAAGATATTCCGCATTGACTTCCTCTAAAAAAAAATTAAAGTGCCATACATTTCAAATAAATCGACTATTCTGTGAATGTAAATTGGAGCAAAGAATAACCGCATGCATAAGAGAGATTATAATCAATTGATAAGGCGTGACAACAATACCATGATCAAACAATTGCGCACCAAGCACTCTTGACACGCTGTCAAAGGAAAAGAAATGGCAAAAAAAGAAATATGGTTCTTGGTATTCGCGGGGCGAAACAGCGAGAAACAAAGGGTCACCGCACGTATCTCATATTTTATCGAAATGGGAGTATAATTAGTTGGAATAACCGAAGATATAGCGGCGCCATTACGCGAGCAGTGTAATAAATGTAAATCAGGCGTCCACGGAACCGGCAATAATTCCAGACCCAAAAACAGCGGCGCGTCAACCGGCTCTCTATTATCATACTCTTACCTTGTAAAAAGGATATAAACCTCCAAGGGACCGGAAGTAATCGGCAGACGCGTCTACGGTTAAACGCAACACCACTACGATCTACACCACTACGAGATACTTGGAAAAATAGTGTGACGATTTGTTACGATGTTTTTGCGCGAACGTTGATCGTCGTTCTTGGGAGAGGATAAAGGCAATGTACTTAAATCTCTTGATTCTACCTAATTCAACCTAATTCATAATCTGCGTCGAAACTCGGCAACTTTAACAAGGACGATGCTTAATGGCCTAAAGAGACCGACCGTCTCTTGGAAATACTCAAAGCTGTGTTTCTTCGATGGGTTCCAGAAAATTCGTGTGCGTCTGGAAGGACTTCTCTTAATAGATTTTATTATATCTTAATCAAGCGGATTAACATAGTTATGCTGAGCAATGTATCTATCTGTGTATACGAAAAGTTGCAATTAAATTAATGAAAATACCTATGCACCATGATTAATTTCAGAGAAGATATAGCAAAATAGGTAGAGGTATTTATGTCTATTCAGAATTTTGTTGCTCTTTGCCATAAATACATCCATGTTAAAGAACATTATTTAGAGAATTTTGGGGCACTGTAGTTGACCAGGTGCGAAAGGATAACCCTCTGGGTCCGCGTGGCAAAGTCCCATGACCTTTTAATGATACAAGATTGGTTGCAATGTCCCATCGGTGGTTAAAGGCGAGGATATAACGTCCTCCGATGTCTCGTGAATTGGATGCCTCCGTTTATGGTATCGGTATCGATCCTCTGCACAATGTCTTCGCAAATAAGTTTCTATTAGGTTTAGTATACATAAACCTTAGTGCTTTACTTTAGAATTCACTGTTCGTTCTAATTTTTATACGAAAAAGAATAAGTATTCTATAAAATCAAAAGTCCCATCGACAAATAGCTTATACACGAAGGCCGTTCATGCGTTCCATGTGGTGTAATTTTGTGATTAACGATAAGTCATCATGACATGTTTTTATAATACTGATATTGAAAAAATAAATAATGCATTTGAAATATTAGTAACCAAATGCGCAAATGGTTAACACAGAGCAGTGTTCAGATTTAAAACAAATATTCCCATAACCCTCTTAACATAGTATACGTTATCTCACGTAAACTCGTAAACTCATAGTAAACGTTAATCAAGTAAATTGGAAGTCGCAATTCCAACCACGTTATCTTCTTCTGCCGCCAGTGGTCGCACTGATGTTCATTGCCAAGATATACTTCGGACGTCTTTCTTCGTCCATGGAGGAGAATCATTTGCGTGGCGAACTTGAAGAAGCTCATGGCAGAGGAAAGATGATATTCGTTCCTTTTGTTGCCTGGCGCATTAGAAGCGAAACGTTCCATCCTGATGACACGGGAGAGACAAGGAAGGTCCACACGGAGGTCCTGGTCGCCGTGCCAGGGCCGAGGTTTAGTCTACCGCTTTATACAGAGTACAATGCAATGGGCGTCGTTATGACCGAGCAACGCCATAAAGAGTAGCGTCTCACTCGCGGGTACAAAGTGCGCTATTTTGCCTCCCTTAACCCCGCGCTGCCTATTTTTCTCACACTGTACAGCCTTCTGCGTCCTCCATTCGACAGTAACGGCCTCTTTTGCGTACTTACCGTTCCTCTTTGTCGCCCTCTTCGACGAAAGCCTCTGATTGTGAGTGTGCCGAGGTCTATACACCGCTCGCACTCTCACGACGCCGGCCTCAATTCTTTTTCCATTCCCTCTGTTCCCTCTCCTTATCCTCTTATCGCTACTACCCTACTACCCCTTCTAGTTTGAACGATATTCTATCCCGTTTCTTTCGATCCAGCTCCTTTCACTCGTGACAACGAAGAACCGACGCATTCGGTTTATTCAAATGCGACATCATCGTCATGCTTCGAAATCGAGTTCGTCCTCCTGTTCAAAATTCGTGGCCGCTGTGTTGCTTCCTTTTTTTCAGATTCTAGTGTCGTTTCATTGCATTTAGTCGTAGGCTTTCGCGGCACATCATGTCACGTATTATATTCGAGTGGAAAAGTGGTCCTCGAACAGGGCTCGCAGACTGCCGGAAAATCTCCAACAAACGACAAATCATTCTGTTAGCAAGCGGAGAACCATTAATCGCGCTATGGCGCTGGCTACCGCACCGTTGCGTCGTGGAAAGGCTCGCCAAGTCGACGATGGGGCAAGGAAATACCAAAGAGAATGAGGAACGTAGCAATCGCCGACGTATAAACTGACTGGCTTGGCGCTTTTATTGGTCTAATATAAAGAAACGAGCTCGGTCAACTATCTGCCAACAGCCAGACGATGTTTCATGAACTTCTATCACGACAACATACCATAATCCCTCGTAGTCGCCATTGCTACTTTCCTTTCGGCGCTTCGCTACTATTCCTTCCGTACTTAATTTGGCATCCCTTATCAGTCGCAATTATATTTCATAACTTTAAGTAACCGCTAGTTATTCGTGATGTATTATTTTTAAAAGATCTGAATTGGAAATTTTTTCACAAAAATGTAACACTTTAGATAAAAATACTAACACGTTGAAGTTAATGATATACATCGGTATGATATTATTGCCCTGCTTCTAGATTGTACTTGATAAACCAGAAAGCATTAGATTCACGAGCCAATACAGGTATCAGCCCTAACGTAGTTCAAACTCCCCATACATAGCCTAATAAAAGTCCTAATAAAAGGCCTCCGATGTCGAAGAAATTCGAACTGTGCGCACTAAAATAAGATTATGAACACGCTACAATCATAACCAACGAAAATCAATGAATGTCCCGTCTCTATTTCATGTTGCTTTCGCAGGATCCGTCGCGGTCCCTGGAGGACGTGACGAAAAAATAAAATATATCTTCGCGCAAACCAGAGGCGAATGTTGTCCGGGCCAGACTGCATTCCAATCAACGTCCGGCGTGGATGAGACAGGTAATGCGGCGCATGATATACACGCGTGAAATACGATATTCAGGTAGTTTCAGCGCGAACCCATTCGACTGCGGGGGATCTGGCGTAAGCCACGTGTCGTGGCGAGATTCCGGGTAACAGCGTGGAAATATAACACCTTCATCGCCCGTGACGCGGTAATACTTGCAGTGTAACGTTTACCCATATTTCAGGCTCGAGCGCATTGAATGCAGTTACAGAAGCCGGGGCATCGCATGAACGCGAGTTTATTCAACGCTGTAAATCTCGGCAAATCCTTGAAGACTATGGCCGAATTCAGCCCGCGATCCGTTTCGGGAGTTTCGTCAGACACGGTAATGCCTTGACTCTGATGTTTCTTCTTGGAAGAAAGAGTGAAAGTCGAGTCATAATTAATCAGAAGAGTTCTTATAAATGCATGTAAGACACAGCGGTATAATATTTAATAATAATAATACTTTCGCACACGGGAAAGGTACTAATGAGAATAAAGTACGCGCTTCTATATTATACGCTTATGCCAAGTTGGTCTTTATTGAAAATCCGGCAAATCAAGTGTCAGGACTGCTCCGAACGGCGTTCGATACAAGAATCTCCGCGATGCGTCGTGATCGGCAACGACGCGCTGTCTGGATTTTTCCCGGCGCCATCCCTTCAAGGGCCTTGGCCACGTACACCCAGTCGCCCATGGTGTCCGCTGGGTACGTGCGCCTTCGGGGCCCGCGCTGATGTTGACCACATGCCCCGGCATGGCGCTCGTAATTCGAGATCTCTTACATGCATTTTTCATGATTAGACGTCGCGCCAACAATTTTATTGGGGATTGCTTGGAACGTCGTGCGAAGCTGGATTTTATAGAGTCAGTAGCAGTAGAAATATTTGAGAAATGTCTAATATATGTGATCTGAGAATTCATGGACGTGTGTAAGAGTCTTGTGTTAGAAAATGCGAGGGTTCGGAGCGCCTAGCATGCCCATCTGGCAAATGTCACCAAGATGTTGGCATGCGAGCGGGAACGATACACATCTGGGGGTGCCATAAAGCAGGCCCTTGAACGTACGACGTCGTGGGTCCGACGAGCCCGCCCTTTGGGCGCCCATGATGCAGCGTCGGGGCATTATATCTAGGACAGAGTGAACGGTTTCGGGGAATGCACCTGAAGGCTTGAGTGCATGGTGGTCCGAGGTCAACGGGTGACACGTGGCGAGGATGTGTGTGTCGGTTTGTGCCCTAATGAGTGAGGGCGAATGAAAGATAGAATGAAAGGAAATATAGGGATGAAGGAATATATTGAGTGAACGTTTCGTGCGCGAGGCAGATAGAAAGTAGGATCGGAAGAGAAAGAAAGTAAGATCGGGAGAGAGTGGAAGTAGAATTGAGCGAAAGAGTTGACGTAGAAGCGAGATTTACAGACGTGTAATAGAAGCATATTTCTTGAAGTAATAATAAATATAATTAGCTGTTTCTCAATTTTCCTCATTTGACCCTGTACTGATGCGGTCGCTTGCAATCCCAATCTTACATTTATTTGTGAAATAAAACCTATTCCCGAACAACAATATTGAAAATCATTGAAGAGGTTGGTGATAAAATTGATATAAGTGAAACGATTTTATTTGAGGAGTAACGTTTCGAAATAAATATGCCTGTCTGAAAGTTCGCAAGTATTAAGTCTTCCTGTATTCATTTTCTCGCAGCTTCTTCTAATTTAGTACCCGCATAAAAGTGTGCCTATAATAGCGCTTGCAAAGTTTCCCATCAATTCTTGTATATCCTACAAGCACTCACACACCCGCATTTGCACTCTTTACAACTCGTCTACACAGTGACGGTCTAAATCTACTTAACTCCAGCGCCCAACCTATATCCACGCTCGCCTTATCATTAAACCTTCCAAAGAACCTTATCACTCTTTCGCCTTCAATCTAAATTCTCCGCAATCTCCGATAGATCTGCAATAAACCCCAAGAATTAGAAATGAACATCAGAAACGTTCGCATTCCACTGTATCGGACTCTACCAAACAAGAAGATGCTACGGACGCTCGACGTCGTGGGCAAAGTGTCATCTGTCACAATAATGGCGTCGTTTTATCACGATCATCGAGCCGCAATTCTGCATGCGACAAGCCGTCGTTACCCCACCTCGCCCCCGTTAAGCCTCCCCACCGCAGGTTCGACCCATCCCCTTCGCCGACAATCATCCTTTCCCCTTCTTCCATGGCATCGAGGATCCCCTGGTACCGCGCTGCCACTTGACACTAGACACTCTTCTGTCTAGTGGGGTGGCTGCATCCGCAACGTTCAAAAACCTCCGCTGCTACTCCGGCTGCGATGATGCACACGTGTCACGTGTATGTATGTATGGTGTACTGCCACGAATGTACGCGTCTAGTCGGTGCAACCCCGATACACGACGGCGTCGCGACACCAGACGACGCTTCGCACACCTTTGACCCTGGTTCTCCGATTGTCGACCGCTTTGATCGCTCGTCGCTAGATTTAGGTTCGAAATGGCCGTGGTAGGTGGAGATTGAGACTCAGGAATTGAACCGGAGGCTCGAGTGAATTTCGACACGATGATTATTGCTGAACTGTGTGTTTGGAATTGGCAGATGAATATGGGGGCGAATAGGAATCTCTGCAGGGGGCGGTTGCCATAGGTTTCTGGTTAATAATCTATAGAAAAAATCTTTGGGTTCGAGAATATCTGGCGTGTGCTGGTAAATACACCTCAGACGATCAATATAATATGTTGTCAATGTCTCAGGGTACTCATTATTATTGGCAGTATTAATATATTGATCGTCTGACGTTCCCTTTACACGTGCAATAACGTTGTCATACTCCTTTAAAGACACGCTAGTATTGTATCTAATAAGATACAGAAGCTCGTATCGTCTGGATAAGGTGTTCGAATTTGATGAAACCGTAATTAGGAATTATCCTAACTTCACCGTAACATTGTTCGACCGAATAAATGGCCCAATAATAAAAAGCTCAAGTTTCGGTCCCGTCTCACATTTCTAACTAGTCCTGCGACACTTCCCCGGGAACGTTTCTCGAAATGAAAATGTCGAAGAGTGTCCTATATGTGTGACTGGACTTCGTCTCATCCTTAGACACGATTTAATGGCGCAGCCTGGCCGCGGAAGCTGCCAACGGAATACCGAAGCGTGGAAACGTGGAATATCCGAGCGTGCACGCATAGCTCATAGGAAAGAGTTCAGACCTCTTACCTTCGATTTTCCTATCCGGTGGTGCTGGCGCAGAGGAGCGTCGTGAATATCGAGATCGAACCGTGGAATTCTCTATTCCTGGCGTGCTTCGGCTAAGGCGAGAGCTGGATATACGATTCGAGACGTAAAAGCGTCTCTGCCTCACCATTAATAGTATGCATTTATTCAGAGACGCGGAATTAGACCAGGGATTGCGGCCGCAAGCACAAGTGGGCGCTTGCCATTTGAAAATCGCTGGGCAAGACGGTTTTGAATTATTCAATCTTCCATCGATGGAAAAGTGTCGCCTTCTACTTTACCCTCTTCCTTCATATACTCCTTGTCCTTACCCACCCGTGACCGCTTTCTCAGATCCCACCTTTTACCCCCAATCCCCATTTTCCGTACTCGGTTACCCGTCTCGCGAGAACGATGAACCTAATATTCGCGAACTGCCCTCTATATAGTCGAATTTCTTCCACGCACGTCGCATAGAACGATGAGACTACTTTGTGCTACGTTTGTTGCCCCTTTTGCGCGATGAAATAGGGGCATGGAGGTTTTTAGGATTCAGGATGACCATGGTATATAACACGCTTCGGTCTGGGCATTATTTCGATACTTTTCGGTTATTTGCTTGATGATACTACATAGACGAATACTCGAAATTCGGTTCTGGATATATTCTGTACATTCAGACTAAATCAATCTCTGTGAATTCGTAGACAATTAGTAATTTACACAAAGATATTTAAAAATGTGTTTGGCAATACTCGTAATAAAAATTCCTTGAAAAGGTGTACTTTACTGACACAGTATTCCATTGGGCAGCATAGCACCTCGATCACTTCCAAATCCAGAATATTCTTCGGTTCCGCAAATTTTTCAGAGCTTCGACATGGAATATCTGGAAAACTGTTAAACCCAAGGGACTGAAATTTCGCAGGGTACCGAGATGAAACAAAGAACCACTGCCTATGGCGCCCGGTCTCGTGCGGTTTGACGCGCAATGGTCTGGGTACCCTTGCTTTTAGCACGAAAGCAACGATGCTGCGAGGCCGACTGGAGCCGAGAATATGCATCTACGTGGTCAAAAGCCCGTCAAATTCAATTACGAAGCAGTTTAATAATTCCTCGCCAGCCAAGTCACGTCTTGAACCTAGACAAGAGTTGTCTCTCGATGGCAAAGTTAGGGGCGTGTTTTTGAGGATGCCAGCCGCATTCCCCGCAGATCGAACAATGAAAGACGAAGACTGCGTATTCTTGTACCCTGAACAAGACTTCCGGCTTCTCGTTGCGCTAACAGGAGCCAAAGACCCAGTGGAGAAACTCAGCTTTACCAGGAGTGCGTCGGTATAATATAAATTATAGTTTAAGCGGCGAGAACCTCTCGCGGGATCTGCGAACTGGTACGACCTACCCCTTGGTTAACTATTTAACACTCTCCACAGATTTTCTAGATTTATTTTTTGTGAGCTAATGAATGGTTGATTCAATGCGGACTTAGCGTGTACGTCGCAGTTTGTGGCGGCGACTTTTATTTATTTAATAATTTATTTAATTCAATTCTACGGGCTGTGACCCTTAGTGTACAATGGTAACATATGTGTAACGTTGTAATAAACAATTGTAATCGTAATGGAGAGAGTATACATTTGTGTTATCTCCTATAATTGCGAACCTAAACCAAACGTGTCAAAGATCGTGCCTTAAGGGGGGACACTCGATTAAAAGCATGAAATTTATCAGATTTTTAATGTTTTTTTTACAGAATACCAATTGTTCAATCTTTTTGTAACTTAGAGGCTTAGTTATTTATATATTTAAGTGTCACCAACATATTTTGGTTTTTGAAAAAATTTATTAATTGCGAAGTTTTGGGACAATTTTCCGGACAGGTCGCGGCGTGAGTTCCAAAACGGCGGGAACTCTAGCGACCGCATCGTTCATCCGATTTATATGACATTAATTTTTTTATTAGTTAATACTTGTACTTTCTATTGGAATTAAAACATTGTATGAAACTCAAAAATTACAGGATTGGCAGGTTGAAAAACAAAAATGTGAAATTTTCGGCTGTAATTTTGCAATAAAAAAGTACTTTCTTGAACGAGTTTCAATATGATTTTAGTTGATATAGAAAGTAATAGTATAATAAACATTTGTGCCCAGTTTGAACGAAACCGGTTAAATAGTTTTTGAGTTATCTCTCCCGCCAGTTTGAAAAGTACAGGTTTCGGGAAAACGCGTATAAAGTTTCGAAGATTGCCTGGTGCCGAGCGGACATCAATGACGTTTATCAGCTGTTGCACCGAATAGAGCTCGAATTTCGCTATAAAACTTTAGGATTATATTAATAAGACATTAATCTATCGTTTTATAGAAGAATTTTTTTTCGATTTTCTTATGATTCTAATTGAGTGTCCCCCCTTAAGATCTTATATTCTTCGATTTTCGATTTTCAAATTTTATGTTTTATGTTTAAATTATGTTTGTGTTTTATGTGTTTATGTTTTATGGACCCTTAACGCTGGATTTAGATGAAAGATTGGTCTTTTGACAGGAATTTTATGCCGTGCATGAAGAATGTTATGAATATGTTCGTTATTGGCTTTGCCATGTAGCCTAATATAATTTCCCTTTGTTGTGAACGATGCCTTTTTTTTAATATTTTGAGGAATACATGGGTGGCGTGAATATTGCTGACAGTATTTGTGAACTTCCGATAAATATTGCATTTAAATAATAAGTTTAATCTTTCCAGAATTGTATAGGATTCATGTTGAATATATTATTTTTCTCTTCTTTATTGAAAATAAATTAATGAAATAAAAGTAAAACCCACCTCCCAAATTTGGTACTATATTACCACAATGTTGAAAGAGTCTGCATGATTTTCGTATCGTTAGCTTCACGAAAATTCTCATTTTCGTTTTGTATTCTCTGTCATCGAATGCATGGAAAGCCAGTAGAAAAACCATGAAAAGCTGCGATTCTATCGATTCTTGTATACAGATGCGTCAGAGGAATATACATTTCGGCGTATAAATTACAGAACGACAGACTGTATATTTTCCACACGTTTGGTTTAACGCGAGGTGGGTGGTCAATGATTGACAACGACAAAGTACAATTCGTATGTGCAAATAAATATGTCTACTTATTAACTTAACAAACTGAACAAAAGGTGATGCAACGTTTCGTAGAGTAATTAAGAATCAACGAAAAAACTCCTTGTTCTCAAAAATAGCTTTAACTTGCGACCGTGCCATAAACCCTTGCCCATGAGGTCTAAGGTGCTCTGTGGGGTGCATTATTGCGACGCGACAGACTGTATACTGGACTCCACTTCAAAAAGAGGCGTTTTAGTAATACATATGTACATGCATGTATACTGCGCCGATAAAATAATGAACTAAAAAAATATTTACAGACGTACTGAATTTTCTTTGATTTTTCTTTACGGATCATTGTTATTTCTTCACAATGATTCTTTCATACAGGAGGTCTCATATCTTAATGCCATACGCTAAACTCCCAAATCACTCTTCCACTAAGAATTAATTGACCTATCGCAAGCAACCCAATCCTAAATAATACAAGATACTGAACTATATAATTCTAATCTGCTTTCTCGATAAGAACCGCTTTAAAACCGCCCCTCCCAAATGTAAACCACCTAATGACAATTCCAATTTTTCTTCCACAAAGAATATCCCCTACTTGCAAACGATAACATAATCACACCCTACTCCACACTTATAATAATGAAGTAGTCATTTTCTGCAGCAAACGAGTCATCTTCCTAGCAACATATATCACACGCTTATACATGACATTTATGGCACCGAACGCTCTTACCAGCCAAAGGGAATATCAATGACTTCCATCCATGCGTGAAAAATGATGATGATATGTCAGGCTGCAGTCATTAATCATCGCTCAAGCCTATGAACGGTGTCGTACCGCGAAATTCTTCGGGCGGAACCGACAATACTCGCCTGGGAATTATTATCTCCGGTGTCCTTTTCATGAAAAACTACTCCGTTCGGCTTAGCGCAATCGCTCGGCCAGCAACAGAGGCCTGTCGCGAATAATCGAGTTACGAGTAAGGGGTGAAAAGTTTTTCGCGAGAAACTCGAGGAAGGGGACTACAAACGCGCGATGATTCGTTGATGTTCGGGGAGTGAAGACGTTCGAGTATTTCCTCGTTGAAATCGATGGTAATTTTGAGGGCATGGAAAGTGGGGAAACGTTTTTAAACATGTCAGATAGATTTTGGGGTTTGAAAGTTTCAACATTCTTAAGAGTACCGATATGGCTTTTGATGGAAACGAGATGTGTACTGATGACACGTTGGCGATGTAGATGTACGCAGTTTCGTTGCTGAAATCGAAGGGAACTTTGAGGGGTTTGCGAAGTAGCAGATAAATTTTGCTGTCTGAAGGTTTGAGCCCTTTTGAGGGATTCGATGTAGCCTTTTATGGAAATGTGATGCGTAGTCATTTATTCTCCAGTGTGAAAATATTTAGGACATTTTCAGGGGAACGTGTTAAATTTTCAAAGACACAGAGTATAAGGATTTTTTAGCACTACGTTTATATTAGCGATGGAGGTAATAGAAGGATATGCTATTACCACTTTTTTTTATACAAACTGGAACAGTTTTATTTTCAACATCGGTTCTATTCAGGAATATGGAATTTCACTGCTCGTTATGAATACGTATTCAGCCTCAGTCGCAATTTGTAAATATTTTTCGACATGCAAAACATATATAAATACAAATCGATTCAATGAATAAATGATATTCACTGTAGTATCTCGGCTTGATAAAAGGTTAATTTGACACATCCAGTGCCCGCAACAATAACAAACAATTACGACGCACATTTATAATTATCCAGCCATTGAACGCACTAGGGAGCAATCTCGTTGAAATTTCGCCACGAACTTTTGTTACCCGCCGTCGACGCATCAACCAGGCCGAATCCCGTCGACTGGCGACGCGTCCTACAGAATTGTCAAACAACAACACGGTCACGTTGCACATTTCATCAACTGCAACGCGTCTCAATTAATCCACAACGCCTAACAATTGATCAGACGGTGTCGACTATTAATACGAATGAAGCGAAGCAATCTTCAAGCTGATAAACTTTGGTGGTAATTATCGACGGTACGCGATTCCAACCGACGATCAATTCGACGAGACAATTTGTCTGCGTGGCTTGGTAAAATTCTCAACGATATCGGACGCGGCGAATCACACACGGTTTTCCAGCGATCAAACGCGGAAACGACAACACAATACCGTGATTGCGACGTCGCGACGAGACTTCCGTTTCTGTCTCTGCGCGCATGAATAAGTCTCGAGAGGATCGTAGAGAAGAAGAAACGAACAACGACGGTTTGCGAACACGCGATAGGCAACTAACAGACAACTGGCCTCTCGTGTTTCTATTGTACTTCGGTGTTAGCAATGATACCATTTTTACGCGTTCCGTCGATACGCGCGTGTTTACGCGCGACTACGCGACAAAATGCGTGTGAAATGGTTGGCGCTCGTTCGTGTATTCTCGATCGTTTCAATACATAAGCGCGACGGCATATAGACGGGGGAAAGAAAAAGAGAGGCGAGGAAATGGGAAAAATCAGGGAAAAAAGAGTAACGGGGAGGCGTGAGATCAAAGCAAAACGAAGAACGAAGCGGAACAAGGGAGGGAAAAACAAAGACGTATTGAGTGCGACGGAATGGTGAACAGAGGAATGCAGAGAAAAAGGGATATGAGGTGGTAGACAGACGCGTTGATATCATTATAAACGACCAGACGACAGGATCTCCACTCAATTTGTTTCATATCCCTACCGCGTACCACTCGCGCACCACCCAGAAGCAACTCGTTACGTTCTCTGACGTTGCGTTTCTGTTTTTCATTGCAACACGTCCTCAGAAATCTGTGCGATTAATCTGAAGGAGGGAAGCAGTAAAAGAGTGTACGACATCCTTAGTGGCTGAGAGACATTCGCGAGTACGATCTCTTAGTCCTATGGCAGATTGGACTCTCTGTCCGTGAATGAGATTTAAGTGCTGTCTAGAGTAACGGTCGCCACTTAAAATTCATGATTTGCACATTCGACCCTCGATACCAGATTCTTGGATCCTCTTCGTTCGGACTGTCACCTTATATACAGGATATTTAAGCGTATCATTCGTTTCGTTATGCTGTTAAGCGTGGGACATTTCCCTCGGACGGGTCGCACCCCGAAGTGGTTAATAAATAATCCATTTCGGGGGAGAATTAGCATGGGGTTGGGTAAAACTATTTTCAGGTACACAGGAGGAATAGGAGAAAAGGTCTAGAATGTTTAAAAAAGAGAGTCAAAGTCAAGATATCGTAATTTTGCATGTTGCTGAAAAAAAGTCTGTCGATTCAAATGGCTTGGTAATTTTCTTAAAATTAATGCAATTAATTTATGGGTCACGGTGACAGTCCTTGTATTAAACAAGTACACCATAATGTTAGGAAATTTGTATTCTTGTTCCTATACTATTTCAAACCGCTAACAATGCATTACCAGAATACAGTAATGTAGAAGTTATTTTTCGTAAAGCTCACATAGATTGGAATAGAGGGCAGGTAGGGTAATAAGATATCAGTCTGCTTGAACACTAACTTTATTATTATAAAACGTCGGCACACGACAACTCTCACACGATACTCACAGTACTCTTAATTCAACACTCTCTGCTCACGATACGCCTCTCTTAAACTGTTTTCTCCTCTATTCTCAATCAGCTCTCTTCTAACTCTCCCTTAGCTCTGCCTTGCATACGCATCATTCACCCTATATGTACACGTTTCCAATCCCATAGTAATGTACATATGGACCCGCTAATTATGATAAAATAAAGCAAAATTACACACTGCAATAATACTCCTATTATAATAGCACTACAATTACGTATTCCAAAAACCATTCGTCGTAACTTATCACTCTCTGCCTGAGCACCAACATTAAGTACTTTTGAATCCACGCAAAACGAATTAAAACACACCTCCCAAACACTCTTGCCATTTAATATTACCCTCCATCACCGTCTTGCGTTTAAGCCTCATTTCCACACAATAGCAAGAACGATTCCCTGAAATTCTATCAGCAAGCGAGGAAACTGGGCCATTTCGAAGACAACTCGTGTCTCGATAAGGATCGCCACGTACCTTCCTCGCGTAGGTTCACATTCGCCTGCACGAACCCTCGCCGTGGGCCGATCGGGTACACAGAAAAAGAGCGTGGATAACAAAGAATACCGGGAACGAGAAAAGTGGAACGGGATGGGCGGTGTAAAAACGGGGTAAATAAAGGGTATCCCGGTGTGTTCGGTGGCTGACTTATCAGATCCCGGTCATGTAAACCGATTCTAGAGATAAAAGTCCGGCGTCCATCAGGCCGGCGTCGCTGGGGGTTCACACGGACACAGTGTTACGCACACTATGAAATAGCTGCAGGTGCACAACACCAACACGTAGGTCAGCTCGCGTAACACGAAATGAATGATGATTCATGCGGCACGCGAACGATTTCACGTCATGCTCCGTATTCTTTACCAACTTAACGGGAGGGGTAAGTGGGGAATAATACACCGTCATTTGGTCTACGTGCAACAGGGATCCAACCGTGTTGTCGAATCGATACGTTCTTGCATGTTGCTTCTGTGCGAGGCGTTTACCTCGTGTACGGTATATTCTTTATCGTTTGCTTTCTTCTGCAATTTCACACGCTTTCGCCATCCCGATCGAACAGTTTTCTTTTGATGTTTAGATTACCATCGGAATATAACGCACGCGAAATTTAATAGCAGATGGACATGGTGTATAGAGTTGGAATACACAATAAGACCATCAGGATGAACAACTCCAAATGTAATAGGACTTTGCAACTAAATATTTTTTTCCTATCTTATCTGTCTTTTTAGATGAAATGTTACTTTTCAAGGTGGTTCAGTTGGATTACATCCCTCGAGATTTTCTTCTCACACACTAAACACTAACTTCAATTGTTTCCATTGTACGAAGGCCAAAATGTTTCGTTGCTGTTACAGAATAAGTGACAGGTGCTGAAACAAGATCTAATATTCATTTTACAAGGTGTAAATTGGGGGGAACATTCAATATTGGAATACTTTCTTAACAATTCAATTTGGTGGAGTATGGAAGACCAATTTGTCAGTGAAACGTATACATGGTAGCTCAGGCATTAAATATTTTATATCAATATTTCAACACTGGTAACGTGACTGTACGTTTATAGAAATAAATCGGCAAATTGTCAATATTCAAAGTATTGAAACGACTTATTGTTATTATGCAATCAATTATTTCAAACGTCCTTTTTCTTGCAAAAACCTCACTTTAGTCAATATTTCTCGCCAGACCACTACTGAAACCTTTATCTCTTGATACAGTCAATAATATCGGCACTGCTAAAATACCGAAAATAAATATCGAAACTTTGTGAACCCACAAAGTCACGAGACACGAGTTACGCCTCTGTATCTTTCTTTGACGAAATAAATTTTCCCGTGATATGCACTTGTTTCGCAACTGTTCAATGCTCCGCGTAACAATTGATCTCCGTTGGTGGACAAGCAAGCACGAGGAACGCCGAATGTAATTATTACGTTTAATTCGTAAGTTCTGAGTCGGCAGGGAAGCGGTAGCCCGCTGCTATCAGCACGAAGAGACGACCATGATTGACGTCCCGACGCTTCTGCGAGCCCGCGTTCAACGTACACTCGCAGCTCGAGAGTTTCGATGCATCTTCGTGAGATTTGCGGCAGGCGAGCTGCTAATCTGTCATTCAAACTATTTGTAGAACCAGTGGAACGTGTGTTCACACCGCTGTTATCTACCTCGAGGTGCATACATTGGGTGAATTGTTGAATCGCTGGGACCTGACGTTGCAAGAATAGTAGGTGCTTCTCTAATGGCGATGGTCATTAATGTGCTCCCCGGAGAACTGAGGACACTTCGCAATCCTTTGCGTCATTTATTAACTGTTTTCGCTGCTTTCAATTTTGTTTGCTACACTGGCGTGATTGTAAGGCTTTTGGAAACCTTTGCAACCGAGTGCATCCTTTTATATAATATTTAATTATAAAAGATGATGAAAGGAGAACTTCGCAGGAGCTAAATCTAGTTGGAAAGATTTCATTCAATTTTTAAATGGAGCGTGGAAGATGAGAGGCATGTTAAAAAATAAATACCGTGAAACGATGAGATATTGAAGAATAAAATGATTCTAAGAAGATTTTATAGAAACGATTTTGAATTAAACAGTATCTCCGTTTAATCTACTTAACGCGACCTCCTTCACAGCGATGAAAGTACGCGAAACAGTTAAACCGATTACAATTATGATTCGAGTGATATCTTTTACTGTTAAAAGTTAAAGCACGATATAATTTAATGGCATGAGGGTATAAAACTTTCTGTTTTTTAACGCCATGCGTATCAGAATGTAATGGGCACAGTGAAAAAACTCCCAACATCGGTTTTTACAAGAGGTTTTATTATCACTTAAACTTAGGCTATAGCGATTGAGTTTTTCGTAGGATGTGAGCCCCAGAGTCAGGGAATCTTGGGTTTTTAAAGTTTGTTGGAAAGGATGTAAGTAGGGATGGTGAGTGCAAATTCCTAAGGACTCCGAATGGGTGGGGATTGTAGGCAGTAAGACTAGGTGTTTTGGAAGCGGTGACGCGATAAGGTTGCATGACGAGTGTTTGTGACGACGGACCTTAAAAATATTTGTATATATGAATCCTTAGGTGACTAGTAAATAATAAGAGTAATACAGAAATATATATCATAAAACCAATATAGATATGTGGGATTGGAAATATTGCGTGAGTGTCTAGAATGATTCCGATGTATGAATGGTACGTTCAGAGCTAAGTACCTGAGAATGTCGTGTGCATGGAAGGTACAGTGGCCCAAGGGTTCGGGTGGTCGGGCCCGACCACTACCGAGGAATGACTGCGAGGTGTGTCTTAAATGAGTGAGAGCAAATGAGGAATAGAATGAGAGAGAAACTAAGAGTGAAAGAATATAAATAATGAATGATGCGTGCAAGAGGCAGAGTTAAGAAAGGATCTAAGTGAAGAGCATCGTGAAGTGAAGAGTATCGAGAGAATTGTGTGTGAATCGTTTTATAATATAATGTTTTATAATAAAGTTAGTGTTTTCATTAAAGTAAACTGGAGTCTTACTATCCTACCTGTCCTCTATTCCAATCTACGTGAGGTTTACGAAAAATAACTTCTACAGATATTTGGGGGCAAATACATTACAAGAATATAGAATGATACTTAAAGCAGCCGTCAGACATGGTAGTATAATTATTAATGGTGCGAATAATTATGCTTGACAGTTCTAGATTTTACTAACGATTCGAGTGTCAGATGATAATATTGATACGATACATCGTAGATTTAATTTCGACTTCACGAAAGTGCATCTGCAGTGAGTTAGCAGTGCATACTACCCCTATTCATATTTGAAAAGATAAAACCATTTGATTGAGCTGCTTCCATCGTAACGTATAACTTATAAGCGAAAAAACTGTCTACGAAATGATTAAATTCCATGATTTATTGTGCAATCCTATCCAAAGAACAATTTACAAAGAATTTAATTTTGATAATAGCATTAGTCTAACAAATTTACCATATTATTGCCATTATTATTACCATAAACTATATTCATACAATTTTTCAATGTAACAATGTTTCATGCAATCACTTAATCTTTTCCAAGATACAGGTAATCTAAAATATACGATTTAACAGCACAAATCTAATTACTCAGAGCCGAATTTATTTATATTGAAACACCGACTGTGAAAACAGACGAAATAGATAAATAATTCTATCTATCGTTAGTAAGCCATCACTCCCTCGAAATTCTACGGTTGTGATAGGACAGATCTTGAATAATGAATTCTGCCCAAAAAGCGCGGAATCCTGACGAGTTAACAGTCAGATTTATATTTCACGATGAAATTTTCGTAGCCGTGGCTGGCGTCCCGACATTGCGTCGCGACAAACGAGAAATTAAATGCGAGCAAACGTTCGAGCCCATTGAATTACCGTGAGTTACGGCGCGATATTAGCAGAAACATCAAAATGATTTGCAATCGCGTCGGGTGGTGCATAAAACGTGTTAAGTATAGTGCTGGAAGCATTGAAAAATTATACAGACATCGACGTTGTTTGTTAAAAGCGTCGAAACGACCGCGCGTTTCCGACGTACCGGAAGCTGCGCCCGGACGCGAGGTATCGGGGTCGCGAGCTCTCGAAATTCGAGCTGGCCTGCGCGAGCTCGTTTCGATTTCACAGAATAAAAACTGCGCCTAGGCGAATCGCACGCCAAGAATTAAGACGCGATTTGTTAACGTTCGATTAAGATAATGAATTACCCCTTATCTCGCCTCGTGCAACTAATGCGTGAGGCTGATTGAAATTTTCATTCGTTCCGGAATTGAAAATTACGCTCGTTATCACTTTGCACGCAGTCGAATGTATGCATGACTGAAAAAAGGCTTCGATTGTTCTTGTGAGATATAAAACTCATGGTTTGCATGACCTACTAACTAGGGAAAATTGTGCAACTCGGTATTTGGATTGTCAGCATTTCGGGCGTAATAATTTATTTACATTTGTTATTATTAAATATTAATACTTTCTTCCCTGGGCATTAGGAAGATGTTTTTATATCAGCAAACATATTAGTGCAATTTTCAAGTAGACCTTATCATACAAAACTAATTTCTAGGCGGAACAAGTGGGATAAGCCTTCCATAACTGTTTTAACATCCCGCGAATATAATTTGTGAACACTGATTAGGAACAATTAAACGATGGCGAGGAGAGTAACAACTCTGGTTATACAAATCTTGTTTCATTGATCTTACAATGTTTGTGCCATATATCGGTTTTAAAAGGGGTGAAATCTGTCCTTGAAAAAGATTCAGAATGCCTTTTTTCAGAATATGAAATATCTTAGGAACACTGGGAGATATTTGAAAAAAGTGACTGTAAGACTCATTTATGGATATAAATAGTCTATAATGATAATACTCGTATTTATTCTAAATACACGCTTATAATACAACATTCCACGGATCGCTATCCGTACGCTCTCGATGCTGGATTCCCATAGAATGCCCCGACGCTGCATCATGGGCGCCCAAAGGGCGGGCTCGTCGGACCCACGACGTAGTACATTCAAGGGCCTGCTTTACGGCACCCCCAAATGTGTACCGCTTCCGCTCGCATGCCAGCCTCTTGGTGACGTTACCCAGATGGGCAGGCTAGGCGCTCCGAACCCTCGCATTTTCTTACATGACCGATGAACAAAACTTGCATTGCATTATTGCGTTTTAAAAAAAATTGTACGCTCTTTTGTAAACGCAATAAAGCGATGCAAGCTTTGTTGTTACTTCTTTTTCAATATCTCTCACCGTTCTTAAGATACTTCACGAAAAAAGACATTCTGAATTTTTTTTCGAGGGCTGATTTCACCCGTTGAAACCTATATATGGCACGAACGGAAAAGTTGGTTGTATCACGGATGGCATGCTTTGCTCGTATGCAAAGTTTCATACGTTTCTGAATCTCCGGGTTGCCTAACCTTCCTTGTTAGTACGGTTTACTAGATAGCCAGACGATTCTGCGAACACATAGCATGGAAAACTTGATAACCTGGTGTCACCGATAATCTTTTGCTGCTTCATGTACATGTCGTCGCATAATGTCATCACAGTGTAGCGTCGACGCCGGAGTAATTAATTACGAGAGCGTTGCCTGACACCGCAAGCCAATTAGCGGGGCTACATAACTACTACTGCCCGACTGCAAACGGAAGCGACTTCGACGCAATGGAAAAACACCTACCCGCAATAGAAAATTCCTAATGAATCGGCCAGAAACGACAAGCGACCGGTGACAATTGCGCTTCTCTAAATTGCGACCGGCTGGCCGGTGTTGTGTATTGATTAACGCTGCTAAGCATCGAAGCAGAAAGTGGAATAGGGGATCAACGATGCCGGTGTTGCGAATGAACGCCCTTTGTTCCCTTTTCGGCAACCAGGTGCTCGTGATTTGCCAATATATTTCATTTGAAACTTCGGCATCTGTGAAGGAACATGGGGTTCATAAGGAGCATTGGACGTTATTACAAAAGAAAACTGGGTTGCAATCTATTGAAAATGATACTGCCTATATTTTTTATAGAGACCCTTATGTACTTTTGAAAATTACAATTCAGTTTCTCCTCGATCCTTGTGACGTATAAGTGTCAGAGGTGGATGAATCAAAAGACAGGTCTAATGTCACCTCTCTTAAATAATTAGCTGTATTTTCATATAGTGTTTTAATCCATCATTACATGTATATGGCAACAGGAGTAAAGTTGGGAGCGTTTTTTTATCCTAAACAAATTTTTCAAAGTGGGAAATTCATTGTGCATAGTCTCTCGACATATGGAAATCGATTTTTTTAAATGTCTATCTTCGTTTAAGTGGTAGAAATACGAAACAGGATCTTTCGAAAATCGTAGGAAAGAATTATGTGCCCCATATGGAACCAGAAAAACAGATCCATTTATGCAGTAACAAAATTACAGCAAAAGCACTGTTCCAACAATTATACCTAACAAAAGCACGGCAATTGATCGCTGAAAGAAACGTTGTTGCAGGCGAAACAAACGGTCCCGTTTAGAAACAGAGGGAAAAGAATCGTAGATCGATAACGGAGGTCGGGGGGACTGTCGCTCGCTTCTGATTGCCATTAGTGAAGTAAGTGATCAAACAGGAGGCAGAATCGTTTGATGTCATTATCCGATAAGAGATCGGAAAGGCATTCCTTTGATATAGCGAGTATCGGCTAATTGCTGCTCGAAATCATAACTTCAACAATTACGCGAAAATGAGGAGCGTTCTTTAAGAAGGCGCCAGTGCTCAATGCTAAACTACATTACAGCTGCAATCGCATAGACGTCGGCGTTCGCTTGAAATATGCACCCGTCTAGCAACGAAAGAGACATTTCAACGATAGACATATAAATAGCTGTCACTACGTTTTCTTTCACGACCAATCGACGATAATCTCCTTCACCGCACGTGCGAGAAGATTTTCGCGAATACCTACTCAAAGTGCCTGTCCTCTTCTTATGTGGATCCGACTCGCGACCCAGGGCATGAAAATCGTCGCGACAGTTAAATAATAATTGGCCCGCCGTCAGTCGGCTCACGTGCTAAACTTTATTGGAATTGCTTCCGTAATCTCGGCACATTTCCCCAGATGCATAGAGCCATCCTCTCCTCTCCTCCGTCTTGCTCGAGACCAGTCTTTGCTTCCCTATCGTTCTGGGCCCGATTTGCGAAGTAACGTCGCGTTAGTCGACGAAGGAATGGCAGCTAAAGCATAGATCCTAATCCGACGGCCTACCTAGCTGTGATACCTTTGCTATATTTCGATGGAACAATTTGTGTAGAAATGCGCGAACGACGTAGAGGGCTAGGGGATGGTGCGCTCGATTTTGGCTCAACGTCACGTTACCTGTCGCATTAGCGTTCCTATCGTACAGCAACTAGTCGAGTATCGATTGTTTGGGGTCGCTTTCTACCCTCATATTGCATCTTACGCTCAGTTTAATGCCCACCAGATGCGGTTTATTGCGTACGGCGGGGTAAAGGGATTTTCTGAGCTTTAAATGCAGTTTGAGGGTACGCTGGCATTTCAGTATAACAAGGGTACAGGAAGATTTGAAGACGTCGAAAAAAAGGTTGCTGAAAAATGTATGAAAAATGGTGAATCCGCCGTTATTTCATTCCCGTATTATTTCCCGTATTATCAAATTTGTAGATTATTTATCAATGAAATGTTGTCAAAAGTTCATTACTTTTATCTGGTGTCATAGTAGTTATGTACATGTATTATAACCATCCTCCTAAACTTCCAAAAATTTGGGTAGACAATAGTATCTTATATTTAAATGTTTTCAGAGAAGATTTCTTCAACGTCAGATTTGACGTTGTTCACAAATTAGAATCAGAGGAGGGCGATAGGCTGCGTGTCTTTGAATGCGTATTGTTTCGCCTGTCCCGTTCAGTTTTCCTTCAAGTAAATTCAACGTTTAACCATCGAAAGTGGCCGTGCACACGCGTGCGCGCGCGTGTACGAGCATACAACTGTCGTTGCGTGAAGGAACACGCCCGGCAGCTTCGTCGGCCCGGTTAATGGGGATTTGCCGAGTAAATTGCTAGCAGCAATTACCGAATACCGACTCGGATAATCCCTTCCTAGTGCGCCTTGGGCTGACCCCTCACTCGATACCTCGCTCTGCCTGTACTACTTAGTTTACAGGGAAAACCACCCTCCTTGATCCCATCCCCTGCGTGTCACGTGCACGCGCTCGCATGACGCACGTGCCCGGTTCTGTTACCAAAAGGACGCGCTGAACTAGTTTTCGATGAAAAAAGTGGTTAAATATCGCGTCATCGATTGGCTGAATTGGTGGAACGACGTTAACGCATGCTCTACGACACTTGCAGGGGTAGATTTTATTGTTCTGAGGCCATTTACGCGGAGAGTATTTTGTTATTGAATGGCAGGAAATTATTGAACAAACGGACGGGTTTAATTTTACAGAATTACTCCTGGATATCTATTAATATAAATTCAGAATATGTGTGTTCGTGTTTTAATTCGTAACAGAAATGATTATGAATTATTGAACGGAAGTTAAAAATGCAATTTTTTTAAAATTGGAACACCAGGTTGGGCAGAATAGTGGCGTGAGTAGAACAGTTGGGACAGAGAAGCAAAATTTCGGTGGCGAATCGATGAGATTCGCTGGTCTGTGACGAAAGGCGAGATTTCCTTAGGTCATACATCATCAGGGGACAATTGTTCGTTTGATTCTGTTTGCATAAAATGATTGGAAAGGGATCTGTGAAATGATAAATGATTCTATGTATATTCGAGTAATGGCAGCTTGAATTCTTCGCTGTGTTTCGGTTGTATTATACAAGGGTAGAAAATTTTCAGTTGCCGCATACATATGTATATTGCAGCGTCATTGCGGTTTTATCATATGTGTAAATATTAATAAAGTTTACGTTGTATTTTCCCTTATTTACACGTTTATCACGATGAGAAGTGATCTAAAATTTGTTTGTTTCTATATTACAAATGCGACTGCTTTGATGATACACGACTCTGATTTCAATAGTTTCCTATGCCATATTACATCAGCTGTTTAAAAGTTTCATAAGTACTACTCACTGTCACGAGTGCCCAGGATCGTACCTCATCTGATCTACATACCTGAAACAAACAAAATAACACGATTATTATACAATTATATTTTCCAATATAAGTACAGGCTTTAAAATAGAAAGAAAGTTAAAAAAGAAAAAAGCCAAAGTAGTTAAGGTTAGGAACATATAAAATCGAACAATAAAACTGAGGTAGTGCCAAATTCACTACCTTATACATATGTATGGATCTCCAGGCACAAGCATATCGTAATTCATAATAAAACATTCAAGAAAAAGAAAGCGCAAGTCGTCTTCTTCGAAAGGCTCCGAGGGTCGAACCCACGTCAAGTAGAATAGGAAGAGAGAAAATGAAACAGACCAGACGCTCATTTTGTACGCCTGACTGACACAAATCGTCCAAGGAAACATATTCCTCCAACACGATAAACTTCTCTTCCACGTATAAGGGAAAAGCAGTGACAAGATCCTGACAGAACCCCGCTTCAGAAAAGGCAAAAGGAGAAATTCAACAACTGTGCAATTTGTATTCTTCGATACGATTCAAGATAAAGTTATAATATAATATGACACAGTACCATTAACTTCTCCGCCATATAATCGTGTAATACTTCATACAAATGGAAAATAACGATGAAATTCGATCGACGCAAGAAAAATATACCTCATCCAAAGCAAATGGTATAGTTGCAAATTGCACCAGCACCGTTTCACTTACAGATAAATATAAAATAATAAATTCTCTTATTTCTAACATTTGTTTCTGATTACAATACAGAATCTCGGCAACGAAGAGAATTTTATTAATCCATTCCGGCAGTACATCTCATAACTCGAAGAGGAGCGTGGAAAACGGGGGATCATTGAAGTCTGGTTTCGCAATCTGATTTCGTATTGTGACGTACCTGTCCAAACAGACCATCCTCGAGTTTACTCAAAGGCCACAGAACGTGGCCGTCTCCGCCGTTCGTAATTTTAACAGCGTGGTCGGCGACGTTTCAATTTTCGCTAAAGGATACCGGCGGCGGCGTTATTCTCGCGAGTAAGATCAAGTTGCTCTGCCTTGATACGTAATAACGGAGGACCAATGGGAGGGGGTCGGTACCAGTGTATTTCCTGGTTGCGCAAAGCCTCCACGGAGAACCGGGTAATAAACGATGCACTGTGCACAGCTTAAACGGAGCTTTATGAAATCCCAGCCATGATTAATAATTTTCTCCGCGTCCTCCGCTCCCCGTCATCTCCTGCACCTCCTAGCTTCACCTCCTCGCCCCGCACCTCGTTAAACACATATCTCTCATCCTTAAAGCTTCGCGTTGGCTTATGCATCGAGGTCTCCGCTTGTGGCTGGTTACCTTTCTCCTTTCATCATCTATCTTTGTCCTTAACTCTTTTGTATCATCTTTGTCTCCGTTTCCATCCTCGCCACTTTGACGTTCCATCTCTCCCTTGTTTGAAGTGAAGCAGCTTGGATTACTTATTCCCACGTAGCCGCACTCTTTTTGCCGCGACACTCTTCGCCCATCGGAGGTTCACACATCGTGTCCACAAGACCCGCAGAGATTGGACGAGATTGGAGGGATCAGGATTTCAGTGAATTAGCAGCGAGGAATTTGTGCGTGTCCAGAGATTAAACATGGACGAATGATTAGAAGACACGAAATTCGTGGTGCCGAGTGGAGCGGATTTTGACGAGGCAGAAGATTATGGTATACTCCGGGCGAATACTGAAAGATTAACGAGATTGTCTATAAATTTAATTAAAATTGAATACCGTCCCCCGAAGCGGGAAAATAGTAATTATCTCCTGTTTTGTACCAGAAAATCCTCTCATAATCCATATTTTCATACAAAAAGAAAAAGAGAGAAAGATACGATGTTGCCAGTATATATAATTGAATTTGAACGATAATTTTATTTTCTCACGCGCTAAATCGTAATGCTTCGTCTCGAGTGCAACATTTTGTTTGGTCATCGAATTTTTAATAATCATCAACGATTAAGCGGGACGACGGCATGAGGTAGATAAACGTGACAAAAAATACCTGACGTCATTACCGCAACCCCTCACTCATGAAACAGGATTATTCTCGTTTGCGAGACCATTAGGGCGATGTTCCAGAGCCATGACACATTAAACAGATAATAAGCCGGACTATTCGTTTGCATGATATTGCCTGTACTAATATAGTAAATGCAATAGCAATATAACGGCTTTGAATGGGGCTGCGAGTGAGCCTACCGTGTTTTTCGCGAACTTTTAACGTTATTAGTCTTTCTTTCAGCACTAGTTTACAGGCTGAATCGATACTGTTAAATGTTTGAAATGCGGGCATACCTGGCTGGCTGACTTCACGTGCCTGTTTTCTATGTCAACACGGTAATATTGAAGCGGGTCGTTGTCGCAATTTCTACGTATGTACGTCAGTCACAGCTATACTCGCGGATAATTAACCGTGCAGTTTACATTACGACTATCCTATCGTTTTCCGTCGCTCCGTTATCGTTCTTCGGTGCTATTTTTGAGCAGCCGAGGCCATTATGCTATGCACGTAAGCGACAGAATAATATTTCAACTCTTGTTAAATAGCTTGATAAATGTTGCAACATTCCACGTGGGCATTCGAATTCGTTGGCAATAGTGAAAAATATGGTAGGTGCTATTGTCGTACAGAATGTATATGGAAAATAAACACAGATTTTTTAAGAAGCAAAAACGCACTTCACGCTTTAAACTTACAATTAGCCAAGCCGCGTCTACGGGCGATTATTGTGTCGCGTAGTTGGGTTACTTCAAAGATCGTCAATATTTCCCCCAAAATGTTGCCAACCTTCAATTTTACGTACCACTGCATCAACATACCCAATACCCTCAAAATACTTGTCCGAAAATTCAAACCGATAATCGCAATAAATGAAGGAAAGAAAGAACATATATCAAGAAACCACATTACGTCTCTCTCGGCTATAATCCTGATACCGTTTCAATCCGAAATTTTCGGAGTGACTCTGTCACGATTTAATCTCGCTGAACAGAATACGAGGCACCAAAAACTACCGAGTTGCGCTCAACTTTCTCCTAAATCCTTCCGCCGCCGCCCACTAATTTTCCAACTCGTTCGAACACGTGCCGAACAGAGGAACTGTCGGCACCGCAGAAAACAGTTGTCGGCCGTTCGCATCGGTCGGGTCATCTGCATCTGCATCTGACTGCCGCCATTGCAGCCGCCCCTGCTGTTGCACACAAAAAAAAGGAAAGGAAAAGAAAGAAAAGAGATCGCGGTTGCAGCGTATCGTCGAACTTTCGCGAGCTCGCTCGTTTCATCGGCCCCTGTCTCGCTCGAACCGAGCCGAAGTTAGCGTACCGCCAGGGGCGAGTGTCTGCCAATGGCAGACGACACCGATGGCAGTGGTAGCAGCCACGCGGAGGCTCTCGCTGATGGATTGTCTCTCCTCCACGCCCCTTGATTACCCTCGTATCCTGTCCCGTTCCGCTGTCGCCTCCTGGTCCGCGTCGCACGATCCTCCCTCGACCCCTTTGCAAAAAAAATGGAACGAAGGGGGACTGCGTGAAGTGTTGTCGCGTGAAAATCCAGCATAGGAATTGGGAATTTCGCGACGGGACTCGATGTTCTGATGAAAGGAAATCACTTAATTTCGTTTACCGGTATGCTTATTAGGGAATCGAAGATACGCTTAGAATATTGTTGATAATGATTGAACGAAACTGCGAGTTCAGACCACGAATTGGTGGTTGAGAAGTCAGTATCGAAGTACCGGATAAGTGACCACGAATCAGGCTTACCCTCGATCACTTAACCGGGAAGAGGTTCCGTTCTCCCTCTGGGTTTCGGGTGACAAAAGAAGCGAGCGCACTGTGACCGATAGGGTTACGAATCTCGAATGACTGATACATAACAGTAGATCAAAGCGTTCATTTGTGCTGCATAGCAAGTCCTAGAACTGTGATTTTATGAATTTTCATGCGCTTGTTACATCCCTGTAAAGCTATGATCCATACATTCGATCGAGTACGTTAGAAACTGCATTAATAAAGAACAGAATTATTACTAAAAACATGTTACCTTATTCAGTATTACTAGTTGGTATATAAAGAAATAAAGAACGACACATAACCCAATTTAAGGGAAAGCAGGTGAAATCGGCGACGGACAGTTTCGAGCATCGCCTGATAAATTATCCACGCTCAAATCGTATGGCGCCGACTAATTTTTCAGCAGTATCGAACGTAGGATCAATTTTGAATTAAAGCTAGGATCAAACGGGATTTAAGATATTTATTTTATACTTCAACACCCCCCTCCCCGCCCCCCAGGCCGACTCTATGAAACCTGTCGACAGCACCGTCGTCGTCGTCGACGTCGCTATCCCAATTTCGACCGACCCCTCGTTGCGTGTCGCTTCTCCTCTCTGTTCCACAGATTTCTCTGTCTCCTTCTTTCCGCCCTTTCGTGCCAACATTCTATTCCGTTCTATCATTCCCCCGTTTCGCTTTATCCACGCGGATTCAGCCTTTTACAACCTGATTCTTCAATCTCGCGAAGCAGTAAAGGCTACAGATTTTATGAGTCAACCAAACACGCGTGCACACTGCCACGGGTCTTGCCGGGGCAACGCAGACAACACGCGCGATTTCACACACGATCCTCCTCGAACGAGAAACGTTGAGCTCCGGATGACGCGTGTTACTACCTACCGACTGGCAATATTCAACGACGCCGGAAAGTTTACACTTCAATCTTATGAGAATGCATGTCTGCACTTGTCGTGAATATAAAGCGTGCGTGAATTTGTCGTTCGTCGCGCTGACATCCGCAATGCCCAGATTTCGATCGCGCGCCACTGCAATAACGACGGATATTTCTACCTGGGACCTGGGGCAGGTTGGCGAAAATACTGGAGTTCGAAATACAGACAGCAGAACGGGGATCCTAATTCGTGTTGGTTACGAGGGCAGTGTTAGGAACGAGTTAAATATGGGGATGAATTTTTTGTTGCTACGCGACGTATTACCTGGACAGTTTTTAAACCGGCTATAAATGTTGTGAAGCGAAATTTGGGAAATTGTGAAGGAAATAATCGATCGTGTAACAATGTTAACGGTTAGGCGAAAGCAATTGTTGAGGAATAGTACCATAAATTGTTTTCCACGGTTCTTATTATCACGCGTTAGGTGTGCGTAATTATCAAGCGCTTGTGAGTAGAACATATCAGTCATTACACCGACGTTTCATTTTACATAACCTTGACGCTAATAGGGAATATTGTAGAACATTGAACTCCGTATATTTGTTTGAAAGATATAAATCATTAAAACAAGTATCTAAATGTTGCCATATCATTATTACATCCTTCTGCAACTATCACAGTTTGTTTCAATCGTACATTTTTTGAACCTGCATATCATATTCGAATCCCGTTTCTGCTAAACGCATTGATATCTCCAGTTTCAATATTCAAGCGAATACGTACAAACCAATAGATCTAGTCTTTCAATTTCCCCGAATTCTCAGCACGCGAAATTGCCAGTCCAGGTACGTAGTAAAGTTGATCGGAGAAATTTTTCTAGTTTTTAGCACGATCTGCTCGATTCCCCTGTCGAGGGTTGGATCATCGAATATCGTACCGGACGAGACAGACGAGATTTTCCTCAACAGGTATCCACATTCTCGTCGAATCTCGAGAGTTGGCCGACCGAAGTAAGGACGCCGCCGTCCCTAACTCTCTTTCTCGTGAATTCTCCACGGAGCACACTTTCCAATCTGACTTGACGCGGCGCGTAGAAGAGAAGGAGTTAGACACACGGGAAACGGGTGTAGTGGGAAGGGGTTGGAAAATCGGAGCCAGAGAGCGAAAAAGGGAGAGAGAGAGAGAAAGAAGGAAAGGAGTCCTTATATAACGCGACCAGATTGAAGGTATGGAACAGCCAGGACGAACGTAATGGCGGAATGGGGAATACGATTGTCGGGCCAGCGTTCCGGAAGAAAAGTGCCTTACAAAAGTGGGCAGAGGGTGTGGCGCAGAGTGGGATGCACAGCTTCTGGATCGTGAGTTCCGGCAAGACAATCGAGCCGGGAAGAAACGGGTTGCACGAACATGGTTATTGCGGGGAGAAAAACTTTGCCGATGACGAAGGACCGAAAGAGACGCCAATACCAACCGGACTGAACTTTATTCTTTCACTTCCCTCGTATTTTCTTCACGGTTTTACGCTTTCTTCTCCTCGACGCTTCTAGCCGATTCCCTTTTGCCACCTAGCACTCGTAGCCTCCTGCGCCCCCTGTATCGAGTGGAACGCAAACGAATGGAAAATACATGTAGATTCCCGGACACGCGATCACCCCTGCTAAATTCTTTCCTTCGTCGAGCAAATACGATCCTCTCTTTGGTTCCCCATACGTTTCGAGATCTCACCCGGTCACCAGCTTGCTTTACCTCATTCCCTCTTTACCAGTCTTTACCCATCGGCCCTCCGGTCGTCGTTTCAGACCCTTTTGTATTCCTGGCACATATCACTTAAGGGTTAGGCACCCTCAAAATAGATCCGCTCATGAAATAACACACGTTGCCACGGACACCCTTCTACTGTCGCGCATACCAATCAGAATCTCTCGTTCGCCCGATCAGAAGCCATTGACCAGCGAGATGCTAGGACAACGTGGGTGCTTTCGAGATATCTGATTGGGAAATCAACGGGGCGAGGAAAGGCAAAGTGGTCGGGATATCTTTATTCCGGTACGTCTGCGCCCTTCGAAACCTAGGCTAGACAGTGCAGTGCGCTGTCTGCTAAGGCTTTCAGATTAGCCGCCTGTCGATGTTACGGCGAAATTGTACGACCTTTCCACAGTGCAAGCCTACACCCGGTCAACGTGTTACTGGATGCTGCAATCGAAGAATTTTCTGTTTCTGTGGCGGTTTTACCTGGCCACCTGTTTGTAAGGCTGTGAAATAGAACCTAATCTAAATAAATATTTACAAATCCCAAGCTATACTTTCAATATTTTAATCCCCCAGCAATTAGGCTTCATCGGAAGACAATCGAAATAAATAGAGCATACATTGACTCACACATTTCTTTACACGCAGCACAAATATTTCTTCGTTCGTAATATATAATCTCGAACCATTCATTTTAAAACGTGATAGTATTTGAACGAGACTGCCAGTCACTGTATTTTTAAAAGCACTTTATGTAATATCATTCGTTACACGAACATTCTGAAATACCGCAAAACAACTTCTCATCCTTACATAGTCAATTCATTCAAGCTCTACGCAATCCATGAGGGTGTAGTAGTCAGTCCGGCTGACAGTAGCGTCGCCACATCGTTGGGCTGCCGCAGTAGATACAGTCGTACAGCAGTCAGACCGCCAAACAGGCACAGACGGCGTTAATCCCTCGCAAAGTCCGCGGGGAATAAAAAATGGCAGACGGTCGCTCATGACAAATAAGCTCTGATTTAATATTCACTCGACCGGGTTTCGCTGGAGCAGCCTTCACCGACTTGAACCCGTTGCTGCAGATTAGCCTTAATGTCGTCGCGGTGAGGGAAAAAGGAGCGAAGAGGACCGTGAAAAACGGCGAACATAGAGAGGAGGAGAGGATCCAGTTGGAAAAACAAAAAGAACGATGGAACGAGGAAACGAAGTGAGAGGTGAAGGGGAAGAGTAAAAGAGAGAAAGATAAATAGAGTGGAAATAAGGGGAAGGGTATAGGAAGACGTTGAGAGAGAGGGAGAGGGGTTGGGGCGGATGAAGCATAGTTATTAATTAATCTCGGCTCTCCTCTAGATGCCCGGCACGGCAGCCGCAAAATAAAGCTCCAGGTATAAAGAGCTTTACTTCCTGCGGGCATGAAACAATTATCGCCATCCGCTTCCAGCAAAAGAAGAAGAAGGGGGCGATGTTGGGGCGGGGTGACGGGGTTGGCAGCGTGATTATACGCGGAGTCCGGCTTCGTGACGATCAAAGGGAACCCTGGTCGTTGTGGTCGTCGCTAATCGTAAGCTTTTACGTAATAGGTACCCCGCCGTCTACCGGAAACCACCATCGAACGGGTTTGTCTAGTTTTTACAAGGGTGACGATCACCACTGTCGAGAAGATAAATTTCAGACTCTTTTGTGAAACTCTTTCTTCCCGCCCTTTATGTACCACCGTCGCACCCCCGCTGGTGATGATTAAAGATTTTAAAATTACGACGCAAATGAAAATGTATTATGCGGTTCACCCTCTCGATCAAACGAGTTCTTTTCTTCCCTTTTCGTCTTTCCTTTCATCCATAAATCGTTCCGATTAATTATCTTGCGCTGGTCAGTATTCCGTTCGACATTAATTGTTCAATACCGATAGGAATTTATATATGCGAATTTGAATTATTCGAAGTGGGTCAAAGGATTTTATTCTTTGACACCCTTATTCTGTTGCACTTTGAATTAGACGTCTACATTTCAGCAAAGGTAGAATGCAGACGAATGATTTAAAACCATCGCACACCTTTTCAAGAATGCATTATTAAATAAAATTTTCATTGAAGCTTGGTATTTTCTAAAACATATTTTAACATTCTGTGAACAGTGAGACTTCCAAATTGAGCAATTGAATTAATAAATTTGGAGGATGTTATTAATTGTGAATAGGGTGTGCTGCCCCATACGTTTTAGCGCCATCTAAACTCGTTGATGTGTATTTTTCCGCACTACCCCCGGATCGATTAGTCCTCCCCCCAACAGATGGCGCTGTTAAAAGCGAACTCCAGTAGGCACCAGCGTGCCGCTGTGAACACTAACCGACGGCAAGCGATTTTACCGACATTTTCGTCCATTGCTTTCACCCCCGGATTAACCAATCCTGAATATCTGTAGCTTGCGATCTGTTTCTACTTGCACGACTGTACTAGAACGCGGTAACGCTTTCATAAAGCATATATTACAATTGATATAAATTGTAATCAAAACAATTGTATAAATGTAATTCAACTACACTGTTGAACATGTTTTTAATAGCTTCTGGTTTATGTACCGAATATTTTTCATAACGTAAACACTGCAAACTAATATATATTTTATATAATTTAAATGTTATAAAATGTACCTGGCACTTACGTACACATTCATTTTTTGCCTGAAAGTTCTTTTAATATTTCTGAGGCAAATATATTCCTTGACATGCTACGAAGTTGCTGCTTGGGTGGAATTTCAGCTCGTATCTTTCGAACTCGAAATAGGACACGTGTCCGCTAAACCATCCCCCGAGAGAACTGGTGCAATCTGCGACGTGACCCTCTAAAAACGACATTCTCCTGGAACACTTTATACATCCATTTCATATTGTACTTTCAAGATTTAAAATATTCGTACAATCTGTTCCTCTTGCGATCTCCGAGAATACCGTACGGGATATTTGAACTATCAGATGTGTTCAAGATTTCAGATTCTTTCTCGTGATTGTCTAGTAATGTAGACATACGAAATCGGAACGTGCAGTCCCGGAAATTCAACTTATAAAATAAAGAACTCGAGGAATCAGAAAGTTTCCATATGATACCTGATACGAGAAAGATTACCTCGCAAGTAAGAGGCTGGTGCTTTTATCAAAATGAGATATCGCATTAAACATTTATCGACGAGAAGCAAAAGACAAAGAAAGGGTAAACCTTTCGTTTTGTATGTAACAACAATTTGCGAAAATGTTACAAGCACAATATTTCTTTAAACTGGTATTCCTTTAGCCCGGCGTTTCTAAGAATAATAAACTATGCTACACATGGACTATGGGTTATATGGGCTATGGACTATGCTGTCCATAAAATTAAATTAAACTTTAACTTTAACGAGTTTGCTTCATTAACCAAGTTAATTACATATTAACGCTAAAATACAGCCCCGCTGAAACCCGGAGCAGCATTGATTTACCCCATATTGAAATATCTATTTGCAAACAGACAGAATTCTAGGCTCCTCATCGTCGCAAGTAAAAGGCTGGTGCTTTTATCAGAATCAGATATCGCATTAAACATTTATCGACGAGAAGCAAAAGACAAAGAAAGAGTAAACCTTTCGTTTTGTAAGTAACAACAATTTGCGAAAATGTTACAAGCACAATATTTCTTTAAACTGGTATTCCTTTAGCCCAGCGTTTCTAAGAATAATAAACTATGCTACACATGGACTATGGGTTATATGGGCTATGGACTATGCTGTCCATAAAATTAAATTAAGCTTTATCTTTAACGAGTTTGCTTCATTAACCAAGTTAATTACATATTAACGCTAAAATACAGCCCCGCTGAAACCTGGAGCAGCATTGATTTACCCCACATTGAAATATCTATTTGCAAACAGAGAGAATTCTAGGCTCTTCATCGCCGCGCAGCAAGAACGCGAACAATCGCTATTCTTCAATCTCCCTGCTTGTGCTTTTCATAATTACACATACGATTAGTACGGTGGTACGGGGAAGCAATTAAGGCCATTTATATTCGCGAAATGGAAATGATTAACACGCAAAGAGTGACAGTTAAATCCAGGTTGAAATTTGAGCGAAGCCAGGCGCATCGTATGTGGCACATAGGCGTCGCTCACAGCTACGCGCAATGCTAGAGGAACAATGTTAATCAGGCCGAGTAAACACCTGCCGCTGATTGTGCCACGTATGTAGGAAATACGTGATGGCACACAAAGCGTCAGGAATCTACGGGGGCAGGCGATCGTATGATCGTCCAAAAGCTCTGGTTACTCGACTAGCAGGAAAGAGCTCGTTCAGGACCGCAAATCCAGGCCTGGCCTTTGCACGAGCAACGAATCACACGCTGAGGGTAAATTCAACCCCGTGGATTCAGGTAAAATCAATGCCGCGTTACCTTAACCCCTGACGAGGTTTCAATTGTTTGACACGTTCGGCGAAACATGGACAAGTATTAAAAGAGTGCTACACTTCGTCGTTAATAATCATTTGGCAGAGAACAATAGAAAACGGCTAATTGTAACTAATTACATTGATGGAGGGTATCAGAAAATCAATGGATAAAAGAATTCCTTGGGTAATTGAAGTGTTCTCAATTCGTAAATGCGTACGGTACTAGGTTCGATGATATTGAGACAATTGAGAATGTTCAGAACAAATTCAGGTACACTAGAGACCATCCAATTGTCAGAATTGTAGTAGTTTATAGTAAATATTGAATTACTATACTAAATATTATTTTAAATGAATGTGTATACTGTAGAACCATATTCTTTCATTAATTTGTAGGTTTTATATTATTGTACATACATGCTGCCAGAAACAAAAATAATGAGGCAGTAAAGACGGAATTGCTGAGGAGTAATTAAAACAACACTACCAGTGTTAATTAAAAGTATGTTCGTTTTATCTGTTTAGAACATAGGTTGTTTGTAAAAAAATTGGAAATATTCCGATTAATGTTTGTTACGCGGCAAACCCGCGGAACCGACGCCTCAAACAAATTGCCTACCTAATAAAAAGACGGCCAGCAATCTGTACGAAAAGGAACCTCCAAACGTGCAGATGGCTAGGGCGTTTATGACACGCAAGTAAAAGAGCTGTTTTTGAGGAAGTCGTTTTATTTTGTAATCCGTCAAGGTAGACGAAATTAAACATACACGGCCTCAACAGTTAATTGCATGTATCATAAACGTGAGTTTCCAAAAGGGTCTCGCAGCTGTGCCCCAGCAGGCACGACCAGGTCAAGCTCTGGGACCCTGGCGGAAATTTCCGTGCTTTGGCGATTTGTTTGGCACGGTCAATGTCGCACCGCCTCCTTTGGAAAAACCCGCGATTCGGGCCCAAAGGAAAGGTGTGTCTACGTTTTAGACACACCGATTGGCAAACACACATTTTTACTGGACCCAATCAGTACACTCAAAAGACCCTTCCGAGTCGACGTTGTAGGATACACTCGACGAGGAAGGCAGTCTAAGACAGGATCGTATCCATAGCACTACGAAGAGAAGAGACGTCAATCTTCTTCTTCGCCTAGTCGTCTTAACTCAGAAGCAGAAGAAAACCGTTTTCTCTCTGACTTCAACAAACATCCATTCACTAGATAGTAAATTAAACACATCATTCTGATCCTCATACTTATACTTGTTCAACACTACACACTATTTGCTATTAAAGAGTTTATTTGTTACCGAAACGAATATTCATTCAATATACCACCCCTATCTCCCTAAACGGTCGTAGGGTCATACGCGAGTAACGGTGTCGATACGAAATCGGTACGGAGATTTACGACCTCCGTATACTAGTTAATTAGTAGCATCGGAACCGCGTATTACGTAAAAACATTTGGTCCTTCGAGCCGGATTTCAGTGACGTGTGGGTTACATACATTGTAACGCAAGTAACCATCTAGTGAAGCAAACATTTAAAAACTTTGTGTCGTGAGTGTACCAGTGCACGATCTGCATCGTTCGCATCCATTAAAAGCGAACTCTCACCACAACCAACCGAATAGCCCACGCTGTTCGAATCGTCAATCCACCTTGGATAAGGGTGCCATTCCTGGACCACACGCAACGACCTTTGGGGCATCCAACGTCAACGCAACGTCCACGCAACAAGGAACACCCAAGGACGACGCTTCGCAGGGAACATCAGTAAAGCTCTCGAATCGTCCATCCACCTTGGATAAGGGTGCCATTCCTGGACCACGCGCAGCGACCTTTGGGGCATCCAACGTCCACGCAACGTCTCCAACAAGGAACACCCAAGGACGACGCATCGCAGAGAACAAGCCAACTGATTGCTGCAATTGCCTACGATTGCCACCGCACCGAAGCACAACAGCATCTCAAACATCACAGAGAACTCCGTGGGTGAGTACAAACAAGTCATCTTCCTCACACAGATACTTTCCTTTCTCTTGGCCTTGTTTCCTCAACCCCGCTACGATACTAACGACTATAGGCATAGGGTTATCTAATGAAAGTCTAAAATCGTTACTTTAAACCGCCAGCATAATGGAGAAAACACACAGTAGCATAACGAATGCTCCTGTAGATACTTATAAAGAGCTCGTCGGCATGCGACGCTCATTCTTATTCAAACTATTCGATCTTATCAACTTCCTGAAGTCACCGGCATGTAGTTCCGATTTGCTCACGCTAGAGCAACGTGTAAAGGACAGTGAATCATGGATCTTTGAATTTGAATACATATGTCTGCAAATTGAAAACCTCGCAGTGGACACCGCACTTGATGATTACCATATACTAGATCATGACCTCTTTTGGGATCTCCTTTCTGAGATCAGAGAAAGGGGTGATAATCGGATTGCCTCGCTAAAAAAGAAGCAATCAACCATAATACACAGCGTACCATCAACCGCAATCATTTCTACGACCATTGTAGATCCTCATCGCGACATTGAAACGCGATCACCAGAAAAACTAATGGATAACCTCGAAATCGATAAGCCAGAATCCGTAGATACCGCTTGTGATCTGCTGAGTTCTCCCGTCGACGGGACTCAGACTAAAGAAGAACCTTCTTCTCATTCAATCATTACATTCGCGTCAGGTCATACCGAAACGCGAATAAATCCCATTGAAGAACCGCAAAAAATTAGTATACCTGCGACTCAATCATTAACGGGCGACTCGTCAAAAGGGACAGTCGACATATCCCACACGCAGGTAACGGAACCGGTCGGGCCCGGCCGTTTCAGAAGGTTCCCAAACATCAGAGGGAAACCTTACATTAGAAAATCAACTTCTGCTCATTGCATTCGTGTCAATGTAACAAGGTACATTTATACCAAAGTAGCTATGAGGCGATTTCGAAAACAGGACTCGTCAAATGAGACAGCCTGCAGAACCTCGGCACGGGTAGCTCAGCCGACGGAATCCGGTCTTCATGCAAATTCCCTAAATGTAAGGATTCCTACGGTACATTTTCCAGAGCACATGCGGTCTCCAGTCAGACAAAATACGGTGTCAACCGCGAAATCACACACGCGCGGTCATTTAGTCCGTCGTAAAGACTTGAGAAACAGTCACTTCTCCATATCGCCGTCTGACATTTCGTCAAAGGTAGCACCAACTACTCCTCGCAATCCTTATAAACGAGAATTCTTTGACATCGTGTCACTCAAGAATATCCAAAACGCGGATTCGCGAGAACTAACGGTTCAACGGGATCTTCGGAGGAACATACAATTCCTCTATTCCAAAAGGGTCAGGCTCAAGACTCATCTCGAGCACATTCTTCGCGGCCTAACCACCCTAACAAAAAGGGTTAAAGGCCACTAAAAGTAGTTACTACAATTACTGAACACATAGGAGGGCGTCAGTGATCCATACACTCGTGAGAATCATTTACAAGTTGTAGTCGAGTTATTATTACAAATTTGACACCGCGAAAAGACGAACCACTTCTATGTTGCGTTTCCGCTTTAAATGGAACAACGTGATCCGATCCTCGAAAAAAGGAAGCTGTCTAATACGCAATTAAACTGCTCCTAATGTGCATACAACACATAGCAGTAACAACAATATTGTTAATTCAGTGATGTATTTGAACTTCTACATAATTTACATTATTAGCATTCTCAATACAGTAACACTCGAATTTGTTGTTAGAATACTCGCGTTTATTTCGTCTTCGAAAACAATAGAAGTCGTAGGAAAGCAGGTAGCACTCGTACTCGGGCAGGTATAACCTACAGGGTGACCTACCTGACCGTCCAACGTCGTTCGCGCTGCACGATCTACCTGGACTCGACAAGCGCAGGTTTCCGCGTGAGATAGGAATAATAATCATAAAGTTCTCGAGATACAACTTTCTATGTTATTCTTTTATTCTTTTCATGATAAACCCTACACGGACATTCGCAAACGTGTAAGCAAATTAGACAGGCACCGTTCCGAGACGAATTATGGTGAATCCACACCTAATTCTTTAAACGTACTTTCGATGACGACACGACGTTCATGTAGCTAAGCGCCTTTCGTTCCTTTTAACTCCTTTATCATTCCACTCCAACGACGCCTTGTCCTTAACACCTATCCAATTCCTGATAGGTGACTTGTGGGCGAACCCACCGGAGCACAATCTGGCCGATGTATGAAATGATAAAGTCCCTCGAAAACAGGACCAACACTGTCGTGATTAACACCACTGCGGGAGCAAGTGGCAAATCGATTTTACAGGATCTGCACACTGCACGCAATTGGCATATTGCAGACTCTTCAATTCTCAAGAAGGACTACATGGATGCTGTACAAAGGCTCAGACACCAGGCTCCGACGGCATTGTTCGCGCCGTGACCATTAAAACAGCCACGAACATGCTAGATCGGAGTGCGAAACGACTGGTACCTTTACCTCACCAGCCCGAAGACAAGGTCAGCGACCCGGCAGAGCCAGCATCCACCGAAGAAGCTGACTGAACCTCGGAGCAGTCCTTCAGAATTAGGATTATTTATCATATATAATTCACCATTTACAATGCACATGTCATTATACACGCACCTCTCATTATCTACTGTTGATCTTTACTCTCTCAACGGGGGGAGGATGTTACGCGGCAAACCCGCGGAACCGACGCCTCAAACAAATTGCCTACCTAATAAAAAGACGGCCAGCAATCTGTACGAAAAGGAACCTCCAAACGTGCAGATGGCTAGGGCGTTTATGACACGCAAGTAAAAGAGCTGTTTTTGAGGAAGTCGTTTTATTTTGTAATCCGTCAAGGTAGACGAAATTAAACATACACGGCCTCAACAGTTAATTGCATGTATCATAAACGTGAGTTTCCAAAAGGGTCTCGCAGCTGTGCCCCAGCAGGCACGACCAGGTCAAGCTCTGGGACCCTGGCGGAAATTTCCGTGCTTTGGCGATTTGTTTGGCACGGTCAATGTCGCACCGCCTCCTTTGGAAAAACCCGCGATTCGGGCCCAAAGGAAAGGTGTGTCTACGTTTTAGACACACCGATTGGCAAACACACATTTTTACTGGACCCAATCAGTACACTCAAAAGACCCTTCCGAGTCGACGTTGTAGGATACACTCGACGAGGAAGGCAGTCTAAGACAGGATCGTATCCATAGCACTACGAAGAGAAGAGACGTCAATCTTCTTCTTCGCCTAGTCGTCTTAACTCAGAAGCAGAAGAAAACCGTTTTCTCTCTGACTTCAACAAACATCCATTCACTAGATAGTAAATTAAACACATCATTCTGATCCTCATACTTATACTTGTTCAACACTACACACTATTTGCTATTAAAGAGTTTATTTGTTACCGAAACGAATATTCATTCAATATACCACCCCTATCTCCCTAAACGGTCGTAGGGTCATACGCGAGTAACGGTGTCGATACGAAATCGGTACGGAGATTTACGACCTCCGTATACTAGTTAATTAGTAGCATCGGAACCGCGTATTACGTAAAAACAATGTTAATCTAGCTCTTTCGATTTAATTTGTATACTAAATATTTTAGTTATTTCATTGATGTCGTGGCTATATTTTTGTGATAATTGTTTTCCAACGCGGGGCTTTCAACTTGTTGTATGTTGAACATTGAAATTAGAGGAGATTTAAACTTTATAATATGAAATATATGTATGGAGCACAAATAATAACGATATTCGGATTTTCTTTGGAATTAAATTTTAAGTAGCTAACAGTGCGACACAGAAACGCATTTATTATTTCATCCCATACAACGATATAGGATTGCAGTTCGTGGTGTACTATCGTAGTCACATCGCTACTGGAGGCAAGTTATTGGCAAACTTATATTTATACATGTAGGAATCTTTATTTACGTAGGTAGTAGTAGTACAATAATGATAAGAATAAGAATAATAAGAATAATCAGAATAATCAGAATAATAAAAATAATACGGATCTTCGTTTCGACGGACACTTCTCTCACGCTTTTTAATCGACAACTGCCACGCGACCGTCGACGTCGATCGGCCACGGCCGTCGCTAGTCCTTTGTTTCTCCCCACCGCTCGGCATCGAATACGTCTTACGCTTAAACTAACATTCCTTCATACATTATAAAAGTAACAAGTTTGGACTTTCATCTTATTCTTTAAACAATTTCACTCCATAACGGGAATAATCTCCTTTGAAAATATATTACCAGGTCCTCTTGGAAAGTTTTTAATGATGTTTGAAGTTTTATTAAGTGAAAACTAAATTCCGTTCGAAACATTTCAAAGCAAATTCTCTGGTAATCTATAAAGAGGTTCAAAAGAATTTGTGCTTAAAATCGTCTGGAATGAACTGGAACTGTTCCTTTGGAAGTACTTGTTAATATGGAACGATTGGCTAAATAAAATTCTACCAGAAATTTAATTGCAGATATTTTAACCTCGACCTTTGAGCGATTCTTAAAAGGAATTGGAAAGATCTCTCCGGTGCAACCTTAATAAATTATGAAATCTTCTTTAACGGTATTTACGTTCCCACTAATCCCTTCAACGTTGTCACTTCTTAAGGGGTCCAGGGAAATCTCTTAAATGCTTTAAATGGCTGCAAAGAGCGCCGGAATAAGGAAGTTATCGGTTTATGGTGAAACGCGGGCGAACGACAGCCAACAGACGAATAAAACTGATAAAACTGGCCGTCCCATTGCTGTCCGATTTTATCGATTCCCCTTCTGTCGCAACGTTAAAACGCATTCGCATCGATTTTTTTACAATGCAAACCCTAAACTTTTTCAAACAGTATTTGTGTCGAATGCGAATCATAAAATCGATTGCTCGAAAAATGATCAGGTCTATGGTACGCTCCATACGGTTTCTATCTTCTTTATTATCGTTCTTCTACATTTTACTGAAAAATATATTTTGGTTGTAAAACATCGATAGTCCTGAATACGCAAGTGCATTTTCCTCGATATTTCCTATTCGAGAAGAAAGGAAAATGTTTTTGTAGAATGGTGGCGGTACTTTCAACAGTGCACCTTCATTTTTCGAGATGAAAGACTCAACCGACAATAGAAATTATTATAACAGATTGTATAGTTTAGTGTAAGTAACTATGTCTAATACAGCAAATACAGTAATATGCATAACGCCCAGTTCTATTAGATTTATAACTGCAATACTTTCTATTCTTATGTATTCCATCAACGGCACCTTCCCATTTTCATTACACTGTACGCTCAGTACATCAATAAAAATGACTGATTCCTCCTTTTCCATCAGACAATATCGATATTCTCGGACTTCTCAGGAGCACTAACAGAACTCGCGGAACTGACGAAGACCGTCACTTGCATCGCAAATCTCTATTTTAACGTCCACTTCTGACCGAAGCTGCTTTCTCGTCGTAGAATTTTCAATCAGATCGGCCTCGTCAAATAATGCGGTCGTGCGGAGGATTCGCGTTTGAGGTTCACGGGAGACATCAGAGGAGACGGAGAAAGTGACGTCCAGGCACTGTTCAAGCTTGGTTGTTTTTCAGGTTCGCATTTCCATACCGTCTGCAGGAGGCCTGTATGGAAATTTGGCGGCGGGCACGCCTTCCACGTGCCAATATTGAGTTCGAACGAATACTGATGGACGCATGCATTATCCTTCGGGAATAGATAAACGGGGCACAAGGAAAACGACGAGGACATTGGCTCAAGACTGTCTGAGCGTGATCTGCAACGAATTAAGGTCGATTCATACTGTCCCTTCAGACATAGGCTGACACCGCTCAGATAAACTTTTCCTGGTGTAATTAGACGGCAGTGTTCACAGATATTGTTAGCGTCGAGTACATATTATAATATCCAGGCACTTTGCTTAATGAACTACAACTATCCCGAACGTGTCGGAATAGACGCATGACACTGAGAGAGTAGAGCTGATCCGTGTCTGAACAGATAGTACGAGATTTTAGAGTTACTATCTGGTCAGATTCGACTGACAAGGATGGTTAGACAACCCGGAAATGTAGAGAGATACGAAACTTTGCGTACAACTAAGTAGGTATGTATATCTGTAATACAACCCTATTTTCGTTCGTGCCACAGTGCGGTTTTAGGGGGTGAGGTCAGCCGTTGGAAGAAATTCTGAGTTTCCTTTTTCATGAAATATCTCAAGAACGCTGGGGACTCCTGCGGGTTCTGACCAAGTTTAACCTGAACGATCCTCGAGTTATACCTATTGGACTTCTACGTTTTCTGATCAACTTTTTTCTGAACCTACGACCCATGGGGCTAGCCTATTGGACTTCTACATTTTCTGACCAACTTTTTAATGCCGATGAACAACGAACTCAGTACGTATGTAAACTTATACAAAATTTCGATAGGTCGTTTATTACTTTCTCTCTATTTAGAAAGATATTATGTAACAATCGAAGTTTTTTTATTTGATTTTAAACGACCAGCTCTTCAGCAATATCCTCGTTCTCCTATTTTATATATGCCGGTGTCTGCAACTTAATATACACAAATTTTTATCACTTCTAGTTCTACGTACAATGTATCGTACAATATTGCAACCACTTGTGGTGTTTAAAAAATTAACAAAATAATAATAATAATAATGATAATAGAGTCTATAAAACATTCCTACCTAAATTCCTACTATGTAATCCATAATAAACTTTTATACGCAGAACCTACTAAATAATGCCAGTAATACATCAAACATTTTCTCTTAAAAAACTTACTAGTGATTTAATTATCAAGCTTCAAATATTTTCACTCCACGCACATAATTCTGAAGAACGGTACTGCTCCCTCGCAAACCGTTTCGTGCCCGCGAATCATCGGAGTGATAAGTTGACACAAAGATCCGCATGCGTTACAGCGAAAAAGCAAGCGGAGCTCTCGTACAATAGCCAGCGAATGTTTAACAAGCGGACTGTTAATGGTCAGAGGAACACCGGTTGGCAGAAAGGGTTGGTCTCGAGGATGCTTTCACCAGTCGTACGACGCACGGGCACGCCAACAAAAGTCGGAAAGGTGAGTGGAAGATTCCCTCCCCAGTTCTTCCCCTTCGTTCAGCCATCCCTTGCGTTTTTCATCCTTCCGGTTTCTCCGTTGCTCTCTTCCCGGGATTTCCCCCTTCTGAACCACCGCTGCGCGAGGAGTCCCGCTCAGCGGAACTCCTATGGAATTTGCTTAAGAGCTGAAGTGGAACTTGCGAGTAGAGGGTCGAAGGGGGGGCCGGCAAGAGGGACAGAGGAAACCGCGATGAATACGAGAGAACTGGGAACCGAAGCGGTTCCCAGAGAATATCGTGGAATAATGCGCGATTAAAAATTGAAAAGAGGCAAAAAAAGGTGTCGGAACGTAGGATGGAAAGTTCGTTGGATTAAGCGCGAGAAGAGCGCCCAGGGAAAGGGTCGACGGTAGTGAAAGGAAGGGAAGAGTAATTCGTCCAGGTGAAAATTGCGGAATTGATCGGAGAGAGATCGTGGATATAATTAGAACGGACGGCAAAGGAAATAAAATGAATGGACGAGTAAAATGGCGTGCACGAGAGCAGGATACACACTCCGCACCGTGGGCGGTATAAAGGTAAAGGTGGAAAGCGGTTGAGAACGAGCCGATACAGAGACGATTTTTCGCGAGCGTGCGGCGGTGCGTAGGTCGACGTGTGCCTCCACTCCGCGGTGAGATGAAAGTAAACGGAATGGTGTAAATGTAAATTGGTACATTCCTACGGCGTCCTTAATTAACTTCTTTGCAATTATCATGACGGTGTTCCGCCGCGCGAGTGTGTCTGCCGGAGTTCGCCCGCCGCTTGTCTCTCCTCCTGGAAACGTGAAAGAACGAAGGAGAGGAAGAAAGGAAGAAAAAGTGGAGGCTTCCTTGTTCGGGCGAGGCAGCTCGTGCAGAGAATTCCCTCAAAGGCGTGCTTTTCTCTCTCATGGGTCACGAGCGCCCTTTACGCGGGTGTTTAAAAACCGCGGGTACTTTGTACGCAAGAATTGCATTCATTCGGTACTTCTCAAACGCTACGTGACTACGGATACGTGGTGAAGTGGGAACGGCTCTTAATGTAATTTTGGAAACCGTTTGTTGCCGCAACTTTCAACGGTTTACGCACGAGTTCGTGCTATATTCAAGTTCCACGTGCATCCGTGCCGACTCGCTCCCATGCCATCAAGTAATACAAATTTTTTGCACAGTCGAGTGCGCGTTAAACAAATCGCAACCCACAATTCATTTTCAGGGAGACTTGTTTCTTTGATTCTCGACGATGTCGTTGCGGATATTATCGCGTTACCTTGAGCGTTAATTGATATGTACGTGGGAAAAGTTGTGTTGAAAAAAGTTCATGTTCTTATTTGGCGTAAATAGACTAATCCAGCATGGCAGACAGTTATAATAATAGTGTATCGATGTAATAGTATTCGGTTTGGTAGCAAGGATACATTTTCAAACAATGAACCCCTTTTAACGACAAAGGTAAAGGGGGTATGCTAAGCTGTAGGATACCGCCTGACGTTTAACCAACAATTGTTATCTTGGTGGATATTGAATTTGCGACAATGCTTGTGTACACACTTGCCAATACTAACACACAACGCCCATTAGTACGAGTGCATTATGCCCTTGACATGTTCATTTAGGCGACGTGCATATGCATGCGTGCGCATGCATTCACCCCTTAACGATGGAAATGGTGAATGCATAAACAAGAGGAAATTTAGGGTATTACTGGCACCTCAAAGCAATACAAGCCGGATAATACGTTGCATTTATGCGGCAGTAATGCTGAGCATCACGATTGCCCGTGCCATTACTGTCGATTAAAATTATCTTCTCGTTCTTCTTATGCGACCCGCAATAACTTACATTTTGTTTATACAGAAGTGTCTGCCCCAAATAGAAATACACATTGCTACCTTTTTAAAATATTAAGCAGCCTTATAAAAAAATAATATACACAGAATACCTCGCAGGGAAAAAGTTTTATACTATGATGGAGAATGCTGCTAGCAGGCCATATTTGTGCTAGAATTAATTGTGGAGCACTATAAATGCGTATATTTTAGCCAGCTTTCAGTGCAGGAAGTGGAGCTAGAAAGGCCATTATCATCAACCCTCTAGAACCAGCTAATGAACGAACTGGCGTCCAGTGAATATTTTAAACGTTCTGCAGGAAAATCCTATATATCGTAACACTTTTCAATTCGATTATTGTGCTTTCACTGTCGACACGGTCGACCATTGCACAGAATTAAACAAGATCGCGAAAATAACATTGATAAATTTATACATTATTCAAAATCGAATTGATAATGTGATTTTTATTCAACAGGAATTGATTATTTTGCAATTCCTTGCAATAATTTCGTTTAATAACCATTGTTGGATGTTAAACACAGTAAAGTGCAGGCATTCTAGACAGCACGGCGAGTAAACAAACGTCTCCACGTTTAACGAAGAGCACTGCCCTCCAGTCCAATCTAAGATGCCTGGCGTATTTATTAGCGAACGTGCGCAAACACGAGCGCCTCCGCAATCTTGGAGTTTGTTTTACGCGGACAGGGAAAATAATTCATTAGGAGCATAAACCTTGTATCAAGCTGCAGTTCAATTTACGACGGAATTCTGTATCTATCTGTATACCAGTCTACATACGATGTTGTTCACAAGTTCTCTCTGGAGACGTTAAATGATATTAATGTACTCTCGTACGTAGTCATGAAGCAAAAAATTTCACCCTAGTCGTATTTCGAATCTAGCAGTTGTTACACTCTCCAAAAGTTCAAGGCATTTAGAAAGATAATATCGTACTGTATCAGCGGTACTATAATTTTCGCAAATTAACATAGCTTAACACAATAAAACGAAAGCAAACAGAAAACTCTAATCCTAGCGGTTCAATTTCAAACGTACCAAAAATTCTGCCCCTAAAAGTATTTTCATCCAAAATCAACAATTATCTCTACTCGCCCGCAGCGAAGAAACGGGAATGTCCCTCTGTTGATTCACGGCCAAGCAACCGAAAACGACAAAGAAAAGCCATTCAGCGGGAGAAAACAATCGGGCTGATCAAATTCCACGGGCCACTCCGTATTGACCAGCGTCGAAGTGCATGCGTGCACAGGTGTGCCAGAGGCTGGCACAGGGGCCGGTTGACCAAATACGCGTGTGCACGGGTGGACGTAGCCGTGCGTCTACGGATTAATGGATAGCTATGTAGGGGCATGCGATCGGTTACAATGCACGTCGATCGTCCTGTGTGTACCTACGAGAATAACGACGCGTAACATAATATCGACGGATTGGCATTTTGTTTTTACCTCGATTAACATTACCCGGCGAGCACGGAATTTCGAATTCTCCCGTCGCGTATGTATCGCGCACCTCTATGAACTATACTACGCCGCCGGTTCACGCCACGAAATTTACCGCATCGCGTGACAATATTATCGAATCGTAATACATTAAGAGGCTCGATAGCATTGCGGGCAAATTACTATCGCGTTGGTGCGCGAGGCAGCGTGCAAACTCGGTTGCTCATCAATATTTTCATCGCAGCAACAAACTGATACGGTAGTTGAATCTGTGCACGCAGTCGCTGATCCCGTGTCTGGCCCTCTGTTGTCTGGCTGTGACTGTATCTGGTTTCTACCGCTGGTATGGCAAATTAACCTTTCGCAATCTAAATACGAGTTGCCTGCACGGCGTCGAATGTCAAGCGTTACTGTTGCTCAACTGTGCTCGTGGGACGTGTAAAAGCTTACACCGGTTAACTTGACGCTGGCTCTGGATTTTGTTGTCTTTTGCAACCGATACACCCCCTTCTGTGCAGGAGTTTGTTTTAGCAGCAGTTGAACGGGTTTTAGAAACCGTTTTGCAATTGGAGTTTTATGACTGGGAGTATTTTTTAGTGTACGGCTTCCAAATGATTAATATAGTGTTGGATGACCAGCCCTTGAGTCACCTATGAGCGTAGGCCTCGTGGATACTGGCATAGTCAAAGTCAACATTATGCACTAAAGCAGTAGTCATCGAAATGACTAGTGGCAAGGGCCAGACTCTGCGTCGGCTAAGACGACAACAACAAGGGCTAAGGTCAGCTTTTCCTCTCTTAAAAATCACAATATACACATATAGTAGCGGAATAGCTATTGTAACAAGAATAGTTTTGGACGCGACGCACACCGTTACTCTGTCGCGTACACACGTCACGGTACTCCTAATATATATACATACATACAAAACCACATCTCAGAGACCAGAGTTCTTTTAAACTAGATATGTACCCTTTCGATGTAGTCTAATTGTTCAGCAAATTGTTACGAGAATATCGACGGTACGCCGCGCGCCGCCGCTCTAGAGTATTCGTCCAGTTTCCGTCAAGCGTTATTGTAACTTATTAATAATAATAAATACAAGCTGTGCGGGATACAACAATAGATAAGGAGCAGTGTAAGTAATACGACAGGGGTGTCTTATGATGTTATTATAAAAGTGAGAAAATGCGTTTTACTAGATATGATATTTCACATTATTCAATACGCTTTTTGAGGATCATGGGCATGCTTTTTTAATTGTGCTACTAGATCGTTGACTTTAGTGTAATATGCTTAACCCATTATCTTCATATTAGTAAAACTGTTATTAATCCAACTAGAATAGTAGCAATTATTCTCTGCTTTTAATCCCCTCGATAAGTAATTATAAGTCTTTTAATTTATTAATTTTTATATTAATAATTTCTTTAAATTTATTTATAATTTTTTTATTTAATTAATTCGCCTCTAAGTTTTGAACCCAAAATTAATTTCCTTCTTCTATCATCGTTCTTCGGTATTATTTAATAAAAAATGGTCCGTATATACAGTTAGCATTCATTTTTATTTTTCGCTAGCTGCCAGGTGTTGCACCGATTAATTTCATAACTCTGTGGGGCATTACGTTTTTCAGCAATGAAGATCCGCGAAAGTATTTTTCTAATCTGCAGCCAGAGAAATGTGATACTAACAAACAATGTTAAACAAAAGTTTCTCACATAATACAGAGATGAATTAACCCAGTAACAATGGTGATTATGATTTATTAGCGTATACATAAAGTATACATAAAGGAAACCGTGATAAGACAAAGAAGTACATAATGATCTTCCTTCATAACGAAATTTGTATAAGGTTCCTGCAGAAACTTAACTAAAGGCATTATTTTAATAGAGTTTGTTTGTCGCTCGATAAACGATGCTTTTTTCAAAAGGTTTATTAGCACGTTGAAATGTTATAAACCGCGTTTTACTACAACCTCGGAAACATTCTCTTCCTTCACCAAATTTTAATTCTTTGACTATAATTATAAATTCTACAGAAAATATGTACTTGCATATTCGCATCGTCATTATCTTATGCTTATCAAAGCTTTTCTATCCATTTTGATAAAGTTGCTAAAAGCGAAAGCCATAACATAATTTTCAGGTATAACTTTGAATCGGCAGTCACTTTACTGCAGAGTCGAAATGATATAGCATGCATGGTAAATATTAGAAAGAGTTTCGTCTATCGAGGAAGTTCAGTATGAAAAACTTACACATTCTAAAGTTTCCTAACACGTTTCCAAACATTTTACATGTAACTAAAAAATATGAAGCGATATATATGTACATATGTGGGAGCTTCGCGGTATCCGTTGATTCGATGGTGGAAGTAGGAAGCGACGGAAAAAGAAAGGGAGGAAGAAGGTAGTGTTTCTCTTCCTAGGCCTGCTAGCAGATTCGTCACTAAGGCTGCGGTTACGGTGGAACCGAATTGACCCGAAATGCTACGGACGTATTCGAAAACCGAATCAAAGGCGTACTAGCAGGCCCTGAGGTGCGCACTAGGAGGTCCATAACGATGCAAGTTCAAATGCGACATTCTGGCTCTGAAACGGAAATCGATATTTTCACCCCCCCAACAATAATTGTGTGGAATATATTTGTACCCCACGTTGCCGCGCGATATTTCGACATTGAAATCAATTTCCAGCGAAAGTTCAGTTATCTCCTTGCCATAAACTCAGCGTATACGCAAACGTCCAAACGAATTTTTTGTGACCCGCTTACCCGGGAATCCATCACCGCGCATCGATTATCCGTGTACACGTCGGGGCTAGTTCGAATTCGACGCAAACTACACGGCAAATCCGCTGGAACGGCCACGTCCAACTAATTCGACAGACAGTCGGGTGCAGCCGCATCTCACGTTACGTTGTCGTCCAGCAGTGAACGGTACGCCCGAACGCGCAATCATATTGAACGCTGACTGACACTCGATGCGATAACTTTCCTCTGCACGTTAAATAACTGATGCCATCCTTGCATATTTTACGGCCGGTCCATGCCCTGCGAAGCTGTTGCCTGCGTACGATAGCTTTTCGATAAACGTGCACCATGCTAATGCTATTGGGAGCGTCGATACACGTCGAGAGCTATCGCGCTAACGGTTTAATTTCCGTTTTCGACGAAAAACTGCGGCGCCGATTTTTCATTGTTGATACCGTCATCGAGAAATTCAGCCCGATGATGTGTCTGTAATATTCATGGAACGCCGTAGCGTTGAATTTACCCGCATTTTGTCGTAAGTTCTTCGTTTATATTTTTATTTCCTCCTCTCCTTTTAACCGGGGGGTCCGTTTAATGTTCAAAGTTTCGTAAACGATCCACCGGCGATCGTGAACAGAATTGAAATTCAGATTAGACCTATGACGCAGAACGGCAGGGACTTGGGGGCGAAATTTACGACGCGACGTCCGAACTATTTTTTTTTTCCTCACCCTTTACATTAGATCGGCCAGGCGTGATAATAATTCAGGGCCGAGGCGAAGTTGCCGCGTGAAAACTCGATATTCGCGCCACGAATTCGCGACGAGTTTTGAAAAGTTTTTTACGAAGGTGTCTTTCACTATGGGGAATGGTTTCTCGCGAGAACCGCGTCCGCCTGAAATAATGACTTTGCCGATGCTGCGGAATAATAAGTCTCTCAAGTGTGGAAGGAGAAGATTAAACATGTAACGAAGTAAATGTAAATGTAAATAAAGGGATAACTTTGTTTGGTTTGATAATATATACGTTGAATATAAATTGACAATCTAAATGCTCTGTTGTTTACAACAGAAATAGCACTTTATACATTTATTATTATGCTTGGCTATTGATCACGAGCTAAACAAATTGCATACTATATTTAGTCTGTATTTACACAATTATTATTATTTAATAATTTGGATGAGCACTTTTCATATGATTAAAAGTGAAATTTGGAATATTTTCATAAAAGCTCTACATAGAAATATATTTGTTCCATTCGCACCAAGTAAAATTTCTACTCGACAGTGTCTAATGATCCAAGGATGTAACTAAATGGCAGGCTATCAGCGAAATAGGTCGTGGTAGGTCCATTAGAATATATATTTAACCATAAGTTACAGGAATAATTATAGTCACGCTGTGAATGTATGTGCCTAACTATCTTTTTGTAACCCGTGCACACCTAACGTACGATAACTCACTCCATTATTACGACATTACAACATTATTAGACTCAATTCACTATAATGAAACGTTGTATGCAAATACTATTTGCATAAAATTGTATAATATTGTCACAATAATAAATAAAGAGATACGTCAAAGTTTAAGAAAGTGTCCCGTTCTACAAAAACAATTCGATATGAATATGTAACATAATCCTGTTTGAAAATAATTTCCAGTACTTTGGTGCTTTGTGCTTATTTTGCAACATTAATTCAAGCGTTAATAATGACACCAGGTTCGTCGCAAACGCGTAATAAATGCAATCCATATCGGCGTGTAATCACTAGGAACACCAGAACATGAAAGAGAATAATTTATATTGGCTGCCGTCAACGACACACTATTCCATTTCGTATTTCAACAGTAATTTTCAATCATAATCGAACAGAAACGGGATATCGAGTGAGAAAGAGAGCAGAGAACGAATGCACGCGCTACGGATGAGCACTGCGGACACAATTATTATTTGTAGGACACGTTGAAGATAAATAATTCGAAACGGCGGATTACAAATAAAATTCATTTTCCTGTTAAATCCACTGTACTAAATCAATTATATCGTTCAACCAACGAGAGTGCAATCCGCGATCGTTTTACGGTGGCGCATTAACTAAATGAAAATTCGAAACTCAACCACGTGGGATAGAATTTAATTCTCCCCGTTCTTTAGCTCGCTCGTGACCATGAACGAATAAACGTTCCAGCACGAGCATATCGACAGGAGTTCGAGTGCGAGGACACGTAAATTAGTGAACAATTGGTAATGTCGCTGTTTTATTACTGTCGTTCAATGGTCATCGATTCTTTCTCGAACCATGGTCTATTTCCATTAACATTAGCTGGCAAACGATCAAAGTAGAAACCACCGCATATCCCTCGAGCATACTATCCACAGCAGTTTTCTTTTTCTTGCTTCTTCAGAAATCATAGAACGTTGAGTATGTCGTAGTAGCGAAATGACAATATTGCTCGTTCTACGTGTACACAAGTGCAGTTTCATTCGTTTCGTAAGCTACTGCAATAAAGATTTGTTTACTTTTATCCCAGGGTATGCGCGGCATTGTTAGATCCCCTGCGTATCGGCCGCTTCCCAACAAAACTAATTTATATTATGGTATTTGCACGGAATTTTCCAACAGCGTTGGTTAACTGCCGGCACGCGTAACGCGAGAAATCAAACAAATGTTGAATGTGCTGATTGCCGAGGTAGGTGCGTGTGTTATTAACGAACCGGTAGAAAATGTACGTATTCGTAATAATCGGCATGGAGAATACGTGAAAATCCGAAAAACAATTCTAGTTAGTTTCGGAGGTAATCAGTTCTATTTAAACAATTTTATTTGAATTGAAAATTGAAAGTTTAAGAACGCGGGAAGTCCGAAAATGTATATTAATAAAATTGACAAATTATTTGAGTCTGGGAGAGAAGAGTGAAGGAAAATGTGTTTCACCTCCATTTGTTCAATCAGGGAACTTTTTAAGGTAAAAAAAAAGGTTTCCGTTGGTTTCCCCACGGGACCAAATGCACGAAGAATCGTGCGATAGGGTAGAGTGAAGAATTAAACCCGGCAACGTCAAATATTTGAATTAATTTGTATGACAATCTCTGTCATACCGGAGACCCTCGGGAAACCTTACGCACCCACCCATCAACTTGCATTCAGTCACGTAGGAAGTTTATCGAGGAGAACTCCATCGTGCATGCAGAATTCATCAGAGAAAATTAATAAATCCTCGCCCTTCTAATCCCCCCGCCTATGCCCTTACTTTTCGCTTCACTTATCCAACCGCGAACGCGTACATTTTTCATTGTAACCCTCTGTAAAGTTTGCGTGCTAGTTAAATTTTGTATAGGGATATGTTCTTGCTTTAAACACATTAAGCAAAAAATTAAATAAATCGTACAGTACAATTTATCCCATTATCTCCCTTTTCTTGTTATCCTTTTATGTAAACAATTATTAGGATAGGATAACGAGCAAACAGAATTTTATGTGCTTGTTCTATCAATCTAGTCTTTAATGGGTATTATATTTATGTAAGTACTAAAAAAATAATCATTTCTTGGAAATAGAACAACATGTAATGAATTTATTCGTATAGAAGATAGCTGACTGTACATTGAAAATGATACATACGTAGGTATAAGACTTTCAGAAATACGCCACGCATATATTCTCGATAATTATTTTAATATAAAACATTACAGTTTAGGTTACCAAATAAAAATTATGTATGACGACAAGCCATTGTCGCGAGACAACCTGTTCAATGAATCCCATACAAAATTTTGTAAACGTAACTAACCGCAGGACTTAAGCCTGCAGTAAATGAAAAACAATATTGAAAGCAAAGAATGATAATTATTCAAATTCAATAATTTCGTCTTCTAAAAGCAGAATACACGTTGCGAAATATAAAATCGTCGCAGATGGACAGCACAGTAGTAGTTAAACGACGGGACGTCCAACTCGCACCCTTGATGACGTCCACGAAATAAGCTGCGTAGTTAAGCAAATGGTAAAAAATAGAATAAAAAGAAATGCGTCAAACGAGATACAATAATTGCCAAGCATAAAGTTAAACATAGCCTGGCTCGCTTTTCGCCTGAGAAAGAGAGGCACACCCGACTGAACTCTTGTTCTCTCAAACCGAAGTCGGATCTTACTTATAAAAAGATAATATTCCAGGGACTTAATTCAGGGGAGCAAGGCTTTCCGGCGGACTGTGAAGCACGTGCAAAGAATTTGGTAATTAACGACACCGGCACCGCGTCGACGAGGGGTCGTGGATTGTCTCGCGACCAGACGAAATTCAAGAAAAAGGGTTCCTTACGATTCAGACCATGGAAAGACCAAGTTGAAAATGGGCGAACGACCACCGATTATCAACGCGAACGCCGTTGGTGAAAAGACTGCTTGATGCATTGCATTTACGATTTATTAGGTTTTCGTGAATCTGTTCGTCTTGTACTAGCTGGAGTTTCTGCATAAATTAATTAGATATTCGAAAACCAAATGAAACAGATATTGCATTGCCAATTAGAACTGTTCAGCTTTTTAATTAAAGATTTTCAATAGTTATACTTTTCATAATTGTAGGAATCGAAAATTCATTAATTCGTTTAATTATAGGATGAAAATATATTAGAGTTTGCTTACTTTCACCTTCATCAGTTTCATTGTTCATTAATATTATTCCTTGGACTGTGTGAACAGCTTATCTTCTATTGTGAATTATATTTCATCGATCTCCATCAATTATATAATTCACGTAATTCATACACAAAAGGAAAAACAAAGTTTTAGGACAACTTACAATTAGTAGTCTGTTATCAGCGTAGTGTTTAGAAATAAATGTTGCATATTTAATAATTAAATACTGTTTTGTGACGTGATTTTATATTAATCAATAGGAAATCGGACGATAATTTTCTAATTAATTTTTAAATTCATAAATACATTATGAATTAATTGCGAAGGACTTGAAATATATAAATGTTGCTACGTTTAACATCTGTGATTATTACGAGGTAAAAGAACAAACTAGCTTCAACAAAATCTCCTGCAGCAACAGCAGACGATGCTAAATCTGTAGAAGTACTAGCTAAGCTTGAAGCCCCGTCTCGCAAGTAGAGGGGGCCCGTGTTTAGCCAGACGTCTGGCTAGTATGCATTATTACCAACCTTCCTTTCACGTGCAAGAGCGCACCGAATCGAACGACTATTAGCATCATGTCCATGCCACTCTCACAGTCGTTTCTGAAATCATTTCCGCATGTGTCAACCAAATACTCAAATCGTGATATTTACCCACAGGTTAAGGGGAACGGTGTGACTGTTGCATGTATCACGGTCCGACGAAAATGAAAACCGAAGAATAGGAAGCTCGACTTTTATGAACCCTGCAGTCTCGCGTACACCTGGCGGATGAGCATCGTTGACAGGTTGATGGAATTCCACGATGATTCGAAATACCGTTAAAAGGAAGCGCAAATTCGCGCGAGGGTCACAAGAGAGACCGAGTAGAATTGAACCAGCGAGAATACGGAGATATACATACATATATATATATTTTTTGTATGTATAAAGATGAACGGAGGAGAGCGTGAAAATTCCTTTGCTCGCAATTTTACCAAGCGATGCAGTTATGTATGCACAGAGGCATTCGCCAGCTACACAACAATGGCCGTCGGAGAGCAAAAGTCGTCTACTGAAGCTGCTATTTCAAAATAGCCGAAGTATGCACCGTCGCACGGATACGCGGCACCATATCCCCGGGCAAATCGGCATTTAGCAGTACAAAACGCGCAGCACAATACAACTCTTATTCCAATAGATCATTTCTCGCTGCAGTTCCACCGCGGAAACTCCACTCCACAGTGCGCGCCAAGAGTGTCGGAGTAACTAACGACGGATAATTGCGCGGGTACGAAATTTCGAAGAAGAAAGGAAAGAAACCAGTGGCACAATGATTCGCCAACAAGCTATTCATTGGGGAAAAGTGAAAGGCAGAGTAATTTACGTAATTATAAGCGAAATAATAATAATAAATTGAAAGGAAAGTGTTCTGGTTAAACGGTGCTGCGAAATCAGCGACTTCGAATCGCTGGCTGGAAATCCTGGTGGAAGAAAAATTGCGGTGAAATCGTAACAATTCCAGAACAATTCAGTGGCGCGATAATTACAAATGCATCACTGTACTGCTGGTGCGATCTTTACAGTAACAACCGCGAGAAAGTACAAAATCGTGGAAATCTTGTGCATTAAAACGCGTACAACTTGGGAGCTTTGCATGTGTTGTTTGTCATCGAGCATTCACGATCAGCCAAGTCGTGAAGTTTTCAATAGTGTGTATATTCGTGTCTGTACGCAAGGTGTCTATAACTGCGCCCTTTGCGATAAGGTCAGTGCTATCAAAGAAGAAAAAAGTGTAGAGACCACATCGCAGAAATACGAAGGTTGAACGTCAGCCGATGTGTAGAAAATTGGGAAGAGAAATGGCGTGGAAAGCGAGACGCGTGAGAAATTCCCCTCACGTGTTGATACACGGGGAAAATATTTGCCGTGGCGGTAACGTTAATAAGTCTGAAGCCTTCATAAAGAGGACCCTACTTAAATACTTATCAGCGCGTAGGTTGTGTCGTTCTTCTTCTCGCCACGCTGCGCTAGTAGCTAAAGACGCCAGACCTGGTTTAATCATTTGTGCGGGCTTAATGAAATGCAAGTATCGCAACAGAGTGTCAGAGTGTTCGTTCAACAGCGAGATTATTGAAATAGTATACGTTTAAATGGATAAAACACTGTTCTTCCTTTTAGCGAAGGGATTTGACGTTGCCTTCCTTTCAAATATGTATAGGAAAGAAGATTTTTCTGAGGTTTGTTTGACTTTATTACTTGCTGGAAGAGCTATGTTCATTGAATTGAAACTTATAGATAAATTGGTTGAAATTCCATAGAGCTAGTTTTACGTGGTACTAAAAATTCTTTATTTATACAACTGCATGTCGACGTGTTTTTATAAACTAGGCGACAATATGAGATTCGAAAGACATTGATTTTAGATATTTTATTGATAACAGGCACTGTTAAATCGTGATTATATAAATAACACGTGACATGTTTCGTAACTCATTCAATATTTCAATTTTACTGAAAATCATCCCCGAAATTGTATTTAGCAAATCCATTTCCTTAAATATTCGTCATAATTTAACATCAACCATGCCTCGCGAAAATGATCGGACCGAGACGATCCACGACCGCATGCGAGTCATTGAAATTCCCAATTTCCCAGCCAGAACGCCTCGTTGCGCATTTGCCACTCCCGTTTCATGCTTCACGCTCATCAAATATAAAATCCCTCGAATCCACCCACGCCACGTAGACCGACGTCTGCCATTTGCCAGTGGAACAACCCGAGAGCGACAGTGCGAGCAAGTAAGCGCGCCACGTGAAATCTCGATCATCGACACAATATACATGCATACACCTATATTGCTACTTTCGACGATACCAGAGTAATCTGGTCAGAAATACAAGTATTGAAGGCGTCCATACCCTCGTATGAAATTGACTCGTTTAACATTCCCCTCGTTTCCCGGGAACGAATAATGTTCACCGCTCTCGCGAGTGTCTCGCGAGAGTATTTCTTCCCGCGCAAGCAGGCTTCACCTTAAACCGACCACTTGCACAATTTACAGGAACCGAACAGCCGGGGAGTTTCGTTCCCTGGCAAATCGGCTTCTGGCAAAGAAGACGAGGGCAAAGCTGAGTGGAGTGGAAGATAGGTAAGGAAAGGCACCGCGGGAGGCAGGAGTAAATAAATGAAGAGGGAAATCGGCAAATAAGGGAATCTGTACAAGTGTAAAAGTGTCAGCTTGTTGATTTTTACGGGAACGCGTTCCACGGGAGCACCGGGGATTAATTGGTGACTTGGCACATACTGGTTCGATCGTTCGCTCTAAAAATATCGTCTCTCAGTTTCTCTGGGCTTGTTTGAATTAGATTATATTATATCAATATAAAATATTGATATTTTAAAATATTTTATATTGATATAAAATATATCCCAAGGTGTATCTTAAGATATTCAGATGCGGAGGTTCTTCAGCAGACCTGCCGCTTTAGCAGGTACCAAAATCTTTAAGCAATCCTAATTTGTTTTTAAGGTTTTATTATGCCAAAACCAAGTATTGCTATTTTTATTTAAATAATGAGATTTTTCATCCCTTTCGGACGGAACAGTAGCCACTTTCATACTGAAGAAAGTGGCACCCCTTTTTTTTGTTTCAGTCTAATACAAAAGCCAAAACCATGTCAGCCATCTCATGTATTCTGGCTTGAACAAATATAGAATATAGTTGAAATATTAGTAACCACATGTGCAAAGGGCTAACATCAAAAAAGGTCTAAAACCCTTCGTTAAAAACACAAATACCCATTTAACACAGAATTCTGTCTAACGGTAAGACAAATGTCCGAAAACGTTGACTGATTTATTTATTGTCCGTGTGCATTTTATCTATTAACGCTTCGTTTAGATGTCCATTTCTACTTTTTCCATCCTCGCTCCGCGGTGGACACCACGTGGTTGTGACACTATACTGAACAACTCCCCTAAACGATATTTCAACCTCACGATATAACGCGAGGCACACATTTTGTCACCCTTTTGAAACGCGGCCAGTCAGGGAAACGGTATGGAGCGTGGAAAAAAAAGTTATCGGCCAGTTCGCCCCCGCCGAATTGCCAATGATCCACGGAACCCTTTTTCTTTCACGCTATTTATCATTCGTTGGACAGTTTCGTATGTACTTTCGCGCTCGTGGGCGAGGCGTCGAGTGCCGTTCTGATTATTTTAAACAGCGTCCCGTGTGTAAAATGCAAAATTCGCAGCGTAGCACGCCAACGTACAATACATTGATTTATCGATAAATTTGGTAGCGGGGAACGCGGTGCGAATAAATCGCGGTCGCATATTATTTCCCAAAGTGAATCGACCGGGAGTCAGTCGGTCCGTGAAGCCGCGGCGGAATGGATTCCGCAAATCCACTTTGTTTCGAGTTCGAAAAGCACGAACAACGCCGGCAAAAATTAAACCGCGATCAGCCATTTTCGGCCTCCGCGTCTCACCGTCCGGGCATTCGTATTCGAAGATTATTTTTCCAAACCGATAATAAGGGACGAACGAAAAAAAGAGACGGCTGGGAGGGGATTTGAACGGAGATGGCAGTGAGGCGTGATATTGATACTCCTCCATCTCTTGAAGGGTGACGTCTCCACCCTTCTCTCCAACGCGTTCTATCCGCTCTCTCCCCCTTTTTTTCTCCCTGAAAAATCCAGATTCCCGAGCTCGTGTCTCATACAGCACGTTCCTCTCTGCCTTTAAAGCCAGCGGCACACAGAAGTGAGCGAGAAGGATTTTCACGATAACAGATTACAGGATCCGGGGCCGACTGGTGTGAGTGAAAGGGATCTAGGAGCCATCGTTTCTAAAGTCACTGGAGTCCGACCCTTATTTAGGGGGCTGCCAGCGAAGGAATCGATCTTACAATCGATTCGGCACGGCCTGATTTACCATTGATACATGGGCGGAATTCGTACAGTGAAATAGGATTTCTGACATTTCATTTTTTTATTCCAATTTGGAATCATGTCTTTCACATCATTTTATACTTATCTCGTCGTTCTTCGGAAACCTTACGGCATGTTTATTATCCTATTGCGGTTTCTCGTTTTTTTTATCAATCGAAAATACAAGCGAAATTTATTCCGTCTCATAACCAGGAGGAGAAAACACTTGAACATTTGAAAAGTCGATATTAATCATAAATATCGGCAAGAGTCGTATGGAGATCGGCTTCCTAAACAAACGAAAACGAGTCTCGACAGAACCAAAATCGAAATATCTAGAATAGATTCGCTGAGTAATTAACTGTCTCGTCATCCGGTGAAACCGATCGAAAAATACGAGGCACCGCTACAACCATCGCGGCACTAAAATCTCACCGTTTTACCTTTCAACTGCAGCTGTGCACGGCGGGAAAAAACGAAAGCCGAACAATACCTGTTATGGATTTAATTTTGAATCCCGTCGAACCGTATACCGTGCAATGTTGGACAGTTAAACCAAACGGGGGGAAACAGAGACGAAAAAGGGTGGGTGGGGGGAAAACTTTCATAATCGCAATTCGCTTTATCGGGCTTTAAAACTTTCAAAGTTGATTCTGGATTATGGAAGCCCGACAAAAGCTCATGGAGAGAGAAACAGATCTCCTTCGTTGCCAGTGGGATTTTCGGCCAAGATGTGATCGTAGGTTGACGATCCTGATGAAAATTTTCGGAGAAAAGAGTGTTGATTGGCCGGCCGCGAAAACAATTGCGCTCTATAATATTTTGTAGCAAAATTCATGAGGTATTTACATGCCAAAACCAAGCATGCACTATGCTGTAATTGTTTGACAGAATGAAATATATTACAAAATTATTTTAATTTTGTCTTAAGGTAGACTTCAATAAAAATAAAATGATGACTGTAATGTAAAAAAATAAAGTGCGCATTAATCTGAAAAAGGTTGTGGATTTATTGTGCAAACTTTAGGCAAAATAAAAAATGAATGATTAAATTAATAACGTTATGACGTTGGACGGTGTTCATTTTCTAGTATTATTTACACGTTTATACATATCTGTATGTATTTTGTTTTAAGATGTACTGATTTTAATAAAATATTAGTAAATAAAGAAGTTCTTATTCGACGTAAAAATGAAACGTTCAAAGTTTGGATAATTTATAAAATATCAAATATGTATAGAAAAATATAAATAAGAGTTCCAGCATAAGTACTTCCTCCAGCAGCTTGAGGAAGATCAAAGAAAAACTTTTCCCAGTAGAGATGTAAGTAATGACTACTAACTTTACTAAATTAATAATTAAATAAAAGACGAAAATGTAAACTACATTTAATTACAGCAAATTTCATGTAACCTTTACATTACATTTATAAACAAACATTTTCATGCGATAATTATTGTTGGATTCATTTAATTTTAAATATATTGCGCAAATTAATACAAAGTTAATTAATACAAAGATTTTCTCTCCGTTACATTGCACTTTAGTTGAATTAGTAGAATATATGAAGAATTCTACATTATATTCTACTGTATGGTTTGCACATTTTGTAAAAGATCCCTAGTAGCACAAAAATATTGGATAAATATTTTTTTCCAATATTGAGAAAATATTTTTTAAGCCACACTTTTTAAGATTGAAGAAATATTCGATCTGAATATTGTACACATGTACAAGAAATATAAAATAAATATTTAGAAAACATGAGCTAAATATTCATAGAACATAAAATAGATATTTGAAAAATATAAGCTAAATATTCAGAAAACATAAAATAGATATTAAAAAAATGTTAGGTAGATATTTAAAAGATGTAAAAAAAATATTTAAATGATATTGAATCAATACTTCAAATCTAAAAAAAAGTTAAAAAATATAACATTCGAAATTGTACGGCGTTGTTGAGTTTACTACAATATTGTGTACCTTATTATACACTACTTACTACTCCCCTTAAACAATTTTTCAATCTGAGAAATTTTTATTGGTGTTGACCGGATTCGAACTCGGGATTCATGGATTACTGGCCAACCTACTTCCCCAAAGAACTAAAACATGTTACATGATATAACTAACCAGTTACATAATATAATTATTCAGCAAAGACACAATTTTATTACAGAAATAATGTTTTAACTAAAAGTGAAATATAGTATATTATTAACAAAAAAAGAGAATGCACATATATTTTTCTAAATACTTTTATTATACATAAATTTGCACGCAGAAGGTTTTTTCGTGTACCGATCGCTAGCCGCCTTCTTTTGTAGATACCGAGGTTTATTGCATCGGTATTAATAATCTAGCCTCGATAATCCCTTGACCGGGACCTGAGGACCGCGCGCTCGACGTCTCTTGCAAGGAGGGTTTTACGACGGAACAGGAGTCCCGCGCGGCGACTCGCGTCGTAAGACTAATTGTTATCGACATTCATTTATATTCATGAATTATTGCCTTGTTGCTAAAGAACGCAATCGGTCAATTGTTAATTATTATTTCGTCACGCAATGATTCGCCATCTATACATTCCAATCAATATTTCAGTCGATATATTGAAAAGAGAGTATAAACAAATATTTTATATCTAATATAAATCAAATAATTTTTTCTAATATAAAATGAATATTTATTTTCCTCTTAGAAAAAAATATTTTGTTTAAAATATTGAATGAATATTTATTTTACATTAGTGAATAAATATTTTGCTGTGACATCTAATAAATATTCCATACATATTCGAAAAAAATATTTCTTCCTGAATCTAGAATACATATTGTATGTATATTTAAATATTAAAAAGAGATTGAATCTCTTTTTAATATTGGATAAATATGTATTCAATATTTTGTGCTACTAGGGTTGTTCTGTTATAAATTGTATTTGCTTTCGTTCACGAACGGAACTTGTCGCGATTAAATTATATCATTCAATTAATTATTACACAATGCAGTGAAATACGAATTTCCCTCGCAGAGTAGTGTACGCCCCATTTACCTGTGCTTCCTTGCATAGAGATTCGTCTGAAACTAGAAAATGTGTCCCTTAATGTTATTTACGGCCTCATAGGTGCGTTGAGCATTCGTGTACTTGCGCACCCTCGCGTTTAATAGGTTAATTTAGAGATTCGCGTCCCTATGACTCAATTGCACGCAAGTTTGGGCTACAGTCTGATCAGCAGGAATTTCGCTAAGAAAATATGGCGACTTTCAGTACTGTTGGATCCGTTCGAACTTATTGTTAGATTTCCATTCCTGTCGGCCACATGGTCGTCTTTTGTGTGGGTTGCCTGCGACAATTTTCGGGGAAACAGTTATACGTAGTTATAGTTTCGCGTTCAATCATTTACAATTTACTACCATGGGCGAATACATGACAGTCAATTCTGTGGTATCATGCTGAGAAAGGAAGCGCAAAAAAGCGTCGATCACGTCACGGAAGCTAATATCTAGAAAAGGCTTCAACAAAGCTGAAATAAAAATTCGATATTTTACAACCGACAGATTTTGTTGAAAATCCATTGACCGTGCTAACTATAGTTACTTTATAAAATTCGGTATGACATAAAGGAATCATATTAAACTCATTTCATTCAAACCCATTATTTTATGTATCCAAAAAGCAGTTCCAATCCTAATAATTAACATCATATAATGCATGCTGTATTCGCCATTGATTTTCGTTAAAACTTCTAAATGTCTTGATAAAGAAAAATATCGCCGCATCTATTTTTACGCAAATCCAACAAATTAATACGATCTATACTACTCCAAGTACGCAATTGTCGTAATTCTACAGAAGCTTAACGGAAACCAGGAATATCCCCTCGGCTGGGAACAATGGTCGCGGCAAAATTACTGCTTTCAAGAAATATATCGCAATAAACAACCAGCAATGCTGTCTAACGCGCATTCTTCGGATTCCCGAAATTGCAATTCCATGATAGGATTTCGGGCGTTTTCGTCGACCGGTTGGTAAACTGGGTTCGGAAATACGCGAACCAAGGTTTGGGGTTGTATTGATCGCAGCCGGCTGCGCGGGGTAGTGACTGAAACAGTGGATACCTCTAGTCACCGAACTTATTACATTGTAAACGAAATTCGAACGGTATTCATGCACCAGCTATTCCATTTTTATAATTGCACTTCGATTCTTCCTTCGGCACGATTGAAAGTAACAACAAAATTACACATTCCACGACTGAGAAGGAAGAGACACGCACAGCTTTCGATTTAACGCTGCGGAAGATAACGTCGCAGTTGCAACACGAAGTGTCTCCAGGTGTAAAAATGTAACCTGATTCGAGATTGAGCAATAACGCTGGCGAAACGAACGGCAGAAGCGTATGCCAGTTGCATATCGCGTAGCAATCTCGCAATAGGATTAAGCAATCTGTAACAGTTTTGCCTTGATCGTGTATGTTCACGGGAGCTGTTGTAATCGAATTAAAACGCACGATCGCGATGGACGCGGAACAGAGAGGAAAGAAAGGACGCGGCGGGCAATAGAGAAATACGGTGCCGATGAAAGATTACACGTTCCATGATAGCTCGGTGAGGGTCGAAATAGGGAAGGCGGGTGGCACGATAACCCACGATTACCAGAAACGCGAGGGTGGCAAAGAATCGGATCGATGTCCATCGGTTAAGCCAATTAATTTGCCAAGTTCGCACAAGATTGCTTCATTAGGATTACATCGTTGCATTGGTGGGAAAGGCGGACATTAACGGAAACGCCAGGTGAGAGTTTCTTAAGTAATGTTTTCCATTATGATGATGAAAGGCCGATGGTTTCCTTAAATACATTTTTCTAAGGAATCGTTGGATATGTTCGTAAATATTCTAAATATCCTGTAGATATGTTACAAATTGAATCAATGTCTATTTTGTTAGTTTGCAACAATCTGTTTAAAGTTCTTGTGAAACTTTTATTAAACAACCGTTTCTACTCGAATTATACGATTAAGAAAATTCGTAGGTTAAACGTACACGAAATAAGACGAACAATCATTTATTCTGAACAAGTATTGAGAGAATTGGAAATAAGATGGAAGAAAGTACAAATGCATGGTCGGTTTATAATTATTATTATTTCTAGCGTTCTTTATTTGTTGCAGGCTTGTAGAGTGTCGGATATTTTACACTGCTCTATAGGTAGCAGAAACATGACTGCAAGTTGAAACAAGGAAGGAAATGCAATAGAAAGAAGAAGTGAGAGACTGAATCGACAGGATTGCAGCTTGGTGCATTGCCTGCAGTGCAGATAAGGGCCACTGGTCCCTTGAGAGTCCAGTGTCTCCACATACACCTAGAATTTTGCTCACAGCTAATAAAACAATAATGTACTGTGCTCGTTATGTCCAATTTATATACTGTTAATAATAATAGTAATAAATTATAGTTTCCATATTTGAACATAGAGTAAGGTATGAATTTATAATGCTTTTCAATGTACAAAATGCTTTTAACATATTTCATTCATTTATAATATTCATATACATTTTAAGAATGCAAATGAATTTCGCAATAATCGTGAATAACAGCATTTAAAACTTGAATAACCATAACATTTCAATTTCAACCATCTCCTGGATTAACATGCGAATAAATCTGGGAAACAATATCGATAATGTGTAATTTACTCGGAATAGTGAAATAAGTTCATTTCATCTCAATATTCGTAACGTATGCAGCCAGTTAGGATTGCATCGTATAAATTAATTTCCATTTTCCATTTGGATTTTCCATGTAAAAAATCAATAAAAACAAATGATAAATACATTTCGAATTGCGTTAAACGCGTTTTGCTCCAGAACATATTTCTATGTTACACGTAAACGTATTTTACCGAATTTCAAGCTACATTATACCACGCTCAAATTTTCGCACGATATTCGAGATTTCGTTGCGGAAAAATATGTGTCCCGTCTCGGACAGTCAGGAATTTAAACAACGTAGTTTAGACTTAAATTCTTATACATTCATATGGGTATATTTGCTAAGGCTTCCCTACTGTTACTGCAATGTACAACATAGTACAATACGATACATCAATGAAAACTAAGTGATATACTGTATGGCATCACCAATTACAACTGCGTAACAAGATACTTGGTAATGGCTTCACCATTAATAATTTATATTCGAAGGCGAAAATGAACAAGATACACAATTACTCTCAAACGTTCGAAAATATTTGGTTATCAAACAGAACGTTTTATCATTAACACGGCCGCTTCAGAACGCGCACCTTCGTCAAATAATAACAATCGCCCTGAAAATCAACCCGAGAAATTTCTCGTTTACCGCACACACGTAGCTAATTAATACTAATTTAATTCCGCGCCAGAAAATCAATTCGGAATCTCATATTACTTCCGACGGTTCATCAGATGGCGGCTCGCTCATGAGCCATGAACATTTTTACCTATCCGGCCGGTGAAAATACTCAAGGAAAATTCCAGAGGCCTTTAATTCAGCTTTTATCGTGATCTTTCGCTGATACGTGATCGCCGACATGGATTTACCGCAATCGTTTACCTTTTCTGCCCCGGGGCAGAGGCAACCGGATGGCGTAGCCAAGGTACAAGCAATTGTAAGCTTTACAACATCAGAGCAGTTACTTTTACTACCACGGTCAACGTACGGTTGATTGCAGCATTACGGAAGGTGGTTTAAACGAGCACCACGGTTCGCCGTGTCGCGCAACATTCCTTTGGCTAAAAGAGGAAGCAACGAAAGCGGAAGCGATGTCACCAACGGAGAGGTGGTGTGCACCAATGTTACCGGTGTGCCGCGACTCCGAAATAATGGCTCCTTTGAAACACGATTGCCTTTTCCCTTTAACGACGCCTACGTGTCAATGGGCCGGTCACGCTGCACCTGAGTCCGCTCCACGATTACGACCACTCGCCTGTGTACATCGGTATGCTTGACAACGGCGAACATGTACGTTACCCGTGCCGTTATAGACGGTGTAGTACACAGACACACGTAAGTGCGCGATAGATGTGCACGGCAGCGTCGATTTGATCGAGATCAGAGCCTCGGACGGGCAACACTGCAGGTTAATCAAGAAGAACAAAAATTCAGATCGCCAGGCGCGTGGGAATCTTTTATGACAGAGGGGTCGGATGAGTTGGGGAGGAGGGGGTGTGGTAGAAAATTCAAGAATAAAGTACTCATAGAACGTGGCCATTGAGAATGCAAAGGAATTGCAGTTCGAGAGATATCCCATACGAGATCTTGCCTGCTGCGGCATGCACCGCTGCAGAAATTGAACTTGGCTACTTCAAGGGTAGATACATCCCCTTCATTGGTCGAAATAGATGCTTCCGTACATGGGATAGAAGGGAACAATACGGAGAGTTGTATTGGCGAGATTGTAGGATCTTGTGGAGTTACATAGCTATTTTCCTACAGACATGGTATTACTCGTGACAAAACAAATTGGTTCAGGTATTTCTAACTATTATTTCCGAGATTTTTTAGATTAATTTGGCATTTCATTGATAACAATTTATTAAAGCGTCCATAGCACCTACTATATTTTCTTCCAAATGAAACTGCACTTTTCTCAATTCATGTTTCAGCGGTACACGAATGCACTAGTGATTTAATATCTGAGATTTCATAAACGCACGCCAGGAAATATTTCTTTTACTAGCGGCGAAGAAAATTTGCAACAACGAGGTTCGCGCCGATTATTCGCTTATTCGCGAACGACTGCAGGCAGTATTAAGTATAAAGTAGGAACGACGCGAGAAACTGGAAGTAGTCTAAAACTCGATACATCCGGCAAGTGGCGTGTAATAGCGGACAGAAGTTTCGTTCGAGTAATACGTATCCTCTCTTAGGAATAAATACAAAATCTGTACCTTGGGTATTAATAGGTTCCGTCGATCTCTCACCGCACTGCTGCGTTCTCCTTTCCTCCACCTTCCGCCCGGTGTTAGAGGAAGAAAACAAAGCAAATAGCTGGGACGCTCATATGCAAAAAGCAGAACAGTGTCTGGACTAACGGGGGAACATTAAAATGGGTAGGGTGGAGCCGCGACACGGAATGAATATTTAAGGGAAACCTCAGTTCCAGAGTAACCCATGCAAGGACCAAGGACATCGTGGTTTGCACGTGAGGTGGATGGCGTGGGTAGAGAAGGCGGTGGAAGAAAGCGGTCGTGCTTTGGTTACGTACAATTTTCATGCTCGCCGGACGTTGGGTTCTACGTCGTACCCACCACCGTCGTTTCACCGCCGCTGGTCACGGCGAACCACGTGCACTCGGCGTTTTGTGTTAATCGACTAAGCTCCCAGAATAGCAGGGGAGAAAGTTCCAAGTCGATCCATTCCCATCGCGTTGCAACTTTTCCACCCCACGCGATCGTGAACGCGTTCCATCCTTATCAAGTTTCCCCGATGTGATATATGTAGAATCATTTCTACAGGGCCGCGTACGCGACTATAAAGCGACGAGGGTGCGTGAAAGTTATCGAGACCTGTCGGGAATACATGTCCTGTACATATCCTTAAGTTGCCCCACTTTTGGTGTGTCTCGGTGGACAACGTGACAATCCGTAACGTATGCCCACTGTGCTGAGACGTATTGCCGCAGTGGGAAAACTGAATGTCGTTTGAGTTTGTCTTGTTCCTGACACGTGGAATGTATGACTCAATTTAAGAAAAGGAATTTCAAGTATTTGTGCTTTCTAACTGATACGAACAGGTTCAACGTTGTTATGAACCAGAAGTACGTGTACGTTATTTTATAAAGGCAGGCGGATGCACGTTTGTGATAAATTACACTGGGTATAATTTTCCCGTACAAAGGCTTTTGCGTATCGATTACGTCGATATTATCGTGTATGACGCATTAATCGTAAAGGTTTGCATTGTTGTAGCAAAACAGGATGATCGCAATTTAATTTTGTAATGTCTGCAAATATAATTATCCTAGTCGATTGTTAATTCAGAATCTTGCTTTATGCAATCTGCGTTAATTATGCGACACATATGTACAAGTGTTCTTATAACTGTATTCCTAATAACTCCTATCAGCGCTATTCTTGTATAGAAAATTATCTACTCTCTCACATTCTTGGTCTCATCCCCAATCTTTTTACTTATTTGTGGTATTGTTATGCAGTTAGATGGGTAAAGACGGAAGAAAAATAATATTTGTTGAATATAAATATGCGTAAAATCCTGATTTTATATTATATTGCATTTAATATGAACTTATTTGTTTAATTAATTCAGAAATTATACCAGTTATTCTTCCTCTGGCGAAATTTCTTCTTCACTATAAAAACAAACATCCGCACAGTTCCGGAACCAATTTTTGTCGTATTGTAAACATATTCATGTTTACCAAGTGTATCGACGTAAAAAAGAAAACTAAATTTCAAATATTAACAATCACGAAAATGTATATAATAAAAAAATAAAAACTGTTAGAAAGTACAAAGTCTACTTAACCGTTTTAGCGTCACGCAGCGCGATCGCGCTGTTCACGTACTGTGCTAAAATGGGCCGCGATGTTTGGTCACGATTGCCAATTCGCAACGCGCTCGGTTCCGAATGTAATTCGTCGCGAAGCGCACTCGCGTCGATCGACATTGCTCGCAGACAAATGAACGAAGCGCTATCGCGCTGCATGGCATAATCCAACACGTATTTTTGACAAAATGATTTTGCATAAATTTGTTTTCGCAAAACGTGAGTTGACGTGAAATTGTTCAAAGAGTCGAGATCTAGAGCGGTTTTTCGATACTTTATCAAGAACATACAAAAATTATTCAAGCAAATATAGAAATGGGTACCCGGTTGCTAACATAAGTGTTAACTGAAAAGATCTCGTGTCTTAAAAATTTACGTACCTGCTTTCGAACATAAAAAAAACCTAAAAACTTGTAGTGTACAATACAGTGTTGAAGCTTGTAGTGTAAACGAAACCCTTAACTTTGGACAAAGCCCAGGATTTCATGAGTGCACAAATGACAACAAAAACAGTACATTGATCCTTGCATATTCCACTATCTTGGTTAATAACAGTTTCACAGCTTGGAAATGTCTCAGATGTTTTTCAAAATCTTGTGTGCGCTAAAATGGGAGATATGAGCACAGACTATATTTTTCTTTTTCGCCGTAAAGACCCTCGAGTTTCAGGGTTGAAAGTTGGTTCAAATTAGTTTTTTTGTAAGCTATCGAATGATACCCCACAAGTCGAATTTCGTTTGGAGGCACATTTCACGCCCTCTTCCAGCTATAGACTTTAGAGGTCTTCTTTTGGCCAGCTAGATCGGGCCAATGCTATAATTATTATCTAAGAAATATAAACTACAGTAGTACGAATCAACGTATTACGAACAAGAATGCTACAAGAGAACGTCCATTCTCTCAAGAATCGAACATTGTCGCACACGTTGCAGCGAATCAAAACTGAAAGCCGTTATCCTGCTTTCATGTTTATGCATACCTCCTCGGGATTCTCATCCAGGGAGACGTAAACGTAATTTAAATAACGGGGCCAAGTACGGACGCACATGCTCGTGAACGCAATTAAAAGCGGCGCTGGCGTTCTTCGAGAGCTTGTACACCATGATTCCCGCGGAAAATTCGCGCGCTCTCCCCTTATGCATTATTTCCGCGCCGCACAACAACGCTTCCCCCCTTTTCAGGCGGAAATGGAATTCATTGGCGTTCCAACTTTCAGGAATTCATGCCGGCAGCCGGTGCCCGCGATATCGGGCCAATATTGCCGATCATTCCGCGGAAATTAATGCAACGTTATCGTCCCGTGATAATGGTAATGAGCGCGCTTTATATCTCCGTGGCATTCGCAAACGCGAGGAAAAGCTAGACGGCAATTGCACCTCGAAATGGCCACGCCGATTACGCTTGGAAATGCCAAGCACTTTCTGAACGCGTAACACGAGGCAAGCGTAGCGTCGTCGTAACGGCAGCGCACGTACGCCCGTTACCCCGTGGAAAATTGCACATGTAAATCGCGATCCTTTTTCCTGGGCAACGCGACTGCTATGGCCGCTGTTTTCTGCAACGGCCTTCTTTCAATTGGGCCGTGCAATCTCCCGCTATCAAAATGACTGTTTAAGCGGAAGAAAGTTCGACGATGACACGAAATGGCCGCAGTTCGTGGAGTTTTCTTTTTGGTTTTCACTGCGGTGCATCTTGAGGGGGTGTAGCATTGTGTGAATAAGGGGCAACGAGAAGGACCACGGGGATTGTGATGCTTTTAGCGCGCATGGTGTAATGTTCTCAAGATTGTACGTTTGATAGGCATTGAATTGATGCAGTGGCGTGCCAGTAATATGAATTGAGTAGCTTTTTTATGTTAGAAAAGAAAAGAATTAGAAGAAAGCGTGGAAAAATAATTTCTTTGCGTATGAAAGTCCTCCCTTTGCCGAGGAAAGATTGTCGAGGGAAAGGAGAATCTTAAAAATTATATATATAACACGTGAGTTAAAAAATTATTTATTATATAATATGTATTGGTTGTTTTTCACAAGCAACTTCTTGCACGATATAACAGGGTTTCGTTTAAAAAATAAATTGTTGTGCAAAACACTTAAATTACGAAGGTGTTATGGTTCGAAGTCGAATCAAGCGACACACAAATTCTCGTCGTGGAACATAATTTAATGTGGGTTGTCTATATCTATCAGGAGCTTCCGAAAACATTACGCGTAGGCGTACAATATTCCATCAAAAGAGTTGATTCAGGTAGAGAAAAGTCGAAGAAGGTAAAGATTTCACCCGGTGAAAAGCCAGTGAGATTAAAAGAGGTAAAGGTAGAGAAAGCTCAAGAAACGAATAAGTAGAGAAAGACTAAGATGAAGGAAAAAGCACTGGGCGAAAGAGCCCATACATGGTTGCAAATGAGGCCACAGATGCACAGAGTGATAGCGGATGATGGAAAGTAGTTCGTGAAAAGAGCCATCACGGTGCCTATTCACAATAGCGGAGACCGGCGAAGCTGATGCATAAAGAAGCCGCTACTTATGGCGAATAAATATTTTGCCGGCGGGTGAAAATACACGTAGACACTAGAAGGAAATACCAAACGTTTCAGTTCACGTATCTGTCGCGTTTAAATTTGAAACATTAAGATGGAGTGAAATATCGTGAAAATTAAAAAATTGAAATGGATAGACTGATCATATTACACATTGCTACTTCGGGGGAATGAATTTATTATTTAAGAAGCGACAAAGGTAAATTATTACATGACGAAAAACTGTCGCAAAGATTTACGTGTACACGAGTCTTTGATATTGCATGATTTCTTCAAACTTTGCAACTAATGTAGGGGAGACCGGGGCTAAAAGTTCCGATTTTGAGAAAACATAAAAAATTACCCTAAAATAATGTACATATTCTCTACACTATAGACTAATTTGTTGTTAAATTTATTATATTTTAAGGTTTTAAGCTTATATTTAATTTATTGTAATAGGTTTTTCAAAGAAATTTATTTATTTGTGGCTGTTCGAGACGGAACATCTTGCCCCTTCGCGGGGCTAGTTGTTCCCGCCTTGGGGTAAGTTGTGAGTAAGAAATAGCAGTTGCCTTTGAATGAAATAAAACACAATTTTATTAATAATGTTTTTTTATTAAGGTTCGCGGCAGGGCAAGTTGTTACGGTCACAACGTGCCCCGCTTGACTCATGTGGCAATTTATGAGAATATTTTGTTTATATATTGAAATAGTCTAATAAACACTATTACAACATATTCTTAAATGTCGTTTGATCCATAAGAACGAAACAGTCAATCATGTCGACATTAAATAATCGATATAGACCAAAAAATAATGATGGGAAAATATTTACTTACTTGGTACGTGGCTAGGTCTTTGTTTAAAACCATATAAGTAATTCGATATTCTTGGCGATATTGAAATAGATGGCACCTTAGTGTGATTGACTCACGCGGTGAAAAGAATTTAAAGATCAACGCTATCTCTTTTTATTTTGAAAATATAACCATCGGAACAACTTACCCCCGGAACATCTAGACCCGGTCTCCCCTACTGGGACTAATAGCTTGATATAAATCTGTTTTACTATTAATATTTTATAAAATAAAATATTTGTTATTCGAATGAGAAAACATTGATAAGAATAGCTTCCGTATTCTATTATAAAACACAGCAAACTGCATAATATTTCATTAAAAGTGTATTCGCAAAAAAAAACAATTTTCCAAAGGATCTTAGACAATAATCGCCGAAGTACACATGTATAGGAAGCTTTGTATTACACGTTCCATCGTGTTATAGAACGTCCAGTCGCTAACAATCCTTCCTAGATTAGCAATGAGGAAAAGGGGTGAATTCGAGGATTTGCTGTTCGAGTAATTGAAAGCTGGCGTGAGCCTCAAGGCGCAGAGCGTTTAATAGCCAAAGTTAGTCGCGTTTCTATGCAAATTAAATGCTTATAGCTATCGAGAGGTGGGCTCTGTAGGAGGGCGACGATGGTGGTAGTAGTCGTTACCCCTTGTTGTTTATCTACGGGGGAGGTTCTTGGTCGACTCGTAACGCAAGTAGTTAGTGCCTGTGGGCTGCGACGAACGGCCAACGTGTGTGGAATAACGATAAGCTTCTAATGCCGCCGAACAGGGACCATATTTATGTGTCTCGCATGTACCGCGTTTTTCTTCGCCCGTTATTGCCACTGCAAGCGATCCACAGTTTTCGGAGTCCTCGGTCGCCACTTTAACATGCATGTCACAGTCTTGGAGATATCGAATAGAATCTGACAAACTGGGATCAGCCCGGATAGAAGGCTCGCGTGTATGCGTGGTTTGTACGTCATATTTTATTAACACGCACGGATGGACTTGGCCTTCTTCGCAGGGGCAACGAAAAAAATTCTATTGCGAAGCTGGTCACAGATTTTTCTTGCAATAAGGCCTTCGTACGTGCCAGTGGAATCGCTCAAGAATAAATAAATGGTAATCGTACGGCAGGACCGTTGGTTTTCCGTAGCAAGAAGATAGAGCGAAACACGCCTCCTCGATTATTGTTTCCCGCGCAGAAAAAGATTTCTATAGGAAATTTACATTTGAATAATGTTTAGCATTTAAAGTCTCCGATTGTCTGAATCATTGTGGGTCATCGAAATATCGATATGAGAGGCTACGAGACACCGGTGAAACCATAACCGCATCTTGAAATACAGGCAAGCTTAAAACTCTGTATAGAAGCACATTTACCGGTAACTACAACCACATCTCGAGCGGCGTATTTTCCCGCGAAGAAATCGCCGCCTTAAAGCCATGTTGCGACGTACCGCGTGCCCATGCCTTTATCTGTAAATCCAAGAAAACCCTCGCGTTAGTCACGATTAACGCATGAACACCCCAGACACGCGTGTCACACGACACCGTAGAGTGAACGACAGCCGTGCAACGACGAAGAAGACACGAGAGAAAGGCGTAACCCCATCCGGCAGAGGGTCGTCTCGCGGAGACTGCTGTTTACACTTAACTTTATTGCTTTCCGGGCAAATGCGTGCAGCTGAGTCAGCTCGGAATTAAAACCCCTTTCGTGAGGTGCGGCTATCAGTCGCCGCTGATCAGCTCGGATGCGGAAGAGGAAAGGAAGAACGCTGTGGTGGGGTGAGAGTTCGCAAGAAAGGGGTGGCTTGGGTCGCAGACGCTTCCGCAGTCGCGAAGTAGCCCTTCGACCATACTGGCCACCGAGGACTCACGGTGAGTTGTTTAAGGATCATGGTTAGATATCGGCGGCCCTTCGAACACGCCTGGACAAGTAATATCCTTCTCTCGGCGGGCGGCAGGGATAACGATAAGGATCTCGTTCGGCAGAGTGGCATTCTCGCTGTTTCGATCGATATACGTCTCGACCACCGTCGACATCAGCCGGGGTAATAAGAAACATAATACGGGAGCAACAGCGGGGTCAGCGAGGAGTTGGACATTTGCGGTGCAAAGTATTACATACGTGTAGGTAGCGGGGATGCTGGCCGCGTCGGTCGGCGGCAGGAACTTCAGGAATTGTTAGAATCCAGAGTCGCGGCTGCTGGGAATGCACAGCGCCGGTGAACTGCCTTTTATATGCCCAATTCGCAGGCCATTACGACCGCTTTGCTGAAATTTCTGTTTGATGCGACGGAAATGCGTTAAGTAGACAGGGGACCCTCATCAACCGCGAATTTAACGTCGTTAAGCTTCCTTTACGTTTATGAAAGTAAATCGACGAAACGCGGACATACACGGGAGCAATTAAGTGTTGGGAAAGAGGATCGAGATAAATAACCTGCCCGAAGGTGATTCAATTTTAATCTTTAGGATATAATAACGGTATTACTATTAGGACAGTTGCAAGCAAAGCCTAAGCGTTACGAATGTAATTGGAAAATGTATACTTAACAGGGTATGAAACGTATTGAATATCTTTTGAATAATTGTGTTGCAATCTAGTGTTCTATCGAGGTTCCCACATGCTTGTATTATATTTGTTTAAGTATGGCTACTTTTAATATATTTAAAACATTTCTAACATTGTAAATAGTTATTATTTTGCAATGCATTACAATAAAGCTATCACGATATATTTTTTGCAGATTGTTTGCAAACTGCGTAGCAAACTAGATGCAAAAAAAATTGATTTCTATGTTTTCAAATTTTTCATACACAAGAGGGTAAACTGTTTTTTTGGCTCGTGTTTCGTTAAAAAGTTCTGGAATATCGGAGTTTGTTTTACATTTGGTATTATACTCGAAAGATCGATACAATAGAATATTGCCGGCAGACGTTGGGCACGTAGTAAAATGTTCTGGTAAAAACCAGGAAATCTGAACTAGAATCTGGAGGTTTATGTCAGCATGATTGCCGGCTTCGTCACGCCGATGATACGAAGGTGCAAAGCGGCCCTTCTATTATTGATAGCTTGCCGGCGGTAACGCGTACGTTTATACCATATTGCTGTAACTAGAGCGATAATCGTAGATGCGAATCTGTGAATCTCTCTGTAACATCGCCATTTCCACTGCTGATATACAGGCTTATGTCACTATAGGGAATCGTCGCACATAACAAATCAACTACGGCACTTGATATTCCTTTTTTTATTTCCAATTGCACGTTTCTACAAAGAACGAGATTATTTGAATTTTATCCAGGCGCAAATGGAGTGATATTTATTTAAACGAAGAAAACGTTATATATTGCACAGGTGGAAATTACCAGTACAGTAAATTGCTCATCTTGTATCGTCCTTCGCCTGTAATTGCGACAATTGTTAGGAGTCAAACACTTCTTGTTACGTAAAATCCATTGAAATCAAGATATATTTTAATTATGTTTAAATTATTAGTGATTTTACACGGCAGGCGAATACAACGTAACACAGAAAGTTACGTTTCCGGTAAAGTTGAATTTTAACTTCTGCAGCGTGTGCTCGCCTTTTATGCAATCATTCGGCAGATCAAACTTTCTTCAGCGGAAAAAAGTAATATCACGGTATACGGTATCTTTTGTACTTGAATTGTAAATTCTTGGAGAAAAATAAGCATTTTTCTCTCTCTGTGTTTCAATCCATATCATTCTTGCAGTTTTTTTTTATATCCGAGTGATATCCCTTGTATTTACTTCCGTTTCTCCCCTTAACTTTCCTCTCGGTTTTCATTCAAGGTAACTACATTTCTCGTGGCTCTGCTACTATTTATAGGCTTGTTCGTTAAATTCGTTACTGGACTGGCTGCGATTGAACATTAGATATTACATGAAATCCATTTACAGTATTAGTTTTCGTGTAAGAACCATATTATCATCTCACTTGAACTAATGAAGAAAAAAGTAAGCGCATTCTATCATCGTTCAATATTAATTCCCCTGGGCCTAAAGGATTAAAAGTGACAGAAAATTTGGTGAAAAATAAATTACAGTTATTGGCTATTAATACGTTAATCCTACGACCAGCAAAAGGAACACGTAAAATTACGGCTCGCTTATTTTAAACGCTCCTTTACCGCGCGTTTGTAATATACGTCCTTAATAAATATCCCTCTCCATAAATGCGGAAAATATGTTCCCAAGACCCTTTAGCGGCTGCAGGAGCACGTAAATTCGTGCCGACTAAAACCTTTACGGTCTACCTTTTCCTACACTTTCGCTTTCGCGAACGGCCTGTGCAATCGAATGCACGAACCCGTGTGGAATAGCGAAGAAATAAATTGGCAAAGGTGTGCGGTCGACGCAACAATGCAGCAGCCACACACGAAGAACGGAAATAGAACGGGAAGAAAGGAAAGAAATCGGCGGTGAAAAATAAAAGAGTAGCTGCAGGAGGGATCACGCGATCTGCGAAGAACGATCTATGAAACAGCCAAAGCCAAAAAAGCGATCGTTCCCTTTTCCTAACGCCCCCCGATGAAGCAATGGGGAATCTCATTTAAGCTTTTTATTGGCGCCCGATTAAATAGCATGCTTGTTCAAGACCGTTCGGTCGAACGTAATCGGGCATTTTATAAGAAGCTCCAACGGTGTTCGCCCTGCACGCGATAAACACTTTCTCCCACGAGCGGTCTTCCTTTTCAGTACCGTCGAGACTATCATTTCCAGACCGAATTCATCGTAAATCGAAGGGAGGCCGTGGCGGCGCGCCGACGATGCGACTGCAATTTTCCCCGGCTGCGTATCTAAATTGATATCGTTATCGAAATCATTATTCGTTGAGAATTTGATTTGCTGTTGCATTTGGGCCATCAGTAGTTATAATAACATTTTAGTGATCGTGTCGTGGGCTTGATTAATTAATGACGAATTAAATTATCATTGAAAAGAGTCAGATTGTAAAAATGCAAAAAACAATCGTGACGAAAAATATTACTGTTACTATTCGCATGCGTTATTTAGCATTGAAAGGGGCGAGTCGCAGAATAGGAGAAAGAGAGAGGGAGGTCAGAATGGATTGCGAGCAGTATATCGTGGATAATAAATATTTGTCATCAATATTATTATTGAGAGTAGGTATTGTCGCATTGGCAATATTTGAAGTATTAATAGAACAGGTTGACAAAATCATAAAATCCTGTTCTTTGTTTCTTTTCATAATTTAACCTCATATTATATAATGTTTATAGACACTCTGGTTTCAGGCGGTATCATAATAATGTTGGGCGAAAGCTATTCTTAATCAAATATTGGCAGTAAATATTAAACATTTGGAAGGACTGGTGAACAAAGTGGTCATTGGAATGACTTATAGGTATAAAGTATAAAATAAAAGCATTAAAAATGATATGATACATCATACAATATATGTATGATATATGATAGATTACGTTTTAGGAACACAAGCATGAGAATCAAAGCTTTGTAGAATACGCGCGAATAAAATTGTTGAAGCTGATTATTAAATTTTGAATAATATAGCTAAAATTGCCAAGTTCTAATAAATCTTATACACAAGTAATACCAAATCCGATTTCTAAAACCGATGATTTTTTTGTATTATATCATGACAGATGTTAACACATTGGCGACGGGGGATTTCGAATACGGTTCAAAAATGACGCGTTTTCGCGTCATCCGTCGCCAATGTGTTAAAATAAAAATTGCAGGACATTTCAGCAGTAAATTATAAAAAAACTACTATAAATGATATGAATATAAAGAACAGAAAATTATAAAATTAATCACTGTAATATTGTGTCTGTAATACAATGGAGTTTCATAACTCCTTAGATTGGAAATACTGATTTAATATGAATAAACCGTGACTGAAGAAAAAATCGATGTCCTTACTCCTCAACCTCATCTTGACCCTCCTTGGCAAGAAAGGGAATAATATTTTCTTTTTCCTCTCTACATGGATAGAAAGCAGCTTCAATTGATCAGTAAATATATACTAACTAAGTAACTGGAATACTACAAAGTCATCAAGGAATCCCCTTTTGTATGCAAATGCACACGAGTACAAGTGGTAACAAGGGGTGTGTAATGCGCCCTACCCTTTGTCGTCATCGTATCTTTTTTCCCTTGTTCGCCCTCTTCCGCCCTCTCGATCTCGTCATCCAATGGTTCGATTCAATTTACCTCGCGATAAAATCGTCCGTTTTTCTAAACGTCCGATTCGGCAAGGCTTCGTCAGGGACCTCGAGCCGGTCCCGTTGCAGATCCCCATGGAAAAAGAGTCTCAGTCTTTTGCGTTTAGAACGTCAAGTACTTTCCGTTATCCTTCGAATGATCTATTTTCCTAGATTCGATAATCGTATTTCTTTTTATTCGTAACGAAAGTAACGCCGAAGCAATGAGTCCTGAATGATGCAAGAAATTACTGCTAAACTAAATGACACTCGAATAATTCAACGAATTTCTAGAAAATTAGTAGCATTCTATTATAATGTATGCAATCTAACTGGAAAATAATATTATGAGAATATTCCACTGTACGATCAAATTAAAATCGAAATATAAAACAATAGGATATACATGTCATTCGTGGTATACACGACAGTTTTCATTGCATATTTGCCGAATATATGTAACTATATATATCTTTAATTGATCTATAAACATTTTAAACCCTTTATCTTGAAACGATTTAAAATACCCGTCACTAACCGTATGAAAATGATAAAAGTCATATAGCATACGTAAATCGCACAGAATTAAATATTTAGAATACGTAAATGAAAGCAGCGTGCACGTTTACCGTTATAAAACGTGGCGGCGCGAATCGATAGAATCGCTAAAAACTGTGTCGTCAAGCAGTGCAGAAAAACTGTATAGAGAGCGACAAGAAAAGATCTGTCAACAAATATAGCTTGCCTACCACCCCTTTCAGAGGCACAATCTTTTTTAATCCGTCTAAAAACATTGTATTGTTCAACCTAAAAACCGATGGCCATACGACTGAAGCTAAACATTCCAGAGAAATTGTTGCGTGGAATTGAATGACTTTTCTGAAAGATATTACAACTGCGAAAGCATTAAAAAACGGTACACAATTTTTAATTAAAGGGGGGGGGGTTATTTTAACGTGTATAAATGAACCAAAAGCTAATAATAATAATATTTGTACTACTATCTATTTAATGTAATTAAAAATAACATTCAATATTATTACATGCATTCATGAAAATATACATTCCATTGAATGATTTCACTTTAACCTTCGATAGGAAAGAAGTATGTCCACTTTGTCTGCATTCTGTCTGTGTATCGATCATCGTCGAGTGCTCGCGAAAAATAGGATAAATGTTCTGTCGACTTCATCGAGAGAATGTAAACCTAATTGATATCAATAAACGCTTTGCTGAAAGCGAATTTCGGAACAGCTGCAAAAAAGCAGTTTTATCACGCGTGGAGGGCCAGTTAATTTCAACGGTTGTTCATTTCAAAACAGTTTATATTACCCAATAGGAAAATGTAATAACTTGGCCTGTATGATACAATAAACGGCGCATCAACTATTTCGCAGGCAGAAACGAAATGAAATTTCACCAGGCGAGCTCGGAGTTAGAAACAGCAGACAGTCGTAACTTTTTAGAACATCGTGTCACCAGTTTTCCAACCAGATGTTCAACTTTCCCGCGTATTTCAAATCACTACGCTTTTCGAAACTTCCCAACATGAGATTCGATTCATGAAATTCAAGCATGCGAATTAATTAAAACTCGTTTCAATAATTTCATCATCAATAATTTTATCAGGAATTTCATAATTTCACCAACAGCATCCAGGGCAAAGGAGCAAACAAAATTGTGAATTGCGTTCATAAAAACACCCTTAAACAACATGTCCGTTCGACGATTTATAGCTCACCGACTGACGCATCAAAGGAAACTATCCGAAATGTACTTGATCCAATAGCTCTACAGTTATCGATAAGATCGTACCAATTAAAATTTGTTACACCACATTCGGGGAATCTCATAGCGTGGCCTGTCATCGAGAACGGGTCGCCGGTCATAAAATAAAGATTTGGCCAAGGGGATAGCTGGTGGCCTTTTTCCGAGGGGTTGCTTTACCCCACGGTAACCCAGCGGCGTGTGATCCACACTGGTGAGCACACACCGGCGTCGATACCCTGGCGTAGGGGCGGATCGGTCGTACTCTGCCTGAATGCTGATTCTCCACGGACGCATATATTACCAACGCGGATAAAAGATATTTGCATTTTGATGGACCTCGCCGAGTGCATCTGACATTTCATATGCATTCCGTTGTACGTATGTGTCGGCACACACACGAACTTGCGCAACAAACTGTGAAAAAAATCATCCTCTAAAAAATCATCCCTCTCCCGCTTCAACACGCGGGCATCGCAGAGATATTTGTATTTATTTCGCGGTTTCTCGGCGATCCTTTCGATGGCTATACGCTGACGATACTGTTCCCGGGTCGAAAATAGAACGCTGCTTAAAAAGTCTGGCTACTTGGAATGAACCGACAGGCTGGCGAAGGTGTACACAGGTTGGTTCACCGTGTGAAATCAGACTTACGTCGGTCGAGAACGGGAAGTCTTGTTTAACGAAGTTGCAAAGCATTTTCAGCCAGAAAAGAGAGCGTTGGGAAAAAAATACGAACAAGTTTTACGTAATATAATTCACGGAGCTTGCTACGGAGCGTCTAACGAACAAACTTACTGCATCTTAAGCTGTACGCGTTCCTTTTTACGTAGCAGTCTGACAATATTGAAAGGGGTATTACTTTAATGGAATTGAAAGAAATTAGAGAAGCGAACGTTTCTCTAGAAGCTTGTAAAGCGCGGAACCTGTATTGTTTATTGCATTGATTCACAGTATTTCCCTGCGTCGACGGGACGTGGTGCATGGTATATCACGCCGATGGGATTCGTTTCGTGCCCGTTCCGCTGATCGTCAACTTTTTCCATGCATGTATAAACACACAAGGATCATGCACAAATGTCACGACGACGAATGTCTGCTATGAGCATCCGGAATACGAATGTGGCCTAGATATTATCTATGGTCGACCATACAAAAAGCTTCCCAGCAAGTACACTGAAATTCAATTGTCAGAAACGTTGATATTAGATGAGCTGGAAAGTTAAATAAATTCTGGTCCATGTGTATCCAATGGTTCTCAAGTTCGGGGTAAATAGAAATTTAATTCGAATGAAATATAATCGGACGAATATTAAAAGAGAAAAATGCCTCACAAATTTTTCATTTTATTATTTCGTTTGTAACTCGTTCATTTCGATATCGCGAAGATAACCAGAGCTTCTAATGTTTTTGTCATACCAGCCCCCCCCTTCAAGTAATTAGAACAATTCTGTATTTTCCTCAATCAATCGTTAGAACTTATTGCCTTACTCACCGTTATAGTTCCACTTTTCTTCGCTCGCGATGACAATGCAACTTGCAGCCACCTCTCCAGTATTAATTAACGCTTCTGTGCGCTTGTTTTTATTTTCAGTCCCTTTCAAACGGAAAGTCTTATTCACTTCATGTCACGGTAATTGCTGTCACAGAACACCCTCACACAAACGTAGTTTTGTTTTCCTGACTTCCGACCAGCGAGCCTCGTTCGTAGTTACCATTTCTGTAAAGAAACAAGTGTCTTATTGTTAGTGTTACGGTGAAAATGGTTTTCTCGTTAAAAGGAATGAACAATAACGTTTGACCAAAATATCACAATACCGGCCGCCATATAAAGATACTTGGGTCGCATAACAGATACGGATACGCATATAGGACTAAATATTTTAATTACTACGCAGGTACAGTACACCGACAACTCACGACAACTCACCGACAACTAAATTCGAGTCGGTAACACGGAACGTCAGCCGCCGTTTATGAGCGGGCAACCCGCACAAATTCGAGCCGCAAAACAGGAAAATTGCCGCTTCGACACCTAGCGAGCGATCGTGGTTGAATACGGAGCAATGGTGGCGGCGGACGGAAGGAAAGTAGACGAAGACGAACGAGGGTCGAACAAGTTCGAGTAAAAGTTGCGATCCCGAGGGAATGCTTGAGAGGCTTTATAACTTCGACAATCTTAAATCGACAGAACTACCATGTCCAGCGGTGGTGAAGGGGGTCGGAGAAGGGGGTGGGGGGCGAATGAAACGTACGGAACGAGGGAGAGCAAAATGGTAAGGGCAGGCAGATAGTCGCGTAGCGGGTCGAGGGGTTGGGAACGAGAAAAGTAGCTACGTGTATTACCGTCGGTTATAGAAAGAGGGGCGACACGGCGACTACGCTTTGACACTGTCCATTGTCTTTCTTCGTGAGTTCCCGTGCCCTCCAGTGAACCGATTCCATACTCATAAGGGATTCTGCGTATTGGTGGGGAAGAAGTAAAAGAGAATTTTAGATCGTTGTTTAACCGTTTGATAGATGTAGAAGTGATAGCCACTATATTTAAGTCTGCATTATAAAGCTGGTATTCTGTAAATTGCTTTCGGAAGAGGTTCATAATAGTGATAAAAGATTTATTTTCATTGACTGCACCCTCTGCTTGACATTTTCGGAAAATTGTGGCCCGTCGTATGATAACACACGATGTGTACAGTGCTCCATACATTTAGCATATTCCCTAGTTATAATTATTTCTAATTTGTACATTTACATGTCTACACACGTATGCTGATTTATAATTAATGCAAATTTGTAACGAACATTTATTCAACCGTCCCGGGAACTCGGAACACGAACTCTAAAAATATTCGCAGCCCATGGTGGAAAGTTGCTAATTGAAAGTACACAGTTCAACATGGAAATAATATGAAAAGATGAGTCGTGTCACAGGCGATGCACGTAATTGTATAACTTTTCTTAATGAACGCTCAAAAATATGACTTAATTCCATAGCGACTTAAGTCGTACCTATGCCGACGTAAATTAGTCAAATTCTACACGATCCCATCATTCACAGACAGGAACCCCGTTTGTCACAATGTAATACGAAAATCGAAACGTTGACGCCTTCATACTATTTTCCCTTCACCTATAGGATCATGTACCCACATCCCTCAAGAAGTTTGTCAGGCGTACGATTTGCAGACCGCAGCGTCGCGTCGTCTCGCGTCTTCGAGCCAGACACAACGCCATTAAAACCGTACGTGCGAGCACGCGCGTCCACGCGAAACGCTTCGAAATAATGAAGACTATAAGACGCGGCACGGCCACGCGGACCCAGAAGAACTAACTTTTTATCTGGCATACAGGCGCACGACCGACCGCGCACAATCACGTCCGAACGCTGTCTGCCAAAGGAATCGACAGGCCGCGTTAATTTAATGAAAAATTCACGATCTTGCGACGATCAACGTCGTCTGTCCGTGTCGTTTTCCCGCGACATTGGATGGAGGGGCGGCGAGGAGTGTCGAAAAAAAAGAAAAAGGAAGAAAAGGAACGTGTGAAATTAATGACGGCGTTCCGTCCCCCTGTCTTTGCGTCGTCTACCGCCCTCTCTCTTTGGGTGAACCCTCGGCCGGCATTCCGCCGAAGGCGCAACGTATCGGTAGACAAAGGGAGCTGTCTCGAATAACGTTAAAACAGTGCAAGCAACCGGTGTAGGTAACAATCGGAAGGAGAGAGCGTCGCGGGACTGCCGCCGGTCCCAGTGGGGGTGGAAAATACCTATGCACCCCCAGCACGCCCGCTTGTTCTCGCCTGTCTCGAATCGAAGAGTCGCGTCGGGGGTCGCGATGCGGCCTATCCACCCTTCAGCCGTTTCTTCGTTCCTGTCTCTCTCTTTCTCTCTCGCGAACCTCCACTGTCCCAAGCTCGTGCTTCTACCCCTCGAAAAAAAAACTCGGCTTGCATTTCAGTAAAGAGCCAACCCACCCGCGTGCATGAACAATGGGACGAGACGCCCCGCTAGACAGCCGACAACGCCCTTTCTTTTCGACACACGCGTGTCTGCGTTTATGCCAACGTGTACGTCGCCAACAGGGAATATACAGTGTCCTTTTTCCACCCCTCGACCCTGTACTTCCTCTTTTAGTCTCGCTCTCGCTCTCCCTCTCCCTGTCTCTCTCCTTCGTCCACCGTCGTATCACTTTCGGATATCTCGCTCTCTTCACGTATGTCTGACTTCTTTTTTAAGAGAGCCACGACGACGGAGAAGACGCGACGAAACGTCTCGCCCTTGCTTTCTACTTGCGCCGCGTGCTCTCTGGCATAGTAGCATGGAAAACAATTTTCTACTGTGCAGGACCGCCTGGAATTGCTTGCCACTCGTAAAATCGTATGCAAGTACAGTTTCGCCCGTGTAAATTACGTGAGACGTCGATTTCTCACTCAATTAGGATAGTCTTCAATGTCACGCGAGAATCATGGTCACCTAGCCGAAACGGCGAACGGGGGGTTTCAGTTGGTGAACCGGCAAGGCGGGTGGGCAAAAAAGAAATGAGATAAGCGCATCTATCCCTCCGGACCGTTCGTCGCGTTCACGCGGTTAAATTATTGCGCCAAACGGCTCGAATGAAATTTTTCAATGCCCGTATAATCCGCGGCACAGTTCGCGGAAACTGGTACTCGGCTCGATTCACTTTAGATTTCTTCGCGGCCGTTGTGTTCCCGCTTTAAAACATTTCTGACGCGTCGCGTCAAACGGTGGGAAGCACAAACGAGCGTTTACAAGTGCGACCGCAGTTTTCATCCGTCGTTTCAATAAAAATCGCGCCTGCGACCGTGCACCCACGGCCATTATTCAAATTATAAACTCGTCTAACAATGGGAACGTTACTCCCTCGCTCGCACGCTTCTTCCCTCCGTCCACTTCTCAAATTTCTGACTCGGGGAGAGGCCTTTATTCATCCTGTTGCTACGCCGAGACACAGCCGTGCTCCGTTCGAGGCTGCCGAGTACATTTACGAAAGTATCCGTATTCACACCTTCCGTATATGGCGGAGAGCAGCCACACGTGGAGACTACGAAACAGGAAGCTTCTGAATTCTTTTGTTTCCGAGACGCGGCGCGCCTTCCCGCCGGCCGTGTAACTGGTGCCTGCCTGCTTGGCTGCTGCTGCTCGTTAAAAAAGGAAAGGGGTTGGCTCGTTTGTCCGTGCTTTATTTTCATTTCATCCCCCCTCCCTTCCTGTTGTGGTCGCTTATTTTCTCGCGCCGTTCGAAAGTAATATGCTACCGCTTAGTAACAATATTATGCTTGGATGTCTGTACGGCCGACCGAAAAAGCATTCATATGGTGCATTATTTCGGCGCCACCAAAATGTTGGTCTTACCATAATTATCCCTGAAGCAGTGTACTTTATTTTGAAGTGTAATAGATGTGCGTCATATCTATGTACATTGTTTGAGGAATAACTGTCTTAACGCCAAAGTACTGAAGTTGCAAGTGACACTAATGCACTGTATGAACACTTTCTGGCCCACTGTGTGTTGTAGTCTGGTCTGATAACAGGATGAACGTAGGGAACGGGCCGCGGAAGGGTGCGTGCTAAGCAACCGCACCGGCCAGCTGGACGAAGAGGATTTCAGGCTGAAATTTTTCGTTCCACCCTGACGAAACAAAACTGTCGCCCGCCAGTTCTCCTCTTATCGCCACGCATGGCCGTCCACCACGCCACATTTCCCCGCTTTTCCTGTTCTGCGAATTTCGCTGGTTAAACGGTCTCTCGTTGAATGAAGTCTAGTCGGCTGGTGAGATTATTTCGTGCAGGGGCTGGACTCCCTCTCTCTCTGTGGACCTCTGACGATATCGTTCATAGAAATTTGAGGGAGCGAGGTTTTTGAATAGTTGGGAATTTAAGGCGAGTCTGTTGCTTAATATTTTGTGGAGGGGCTAGCGAATATTTTGCTTCGCGTTGTATTTGTCTAGGATGGAAGTTAGTATTTTTTATATTTCACAGTGAGAATTTCGTTTAAAGCTAAAATATTGATTTCTAATATTGAATGTACATAGAACGATGGAAACTTTTTTCCAGTCTTACTGGAAAAAACTTACATCGATCTAAACTTTGAACAGGAGATTAGAATTGAAATTATATATAAATTGCATTAATTTTAATTGCGGTATTTAATGTGAATAATTTTAAAAATCATATTATTAAAAGGGAATTTTGGACAAAGTCACTTCATTGTGTGGAATACATTTTGTTAAGTTTGACGAATAGTATAAAATAAAAGATTAATTTATTATATCAATCTAGACAATTTCATTATTTTCAGAAACTTCGAATTTTACAATACTTCATTTCAAATCTAACAGGTGCTATATAAAATATCGTTTAAAGCACTTCTGCGATCATTCTTCATGCTCTACTTACTTCCATCAGTTCTGAGGGAACTTCCATAACATTCAAGTTTATTTGAAATAACTTCACATCTGGATAAAGAAGAAGCACAGGTCTAGAAAATATGCGTTGATATTCATTGCGATTTAATTCCCCTCTGAGCAATCTTCCTTTACAGCCATCGATCACTCCACGATATTCGTCTCACGGTGAACCGAAACTCACTCACTCATCCACTGAGCGTAATAATAATTGCTCCGTAAAATTGGTTCAATGGAAGCTCGAAAAAAAAAACACGAGGAGAAGAAATATGGAAGGGAGTGCCTGAATGCGAATTCGAAGATCGAGTGGAAATCTTATAAGTACAACGAGTACGTATTCATCGTTTTCTTCCCAGAATATGCCATTCTCTCGCTTTATAAGCGCCACAGAAGAAGAGAAAGGATTTCCATTGTCGGCAGGTTGCACAATGTAAAGTAATGAGTTGCCTGATTCAACAAAACGGAAGTGAACGAACATGATGTACGAAGGGTAAATATGACCTCAAAGAATCATCCTTCTCCCCAATATAACACTATAAAATGCGTCATCTTATTTTGTCAATTATGAGTTCCCAAATATAACGCGGAATACATATTAAATATACAATAAGAGTACTATTAAAACAAATAAAACGACTGCAATGAAAAAATTTAGTATATTTCAGTTATAAATTTAATATATGTAAATCCGCAGTGATTTAATTAATATCTATAGGACCACCGATTCCAAGGGTAAAGATTTGTGGCTGCTTAAATAAAGTTAAGTACATAACAATATCAATTAACGCACGATATTAGCTAGATCGTAATAGCTTGCATTAAACATAGTACAAGAGGCATACGAAGCTACCGCGCCCACACAATAAGAAATTGCCAAAATTAGAATCGAAAGGATCAGTAGTTACTGACGTTTCTCAAACGGTGAACGCTCATGCAAAATATGTGAAAAGCACACACTTTTGATAAGACTAATATCACCGGACCTTCAACATTTTTGAAACCCCCGACATGAATTTTGTTTATAATCTACGCTGAATCTGTCACCTGTTTGGATCATCCACAATACAGAAATTGTTCGGAGGCTCGAAAATACGGAAATCAATTTATTCTACACAATTTTCAAAGTAATTACTCCTTTATGGATTTTCTAAGATTTTTTAATTAAAATTCCAAATCCGGATTCGTATAATCAGAGACGTGCTTAGTATCGTGTAGTTGCTATAATTGCAATATCTTTGGTATCGTCTGCCTTGCCGCTGACAGCTATAGTATCAGTTTCTGAAGCACCGAGTGTTTCTGATATCAGTTTCTACGTTTCTGGTGACCCCGATATCCACTTCCTTTAGTTCTGGTGTCCTCAATAGGAACTTCCGGGAACCCAGTATACTGGTATTGGCCCTTCTGATTCTGATATTGTCAGCATAACCCATTCTCTTGACCCTAGTGTTTTCGATATTGACTATTATGACATCGACGTCTTCAATTTTGACTCAGGCGAATCTAGAAACCTTGAATGTTGGCTTCTATGTCTCCATCGAACCCATTCAAATTGAGCTTTACTCATTTCTCATTTCAATATAAACAAAGAAGATATCTGAGTGTCTTCCTTTAACTGGGACGTCCTGAATATTTTATTTCATTTTATTTATTTTTGGCTTCGATATCTTCAAACTTCTGTTACGTAACTTACAATCCCGTGTATACTTTTCGATGGCCCGAAAGATATCGACATATTAATGATTCCGCCCTTGAACGCCATTGTTCGGAAGGATCTATCACCAGGGATTTGGTGCTTCTCTGCTAGGGTATCTCTGTAATACCCAAGCTACAGCACCCTTGCTTCACCCCCTGCTGCCCCTTAACAACAGTTCAATTAGTTCCGACTTAACGGCTTTCGGTTCCGGTGACTCGTGACCGGAATCTCAGACAATTATTCGCTGGGCGGGAACAGCGTAACGTGAATTTTTACCCTCACCTGATTAATCATACCTGTGTGGTAGACACATTTACCTCTACGTAAAATTATCTCTGATTTCCAACACCAATTTTAATGACTTCGCAGCGGCGCCGTGCCGTAGAAGTAATTCATGATAATATATTAATGTTGCACACAATTATAGAGCGTGAGATCTCACTACTTTTACCCAGATCATTCTTGACAATCCAGTTCGCCTAATAATTAAACAATTAGCAATAAGTCGATTAATACGAAACAGTTTGACGATCGTCGTAAGATCACTATGAAATCCTTCGGGAAAGAAGCAATAAACTGGATACGAGACAAGCGAACCAGCTTCCGATCTCCAGCCACAGAATCGAACGATTAAGCCGCACAGAAGTTTGCCTGCCCGCGGTCTCGAACGAATCGGTTGCACACAAAGTGCTGGGGAAGATCGAAGGCCAAGAAGAAGATCACGAAATCAAGCATCCCGGTAAAGACAGCGTGGGGGCGAGGCATCAATCGAAGGGGGCTTAATGTGTTTGCACGAGCACAAGTACCTATTCGGAAACGGCCAGGAAATGAAATACCGTCGCGTACGTAAACGAGCTGTCGGGGCTCTGGCAAGTAAATAACTAACTTTCTTGGCTCGGTGTAACGCCTTAAACTGTCACGGGGAGCGCTCGTTACGTGCACGATGCCCTCCGTTTCGCGACTCTGTCTCTTCGCACGAACGAGAAGGCTAATACTCTGATTACGGAGCGCCTACGACTTTGCTGATTAGAATCGTCGAGAAGTTATAATCGCCGGGTGATGTTTGCACAATCAGATTTACAAACAGCGGTAATTACTCGAGAGAGGGCAACTTGGAAATGCAACTCGTCGAGTTCCTTGAACGGCGGTGTTTTCGCATCGAAGCGAACATTTTTCGTAGACATTTCAACAGTGTTGGGTTATTGCAGCATTCGTGGTATGTGTTGATTCATTCTAATGTTGTAATTTCTTGTAGAAGAGTGCGTAAAGATGCTAGAATGCGATATTCAAGTGCATATAATACTGCATTTTTGTGTGAGACACAATCTCAGAAACAAGCTGTCGTTTCCTTCTCACATTGATCGATCGAATTTAAAAAATTGAAAGTATAACAGGTAATTATTTTCACACAAGGAGTTACACGGTATATACCATTAACACAGCCCAATCAAATAATTCATTAGAGTTTCATGCGTTACATCGTGCTATTTCTTAAACTGTTCAAGATAAGTGTTGACACTTTAAGAATATGGTGCCCAATATTGTTTTTGCGGAGACAATATCTTTCTCGCGATGAGTATTTTATAAAGAAACTTGAACGTCGTGGTGGGTGAAGAGGCAACGAGAAAAGGCAGCGCCAATAAAGAGACACGCCGACTCAAGCAAGACAAAGATTTATGACGGGAACGTGATCTTATTTTGCCTGAGGCTCTCCGAAAATAATCCGCAATGGGGAGAATGAAACGCGAGTGGGAAAGCTTGTTATCGTGCTTAATTAGTCGAAATCACGCGCGTGTCCATCGACCCAACGTAGGTATGATAATACAATAAACACTGCTCTTCAAGCTGGCAGAAAAAAAACCAATGTGGGAGTGTTGTTGCCGAAAAGATATTGGTTTAGCTATCGAAGAATTCTATGAAAAATTCACATTCATTGAATTTACCCATAGTTTCATTTCTATAATTTTAAAAATTATATCGGAAATTCAGCCGGTGTCAATCTCTCGATATATCGAAACGGAGGAGAATATTACGTATATTCACGGTCATCGGATTTGATTGAAACCGTTGCACGATGCACGCGAAAGTAAAGGCTTTCGATAACTGGAAAGTGATATTAATTATTCTTTTTGCGTGGCCCTCGGGCTCGTTTCTGAGGATTACATATAAACGGACATTATTGGGAGATTACCAGATTACGCATCAATAGCGAGTCCACAGCAAATCTATCAATGGTTGTAAACTCTACTTTATCAAGCAATAGCGTATTCAGAATCGCCAATTCGAGTTTAGTTGAAAGGATTAACGCGGGACTATTATAAATATCGCTTCAAATACAACACCATACAGATCGCTATGTAATCTAATGAATATCACACGATACTGATAATATTGGTAATGAAAATGTCTGCAAGCGCCTACAGCAATATATTAAACGATAAAACTGTCAAGAAAAACCAAAATATCTCTGCACCGGGGGAAGTGGTAATTGATCCATAAACAACCTTTTACAAACGATGAAATTTCCTTAAAGTAAAATTCTGCCCTCAGATCGGAAGATTTTCTCAGGCGTTTATGAGCAAACTTTCAAATGTCTCGAACTTTCATTCACAAACCAGTTACAAGTTAACAGCAGCTGAATGAATAGTAGCCAACAATAAAGTCTTTCGTATTTCTTCAGAGATATGTCGTTATTAAAAAATTATTCAACTGGTGACAATACTTTTTCTCGAAACTTCATCTTTAATGTAATGACAAAGATGACTTTTTTTATCCACTCTTTAAAACTTATTTTCGAGCAGCCAGCACTAATCCATTCTCGACGTTTCAGGAATCATAACTTTGAAACCCCTCTTAATTCGTGGACGCGGTCTCTATCTCGTCTACTGAACTCTTCTCCTCCGTCTTGAACGGATTATACGACGCTAAAAGTTTGGCCAATTCAATAAAAGAAATTGTCCGTCGTGTGGCAAGCGGATTTGTTAATTTAATGATTCTGCCTCGAGTGACGGTGGACGCTGAAAGTTTACCGGCCACGAGTTTTGCCGGTTCGGCATCGATAAGGACCAACGACTAAAATTGGATTCATAGTTTACAGACTGCATTTCCGAGGAAGTTAACTTTTCCATTTAGCGGTACCTCCTTTTCCTTTCACGGGATAACTCCTTTCTGAAAACATCAATCTTCTCAGAGTTCAACTTGCTTTTCCAACTGCTTAGAATTAACTTTGGAACACAAAGAGGAACGAAGGCAAATGTAACGTAAATAATGCGGTGTCAATGCTGTTTAACGAAGACTGAGTTAACCGTTGCAATTTATGCGAAGCTTGTCGTTGATCTACCAAATTTACTTCGAGTTGTTTTTGCACACGAGTTTGATCGAATTAAAAGAATGTTATTCTTAAATAATAATTATCGAATTCCGCAAATGATTTTCCAACTTAACGAAAATTAAACATATACGTCGATGATGAATGAATCCCCTAAAATATGAAACTTAACTTAAATCCTCCTTTAATAATCCCGTTGACCCGTGCCTTCGCCCTCCATAATACCTCTTACATAGAACGAAGAGGGCTCGCTTATAAAGATCAATCACCATCGACGAAAGATGCAGAAGGAAATCATTTCCCCTGCCATTAGTTGCAGTCGTCCCGCGATAGTAATCCACAAAGGGCCAAAAATTCTGTCCTTTTTTCAAGGGAGGAACGAGGGAGTAATCAAATGACAAGCGACAAGATGAAAGGATCCACGCATATCTGCTCCGTGACAAAGATAAAGAAGAGAATACGATAAAAGATTGAGCGTAGCACCAGTAGACACGTGAGATTGTAAGCATAAGAGGAGAGAAGATTGAACATAGACGAGTCTATGGTGAGTTGCGTCCATGGTGCGAGTGAAAGACAGGGGTGGAAGTGGAAAGTGTCGGAGGACGAGGTCTAGGAGGGCGGCTTATGGATTCCCCTCTTCTCCCTTCCGAACTTTCCCGTGGTAACCCTTCGTATAAAAGGTTGGGTGGTGTCAGGACAGTTAGGTCGTCGACGTGACCCGAGAGTTCTCCTGGAACAACCTCCATTTGTACGGGAAATTACATCCGGGTACGGAGAAAAAATATTTCCACGCGGGTCTCCACTTCGAAGCATCGGATAAGAAAGGTGTTGCAATATTAATAGTTGATAAGACGATGAACTTTTGCAAAGTATCTCATAGGCGCGCTACATATTGGTGTTCTCGTTTTTTCATAAAAAGTTGTTCACTGATGCAAACGGAATTCACAAATTTGCCGGATGGTGTTTACGTTCGATCTGATATAACAGAATATGCCGTATCAACGAAATGATTAAAAGAAAATATCCAGGTAAGTTTTCAAACGCAAGACAAATATTCACAAATATCGAGGGGTCGTATTCTACATTGCGTTCGAAATCACTAGAAGCAGGCTACACTATTTTGCAAAAGTTGTTCTGTTGTTCAAGTGGAACGTGGTGTAAACGTTTGTTATCTTCTTTGTAACGATACCGCTTTAGAATAAAATAAAATGAAGTCGTGGAAATTATGTCGTTAAATAAAACATGAGAATGAATGACAGCGAATGACTCTTGTGTCGAAGATTAAACTGGAAGTGCATTAGAGACAGTAGTATTCATTGAATATACTGAAACAGAACGTCCCGTTGTGTCACTGGATTATTGATCAAAACGAGAAGTGTTTGATTCTATTAAAGTATGTAGAACCGTGTCACGTACGAGGTTCTTGACGCCCTATATCGTCGCAATAACCCAGTGACACGTGATAAATGTTCATAACCATATGACGGAGCAATACAATTTAGTTCTTATTTGGGAATCATTAATATTTGCCCGTCATGATTAATTCAACACATTTGATGGTCGTTTGCTGGAAATTTCGCAGCCTATGTACGAATACTAGTGTTGTAATTGTTAACATTCTTAGCATTGCATAGAATAAGAATCATGTCGAAGCAGAATAAAAAATGTTAATTAAAATAAAAGGTAAATTTGATATTCAATTAACAGAAAATAAATAGAGTACAACATTAATTCATCTCGAATCTTATACATTTGCATATTTTAGTAAGCGTTCACGTTAGACTGCAATTTAACTACCACACAAAACTAAAACGTCAACTTGCGATAAAACAACTGCCTCCATATAAAACCAATCATTTTTCCATTACCTCCAGAAATAGCTAGGAGCAATTGGTTTCTCGTAAGCACAAATCTCTTCGAACTTCGTTGCACCTAGTGCTGCAATGTGTACATGGTCTCGTGAATCGCCTTACACACTTTTAACGAAGTTCAACAAGCACGAAAAACGGCGACGTGTATGGATATTACATCGTGATCGATGGTTACAGGGACTTCAAGGTGGTGTATAATATAAGCACGAATAGAATGGGGGCCGTGGCCTTCGAGATTTTCCGAACCAGGATACGGGTTCAACCCTTCGGCCCTTACAACCCCTGTGTACGCTTGTACAACCGATGTGATTTTATAATGACTGCCGTTAAGAGCTTTGCTCGCGACGAAAGTAGTAGCAAGGTAAACGCCGCTCTCGTGTAGCACGATTTATGAATGAAAGAGAAATATTGTCGGTATTTATAAAAACGACAAAAGTCCAGATAGGTCGGTTCGGTGAACATGGAACAATTATTTGCACGGGCAATACGTTAAACAAACACGGTTCTTCGGTAAACTTGGCTGCTCGTTGTTTGTTCGAAGCGTAATTACGATTGTCTGTCACGGTTGACAGTATTATTCCAGCATCCCTATCGTTGACGTCCCAAACTTTTTTGCAGCAATCGCCAGGTCATCGTTGATTTTCAATCTACCAGCGGGAACATAAACTTCGAAACCATTAAACATTAGATTTGTGCCGGCAAGATAGAAGTTGTTACGGGGACAAAGTAAACGCATAGCGACGCGACGAGAAACGTCAGGTAACGACGAAACAAGCGTGGCCGCGTCGACCTGTACAGAAGGTATAAAAACAGGTTGGTACAGAAAATAAAATATGACGACGATATAAAAAGTCCACGTCGTCTACTTTTCTATTGTATACCCCTCAAGGGTAGGTGGCACATGTATCTGACACGTTCATATACAACCATCGCCGGCCCATTCACCTTTCTAAATGCAATTAGATTCTTCTCGGCGCCGGGAAAGCTTTAATCTTCATGCACGTGATATATGAACTTCCCTGTCACGTGCATCGACATCAATCGTTCTCCCCTACAAATTTTCTCCGTTCTACCAAAAGCATCAATCCTCTAAACAACAAAAAAGAAGGGAACAAACGGAAGTGTACGTGTACACACCACGTTAGGCACAAGCAGCTTACAAGCTGACCCACAGCTACGCCTGCACGTTGACCAATATCTGTTTGTACTCGCTGTGTTCCCGAAGCGTAACACGACAAGACGATAGATCTAGAAACGTCGACTGAGCCGACCTCCTATGAACACCGTATTTTACAGTATCAATCATAGGAAGCAATAAACGGGTCCAGGGAGGAAGGGGCCGTTGGGTTGCTAAGATACAGAAGCTAATGGCACTATTACGTCTAGGCTGGCCAAACTCGAGCGAGGTAGAGACCACCAAGGGGCTGGTGGGCGGCTGATAGAAGGGGTGACGGAAGGGGTGGATGGCCGGATGATGTCGTCGCAATGTGCTACCAGCTGTGACTTATGACGTATCACGGCGAACGAACAACGCCGTGACCTCCCCGCCCCCCGTTGCTTGGCATCAAAAGTGAGCCCCGAGCGTTCAATAAGCCATGATTTATCGAGAGACACATTACGCGCGGGCTTTAAATTCTTTTTGCCGTAATAATGCGCCCACCCCGGTGTGTTCACCTCGCTACGAAACGTCATCATGAAGTCGGGAAACGGCGAAAATAATTCAGCCACGGGTGGAAGATTAATTCGGGGCGAAGGTGGCGTTCGTCGGCGAGAAATTCACACCGATTATGGGCCACGTTCGTTTGATTCAACGCGATAACTTCTTATGGAGCACGACGAACGATGGGATTACGTGTCGCGAAATTGAGAACGACCCGATGTTGGTGGGAATCGTGGAGATTTTTCTGACTACGGAGAATTCTCGGTGGCACAAATTAGTAGAAGGGCGGAGTTTTAAGCTGTCGATAGTTTGCTTGAATTATGAAACATAATTATGAGACAGAAACGTCGTGATGATTAAGTAAATAACTCGAATTTCGTTATTATCTACCTAATGAGGTGGAACGGTACGAGCTATATTGATGGGGTTGAAATTGCTACGATATAAATTGATATCCACTGGGCGTAAACTGGCCATAAACATCAGATGCTTGTCGATAAAGGCTCGTTTTAACTCTAATCCGACAAGAAACAAGATTCGCAAATTAGGTGTGTCTTTAATTATGAGACTAGTACATATAAATCACATGTACTGTTTCCTTTGGTAAAATAGAAGGAGCGTAACAAAATACTGTCGCAAGTGACAAGGGATCTTCAAGTCACTTAACATATATTTCCTATTTATTTGATGTATAGTTTTCAATCTAACAAACATTTAAATTCAGTATTTATTTAATAGTCCATTTTATTTAGCATCCTAAATCGCGTATAATAATACACGAAAACGGTATACGAAATAAAAACACTGTACAGAGAGTCAGCTTATTCCAAACATAACGAATAGCTTACTTTGCAACACAGCTATCAAAGGGGATTACCATTCGAGTCATGTTCCAGTAACAGAGGTGTGTTTGCTGCTGCTTTATGTAATCTTCCTTAGTTGCGATGTTCATTGCAAATCTACATAAAAGGGTATGAATGCTTTAGTGGAAAAACTAATAAAAAGATGCATATTTGTAATATATTACTCAGAGTTAGTCAAACGGTTTTTCTTGGAGTTATCATTACATTCTTAAACTTATTTGAAAACGATAAGTGATTCGTTTACTACTATTCACGCACGCGAACCGAATCAAACACAGCAATAAATTTTATTCGTTAACGCAAATATCTTTGGGATGCTTCGAACGAAGGTTGAGGTAAAAATAGCAGCGATGCTGGAATATTATCGGCAGATTAAACCGTCGTTCATTTGCACGTCGGCTACTTGAAAAGTAATTACGTCGTTGTCATCGACAGACCACCATTGACCCGCGGGTAGACTCAATAGCTGCGAGGGTGAACCTCTTCATTATTTTCCAATACTTCTATGCTCGAGCCGGTATCTCTGAGAATGCAAGTGGCTCTATGTACGAACGAACGGAGAGGCATTTCGAGAAATTAGCCAGAGAATTATCCATTGTGTTCCCGCACTCGATAAAGTGGAATCTTCTGATTCTGACTCAAAGTTTTGATGGCCACTTGTATCGACCCTCGCAAAATCGACAAAATAGATATCTGAACCGAATGGGGGGAAGATAAAATGTACGAGCATCTGAGAATTTCATGAAATTGAATTTCAATCAGCAACGAAATAAAAACTTATTCAACGAATATATATATAAAAATTACATTGAATATATGTAATCTTACGGACTATATTATCCATTGGTAAATAATCAACATAGTGATATTAAATAGCATTGAGATAATTAACATTGTCAATTTTAGACACGGTTTCAGAGGAATTATCCATCACACCGCGTATACAATAATTTACAATTCCAGCGCCGAGCTCAGTTTCGCATTAGTAGTATTGATACATATAATACCTGTGAATAGTGATGATCACGAATAATCGATCGACTAATCAGTATTAATAACGTGATTTGTAAATCTATGCGCTATAATAAATGCATATCGAATCGTTCCAACGAAGGTGGATCAGCTTGAAACATTGAATGAAATTAACACAGTTAAATTCATCTGGCAGCTGTGTTCGCTTAACAGACTAATCTGTACCAGAAATGTTCCTGTGACTGATATAATAATTATAACGCAGCAAATAAATTCACGACCTAATTGCACACACTTTACACATCGCATTCTTCTGAAATGTATTACGAAATAATCGTAAAAACTTTCGTGTACAGCCAGCCCTGTAACCGCGGTCACACATTATCTGAAGATTTATTATCCAAATGAAAGAAGATTCTCCTACCATTTTTCGTGGTGTCTGAAGGAGAACAAATTTTATTTAAAAAAAAATTTCGAACGAATCCATTCTATCGCCAATAATATCGCACGGTTTTTACAGAAAATTAAATACACCCGAGTGATCAAGTTCAAGCAGCACGAAGAACCAGTGTCGCGAGATACGCACTAGCCTCCGGAATCCGGACAAAGCTAGTGTGTCCCGTGTAACACTAACACCGGATTATCATCTGGCCATTAAGTCGAAAATATGGAGAGAACAAGAGTAGGTAGAGTGTCTCCTTCGTTGAAGCTTCTCTCGTTTTTCGCCTACGCTCGCAATAATCCCTCAGTGGGGATTATATGCGGTGCGTCCGTGTAAATCGCAACGTTTCTACTGTTCCCAAACGGCTCGTAGCTTACTCTTGCTCTCCTTCGTCTTTCCGCTACGTTTTAACCCTCCTTCGGTTCACCCATCTCCCTTTCCCGGGCGAGCTTGCCGAGCTTTCTCTCGTTACCGAGTAAACGCTTCCAACATGCACACTTTGAAGTCAGTCGTTGGTTAAATAGCCCAACGACCAAAGCAGCCGCGTGCACACCATGGTGTTTTGATTCGAAACACCCTCGGACTGTATTTAGAAGAGATTGCGTGCTGGAGTGCAATAGATTGCCAGCTTTCCGATTATTATTAGCATGTTTAAATAGGACACAACCGATTATATGCGGAAGGTATGAGAAATGAAGGGATAAACGCGGCCGGCTGACAATGAGTAACCGTAATAGTTTAATCAAACGAAATCCATCGAGTTTCATGTGATGGTAAAACGTAATTCGTTAGTGCCTGTGCATGTCTGCACAGCGACTATATGTAATACAGGTGAAAATTGTAGCTATGATGATTAAGTGAACGAAATTAACAATTCAAAGGTTATTAATTAATTCATTCAAATGTGAGGCGAACTGCTTTGCGTGCGATTGACGAAGTTAAGCTACAGTGAGCACAGTTCAGTTTACACGCCTTCGAGTTTCATGGGTAGCTACATATTGGGGAGTTCTCAATACTGTTGGGTCGGTTGATTGAGACCCTCCCAAAAGTCCGTTCTCAGCCAAAATAACCCGAGTAATTGATGTCGATCCATATAAACGGGAGTCGAATCTAGATATATGAAGTGTTTCGCTGCTATTTTTCGGATATTCAACAGATGGTCGGGATTCTGTGGAACGCGCATTAAATATAACGACTGTAATCCTGTGCTTTATGAACTTTGAAGACTCACTGTAAAAATAAAGAACTTCATATACGAAAGTCATGCGAAAATACAGTGTCATTTCCTCCGCTCCCACTGATACAATTTTTGGTGAAACACTTTGGTTCATCAGCATTAGCGTTATTATACCAATTCCATGATACAGGTTTAATGAAAAATTGAATGGTAACGGCATCGCAAAAGCGTTCGTTCATGTATGCTCCATTTCGTATCAATCTGCGCTTCTCCTTTGTCGTTTATCGTCATGCAAGTCTTGTTAAGGAAAACTCAATTAACTACTAATACTACGGCGCAATCTTTTGAAACCACTATTACGACATTAATAACCCGCGAGCGTAACGAGTACGTAGTCGGATAACATCGAATGATGCATCCCGTACTGTAATGCTGGCGGTACCACTGCGCTTGGACGCAAACGTGGACCTTTATGCAATCACTGATGCGATTAGATGAGAACGAATAGTTGTTTCGCGTGGGGCTCTTCTGGTACGAGGGGCGATCTTTTTGTGGGGAAGTTTATCGTATAAGCACAGCACGAAATAACTTCGCAAATGTTATAGAGATTGCAATTTCGGCACTGTTCCGATAGACAGTCAAACTTTACCGAGGGTACGGAAGATTTATACGGACATTAAAAGCGCAATTACGCGGATGCTTTGCATTTTACGTGGCCTGTTAACGTTTGTATGTATATATTTCGCAATAACTGGAACGAAAGAACTTCAAATGGTTAAGTTATATCAGCACTTGATTTATAATTAGGTGCAATTACTGTACAATTTTCCGCAAGAAAGTTATATCTTGAATATCTATGCATGTAATAAATTCGAGGAAAGTTTATAATGGGGATCTTGTATTAAGTGAAGAAAAACATTTAAGATAAATTATTGTAGGTAAATGAATTTGTGGAGGAGCAAACTAATCTCAATGTATAAATATTATAGGTAACGTACGTGACGACTATTCCATTCCATGAAGCTGCCTGCAAGGATTAACCCTTGCCTGCCACTTCAGATCACTTGGCCCCGTTGACATGCAGCATTTGCCAAGGAAATCAATGAACTGCGAATAGCATTTCGTTCTTCAGATCGAAATGGAAGATGGAACGACTTTTAATTTATATTTATTGCGGTTTATTAACCCATTGAATTTATTCTCATACATTTATTCTACATCTATCTGGACATGTACTATAAACAGATTTTTCGTTTTCAATTATCACAAACTGATCGATCGCAATTGCATTTAAAAAATTAATAGAAATTAATGGCAAACGTAGCTTGATGTTTCTTCGACACGCATTTCATTGCTGAAAAATTAAAATTAATACGAAATTGCCAAAAAAACATTTTTTATGGAAAATACTATTAAAGTATTAACCGGAAACTAATAAATTCAAGAATGTATTGGCAACCATGTAATATATTGCAACATTTGTTGGTATTCAATATACGCTGTAAGTTAACTAAACTTACATTTAGTAAAGCAAAGCACCAGAGCACAATAATATTATATGTATATGTATAAATATCTATATAGTCAATAACCGATCAATCAAAAGAAATGATGTTCTGTTAGGAACGTTATTTGTCCAATTGCAAAGTTCTAAAAGCTATTTTCGCCCCACAAAATTAATTATCTCGTTACGTGGATTGCAGCTTTCTCCATCAAACTCACACACAACTCGCGAGATCGAATTAAAGATTCAAAGCCCGGCTTTGAATCGGGCTTTTTTATTGTCCGGCTCAATTGTTAGTATCTCAATACGAACTATCTCAATTATTATAAGTGTTACACGTATCCTTACTTTGTTTCTTAATGAACCAATATTAAAACTTCGCAAGAAAATAATTAGCATAAAAGTATAAGAAGACAAAATCCTGAACGTTGGCTATATGGAATGTTTACAGATATTATAAAGCTGTCCCGATATCTTAATTTTTTCCAAACTTGAATTCTAACGAGAATAATAATTTATTGTAACGTCGGTTCAACTTTAACCCAGGTAGATAAATTCCTGTCGCTAGTAAGTAATGATTAATCACAAATACTATATGTATAGCACAATTTTGGTTTCTAAATTCTTATTGAAAACACAGGACAAATATATCATTCATTATCGTCAATGGTTCTAATGAATTGACCAACACGTGTTTGTGCTTGTGTTAAACTGCTAGCAAGAAGCACCGGATATTGCTCATTGTCTTCGTAGAACGAACCCGTGGAAAGTTTCTCTTTTTTTTAACAGAGGAGGCACGAGCAGCAATTTGAAGCAAGATCGAAGCGAACTCTTGATTACTAGCTTGACTAACGAGAGTTCGTCTTTACTACGAAATGGCCATGGCTGTTCGTCCGAACTTACCTATCTGCAGAGAATCGATTTAGCAACGACGATGCTACAGCGTCCCGTCCAACGGATGATCAATTTTACGTTTGATGAAAAAGTAAGAGTATAATTCGTGAAATAGCAGCTCGACCGAAACAGGGAGCTGAAGAAAACATCCTTACTCAACTAAACGTCATCGATGAATGAAAATTCGGGTCGCGAATTCGACAACGACGATGAGAACCACCGACATACGTATCGATAGCAATCGATATGTTTCCACCCACCCACGAAGACAGAAAGGGAGAAACGGGGAGAGGGTCACTTGAAGATTTTCAAACGATTTCGGTCGAGTTCTTCAGTTATAGAATTAGTTACAGAAACTGGGCTTCGATTAATCGGAATATCGGGGACGTTTATGCGGAAGTCCGTTCAGACACGGGTATCGGAAAAACTCTCTTCTATTAGGAAATTAACGAGAGTAGTTTTTAAACATCGCTGAAAATCTCGATACGCCCGTAAATGAATTTGTACGCGAGAAATAATATTATTTTTACAACTCGTTGTACTACGCACGATCCGGGTATTGACAATATTTTCACGTTTCGGACAGCGTAGGATTTTCTTTGTTCAAAAGGCACGTCCGTACTACATGCTAAACAAAATGAAAAAAGAAAATATACCAGTAGGGCCGATTTGGACTTTTTGTCGTACTTTGTTAGCAATTCGCCCCACGATCCGTACTCGCAATACGCAATTGAAATTGCATGTATAATAGAACGTACAGACGGGCGCGTGTATCGACCATTTCGGCATTTGCCCCGTGATATTGAAGTAAAAGGATTATGCATATCAGTAGCACCAATATTCGGGTTCTTCCACCTCTGCACAGCCTGAACCCACGGATAAATCGGGAATGGCTGTAATAAGCACGAATAAACCGAAATTTCGATGCTCATGTTTATATACTTGCTGATTACACAAGAAAATATGAAACTCGACAATAATAAAGTACCAGTTTCGTTTGAAATTATTATGACCGTAGTATAATATTTAATTACATTGCACTTTTACTTAAATAAAATTAATATTTATATGTACATATGTTTATCATATTGCATCGAGTATAACGCCCAAATTAAATATACATAATACCAAATCGTTGCTATTGAAAAGAAAAGCACAACAGGCGTCTGTTCAGATAAATATACCTGACAGAATACAAATAAAATATTATAGGAGAATTAAGCATATTCATTTTCTGTAGAACGTATTCTTTGACAAGTGAAAAAAGCTTCGTTAGTCTACGATGAGGGTGATTCACTTCATCCTCCATTTAAACAGCTATCGTTAACGAGAATTATTAATATTTTCGCCCAGTCTTGACTTCATACACAAAAACAGACCAGTAATTTAATTCCACTGAATAACTTCATTTCTAACATAAAAGATGCTACCGGTGCTACTCGAAAAAGTATGAATACCCTATATCACTCATAAGCAACAGAACCGCCCACAAGTTGGCGCAAATCAGAAAAGTGCATCGTGCAGAGCAATGATTAAACGGCGGAGGGACAAAATGGAGAGACACCATTGTGGAAGATGTATCGAATAATGGAAAGTCTGTCGACGTTGAAACGATCGGCGGGGTGAATAACTGATGGTGCGTTCACAAAGCGTGTACAACGCGACTTCGCATGCTCTGCAGAGGTACACGTTGCCGCGCAAGAACGCAGAGTTAAAAGGTAGTCACCGCCGGGTTATATTCTTCTCCCCTTCCCACCTTTCGTATTCCATTCTCAGTCCGGGGTATGAAAGGCTTCGATACGCGTGGCACGGGATGGGGCTATTTAATACATAGGTACATATGTCAAGCAATAAGCGGGATAGATACACTGAAATCTCATATTCGCCCCGTAGCAACTCCACCCTTTCTGTCACCAGAAAGGATATCATTTCAATAGATGTTGTTCACTGATAGTCACCGACTGTACTTCCCCCACGAATATCGCCACGTTAGTTGTAAAATTAAACGAGGACCTGAACCATCTTTTATTAGGGATCGTCCGTGATGAATCATCCCTTTCGCACTGTTGCTCGTTTGTCAGGGTGCAGACACAAAATGTTGTCTGGTAACATTTATAGAATTCGATATAATTGAGATTGAGGTGTTACATGAAGCAGAATTATTTGTGATGATGGTATACTGCCCAAGTGGATGATAATTTAATAAGAAACTTTTAATCTGGTTTGTGGGTAGTGTTGTAAGGCTTTGAAGATATATTAGTTTCGGATGAATATCGGAATTGACCAGGAATGTTATTATGAACTTGCTTGCGGTCAGGTATTGTATCTATGTAACTTGTTGGATTAGAGTAGCTACATGTTGAAGTGGAGATGGATTACTTTACGGGATATGTTTATGTCCGTGGTAGATATTATTTTGTATATACGTATTATATATAATAAATGAATGCAACAATTTCACTGTATTTGTTGCTCGAAGTAGTGCATGAAGCATTGAAGCAATATTTTTGAGTATTACTCGTGTCTCACTAGACAAATATAGTGTATAAAACTTATTATTTTAAAAATTATTTCAATCATTATTGTCTTAAATTAAATCTCTTTTCTATATTCGTCCTTAATTAAATGTTACTATAATAAAATCATTTTACACGACTTATTGTAAAAGCATGTTCTACATGTTTTATGAAGGATAAAGATTCGAGAAACAAATGCACCGAAGGAAAAAAAAGGATACAAAATATGCAACAGGAAAGTAAACCGGTCGAGACCAATTTCAGGGAAAAATCCGAGATGCAAACGTGTCGCCGTAGGCGCAATGCGACATTCTTTGGTAAATACGATGGTTATAGGGAAAAGTTTCCAGGATTTCTGGACGTTCCTAAAGATGGGTTGGTCTCAACCATGTGACAGCAGAAATAAGAAAACATAATTCACTTGGTCCTTACTATTCGTGAATATATTGCTACAGGCATTTAAGGAAACACGTGTTCAGACCAATCACTGCCACGAAGCCAACTTGACCGCTATTTTAAAAATATGCTGTACGAATTTTAAACGTGTGGATAACGCGTTTCCATTATTCATTCTTGTTTCGCTTGACTTTACCGGAATATAGTATTGCACAGATTCAATTGCTTCGCTCCTTTACGCACATTGTTTTATGGGCAACCAAAAATAAATTGTACGTAATGTTACCGTGCTGCAATCTGTTCAAATTGTTTCGCCATGATAATCGAATACTTTCCATATATTCCACCCAAATATATCTACCGTAACTGATGGAAGTCAAACATTTGACAAACGGTTATATTCCACTGGAAACGTAGTATCGTTGCAATGAATATTTCCTGCGATCTGTGCAAAAATTGTGCAAATGATTTCGAACTACTCTACTGTTTCAAAATCACATAATTTTACTGGATAATAAACGCACCGCGTTGAGTTGACGCTCCAATTATGTTCCAACCCTGAATTGAATGTCTTGCACGTTGAAATCCCTCCTTCGCCTCACAGCCACCGGAAATATTCCGAACAAATCTGTCCGAACCATTAATTCAACGAGAACACAAAACAAGACGACATTAAGGGGGTCTTTCTCTTAATTACGAATTTCCATACCTCGAGATCGTGCTCAGCAACGCGGTCCGACTTCCAGCGGCGTCACTCAATTATGCAACGCTTGTGAACCACTGTACGGCGGTATGATTAATTAATTATGTAACCCAATCAAGGTAACGCGTTTACGCGCCAAGGCCCACTTGGCTTGTGTGTACACTATCGACGTCGTATGCACACCGTCTAACGACGTTTTCGTTATATCGATATCGTCGCACTGGCATAACGCCACCAGTCACGTTGCACCTAGAATCGGCTGCACATTCGAAACACCCGCCACGCTTTCAACGCGGTGTTTCTTACTCTCTGTCACGTAAACATCACACTACCACTCTGTAACGCGTTCACGCTAAATCAACGGAAGCCCGTTCCAAAACACCCGAAACGTGCCGCGGGCGATCCATCGAAATGCAAAAACACTTCCCTCCAGCCGGCGGCGACAGTCCGGTGTCCTAACTGTCACGAATCACAAGCAATTCTTATAGAGATCGTCGGATCCCCGTTTCTCGCGTATTTCCCGCGCACTACCTTCATGCTCCATTCACTGTGTAACAAATCTGTACGCCTCGTTCGCCAAGAGCGTCGCAATTGTTGCAGAGGTCGTCGAGGTTTCACGGCCGCTCAGGCAATCGCGACGAAATAACTCGCGCGAGTACCGCGTACCGTTCGCACTGTAATTTCGCCACGATCACGGTTCAGTGAAGTGCACACACTCGGTTAATTCGGAGGCCGGATCGTCGCGAGTGTTCCCGTGTCGATGACACTCCGCGACACGATGTACACATGTGACTGTACCGAAACTGGGCCACCCGGTGGGTTCTAGGTGAAAAAACGACACGCGTACACCTACGTACCGGCATCCGCCTGCCGATAGACGGGGGTGAATTACCGCTCGGGCGTAGAGTGGGGGGCAAATTACGCGACTACTGTACGGCTGTCGGGCGACGAAAAAGCGAAGGACACGGAGAGAAAAGGCGCGGAAACCCTCCGCTCGCGTAACGGCCGGTGACTGAATCGAGCGGTGGACGAGGGACGAGCGACGAGGGAAACGGGCGAGTGTCTCGAAACGGTGGGGGTAACTGGAAAGGGTGGTTGAAGATACACCCATGCCGGGCGCATGCGCCCCGCGTTCTTCGTTGCATCCCTCCTCGTCTGTCTACCCTGACATATTCGTTCTCCCTTCCGCGCACGCGGTTTCTCTTCTTCCTCGTGTCGCCTCCCTCGCACCCTTCTCATCGTTTCGCCGTGGCTCGCCCTTTCTCTCTCTTTATCTTCCTGCGAAGGCGCACGGGGTTCCTTAGGCCCGCTGCGTGCCTTTATTACTGCCCATTATTTCTCCGGAATGCTGTTAACCGTGCGAAATGATAAATTAATTTGTTCTCGTAGCGGCCGAGGCGGGAAAGTGTATCACGCCAATGAGGGAGTTGCGCACGTTTCCATAGACGGGGAAAGATATAGGGTGCGCAGGAAGATGCGGCCGCGAGGAGGCTCGATATTGCCGCCTAGGAGTAAAATATTCTACCCCGTAGGACCGGGCAATACTTTCTTCTTTCTGCACGAGAGGCCGCGGTTTTCTTCTTTCACTGGTCCTATTTATGTGTATTAAAGTTTCGCTATATTCGACTCGTTCGGGCGATCCGGTAATAGATATGAAATTAATCATTTCAGCCGAGCATTGATGCTGCGAGTTGCACTTAGCCGCGGAGAGTTAAAATTTTATAACTGAGGCAGCAACATACGAATAAGCTTTTACGAGCGCCAAGTGTAAGGGATTAAATTGAATTAAAAAAATTTCCGAATCCCTTTGTGGGATTGTCTGGCGTAATGGCGAAGGCAAAGTCGCTTTGGTTTAGGAGATAGAGGAGTAGATAGAGCTGTATTAAAAAAAGTGTACGCCTGCAAAACTATCATTATTGTGCACATAGATACAACGCAAATACGTTAGTAAATATCAGCAAAAACTTTCGAGCATCAAAGTCGACGTTTGTACTACCGTTTTACTACAGCCGTTTTTTTTATTGCAGTAAACCTTCCATCTCGAACCAATGATGAACGAACAGCTTGGAATAGAACATGATACAACATAATGCTGTATATTCACGATTAACACGTTGATATTGTTTCAGCGTTCTCCCGAATGGATCTATTAATGGCGAAACCCGATAATAAATAACTGAACGCGTATAATCTTCGATGCGCATGGTTAAATCGTGCCTTCTATCAGTGAACGGTCCCGATTAAATCAATTCATTTGCTACATTTGCTTCGTTCGCCTAGATATCGATTAGCTTGCGACTAGGTGAATTGCACGGTACACCCGTGGCCTACGGGCGCGTAGTTTGTAGCAACAACCAGCTCGTTACGAACATGTCTAGTCGAGGCTGACAATAGGTCCTCATCCAACAGCGCCTCTCTATGTTCCCCGTGGCCGTCGTTCGTCGTATATACAAGCGCGATAATCGTAATACAACGGATGAAAGACCGGACGCATAATAATGACAGCGCCGAGAGCGTTGGTCGTGGGTGACCGTACGTAGTGTACTTGCTATTCCATCCTCTAATCGATGGCTTGTGACAGAATCGCGTTATCACTTTTCGACTCACGGTACAAGGGATCAGAGTATGTATACCACAAATACAGGAAGTCCGCGTGGCAACGCGTGCACGATGTTTTATTGCACCCCCGATATCACTTTCGAACGAGCGTGCAACATAAATTCGCATCGTGCTTAAACGATGACGAGTGTTCCTCGATCGCGACCACGAGCCTCGTTCGGGTATCGACAAGCTAGAGCACATGCGACGAATCGCAGATAAATCGTGAAGCTGTAGCGAAAACACTATTATTGCCTTCGATTGTTTTATTCCGCACGATTTGTGTGGGGCACTTTCATTGGTCTATTAATAGCGTAGTATCTTTTGAGCAAGCATTGGGCATGTTATTTTACATCGATAAAGTATCGACGCCACAAATGGGTGTGAATAATTCACGAGCAAAACGTTAATCTGTCGGGTAACGTAAGCGGACGTGTAAATAGCTTGCGCGTGGATAAATCTTCGAACACCACAAGCTTTAGAAATGTCAGGATGCATTGGTTTCATTGCATTTAATACAGATTGAATTTATTGCCCGTACAAATAACGAATTCAGGCTGCGTCGTATCGTGGTCTTTTTAGGTCGTAACATTTTCATCCCTTCATTGTTTTCATTTATTCCTCTCGTGTCCCGTGCGATATCCCCATCGCCTGATACCTATCGAAATCAAACGATACTCTACAACATATTGCGGGCCGGACGAATAAAATTCTTCGTCCACAAAAGCGAACAAAATTTCGTTCTATGACGGAAGGTATTTTTTGGATTTTATTTTCGTCTTCCAATCTCTGGCCCCCTGTGGCTTTTCTATGTATCGTCGTTCGAATACCACAGCCCGTGATAGAATCTGGTATCGGAAATAAAACGATTCCAGCAGGTCTTCGACCGGATACGCAACAAGCGTGCGACGATTCGGTGACCGCGACGTTCGTTGCTTACAAAACAAAGGAATTCAACTTTCAATTAAACCACATTCGATTACACGTGTTCAACCGGATTTATCTATCTACGATTGCCTCCTCCTGTGAATACCGCTGACGCTCCCCATTGTTCTTCAACAAATATTGCGGCTAACCTTTTAATCGTCAGATTTATCTGCATATACACCCCCCCCCCCCCCCCCCCCATTATGGTTTCACTCTCGAACGAACAGTCTCCATATAGAATTTATCGCCTGCAGTTTCGTAATACATATTTCACCTGAAAATATCCGCAGTACACTCGTCACGTTTTGCACGTTCAATTGAATCGCGCAAAGTTGTAACGATTAAATTGTATGCGAGTGTTTTCGAAATGATCGTGTACCCGATTTAGTATATCAATTTAACACTAATATTTCGTCATCCAAACTAGTTCTGCGTCGCATGTAAATTTGGTGCGCAAAAATTGAATTCGAATTGCAACGTTAGGGGCGCAACCGAAAAGACTCGTTTACAGTCGTCAACATTTATACAACTATATATCCCGCTCGTAACCACAAACCTATCTAGATTCTGCACGATTTAATGCTGCTTGTCAAGAGTTTACGACTTCCACTGGCCGCAACGGGTGGATGCCCTTTTTCGTGCTCCCTCGATTTCGCCCTGGACGCTGATTAGGTAAATAGCCCAAAGGCTCGACCCTCGCCCAAGCGTATCCGTCACTGTGCTACGCCGGGTCGGAAGAGGAATGTGATTGCATATGTATTGACGGTGAAGCCACTAAAGTGATGGCTTTCTTCCTTAGGGACGTATCAGTCTGGAAAAACATGTGATAACTGGAATGAGCGTAGCATCCGACATTGCAATTTCCAACCTGACATTCTGACCGACCGTCCGCGTTCCCTTCTGAAATATGAAGCGTGGCGTACAACCTTATCAATCACCACCGTTCCTTTCCTTGTATAACTTTTTATTCATTTCATCTACGCAAATAGAGATGACAGAATTATTCTCAAACTGAGAAATGCAAATACTTCTGTTCTGAAGCCACTTTAGACTTGAACATCGCGCTTTACTTGACTTTACGCCAGTAAACCGCTAAAAGAACCGACCCTTGTACATTTCTCATGTACCCCCCGTCGTCCTGTAATTATTTTAACCTGGAGAAGCGCAGCGGGTCAGACAAACGCAATTACCTATAACTAAGACCGAGAATAGTTATAGCAAAAAGGCTGTGGAGCTGAAGAAAAAGCCGCCCTCCCATCTTCACTAGACCGCAGTTGTTCTAACATATTTCTTTTTGCCGTCTTTCCCATGACCAAGCAATGGTTTCTTCCACGGCTTTCTTCTCTCCCTCTCTCCCAAGTATACACGGTGTCGAAATTTGTTGCGCGGAGGAACTGCAGAACACCTAGACACCTTCTCAACAGAGCACAACAATTAAGGCACAGCAAATAAATCAATGTGCCCGGCTCTTCTGGCAATGTCCAAGAAATTTGTGGGCCGACTAAAAGCGTTAATCGCGGCCGGACTCTTTGCCCTGTCGTTGAAGTGTTCCGCACAGTGTTTAAACATTTTCGAGACACGATTCATACCCTTGATAATTGTTGAAACGCGGTTTACATATTTTTGTAAAAAAAAAAAATTTTTGTAAAAATAAAAAAAACCGGCTGTAGTAAAACGGTAGTGCAAACGTCGACTTTGATGCTGGAAAGTTTTTGCTGATATTTACTAACGTATTTGGGTTTTACATATTTCCCCGTAAATAAACCTCGGTAACCGAATTTCGTTTGCACGTTATTTGGAAACGAATGTTACGATAGTTTCCGAGAGATTATTCAGGTTCGTTACAAGGCTGGCTCGAGGCAGAAATTATTTTACCCGTGTACCGTGTTGTTCGCCTGCAACTGCACCTCTTTCTTTGCCGCTTCTTTTCCTTTCTATCTTCATTTCCCTCCACCCGCAATAGAATTTCACCGATACACCGTGAGCACACATGGTACTCACTTCTTTAACCCGAAAAGTCATTTTCGCCAGCGTCAGCACGAGCACCATTTCCTTTCCATTATTTTCAGCTACTACGTTCCACCAGTTAATATTGGAATCCCTCCAAGTATTTCACAATTCAAATGGCATCTTCAGCCTCGTGCCTTTTACTTTCCACCGTCGATGTAAACGATGTTTTGCATATCTCTAATTGCACTTTCATTATACGGAAACATTGGAATGTCTTAATGAATAGGTCCGTTATAACACGAAGCCGAGGCACGCATTCAATAGGATGCAACGCTGAAACAATTGAAAAATAAGCACTTGGAAACGCAAACCGCGGATAGTTTGCGTAAAAGCTTGCCTTCGAGTTTACTTTCATTCAACCAGACCTTTTTCTTCAAAAGTAAGATGCGCAAAGAGAAATCATACGATTTACGAGGAGGTACTCGCGAAAGTATTTACGTTACTTCCACGTCGTTCTGTGCAGCGGTCCAGGCACATTCTGCTTAAAATAGGTTCGCATAAATTCACAGAGAATCAAGCCACCGGAAAGAGTACCCGGATAAATATCGGGAAATAAACGCCGCATCGCGTCGTGTACATCGTGCCACAGAATAATCTGCGCAAAAGTAATGAAAATCATTCGAGTACACGAAGGCTGGGATTTGCCTGTTAGTTTTTCGCTAACCTACTCGACTGCATATTGCCCGAGGCACGGGGCAAGTTTGACGTAAAATAATGCTTCACCTGTATGCACGTACATACATGTGTGTCTGTACGTTCTTCTAACGACCTGAAAGTAGCTAAGATACGACGGCATGATACGCTTAGCGACGTATTGTGCCATGACATTCATTCCAGGGGTGTATGCAAGCAGGCACACGTGAATGTACACGCGAGTGTACGCGGGATGACGTGAGTACGTGGTGGTTCCAGACGTTTTCTCATACATATGCTTACACATGATCGTGCAGTGAAGCAGCACGCTCGGACTAACAGACCCTGGGCTATCGTACGGCCACTCGAGACGGCTGTTAGCGTGTTGACCTAAGTACCTGAAAGGATTAACAAGCCGGCCACTTTTTGTCTGACTACTTATTTTTTTTTTGCACGGCATTCAGGGATGAATCTTAATTATGGCCGACCGGCCGTGTACACACGCGAGTGCCTGAATACTTTAACAGCGAATTATTTGAAACACTTTGTTCCCCGTTCGACGGTGAAGTCAGATTGTAGTGAAGATTCTCCGGGCGGGGCACATCGAGTAACGTTTACGAACACAACCGGAATAGTAAACAGAGTGTTGGAAAGTCGGGTGACAAATGTGTGCCGGTAAATAAAGAGTGGATGGTTCAGCTTAAATTTTCTTGAGTATGTTGCACTGCCGTCGGGGATGGAACTTCAGAGGAATCACACGAAACCGATACCTTCAGTCACTGTACTCATAAATTTGGAAGCTGATTGAGGATAATAAAGTTTAGTTCTTGGTTCCCCCATTCACCGTGGACCACGGTATACACGATCGGGAACTTTGATCATTCCAATACACGGCACTACTTAAGGCGACTTTTTTTACTGCACACGAGAGGTGGGGGAGTTGTTGATGTTCAGGTGCAGATGCCTTAGCGGCACACGAAAAATGTAAGAGCTAGAGTAGATGGGCCGTCAGGTTACCTATGTCCCCTTTGGGACTCGTCAAACGTACGGAAAAATGGCAAACCTACTTTTCCAGAGCCTCGGATGTCTCCGCGTCCCCGGAGGGCCAGTAATAAAAACCAAGACCAGTCAGCACTCGACAATGAAGGCGCCTTACCTTCAAGCTTTCCTTTTTCGACAAAGGGTCCGCGCAGCCAGAATGGTGGACGTCGAACCGGCGACAACTCGTAAACTCCCGTCAATTGTCGTCGATTCGTGAAACAAGGGGAAATGACAAAATCGAAAGTTGGAACTCGACGATTTGCCAGAGATCACCGTTCCAGCCAGACGGGTGGGACATAAAGCGGCCGAATGGAAAATATTCTTCGGCAATTCCGTTTTTCGCCGGACGTCCCCGTCCTTTCATAGGGTCTACTCTCTAAAGATAATGCCGGAGATTCTACATTTCCATTCACGTTTCGGCGAAAGGTATTTTTGTTCAATACTTCTTCGCCAAATGTCCACGATAACGCCAATAGTTTTACCACACACGCGCGTGTAATTGATCAAACATGAAATGAAGAAGGGGTTAAAACGAGCGTGAAAAAAAGCTATCGGACGTAAATTTCGTCCGAATCGGAATCGTAGACGCGCGGTACGTTCGCGTTTTTCTGCTGACGGCCGTGCTCCGTCGGGCCTGGGCCCACCCGCGTTTGCCCCTATCACAATTCGTTTAATCAACGAACAATGGAGCATCGAGAACGAATTGTCATGCAAGGTGGAGGCATGTTTGACGCTATCGAAACATTTCAGAACAGCGACAGCAACAATCGTGTACTTGACGCCAGAGCAAACATGACGGATTAGAGGGGCATTGTTGTAAGGAATTCATGGACGAGATTGTCTCGTTCACTCTCGTTTACAGATAGGAAGAGAGAAGTGGACGGGAACGTAGTTTGGGATTTTGATTCAGGTCGGAAGTGCGTCGAAGGGATGAACCAATATCCATTGTTAGGATTGTGGAACTGCGGTACCATAGATTTGCCGATCGGGGGTTACTTTGCACCACGCCAACGTTGCGCATACAGAGCCAGCCGCGATTGGAAACGTATTCACGCATTTATTTGTCGTCGATGTGTAACTGGCAGAAAATTACGTGGACGAGATGCAACGATCGCTGTCGCGCCGTCGATCGCGGATCGACGAAGCTTTTTGAGCAAAGCATATTTGCTGCATATGTGCGTCGACATGCAGGCACGGCAGATGGAGTTCTCGGTTAAACAATAGATTTATTTTGAGCAATATTTAATTGGCAATGTATTTTCCAATGTATGTTACGCGTGTTATACTATAACGGGATTAAGAGGTTTCGTTCGCTTTCTCAGTTCAGAGAGAATAGTTTAAAACCGTTTGAAATAATTTCAAAGAATTTAAAAAAGTTTACAACAAAAGATTGTCTCAGTTTCCTAAATTCTTAAAAAAATTCTTACATTAATTCCTCTACTGTATTATTATTGATCTTCGCTGGATCATCACGAGAACATCATGAGAAAATCATGTAAGAGATTTTACTATCCACTTAACACAGTAATTAAAACATTATTCGATAGCGTGCTCGATCAGCAGACTAAAAGCATGGAAGCCTCGAGTGAAGATACCACAGTATCTTACACTAATGCGTCCCGAAACTCACGATACGCTAATATTCTTGTACGCCATACATTTCAGCGTGCGCCGATAATCCTCCAGATAAATAGGTAATTAATCGAGGTTGCCTTCTATCACGCGATGCAACGTCGCGCACGCTTAATGCCTCGGGTCAAAGCACGTCGATCGACTCCGGTTGCTAACATATTCACCCTATAAATAGCGACGCGCGAAGTTGTTTCTCGAAACAATATTTAACAACACCGAGGAATCTGCCGCGTCCCTTCCAGCGACTTGTCTTTGCTTTGTTAGCAGGAGCCATCGATCTGCAGGCTTGTGTTTTCTTTGTGCTTCTGCTCCGGAAGCATCGCAATAAAAACAAGTGTCGAACAACGACGCAACAGCTTCGCTGTAGTGTACATCTCGAGTGCACAAATACATTACGTGCATCCTCGGAATTAAATTCGCTTTCTCTAACGGTAAGTCGCCAGCAGTCGCGAGGGAAACGGTTCTTTCGAGATACAAAAACCGAACTGAATCTCTATGGCCACGCGTCTCGATGTCGTACTGCGTTTTAGCCGCGCGTTAATAAAACGGCCGTAGGTTAGCACACTGTCGGTTGAAATTCTAAAACGAATCGTGTCGATTTAATTAAGTCCGCCCGCGTGAGGCTACTGTCTTGGCCAGACAAAATACAAAGAAACCGAAAAGAGCTTGCTAGCCGACACGACACCGGGGGAGACGTAAAAGATAAAAGTCTATGGAGGACCGGGAACTTTTTCGATCGATTCGGATGACTCTGCTTCCGTTCCGTTTCGTCGAGGTGGGTTTGGAAAACTCGTCGTTGAAGGCGATACCCTTTCCCGCCTTTCCACTCTATACTATCGAATCTGCGGGGAAACGTCGGACAGCTGCAATAGGTGAGACGAGAATGAACAACCTCGGCTCGATTTCAGAATCGCCTGGCTGATTTACCTGGAAATCTCGTTATTCGAGGTTGCCCGGGCGGACGATTAATATCGCGAAACTTCTCAATTTATTGGCGAACGAGCAGACAAGAAGAAAAGTACAGTTTGGTCGTTGAAAATGAAACGATAAAAAGACGAGGCAAAAGAAGCAGGGGAGAAACGGCGTTTCGAGGCAGTTGCTCCTTAACGTGGTTGCTTATTTCGTGACACGTGGAATAGCGGGGAGAATTGTACTGCCCTGTGGGGATCAGATAGGGTGCAAGTTTTTAATTAGAAGGATGTAACAGTTAGGTGGTTCGTGGGAGAGATTTTGAAACAGCGGACAGATTTCAGGACGCGATAAACAACTATCAAACGTTTAACCTCAAACTGATAATTTAATGAAAACTGTAGCGTAATGTTCGTGCGTAGAATTCAAAGTGAGTCTACAACATTTATTATCAATGTGGTCACCATTATCACCATTTATCACCATTTATTATCAACAATTCCGAAATTTATGCCAACTAATGACGTGCGTGCTTGGAGCGCGTAATTCGGGAGCAATTTATACATTCCTTTTCTATTAAGCGCGGCTTTCAACTTATGAACATTTAAAAGTACTGTTCCCTGCTAATTTCAAATTACACACGTGCGATGCAGCATGATTATTCGATCTAATTTTAGATACAACTTGTATGTGAATACGTATACCTACATATAAACATGAATGAATCAATTAAATATCGGAAACCAAGTTTCCAACATTGACAAATTTGTATAAAACTTCAATACCTTTTTATCGCAACATTATAAATTTAAATCACGGCCCTCGGCTGGAAATCAATTTAATATTCAATTCCATAGGAGGTTTAAAGCAGCAACGATGCCGTAAAATGCTTCCAGAATGACAGACGGAAATATGAACGATATGGAAGACAGAAAATATTGATCCGGTTTTCGGCGTTTAGGGGCGTCAAAAATTACAATGCTCGAGGAATAATGAGCACAAGAACGAGCCGTTGTGACGTGTGATAGCCGAGATTCAGGCGCGCCTCCATCATTCCGCTCAATGACGCGTCAAACGCAATCAGAGTGGAGATTACCCCGACGAGGCCTGGGGTTTCGCACTTCCCATAACCATATCCTACCGATAATCCAACCAATTATTGTAGTTCGTGCGAGAGCGCGAAGGAAGGCTGGATAGACGATGTCTGAAGCATTATTTCCGCTTTGTCGGGTATGCTGGTGTCTTCCTTTCGTGGCACTTAACGCGAGATCGGTGTATTAGTGGTGCTCTGCGGTGACGGTATGTTCGCAGCAAGACACACGAATACATTATCGATCCGAAGTATATGCTGTATTAATCAATTTATACACTTCGTTACTTACAAGTATCGAATCTACATCACCGTAATCCGTGCTCTTGCTCCTGCTCTCGTCTGCATAATTCCACGTAATTAAATCCAACGTAGTCTATCAGGAAATAGCTCAAGGTGGATTTTTTCATACTTCTGCCTTGGAGTCGAACTGATATTAATGGATTGCGATTACGGTACGGAGAAAATAAATACTGACAGGCAAGAGCAAGGATTAAGGTGCACTTATATTAATTACCTACTCTTAATCAAAGTCAGCTATCCGCGTGTTTATTTAAGTCGCTTCAGAAGTTACTTGACAGAAGCAATATCAAAAGTACAGCCGCCAAAGGGCAGGTGAAAGGCTTCGTTATAAAAAAAAAGAACCGTACAGAAACGTTTCATAAGCCCAAGCGAACGTATCATATTTTGTCCCTTTCCCGTTCTTCCACCGGTCTCCCATTACACATTTCGTTATTTCCTTACCACGCAACGGTTGCGCGAATTTTACGTGGAATATTAACATGGATAAAAATTAATCCGCCGAACTTCATACCCACCCGAAAGAAGCTGCTGCTCGTGACAATTCTCTAACGATCGTATGCTATTTCATTTGAAAACCTAAGCCCCTCTATTCACCGAGTTCTCGCGAGTCTCGCAAATAAATATTCGAAGCTAGATTTCTCCGCGCGATCGCGCGACCATTTTCCCGGGCTCTTTTCAATCCCGTAAAAGCGACCTAACCGTGTTAGCCAAGCTGATTTCTCTTCCTGAACTCTAATTGGCCAAGCCACTGCTTGATTGTACCTTTCTTCCTAGCCCGCCAGTGACACGATGCACGCCACTAGTTTCCCATTTGATTACGATTCACCCTCTGATTAGGTTTTTACGCTATCCATCTGCTTTCGGACACACATGATTTTTGGACAATACAATGATTACGATAAAACGTTGGACAGAGATTTCTCGAATCAAAATTTGCCATGCTCCTTTCATATTCTTGTTTCTATACGACTTTCCAGAATGGGATGATGTTACGTTGTCCCGGGGATTTCATTTTCAATCGAGATATATTATGAACTTGTAATGCCTGCACACGAATGAAAATGAAAATGAAAAATCGTTTATCCTAAAAAAAATGTAGAATAACGCTGGCGAAACCTCGTAAGAACGTTAGTCTCATGTTTCTTGCTAAAACCCGCATCAACGTTTCCCGAACACTCGCGAACAAGTCACGGAACAAAGTACGGAAAAGGGCAATTAGCCGTTTCCAGGGAAAATCACCGGCGGAAAAATGAAAGGACAGTTGGCGATCAAAGGTTCGTTAGAGAAATTGGAGAGGAACGTCGCAGCCGTGTCGTTGCGTCTACTACAACGTCTCGCGAGGAGTTTGAAACTTAGAATTGAACACTCTTGACCGAAGCGACTGATTCGAAGCAACGAACTGTGCGAAAGAATCTTTAAAGTCCATGGAAACTAACTATCTCGGACGGAGGATAACCGATCGGAGTTGAATTCGATTCAATCGCGTCGGATTCGGGGGAGTAACGTCGTTGCTGAGTCCGAATCTCGTTAACGATCGGCCTCCTTGTCGTTGCTGTTCGGTAACGACCGGATTGTTAGACCGAACGGAATCGATCGACAGGATCGGCTAATTAAATTGAATCTCTTCGTCCCACCATTTCTTCGACCTTTCGTGCTCCCCCTATCGTGGTAATTAAAAGGAACTTCCTGCAATTGCCATCGTTGCTCGAGCACGCCCTAGACGTCATTTATCTGCGAATAGCAACGCTGTCGCCCGCTCTTTTGTTGCCCAGCCTGAATCCTCGTTGCATGAAAACTATTCGACTCGTAGCTGGCACGGATGAGAGGAATTTGTCTGAGGGACGCGGTCGTTTCGTGTATCCGCGTTCATCCCGCCACGTAACACGATACATATTTGGGCAGAATCTCGCCAGCACCTGTGCAAAATGTATCCCGTTGCAAAGCCTGTCCTCCAAGGGATTCGGTGGTTCTCTGGCGTTTTTGAGAAATTTCGAGCGAACCTTTGTCCAAGAGAAATGCCGCTCATAATTGCTCCGGCTTTTAAGCCCTTTAGTTTCTTAAACTCCAGTTAACTTATTACTCATGTAATACTTTTTACTTCAGTGATTACTTTTATTTAAACATTGCGCAATATTTTTTGCAATTTAGCCCCTTTGTAGGTACTGCGTAATATTGTAGCATACGCGAGAAACACCTTGTGCAATCTAATGGAATATTTCACTGTGAAATACGTGACTAACTAAATTCGACAGTAGAACTAAATGTTATTGTTTCTGGAATAAATAGTTATGCCATGAATAAAATTTTACTTATTCTTGTTAATATTATCATACATATTATAGTATCGCATTTTATAATTGTATAATAACATTGGTGAATAAAAGCTGACTATTTGTGTTAAATAATTAGTGCATAGGTTTCGTTGGAATCTAGCAGCATTTTAAATATAGAATTATGTGAATGGTATGCTAACGTGCTCTACTGAAAGCTCAGAATATCATTGCGAATGATCTGTAGGTTTACTATGGAGGGCATTGCTGGAAACTGGACCTAAGTATTGTAAATTGACACTGCTGGCTAGCGTGCGTAGAACAGAGGGTTGCGACGTATTACCTAATTGACATTACCGAGGAAGCTGCTCTAATTGTATGTGCACGGATTGCTGCAACAAATGATCCTTTGAAATATTCATTTCTTACATATCAATGAATAACTTTCCAACATCTCCATTCCATCGAAAAATATTGCAATAAAGGGCTTCAAGGTTGAACAAAGTAAAGCATAGGAATGTGGTCAAAATTCTGATATGTTCTCCGCAAACAAAACCGTTCGCTGGAAATCCATTTACCGAGACAAACGTAGTTACAACTTCCATTCGCTTGGACCGAATTTGGAGCCCGATAGTTCCGTGTCACATCGAAATTTAGAGACGACCACGTCTCTGATATCTACGTTACTGCGAGCCCATTTACGTGACAGGTCTAATGTAACGTGGCTCCGTGCCACATCGCATTAGAGTTGCTAGAAATTCAACTCGCACGAAATATCTCTTGGTACCTTTGACGATAATTGAAAGCATCCCACGGCCACAGCGGGTTAAACAGAAGCTGACGACTACGGTTGCGTCCAGACAATCATTTCTACCATCGCTGTTGGTCGTTTGATTATTCAGTAATCTAATTCCAGTTACGACTATTCCTCTCGTACACAGTGGCAAACGGTCCTGCGATGCGAATAAAATCGATGAGATACATTCGACGATGCTTCATAATATAACTGGCGTCGACCGACACGCAATGCTTGCTAAGCAGATTTTCCTGTCTGAGCCAAGGACTAGTATTGTTGCTTTATGGAAATACGGCCGATTCTCCTCCTTTCTACACACTGGTGGACATTCGTTGCTACCATGCAAATATGTAGATTCGATGTTGTATTGACACATTGGAATACTCTGACAACCAAATTGTAGATATTGTGTTGTGCTTGCGTCCGAGGAATACTTGTTTAGTGACTGTGTACTGGTTAGTGTTTAAAACCTTTCCCCGCTGATATTTGCAATCTTAATTAAGTGTATTTCGAATAGGAAAGGAAGTGTAATAAAAATTGCGTATATTAAATTAGAATGTAATATAGATACATTTGTTGCTAATATTGCTTCATTTTAAGAGTTGCCTCGAAATAAATATCATTTTAATCAGATAAGTTGTTTGGGAATCAAATCATGGTTTGAAGTAGTTCTAGTTCGTTGACGTTCTCGGGTATGGCAAGTAGAATAGGTCCACATATGCTGCAACGGAGATACGAAGGTTCAGCGACGCTTCAAGAAAAATTTGTAACGCCCACTCTTTCAATAAAAACGCAATCTCGAACTATCATCGGAATTTGAATGTCCTTTCATAATACTGAATGACATATTTCTTTCATATCAATTACCAAAATTGCAAATCTCATGAAATAATACCGTCCTTGAAGTAAATGCTTGTGCTTTGTTAAAAATATCCAGCGCAATGTTAAAAAATGAAATTTTGCACCATAAAGTCACCGAAAAAATGTATAACGAAATTTCATTCTGTATATTATCAATTAGAATATTTAAAAGGTTGAAGATAATCACTTCCATTTACAGTTGTGTATCAGTCATATGAAAACTTTTCTCCTCGGCATATTATATCCTCGAATAAAACTTTGATCACCACGTCACACTTCATTATTCGCGGACAAAGAAAAAGAACGACCTTTCTCCGACCCGTTTTATCAACTTTCATTTTACAGCATGGTTTCATTCTCCCATCCAGGCTTTGCCACCGAGACGAAGACTTTTCCCCTCGTTTTCTCGCAGCCACCGTTCAGCGCGAGCACAATCGCGTCGATATAATCACGAATAATTGCTCACGTGTAAAGTCCGCGGACGCATCACATGCACGCATCGATGCTCTCTATGTGAAACTCCCAATAGATATGCGGACCAGCAACCGAGACACTACTCCAAAATGCTATTCCATTCGAAGGTTATTCATGCGCTACTAAATCAGTAATCGAGCGTGCTCGGGAGAGTTGAAATATGAGAACGTAATGTGCATAAAGAGGAATATAGATTATACGCGATTTAGTTCGGTCAACTATGAATGTGCAACTGTTACAAGTTGTCGAATTTCTCCCGCTTTTTATGCAAAATATAGTACAATGAAATCGTCGAAATTGAATTAGGAATTCAAAGAGACTATTTATGTAGTTATTGATTATTAATGGAACAATTCTTATTTAAATAATTATTTGACCACAGTGCGCAGCTTCCTATAGACGTCAACGGAATAAGTCAACGGAATAATACGCCTGGTTGCTTTAGCCCATTTGTTAATTCATGCATAAGTTGAAACTTGTATAACAACGTTCTATAGTTGACACGATTTGAGTACTAAACTTTAAATAGATATGAAATAAATATAAAAGTTGTATAATACTATTTGTTCAATTGATTTTGAAGTTTGAAGAAACATGATTTGAAAAGCGATACAAGTTCTTGACACAATTCTTCGAAGCAGTTGTGTGAGCAGGTTTTCATGATTCGGGCAACTTCGAAGATCCCCGACTTTAGTCAGTTAAGTTTAATCTCGTTAAAACTTTTTGCATAACCATTACAGTAGTATGCGATTCTGGCGGCATGAAACAACAACGAACAACAAACTTCAACCATTTCTATTCGCAAGAGAAACTACCAGGCAAATTGTTACACACGTTCGATTCTCATTTTCCGTGGATTATATCGTAATAATGTAAGCTATCCTCAGGTTCACACTCTGCGCTCCAGTGAAGCCCAGTGCTATATTATAGGAGAAAATTATTTGTACCTTTTTTAATAATTTCACTTGAAATATCAATCTAATTAAGAAGAAAAGGTACCAGTGAATCGATTCGTGTTCAATAGAGATTAAATTTCTTCATGCTCGAATCACTTTCTACTTTTCTTTCCTTTGGCGAATAATATTTCAACTTCGCTACGTCATTAATTAAGGAACCAATAATTCGCAGTGTGTGCTTGAAATTTATAATACGCGGAGTTCGTCGGTATTCCAGGTCTTCTAAACTAATTGCAAACGTCCCGATTATCCAGGCACGGCGTGTAACTATAGCAAACAAATCGGTGGAGTGTAAACTCGCGATGACTTTAGCTACACGCTCGTGGCGTGATTACATTTTACACCTGGAGTGCACGTGAAGCGTGATTAAATTTATAGCTATGTACTTCACGGATTTCTCAGAAGTTACGTTTAATCGATTTCGAGTGTAATTAGTGAATGGATACGCCTCCGCCCGATGATAATAAGATGGAGACTATGCATAATATCTTTGAGAACATCCGACTGTCGGCTGGAACGATAACAAAGACACGATAGGCAGCTCCTAACGAGGAAATCTGCAAACGGGTGTATCTGTACGCGATGCTAATTAGGATGCGGGATATCGCCTCATTCTAGACGTCGCTGTTTCCAGAATTCCTAAATCCCTGTACTGTAACTCTACGACGCGTAACCCACATCCAATTAGCTCGACATTTGCGCAATACCTATGCTGGATATTCGATTCTCGCATAGGCAATGGATTCTTCGAAACATTTCCCTTTTTAACAAATACGTTCTACCAAATACAATTTTAATATCAGGCCGGCGTATACGAAGTGGTGTGCTGGACAATAAAATTTCAAATGATCGTCCTATCCTAAAATTTTGTAATCCTTGCAATATTTTCTGCACGGCAGAAAGAAATAAAAATGTATGGGTATTCAATTATTAGGAATAAGAAGATAGAAGAGATATCAATTCATGGATTATTATACATATGAACGTACAAAACTGTTAATACAAAAGATATCTGAATTCCCATTTACCATTCTACCACGTCATACATCATTAACACTTTTCGTCAAACCCACCGAACGAAAGATCCTCAGTCATGCAGTACTTCCACTCGACGGCGTCCAGTAATTACGAAAATCAGCTCCGTCAACTTGCCAATCAGCATAACAGTGCCGTGTTCTACGACCCCTGCTTTCTTTGCCGTTAACGAGAAACTGTCTAATTTCAAACGCTATGGTTCGGCACAATACAAACGTGAAACTCCGTAGCGTGCTACTATGCAAATCAAGGGTGCCTGCGCGGCGGACCGACTTAAGCAGCGATCTCTCCGAGTTAATTTTCTTCCGCTAGGTATACATCGTGACCGATTAAAACGGGAAAAACGCGACGGCACTTGCCGATGCGAAAAGTGCATCGACTGGGACGTGCGGATGCGTACGAATGCAAGGCGGGTTTGCAGAGGCTGGAAACGTGGGGGACGGGAAATGTAAGGAGACCGACGCGACGTACCAGTGGAGAACCTAGACCACTTAGCAGGCTGGCTGGGGGCCAGCTGCAATCCCTGCACAGACATGCCAGGCTTCCTGCATTTTAAACGCACCTGGACGACTTCCGCCATTAATAGATTATCCGGGAAACGTTCATCTTAGTCTGCTGCCGACTTGTGTTTTGTCGCACGTGCGGTTCGCCCGTGTATCCCGCAGGATTTGACGTACCTTGAGCTGGTCTTAGATTCGGCAACGAGGCGAGAAGATTTTCTACATATCCCGTCTTATATTTCGCGAGGCGCCACGCTGTATGGTTTCTTCAGAAAAACTATCCCAGCAAATGGACCGTTAATATAATATTAAACCGTGAACGATGTGTTATTTGCGTGGAGAAGCGCGAGTTGTTCCTGTTTTGTTTTTTTGGCATTTTCTACGCGAGCAGGCTACATGAATTTTCGATGAATCGCCTCGCAGCACATGCTTAGCGATGTCCGTTAAAAAATGACATAGAGGTTCACCTGTTGCACCGGAATAGGAACGTCCAGAGTTTTACTTAATCCTACAGCTAAAGAGCTCGAGGGAAGACCTTCGTGTTCAGGAACGTGGCCCATTTAATAATATTCCCCGCAATCTGCGGCGCAATGTATCATGTGCTTTGTCCTCGCGATCTAATTAGCGGTAAATCATTAGCGGTAAATCAGTGACACTGAGATAAATAACATTTAAAGATATAAATTTAAGAAAAAACCAAATAAAAATGTTGTCAAAGTTCGAGGGGAGTTCCCCTAGCCCCAGACGGCACCTAGTATCGAACATTAGCTATATCTAAAATAATTGAAATGAGTTGTTTTCAGAATTGAAAATAAAGGGGAGGATAAAACTAACATCGTGCGAAATTGGCTTGCTTGTATCGTGTTTGGCGTAGACAATGAAATTGGTCCACCGTGCTCGTTCGAGTTGAAATCAGTGCATCGTGTAAACTAAAAAGCGTCATATTTATCAAATTTTCGCGCATAAAAAGCATTTGAGTAGTGTTATTGTAAAATCTGGTAAGTACTGTTTCATTTTCTTTTTTTTGTTGTATACAGTAGACTGCTTTTCGGAAAAATATAATTTTTCAATGCGTTCAGCTGTCTCTTAGTATCGGACAGTAAAGATCTTACTACTGTATGTTCGTATTTGTAAGAATGTTCATTTTAGTCGTTACAAATACACCTGAACCACGACATGGACATTAAACAGCGAGATTTGTGGAATGAAGAGGATTAAAAAACTGCATTCAATAAAGTTATCGCATGAAAAATGAACTTGAGAGAAGAATCTTTAAAATACAATATCCCAAAAAGCACATTATGTGATAAGATAACGCCTTTAAAATCAGGGAAAGAAATAATATTAAAGCCTAAGCTAGGTGTATTTACCACAACCTTTCCATTCGAATATGAAAATCAATTGTCAAAATTTTACAAATTATTGGTCGAAGGCAAAGAAAATGACAAACCGGTGAAAGAACAAACGAAGAATTTGAGAAGTAACTTCAAAAAGACGAATAGAGCGAAGAAAATAAAGAAAACCAAAGCAGGGAAACCGGAAAATATAAACAAAGAAACACTTTGTGTGGTTTGTTTGGAGACCAATGATGAGGACTGGATACAATGCTCAAAGTGCCAAGAATGGACTCACGAAGCTTCTGCCGACATCCCTGAATGTGCCGATGATTACATTTGTGATCATTGTAAATGATTTTAAAATTATCGTGCGTTAATTTACTCCTGTTTGCTATGTCCGATATTAGGTGCCATTCCACATTTGTTTAAAATCAGTAACCTAAATTAGTGTTACTTTAATTTAAATAGTGTAATAACGTTGGTTGTTTTGTTACTATATTTTAGCTCCCATTAATGTTAACTTGTAATTAAAGCAAAAGAAATTTAAAAAAAATAATATTTCTTTTATTTATTAAGGAAAATCCTTAAGTGTCCGGTACTAGGGGAACTCCCCCTACATGCAAGACACCCGTTAATTGGTAGTATAATTTCAATTTTCGTGTCACATATTAAACAATTCTCGTTTGTGTTTCAAATTGAATGCCTTTGGCGCTTATGCAAATTACCCTTTGGCTAGTATAATCGTTTCAATTTCCATACATTAAGCGCAACAAAATTTCTAGAAATTTGTTGTGTACTATAAAACGATTAGGTAAACCAATTAACTACCGGCCATTCGCACACCTTCGTGCCCCGTTATTCCGACAGATTCTCATAGCGAAGCAATGATACGTTTCACTTTCTCAGCACTCTTTCGCCATTCACCCCGGTTCTGGGCAAGTTCCGCGCCGCTTCGAAGTAATCGATCGCGGTGGCCACGTATTCGCGACGGAAAAACTGTTCACCATTCCTTCCATTATACGACGTGAAATGAGCTCGTCAGTCACTCCGTTGCCGGTGAAATGGAATCTAAGCGAATCTGCTGAAATTGTTGATTCAGAATCAAGGTACAATAGGATCTGATTCGCGAGATTGCAAACGGCATCACGTCCGCGGTTTTATTAGAAGAAATTCGGCGGCTGCGTTAAAGCGATAAATCTCCTCGTTGGATGAACTTAAGCCGCGTATATTACGTTGGAATGAAGTCGCACCTGGTTCCAATCGGACCAGCTTCAACCCTTCGTTTTTTTCGGTTCATAGGGACGTAAAATGGAAAGGGAAAGAGGGGTGGGTTAACGTAGCCCTACTCTCTTCCGCTTTTCCATCTTCTATTCCTGTTCCGTGTTCCTTTGAATCAACACGAAGCTCACGCGTCGGGATATCCACCCTCACTTGCCACCCTTCAATCAGCCTCTTCCATATTTATGCGTGAACCGGCACTTCTCGCGGAAAATTTGCCTCGGTAATTCAAAACGGACTACATTATCATAATCTGTCGGATGGCGCAGCACTGCCTGGAGGACTCGGTGGCTTTAACGTAATTATTAATCAGAATCCAAGATGATGAGGCTACAGGGAATAGATGCCTCTCCCCCTTTCGTTTCGCTTGTAATATAATTTCGATTATGAAGGAAGCGGTATCAGGCGAGACCATACGTGCTTGAATCTGGGATTTTCTCGCTGCAATTTTTAAACGAATTTTATCGGGTTGGAATGAAAGACTCCGTAGATATTCCGATAATGTTCACGTTCAATTTTTTCTCATTTATAAATATATTTCTATACAATACGATAATTATAAAAATGGTAAACACAAAGTATAGATGCTAAACAAATGTGATAGACGATGCAGAACAAATTTACTTCAATAATAGCCATGATTTATTGTACACTTCTCAGTTGATCAAAATACATGAACGTTGCAAATAATTTCTCAGGCAGTTTTCACTTTTCTACTATTTCCTTATTTCGTAACTATTTTGCGTGAGTACGGACACCGTGGATCCCACGTGTGTAATAAAATTGTTAACTTTGTGCGAGCTTAATTAGTGATCACAATTTTTGCATAAAACCAAATTATTGGGATGGATATCATTCATTCTCATTTGCAATACTGAAGATTTATACATTTTTACTCAACTGTGCACTGCGAATAATTTAATCACTTTCTTGCAAAATATTCCATGAAACTGTTTCTAGAAATATTCCTCTGGAACATATTTAATAGAGTTTATGATATTTCACGGACCATTTGAAAACTTCCATCCCCATACGCATCCAACCCTTTTCTCGGTTTCTCGATGTTCTTCGCTCCACTTCGCACACCAGCTGCTGCACTTTCTTCGGCGTCTTATTTCTACGTTCCCTCCGCTTACATTCCGCAAAAACTTTTCAGTATGCAATTACACTGTCAGTCCTGTAACGCTGCCGAACAATACATTTCATCAAAACAAGGCAAATTCTTTCGCACTAAAGTTTGCAAGTTTTCCCAAACATCGGCGAACACTGAAAATATGTAAAACGAATTGGAGAACAAGAACGTAATGAAATCGGAATTAAAATACTACCATTGGAAACTCAAAATAATCATGAAACGTAGGTACGTGCCATCGCAACAAGGGAAGAAAGACGAGAGGTTAAACTGTGTTATTCATCAAATATATTCCTATGCTTACGATTATAAGCGATCTATACACTTTTATATTATAGAAATGTACATCCTTAAAATTAACCATCGATTCGTCTCCTCGACTTCTCGGCATCAAGGAAACAGTGACCCGTAATAACTCACTAATAGAAACATCTCGTCAATCCGCCCGAACCGTCCAAATCACGAGACCACAGAAACCCCACAAACAATCCAAAATAGGTCAACCGTGTAACGCACCGAAACCTCAAACCCCTTTCAATCAAGACTACAAATCATCCATCCTCCACGATTGCAAGGCAGCAGTCAACGACGCGTGGACACGCAATGAAAACGGCCGGGCAATTTCACAAATCTTCAGCAACGAAAGTTCCACGAGCGATTCATTATTGGGTACGCTTGGTGGAACATCCGGTGTACATATTGGGTAAGCGCTGAGAAGATTACGTCGGCAGCCCGTCGTTGAGCTAATAACGCAGCAACGCCGGCCGATGTCTCGTCATGGGCAACCCTTTCATTGTTATTATCTTAACACGATAGTGCAAGGTCTAGTACCGTCTGACCCGTTCTCAGTTTAACGAGATTAGCATAATACCGCGAAGCCCTTCTCAGAAGTCTGCTCCCATACCTGTCCTCCTACACCCCTTCCGCCCCACCACTGCCTCCCTCCCTTCCCCTCACGGTGTACCGTGAACTTACAACGGTTTGGTCTGACAAGGACTTACCTCGATGAGGTCTATTCACCTTCTGCTAGAAGTTGCAGCGATGGGGATAGACAGATGAGCGGTTGGGCTTCGTGCAACGCCGGAAGACCGAGAGGCACAGGAAGACACGAACTGGCATTAAACACTCCTACGTTTTTCCCTGGAACGGAGAACTACGGTTAAATACTGTGCGCGGTTTAACTGCAGTTTTCAACTATGGCTGTTAAGCTTGGACTTTGAAGTGTACAAAGTATTCCCTGATGGGCGAGGAAAAATGTAACGGTCGAGTACCGAGTTGATTTCTATTCCTAGAAATTATTCCATGTTGACGATTCTGAATGGAAGTGTCTTTTAGGAAAATCTTCTCGAAGAAATTTGTCGAACCTTTGGTTTGGGGAAGAAGAATTCACGTGATTCAGTCGAAAATTATACATCCGAGAAGGTGGTGATTCTGCATGAAAGAATTAGACGAAAATGGGGAACAGAATTTTTGCACAAGGGTTGCATGATACCCCATTATAATACTTGTAATATTATTTTCACAATTATGGAGACGAGGGTTAAGTTTCGTAAGGTAATTAGTCTTAGCGCCTGCGCCAGGAAAGTCCATTCTAATTTATCCGTCAGAGGAAAGAGGGGACCCTCTTTCTTTTAATTTTATCGACACAATAGATACAGTGAGCCTAGATTTGGAAACGACTGATTGGATCGTTTTAGACAGGTGTATACATATATCGGATGCTTGTCCAATTATTATTTAGAACTCAACACAGCCCCATTTGGTTTACCCTCGTCACGTGTCACCTTAATCCCTTTGAACTATTCCAATCCCTGCCGAGCTGCTTATTTTGCTTCAATCCGTTAATCTTAACCAATTAAAATATGTTTCAAAATATTTCATCTGCTGGATACAATTTTTAGGAAGTCGAATAAAATCACGGGCGTCGATTAAAGGATAAGTTATGAAGATTCCGGAAATAATCATCGAATTCATTTATCACCGCGATGCTCCCGACAATACCATTAATCTGACTAGATTGGGCACGATAGAGTTCACAACGTGACGCGTTTGAAGTGTCTCTCCAGCGAGAGACAGACGACGTGATAGTCTCTGGGCGAACGTATTTAAGCGAATATGTATGTACGTGGAAATAATACATACAATGGTGCGGGAGGCAGAAATTCTCTGCGGCATACGCATGAAATTATTCTCGGAGTGGTAAGCCATTCCATTGCCTAAATTATTCATGACTTGTGGGACACTTTGCAAATATTACCATGCCCGCCATAATGTTAATGAATTTTTTAAATCAGAGGTAGAGAACCCAACAGGGGTTGGGTTCAAAGTGCGTCGCTGCACGTACATAGATGCGTGAGCGCGAGCACTAGCGCGTAATTACATCCCTAAGGCAGTCGGGAATTACAAACTTTATGGGATTTTTGAAGATTACCTTTACTTATTCATTAAGGACCCCAATGTTTCCGTATTGGTGGCTTAATAGTTAAACTTCTGTTCATGTTCGCTCCGTGGGGCCTAAATGAATGTTGCCGTACCTTTACGTTACGCGTAACGCAACGTTACGGTCGGTGCTGCTCATTAAAACGTATGAAAAGATACGCACGCATCTCGACGGTCCCCATTATGGAGGTCACAGAAAGCTTCTGAAATTAATAAGATTGCCAAGATCTACACCTTGTAGTCACACCCTACTGGTGTCACTACAAAGGATGTTACGCCCCTGCGTCGACGCAGGGCCCGAGTGTCGCAAGTTACAATCGGCAGTTCGCTACCGAATGGCCGAGAGCGACGTTACGTTCTTTATGTCAATCTTATGCACCTTAGGTACCGTTAAATACAGGGTGTCCCGTAACTACCGGAACATCGGAAAATGGGGGTAGCTGGGGTGATTCTGAACAACCGCATGTTTTGCTCGGATACCCTCGATGCCCCCGTACACGACCGAGCACAGTAGGGAAGTACGGGCCTGGCCGCGCGCTCTACGAGCGCCCTCATTGGCCAGTGTTTTTGATTAATAACTCAAAAACGAAGCTTTAAACAACATTTTGGTCAAGGAAAGAGTTGTTTAGAATCCCCCAGCTAACCCTGTTATTACGGTAGATACCCTCTATATATCCTTGTTATTCTTTATATTGTGATCCTATTATTTAAACGGCCTAACCGTAGTAGTGTAGCCCTTGTTAGTGATACTACTATAATCTAAAGAGTTTTGTTAGTGGTAACCACAGCCTCTGGCCGTGCGTTATATACTCCTTGAAACTTTGCAAACAATCTCTGACGTATTATCATTCACGCGCTAAGAAACGTTCTTACGCCCGCTGTAATGTAACGTAATAATTGATTGCTGTCGTGGATAATCGCCGGGATGCGCGGAACAAAAGCATCGCAGATTCTGCTGCCTCAGAGGGTAACTAAAAACTATGTAGCCCGGGTGAATCTCGTTTGTCGGAGAAAATGGGACGGCAATTTATTCTGAAGCGCTCTAGTCATTAACCTCGAGCACAAGCAACTGTACTCCAAGTAATTTTGCGTCGATGGTACTAATAATTTATCACCAGTGCCGACATACGTATGAATTTTTACTTGCGGACGATAGTATTTCCGCGAAGTACGCGAAGAGGATAGCAAGTCTCTTTTCCCCTTAGCTTAATTTCGTTTTCTAAATCGTTCTATAAAAATATTTCGATGTTAAAAAACGCAACGTTTAAGTAAAATGTCAGTAACGATTGAAAGCACATATTGCTTGGAACAGGCGGAAATTTGATGCTAATTATTCAAACCTGCATATCTGCTCTAGGTTAAACAATGTAATGATTCGATTTTTTCTGCATCATGTAGTACATTTTTGATTTATAAAAGACGTAGGGAATTGTGTTACCTTGCAAGTTTCAAATATCAAACTGAGATTATTACATTAATACTAGTATTGTAGAATCTTGATAAATACTATAGTACAATGTATTACTTCAACACCTAAAAGTAAACGAATGAAATTAATTGAAACTGTGTGCTATTAACATACAAATGAGACTCCAAACATTTGAAATTATGGAGTTCTATGGAGCGCCGTTTGTTTCCATATTTTCAACTTTCTGACAAGAAAACCATTGCCGTAATACAACTTCGTTTCACTTTAAACACTGATTGATTACCAAAGATTACCAATGGAAGTCAATCAGTAACGAAACAACCGTCCTGTTCCGCAAACCACATCTTCCAAGACTAACAATACAATTCCAATGAAAGTATGTGTCGTTTTAATTATACATGCACGGTTTTCCGAAACCAAGTCAGACTTGCGCCCACAGCAGAAGGAAAAGGGAGTCTCGAAAGTTTCGGGCCTGTTACTTGTAATGTATGTAAACTGCCGCGCACTTTGTTAACTTAATCGCGGCACGACGAGAACTTCCAACGATTTAACCCACTATTAGTCTGTTTATGAGAACTGGCTGCGTGATGCATCCTAACGGCCGCTTTTCGGAGCGAATAATCTTTTTCGAGAATCGTGCCTGGAGGCCATAGTTCCTCGGGCCTTCCCTCTTCCAGTGATTACGAGTCGGGCTACGCGCGATTGCTCGCCGAAGAGGAAGCGAATAATAAATGCGAACAGATGAAAGGACCGGACGAAAAAAGGAGGGACACGTTAATTACTGTTCGTAATGCGTTCGTTCGCGCGATCACGTTTGAGATTCGAGTAATGCGAGCTCCCTTCAGCCAGGAGAATCTCGCCCGAATCGTTACGAATTTTTCTTGTTTCCCTCCGCGAACTGCCACGCCATGTTGCCCAGCCTACGTGAATTAATATCCGGTAACGTGTTTTCTTCTTATTACTTCTCCTCCGAATCGTAGTAATTTTGCCAATTAACCGTGCTTCGGCCAGCTTGAGATCCAACTGGGTGAGAGTAACAGAGCAAAGGAAAGAGTGTTTCGCAGCTGGGTGCCGTGTAGGGAGGGGGCTGCGACTTTATTCGCCTCTTTTTGCAGGAACTATTAAGGGCTTCGCACCAATCTAAATCGTCCCTCGTTTTCAGCGAGATTAAATTTCCGGGGTTAATCGTCCCGGCGGACTCTTAATTCGTCGCCCGATTCGTCGTTCGTCCAGAACACGCTTCCCGCTTTCGTGGAAAGTGTCTCTCCTCGGTAACGAGCGCGAACTAGGACGTAAATAATTATATAAGTCTATGGAAGTACCTGCCACTAGGTTCGTTTAATAAGGATTTAAGCAATGAAACAGAAGGATTATAAATTACTACCGCCGGGGATCCGCTTCGCTTTCTTAAGGCCACTTCATTTCCTTGTTCGCTATAGAAAATTCTCACGCAGAATGAATCGGCGTCACATAAATGATAATTGAATTATGCAACTGTACGTCAAAGAAATGGTGGCGTCAAATAAATGATAATTGAATTATCCAACTGTACGAAAAATGAAAGCCGAACGCTTCGTTCTATATTTCTGTCCTCTTGTTTTTTTGCCACGGTTATATGAAGTTCTCAAAATAAAATCGAACTAGAACTAGAAAATTGAATCCCAAGGAGATTTCGCTCAACGTCGTCGAATAATATAACATATTTCCGTCCACTATTCAATCGTTTTCGACTTTTATTCAGACACAATGCCGGCAGATAGATTTGCGAGCACACTCGAGTTCCGTGAAAATTTACTGATTTTTCGAACGGTCGAAAATCTTTTGAGCCCCACTCGATATCCCATTTTCCTCGCACGCCCTCTTCAACTCGCAAATTTAACACATCATTTCACGTACGACTGCTGTGAATGAAGATTGGTGGCGAAAAAATTTCCCTCCCTCTGACACTGACAGTCGATTTAAGGATTTTCCCCGACGGTCTACGCGCAGCCACGGGACAAGGGGAGAAACTTATCGAAGAAGAAACAGATACTTTTGAGGAGGCTGGGAAAAAGCCTGAACCGAACAGTTTCCCCCCTCTGTTATCAGAGACAGTAAGGGAAGAGGATACACTCCATTTCAAGTGCCATTCAGGACTAACAAAAGCCGCTTCACGTAAAGTTTTCCCCAAACGAGTGGGCTAAGGTCACTTCTGCTATCCACCGGATTTCGAGTGTCCAATATCGAATGATTTTCGTGATTGCTACGATGTTTACATAGAAATATTGGGTTCATAGGTTTGGGTGATAAACCATGGGTCAGACGAAAAGAAATTACAGACAAGTGTTTTCGTTTTGGATGATGGTGGTGTAATTAAAATTAGGGTGTATTTGTAGCGTTGAAAGTATTATAGTAATAATAATACAGTAAAATCTAAGAGATAAATATAGGAACGCAAGAAATATCGTACTGTAAATTACATTTATCTATTATAAAAAGTAGGTCAATTACAGGAAAATTTAGAATCGATGTAAAAAGGTCCAAATATTCGCACTACTTCTGTGTGGTAACCTGATATTAATGTACAAAATTCAGAATATAAAATACGTATTTATACACCAACTGATAACCACATCATTTATCCATTTAACGATAATACAATACAAACCAATACGATTGACTTTCACGTTACTATCGCGTACGTCACCCATTCATGCGTATTTAATAATTGATCGCATCTCTGTGATTCCCAGAATTTATTCTGCTTCGACCATAAGATATAATTTCCAAATTCCTAAGGAAAACTTAATGGTTGAAAAATTCAATGCGGACTCCTTACAGGCATAACCGAACCTAACATCTGGGCTTACACGTCAACTAGAAAATATAGTTCGCTCCCAACCAGCAACCCCACAGAAAATATAAATGGCCATCGCGATAAAATAAATGAGGATGAAGTTAGGGTAGATTCGTAAGCGTTCGATGCTTTACGTCTACGTTATGGTACTACTGGCGAAGCTGCTGAGTAGGTACTCAGCAAGTTTTATTCATCAATTGTTATATTTACCCCAGGCGGTAACGATTGTTACGAAGGAGTGCACCAACGGCCGCGTAAATTATGACATCTCCGGACGATTGTTGAATTGCAACGCGAATCACCCTATTTCATCGAGAGACGAAAACAACCCCCTCTGACCGTACACCGTTAACCTACTTTCCCCTCTTTCTCTCACTATCTCTGATATTCTGTTTTCTTATTCGTGAACATCTGCCAAATCTTTGTGTGTTACGCCAGTTCTCCTCGCATCTTTCTGGAGCCCATTGGGGATATACAGCAATGTGTGTGCATTACCGCCGTACGTTTAATTTATTAACGTACGTCGCTTAATCCTGTACGATGCCTTGGTTTTGAGAAATCAGTTTTCGAGATAAAGATGATATTAGCTGATAGCATCAAATTATGAGTAATGGTTTTAACATTAGGCTTAAAATAATTTTTCATATAAGTGCCAACGAGTAATTTGAAATTTATATCTATTATAATCATTTGTCTGTGAAAGTAAGAATAATATTGGTAAATTGTAATGTCTTTGACTGAAATGTCGACAAGATAATAATATATTAATTGTTTCTGATGGTAAACGGTGTTGCAAATCCTTTGAACAGGTGGTTACAAATCTATTGTGTATGTGTACAATTTCCATTGCTGTACATAATAAGAAACAGAAATTGGCAAATTGTAAAATGATAGAAATTAACAATAATGAAAAGCAAGAGCGTCAATTAACACAATGTGAACTCGTTGTTCACCTCAATACAATTACCTCAACCCCATCGTTTATCCTTTCCCCTTCTCTATATTCAACCCACGAATTTTCATACTTCATTTCTCTATCTTTAAGCAACTAAAACCCCACAATGCAATTTATTCTTCCCTTAAAAAGAAACAGAAAGAAAGAAAAACGACAGGAAACAATATACACTGCAGCCACTCTGAAAGACGGATATGAGGCGGTTTACCAAATTCCCTCGTTCGATGATCCGCCCCAAAACGATCGCTCCCTCTCTACCGTAGACGACGCACACCCCCGTGATTTCCGGGAACGAAAGTGAAAATCGATCGGCACCGCCACGCGTCTGCGTGTTCATTGGCCCACTTTTCTTATTTCGTTCTTTTCTGTTTCTTTCGCCAACTCCTTTCGACCAGGTGTTTCTCCAATCTCTCTGCCGGGATGAACTGATCGGCGCATCACGTGCCTCGGACAATCGACAAGATAACACTCCAGGCGCAAAGTTGTAGAGGTCTTCTGCCCGTAATCGCGCCTCCCCGACATCTCTAACCGCGAGATCGCCCCTCAACCGAACCGCTGATTTTCGACGCGTGTAAACCGTTTGAACGTCGCCCACGACAAACACACAAACCCGGTTTATCCTCTGAGCGGGCGTGGACCTCTTTTATAATGAAGACCGATGACAACCGTGGCATGGCCCGGAATCGAGTGAAATGCCAAGGGTGGACGGAGTGTGTCGGTGTAAGTCGCCGGTGCGGATACGCTCCGGCTACTAGGCGAGGCCATTCATTCTGATTAGATGCGGTCTCCCACGGGGACATGCCGGGAATCTCTCGGCGAACGTGCGCGAGTTATTTGCAGACTGTTGAAAAAAAAGGACGAGCCCTCGTACAACCTATTTTTCTCATGCTCGTTCTATCTCTCCCTCACTCTCTCCTTGCTGCCACGACGCGGCACAAAGGGTTCGTCAAGCTTTTCGGCGGCGATCAAACAAAATGGACAAGGTAATATTCGTCGGATTGTGCGTGTACCATAGCATCTTTCTTTTATTTTATAGCTTGGACGTCAGCGCTCGAGGAACATCAACGTGGGTTTATTTGGTAGACAGTCAGGTGGAGATGGGATGGATGCGATTTGCAAAGTCTGGACCAATTTAGTGTTGCTTGCTGTTTGAGACACGCTGGGGGAGATCGCGATTGTCGTAAATGTTTCGAATGTCTGGAATATTCCATTGGGCGAATAATACGCTGGTGTCTTTCGACAATTTTGCAGGGAACATTGGCCGCTTTTACATAGACATGTAACTGGTGGTAGAACCGGATAGGGGCTGATTCTACGTCAAAATATAAGTCGAAAATGGAATAAATTTATATAATAAATAGAATAAAATTTCTTCACTTAAGATTTTATTTTTCGTTTTCGAAAGAAGTAACTGGAAAAATCTACTTGGTACACGTACACTCGACCAATTGCCAACTCAGCGGATCTTAATGCCTAATAAATAGTAATGCCTTTATCTTATGCTCTCGTTATTCGATTTATCTAAAATAGTACAAAAATATTAAAGACGGACATTAACAACGGTCTATAGTGATATCTACTCGAAACAAACAAATTTAATCTATATTTTCGACTTATCTTTCGACCTAGAATCAGCCCCTATTCGTTTGTACCACCAGTTACATGCCACCCTGTATAACATGTTTGTTTCATACAGGCTGTCAAAATTGTGTGCTGACGAGAACAAAGTTTCCCTCCGATCCTCTAAAAATACTTTCAGGCTAAAAATACATAATATGCAGAGCAAATACGATTAATCGAATCGGATAGAACTAAAAGCTGCTCTAGAGCTCTCGAAATTTAATGGAAGGTGCGCCCTGGCACTTCGGTTATTCGAAGATGCGTATAAAAAACCATATACCTTTTTTTTATTTTATCGAATTTGTTTTGTTGATTAACAACCATTGTAGGATTTTGCCATTTCGATAACGTTAAAAGAAAGGATGGGTAAAGAATAAAAGATATTTATTATTCTACACAAGAAATATATTGATTTGAAATAAATAGTAGTATAAAAAATAAAATATAATGATTCTATTAGGTGTATACTTATGTGGGATCTAATTGTATGGGAGGGCAATTTTATAAATTATCCTCTCAATAATATAGAGGTACAATCTCCTAAGGAATTGCAGACACCTTTACGAGGATGAGAGTCCGAAAACTCCATTGTAAAGAAATAAAACTATTTATCGTTTATATGTCTATGCATTTAAAGCAGTTGTAATAAAAATTGTAAACATTCATCTGCATATTTCAAATCATTGAACCCATACATAATTTATTCCTTCAATGGAAGACTTTACTTTGAGCCATTTAAAATACCAATATTATATTCAATGAAATCCATTTCAATTATCCCGTATATATCAAATAGACACTGTCCCTTATCGGGAATAATTTGTTCATCGACTTAAAATCAATCACAGAATTCTTTCTACCGACTATGTTCATCCTGATATTTGCATCACAAACGTACGTTTATTAACAATATTAACATAGCTTTAATACTGCAAGGCGTCTTTCCTTCTTCACTATTGCACTCCAAATGCACCTTACACATCTTGCATTACTATCGCTCAACTGTTCAAAGTTTAGACCATCCTATCATACCGTTCAGTATCCACTCCCGTTTAGACGACCCGCGAATATTTGACAAAACGTGCCCGTTACGTCGTTATTAAATATCATGGCACGACGTCAACGCATCATATGTGGTAGATTGTCGCGATGCCGCACACCCCGTCCCTTTTACCTCGCAGGTATCGCGAGAAAGGGAAACGACATTTCGCCATGCCGACGATGTGTCAAAGTAATTTGGTGCACGCTTAACTAGCATTACCTTGAATGCGTCGACGCTACAAAAGGGCGTCGTCTTTGCTCCCAAGCACTCCACCGTGTCCCACAACCGGCTATATACGTTCCCCCCTGTCCTCCAGACCCGCGTTACCCCCACTTACCGGAAGCTCTTGAAAAACAATAACGCTGTAGTTGACTCTGAATTTTCCGCAGTAGCAACTCGCTGTTATTTCGTTCTCGCGATCGTCACGGGGGTAGAAAGATTTTCGACCGTATTATTTCCCCTGCGGCACTTTTCCTTCGTTCCTCCCTATCCTTCCTGCTTCCTTAACAGTTCGCCAGAGAAAGAACGAGAAGCAGCTCGTCACCGCATCGAAGTTACGCCCACGACTTTCCGCTGCCTCGTCTGGGTCTGAACGAGAAACAGGGATGGCGAAGAGGCGGATAGAAAGAAAGAAGTCTCTCGTGGCGAAAAACTGAGAACCAAACCGAGTCTGCTGGACGGGCGGCGTTAACTTTTGGCACTTTCAACTTTGATGGGATTCACCCCTTTCCTTATACCATCTCCAGGGATGGCATCCGGGTCCGACGAAAATGGCGGCTTTCTATCGCCGCTGTATTACACGGCCAGACTTCGTCCTCCTCTACATATTACACCGGCGTAGAACTTTCGACACATCCGGCTGGGGATAATCCGCGTAAGTGAATTTCCCGAGCCATCGTAATTGTGAGATACTACTCCTGCCCCTTTGGACGGCTACGTGCATTAAACGACTACGTTCCTTTAACGTGCGACACGCTTGCGTCTACCTTTTGTAACGGAGGGTTATTGTTTTACTGCGATGGTTAATTTACTCGGGTTGCGTTCAGTCGCGTTTACTTCTGGAGATGTTTAGCAATTTGAATGGCTGTTTCTTGAAATGTAGTGGATTTTATGGGATATATCATGCTGCAGGTAGCAGTATCGTATTCGCTCTAATAACAAGTACAAATCGATTATTATGGGAATAGGTGAGAAATTGTGTATCGATTTTAGTACAGCCTTAATCTTTTTTTTATTATAATTATTTTCCCGGTTCTGTGTAATAGAATGGCGAGTGAATATTAATTTTTTACAAGATATGCTTTAAAATAGAGAATTAGTTTTGCGATAAGTTGAGACAACTGTAATTTGAAGAGAATGACATATTTCGAACGGCACATCAATGAGGTATCATTTGCAAAAGTGCAACGCATAAATTTATTAATTAAGATTGTACACGATATGCACGGCCCATAAATGTGCCTCCCCCTTAATTTGGCACGAGCGAATCGCAACGATTATAGCGTACCATAGCTTCAGCCGATAGAGATCTAATTTGCATATATCAATTCATAATATTGAACAACGCGGTTCCATTTTAATCAAGGAATCATGAGTAGACGTATTTTTATACGCGTTGCAATTGAATCATTTACTATTTAATTAACAGTAGCTGAAGTTGTATCGAGTTTAAGAAAATTAATGGGCATCGATATGTCGGACGATTGATTTCCAATAAATAATTCTGCTCTCAAATATTTCGTTTACGAAGAATGAACTCGACAAATTATGATGCATCACTTTTGAGTTTGAAAAAATTCCTTTTGTTTTCAGTTTGCATAAGCCCCATATACAATCATAAATCTGTCGAAAAATCTAACCCCCTCATCCCGTGGAACATTATAATGATTGCAATCAAATTTTTACAATTCAACGCTTGCAGAAACAATATATTATATCAATTTTCCATAGCTAACGCGTAGTTTTACGCAATGAGAATTACACATGTCGCCAATTCGACACGGTAGAAAATGTTCATACAATATTCTAATTCTCTTTTTATAGCTTCAGGTGTATCATTTATTTTTATTTATTTATTTATTTATTGATAAACGGGTGTAGACCCTTTAGTATACAAAGTTGACAATAGAATTTCGCCAAGTAAGGACATAATAAGTTAACGGTTCAATAATACGCAAATTAGTTGACTTTTGAACTTGGATGGATTCGCGGCAATGATGTCAATGTCAGACGACACATCGTTGATATTCCTTAAAATCCTATTTATTGTACTATTCTGAGCATAAGTAGTTCGATGGTGCTGAGTCTGAAAAAGATCATGTTTCCTGAGGTTGGATGCAGGAATATAAAATTTCATTAGCTCGAGAATTTCAGGACAGGAAAGAAGTCCATTAATCAATTTATAAGCGAACATAAGATCAGATATGATGCGTCGCATTTCTAATGAGATTAAATTAAAACTGCTCAAAAAAGGTTGGTAATTATGTTCTCTTCTATCAATGGGCCTGCCTAAGTGACTCGCAGCAATTCTTAAAAATTTATGTTGGACTCTTTCAATTAAATGACAGTATTTCGTTTGATAGGGAGACCATATTATAGAGCAGAATTCCAGATGGGACCTAACTAAAGAACAGTATAATTTTTTTAGTGTGGAAACATGCTTGAAAAACTTGGATGTTCTATAAAGGAAACCAAGCATTCGCATACTCCGACTAGTGATTGTGCGAATGTGTTCTGCAAAGGTCAAATCAGAAGAGAAAATTATACCTAAGTCTCTAATTTTATTTAGTTCGTGCAGTTGGGTCGAGCTTAAATTGTAGGGAAAGATGATCTTTTTCTTCTTGCGAGTGAATCTAACGACATGACATTTTTGAATGTTCAGGTTTAGTCTGTTCTTATGACACCATCCCTCGAGTCTAGATAAATCCAACTGAATGAGAGGTGGGATCTTGTCATTATCGAAGCTAAGAAAAATTTTTAGATCATCGGCATACAATAAAAATTTTGAATATAGAAACACATCCGAGATATCATTGATAAATAAGTTGAATAGTAAAGGGCCAAGATGAGATCCTTGAGGCACTCCAGAAGTGACAGAAATCGGACGTGAAAATGCTTGACCATATTTAATAATTTGACTTCGCGAGCTCAAAAAACTGTCAAGCCACGAGAGGAACGATCCTGATATGCCATATGCGTTAAGTTTTTTTATGAGGAGGCCATGATTGACTGTATCAAAGGCCTTACTGAAGTCAGTGTACACAGTATCAACTTGGCAACCTTTTTCTAATTCACTAGCGACATAGTGATTAAATAAAGTAAGATTGGTGGCGACAGATCGTCCTTTCACGAAGCCATGTTGTTCATCAATCAAGACGTTCTTGCACAAGTTTGACATTTTTTCCGCAATAATGCTTTCAAAAATTTTTGGGAAAACGCATTGAATACTTATCGGACGAAAATTATGCGCATTTGTATAACCAGTGTTCTTAGGAATAGGAATAACAGTACATATTTTCCAAGCTGAAGGAAAAATTCCGGTTCTTAACGATTTGTTGAATATCAGCCATAACACTCGAGATAAGGTGAAATTACAATATTTTACTAATTTTGGATGAATGTTGTCAGGTCCAATGGACCCATTAGGTTTAAGACTTTCAATTAAATTAAATACTTCACCTATACCTATCGATAATTGAGAGATATCAAGATTGTGGGAGAAGTTAGAATCAGTAGTGTTAATATAATTATTTTCATTTGTATAATGAGATGCAAAGTTGTCCGCTATTGCATTGGCTATGCTATCATCCTCAGTTAGTTCACTGCCATCAGCAAACATATTTGAAGGACGAGTCGTCGATATTCTGAGGGAATTGATCAATTTCCAGAAGGAGTTCACATTAGTGTATATATTCGATTCGATATATTCAACGTGTTTTCTCCAACATCTGTTAGACAGTATTTTACACCTTTTTCTCAATGCTACAAATGCCAGGTAGTCAGAATGAGAACTTGTATGTTTGTAAGCAAAATGTGCATGTTTTTTCATTTTGACAAGTTTTCTAAGCTCAGGTGAGAACCATGATGGGTAAGACGAAGAATATATTTTAGAAGCTTGAGAAAAAGGAGCAAGCGCATGCCTAAGATGTGCATAAAGAAGGTTGACCGCTTCATTTGAATCAAGATCCATGATCAGTTCATCCCACTGAATCGAACCTAAATAATCATTTACCGCAATATAGTCTATTTCCCCTACATTAAAACGGACAGTTGATCTAGTCCTGTTATTATTTGACATATGTAGCGGTAGAGAAAATTGTAAGGGAGGATGATAATCATCCGCAGGAATAATAATTTCGTCTACCAAACCAACAATTAGATTTTCGAAAGTAGAAAAGACAAGATCGAGGGTATTGTTGAAGGAATTTGGAATATAATTGGACTGTTTGAACCCAAAGAAACTAAAATTGTCACAAATGATATCCGCAATGACATTCGTGCCAGGTGGTCTAGATGACTTGTATATAAGGTCTCCTTCCTGAGTGTTCGACCACTTTGTTTTCGGTATATTGTAGTCGCCAGCAATAAACACATGGCAATTAGGTGAGGTCATGGCCAAAATATTTTCGACAACTCGGCAGTGATCTAAATATAGATCGGGGTCACTGTCCGGAGGTAAATATACTGCGCCTGCCACAATAAATTCAAAGCCGAGACGAATTTTCACATATAAGTGTTCAATGCCACATGATTTGATGTCTAAGATGGAACTGCAAAGTAAATTATGCACGGCTATAAGAATACCTCCGCCTCGTTTATGAACACTTGTATGCGGATTCCTATCAAGTCTGTAAATTCTATAATCAGTAAGACCAAGCTCATTGTCATGTATACTATCGCATAACCAGGTTTCCACGAAGATTATAATGTGGTATTTTAAGCTTAAAGTTGATAACATTAGTCTAAGATTAACCAATTTTGATCTCAAACCGCGAACATTCTGGTAGTATACCAAAGGGTACCTGATTAGTTTTTTTGACTATTCTTCCGATTCGAATCAACAATTTTCGGAATTCCATTAATATATCTAATAGTCTTCTCCGTGCTCCCAGCTTCATGCAACGTCTTCAGCTGCTCCTTGAGTTTCTTAAGATGGGTCCTTTGCTTCAAGGTCCGGTCCTCTTCGATTTTGACAGGCCCCGTATAATTCCGTCGATGATGAAGAACATCCAGGACATCCTTCCTTGACAAAAGGGATACTCGTAGTGGTCTAGTACGCCCAGCCGATTTTTTCCCGATCCGTGTAATGCCACATATCGAGATGGAGTTCGGCACTACTTGCTGAAGTATTTCCTCAGTCAATTCACAATCTCTGATGTTGGAGAGTTCAGAAGGTTCATCCAGGTTAAAAAGGATAATATTTGAAGATCTTCTATTTCTGTCAGCCAATTCCGCAAATACATCCTCCTCGATTTCCAGTGTTTGGGTGGGAGAGGATGTAAGTGACGATACCTTCTCCTCTAAGGTCGTTACTCGATTCGAAATGGCCGTTAAGTCAGTCCTTATTGAGCAGATTTCTGTTAGGATTTTAGTTTCGAATTTCTGAAACTCAGTAGAGAGCATTTGCTGGAACCTCTTTAAAAGGAGATCTTCCCTTAGTACCGATGCATGGAGTCCAGAAGATGCAGAAGATGAAGCAGTACAACTTATAAGAGCTCCATTTGCATGCGGATGTCCCGTTCTGTGCAAACATCCAGGATGGGAGGCAATGCCACAGGATGGACATTGTACAGGCTTGACCACCTTTATGTTACAACCCTTACAGATATGAGTATCCATGCTTAACAGATTTAAGATTTAAGATTTCTCGTAGTACTCCGACACCAGTGATTTACCGGTCGCAGTATTTCGAAAAAGGTTCACAAGAGCGAAAACAAGACACGTCCGTCCTCTACAGCTGTCAACTGTCAACTGACAATCATCAATCGATCAATCATATTCTAATTGCTTCGAAAAAAATTTCCAGGACGCAATTTTCGCAAAACGAAGAGCTTCTGACAATAATTTACTACCGGCATTCACATTCCCCCCATCCACAAATTCGGCCAAATTTTCGAATATACTCCCATAAATATCCCGCGAAGCCATCGCTAACGTGCACCTCGAACGATGCAAAATTCGCAACGGCGGTGAACGCGTAATGCACCGCATTACAAAACGAAAAACCGTACGTGGCTTCCGTGGCGTTCATATTTTATCCCAGCACAGTATTTTCTCGAATATTTAATATCAGCCGCGTCGCCGCGACGTGCGCACGTACTCGAATAATGTGTGCATTCGCAGTAAATCCAGACACGACCGTATCGTGCTCAAATCGGCCGTAACTTTCAGCAGCAAATTCCAGACCGATTCCATGGACTAACGTGGCGCCGTGGCCGGGATTTCACAGTTTTCTGTATCGGGTTTAAGAGCTTGCGGAACCTCAAGACTCGTTCACTGTGGTACGAACTTTCGTCATTAAGTAAACTGTGGCTGGGATTTTCATGCTGATTCTCGTACTTCCCGCCATTCTCTATCTTCCTCTATCTGTCACTCCCGCAAAATCGTTTATCTATCGCACCTTACCTATCCAGCAAATCGTGACGGGTAACTACTATTCTGGGACGTTTGTCACAGAGTTCTCGCGAAAGCGTTGCGAGCTAAATGCAGCTTCGTATTATCTAAGATGATTGTTTCGTCGACTTAATGTCGGCCGATTAGGCGTGCTTGGTATAGATTATTGTTGCAGGTACGACGTCCGTAGAATTCATTTATCTTGGACGCGCAATGGGTACTTTTTGGGGTTGCTCGATTTCTCGGGATAAAGCAAGTTTGAGTATCAAGGTATTTCTTAGGATAGGCTTGACATTATTTGTTACAGCGTTTGTCCACGCTCGTTGCGCTGTAAACTTTCGTCATCTAAAATTTGCAAACTATTGCACACAGCTGAATAATTTGGTTTCATCGATCAATGCAATGTCATAGTAGTAAGAGGAAATTAAACAAATTATATCAACAAAATGCTGGACACTTTGAAGTAAGTGATCCTCAATCTGCACGATTTCATCGCACCTTTGAAAGAAGCAAGGATGTTAAGCAACTCAATCTCCTTAGGAGATAGTCAGAATCATGCATTGCTTGGCACTAATAATTTACATAGTTGGCTAACATTTGCACACGTGCACTTACAATTACAACAGTTCATTCCGACACTGCAAGCGGCAGGTTCAATTCCGCACTGTCCATCGAACCTAATCCGGCAAGTCGAACGCCAAGCATTTTAAGCAACACAGAGCCTAACGTCCGCTGGACTTTAATTTACACCTGTTAGCCGCCGGTAACTCACGCGAATCGCTATAAAATATCGTCACTGTTGTTGGCTTGTCCTTTCCTCGATTCCCGAAGGTCGGTGCGAATTCATTCGTGGGATAATGCCACAGCGATGTCCGTGAAAGTCCGCATACGTTGATCGCCAGTTCCTACGTGGCCCGATTTTTCCACCCCCCCCTGGTCTTCGCCCGGCAGATCGTATTTTGTGCCGAGATTTAGCGCTCGTCCTGGTCATTTTTTACCGCGTGGCCACACAGACGAGACCGTAATGCACACGTACGCGCAGAACGAACAAAAGCGCTTTTTAAAACAAATTTATTGCCGTGCTACGGGGGTCGCCGCGAACACGGCGCTTACCGACCAGCATCCCCCGCCACCCTGACGCAACCCTCGGCGACCCGTGAACCCCCTCATTGCCGTCGCCATGTCGTTCTATGTTTCGTGACGCTACCCCAGGCACAGAATGGACATTTACGAGTAGTCCTTTTGCATTTTTAAATCCGTTTCGTTGGTGCAACGGAAACATTAGCCCCGTACCGCGCTTGGAGAGAGAGTGTAATCCAGATGAAACTACATAGTATAATGGCCGCCGCGGCGAATTTTCCGACTGTCGAAAGAAGCGGGGAAAGCGAAAAGCTGTTGCCACCTGTGAAAAACGGTGATCCGATCGGCGGGCTTTTTGATGCCGAAAGGTCGAGTGGTTGAAACCGTTGAGACTATTTCGGAAAGTAGTGCTTCATTCTGTGACTCGTGACTTATATCTTTTTTTTGTGGTATCGAATTAGGTGTATGGATGTATGTATAAAAATTAATTATTTATTAATAATTGAGGACAGCGTACATCTTTCAATGCAAAATTGATTTAAATTTTAAACTTTCTCTGCGGAATATACAGTTTTAATTTTACATTTAATATTGAATATTTGTTTGCTACTGTTAGGTTACAACGTCGATACAAAAATTCGCAAATCGAGGGGGTGACTTTACACAAATGAAAACCGGAAGTATTTTATATCCAGAATTGTTTTCATATGTACATACATATAATGATGGATTAATTTATTCACTTTGCAGATATTATTGATGAACTGTTTCCTGGCCAAATAAAACAAGGAACCGATTTACAGTCTATAAAGAGAAATGACCATTGAAGATTCTGTTACAAGGTTACAGTAAAACAAAAATTGCACAAAGCTACTTCCGGGTTGAAAGTAAATCGGGCAAGTCACCCTTGAGTTGCAACAGCGAAATTCATTACACCAATTACATCAATTATTCTCACTGCGCGCGGCACGTCAATCCAAACATCATACGAACGACGTATCTGTATTCCCTAATTACTAAAGTCAGCCCCGTGATACTTGTAACTTCATCTACGAAACAACCCGTGCGGTAGACATTCCTCGTGTGTGTAAAACAATAAAACACAAGTACGCTGCCCGTGGACAGCAGCACGATGCATCTCGAAGACATTTAATAAACGTTTTCCGCTGGTTTCCCCGGTGATGCGTCACGGAACAACGCGGTGGATGTGTTTTGGGGTCGCGAGAGGCGCGGCGAAAAATCCGCTCGTGCTCGTCATCTTGCACGAACGCTCGTTACCTGTACGTCTGGCTTCGTCTGACAATTGTGGGAGAAGCCGCAAGCACAAATTGCGGAAACGGTAGACACGTTTGCAGGCTTGAGGCGGACGCTCCGTGCGAGCCCGCCTTCCGGTCGACTGGACTCTCGTTTGTAGCAGCAGGCAACAGTGTGCGAATAGGACCACGTATACACGGCTAGCACGGCCTTTGTATATACACCGGGATACGTGGTTTCTAACTGTCGCTCTAGGCACGAAGGAAAAGGGGTATTAGATGTACCTCCGCTCTCACCCTTGCCCTACCCCTTTCAGCTGCAGCACAGCTACCATAGATGGAGAATTAGAGCGTGAACATATCGTCTGTCTTGAGACACGGACGTTGATGAGCGCACACGGACGTGGAATAACGCGTAAGCAGAAGTCAGCCAGTCGTCTGGAATCTAGCTGGAAACGAGCGAACAGGAAACCGTCGCGATTTAGCTTATCCGAGTTGATTAAAGTAACATGGCCCGTCGAGGATCTATCGATCGTTACCTGTCGCTGCTAGATTGGACACTTCGGCCTGCTCTCGAAGAGGATATGGTTCATATTGGAGAGTGCAATACTCTTTGTTAAACTGGAGCATCGAAATGGATGGGGGAAACTGTGTTTTATTTGTTTCAGAAATTTGAAATTTCTCAAACTGTGTGGACAGTATACGCTGGAAGATACAGGGTTTCCTTGTGAGTGGAAAAACCTTGGGGGATCAAAGGGGGAATACGACGCAGAGTTCAGGGTGTGAAGAATTGGAGTAAGCAGAGGTCTGGGCGAAGATATATTCGCGAATATGAAAGAAAAGGTGTGGTACATGGAGAACTCTTAACGATTCAATTCATACGCGTTCCTGGCAAGGATTTCTAGCCTAATTGAATACAAGAAATATCGCCGTGCAAGTGAGTGCCTAGTATCCCTGAGTTACCGATGTAGAAAGAGCATGATAATTAACTGTAGCAGAAACTTTAGGACAAGGTTTGTGCTCGCGTAATAGGACTGTCTACTATGGAAAGAAATGGGGAACGTAGAAAGGAGTTCGACTAAGGAATATACATATGTATGCCGGATATAGCGTTTGCATTTCAATGCGGACGCAAAGCGCAAGAATATGGCAAAAATTCCTGCAGAACGGCCGACCCTCAAATACGGATCCAAACAAAGCAACTTTATGCATGTATATTGTTGCAATATTTCTGATATTCTGCTGCGCTTGTCCTTTTCGCCGTCGATTGCATAGAAGTGGAGAACTGGGGCGTGAACGTACTGCACGTCTCCGAGGATGAGGATCTCGCGAGCGCAGTAGAAGAAGAGGATAGAAACGATGCCACAGTAATCTAGCTACGCCTCGGCACGTTGAATTCGAAGTAACGGTGAACGGAGAAACTCTGGAGAACAGCGATATCTTCCGTGGAGATATTTCACATAGGATTTCGCGATGTCCGATTCAATTATGACATGGATAGGATATTGTTTTATAACTGTACGATTGGCTGGTACGGAGAATTTTGAAATATTATATGATTCGCACAGAAATCATATTTTATTTGAAGGTCGGAGGGAAATGGAAATGTAATTGTTATCCAGTTCAACAGAATTTTCTTCGCCAGGGTCCGAGGTATATTTACCTTCTTCTTTCTTCCCCGAGATCTTCTATCTTTAAATCGTTGATATCTACACCGCATTTCCACTCTAAAATACACAGAAGGTTACAAGCTTTCTTTATATGCCACGTATAGCGATGCTTTTATTACACTTCCCTTCTGAACGGAGAGAAATTGGTCTGGAAAGCTGGCATATGTTGGTGGGTGTGAGGAATCAAGGAACTGTAGGCCGAGGAAACGGGAGGAAGTACTATGACAGCCAGAATAGCGTCTGCTGGTATAGAAAGGGATAGAAAAGGGAGCACGGTAGAACATAAGGCGAATACCGTGCAAAAAGGGAAGGGAATCTTCGCTCTTACGTGTTATGCGTCCATCCATCATGGGCTGACAACTCGTCTAGTCTGACCTGCTACTTCTCCATCACCCCGCGTTTAGATTATCTCTACACAATCTTTCTTTCATCGCTGCCACGTCCAGAGAACTCATTTTCTTCTTTCTATTATTTTCTGTCCACGAGATTTCCACTTCGCCGGCTATGTGTATTACTGGATCGAATTTATACAACCCAGAAGGACACTGTTTGTGTTTCCGATTTTTCCATCTCGACCTGGGTCTATCGAACGACTTCATTCGGTGTTTGTTTCGAAAACATTTCTTGGATATTAATTCGTTCGCGCATGATTTTTAGGACACAATATGTGCGACAATAATAGCTGCAGAATAGAATCACCAACACGATCTGTTACACAAAGTAGGCAATAGAATGAAAATATTACAGGCGCCTAGTTGAGACACAGAAGGTCCAAATTTTTCTCTCCGGATGAGGAAAGGGGCATCGCTCGTAAATATAGCTTACGGGCTCAAAATGTAAAATAACGAGGTGTTCTTATTAATATTTATAAGCATGCATACGCCGACTTTATTTCAGAATAAATGGATACAAATGCACGAAGTCTCCGCACTTCTGAACTACTTTTACTTATAAATTTTGTTTTACAATCTAACTGGCATTTTATGCATCGTGCAGTAGTATACCATTCTTCCATAATCGTAATTTTTAACGAACACACAGAAAAATGAATATTCCCTAGCCTTCTTAACTGGTCCCCTCCAGCCACCACAGAGTAATGGTTTCGCGAAAAATCGTTTCACGACCTTCACTACTTCCTATCGGTTCGGCTCGCGAAGGAGAAGATATTAAATGTGGTTACTGATAGCAAACAGAAGAGAGACATAACAGACATTCCATTGCGATATAAAAGGAAATAATGAGCGTGTTCTGCTGATAACTATAGGACAAGAGGAAAAGGTGCTCGGCCGTCTGATACTGAAAATGGTCGAACGTAGGGAAGAAAACAAATTATACTTTTATTGGCCACGATCAAAATGGAATTTTCTCATCTTAAATGAAATTAAAACGGACCCGAGTACGAGCGAGCTGGATACTCTGTCCAAATCCCGGTACTACAGTTAATAAGCTTCCGTCGGTTTGGAGGGCGATTATTAAAAATGCAATTTCACATCAGAGGTATACGCTTGTTAATCGCCTTCCGAACAATTTTCCGGACCCGAATCGTCGGTTTACTCTGACAGCCGTTTCTTTGAACGTCATCCGACGACTCTACGACATTTAATTAATTTCATGTCCCCGTTCACGTCATCGTCCATCTCTCTGGTGTCCACGCTGGTACAGATTATTCCGGTCGTCTCAATTAAAGCGCGCCTTTAAACATACGAAACACTTGTGCTCCGAATTAATTGCATCCGTTCCACCAATCTCCATTTGTAAATTCATTTTCCTTTTCTCGCGGGGGCTCGTGAAGGGAAAATAAAAGCTCGGGCTCCGGGCAGGATGGGCTTTAAGCGTGAAAAACAGGGCAGTCAGAGGGCGGCGATTTTGTTTGTACATACAACATACACCGACAATCTGTGTTCTCTGCGAGCGTGGCCGGCCCATACATACGGTACAAATAGGGTCGAATGATGGATATGATAAGCTGTCCAGATAGCGGACAAGGGTTGTTTTCAATACATCAACTCTGGTTAACCCCCCGGCGAAGGCTGCTCGGCAGGAGTTTACGAAGGAGATACCCACGAAAAACGTGAAGACAAGGAGCATCAAATGCGGAAGATCTAATTTTAGATCAGTGGGGTAGACGTTCTATAACTTAATAAAGGTAATTAACACATGGTTAGCCGTTCGGGAATAATGAATGATATTGTAGAATCATTATATTTTACTCTAACTTCTCTGTAGAGAACTAAATTAATGATGTATAGTATCATAATCATTTTAATTATTAATTACTACTATAGACTATAGGACTGTTGTTATCATATGGTCGAAATGTATTAAACGTATATTAAAATGTATTTAACTTGTTGCTAATGCAATTATACTTTTTACGTATATACTTTTTCGTGCATAATGTCTATTTTTAATTCTATTCTCCACTAAATTATACTAATTACACTAAGTACTTCCATATTTCCAATCGTATGACAAATACTGTCCGTGCCAATTGCGTGACAACCAGCATCTGTTCTAATATTAGTCGATGGGATTAAATGTAAGGCGAAAAGGGGGAAATAAATATTGTGTTTGAACGATAGCGCTTATTGAGGGAAGTTTAGGAGTGGGACGAGATAAGTATCTAAAAGAAGACAAAAATTCTGTCATGATTAGGATGAATTATTGCAGACCCAGATTCTAGTTTATTGTACCGCATGGGAGTAAATAAACAATGCTTAAGATATACAATAACTGGTACAAGTGTGATGTGCGCATAAATTATAGTTAAAATATCGTAGGCACAGGAACAAGTCTTCAAAAATTAGCATACAACCTGCATTTATAATGCACTCAATTCAGTTTTCCCGCCAAGAACTTCCTGCAAATTAGATTACGCAGACGCACACAGCGTATCTTTAGAGGGTCCCGAAAATTTGATCAAGACGTTCGATCCAAGAGCACCGATCCGTTGAATAAAATTTCAAAGGCAACGGAACTCGTACTTTCGGAATATCCTGCATCAAGATCCGCGCATTTTTCTCAGGTCTGGGTAAAAGAGTCCTCCACAAAGAACACGTATGTAAATTCTGTCAGATATACGCATACTCGTACACCACACTGAACAAACAAAGACAATGCATCGCATCAGCCGTCTGGAAGAATTTCCACTATTCTCCCGTTCCTTATTCCTCCACTTTTTCCTCTATCTTCTTTACACCTTAACGTTGAACCCTTTCCACGGTTACTCTACGCCGTTACACCTCTGCAGACCCGTCGTCTGAAGACAGATACGTCAAGAAGAAAGTCAGAATCTTATTTCCCGAGATGCTCCTTCCCCGAGCTCTTTCTTCTTGCTCTTACCTTCCATACCTTACCTCCGGCGAACCTGGCCTTTCTCCTATCTCGCATCACTGGCGATGGAATAGCGTATCAAAACTGTAAGACGACGGGGCGTAGTGCCCAGGGTTGACAGTCTTTGCGGTATGGGATCACGCGTGGGCAAGATATCAGGACGTCTCGTGAGAATCCTGTTTCCCAAATGCGCAGAGAATCATTTCTCCTTCGTGAACGGCTGAACGAAGCGAATACATCAGCAGACGCGTGTCTGCCGTGGCCCATTCGACCGGATAGAGTTTCGTCTGTAGATATTTTAACTATGTTTGATTGTTGAAAGAAATGTTGGATCGAAATCATTCGAATCATGGTATCCTGTATTCAAAAATTAAGTATATCGCCGACTAAAAAACACTTTGCCGCAAGTAACAGGGGAACAATCGTGTAGATATATGGGACGTTAACCGTGATACATTCTAATTGCCGTTTACGCGATGCTGATTATTTTGCAATTAATAAATTGGTGTCCGGAAAATCATTATGACGTTCACCAGTGAAAATATCTGTGTCGCAACGTATGCATCGGGAGAACAATGGAACAAACTGTATTGGGGGTGAAAACTTTGTTTCCTAACGTGATAGCAATCGTTGTTAAATGGATTGACAATTTAAGTGCGTCTGAAATTTATCACGTAGCTCGTGCCAATCGATAAAAAGGGAAGCAGGGATGATGGTCTATAAATAGCTTATAGGAAAGTAGCGATACGATGACCTCGATGTCAAAATAAAATATGAAGTCAAATATATGTATGTACTCATTAAATTTTGTTCCCTTCGTTGTATTGCTTGAGAACGTCAGAAATAATGAAAGAATTAATAAGATATAAACCAGAGTTATTTCAAGAACCAAATTGCTAAGCAATATTTTATCCAGCCTGCGAATATTTATCGTGTTAAACCTAGGTCGTGCTTCAGGGATGCGCACGGTAAAACAATAAAGATGAAGAGAGAATTCGTCGGAAACTCGATAATTGTTGCGCTGAAAAAATCCTTAAAGAGCTTTATTCTTCCAGAAGATTTAATTAAGCGAATTTTCAAGGCTCCCGCAGCAAGTCCGGGGTGTATTAAAGAAAATTATATTTCTTAGCCGCGGCGCATAAAGCTGATTCAAGTAAGCTGGTTCGTATTAAAAAATACCTTCTGTATTTCTTTCGGCCCGGTCGTGGGGTGGCGTCGTAAACGTAATTTAATTATCCTGCGAAACTCCAGCGCCAGCGTAAAATCGAAAAAATGAAGAACCAAGCGAACGCTGGACGTATACATAGTTGCATTCCATAAGCAAGCACCCTAATGCAAAGATTATATTTGTGACACTTCATTCGCCCCGAATCCCTTATCTCATCTTCATAAACTTTTGATAATACGTTTTAATCTTCGTATACCCCTGGAATTATAACAGGTATAAAATGTTGTCTCCATACAAAACACGTTGCATAGATGAAATATTATTTGCATTTCTTGATTCGATAGTAAATACAGATGATAAACTTTAAATAGTAAAAGAATTTTAATGGTAATACAACGTGAAAATAAAAATGACAAGGAACTCTGTGGGCGCTTAGTTTTATTTTTTTCGTCAAACGTGCAACTACGGAGACAGGAATTACAGCTTCAAATATGCTGCTATAGGGTTTTCAGAACGAACCGCATTATGAATGAGTGAACGAGTCTCTCGTTTTCGATTGAATACAAATTGCCAATTAAATAAAACCATTAAATAAATCAATTAGTTAAATAATGAGAGGTTTACACCTCCGGTGTAACGATAATTAATTTTAATTAGTTTTCATTAACGGCGAAACGCAGTCATCTTCCAGAGTCATTCAATGGAAATTCATTTGTGCAATCTTTGACCAATAACTTTAAAATCATACAATATCCAATCACCAGACTGGAAAATAATTTTATTGTGAATCAGATTCTCGATCGTGACAATATGAGCATTTGAAAATATTCTAATTTTAAATTGTAGACACTTTAATTATATCAGAATTACGTGTTCAGTGGTGCCTATTAATAATTTTAAATACACGTAATTTTATCCACGCTAAATAAATTTAACCGTCCCGTTCTATTATTTCTTTTTCAACAATACTGTATACAGATAGATACATTATTCAATTAGTACACATTCGCTACTCAGACTTCTCGTATTTTGGATGGCATGAAGCTGCTCATAAATTAAACGACGTTCAATCATTGAACAAATCATCGAAGGTCATTAATAAACCGAATTCATGAGATGGGGGACTGTTCAAATAGCATGTAACACATTTCACGAAGGCCTCCCGTAGGCAAGACGTTGCTCCATATCTGATTACACATTAATCCAGGGCGAGCCGCGAGAGCGACAGCAATTCGGCAACTTAATTAAACCAATTAGTATTACGAGAGACCGGAATGACAAACTGATCGCTATTGGGCAAGCGTTTCCGATATCTGAGAACTGAGACTATCCGTAGATTTGCTGAATGAGTGTACACTACCAGGTACATGCATTATTTATACGATGACTCGATGTTCAATTTTGTATTCGTGGATACGTTGACACGTAGATCGATTGAAAGTATCACGAGAAATACAATAGAATTTCCATAGCAAACATGATATTATACATATCGATAGTTTAAGTTTAACATTTATTTAAAGGATACAGGAACGTAAGAAACGCGCGGATGGGCATAACTATCATTATGTTATTACATTTGATAATAAATCTAAAATAAAGAGATAGAACATTTTTCTAAAGAAATGGACTTGCAAGAAAAATTAGTTTTACTGCAGTAATGTTTCAATGTAACATCGCGATCCTTTCCCTCGTATCACAAAGTACATATTCATAACACTCTGTTCAATCTATTATTCCATGCATATATATCTACACACAATTCCTCGGATCATATATTTATTTATACATAAAATGATTATGCAAATTAATTATACATTTTGTATGTGTAATAATGGAATTAAGCGGAAATGAAATCAACATTATCATATTCGTCGAATGCTGGCAATATTTAATTAGCCGCGTTTGCGTACTTTGAATCACATTATTTCTATTAACAATAATATCGCGCAGTATAATTGTTAATCGAAGGTAAACAGATATTTTATCAAATTTGTCGAAGCCGCAGAAAATGTACAAGGTGCAGATAAAATCAAATTATTATATTTCACATGCATTCCTCTAATCACCACCACATTAATCCTACAGCTATTATACGGTTTAACCATCGGCACGAAAATGATTCAAAACCAAAATATAAACTGCAAGTTCCCACCCTTACAAACGGCATTGTAATAATTATCAAAGGTTAAAATACCATACCAAAAATGCCATCGTGATACCACCGATCGGCAAAGTGTCGATGCCGATTACAGCTTTGTTCTACGGGCAGATCAAACGACCAGGTAACAGCAATAGTGTCTGGTCCGGATTGAATTGCTCGTAACCTGTACCGTACGGTAGTCGCAGCCGCATCGGTGAGATAACCTCTTGTTTTAATATCGTACGCTCGCGGATGTCGCGAATCAATTAATAATAATCCACGAGACAGAACTACGCCAAACGAGATTACTGTCTCCTCTACAACGCCGCCTGGGTCCGTTTCGTTCTCTTTTCTTCCTCAAATTACCTTTGAGTTTGCAACAGAGCGGGTAGTCAAATTCGAGTTCGTGTTCCGTCGCGGTTCTCGAATCCTTCCACGATAATATTTAACTACATGCAGTTTAAAATAGTCCTCGATGGCTGGATTATCGGCGGAGACTAGCAGCGGCTAAATGATGGATTAACTTTGCACGAGTTGCGACTAATGCTTAGCAGACAAATTCATTTCTCCACTGCCAATTAACGAGTAACTCGATGCACAACTCGGCCTCGAGTTCTTGTCTGACCCGCTCGAGCAAACCTACTCCGCAATTCATCGAAAACCCGACTTGCAGCACTGGCAAATCGGCGCTAATCGATAAGATCGGTGGTAATCGATTGATTCCCCCATAGTTGGAATACGGAAGCGGAGGAGAAGTGGAACGATGGGAACGAGATAGAGGTGTGTATGGGATTTATCGCCTAACGTAGAAATCGAAAAATGTCCAGACGGCTTTTGCAAAATAAAACGGCGGCAGATTATAGCCGGGCATGGGCAGCGCATCGAGATAAAATCGTATAATCCACCGCTAGTCCATGGAAATGCAGCGCATCTTTCAATATCCGACTCCATTCAACTTCAGCCATACCTATTCGTGCTAGATAAATTTGAAATTATCGAATACCGCTTTTTGCGAACAGAGAAAACGATGCACCTTAAGCATACCTTCAGAGTGCGGCGGTTAATGACGCTTGAAAGAAGGAACCTGCCCAATTTTATTTGCGAATCGAGGATGGATAGAAAAATGTATAATGAGTCGGCGAAATAGGTGAAAGGGATGGAATAAAATCTGAGGAAGGGGCTGCGTATGTACACTTGTTACCTGAAATACGAAAATACGAAACCGATCGCATCTTTTCACGTACAAAATAATATAGTAGAATACATTTACTCCGTAGACTCTGTATATTGTTCTTCAATATATTTATATCAATGGCATAATTTAACAAATGTCGACGACTGTGACATAATTTTTAACTAGGATATAAACTGATAAAACATTTCAATCGGCCGTCGTTAATCATTCCGTTACGGGCTCCTTCATTTTCTTCCCGCGAAAATGAATCTATCAAATTTCAAGATAGGATTAAGTACACGTCTATCATAATCTGCGTGTCGATTTGTGTAGTATCAACCATCAAATGCACAACTGATAAGTATCGTGCAGTCATTTTTATTTAAACCACGCGGAGAAGCTTTATGTACATACAAGGGACTACTTTATGAAGAGCGAGCTAATATCAGCGGAATAATAACTTTTCTCCTATATGAGCCGTAACTAGCACATATCCGACGTCGGCACATCTATACTGAAACATTATTTTAAGCTGCATTTGTATTGTGCTATTAAATGTTCAATTATTGAAGGTATCTGATGAGTTCTACTATGTGCATATATGTATTATAAAATTAAGCAAGAAAAATTATCGGACCCACGGCCGTTTTGCAATTTTCCTTGTTTGCTCAGCAAACGCAATATGCCCGGTTGGCTCCGCAACTCCGAAACGATCGATTAATAAATATCCGTGCGTAATTAATTGGGTTGCAATCAGATATGACGAACGTTGCGTTATTAAATTTTCACAGCGGCACAGTGTTCAGCGTCGTGGATCGTTCTACCGTAATTTCGTTTGACGTTTGTACGCTTAATAATTTACGAGTTTCATCGTTGTATTAATGTATTTCTTTCATGACACGGTACGCACAGTGTATAATTGCACCGCGAACGCAACGCCAAGTTATAGCGGCACAAAGAGCCATACCTTACTGAACAAACACTGCGAACAAACGTTCCGGCCAGCCACTTTATTCGAAATTCATGCAATTAAGTAGCTGTTTGGTTTAGTTTTCCTCATTTTTCCGAGGGGCGCAGAAAGAATGCGTCGGTAGTTCGTTTCTTTTGCAACAGCGGGCTATTTTACAATGTGCGCCGAAAAATATTATTTAGTCCGAATTACCTCATAGCTAAACCAGATTTTCTGAAGCTCGGGGAATTAAATAACAAGTTTACCTGTACAATTCGTTTACTACATAAATTGCAATAACTGTAATTGGCACTTAATATGGTTGTATGATATGAACCACGAATCGCGGTTAACTGAGATTATTCTAGGGGTGGGTCGATTGAACATTTTTGTATTTAGTAGAATATATTTTATTTAGAGGTGTAAATTGAATATTTTTTGTATAAACTATACAAAATACTTTGTATAAACTAAAAAAAAACTGAAGATGACCGCCATAACTTTGATAAAAATAGTCGACAATGTACTATAATCATTTTGAGGCACTCATCAAATGGGGTTACACCAGATGGATAAATTTTCAATCAACTCACCAACAGTAAAGTAATTTTGCCGATAATGTTACGTGATCCACCCTGTATAGTACTTAGAAATGCCAATAATGTGTTCTATACAATCGGGCCATCTTTGACACGAACACCGTGAGTCAAACGGAAGAACGCATGTGGGCTAATAAGCGATTCCTGTAGCGGCTCTATTACGAAATAACTTAGAAGAATGACTGTCCATGCTGGAATTATTACACAAGGCCGCGATAATAACTGGCCCGCGTGCGATGACGACGTCCAGTAAAATACAAGGGAGGGAAAAGATGGAAAACCAGCAGGAGAGCGGTAAGGGTCTACGACCCCACCCTTCTAATTTGATGTTGCGTGTTATTAAAGGGTCATTAAAACTCCGTGCATCTACAAATTACCTGCACGCAGTCAGTATGCGGTACGGTTTAATCAATATTCGGCTTTGTTATGTACAACGAAGGAGCGTGAATGATACCAAGTACCGAGCTCTCCTATCGCGACAGCGCGTACGTAGCATTGTAAATGAGAATTTCTCGTCCAACCACTTGCAACAAGCCGAGTCAAATGCGGGAAATATGTATGCCCTAGTCGCTGGAGGGGTAACGAAAACGACGGAGAGGAAAGATGAAAGTCAAGGAAAACTAGCAGACTGCACGTAAATGTTTGCGATTCCGGTGTCGTTGACGCAACCCGGCAACTCCGTTTTATCACCGGAGACGACGAATGCAGCGGCCCAACGTTTTCACTGCGTTTACAATTTTTCTTCGCGTGTCTTCTTTCTAATCAATACGCCTCGATTGGTGTGCCGATTCCTGTTGAACGTCTGCGAATTTACGCGGCAAACTAACGTGAATACATTATCAAACCCTTTGCAGGGTTCAATTTATGAATTTCGACGTTTCATTTTGTCTCGTCTGTTACTGTTTACGTTTAATTACGTCAACGGTTTCTATTTGCCATGGCTGTGAAATGATGGCGGAATCTAGACGGCAGTTTCGTTATTATAACAGTTTATTTGTTAAACATTAACAAAAATTAACGTTGAAAGAACGTTACCTATCATATCGTAATCTAAGAAATTGAAAACTACAACGGACGCTCAAATATCTCGTTGATCGAAAGACAAATAGAATTTGCCGAGCAATTGCAAACTCTCTTAAGCGACGATAAAGAAAGCAACGCGAATATAAAACGAAGAAGCAGCAAGTTCAAAAATCGATAATAGGAGAGACGATGAAGCAGGATGAAACGAAATCATGATAAGTTATCTTTTACCATTTAAACACTTTTGCACTCGAGCGAAACGGATGACGAGAAATTGTAACTATTCAATGTTAAACAATTGACAAAAGCTTCCGTTGCATTCGCCACAGAACAAATGCCGTTCGCGAATAAAATCATTTCGACGAGCAAATCAACTAAACTCTTAACCATTCGATTTTTCCCTCGACTCCTGAATGTCCTGGCGCCTCTTCATAATTTAATACTTTAATTTCGCCGATCGATTAAGATCAATGTGAAACAACGAGTGGGGGTGGCCGAGAAAAGGATTTCAATAGCCAGAGCACCTGCTATGATTAAGCCCAGCTATGGAATTACGATCAGCTGTATGTACACACACGGTATATTCTCACGATAGTTCGTGAACGAGCTTAGATGCACGAGATAATTTATTGCGACCATTTCTTCGTAAGTAACGCAAAATTAAAGCAAAATGTAGAACGGGAACGGGAAGTGTAAATATGTTGAAATTGCTTCGTTCTCGTAATTTCCATATGTCGTTCACAAATAAACGACAGTCATCGAAGGAACTGGCCATCAGCCTATACACGAACGAGGTGGATATTTCTTTATCTGGGCCAATGAAAGGGAGTATTAATCTTTGGAGGAAAAGTCGATGGTTGGATAGGTCTCACGGCAACGAACGCGCTTTACGAATCCTTGGCACGCAATCATAAGCTCTTACTTTTTACCCGTTGCTTTATCTTCCCACCCTCTTGCTGAGGTTCTCGGTAGTCGAACGTTTATGAGGTCCAATAGGGCGAACCCAATCGGTGAACCTTTCTGATTTAGCACCATTCCATTTATGCAGGTATTAAAGCACCTGTGCTACGATCGATGCACCTCTACCTCGAGTACAGACAACAAACTGTTTTTCAGTCGCTCTACGTGTGAATAAATGAATTCTGAAATCGACCATCGCATATTTGTTGAGAATCTGTGTTTATGTTCGAAGTTATTCGTTATGAGACAGTAAATATACATATATTCCTAATACTCATTCGAATATTTACAGCTGAATTGTAATATAAAAATTGGGTGTATGGTGGTAAATAAAAGAATGGCAAAGAAGTTATTACTATTTAAAAGTGTGCAAGATTGAAACTATAAATAAGTAGAATATTAATTATTAAAAGAACAGTTTCGTAAGTACTATGCAATGGCCAGTTTTTCCCAAAAGATTCAAATCACTACTTCACTTTTATCTTTGGAAAATTATAGAAATACTTCTGTAAATACGCGAAACAAATATGAACGCAAGATGAACACGAAACTGTTCCCTCCTATTACAAACCACGATCTATTTTCAATTTGAGAACGCTTTCCATTCTATGCATTTCAGCAATAACATTTCTGCAACTACATTTATAAAAATGCTCTGTATTTCTCTCTACCTCTAACCCCCGTCCCTCACACATGCCATCGCGCGAGGAATTCTGACAAAGTGCGATCGTTCGATTCGTGACGAGCAAATCACAGAATCGCGACGTTCGTCATTTTTTCCGTATGCAATAAAGTACGACCGGCATACGAACAAAAATTTCGCGGCGCGTAATCGTATCCATCAGTCAACGGGAAGAGTGATCGCCTCGCAAATAAAACTTTCGCGTTTTGCGTAGCACGGAGGCAATATAATATTTAAAGGGGCATAATCCTCTGATTAACGTCGACCATTTCACGCGGCCGACGCCCACGGAGGTGAACAATAAAGTTTCATGAAAATATCAAGGTGTAATTCCGACGCGTATCTTTCTGTTCGCCGTTATTCCGCCGCCAGGAAACGAAATACGTTAAACGGCGCTCGGAACGGATGAACTCGTAAAGTAGCGAGCCGTTCCGCGCCGTGGAAGCATCTCTTTAGAATACATTTGAATCTCATTCGAAACGCAAAATTCTTGTCGCATCTATAACTGTCGCGTCGTGGCCGAATGCGTTCAAGCTGAAACAGGATTCGCCGGCAAACTCGAGACGAATTTCATGGTGGACAGTTACTGGGCCATTCGAATGGTGTGTGGCAAAAATTTGTCACGTCCAAAATGTGACGGACTGGTCGCGTGTTCGTGCGAAGTGCTCGCCATGAAAACTTTCTTTGTATTTGAGGGGAAAAGACTGTTGGGAGGTCAGCGATTAAAACACAATTAACTGTTGGATGTAATACAATATACATACATATACTCTCCATTAACTTCTACGCTACTACTATTCCCAATGATCGATACACAATGAATGCACTATCCACGACGATCGGCTCAACCAAAGGCGACGCACAGTAATACCGCGTAACGAATCCACGCCTGGGCGCGATCGAGCCCAGGCTCAGTGCAGCATTTAAATGGGCGTTCGGGGCAAAGCTCCAAAAATGCATATAATGTACAAATAACGAACATTTTTATAGTGGAAAAGATGAAACTAGTTGTATTACATAACATCATCATAACAGTAACAACAATCGTATCCCTTACCTACCGATAAATGACTATTTTGGATAAAAAGTTAAAAATTCATGATTTTTTGACTGTGCCAGGTACCGAAAATAATAAACCGAAACTGCGCGCACACGTTATAATGCCGCGTTGCAGCCGCGGCACGTTCGTCTATACCCACCTTAACGCAAACTACCATGGCCCGAACCAAACCATATGTCATACGTAAAACCCCTACATATTATACTCCTTCACGTTGAATAATAGTGCACCGAAGCAATAGAAGCATCGTAACAACGCAGATACATGTGAAACGTGGAGGGGAAATTCGAGTGTCTTAGGAATTATAGAATCATGTATCTACAATTATCAAAGTTGCATAAGAGCGCAGTTAAAATGGGAAATGGCACGGTGATTTTTACCATTATTTCCCAACTGCCCGGCATCGTTATTATCTTAATAGCGAACATATGGTGTACCCAGCGGGTGTGTACATGTTGATATCGAATGCTTCGATTAAACTCAAGATTGAACCTCGCGTGGCAGGTGGTAACGTCGCCGTTGTTAAATTACATTCTAATGGCGAATAATGAACGTAACGCGCGTAACATATCTTGGTACATACATATTCAATGCATAAAGGAATTGCAGCAATTATAAGGTCAAAAGGATGATCGTAGAAAATATTCATTAACTGCTTGCCTTCATTTTTTGTGGGCAAGTTATTTACATGTATTTTTAAAAATTAGAATAATTTACAATAATACTTATTGCCTGTATAATTCCGTCAATTTTGTATTTTTACTCGCCAAGTTCGCAAATTACAATAATTTCTTCCGCATGGTACCTATCCTAAATATTGTCAAAAATATGTATATACTTACTATTTATAAATAAGTAATTAATAAATAATTATTTCGTGAGGTCCCATTTGAAATTGATTCGTGTACGAATATTTTCTTCACCTACCCAACACACCCACTCGTTTTATCTCACACAGAGAACAAAGCTTTATATAAAATAAGGCAGAATCCGTGCTACATCGATTACCAATTTGTCGTTCCATTACGCGTTACAAACATAAATAATTGCAAAACCGTCTCTTCGAATAATGAAAAACCCGATAGGCGAGATACAAACGAAAATCGATAATCAAAGCGATCGACGCGTAAAGCATGACCCGGTTAGTAAGCAAACATCCGAAAGCCCGAAAAATTCACGGTCGAGTTTCGAACAGATCGCTAGATCGTTTAGAAGCTTGGCTGCATTGTTTGCAATAGCGCGATTCGCGAATTTAACTACGAGACCGTTGTGTACACAGATGCTTGCTTGAAAACAACACGCGCGGTGTGCTCGCTTGAAATATTCATTCGCGAAGCCCGCAAACGATTCTGACGATTGCATTAACCCGATCAACGCTTTTATACGGATCGCGAATAAGCTGAAATTTTTGCTTCGCATTCCATCCACGAGTTCCGGCACGAATTATTTCATCACACCGCGATTCAATACGCTGCATCCTTTCAATAGGATCCCGATTTTCGTACCGATTGTACCATTGTTCCACGAATTATTTAACGTTCTCCCTATTATCATACATTTAAGGTCTAAATTATAGCAGCGGGGAAAAGAATGGTAAAGTGTAGAATGCGTATATCGAATTAAATATCTTCTGGATATTCTATTATACATATTTCGCACACTTGCCATATTTTTATTTAAATAGTACGACATCGAAGTCTTTGAAAGCTTGAAGGAAAGTAGGAAAGAAATTGCGTTACTGTGGTGAAACAACACATCAGGCTAATAATGATTGCATCTCAATTCTTGTATTGCTTTCATAGCAAAAATTGCTTCTCTCTCATTTTCCATCTTTATAAATGAAATGATTCAATCCTTCATCTTGGCGTACAGTTAAAACCTAGTTGCAACTGCGTAAGGAACTGGGGTAACTTTCACACACGTCGACGAAATTCTTGATGTCTATCCACGTTTCAGATTCCAACTGGTATCTATCGGCCTCGATTAAATGTCATCCCCTACCTACATATTTACATTTCACGGCAAAGCTTTTTCTATCAATTGAACGAGCAATATATTTCCCGTGCAAGCGGTTCCTCTTTCTTCCCCTGTATTCTATCAATCCAGATACACGGGGCTCAAAAACGAGCGGCTCCAATCCCATGCACGCTCTCTCGGCGCGCACCAGTACACGAGTAAACCATGCGAGAAGCTTATTTCGCCGGCTAGAAAGATGTGCAAGGGACCAGCAGAAAGAAGACAAGTCAAAAGAAAAAGAGGCAAGAAGAACCAAATGAGGGGAATAGATGGGATCGTCATTAAATTCAAATATTCCAGGGTTCACCACGGCGACGATGTTGGATGCCCAGCCCTTGAGTCACCTACGAGTGTAAGGCCCGCGGATCCTGGCCCAGTCAAAGTCAATATTATGCACTAGGGCAGTAGTCAGCGATATGACTAATGCCAAGGGCCAGAATCCGCATCGGCTAAGGCAACAACAACAAGGGCTAAGGTCAGCCTTTCCCCCCTAAAAACTGCAATATATATAGTAGCAGAATAGCTCTTGTAACTAGAATAGTTTTGGACGCGACACACACCGTTACTCTGTCGCGCACACTCGTCACGGTACTCCTTATATATTAAAAACTCTCATTGCAAAATTAATTGTTGAAACACGATTTCGTTTAAACCCCGGAATCCAACAACGAAGCTTGCAAGCAGCTGCTCCACGGGAATTAACTTCGTCTTCTGAAGTGTTATCGAGCGTCGCGTGTACCACGCCATCTCGAAAAGCGGAGCTTCCTCGAGTTCTTTTTTTTATCTGTGGTAGTGGAAAGTTGCGGCGATGATGATGACGGTAGCGACGTCGACGGTGGCGGTGGCTGTGGCGATGGTGGTGGAAGCTGATATCGGCGGTGAATGCTGATGCTGGCAGCGTTGGAATTTTCCTTGCTTCCATCACCGTGGAAAAAAGCAAAGAGCAAAAGCAAACAGGGGTAGTCTGCCACCCCCACGTGCCCATAGCCCATCTGTCCCCTCGTTCCCGTTCGCAAAGAGAGACAGCGAATGAGATGGCGCGAGGGAGAAAAGGGAGAGGTAGAAAAGGATGAAACGAAAGAAGATAGGATGAGGTAAAGCAGCTCTTCTTCGCCTCTCCTTCCTGTTTTCCCGCCTCTGGCGCATCGGAATCTGTGCCAATGGATGCTGCCACGTCTCGCTGGTCTTATTCGCCGAGGACGGGCAGAAAATGTGAAAAATTCCTATTAAGGGATTCCAATAGGGTTCCGCGGGTGCCGAGCACATAAAACATAATATTATTTCCGGAAAGCGGCGATGCGAGAATTCAATTTAACCGCATGGCACCAGAATATACTGCTCATGTTCGTTGTTAACGACGAGATGTCTACCGTGTACATCTATTTGCCTGTCCCTTCTTCGCGCGTTCTTCTCATTCAGCCGTGTTGTCTCGCACACTACAGTACAGTAATTGATCGAACGAAAACTAGAAATGAAACATCACGCCTTTAGTCCGGCTAGGATTCAATCGGTGTGAACATAAACGCTATCCATGTAGGAGACCGCTCAATGCCCACCAAGCCACCCGATTGCTCTCCTCCTACGTCTCTTTCTGTTCCTTAACCTTCTCCGATGCTACTTCTCGGTGCTCGTCGCACGTAGTGCCCGGCCCTTTTCTCTATCGTGCACTCCAGGATTTCTGGGTGTGGACCAGTTGGTCGACCTCTGGTCGGAAAGCCTGTTTACCGTTGGTTCGCTGCAGTGCTGGACTCTGATGCCCAACGAAGCCGTTCGCGTGATTTCACGTATGTATGTACGACCACACGTGTGCGCGTCCACGTTCATGCACGTTGCCTTTAACGAATGTGATATTCGCCCAGAAGTAGAAGCGGATTTGACGTTTAGCGGCCAAGCGGCTACCATATGCGGTCGTAGCGGCGCATACCATAGCAAACCGACTGCCCTGTAAAATAAACCGGTGCCTAATAATTTCGGAATTACCAAGCCGATTCCGGAATTTATGTAGTACATATCTACAAATCACTTCCAAATTACCGCGCCAAGTGCCCCTGAATCGCTACTGTGTCGCGGCTACGAATCGTGTGCCCAACTAGTCCTCCTGTTAGAACGATCAGCTCTCTGAACTATTTCTATGGCTGCTTCACCGTTTCCAGACTTTGAAGGTAGAAACGCATTGATATCGCTACGCGTGAAATCACACGTCATCGCGTTGCATACGACAGCGCGGCAACATCGTGGTGAGGATACATATGTAGTTGCATAACGTTGAGACATTGACAACTACTGTATTTACTATACAATATAGACATCATTATTCTTCCAGTTTTGTGCTCACGTGAGACTGAAATTCTGGATCGACGTGAAATCGTGATTTCTCACGTGACAAGCGTGACGCGATTATAATTCATTCCCAACAGATTGGAAACTATGGAAACGTATCGGCTCACACTCCACGAAACCACTTATTACATCGAGACCCACTCGGCCACGAACGAATCAACTGTTTAAATAACAGTCTAAGAGATTTTGCATTTTTTAAGCTTTCATTTAACTTTATGTTAGCAACCGAAATTGCAACTCCTGTCTGGCCACCGGGGTACCCGGGTACCCCATACTGTTTTCATCGGCACATTAGCCAAATTGATTAACTCCACCCATTGCATTTATTAAAATTGTAACGTTAAAGCGTTTGATTGACGTTTAACTTCTTATATTTGCAATAAATTGACTTATTTTTGTTTTGTAGAGTTAATCAATTTGGTCAATGAGTGGCAGAAAGTACGAAATTATATTTTTTCGAGACTGTTAGCTTTCATTTCTATAACTCAGCAACTGCAGCTTTAAACATTTTATGCAAATCTATTATACATATGTATATTTTTGTACTGAAATCAAGTATCATTTTTTGTTTAATTATTTGAAGTACCTACATGCTCTTCTATAAAGTCTCCCAGTTTCTCAAGTGCCTACTTTTCGACTTTTGATTCTTCGAATCGTTCCTAGTTCTAGAACTAGAGAAGGGATGATTATCTTGTTTATATAAACAAGTATAAGTTAGAATCAAAATCCATCTCCAATATGCATCAATTTGTATTCAGTGTTTGACTCGAGACACACGATTCTTTGCAGTTAGGTGAAACCTACAGTGCTTTAGTGAAATATAATTTGTAAGTTTTAGAAGTTTATAGTGTCAAAATGTTTTATCAGAACACGTCAATTAGGGTAAAACCTTCGTCGTCCAACAACTCGAACCCGATTGGAAACTGCTCAAATTACGAGACATCCTTCCACAAAATTGGCAATACAAAGCATGATAAATAGTCAAGTAGAAATAAATGAAATTCCTTCTACTTCTACCCAAGAACAGTGGAAGACAGTGGACAGTGGAAGAAAAACAGTCGTCGGATCCTGTTATATGCGTCAGGCTGATCCAGAAAAGAAGCGACAAAAAACACGAAAGGCTTGCCACAAGTGCCACCGTCCTATTTGTGATGGACACGCAAATACTATAGCAATATGCAGAAATTTTCCCCAGAATTCTTAATTATTGTAGTTTAATAAATAAATAAGTCATTTTAGTTAAAAATTGGTCCATGTTTATGTGCACAGAACATCTAACACTCACGTCTCTTATATGGGTACCCGGGTACCCCGGTTACCAAACATGCGTATAAATATGTTTAAAGCTATATAACATAAAAAGTTGAGAACCAATTTTATTGAAAATTGGCCTGACGACGTAAAAACATCCAAATAATGGGGATCCAGGGAGGTTTTGCGATATTGTTGCCAGAACGAAAAAATTTGTGTAGGAAACATGAAATGGGTACCCGGGTACCCGGTTGCTAACATAAGGGTTAAGACAGTAAGTAGATTAGGATACGTGACTAGGACCCATTGGCTTTCTACTGTTACATTCGCGACCCAATTAAGATCGATATTGAGAAGCGCACAAAAGCTTCATATCCGCTAAGATTTTGATCACGTGTGGATTTCGGTGTCGAGGCTGTCCCTAAATTTCGATAGAGGAATAAAGTCGCAAGCAGCTTAACTGAGCATGTACCACATTATGTATTATTTACGCAACTCGAGACTGGGATCCAGTGAAGTAACGTCAAGTTCGAGAGCCGGGCAAACGTACTACTGGGAATCGAAGCCATTAACCTTGCTTCGAAGCAAGCCTGTGGCTTACGCGTCACTAAATAATTCCGGAGCACATCTAAAGACCCCGTGGATCGGTGCTGAGGTTATCAAGACGAGGATCTTCGAAACGTTCGAGGGTTCTATTCCGTTTGGGGATATTGTCGCACCCTCGCAGCTAATCTTTCATTTTGCCGTCCCATTTGCTCGGTCAATTCGCGCCGCGACGAGAACATATAACGAACTCAACGAAAGCTAGCAGCCCGTGCCAGAAAACTTATAAGCCCCAGGACTTACGAAGCCCTTCGTGAACATGTTGTATGTATATTTCGTGAAGCTTTGTCTATTCTGTAATCACATGTGTACATGAAGGGATTTGTTGATTTTGGAATAGACGGCCTCGTGAAGAACTGAATAAATTATACAGCTTCCTACAGCACTTTTAAATCGAAATAATAGATAATTGAAATAATGTAATGTATTATGTAAATAAATTTTAATAAATAGAAAAGTTTTTAGAAAAGGCATGGAAATGCCAATTTACTTCGTGAAAATTCCACAAGAAGCACTAATTTAATGTTAATTTAAAAGTAGCAAGTGCAAACGTGTATACCCACATAAAATCCACACAGCGTTTCAAAATGGAATATAATGGAATGGCAGTTCGCGGTAACAGAAATACGAGCAAACAAAATTTATAAAAGCACCAGAATATGTTCACAGAAAAAGAATTATTTTTATACCTGAATAAATAATACTTAACACTTGAACTACCAAGCCAGTCAAAATGACTGGTTTTAGATTTCTTGCTTTAAAGTTATTAACATATAGGTATTGCTGCAGCAATTTATGATGACTTTAAATAAGGCAAAATGACAATTACATATCGTTTATTAATGTCCATTCAACCATTTTCGTGTTCATAATCTGTCTAACGTATACTGTCTCAATAGTATCAAAACCTATCGGTAGTTCTAGTGTTAACAGATGGTAGTTGAACTACGAAATGAAACGTCATCCCTGTCATTTAAATAAATATTTACCCCCTGATAAAGAAATTGTGGTATATTTGACACATTAACCGTCCACCCATATGGTCCATATAATTCGATGTCGTAATAAAATCCCTCAATATTCCTTGTGTACACCAATGCAACACAGTTACTTGCAGTATCCTTAATTTCGAGCAAGAAGTCTATAGCGTTGACAGGGGTGCTACAGGCAAACATTTAATTTTCCACCGACTCTCAGTTTAAGGCCATTAAAGACCCCTTTACCGGCGTTCCACCTGTTTATCGAATAAACTCTCAGCTCGTGCAGAAACCTAAGATTGTCTCTCAACCAGTATCCAGGCCAAATGCCAAAGCGACTGTGATTCAGGGAGCACGAAGAGAAACAAAACAGCTCCCGGGTTGAATGCATACAGGGGAACGAGGTAACAATGTATCAGGACGTAAGACGTATTTGAGTCTATTATTTTCAACGGGCCACTCATTCCTTTCTCGTCTTTGTCGTCGGGAGTAAACACGTTCTTTCTGATTTGATTTCCCCGTATCACCATACCGTGTCAGTGTTTTACGATACCTATTCGTTTCCATGTGTTTCCCCTGCTACTTCCCTTCGTAAATTATTGCTTGAAATAACGGGCTCTATTTACCATTTTATTAAATTTACATCTTCGTGTAAAATTTTCGACACGCAGTTAGTTGCAAATTTTTCATGGATTGTACAGTTTCTTATCTCGGTTCTTCCTGGCGGAAATTTTAGCCGAAACAACGATGGAAGCTGTATAGACGGACGGCGCGCTTGCAATAGAACTTTTAAAGCGTAATCCTCGTTGGAATTCCCTTCCATCGTATTAAGCAGCTGCAATAAGCAAGCAATGTGAACGCGACGAAAGAGCAAGTTCGTGAACAATTTAATGTAAGATTCCTGGGGTCAACTGGCCGATAAATGGCCCGAGCGTGTCGAAACTTGTAATGAAGTTTTTAAATTTCGTTGCACCTTGCGTATTAACTTCCGAGGGCGCCGACGATCGAAAAATCGGTAAAGACGTTAACTAAATCGATATACTTCATGAGAAAAAAAATAGAGAAAAAAGGGAAAGTCGACATAAGTTTGCAAAGTCCTCGACTCGTTTTACCCAAGTGCAGTAAGTAAATGGTTACTTTTTAGGAAAGGAAACAGAGCTTGTCTGAGAGATATAACATTTTCCGTGATGAAAAAATGAATGTTGGCGTATTCATGCTTCAGATACAGCAGAACGATCCCTTTTAACCGAGCAGCCACGCGAAAAGAAAAATATCGTCTTTTAATCATTCGTGGCCATAATGTGTCCCTTGCTTTGTCAAAGAAAAATTGCACGTGTTATGTAAATCTGTGATTCGTCATACCAATAAGTTATGTAGTAATTTGTTAAAAAAGTCTCACAAATGCTCGGATGGATTCGTTAAATGTACAATCGCGCATAGAAAGTGATTCAAGTCTTCATAACCTCGATTCATTCACACGCAGCTTTCATAAGAAATGAAATGCTTTTGCTGTATTTTAACCGGTAGTTACTCTGCTTTTCAGATTCAACAGAATGTTTCTTGTTCAACGTTTCAACACGAACGAATCTCAACTATAAACTTCAAACGTTTATAGCGGATTTTACTGTACACCTGACATGCGCTCTTCAGCACACCTGCTAACCGAGAATTTCCAAACCGAATATATTTACTTCTATGAAAGTGAATGTAGTGAATAAATAGTCAAGTTCCTGGAGCGATAAAAAAAAGCACTGCTCTTTCAATATTCTAGAAACAGGTGGAAATGAAAGCTAATGCAAATGACGTTCAATATAATTGGATAGTTTAGGCACAAAATGATGCAAGTGATATAATTTTACCCCACATGCAGAGAATATTTTGCTATCTCTAATATCATATTAAACTAATTATGGTACCGCAATAGTGGAGAAGTAATAGACTGATCCTTATATGATTAACCGTCTTTTCCGAAAATCATAATTTTAATGAAACATAATTACTGCGCCCAAAAATAGAAACATATAAGTTATATTTTGAACATATAATACAAAAGTTATTTTTGTACTATATGCTATTTACTATTCTTGTACTATATTTACATTTACTAACAAAATTAGAATTGCAGTTGTTACGTATGAATGATACATATTTTCTTACGCTGCCCTCGCACGTGTCGTTCGATCTTGCGTAAAAAGGGAAGACGCTCAAGAATTTCTCTCGTTATCATGCGAATAATAGGGCCTTAGATATCGACTAGTTTCCTCATGACCGATTAAATACATCCATAACCCGACGAAGACCCTGTGATCTTACCATATAATGAGTCCCCTCCATACATTTTTGCACTATATAAACTCTTCGTTTTTGATCATCTTTGGTTCATAACTACACAGTTACGTGCATTGCCACGTCACGTTACGTTTGTACAGAGTCGGTTGCATTCAGTGTTCAAAGTGTTCAAGGCAATTGGCCTTAGGGCACTATTCAGATCAAGTTAATCCGGTAGAATCCGCAAAGTCCGGTTGAAGTTCTTTCGGTATATGTACTTCGTAACTGATTCTCCGACCCCGCTTCGCCAGTGCTTTAACACTGTGCAGCTTAGGTAATAATTTTCACACTATACAAATATATCGCGACAATTACACTTGTACAAACAATTGCTTGCAATATATATTTATTAACTGTTCGCCATTAAATCGAGTAGATTCGTTGAAACCTATCTTTACTCCGTAATCCTTTATATTAGTAGTAACGATCCCACAGATACAACTTAACCGCTCGAGTTGTATCGAATATTAATTTAAAGTTACGAGTCAACCTAACATTTCCTGCGAGCCCCTGAATTCGCATCAGGTTAGCCTGTGCACCTTACTGACAAATTCCCAACCGTATTCCTTGTGTAATATCAACCCCGGCTCGTAACACAGTTGAGAGATAAAAGCTAGGAACAGTTACCAGGGAAACATGAAGGCAACCACATTAGTACAGAAACCATAACTGTATTTGTAAAAAAGTGTCTGCTTCCCTTCGTACTAGATTTTTCTAATTTCCCGTAGGTACATACCTTTAATCGTTTAGATAAAAAAATTAATATTCTCTGTACACGTATGCGTGTGCACACATTTTCAGCTAAGCTCTTGCACGTGTCCAACATACACATGGTGTACAGGCGATACATCGATAAAAGTAACCGAAGGAAAACCACGAGGACACGGGACATTAGCAGCAATGACCAAAGGTAACGGACATTGGCCAGAAGGTCGTTCAGAAGCCACGTCCTTTTAGCCTTCGTCCAGATTTGGCGAAGAAAGTAGATCGACCTCAGAAGCTTTTACTTGGCCGGAACGGAATATCGACTTCCGATAAAAGGAAATCGTGCTTTAAGAATCTTTCGCTTCGATATAAACGACTCGAACTTCCAAAGATCGACCATTGAAGTGAAACGATTTGGCTTTTTCCAAATATTCCGTTCGTTTTCCTCGGTTAACCCACTACACAATTTTGCAATTCGCAAATTCGCCTGCTGTCAAACGCGTGTTGAAATTCTTTCACGTAGTATGAATGGATTCTGAAAATTTTATTTTACATATGCCTGACTGGAATATTCGTAATCTGGCATTATAATTGTTATTTCTACACAGGTTATATTATCTAAGTCAGATGTGACAACCGATATAGCATAGGGGATGGCTAACCATTTCAACAAGTGAAATACGTCACAATTTGAGCCTGGCGGCGTACGCTGGCCACCCACCGCTTTTCGGCCCCGCCTCCACCCTTTCGTGTTTTACCATTACGGTAGTTTTATGAGTTCCAGCCGCGCCCGTTCCCGGTAGACTTTTGCCAACTTGTGATTGCGCAAGTTTCTGGTTTATGAGTACAGACCGCTGGCTTATCTCGCTGTGGCTTTACTTTTGCAATGATTGCATGTGCGTGTGAGTATTCGCTGTTTACGCAAATCAGAGTTGAACGTTGCATTATAAGATACAAGTTTTTTCCGGGGACAAAAATATTTAGTTTACTGTTTATTATTTATTGCAAAAGTATTACATTTTGTATTGTATTTAATTTAGTTGGCCAATTTTGAGACAAGGCATTAAAACTCATATTCTCGTCCATATTCCATATAACTCTGCATTATATTCACAATGCATTGTATTTACAATTGCGTTAGACATAATAGTGTTAAGAGGTCCCGATATGTCCTTCCCTTTTTATTAATCCCCTTCATCCATGGGAATGTTACATCAATTGTACTGAACCTTGTATTATATCGTACCCCTTTTATATGTTCTATTTTTCCCAAAAGATGCGCATGCAGAGATGCACCGTACAGGGATACAATTTTCGCGAACATGCAAGCACGATTGCTGCATTCCTAACAAACACTTTACTCGTTACCTGTCGGGCGTCAGCTTAACAAAGCCTAATAATGTATCAAACATGTCGAACACGTTGCTTCAAGTTAAAAGGAGTTCAACGAAACTCAGAATTACACTTCAATTTCCAGTCCGCCGATAATTCTCTTCCGACGTCTAGACCAGCGGCCCTCGAACACGAGACACGATTGTTATTTCCCGATTTGGTCGTGCCAGTGGAAACGCGTGGCAACGCGGTTTTTTCCTCCCCGTTCTATCCGCCGCACACCGGCGCCGGAAGCGGCGCGCGAATATGACGAGCAGCTTTGTTCAACGAACCGCCGAATCTTTCGAGTTCCGCCGACAAATTACTCGGCGTCGATCGTGCGATCTTTGTTCCACGATGATCCCGTCGTCGGCCAGCACTAACGAAGCAGTGGCATAATGAGGTGTGACACGAGAAGGTGGTAGGCAGTCGCTCGAGAGAGAAAGAGGAAGGGGCGGTGGAGGGCTGCTTCAGACACCCCAGCTACGCAGACGTCTGATGGGGTTCGACGGTGGGCTCGCGGATTTCCATTCTGCCGCACCCCCTGACCCGGCGAGGCCACAATAAGGCAAAACATACAGGTCGACGTGTGCTCACGTGCTCACCTACACCCGTCGCCGCGTAAACAAGATTGCGCATTCGTACACACGCCAGCAGCGATGGGTCTTCGATGCACCGCACGCAAACACGGATCAAATTAACCACTCGAACGTCTGCAGCTCTGCTTTTCCGCACCGACCATGGTTCGCGATCGAATTCGAACGATTCAATATGCTCGATGCGCTGATCGAATATTTGGAAATCACTTATTATTGGTTATTGCTCATACGCGCATACGATTGTTAGATGGGGATAAGACTAGAGAAATTATGAGGATATATTAGTTTGTAGAATTAAGTTATATTTGAGAGAAGTATATTTCCTCTCGGTGCAATTGTGTGTAAGTGGTATTAGCCATGTTCATCTTTAATCTTTCAACGGTGTGATTTGAAACGAAAGTCAATCGTGTTACTAATTGTAAGTAAAACTAATTGTACTATAATAATGTAACATCGAATTTCATTACTCATAAATAACTAGTGATCCATGTATATTTGTCTATCTGACATTAGCCGTGTGATTAATTGAAACGATAAAAATGTTGCACGCGTTTACAATTAGTCTTATCGAAATCCCAATGATTCTATAATATTATAGTGTGAAACACTTAGGACACCGCGTTGCGATTGATAATACAAAGCCGACAAGCGTATCTCCTCAAAATGCAACACACTAGCTACACTTGGCCACGGAACGCAGAAACTCCACAACCATAAGTTCACGGAACATCATCCAGCCGACGATGGAACTAATGCAAGCAGACAACTGCTGTTCGCAAATAATTCGAAACTGGTGCAATTCCGCGTAACAGCGCCGCGGAAAAATGCGAGACCCCGAGGTTGTTGTCATTTCCGCGACACGTTTCGCGCTTGGTTCCGCAAATTTAACCAACTTGGAATATTCTCGCGAATGGATACGGGGAAAGTTTTGACCATAGACTCGGAGCGTCTTGTTCCCATCGCTATGTAAGAGTGCAATTCACTCATACGGGAGGAAGGAAGTGAGAGAGCGGTTCTTAAGCATCTCGTTCACGAGGAGAAACGGGGAACCGCTGGCTTGGCGGCTGCCACGTTCTCCTACACAGCAAACACAGAGGGAAGCCCCGAGGGTCCGAAACGACTCGACTCGACACGCCGTGGTTTTGCCGCACTCTGCATCGATACCTTTCGATAACATCAACCTTCCGCCACCCTCGGCGTTACTCACCGGTGCCACTTGTCTCGCCCCCTGCCCCACAAATCCTTTTGTCGCAACCCTGCTTATAAGACCGGCTGATAGTTGATCGATGCGGTCGTTCCCCGTGACGTTTAATTAAGCGAAAGAAATTTTCAGTGCTTTTTAAGTTTTGTGACGAATGGCGGGCTTGCCGCTAGTAGACGTTCAAAGATAATGGTACGGGTATTAGATTGGTGTTATATTAGAGGGTCTAAGAAGAGTATTGGGTATTGTGCCTCAGGATAATGGAGAGACTGAAAGCTATTTTACAGGGGTTGATTTTTGGAATGCAATGCACGCAATGTTTGCGTGTATGTATTTCTCCTTGTCATTGTGCAGTACGATAAAATGTTTTTGGCTGTATGGGTTTTCTACTTTATCTAGTTTTTAACAACTTTCTCATCACTTTGCCAATAAATAATGGTGGGGTTACACTTTCTTGGCACCTAAAGAGTAACCGTCAATGCCACAAACTTTTAGACGATTCGCGTGACGAGCTTACAATAGTTGTTAAAGAAATGTATAGTAACAATCAAAAAATCTGGTTGTAAAGATAAATGAAAATTTCTATTGTCTTCTAATCCAAAGGGCAAGTATCATTCATTTATTTATACACCACAAATAAGTTTTGCTCGAAATTTTTTAATAACGTAGCCCTTATTTTCTTCCATACCTATAATTCAATGCAACTATTTTATGTCTAAAGCTTCATGTCCGCAAAATACAATCTTCCAATATTCTAAATCAACAACTCAAGAAACACGACAACGTGGACAGAAGAAACCAACGCATTCCCCATTTAACGAATACAATAAAACGTTCTATACACACTAAACGACAACCGACTCGTTTTCCTGACAGTATATAAAAGAGGAACATTTATAGGTGAGTCAACGTTCTCCAAGCCCCTCGCGACCCAGTGGGTTCAAACTGTACTGTGAACAGAAAACGAAGCTCGATGAAATAGTGCAATTAGTCACTCGAATTTTACAACTGACAACTAATAGTTTCCGGTTCGATTCAAAGTTGAACAAGACCCTGGCTTCCATGCCACTGGCTTGCAAACATTTTCTCGTCAGACGAAATCATCATCGCTCCCGGAGTTCTTCGATTCCCGTTGCCAGACGTAGCTGCAGGCTCCCGAGACAAGGATGTGCCGTGAGAAAATGCCAAGATAGCTTTTCAATCCGACGTTTTCTAATGTATCGTACGCCCACCGGCACTGTAAACCCGATTTGATGTTTGCGCCAGCCGCGTGGCTATTCCGGAAACCGTAATGCGGACACAGACCGACGAAGCTGAGAAACATGTTCGGCTGCTCGCGTCATTCGCCTCGAACGGAATGCAATTTTATTACCCGCGACGCACATTAGAAGATATACATATTCACGGCGCTCGTTCGAATCGAAACTAACAAAATACTAAAAACAAAATACTAAATAATTCAACGACAGTGTTAATTATATTTTCGGAAGGTTTCGAACGGTGGTTCAAAATCCAGTGGACAAGTTCTGGGTTGGAAGAGAATTGTGAAGGTAGAAAAGAACACTTGTGAAAAGAATTTCTACAGTGTAATAACAAACGAACAAAAACCGAGTAAAAGGGGCAGGCGCAGTAAAATTTTGCGTCAGAGAACGTATTTCGTTATGTAAACTCCTATTTGTAACGATTCATTAAATTGAGTTTCTACTTTTTCCATTCAAGTGCAAATATTTGTGAACTGGCAGTAGAGTGGTAGAATTTCGGGACACGCAAGAGAGAAATCTCTCGTGTTTGCCAACTCCCTTTACGGGACCAATGAACCTGACAACTTAATTTCAAAGTGTCTTATACAATGCACATTTCAAGTGATTTATAACGCAGTCAGGATATCGGGCATACAGATTTGGATTCCATAAAATCAACGTACCGAAAATTAATTTTGATATCATTAATTTTTACATACAACTTTTTACATACAAACGTACAAAACGAAATACAGTGTAGCAGACCCGGTAAACCGTATCTCAACTCTATATAATACCTTGATGGATAATGCGGACCTTTAGTATATCATGAACCACCCTCAAAACGAATCTGCAACTATCTCTTAGAATGCCCGAGGCATAAAAGCTGTTAATTATAGTGTAAAACCATGTATGTATGTCTAGTTATATAAGCTGTAAATAAGTATATAAGTTGTAAAAAGGGCAATTCCCGTTGATTGTATTATTAATGATTGTATTATTAATAATAATAATAATAATTAATTTCAAAATTCCATCCCAACGAGTGGATCTAAATCGTTCAGAGCATGCCGCGCCTCAGCGTTTATCATTGAATGCAAAATAGTGGAAACTGGCACCGCGTCCACGTGCAGCTGGTTTTTAATTTTCGTCATGACATAAATGCAAAAATCGCGTGAACGGCCGGGCAAACGCGATTAATAAAAGTGGAAAGCTATTGCGATTCGGTCGGAAATACACGGAATCCAATTCTTCCGGTTTACCACGTTTCCACGGGCCGCAAAACAAGGACTTTGAATTGCGGGTTCCACGAGCGCAGCTGAGTGTGACAAGAGCGAAAGTTTGCATTTGTGCCGCGAAATCGTGGACACGCAATGGTTAGCGAATGTTCTATCGGATACTAGTAAAATTGACGACACCGTATCTCGTAAAATCAGACCAGCGAGAGTTTTACGATCGGCCAAAATAATTGGGAACTCTGAAAAGAGAGATCGATGGCGAGCAAGGGAACCTATAACGAGGGCCGCTTCATGAAATCCCATGCTCGATCTGTTATGCTGTAGGTACTCATGTATAATACCATAGATTCTCTGTATCGAGGACGCCGCCTCTCTTCCGTTCGTCTGATGGCAGAATATTTTTACCGCAAACCTTATTCATTCCTTGAATGGGTGCTTGTGAAACAGAATTTTTGGACCGATTAAAAGAGTTGCCAAATTGTATGAGTTGCTTCCCTTCTAAAATAGTATCACTATTTATCAAAGGTAGATATTTGTCTGATATGCGATATATAAATATATTTACTGCGAAATCTGTGATGGTGTTTATTAAGTTTGACAGTGAACTCGTCCTCGCTAACGTTCACGAAAATTGTATTAAGTAGTCAAATATATTTGAATTTAAAATGAAGGTTAATGCAGAGAATATTCACGGAGAACTGTACTTTACTGAAAGATTTTATGTTATCCTATCGAAGACGAATAATTATGAAGACTGGCAATACGCTATATGCAATTCGTACATTTCCAATAATTTATTCTTCTAAATTAGGACAAAAATTTGCCTGCAGCGCGGGACATAGTAATTTCTTCTTTCGTCCACCAGCTTTACCGAGAAAATTAGAAATATCCAGGTTTCCCCCGGTGCTTTCGCGTTTATAATTCACTTATAGCGAGCAAGAGCCGAAAGGCTAGCTCGAGGCTTTTCTTTTGTACGGGGTTTTGCGTGTGTTAATTAAAAACTTCCAACTACCTGAACTCCTCCCCATTTCGACGTTCACCCACGGCCCGTGCGTTGTTACTTTTCAAAATGCCGCGGCGACATTTATAAATCGGTGGTTTCATTCATCGAGCAACGAACGGAGACCAAGAATGGTGATTTTGTTCCCGTGCCTAAGGGAGACGAGGCCAGTAATGAGACACTTTAATTGACGCAACATTCCCTCACTAGTGCAACACATTTTATTTCCAGAAATGCTGATAGCTGTTGATCGCTTAGGCTCGTTACTTATAGGTGTCGGGCAACGTCTCACAACCCTAAATCAATCGAACATATCGACGTCTATGCGTGATTATTTTAGACGTTAAGTTAAAAGCAATGAATGGTAATACTTTGGCCATGGCTTAATAACGTTCAAATCCTTCATCTTTTTTTCTAATATATCAAATGTGCATTAGTAGATGAACCGCTCATTGACTAAATCGGTTAACTACGCAGTACAAAAGTAGGGAAATTTATGTTAAATATTAAAAGTTAAGAATCAATCAAATGCTTTGACGATAAAATTCCAAGGGTGGAGTTAACCGATGTGGGTAATGTGCGGCTCGATTCGTGAGTGATGAGAACAGTATGAAATTGTGATTTCAGACGTATCAATGATAGAAGATAATTATCGCTCAATAAAAATTCAATCACTGCAGACATGTACACCGAATCCAGCTGAAGGAAATACATGTGAAGAATGGAACACAACAGGCGCTAAACGTTAGAACGATGGGGGCTAATTTTTTAAAGCTGTCCGCGCAATAAATTTTGCATTGCGAGTCTCGTTATGACGGCTGACGACGTAGTGTTGTTGCGAACAGCTTTTCAAGCAGCAACGACACTGCATTCTACAGGTAGATGGACTTGTTCACGCGACACATGTCTGCCATAACACTGGTAACTATGACATTACGATAACGCGTGTACTACAATGCTACTTTAATACGTATTTACCTCGCTGAATTGACTATCATCGACATTTTACTGCATTTCGAGGGCTGTGTTACAACGTGTGTAGGCTATGTTACAAAAATGAAAGAAATACGTCAAGAGAATTATAACGCAGGCCTTTCAAAATTTCTAATAATTCCTTGCTCAGTGATTGACCATTAAAACTGTAATAGAGATAGAAATGCTAATTCAAAATATACAAAAACATGTACCAAATGTTTCGAAAGCAATAATTGGATACATTTGAATAATCGAAGAAAGGAGGAATTGTACATATAAATATTACTCGAGCAAGATCGCATTAGGAGAAAAGGCTTTTCGTTTCCATCCTGCACCATTATACCAATGAAGGCAGCTGACGTTACTCCGGCCATTGTTGTCTAGTGCTGCGTTATTGGCTAACTCCAAATTAGCACATAATTAGTAGTTACAGCCAGACAATATTAAACTGCAATCTACCTGCTGAAGTAAACTCACGGGCGCTGGCTGTGCACCTGTTTAAACGTGATCACATAATCATGCATATACTACCGTTGAAATTGGGCCGCTAATTTAACATCTGTATTAAAAAAAACTTCCAAATAAATGCTAAAAGACAATAAATAAAAAGAAATGACTGAAACGAAGGCATTGGAACAAAATTCTCAATGATGTCGGAATATTCGGCGAGCTCCTCCAGCGCTTCAGTTCAAACACTTATCTGGACAAACATATCGTGGCAACGAACGACTGCTTGCAGTTCTATTTAACAACGGTGAGTAACATGCATCTATCCTGTTTGACTATGTACGCCAGGTAGAGAGGATATTCGCAAGGATTCCTATTAGGCTCATCGTACCCATGGGCGAGAGATCTCGCAACTAGATATTTGGCCGATTAACGATTTTGACGAGGTATCTTGCGAATAGATACTAGCCGATCAACGTTTTTGAGGAGATATCTCGTCACGTAGCACCAAAATGGTTTCACACTATAGACGAATATATTTTGCAACTAATTCTATTCTTATGTCTAAAAGGAAGAAATAAATGCAATTTTCATTAATTAGCTGAAATTAATTGAATTAACTTTCTGCATGATAATACTCGAAACATAGCGTTATGCGTAAAGCAACACGTTGGGCATTTTTTCTTTTGCGTCTGCATATCCAGCGAAACGTTGCGTCGTATGCAAAGAAAAACGGAAAAAATGGGTAAACACGATATTGTTGTCAGAAGTGTAATGTTGCTTTTTACATAACACAATGTATCGAGTTATATCACGTGGAAAATAAGTAGAATTAATAAAATATACATTTATATCTTCCTTTTACTCGTAAGAGTAGAGTTAGCTGTAAAAACTATTCGTCTATAGTGTGAAAGCATTAGCGCTAGGTGACGAGACATAAATCGCTTTTGACGAGGTATCACAAGATATAACGAGTACGAAAGGGGTTAAGCAAAACTCGGTCACCGAGGTGGATGCATTCAGAAATAGATAAATGCGAAGATACAGTCTACACTGTAAAGTATTCGCAGAGCAGAAGGGATCGATGGTCTGTGCCTCTAGCTGGATGAGTTATGACGTCTGTTCGCGAAGGTCGCTTCACCCTTAACCTTCGTCTCCTTCTCGCTCTTCGTCCCATTTTCGTCCACTTCCAGAGTCGACCCTTTTTACCCCACTGCTCCTCTGGCCACCGCTCAGGAACCCTTCTACCACTGCTATTACTAGAACCGATAGCCGCGGAAGATCCGGGTCGCGCGTCAATTTCCGGTGTCTAAACTGATTTATTGCTGTTTAAAATATGGGTTACAGACTGAGACGGAAGATGCCAGTTCGTCGCGACGAGGTCGTGGCACAATTTTCTTTCAACTTCTACCTAGGTAGCAGCGTTAACTGAAAAGCAAAGATTGCTTACGAACACTCCATTTTATTTTAGCGTGTAATTGCCTTAAACTTCGACAAGGACGGAGCTCCATTTAAGATTCCGGTTGAATATCCATTTAAATGGTAACGTAATAAAACGAGAGATTCCGTCAAAAGGTAACCTGAACTCGGTAATAAAATTCCTGATTACACAAAATTGCCAGGGTTAGTTTTACGGTATGGGCATTACTCTGGAAGAGCGATTTTTATGAAGCTTGCATTTATAGGGACTGTGACAATGTATAAATATGAATAAATAAATAGAAGAACAGTCAGTGCATGACAAGACGTATTAAAAAAAGATTAAAATGAGATCGCACAGAATAGCATATCAATCATTAGAGAGCGCAGCACCTGAATCATTCGTCTCGTTTATATTGAAGTTAGATAAAATCTGAAATTTCATCAGAAAAAATGTAACAAAACAAAACTTTTATCACTATTATCGATCAGCAGAACGTGCTATTCAATTTCCGTCCCGAATACAGCATTCAATTTTCCGACAAGTAGTTATACACGACTGTAGATTGTTGTAGATCGCTCAACCGGTTTATTGATGAAGAAGAACAGCAGCTGATTTCTAACCAAGGTATGGTGGTGTTTTTGCAAGGGGTGGAATCTCGGGCTCGAGCGCTCCTGTAAGTGTTAAGGGGGATGTACGAAGCGTAGACCTGGTTAAGGATTTGTTACGCAAACATCATAGTGACGTTACGATAACAAATCACCACGTGTTGGCTTCCAACACCAGCGAAAAGTCGGCGCCTCTAGCGTAAATCTTCGATTTCTGTTTTCTCTTGGGTATAGATCAAATTTCTGGAATCCAAATAAAACATTTCAACAATGCGCAAACATCTCTTTCGATCTCTTTTTGCAGCAAGGTAAGAATTTTTTGTACTTTCAGTACAGTTTTGCCCCTAATACCGATATGAGTTTCCTATCTGGGGAACTCGTTCTCATACTTCCAGTCACGCTTGAAGGAACGCGAAGTTGTTCTGCAAAGACAGAAATAGAGGATATACTTTCATACGGTTTTCTTCAGAACCTCCTACGAAAGTAAAAAGACTAAAAGATTTGTCCTTCTTTCAATTTGTTTTCCATTTAATTGATACCAACATAATTCCAAACAATTCGCATAAAGAAAAGATTAACTGGGAGAAGAAAAATATTTATTGAATGGCTTCACTTATTTCCGATTCAATATCCCTCCCCCTCTTCTCAAACAACTGAAACAAATAAAGAAGCTTAAGGTCCGATCAGGAACCCTCAGGAAGAACACCGAACATTTCTCTCTCTCGGCATCCGCTTCGATAATGTTGCTATACCCAATTCTAAAAAATAACAATTTCCAAACGATAAGTAATAACGACAAATAATCACGTCGATCCTTCCTGAATTACTGACATTACCCCACTTCATGAATCTTCAATTTCTTCCCTCTTTTTCCCCCTTCAGTTCGACAAATTTCAAGGCAAAGCGCAATAATCGGACGCGAGCAGCGTGTCACGAACGACGACGTTTCACCCGGCGAATTCGATTTTCGACGGTGACGCTAATCGTGCTTGAGAGCCGGAAAGTTTGTCGTCAACGTGAAATGAGAGCGTCGTTCTTACGTAAAAACCTCGAAAATTTCGAGGTCGAAGCCGGAACGCAGTCCACGCACGTATTCCATCAAGGGCCAAAGCCGGAAGCAGGGCAGCACCGGATCGAGGTTGGTTCCTCCTCGGCACTCTACTTTACAACGGTATGCCACACCGGTCCAAGATAAATGCACTTCGACTTGAATAAGCTCTTATTCCGCTTGTCGAGGAGGGTTACGTGTTATTACGCCCGGTTCCGCTGCGAGCATTCAACGCGATTTGGATCTATGCTTCACGATAATGTCCAGGATTTGCTTACGCAGCCAATAGCGCGAAAATCGATCTAGCCTGCTTAAAAGGAGATCGCCGCACGTAGTGAAAAGCTATGCCTATCCGCGGCTGCCTAATCCTATTTCCATAATGCCGAGGGTACGACAATACGCGAGTGAATGCGATCTTTCAGCGACCCGCGTTGAATTTTATTATACTGTTCCAGGTGGGTATTTCGGGGAGGGAAATTATGTGGAGTAGGTAAAATGGTGAAACCGTGCTTCAGGATTCAACGGTATTCGAAGAGAATGATTTATGAAATTTACCGTAGGGATTCCTGGAATATTTTTGCATAGCTGAGGAGGTTCTAAGTAAACATCTAGTATGCAATAATTCACGGATTCAGTTGCATACGGTTTCAACTTTTTTTCCCTGCAAATTTAAGATCAGGCTTTGCAACCAATTTCTTTTAGCATGTTCTCATAACATTTTATGACAACCGTTTGTAAATATTATGTGGCTTGTATTTATGTACCGCGAAACAAGTATGGTATGGGCAGCCTGCCTTTTGGCTTCTTCCTTTATCATAGAAAAATCAAGATTGACGACAGGTTACAAATTGCCGTTACTTCCCACTTCCAGAAAAAAATTTTTACATAAGAAACTCACTGTGGAGACCGATACGACGGTACTCACGATACACTGTAACCACCTCGTCGTATCGACAGGTACAAATAAAGCAGTGGCTATACCTACTCTCCACCTGAACAGAGAACTGGCAGCCCCCAATCGACCTTTGACTTTGATCGATTACCATCAACACCGTTACTATATGTATTCGTGCGATTAAACGTCGATAATTCTCTTTGCCGATCAGCAATGCTGTTTCTCGTTAAACACGACGAGTCAAAAAAAAAAACAATACACAATTGAATAGCCATATCAATGCAAAATTTAACGAAACGTCCAAATTAATAAAAATGGCAACATTCATTTCGTTGTCGTCGAACAAATTTTAGTCGCAGCACGATGAAATGAAAATACACGTGGACGTTACATTTTGATGATTCTTCGAGGATTAATTAAACCTCGTGGACGCGTTGACGCGTAATTAATTGTCGAATATAAATTCTCCTCGTGTCTCGAGCGTCAATCGACCCTTACAAAATTATTCGCGGTATTATCGACTCAAAGAAATGGAAAGTATACAAGTATACAAGCAACGGAACGTCCAGCTAAATCGTTTACATATCGTTATTTTGTGTCACGCCACTGTGCATCGCGTCGTGCTCTTTTGTTTAGCAGAAGTCAGCGTGTTTAATTCTATCGTGAGCTGTCACCAAACCTATTTGATGCTGATTATTATTAAATACAATTCGTTCAATTCTCACAGAGTAATCACCGCTGGAACACCGAAACTCTGTGAAATCTAACGAAAGGAATTCAATTTCCCTCACGATTATCAATTGCGTACAACTCTATCGATTTCTGTTGAAAACCAATTACAACCCCCCAAACGAGCCGTCAGGTTATTGTTATCGTTTTCAATGTTCGACAGAGATGACTCTCGATATATTCCGCTTGTCAGCTCAACAATGTCGCATTCTTCTCAGCGACACAAGAGAAACAGCCGTTGCAATGGCTGCCCATTTTCCTTATTCATCTGGCAACGCAACATTTCTCATGTACCGCGGCGTGCGAGTACACGGCTGCGACGATCAGGAAGTCAATAGAGAACAATGCAACCTTGTTCCTCTACACATTTTCTAGCTATACGTCCTTGTTCTTGTGTCGTTGCTGCCTCTTCAATACGATTGAATTGTCCTTCCCGTAAAACGGATTGCGCATAAAATACGGTTGCTATTGCACTCGGCACACGGAAATCAATTGTATTTATTATTAAACGTTTCATAGACGATGTGGAAGGGTAGCGCGTGTAGCTTTAGACATTTTCATTCACTCGTGTTAAGCATTCAAAATTTACTGCACTCGCGGATATGACAGTTCCCCTGTCCGTATTACATTTTATATGAACATTCCGAGCTGTTAATTATCGAGGCTTGAGTTTTACAGCTGCGGTCACTAACATACTTCTTAGTCACACAATTTCTGCTTTTCTCCATTAATTGTATAGTTTCACTTGAAATGTTCAGGGTAAAGGGAGCAGTGCGCGCTTCCCTAGCCTATCATTGTACTCGGAGGGTGCAAACTTTCACACTCGTTCCTCGTTTTCTATCGATAAACTGCATGCACAGGCGTTCTCTCGGGCCACGACAATCGATAATTGCTTCTTACGGCAAGTCCCAACACCAAGAAGCATATCGAAATGGTATTTATCTCGCAATAGTTTCACTGTTATCATTCACACGTTCAGCTGCTTGGGATTGAGATGTTTGTCTTGCATCTGACGTTGCGTCTTACTTGCCGAAGATAGGAAGCCGCTGGAGCACTCGAGCGGAGGTTTGCCAGGTCTGCACTGCATGTGACGTCTAATGTAACGCCAATAACTCACCTAGTGCACGCCGGCCTCCTAAGAGGGAACTTGCTGCTTCCAGGAGCAACCGCGTAGCTCGTTCCCTCTCTTTCACTCGCATTTTCCCTCCCGTTTCTGCTTCCTTCGCTGCCAGCCCTCGCCCGCCGTCACCTTGAGACTCCTTCGGAATAACCCTAGGCACCGTAGAGTTTGCGAAGGGATGAGCGAGAAATTACAGGGTGGTTTGGTTAAATTCCTTCTTCCACCTTCTCTTCCAACCTTTCGCTTCCAACTTCCCCTTTCTATTTCTCTTACACCCTGTCTGCCTCTCCGCACCGCCTGTCCCATAGTCCTCCCTCCTTGTTCCTCGCCCCTCTTTCGTTTCGACTGTCTCTATAAGATCCCCGAGAACTCGAATCCCAAAGGGATCGGTAATTACTGCTGGACGAATCCTCTGGCTGCTGCGATCATTAATTTACCTTCAATTTCGAGGCTTATACTTCGGCCGCTCGGTCTATAGATTCACGGGCGTATTATCTCTCGATGGCCAGTCGACAGGGACAAAAAAAATACGAGGACGGTCAAACCGAGACGGGTCAAGAAGAGTTCTTTTCGAATCCAAGAGAGAGCCTCGTACATTTTGCCCCGATTCGACGATGATTGTTCTCGATTTTCGAAGGAGCCGTACCGTACGCGACGATATCACTGATTGCAGTGGACTACTTGGGGAAATATCGTAGAGATATGATTTTCCATGCGCTCGAATAAGGGGAGGATATAACGAGATGAGTGGCTTCGATTTGAAGTCAGCATATCGAGCTCATTTCTGAAAACTTGTCGGGCAACTTTACTTTAGGAAAGCTAATAACTAAGTTCTGCCCGTTTTTCCCAATACCGCGAATAAATTACCTAATCATTAGTTTTCATCCCCTAATAATTTAATTGCTACTGCTATCGTGGAAAGTATTTGGAGGACTTTACGTCCACGCGGAAAGTTTTTCAGCGAAGTTTAAGTGGATTCATATACAAGAACCTCTTTTCAGCATTTTTAAACGTGCATATATTATATTGATGGTACAAGCTGAGAGGTTAGGTTATTCTGCATAGAAAATTCCCACAAAAACGGGCCGTAGAATTTTCCCTGAAGAGAGTTTCCCTTTCGACGAGCATAAATTTCAAAACGGATTGATCCAAACGCGCAAGCACATTACTGCACATCTTCTGCTTTATGCAATTCTGAAGAAATATACGGTATAATAGTGAGTAAGCACGAGACCGATAAAATATTCTTGGCTATTTATAGAATAAAATTATTCATGAAATATATCTTTCCTTGTGCCTTTGCATGAGAATTTTCGTAAATTAATTATCCTTCTCACAAACGGGCGATTATGAATGCATTTTCCTACAACCTACTACTCAATCGCACCGACTTGCGATAATTGTCACGTATCAATTTGCTTCGCAGTTAAATGAAGGGAATAAATATTCCACAGTATGCAAATGAAATTATATTCAAATCCTGCTCTCGAGGGCTACAAATGACTACAAACGCTGTTTACAAATAATAACAAGCTGCAATTTTTTCAACACAGAGGCCACACCATCCTTTTAGTTCAACTCCTAGGAACGTACCGTTTAACGAGGTCAAAGAAGTCTTCTTCATTTTCTTTCCTCCGCTTTTCTGCCTCCTTTTCCCCCCTTCTAAAACTCGCTCGTCGATTTCTCAGGTAATGACCAGTTCCTCCGCGTACTTCCATGAACGAACGAAGTTTCTTTCTTCGCGTTGAATTCTCAACAAACAAACAAAAATACGAAAAAAAAGTACCGAGCTACCTCCCGCGGCTCGACTATGTTGCTAAAATCCTTATTTCCAAGACTCGCCCGGGAAGCCCAGCGCAATAACTTCTGGGAAGGAAAGGAAACATCATGAAACTTGGCCGACTAATACGTCACGAAATATACAGTTAACCATGGACGACGTTGATTTGATACACTGGAGAACTGCAATGTGGAATTGCAAAGAGTTTAGCGGAGTTTTGTAGTACCTATGTCGGTGTGTCAGCAATACGTGCAAGTATCGATACAGAAACTTTCTGCCATCGTTACAGTGAAAAACCTCTGCCCTCTTTGTGCAGCTTCGACGAAACTGTAAGCGCAAGGCACGGCTTGTTCGATTGGAACGGTACGTAAGGAACACGTATCGGTTGTTAAGTGAGCAGCTTCAGTACAAGTGCGAGACTACAGAGGTATTTTCTTTGGCATATACCGCAATTCTGCTTGCACAGCCCCTAAGAATTTCTGTGAACTTGGACACAGGGGTTACGTGAAAATCTTGCATAATTCTGGAGTATCACGTGTCATTCAAATGAGAAAACTGAACGGTTAAGGGTTAATTTATTTATTACTCAGGGTTATATTTTTAGATTATTATTTGTCATCGAATAATGTAAGCGTCAATATACAATTATGTTTATTAGCTTTTCAATGCTCTTTCGCATCAACAGAAATTTATTTAAAAAAGGGTTTACGAAATGTTGTATAATAGACGTAACATGTATAGGGGAATTATTAAATATTATATAATACATCACTCTAAATGTTGTATATTTGTACATACAGTATTACAGAATACCTCTTTCCATTTAATTAATAATATGTATCAGGATTTATGCGAAGTGAAATGGACAAAGGGATCTCGAGTTCGCGCGGAACACTTTGACTAACGGTTAAAAAGTATTAATTCTATATTTCAACAACGTTAAACAAACGAAATTTTCAAACGTAACTCCCCATTCAGCTCTGCTCGAGACTAAACATCAAAAATGTTAAATCCCCGTGCAGCAAGCAAAAAGTCAACTTCATTACTCTCGCCGCGTTTGAATATTGGGAAAAACAGAAAACCTGGGGAACGTCAGAGAGTATTTTACCTCTATTAAACGATAAATGGTAACGGCACAATTAGATACAAAACGTTAATAAAAAAAAAAGGAATTTTGACGAGTGAATTTACATCGCTTCCACGCGATCGTTTTATAAAGTGGGGATGAAATCGCTGCTAATTACCAGTCTGTTAACGCAAATGCACCGTTCTCTGTAGTCCGCATTACACGGATTACCCATCGCAGAGATCGTTCACGTATTTTCGTCAGCTTTTACAAGTGTCTGCAGCAGATGCTCGCGACGCGACGCCGCGCCGTAATTATTCACGTGCAACCATTCGAGCTCGTTCTCGCTAAAGTGGGCGACGTTTTATTTCATCTGCCGGTTGTCGTTCGGCATATCGAGTTAATCTCATTGCTAGTGAAAACCGTTGTACGACAGAAAGACAACAGTCAGGACGATGTACGCTGTGAAATACCTGTACGCGTTGATGAAGACGGCATTAAATGGTACACGTGGATGAGGAACAATAGTGTCTGCGGACTCTGAAATTATCCGAAGCGAATTAAACTGCGCAATAAGCCGCAGCCTGAAGTGGCACATTTGCGGAGTCGGTAACGTTTATGAGTGGTCATATGCAGGACTTTTTAGCAGCGGGTACTTTTCAAGTGAAGTAATAGTACAGATACCGATGTATTATGTGTAGAAGTTATTTTTCGTAAACCTCACAATGATTGGAATGGAGGACAGGTGGGGTAGTAAGACTCCAGCTTACTCTATTAGAACACTAACTTTATTATGAAATACGTCAACACACGATGTTACTCGAACACGCAACGATTCACACACGATTCTCTCGATACTCTCAGCTCACGATGCTTTTGACTTCGATCCTTTCTTAACTCTGCCTCTTGCACGCATCATGCATTCTTTATATTCTTACACTCTTAGTTTCTCCCTCATTCTATTCCTCATTTGCTCTCACTCATTTAGGACACACCTCGCAGTCATTCCTCGGTGGTGGTCGGTCCCGACCATCCGAACTCTTGGGCCGCAGTACCCTCCATGCACACGACCTTCTCAGGTACTCAGCTTCGAACGTACCTTTCATACCTCGGAACCATTCTAGACACTCACGCAATATTTCCAATCGCACATATGTAAAATAGTAAGACAAATGAAATTCAAACTTGCATTAAGGAGTGGTTTAATTGAAAGCAGATGGAGATTGCGTATACTGTCTGCATTGATTTCTTGTTGTATATAAATGTGGAGGATAGGGAATATTTTTGAAGCAAGACTGTGGTGTTTGAATAGTAAAGGAACAGATTGCATATGTATATATATTATACATACGATTATTGGGATGTTATTTTGATTGGAATAATAGAAACTATAGAATGTAAAAGGATTTTTGAAAGCATGTTCTACTTAAAAACTTTCGTTTAGATTTCGACAATTTGTTTAATCTAAACCCGCCATACAGTGGGCCAAAAAGTATTCATACAGTGCATTAGCTGCACTTGCAACTTCATTATTTTGGTGTTAAGATAATTATTACTAAAACAATATACGTATGAAGCACATCTGTAAACGTCTACTGATGTGCTTCATATAAATGTATTATATGTACATTGTTTTAGGAATAATTATCTTGACACCAAAATAATGAAGTTGCAAATGAGACTAAGGCACTGTATGCACATTTTTGGCCCACTGAATAAATGGATTGGCGGTCGTGATTTTTGCATAAAGCAAACATCTAGATGGTTCTAAGTAATGCATTGATCTACCTATATAACGTTCTACGGCGTATAAAAACCATCTAAAAGCAGCTTCTCGCATTGGGTCGTGGATATGTTTAAAGTTGATAGCTTCTTTTCAATTGGTTCAAGCGAGCTTCCAAGAAGCCTTTATATGTATCCTTGGTTCAGGTATTATTTGTTTCATAAGGATTTTTAAGTTTCAACTTTGCCATATGTTTTTAAATCTTTCCTTTCTATAAGATATATAAAATATTCTTTATTAAAGACATTCAATTGAATTATCTCAGGCCCATGAATATCAAAATTAATGCTATTACCATACGTGCTTCGCATTTTGAAGTGAACAATTGTTCAAACGATTTACTCAGCGAATTATTGAAACGATTTATTCGACGACTTATTTAGTAAAGTACTCAAAAAAAGACGAGAAGCTAAAATAATAATTTATGCACCTTGTGAATTTAAATTGCTGAACCCAATGTTTATTACCATTAAGAAAGGAAAATCTTATATCAAAATATTTATATAAAACGTTCCAGATTCTCCGTTCACTATAAAATATGGTCGGTTCTTGTTCCATTTTGTCTTGTTTTTTTTTTTAAAAAAGAATCTGCGAATGCTCCAGAGCAACACAGTCGAACGTTAAAGTGGTGCAACCACGGCAAAAATTGACGCAATGATTCGAAGTCTGCCATAGAGATGTAAATTCGAAATTCTGCTGCAAAATGAACGCCACTGGGCACGTTTCAGGCACATACATCCAAGCTCGCGAGTGGGATACGAACGAAGGCCGAGCAAGAGGGTAGAAAAATGGCGGTGCGAAAGGAGGCGAGAGTTTAATTCTCCTCGGTTCTTGCCCCGAAGCACCGACCTACTTCTTCCTTCACGGGAGGCATCAAAGATTTTTTAAACGAGCTCTACATATTTCTTCGCGCGTCGGCGAAGCGAAAATTGTTAACTCGTTGTACAGTGGAGCACTTTCATTTCCGTTTTTTGCTCGATGCATCTGTGACGTTGCGTTAATCTTACCTATCTACCTTCTGTATCTCCTTTCATTAAAGCGTGCAGAAATTGGAACGACGTATTAGCGCCGGGTCGCACGAGCGAGGAGGCATCTCCAGCTGAATCGAACTTCAATTACAAATTGTAATCGTTAAATGTTACTGAGATCGGTTCTTATTAAAGCGGAACGATTTTCAGGATTCCTCAGAGATACTAGAAATAAGATCAAAATCTTCTTTGCTCCAATCCTTGCGATTGAATATTTCTGCGACGTAAATTGTTTCATTTAAATATTGTAAATATACGATTTAGTATTGCAGTCACGTTCTTGAGCAGATATAATTTATCGATTTACGGACCAATTACGAATTCTTTAATACAAATATCTGAATAGATGAGCCTTCCGAAAGACGAATAATTTCAAACATTTAATTTATGAAGATAACTTTCTATCTCGTATTGAAGCATTCCGTAAATTCAACGGCAGGCCCTGTGAACACTTGGCTTCTGTTAATCGAAGGTATTAAAACAGTAGGAAGTTCAGCTCTGTGTTGAAACGAGGATCGGAACCATTTTATCTGACCACGCCTTTTCACTTTCTGGATTCTTTCCTTGTCACGTTACAGCTTGCTAATCGTTATATCTGTTCCCCCCATCCTCTCTGTTTCGTACTTAGGATTAGATCGATCCAGTGAGTTGGCTAACTAGCGGCTTAATCGTACGTATAATCTAATAATATTAACCCTCAAAACGAAATATACGTTAATACAGGTATCCTAATTACTTCCAAAAATTCCTCTTTCAATGAGATTTATAGTAGCGCCTTAATTACATGAAATACATGCTATTTAAATATACGCAAGTAGGCATGAAACACGTAGTTTATTCGCTTAAACTTCTATTAAATCTTTACATGTGAATAATAACGAAGGGGTGGAAACTCATTTCCCTTCGTCTTAAGTCGCTCACGGGAATTACACCCGCCACTTGAACTTCCCCTTTCCCTTAATATAGATTGCCTTAGGCTTCCAAAGATATGAAATATAAACCTCTCGTAAACGCGAAACCGTTGCTTCCATTAACGAACGAATGAATTTCCTGATTTAAACCAACCTCCTTTTAATATTGCACGTCTGCATTTTATTGTATCACAACATTAAGCTGAGGAATAAAGTATTGTAAAGCAGACCGTATTATTTTTCATAGATGTGTCCTCCACAAAAAAGTAGTTGATTCGACATTGGTTGAAAGTTGAGACATCCTCGAACAGCTTTAATCATCCACTGCAGCACACAAAGGATTCCTCTCTAAGCCCTTTGATCATGAGCATTCGAGCCCTTAAATCATCGTGGAAGTGCATACACAGGAGAGAAGGGTGTGTGAGTATTCCAAGGTTTCCATAGCCACGAGTTGTCCACAGACATGAATTAGTATTGCTAAGGAAAACGATGTCGTTCATACTACCAATCACTTTACCCAAGAATTATCCTGATACATTAGAGATGCGTACAAGGCAAAGAAGTATCGCAGATGAACAAAAACATGAAAGTAAATGTACAATGAGTATAAGAAATTGTTGCATAAATGATTCTTGTAAATCAGTTCTTCACAAATGTATACGTTAATTCTTTAGCATTTCAATTTTCATTCTTTGGATGACTGTATTAATCGTTGAAGTAAATTATCGGCCCGAAATAAAAATAAGTTTCTACGCGAACTTTCATTTTTGAACCCAAGTTACAAGATGCTATGAAAGAGAGTGGTCAATGATTCAAATGTATAATTTGAAAATATATATGCTCTTACCCTGTAGAAAAGTACCAAAAATATATACGACAGAATTCTCTACAGCACTCGAATAAGAGGCTAGACATTGGACGTGGGATTTATGATACAAATGAAGGTCGATAGTCTTTGATCGAATCCAGCCATTAAAGACCCCTCTCATCTGTAGCGAAATCTATCGCGGCTTGAACAGAGAATGAGGCCTGGTAAGAGAAGTTAAACCGTTTAGGATTATACGTAGGGAAGTCTTTGATAAAAAATAAAAAGACGAATCAAGGGAGGGTGTAGTTTCCGATTGACTTGACTCTGATCGCCTTGAATCACCGTTTTAATCCCGAGTTATGACGATCCAGGGAAGGCATTCGCTTCTATATCCATATAAAATCTTGTGGAAGCTCGGTAGAGGCAAGGATCGTTGCACGAAGAGATACATTCACCCTTTGGCTATTAAGAAGACTCGTCAGAGATAACAGTAGCAAGGAGTGAAATATTAATCTGTAGTGTCCCCATAAGATCGAGGATAAAAATTGCCATGCTACGATATAGCAAAGGTGTCCTGTAAACACCATGAATATAATGTTTCGTGCGTACCTGTACGTATCGAAGACGATGCACATAACCAATCGATTGGTAAGTTTGATAACGAAAAGTTCGTGTTTAACGCGATCAAGGAATTTCTAAATTGGATTATGGCTACGAATCAGCGCGCCATAATTATTCAGACCGCAGAATAAACAGTAATGTAGAAAATAGTACATTTTTAAAACTTTTTTATTATTATTATTGCGAAATTAGCTTAGAATAGAAATAACCGTATTTCGAGATAAGTTAAGATGCATAACTTCTGAATTATTTTACACTTTAAATAATTGTATTAAATGCGATAAATAATTATGTATTTCTACACACTCAGAGTTTACTTTCGCGACAGTTTGAATTTCAAGCTTTTGTCCGCGGCACGCGATAAATTCTCCTACACTTAACAAAATCCTTTATACGGTGAAACATGTGAATTAAGTAACTACCTCGTGGGTATTTATTCACCTCAATGATGCAGCATCCGGCTAAGAATAAATGCCTCAAAATGACAAAAGGGAAAGAAATGATAATATCAAAATTTGTGTAATGATTGAATTATACGGATACGTGTAACTGTACATCAAGATAAAGAGTGCTGCGTTTTCCGAGATTTAGGAAAAGCAAGACATTCTGAATGATGGCATCGATATATCAAAAACCAGGTCAAACCTAGCCCAAACCAATGCATCTGACATTAATACGTTGTACTGCGGTCCATTAGGAAGATTCAGTGCGATTCGGGGAGCAATGGATAGAAACGGGAATCAAGGTAAAAAGGAAGGCGAAACTCCATTGCGATTGGAGGTGGCGAGGCCAAAATCGATAAGAATCGGACTAGCTGTTTCGAAGCGGCTGTAGCGGCCCGCCGAGGCCAAGAGAAACGAGAAAGGAAACAGAACAAGAAGGATACTAGAAGCGAGGATATTCCCCTGTGTTAGCCGCAGCGAAATACGATAACATCTTAACTGCCTTAGCTCCACGCATTGGCTCGTTCAGCCCCACCGGTGGGCCGCTCGATCTTCAAAAGAAATTGTTGCTCCAAAAAGAAATTGCCTCGCAACCCCATTCAACTTATTTAAACGCGGGAAATTAGGGTCGTAGGGGAATTGTTATTTATAGTCTGAACGAAAGACGTGTTAACCATCGCAGATTGTTTCCTTTTACTTGGAAATTATATTAGGCTTTTATATTCTTTGTACTTTTCGAATTCAACCTCGCTGTGACTTTAAATGTACCTCACAATGCAATGGCAGAAAAATTTCTCCATTCTCTCCATTCAACTCCATTCAGGAGTTCGAGTTGAATAACAAGCGACTTCATAAAAAATAATTCCTTCTTAATGGTGTTTTCCCCAATATTTCTCACCATTTGAGAAAACAGTAAAGGAACAGTAAAGGGATGGTCGAAGGGGTTTGGTCGAATGCCCGAATATCAGGATTATCGTGCGCAGGTCTGCCACGAAAACCTGTCATCCACCGACAGGCAGGAACAAGAAGGAATGGAACCAGGCAAAGGAGAAAGAATTTCGCACACGACATCTTTGCCAGCATCGAGTCTGCAATCCCTTTTCTGCGCGATGTAGGATGGTCAAATACCAAGGAAAGGGTTAGCACGTTTCTCATGAGAGACGGTTCACGTGCTCCACGACTTCCGGTTACAGTCTCGAGGAAATAAAAGGGAGTCCAAGATCTGTCGAATAGGAAAGACAGACCTATATAACTTGGGTCACAAAATACAAAAATTGGTTTCTTTCAATTTACAGAAAAATGAAACAAGAACTATGGATCAAGGAGTTAAAGTAAGTATAAGTATTATTGATCGGAAAATTTGCATACTTATAAATTATAAATAATTTTACTGTAACAGTTCATTATGTCAAAATGAAGATAGTACGCAACATTGATCTTAAACTAAAAGAAGAATGAGATACCAAGAAACGGGAATAGAAAGGCAAACATAATTCCCATTATCATTGCTCCCTTAGAGTTCAAGTATCCCTTCGCTAATTGTAAGTGCCTTTTTTGTGGTCTTCTAAAGTATGTATTTCTAAATGAAGTAACGAAACGTTGCGTGATGGCTTTGATTAAATGTATTTGAAGAAACTCAGAACTAAGAGTGTTTGAAGGAGCGTTGAAAGGATGCAGAAAGTAAATTAATGCCGCTTATGTAAATCTAAATAACGATGAAATTAGTTCTTCACATAATTATATTTACTGGTGTATTCTGTGTTTTAACGAATAAGGAAATTAAATTTTGCAATTCCATTTCCTCCAAGTATTATACCTCACAGTTCTCGTCGTTTTATTACATTAGGAATAAAACAGAAAGAAGGCAGCCATTCCCTTGGCCAAACAATATCCGCCATAGAATAGATTGAGATTTGCGAATCTCAAGAATAGAATTTAATGTAGGTAATCCGTGATCCTCGACTAACCCTTCGCCGTCGACTCTGAGAAAATAAAGAAATCGACTGAGTAGATAGAAAAGAAATGGTGCTAAATCACTCGTATCTATCAAACGGGGAGAACACGGATTTCACGAGAGACGAGAAAGCTATCGTGAAACAAGAATTTCTCCTGATACGTTTAAATTAAAAAAAAAACTATTAAGCCAAAGCACGTATAAAAATGAAAATGCATTAACTTTATTCTGCCATATAGTATGAACTATACATGTCAACAGGCTTATCGCAATAGCTTGCCCTAGGCAAGGTAACAATCTGTAAAAAGTCACGAAAAGGAAGAATCAGCAGATTGAACAAATAAAGATGTTTTACGTATAAAGTAACATTGAAGTATTGAAGCGCAACGTTTAGTACAGAAAAAAATGGTAGGACTAAATTTTCGACAATATATATTCCTCTTGAACAAGACCATTCATTTGTGTTGCGAAGCCTCTGAATAAGATCCACGATAGTAGGGAACCAAATTCTGAAAGGAAACAGCACGCGGTAGTAGAAATTCTACTGCAGAATGGTTGATTGAAAAAGTATCAGCATGAATACGCTGCGTGTTGCAGCAGAAGACTGCACAGTCTAATGGGTATGAAATGTTAAATGTGAAAGAAAAAATGGTAAGAGAGAAAGCAACATCGTCCGCGCATTCCACACGCCACACTCTTCCTCGTCCACTCGTCCACGCTATAGTCACCTCTTCTGAAACATTCATGAGGTTCTCGCCGATCGGGGGGAGGCTTTTTATTACCACAAAACGCTTTGCATTTTTACGATAGGAGTAAGGTTACGTGTAGGGTCCTTCGCCGAGACCTTTGAGGTCTCCATGCGTGCTAAAAAAGCTGAACGAGAACATCCTCCGTGTCAATATTTCCCAAAGGCATGCTCAGGATCTATTCTGGGAATGAAGTCTGGACTTCGATGCAATTGGCGAAATTCCACGCAATTCGGCATAAAATATCGAATCGGATAAGAAAGTTATAAACAGTATATAACATTAGTAACATGTGGAGGTTTTTTTTTGTATCACATTAGTAATTAGATTGACCTATTTCGTTGAGTTCACATTTCATTGCCAAGCTTGTTAAAGGGATATACATATTATACATATAAGGATACATTCTAAGACATGCGTTTGTAATATTTCTAAATCCTACGAGCTGCTGGAGGAAATATTGGCACGTGGTCTTGCTGAGCTTAAAATGGATTTCACATTAATTTGTCTTATTACATGCAACCTTAATAATTTCAGAGCAATAGGTGCAATATAATTTTGGAGTCGGACAGCTGCCAATTTTTTCCCTTCTCAACATACAAAAACAAGGCAGTACTTGATCATTACGAAAATTAACGCTGAAGTAGCAGTACCTCGATAATCTTTCCCGGATGGCGATAGAGACGTTGCATTAGTGGAATAATTTCGCGGGATCCTGGAAACGAACATTAAGAAAGCAACGGCAGCTTAAGCAAGATCCCCTTTCGAAGGAACTCGGCTTAAATTTCAATTTTCTGAAGAACTCGGAGTAATGAAGATTTGTAGATAACTAACTTACCTCCACTCTTTCTATAACCAATATCTACGTTATAAATGTGGGTAGCTGAATATTTAATAAAACCTCGAAATCCTCTTCGCACCTCTCCTTTAATCTTTAATCTATTCGCCGCGGGCAGCGGGTGGCTCACCGCTTTCCCGTATTCCTGAAATTCTTCCAATCTCGCCAGAATATTTCGCTCCTTTTCGCATTTTCTAACTAACTTTATCCTTCGCCCTTAGCTCCTCCTCGACCTTGGGTATCCAGATCTCATTCTTACCCGGTGAATTCGTATTCCATGAGACCCGTGGCTTTTTTCACCCCCAGAACTCGTTCGCGCCGCCCATCCCCTTTCTCCACCGCGTCGAACAGAGAAGGAACGACAAAACTTGCGATAAGTCGATCCGTCAGGTGCGACCCGAAAAGAAAGCTTTCAATGGAAACGTCTCGGGCTAAGAACGCAGATTCCAGGACCTCTCGGGGATCGGCGAACTTTTCGCAACGAGAAGACTGAAGCATCTCCCTCTCCGTCCAACTTCGCCGAACTTGTTTCCTTTGCAGCAGTCACCCGCAAACACGGCGGGTCTGAAGGAACCCCGAAGTCCTGCTTCCTCGCCGTGCCTCTGCCGAAGAAAGCGGAAAACCTACGAAAGTAGGCGATCCTTGACGAAGATTTTGCATTTGGTAACTGTACAGGCGTGGAAAGCTTCAGCTCCCCGATCCCACCCAGAAAATGGAGGAATTTTATTAAGAGAATTGGTGATAGAATAATATTTACGACAGCGCAGACGAGTTAGCCGCGGATGTATTAACTGTGCAAGATCTTCGCGTACATTGACAGAAGAAACATTCACTGTGCAAAGAATGGTCTTTAGCGGTGAGGAAAATAAGCGACTGAACAAGTCTGCGAATTTTCACATACGAATACGTAGTAGAAGCACAGGTGCATTTAGAGTTGAAAGGGTGCTTACACAGAGCAGTGGTGACGGAAAAGGTAAGAGGTATTGGTAAGAAGAGAATATACATGAATTCGCGCGTATGGTGTTTCAATATATCTTGGGCCTTAGGATGTTTCTTTCGAGTTTAAACGGCTTCCCTTGTGTGACTCGCGCATGCTTTTGGGCTGTCTCGTAAAGCTATGAAAAATTTATCGCTTACACCAGCGTAACGTAAGACGTCTACGGTTTGATGCGTTTCGTTCCCAAGCTCGAAGTTCTCGGGAAAGGGGCACGATCGATGCATATTTAAAAGCTCGATCGTCCCTTCGATTTGAATTCTAGCAGGAACGATAGTAATGTTATCGAGATGCATTTTTGAGTATGAAAGCTAACGTGGAGAAAGGGGTACCATTTTACATTGTATGACTGGCAAATATACACGTGCATGCCTATCGCGTTTTCGTCGACAAATGTTAAAATATTTTTTAAACACACACGTACCTCTTACGTGCAGTAAAACTGAATGAAATAGAGAATGTTATTTGCTGACGTTGAATATTATAATTAATTTAATATTTTCTAGAAATACATATTTTTCTCGCCGAAAATAAAGGGAAGAATATTCGTAATTCGATTTTACCGTTCATTTCGGATGCCTGTCAAAGATTAAATTTATGTGCGATGAGTTTATTCGAGTCCGACGGAATATCATTCTGGCTTTCCAAGTTCAACCACTTTTCCACCAGTTCAAAATAACCCTCTAAAATTCTGATAACCGAATCGTCGCACCAAAATTGCTCGCAGTGCACCAAAGTAAAGAATTTGTCTCTATTTCTCATGCGAAATCGGTATTGAAACAGTTCAAAGAGCCTGTGCATATACATTACACGCAATTTTCCTAAACCTGTCCAGCACCTAAACCTGCCCACCACCGCGTATGAATATTTGCTTGTAATTACCTGTATGCAATGCACCGAGAATCTATTGAAACGGTCGGCTATCTCGCGCAACGATTCACTTCGAACGCCGCTATACAGGCGATGGTCCTCGCATTCGAATACCGTGCACGCACGAGGGATGATACCATGGCTACGTCGAAAACAATAAAGATGCCATGCTCCACGAAGGGTGTGTATAGAAGGAAGAGTAGGATGTAGGGACGGGGAAACCTCCCAGCATTCGTAATTCCGATGACGCGATAATACTGACCGTTCTGCCAACCGAACCAATTTATAAGTCGCTATCTAGACAGGTCACTTTAAATTATGAAGCTCTTTATTACGCCGGCACGCTGGAAGACGCTAAACGTGTCGAGTCGTTGTTGCAAAATCGACCCTCACTTTCAGACGTTATTTGTGTACGTGAATTTCAGGTGTCGCGCGAGCACAGCGCTGGGACTTAATCGTATAGTTATCGTTGATACCCCGAGGTAATGCTGCTGTTGGACAAGATGAAATTGTCGTGTCTAAGTGAAAATACAGCAGCGATGTGTGTGTGTGTGTGTGTGCGTGTGTATGGCACATCTGAACAGTTTTCGTGTAGAAACTCGACGAATGGCGCGAATGCACGGCGAAACTAGTAGCGCTGATATAATTTGCGATAACAATTCGTACAGTTCATTTTTGTAAATTGTACGCTGCCGCTTGTGCTATTCGCATTGCAATAGTGTATGCGCGAATTCATTTCAACGTGTTATTGTACCATTTTCCAATGTTCAGAAATGCTGATAGAATATAATTCTAGATATAAGAAGCTCCAGCAACCGCTGATAGTTTATGCTGATAATGGTACATTATTAATTCATTATACACCAACTGAATATTACCCTGATTGTAAATTTAATTAATTAGCGACGGTTTCTGTAATTGCGTGGTATCCGGTGGAAAGCCTATGTGACGTGCGTAACAATTTTGCAGCATAAACGTCACGGTATTAATACAAATATATATATGTATATAAGTAACATACATATACGTATACATAACCAAATACTCCTATGCACGATGGTAAATCATTAAAATTAGTGTATCAGGTTATTCCATAAGTCGTGTCGTTCTTTAGCGCACTTTATATAAACCTGTATTTTGTTTCGGCGATATGTTTATGGAAACCCATATGCCTTTCCTCCCGTCATGCGTCAGTTTAAAACGTGCATTCGAAGCATTTGGATCGATATTTTCTGTTACAAAACTCTGTTAAAATGGGTGTCACCGAAATCCATTTTCGGCATTGTATGCTGTACAAGATTAAACGGTACCAAAAGTTGACAGACAAACTCGTATTCACGCCTCTAATAAATAAGATCAGCCAGCTCAGATAATACCCTCCGATTGGATTGAGCGGATGAACATTGTTATCAATGAATTCACTCTGTAATCAATAACATCGTCGTAAAGTAAAGGTGTTAACGAAACCCCCAAGGTGTCGGTCCTCTGGAACATCTTTGCCCGTTTAATAGATCAACCCAGCGACGCCTATAGCATAGCCAATCCGAATTCAATTATCCGAATTTCAATTAGCCAGGGGCCTGTGTTGAGCTTCGATAATAACGCTACTTGTATGGCCAAAAGGTACGCGTGTCGCTGAAAAATATACGCTTTGTGCGCCGCAGACACGTTAATATTACGCTTGAAAACAAAAATTGGCATTGTGAACGTTTAATTGATTGAAAAGATAATTCAGCGAGTAGAGTTGGCGTTTGCCCACAGCGCACTTTCGAATCGTACCGAAAATCCATTGTATTTAATAAGCGTGATATCAAACGAACAAACATTTTGTCTGAAACTCTTGTCCCTACGTACTAACAGAACGTTCGGTATAAAGGGCCTCATGGATGTTATTGGCAAACGAATCAGAGTTCAATTACGCGGCGACATTCTTCGACAAAATTTCGACTCCTTGATTATTTGTTGATTTAAAACATGTCATTAAAGGTGCGCGATATTGCGCAGGGCTTCTGCGTATACTGAAAATATTCTATTCTTATGAGAATGTATAAATAAACGGATGGCTAACGTATACGCATGTGAACAAGATCTAAGAATTTCAATGAGGGTTCAATTTTAAGAAATTAAGCGATTTTTGTAAAACAAAATGCTGCTTCTAAACGAAAAATACTTATGTATTATTGTATAATACCTCTTACTAAAAATACGTTTTATTCTATTACCATAATCATTCATTATTTCGTAGTTAAATTGAATTAGCTGGAAAGTTTAAACGATTGCATAGCAAGATCGTAAACTTGAGTAAAAGCATCTGGAAATACTGTAGTGTTAAATTCGTTACTGCGAATGTCGATAAAAGTTACAATATTTGTGCACAATTGAATATGAATTAAAAAAAGGCACGCAAAGCACACCAAATTTTGCTATTAACATAAATAGGTATTCAAACGCAATGTGACATACCTCTGACGCAATGAACCCAGTCCCGACACAATGATCCTTGTAATCCTTTCACGTTGTACTAATTTCAAGAGTTTTCTCCGTAATTTGGTATTACACGTAAAGTTTCATCAATTCACACACGTTCCGTGATATAATTGGATTAGACTCAGCGAGTTCCTGTACATAATTTACCAAACACCATCGGAATGTAATACACCGTCCAATCTCATTTCATTCCGATTTAATAACAAGTAGTCCACGCTCAACGGCTAGCAGATAGTTAATCCTTCATAAAGAACTATCTATTCGGAAGTAGTGAATAAATCGATCCCGAAATTGTCACGATTAAACAATATGTCGTAGTTCATGTGTCTTAACTACAAATAATTGTGTTAAATAGAAGCACATGTAAAATATACTACCGAACGTATTTCAAGACTTATATCCTTATCCATTTGTAACTTTTATATAGAATTCAAGCATGTTGCTAGGTTTTTAATCACGTTAACATTAAAATACACTTCTCACGAATTTTAGAACAGTTTTCAATCACGAGTGTGTAGACTGTCAATATTCAGTGTTTTTTTTTAGAATACTAAGGGTATTCGCGCCAAAATGATATCCTCCGAAAAACTCACACGACAAACGCCGCGATACACTTCTTCCAGGCCAGGAATACCGTGGAAGCAGTAGGACGTGAATAAATTCGCAAATAGATATTAGTATCCGTCGCGGGACAAATTTCACGAACGAATCACGAGAGATGCAAAACATCCGCACGCTTCCCGACGACTGGAATAGTGGCCGAGCGTCTACAACCCTTGAGGCAAACAGTGCGCATGCGACATAAACAAACCGTAAAGGAAAAGCTCACGTATTGGGTGGGAGTTGTGGATCACGGTGCATCTAACCAAAGTGCAGATAATTGTAAAAAATAAGTACTATGTCTACCAAATCGAAAAGTAGTATACATATATTGGACGTGTGACGTATTATTTGAATGATAATGGAATTAATGTTTACTGGTTGCAACGTACAAATTTCAGACCGTTTGAGAGCAATAATTGCAATGGCAGTAGTGTAATGAAAGGTGCTGCATATGCGTCTAGCATCTGATCTGCAACGCAGGGACAAAAGAATATATTGCGAGTTAATAAATAAAGCGATAGGTACAATTGTACTGCAACCGTGCAACCGTTTCCAGGTGGAACTATGAAATTGGAAATTGCATGTGTTTTGTTATTCGGCGTAGCAATTCCGTTATACGAAACCATCACGAATATAATTAAAGAATGAAACATTTGAGACCAGCCACTTTTAATTTGATATTGAAGTTTCCTTTCCATTTGTACGTACAGATGAATTATTAAAACGCTAAATGGAGGGATCTAGCAAAATAAGGGATAAAGCGATGAAGAATTAAATATATTATACCTCCCAACGCGCGTTGTCTAACTTGACAGCATCCTATACTACTTAGAAATTCCAACTTGTTAATGGAATCATATGCTATTCACTTTTATGGAAATATGATTTAATTTAAAACTGCAAAGCACTGAAAATATATCACATTCAATACATGATATTAACTGAAGCAGTTGAGTAAATAAATCCGGTAACAAATATATTGCAATACAAAGTTTGTTCACGTGCTGTAATTCCCACACAGAAAATCGTATTGCGAATGTGTTATTTGTATATTATTCATCTGATTATATCCCTCGCTGAAATTAATACTTTATATAAATACGTGTAGAACAATTAAACGATCTAAGTATAAATAATCTGTATAAATAGTATATTAAACTTTAATTTAAGTTGAATAAAATAGTATTCATATTATGTTGTACAGAATTTAAAAATCATGTACATTACACATTTCTCGCTATTTGAGTTCTGAACTAAAACGAAAATACATTTTCAATACACCCATTAAAAATGGACTATCTGCAAATTTCATTTAGCATTTCTTTCATCTTTTCTCTTTTCATCTCTGCCTTGGCGGATCTCTTGCATTTGTCGAACTAAATGCCTTCCTTTAAATCCCTCATGGTATTTTCATTACACTTTTCGTCAGTGCGCCATCCAAAGTGCAAATTAGTATGATGTTCAACGATAGAAGCTGTAGCTCTAATTGTCATAAGTCCAAAATTATTTAGCTAGAAAATACCTTGAAATACTTCAGAGACGTGACAGCCTTGTAAACAAGTGAAGTTAGGAAAGGACTATACAAAATTGAATTTTGATGAAGTTAGAATTCTGAAACCATAAATTCAGAATATTTTATGATCATAGAGGTTCACAAACGATTAACCCTCCGACAGCGGTGGTATGGGCAGCGATCGTGGAGTCATTTTGACTCACACCGACATTGCCCCTAGACCCTCCTCGATACATTGTATTATATTCGCTTTGCGTTCAGGTATAGGAAAACGGATAGGAAACTACGTATAGGAAAGAATAATAATTTCGTGAATTGTAATAAACATTATTTTTATTATAAATCTGCATTGCTGCATGTAACACAAACAATTTTACAAATAGAATGTGTGTTACAGATATGCCGTCTACACTTAGTACATATTTTACATATTAGTACATATTTAGTCCACATATATTTTCATTTTGTCCAAATTACAACTCCATGCAACTCGTCATTTTCTGAATCTGCACTCCCACCATCTGACCATTCGTCAGAATTGTAGGCGTCTTCCGGAAAATCACCAAAAAGCACTTGCTCCTTTGTTTGTAACACAGACATTGTTAATAAAAAGAGTAAAAAAATAGAAACAGTAAAGAAATAACTACAACAAAACTATAGACGATTTCGAAGAGAGGTTCGCTCAAGTCGCTGGTCGTCGCAAGAATAAGCCCTTGCTGCACATTTGTTTCTATGTTCGTTACACATTTGTTTCCGCTGTCGCACGACCTACCTGCCGCGACCTACCCACACAAGCAGCTCTGTCATGGTGTGCGTATCGGTCTCCAAACCAGTGACTCCGGCACCGCTGTCGGAGGGTTAAGATAACTTCGCAAAAACCGAATAGTTACGCACCATTCCATTCACATTGCATTTATATTTTGTATTTGAATTAAACGACCCGATTCCTCAAATTTCCTAGCATAAAATGAAAGAAAGGATTGCAAGCGATTTCGAACTTCCTGCGAAACCTCCAAAATATTCAGTAGCGCATTCTTGTTCCAAGCAGAGCATAGTTACGTCTGCGTTTCGCGACGGCTGCGCAATCGTTGGAATATTTCGCCCAACAGGATCTATTTATTCTTTTGTTCCTATCGTTTAGCGTAAAAATCAAAGAAACATCGAAAAGATCAACATTTTTTTTACAGACAGACCGATCGCTGTGACACAGTACAGGATCCCTGAAATATCGTCCAATATCTAAAGGTATTTATCAAGTGTTATTATAACTCTTGCGATTTCGTATCGGCCAATAAGACAGCATGAGCAGAAAAACGTAATTCAGACAGCTATCCCACTTGAACCGTATGTCCAGTCACGTTTTCCTTCTACCGCCGCCTCAACGTTAAATGGAATTTCATCGGCATACCATGGTCTGGGTTAACCTGCCTGCTGGGATGAGCTTTATCGCGTCAACGAATCTATGTAATAAGAGTTTGGCGTGGTAGATGCATCGTCGCAATTGTTACCAAGGCGTACTCGGTTTGCACGTAACTCGCATGACAAACATCGATCCATCCTTTTTTCAGTCATCCCTGGGGTATCGAATTTATCGAAAACACCAAATATCGTTCCATATAGCGGTGATAGTCGTTGGTAACAATTTGCGAGTACATCTTGGGTTACTTGTATATTTGTTACATCTGTGGGATTGGAAATATTGCGTGAATGTCTAGAATGATTGGAGCTGAGTACTTGAAAAGGTCTTGTGCATGGAGGGTACAACGGCCCAAGGGTTCGGATGGTCGGGACCGACCACCACCGAGGAATGACTGCGAGGTGTGTCCTAAATGAGTGAAAGCAAATGAGGAATAGAATGACAGAGAAACTAAGAGTGAAAGAATATAAAGAATGAATAATGCGTGTAAGATGCAGGGTTAAGAAAGGATCGAAGTGAAGAACATCGTGAGCTGAGGTTATCGAGAGAATCGTGTGTGAATCGTTGTGCGTTTGAGTAACATCGTGTGTCGACGTATTTTATAATAAAGTTAGTGTTTTAATAGAGTAAACTGGAGTCTTACTACCCCACCTATCCTCTAGCCCAATCTACGTGAGCTTTACAAAAAATAACTTCTACACATCGGCTTGATGGTTTTTCGCGTTGCACCATGTAACCCTGTACGGGTTATTGTAAATTAGATTTTCAACCGATAACCATCTATTTCGCTATCAAAGTTTTACCCCAACATCTATTTTTCGAAAAATTGGCACTTTGATCTAATGATACCGTGCCACCGTATTATTCATAAAATTTGATATTATAAATTTCCAATAATATGCAATTTTACGTTTAACTGGTATTATCGGTGCACCGACGGCAAGCTCTCCAATTAAACACGATCAACAAATCTTTATAGGTTTCTAATAAACGTATGATCATTTATGTAATTAAACGTCAATTCGTATTCCGCGGTGAGTTTCTTAACGAACACACGCGACGAAATGATTTTTCCGCGAAAGACAATTATCGGGGAAAAATCAACGACGACAGTGCTTGCAAATCGTTACCGCTTGTTCCGAGCTGTTTATATTTCATAAGAATGAGGTTCCCCGTTTCAGATCGATGAAATTATAGAGAATGAAACTCGACAGATGAAGACAAACTTTTATCGAGACCACGTATATGGGGCATGTTGAATCTTCACTGTGTAGAGGTTGTTAAAGTCATTACCTGCACGAATTAACCGAGTTATCCGGTTACATCCAGCAACGTTGGTGTCTTCATTGAATTACAACTTAGAGGGATTCACGTGCCCCATATATGCGGAGTTCACGGCGGTCGGATTAGCATGCAAATTCGATACATTGAATTTCATAGTTTCGACAGCTGTAACAGCCGAATAGATTCGTTGTGACGTGCTGAGGTCGTCGCCAACATCGTCTTCATCGTTGCTCTATCCAGTACCGTCTCTTCCTGATAAGTGAATTGTTTAGACGGGCCAGAGCTCTTACTAACAATAAGTAAGGGATTAATCCAATTGAGCTGCGGTACCGATGTCGGGTTGCTTCGTGGTGTCTAACAAAAGCGAAAATTATCAAAGACACCGTACGGGAGTTGTCGGTTTCAAAATAGCTATGAGTAAGAATTAAGTAATTTATATTGGACTGAAGTGGTTTTGTAGAATGAATCTAGACAATTCCGTGATCTACGGGTGTAGTAGAACAGTACGTATACATATAGATATAGTATATTATACATCATGAAAATTATTATCATACGATCTGTGTCTAATTAAAAAGGTAAGAGAGAATCAATGATTTTGAATCATGCACGAACTTTATAATATAATTTGATAATATACAAGAAATATTTGCTACAAATTTCAAGTGTATTTCACTGGACTAACAATTTTCATATTATAATACCAAATATAAATTGGATTAAATTAAAAGAATTAAATTTAGTAAAACTGTTCTACGTTCGCTTAGATTTTAACCTTTTACTCGTTAGTAGTTAAACCCGCACTATCTATAGTTTTATGAACTTCAACCTACATTGCCCTCAAGAGTGCAGAACAGGAAAACAAGTTATGCACTCTTGAGACACGCTCCCTCGTGACGTTAATAACCGGAAACTTTAACTTAGACTTTTGGTGCTCTCCTGCGAAAGGAACAGATTTTCCAAGTTAATAATTTGCATTGAAAAACCGTAATAAAGATAGAGGTAACTTTCTAGTGAAAAAAACACGTAATATATCAGACCCAATGGTTTACGTACACATTCAATAATCTGAAGATTATAATATTATAATTTTTGTGTACGTTACTTTGACATCGCACAATTATTCCAATAATAACAATAGTATACGATTAATGTTGTTTCAAAGCGCCAAGTTAGTCCAGAACATTAGCATATGCAACCAGAAATCCAACTACCACTTCCCAGTGTTCTGCGTGCAATCGTGTGAAAATTGATATCGCCCACAAGCAACTTCTGTATCTTACATGCGTTCAACTAGGCGTATGCATGTTCTCATGGCAGTCCCGTCAGAATAATCGACTTTAAGCAGGTATTATCGCTGCCATGACGGTGCTAGCATGTCGCAATTTTTTCTTTCGCGGCAGCTTAACGTGCTTGCGATCTTCACACGCTCGCGAGCACGTATCTCCACCACGGATCTTCAATGTTCTCGTTGCAGTGTCACGTGATGGCAATTTTGCGTAACTGTTTGCGTAAACTCTAAAGGAACAGACGTACAATCTTTTACAAAGAAGAACCCGTTGGATTCCAACGTGGTCAATAATTCAATACTTTCAACGGTTACTCTAGACCCCGAAATTAATTTATCAAGCGTATTGCCTGCACGTTTAAAATATTTGGAAGCTTCACAGTTAATCTTTAAGTTGAATTAAGGCCGTTAAATTTCACCAATAAATGACCGCTTCCCAATTTAGCATAATATATACAAAAGCTGCAACAGTTCTGCACGCAACTTATAAAGTAAAAAAATAAATCAAGTGCCTTATTCAACACGTACATTCCACCTCAGTTCCGTTACATCGGTGTACATTACAGTCTGCCCAAGCAACCCAAGCCCGACACTACTTTGCACCCATTCAACGAATTCATAGATATTCCCGTGCAAAGCCCCCCAAGTAAGAACACAAGTAAGAAACATCTCCTAACTCCGCTTTTCCATCTTCCGCCGCGACAAAGAGCTATCTGCATCAAGGCAACGATTCTCGAACGAAGTTGCGCGCCCAACGGCATCAAGAGGATTCGCGATGCAGGCGAATAAAAAGCACACGACGCCAGACGTCTTTGCCCCATCCGTGGTCCGAAATGCAGAGGAAAACACTATCTACGCGTGACCACCGACGAGCAGGTACGTATCGTCTAGACTTGGAGGTTTTTCCGAAAGGCGTGGAAAGGCGACGTAAGCGGCTTAAGAACGCGGTACCTAACGGTAAACGGGTTAAAGCTCGCTGCGCGGTACCGACTTTGGTGGTACAGCGAACTCTCCCCCGCGTTCTCGTGGCACGAGCACGGCCCTTAGCATGCAAGTGTTGCTAGCACCGGGACGTAGGGGTGAGCCGGGGTCACGAGCCGCTCGTATATTTTGACAGTGCCAGCTTTCGTGCCGTTGCGTTACCCCATTCGTGCTGAGCCGTGGTTGCGAAGCTGGATAGCCAGAGGTTCGAGAGAAAATAGCCACTCGCTTGTCTCTGACCGGACGGAATGCATATGGACTGCTCTTCTTATCCTCACTGTAATCTATTCGCGCTGCCCTAGTTTCTAACACGTCCTTCGCTATCTACCATCCTCCTTTTATCTTCGTTTCTGAACTCACCTGCGAGCTTTTCACTATTCATCGTTGTTTCATCCACGCTTTAGATTACCCTCTGTCTTATGGCCAGTGGTTGCGATGACGTGCTGACTGGTCGTCTTGTTGCCGACTTGTTCAACGGTGTTATTTTTAGATTTGTGGGGGCATCAGGCCGGGAGTTCGTTTCGCGCGTGAACCCTCCGTTAAGTTAACGCGTCGAAGATTAACGTAGCAAGCTTCAGTTTAGCATCGGGTAACAGTATCAGAGCTGTTCGGTCAAGCATTGGTTTTTGAATTCCCCTGTTATTTTATAGTAGAGACGCGTAAAACATTGTTCCGTAACAGTTGCATTTATTTTGAACATGTGTACCCGAAAGATCTTACAGATATAGAAATCGATAACACAATCTATACACACAAGAGGCAAAGAGATGTTTCGGAAAATACCCCATTGCATTTGACTACCGCAACAATAAATACAATATTTCGTGACATATTTTTTTCCTCAGAGATACAAACAGACTCGTCCCTATGCGGGTAATTTAAATTTTAAGGATCCTTCGAATGGAAAGAAGTGTGGGGGGGGGTAGGTTGTATGGTAGAGATAACTTGCAATTGCATGGAAAGAAGTAAATGCGACAAAGTGTTCCATTTCCAACTTCTGCGAAAATGCTTTGCCACTGTTGCACGTACAGCTGTAAACATTTCCTTACGACTGTTTCCTTAGATAGTTGAGAATCTCAGCCTAGTTATTTTGCATATAAGTTGTTCTTCTTACGAGCAGTGCAGTTTATTCACAGCGACCTAGTTGTGTATTGTACTTTTTCCCCGCCGACTTGAAATAACTTCCTCTTTGTGAAAATAGAATAACAGTACGCACGACCAGTCGGTTTAGTTACACGTATGAATACTTTGGACGTAATTTTTAAGAATCATCAACGAAATGAAAACAAACGAAGTTCAACAATACAATGAGAAATTTTAATATGAAGATCGTTAAGCAAATAAAGAATGTTATGCTTGGAAAATTTTATACAAAATATTAATGTAGGTAATATCTACGCTGGGTGCAATTTTATGGCTTTTAATTCACAGCACATCAAAATTCTAACGCTCTGTAAATTCTTATCACTTGTACGATGTACATTCTTATCAAGAATACCATTCATTCACGCTGGCCCAGTTCGTACTCTTGCTTTTCCGCCTACTTCCTTGATGTTCTTCTGAGTGTATCTATGCGATCCTTGTATATATGTATAGCAAGTGCCTACCTTCTACATGCCACTTCCAGAAAAACGTTCTTGGTTCAAATTCACCTTTTATTCCTTCGTTGGTAAATATAAAAGAAGCAATAAAATGACGAAATATAAAATTACAGAATTTAAGATGTTTCGTAACTTTAAAAGGTGCAAAAAATGTCTCTATTATTACTTGAAGATCCAAAAATAAGATTTTCAGAAATCCAGGAATTCTTAAAATTCCAAACGACCCTTGAAAAGTGTTGTTCAACTGTGAATACTACAAAATTCTTTTTATAATTGTTATAAAATATAATCTGTTTATCTGTGCATGATACGCATACGAAAATATCGTATACCAAATTACAATACATTTCCACTATACAATATTTATTTCATCGGTTGTAACAAAATGTAGGATATGACAAATACGTGTAGGAGTTCTTTTCCACGTCGTGTGGGAATTTTACGAATATTAGGTCGCAGGTATGCCAGAATTTTAATCTTCTTCTAAGCAGTCGAAGTGTATACAGACAACACCTTTCTTGCTGGAGGCGAAATTTATTTACGCTGGTCCAGTTCTTCTCTCTTCTCCATTTTCTTCCACTTCCCTCTTTGCTGAAAGCAGTTTCGCGGAGTGTACGTGTTCTACGTTCTGCCTCCATCAGGTCCTCCAACCTCGTGGCACCTCGTTCTTCACGTCTATCATGTTTACATGTAATATTCTTTTAAAATTTAATAAAAAGCACACGCCATATAATAGCTCAGATGGCTATTTTTATCATTGGAGTATTCATTATATTTAAAAAAGCAGTAACGTTTGTATGACTTGTCGCATCCAGAAGCCATTTTGAATAAATTTTCTTTCCAAATATTATAGAGGTTGTAAAATATTTGGATAGATTTCGTGTATAAGCTTTTCTATTGTTCAATTAAATTTCGGAATAAAGCGATTACGAAAGATTACCAGACAAAACAGTTGCTATGTTTGTTTCAACTTGCCGGTCTGCAAATGTTCACATATAATTATCTCATTTCGTCCCTTCCACTTTTTCATATCTGTCTGCTCCTTCCTCTGCAATTCAAACCTTTTACGGTAGCTCCTGCATTCACGTTACATCGCACATAACACAGAATCGGATTTAACGAAGCACTGCATGCTTCACGAAATGTAATTTTCAAATTTCCGCTCGAGGGGCTGATCCCTTTTAAAAAGAAAAGTAAACAAGATTATTTTAACGTCATGTTTCATGAAGGTTTGTTGTAATTCTGATCCGATATTATTTGGTGCTCCGTTAGTACTATTTAATACCACACTGTTTTGACTAGATATAATTGCAAAGGTTATATTATATTATCTTTGTTAGTATTCTACATTTCATTACAATTTACATGTTTTATGCATTAAAATGTATTCTATATAATTTCTACAAGTAAAATCTGAGAGCTCGAAAATTAATCGGTGAAGAATCTAGTATCTAAATAAATTGAAATATTCGCATGTATTGCATTTCGTAATTGTGTTTTGAAAGGAAATTAAATTCTGTTGAGGAGTCGAAATACAATAGTAACCTGTTTGTCATTTCTCGTACTTGTCAAATCCAAGTCTCTCCACAATATTGAGGGGCGGTATAAACGAAAGGAAGATGATCAAAGCCGTGTCTGTTAAGTTCCACGATGGAGTCAATTAAAAGTTCTGGAAACTTGGAACGTTTTCGTCGTGCATACGAATCCTTGTCATCATAGCACGCCGGAATTTTTTACTCTACCGGATATTACAACTTGCTGGCGGCTCTGAACCAAGAAATCTTTACAAACACAAATCCCAGCCTGTTAACGGCATTTCCATTAAAGATTCTTCACCGTGTTCAACATATATATCGTAACGTTCCAATAAAATATACATTTCCAACAGACAGTTGAGAAAATACGTAACTTCCAGGTTTCATCTGCCTACATGATTGACAAATAATATATTGGAATGTATGCTTACGAATTAAAGGAAAAAGATTATTTTTAAAGTAACCTAACATTGTATTGTAGGCTTTGTCATATTTCAAACGAATTCACGCCACACACTAATAAACGTACGTCTACTGCAAGCAACAGTTATATATTACTCGATCTTCGACCAGACGAAAACGCAAAGAAAATTCCTACCGTTCTATTTTCCATTTCAAACGTGGTAACCCAAGCCGCCGCATATCCATTCGGCCAAAACCTCGTTCCATATCCACTCACCGGCTAGGAATTTCATCTTAACGGGTAATGCAGTTGCAGGAAAGGCTGATCTACAGAAAGACATCGATACTTGCAGCGAGGGGGGAACGAAACTGGCGTAGGACTCAGCCAAGGGAAGTAAAAGGGACCAAAACGAGATATCCGACGAATTTAATAATTTCCCCGGCCACGCCGCGTCTCGTCTACCCCCTTTTACCCAACGGCTCTACCCCATCCTTTCCCCATCGTCCTGGGTCGGCTTTCACTCAGCGAGAGCATCATACGTGCAAAATTGCAATACCCACCGTCTGTGTTTATTAAGTTCCTCGCAATCAGACGATGTGGGATACACGGAACTAACACGATCTCTAGGGTAACCATGGCCATCGTCGATAGTCGTTGGGTTTATTCGAATTTCGAGTCGGAAACAACGCGATATGACATGCTTGTCGTTCGACGTATCCACCACTCCAGAACCTTTAACGTCAAGAGCACGAAGCGTGTACAGGTACGCCGTAGACGTGCGCCAGGTGAACGTGAGTCCTTCGTGTTCAACGGCAACATGAGTGTTACGCTTAAGGGTTTACGAAATGCTCGAGGACCAACCTCGCCACTAGCTGAATGTATCGAGCGCGGCAATCTCATTACCTGCCCTTCTGCATATAATAATTAAGCGGAGGGTCGATTCATTAAAATCGTCGTGGCGCGATTATTATTCGCTGGCGAAAAGTGCCCGGTTTCGAGTGAGGCCGGTAAACGAAGCGAATTACTCTTGTCGCTGTACCATCAATTATGGAACGTTCCGCTACGGGCTGAAGATTTCAAGCCTTTGTAAACGGTGGGTATTAAAGAACCGAATAATGAGACTCGTACACGTGGTCGCGATGGTTCATTTAACTCGCTTTATTTTTAAATTTTCAGTTCATTCTATATTTAAATGCGCAATATGTACCTTTCTCGGTACATATTTTCTTCAGTATTTTCGATACATAGTCTATTAGTGGAATACATATGTAGCAATGGCTGCATGATAATGTTTGTATTGTAGTTCCAATGCTTAACAAACAAATGCTTCGATGTATCCCATATTTCATATTTTGCACGTTTCGAAACTTTATCGTTTAAACACTCGCGCATTATACAGACAATTTATTCACTTCGGCCACGGTCGGAAGCATTATCCGTACATGTTAACACCGGCCCGGCTAATTAATACGAGGCAATTCCATTATTTAAATCATAAAAATGCAATTGAACTAATGAGCGTGCAGAAATCGGCTTCCGTTCCGGGGCGTTGTTCAATTATGCATCCGGCCCTCGGGTTATCTCTATCCGATAAAATAGTCGGAGTGGACAATTTCGTCTCCGACCACACACGCATCGCCGTGCCTCTGTGCATGCACACGTGGCCACCTGGTAACGTCCTTAATTAAAGCTTTCCCTGGTGGGCGAAATCGCTCAAGAGTCGGATTAGACCCGCAAAATCCCCATTAAACTTAAAATGAATTTCCACCGGCTTGTGGGTGCGTGGAGAACAACTATACGACAGATCTGTGTGTACACAAATACACTTATGCTTACGTATGGTTCACTCTCTCTCCCCCTCCATATATATAAATGCAGTCACGTCGTATAGCTAGTGGATTGCCCTATACGTGGCCGTGTTTTTACTTGTCTATACCTTCTAACCGAAAGCCCTAAATAAAACCGTGGGTATCTATATGCAGTGTGCGTTGCTACTGTCGTTCGCGCTGATTGCTGTGTCCTGCTACAGTCGCATTGCTCGGCACGAAGGGGGTGACAAGGGGTTCCATAGGGGGTGAGTGACGAACGTGGAGCTCGTAGCTGGACCTGCTGTTTTCAGGGGGGAATGGTTTGTATGTTCCTGCCAGCCGTTTGGGGGTGGCTTGCAAACAAACCGCGTTCTGTTATTTGATTCTGTCCACCCAGCGCCATTTCGCGACCTGGCACGAACTTTTGCGAGCCTGGTAAACCAGCAGCGAATGACGACAGGTCCACGCCTATACTGCGTTCACGTCTGCTTGAATCTCTGATCGAATGGATCCCGTGAATTGCTAATCGTAATTATTTGCCGCGGCAGCTATGCAAAGAAATCCTGCGAAATTTCTCGCCGTTTAGGGGAAACTTGAACGTTACAATCCAGTTGTGTTTAGTTGGCGACTGTGTATAAATATTTAAGCTTCTGGAATCTTGAACTCGCGATGCTTCGTTACGGTCTGTTAGAATACTGTGGAAGGATTCACGTAAAACTCTATCTGCGATGCTTTGATTTAACGCGCTTCTGGTTTTGGAGAACAGTGGCTAGATCTTCAATAATGATCGCTTCGGATTTTCAATTTATTAGCTGCCGAATGGATTGCGCAACTCGATAGAGTAAACGTCGAATGAACAGTGACGAGTGCTTGCTTAGCGATACTGTACAATTTAATATACGGTGCTGGGTGGGTCTAATCGTAAAGCGGGGCATTAAAACAGGACGCGACAAAATTGTGCCTTTCACGACCGCCGTTGTATAATTTTATATTCTTTACTCGAGCTCGTAAAAGCTTCATAAAGTCCTATTCTGTATCGGTTGTACGGTGTCCTTTTTATGCTGCTCGTAAATTCGTCAAGATTTCGCACGTATATGCATCCGCATCAGTTTCACACTTACAGGTATCATTTGTGATAGGAATTATCACCATCCTTAACACGTTCCGTGCCACGTGGATTGTATGCGCCTACGCTGTCAAGACCAACATTTTTGTTTATAACATATATGCGTTGTAATATTCACTAAATTGCAAAAACCATTATGAACAAGAAAAAGGTATGACGTTTAACATGCAGTTCAAAAAGGGTACACATTTTGCTTCTAACAAATAATCGTCACGACTGCTGCACAATTTAAGATTTAAGTCAACGAAAGTTACCGAAAATCGGTCTGCCACGGAACGTATTAATATCCTTATCGTGCGCATTTGCTCATTACTTCTTGTTTAAATATTGTTGTACTTAATTGCATTGCGAATAAAATTATTTAAAAGCGTTTTAGGTTGGCCTTCTTCTTTAGAGAAGCGACTTTCACTTTAGAGAAGCGATTGAACACGTTACAGAAAGTCTAACATCCAGGGTTTAAAGTGTCTTTCCGCTTCATTCAATTGATGAAATGAAAAAATCTTAATTACTTGCAATTCACCTCACAATCAGATGAAGAAGTAAAATCAAATCATCGTACTGCGAACAATGCATTCTCCACTTTTGCGACTCGATAACGGAGACGAGCAGCCTCCGGTGGAAAGCAGACTGCAATCTCATCTATCTTCAGACGGTATGCGAGTTGCGCCTAGGGCTAATAAGGTGTTATTAATGTCGTCACGGCACAGCTATCTAACAACCTCCTAACTTTCCAAACTATTCGTAGCCGATGGGCTGCCGCTGGTCCGCATATTCCTGCCCCATTTCGCTGATTTCTTCAGCAACCTTGATCCGTGCCTTTTCACTCTTCGAGCTATCTGTCATTGTTTTATTGGGACAGATCGTAAAACCGTGGGAGCCCGTGCTTTATATAAATTGACTTCCCTCAACTACCGCCATCGAACGAATTTTCTTCGAGGGATCGTGACGCAGTGCTGAATTTCATTTCATACACCCGCCTCCTGCTCCTTTCCGAACCCAATGTTGAAGAAACTAAATCCACTTTTCGATTACTTTAAAACAATTTATAATGCTTGTCTATTATTATAGATAACCTGATTTTGGACTTCTTTTTTGTGCCCTGTAGTTTTCATCTGCAGCTAAGTACATTTATTCTTCCTTTGCTGCTTTACATAAAACTATACTCGTTTCATATTCGAAAGCTCCTTTGTTGACGTAACGACAGGGTAACGAGGGCGTACAGGCCATCAGTATCCGTTGCAGTTCAAATATTTTACGAAATCCCTTTGTACCAACGATGTAAGGTTTCTATTAGATGCTAACTTGATATTTTTATATAATAAAAAGAAAATCTTTAAATAAGGGGTAACTGGAGCACAAATTTAATTAACTCGTTACTCTTGTCAGTTACGCGATGTTACGTTATCGTGCTATATAAGGAATGGTTAAGAAATGTAAGGAATCGCTCAAGAAGATCACTCTTTTGGCCCTATATACCTAAACAGCTTAAAGGATTTACTAAAAAAAAGTTCTTAAGAAGAATTGCTCAAACCACCGCGTTCTACCACGAACACTTTTCACCGTGACTCATCTGGGTTCAGTGTATCGTAGAAGATGCGTTAATAAGGAGAAACCCTTTAAGTAACTCGATAACTGGTTGCACCTGACAGATGAAGAGGCTCCACCCCTCAACTCTTCCGTCTGCCTCTGAAACGCAAACTTAAGTAACAAGAATGAGAAACTTTCAAGATGTCGCTTTGAGTCGTTCTTCACTTTCTTCCGCAAGTTGAATCCCTTTCGAGTCGCCACGTATAAGTGTCGCTCCGAAACTTTCGCTCTTAATTGCCAATTTACATTCACGAGGGGTAGGTATACGTGCAGTTATAATAACTGTTATCTAACGATAAGAAATTCTATGCAATAAAAACGACGGAGCATCCAAAAGTTTCGTCTCGACCTTCAACGTGTCGTGATAGTCCTAAAAATTGCAATACAGGTAAGTTTGAATCGGTGCAAAAGTGATTTCTTCGTGCGCTGTATTCAATAAATAAATCGAAGGATTTGATTGTTCTCAAAATTTCTATTATTCGATACACATATACCCAGGTAAATAAGTGATTCCATTATTCTCGACGCGTTCATAAATTTTCACCGACGGCACAACATTTCGCTCCACGCCATTTGCTACTATTTATTTCTTCACATCGATCATTCTGTTATACGAAAAACTCATTGAACAAATCCTCTTTCACCACATAAAATTTGAGGATATTACTTCAGCAAGAATGTCGGAAGAGCATCGAACGAGACATTGTTTCGCGGTCGAAAGTTTTTTAATTAGAAAAGTATCCCAGGCACGCACCTTGCTAATTAGGACGGCTACAAAATTCAAGGTGCCGCGACATGCCGCGACAAGTGGGCTTAATTAAAGGGTTCGGACACCATGCCGGGAAACTCGTCCCATGCTCTGAACCCCTTAACCCCCCCCCCCCCTCACCCTAACCGGTGTTATTACCGCCCTTTCTTCTACGGGAGCATAAGTCGTGTAGTAAATTCCTTTTTACGACACCATCCTCGATTTTCCTCGAACAGGGGAAGGATGTACTGCCTTCCACGGCGTTTCCGTTGTCTTCGCCCTTCGTTCGTCTTCAGTGTTGGCGTAAAAATGTCCATGGCTCGCTACAGGCATCCATGGTGTCGTCGCAAGACGCGTTAATTCCGCCGAAAGAAATATCGCGTCGTGGATATTGCTGATGAGTTATTACATATTAGGTAATAGAGCCTTATTACTTTAAAAAATAGTTATTACGGTGCACCAGTATCATAGCTTTCTGCTATACACGTAACGTAACATAGGACAAGTTGTGATGGGTGATATATGACCGTAAGAGAAATGCACCTTGTAGCATCTGCCAAAAATGATATTGCTTAATTAAGAACAGCCTGATAGCATGTCTGTGATCTGGTTTTCCAGGGACAGGATTTAGGTAGCTTTTCCATTGTACTGAAAATAAATATCTTCATCGGGTGCCATTCGAAAACAATATCTCCTCGAAGCAAACGGATATAGAAATACTGCTATGAAATTAATAAACTATTAAGTAGTTCAACATGTTCGTTGCTCGTTATTCCAGTAAGGCAAAACTTATCATCGTGCTTTAATTCGTTATTGCCAGCAGACGTATACCGTTGCATGCACGGGTTTTTGTCTATGCGTTAATTAGTAAATGCGTGTTTGTAGTTTTCATTGACCACCGACTGGTTTGTAATATCGTTACACGCTCTTGTGGACAGAGATCCCGTTTTGTGTCTTCATCTCGCGAATCCCATAACCGTAAAACGTACCCTGCGTGCTGGCAGCATTGATTAAACGACGACAAGCCAATAAGCCCCGAAAGCGCATGGGGCTGCGACCGAATTCGACTAATTATGGTAATGATGTAACTGGATATCTCGACAACCCTATGTTTCTGAAACTACTGTGCAGGATTAACAGAGGTAACTCTGGATCATTTTACAAGAATGCCATTTTATGATAACTACATAAACTACTGCAGATTCAAATATCTCTCAACGAGCTTAACGTTTCAGTGCTAAATGCTGCCTCTTGCAAACCTTTTCCTGAATAGCAGAAAATTGTAATAAATATTCGAATACAAAGATAATAATAAAAGTCGAGATAAAATAATGACTGAAAGTCTCATTCTACAGTTCGAATTGCCCTAAATGGAAAACCCTTTCTGGGGTTGCCGTAATACTCCATAACCCTAAAATTGCGAAACAATTAAATACAATCATTCCTACGAAGACACAGAACTTCGTTGATTACCACCAACCTATTAACACAACCTGTCCAAGATATTCCACATAACTAATTAGCACGTGGATTCAGATCGTTAGCTCAACCATAACCCAGCAGAAAACAATGTAATAAAAGCAAGCGTTCCCAGTTCAATCTGAAAAGCGATCCACTGCAGTTCAAGGCACTCAAGTATCGAAGGTTTTCTATCTCATCGTGGCCAATTAAACGAGAGAACAATCAGAGGGGCAGCGACTTTCGGAGGCGGCACCGCGCCTCCTTTATCCACAATTCAGGAATGGACTTCCTACGGGGTTCGCGTACACCATAGCGCACAGCCCGGCCATAAAATACATCTCTGAAACGCGCTCGACGGTGGAATCCAAACGGCGCATTTGCGCAATGGGACGTGTAACCAGTGTACGAAGTGTGTTCACCACTCTCTCGTACAAATGAAAAAGGAGAAGACAATCAGAGTTATATCAACGGGAGCGAGACAGCCTCGCGTAGGACAAGGTAAAGGTTTCCGTGGTGTATATACGCCATGCCGCGCGTTCCATTTATGGGATTGCATGAAAAATTCCGCACGCATATTCCGCGATGTTTCGTTTCCTTTTACCGAGCCCAGCCTTGTTATCGTCGGTCGACCGTCTCTAAACCGATTGCTCGCACGAACTCAGCCGTGCACACACCTACACGCCTTGCACCTACGTATACAAAGCAGAATCCACAGTATCTACACCCCCTATTCGATGGGTGTGCAGGGAGTATGGGATACGAGTGGGAACCTTTCTACCTCAAATGATATAGAAAAGCGTCGCGTCTGATTTCGGATTTCTTACCCTCCCCTTTGAAGCTCGAAGGATCCCTTGGCTGTACGGGTAGAACTGGATTCTAGAAAGACGTCGATCTTAGGATATGAAATTTCCTCGTACGAACGTCTGTAACTAGAAACGATTCTGTCATGCTAAAATATATTATGGGATTTCATGCTCTTTGCCTGGGAAATTTTATAAAGCATTAACGATTCTTGAGTAACTCAAACGGCATTATGTAGATGAAATGGTGCGTAAGAAGTGGAGGATGGCTACAGTTCATGTAAGTGAATCAATTTGAATTTTTTTTAGTATCAACCATTGAACTCTGAAAATAGGCTTTTAAAATTTTAAACATTCGTTTTATTGTCGTGAGTTAACGTTTCGAGGGCAAATCAGCCGCGAATACTTTCGCTGCGTATTAAGTTATTAAATGAATAAGTTATTGAAATAACAAATTGGCTAGTCAATAAGTTGTTAAATTATTATAAGTTTTCGCATTGAGAGTAATGTTTAAATATAATTGTGACATATAATCAAACATTTTACTTCATTTCTTCTAACATTGGAGTTTTCTACGTGGTATCTAAATTTTATAAAGCAACTTGGCACTTCACTGATACATTAATTGTTCCCTGCGTTTCTATTGCTATCCATTCTGCGTTCAACCCCTGCCAAACTGACTGCATTCCATCAAGCTTGGTTTCACGCGCAAGTGCCCCAGCTTCCTTCCATTTAGTAGCATCCAACCAATTTAGTCGCACAAACAGCGTCTCCACAGCGTTACTTGATCAAACGCACTATCAAGTAAAATAATGAAGCCAATATCGTAACGAGATAAATTGCGCATCGGTGTATTGTACGTAACCAACCTGCTCAGGTAATAAAACATTTTTAATCATTTTTCCTACACATTCATTGGAGCAATTATAATAGCTCCCTTTCTAGTGTGCTTTTGAAAAGTTGAAATATTACAAGATTAAGTTGACGCGTTATTAACTTAGCGTAATGTAATAATACGAATATTTTAGGCTTTGCGTCACTGCGTTGCAACGATGATAATATACATTAAAACATCCTAGTTATAAATTACCCTCTCTCTCCCTCTGTGTTAAAATCTCATCATTACACCAGCGCGCATTTATCACGCGGATTAAACTGGCCGATAAATTATTATAATTTGCAACCACGTATTCCTGTGCAGTTCGATCGTCGTGCGAATATGTAATGTATATTTTATTCATCCTCCGAAAACAATGTACTCGAATGTTTACAGAGGAAGGAAAAAACCAAAGGAGAGAAAGTTGTCCGTAAAACAAAGAAAAAATGCAAGTTCTATTGCACGCAACATTATCGTGCCGCGGATAAATTGACTTCGATCAAACCGAATTGCATGTACCATACGATTTTTCGCTTTTGATTGCTCGCAGCGATCGTTTACGTTTATACCTACCAATTTCGATGACATAAAATGTCGATTGTACCACTTTGGAATGGCCGTTGAATGAACTACATACAAACGGGCTACAATTCACGCATCTCATGGATTCAACGACCCGCGAATCCTTTTGTTCCTGATTGATAGATGAGGGCAACGCAAATAGGGTCGCCGGTAATGTTGTCGCTGCGCACCACAGTGCACTTGAAAGTGCTATTTCAATTTCATACTCGCACCATCGATCGCTCAAAGTGACCGATCAATCCGATGCCCAAAGCGGATATCTTTGTTCTGCTTTCGCATGGCCGTAAGAGCGGGGGACATGTCTATCGGAGAAACAAGCGATCGGTAATCGCGCGCATCACCTCCACTTGCGCTGAATCGCGAGATTATTAAGTGAGATATTGAAAGGATAATTCGTCTGAAGTTATTGCCGTGCAATATAGCCCGAGGCTACGGTGGCAAAATTGGAAAAATAAAATAAATATAAAAATTTGGTTGTGTCATCAGTTTGTGTACAGTGGGCCAAAAAAGTATTGATACAGTGCATAGCTTCACTTGCAACTTCATTATTTTGGCATTAAGCCAATTATTCCTCAAGGAATATACATGTATTTGAAGCACATCTGTGAAAGTGTAATTGGTGTGTTTCATATCCATGTATATTGCTTGAGGATTAATTGTCTTAACGGCAAAATAATGAAGTTGCAAGCGAAAGTATGCACTGTATGAATACTTTCTTGCCCCATTGTATAGTACTGATATTTAGACTAAACAGATACTTTGACCAATGGATCCTTTCTAAGATAACAATACCCTTCTCATAGATTATGTTTCTTAAGTTATCATTATACAATCATAATCATAAAAGCACCTCATCGGTAAGCACCTGGCATCATCGTGGGGCATTTATGCCTTTTATTAAATAGAAAGAAAAATGATAAAGTCGTGTCACGACTTTATGTAAGACACTCAGACCACCGGATGGAACTTGCCAGTGTTATCTTTTTAATGTCGACACATAAAGAGGCTCCATATCTCGAAAAAACGAATCTAAATATCTATAAGTTACGCTTAAAACTTTACGCAAAAGTTTCTTTCCAAAAAGTGATCGAACCATCCCAAATTTTACCCTATGATATTTACTACGTGGGAGTGAGGTATTAGTATTGAGATACCGCACACTGCATTATGCTACCTCATTGTGCAGTTTCACTCCTCCACCATACTCCACGAATAACCCTCAACAAGATAACTCCATTAATATTACGTCATAAATATTCATTGGTTGCCTGATTTACGAATCGACCAGAGGTGCACGTGCAATAATATAGTATTACTGAGAAAAAATTGCTAATACCGTGTTCCGTTTAGAACCGCCATTATACTTTTATTTTCTGAAAGAAATACGGGCGTAGGGTGCATGGTTAAAATAGGGTAAGCGACCCTCATTGCCTTATGTTTCTCGATAATCGTGGCCCATACCTTTTTTTAATAACCGTTCCCGTAGAATAAGACCTTTAAAGCGGCGGAAAGCCAACGGTTTCGTTGTAATATCTTTTGCGAGCTTTCAACCAATCCTGTAATGTAGCGTGGCTCGTTTACAGCCCCCTTAAATCTTAATTACGACTAACTTTAATGCCAGTCTAGTTTTTAATATGTCTCGACGTCGTGAAGTAACCGTTGCTCAGCTTCCGTTCGCTTATAAAACTGGCTCATAGTGATATTCTGATGTTCATGCAGAGTCTAGCTTTTTGCCGAGAAACATATTTTTATTCCATTTCACTATTCGCATCAAAAACTAATTTTTCCACACTCGTGTGCATGTACGTATATGTATTGTACTGACGAATTACGATGAAATATTCGTGATCGGAATACGAAACGATGTATGTAAGTAGGATCACTGAAATAGTTAATGACCGGTCAGCAACACGATATTCTGATTATGAGTAAAGTTAGAAGTATTTAATCGTTCCATATGTGACGTCGTTCTATACCATATACGGGCAGAAAATTCTGCTGATAACGTCCATGACTGAAACGAACGAACGAAACGGAACGAATGGTACAATAATCGTTCGACACTCAGCTGCGGCGAATCATAAATCAATGTATCTAATAAGCCGAAATTTTATCTGGTCGCAAAATAGAAATAGTCCGTTAATTTGTGGCAATCAGCGAAATCGGAGTGACACTTTCATAAGCACAGTTGCGCCATTCGCGCGGCCGGAATTTCATCTATTTACGTTGGAACCATCTATCAAACGCGAACAAAGCGGCTCATGAATTGTTCGATCCAGAAAATTTTTCGACCGTGGCCGGTCTGGATGCGGCTCGTTATTCGTCCACCCTCCCCGTCGTCTCGTTCCAAGCGTATTGTTATTAATGTCATTCGCGTGCGAGTCCGCCGGCTTGTATGTAAATTAGAATCATGGATCATCGTTAACCAAAAATCAGATAATGATCTTCGATTCCATCTAATTGCAAACTAGTACGGGAATAGCGGCATCGCGATTAGTGCTTCCGATAGGAAATGAAAATTTAGGGAGGCCGCAGTGCGCTTCGATATTTAGAAACTTGATTAATATTTTTTAGGGGGTACAACATACCAATGGAAATGTTGCGCGAACTATATTGAATTCAAAAACTTGGCTCATCAAAACACTTATATAAATTACATAGATTCGTCCGTAAGCTTATGTCGAATTTTAATATCGAATTTGAACAATAAAAATATCCGATGTAGAAATATCCATATTTATGAAAAAAATACTTGCAGGTGTGTTAAATATTTTTGGTGTAACATACAGGAAAGTGATCGATTAAATTTTTAATCACAATTTTATATTTTGAAAGTACCGAAAAGACGACACTAATTATCACATGCATCTGTTGTACAACGCCCGCACAATAACTTTCGTTGACATTAAGAAAGGATGAAACACGTAATTATAGTATAATCTACTTGCATAAATAGAAAGCTTCTAACCGTTTAGATCTACTCATTGCCCCTGCTCCATGGACATTAGTTCATCAAGTTTGTCGAAGACGGATAGAACTGTAACAACTTGTCTACTCCTGACGTAAAGTTATACGACCCCTTAAGAGCACTTGCTGCTCTGGCCCTCCTAAAATTGAAGTACAGGAAATCATCCCTAATCCAATCAGTCTATCGCGAGTTTCTACAACGTGTATATACACTATTAAAGCTATTTAATGATTGGGCAGACTGCACAGATACAAGTGCAGTCTGTTTATTCTTCACCGCCGTCGAAACTCTTACTCCCAGTTCGTCCCTGTCTTACCTGTCGTCGGTTCGTCCACAAGGTGAATGTTAAAAGATTAATACCTGAAATATTTCCGCGTGCAAGTGGGCATACACAAATACCGAAAGCACGTAAATTTTCACTGGCCACACGGTCAGGGGCGCGATCTCATTTCACGGAACGATCGACGAGAAATTTATCCGTGGGCGGCGAGGGATAAATTGCGCCGGCGAAACCAACACAGACAATTTTTCCGAGATGGATGTGAAATGGAAACGAGCGCGCAGACTGCTGCGGTTATATGTTGGGTGAGTATTAAAAGTGTCGGGCCCCGATATCGTGAAACGAGGGAGGGGTTAACAAATGACAAGCGTAAGGCGGATCAGAAAGAAGTCTATAACTCGAAATATCTAGGCAAGCGTAAAAGGGAAATTTAAAGCCACTTCGCGGCTGTGTAGATGTTCATGGTCGAATGTATACGGTGTCTATATAGGCAGACGCAAGGAAAAATTGAGCAGGCTTCGACGATGCTCCGTTGCTTTAACCTTTAACCATTGCCGACAATTTTTCCTGAAAATGTACAATTGATGTCGGAAAAAATCGGGCGAAGGAAAGTACCTATCTAATAAGCCCTGCTAATTATAATACATTAAGGTGAATTGTAAATATTATTCATCCTTATGGCGGGCACATTCCGCGAGGTAAATATCACTGTTTTAATTTTTACGTGTCATTTGTTAGGCTTGCGGTTACCAATAAAGTTAGGCAGACAACGGAAGATCGGAAATGGACAGGGTTAATATACATAGTTCCTGCAGTCGGATTATATTGTAGTTATATTCACATGTATGCCGGACAGGTAACATCGTTATTCGGCTAAATGGATAGAAGATCTTGATGCGATGATCGTAACGGAAGACAGATAATCTGTGGCGCCCTTCGTTAACCCAGAACGACGTAATAGGACACTTCAAGTAATGAGACCCTAAGTACCGTTACTCGATAGTTCAGACGAACGTCGTTCGCCATAAGGGTTGTTAGCATCGCTTCAATATTGTCCTGCAGCACAACGAGATACTCATTTATCATGCTTCGTTTTGAATGAAAAGCTAATCCTACAGGTAATGACATACCAACTTACTCTAAGCCCAGCATAGTTGCTGGTTTATAACTTTCTACTTGCATCTTCTATGATTACGTAATGACTGGAATTTAATAACGTTGGTAGGGTAGTATATTTTTCTGACCATTCGTGCATGCTTATTTATTGTACGTGTTAAGTACATGTATATGCGCAGAAGTAATATACATATACGTATTTTGCCGTTTAAATTAGTGATATGGTCTCACTGTGCAATCGATTTAATTTGACATTTATGTTGGAATGTAATTAATTAACTGCAGAAGTATGGCACTTGAATAATAATCAACAGATTGAAGGTTACAGATGGCAGGCAGATTTTTATCATACTTATCACACTTGTGCTCGTTAATTCAATTAAGCATCATCCTTCGTGTTTCTAGAATTAATAAAAATTACAAAAAATCAACTCACAACCTATGCTAAATGAAAATAAACACATCTGATCATCTAAATGATAGTGCATTATCAATTTAAGATAGCGAAGCGCGCATCGTGACGAGACAAGCCATTCAAAATTAATTACACAGCCTGAGACGGTTTTCTTTGCGCCACTAATAGAGGAAGAGGAATGGGGTTGGCAATTTGACGTGATGGGAGTGTCGGGATTCCTTTCTTTTCGTCTTCCTTTGAAGGAAAGGCGCAGGGCGAAGTCCTTTAACGGTTGCCCTAACAGGTGATTCCGCCTCTCCGAAGGATTCAATCTCTTTCCAACAACGGACCGCGCTAACGCTCATTTCCGCTGAATGCTCGTCCCCTTTGCGATCCACCTTTATACCGCTTTCACCAATCTGCCGCAGCAACTTTTATTAATTATATAATGATAGAACCGATGGCAGCAGCCCGGATACTTCTGAAGAATAGCGACGCCATTATTCCAAGCGCTGAATACTCGATAGCAACGCGGACAAACCGCGATGTACACGGAACGATATTTCATTAATATTTAATGAAGTTGGAAGAAACTCCCGTAGATTGACTGTAGCATTTTGTAAAATATATTCGGGTTAAAGAAAGTTTACGAATTTTTAACTTAAAGCACAACGGTACATATTGGACAATTTTGGACCTGACTGGGCATGAAAAGTTTTTATGAGATACGGTTCCGCATGTCTCAAAGAACTCGAAACGCATAACTGTTTACCCCGGAGATGATGGGAAAGTTTAGAAAAATAAGCTCACATTTCGGAATATATGTGGTTAATACAACTCACAAGGAAAGTACGGAAAAACGAAAATTCAGAAAAATTTGAAACTTTGCACAAATGTAATTCACATTATGCTAACAACGGATCAATTTTTGTTTCCTGGTAAAAAAACGGTCCTAGGCGTGAAAACATTTTTCGTATTATCGTGAATAATTAAGAAACTATTTGAGATGCAGAAAATAAGTTAAATTAAAAGTTGGATGGCTCTATATGGTCTATAATACGGTAGAGAGAAATTTGGGAAAATAATTTGTGGGAAATTTTATCACATTCGTATTATAGATCATAAAGAGTCATCCAACTTTTAATTTAACTTACTTTCTGTATCCCAAATAGTTTCTTAATCATTCACGATAATACGAAAAGTCAAGTTTTCTTTGGAGGTGTGTTTTCTTCCCTAGGATCGTCTTTTAGCAGGAAACATAAATTGATCCGTTGTTAGCATAATATAAATTACATTTGTGCAACGTTTCAAATTATTCTGAATTTTCGAGTTGCCGAACTTCCCTTATCAGATATATTACCATATCTCATGATTGTATGATATTTTCCAGTCTAATCAGTATAGCACACTGATATCGAATTCCTCCCGTCAATACTTCCATTTATCGATTCCATGATATATGAACACTGCAACCCTAGACAACATAGTACATACTACATATCGTGCACCAAAACGCCAAAGTCCGCTCGTTTAGAATAGCTAGTTTAATTACAGCCCTCCTGATTACTCACAACGCGTCGTGCACTCTAATCCGATACTTATCGTATCGTCGCGCTCATGAAGCACTCGCGGTTCCATGAAGTCGCTCGTTTTTCCAGGCTGCATGTTGCAACAGAGATGCGTCGATGCACACTCCACAACACGGACGGACCGAATTCAAAGACGGCGAGCTACCTCAGACGGGGCTTAGAGAAAATTTCTGCAACAGTGGGGGGTTGGGGGTGGGGTGAAAAAGAGTTGTTGACGGTTGAAAGAGGAAGGTGCATGATGCCCTTGATGAGGGTGCGAATAAGTATGTCTCAAGTGACTCGAGTGGCTGCGCTATCAGTCCGGCTTAGCGCCATGAGCGAAAATTAATCTCGCGTGCGTGTATCTTTCTCGTGTCTCTCGGCAACGCGCACAGACACATGGGTGTACAGTGAATCGTCGGGGTGGCGCGTTTCATAGCGTATAAGCGGTTGCCACGGAGCGGAAGATCACAGGGGTTGCCGTGACCATAGGTGGCGCAGGATCGTGGTGGAAAATATTGGAACCAGCGCTTGGAATGCACGCCACGAATTTTCACCTTGTTAACCGGTTCGTTTCTCGGCCAGAAATCTCTATGAGATATTACATTTTCAATTAATAGCAACCCAATTCGCTTTGGTCCTTGCAATGTCCTGATTGCGATGCGATACGTTCTTAAAATGCTGATAGTATAGTAAAAGGGAAACGATATGATCGAAAGGTGCGTATATATTTATATATGAAATTTTGTAGCAATATAATTCTCTGGAAAAACAATTTTGCACTCCAATGATTAACCTCTGGTATGATTATAGCAATTGTGTTAATACAAATATACGGTGAGGGAAATACTTGAAATGAAATTTGCGATCTTGTGCGACGCAAAATCAGTTACAGCTTTGCATCGTAGCGTCACGTCGTGTATAATAGTACACGACCGTGATGTACAAGGCGGTGTACAGATCCGGGATCCCGTTACATAGAAGGCCTCTAATTGTCCTCGCAATTCAAATGGACTGATGTACGTACCCTAAAATAGGAGTACAGCACGTGAAATTGATTAACTGGTTAGACAAGGTACATCGTGCCATGGTACAACGCACGTGAAGCTCTGCAACGTGTCGACGTGTCTTGCGTCGGTGTTCAACGAGATTCTCTTGGTCGTTTTGTAAATCTCTCGTTCTTTCGTAATTTACAATGTTATGCGAAGATTCCTTAATGGTAAAATTCTCTTCATTTCTCGGCTCATGATAGACGAAGTAGTCTGCAGTTTGAGGAGACGATAAATGTATAACAAAGTGCAAAAAGAAGATCCGAATTCCGATAAAATTGTACTAACGAAATTTTATTATTTTCCTCAGGTACGCTAACTGCTCAATAAATTCCTGATAAATGATGCAGAAACTCATCTTCATGAATTTCCCCCTTATTATCGTGCGCTTGGTAAATCACGTTTCCGAAAGTAAAATTATTCGAATAATTTCTATGCTTCTATCGAATTAAAAGGAATTTTGATAAATTGCTCGGTCTGCGTGTAAAATGGGAATTTTCGAAGCGTTTGAAGAAACGGAGTTAAATAAAAATTTAATAGTTGATTCATTCGAAGCGTAATTCGTTGGCGAACGTACGGGCAACGATTTTTTCACGCGATCGTTAGAGTTATCGCAAAATTTATTCTCGGATGATAGCGTACAAGCCGTGATACCATATTCACGCACAACGATACGCGAGCTTATAACTCTCGGATAATCTGATCGATTTAGAGGATACTGGCGAAAGCGCTTTCTAATTCAAAGTTCGATCAGCACATTTCAGGATTACGTTACCCGACATCGTCGGAAATGAAATATTCGCGAACTCGATTTCGCATCCGGTCCATGGAAGATTGCTCGATACCGAGATGTATATTCTTGAGAAGCATCGCGAAAGTGATGTAAACGGGCCAGAAAGCCGGTGTCAACATGACGCGAAAGGAAAGTCGTGGGTCCGTGTTGATTTAGGACCGGTAGGCGGCAATCCCATGGCAGAAATGCGGACTAACCCTTGCGAGATATGTGTTATAAGATCAATATTTCTTATTACAATGGCCAGCAATGGTTTATATGGTGTCATGGGACAGAGGCCGGGGAAAAATGGATCGTTTCGGTTCGTTGAAATGGTAGGAGTATTTAATGCATAAAATTAGAATACAACGGTTGAACCATTTGCGTATAGTTTGCCTTGCGTGTCGAAACAGTCTCAAGATAAATACAGGTAATAGAAGTACAAGAGAGATTGAAGAAAAGGATCCTTAAAATGATTCATTTATGATTTCGAAATGGAAATTAATTTGGCCCACCGTTAGAGTTAAGGAGCATCCTCCACTGTGTATGTACATAATCGTAAAAGAACCTTTGCCAACAAGAGATAAGAGCACTGTCTAATATGATATGGAGGCGATAATACCCTAACAAGAAAAGGCCTTGCTATCGTAAACCAAAAGTACTAAAACGTCTACTAAAATGAAACCAAAATTACATACAATAGAAACATAGTGATGAACATCGGAGGGTCAATAAGAGCCTATGGCCCACGTTTGGCAGCGTCCACCGACCCCCTGGCCCTTACTGTTAAAGTGCAACGATCCCAGGTTCATCTTGGAAAGGAAATTTCGACCCTTTCGACATCCTTAACGTGATTTACCAGGTCTAGGGCCATTCCTGGCGAGGTCCACGGATGTCACATCTACCCTTATGCGAGATCCGTCGATTATGAAGACTTTTTTAACGAAGTGTATCAATCAGAAAACTATTCAGAGTAAGGTGCAGAAACCTGGATCGCCCCCGGTCAAAGTACATCGATCCTAAAAGATTCTGAGGGAGATTCGGCCAATTCTGCACCATTCTCAGAATGGCACCAACCCCTCCGTTGTTCTTCGAAGGATCCACGGACCACGGGTCATCTCTGGTGAGGTCAACCTATCTCGGGGTCATAGACAATGAAGTCTTTTAACCCCAGGATCATTATATTTCACGACCACGTTCGTAGTCATGTGAAGCTTATGTAATTATGGTTTTATAACGTTTCATAAATTTCATTGCTATGTGACGTGCATAACATGATTGATTGTTGTAATATTATATTTCTTTTCTTTTTGCATTACCATTGGCATGAAACCAGCGTTCATTTATAATATTTCAGGCAAACTATTAGCTATAATATGAGCCGCTCATTAGCCATATCGGTTAAATCTACCTTTTTTAACAAGTTTTTAAAATTTATCGTCGAAACGGTTGATTGATTTTCATGTTCGAAATAAAATTCCTTGTTTTGCGGGGCTAACGGATTTAGCGAATGAGCGGCTCATATTGTACAAACAGTATGCAAAGCATCGCTATTAATTTATGTATTTTATGTATGAAATGCTCTCCCCTTTTTTAACTATATTATGCAATAAAATTACCAACAATTTAATCTGCATAAAGACTTTGCATACATCATTTCAATACGCTTTTTACTTTTGTCCTCACACATTTAATACGTCTTCACATATTTATTGATATCATGCTGATGCTAATGGTAGAATATGTGATGCTACACATTACTTATGGAGGGACTGTCGGTTGAATTTCGAGGGAAAAGAATTGTAACTGTTAAAAGGAAAGGGGGATTGTGGCATTAAAATCCACGCTCAGACTTTTATATTTTCGAAGAAAAGCAACGGCTTACATACGAAGTTCTTGGAATACGGACAAGTAAGAACCAGCCTCTTTGCATTTTTCAATTTCCATCAGACCTTAGGCTGCTTTATCGCGGACTACGCAAAGCTTTTTTATGGGGACAATCGCTACGAAACATCTGCGGCACAGCGGTGGCGAAAGGATTTATATGTACGTACAGGCGGTGCAATTTAATTCATACCACGTTTAAGTAGCACACTGAAATAGATGTCATTCTTGTCGATATGAGGTGGCGTCCTTGTCGATCAATAACGCTATTCCCGGCGGTGGGTGTACGCGCGTTTAATTCGAGATAAAGCGCGCCGGGGAATCGACTCGGGTTGCGATCGAAATCACAGGTGTAATTGTCTCCCAGAATTTTCAGTAAGTCCTCCAAAATATACTTCGCAATCGCTCGACTCGTATATTCGCACTGTAACGCTCTCAAAATTCAACTATTTTCTCTCCGGCAGAAGAACAAAAATACACATGGCATAGACAACGACAGTAAAGCAAAGTCCACTGCCCCTTAAGATAAACATTAACCCAACATTCTCAACCCCTGTTACCTTGCCGAAGTACACCAACGAAAATTACTTCGACTCGAATTAATTAATTCCCCCTTAAGCAGCTTGATTATTACGGGACATTCGGCCCATCTCTGACGTCTGTTGCAGATCCGCAATGCATTAAGCAATTTCGTTACACTCGTCTCGGAGGAGCCGCGGCACGAGTTCCTCGAGGATCCTCACCTTGATTCGAACGACTAAAACGGGGGTTCGCCCTCCTTGCCTGTGTAGTATACGTTGCGCAACCAGGAGATTGTCAAAATTTCGCCGGGTGACAGGTAGAAAGGGTGGCGGAAGTTACGAGAGAAAAGGATGGTACAGCTGGCACTCGAGCTTCTGCTAGACCTCGAAATCTTTACACCCTGGTACAAAGAGCTCTACGGTTTGGGAGGTTTAAACCTGCTGCTGGCATTTAATGGCGCCTGTAAGTTATACCTCGATGGGGAACATGGCGTGGAGGGGGAAATGTAGGGTGAAGCACGTAACCCACGAACGGTTGAGATCGAGGAGTAGAAATGGGAGAAGAGGGTCGAGTGGATGCGAGTTGCAAAGATAGACGGTTACAATAAGACGAAAGAAAATAGGAGAAAGGAGGGAATCGGCGATGGAAGATGGAAAAGACGGTAGACGCAAGGTGGAGGTGAGCGAGAGAGTTGGAAGGGAAGGACACAGTTGGCGGCTCCCACACAAATTACCTAAGAAAGCGCTTCTTCAAGTATCAGTTAGGGTTTAGTTCTCAATCTCTCGACTATGCCGTGGCCTCGGTCTTTTCCTTGGGGAAGGGGATAAATTTCGTAACCCGTCAGGTTAAATCTTCTGGTCGAACCGCAAGTCCTGGAAGACTCGCCACGTTCTATCGCCAACGCTTTCTACCCCTCTATCTCTTTTTCTCTTCCTAATCCGATTCCATTTTTTTCTCTTCCTTTTCTTTCGTTTCTTTTCTTCTTTTTTTTGATTCGTGCTGCGATCTTCATCGAAAGCCGGATCTCCCTCATCGAATTACGAGCGGTGAAACGGAGGGTCCGACTTCTACTTACTCGTATTCGTCTACCCTACATGAGCTGCCTGACCACGAGCCCTTGTGGTTATCAAGAAATGAACGGTATTTCATTAGGAAGGTTACACTCCAGTCTTAGGGCTTGTTCGAATTTCCGGATTGATCTTTTAGTATTTCTCTCGTTCAGCTAAACGGACTAACTTTGTTCGTGCAAATGGTACGTGGAACACCTAATGATTTCCCTCTGAGGTTGTGTTCTGCCATAATTTTATACTTGGAACTCGATGGAAATTATACCACTAACATAAGTAAAGCGTGACACTGAAACACAACATTCGTGTCGATTTCTGTATCACCGACTAATAATTATTGTGAAATTACTCTGACAGAAAGAAACTTACAGATCTGTTAATAACTACTCTATCGTATCAAGAATTTCAATTTCTTCAAGCTCGAACAATTTTATAGATGATGGGTCTTGAACTGTACCCAATGTCCAAAAATATTTTGCACGGTGTATCAATCAGTTAAGAAAGATAGTAAAACGGAGTAATAAAATTAAATAAACAATAAATGGATACGAGGTAAAGAAATCAAAATACTCGTCACAGATACCTTTCTCAAAGAAAACAAACAGGAATTTCTTCACCCATCCAATTTTATGTTTCACTACAATATTGTTTCGCCGAAGAACACTGTTTCTATCGCACCCAAGATAGAAATCAATAACACCATCCTCGCAGAAGTTACCGAACGGACGTCAGGCCGCAGACTCGCCATGTAACTTTTCCCTGTTCCAGTTTGCAATCGTCACCTTCCACTGTCGACGCCTTTGTTCCACCTATTCTCTTTTTTTCCGTGTCAAGAGGAAATCGTCTCACAAATATCGCATTATTTTCAACGACTCGTCGCTACTGAAATCTTCGAATTGCCCACAAGGGTTTCTCAGCGCTCGTGTCCGGTCTGAATTTCGAGGTTCCTCTACTCTCGAGGGGCGCGCTGATCAGCAGAATAAAGGACGGTGAAGCAAACAGGAAAAGAATGCTTTTTGCGGCTGTGAATAAAAGCGCACGGCTACTACCTTTACCCCTCTTCGCTCAGACATGCACTGTCATGAAGATTACCAGTTTTATTCCGATATAATGCCACGTATGGGAGTGATGCAAGTGTTCGGTCCCTCAGAGACGCATGAGTGTCCTTTTCGAGCATGCTTTGAACCTTCGTTCTTCCACGAATGCACGGTCTCTTTAATACGTGGCCACGTACGCCTATTTTATTGTATAGAACTCTGAGGGTGATGGTAAACAGCTCCTTCAGGTGTATTTACCATTTATTCAACGTTGTAGAATGGTCCTACTTGGGAAATAATTTCACTGATGGAGAATCGATCTTGGTTTTCAAAGGCGAGAAAAGTTCGAAAGCATTAATATGAAGTTCAAATGCTAATAAAAGCTTTTATGATACATGAATGGTCAAATGAAATAGGTTCACGTGAAGATGAGATAATTATAATCGGCTGGGGATAGGCTCGAAGATAATCTACTTTATTTTCCAACCCCAACTTTGCAACATTCCTAGAATGGATTCATTGCTGTGAAGATAATATTTGAAAATTTGAAACAGCAAGGTGCCCAAAAGTCTGTCCCCCACAGATAGCAACCGCGTATGAACCTAAATAAGTAAGGCTGTCCCAAATACTTCACATTCACTCTACAAAGTGCGAACATTATCGTCTTCGCAACAAATTCCGCAAAAACTATCGGAACTCGAAAGCTTCACTCGGAAATCCCACAGTTTGGTCCTAGGGAACGCGAGACACGATTTTGGCGAATAGGAACGGCAAAATTCACTGCCCCCCAAAGTACCTAATAAAACGAATAACTGACTCTGCCCGGTTCATCCAGTCCAGGGTCACTTTCGATCCTCCCTCGCGGCGGTCCTCTGAATTTCTCTTGGCACCGCCATTTGGTTTTATCGTTCTCGTGCTTTAAGCTCATCTGGTAAGTGCTGGCCGGCTCTCGCATAGAACGTCAAAAACGTCGATCGAGCCTTTCATTCTGTTCGATCGACGGAACCCCGCCACGAGGCAGCCAGCCGTCAACCTCAAGCTTTATGACAAAAGGGCGGAAAAGGCTGGGGAGAGACCTGACTTCCGGTTCCCGCGCTGTACTCCCTCGTTCCCGTTCACTCGACGTTCGGCTGTCATCGCTGTTTTCGCGACTCGCGCATCACGAACTCCTTTTGTTCCCGGATCCCCCCGATTTTCGAAACTCGCTATTTAACCGAGAGCTGCACGGAAATGAGTCGTCAAACAGTCTTGGATAACGGACCAGGTTTTCAGTTTCGAGCACTCGAGGCATTGGAAATGGGAAACTATATTTGGGATTTTATAGTATGATCAAAACAGTGTTGAAAGAGAGGGATGAATCGGTAAAGTATTATCCTAGTGTATACAGCGACATATTTGACGACGGAGATACTTGAAGGAGATCGGTAGATTGCATCGACATTGGAATATTTGCGCAAAGGTTCGAAGATATCTTGATTGACGCCTGAAAGTCCTCTGCGCATGAAATGAGGATTACTATTCTTAAGAGATCAGTAAAATTTTCGAAATACGCACATGTTTGTATATGTTAATTTAAGAATTAATTTTGTTGCGAATATTTTCTGCAACTGAAAATTGAGTAAAAATGGTTGGATTATAAAATTATACATATAGGACAAAAAGTTACAAGGGAGATCTAATTTCTTATCGAAGAAGGATGCATAAAATATATTAACGTCACAACAGTAAAGCAATCTTATACGAACTAAAATAACCCTGTACGTATGTATAAAATCGAGAATATTTTATCGCAAAATTACCTGATTAGTTTATTACGTTTCCGTTTGTGAAATTATGCCGTATCCCAAGTTTGCGCATTCGAATAGGATGCTGAAACGCAGGAAGGTATAATAAGCATAATGTCAACGGTGTTTATGCGACGGTGGGAGAAGAACGAGACATAATTATTAAATTATCAGACCAGCCCAAGGGCGGAGCGCAATTAAAGCGTCAATACGAAAATTACCGGTTGCGCGTTTGCACGTTCTCGACAAGCTTTTCGAGAGGCAGAAATCAAGGAAACGTGACCCTTCGGCCACGCTCGGTTGCCTTGCGTGCGAACCGCACATGAGTGCCAAAATAAAAATAAAAAATGCGCAAGAAAAAATCGCAGGGGAGTCAGAAAAAAGAGAAGAAAATGAGGAAAATTGAGGGAACGACCCGCTGAAGCTCACGTCATCGACGTGTCTACGTCCACGTAACCACGTACCAGCCAACACGTTAATCATTCCAAACACGCTTCCGCGGTCGAACGAGAACGGCATGCAGTTGCATTAACACCTGTAATTAAATTAAAAAATTTAAGTAATAGTACGACGGTGTTCGTCAGACGTCTACCTACATCCCTCTTAAAGCCACCTTCCAGCAATTCAGATTTCATCGGCCCTCCAACAAATTCGGTTTGCCTGTCACCCCTTTCGTTTCACCGACTGGACTGCTCAAAAAGGAAGGAAAAGACGTAGTCGTTTCACCTGGCGCATACTTGAACCGTCAGCTCTAGTAGAAAAGGGCAATGCGACTCGGAGAGCCAAATATAAAGGGTTCCTTCGTGTTCTTCAGAGTAATGAAGCAGATATGCAAAACTACTTAGAACGTCTCGTTTGGCCCAGACTCCGCCTCTTATTTTCACAGCCGTCCATCTCACTGTTCCCCCTCCAGTTTCGTTCCTTCCTTTTATCTAACTGTCTCCGCCACTTCTTCGTTTAATCTGCCTCACTCTATTCCAGCTGTCCGTCTTTTCCTTCGAGCCTTTTCCCGTCTCTAGCTACGGAACGAATCGCCCCGTTCCTCGATCTTTCATTTCCACGGGTGGAATAGAATAAAAGAGGCGTAATACCTCGCTATTTGCATATTAAATTTGCTCCTTCATCCGAGCCGCTCTGTTCAAATGATTATTCTTCATCGTTCGCTTTGGTGTCGAGGGAGCCAAGCATAGGCGAGGTCCGCGTTAGGAAAACGTGAGATCCACGATGCTTTTCTGCTGGAGCGTCAACGTTTGAATCCACGCCGATGGAGCGCAGACACCTTGGCCCCTCCTCAAGTAATTGCGTGGAAAAGCGAAATTTTACGTCCGATTTAAAGCGAAAATTCGCAATAAAGAGGGAATCCGAGTAGAGCAGCGTACCTTAATTCCCAGGGTACATTAGCGTGCATATAACCTTCGAATTTGCAGAGGTTCGGATGTAATAAGAGGGTCTGTCTTAGAATTTTTAGTTAATTGATTTTAGATTATTAATAATGTTATTTCGCGTATGATTTAATGCTTCAATTAAATAACATGACATAGGAAACAATAATTATTATTAATCATTTGTTACCGCATTGTTATAGTAACTTCGTATTACGAGCTTTTCCATCATTCTTTTCTTAGTAAATATACAGATATGCTGACTTTACTGCAACAGGTAAGTCGATGGGAATTCAATTCGTTCAATTGGCATTAAACGTGTACGAATGTAATAGTCTTCGGCGTCGACAATCAAGTTAAAAATTCAGGACCAAGTCAACGGATTTAAACGAAACTTAATATAAAGTACAATAAATATATGCAAATCGTCGTCAGTGGCTACGAAAGTGGCGTATTCGAGGCGAAGGCCGCTGGAATGTAGGTTGGTGACAGTAGTATTAGTCCGTGCAGGTCAGACGCGATATCTACCTAATCTCGCGCCGTTGACCCTATTGTGTTCAAACATCACACTTACGTGTGATCACGTATTATTAAATAACGTGTGCAAATTTAACGTACACAAGTTTCATCATTCGATTTGAGTCGATTCATGCGTTTTTCATAAATAATAGTGGATTCCGTTTTCCTAAATTTTGATATATCGATGTACAAAATTGATAAAATTTTGCCTTTTTCTACCTTTGACAAGTCCGCATAGATATCTTGTATCATAACAAATTGGAAACCATACAAAATACTTATTATAAATTGATTCAAATCTACATCTCTCCTAGAAATTACGTGAGGTTATGAAAATTATAATCACGAGAAAATCCTTCGACTCGTAGGAAAACCAATTTCAACTAATCTAAACGAGCCGTCGTGAAGAACGTAATATGTAGCTTCACGCGTTGTACAGTCGCTTCACGAGCATTGAATGCAAACGCCAAATATATTATCAAATTAATCAGTGTCCGAAATCACCGTTGGGTTGCACAGCAATTTCTAGTTCTTCAGACCAATGGCATGGTTAATATTTCAGACCCGATCCGTTTTTGTAGATTGAAATGGCCGAAGCTTTGCTCGCGTCTTAGTATCCGTAGAGCCAACAAAAAGCATTGATATAAATTTTCGAAGCGTGCGCAACAACCGGCTCCTCGGAATCCTGTTGTACAGTTCTGGCAATACCTTCTCTTTAGCGAAAACAAGAAAACCTGCTGGAACATACGAGTGGACCACCACCGGTGCAGGCTATGAAATGCAACAATTGCACACCGCGGCAGTGGTACTAAATTTCCAGGAATTTCATTTGTCAGCGCTCGAAAGCGACAAAGCGATCGCGAAAAGGGTAACGAACTGGATCATTACACAACGTTCCTGCGTACTAATTAGTATTTATAATCGTACCCATTTGCTGCCTTTTTCGTGCCATAATGTTCGCAGATGTTATATAAAGTACGTTTTGTATCGTTGTAGAGATAACACGTACCCAGTGTCCCTGAATTAACAATCTGCGAGTACTGTCAGGTACTTTTATGACAAATTAAATTGAGCTTTGTTTACTCGGCTTCCGTTTCACTTCATTTTGCCTCATTTACTACACGTTTATCAATCCACTGTTTGTATGTAAAAAATGATTATCTTTTTCAAGTTAATTCTGTGTTTTTGTGCACAGTGTTACTTTATGCGCTGTTCGCGTGTGAACGTTAAGAAGATTAAAATCAGCTCGATAAATTAGCCACTTTGCTGGAAGGATTACGCTGAATTTCACTCGAAAACGATAGGAAACTTTTAAATGTGCGCTTCACAATTGGACGGCGGCCAAATTGTATCCGAGTTAACCCCAGGAAATTGTTGAATCGTTACAGCCCTCAGAGTGCCAAACACACTGAGCGATCACAGCGCGCTAATTGAATACATGTATGTGTTAGATTTGTATCACTCGTTTGAAAAAAAAACTGCATTTTTTCATGTCGGTGGGAAAAAGAACGACGCGAGCGGGAGTTCGCTTGTTGTTAAGTAAACCTTTTCTGTTATCCCAATTTTTTTCCACCTCGATCTATTCCATAAGCCACGCCAGGATCCAATTATTTCTGCCAAACGGCAAACCTGTAAACAACAAAAAATATAGGATACACCAAATATTGCGTACATCCAATTGTAATGCATTAGCAGATTAGTAATGCATCACCTTTTAAGCTTGATATAATACACATTTAATAAATAATTAATGTTAATCATGGAAGCATGGTTTTCGTTACCCGAAGAATCACTTCTCGTAATGCTAGACAACGGTTGCACAGCAACAAAGAGGTAGAACAATTCGCTTGCGAGTGGCTTCAGGCACAGACCTCTTCATTTCATGAAACTAGACTAAAAAATCATTTGTATTTCGTAAGAAATTTTATTCAAATAAAGATTTATTAAAACAAATGCGGTTCAAAAAACGTTCTCAATAATAATTTTGTACGAAGCGATACATTAGATGGTATAAATAATTTTTCGTTCGATATAGTGGTGAAAGAAATATCAAAGTCAAGTTAATTTTTTTAAATGAGACTTTGTGGGAACTTTGTGCGTATTATGCTGGCGTATGCTGAGACGAATACAATGACCTGCGCACATGATATCATTCCGTGCAACAGAATGATAAAAAATAGATCCAGACGAGTCAGGCATCGCCAGATGAACCCTGCGAGCAGAGCTAGAAAGAAGTCGAGCAAGAGGGGCAAAAGGAGTCGTTCCAACTGTCCCCAACTTTGATACTCCCGTAGCTTCCTTGACTTCATAATATTATAAACAGTTTTTTGATAATTTGAATCTCTCGCGAGATGTACCACCGTTTCCCGTTGAACTATACATCCTGTGTGACAGTCCAGGATTCCCTCTATTGGTGCAATAATATTGAAAATCACGAAATGTTGAAAATACATATTGACCGTCAGAGGTTTCCATTAGAACTATTCGGGAAATCTGATAGAATAGGAACAGATCTCAATACGTGTCGCACGCGTCCCCTGTCCGTCGGATAAAATCTAGCCGATCCCGGCAGACTGTCGATTTTCTGTGCAGTCCAACACATCGATCACGTGCACGCCTAATAGCAGCACGTGTTGGTGATTACGCTCGGGGGACTGTGGCTAGATCGGGTCTAGGTAATTGCCTGAGCATCGAGCTTCCACCACCCAGACTCCGATCTTCATCCATCGTACCAGCAAACCCCCCTACATACCAGAATCACCCCGCATGGTACGACCATCAATGGTATGGCCCTGCTACGTACGCGATTGATTGGTTAACATGTCTGGCTGGCCTCCAGTCTGACCTTGATTATCTATCTCTCCGCCCTGTCTGCAGCTTACTCACCTCAATCCACTTTCTCCCTTTCCCATCTACAGGTTCCCTACCCCCACCATGAGACCCATTGCCGCATCACTCAAATTGCAGTATTAAATCCCTCCTTCGCGTCGATGCACCCCATTCCTAAAAACTGCCCTTCAAAGGTACGACGAAAATTGCACATTTCATGCCCTGCGAACCAGTCACAGCGTTCTCCGCGTCATCCTTTTCGTGCTCGATTCGTCTTTCCGTGTCAGTTTTTGTTTTTATACGCGGCATGTTTCACACGCGCCGTTGCATTCAATGCGATGGATGGATGTTTCGGATATTGTAAATTCAAGGGAACAGCGTGAAAATTACAGTACGTGAATAATTCCAGTGAACAAATCTTTGAATAGTAGAACATATTACATTTGTGCAATAATTTCTACGATATACTTATCTGTTGTAAATAATTTTCACACTTTGGGTACATGCGGACTATGGCGGGCAGAATATTTCTATCATTAACGTGGAATCGAAGTTCAAACGTTCACTCCAACAATTAAATATAAACCGTTTTGTAACATCGAAATGTGGTGAAGGGAAAAGTTGAATAACTTGGTGTTGTTTTCACCAGGTTCTACTGAAGGCTGCATAGGATCCCTCCTTTCTTCGGCGTCCACCATAAACGTCAAACGATGCGCAGAAGGGAAAAAACGAACCCGGACTTACGTGTCCTCAGGTGTGTTGACGTTAAAAAGCGTGCTGGAAGGTAACTGAAAACGGCACGCAGGGACCCCGTGTCTTTCACAAAAGAAAGCAGGCGCGACATTCTTCGGTCGTCTCGCCCCATCCGGGGGCGCGCTTTATTTTCGGCTCGCAAAGGGAAGCATTTTTGCACGCAGTCTGAACACGTAGGCTAGGGTAAGCAGAGGTGTAGGTGTCTATTAAAGCACAAGAGTGACATAATACTCGCCACTTAAAAAGGGTTGCCGTGTGACCAGACAGCGAGAGGGTGTCTGGTGTCTCAAGAGCCCCACTCTACGGTGTACCATGCACATCCCTGAGCTCTTCCCTTACGCGTTGCGTTAAGACAAACGCGCACCCTTAAAGCGTACGTACATATACATATGCATACGATATCTGCGCGCATCGGTAGGCATGTACGCGATAAAAAACACTAACACGCACAGAGCGTGGGATTGGTTGTTCATTGATTAATTCATGTGGTCTCGACTAGCAGAAAAAACAATCTTCGCCCAGTACCGTTTTATTTAAGGATCTTACCAATAAGCATACTTGTAAATAGCGAAGGATATTTTTCGCGTAACATTAATCACGCTTTTTAATCGCATAAATGAATAAAGCAGTTCCGCAACTTCTACCTTAATTTATTCTTCAGAGCGCGCACGTACGTATGTCGCGAGAATCAAACGATGACAGGTATATATTCGTCAAACACAGGATAAGTCTCGGCGTTAACATATTGGATCAAAAAGACGGTTTTATTTTATAAAATGAACAATTTCATTACTAATATTTACTAATACACTTAACATAAACATATACTACATACATAATAAACGAAAAACTCAGTCAAAATCAAACATCTATAAAAGTTAAACATTCAAACTGCTGCTGTCGAGTGGTATTCACCACAGCAAGGAACGACACATAGTGGCACTTTGCACGTCGAACACCAATACTGCGATTCTTTCCTAATCTTTTTTTTATAACAAACTATAACACTAACAACTAAAAAACATTATCGTCGCACATGTATAAATTGGTTATACGAACTGATAGGCAGTTCCAGCTAGTGCATACGGGATGCATCACTTCGGCTTGACCTTAAAAGATTCTAAACATATTGAAATTTACTAACATATTAAAACATATTAAAATCAAAAATCCTATTATGTCGAAGATATAAAACTGCGTGATAATTCCTCAAGGATGTCCCTCAAAAATGAACACCTGGTAAATAGTATTATATTTATAAAATTAATCTTGGTATTTTTACTGGCGCTCTACTCCGAGCGTACCCCACCCCTCACTACTACGAATCAGTTGAATTACACTTTATACGTAAAACAAAAGGATAAGCAAAGGTCCTCGCGTTTCGGATACAGAACTTCCACTGGATTTGCACCTGTAGGATGAAATTTATCCAGCTTCCTCTGCCTTCTCGTCCTCTCGAGACGTTTCATTCCGTGGATGAAAAGCGCCCGCGGATTACCCTTACAAAATACACGAGGATTCTCCGTGATTTCGCGGAGACGGCTTGGTCCTCTCCCCTCTCGGGGAACACGTGGAATAAAATTTCATGGCTCGCTTTTTAAAAAAAGACCGTCGCTAACCCCTTTGCTAGACGAAGGAGTGGAAACGTGAATGGAAAAGAGAAACGAACATCACAGAGAGGAAGAGAGAAAGGGCGTGAGGGGGATGAAAAAAAGATGAATAGAAAAAGAAGAAAGAGAACGAAAAGTAGGGACAGAAGAACGTCTGCTTCTTTCTGTGACGCGTGACCCTCCTCCCTCGCTGTCTATCCAATCCCACGCGTGGGTTAGGCCACTTCGAAGGGTGCAAATGTACTGGCAGATAGATTCACAAATATATGAGAGAGCAAACGGAAGGGGTGCTCGCGACGAAGGGAGACGAAGCCAGGACGCGCCAGAAATTCCACAAAATTTAAACCTCCAGACATCCATCACTATATGTGACAGCGAACCATCCAACCCCTATCGACGTGCCAGACTATACGGTATTCCTATAAACCTACCAGACTACGCATCGCCTACAGATTCCTCGCGTGTGATCTGGCATTAAAATTCGACTATAAAGGAAAGATTGTTAAATCAAAAATAAATTAACTTTATTCACTTATAATTCTTGAGAAATGCAATCTCTCGTTCTTGAGAAACGAAAAATATGAGGAAATCAGGAACACTACTTATATTGTCTAATACCTATTGTCTAATTTTTCGCTTATATATGACTATTACATTTAGTTCAAACGTTGCATTATGTTGTTCCATTAGAGAAAGATACACTTTCAGATTTCATTACACAGAACCACTGTAGCAATTTTCCACCCTATCATAATACCTTCGTCGACAATTAGCCGCGAATAACAAACACAAATTTCTCGCACAAATGCAAAGCAGAACGTGCTTCGATCTCCGAACTGCTGCTAATTCGGAATCATGCGCTACCGTTTCAAGTCCACGTGCCCAGCGTTCGCAGAGCACACAGCAGCGTCGCAGTTTCAATTTCTCTGTTGAAAAAGGTAACTCGCCAACAAACAGAGTGAAACAACGGCTGCAACAACAAATCTCGCCGTGCAACCGTTGGCGCAGCACTGAAACAACGGTGAATTAAATCTGAAAGCCGTAAATTATAATACGACTGGTTCGCCCGAACCGTGAATGGCCGGCTGTTTTTTTTGTTCATCGAAGTCAGATTATCCAGCGGTAAACAATGCGGAATTATAACGAACGTAAAAGCACCTTTCTCGATGCCGTATGCAACTGCAGACGCCAAACCGTGGCTCTTCGTTACCGTGCAATATCCAGCATTGTTCGCCTCGCAGCTCGTACACGAACGAGAACGTCAAGCCGTAGCGGAGAGTACAACAGAGGCCCTCGATGTTGATGTAAATTTTTTAAGCAGCCAACTCGCACGCACTCGGGTATCGGCCAGTTTAATTAGAAGCGAACGCCAGTATTATTTCCACGCTCGTTGACCCTGCCAACGGTAAACATTCAAGCCACGAACGTTTAAGTCCCTTAAATAATTCATTCCCTTTGGCAATTTTCGCGACAATGCGACCGTGCGTAATGCACTGTGCGTCGTTTCTTTTCCTGTTTCCCTCGATGCGCTGCCCTTCTGCTTCGTAACGTTCGTAGCGGCCTTTGTGCGGCGAGGAATTGTGAGCGCGTAACATTGGCGAATTCATCGCCAAAGCATAGGAGAAGCAAGAAGTGCGAGAAGCGGAAGGAATGATGGATACAATGGGGAAAAAGATGCGATGCGTCGAATATATCCGACAGAAACATCGCGATGCCCCGTTCAGAATTGCTGCGTTAATGGGAGAACAAGGAGGCGTTCTCTTTGTTGAGTTACACGCGGAGCGTATTATTGGGGTTGTTTCAGGAAAGTTGGTAATCAAATAACGGCTTCTGCGGCGATTTATTTGTGATGCTGAACTTGCGACTAATATTAATTACATGGATTATATCTTTGGATCGAGGTTTATCGGATTGCTAACTGCAATTGCATTAATGCGCTTATGTCTGGTTGAAACAATAGTTTTGCTCAGTTATTAGTATTCCTGTTCATGCGAACGGAACGCGTAATGGTTTTACCAGGGAGTTGCCCAATATATGAAAATATTGATACTCGTGTATGCACTACCATAACGCTTGTGCATTAAAGGAAATACGAGGTTGTATTATGTATGCGGAGTACCACGAGACTGTGTGGTGTATTTGAAGAAATACCAAACTAACTTACCTTTGTGAAAACACAAAAGGTTTCTTGCCAGTCGTGTAGGTATACCATACAATTTCGTCCGACAATTATTCCCATCCCTTTTCAATACACCCAATATTAATCGTACACTGAAATCAGAATTGAAAATGAAATGTTATCAATCTTGTCCCCTTCGATCGACATAACAAAAATATTGTACCAGACTGAGAAGCCAAACTACAAATAATTTCTTCGTACATCAAATGAATTAGTCAAGATAGGAAGATACAAAAAAATCGAAATTACACAAAAGCAAGCCTGATCGAGACTCAGCTTGATTTTATTTCAAGACGATCCTTTGTCCCACTATGAATACTCGCGAAATGACACGTAACCAGAATTCTGCATTTCGCGTGAAAAATTAATGCTTGCATATTTGTAGAGATTATTTTTAGTAAACCTCACATAAGTGATATAGAGGAACGGGGGTGGTAATAAGACTTCAGTTTTGCTTCGAATATTAACTACTTTATTAATAAAACATCGACACACGACAACTCTCTGTATAACAACTATTTCTCGATACAACGACTCGCCCAACCAACCTCACCCTCTACTCTCAAACGATTCTCCATGCACCCTCAAACAATTCTGCCTCGCGCACGCATTGCCCTTAGTTTGACTCCCATTCTATTCCCCATTGGATCTCACACATTTAGAATGCACGTCGCAGACATTCCATGGCGACATTTAGCTTAGGAAACTAAATTTAATGAGAAAATTACATTAAATTTAGCTTAGGAAATTAAGCGACAGTCGGTCACGTTCACACGTTCATCCTAAGTGCTCAGTTCCAAAACACATCTTTCATTCGCACCTCGAAATCATTTTAAACAGTCACTGCAGTATTTTCAATCCCACATGTCGGTGGCACAATTCGCACGAGCATGAATTGCACTCGTGCAGACGGTCAGTTCCATGGTAATACGAGCATTTTTCCAGCTACGGAAATGTGTATAACGTATTCATATCACGCGGTCGCATTCGGCATACGCACGCGATACACGCGCCGGGTTATGATGTTTGCAATACTTGACAAATATTCATGGAATTCATCTTTTGAGCGTATCGATGGATAGACATTCAAAATATTTACCGAACGTGCTACAAAAATATAGAATATGTATATTCTTGGCTGTGCGTCACGTTTGTTTCCGGTGCTCTCTGAATATTCCGCGGTATACGAGCGCGCGCGAGCGAGCGTGAAAATGCATTGGACGATAATTACGCCCCAAGATACAACCGCAAATGTTTCTGAACATCTCATAACCAAGCTTCCGGCCTTCCTCGACTCGGCAATGACAACTAACCCCGGCAAATTCCAAATTTTACAAGTTTCACAGTAACACACACACCTGTCGCCGTTCGAAAGCCGTCGCTACTCGAAGATGTGACTCGAACTGTTCACTGTCGACGAACTTTTCGATACAATTGAGCCACGGTATACTGCCATTTCTGTCATTTCTCAGTCACTGGCTGGAAGAAGAGGATCAAGACCATTCGCGCAAATTCTTATCTTACAGTTAAGGGTATTTTATATGATATTAAATGCTTCTTGGGGACGAAAGCAGCTTTTTGAATCGTGAGGAATGGTATAGGATCTTATTAGGATTTGCTAAGCTTGAAACATTGTTACGCATAGTATAACCCGTGTCTCGTGCAAGTATTGAAAAATTGACGGACCCATAAATAATATTTACTGAACGTATTCTGGCCGGTCTAAATAAGTAATTTTTATCTTCTTCGATTCTCTTCTTTTCTACAGAATACAGTAATTTCCTATTTTCGCTTGTAAGTCGCTTGCAAACTTGAATGTCCAATAAAAATGTTGCTACTAATACGTAGACAAGAAATTAATACCAACAATTAACTCGTACGACTTTCCTTAACGCAAGAAATATTAAAAAAGTACCTTAGTCTGCATTCGATATTCCAATTGATACCATGTACGAATAAATGTTTCCAGAGAATGTTACACAATTCGCCGTACACGATGAACTCGAAACAGCTCAACGGACTCGTGCTGATGACGCAGTAGGAAAGCAAATAATCATCCACGATAGCAGACGATCAGGCTGGACCACTCTTAGTACTTCAGCTGCAAGCATACCCTGGCCCGATCATCCCCGATTAATTTGTTTCAGAGATTATCTACCATTTGTGCGTGCCCTTTGGCCCGGCTCGATAATACCGGTAATGCACTATGATCGCTCAGCCGTTCGATAATCGCACAGCCGCTCGAAATAAACGTGCACATCGATAGATTTCAGCAGGGCTGCTGCTCGATGGATTTCAACGGGAACGTTCACGTCGAGCAACGCGGTCGGTTGGAAGAATCGCGACTGGACACGTTGAATGGCGGTGAAAAAATTCAGCAAATAGAAAACGAAGATAAAAGCGACCCAGCGGACATCGTTCAGAAGGGATCGAAAGACTCGTCGAAAAGCAGGGGTTTTCTGAAATTCTTGGGAAATCAGCCGTATCAGAAGGCGAAACAGCGTGGTGGTAATTGTAAGAAAATGTGCGAGCACGATAGAAAGCAAAAGCACGAAGGAAACCCTGACGGGAATTCGGGTAACTCTGTCGGGGAAAACATTGGGGAACAGAAAGCTCCCGATCAGCACAGTAACAATTATGGTAAAGAAAATTCTGTGACTGCATCCGACGGGAATCGGTCTGACACGTCACATAGAAGCTGCAAAAGCGGAATCAATATTAGTGTCGTTTCTCGGGGAGAAGCTGAGGCTGAGGACGTTGACGTCGAAAAACCGACGTACAGTGTATCGTTCAAATGCAGCTATGAGAAGTGAGCACGACATTTTAAACCACTTGATAACAATCGTAGTAATAATGGTGACAATAATAATAATAGGATAATTTAGGCAATACACCAAGGTGGAATTCGTCGTTACAATTTAGAACTTCAATCTTTAAAAGAATTATGTTACATTACATTTTTATGTTTGTTAAAGTTTGTTGAAATAATTTAACGTTTCGACTGAAGCTTCCGATTGATGCCCACATATCTAAGAAGCAACCAAACCTACCTTGTTTCAGCAACAATTCGAAGTGCAATAGCAAACGCAGAAAATTTCCCCCCACGAGTTGCGGCAACACAAAAAGGTTCAAGCTACTAGAACCGAACAAGTATGTATCTTACAAAATTATCCTCGACAAAGTTATACAATAACCAAAAGGAATTCAACGCGTCACCGTCGTCTCATTTACATTCAGAAACGAGAACGTATTGTCAATTCAACAAGTAGCCGGCCAAGGTGCTGGCATTCAACCCAACTATCGTTGCACTTTCGAGAACTGTTGCGGCAACTGCGAGTCCTACATAGTGGAAATTCCGAGCAACGACTGCAACGCTTACAAAAACTGGCAAAGTAGCGATTTCGACTCGGGGAACACGTGCTTCGAGGACTGTTGCTGTCCTCGCGAAATGAAAGTGTACTCATCGAACCTCAGCGTGCTCCCACAAGGTTCCTGTGGTGGCTGCGTGGAGGGCGAAAATTGTTGCTCCTCCCCTCAGGAGGGAAAATGTGATTTCATCATTGACGATTGCCACACGCCCAGCAAACACTACCTCCAGCGTGTTCATTTTGCAAAATACGGCGATCGACCTAAAAAGGATCACTCCTCGTGCTCATTCTGCTCCAGAAAATGTACACCGTCCAAGGCGAGTTTGTTCGTAGAAATTGGCGAAAGTGTTGCGGACGTGTGCAAGCTGGCATCCATACAGCCGTATCAACGCGCCGAATCGATGGAATCGTTGAAAGATTGCGGAGCCAGAGTAGTGTATGATACCGTGAAGAAGAACGGCCCGGATAATTCGAGGGGCAAGTCGAAGAAACGAAGTGATCCAAGGTGCAGCCGGAGTTGTAAAGGTGCGCCGGGATCTGTGAGCCGCACTCGTTCGGATAGAATAGCGTCCGCGGACGCGAGGCTCGACGATAATTCCGTAGATCAAGAAATGCGTGGGCCTGAAGTCCTGAGAAACGCGAGGTCGCACGTGAGCTTTCAGGAAGGTCATGATGGCGGGTAAGCTATATTTTAGCAGATGTCATTTGAATAATGTCTGTTGCAATGTACAGAGGTTACTGAAAATTTCCGGCTGAAATGTAATTTCGATATATCGCTGACGTTAGAGATTTTTAAACGTGACAACTCGTTTTGTAATTGTAGCTGGCATGGTAGATTATATAATACCACTGATCGAAGCTTGTGTCAAAAGTATGGTATTAATTTACTTAAGGGGTATATTAAAATTACTGTTTGGCCGACAAGCTTTCGGCTGCCACTGCAGTTGGCATTTTTGTGAGGGATAGAGATAGTTGTATAATTTTGGCCAAAGTAGTCCGAAAATAGCCCACGTTAAAGAATTTTCATAATGGTAAAAAATTTATTCTCGCAAATATGAAATTCTGTGTTCTTTTGTATGAATGTCACAAAGTGAATGCACTGTTGTCGAGTTTTGTATTTGCGAAATTTTATTTTACGCATTTTACATTCTACTACATAATTCTGCAATAAGAATTTAATAGTACCTAATTCAGTAATCAATAGAATTAATAGTAATGACCATTACTTTCGTGACGGTGTAATGTATTAGGGGGACCAGAAAGTAATGTCGTTCTTTTACATTAAATTCAGACATTTAAATTGTCATTTAATAAAAGACATTTAATAAAAGTTTTTATTTTTATTTATTTCTTTGAATTTAATTTTAAACTTTTTGCCAGACCCAATATCTTCTTCCTTCTACAAATAAATCGACATATACAAAAAGAGCATGTGCATAATTTTGACATGAAGGGGAAACGTATAACTGTATGATACATTTTTGTAAACATCTCCTAGAGAACAAATGGCAAGTGACATGGACATCAATGACAGAAGACCGAATTGTAATCAGCAATGTGAAACGGATGAGCGTTCACTGTGGGACGATATTAGGAGAGGAAAAATTTGGGTACAACTACAGGACACGTATAAAAGTTTCGTAAAAGTGGCGGCGACAGGAATTGAACAAATCGTTAAACAATCTTCCAAGTTGAAACACTCAAAAAAATCAACAAATGATCGTCTGACGCGTGGAACGAGCACGAAGGAATGTGAGGAAAATTTGTTGTGCGCTGAACAATTCACTCAATGGGGGACATGCAATGATTGTTTGTACGAGGGATCATGTTGGGATGAAATAATGATACACGATTCAAATAATTGTGATATACACTGCTGTTCAAATCATTGCTGCGACAGCATCGCTGGACTGCCCGAATGTCGAAAATCGATGTGCCAAAGTAGGTGTTTAGATTAATATTTGCATTTGACACCCTCACACTGCATATCCAAAACAGAATATTTCGTTCTGACCCCCTTCTAATATCGGAAACAATTATTTTTCCATATTTTTAGCATGAATTGATGGCACGAATTGATGATGGTGGTTTCCTTAGTTGACCTTTTTTTTTAGGGTACGCGTAGAAGGGAATTTGTAAGCACTCGTAGAAGTTCCAAGAAAAAGAAGAAATCGAAGGGACACGAGTGATCCAGGATTGCAGTGTGAGGGTGATACTAATCATACATCTAATGCGGTGAAATGACAATATATAACAAATTATAAATGTTGTAACTATGAGACGAAATAAATTACCTTTGTCCAATTACCGGAACCTTACAAACCTTCCTATTCTTACGTAAACATCAGTGCCTTTTAGAGAGTAGTCCTCTCTCACATTCGACATATTTGTTTCAGACGATTGTTGGCAATGCAAAAACAATACGCAAAAGCTATTATCACAAGCAATCTACCATTTCAACCCCAATGATAAGGTTCAGAGAAACGTACAACCTACTTATATGTTACCTCTTAAAGATCCACCCTGTTCCAAGAATAACATTGTACGGAAAAGGGGTGGCGCCGACCAATCTAATCAAAAGAAGAAACCACCGAATTCGAACAGACGTCCCAATCAAAATGCAGGAGAAAATTCAGGCCCTTCCGATCAACGTGAAAACAATGATACGAGGAATCAAATCAGCAAACGAGCAGACAAGTCTTCGACAATATGCGATCAACAATTAGACCGTGACACTATGCACATAGACGTCTGCGTACAAGCCAGTGGTATTCGTACGATAGCTGACCCTCCGAATGCTCCTGTTATTACGGAGACTTTGGCATACAGAAAGAGAATAAGAACTGTGAGGCAGATCGACATGTTTCCTGATGAAAATACTCAAAGGGGGCCTGTGATTCAGGAAGTAGATTCTACGCTGCATCCTGCACGGCCTGCCACAAAAAAACAGTCATCTGCACCAAAAAAAAACAATGCACAGAGTTCTGCGACTCCGAAGCCCGGGACCACAACTACACCTTTGAAATTGAAAGACGGAAAACCGGGCGCATCTAGGCCGTCGAACTCAACTGCAAGACAAGAAAATAATCAAAGAGACAAGCAAACAACTAGACCGGAAAGATCGAATGCAAAGGCGCCGATACCCGGCAAAGGAGTTCAATGCGTGATTCTTCAGGATCTTCGTTTAGTATGCGGTCGTGCGGGTTCCACTGAGGCTACTGATCAAACGGATACCTTGTGCGTGTGTAAACCAATGTCAACAACGCCACAACATGTCGAAACAACGGGAGCTGCTAAAAACGGGGCAGCAATTCCTGCGGCATCTGAAGATTCATCCGCGGCAATTACACAAGTGGCACCAACTGCTGAACCTGTGCTTCCAAGTACACCTGCCAGCATACGTGAGCAACGTGAACAACGTGTCGGCATATTTGTGCCTGAAGAGACGCCTACAACGCAGGATGTACCCGAACCGTCGCCCATTCCTACTGACAATGTTGTCGAATCTAGTCCTGAAAGTGTCGTTGAACCTAGCCCTGAAAGTGTCGTTGAACCTAGCCCTGAAGGTGTTATTGAGCCTAGCCCTGACGGTGCTATTGAGCCTAGCCCTGACGGTGCTATTGAGCCTAGCCCTGACGGTGCTATTGAGCCTAGCCCTGAAACTGACATTGAACCTAGCAGTGATAGTGTTATTGAATCTACACACGAGGGGCAAGATGCTTCTACAGAACAACCTACGATAGAAAGTACAGACACACAGGGCGGAACATCTCAACCAGCAAATGCAACAAGTCCAAAGGAACCTCAAATTGAATATCCCGAAGAAGTTGAAACTCAAGCGATCCCATTGGACTCAACGGCATCAGATAGTGGGGGGCTCGAGGTATCGGCGCCCGCCACTCAACCTCAGCAACCTCTTGATTATTCGCTGCCAGATTATTATGAGTCGTTTAATACCGAAACTACCGAATACATCATGCCAGAACCACAAAGAGAAGCGCACCCGGTCTTCGCGCCACAAATGGATCTAGTTCGTCCGGCAGAACAACAACCGATCGAAATCTCCAAAATTTTCAATGGCAAAGAGGCGCGCGTGACCGTGGAGATGCAAACATCCAGCATAATATTAACGAAGATCTTGTCGGAATTCCAAGTCGGCAATAAAAAGCGGCAACTTATGATGAGCATCAAGGTCCACACGAATGCGGACGACAATGCTGCTGAGAACGGTCAACAACAACCATCGGCATCGAGAAACAATACTGTACGATTGGGCTGTTTAACGTGTCTTGCTTCCGACGTAACGAATCAACGAATAAAAATTGTTCGTTAATCATAACGTTGCTGCGGAAGTAGGATTGCAAATTAATGGTGAATCGGGACACAGCAATGAAATTGAACGTTTAATACAGGGCACCACGCGCCAACCTCCGCAGCATAACGACTCACGAAGAGACCAACAGAGACAAATGAATCAGCCTGGCAGCAATAGATCAACGAATCGGAGAACTACAAATGTCCCGGCGCCGGCTTATAGAGAAGAGGAGCCCGATTTATGCGGTATGGGTGATTACAAACAATTCCCTACAGAAAGGGGGAACTTCTCGCGGCTCTCACTTTTTAACATTCTTGCAAACGTTGAATTGTATTATATTTCCATCACAGACAGAGATAATAAAATGTCGAATGTCTTCAGTGAAACAATTTTTTTTTTTTTAAATTCATCGCATGCCCGCGAACTAGTGTGAACAATATATTCTGTTAAATAAATGCAGTGGTTGAATGAGAAATTCATTCCCCTTAATTAATTTATTTATTACAGCAGCTTCGACCGTTCACAGTTGATGCAAAGTCAACTGCGGTAAATGGAATGCACATTATAAGAATGTGATATATTATGTACGATAGATGACCAACTACGCTTTGTGATTACAGTAAAGAATGTTTGATTTTCAGATTCGATTCATAATATGTGCAAAGGGCCATGCGGTAGGAAGAAATACCAATAGCTTTAACGTTGGTAAGAAACTTTTCCATTGTGTAGTCTAGAGCAGATTTTAGTTCCATACATGGAGTATCACGTGAACATTTATGTTTGGAAAGCTTATGGACACACTGAAGAATTCTTTCAACATATTTCTCGCTCGTAAAAAATCTTCTTCCCCACCAAGCATAGTTTTACTTCCTGAATGTTACAAAAATCGACGTAATAAATTTACTTTCATTTTTACACTGCTGTGCTTTTAACTTCAATCGTGCGCAATTTGGATTTAATTAATTTTTGTACGTATTTCTAATTCAAACAATTAATCGACTATTCGTCAAAATAGAATGTTGAGTTATTCCTTTAAGGTGATATTCATAAATGCACTTAGAGCAGAACGTTGTAACCAATTCCTGCATTCATTATGTAAATGAGGCAAGGTACCAAATACATCCAAGTTCACTGTGTACAATTCTCCATAACCTCATGGCTTTAAATTCAATGTGTGTGTAATTCACAATGTCTAAATTTGATTTCAATTAAACTACGACTGCAAAATAGGATTTCGTATAATATGTAATCGTGATATCGAAAAATGGTTACTTAGCAAATCTGACAAAATGGATTCAGATGTGCTGTATGAGATGTATGTACTGTAAGAAATTTCATAAGAACAATAATGCTATATGTTCCGCTCATTAGCCACATCTGTCGACTACACATTTTGAATATTTTTGAATTTTATCATCAAAGCGCTTGATGCATTTTTTATATGTAATGCCAATTTTCTTATTATTAAGTTTAATGCCACGAAAGAACAAAAATTTGTGCCAGAAAATAATAGGCAATTTATTTCAGAAACCAATGTGATTAACTTATATAAATCGTTGAAAATGGATAATGGTTTTTCTGCAATAATAATAATAACACATTTTATAATTCTTCTTGGATTCCCTATTTAAAAGAGAATCCTGATAATCAATGTATACTATTGAATCACTTTTATCCACATTTTATTTTGCGGAGTTAACCGATTTGACTAATGTGCAGCTCGTATAACAGTCTGTAAGTGAGACAAATTTACAAAATACCTTACCCACGAAATTGTTGGACCACTATATTGTACCATAAAACCAAGCAGTACAGTGACGTTCAGATTCAATAAAGAACACAGTTAATTTATTAAACACATGTACAATGGATATAAGTACTGTACGTAAGTGTAAAACTGCCACTCCCCTTAAGAACGAAGTTAAGAAAAGTTCAAAGAGACATAAATGTCTTTCAGGACTCGAGACGCAGGCGCAATTCAATAAAAATAAAATCAGAAACCGAATACAGTCAACCGACCAGTCAACAGTCTGTAACACCATCCACCAAAGAAGTTGGAACCGAATCGTCTGTCGATGTCGACGACGTGCACACAATTTGTGAAATATATTCACTGAACGAACTCCCCGCCTGTTTGCAACCAAACACACGCACGCAATCCAAGCACGGAGAGATCATACCAGAATACCACGAAGGGCAATGCATTATACTTCGTGCTTACAGGTGCAAAGGGGTGAACACAGTTGAAAAACCCGACTATAATAGCCAACAATCGAACTACACGTACATATCGTGTCTCGATGAGCAGGCACTGGATGAATTAAGCAAAAGTTCGGGACAGAAATTCGAAGGTGAAAATGTTTGCACGTTCAACTTACTTGGAATTGTCCCGGTTAAGCTAGATAAAATTCCCATAAGAATCGCCGGCACTGCTAGATGCAAGGCGACATGCCCCAATCTGCTCGTCACACAAGATATACAAACGGGCGATCTATCCAAACACAAGAAACCAGAAGAGGAAGACGACGATAGTCGGGGCACGCAACCGACCGTGTGGAGAACGCAACAAAGTTTGAATGCTTCCGAGAATCGGGCGAGCTTGACAACGATAGAGGAATACGAGGAGGAATACGAAGGTCCAAGTGTTGCAGAAAAATCAGTGGGGCCCGACAAAAGGCCAAGGAAATATCAAAGGACCGCTGGTGCTTTTGCGTCAGGAGCCGCTGCGACACCTAAAAGTGTCGCCGCCAAAGAAACAGACGCACTGCCAATGTACACAGATGCCGAGAGAAGGTTGCGCCAAACGAAATCGAATCTGTGCAACGTTGCGAGTCTGTTAGAGACAAATTTGATTAGCGAATGTCGGGTAATCTGCAGCCGTTCGAATTTCTGCTGCGAGCCTACACTGCTTGATAGTTATACCAGCCGCACGAACATTGTTCAACCGTTAACGAATCTTTGCACGCTGCAACGTAACGCAGTGAGAAGCAACGCCACGTTGGGCTATCGAGGTAGCGAACGACAGATCTCCTGCGGGCCGTACGAATGCCATAGTGACCGTTGTTTCGATCGTAAAAATCATCTGTACAGAGTCGAGTCGAACAGTTCGTCGAACCAACACGAATTGTGCGCGTCGAATGGTTGGCCATCGAAAAGCAGACAGAGCTTCAGTCCGGTTCAAGAGTCATTTACGAATCAGCACAACGGGATAAATAATACCCACGGGAACTCGATACCTGGAGGACGGTTCGAGAATTGTACGCCGAATCGTTGGTATCGTGACAATACATGCCGTCCGTGTTACTTAAACTTCAATAGAACCTACAATCCATTTGGAAGACACTGCCCCTGCAACAATGGGTATAATATCGGGAGTACGCACTACCCTTCCACCGGAAGTTGGTCGGGATACTATTCACCATCTGGTTACTATTCTTCTTTCAACGGGTGGTACTGAAGAATGCCATTGGGAAATATTCATATTTGGATGAATATGTAATTGTTCCCGGTGACACGGTTTAACATCTTCGATGTAAGTAGTAGTGCTTGTTTATAAGCATTGGAATGATAATAATTGAATTCTTAAATTTTATATATAGGGAGTAAAATGATAACTAAAATAGATGTTCCTTTAATGAATGAAGTTGGTATTCTTTTACAATACTTTATACAGGCATTACGTTTTCTCAGTGCTACTGATAAATTACTATACATTTAAATTACATATAACAATCTAAATTACTATACATTTCTAAAATAATTTAATGTACGAAGTATTATATTTTTATAGTATTACATGAAATATTTCCTTTGGCCATTTTTAAGGCACGGGCGATCGTAAGTCAACGATGTACGTTACTTGAAATTACTTGCATACCTCGAACGTGAAATATAATTAAAAAAGAACGAAAAGTGCATTAATATAGTACACGAATTTCAGCAGGAATAAAAGTGATATGCAGCACGTAGAAGTGGAAGCGTTCTTTTGTAAGTTTAAAACTTCGAGTTAAACAAATTTCTTCCCACAGGGTATGCCGTGGCATCATAAGTGGCCATGCTGGTCAGCAACACGAGGAAAGGAAAGAACGTAGAAGTTTGTTGCAAAGTTCGTCGGCGGCCAACGTACCAGATACTCAGGCTGGTGCATCCGCTCCAAGCTAAAAGCTGTGTACGACGTGTAATTACTGTCGGGTGGCTCGTTGTCATGTCGCTGGATGTAATAAAAATTTCTGGAAAAATACAATTATCGTGTCCCGCATTAGCGGCATTAGCAAGGCATTTTAAACGGTGCCGCAACATATGCATGACATTTAGTAAATTCCGGGGGGGGGGGGGCAAGGAAGACATGGTCCTTCTTTTATTTCAAAAAGAGGTACGTTTTTAAACCTGCTACAAAAATGCGAGTAATTACATTGGATACAAAATCGAATTACATCTTAATGCGCGTTTACTATATTACAGTAGAAACTTCTTTTTTCAGGTCTTAAAAGTAAATGATAGAACACCTGCAAAATTTAAGTTATCTCATATAAAATGTACTTACAGAAATGGTGGAAAATAAACAGCGCTTGTAATAAGATTAATTTGAAATTGCTATAAACTTCTATCCCTTTCTTTTGCTACTATCGTAACAATAAAATGCTCACTTTCCTTTTATCCTGATATCACCTCACCTTCTAATTACTTTTTATAGACAATTATAAAATACGGACGATGAGTAAACATAATAAAGGAACTATAAAGGAACAAAAACCATCGTAAAAAAGATTTGTTATGGACCCACACGTGAATCCGACAAGCTGTACGAATTTGAGCAAAGTTCCACCGCTCGTAAAATATAAAACAGTTGGATATTTCGCGACAAGGAGCCTTAAGATAACTCTTTAAGAGAACATTCCGGTACAGTAAATGGCTTTTGTGGTCAGCTTATTCTCGAGACGAAAACTTCTACGAAGTTCACCGCGAGCTTCTTCCGTCTTCCACTTACGAGAAACTCGCGGGTACACCGCCCCGACGAAAAACTGAACAGGATGCATTATTGAAAGCCCTGCGCACCTGCCGCGTTACACGCGGCAGCTCTTCCTTTTTCCAGCGTACGTATTAATTTTATTATTTTCGAAAGGAACGCGACACCAAGTACATAGTCACGTTGATCCCGGGAATAGCAGTCCAGACGAGGTACGTATTCGGAAATATGAGGGAAGAGGTAAAAATGTCACGAAACTCATAAAACGATGGCTTTCAAGGAAACTCGAGAACACTTCATGGCCCGCGACTAAAATCTCCACAGTATACTGTTCTGGAATATTTCGTGGCCGACGAAACATCCCCGAACAAGCGAGCTTAAGGGAAGATCCTGGTACCTTAAGTGGCTTTAATGGTCAGTGTCCATTGAGACGAAAATTTCGGGGAAGTTTGTCTGGAAGTTCAGCAGAGGCGAGCGTGGAAGATACGCGGCCATCGCTACCGCCTGAGTGCCAGGTATCACTTAGGACACAAGAGTAACCCTGAAGAACATGTTTGCCTGCTGCTGCGTCGTCGTCAGTACCGAATACCCTCTGGTGTCCAAGTTGAAGCATCGTTCGATGTTACGGAGCCGCAGAGACGCGTCACGATTTGCAATATTAGGACCGAAAGGAAGTTGCCATTCGAGAAGCGAGAGCAGTTCTATCATTTGAATTCCGTGAGAAAGAAATGGATGATGCATAATGTAGAAAAATGTGAATTAGCAGGGGGTGCGATGTATAATGGCTGTTTATTCTATATTTCCCTCCGTTACACAGAAAAATGGAAACAACGATGCAAATAAAGAAATATGCGAAACGTAGATGAAGTCTCCAATTTCATTGATTCGACTTGTTAATAGCAGGTTTGAACGATATAATATGACTACGTTGTTAATAAATTGTAATACGTAGTTTGAATTTATTTATTATACTATTCATAAATTCAATCGGTGCCACCGATTAGCTGGACTATTAGAAACCGGAATAATCAAGGTACTAATTACATACAAAAAACGATTATTGGTTCCAAACATTTTCTCCTGTCCTGTATTTCAATAAATAAAACGAGGTTGACAGTAATGTATGGATGCATGTATCTTTCTGTTCTTTTCAAATAAAAAAAAATAATTTTTTAAATTATCAAACCGGTCTATAGTCAAGCCGGACTACGCGAGGTATTGGCGTATTCTCTTTCGGGCGAGATCAACCATTGAATTTCGTAAAATCGTTTTATTACAGTTGCAAAGCGAGGTTCACCTAGCAGTGCAAATATATACATATAGTTGGACCGGAATTTGTTAACTGATAATGCAAATAGAAAACCGCTTGAAACAAAATTTTCGTCCGGCGAACGGAAATAACTCGTTAACAATTTGTTGCAATACAATGAAATTTCGCGAATGTTTAAACCCCGCTTCGTCCGTTTAGTTTGAAAGCAATAGCAGTCAAACAATCACTTGATTCAATATTGAATATCATAACGAGATCAAACTAATTTCCCCGTTTAATTAGTATCAATCTGAACCAACTGGGACGCGTGCTGCACGAAAATGTTTCAATATTTTACCAACGAAGGTAATAATCTAACCTAAACCGACGCTGTTACACAAGTTCGAGATTGGTGGGCGTTAATCATGAGGCTGCTAAGTTGTTTAAACAATAAACCTTATCGACCGCAAAGGGTCCTCGGTGTTTCGAAACTGTCCTTGTTGGAGTTTCTGCGATTTCGCAATCCCGATCTGAACGAAGATCAAATATTGTTGAAGATGAAAGAACAGGGGAAGGATCCACAGGAAATTCTTGCCGAGCATCAAGAGCAGATTGCTTTCGAGCAAAATCTGGCGGCGGTTCTCAGGAAACTCGACATCAGTTTCCGTATCACGAAAAGGTAGTGAAAGGGTTATTACGTAATAAACTTTAATGCCAGAAGGAACAGCTGCACTGTGTATAAAAAACAAAAGGAGTATAAGGTGCCGCGTACTTTAAAAATCTGCACGCCCCTTGTTCCTTTTCTTTACATTTTCCTGACGCTGTGCTGGCAGCTGTCGATAATTAAATGATTGCCAACTATTAATGTACAATACAATCATCGTTCTGTACTACCCAATTGAGAAAAGATAAAGTATTCGTCAGTGCTGACAGATAAGAATAGACGAATTACATTTTCTTCCTCTCTTCTCTCCTACATCCCTTTAATACTAATTCAAATACTATTTACTTCTAAATTATTTCTCAATTTTAACGCGCCCCGTTCTTTTGTTATCGCGGTTAATTATTACTTTCTGCCATGATGAACTCTCGTCAGGTCATATTCGTATTTTATTGCACAGGATTACAAACGCGACAAAATGCGTGAAGTGGGCGGACTTGGTGATCCCGATCGGCGGAGACGGAACGTTTTCGTTAGCGTCGAAATTAATTAGGGACAATACCAAGCCCGTGTTCGGAATCAATCCAAACGTCACTAATAAAGAAAACATCTTTCCGCTACCGTCGAAGTACGTGGCCGATATCGAGAGTATATTTGAAAAGCTTCTTACAGGCCAGTACACGTATTTGATGCGTAGTCGCATACGAACAGTAATGAATGGAGAAGGACTTTACACGCAACCTTTTCATATACACGAGAAAGGTCGTACACAGGGAGAGAGAAGAATCGAGTGAGTAGATGTATCATGGAAGACTTCGGCCTCTCTGATCTAGCCTATTTCTATACTGCCTGAAATCGGTATGTTCATTTTTATTCATTGCATCGCCTATGCTGTAACTGCAAGGAAAGTTTCTTTGGCAATTTACTTTTATCCAGTCTCGACGCTTACTTTCGTTCTGAATATATTCTGCAGTCTCGCGATATTCATCTACCTTCATCCAGTTTCTCCAAACAATTTTTATGCGCTTATGTAATACTTCAAAAGTCGATGTAATATTCGCTGCAAGGAATATAGAAACGGAAGGAAAACTAATTTTATGTAGAATTTACATTTTAAAAGAATGCGTCCAGATTATTTAGTTTTGTTTGCCCGGTACAATAAATATACAGTATATCCTGTGCACCGAGTTTGTGAAACCATGATCATTTTTTATTCCAATGAAAATTTGTTTCCACCATACAAAAACGTTACCAAGCACGCGGTGCCAAAACTCAGAGCACAATGCAGACACGTTTTCTCTTGACTTTGTAATAAAATTACGAAACTACAATGCAATTTTCAGTATACAGTAGATTCAAGGAACAGTTTTATTTTATTATCTCCATGAATTCATTATTTACACCATAATTTCAGTTTATCTTTCGACTTTTATCGTAAAGTTATTTCGGTGGTTCCCGGTCCGAAATTACGTTTGGAAAAAGGACAAAATGCTCGCAACAAAACTGTTTGTCCCTTGAAGCGACACGGTTAACAGGGTTGTTCCTCCGAGCAATCTATTCTCTCAAGTTTTAAGTAAGCCGTACGTATCGCCGATTCTACGTTTTCATAAAGGCCGTAATGTGTCTTCATTTCACGGCTGCCCCTCGTAGACAAGTAGTTTCGAGTTATAACCTTCTATAGGCCAAAACTTCGGCAGTTATAACTTGTAAATTACAATAACAGTGTAGTTACGGCTCACGCGAAGAAGTCGCAATTTCTTAATTCCGTATAACGAGATTTTTACGGCAACCCATAATTTGCGGAAAGGATACAAGGCAATGAATAAAATCTATCGCATTTATGGACACTGTCTGTGAAGCGCCTATAGACTTTGATGAATAACTTTATGATCGATCTTGAATTTATTCAATGGACCACGCAAAGAAATGTGAACAAATCAAAACATATGGACCGTTTATTTTGACAGCGGTGTAAGTCCTTTTTTTTTTAATTGAAATATCACATAATTTGAGCTTAATTTAGAGCCAACTTCTTATTTATAACTAGTATATAAAACAACAAAAACTGGACTTGCATCACTTTCAAAATAAACGATCCATACAGGGTGGCCTCAAAAATGAAGCTGCAATCCACATTGTGATCAAGGAAAAAGTTGTTTAGATACACCCCAGCTACGATCCATTTCCCGTTGTTCCCTGAGTTAGCGGCCATCTTGTATATTAACTTTGCCCCCTATTCAACACCGAAGTGTTCAATATTAATGCAGCCTTGTTTCCTGCGTAGCTTCGCTTTCTAAATACATTAAGTGTTCGTCACTGACGAACATTACTTATTAATCCTCGGCAAAAATTGTTCCCTCTCCTCTTCGTTTATTCTTCATTAAATATTATTGAAACTAAGTAAACCGATTTCTACGAGCGAATTACCCTGTTCGCTCTTCGTATTCTTGCTCGCCCGCGGGAAGCCCTTCCCTCTTCACCTTCTTGCCGGGAGCAAATAGAGCAAGGAAAGAATGCAAACACCTTTAAACATTGATCAATCCCATTAAATCCATTAATTAAGATTGGTGGATTTCGCAGAGCTCTTATCAAAACCACGCAGAGGAAAATAGCGGACGCTCTTCAACCTCGACAGAGAATTTTACCTTGGCTAGCGCTGAACGAAGTTAGTCCAACTTCCACCTATTTGTAATAATACATGCCTTTAACTATTTAAGGTCCATAGTCGGACGGATTGTATTTATTTAAATCCCGTGTATATCTTCCAACGCGGTGACCAGGTATTTATGGGAGAATTTTTAGCAGCCAGACCGGTAACATTGATCATACAATTCGACGATAAAGAAACGTACCGTGTTCGATGCTCGGGTGTATGCGTTTGCACAGGATCGGGTTCGCGAACTTGGTACAAATCTATGAACGTTCAATGCCGCGAGACTGTTCAAAACATCGTGGAAATAGCCACGGGCAAGAAATTAAGCCCTGAGGAAGCTAACGAATTATTGAACAAATACCACCAAGCTCTCCAATATCCAGCAGGTAACTAAATCGCGAAACGTTATTAACTGTAATCGGAAAAGCGGAAGGCGGGTTGAAAATTCCCGACTGATCCGTCGGGAATCTGGGCAAAGTAATTGGAGCCGCGGTGAAACGAGAAAATCGAAGTGAAAGAAACGGCAACGGGGATTCGTATTTCGTGTTACCTCCTTAAAGGGCCGACGATTCTGCTTCAAATATTTTGCAGGGAATTTAAGAATGACGTATGCGATCCGCGAAATGGTTCATACCATACGTTGCACGAGGAAGACATGTTGCCCAGAAAAACGAATGTGCAACGCGCTTACCGTGCGATCTTGTGGATTCGACGCTGGTCTTGTAATAGACGGGAGCATTTCTTTGCCGTTCAACGACGGCACCCTTGCGACTTTTGATATCAAGCCTGAATATTCCTTAAAACATATCATTCTAAATTAATGCTTGAAACAGCTTGTGGGAAAGGTAACCAATTTTTAGAAAGAATTACTGTATTCATATAGGAACGTCGGTATTTGCAAAGAGAAATACAGATATGTATGTAACAATAAAGCATGAAAAAGGATTTCGTACTGATATACAGTCGCTTTGGAAAGTAATTTAACGATTGGAATTTTTGTACGAATGAAAACGATATATGCATATGTTTGTAACTTATTTTTGTATGTACTTATACTATAAAGAATGCATTGAAACATATAAACATACATTATAATAATAATATATACATTATAAGTATTATTATGCATTCAAACTGTTGGTAGGAGTGTTAACTTACTTTTCGAGTTGACTGAATGATTTTGGCGTAACCCGAATTTCAATTCCAGTTTCAATTTCATTGTCTCTATATTGAAAATCAATATTGAAAGATCAGTACTTGAATTTTTAAATGTTTAAATACAACTCTGTCTTCATCTATGTATTTAGGTTTGGATTTGGGGTTCGAGTTATTTGTTATTATTAACTAGCCTTGGTTTTCAAACACGAAGATCGAGGCACTACGCGCACATCAATGGCGATCAATCAATGTGAGATTTTTAACTTTCACAATGGAAAAACGAATGAAATTTTTCTCCTCGCCCGTTCTTCTGGTTGGGACTTCAATGTGACCTACCGATTTATTTCTTTCTAATAGCAGAGCGAAATAATTAAGAACTGCGCACATTTGTTCTGTGAATCTAAGTAGCGCAAATCCAAAGGGTACGGGTTGCCGGTTATTTCTGTGTAAGGGCTGCTTCTTTTTCTCAACATCCAAGAGGGTGAAATGCCTTTTGCTGTTCCGTTTTCCGTTTCCTTGCAAGGAGAGCAACCACGTCCAGACTTCCGTGAACCCTGTAATTTCGGTTTCGGCTGAACCGCAGACACCCCGACCTTCGAGGCCAGGTGTTCATACCGGCTGCTCGTGTACGAATAAACGTGGAGGGACACTCACACAGTCTATCAGTTACACGGGGTGGTTTACTTGCTGCATTGACCGAATTCATGTTTTCTGGTTTCGATTTGTGGCCTGACACTATGGTACGTACCTTGTTGTTTAACTGTATTTGTAACTTACATGTCTCCCAGACAAACTTTTCCGGTATATTTGACTTTTACACGTTTACATGGAAGGGTATCGCGATAAAAATAGAAAGTAAGGCGAGACAATTGATGATAGTTGAAAAAATCTTACAAAAATCCGTTTTGTCTTTACCTTGCAATTAGTGACTGTTGAAGTGGAAAGTTGTGTTATATCGGATGAGTTTCATATTTTGTCTATTTACTTCAAACTGGATGAATACTGCTTTAATTTTCCAGGAGCGTTATATTGGACGCAATTAGGAAGAATGAAAGCGAAATTTGTGAACTAACGACACAAACTCTATATACATATATATGCCTATATATGTATATAACTGTGTACGTACTCCTCCAGCTATGTGCACTGTTTTCGTACTCTTCCTAGAGCGCAAGTTGTGGGTACTCGAGACACCGAATACTAAGTAAAGTACTTACTGCCGACATTTTCGGGGCAGCACGTAAAGCAACCGTTGTAAAAGAGTTGAAATGGTGTAAAAGTCAGAGTTCATGCGTATGAAGGAATCGTGCTGAAAGCTTTATTGAAATTGGGCACACAAGAATGATTACTCTATAGCTTGCTAATAGGTTGCCCGCATTTCTGTTAAACTACAGAAACAGTTTTCCAGTATTCACATTTAAAACATGTTCAATATAAATTCTATACCTGGTTGATTATAATTACTCTATAGCTCTGCTGGATAAGAACAAGTGTATTTATAATATACAATAACTTTACGTTCTACCAACGTGTAGCGCATTCAGAATTACTTCCAAATATTTAAAAATCAAAAACTTCTGCAATGCCTATTACAAAATTTCCTGAGGTTGAACGTTTCTGCACAGTTTCCGTTAACTTTATTGATCAAGGGAAAAATGAATGACCAAGAATCGCATGCAAAATGTTCGAGTTTGTACGAGGACTAATTAGAGTAAATTTAAAAAATTCGGGGCGGCGATCGTTAACTTATTAAAATAGGTTTCCCGATCGGACGTCTGAGAGACTAGAAACCAGTCTCATTAATCCCTACGAAGGACCCAATCTGTAAGAACAATGGAGATCCGCCCCAGACGGACTCATCGAGGACAAACAAATGTCGACCAAGAACAACGGACGACATCGTCCAACCCTTTGTACGTCGTAATTGAAGGTGGCTGTCTTCCCAGTAAAAGTTTTAGTTGCTTCCAACCCTATAAAGGTTTGGCTAAAGGGAAACAGTCCGCAGAATTCTGAAACCACGTTTTGGTAATGTACTCTTAGAAGAACATCGTTGTACAAACGTATTTTATGCTCATTTTGGTCGCTACTCGTATAGAATGTGGGCTCTTTTATAAAAAAATATTAATTATTCTAAACACAATGTTTTTACGATATATTCTTCCACAGGCATAATGTGTACACATATCTATTATAGAAAACGATATATTCAAAAATATTATAATTATATTGTACTTTAGAAGTTTTGCCGCACATTATTGCTGTATGGATGACATAATTCTAAATTGTCGGATACTGTATGTATACTGTTTTGTACATTTAATATGCTTGAAAAATGTACAAATACTTTAAGGGGTGTTATTAGACAGGGTTTGAAATGTTAGAACTAACTAAATCAGTACATTAGAAGTACATTAGGATACTCAGAAAAATAAATCATTTACTCGGAATTTTGAAATATGATTTTCCCGTAGTTTTATTAATTGAACCACCGATTGATTTAGTATGCATTGTTTGTTCAAGGGAAAATTGGAAATTATTTTAAAGTGCAATCATTGATCGACCTCTCTACGTTCCTGCGCCGCGTTAGTGAAGCAGTATCGTATCTCGAGCATTCCCAGAACTTTATGGAAACTCTAATAACTGAAACGGAATTTAATAAAGCACAGTACGAATGGCGTAATTGACATTTCGCATTCTATTTGCGTACGTCGCCTGAACATTCTGTCTGAACGAACTGTCTGAACCCTAACTGAAAATTCTATAGTTCTCTCTTCTTGCAAATTCTCACTTCCACCTTTACTTAATCTTCCATATTCTATATCCTCCTTGTGCCTTCACTTCTCTTCCAAGTCTCTTCCAAAGATGTACTTAGCTTACAATAAATGCTACCTGCGTCGAAAACTATAACGCTTGATAAAGTACACTATTTTTCATATTCTCATTATTAATGGTCAAAAGGCGGTCCACTTAATTAATTAATCGGGCACTGTTTGGAATCCCGTTGTATGTATTAACTTTTTATTTTTTACTGTGCGCATAAACGCATGCACATATCGTATATTAATTAGGGGAGCATAATTATTCGTGCTGCAACGCGTACAACGTAAATGTGCTGCTAAAATTTAACGCGACTCTATGTCGAATATTTTCGCACGAACTAAACCTAGTCTAGATTATTTTATAATTATGGACCACTATTACCATTGAACAGATTTCCAAATAACCGATATCAATATATTTAATACTAACTTAAATTTCTATCCACCGGTTAACCTTCCACCAAAACGATATGTACCTTCAAAGGTAAGTGGCCGGTGGCTGTTCGAAAGCATATAAATTCTTCAACGATAACCTCGGTGGTCATTTCCTCTTATCTGAAGATTTACTTCCTTTCCTTGCCGGACCGGTAACAGTGGTCCGCGAAATTTATTTGCGGATTCGTGGTGAAACGTTAATTCGAAAAGGTCGGAAGGGAGCTGGTGGATCGTTGAACGAGAGCCGGGTGTAATAAAACGAACGCACCGGGACGAGCAAGGGAAATGAGAATGACTGAGGAGGAGGGAAACTGGGAGAAAAGAGGGCAGTGCAGTGACGGAAACAAAGAATCGCGACGGGAGAAGGAAGAGAACGGTAAAAATGGAAAAAACCGAGGATTTGGTTAATGCCATTTTTCGGGGCAATGGAAAATTCTTCCCTCTTTAGCGTTTTAATCCACCCGCGTGCCTGTGTAATTTGATTCACGCTTGTCCCGCTTCTTCCTGCGAAAGCAGCCTCGACTTTGCACGATTTCGTGGCTACGGTAACCGGGCAGGAGGGGCAGGCGAGTGAAGCGAAATTGGAACCGTTCCTGTTAGCAAGAAACAAAAGCTAAATATACCTCGATACTTTTAAAACGGGCAATGCTCCCTTCGCAGCATGCGATCGAATAACGAAGCACAGTACTTTTTATTCCCATTTACTCACAATTACACATTGCCATTAAAGCTGTAAAACGTGTTAAAGCTTAATAATATAAAAGGAAGAGACAAAACGTAACCGAGGTTCGCATTCCAGGATCGGAGTAATCGGAAAAATGCGCGGTACACAGTCCGTAAGTCTCGTCATTTCGCGGATAAATTATCGAACAAGGGTCGCTCAGCGCCGACGGATTAACGGGGATGTCCCAGAAGGTAGCCGTTACGAGAGAGGGTAAAAGCACGAACGATTCGAGGTAAACGAAAGAGAGGCGAGGCTCATTTCCTTCTCACCGCGCCCAATGAATTTTGAGGGAAAATCGTGGCAGCGAACAAACCGGAGAACGACCAAAAGAGATCAATGATATCTGCCTCTCACTTCCCTCTTTGTGACTTGCCCCCGGATTCTCTCTTCCTCTGCTGCCATCTCCGTTCAACAATTCCATACCTCTCGTACCACCCGACGCGTTACATTTCTTCCTCGTCACGATCTTCTCTCGAACTGGTATCGCCCCTCCGATTTTCGAGCAGGCGAACTTCTGATTTTATCGACGCGACGCGACCCGACGCTCGGTCGGGCAGAAGGAACCCGAGATTATCGGGGAAATGAATTTGAAGTATTGCCATTTCACATTTCCACCTGTCTCCGGGCCGCGGCAATCCACCGGCGTTCTTTCTGCCTTTCCATTATCTTACCTTTCGTTTGCATCCACCGCTGCCCGTTCACCGATCGTGCCACCCGCCATCTTCCCTTTAAACTTTAAACGATCACCGTCTCTACATTTCGTTGTACTCGCTGTCTCCTTCTCGATTCTACACGTGTCCCCCTTGCACAGCCATTTGTATCTCGTTCTCCTCCATTTTATCTGCTCTTTTATCTACATTTCTTCAACGGGGGTTGCCACCCCCCTTCTCTCTTTTTCTCTGTTTCCCTTTCGCCCGCCCGGTGCTTCTTGCCTTTGTTTCTGTTTCCGCTCATGCAACCCTCCCGTTCACTCGAGCGTTTCTCTCGCTCGTTTCCTCTGCACAGGTACGCCATCGCCGCCCCTTTCCCTCTGCGTTGGAGGCTGGTCGCACCCCCGTGTCGTACTCCCGAGCGTTCGCGATCGATGCACCTGGCTGCATTTGCAAGTTCAGCGAGTGAACGGAATCGGCTCAGACGACAAATCGAACGGAATCGGAAATCACAATAAGACTGACAAAAGTAACGCGATTCTTCGATGGCAGACAGGGGCTGGGGGTGCCGATAGACCACTTTGTTTTGCTGTCTTATCGAAGCGACGCGACGGGGAATTCGATATAGCAGCGCGAACTATCGAGCAGCAGAAATCGATCGCGTCCACTGTCCCCGTATACTTTTTTCTTCGGGGGGAGCAAGTATCGGTCACTGAATTCGATATGGAATTGTGCTTGGACGTTTTTTGTGTCCCCGAGGGTGATCGATAATAGCGTGAATATGACATCTGTTTTTTTAATTGGCCATTGTTATCGGAATGGATATGCTGTTGGAGAATTGAGTGAAAACGACAGATGAAATAAATGAAAATATTTGCTCAAATCTGACAGAGATATTAAGAGTAAAAAATTAAACATCGTTTCGACCACCGATATTGTTTGAAATCATTTATTTTCAGGCGGAGACCGGCCGATGGCGGACGAATTTCCAATTAGTTTTCAAACAAGAGTAATTCTGCTGCTGTCGTCTCTGTTGCTGAAAAACAATTTTAAAATATATTCTGTTCGTTCTGGTTATCATTCAATTCATTTTTAAGTGAACGAAGTTTGAATGTTCTAGTCACGGTGTTGATGTAAGATATTTGAAACGGAAAGAAAAGCATTTGTAGGCTAAAAATAGATGAATTAATTTTATCTGTGAAAGTTAAAACTTTCACTCGGCAGCGATTTATATGCTAACACTTTTATTAATGCCGTATACCTCTAAAAGTAAATACTTTCGAGCTGTCAATCATTATTTAGAATCGGTACACCAACCAAGCTCCGAATTATCCAGTTAATTATCAAAGTAGAAGGAGAAGACAGCTGGGACGTACTCGAACGTAGTAATAATGAAAACATCGATAACATAATAATGAAGAAATCAATTTATAAGCGGCTATACGATGCCCATGGAGCTCGAGTCAGCTTTCCTTCTGAAATAACTTGATTCATTTTAGACTTGCCTATCAAAAGTTCTTGCAGCTCCACGAGCTCGCAATAATATTATCAGTCAGTTAAGTCACCTTGCATTCCGTGGGGAAAATTTCCATTAAAAGATTTCAAAGGATAAGAACATAAAAGAGACCCTGCCTCTTGAAGAGCACGGGAGGAAGGAAAGATCGTTAAATTATTGCAAAATATATTTGTTCGGCCTTTGACGACGCGACTTTTGTTCCATTCGACCCGTTTACGTATAAAGAACAAATGAAAGGACTACAACAGTCCACGCTATCGATTGCAAGTGCTAAACGGGGTAAAGTTAATTAACATCCGATTGGCCGAGGGGATTGTGAAAATTCGAAGCCGCAGCACAGCTTTATTTCCTGTGGAAATAAATATGTCGAGGCTCAAGCAATTCTGTAGTAATATTAAATGAATAAAGATCTTATTCGACGACATTTTCAGAGTGTCCGTTGCGATTGTTTCTAATAAACCTCGCAGAAACTATGTATATTATCAGTATTTTCGTCAAAAAGGCTTCTTGCCATTTTCACGTTTCTACGAATAAATTATCGTATTTTTATAATCTTCCGTGTATCTTGAATAAAATCAAGGGGTCCAGATGGACTTTCTGCTACTTCCTTTTCCTTCCATGATCTATGCACACAAAAACGATCCCGAAACTTAGGGGTACATTTTTGCGCCCCGTAACAACACGTCCCGCAAGAACAATAGCACCATAAACGCCCTTAGTTCGCGGGCAAATTCGATCCACAAAATTCCTCGTTGAACTCTGCCGCGACAGCAAAGTGGCAATTTCTCAGAACCGGTGCAACATCCATTTCGACACCCTACATAAATATTATATTCGCCGGTAATACCGGCTGCTATAAAACTCGGCATTAATCACCGAACAAGAAATACCATCCTATGACCGGCGTAGACACAAAACGACCAGTTATCCGACCGGGCTTTCTCCGTTTCGAAGCCTGCGGCTGTTCCCGCAGCCCCCGTAAATCCCGAGACGCAAGGGGAACGAGAAGAAGAAAGGAGGTAAAAAGAAGAGGAAGAAAAAACGAGGTACGCGAAACCGGTAAAAGATAGACAGCCAGAGAACACATAAACGCGTGGTCAACGATAAAGGGTGAGACTGATAAGGCAGAGAAGTGGTTGATCGGAGAGGAAAAAGCGTGGAAAGTGCACAGGTACCTGCAGTTCGTCGGTTGAAAAGAAAGAAGCAGGACGAGTCGAAGGTGGCGGGCGTGGTTTAAGGGAGAACGAAGGAAGCGTGGTCCTGCGAGAGAGAATGGAGAACCGTAGGAACAGGAAGACGAGAAACTGGTGCGAAGAATAAAATTTCAGACGAGAGCCGGCACGATAAAGGGAGAAAGAGAGACCGCACCCATGGACCTCGGTTTTAAGACGTCCCCGGTGGTGAAATAAATTGGCGTCGGCGTGTTTACACGTCAGGGACACGCTAGGTAAAATTCGCCGTGTGCAGTTGTAGCACGCCGGACCAGAAAAGGTGGACGGTGTGCTGGAAGAAAGGGTTAGGTACTGGTAGACGTGAAACGGCGGTGGGAACTGGGCCCGAATCGGGTTGAGTTGTGTTTAATTAATGACTGGACTAATTAAAAGCCTAAAGAAAAATACAGCCGCGCCTAGACCAGTCGGCCCACCTAAGAGGCCTCTAAAATACTTGTTCCGAGCTGATTCATAGAGAGCAAATCGCAGGTGGTAATTGAAGGAAACGGTCGCTTGGCTAATAACTTTCTTGCATCGTCGCCTTTTCACGACACTGTTTTACACCTTTGAATAGAGGATCATGTATTTCTAACAGCTTAAAATGTATTGACTGCAGGATATTTATTGTTACTGTAAGTGCATTAAATAATAAACATGTTTAAATACGTACAAATGATTGTAGTGTCAACGCGGATACACGATTTCGTTTCGTTGATACAAAAGAACATGTTGACTTATTATTTACACGAAACACTTCTCACTGCAATTTCTGAAGCGTGGTCAACACATCTCCAAGCACATTTCTGGTTACATTATAGGTAGTGCTGACTAAACTGCCGATCCTATGAGAAATGCCTTCTGTTAGTTTGCTGAAAGTCTGTGAAATAAATCGTTTGGCTTTATAAGAACACCTTCGACATCATCCAAGCGTTCTCTATCAATCTACGATCTCAACACCCAATCGACAATGTATCGATTTTATTATGTAACAAATCACCGGGTGGCACAATACGTCAATATGCACGCTTACTTCTTTTCTACAGAGGAAGAGGGATCCTTTAACCCAGTGACACCGACGACTTCGAGTATGTCAAAAACCGACCAAATAGCAAGCAAACCGAAAAATATTTTCATTTCGTTCTGCATACTAGACCACTTTCCACTATGTGCTTCGGTGGCATAAGAAATGTGACCATGTTAAGACAGTCCTGCTTGTTTAACATTCAAAATTTCATTTCAATGCTTTTTCGCAAATTATTCGAGGCAAAAAGTCGACGTAAAAATTGAATGCAAACATTGACATTACTTTGTTTTAAAATATAAACACACGCTGGTCATTTGTCTCTTTTACGATCAGGTTAGCGCACACGTATATCCGTGGTTTCAGCCATTTTTTGCCTGTCGAACGACTCTATAGGTCGAGCTCTTTTCCTATTTCAATCGTTACAACGTTTGACCGATTGCATGAACAGTTGTTCACAATTTTAATATGTGCAAACTGAATTTGATAAAAAGGGACGGCTTTTATTAGCAGTATTCGCGACTACCAATTGTATCGATCAGTTCAACGATACCTTTAGTAACACGCTGGTAAGCCCGTTCAGAAATGGACAAACGTGCGTCACCCATACACGTATGAATGTGCAAACATCAGTTTCGACAAACATATGCACATCGTCCGATGCTCCACTATGAATACGAATCCGCTGATGTTCAACATTAACGATGGCAAACGCGCTAATTAAATAATTAATTGTTATCATATTAGACGTACTATAGTAATTGGCATATCGTCCCATAGAATGCTGCAACGGTTTCATGCGAGCTCGATTTAATTTACATTTGTATTCTCTCGGGTTGCCACAGTGTATTCAAAATATTCTGGATGCCTCTACGAATGATTTTTGCAAGCTCTACGATATTATGATCATAAATATGCATTTACTAATATACAAAATGTTTATAGTAAAATGTGTGTTCTGTGCTACAAGCAATACTGAAAGCAATCATCGGTGATAAATTGTTTGAACGATTAAATTGCTGTGAGATAATTAAAATGTATATTTACATGATCGAACATCTTGACATAAGAATTTTACGACTCTACAATTTCATGCTATTATTGTTAATAATAATTAATATGCATGATTCGATAATATTTGAATCACTTTTTATCAAATATTCCAGATGGTGTTTTTAGGATGAAAACATCAACCGTGAAATATTATTCAGGTAAATATGGAAATATAATCCTCTGTATAACTGTTATTGAATTTCCTTCTTGGAATTCCAGCGTATTCTCTAGGGTAAACTGATTAAAAAATATATCAAAGGTAAACACATTTCGCAGTTTAATTTATCCACGGCGGGGGTGGAGAACTCGGCGGTCTCGGAAAACGAAAGTCAACGTGGATTACGATACAGAACGCCGTCGCAAATAATCTACTCGGAAATTCCTGCGGGAAATACAATACATTCGAAAGCCGAACGAAAAAAGTTCACGTCGCGGTGAGCTCGCGTCATAAATAACGGGGTTGCGATATAAATAACGAGCCGTTGCTAATTTAGATCGCCGGTTGGATATAGCCAATATCAGAGGTGTTCGTTTCAAAGCCAGGCAGAACATTTCACCGGGAATTGGCACACTTTGTCGTTGAACGTGCAGGATTTTTTCATGAATCATCCAAACAACTTTGTACCTCTGTATTATTGCGATTTTATTGGGCAACGTTTAGTCAAACACACTGACTGATCCATTTTTCGTTGATGTTAGGGTACTCTGTTGTTTTCTAGCTTTCCAATAGTATAATGTCGTTTGAATCGATAGTCTCAGTGCCGTTCTGCGTGTATCGAAAGATGCAAAGCAGGGAAGGCATTTGGATCTGATTTGGAATATTCTAAACCCCACCCCCCTTTCCCTTTAAACCTTTCCTTTCTGATTATTACTTATTTATTACTTTAAAAAGTTATATTCGTTATACAAAATTGAACTCTTTTCAATGAGATAAAAAGAATGTTTAAACATGATATCATGATGCTTCCGGTCGGATCAAGGAGAATGATGAAAAAGAACGTATCGTACATCATTTAAAAATATTGTACTCTTCGTAAAATTGTTTGCTGTTAATATCTAGTAAGAAGGCGACAGAAACTTTTGGGACAACCTAATATTTCAAACGCCGTGTGAAATGGAGTACATACATAGCTGGTATTATCTGTGAATCAGTACCCGCAATACTATAAAAAATTAGCAATCGTACTTTAAACCCGTGAAATAATAAAAAGTGTCACTGCCGAAAGTAGGATGTTTTTATTAAACAATGCCTTTCTTTGCTCATTGTCGATTTACATTTCATAAGATTCATTACATCATGCGAAGTGTCGCATTTTCCGAGTCACCTTGTACAGTACCAACAACAGGAAGTATGACTCGTACGAGATCAAGACTAAAAATTATTCACAGATGAATATAATTTATAATGATTCACTACTATTAATTACTATTGAGTACGCTTTGTGCTTGAGGATGCTGAATGGTGGACGCTAGTCAATTTGATGGACGGAGTATTTATTGTGTAATACATGGCTGTGATGAAAGTCAGTTTTGTGAGAAAAATGTACATATCCCTGTATAACAATGACGACGAAACATTTCCAGCTGCCATTTGTAGAAATCAATGTTTCCTGACAGAGGTCAATATTGAACACAATACCTGTCAGTTTATCACAACTTATTAATTCTCGACTGGTGATCGTGTGCTTAACAATATTTGCAACAAAAAGAAACGATTGTGCAGTTTACGTGCCGACGTAAGCATCGCGAATCCAATCTCGGAAATAACCACTAGAAGTGAATACCGTGTAAGAGTGGTAATCACATCTGTCGTCCTTGACTGGACTGACACTGACAACTCCGCGTAGATACCAGGTTCCTTCCATTTCGAAGCACAGACCCCCGCCACTATCTCCTTCGCAGAGGCTGGAACCTATTAATTGAACAGTTTATTGCAAAACGCTGTATCATTGACTTATTGTTGGATATTTCATCGAAATTTTCTAAGCATAGGGAATAATTTATTTTCAGATCATGTTGCCTTTAACACTAGAACTAGAAATAGAGATATATCTCTAAACTCATCTAAAACTCATCATAAATTGCTACAACGATACATATATTATTTATATATTAATAATTCTATAGCAAGCAATCTGAAACAAGTGATTTTGACCCCGTTGGTAGTTCTAGTGTTAAATGTTTGTGGCGCATTGCCTAAGCGAAGTAATTAAATTTCAATAGAAATGAAATTCCTCCGATGATATTATCGATTTGCTTACTACCAGAATTAATAGACAAGAAATACACATTTTTCTGCGTTGGTTGTATTCTACCTTCTTGGAACGTGAAAATGGTAAAATGTATTCTGTCATTTTAACTTCGATAGAAACTAAATTGGCGGCCCAAGTTGTGAACGTGGACTATTAAATCATTCAAATGTCAACAGTGAAAATTGGATAACATATATACTGGGTCTTGAAGAAGAAAATAAAAATGGCGCAACAGCGCAATGCATTACAAAACTTTCGCGCGTCAATAACAAAACGCCTGATACGCGTCTATTTACCATTCAATCGGCCAGCACAAAATTTATCAGACGTGATGTATCCTCGGAAATCATCGGGTACCGCATGCAAACACTGATCATACGGTACAAATGGCATATTAACCTCCTGCAGCGTTTCACTCGGTATGCCGCTAATCGTCTTGCCCCATCCAACGGACTGCAAACAAGCATTCAACGTTGAAAGTATGTATTCATGAGCCAGACGTGGCTATTAATCTCGTGACGGGGCAGAAAAATGAAACGCGGAATATTATAGAAACAAATTAATTGCTGAAATAGAACAATGTCGTGGCGGAACGGCTGTGCGAATTAATTGCGGAAATATAATTCAGCGTGACTTAATTAGTTAACTGTAACCAGCCGCGACGACGGAAAGGAACGTAAAAGGACCAGAAGTCCGACGGGAAAGAAACGTTGCAGGAACGCGACAGCTGAAATTAATCAGAGCAGGTACAACAGCGTATCTGGTCGTTCGCTAATTTTAATTAATAACCGAGACCTTACCTTCCCACTCTGGCCAATTTGTAGTTGCTTTCGTTCGTACGTGTTGTCCCAGTCTATGCAAATCGGTCGCACCAAAGCGGTCAACTCGAACGGTGTGATCAATTTCAATATGGCTATATCTTGAGCAAAATTCCCTCTTGCCCCTATGTACCGTTCCGGTACAGAGATCTCCGTCACTATCGATTTTTGCACGTAATTTTCTTCTGCATTCCAATCGCGATAGTGTTTGCCCGCGGCTACTGCGTACTCCGATTTGTCGTGCACTTTATTGTAGACCTCGTCGTAAAAACAGTGGGCGGCTATCGAAATAACGTTTGCTTTGAACTTGTAACGTTACGTATGGGATTGGTGATGTTGTATCTCTGAGGGTGTATTTGATGATTGTCATGATTGTTATGTTTGTATTGCAAATGGATTAATTTCATCTTCACGCAGACAACGTTACACCACCGGTGAAAAATTTCAACGATTTGTCCAATGTTAATAATATTGCCTCTCTTGCTGTCCAATTGTTAATTCGAAATTATTGTTATGGGAATAGTAAACATATGCATATTATTCATTCGCTGTGGTATGATATATGTACTTTTAGCACGGGCAAGTGTCTAAAGTTTTATCTCAAAGATGTCATTTATTCGAAAAATTAATGCAATCTTCAGATGGTTACTAAAGATGTTTGTTTATCGTTCGTAAATTGTCCGGTAAAAATGAAGTGAAAGTAATTCTGATCAAAAAGAGACGTCACAGGAATGCCAAGCTTAACGTTAAATGAACTGAACACTTTCAAAGTCTAAGCAATAAACACTAGCAGCTTCCACCTAATAAAGAATGGCGGTTCATTCAGCAATCAGGAAATGTATTGTTCGTTTATCGTTTCTAAAAATCGTCTTAATGTTCTTGAAACGTTCACTGTATCAACTGAGTGAAAAAGAAGTTGAATTAATGGGCAAACGAATTATAAAATGCAACCGCCAAGCGAGCTCGCGTGACTCCAAAGAAAAATGATTTGCCTCAAACGAAATTACCTGATACGACTAGATTGTTGCTTATAAGAGTTCCTCCGCAAATTTGCTCGTACTTGTTTCCGGCTTCCTTGTTGTAAATACCAACATGCCATGGAAATACTCCGAGCTTAGCCTCGAATCCGTTCACGACCAACGTATTACCTTGAGAAATTGGTATTCCACACTCTGACGAAGCATAATGGATTAAATTAGAAACCGAATATATTATAAACAGCACATAAACTAATCACATTTAAGAAGAAAGAGAAGTTCAATCCCGAAATGCGTATTTACATCTTGTCTAAGACATCCCTTGCATTACAATAGCATAAAAGTGTGCAATACTTTTTCTTGCAATTATCGAACAGTGCTAAGATTGGTAAAAAAAGAATTTCTTAAAATAGGGACCGTTAAAAAAATTCGGGATATTTTACTTTTTAAAGAAAGTTATTAGATTTAGCCGGTATATGATTTTGTTAAAGGTGAATGAAATAAATATATATCGGTCGCTTCTAATTTCGTAAGTATATGAAATTCATTGGTTCTTTTTTTTTAAACTTTTATTCAAGATGTTAAATCGGATTGTCGAAACTAACAAGGTACGCAAAATTATCATTACCTGGAAGACAACGGAAGAGACGACGGTTCCATAATCCATCTTCGAGACAAGTGACTGTACGATACGCTGGATCATTCGTCACGGGCAATTTGTAGGACGGTTTGCACGACAGAGTCGCCACTGTGCCCGGCTTAATTCGATCGGTGCAAGACACTTCGTTTCCTTGGTATGAGCATAAAATATTCACCGTGGTGCTGGTTAATGAAGAACACATTCCTGTTGTAGGGAAATTTTAAACACAGTAAGGAATCACTGAAGCACTCATCTGTAGATGAATAATAAATATATAATTATCGTTAAACAAATATTGAATACTGTAAAGTCAATTAATATCTTATGAATCGATTTCTGCCTTAAAATTGATTTGAAACGCAATCTGCTGAATATTTCATTAAACTGCTATTGTTTTAATTGCTAAAAGCTTCATTACTCGAATCAATATCAAATTCTCTTTAAATACGCATATTATATGTATGTAGGAAATTGCGGGCGCAAAAATTTCAATAAAGTGCGAATGACCCGCAATCTAAATAATTAGTAATTAATCAATTGATTAGTGGGATATTGGCGAATTGTATAAATTTAGTCGTGCTCAAATATTAATCTAGATAAACCAAATGAATATTCGTAAATACGGAATAAATTTTCTGAAATTTAATTGCTATTATTCATTCAAATTATTCCTACACGAGGAGGAGAGTCAGTAAATCTCTATAATTGAAACTCCCCTGTATTATGACACACTTTGCGAAATAAAGCCCACCATACTTTAATAAAATCCAGTTTTATGCACACCTGTGCAGTAACTTAACCACCTACTCCATCAATAAAAGCTTAATCGGGGTTCAACTTTAAAATTCCACCAGGTGCCCTGTCATTAAGACTTTTATGTTCGCGTATTAAAAAAGCCACTACTCTTTTCCAATCAGTTTGACTACTTTCCACTGCTTTCAAATTTTAGTAACATAGTATAAAGTTTACTAACAATCAGCTATCGAATCACTCCACATATTACACACTTTTAATTAGCACTCCCATAAGTTTCGATCAATACCGGTGCCCCTTAACATTCGCAGACGCTTGAGTACATTAACACTGTACATTCATTACCACTGATCGGGTAATAACGTCTGATCGTTGCTCAGCTAATATATTATGCATATCTATGAAATAACAAAATATCGTAATCAACGGTAAGCAGCAGTAGAAGTCGGATACCTCAATAATTATTCCAAAAGCAATAATTCGTCAATTTGTTCCTACAATATTCAACTCCGGTTTAATTAATAACATTCTACTGTTAAACAATTCCACTATTATGGCAAAATACGTTGTCAAATGAACTTACTGAGGCATGTGGGCATGTTGTACCATTGGTCGTTGATGCAAACGGGTACGGAGCTTCCGTTCAAAATGTAATTCTGTCGACAGGTGTAAGTCAGAATGCTGTTTCTGGGAACTTTATCCCCGGGACGCTTGGAGCAAGGTTTACCGCAACCACCCAGCTCGTAACTTCCACCTTCAGGTTGTTCGGGAAGGGCGCAGCCGGGTTCGTTTTCCGGTTTTCTGCGATGTCCGGCAGGAATAATTAACGGCGTCGTAATTAAACGCGTGCAAATAAGAGAATAATTGAATTCATTACGGCCACGGCTATTTTCTTAGCCGTTCCACGGTTAAGTTTCATGCAAGTCTGTTGCATTCTCGACAGTCGAAATGCTCGACAATTTCGTGAAATGCTTCACATTCTTTCTTTGATATATTTCTTATTTGCAATGTGTTCTATTTTATTTGATTTTTCTTTTCTGTTAGTGTAAACTGACTTACGTGGAACAGTTCTGCTCATCGCTTGAATCACGACAATCGAATTTACCGTCGCACCTTACTGTCACCGGTAAACACTCCTTGCTTCCACAACGGAACTCGTTTTTCCTGTTTAGCGAAATGACAACAAACGTTTATTACGTGTGTGAAGACGCTGCACGCAAGGTGCTTCTTTGATTCCAGAGTTTCGTCTGGTATGCAGCCAATAAAGCAAATGCGAAAATAGAAGAAAATTCAGAGATACAAGTTGCAGAAATTACAGTGTCGATTAACATGAAGCAAAGCGAACGATTATGAATCAGCCCAGAAACGTGCACCTATTTCCACAGTCAGTTTAGAGAACATATTGTCCTCACTGGATGCACAGTTTCAATTAGTAGTCTCAGTCTAGCACATTTGTCACTTTTAGTTAACTGAAATTTATTAGGGCATCAGGAGTTGTCGTATTTCATAACTGGATGCAGGACAGTGCTTCAATTGGTGAAAACACGTTTTCCAAACCGCAATACGCGCGCGACTATATGATATTGCACAGCATTTAATTGTTACACGTTTTGTCGTTTGTCCATTTACCGTTCGTTCTATACCTATATGTCATTTATTAAATCGATTCGTCTGTATTAAAAACGACAAACGGCTCATTTGCTGCGAAAATTACTTCAATAAAACCAATCGCGATAAATTTGTGGACGCTAATTAAATATTGATTCAGTATTAAAACGAATGTGTAGAAAGTGTTGAAAAGGGCAACAGCGGCTTTAACATTTTAATGCGTACACAATTACAAGCAAACGTAGGTAGTTCCAATATTTAACCGACTGATGATTTTAGTCATTGCTGTTATTTTTAAATCTGGTATCATATTTTACATTTTTCTTTTACACATATCGTACTTGTGTATCTTATAATTGCGATCATTAGATATGCTCGGGTAAACACGATAATGGTAATAAAGCAGACGTGTAATACGCAGACAACTTCTAGAAAACAACTATAATGCCTTTACGTTTACAACTGTATTTCATATGGAAAAATGCAGAAAAATGTCTGCCGAACAAATACACTGGATCATATGAAAATTTCATATCATGTATATTAAAAAGACATCTAATATATTACACGTGCCCAGTTATTATACTTCGATACTTGACCTTAAGATACTCAAACAAACGCTTACACAATTAGTCTTTCAACTATAAGACTCACGTACGCCTTGTAACAAATCTTGATGTTCATGCTCAAAGCTTTAAAGTTTAAACTATTAAATTGATAAGACAAGAAATTCTTTTCTTCCTCAAAACATTCTCTCTTATGAATACTATTAGTATCCATTGTAGTAATTGTATACATATCTTTAATTAAATATTCCCCATATTACCTTATCACCCTCCTTAACCCAGCTATTCAATCAACAGGGAAAACTTATCAGCTCACCTGCACCGAATTTCTTCAGGAGGTCGTAGACTCGTGACCTCCACATCATCGTGATCATCTGGTTTATCTTCTTCAGATGGTTTGCCACCTGGCTTTCCTCCTGGCTTTCCTCCTGGCTTTCCCCCAGGCTTGCCACTTGGTTTATCATCATCGTAATCGAAATCCGGCCTTCCTTGACCTTTACCAGGTTTATTCAAACCCGGTGGGCCACCGCCGCTTAATCCTGGTGGACCACCGCCTCCTAATCCAGGGGGACCTCCGCCACCTGGACCTCTTCGCTCGTCAAAACTCGGCTGTCCTCCATATTTATTATGGCCAGGGGGGCCATTATTTTTATTACGAGCCCACGGCGGATCTGCTCTCCTCCTTATTCGAGTATTGTCCTGATCTGCCACTAACGACATGGAAACGATTAGATCGAATAAATATCTGAATTTCATCGAGTAAATATTTCATCGAGTATGGTTTTGAAACGCAGACGATTTTGTCACACAGATTCTTTCGTCCACAGGACACGAGAGGATGCGTTGCAAGAACAGGAATGGTATTGGGTGATGAGACTGTTAAATTGAATATTGAACTTGTTAATTAGAATGAGGAAGTATTCATCTCGTATATTTGAGAAGGATAAGTTTATACAGAACTGGAAATTGCTTAATTCTATCTGGCCATATATATACATTCATCAACGAAAAAAATGTGGAAGCTGTTTTAAAAATAGATGGAGAAACTTGAATGTATTCCATGAAGCTCAAACTTTAACCAACAGAAATATTTTGCTATTCAAGTTGAACACGACAGTAACAGAATTATTACAAATAACGATATTTATCATATCTATCTGAGCTGAAACTGAAAGACTAACAATAAGATTGACTGGCTCTTGCCTGCTCATGCAGGTATCGCTGACGAACATCTTTATTCTAAAAAATTCTAAAAAATAAAGGTCAATACATTAACAATGCAGGAACCTTATTTGACTGGAAAAATTGCAGCTCTCTGCATTGAATAAACTCTTTTGTTAATAAGTTTTCGCTAGTAAAAATAGAAACCAATTTGCAAATAAAAAGAAATCTTCTCAGACTTTCACACTCCCTAAGAAACGAAATCACGCTTCTATATTGTACAATTGTTTCCGAACCACTTTCATGCTGATCACTCGGCACAGAAAACATGTTCCACATAGCCGCATTTTATAATTAGACCGCATGAGCTCCACTTTCAGAATCAAGGCTTTCCAAACAAATTCTGCACCGCATATTCATAGCTCCTACACAAAAGCAACCTCCACAGCCCGTGTATATCCCATGCACGCCATGCACACGTTCCTTTCCCAGTGGCTCGATGACAGACCGGCCATGGAAATCGAGCGTAATGCAAAGTACTCACGCGATGCCGATAAAACGATCATCAACGAAAAGGTCACAGAAAGTGCAACGTGCGCACTCATAACTACTCTAGCACTGCGGGACTATAGCGATCGTGGTTGACAGTCGTGAAATGAGTGTGCTGCTCTGTGACGATCGGAAGACTCACCTCGTCTCGCCACAGGAATACCGTCCAATGACAGGTGCGACTGGTTCCACGAGATCACGAAAAAGTCGCTGGAAGATAACGACAAACCGGTCGCCTGTACAAGGCACGATGGACAAAACGAAAAGATCGAACCGGGCTGAAAGATTTCCTTGAGCTGGAAATATCACGGTGGCCATGAACGCGTGAACTTGCCCGTAAAAATTCGATGGCAAGTGAGTTTGCGCGAGGAAGGGGAAAGGGCTTAAGGAAGACCTCCAGTTGAGATTTGTATTGCACACGTTGATAGTTATTGAAAGTATATTTGAGGAATTAAGTAAGTTACTTCGTTAAGAGTAATATTTCGTAATATGGTAATATGAAAATCCAACGGTGGAATAATATATGCACGTTTTCTGTGATCAGGTTTCATTATTCTTCGTAATATATTTCCATCGTTATTAAAGTATAATCGAATAACGTAATCGTATTATATGATAAAACACACAAAAGTGTAAACGAAATACAGTTTTATTCAAAACATTTTCATAAATTGCATCAGATAATGTCAGATGACTGCTGTTTTCAATATTATACCTACAACATATACTACATATACATATATATTGACATTATACAATACAAGGTGCTAATTGTAACAATTAGTATCTAGTAACAATTTTCGACGAAAAAACGTAAAATAGACATCCAAGAATATTGAACGACGTACAAAAATTACGAGATTAATCTCGGACACATCTTGCACAAGTAAGATACCATAACATGATTTATATCTTTTATGACCACAAATTTCATTTCGTTCCATCACGTCAACTTGTATTTGGATAATTGCTCTACACATTTATGTTATCGTACGTTCCTAATGCAATATAAATATTGTTCCAAACATATTCTTAGAAATGAAAAAATGTACAATGACTTCGCCAAATATTCTGTTTCAGTGTGTAACAACGTAACAATGATTGTTACGCTTGTCTACAACGGTAATCGATGTTCCAAAGAAGTTATTAGTTCCGAATAAAATTGTTCCGAGATGACACCGTGTTGGTTGCGCAATACTGATTGCTATTAAACGCCACGTAATTGTCTATGAGAATCCGTATCTCCGTTGCATCGTGTTATAAACCTGTAGATCTGTACATATTCGTAGATGTTCCATCGTTAACGACTTGCAGGATTCAACACAGTCACGACGATGATTGTCGTCGTTTAAAAATCATTTGAATGTTTCAACCTCTTTGGAAAAATACAAAGAAGCGACCGAATAGTGTGCACGGGTTCTTTGAAAATGATTGCAACGTTAGTAATTAACAGCGAACTGGCGGTTGTGATTTGATTTTCCGCGAAAATTCTGCGAGGAAAGAAGAATGGAACAACGCGTAACACCGTTTAGGAACGTTGCGCCGCCGGGAAAGCAAATAACATTTTTGTTCGGTATCAAATGGAACCAGAGTGGTGATTGCCAAGTTAACATCGCAATCTCGCCAGGTATTTAAAACGCGAATTGAATGCAGTCACGATGCAATTCGCGAAACAAAAGAGAATTGTATTTTGCGTGGGACCTCGACTAAAAAATCGCATGCAACCTCTGCATACGTTTTGACAGAGTACTCTCTGGTCAGATCTCACTTGGTATTTAGATTTAGCCGTGAGGTTAATTTAAAGAATGGATGTAACACTACAGAAACATGAGGCTAAGCATATATACAAGGTACCGGAAGGGTTGCGAGAATTGTGCACTGACATTTCGCGGGAAGTAAGTACGCGTGTCACTTTACGAGAACTTACAGCTGGCATAGTAATGATTACATGTTCTTATTAAATAGAGAAATACGATTTCTATTCATCATTTTGTTATGACTTTCGCGGGTTCTTGTCATTGAACATTCCTTTACGTTCTTAAATTAAAATTGAAAACATTTTTATCATATGCAAGTCCCCAACATATAAGTATTACTGAATCTCGCAATTATTATTATTTTCATTGCTGTTAGTATTCTACGAAGTCTGTCTTTCAGTATATTTAAATAGCCAATATACTCAAACATAAACTGAATCTCCAAAACGATAGTAATTTTGGTACGATTAGTCGAAACCAAGTAAAAACTTGCTCGTTTCCAATTCAATAGAGTTTACATAACATCGCATAATAAATGCATTATTCATTAATGCTAAAGGTATTTATACAATACTCTACCTAAATTATTTTCACGTATATCCAATAAAACGTTCAACTTCAATCCTTTACCCAACGATCTAATCGAAAATTTCGCCATAAATATTCATTAAATACAGGTTCTACGTTCACAACCTGCCAATATGTACGCCTTCATCGCCGAATACGTGGACACGCTTCTAATCACCCGGGAAAACACGAAAAGTACATACATACATACCTACCAACGATGGATTTGCTTTTCTTTTAATTCGAACCATTCCCTTCGTATCCTCTTTCCATTCTCGTCACGAATGCCTTTATCATTAAGCACATTCTATCATTTCAGTTGCGGTCAAAGTCGTAAATAACATTCTGCTTGGGAGCCAGGCCATTCTGTGCATACTTTATCGGACCGGTTTCACTTTGGAGCAAATTACCGTCGCGGCTCCGCGGATTCAAGTAAATTTTATTATCGCGTGCCTGCCCCTTGTCGAAGCAACCGCGATATCTTCGATCAACCCTCCTTTCCTCTGTATTTTTTACACCGTTCCCTATTTAATTCTTATCTGCAGAAAGCATTCCGCGAGTACCTGGACGCGGTTGACATGCGACCGATACAGATATGCGACGGTAAGGGAGGAATGAATGAATCGTGAAGCGAACTGGTAAACGTTAATATTTTAAATTGGCTATCTCAAAGCACGCTTCTATGTGTGCAAATAGTAACATGCTCTAGAAAACTAGATATACTGTGGCTTGTTGGTAACAGTGGCTCGTGTCGATAGAGAGCCAGCAATCCATTAGATTGAACGGTCTTTTATTAACCTTGGTAAAAGCGAGATGATTAATGCGAGTAAAAGGGCGTATATGTAAACGTAACGTAGAAAAGTAATTCAATAGCTGTGCTTGATTTATGAATTTCCTGTGAATAAATTAAATAACATGTGCCTTTCAGGAAGAGTCATGAATGTAAGAGTTTCTAAATAATGTTTTTCATTAAAGGAAGCACAACAGTGGCGCAACATTTCATTATTTTGCGTCTAATTGTGTTGAACACGGCATTAAGACATTAAACAGAGTCATTCAAAAATATTTGTAACGACAAAGTAGGCATAATTTTGCGATAATGAAACTAATGAATTTCTTTTTGGTCCACGCTAGTAGAGTATCAGTCAATGGCCATTGAAAATATAGTGACCAATGATTATGCTCAGAATGTCTCGTAATATTGCACATAATTCTGAAAATAATTCTGAAAAAATTACTGATTTCCATTGTAAATTTTGCATATCATTCCATTGATACAATGTACTATGTCGGAATTACGACGAAAAATGAATTTTTTGTGAATCGTCCAAAAAATAGACCAGACTTGCGAAGAAGGGTCTATGATATCGATACGAAAAATCCTGGAAACCACGGGGGCGTCATACGAGGATGCAGAACGTGCAGCAACAATAATACAAGTCGGTATTTAGAATGAAAGTATTCTCTGAACAACATTTTCGAGTTGAATTCATATCGAAATTAGGCCGCATTTCGTGGTCACTATGAACGAATGGCTTTAAACGAGGCTGAAGGGAAAGTTCAATGGCAAAGAGCAGTGTCAAACACCGTGGACATCTTAAAGAAGGCTGGGGCCACGCAATACGAAATTGCGAAGGCAGTGAGGCACATAAAAGTAATGTCCCTTATTTAGACAAATTATGAGTAGCAGTTATTAAAGGGAATGTAACTCGCAGTTCGCCTATCGCGGATATTATACAAGAAGAAACCAAAGGATTGACGCACGTAAGGAGAAATCAATGTAATTTTACATGAACGATGAGAATAGTTGCAAATAATGTCGGTATTTACAGCGGAAAGTGAAAAGGAAACAGTTGAAAGGGATGAACGTATACTGGAACCCGTTGAAGCGATACAGGCAGTCGCGTGGATGGAAATGATGTACAATGACTCTGGTTTAACGTTAGACAAAGCAAATGAAGCGGCTTCAATCATTCAAGTAACGATATGTATTCTTAACCCTTTACTGCCGGGGTGAAATCTCAGATACTCTGCTGATTCCGGTTTCCTTATTCTTTTCCATTCCATGAACAACTATTAGTGAATTGCTGATTGTTGTAGTCGCATGAATTTCACTATACCGACTTTTATTGCAATTTTTGTTTGTTTGAATTGTCGGCGAAAATTTGACGGACAATTGCTCATATTTCATTACACTTGTTTCCTATTGTACTTTGCACTGTACACAAGATTTAGCAAGATTTTGCATTATCCGTAAATTATAACAAGTTTCAAAAGGAGAGACAAGGATACACGCAGAATTTTATGCAATATTAAAATTAATTAATACTATACTACCTTTTTTGCAATAGTCATAGATAGGGTTGAGATAAAAGAAAGAAATTTTCATATGCATTTGCAATGGTAAACAGATTTTTGATTTAATTTTTGGACTGACTTTGTTGATTGCGTGTTGCAGACATGCACGAAAGTTCTAAACCTTTTCGTTACGTATTATTCTTCTTTACGTTGAACAGTTTTTATTATGCGTTATCAAAAACATATTATTCCGGGAAGCAGTTATCAAAATAATATAATTTTTAATTTACATAGGTGTGTATAGTAATTATCCTACAGTCTACATTAACTATCTTCACGGCTGGCACCAATTGAAATTGTAATAAGAATATCTTACATGCAACTTTAACATATGTACATTTTCAAATACTATATAGCAATTAACAATTCAATTAATGTCTTATTATTTACATTGTTTTCATAAGTAGTGCAGCCTTTCTTCCTATTTGTAGAGGGCCTACAAAAAATATCGAGCAAGAAGTCAATCTTACGACGTGCAACAAATTGAGACGGCTAAGACTATGGTTGCAGAAGCTGTGCTTGATAACGTACATCAAAAAATTTTCACAAAAGTAACATCGCTTGATGACATTCCCAAAGAGTTTGGCAGCCGTATGGAAATGATGAGCCAAAGTGCGAGACTTCAGTTCATGTTCAAAGAACGTTTAAGGATGACTCGTTTAAAGGTAGCAGGTATGGGCTCTGCATCTATGTGTCTTCCTATTCTGTTGCATTTTGTACTCTGCAAGAAATTTAAATAGATTGGCCAATTCTTTGACTGATATTAGTACATTCGCCGTTGATACAAAATGGAAAAGGAGTTAATCGTTACAAGTTTAATCATGCAGAACGTACACATACGCCTACACAATGTTTCAACTCTATAGATCGCTCGGACCACGATGAATTCGAAGAGCAAGGAGAAGAAGAAGATGAAGAAGAAGAAAAAGAAGAAGGCGAAGAAGAAGAAGAAGAAGGAACAGATGAAGGTGACAGAATTTCCTTTCAAACCAGAGGTCTTACGTTAAATCATAAGTCTAGCTTCAGAAGTTGTCAATTTGACTTTCAATCGAATGTAGAGGAATTTGCAACCTCCACGCTACCTGTTAAGCCCAAGTTTCGTCCTGTGGAAGAACGTTTGCCGAAAGAAGACGCAATGGAGGAACAACTACTTTCGGACAGTGACATTACAACGGAGCGGATGCCCGCTAGTCCCGAATTGCAATCGGAAACGGAACCTCCCACCGATGCAGAATTCAAGGGAGACACAGAGGACGGTAAGAAGGGAGGCGGAGTGTAATAATATTTCCGTGCTTGGGTACAACGTCTAAAAATAATGAAAACATTTATACTTATAAAAAAACGAAAAAGAAACGGAAGAGGATGAAAACAAAGCGCAGGAAGAGCAAACGGCGGCGGAAGAAACAGTTGTAGAAGAGAAGGAAGAACATAGTGAAGAGGTGGGAGAGGAGCATACGATGGAGCATACGATGGCCATGGAAGGAGAAGAGGAAACAGAACAAGGGGAAATACAGGAAAAAGAGACAAAAGCTGCCCCAGAGACCAGTGACGGCGTGGCAGAATGATATGAATGTGCTCGTTTATTAACTTTATTAAAGCAATATACTTCTAAAATAAGTTTATTAACTTTATTAGCGCAATATACTTGAAAAAATAAGCTTCCCGTGGAGCTGTTTTACACGAACCTCGAAATTGCACTTCTGTCGCGTCCCCTTTCACGCCCTTTTGATACAAAGAGCGCGAAAATGAAATTTAGAATGAAAATTCGTTCGCTGGAAAACTTATGGTAGTTTTAATGAAAATTCGAGTAATATATGGAACGCATTCGTATGAAGTATATCCAGCACATGTACGTACATAAAATCTGTACGGAACACGCGAAAAAGAATACAAATTGGAGTTTCTCATAAATTAAACGAGTTTAATTTTCTCTGATCCGAAGATATAAATTATCTTTCAAATTTGTTTACACCTCTTTATATTTCTCTTATTTAAATCGATCGTTTTCAGCAATCGTGACGATTGAACGAAAATTGCATGAACACACCTACGCCAGCTATTTTATGTTTAAAAGAAAGGAATGTAGTAATTGTATGAAACAGTAATAATGTAAATAAAAAAGAATCTAGTGTAGTGTAAACAATTGTTTAAGCTAGAACGTGTGTCTCCATGGTGTGCCTTTCGCCGAACAACAAGTTCCAGTCTTTATTAAACGGGACTTCAGATTTTTGAATTGATTGCAATCCTCCTCGCGGAAAACTTGCCCGCAAGCATGTCTGCACGTTTTTCCTATCGATACACGATTATCTCGAAATCGACCATTATCGCTTTCCGAACATTTGTCCCGTTGCTTCGTGGCCATCGTGTCATCTATTTGGCATGTGGTCTCCGAAGTTATCGATTTATTGCACTCATCCTTAAGTCGATCCTCCGAAGCTTCGGCTTCTTCAAAATTTTGTTGATGTTTGCACTTTTTATTAGCCTTGTACTTTTCCACCAAAATGCACAACGAGTCCTTGTGACAAATCGTGCCCACAGCGTCATCCAATTCGTCGTCGTTTTGCTCCTGCACTGTCGAGATCTTTTCTAAATCTTTCTCACTGTAATCATGCTTGCAGATCAAGTCGCATCTTCGATACGGCTTGTGACAGCAGTTTCTACTCTTCTCTTTGGAATTCGAGGAACAGAGACAGGTGTCTGACGCGAGGCGCTTTTCTTTCGATGAGCAATTGCTGGAGAAAAAGTTGCAATAATAAATCGTTTGGAATGATTTTGTAAAATCACATAAAGGGTAAAAGGCTAATCGTCTGCTTCTTTAGGAAGACATGCGTCGAGTGATTTAAACTCAAGTCTAATTGATTGACTTCAAGTGTTTCATCTTCCTCGTACCAAATATATTTTGTTATCGTTAATTTAAATATAAAACAAGCAAAGAAATGCCAATTGTTTGATGCGCGAGTAACCCTACAGCTATTATTTAAGAACTTAGAATTAATCGAACGTTAACCATAAGTCCATGTGATTATTAGTTTCAAGAGATGTGAACAATGACCCACTATGACCAACCTGTTATGCTCGTTGCCACAACAGTGATGAGAGTGATCATGCGATTGGCAGCAACGATAATGATTCTGACGACAACAATTTCGCTGGGGTCCCAATAAATCAAGCGTGGAATGTTTCGTGCAATGGCAATCGCGAGTTCGTGAGGTGCTGGACGACAACGAGTTATCTTCTTTCGGTGCAAATGTGCACCCTGAATTTCGATCAATCGACTTCCAAACTTTTCGGCCGTCGTTGCAATCACGCTCGTCTGTAGTGTAATATAAATTGCACGAAATTATTGCCATAATTCATATCGCCGAACAACGAACAGAATTCGAACTCACTTCGTCTCTCGGATGAGCCACTACTTTTAACATTATTCACATCAGCATGGTCTCTGTCGTACAGAAGATTAACGGAATCCAATTTGCCCGAACTTTCTTTCGGACTTCGCCTTCCTAAATGGGAATATGAAGTACGACCGCAACTAGAATTTTGGGGCTGAATAATGGAACCTCTCGTCGCCTTTGAGTCACAGCTGAGGCAAGAAGAAAACGCCACATCTTATGTGTATTGCTTATAAATAATATTCTATGAGGAAAACAAAATAATTCTATCATGCGCATTCCATTATTCGTCAGTTTAATATTCTTGAACTGAAATAATCTTATCTTTTCTTTCATTTTTACTTGTACATTTAGAGTCGAGTTGACTTAAATCTTATCTTTGGAATTGAATTTTGACTGATGTCTGCCCTACAATGGTACAACAATATCTGAATTATATAAATTAAAATTGAATCACCCCGCGGTAATTGTAAATTAAATAGGACCATCGTAAAATTTGTTATTAATCTTTACGAAGCATGAAAATATAATGATATTAAGAACCGTATGTAATATCGGCTTTTCACATAACATGTGCAAAAACCTTTCTGTTGGATCCGACCTGAAAAATTCGTTCTTCTTCGCGATACCGTTGTGTTCTTTGCTTGGTACGATATCGAGTGTATCTCCTGCACTGCACTGTTCGTTGCGTTTGCGGCAGCAACTGCAGATTATTGGCTTCTGAAGTAAGTTTTCCTTGATCGAGGCGTTTTCTCCACACTCATCGTTCCAAAGTGTGTTTCGCTCGACGTAGTTCGACTTCCCGATTGAAGGTTTCTTCGATAAATGCGGCAAATTCTCCCGATCGTTTGTATCCTCGTTACGACATACACTCTCGGTCTGATTTCAATCGTCACCGCCGGTAAGAATTTCGGCAAGAATTTAATATCATGTTCAATCTTAATAATTATGCACTTTCGTTTCATTACAAATTATTTGTTAATCATTTATTTATTCATCACTTTTATATATGTATAGTAGCATCATGAAAAAGAGTACAAGACAGCTGGACATTAAACGAATTTTCTATTTTTATGCGGGAATTTTTAAATAATAGAATAGAAGGGATACTCAGTATGATAATGTGAAGATGGAAATTTTGTCATTGGTTTATGTCAATTTTACTATCCTTTTGTTAGATAAAGTACTGCGAACCAAATTATTTGGTATGAAGTGGAAAATGTGTTTATTACCTTATCAAGCTTCATTGCCTCTTCGGGGTTGGAATACAAGCCATAATTTTTTGGAAATTTACGCCGAGCGTGACGAAAAGCCATCGCAGCAGCGACCAACTGATGTGAAGACGAAGGACAAATCTGTGACATAGCTAAAACGTAGTACGAGCTGATTTGATCATTCCCCTGATTTAAAATAAAGTCAATTCGCAATTGAAAATAATTGGTTAAGTTTTCTGTGGGGAAGGGGCGATTGAGCGTTGAAGTGAGTCACGCTCCTTCACAAATAATTTATAAAAAATTCGAATTCGTCCCCATTATCGATATAAATACGATACTAATCAAACTAAAATAGTTACCGATCATTTTCAACTCGAAATAATATTACATATGTTCCAACATGCAATTTATCAGTTGCATTACGTTCAGTAGCAACAAGTCTCCCTTGTTAAATTTATTATTATAAATTATTACCAATTCCACTACATACCAGGACCATTTTACGATACTCTACTCTATTATAGCGTTTACCACGCACTAGCCCGTATAACAATAGAAAATTCAGCTAGCGTACGACTCCATCAGGAAAAAACGTAGGCCAACATTTCGGTCACCACGTATATCGCAGGGAACGTTTAACGACTTTAATTGGAACGATGGCCGATTGGTACCAAAAACGGGGTGGTTTTAACGACATCCGTGAAATCGATACGCGAAACGAACGTGTATTTGGGAGGAAACAGTAAACGTTATCAATTTTAAATGCAACCAAGAAAATTAAACAGAAATAGAAAACCTAATTCTGTCAGGTGTACGTATAATCCTTTGTAATCGTTAAATTATTTTCTTCTTATATCACAAAGCGGAGAATATTATTTACGTAAAGGTGCAATTTTTTTCCCCAATACCGTTTTTAGTCATATATAAAGTGGTACGCAGTTGCAGAAATTAGAAGAATTTATTTATTTGTTGGTGATTAAAAACACAACGATTGTTGAACGCAATTAAACGAAGAAATTTAATAGCTCACGTAATTTCATTATATCTGTACATCATCGTACCGATTAAATAGAAGGTAACAGCAATATTGTATTCGTTGTGCAAATGACGAATAAACGAGTTAGCTTCTTGTAAGTATTATTTTCATAAATTATACTATATGAAGCTCTCAAATTATAGTGTCCATGAGCCAATGTACACGACAGCAGGGATCTTACACAGACTGACAATTCCCATCGGTATGATAAGTCGTTCCATATAGAAGTAACTTGTCAGTTCGTACTACTGATACGGCCATAAAGGATATCGCGCATTTGCACGAATACCATTTTATCCTATTTAATAATAAATTCTCTACTGCAAACAATACAAATATTCCGGTTAATTGGGACGCACTTGGACCGGACCACTTTGCCCCAATTGAGCGGCTGTCCCAATAAAGCAAGTTTCTACAGAATTATAGTTGTATTATAGTTTTAGTTTCCGTTTTTCAGCATCCGTCCCAAGTAAACGACGGTCACAAATAGAAAGAAAAGAGAATCTTGTCTTCGAAATAAATTGCGAAGATATTAAATTAAAATCATAGTATTGAATTTCATTTTGGGTGCGCACGTAGACAAGTAAAGTAAGACGAAGAGGAAAGTTCAGTGAGTTTCAATTAATTTATTCGAAAAATTATGTTTCGTTGCAAAATATATTTCTATAACTAAACCATAAAATTAATGACCTTTCTAGGGTAGAAGATTCCGCGTATCAGTTGAGAATCTCCTCACAGCAATAAGTATATACTGCATCCCGAATGATCTCATGGTGAAGACATAAATAACAACGAAGAGTGTTGACAACACTAACCCTCATTATTTAATATTTAAATAAAAAATATTGTACTATAACGGCAATTAATGAATTTACTCATTACGTAAGAGCGATCCGGGAAAGGATCACGGCGAGCTTTCGAGCGGAAGAAATTTCCGCGAATTTGATATTAACGCCCCGTTGAGCCCTGGGCAACAATTTATTCATGTTTCTATACAAACTCGCATACACCGTATGTATATTGTCTATAAATAAATAGCATACGGTACGTACAAGGGAGCTCCGACAACATAATGGGAGGGAGACACCACGGGATAAATTCAGGACAGGACCAATTACATTAACTATCAGTTAGAAAAAATTATATTCCTATGGTCTCGTGTGTATGTGTGTGCGTGAATATCGAGAGCACTCCTCGAATTTAATCAAATCTCTGCATTCCTTCGATATAGTCTTCTGAAGAAATCATAGCTCACATGTTACGTATTTATAATGTATATCATTGATCTAATTTTATCCTACGTATGTATATCGCGTTCGTTGCACGCCCGTAACGCAGCATTTATAAATTCATTATCATAGTTCGCTTCCTAAACCTTAAAGACAGACGTTCTTTATAAATAATTTGCAACGTATACACACTTTTTATACAGAACAGCATCACTCGCAGCAACATGTCCGCAATGAATAATTGAATGCGACTCAACTATCGCAAGGAACAATTCAACGAAGACAACGTAATGCAATGCCATCCATTTGTAGTCATCGTGCCGACTTAGCGACATTAATTAAATACCATGTATTCGTAGGTAAGTGAACTTTTTGTTTGAACGACGTGAAATAGGACGGACTGCATTAGTCATCTTTAAGGTACTAGTGTAAAAACTTCGTTCTCATCGTATTATCCTACATGTTCAATTCATCCACGGTGGACAGGAAGTCGGTGGTTGATATGTCTGAGAAATTGGCACCTGATAATGCTGCACACTTTGAGGAGGATGCTGTGGTCGCTGCTGGTGATGCGGCGGTGGTGGTGGCGGTGGATTGCAAATGGATTGCATCAATGGGTGTGAATTGTAAGGAGGAGGTTTTGTTGTATACGGTGGCAATTGATTGTACTCGACATTCAACGGATGCTCCATCATCGCATTTTGTACGGGCGAACGATTACCTTCAATGTGGCCTGAATAATCACCGAAACAATCAATCAATTACATTACACGCCCAAATGTGAAGTATAAAAGTGACAAATTTCAAGAGAAATGCAAAATTAATTAAGACCTATTCGGAGTGATCACTGGCAAATAATTATTTCTTAATAGTTTAAGTGAATGAATACTAATTTGAAAAATATTAAGCCAGTCGCATAATAATTTGCAAGCCTTTTTCAACAGTTCTTTATTCCATATTAAAACTCGTGTAATTCAAACGTTGAAGCCAAAATCATGTGAGTTATCTGTACTTATATACATGTACATCTAAACAATTAACAATACTTTTATCATTTTCTATGTATACCTCTGGATCTAATTTGAGGCGGTGGCATGTTAGTTGGAGGTAATGTAGGACACACTCCTTGATGCTCCCCATCTCTTGGCATTGGTGGTGGTCTGCCCCATGGGACTCTAACATGGTGAGTTTGCCATGGTGCTTGTAACGGAAGTGGCAGCGGCAATGGTGGACCACCTCCGGGATGTATGTTTATTGAATCTCCCATTGCATTTTGCTCATTCCCTATTACGGACAATGAAATTTGTTGAATCTTTTGAAAATATAAAAATAAATGTTTCACAACAAGGTTTAATTATACCTGAATTTATTCCTGTAGGTTTTTGGTCCAAGCTGCGTTTTTCACCTAAGTAACGAAAATTCCCAGAATAAAACAACGTGTACAAAAATATATGGAACAACTATAGATATAGTATATGGTAGAATTAAATGTGGCAAATAGCGTGATGAAATATTGTAGTACACCGATTAAATTATTCGCTTTTACAAACGTAATCAATTTCCGCCTGTTAGACTGAAGTAATATTAACAGGCTACTGCAAGTCGAAACAGACATGTAATATTGCCTATCTTCTTAATTCGAAACTGAAATTTGTGTTCTGGTGGGATTAAAATGTCATTTATAATATTTCGAATGTCCTATTTTATTCTGCTGCAACCGGTTTTCATTTTGCTGCTCAAGCAAACGCAACGCGCCAAAATAACATACCATTTCTTCAAGTTAGTTATTAAGAAACGATTAAGAAAATAGCACAATGTAATAACAATATTTCACGCCATTGACCATTTATAACTAAAAAGAATACTGATTGCGAAGCCAAATGTATCTGAAAACACCCAATAAATAAGTCCATGGTATCACCTATCGTTTCACGTTTACAGTATAACATTCATAGTACATATTGTTCGTTTAACTTCTGACCTGTAAAATACAATTTTATATTAAAAGTATAGTTTTATGTACAAGTTCCAAAATACTGGTTCAGTTCGGTCTCAAACATTCACTGGATTACCTGAAAAATAACTAATATCATTAATCTCACATAAATTTCGCTCGAAATTTCAACATCCCCACTCTGCAGGCTTTCTTTATACATGAAGAACTGCAAAAATTATTTATAAATCAAGAATCATTAATGTTACTATGATAATGGACGCTGCTGCTCCATATAGTCACACATTTCTCTCCAGTGATCTGATCCAAAGATACAAAAAGTTGTATATTCCAATCGTTTAACTTAAAATACATTGATTAAAATATAGAACACATTTCAACAGAACTCGAACAATAATAATTACAGTTAATATTGGTTAAAAGTAATCACTGAAATATAAAATCACTTCATTGCAGAGATCTGAAAACACATATATATTTTAATAAAAAACATATGAAGAAGCACTGAAATTAGGATGCTTGAGTTAATTATTTTAATGGCGTAATATAACATGGCGAAATTTGTATTCATTCTAAATAATAACAAATAAAGACAAATAGAAAGTAATCTACGCTATAGCATCATACACGTTGTAGACATTGCTCATGGCCCATCTGAAAAATATTTCACTGAATACATGGAAAAACAAACCGCTGTGATGCATGGATTAAGGAGTAAGTAGAGAAATTGTACGGTTTAGCAAATGTATATATTTACAATAAATAATATACTACAATCTAAGAGTATTAAGAAACAATGCTAGATACCCATCTGAAATAAAAATACAAATGCAGTACGAAATTCTGAGTATAAAAATTATTAATTATCGCGTAAATAAAGTTAAACGTATTTGAAAAATGTTTATTGCTAATAAACCCAATATATTCCAATTACACATTATAATTGATGAATTTTCAAAAGGTATCCAGCACTCTTTCACCTTGAATACTCTTAGTTACAGACCTGGATGTGGAGGTGGCATTAGCAGCTTGTTTCGATCTCCGTGAGGTAGGCCTGGAGCTGTTGATGATGGACCATGAAAGGCGTGCTGCTGTCGATCACCTTCTCTGCTTAAACAATTCAGTTTGAAATGATTAATTCACAATCGGTTGTTATAAATGTACATTTCAAAATTTAAGCAAATATCACCTGATGCACAGCCATGGATATTTCTGAAATGTTAAAAATACCTGGCAACTCCAGGTTGTAGTTAATGATACCAAACTTTATATGAGAAGTACCTAATTGTGTTACAACTTAATATTATAGAATATTATAATATTAAAATTAAATCCAATCATTTTATACGCAATCTATTATAAATTGAATTATGTAGAATCTTCAAGGCAGAAGAACATATAAAATATAAAATAAAATGCAATATACATCATGTTCTTTATATTATGTTTATCTCAAGCAATATGTGAATAATATTCAATATAATATTCTGTGGAAAAAGTAGTTATATTCACAATTATTTACTTTGAAGTATTTTGTTTACTCAAATATACTTTTACATAAATTTCAAACTTTGTTGCACATAGAACTGGTGCTTTAAAGAATTTTTATAGTAAATATGTAGCATTTTCATTAGCGGGTCATAACTTCCAACAAATCAATGTTTCGTACTCTACAATATCGAATACTTTAGTATATTTTATGGTCGTGTATTCATGAGTAAGAAACAATTAAAAAAGTTCCCTGCTTACTCATTGTTTTTGGTACATCTTGATCAAAGCAGGTTTCTGAAAAAAATTTAATTTTATCGCAATGCCCGCATTTAAGCTTACTACAGCATACAGTAAATTGACTATTATACAATTTACAATTCTCATATCTAAGCAAGTAATAAATTAAGCCACCTCTATAAAGTAAAGGATTTCATTGCAGTTACTAATTAAGATATAATTCGTTTGTTAACATTAAACGAGTATACCTACACATATTTCAACATTATATTTTCTTTCAGCTATAATATTTTAACTACAAAAAAACATGTATATTTTCTGTTTTGAATTAATATTTCATTATAATTAAAATTCATTAAACCTGCTTTATTCACGTAATAAATTTTAATTCTTTCGCATATTGCGAGAACACTTCGCTTCATACATATAATCAGAATAACTATACTAAACATAAATCTAGATAAATGAAAGTTTTCAACAGTTCTCCTTACCCAGTTCCATGACGTTGAGCAGGTAGTGGACCACACTGATATGGTGATGCGTCCTATTATTCACATGAGAGAATTTATTCCCAATTTCAATACTTTATAGAGAAATAAATATCCTCTAGTGCAGAATAAAATAAACTTCGAAAACTAACCGGATTTACTTCAACATCTGAAAATCTTCTCTTCACACCATGAGACTTCTGTTCTGGTGAATCTGGTTTGTGTTCATATTGTTGCGGAGGTGGTTGTATAGCATAATGTACTTGATGTGGCATATGACCATTCTGATACTGCATGTGCTGGGCATGATACTGTATCTGTGCTTGAACTTGTGGTGGAGGTACATTATGTAGGGGTGGCATCTGAACCTGGAATAATAAAAATCTTCTTATAAATACACAAGGTGTACAAAAAAGAATGGTGACGGCTTTCAGAGATCTACACCATTCGATCGGTGGACATTTGATAAAATAAGTTGCCGCAAAATTGTTTCTAACATTAAAAACGAATGTTAAATATTTGTTTAAGAGTTGAGTAAACTTGAGAAAAAGTCTGAAAGGAACTATCTGTCGCAAATGCACCGTTGTAAACAAACTAATAAAAATATGTAAGAATCGATGCATTACCTGTAGTTGACTTTGTGATTGTAACATTTGTTGGGGCTGTTGTGTTTGATATAACCATGGAGCACTTTGCATAGGTGGTGCTTGCGTCGGCGGCGGTATACTGGTTAGAACATTCATAGAATTTGGCATGTGAGCTGCAGGCGGTGGTACAATTTGCGGTGGTGGTACTGGTTGTGGTTGTGGCCCTTGATCCATTGGTCCTTCTTGTTGATGAACTTCACCTCCAGGGGGAAGAGGATGTTGATGATGTTGCGGCGATTGAGCATTAGGGACTAAAAATGTTTGCGTAGACGGTGGAGGTACTTGTAAATGAAACTGAGGTGCATGACCTTCGAAATGTGGAGGTAACATGTGTTGACCCATAGCTTGAGATTGTTCGTGACTTTGCTGCATCTGTGGTGGAACGATGTGTTCCCCAGGTTGTAGTACAAACTGTGTTTGGGACTGTGACGCAGGTGCCTGCACTTGCTGGTACTGTATTTGGTAAGTTTGCGGTACCGGAGGTGGTGGTTGATTCGGAGGAAAGTTTGGCGGTGGAAAATGAAGATGTAATAACGGTGGTGGCGGTTGTTGAGTTATATTAATCGGAGTTGCTGGAGGTGGTTGTTGTAAATTCACGTTGACTGCTTCGATCATTCCTTGCGGTGGTGTAGAAGGCCTTTGTACATTCGGTTGTGTATAAACATAAGAAACTGCACCACTAACTGGCGCGCTACTACTTGTAATAAAATTTTGTTGGGCTGGACTTTGTGGTGGTGGCTGACTCATAACATACATTTGAGCCACGGGTTGCGGTGATGTTTGTGATCCAGCTTGGATCCCTTGAATTTGTAATGGCTGTCCAGGATGAATTTGATATTGCACTTGACTTACAGTCGACGGAGGACCAATTAATTGCACTTGCCCAACTGGTGGTGGTGGCATAAATGTTTGTATTTCCTTCACATAAAATATTAAATTCATAAGAAACATATTACTAAATTTAATAATTATGGATTGCATTCCTATATACAAATATTACTTGGGCTTGCGGCGGTGGTACTAATGGTCCAGGATGAGGAGGAATGTGTATTCCAGGTGGTGGAACTGTAATGCCAGATCCTGGTGCACCAGTTACTGTAGCAGTGAGAATGGTTGCTGGCAATGTTACTACACTACTTTGAGGATGTTGTATGATATCTGTCAAAAATACAACAGTTACAGACGGAATTTCTGACGTTCATAGATTATTAGTGCATCTGCTCTACCTTGATGTTGTATAGTAACAACATTAGGCTGTCCCAAGGTGCCAATATTCATGGTTTGAAATTGTGCTAAAAAAAGGTGAAAGTTGTAACAAATGATAACATATTACTAGATATAATGCTATATACCTCACGAGGCTATATACACTCGTATACAGTAAAACCCGTATAAATGCACAAAGAAATGCTTGGATAAACGCACGCCGAGTATCCCCTCCACTTGGGGGGATCTCCCTTCGCGATAGCGACGCTCGACGACCGAGCCGTGTAATATGATCCGTGCCAGAATATCGGTGTGACTAATACTAATTCGACCATGAAACTTTTTTATTTTTGACTTTTTCTCAATAAAAATTACTAACGTATTTGCGAGATTTTCCTGATTAAAATGAGACCAAACACGATATAGTTCGAATTATATTTACTTGTTCATACTCATTAAATACGTACCAGAAAGTGCAAAACGCGTTGCTCGTATTAAACTAATAATAACATGTAACACAGGTTTTGCAAAATAACGCAAGTCCTGGCACGCCTGGAATCGCATGCGACAGATTCGACACCCGTCCTCGTTATATGCCACAGAGTTGCGGCATATACGAAAGAAGGGTGTCGAATCTGTATGTTTACACGCGGCTCGAGCTGAGCGTGAATCGACACCTCGGTCACAATCTAAGGTCACGCTCTATTATGATTTATTTTAATGTATTACAGTATTTATTGTAATGTACTTTATTATTGTACATTGTCCAGTTATTATTAGTTTAATACGAGCAACGCGTTTTGCACTTTCTGGTACGTATTTAATGAGTATGAACAAGTAAATATAATTCGAACTATATCGTGTTTGGTCTCATTTTAATCAGGAAAATCTCGCAAATACATTGGTAAAAGTTGCATTTAGAAAAATTAATAAACAAGAAAGTTTTATTGTTGCATTAGTATTGTCTCACCGATACGTTTCGGCGCTTCCCTTTGATTCTCTGGACCTCTCTCTCGCCTTCACTGTTTGTCCTTTTCTACGTTCACGCTCGGCTCGAGCTGCTTCTGCGAACAGATTCGACACCCTGCTTGCCTATAGCCACGGCTTGGGTCCCAATCTTCGTGCATATATACAAGTTTTACTGTATACACTCACGAACCCTCGAAGTTCGGACAATTCGGTGTTCCAACAAAAATATCAGCGAAAAGTTAGCTAAGTTTGAACGAAAACTCGAAGTTTGAACATAGAGACAAACAGTTTGTTCCGGGAGGATAAGTAACTACAATGGCCATTTCGGGCTTCGAATTTTTTATATTGTTTTTATGTGTTTTTGAAGATTAGCTCTATCCTCGCTAGTGAGGACGAATACTATTATAGCCAAGTTTGGAAATTTCCCTTCCCCGTCCTGAACAGCTCCAAATATTAATGATGGTGTAATGGAACATTTTAGAATAGTATTACAAACTAAACAAGAACACATGACAATTGACCGCTATTTCTGCAAAGAAACGATAAGTGAGAGTAGTAATGAACAACAACTTTCAACTAGCGGATTGCAAGAATATGATTAGTTAATTGATATTATAAAATATTTCTATACGTATGTACCATTGTAAATGAAAACAATCGATTATTAAATCTGTTTTTTTCGCTATTTGCCAATATGCAAATTATTACATTATTTCAAATGGGAGAACTTAATCCGAAGATCGAACCGTCTCCTGAAACGGATTGTGTCCGAACTTCGAGGGTCTACTGTATACTTAATTCTTACTTTGTTGTATTTGTGACTGCTCTATAACTTGCTGCGATTGTATCGGTGGTGGTTGTTGCTGTATATACGATTGCAATTCAGATTGCATTGTTTGAATCAAATTAATTGCTAATTGTTTTGCATTTTGTAATGATTCTTGCTTCGGATGCCTATGTAAACAAAATATAAACTTTGTAAGTATAAAAACAAAATTACCCCGAAAACAACATATAGACACAACTATAAATAAGCTTACTCTATGTACAGATGTAATGGTTCTGGAGATTCGGTACCTAAAAGTGGATCAACAAATTGCGATCCTCTACCCCTTAAAGTTACGTTTGCACCTGTTTCACCCCTTATATACAACAAATTAGCTCCACCAGCACCTATAATTCTGCCTCTTAGATCAAACCCTTCAGGAGCATTTTCTATACCAACACAGATTTTTTCCTGCAAGAATTAGATTTATATTGACAATGAAAGAATATAAAAGGAGTACATACTATCGGAAGATAAAACATACTACAGATGTAACTCCGGAATGTAAACTCATAAGAGGCGGTGGTGCATTAGTAAATCTACTAGGTCTGTTTAAAGAACTTTGATGTTCTGTTGTAATAATCTCATTAATTTTTTGTATAGCCACTGCAAAAAGAAATGTAATAAATATTACCAAACGACAAATAGCTAGAACAAAAACAAATATATAGACAAAATAACGTACAGTCTACATTGTGTTTTGTATGGCCTTGTATGTAAAGATATAAGGGACGTTCATTGGGACAACGTAACTTCTCTTGCTCTGTCATAAAACGTCCACGTGTGGAGACTGTGGCGCCTGGAAATTGTTTAGAATATTCAACATACAACTGATATAATGAACAAACAGATAGAAAAAATATATAACAAAATATGGCCAATTATAAAAATATACCTGAATAAGAATTAATTTCATCTTGTATATAACCCTTTGTAAGCAATGTGCGGGCACTAGGTGGTATTTCATTAATTTCAAACTCTGATGTATATGTCTCCCCATTTTTGAAACTTGCATTCGAAGCTGTTAGCTGTTTGTTATAAAACGTATAATTAGCGACAATATATTTCTATTAAACGCTAAATAATTTCGCAAAAGTACCTTATTTGAATCTGAGCCCCTCAATTTGCCCTTAGCCATAGAGATGAAATATGTACAACCTTGTCAAATATGTTTTCTTTCATAACGTCAACACAGAAACAAGTATCACCATTGAATCGTTTCCTTACTCTATTCAAAGAAACAACTCGGTCATTGTAGTATATTCGTGAAAGCAATGCTTTGCATCAAAATTAGAAATAATGCCCCGTAAATCATATAAATTTTAGGTTATGATTCATAGTAATAAATCACCTATTAAGCGCTAACGACGAACTGTATTACTATATGTACGTACCAGATCCTACAATGAAATCTGACCACGATTTATGATTTCATGCCGAATACGCACTCTAACTTGTTAACAACGAATTGATATTAGAGTAATTTCGGAAAAATATTAACGAACACTACAAATCACTGACTAGTACCATTCTTTAATACTATACATGTTTGTACGTGAGACGCTATGTGACATTGACAGACTTGCGCGTACTAGAACGAAGTTGCCATGTTAATTGTAATTCTAAAAACAAATTCGATATTTCTTAGTCTGTTCAATTTAGAATCTGGTAAACATTTTTTATTGTAAAATTACCATTAGTTGAATGTCGAATTTCAATACCATTATATAAAAATCTGTTCAAATTATATAACAAGCAAATTATTACTAATTGTAAAGATATTTTTAGTTGAAATAATCTTCTTATAGTAATTTTTAATGTCATAGTAAAGATTTAAAATATATTATATTTAGGATGTAATTTTGCAATGGACCAAAATATAAATAAATGAAAACAACAGAGAAATATTGCAAAAGTAAGACCCTCTCTGCTGAATAAATAATTCATTTAATTCCTTAATATACTGATATGTGTATTTTCTTGTACTGTAATAGAATTAAAATACGAGTAATTAATTGTATACCATAGACCAAAATATCATACAGATACATATACATATATTCTTTATTGTGCAAATACAGATCAATCATATTTGACTAGTTTTCGCAGTTAATCGATACACAAATCAAACTTGGAAGAATCATTATTTTAAACACTATAACAAAAACTACATTCATCATTCTCGTTAATATCACACATCTTTCGAAGTTGAATAGTTATAGAAAGATAACGATATATTGCTGCTACTTAGTTTGTTATCATGTACATATGTACAAACAGTACATAGTTTTCTAATAAGATTTTCAACTGCTTTTATTGCTAATTCTTCTAAAAAATACTTAATAAGTTTAGACAATTATTATAGTCTTCTCCCACTATGTTGACAATTATGAAGACGAACCTCGTTTTCATGTTTTCCAGAATAAAATGATCAGACACAACATTTTTAAAATAATGATAATGAGAATCCAAGTATTACTTTCACGCAAAATTATGACTATTATATGTACATATATAAATTTACCACTCATGTACACTGTTTGAAGGGATAGAAAAATAGATCGGCTTTAGTCATAAATATCAACATCTGCAACTTGCTCAATGTATGGCTATTTTCTTCAAGCTCGTTTAAAACTTATTTACCTTTAGAACCCAGCAGTATTTTTATATACCAGTGTTTAGTAGGAAATTAAGTTTTACCGAGTATCGAGGAAATCGACGATTACATAAATTAATTAAAATATAAATGATTTACTTCAATTTGGATTTTACATCAGTAGCACGAATCAGTCTCTTCTCCCAATAAGGCCATTTTCGAGATCCACAAATTTCATTTTCCATACTTTGAATAAAATGAAGGATGCAAAGCACTATCTTTCAGTTGCAGTATATGTATAGACCTTGAAAAACTTGTTAATGTGCTTCTTATTTAAAATACTGTACTTACTGAAAATATAATTATTATAATTCACAGAATTATTGAATTATTATAATTCAAATTCATTATACAACTCAATTTAATGTAATAAGTTTTGAAAGACAATGCCAACTGACAAGAGGAATGTTGTTATGTACACGAATTATTAAGTGTAAAATATAAGCTCAGGAATTTGTCCTTCATCAGTGGAGGTCCCATTATTATCTCCAGCTTCAATACTAAATTCAAATTTAACTTTCCCATTTCCCGAATCAGTATCTACCACGACTGTTTTCAAGCCCTTAGTTCCATAATGCGAGTAAGGACCCTGAAAATATTATGATGTAGTAGTAAAAATTGAATCCGAAGAAACGTGGGTAATAAAGAAATTGCTATATACAAACTTTAAATGTTGCTGATGCAGTGTAAATTGTATTTGGTAAAATTTCGGCTAATTCTTTGAACATTAAACGATAAGTGTACTTTGAACCATCACAGCTAAAGCTTGTTGAATTTGTAGCAATCACTTTTCCAGAAGCAGTGTGTATTAATTCAATTAATACTTCATATATTGCTGGACTGTGCATGCTCCCATACACACCATAGCCAATAAGAAATATGCGCCTATCGACACTAAATCTGAAGAACGAAAAATTACATTGCACATAATAATATAATTATGAAACTATATATGTATATATCTTTTTTTTATCTGGAAATTACCTTATACGGTCACTTGTCCCATTATATCCCCATCTACTTTTGGTATCTTGAAATCTACATACAGTTTGTTCCTTACCAGTCATACAACAGCGGGGCATTGTTTGAAAGCCAACTACTGGTTTTGGGTTTAGTATAAAATATGAAAATAGTGACAGAACCTGAAATAAGATATTTTTATATTTAAATGATCACATCAACGTATGTACAGTATGTATTCAGTTACACAGTCCTAATACCAGCCTCAGAATAATTTAAAAGTCCTGATTGTGCTGGCCCAGCAGTAAACTCTTCCTTTGACATTAAAGGGAAACGAACTAATGAAAATGCACTACCCAGAACTAATCGTTGATTTTCTGGCGTAACTGGTAATTGATGCCTTATGCATTCTGCCTCTGACCATCTATTTTGATTGGCAAATAATTGTATTTACGTTCAGTAAGTACATAATTATGTGTGTATATATAAATTCATTTACCTCAGAACTGCACAGAATATTTTAGATTCTTTAACACGGAGTGTATCCCTCTCCAAAACAATTTTTAATGTATCAATGTCAATGTCTGTAAATCCATCGGCATTCAATGCTTCTGTGGTAAATCTATCTATAGTGTCTAAACATACTGCGGCCAATTGAGGCTCGTCAAAAAGGCGAGCTTGTGTTAAAAGCAGAAAAGCGTTATCACTGGTTAAATTATTTTTCAAATAATCTACACAGTGCTTCTCTAAAGCGGACACTGCATATTTCTTAGCTGTATATAATGTTGTCATCACAGTTTCAGGATCTATTTGTATCTCATCTGTATATAAAAACAGAAGCACTGCCAAAAAGGCAGCAGGTTCTACATCAGGTACTTCTATTTCTGAAGAAGCTGTTGCAAGCGTTCCATTAAACATTGCATCAAAAACTGCGCTTCCAGAGGACAAGACTAATTTGTGAGCTGGTATACGCTGCTTTTGTGCTCCCCTTCCCACTATGAAGCTTACGTCTGACAATATTTCATTATTAAAAAGAAACACTATTCTTTCACGCATTGTTGCCTTTGTACCCTGCCAATTATAAGCAACTATTGCTTGGCTGTTTGTAGATGTATTTTCCAAGGCAGCAGTATTTTGTGGTCTTCCTTCTAAATGTAGTGTATTGGCTGCATTTGTTGGAGGCCTACTAGAAACATAATGTTAACAAAATTATTGATACAGCATGTTAACATCGTTAATATTCTGTATAAATATAAACTTTATAAAATAGCCATGTTTCTTCTCAAATGAAATATACAATAAACAAATAATTAAATCAATTACTTGTCCCCATTCGACGATGATGACTCTCCGCTTCTACCTGTGGATGATGTTGGCTGATCCTCGTCGTAAATGAAATTGAGGGCATGCCTTGCACGGGAAAGAATAACATTACTAATCGGTTGAGTATCCTGTACAAACTCAGGAGACGAATCTCCAGATGCGACAAGATGCACATTTTGCCGTGGTTCATCGCTGTCTTCATGACCTAAGCGCAAATTTTGCAGTCTCGAAACGACATTTGGCACATCGTTTGAGGAAGTCTCCGAGGACATTTTTACACATGAAATACAATATTTCTCGACGTACTGCCCCGTTTGATTGAATTCTTGTAAATCGTGTCAATCGAAGCGGCACGACGATCGTTTACATCAGGTCGTTCGTTTTCTGAAGTTCATTTACCGTTCTGCGTGCACAAACAACACATTAGATACAACGCAATGAATATTAGAATAAATTGATAAAAGGTATGTGCGTATGTCATTGTATAAAGGTAATTCGTTCACCTGTTTACTGGCAGGTGCCAGTCGCAACAACTACATACATGTGGCCCTCACAAACAGCACCTGATTGGAATGCGCTTCGAAGTAAATTGCATGCACTCGCCATAGGCTATGATGTACATACATGTATGGCAGTGTACGGCAGAACATCCATGTGTGCGTGTTGATTGCTTATACTGTGCCCGCAATGCCACATTATTTCGAAGCATTTACCGGGAACGGAAGTTGATCAAACTTCTGCTGCAAACAAATCGTTAACGTATTTTCACACAATGTTAACTGTTAAAAAGCGTCTCACACTTATTTGAGTAAAACGCACAAGAAACAAAATTTTAACCAATTATCTGTGTATATAACTGGTGCAATTTACGATTTTCCAATTATGATTAGAGTTATCTATTATAGAGGGCATTGTAGGTATCAAAAACGCAATCAATAATATTTTGAATCGAACAAATCTTACTCTATTAAAGTGATTATTATTACCATGCCTTACAAGTTAAATTTAATATTTTCTGAGCATTTTTAACATGAACAAGCGCTCCGGTGTGGGGCTTTAGCGCCTCATTATCATTTCCATGTCACACACAACGTTAACAACAAATTAAAGAAACCGATATAGAAAGGGAAATAAGTTTTACTAAAACTCTTTACTTCTATTGTAGTGTAACGAATACTACAAACATTTTATGGCACAGATGTGTCTATCCATTTTGGGACACTTAAATAGGAAAATTCAGTTCGTCATGAAGTGAAAAACATGGGTCAAAATTCCATTTCGTTGCAACATGTTCTGCATTTTCTAACAAAATGATTACAATACGGGCGATATTTACGCATTTACCTATAATATCAATTCTATTCGTTTGGCGTCTGTTTGATCTAATAGCGCCTCTTTCGTTTGCTTCGAGAATCGCAAGAGCAATCGAGAATCGAATATTGCAACGCTGACTGGCGGGAATGCGCAGTAGCACAGTGACGCGCGCCATAGTGTCAAGCGATCACGCAAAAAAGGTAACAGTTTTTTAAATTTCTTGTAGAAATAAGTAGAATTGAATAAATACTATCAATATATCTCTATTAAATAATTATTCATACCCCATGTAAAATTTGTATGATACACATTCTTGTTGTAGATAAGTAATAACATAATAAGACAAAGGTCAAGCGAAATCTTTTCTACTGTAACTTTTGCAACCATTGAACATGGCGTAGTAAATTAATTTATAACGTTGAACAATTTATATTAATAATTTCTGCGTGAATATATATTCACCTTTAATCCAACTTTATAATAATAATGTTGTTGGGTTGCGACTGTGAGTGGATCTTTTCGAATTAATTTTCACAATGGCTGCTTATTGTGCCTGCAAAGAATGATTGGTTGTGATAGCAAGCACGTTAGGGGAATAATTTCCATTACTCTAGCGATGACAAATGGAGGGGGATCCTTTTAACATAAAGTTCCTGCAGTAAACAGCAATTTGGTGTGACATAACCGCGTTAAAGGCTTCCAATTAAAAAAAGTATCTATTTGATTCACGAGTGTCCGGAAATAAGAATTTACATTTGACACGATAGCAAGTAAATGGTCGCAATGAAGTGAGCAGTACTAAAACGTGTACAGGTTATGTTGCACTCAAGTTTTGAAAAAGTAAAATTATCTAATATTCTATATCCTGCGATGAATATTTTCGTCTAATCATTTAATAGTTATAAATAAAATCTTGAATAACAAAATGGATACAAAGATGGGAAAAAAGGATATTATACAAGCTGTTGTGCTTGCCGATGATTTTCTAACCAACTTGACACCTGTGCAAGACATGTATCCAAGTATATTAATGCCAGTGATAAATGTACCACTTCTAGATTATTTGGTAGAGACTCTAATTAAGTCCAAGGTCCAAGAATTGTTCCTCTATTGTAGTAACCACGTGGACTTAATAAGAACATATGTCAAACAAAAAAACTGGTTAAGGATATCAGTTTCTTTGATTGTATCAGACGGTTGCACATCCATTGGCGATGCTCTTAGGGATATTGATACAAAAGGCTCAATACGTGGTAATTTTATACTTATAAGAGGTGATGCATTTATTAATGCTAATCTTACAAGTCTGTTAAGTAATCATTGCGCAAAACTTGAGAAAGACAAGGGCGCAACCATGACTATGGTCCTAAGAAATTTTGGTTCAACAACTGACTCCTTTTTGAAAAGTGAAACTTGTTTAGTTGTATCTGATAAAACCAGCAAGAAGATTCTGCATTACAGCAAGCTAAAGAATAATGAAAAAAAAGTGAAATTAGAATTGAATTGGTTCTTGGATCATAACGAGATTGAAATTGATACTTGCTTTTTGGATACTCATGTATATCTGTGTTCTCCTTCAGTACTTCCATTATTCTCTGACAATTTTGATTTTCAAGTAAGTGGTCTAACTTTCATCTATTATTAAATGAATCTTTTATGAAAACGGTGATTAATAAAGGACAAATTGTATTTGCTTAGGATTAGTCTGTGAAATATGTGTTATATTATTTGGAACATTTAATTAGAATTTTTCAGTTCTTTTATTATTTATAGATTATAAATTTCATAGTTCTCGATTGATGGATATTTTTTAATGCAAAAAAACTATTGATAGTAAATATGTCAAACAATTAATCTTTGCTTATTATTAACAGACAATGGAAGATTTCATCCGTGGGGTACTGATGAATGAAGAAATTTTAAACTCCCGAATTTATTGGCAACAGTTAGACTCTAAAGATTATAGTCTGCCAATTGTATCATGGAATGCGTACCACACTCTTAACCGAGATATTTTAAACAGGCACAGTTTTCCACTTACACCAAACGCTGTACCATTTTTAAAGAATTTTATTTGTATGCCACAATGCACTTATAAACATAAAAATACTACCCTTGCTAAAGGATGTATATTAGGGAAAGACAGTATATTGTGCGAAAACAGTATACTCGGAAATGACACTGCTGTTGCAAGATCTGTTATTGGCAATAATTGTTCGGTGGGCCGTAATGTAATGATTAAAGATTCATACATTCTGTCGAATAGTAAAATTGAAGATAACTGCACAATTATAAACAGTGTAGTATTTCCAAACTGTCTTATTAAACAAAATGCACAAATAAATGGAAGTATATTATGTCCTGGAACAAGTATTGATACTCGAATGGAATATATTGACTCTGTGTTGGAATCGAAAAATAAACAAATTTGTATAAGGAAAATGTCAGAAATTGACACAGACAATGAATTTCAGTTCTTTAAGGACTATGATATGATCGAATGCGATACTTATTCAACAGATGCAACAAGTTGTGATAGTGATTCGGAATGTAATTCGCCCATTCCTGATGACACACACATGTTCTTGTCTGAAGTTATTGATAGTTTACTTAGGGGCTTCCAAGACAAACTTAATTGCGAAAATTTAATTTTAGAAATAAACTCGTCACGATACGCGTATAATGTTAGTATGAGTGAAGTAACATATAATGTTATTAAAGCAATACTAAGTTTACCTTTTCATTATCTATCCGAAATGAAAGAAACTGTTACTAATCACAGTTATCAAAGGAATTTGAAGGTCATGCTAACTTATTTTTATCCCATCATCTTAAATTATGTTAAGACAGAAGATGGGCAAGATGATTGTTTGCGTGCTATAGAAGAAACTGCCAGTTCAACACAGGAAATACTACCATTTTTGCAACATTTGTTACATTTGCTATATGATACAGACGTACTATCTGAAGAAAAGATTTTAGTGTGGTATGAAACTACTGGCAAGGATATAGACGCGTTTCAGAAAAATAAAATAAAAACTGCGGTAAGGCCATTCATTAAATGGTTAGAAGAAGCTGAAGAGGACTCTAGTGAAAGAGAAGATGATTAAACAAATATAGAGCATAATAATTTAAACGAAATATGGTTGTATAAAAAGTGTAATATTTAAGATTTCTTGAATTTCCTCACAATATTGAATAAATCTTTTTACTTTAATTTCATTTCGTTATATCACCATTTCCTGAGAAAAGTATATCTCAACTGCAAACTCAAATGCCTTACACACTTTTAAATGAATCAATTTGAGGCAGACGTTAATTGAAATCAACTTTATATTGATACTTAATTTATAACTATAACTCGTATATTAATCTAACAAAAGAATATTTTCCATATGTAATATAATATCTTTATTTCCATGGTAACTGTTGATGAAATAGTACATTTTTTGAGCAACAATACAGATCAGGTGTAAATAAATTATATTTTATAGATTATAATGCATATTAGTTACAGACGTTAATAAAACGTTTTAAATGACACATTAACAAAAGTAGAAATACAAGTTATCATTCAGTAGGCAAAATAGCATTGATTAAATTATGCCAAGCTTGATGGCGATGATCCGGAAATCTGATTACATCCATCCAATGTCGTAATCGTGCTCCTTTACTACTACAACTTAATTCAAGGCCGCCTGAACAAAAATAACGAATATAGCGTTATAATAATTACACAACAAATTTCCCATTCGCCTTAGGTACAACTTAAAAAATGTAACGTGTATTACCAAGGTAATCGTTACTCTTGCCCAAATCCTTGTCCCACACGGTAAGACATAATGTAAATTTCATCAGGTCTGTTAGTCTAGTAGGAAAGATGAACTCTTCGTTCCATTCTGGACTTAGAGTTTTCCACTTAACAGTTGTACTTTGTGAATTACGACTTTTGATTTTCTTCGACACCAGCCTCTTAGCTGTAATTCGCGCGATTGAATAATCCAAGCCACGTTGTCGATGATTGTTCGTCACATTCTCTATAAGGCACAACTTGACAAATGGATCAGAAAATCCATTACTATCCATCGGAAGAAGATTTGCGGCTCGGTGAACTGTAACCATCAATGCTCGCCGTTTTGTACAGTAACTTAGACTCATTTGAATCTGTCCTTGCCCATTGGAAAATTCGCCCCAAACTGCCTCTTCGTTGCCCACCTATGCCAACGTCGAGCTCTTATATCTTAGTGTCTGGAATAATGTAAGTAAAGTCGGCCGTCGCGAAAAATTGAAAGCGCGAGAAATAATTAAGATTATCAGAATGATTGATCCAGACAACTATACATTTATTGCTGAATGATCTATAGCGTTAAATGTATTTTCGATAAAGCAAAATAGATAAAAAAATATAAATCTTATTACGTAAAACTAAATGATGAAAAATTTAATTAGTGTAAGAAATTACAGTGTTTTAGATTGTTTAAATTATTCTTGTACAGGGAGAAGTGTTTAAGACAGGCCACTTGAATAACTCGGTTGCTATTGGCGATAGAAAAAAATATGTCAGACGAAACTTGTTTCGTTTCGAGGATGGCATAGTCTCATATTACATAATACTTTTTTTCTAAGTAGACGCGTAGTGGACATATGAAGGTCAACTCCGTTTTTTTAAAAGGAATGATATATTTTTTAATGTACTGTCTAATAGAGCGTTGTATGGCGCATACAATGACCTACGACTCAAGGTTATTCAAGATCGTTGAAGGTCAACTGCGATGGAAAATATTTTACTTTAGGGAACTGATCGAACAATTTCGTCTAAAAAAAACTATTGACATGAGATTATGGTACCCTCAAAGCAAGCAAGTTTCGTTTGACTCATTTTTTTCTATCGCCAATAGCGAATGAGTTATTCAGGTAGCCTGTTTTAAATGCCTCGCCCTGCATATACATTTAGCGTAACAAATAAACAAAAACGCTGCTGAAGATTCAATTGTACATACTGGGTAGTGATTTTGCAGTGGAACATTATAGTTTTTCGTTTGCCGTGGTTGTAATTCGTGCAGAGGAAACTTCGCCTCCCCTAGAAAGTCCTGTCCTGCTGGGTCGTCCTGGAGAATCAGAACATGAAGAGTCTTGCCATTCCAGAGCTGTTAAAAAACAATAATGTTTGGATGGAATTCTTGTATTTCATTTAGAACTATATATTATGTAGATTTATTTTTCATTTGTATCAAAAAGATTGAAATATTCATACATCGATCTCTGTTGTTCCATAGAAGTTTAGTGTCTCGTTGAACTCCGGATCCCGTGTTTTGTGAACTGTTTTTGTTCGTAGTCGTTTCGTAGCCGCAACCATATCTATTGGTAATATGTTGAGCTTGCAAAACGGATCGGCGAGACCATGAATATCCATTGGCTGTAATCCTCGTGCTCGCTCCACTTTGCACTGGAGGCAATGAACTGCTGGGTCGTATCGCAAGGAGACTTCGAGAGTTCCATAACTTTGTCTCGTTTCTACTTTCAGAAATGTAAGTTAGCCGTCTCCAATTTTTATCGTTAGTCGTTAAAAAAGTTATTTAATCTGAGATGATAGACTTTTAACCGTGGTACGACAGAGTATAATAGTCATGGACCCTATCCAAACATTAATTCTTCCTACAGACATATAAATGCATGGCAGGTTGTTCAGATTTAACTTATCCCCCCAATCTGTGTTACCATTTTGAAAGTGTATCTGTGTCGTTCTAGGGTTCAATAGTAAAGTCAACCTTTTTTTACCGAACTAAATTTTCTCCGCCTGGCAAATTGTGTACCTACCGTTCTCCGTTACTTGTGGCAAATCGATTTGATTGTTGCTGGGGTGACTGAAGGGGCTCTCCTGTTCCGCATTGGATCGATTTTCTTCTAGATCCATGCGTTTCTCGTAGATTTGAGACTGTTCTTGGATTTGCTCCGTTGGTATGTTTTTCATTGCCGGTGCCATTGGAATCATTATAGAATTCGATCTACAATGTATCAATTGATGTTAGCTAAACTTCTACTCTTTCATTTATCATTTTTACGTACCTGAGGGATTGTACCTGGGTATTTTTTAACTGATCGCCCGAATTGATTTCTAATTTACGAGTACTCTCGCTTAGTTCGTTAATATCGTCGAACTTGTTGGACCTTCCGTCGTTAATTTCATCTTCAAACGATACACGCTGTTCAATCTGCGAACCCTTGCTAGCTTTCGGACTTGTTTTTGAACGAGGACTAGTAGGAGATGGCGAAAGACGACTGCACTGAGAGGCAATAGAAAGAGTAGATCTATCCAATTGATCTGATCCATCTTCTCGGCTCTTTAGCGGCGATAATCCATTGTGAGATCGTTGTCCTGATGATTTAGATGCACTACTAGTCGACTCAGCGGAATTTGGCAACGTTAAATGAGTCTTGCTAATAATACTGTCTTGATTTCTTTGTAAACTCGAAAATGAATTGGATTGTCCCCGAGCTAATGCCAGGCGACGCGTAGTTTCTTCGTCAGAAGAAGAATCTTGAGGTTCCGAAGATTCAAGGGACTTATTGCCACTGATTGTCCAAGTAGAACCTTTGTGAGCAGATCTCGACCACCCACGTTCCTATATGAAAAAAAATATATGTATGTATTACAAGGCGTCACCTGGCCTCTCCCTTTTTTTTATTTCCCATTGTTGATATACCTTTTTCTCTGGTAAAATGTACTTTGGCATTCCTTTAAAAAACCACGCACCACTTTTTTTCCACATTTCTCTTGTCTCGGCACATATTCTACAAAGAAATTGTCTCTGGCCACTGTTCGACCGTCTAACAATTCGCTGCACAGTTGTTCTTTCCCTCATTGTGAACGCCTCCGAGCATGTTGAGCTTAGTTCATTAGTTTCTATACCACATTTCTGGCATATATATTTTCGACAATCTTTACAAAGATTCGGTGACGCACCCAATACCGCACCAAATTTTTCACCGCAAAGGGCACAAGAGCATGTGCAATGCGCCTTACTCGAGCATCGGCTACTACAGCCTTTTCTTGCATTCATTCTTGTGGCAGTGACAATGCAGACATTGCGTTTCATATTCTCCAATCTTTCTACCAACCTGCCTATTCTTTCTTGTTCTGATAAATCCAAAGCTTCAGCTCTTTGGATCACCTGAGATATTGAAAATACATCGAAATGGTAACATAGTCCAATGGTAACATTGATACTAAGATAATAATTGAAAGCGACAGAATTCTGATAAGTAAATTAATGGGTTTTGGCATTGAATTTCTGAGGTAATATTCGTAAACAAAATTTATATGTAATAAATGTAATCAATGCTTTGGTGGTACACAAATGTTCTATCGATTAAAAAATGTTTACCTGTATAATTGCGCGTTGTTCTTCCTCAGTAAGCACAAATGATTGTGGACATCTGTTTGTGCCACTTGAACAAGAATTAGAGTAAGCACCCCACTTTGAATCCAGGGAACCAGTTTTAACAGACCAACCCGTTCGCAATCTAATTAACGATATTTTATTAAATATATGTGTGTTAAAATTTATCAAATTGTTAAGAACATTAAAAATTATCATTTCATACTCACTTTGCTCTTAATGCCAAATGTCTATCATTTGGACAAACCCATCTGGTACCTCTGCCTGCATCTTTCACTGTGATATCCATTGTTTAATTTAATAGAATTTTGAGACTATATTCTAATGCACATTAGCCTGTAAAAAATAAAAATATATAAGCTATGAAATTAGTTTTAAGATAATAGAATATATATTGCTTGTAACAAATGATTAAACAATTTTATTAATAACTACTCAGTCAGAAAATGCAGTAATTTTGCCATTATTATTTTTTACCAAATTTCTATTTCACATTCCTTATTAATTATAGTTGAACTCAAGCAAAATTATATTTTACTTATTATTTTATTTTATAAATATTTCTCAATTAATTTATACTAGTACAAACAATAGATCAACAATCTGTATATACTTATATGCACTTGTATTAGAATGCACTTTTATTTTGCTCGTTCTGTATAACAGAATAAGTATATAATACATAATGGAATAACACAAAAGACTTGTAGGCGTATTTTCTTTTCTGTGCGTGTTGGAATTCCTAACATCTATGGGTATAAATATGTATATTATTCGGGTTTCAGCATTCCGCAAATACTGTTGAACGGGACAAACCCTTAGGTCTTACAATTAGTATCGCCATCCCGAAAATTCTAACGATTTTCAGTTGACAAAGAAAAGTTCCGACGCACATCTTTTGAATTTCGATATATTTGTCTTTACATTTTGCAGGGCGTTTTGTATAAAAGTGCCATGTAAACATATAACATTTTTATCTTTTATGTTACATGATATTTTTGTACCAGTATAAAAAGGGAAAAAATAGAACGTATTATAGAACAAATATGTATGTCAATCTATATTAACAAATACATTTTCAACGAAACTATCGCAATTACTCAACTAAGTAATTTTGTATGAATTTTAATGAATAATTTAACTATTAGACATGAGGACTTAAATTTTGATAAAGTTGATACATATTTCGAATATACATAATTCTCTTAAAGGCAGAATAATTTAATATGATTAAAATTTGTCGTCCAAAATGAGGAAATATTATAATATAATCGAAGAAAAGTAATACTGCGGTGGGCTAAGTTTAAGTTAACAAAGAAGATTAAACTTTACGAGGAAATTGAATTACGAATTTTATTATGTACTTCTATGCATGCAAATAGTGAAAATTGATTTATTCTTCTAGAATAAATACAATTTCCAACTACACACGTATACCATCTAAATAATAAGTTAAATATTGAAGTTTGTTAATACCGAGCAAGAAGGTGAAGTTTAAAACAACAATTTTCGCTTAAAATAGACGAGCAACAAGTATTAGCTATACGTGCTTTCTGTATTATTTAAGTAGCAAGAGGGAGACTATATTTGTACCTAAATCGATATTTCAATGGTTCACACTTGTAGCGACTCTTACTTTCTTAGTACACGGGTATGATACGTGCAATGTACCAAATGAAGAGCTATTTAAATTCAAAGTGTTCCCATATATACTAAAGTTAAACGGATAAACAAACTAGAAATGTGTAATCTTATTATTATTATAATTACTATTACTATTGTTATTGTTATTATTATTAATATCATGATTAGAACGTTACATTCCCACAATAAGAAAGTAAACATATGTATGTATTAAAAAAATGATAAGAAAGAGAAAACGTTGTATACGTTGATAGTACAGGATAGTGCAATAAAATAGGTTACTATTAAATTACATACATCCATCGGGAATAGAAATACGAAAAGTAGAGCAGAGGGGAGGGATTTCTGACGCGTGGCAATCGTATCATGACTGAAAAAAAAATGAGCGCGAAAGTCCTACGTTGAGGGCGATCAATCGAAGCTCGTGACGCGTGCTATGCCCGCAGGTTGTATTGTTACGATTCCAATTATTCTTTCATTTTTAAGAGAAAAAAATATACACACACGAGTACTCAAAATAAATACAGCATATTGTACATGATTTTAATTCGAAACATTAAATAATAAATGGTTCGTTATAGACAACGTTTATACAATAAAATTGGAATTGAATTTTTGATTGTTCAAATGTAAATGCAGAGAGAAAACCGTTGAAATTAGAAACTAAGAAAAACCGTTCTTTCTTATACGCTTGAAACCCGTATAATGTCTGAAACATATGTAGGAGCGAAAGCACGCGTAACTTAAACATATGATACTCGAAATTATTAATGAATGCAACTCGTTTCTTGATCTAAAACACAAAATTGTCGCAAATATTTGGAATTTTATTCATGCAGTACACTAAAAACATCTTAAATGGTGCGATTGTATACTTACATTGATATGTATAAACTTGTAATATTTGATTTGGAGACCGACAGCCGCCACGGATGAGCATAATTATAGGTCAATGGGCGATTTTTGAAAACATTTCAAAATTTGTATTCTTGAATAACGTTGATAATTCCGAGTTATTTTCCGGGATGTTGTAGTTGCGCGGACAAACGTATAAGCACAGAGTTGTTCTTTCCACGGTATCAGCTAGCCGACAAGTGGGTGCTATTATCGCTGAAACTGGCCTACGGCTCTGCTTCGCTTTCGATACAGGCGCAGAAGGGTGCGAGTCATGCGTGCGATTCACAGGGATGTATCTAACAATAAGTTTATCGACAATGCCGTCCCTACTGAATTAACTAAGATAACCGGAAATGAAATAGCATGTATACTATCTGCTTGATGTCGTCCTCTCATTGAGTTAGCTTGGCTTATTTTTGCAAAAGCAGCCGCTTTCATGATTAAACATAAATAAATATGAAATGAAATGCTATTTGTATACATACAGTACATGAAATTGTAGTAAATAAATTTGTAAAGATATTTACAATTATTATTAACAGTATGTACAACTTGCTTTTAAATAGCCTTTCTTTTTACAATCATGATTATGCATAATAAAATAGGGTAAAGTCTTATTTTTCAGGTTGTATAGATATGTATACGTTTTAATGTGTTAATTTGTAATAAAACGTAAGATATGAATAATGAGAATAAATTATGATAATAATAATAATAATAATAATAGTCTCTCACCCGTTTTTTTTTATACATTTTCATGTACCGAAGTTGTGTTTAGGTAATATAGTATTTATATACATACTTGTATATATCTATACATAACGTAATCAAAGGATGCAGTCGTACTTATAAGAGAGCTCATAACGCTAATTGAATTATACGTATAAATAAAATGATTTTAAGTTCATAGTAATTTGTTTATTAAATCACAAACTAAAAAATTAAAGAAGGGCACTATTTTTCAGCATTTAACGAAAATGAAATATGTATTCATATTTTAATTAAATGCCAATAATCGTGAATAAATCGGAAATAAAGTGTTGCAGTGAACAAGTGTCCTTGTTCTACATTGCAATTTATTGACGTGTTGCATTTTGCAGCTGCCGACGTTATCTGAAACTTACGTAAATCTTGGAAAACAAATATATTTAAATTCATCAAGTTTTCCAAATTTTTGTTGGCAATGAAAATTAGGTATATAAAACCATAAATCGTTATTGGTCATTTTTTTTCAAACTGAGTTTATGAATATCATCCTACAGTCATGTATTTAAATGGAATACATGTTATTCTATATAATTTTGAATTTCATCTGATTCCATAATTTATACAATTTGTAGAATGGAGTAGAATGAACATAATAATAACAATAGCATGCCAATTGTAGAATCTACAGTATAAACTTTATTTCTAACGTACAATTAATTTTTGTACAGTTAAATATATATTACAAATAACAATCATTGGTATTAAAACATTTAACAAATTAACAAAAAGTACATATATTCTATACATATACGCATATATGCGTATTTTTCATAATATTATGAAAAATACTTGTCAATATAATGTAGCATTTCAAAAGCGACTTCGACCATAATAAGAATAATAATCATCCATTCTAAACGAATGTGATGACGATCGCTCAAATGTGAAGACAAGATACCCACAAGCTCTACACAATGATTCAATTTTTCATTTATAACCTATAAAAAAAGAAGAAAATATATATTTATTACATACTATATATTATAAAGTCAATCCACGACTGTTTTGTAACTTACTCTTGTACGTTTTGCAATGTTAAAATACGAACAAATTTCTTGGTAAAGTCGTTCTAAATCATCTCTTTCCCAATAGAAGTCTGGAGTGTCTAATAAATCTGAACTTAAGTTAATTGAGTGCCGCAAAGCAAATAACTCCCCTTGCTTCTTCAATACTTCCTGCCGAGTCATTTTAAGCTTTCTACCAGCCTTTAGATCTTCAGTAACAAATTCAATTGAGTCTATATAATTATCCAAAGATGCTTCCCATACACCTAACTTTACAGATTGTGCCATCGCATTTGAGAATGTGTATTTATCTAAATTTGTTGCATTTGTCGCTAATATTATGTTACCATTTTTTATATGACTACGTCTTCTGCAATAGATTTATTACATTAACGGCTATTTAATAGAAATTGCTTTCATCATGAACTTATGCAGCAAAGTATGATAATTAGAAATAATTAGATAAGTTTTAACTATTACCCATTTTCTGAATAACTATAAGACATCAGTTCGCTTTCAGATAGGACAATGTGGTTCAGGTAACGATGTTGTTCATATTTCCTTAAAAACTGTAATATGTTTTCACACTCGAGTTCAGAAATATTCCACATAACTATAGTACCTTCTCGGAAAAAAAAGATATCCCTTGCTTCACGTTCTACTTCGTATTTTGCCACTGCATGTATAACATCTGGTAAGGCTGCAAAAATAATCTAAATAAAGCATAAAAAAACTAATGTACGAATATATATTGTAAAATTGGTTGACCTAGCCAAATACTATTTACCACTTTCATACAATTAGGAACAAGTTGGACTGATTAGTAATTTATGAACGGAGAAGTCTAAAGATAATAAAGTGATTAATCAATACTTAGAAAAGTAATTGAATGAATTGTATAATAGTATATTTAGAAAAATCATGTAAAAATTACAGTATACGTAAAAATGGCCTTGGAAATAACTATCTCGTTTTCATTTCATACATTACAAACATTTCTTAAGTACTGGAATTCTCATGTGTCCCTGTATGTCAATTATTTGTACCCGTAATGAATTCAGAGATCTCATTATGTGAATTTCACATATTTACTTGAGTTCAATATATACAATAGTAAGACACCGCAGATACTTGCTATAATGGTTTCTTTAAAGTAGTATATACCAATAATGCAATTAAGTATTAAAGGTATAATTGAAAAATGAAAATATAAATTATATTCTAAGATATTTCTTAAGAGGAACAACACAGCAGTAATATTATATTCTACCCAAAATTGAATAATATAAAAAAAAAATAAAAAATATATTCAATAAAGAATATTCAAACTTTATATTTCATTCAAGGAAAAAAAGTTAGAAGTAATCAAATAATTTGTATATATAATTAACCCTCACAACAGTCATCAATTTATATCATATAAACGAATTGAATTTGGTCTTAAGACAATAGCATTGAATTAGGTTTCCACTATTCCTTGACGATAAAGTAAAACTTCATTCTGAAAGTAAAATATTAATATCTTTCAATCTATTAAATATGGACTGTCGCATGCACCCAATCCTGATGCTACGCCACCCTCATTAGCAGTAGCTAACTTTGTCCGTAACATATGACCACTTTGCTTGTTAAGATATATATTATTTTCATCTGCAATTATAACACCAAATATTCCTAATTCGGAAACTAATTCTTGTAGTTCTGTCCTCATATTATCCTCAGGCCTAATCATGTAACTTTTATGAATCGGTGGATGAATTTTGTTCATAAGAATCCAAGCTACTCGGTCTTGTTTATCTTTTACTGATTCCAGAAATTGTTTTATATCTAGTCCATATTTGTTATTGCAACCACCTTCTCGTTGAGGTTTTAGTACAAAACGGTGTGGATTTTCAATTGCCATTTCTATAGCAGTATCTCCATGTTTATCAAAGTCTAATGCGTAAAGCTCTATATAAAATAATATAATACTTCATCAATTTCTGCTTTAATGATCATTTATTATTAGCAAAAGGATTAATCTTAAACAATATTCACTTACCAGTGAATATCTCTTTGATTTCTGTACATATTTTTTCATTATTTAAAAATCTACTAATTACCCCTGGCTTTGCAAGGGCTTGTTGTACTTTTTTAGTGCCTGCTAAATGATACTGAATAGTAGGACACTTAATTGCTAATGATCTTTCTATTAATAATCTTACTTCCCATTCTTTTTGTGTGTGATAATGTCCAGGCTCATATCCACATCTATAATATACTACAGATACAATGTAATTGTCCACAATTAATTCCTTTCTGCTGCCCAATTTAGCAGTTGCTGCTAATTGCGTTAAACTTCTGCGAATGATTCTGATACTTGGATTCTGTTTTCTAATTTCAAATTCGTGAAAACGTTGGTCACATATATTGTATGTAACATCCTCAATAACAAATAAAATTATTCCTCTGTAAAAAATTATACGGAAGACTTTTAATTAAATTTTGACTTTGACGTTTTCAATATATTTACATAAACTTGCAAGTGACATTAGGCCTGAACATACACTTTGTTCCCATATATCTTCCATGCTTCAACCATACTTGAACATATTATTTGTAACGCATTATTTTCTGGAAGATTTTCTATTTCCTTACGATAACCAAGTTCACGCAATACAAATTTATGTAATTCTGTTGAAACAGGTCCTAGCCAACCAAAGCCAGAAGCAATTGTATTTATTTCAACTTGTTTCCAACAACAATACGGTAGGGTCTGGCGACTTGTGTTTTCTTGTGAACAACATGTATCCAACATTAAGTCGGAACGCAATATACCAAGGGATATTTTTTGCTCTGATCCTCCTTCGTTGTTTACAATGTCACAAATATCAAATAATTGTTTGGTAAAATTGTCAACTTTTATTGTCTCCTCTAAAGTTTCTTTCAAAAAGTTATAATCCTGAGCTACTTTGTGTATAAGCACATTCAATATCGTTTGTATTTGGCACGCATTATCAAATTCTTTTTTTGGAAACGGAGATGGTATCAAAATAAATGGTGCAAATTGTAAGACATCCTTATTAAAATCTTTTTTTGACAGCATACACATTCCATGCATAAGCGCCCAATCTTTTGCTTTCTCTATCAGTTCTTCAACATCTCTTTTAGAAGATGGTATATGGAACATTAAATCCATAATTGTTCCTTTGGTGTAGATTCTTACAGAAAACCTTTTAAATAAATGATTTAAAGTAAGTCTAATTATTTAAAATAATTGTTTTTAAACGCTATAGTGTTAAAAGCATTTACAAAGAATTTATCATTAGGCACAATTATAAACGGAGAGCGGTTGCCCATAGTTGCCAAATCACCAGGGGTGTGCAGGTTCCCGAATTCACGAGATTCCCGAGCCTCGAGTCGTGTCGGGACAACTCGGGCGAGATCGGACAAGCTCTCGGAAATGTCATACTCGTCGAGATTCTCGAAAGTATCCGAACGTTTCGAGATTCTCGAAAGTATCCGAACGTTTCGAGATCCCGAACGTATCGAGAAATGGAGATCCCGAAACTGACTATACAATGCAATGTCTCGGGATCCCAATATTATTATGAACATAGAGGCATTGAACATAGGCATTGAACATAGAGGCTTACATATTATTATGAACATAGAGGCATTTCAATAACATAGAAATTACTATATCCGACCAGCTTTAACTTATTTCGCCTTTGTAAACTTCAAGAGCCGTTTCTTATAGTATTTACTACCTTTTAGCGTGTAGAAAGTATGGATTTTGAAAATCTGAAATTTTTGCATTTGTTTTGTGCTTTTACAGTAATATGTAGTTATTCAAGTTACTCTTGGTACGAAATCATTCTGTGGAATTTTTACAAATAAAATTGCAATAATCCGCACAATATAAAAAACGCCTATCAAATGTTACAAAGTGTTGAATAGTGTTATATACAGTCATTTCTCGATGAGTGCCGCGCGAGTCGTACAGCGTTAGCAAGCGCGTTTCATCCCCACCACTGGGGGGAATCCCCCCGGGCCGGCCGACACGTCCCGGCGGTTAATACTTGCGGTATCCCTCGAAAGATTAAATGCCTTCGTGTCTGTGAGAACACACTAATGCAACCGTGAATTTTTGTTATTGTTACATATTGCGCTATGAAAATTATATTAAATAATTCGTGATGCTGCTGTGATTAAAATGAGACTAAACACGATATAATTTGGATCATATTGACTTATATGTGTACATAATAAAACTCTTACCCATTGATTCACTATTAATTATACACTTAGAATTTTCACTATTAATTAATCAATTTTTATGCTAGTTTACTATCTACTATTTATGCTAATGCTTGTGTAACAAGAACGAAAGCGTCTCTCGCCGACTCTGACTGTGCACAAAGCGTGTCTCGTCCACTCTGAGTGCGCGCAAAGCGTGTCTCCGCGTGACTCTGAGCGATCTCAACATGTTTCTCCTCGGCCGGGGGGATCGTACGGAAGCATTTCATACTCGGCTCGGAGGGATCTGTTTTTGTAATTTATCAACGCAAATATGATCCAAATTATATCGTGTTTGGTGTTATTTTAATCACAACAGCCTCAGCTATATTTTCATAAAATTTGCAGAACGAAATAATTAACAATAAAGAAGTTTTATAGTTGCATTAGTGTTGTCTCACCGATGCGAAGGCATTTAAATCCTTATCTGACGCCCGACATCTCTTTCCTCTCTTTCTTTCGCGCGCTGTCCTTTTCGTCACAGTAGACGGCTCGGCCGAAATTTCCAAGAACCCAAAGTTCACCTAAATTCGATTAGTGCGCGCAGCCGGTCCCGAGTAGCAGGCGCTAACCAAAGAATTACTGTATGTGTACTGAACTCCCACCTAACATTTAAAACACAACCACGAATCAAACAGCTACCACAAAAACTTTTTCCGTTATTAATGGAAAAATATCCATTTCATTCAAAACACCCATCTACTCAACAAAAATAATGATTGCAACCTTAGTTGGATTATCTTGAATTAAAGTAGATTTGGACTGGATAATTAATGTAATTACAGACTACGAGAATTGCGAAAACTCTCGTAAAATATGTTTATGGAATTAACATCGAAAAGATATAAATGATGTATGTTAAGTTATATACTTATTTAAACGCTCAGTTGATAATATTACAAAAAATTGTATGTTTACCACTCAAGTAATACATACATATTTGAATCGACACTTTCGTAAGTAAGGTTATGTAGATGCTTGGAAAATATTTATAAATTACGTTACCAATTTTGATTTGTTATTATTTAATTGATTAATCTTTATAGACGCATAAGTAATAAGCATAATATATAAATGATGATTTATTAAAAGTGATAAGAGATTTAAATTTGGAAAATTGTAAGAAAACTAACAGAAAACTAATATAATAGTAATAATATGTCTTAACACTCTAACTATCAAACCCGTCAAAATAACAGTTTCAAATTTCTTGTTTTTTAAATTATGATCATTGGATCAATAATACAGACGTAGACATAGGACTGCATAATAATTCCATATCCTAATTTAATTTCCGTTCAACCACTTTCATTTTCAACAACTGTATTTCACAATAACTACATTCCATGTGATAAAATGATAGTATAATTATAGTTTCTTAGCAGAAACAAAAAACATTTATTGTACTGGTACACATATTTCAATTACGGATTCTTGTTTTTAACAATATTAAAATGTATAAATTCATATGGAAGTTCAACGTTAAAGATAATTAATTTAAGATATACTTTTTCTTTAAAAAAAAGAAAGCAAAATGCTCAATAAAATTTGTTTAGTATACAACATAAATTTGTCGTTTTGATTTTAAATCCTTATCTTAAAGGAACAAAATAATGTCTTAAATACTTACAACTAGTTGACGTTGTTATAATACTAGGTGTATATAAGTTTTGCTGCATTAAGCCTTGTACTAAAGCTTCTAAGTTATATTCCTCCGATGTTGCCCATGCTTTCACATTCCATGCCTACAAAGAATAAATATATTTCCGGCTAAAACATCATATTATTAGCAGTTTACAAACAGACTATTATTATGCCAAAACTTAATTCTTTAATAATATTTCAATGAAGTTATACAAGCAACAATAGGAAAAGTGTTTTGCAAATGTTTTTCAGTTATTTTTAATAGATGTCATCATCCTTTAAGTATCATATCATATTTTTCGCTAAAAGTTAAAACGTTTTATATTTCACTAATTGTAATTACTCACACTACTATTTTCTTCATCGGTAGACAAGGATTTTCTTTTTTTAGGCCTTTTTTTCAATTGAACAGCGGAATAATTATTATCACATTTAATTGCAACTGTTTTTAAATTGTTTTCAACACATTCAAATGGCGTACTCGTACTAGTACTGTATAATGAGTTGATTTGGTTTAATTGTAAATTCCATTTCGGCATAACAGCACATCTCGTTAATATTCGATTACATGACACTAAAGTGGTGGTAAATTTTCGACAAACATCGAAATTTATGTTACTTCTGCATGTCAGTGTAATGCATCTTTGCATCGTGTAATTCATTTTAACGAAATATTATATGTAACGACTTTGTTTATTATGCACGTACTAAATGTGATAGTATTAATCGTTTTATAAACAAATTTTGTTACATGTGAACTAAATACAAACACAGTTTTACGCGTTAATAACAATAATCTTCGCCTTACGAGTGAACCTGATTCCCGGTCTCGTTCACAATTCACACGTGGGCAGGTGTGTGCATATAGACATTAAATATGTATGTGTACATGTGTATGTATTACCACAGCCACAGCCTACATACTCTAGCACTAGCCGTGCTGAAGGTAAAAATGGCAACACCGCGAGAGTCCGGGTATGATATACATATATGTTTACCTAACCAAACGCACCCTACCAGCCTTCCAGGCTCCCTCTACCGAACTCTCAGTTTCCCGCTTAGTCTTCAAATGTGTACACACCAATTTGTATTCATCATTGGTAGGCTATTTAACAAACATTCTACACAAGTCTACATTTTGTGGACTCTCGGACTGGTTTGGTGATGTGGTACATAATATTGGAAACATTTTACAGTGGTTTTAAGAATATATAAGTATGAAGCGAAATAGAATCATCTTTGAACTAAAACGCAACATATGGAAATGAATGAAGTGATATACATATAAGTTAATAGACACGAGAAACAGACAAAATAATTGAAATGAAGTCAAAGAGGTTAAGTGAACACGGAAAGAGGTTGGATAATAGGTTATTGAAGGGAAGAGTTGGGCAGGTAATTATAAAATCGTATTAAAGGCTAGCTTTGTAATTGTTGTAAATTTCCTCACCCCCCTAGGGGTATTACTATGGCACGTTACCTTTTTTTATCATAATGGGTGGTTCGCCAATAGCCATATGCCAATAGCCATACGCCAATAGCCTTAAATCTTGTGAAATAACATTAATAATAAGAATATAAAAAGCAAAACTATATGAAAATAAATAAATAAGTATAGACAAAGACAAATAAAAAACTCTATTAATGCATTAAAACATACTGGAAAGAATAAGTCAAATATATCAAAACTAATGTTTTAAAAAGAGTTAAATTGAAAAAGACTAATTGAGAATTTAGTTTCTATTGAAAGTTTTTATTTTACGATTTTGAGAAATTATATGTGCATGTATTTCCAATTGACTGTTGTTTATAGTTTTGATGTAATCATTTAAGAAAATATTAGAAAAAATTGATAATAGTTTGAACAAAATTCTGCGATAATCTTTACCACAAATGCATGTATCTGAAAATGCCAAGTGATGTATATTTGATTGAATACTAATATATGTTAATTTACATAAAATGTGCTTATGATTTCCAGATTTCAGAAAATCTGATTCCAAATTGGCACCATTTATTATGGCTTTCATTATTGCACACATATGAGTAAATAAGGTTATTACTTCTTCTGTAGGAATGGAAAGACCACCTCTTTGTAAGTGATCAAAATATACATTATTTATAACAGTACCTTTATCCTCTAGAATTAATAATTTACATATATTACAATTTAATTTTTTAGCAACAGAATGGGACCCAGATATATAAATCTTAATGGAATCATCTACAACAAAATCGGATAATGCCCATCTTTGGGGAATAAAAATATAGACTTATAATTATTTTCTTTTAAACTACTAGCATAATTTCCCTTACAATTGGGAACACAACAACGCCGTGGCATTATTAACTAATAAATATAGTACCAAGCTTGTAACAAGAACAATGTAAAACAAATTTTCCGAAAACTATATACATATATATATAATAAATATAACTTTGTACAAATTTATATATGATACTATTAAAATGTTATTAATTCTAAATTGAAATATATTGAAAAAACAATAGATTGTATTAAATAAATGTGGTACACAAAAAGATAAAGACCTGTATAGTTAATCAATAAAACTTACCCGCATTATTGCACTTACTTTTACATTTTTTTAAATAGCCTATTAATGATGAGTACACATTGGTGTGTAAACATTTGAAAACTAACAATAAGCGGGAAACTGAGAGTTTGGTAGAGGGAGCCTGGAAGGCCGCTAGGGTGGGTTGGGTTAGGTAAACATATATGTATATCACAGCCGGACACTCGCGGTGTTGCCATTTTTACCTTCAGCACGGCTAGTACTAGAGTAGGCTGTGTTATATTATATGCTACACCGGTTATAATTTATACAATAAAAGTACTAAATGGATGGGTGATAACAGTGACATAGAATGGAACATATAACATTAAAAGAAATCAAATCAAAAGGTCCTCTGGTAAAATCCAAGGAACTGTGGCGCCTCGCTCAGGCATTGGCGTTTTAGGCGCGTACTTGTTTAGCGCGTTTCCCGCCAAGAGGATGCGTAGTTTCTCCGCACTCGACCCCGTGGCGCTGCTCTCGCCCAATGGGATCAGAGACACGACTTGCGCTCTCGCAGTTGATTGGCTGTGCACTCTCGGCCAATCGATAGCTGCAGAATCGGGCAAAAAGGAGAGAGAGGACGCGTCCTGATTCGAAAGCGTCGCTTCGGCCGGTAGTTAAAGAGGGCAGGTAGTTTAAAAAAGTTCCAGAAAAGCATTGTACCTTTGCCTACGAAAGTTTAATTGTATACTAGTTTGAATAAAGACATCTCGGTTCACCTTATAAATATTTATGTGTTGGTTTATTTCTTACGGAGTCCCTCACATATTTTGGCGACCCCGACGTGATCTGATAAGTGAATGAGCCACGAAAAAAGGAGTGTAAAGTCAGTTTCAAGGAAGCGTCAGGGCTACTCCACGCAAACAGCAGCGTGCTCCTTTAACAGACGCCTCAATAGCGGAGAGGGAAAAGTACATTCAAACCTTAGAGGTACAGTAATTTCTCGAAGAGGGATCTCAGGTCGGGACCGGCCGCGATCATTTGGAGTGTATAGATAACTTTGCCTGTTTAGAAATTCGACACCGACATTGACGATCATTGAAAGGGACAGAGAGTAAAAGTAAGGTCAGATACCTACGTATCGGTGAGACAACACTAATGCAACTATAAAACTTCTTTATTGTTAATTATTTCGTTCTGCAAATTTTATTAAAATATTGCTGAGACTGTTGTGATTAAAATACCACCAAACGCGATATAATTTGGATCATATTTGCGTTGATAAATTACAAAAACGGATCCGTCCGAGCCGAGCATGAAACGCTTCCGTACGATCCCCCCGGCCGAAGAGACACGCTTTGCGATCGCTCCGAGTCGACGAGACACGCTTTTCGTTATCTGCGAGTCGAGGAGACACGTTTTTCGTTATCTCCGAGCCGAGGAGAAATGCTTCCGTACGAACGTTCCAAGTCGAGGAGAAACGCTTTTCGATCGCCCCGAGTCGATCGTGAAACGCTTTTGACCACCTGGTTCTTCCATTATTTGATTCTTTAAAAACATAAAGGCATAATAAACATAAGACAAATAACATAAAGCCTTTAATATAATTTTCATAGCGCAATACGTAACAATAAAAAAAATTCACGGTTGCATTAGTGTGGTCTCACAGATACGAAGCATTTAATCTTTCAAGGGTTAGCGCAAGTATCAACCGCCTGGATGTGTCGGCTAGAACCCGGGGGGGATTCCCGCCAGTGGTGGGGATGAATCGCGATCTCTCTCGCTATAGGACCGAGTGACACTCTTCGAGGAATTACTGTACCTGGCATCCCTAGACGCAGCCAAGACGACGAAACCGCGTCGCCCGAGTTAGAAATTTACAGGAGTGATAACAGAAACGTGAAATTGCCTACTCTCTGGCGCCACTGCCCCCATCTGTGGTTTGTTCGGTTAGTGTGCGAGTTTCAGGTGTTCCAAATCAGGTCGGATGAAGAGAAATTTAGTGCGGTTGTGCGCCATTTGGATGAGGACATTATGTCCGTAGTCGCCGACTTCTTCGGTGATCCACCGGTGACAGAGAAGTATGATGCGTTGAACCAAATGCTCAATGCTCATGGCGAAAGCGCCGTTTCAACAAAGAGTTGCTGAAGAGCATTGTACAATTGCGTACTAAGTTTAATTGTTAACTAATTTGAATAAAGACACTTTGTTTTACGTTATAAATATTTGTATGTGAGTTTATTTCTTGCGCAGTCCCGCACAAAACCTGTAGCGGCAAAACTGACGGATAATTGGATAGCGAAATGTACACAATTTTACCGACTCAAATATTCTTTATTCGAATACCATTAAGAACATACGCTCTGGTGTGGTAGACTTGTTCTTTGCTCCCTCTTTCTATACGAACTACAGTAAAGTCTCCATTCAAGCGAAAGCCTTGGGACTCAACATTCGCTTAAATAGAATACATCCTACATCGTTTAAAATTTGCCGACAGCCCCGAACGTAGAAAAGGACAATGAGTAAAGATAAAGGACCGAGCAGCCAAGAAAAACGGTGAAACAAACTAATGCAATGATGAAACCTTTTTATTTTTTAGTTTTTTCTTATCGAACTTTATCCAACAGTTTTGCGACATTTTTCTGCTTAAAATGACACCAAACACGATATAATTTTGACCATATTTACTGTCCACAATGCATTATACACCTCTTATTAAATAATGTAAATATGATTCAAATTATATCGTGTTTGGTGTCATTTTAATCAGAAAAATGTCAGCTGTGCTATGTAAATGTTTCATAAGAAAAGTATGAGAAATAGGAAAGATTCTTCGTTGAGTTACTATTAGTTCACCGATATACCCGAGCTCTGATCGCGTTACACTGATCGGCAAACGAGCTTCAAACACCACCTTCTGGCAACCTTCGAAGGCCGTACGTGTTTCAATAGACTTTAGTCAATTCTTTATGCTCCATAATAAATAACCTTTAAGATCTTCCAAGTAACGTGTTCTAAGATACGAATTCTCTGACTCTCCTTTTGTTCGACAACATGCAACTGGTACTTAAATAATTTACAGCTTTATTTATCCCGTATGCTCATCCGGCTTCGAATTTTCCTCCTCAGTTATTATCGCTATCGATAGTTACAATTATATTGTCGATCGTTGAATTAATATTACTAGATATTAAGGCCTGCTAACGCGTTAGCGTAACAAAGGCCAACTAACGCGATAACGTAACAGAGTCTATACAGAATTTGAAACGCATCGATAACGGTGGTTATAAACGGCTCCGTTTCGATGAAGTAGACTTGAATGAATTCCCTTCTATTATTATTGTTATTCTATAGTTAAAATATGGTGTCGCATAAATTTTATTAGCTGTTTACCGTTGTCCGAACAAAAAGTTAGTAATTGCCTTCATTGCGGCAAGTAATTATGTTTATCTTAATTACATAGCCGGCACACTCTCTATAGTTACGCGTTAAATTCATTTTTCTGTTTGCATTACTGTTGCTTTATTAATAATTCTAAATTGCAGTATGTAGTCTAAATTATCTGAAGTGGCAGATTGGTAGAAGTATAAAGATATTTCTTATACATTTGTGTGTATCACCGTATGGATGACTGGTTGGATGGCTGAGTGTGAGAGAGCATGCGGTGGCCGGTTCTTATTTTTATTGAATTAAACAAGTGGATGGGTTGCGTGGTAATTTTCTTGAGAAGCGTTGTTATTGCGGATTTTCCGACGAGCATTGAAGGAATAAACAAACAGACACGATTCCTGGAACGCTGCCTCGAGCCTCGGCTGCCACAAGATCAAAGGGGACTCACTCAGGGGGGACCACCCCAAGTAGTGGGGATAGAAATGAACACTAATGGTAGACACAATTTTGAACACTAGTCGAGACATTAATGTATTTCCGTGCAAGCCGTATTACAGAAGATTCTGTTTAGCAGGTCCAGTATGCAGAACCCAAGCCAAATGCGGGCCCGGATGGCTACGGGTTTGTAGACAGATTCTGCCAGTTCTGTTGCCAAACTGGAGCGCAAATGGCTGTTGGGGTTTAATAGAGATATACAATTGTCACTCTGTCTTATTTAAATTCATCATTAAATTCATCATAAATTGCTACAACGATACCTATATATTAATCATTCTAAAACAAAAATCTGAAACAAATCAGTTTGACTTGCTTGGTAGTTCTAGTGTATATAATCACTAACTGTTGTTCACGAGGATTATAATTCATCACAATAAATAATAATCGCTGTCCCGCAGGCGACGTGTTAATGCTTTTCATTTCGACAAAGAACAAAACAGTTCTTTAAGATTATTGAATTTTCGCATCATTTTCTATAATCTGTTGGTATCGTTTTTGAGTGATAAGTATTGGAATCCCGGATCCCAAAAAATGCGGGACGAAAAAATACATTGGGTGATTTGTCTATTCCTATATCTCGTCTGTGGTTTCGGGCCAGATTGTGTCGGTATACAGCTCGCTGTAATACCCGTATCTACCACCAGATCATTTTCCATAACCTGTTGGTAACGTTGCGAGTGACACGAATATGGTAACGGGGCCATAGAGCCCCATAAATTCCGGCTAACAGTACACTGCATGATTTGTCTATTCGTATATCTCCCCTATGGTGATATCACAGGCGAGATATCTCGTCTGTGGTGATATGTTTACTAGTATACCTCTTCTGTGGTTATTTACTTGTAATTTAGTTGAATATGTTAATATAATATCACATTTTTATTAAACATTTTTTTTATAAAAAAATTCTAATGCTTTTTAAATTGGCTATTAATTGGCTATTAATTTTTCTTTTTGAATTGTTTAAAAAAATGCATGGAATTTGATTGCAGTACCAATGCAAAGGCAATCAAATATTAATATTTTATAAGAATTTGTCGATGGTACTTTGGTTTTCTAGAATTCTTATTTCCCAGATGTGCATTAATTTACAGTGAAAGTCCACAGTTTAGTAAATTCCGTACATGTATATTCATGTTACTCCTCCACAACTTAATTATTTTATATTAAGATATATTTTAATATTTATATACTTGCATGAATATAAACGTAATTTTAAAGATAAGGTTAATTTAAATGTTACTCTATTTTTAAGTAATTTAATAGCGCTCTATACATACATATGTGCATGCAGTAAATCTGGTAGGCGTATAAATGACATAGGAGAACCTTATTTGTTCGGCGCATATAAATTTCAAGTCTACGATGTATAATTAATTAAACAACATATGTTACTAACGACTTTGTAAAAATCAAACTTAATTACTCATTATTTATGAAAAGTATTTAAATAAAATTGTCCTCATTGCAATTCTCTTAATATTCATTATACACAATATATCGGTGCTGCAATTCTATTCATATAATAGTATGAACTAAATCGTTTAAATACTTTGCAAATAGAAAATGGAATTATGCTTTACCCAAAAAAGTATTTAAAAGAAAATCCGCTCCGGTTGTCATACATTTAATATTCTGAATATATTATATATTTTTTACAAAATGTTTCCCATATTCTATAATGTTAACTGAATCGTTAACATAAACATTGACGGTGTCGGTTCAAGTGTCGTAATTAATTATATTATCTCAGAAATTACGAAAAAGTTTAATTCATCACTGACGGGAAATTATACCAAAATTATACATGGATACAACAATTTTATCCGATTCATTATTAATTATTGAACGCAACAACGAAGAAATGAAGAAAGTGACTCCGCTAATGTTATTATTAGTTGGTGTATCAATTCCTTTCGTTCTATGTGCCACGGACAACGACTCTGCAACTCGGAAAGTCTCGTGGGTGACTTATAAAGTCGTCCGTAGGCTTTTCCTCGCTTCAGTCGATAAACGCCAACGTCTTGCGATCTATTTATCCGTTCGAGACAGATATGCGCTGTTCAGTAACAATTGGCAGTAAGAGAAAACCGTAAACAAATCGAAAAGTAGCTAATGGTTGAAATTATTCTTAAATTGGCAACAAAAAAAAAGAAACAGAAAAGATAGAAGTGATTTAAAATGCGCGTAACTGCGACGTCTATCATCGCGCTACTCTTTATCGTGAGTGCTGTCGATTCTAGTGTTACGCCGGATAGAGGTAAGTGAAATGATTATTCTAATTATACAATTTATTACATTTATTTATATTCAAGTGTCTTCCAAGATTATTCGATAATTATGCAAACGGCGAAGAAGCTGCAATATAGAATAATGTGAAGAAGTGAACTGAATTATAAATACAGTAATAATTTTTACGTTTTTCCAATATACTGGCTTGAATATTCTTCTTTTATTTAATGATAAATTGTATATGCTTTTGCGTTCTTCTACGTTTCAATTGAAATTTGTTTTTATTTAGTTATTCTGCTTCTAGGTTCTGATATTATTAGACAACTGATAAATTGTACATTACTGATTTTTTGTTTAACATTTGGCGCACATTTTCAGTTCAAACTTTCTGAATTAAGGTGCGTACGTAAAAAGGGAAGACAAATCATAGAAATTGTGGTGTTGCAACCGGGAACGGGAAAAGATGCGTATAATTGCCAGTCCCTAAATTTAGATAATGGGTCTTTCGATTGCTCAAGCCTGAAAGCTTGAAAATTTCGGGAACCCCTTGGATTGTAGAATTTTAAAAGTGCATCGTAGCTAAATAAATCCCTTTCCCCAACGTTAAACTTACTTGAACTTTTATAAGCCTTCTGGTACGCGATCTAAAATTATTTTAAACATTGTATGAATCTAATAATATACAATAGACCAGCCTTAATAATAAAAAATTAAAATAGTCTAAAATAATCGTTTCTTGTTGTTGGTAAACATTTTGCGGTTCGCGTAGATACGTGATAACATAGATATCAATATGAATAAATCTGTGAATCAATGGTCTTTATTCGAATTTGAACTTCCTTATTTAATTGTACACGTATGGTGTTAAAAGAAAGAGGCACGATATAACAAAGCAGTATATGTGTATACTCGCGAGGTGTTCCCATAAGGTGTTGTAAACGGTATTACAAACCAGTCCCCATGCAGGTTGACAAGAAACCCGGTAACGGCATGGTTGGAACGATAAATTGTTTCTGTGGTCGTTTCACTTGAAATGACTATTTTCATGCTAGCCAATTATGGGTATAGAACTCGTGAATTTCTTAATTCGAGCAGTTCATCAAGTTCGGAAAAATGCTGCACAGTTTATCAAGTTTGTTATCTGAAAAATATTTTTAAGAAAAGCTTCTCTATCGCTTTCCTCTTTTTTTGAAGAAAGTTGTACAAATATTACGTTCGATTCATGCTATGTGAATTATTACTCGGTCATTAATCGTGACTGACTGGAGGTAAATAGTAAGTAAAGTGTACTATTATGTGATTCGGTAATTTCCCCATAATATATAAAATACTTAGTAAAGAATGTAAAGAAATTCTGCATAACGTATTGCGTTTTGTGCTGCAGATTAAAGTGTCATTCGTATTAATGTTAGGGAAGAAATTAGTTTTTGTTGTGATACTGAATTTATTATTTCTTGTCTATTTTAAAAGAAGTTTACAAGGAGAAAATGATATGCAGAGATCGAGTTGAAATTCGAGGATAAGAATTGGATCGTAAAAGTAAAAAATTTACAATATTTGTTCTTTTATAGTAATATCAACATAGAATAAATGAAATTAGATTGCAATTTATTATCAGACATTTAGAGTCATATTTATAAAACGTGCTACCGTGCTTTTGCAAAGAAAGATGACTGTCCCAAAAGAGATTAGATACACCATATAAGAAAATTAATTCATGAAACAATTTAGTCTAACTTTTCTTTCTTTTGAAACATGACTGAAAATGATTTTTTTTTTTAATATTCATGTATTGCATATATTTTTATATATTTGCAGATCTGACTGCAAACCTTCGAGAAATATGCGAGAACAACGATTTTACGATTGCTATTTCAAACACCAAACCGAAGAAGAAATCTTCGGAAGCTATGGTGGAGACACTTTTAGCCATAAAATATGGAAAGCTTAGAACGAAAATGGTACTCATGCTTGATCAACGAAGCAAACGAGGTGAGAAATATTTCAAGCAAGATTTATTCGACCTTCAAAAGTATATATTTCTTTTGGCATTTTTATAAATATTATATATGTAGTTTCGTGGTATTTCTGCCGGCAGAAATAAGAAATTAAGAGCGGTATTATACTGTGTTCTTATTTAATATTCATGAGGTTGTTTTAATGCTCGGAATGTGTGTGTGTGTGTTTGAATGATGATGCATTTTATGTATTGAGATGTCCTGAATTATGGCTGTAATAACTTTTAGTCAGATTATTATTCGTTTAGAACATTGTATTCGTTGGTAACTTTTAATAACTGAACGTAAACATGGAAGTAATAATATTTCTTTACTTCATTACATCATTCCTAAAAAGAAAACGACGATGTATAATGTGCTTAAAAATTTATTTCTATATTACTTTCATAATATCATAAATTTGGATTTATTGCGACCAATTGTATAAATAAAATGCTATACAATTGTGACAGTCGTTGCATCGACTTTTTAAAATATTTATAGGATTTTTGAAAAACACATTTCTCTTCTCTTACTAATATTCTGTATAAAATTGATACGCAGTGCTTAATGAACCTTTATTAAACAAGTATAAAATCAGCACTTTTATTAACATTTTTTGTGAGTAGAATAATCAAATTGGACCGGGCAATCAGTTTGTGATTTTTATTCTTGTTTCATTTATATTTTCGTTTTCAATAGAGAACATCGCTATATGCCATTAATCTTTTAATAATATTGTATTCCGTTTTCGATTGATGTCGTATGAACTACAAAAAAATATACTTAAATATATTTCTCCTTGAAAAAATATTATTTGCATCTCGGAACGTGGTGTCACTAGTTATCGGTATTAAACGGTATAGAATACATTATAAACTTTTTACGTTAAGCACCACTAAATCACAAAATCCTGTACGGCAGTTGGTTAATAAATAATTTATTTCAGAAGCCAGTGCGATTAACTACACGAGCCAAATTGCATTCCCTTCTGAAAACAAAACAACAATACAGATGTGTTATTACTGCAATAACACATCTGTATAAACGAAATATACATATAATAATGATAATTAAAATGATAGGCAATTGTGAAAGTTTTTCGAATTATCTATGAAATATACTATGTTTAATCCAATTATCTTAAAACGTACAAATTGCAATGCCATCATTAGCAAATCAAATCAAGCTAAAATAAAAGTTTCGAAAAGCTTGTGCGTTTGTTTAGAAAAAATTGTGCATTATTCTTATATTATTAAAAAAAACACACGTGTTAATAGTTTAACATTTGATCCCCTATTATCATTACCCTCGGTACTGACTCTATTAATTTTCGAAAACACCATTTGTCATAAGTAATATATTTTAGTGATTCTCGAGAGTATCGACAAAGATGGCCACCGTACTGAGGAGCATATAAATCTGAATGTGAATTACCCGTCGAAGAATATAATTGTCCTCGTGCATCAGAATCAACCTGACGCTCGTTTGGACATTTATATCGATTGCATCCATCAAGGTGTGATTTCTTTGAAGAAAACATTCCGTGAATTAGCAGACATCGAAGGCAATACTCCGTTCGAGGCGGTAAGTATTTTATAAAGAAATCCTTCTCTACGATAAGACGATTAACTTTTAATAGTTAATATTAAATTCAATAGATTATTCAATTGAGTAGATTAAAGTTCACGTTTTAAATTACGTACATTTTCGAATTGATACGTCACTAAATATATTAGAGTAAAGTGAAATATTATTAAAGCATATGGCGCATCAACTAACATCATTTAACCATACATGCGAATGTTAAAACTTTTGTACATCATTCTCCCCCTTCAGCTTGTGTATATTACTAATTGATCAAATATTACTTTTTATACATTATGAAATACACAATTTTGTCACATTATTATAAATTAAAATATGACATACTCTAAACAATAGTGACGGTAGAAATTATTACTTAACTGACTTAGATCGTGTTAGTGTAAATTGTAGTATTGGTTTCATTCTTTCTTGCAGGCAATTAATATACAATTAACATAGAACATATTTTAATTTAATCAAAGTATATTATCATAGATCTTGATCCCCTTTCCTCCGTTGTCAACGATTTCGTCTTCGCTATTTCGCCTTATCATAGTGATCAAGCAAAATATTATCCTTCCTCTTCTATCATTGGGAATTTCACGGTTGTCAACGGAGCCCCGATGACGTTAGAGATCGTAGGATGACGCCTTTCCAAATATGGTTGGCCAGATCAAGGCTGCTCAGCTTTATTACATGCAGCTGGTAACTCGTGTAACGCATTCAAGTGCAGCGAATTGATTCAGATTCGCGTGACATTCATCATTATTGAATATTCACGGCCTACTTTCTTGCCGTTGTCGTTGAAACACGAATAGAAGGGGAAAAAACCCGATAATGAATCGCGATCGTGTAATTTATGAATTTATTACAGAAAGGAGGAGCAAACGATACTTTTTACTAGTATTTCTTTTTATCTTTTTTGTCCTTTAACATTCATCGAAACGGGTTAACTGGAGCCCGTACTGTTCTTTTTTTTTACTTTAAGCATTGCGTTTGATGAAATGAAGCTTCTGGATAGTGGTATTATTCGTCACTGATTTTTTTCAGAACTTCCAGTCGTCGTTTCAGCAAAGAATAATTTTGCGTCAGGAGAATTACAAAACGATTAATATGAACTCGTCGCGACTTCCTTACGCTACTTCCGTGACTTCCTTGCGATATTCGTCGAACCACCCTGAAATGGACGTTTACATTTTACTGTCTAGGAACGATTTCTCAATACCCTAATTTAAACCTTTGTCTTTTCTACCGCCGTGTGTTCAGTTTAGGGAAAGAAGGAGCCAAGTGAAAGTGTATCCAACAACGCTCTTGGTCGACACGCTGAAACAAGAAAACTGCCCTAACGATTTGTCTGACATGGATACGATGTTATCGAATCCCTACAGACACAGAGAGTCCGGCGAATCAACCGTGAATCCTGCTAACGATCGAGACGATGATGTCGACGAGCGTGATTACGATCACGATCTACCGCACTTAAGATTAAGAAGCAGACAGAATCATCAACGATTAAGGGAACGTAGTCATCATTCCAGTACACAATTGCCGGACATATTGGAAGATATCGATCTGTTTAAGGATTACGACGAATACAATGACTTTAAGAACAATCATGGATCGAATCATGATCGCCGTTCTGGCCAAGAGGGTCGGTTGGAGGTTCGATACGAGAATCATGTCAAAGAAGATGATCGTGTTAAACATAGTCATTCTTTACATATTAAGCACGAGGAGGCTCGAAAAACAGATATATCACGGGCACGATTGTCTCATGAGACATTTGGGGAATTGAATACCACTAATGACTCGGAACAGTTAGTTCAATCGAGGGTTAATTACAAGAGGGTCCCAAGAAGGGGGGACATTGGAATTCAGTCATTGGACGAAAGAGGTAAAGGGATTAAATTATAAAAATTGTACATTATTTGTAGAATGTATGTATACAGGGTGGTCCACGCAACTTGCACACCTCGATAACTTCCAAAGTATGCGTTGTACGAAAGTTTTGTATACAAAAGTTGCATGATTTCAAAAGGGTACATTATGTAGCGTATTTATTTTTAGTCTAGGTAGAAGCGTTTCGAAGATTTGAAGGTCAACTTGGTTTTTTTAAATGGAATACATAGTATATTTTTTCCATCAAAATATGGAAGAATGTCGAATTCTGAGTAAAAAAGTATTGACCTAAACCTAATAACTAACGAGTAATTTCACTTCATTTCATTCCGCGATCTCCTATCACATTCGTAATTCAGTATCGAAGTTATGCTCGGCGTTTCTGCGTAATTATCAGTTTTCGTTACGTTACGTTTAATAACATTTAAGCTTCCGGCTCGTGGAAGTAGTTCAGTGGTTCTCCCAAATATCCATCGAGATGGCTGATCTCGTTCAGGATATTATCTTTTTTATTTTTGCCTTTATCTTCCCGACAATTACGCACAAACACAGAGGATAACTTCAACGTTTGATGTAGCCGTGTTAATAAACATTGTCACTTAAACATCTCGCTGTCCTGTGGAAGTCTGTGACAAGGTGGAATCTCTAACTTGACTACCCGAAGACAATTTCCAAGAACTAATGTGAAATCACTCGTTAGTTATTAGGTTTAGGGCTAATGAAGGTCGATACTTTTTTACTCAGAATTCGATCTTCTTCCATATTTTGATAGAAAAAATATACGATTCCATTTAAAAAAACAAAGTTGACCTTCAAATCTTCGAAAGGCTTCTACCTATACAAAAACTAAATACGCTACATAATGTCCCCCTTCAAATCATGCAATTTTTGTATACAAAACTTTTTCGTACAACGCGTACTTTGGAAGTTATGGAGGTGTGCAAGTTGCGTGGACCACCCTGTATAATTGAAATAATAACACATCAGAAATAAATAAAAGATATATAATTAGGAATCTGTATAAAATAAATTAGTAGTTGATACAAATCAACTGATCAATCAATCAATTTGAAATATTTTTATTGTGTGTTGGCAAAAATATAGAATAACGTGAACGACTTTCCCTAGAATTAAAAGCTAACTTTTGATTCATTCGTTGATTGTTTCGTAGTGCATTACATTAAATTCTGTTATGTTTCTGTTCTGGGAGTGAAGAATTTTTTTAAAGAAAAGATCTAAGTAATTGTCACTTACGCGCTTCATCTATTATAGGATGTGATAATTATATAGTATGTAATAATTTTTTATATAGAAATATGTTTTTTTTGTTAAAGTTGTAACTTGATGTCGTGAGGCCTTAACGTGTTTGTTTTCTAATAGGCTAATGTATACTAAAGAATCGTTTTTATGAAATTTCTCATTATAGTCGATTATCAGAGCAGGAAGTTAACTTCTATAAAATCATGGAATATTTAGACCCCTCATGAGTATGAAAGACATTACTTAAATGTATGTGTCTTCATTTCTTGCAATGATTGTGATAAAACAACATTGCACTATGTCGATCGGATTCCTTCAGATGATAATTATTATTATACTATCAAACAACATGTTTATCAGAAAAATATCATAACCGACAAAAAATATTATTACAATAATATTAATAACAATACTTCCATAAATATTAATATAGTAAACTATAAATGGGATATGTGTTGCGCATGTAGCAAATATTGCATATGTTGCATACATTTAATCATTATACATTTACATTTTTTTAATCATTATGAAAATCGGTGTGATTACAATACCGATAGAATAATGGTAAATTATTGTTATTATTATTATTATATCTTAATTCTATAAGCTCAACGCAGTCGTTCTATAACCCTTTTAAACAATATGTTTACTATCAATATCAATGAAAGTATTTGAGATTTATCAAACGATATATTTAATATTGGCATCATTTTTACAAGTCGTGTGCATCAAGTAATTAGAAAATCCAATGTCGTAGCCTGTCTCACCGATAACCAGATAGTGAAAACACTGAACGAGCTGATCGAAGCAACCAGGAAGGTCTGGAGAGAAATAGAATTAAACGTGAGTAATAAGGCCGTTCGCTATTATACAAGAATATTTATTGGATCATTCGTAACAGCGTGATTGTTTGCTTCTTTTCAGAGAGTGGAAACGCAACATCTTCGGCAATTAATTGAAAATTGCGCAGCATGTCGCGTACTCCCCGGTGAGTGAAGTTCTGCTGTATTGAAACAATTATTTAATCGCCTGGAACGTACTCAATTATCCATTATTTCGATTTCTTCCTTTGTATCGTTTGCCTCATTTCTCCCGACTATCTGTCTCGCGCGAAATTTTTAGTTTTGCTAACGATTTTTTTTTACACACGTAAGAATAATTATTGATCATAGGTGACGAGAGGGCATCTGTATTAATGTATAATATGGTCTTACGTTGCAATAAATATGTATTTCTTTGCAAAGCTATATAATGTTTTGACTCGTATTCACGTGGCACAGAATCGATTAGTACGGTGGTGAAATTAAACTTAATAATATTAAATCAGGAACACTATTGATGGTAGCAGAAATTTGAGAACATCAGCGCAATGTCATTATTTTGGGGTTAATCCTTTTTGGAAAAGTTAATGACGAATTGCGAAGCGTTAAAGTTCCTAAGCTATAATAACTACTAATAATTAACAATTTGCAATTGAAGTGCAGGACAACTTAATGTAGAAAAGCTAAAACATTTAAACGAATGTAGTATATATGGATTCCCCATTCAATTTTATTCTATGGGGGTGCAATTGATTCTTAAGGGGGGACACTCAATTAGAAGCATGAAAAGCAGGTTTTTAAAGTTTTTTTTACAGAATACCAGTTCAATCTTCTTGTAACTTAGAGGCTTAGTTATTATATATTCCAGTGTCACCAAAATATTTTTGTTCCTTGAAAGAATTTAAAAATGGCGGAGTTTCGGGACATTTTTCCGGGCAGGTCGCGGTGTTCCAAAACGGCGGGAACTCTAGCGACCGCATCGTTCATCCGATTTATATGAAATTACTTTTTTTGTACTTAATACGTGTAGTTTCTATTTGAACTAAAACATTGTATGGAATTCAATAATTACAGAAATGGCAGGCTAAAAACCAAATATGTGAAATTTTTTGCAGTAATTTTGCAATAAAAAAGTACTTTCTTGAACGATTTTCAATATGATTGTAGTTCATATGGAAGGTAATAGTACAATAAACATCTGTGTTTGAATGAAATCGGTTAAACAGTTTTTGAGTTACCTTTCCCGCCAGTTTGAAAAGTACTGGTTTCGGGAAAACGCTTTCAAAGTTTTGAAGACTGCCGGGTGCTCGAACGGACATCACTGTTTATCAGCTGTAGCACCGAATAGAGCTCGAATTTTGCTATAAAACTTTGGGATTATATAAACAAAATATTAAACTATCGTTATATAGAAGACAAAAATTTTCGATTTTTTTATGATTCTAATTGAGTGTCGTAAACGTTTCTCGCTTTGCTTCACCGTTTTGGAATTTGGAATTAAATGTTTAATGAAAAGGTATCAGGAAGTTTTGTGGCGTCCAATATGAATTGATATTGTTCCGGTATTGTCGTTATTGTTAAGCGAACAAGAGTATAAATTAAGTCAATTAAATAATTGATAATATTTAAAATATACACTATTGTTCAAAAATATTTTCCCACTCACAGCTGAAGCTTTGTAAATTATTTGAATAAAATATTATAAAATCAGTCGATTGTAGATATATTCCTTGTATTACACGTAACCATATATACGATATAATTAATTCTGCTTACTTCTATTCGTTATTGAATAGCGACATGCATTGCTAATACTATTTTCACTATTCCTTAATATACTAAAAGCATTCCCCATAGAGAATTCTGGTTAATGAAGGTGTTTAGGAGTACATCAAATATACATAACACTTTCATCCTCTCTGCACTTTTCTAGAACAATGTGAACCGAGGTATTTGAATGACAGCACACCTGGTACCAGTTTTAGTATATTATGAAAATAATTAAATCCCCCTCCCCCCAAATGTTACACAACTCCTTTATCCTCAGAAACCGTTAAGTAATAAATAAGTAAATAGTTTAGCGTGCTAATACAAGAAAATCTACGTATCATACATAGGGAACAATAATTGCGGGCAACAGTGTATATTCATGACACGAAACGATTTCCTTCCCTTTTTCTCGGTTTTTGCGTTTGCCTACTTGTAAGTATGTCTATTGTAGCCGTTAATTGCCTGCAGTACTAGTGTTTTAAAGCAGATTCAGAAATTTTCCCCAATCTGGCTTCGCAAAGAAAACTGTCGACGCTGTGATGGAAATCTGATCGTTTACAAACTGGCCGAGCTTTCGTTCTTGGATCAGTTATACCCTGACAAGTTCCTGATCGTGGTCATTCCAACAGTTCCATCGACGACCACGACGGCAGCTCCTCCTCCTACATGCGATTACAAGACCCCCTGCTTTCCGGGGGCTGATTGTCACAACACACCACAAGGACCACAGTGCGGAAGTTGCCCGCCGGATTACACCGGCGATGGATATCGTTGTGTGAAAATTACTTGCGCTCACAACCCTTGCTTTCACGGTGTCCATTGCTACGATCGTGCGGACGGATACAGGTATATCTCTTTACATCGGTGATCGGCACGATTTCATTTGAATCCAACGAATAACGAACGAGTGTTTCTTCTTTGTTTTAAACACTAACAATAAATGCGTATGATTTATTTGGTTGCTTTCCGAAGAAAAATAGGGCTTCGAGGGTATATTAAGTCCTCGTTGCCGAAGTATACTAGTTGGGTCATAGAAATAGAGTTGACAGGTCCATTGTCAATAAACTAAGAAATTTGTATTTAATTTAGGTTGGTGAAATCTTATTGTTTAAAGGTGTGTATGTAGAAATAATGGAAATTCTCTAGTAATGGAAAGACTCTATCTCTACGGCAAAGGGTTGAATGATCGTAATGCAGTGGAATCTTGATTAACTGGATTGTGATTACGTATATGTATACAGTTTAGGCCACATATCCTTCACATATACAGGGCAGGACAAAAGTGCTCGTGTAATATATAAATATATGGGAATAATGAGGGCTATAATTCGTTTTCTATATTATTAAACAAATGACACGAGTATTAGTAACAAATAATCAAAGTAAAGTAAAAGTAATTGCCGTATTTGATCATTTATATTATAATAAAATGTAGAAATACTATTGTTACTCTGTATATAGTATCGAGTGCATAAAATGTTTCAAATTATAGTCATGTGAACAAGTATGTTCTTCTGTGAAAATCTGCGATATATTGTGCACAAATACAACATAATATTGTCTGCGGTGGACATTTTTCTCCAATGATAATGAAGAGTTTAAAATATGTCTAGCATATGATATAGTGATTATTGATTACGGTTAAAAGTAATTTACATATTTCACGTTAAGAAGAAATTTGAAAAAAAGAAAGGTATTCTATTATCGATTGGTGTACATTTGGTTATTATTAAAACGCATTTAGTTCCTTTTATGTATTACTTTTTAAAGAATCTTTGTACATCAAAGAAAATCAAAGAATTCGTGCGAAACTTTATAAAGTTTTGAACTTCGGCTTTTTATTGGTCCTCCTTCGCTTTTGTGTAACTCGATTTCATGACAAATCAAAATGGTCCCGTTTTACTTGTTGCAGCTTGAATGTGATTGTTTCTTTATGCAGTATATTTTTGTGGCTACTATTTTGTGTGTGCACTTTTTGTTTTACAAAAGTAATTGATGATTTACATATAAATAGCAGACAAATTTTTTAGTTGCGGGAAATGTCCCACCGGTCACGTAGGCGATGGGAAACATTGCGAACGACGTAGGAATGGTTGTGAAACTCACCCTTGCTATTCGGAAGTTCAGTGCGAGCCCACTTTTTATCCACCACACTTCAGGTAACGAGATGAAACATTTTCTTAGTTCATCAATTGTTAGATTTATTTTGATTGTGGAATTCATGAAACTGGTAAACTTATTACTTATTAATTTATTGATATATATATTTTACTACACCTTATACTAATTATATAAAGTATTTTAAAAGCACGAGTAGAAATCGTGCACACAAACAAATGAAATGTGCCTTTTCAGAGATGAATCAGATAAATTAGAATTTTATTTTATTAAAACAGAAAATCCGTATCATTCTCGTGTGTACGCATAATAATTTATTCACGAATATTTGACTACATTAATAATTCATAAATTAAATACTTACGATATGACCTGATATACAGGGTGGTCCACGCACCTTGCACACCTCGATAACTTCCAAAGTATGCGTTCTACGAAACAGTTTTGTATACAAAAATTGCATGGTTTGAGGGGCTACATTATGTAGTGTATTCATTTGTTATATGTATAGCTAGAAGCGTTTCGTATAGCTAGAAGTATTTAATTTATGCATTACACTTGTTGCGGATATGATTCAGAGATTCGTTTCTTCATTAGTTAATAGATTGCATCACTGTATTAATGTCAATGGACATCACATCGAACACTTACGTTAGTTACGATAAGGTATATACTAGGTGACTAATATTAATAAACATTGTCACGTAAACATTTACAAGAATTAAAGTGAAATTACTCGTTAATTATTCGGCTTTGAACTAATGAAGGTCCATACATTTTTACTCGGTATTCGACACTCTTGCATATTTGGGTATAAAAAATATACTATTCTGATTAAAAAAACAAAGTTGACCTTCAAATCTCCGCAACGCTTCTACCTATATAAAAAATGAATACACTACGTAATGTAGACCCTCAAAGCATGCAACTTTTGTATACAAAACTTTTTCATAGAACGCATACTTTGGAAGTTATCCAGGTTTGCAAATTGCGTGGACCACCCTGTATTTTACACGTCAAGTTGTGAATATTCTTTCTTAATTGTGTGACCATTAGATGTGGAGCTTGTCCAAACGGGTTCATGGGCAACGGGTCTACCTGCGTTGACATAAACGAATGCGAATCGGCCCAACCTTGTCATCCTGGTGTGCGATGTGTTAATCTTCGTCCGGGATATAGATGCGAGTCTTGTCCACCGGGGTACACTGGGACCACAATAGAAGGGGTTGGTTTAGATTTGGGAGGGAGTCGCAAGCAAATTTGCCTAGACATAAACGAATGCGAGAACAACAATGGTGGATGTGATCCGTACATGGAATGCATCAATATGGAGGTGATTAATTGACAACAATTCATTTGAAAAACTGGCGCAACAAAAACAAACAGCTTTGCATTTCCTGCGATTCCTTAACTCGACTTCCATTATTAGCGCCTTTGAGCCGTTTTCCGTTTCAACCATTCTGCGATTAGTGAGAGCCTGTTAAGTGAAGTGAATTTTTTGCTCCTGTCGTTTCAGGGTTCGTACAGGTGCGGTGCTTGCAGGACGGGCTTCGTAGGCAATCAAACAATCGGCTGTCATCCTAAACACAGTGTCTGTCCAGACTTTGTAACTATCTGCGACGTAAACGCCGAGTGCGTGTGTATCGATAGGAATACATACGCATGCAGAGTGAGTCGAGAACTTTTTTGACACAGTATATTTACTTTTAAACTATCCCCTTGTGTACTGCAGTCCTTAACCGTTTGAAACCGTTTGATCATTGAAAAAACACTGTCGAAAAGTACCGAACAGCGCAATGCTGTTTTCTTTCACTAAAAATGATTGAAAAGAGGTAACAACAAGGCTGTGAGCGCACCGTCAGTTGTCCGTAGCGTATAAATGTTCTGGGTCTTTTCGACATAAGTTCTAAAAGCTTGGTAACTTGGTCCTAATACGAAAACGTGTGGCGAATCAGATCAAAGACGAGGAGTACGCCGCTTCTTCGATTCTAATGCAACTATATTTAAGGAACATAGTTGAGAATGACCCAAGCAATGTAAGGGGGATGCAATTTTCAGTGCCGGGTTGGCTGGGCAGGGGACGGTATGATCTGTGACCTGGACAAGGATACCGACGGAATCCCTGACAGAAATCTTCGTTGTCACGATCGACGTTGTCGTATGGACAATTGTCCATTGACACCCAACAGTGGCCAAGAGGATGCAGATAGAGACGGCCTGGGCGACGCGTGCGACCCCGATGCTGATAATGATGGCGTTCTCAACCCGTCGGACAATTGTCCTCTAATTTCCAATCCCGGACAGGAGGACAGCGATCGTGATGGTCCTGACTCGGTGGGCGACGTATGCGACAATTGTCCAATGGTGAGAAATCCAAAACAGGAGGATACTGACGACGATGGTATCGGCGACGCCTGTGACAACGACATCGACAATGATGGTAAGATTCTTTTGAATGAACGCTCGAGTGCTCCATCATATCTCAGAAAAAAAATGCCGATCAAATATTTGGCATCGCTAAACGTTTCGACGCTATACAGACCGGTTTAACGACATGTTAGGGGGGGACACTTTGACGAGTCTAAAAATTACTAATTATTTGGAGGAACAAAAAAGAGAAAAGTACATATAGGATTGACATAAGTTATTGTGGTTTATTTTAGCACATTACGAAGTACATGAAGCAACATTGAAAAAGGGGCTCTTATTTAACTTTCCGCTGGTATCCTTTTGCATAACTTTTTTTAAATTGCCTATCGGTGTACATACATGATTCCGGCCAAACAGGATCAGCTGCAACAAAAAATCAAAAAAAGGTTAAAACTACACAGTATTCTCTAGGCATTGACGATCTAACATTTCCATTTTTGTGAAAATTATGAAAGTCGCAGTTATTTGTTGTTCAAAAAAAATCGATCGTCAATGCTTTGAGAATACTGTGTACTTTTAAACTTTTTTTGATTTTTTGTTGTAGCTAATCCTGTTCGACTGGAATCACATACAATTCCTTTTTATTATTCATGTACACTGATAGGCAATTTGTTTTTATTGTTCCTCCAAATTAATAGTAATTTTCAGACTTGTCAAAGTGTCCTGCTCCCTTAATATAATATCACCTTACACTGATTCTGATCTCATCGTTCCAATAAAAATCCGTTTCTCAAAACTCTCCCGTGAAATTGAATTAATACTCTGAAACATTGAGTGAAAATAACTTTGCCGTTATTTGCAATACAATTTAAATAATAATGACAATTGTAACTTTCTAGGTATTCTGAATCATCAGGACAATTGTCCAAGAACGAAGAACCGTGATCAAAGTGACTCAGATATGGATGGAATTGGCGATGCCTGCGACAATTGTCCTTACGTCGACAATCCTGATCAATTGGATCAAGATGCCGACGGTGTAGGGGATATGTGCGATAACGACAATGACAGGGACAGGGATGGTGTTCAAGACGACAGGGACAACTGTCCCGACGTGGCTAATCCGGGGCAAAATGACGATGATCGCGATGGCATAGGAAACGAATGCGATTATGATATGGATAACGATGGTGTACCGAATCATGCAGACAATTGTCCTTACGTGTATAATCCGGATCAACGTCACACTCATCGTAAGTAAACGATCTTTTATACATAATCTTTGTAAAACTTTATTACGATCATTCGAAGCAAACTTTCGTTTCGAAACTATTAAAAAGAAAAGGGGAAAAGGCGAAAATAGAAAATCGATGGTACATGTAGTCGTAAATTAAATCTAACTTATGATACGTTAATTGTTTGAGTCTGGAATAAAATACGGCTCTTTGCTATATAGAAGAGAATAGTATGTTAAGAATTTGTATTTAAAAGCGTAAGAGAGGTAGATCTTTCCCGAACAGTCCTGGGGTAAAGACTGATTGTGAGTGGTCAATCACAGTTCTTTTACCAAAAGGCAAAACCTTCCCCACTCCGTGGCCAGATCCTCCAGGAACAGAGTTTGATCTTCTGACGATCATTTGTTACGTGTTTATCGCGAGCAAATTTTGCGACACTATCATCAATTGAGAGAACAAGCCTCGTCCACCTATTATTTTTATTTTTATTTAACATTTCCAATTTCCTTATTGTTCTTTGTTATTTTAGCCGATGATGTATTGTATTTTGTGAAAGTATCGTTCAATGCAGGAATTGTTGATATTTCTTTTTAAAGTGTTCAGAATATCGATCGTGTTGTCAAAATTTCGATTTGCATTGAACAGAAAAAGATGAAATTAATTGAAGACATCGAGTTTTGAGGGAATTTTGTACTTTCAGATGATCGCATTGGGGACGCCTGTTGGAATGACTATGACAACGATACTATAAAGAACATACATGACAATTGTCCTAACAACAGTTTGATCTGGACGACAGATTTCAGAAAGTACACTACAATTGCATTGGATCCTGTTGGAACAGCTCAACAGGATCCTGTCTGGAAGATACACAACGAGGGCGCTGAAATTCAACAGCTTGTGAACAGTGATCCAGGGATCGCGATTGGTAATGCATTTATTCATATGTATACAGTTTAAATTCGGGAATGTATTATAATAACAAACACTAGATCGCAATTACTGAAAAAATAAATAGAAAGTAGCCTATTCACAGGGAATGTTCTGTACAAGCTTACACTAACAGAAAAAATCAACTTGGGATATCAGAAATTCTTTGTGGCTAGAAATTAATCGTGTTAATTAATTTCTTAGGTTTAAAGAAATTGAAAATACTAATGGTGAAATGTTTTTTTTAAATATCTGTCAAACTGACGAGTGCTGCAAAAGTAGGTACATATGGAGGGTTCAGAAGCCAAGCAGTGTAAGTTCAACGTTCCTGAACATGAGTCCCGTAGTTCAAAAACCTCCCTATTTTTTTTTTTTATTTGAATACTGAAGGTCACACGCGCCTTATTAGGTTATTAGTGACCACAGTTTATTTGGCACAGTATTGCGCACTGGTCAGTTTTATACTTGATGGTAAAGACAGACATCTTTGAGGAACATTAGGTCTCTTAAAAAGATTCATCCACTTCTTGTAGCATACTTGCTGGGTCTGATATGTTATATTCTGTTCTTTTGGCAAGGTATTTGGGGCACTGGTCTAAAACCCCTTTATTGTTCAAATTTTAAGTTGATAAATCAATCAAGGCACTTTTTTCATACGTAAACGATAGATGAAGGTGCTAATGTTGTCACTTCTTTTCAAGTAATTTGTGAAAACCTTATTTATCTCGGTTTGAATGCTAATGGACTTACACTAATTGGCTTCTGGACCCTCCATATACATATATAAGTATTAGTGTATATTAATATTATATAATATGTCTATTTAAAATGTATGTAAGTTAGTGCCAAAGTATTTAGACATATAACATAATATTGGTGTAATTACACCATTAATGCACATATTAATATGTTACCAACAATTTTTGCAGTTTCTTGTTATGGATTATGAATATTATTATCGTATTAGGAAATTGTATATACTATACTATACTTATATACTATATACCATATGTACTGTTATAATTAGAATGGCAATTCAAACTTTATATCCCTTTGTTAATGGCATGAATTATAATTATTCGTTCATTAGAATTGACAGAAATGACAAATTTCGTGCATAAATGATTTTTATATACTTTTTACATAGAAATTAATTATTCTCTATTAAAAGTATCTTTTATAGTTGTGCAAAACATTTAGCCAGTAAAATTGTACTTATGTAATTCATTTTGGCGGGAACCAAAGGCACAATATATATACGTATTCGCAAAATGCTATTTAAAAAAATACAGACATAGGACAGACATTTATTATACGTTGCAATACTTCGCACACGAGTGTTACCTTTTTCAAATATTCTACCCAAATCCTTAATTTTCTCAACTTTCTATTTTCCCCGTTCCTTCCCTTGGACTGAATTTAGCTGCTTCTACTTCGAACCTTCAATCTTCAATTCGCAGCTTTTTTTCTCCATTTTCTTCTCATTCGATATTTACTTTTTTCCTCTCTTCAACCCCTTCCTGCCCTCATATTCATTCGCATCGTGCTCATGTCACATCAAGATCATTCTTATGAACATCTATTCATTTCAACAACTTTTTGCAACAGGGCCAGACATTTTCAGCGGTGTAGACTTCGAGGGAACGTTCTTCATTGACGACGATGGTGACGACGATTTCGTTGGTTTCGTCTTTTCTTACCAGGACAATCGCAGATTCTACATCGTAACATGGAAGAAGGGACAGCAGCCGTATTGGATGCCCACACCTTTCAGGGCAGTGGGGGATCCCGGAATATACTTAAAGCTGGTCGATTCGAACACCGGCCCCGGAGAGGTTCTAAGGAACAGCCTGTGGCACAACGAGGACACCCCTGATCAAGTGAAAATTCTTTGGCACGATCCGAAGAAAATTGGATGGAAAGAAAGGACTCCATACAGGTGGCAACTGTTGCATAGACCGAGAATCGGTTTGATTAGATTCCGGCTTTACCAAGGAAAGCAACTAATGGCAGACTCTGGCAATGTCTACGATTCAACCCTGAAGGGCGGAAAATTAGGTGTCTACTGCTTCTCTCAGGAGAAGATCACTTGGTCGAATCTGTTGTATACGTGCAAAGGTAAGGGCAGACTTTCTTTTCAATTAATATATTTCCAGCGTGCCAATTTGTAGTTGTAACTCTTTCGGTTATAATTCTACTGAACAGAATTAGTATTTGCCTGTCAACGCCCGTGGGAACAGTGTTTGTTTTGGCTGCATCTGGATGACGATGATATTTCACTGGTTTGAAAAACATCGTGCAAATATTTTGCGTTTCAAATTGAATTTCACAGAACGATCAAGGTGGAAAATAAAAATGTGATATGTATCTACGTTGCGTGAAAATATATTAAATATAACTACTTCCTAGTTGAATAGAAATGCTAGTGGGAGAGTATTTATTTTATATAAAAGTGCAATGGAATCAATTTTTTGTAACTAATAGTTGATCCGTTATTATGCGAGGGAAAGTAATACTTTTTTTTTCTGGCACTAATGAAGAAAGTTATGTCAGAATGAAAGTACGTAATAACTGATTATCTTCATAATATTTTTAATCAATGCCAATGGTTTTTCTTTTCAGAAACCGTCCCGCAGTCGGTATGGAGCGAATTGCCAGCCAATCTGAAGAGAGAAATAGCCGTCGAGATAAGCCACGAAGCCAGATCTACTTCCGCTCAACGGTCTATCTATTACGATTCACATTAAATTCTCGAAGTTTGTCCCATCAAGTTTCATTGGAAACACAGTGTCGTATAATTCGGTTCGTTCCCCGCGGTCAAAATTATAAGATACTCTTTGCTTATTTGTATATAACATATGTACGATTCAATATGTACCTACGGTTTCCATTCGATATGACCAGGCTTTTCGTCCAACCGTTGAAGTTTGCTCATCTTTATTCCCTTCCTTGTTGTTGTTTTTGTTGTTGCTGTTATGAAGTTCGGAGTTTTGTAACATTTAAGTGTACGTAATTAAAAGACACAGCATGACGAAAACTATCAGGGAGCCTCACTTCTGGTGCTAAAAAGGATCGACGTTTATATGAGGGCACCTTAAAAATTATATTTCTAAATATTACGGCGACTATAGTTTGTGAAACGTGGGCAACGAACACTTATATTCTAATTAACGCGGGGTAGAATCTGTAGGTGCGCTTTTTGAAGATGTTCAATTATATCAATTAATTAGTGGTGAAGTATTATTAGATTGTCCAATAAGTTCGTGCAGTTTTTATTTCGATGACGGATTTGTACCAATAATGATAATTATAGTTTGTATACAAATGTGCAGGTGAATATGAAAGCGGTGTAAATCAGACGTATTTTTTGTTTCGAGATATTTCGAGTTTTGCATTTGACTGTTATAAAAAATATTTCTTTCGCTGTGTAACGAAGAGATCACAAAATACTTGAAATGTAAGTGTCACCTATAATTGTGAAATATTACGCGTAGCTTATAAACGAATGCGCTTTTTAAAATATTAAACTTCTAATTATTGTTAGGCTATTTTTCAAATTAATGGTATATATTAAAAGTGACTTATAACGATGAAGGGTAATGAATTTTATTAAAAGAACAAGTTACGTACAAACATATTCATTTGCGTTTGTTAAATTACAATTGTGATTAATTACTTTTTATTAATCTTTTGATTTTTAAATATCTATGGTGTTGAATTGGCGAGATATGTATATGGTAATACATCCATCACATCTTTATTTCTTTGAGGCCGTGTTCCACTTGTTTCGCTGTTTTCATAATTTTCGTTTCGACTGAGGGTGAATAAAAATTCTACTAATTAATAGAAAGTTATGCTACAGAAAATTCGATCAATCCGATTTAAATGAGAATAAGATTTAAAATTAAGTATATTTGACAAAAGATGAGACGATAAGTCACACGTTGATAATAAATCGCACAATCTTATTGGACAACTCAGCGTACTTGTGTGTAAAGTGTAAAGGCTGATTAATTAATTTGTAATTTACACGGATATGAATTTCGCATAAGGAGCGAGTATTGTTTTTAAAAAAAGGATACTAATTTTTTAAAACGAATTCTGGGAGGAATTCATAATTTGAAACATTCTAGTTGCGACATTTATGGTAGATATAAGAATCACTTTTATTTATCTGATCGAAATTATAGTTTAAGGTATGGAATACTTGTTTTGGTGGTATAAACTTGGAACTGCCCAAACGGTAGGTTTACGATTGGCTTTCTTATGTTTTTAACTGTTAACCCGTGTCTATGTAAAGCCAATATAATTGCAAAATCAATTAATAATTGATGAAACTGATTAACACTTTCATTATCTGACGTCACGTTGTTATACATAAATATATCATACGTCAATAACATAAACAAAAAATATTAGAATACTGAACAATAGTTGTAATTATAATATAATATATAGGCCAAGTGAGAAATATTCAGCCGATGTATGAAAAGAAATTAATTTCTCAATTACTAAACACGATTTTCAGTTAGAGAGGAATAAATAGTGCAATAATATTGTTGATTATATATATAGGCACTTTTTTTTTCTTACCTACAAACCATTGTAATCGTCCGAATTATTATCAGATACGTTATTAAGACGCTGTGTATATATTTACTGCACAAGATAATAATCCAATTACAAGTTAAACGAATACCATTCCATTTCCATTCGGCTGCGTCACACTTGCTTTCGCAATCTAGTAACAAAAAAGAAATGGCAAAAGGAAATACACTGTCCATTGGAATGACATATCACAGTTATTGGATATTAACTTAGACTTCAGAATTTAATGAATTTAACATCTTAAATCACTTTTATTAGCTATAATAATAGTTTTAATATTTAAAGCTATTTCTAGAGCTGAAAATTGCTCATGAAATTGTAAACCAGTATTTATTTCAAAAAGCGCCCATCTAGATTTTCTCGTTTCCTCTTCTACAGGGTAGGTCTACCTGCCTTCATCACCTGGAATATCTCCCTTGCTTTTGACAATATGAAAAAATGTTTCAGACAAGAGTTGAATGGCCTCGAGAGTGACATAATTAGGCGTGACCATCTTTTTGATAGATGGATGCATGGAGGACAAATTAAGGGCAATTTTTTTTTCTTAAATGGAATAGTATATTTTATTCACTTGGAAACCAAAGCAATTTTAAGGGTGAATGCAATGATCTGTTGCCAAGGTCGCCAAAGATCAAATAAATAAAACTTTTATTTGAAACACTTTTTAATATTATCAGAAACAAACGAGATATTCCAGGCGATAAAGTTAGGTGGACCACCCTGTATAACTGATTGACGAAGTTGATCGAAGTATATGAAAAATTTGTACCGTTTCAATGATACATCCTGATTTTCCTACTTCTTTCTCTAGAGGATGGCTACTTATTATATTAAGTAATAACGAGGCTTTTCTTCATATTAGAAAAGAACAAGTATGTATATACACACGATCGTATAAGGAAATGCCTACTGTATAGGATGTACCAATGCATTTCCATAAAAATATATTCACCGCATTAAACGTTATGAAGAAACAAAATTTCTACGTAATTCATCATAGCCCTGGGAAAGAACATCGTAACAAGGCGGAAAAACTTTTATATTATCTTAAATGAAAATTAGATGTTTATATTACGACGTACCAAAAATATTAGGTTGTCCGGAAAGTCATTTCGTTTTTTCCCAACAGAGGACTCAATTCTTTTGTTTCACCACATTTTTTTACACTTAACCCGGATTATCATTACATATTTTAACAGCTGATATAGCAAGCCTCATTTGTGTAAAAGTTTATTTGATCCTGCGCAAGAGTTTTTGTTTGGTACCCTGTCAAATATGGAAAGTCGAAAGCAGTATTTTCGGCATATTTTACTTTTTTACTATCGAAAAGGTAGAAATGCTGTTCAAGCAAGAAAACCATTATTCGATGTGCATGGAGAAGATGTATTGGCAGAACGTCGACGCCAAAACTGGTTAGCAAAATTTCGTTCAGGCAATTTTGATGCTGAAGATGCACCGGGTTCTGGAAGGCCAGTTGAAGCTGATGAAGGTAAAATAAGGGCCTTCATTGATGCAAACCGCCGAATAACAACTCGTGAAATTGTTGGGAGATCAATTTTATCGAATTCAATAAAATATTTATTAACTATAAGAAAATTGCCTTTCATTTTCACAAAAAAAAAACACGAAATTACTTTCCGAGGAACCGATATAATCAATATCGAAATAAATAATGGATAAATGCTATATAATATTTACGCCCTTCGCAGGTAATAAAGAGCATCAACCTCGAACTTTTACGTATTGACGAAACAAATTTCATTATAACTTTCTTGTGTTCATCTATCTAATACAAATCTTTGCATTTGTAATAACATTTAAAAAAAAACAACATTAGGGTTCGAAATGAAAAATTGTCTGATTTTAGATTACCATTCACTCTTACGAATCTCTGTATATTTAATAGGCTAATTTAGTCTGCCGAGAAACGTAAAATTTCGGTCATCGTCTAGATCGCAATTAAAGGACAACTTAATTTTATATGTTGATGTTATATATATGTACATATCAAGGAACGTGTAGATAGAAAGCTACAATTCATTTTCGAGGAAATGTACAAGAAATTTGAATAACACAGATGTAAAGTATTATTTTTAAAGGGATTAACAATTAAAAGAGGCCGAATAAATGTAACAGCTATCGTAACATAGTATTCGCAAGGTTCTCGAAATTGTTACAAATAAATACTTATCACTAGCATCGAAGTACATTAATATAATATACATATAGTGCGTCCCGGTAATTATGGTAAATAATGGAAAAGAGTAATTTCTCATGACAAGAAAATATTTTATTGATAAGTTATTAAAAATGGCATTGTTAAATAACGTATTGCAGAATAGAAATTTTCAGTATGTGGCGGAGGGCTTTAAAATAATTAAAGGAGGCCTGAAAGTAATTGTGATCCCCTTATTTATGACTCCTCTGTTCTAAACACTAGCAATGATAATAAAAGTGGAGTTGTCTACGTTACAATTCCAACGACAAACTCGAATAGAAAGTAAAATAAATAATTAACTAATAAATGCATTTTCGATGTATGCTAAAAGTCGTTCCTCACAAAAACAAAATTTTATATTGGGAAGGACAAACAGAAATTTTATTCCACAATATCGACTTACTTTTTTTTATTACAAAATGCCCCTTTTCCGGTTTGCAACGCAATTATTGGGACACTCTTTATATAGGAATCTCAAGGAAAATGAAATTATCAATATAATATCAGTGAAAACTCAATTTCGTTATTTTCCCCAAGTTTCGTGAAGAAAATGCGATATGAGATTGTATATAAGTATTTCTGACTGATCGTTTAAAGTGTATGAATTTTCTGAGTGCAGAAGGAGAAATGGTGGAGGAAGAAGAAGAGAATATGTATTTGTAGATTGATACAAGCGAGAAGACAGTCAATCGACGAAGTTAGTAATATAAGTTCCTTCGAGTCTTAGAGTAAAGTTCGTCGTGCACGATTCGCGGACACAGTGTTTCGAAAACAGTTGGCCAAACTTTAGGAGTGCATAACTCGAAGTAATGAATAACCTGAAGAACGAGAAAAGTAATATAAACATTAATTAATACAGACGCGTTTATTTTACAACTTCTTTTGTTGCAAGGAAATGTGTAATGATATCAAAAGATAGAGTAAATGTGTAATGATATCAGAAGATGGTTCGAAATTTCCCACAATTATATTCATTCCTTAAATTGATTTTTATCACTCATCTATATTATATAACTTTTAGTAATTAGACAAAATTACATTTCGTTCATTAAATCTGTTGGCGTTTTTATATAACTTGTAAATTTTTGCGATTCGAGTACCTTTTACGTTGATGAATGAAATAAGTGTATTGTTGTTCCGTGTGACACTATTCGGAATTATTTAAACTCCCTTAAAGAAATCAATATCACAGTAAATATCTAGCAAACTTATCACATAAAAATATCTATTTCTCTACATTATATTGTACAGAAAAGAAGACTTTATTTCTGGTTCACGTTCAGATAACTTTTCCCGTTCTTCAAGAGATCGTGGACATCAATATTTTGCATAATTCGACCAACTTTTCTCAAGTGCAACAAAAAAATGAGATAGAGCTCTGCAAAAGCAGGCACTTCTCACTTCTTGAATTGTATAATACATTCAAAATGCAGGACCAGTATTCAATACTTGTAACAACGAATTGTTAACTAAAAATTGAAATTCATCGAATAGACAGCACGAAAAAAAAATGAGAAGAAGTGAACGAAACAAGGGAATTAATGTCTGTTGTATTTAACGTTCGCCCAATTTTCAATTCAACCTTTTTCTTGTTGCAGATGAGCGTATTCTCGAAACACCCGAAGAGTTCAAGTTTAAACCGAAAACCTCGATTCTAACGTGTGCAACGGATATTTAAACCTTGTTCCGGTTTGCACACGTTGTGGCAGTGGTCGCTCAGAACTTGATCGCTAAGGCAGTTGAGCGTTATTCGAAGAAATTAAAAGAGAGAAGAGCAGGAATTCTTTGGAAAGAACATCTTCTTCGGGAAGCACTCTCGTTCGCAAGTGTTTCGCCCGCATTTATTTCCCTAGCTTATTATAAACTAATTGTAAGTATAGATAAAATAAATCCAATATTATTTCACACAATTGCATTCACTTTCTTTTTTCATTTTCGATCGTTTTCATAATTCCCGATTATTCCTGCGGCTTTGGTTAACAAACTAATGAACACGCCGTCCTTCAATAGGAAGTCTGTATATCATTTCAGTGATTCGCGTGTTTTCTTGCGTGCATCCCGCGAAATCGACGAATTATCGAGTATCGCTGGATCGACATTTCTGTTTTTAATATACGGTGTGTTTATTCTAAGTAGCTTGCATGATATTTTCTTTGTTGAACATTTCTGATAATGTAACAAACGAAGATTGAACAAATTTCATTAAATGGAAATCCATATTCTTTTACATTCGTGTGGAAATATTTTACATAATTTATCATTTGGTTTATTCAATTCTGCCATTTTGTCATCGTATTGTACAGTGAGCAACAATTGAACCGTTCATTTGCCAAACAGATTAACTTCACAAAACAAGGAGTAAAGAAAATAGGTTACATGTATGTATATTCAAACATATATTGCGTATGAGTGTATTATTACTTATTACCGATGTAGTTTGTATGTTACGACTAGTATTTTCTAATTTAAAACGTATGGAGTTAATCACATTGCTTTCTGAAGTAAATTATTAATTAATCAGCTGCTATGCAAAATTTTGTTACTTAATGGCGTTGATCGTAACAATCAAGCCAACTGATTTTAAATATAAAAAGTTGAGCACAAATCAAGTGCTTTGGTAGTAAAAGTTTGAAAAATTCAAAGAGTAGGATTAGTAACTTTGGCCTGTGAACGACTCAATTATTAATTTGTATTTTCTCCGTCAGGATCATTGCTTTCCCGCATTTCTGCGCGAAAAAAACATTCAGTTGTAGAGAAGTTTACAATTTATATTGATTGAATTTATCGTACCGTTAATATCGTTTGTAATATTATAAAACAACAGATATATCTCAATTGAAAGAAAATGAACTATTCATGCCGGTTTCCTTTCTAATGAATTAAACACTTCGCAGAATTTTCTTGTTGCTTCATGTTACTCTATTCAATGTGTATAAATTTTTGAAAATTCGTGTTCCTTTTACAATACACACTCTGCAGGAAGGTGTTAGAAGCGAGACTTACAAACCTTGAGGGTAAATGGCACTTATCATGCGAAAAGATTTACGTCGACTTATGCGCTGAGTTGCTCAGGTATTACGTGTAATAGAATAAATTGTGAATGTCCTAAATTAAATGGGACGATAAAGTAACGCTACGTTTTATTGCGAAGTTTTCTAATAAAGTTACCTAATAACGTTTTTATTGTGTTTCCATTAATGCTTTTCGATTACTTTTAATTTCTTGTTGCACAAAGCAGACATAATTAATAGGCAAAGGTGCCTCGTTATGTTTGGACGACTACAAATAATTTTCGAAACTAGAACAATTTAAAACACTAATTAATCGTATATCTATAGGTATTATGCTTTCTCTCTCGATAGTATGAATTTCTCATGGCACAAATTACTATTGTTAAAAAATTTCTTTCGATGGCAGTTCGACCAATATGAATTAATTCTTCTTTTACAAATTTGTCCAGTGTCATTTATAAAAATTTGAAAAGTACTATTTTTTTTATAAGATGTTAAAATTTCTGCATTAAATTCTTTTAAAAAATTATCGTGGCAGATTATTTTCCACACATTTTCGCAGGTCATCAATGGTGATTGTGTAAAGTACTTTGCTCTTGCTTTGTCGAGATGTAATGTATAATGTATAATCAATATCCAATGGCAATATAATCAAGGCTCTCTATACTTTTATTATCAATTATAGAACATGTACTGTAATAGTACTGTCTCTACAGTACTGTGAAAAATAGCATTAAATATTCCTATCTGTCGGAGTACTCGTTTTTAGCACACAAGTTGACTAAATGTTTTTGTTTTTTCTCGGTTCAACGACTTCATTATACCCCCTCAAAGTGTGTAACGTTTTTCTTCACCCTTTATATATACCTTCAATGGAAATAGTGTTTCCTTTATCCATAATATATGCATAGGTCGAATATTTTGCTTTGCAGTTTTGTCAAGTTCTAAATAGTATTCTGTGTTAAGCGTTTTAACGATAAGTTATACCGTTTGTTTATTAAAAGAATCAATTGCGATCGGGAAATTTTTAAACATAATTCTATTTGGTGGCGGAAAAGAGACGAATTTAAATAAAAATACAGGCTTAGAATCTATTTTTCTTAACTCTATTCGGTATCCTTTTTGATATTCGCATAATCAAAACAAATCTCAATTAAATGCACATCTCTGTTCCCTTTATAAAACTACGTTTATACTTAACTATGTAGATCACATTCGAGAAACTTTTAGTCTTTCGAGACGAACGTATTCATTAAATAATATTTACAGAAAACAGAAGATTAAGTCTAACATCTCAGTAAAAAGAAAAGAGGAGAAGGAAGATCGTACGTAATTGGTTTTAACGAATTAATTGGATCGATGTCATTTTGTCACCAATTACAATTTGTACAATGTGTAATAAATTAAATTCCCTATATCGTATGCTTCAATTATTAAGTACCATTGTGTAATCGTTCAAAGGTTTGGGTGTTCATAGGAATGTTACTTTCAGTAACCTCCCCTTTATTTCATTCCCTTCTTTTTCTTGGGTGTTTAAAACGATATCGTAGTTGTCTGCATTGCTTTGATAGTTTGTTTAAAAGAACAGCATGCGACGAAAGAGTAGACATGGTTTATCTGGTTAGACAGTATTTAATGGATTAATAACGCCTGTATACACAGCTTTCAATGTACCGAAAGTTTTTCGTTAATATCTCGGAAACTAATAAATACCCGAAGGTACAATTTTATATTTGGTCTTCACCCTCCACGCTCCACTCTCCATCGCCCCTCCAAAATGTTGTTCGGCCACTGGTGCGTTTCGGAACTACGGCCGAGTGTATCAATCAATCATACTTTGCTATTACGAATCGACACTAACTACGAAGGATCATGCACATCACTAACAAATGACACCCGACACGAACTTATAATACAGTGGCGAACAAAAGTAAGTTTACGAGGCAAACAGTACGAAAAGACGTCAGATCTTTCCAGAGAGAAAATATGAAATATCCCTATTGTACGGAGTGAAGTGGATACCTCAGAATATACATTCAGTAGGTTTAGCAATTTTTTCACTTCATTTATCTGGCAATGTAAATGAATTATTTTAAATTAAACTAAAATTTTAATTCTAAGAACACTTTCCATATGTGTCTTGTCGACATGATGCCAATTATTCATTATGGAAGGAATTCATTTCCATGTAATACAAGTATCAAATAAAAAAATGTCTCCTTTTTATGCCCGCCACTGTGCCCTCCAGACAATGCGTTACATTTACACCCAAACTTTTGAGAACGATAGCGTGTGTATCAGATAAACGACATACACCTTCGAAAACGTTAAACTAAACGGTTAAACTAGAAGGATCCACGAAAAAAGGCAAGGCACTTGGAGACTTGCTTCCGACCATGTGATATTCCGATAAGGAGCAAGCCCCTGCGCCATGTCCTCTAGCTCGTTCTCACACGAACCAACTATTTATAGAGCCGCTACGAATCTCCACTTCTCAGCTATTATAAGTTCAACGCGTGTTCTGAAACGTCATGTCCCCTATCCCCGTTCGTTTCTTCATTATTTTTTTACTGTTTTCTCTTCTTTCTTTTTTCTTAAACGAAACAACAGTTCTTGGGCACTATGCGACACTTCTTGGAAGCATGTCCATCGTGCTATTCCATTCAACACCTTTTTTCCTCTCTCTCTCTCTCTCTCTCAGGCTTTTATTGTGGTCCTAGTCACGTGCTTCTTCAGCCAATCTTAACAACAATTATAAATATCTTTCTCATTGAAGAAACAAAGGAAATCTCGCCTGGGACTCGTGATAGTACATTCTTTACCCTATCTAGAGATCTTAACCGTCTGTTCCATTTAAACACTTTCCGTTCCAGTTGCTTTTATGTATATGTATATGTATATTCTATTATTCGTTTATGCCTAAAAGTAACTTTCCTTTCGATCCGTCGATCGAGCAACACGATGGAACATTTTCACGCGATGCTTGGAAATGTTACTTTGCTCACTCGTCAAATGATCTTGAACGGTGAGACAATTCTCGACCCTCTCTTACTGTTCATCCTAGTTCTCGTCTAGCTCGAACTTTTGTCTTTTGTCTTTGGCGCCCGAATTATCGTGGTACATAATGTTTGATGAAAGTTCGGGTTACCACGCTTCCGTGTATCTCACGTCGAACTCTTGCAACGCTGGCAGACATTTCTTCAGCGATTCAAACGTTTGAACGGACAGTTTGGTGCTGTTCAAGTTTAGCTTCCTCAAGCTCGTCAGTGCTGTAAGAGAGAATGGGTTGATGAACACTTGAATATATGTAGAATACGGAATATAGATTATTTGGTGTACGGGGAACTCTACTATAGCACGGTGCGAAAGTAGCGACAATTCTCACATAACACGGTTTGTATAGCTTGACTTAATGAACAGGAACAACCCTTGTATAGCACGAATTGTTGCATCGCACTCTTTCGATTGTAATGAAGCTAGATTCGAAGACAAATGAAGATATAAAAAGTGATTCGGACTTTTAACTCACTAACGTTCGCTCTGTGCAAAGTAAATTTTCCATGACCTGTGCACGGGGTCAAGCAAGGCCATATATATTTTCATATATTTTGTAAAGTTTTCTTGGAAAAAATAGTTATCTTTATTTTATTTTTCTTAATCCGTAAGAAATGCTTACTTTATTCAATAGCAACGAGATAATTTAAATTATATTATACATATAAAACATTTAATCAGAAGCATCGTCTGAAATGATTTCGTTGCATATTACAATGACTGAGGTCCATTCGGCCCTAATGCACAGACTGAAGGTTACGAGGAAACAAAAGTTGGGCCAATACTTGTGCTTTTAGACAACAGTGGTAACGGAAATCAATGCACTGTTCGATTTCAAACAAGTCCTTGTTGTTGATGGAAATTCTATTTTTCACTTTGTATTTTCTACTAGACTGTTGCATTTTGGTAAGTTTGATAGTTTTATTTTCCTTTTTGTGCATGTATATTATGGAACGACGCACACTGGCACTTTCCGCCGAAAGGCTGGTCAAAATACAATTTTCGAAGTATAAAGCAGACTTATGCTAATATGGTGCCTTTGTTGTATACATATATTTCAATGTGATAAATGGCGCTTGAAAATTTAAAATATGGTTACTGGTTACTAATATAGAGACCTCCAAAGTTGACGAAATTTGATTAGTGTTAAACGTCTTATAATTCATGGCACGTTTAGTGTGTCAGGCATACTCTGTATCTTAAAGATTCTACTTTAAAACATTTTTTTCTTGCAATGCATGTTACAGTTATGAACCCTGCACTTTGGCAACACAAAATAACATTAAATTTACTCATTTAATTCTCTCTCAAATATATCGTGAATTTTGTTCATACTTTGGTAAAACGTTAGAAAAATAGTTATGCGCTTCATGTTACTTCATACCGAGATAAGTTAGCTTATGTAAGGGAGAATGTCAAGAATGATATCCAATAAAGGAGATCTGCAGAAATTTGCACATTCACTTGTGGCACCATTTTCTGTACCTTACTTTACTTTATATATAGTTTTTGAATTTTTGTAATAAACGTATTTAGATAAGAAATGTTTATTCTTTATTCATTCTTTATTCATAAACACTCCAAGACTCCTGATTACTACGAATTATTACAAAATTTGGAATGAACCATTTGGTTTTTTCAATTTTCTAATTATATTCGTAATTTGAGAAATTGCTTTTCGGGCATGGAGTAATAAAAATGATTTAACAAAAAAATGTTTCAGACAAAACTTCATCAGTATTCAGCCTTCTACAAATATCACTATAAAAAATTGTACAAAATCTTTTTTTTAATAACAAATTAAAGGTCTCCTTCAAAATTTAAATGTTACAGTATATTTTTGATAATGGAATGTGATACCTGACATCAATACGAATTCAACGACCTACTACACTATTACAAAATGTAACCCTTAAGTGTTCAAATCACGCTACAATAATTTTGTCCACGTTTTCGGCATTTGGCACCACTGTGCGGCGTCTCCGCTTTTGTATGACTGTATGTCTCACAACGCGGTTTCAATATAATGCGGGATGAATTAACCGTGTCATAGAGGGGTCGCGTGCGGAAAATAAATTTCGTGAAATGAATCAAAAATAAATGATTCCTATAGTTGTTCCTACGGATATCTAAGAATTAAATAATATTTACACGCAGTTAAATTTATCAAATTTTCCTAATTCCTGAGCTCGTATTAGCTGTTAACTGAGTCCCTAATGAGATAAGTAATTTCAATCTTACTCCTCGCGGTTCCTAATATACCATACTTACAGGCCAAGGTGGAGATTCCCTTATCGGAGACAGGTGTTTCACAAAGATTCAGAACCTGCAACTTCTGTAGGTGTTCACTGATCATTTGCAAACCAGCGTCGCCGAATTGTGTCGCCCATAGATTCAGGTGCCTCAAAGACGGTAATTTGATGAGCTGCTCGGCGCACGCTGAAGTTACTGACGTGAAGGCCAAGCTGAGATATTCCAAACTGCCAAGTGCCCTTCCACCAAGAAGCAGAGCAACATCCGCGTCCGTTGCGCGGGCAGGTAATGTTAATTTTCTTGGACCACCTTTCCGCAGCTGTTTCGAACATATGAACCCCTTGGCCTTTTAATAACGCGTATTGCAGAGGTGATCAAATGCGGTTAAATAAAAGGACACGCGAACGACATAGGGGTAGAATGAGTGAGAAAGTTGGGGTAGAGAAAAGGGGAAGCAGCGAGAGGAAGGGAAATGTAGGAATAAAAAATATCATGGATAAAAGTTGAAGATCAAATTCATAAATCTTTAATTACATTAGATGAAGTTTAAGATTACATGGGATTAATTTAGGGGCAGAAGTATGGATGAAGGAAAGGAAGGTGGCAATAGAAAAAACAAAAAGATAAGGCTGTACAATGGAGGGAATGAACTTTCTGTTTCAAGTCCAAGTTTACGTAGGATTAAGTTTAGGATGGAAGTGGGGATAGATAAGCGGGAGAAAAAAATGTATGATCCAATTTTGTAACCGACAGGGGAAAAGGTACGGAGAAATAAATAAAAAGACAAAACTGCCTTTTGCAAACACTTTCTAAGAGTTTCGAAAGACAGAAATTTCGATAAAGATGCAGGAGAGAAAGGACGCACCGAGACAGGATGCAATATTTGGAGAATTAAAAAATTAGTATCGAACCCATTCCTAGTCTATACCTTTCGGTCGGTGGACATTTGGAACAAAAAGCTGCGTAAAATTGTTTATACTAAATAAAAAATATTAATGTTCAAATTATTTGTATCCCTATTTAGTATCCCGAACAGTTCGAAAGGAACCATATGTCGCAAATTCATCGTTTACAATTATGCAAATACATATAAACTGATTTAACCCTTAAAGTGTTTTATTCTATTTTGAAAATGTGCACTCCTGTACTTAATTACTTATAAAGGATGACAAATATACTCGACAAAAGACAAGTAAATGCACTTGCTATAATATTGATATAATAGACCAATTTTTTAGGTTTATTTTTAATTTATATGTTTACTGGATAAAAAATCAATTAATATTATTTGCGGAACCTACAATTTTATTATATCATAACAAAATCACTAAAAATTCAAAACTGTGTTTCCTTTTTCTTTTACCCAAGTTTTACTTTAAATAGCAAAAACGAATTTTGTTACTAGATGACGAGTATGTTCGACATAAATGTCGAAAGGATTAATATAATATAGTATAATGTAATATCAATTAAACGAATGTCTTTCAAACCAAATGTGTAGAATCACACTTGAAATCCGTGATCGTCACGTTTTATTCACCCTGAACCATAATATACTCACCAGTTGCTGTAAATTCCGTTGCCTTTGGCAAAGAGCAGCGTAGCGTTCCTTTCCCGCTGTGGTCGACTCTAACGCACTGACTATTTGCAATTTAGCTTCTTTGCTCGGCAGCAAATGCCATTCTAACATGAAACAAAGAGCTTCTTGTGCGGCCTCGCAGCCTCTCACTGCCAAAAGTATACAATCGTCCCGCACCTGTTTCATCAACCAGCTGATAAACCTTTTTCTTCGACAGCAACACGCCAGCAAGGTTGTTAACTGGTTAAAACAAATAATCGCAGATTAATATTTAGTAAATTTTGTATACTGGGTGTCTCATAACTACCGTAACATCGGGAAATGAGCGGTAGCTGGGGTGATTTTGAACAACTTCTTCATAGACCAAAATGTTGTTTGAAGCTTCGTCTTTGAGTTATTAACCAAAAACACTGACCAATGAGACCGCCCGCAAAGCGCGCGCCCAGGTCCGTACCCCTCTACTGCGCTCGGTCGTATACGGGGGCATCGAGGGTATCGAGGGAAGCGTAGGGAAAATGTTACATCGTTATTCATTAATAAGAAGTAAGCTAGTTATTCTTTTAATCAATCGCGCACGGTCGTGGACGTTATTCATGAATAACGAATAATTCCACATTTTCCTTAATTTAAGACGATGTAACATTTGCCGTACGCTTTCCTCCGATACCCTCGATGCCCCCGTACACGACTGAGCGCAATAGAGATATAGATAGAGGGCGCTCTCATTGGGCAGTGTTTTTGGTTAATAACTCAAACACGAAGCTTCAAGCAACATTTTGGTCAAGGAAAAAGCTGTTCAGAATCACCCCAGCTATCCCTCATTCCCCGATGTTACGATAGTTACGGAACACCCTGTACACGTGCGGAAGCACGAAGATAAATTCTTCAAAGTGGGCATGCTGTTTAAATCATTGGATAATTTTTGGAATACGTACATTGAATCATCAATATGTAGTAAATAGTACGGATATTAAGCTTCCCGTTTTTTATGAATAATGATTATTTTTTACTTTCAGGTTAGTTATGTACTCAATCACGTATAATAAGCAAAGTGAAAATAACTTCATTGATAAGTCAAAATATGTTATACCAAGTAATTGAAGTTTTTATACATGGTGTGGACGAAAAGAGGGTTCAAAACTTTGCGGAATTGTAGTTTGAGATTATTAAAACATTAAACATAGTGTGTTAACATTGCAACAATAGTAAAACCGACAGAATATTTTCCTTATTAACGTGTGTACCCGAAATTTTGAGCGACAATGTATTGTTGATTAATGTTTATAGTTCGTAACGTACCATTTCACCGAACAGTTCTCCCTGATCGGGACAATCAGGACTGGACGGTGCAGCAATATGGATCCACCCGGGTCGAGGTTCTCTGACCGGAAGTAGAACACGATGAACAGCGCATCTGGTGTCTTTCGCTAAGCGGTTTATCACGCAGAGTAATATCGATTCTTGAACCTCTTTCAGGGCGAAAGCTTCTTCTGGGAATGGCACTGGTTGCAATAAAGCACCAAAACCTGGTCTCCAATCGGCATATTCTGATCTAAAAAAAAAAGAACGAAAGAAAAAATCAAACCCAACCTTGACTACATGTAATGCAATAAATCTTGTTATTTCTCTGTGGTGTTTTATTGGAAGGATGATTCAGCCAATTCGACCATCGTTTGTTATACGAAAAATTGACAGTATAAAGGAAAGTTATGTGACACCAAGGAGGACATAAAACACGGTCATTATTTTTATTATTTATCTAGCTATGAGATTCCGCTTGAATTTTTTCAAATGTAGCATGCTATTTTTAACCTGGTAGTTCCAGAGAATATTGAACGCTGGGTAAATAACTATAAGTATATACAAATACTTTATGCATGAATTGACATTGTACAAGTGATAAATAACATTTGATATAACGTAAAAGAAGTACATGCATTTTAATGGAATTTAATATAAATATTATAACATACGTATTCTGTTGGATATATTAAATTATAATAAATTTGATTACAGTTTAATATAATTACACACCTGTCTGAAGAGAAGAACAGGTCTATAAAATGTAATTATTATGTCCAATCGAAATGTAGGTTTATTGCAGTAATTACGTGAGTATATTATCTAGTGCTCATTGAACTGTTATGGTATAATAAAAATGGTAACAAATGTAAATGGATGATCAAAATTAATATCATATTACTATATTTATGCGCCCCAAAACACTGAGAGGGCTGATTTGGTTTAATCTAATATTACGTTAATGTGTTGCAAGTTAAAACCGGCAAATAACAACATTCTTCAATGACTTTTAAAGGAAAGAATAGATAGAACGAGCAGGTGAAAGATTATACCGACAATGTTTATAATAATGAATACTTCCAAGTCACTTACGCGATATTCAGCACCAACAAATAGCAATCTAAAGGAGGTAAAGTCGGCGATTTATCCTTCTCTGGTAAATAACGATTGGCCACCTCGAATCTGCAAGTTAATGAAAAACGAACAAATCAACTTCGGTTTTTTTCAATTTAATTCGCGTCACACTCTTAACGCACGAGAATGTTTTTCAGCCTACTCTATTTCATTTAGAAGCAGTTTTTACGAGCAGACGTATATTTGTTATGTCATAATACGCACAGGAAGCCATAAATTTCACTTTTTTTAATACATCTGCGGAACATTAAAGAGGAAAATAAACACGTCAACTTAGTTGCAACATGACATAAATAAATAGGAAGGACGTCAAAGTGGAATTGAAAAAAGTTCATCGTTGTGCACCTTATGTTGCGATTAATCATCCGTTTTTCACTTCAACAAGAGCAGAAAGTGTTTCACTTTCTTTGGTTACGGTGCAATTGTGTTTTTATTGTAACAGAATATTATAAAAATATAATCTAATTCAATGTGAGAATTGTATATTATAACTACTCAAATTATTGTGCATTTAAAACAGAAGATCAAATTCGTTTATCTTGATAAAGGAATTGACTCTATTTTTGTATACATATGTACAAGTACCAACAAAAATTGAATGGAAACATTATTAAAAAAACATTCACGCCAAGCTGTTAACTAAAATCATATTTTTTGTTAAAGGGTTTAGTTTCTGTACTTTAAAACAATGCACTACTTATTCCTGTGCGCTCTTGTTTTTAATACGCTTTAATGAAGCGTCGATAGAATATAAAGTAGGTCACGCAGCTTGTAATTATGCACTCGTCAAATATAATTAATCTAAATCCCATTTATTAAGCTTATGCGTATAATACATATTTGTACAAAATCATACTTAACGTCGTCGTATGTAGAAAAGGTAAGAAAATATTAATAATTGCTATGCGTAAAATATCGAATATTTTAATATTTGTTTCTTATTTCTCTTCCACAGAGATGTAGTTTTTTCTTATCTGCAGAAATTGATTACCCACAAGTTTTGCTTGCGTTAAAGCTCAGATAGTCGATTGTACAAATCAAATACATGTTAGAAAAACGAATATTTCAGCAATTTATTCTTCAGACGTATTGATAATTAAATACATCGACAGTTAAGTTTGCAAATAAAATGATAATACTGACTCTTTAAGTTTAAAGAAGGAAAATGGATGATGAACAAGTTTTTAATCAACAAGGATTATTGTCATTTTCCTTTTAGGAAATTCTTTTAGTTCACATATAATAACCACTTTCTCTACTTGCATCTATATTCGTCATCCCAATTTATCTCTTTTATTGTATCCAAAGAGCTCTACCCGTTGAAATAAATAAATAAACATAATATAGGATTGTTAATTAGAATTTTCGTTCCTGTGATTCTTTTAATAATAAAGTTATACGCTATTTGAAAATTATTTATCCGATCTCAATACAGCATAAATATATCTTTCTTATTTCAGTTCCATTAAATCTTCCCTATTTCCCGACGTGCGTGACGTTCTCTTCCATTTTAAATAATTCACTTCAAATGATTTTTATTCCTAAAAAATTACCCTATTCCGTGTTCAATTAGAAAAAATATAATAAATTCCATAAACAGAGGAGCAGCACTCACCGATGGAAAATCGCAGCAACGCAGACGGACACTAAGTTAGGAAGCACCCTTGGATGGGGACAATCGCTTCCTGGGCCATGAACGGAAGCAACGTAATTCCTGATCGCTTGTTCCCCGTCCGTTGCATATAAAGCAGCTATAAACACTTGCAGAAGTTTTCTCATATCCGGAGATTTGCCAAAATCCACGGTGTGCTTTAAGCACCTCGTAATCGCCGGACTTACGGCTGTGACTAAGGAAGATTGTGGATGCTGCTGTGCCAGTTTCACCAGGACTCTCGCCAAACAGGACGGAAGTGCTACTTTATCTAAAAGTGGGGACACCACGGAGAGAACAGCTTCCGCCCAATGTTTGCGATCGTCCTGATATCGAGATATTTCCTCGACCGATTTGTCAGCATTTTTTTGGAATGAATCTTCGAGCACTGAGTCCTCGAGCAGCTTAGCAACGGCTTCCAACGGGGCTGCGCTAACTCTTTCGTCTTGAAGCGACGTCCAGAGGGCGAAATCCACCACTGATTTTAACTCCTTGATGATCACCTCCTCTCGAGTGTTCAAGGATACCAAGTGTTGGTATTTGAAAATGCTTCTCTGGAAATTGGTAAATTTAAGGAACGTTACACCCTGGGGGTATGATTTTATTCTGCTCACGATCGCATCTAGTGATGTGCATGCATGTACGTATGTATATGCTAATGTGTGTGTACGTACGATTATACATGCAGTGAGTTCCGGTTAATTGGGACACATTGTTCACAGTATCTTCAGTATCTGTCCCAAATAAACGGCGGTCTCTTTTAACCATTGTGTAGGCAACCGGGTACCCATTTATATATTTCCTTTATTAATTTGTCTATGTTCTTGACAGCATAATGCAAAACCACTCCGGACCTCCATTCTTTCGAGACCTTTATGTGAATTTCCGTTTTGTGAAAAACATTATGTAAAATATGTGATATAACCCAGCTTCGAACTTATTGACCATTTTGGTTATCCACGCGAGTGTTAACCGACGTCCCAATTAACCGGAATACAATGTATATACATATATTATCTCGTTAGTTTCGGAAAATGTGAACCAATTTTTTATGCGAAAGTTATTTGTCTTGGCGAGGTAAATTGAATAAAATATTTCGTTTTGTTTTTTAGTTGTTATCTACATATATGTGGGAGTGCGAAGCGCCCCAACGTCCAGGCACAGGACATTTCTGGCCGGGTACCTGGGACACAGATGTTCAGCAGGCGAACACTGATGGCCTGCAGAACCGTGTCCCTTATTTTCTCTTTGAAGGATACGAGAGACAGAGTAGATTGAACAGCGGAGGAGTGGAGATCGAGGGGCAGCGTGGAATAGAACAGCGTAGAATGGTGTAGACAGTGTAGTACAGCGTAGAAGTAATAGTGTAGTATTTCATTAATAAATATATAATAATCTCCTCGTTAAATATATTACACTTACACCGGCTTGATTTCATTAAAACTTCCAATCACATATATGTATATTTTACTAGCAAGAGTATTTTGTTTATTTGGAACTATACAGGGTGCGTCACGCTATTGGGGCGGGTTTTATCTCGAATTTGGTAAGAGAAAAAGAGAGAATGAGAGAAAACTGTTGAGGGAAAAATTGAACGTTATGATACTGCTTATTTCTATACCACTCCATTTCTTTGATGAAGGCAACGATGCATACCAAGAAATGCAAATGCACTTCTTTTTTTTAATAGAATTGCATATTTTTTCTTACTCGCCTCCACTCCACGGAACATTCTACGTAGAAGATTATTAAGGTACAATTGTTAAAGTAACAATATTTCGTGAGATATGTCACATTCTTTATTATTATCAGCAATGGAATATTGTTTTTATCATTATCTGCTCACGAAATATTGGCTTTATAAACATTGTACTTTAATACTTTTTAGTAGTTAATAAACATTATTGTACCATTCAATTTTTCACTATTATTGATGCATTCTTGATATCGCATAGAATGTGCGTTTCGGGGAAAATTTAACCCCTCAACCTTGATATTTTTTTCGAAAATTTACAGAGTGTAGAAATAAAAAAATAGTCCTATTAGTTTCATATATATTTGATCATTTATTATGTAGTTTTAATAGCAAGAAAAATAAACGATTAACGAACAATTGTGGTTCTACTCTACTATAAATTAGAATTTCCTTCACAGATATCAAATATAATTGGAAAATTTGTTGACAGGCTATGCAAATTCCAGTTTTAATAGAAACGTGACGAAGAAGAAATACAACGAGGAAAAATAAAATGAATATCGTTGTGCCTTTACCTTCCATAGTATCGAATGATACCATTGGTCCCTCGTGTAAGCATTATTTGCTTGGAGAAGAAGTGAACTGTCGGGCAGAACTATGCTGAGGCAGTTCTTGTAAGTAGGATCCCATCTAGCAACGGCGTACTTTCTTATGTCAGACATGTTGTTGTAAGGTATTGGTTGGCGAAAAAATCCCGTTGGCTGAAACAAATTATTTATTTCAATACATTTTTTTTCCCGTATGAATATTTTCCGAACTTAGCAGTTACATTGTTATATTGTTACCGATGTTGTTCGGTTTGATAAGATCTATCTAGTTAACAAAATAATTAACATGACATTCCATTAAAAAAATGTGTTGTTGCCTCAGAAAAATTTGATGCGTTCCAAATAATTCGCCCCTCTGTACCGCACAAGTTGAAAAGAAAAATGACGTTCACTATTATCATGACACCCTCTATAAGTTTTCGAGAAATAACCCGATAAATTCCAGAAAAACCTTCCAACGCTTTTAGCAAATAATCTTCCGAAGTTCGTCCATTAATTTCAATTATTATTTCATTTCGGTTCACCACTTGGCCCCATAACTCCATTATTATTACCAACTGTTTGTGACTTATATTTTCTGTCACCGTGAAGAATATTTTTTGCCCGAATAATTGATACGCCACGCAACATTTTATACTATTGTTGGTACATAAAGATGACGACTTTTGTGCGCTCTCGCGATTTCTACGAATGCAGATACAGTAGAATTGCAATTAACCGGATCGTGATTATCCGCGGTTTCCATTATCTGTGGCATCGAATGACGTATCTACACGCCTCAAAGTTGCTTGCAAAGAAAAGCTCGTACTGCTTTGAGCCAATCTTTTCAATGATTGGCAAGCAGTTGCTTTTAATCGTTCTCTTGAGACATCAATTTTATCAGCCGATTAGATCGGTTAATCAAGATCCTATTGTAATTATATTTCCCGGAATGTCTTCTTTTTCAGCACGGCCACTTAAACTGCATCAATGTTTTATTACTGAATATTAATTTTCAAATAATACTAACAATAAGGCATAAACGAAAAATAAGGATTTTTCCAAGCATCTTGAACAACTTCAGCGTCCACTTTTTAATGTACAAACAAATTGAGCAAGGATGTAGCAAGACAACGATAAAGATTGCAGTGAACTTCGATTAACTAGATTGTGATTATAGTGTAGTTTAATTTGTTTGGAAATGTTATGGTAACAAATAATGCCAAATAATAAATTAATTGAATACGAAAATTATGTAATCAAATAATTAATTCATCGTTTAATTATCTTCGCGATATAAGCATTTTTCGTTCTTGAAAACATGTATTCCCTTACGTACTCAGTTTTCCCACAATGTTATCTTCCTAATTACCTTTTTTAAGAGAACCAGTGAATATTAATTTGTTAATCGGATACCGTGGATACAACAGGTGTTTAAAAGCACGCGAACGTGTATCAAGATTGATATCACTTTCAATTTCAAGTTGTATTATAATTCGTATGTTTCAATATAACGCTTTACAATCGTGTTGAAATAACCCTTTGATATCTTTTAAAAAAACATGTCGACTTATTTCCTTATTCGCGTATTATGTTCGATTGTAGGTATTTTAATCAAATGATTTACGTGAAATCAATTTGTATCTTCTTTTTCCCCTTTTTTATTTATCAACCACCTAAGTGTACGCCACACTTCTTAGCGAAGAGGTTAATTAACGGATAGAAATTAATTTCGGCCTCCTCCTAATGTTACGTTAGCCACGTAGCAGAGCGTGTCGTTTTTATCCTAAGAACATTAACTTATTGAGTATTTATTGCACACCACTATACAGCTTTTGTATTCCCCTTTCCAAGCTGCTACGAATCGTTTCACGTTTCGGCAACAGAGAAAGTTCAATCCACAAACAATGGAGCAACGAGTCAACGGAAACGAGAATCTCTGAATGCAATTATGACTTGGCAAGTTCAATCGTGATTCCAAACCAGTCCAGGAATACTTATATTGTCTATGACAAAAGTCGTGCTGCTCAGGAAGCATCCGGAAATCGTTTTCCGCGCTCCATAAATGATGAGCTTTGAATAAACGAGGCTCCTCCGCGTTCTGAACGAGCCCCTGGCTTCGACGAGGATCGTTTCGAAAAGTAAAAAGTAAAAAAAAAGTATTTTTCGAAATTGTGGAAATATTACAAAGTGGTATTGACTTTGTTAAGAATAGTCAATTTATTCTGATTATATTGATGTTTCTCTTACAACGTTTACTATTAGAATGAATATTTAATGGCGACCGCTATTCAATTTACAATCTTGTTACCGGGTAAATTAATAAACAATAACAAAATGCGCTGCTCACTGAAGATTGTTCATTCTTTTTGCGTTAAATGATTTCATTCACACGGGTGCATTCAATCATAGATTCACATACATATGTATTCACACACACAAGTACTTTTCTCACATCCTACAAAACGTTCAGTCGAACAAACGGGGCCGTCCAATCGATTAATCGTCGTGAAATACATTTGGCAAAAATAGTGTTGCCAGGTTCGTAACGAACGGCGCAAACTTATTGGAGAAGCTAAGAGATAAAGCTATCAGTATGTATGCACCATTTCTATAAAAGTGTGGGCGATAAAAAGTAAATATTTCAAGGTGGCCAACTTTTGACATTCTAATTTGTCAGCAAAAAAAAACACACAATCTTGTTGGCGTGAAATTGCAAAAGGTGCTCGCGTGCTGTCCTCTGTGTATGCACACACGTACACGCGGCCATATGCGCGCGAAAAAACAGACAAAAGAGGAGGTGCACGTGCGTGCGCGTGTACATACGTGTGTTTCATTTACGTCAAAGCCGACCCTGAATGCGTCTCGCGACCGCTTCAGATTACGCTTGCATCGTGAAAAAGGCCACTCGATTCGTTTCTTTTTTTCTGCTTCTTTTTTTTTTGCTTTTCTTTCCGATCACCCGGTGTAATAGCGGGCATTTACAACAAGGCGTTAGAATTCACTAAATCGGCGTGACTACTCGCACGGATTCGGGGGGAATTGTTCGAGTGGCGAAAAGGGGGTTACCGTTTTGTGTTGCGGCGAGGCAATTCGAAAATAATTGTACGGTTCAAAATGAGATCGGGGATATATGTATGTATTTGCGTTTTAAATAAATATGTATTTAATTACCGTCAATGTATTATGTTATTTAGAACTGTCTGCAATTGGTTTAGGACTCCAAAAATTGATTTCATATTGTGTAGACATATTTAAACCTCCCTAAAAATTGATTTTAAATAAAAGGAAAATCCGAAAATAATTGTGAACCTGCAAGTATGTGATGTATTAAAATCAATGTTAAATTAAAATCACTGTATTAAAATCAATCGAAGTAAATATTATTATATTTATTCAGTATAAGGTTATAGATAATAAGTAAGTAGGAATAAGGAAATGTAGCGTAAGGCAGGTGAAGGAGAACGTAATGTATGGTAAAAATTAAGAATGTAAAATAAGTTCCTTTTCATGGCTGTGAGGCCGAAAAGCAAATAAAATTCTACTCTATTCTATTCTATTATTATTATGTTTATTGTATGTTGTCCGGGTGGATTTGAACGAAAACTTTCGAAAGTACTACAGTACATAAGTGCTAAATACGTTGGTGTATTCTGAATTGAATATATATTAATTATATTATAGTTATTAGGGTGAGAGAAAATTCGAAAACAATTGTAAATCTGCAAGTATGAAACTGACGGTGTATTCTGAATTTAATATAAATATACATCATATTATATTTATTTACGATTTTCATTTCACAATGAATTTTCCCCCAATAACATTTGTCGGTTGGATATTTAGTGTACAGCATTCTGGTAGCTCTTGTGATCCTCTTTCAGGGCTTTTTAGAATCCTTTCGCATTTTGATAGAAATAGAAAACCTTTTATCCAAAAGCTATGGAATGTTGCGTGAAGGAAAACGAGAGTCTTCGATGTATTTTACTCCATATATTTAATCCTGGTACCAAAACTGGTGAGACTCTCCGAAATATTTTGAACGGAGGTCGGTGTTGCTGAGAAAGCCAACCAGCAAATAATTTTTGCGTTTCACAGATAGGTAAACGATAAAATTGGGTGAACGATATTCTGACAATTAGTTGAACCAAAATTGTTCTTAAGAACTTCGAATTATTAATTAATCTCTGGTTTGAACGTGTAACCGATTAATTAGTCTAAACTTTATGCAATGAAAATTAGATTGACGCGTTCATAGACAGTTATCAGACAACTGAATAGATACCATCCATTCTTTGACTCTCTAAAAACGTACGCAGGTAATATTTGGGAGTGATAATACATCCACGTCGTAATCATGTATTATGGTGTATTATCACTCCCAAATATTACCTGCGTATGTTTTTAAAGACCCAATAGACTTTCATTTCCTCCAACCGATAAACAGCAAATCTTTCAGATTCATATAATAACTATATACGCCATTGTATATTGGGGTGGCTTTAAACTATAGGTGCTTGAGAAATTTTCTACCAATTTACTTACCCTCACCTCTCTAAAATGTTACAGTTCATCAGAAGATAATATCTAGAGCACGTAGATCAATAAGAGTGCGATGAAACGTGGCCCAAATCCACGAAATTTAAATGAGAAACATTACTACAACGTGTGTATCCAAATTTGATATCTATCCGATAGATGATTGCGTCCCCCTTCTACTCTAGTGAATGAAATATATTGAAGTTTTAAATTAATTTCTTTCACATCCTATATTTAGAAACTACATCTCATATGATTTATTATGTGATTTATTCGTAATAGTAAATATCATACAGTTCTGTACGATTTATGAATAATAATTCGAAGCAAAAAAGAAGTAAAAGGAATGTGAAAGAACTTAGCGTTTGGGTAATAAGTTTCTGAATAGTCTTTTCAAAATACTAACAATAAAATACAAATGTACCTTAAACTACAGATATTGTTCTTGTGCAAAATATCTCATTGTTACTTAATAAAATCATGTTCGCACTCTATCGTTAATAATTGCAGTTCCATTGTATCCATTTCTGTAATTACACGAAAGCACAATTATTGAAATAGCTGTATATAATTAAGTCTGATAAAATTACAAAAAACAATGTGAAATCATTGCATGACGTAACTCTCGGATCTCAGTTGCGCAGAATTTATAGTTGCAGAAATGGTAAGAAGGAGGAACTGTGAGACGTAATCAGTTATATAACGAAATTAATTAAATACCCCCGCGTTACCAATTTATGATTCATTAGCACTCGGTAAATAAACTTCCGGAGATAAATTATTCAATGGGCACGAAAATCCGAAGGAAGTATACCTTAATGCAAGGTGAATCGATAAAACCTCTAATAATATTTCATTTCCTAATTTTAGAAAAAGATATAGCCTACTTCTGAGTGAAATACAGTGACACCGCGGTTCACGTATTCGTTCACGTATTTTTAAATATTGGGATTAAAGACTTCATCTTTGTCTTTTGTTAATTCATTATACGTGTATAGTTGTTTCTTCTGCTATGTTTGCATCTATTTATTGGGGGCCTTTTATCAAATACTTATACCACAGGGAAAACGTGAATATATGTATATTTGTGACAAAAGAAATAACAGAGCGTTTAATTTACAGCAAGAGTAAAACCTTAAGAATATTCTTCCCATTAGCACGAGCAAGAATTTTCAGCGGCAGCGTATACTTATAATGCATACATATGTATGTATGTAAATATATACGTAAACTGAACCGACAACTGAAACGAAAAGCAAAAAAACAACACAGCGCAACAAACTGCACTGCTTCCAGTGTGTCTTTTTTTCATCAGGATATTGATTTAAATGAATCTTCGTTGCACGGTAAAGGAATAAACAAGCTCGAACTATCTTCACACTCACTAATAGTTGTGATACTCTGTCACCACACAATTGGAAACTTATCCGAACCAACAACTGTCGCCTCCATACATTTCAATTGAATCGAATCATTGTGTTATTAAGATAGATATTAACGAGTTGATGTGCCTGCATTTGATCTGTTTGCCTCTATCGCCATAAAAAGTTATATTAAAGTAAAATATTTTCTTCGCTGTTATCTATTATCCTGTTTAAATCCTGACCAGCCGTGAATTGGAATTAAATAGATATCGAAATTACTAGAAATATATTTACTAATTTTAGCTGATGTTAAAATGTGTAGGTAATGTATAGTGACATACAATTCCTTCCATGTATTATACATATAGGGTTATCCAAATTGAGTGTCATATCTTTGAATCGAAATAAAACACAAATTGTTTCAGGTGTTTCATGTATTTCTTGTTTCTTCATTGTAATGTCAAGTTCATTTTGACAATAATTATTATAAAAGACGACAGGTTCAAGTGATCATCAAGGCTTTTTCACGAACCCGACTTTGCTTTGCTTGTTAATCGTCGTTAGATTATTGGCACAAAATTTAATTTAAGAATATTAATTGATGCCATAAAGTGGACTTTATGTTACAACAAGGAAACACGAAATGCTTCAAATAATTTGTGTTTTATTGCAATCGAATGATGTGACACTCAATTTGGATAACTCTATACACGTGAATATATTGAAATAAAAATGTGTTCCTAAGTGTTTGCACTTAAAGATTGGGAATTATTAAATAATCTTCTTTTCAATTTATATTGGCGATGATTAGTAATTAATAAGTGTGATAGTTTCACGGGAATAATAATAGTTTCGTTAGGTTCTGTTACAAATGCCTGTTGTAATAGTCTACTCATTTAAATGTTCCAATTATTTTTAATATGTCTCCAATGACTTGAAAATACACTTTGCGATTACGTACTAATTACGCAAGCATTAGTTATCGATTAGTTGTCGAAATAAGTGTCGGCCCCATCACTAATCACAAAAATATACAGGGTGGCCGCTAACTGCGGGAACATCGTAAAATGGGTCGTTGGATCTGGGGTGGATCTAAACAATTTTTTCCTTGAGCGATTTTCAATTGCTCTCGATCGCTGTGTCAATGCGTTGGTTCCCAACCACGATAGAGCACAATTGAGAGTCGCGTGTTGAAGCGCGCGCTCTACAGGCGCTCTGATTGGTCGGTGTTTTTCATTACTAACTCAAAAACGAAGCTGCAAACCTCATTTTGGTCGAGGAAAAAGTTGTTTAGATGCACCCCAGCTACGCCCCATTTCTCGATGTTCCCTGAGTTAGCGACCACCCTGCATAATACAATATACCAAACATACTTACGACGCTTGACATACAGTGATTGACAAAGTTCACAACTATTGTTATTTGCATTGTGCAAAGAAATTCGTTAAAAAATTGTTTATTATTGTATAGACGTTCAAGTATGGCATTCTGTGTACTGTTATTGAATGAAGAAGAAACTGCGCCCAAAGGAAGAAGGAAACAAACGAAATTTTGGTTATCTCAACTATCACGCGATTTCGAGATTCAAGTGTGCCGGGATTAATACATTACACAATTATTTATTTCGCTACGATTAGGATCCATTTATGGAAGACTTTTTACACCTGTACGAGATAGAGAAAATGCAATCATATTTTTCAGAGGTTAAGTAAGTAAGCTTCGTGTGACCAAACTTGTGACTTGCTATATCTACTAACCTTTGACCATCGAATAAGAACCAGGCGCAAAAATTTCACTCGCCTAACTACAACACAATTACGTATACGGCAAATTGTCCTTAGCTGCCCAAATTAATACTAAATACAAATGTGCCAATAAGCAGTCCACTATTTGTTTCCCGGTATCATTATCCTCATGCCGCTAAACATTTTCGTTTCTTTGAATTTTCCACGTTTCATTGCTAAACTAAACATACAATTGTCACTTCTACAAAACATCCAAACACATCTTCTCCTCGCAGAAAAATCGTCCAAAGACGCTGCATTTCAATTTCCACAGAACCTTTCAAATCACCCGGCCTTATATTTTGCTCGAAACAGGAAAAACGTGAGAACTCATTCAATGCTCCCAATGCAACGTCCAATCGAACCGTACAAACGAACACTTCCACAAAAGTTCACCCAATCAACCACACCGCCGTGATATAAAACTTACCGTTTTCGACGAGATACAGGTGTCGTTCAAATAAAGATGATGCGTCTCCCATCTCCTCAAGTATTTACTAGACAAAATCTTCCTGACGAGGCTCTTGGTGTGATTCAAAAAGCACACCTGAATATCCCCGTCTTCGATCGGTTTAAATCTAGGCCCGACAGGCCCGGGGCTAGTACCGGCCCCAGAGATCCCACTGGTCGGCGACGATCCAGCGCTCTGCCTCTCTAAATTAGGACAGGATCTCGCAGCAGGCAGACAAAACGAATTCTCCAGACTCTCCGGCTTCAACGTATCAACTCTGGTGCTCTTTTCAGCATTGAAAGAGCTACAAGCATCCACTGGTGTCGTTTCAACGCTCGATCTATGATTGCTATCGGATGACAATTGGGGGGAGCTCGTGCTGGTCATTTCCTGTCGCATAGATCCGCCATGGACGCAGAGAAAATTGTAATAAGGAACCGTGGACGTTGACAAACCAGCGGTGGATGGGCCAGCCGGACTCAACGGTAACGAGCAACCCTCCTCCGTTTCTGTCTCCGTCTCCTGATTCGATAAATTCTCTTTCTCCGACTCGCTGAACGCGGTTTGCAACGAGGAGATATCATTCTCCGACACGGCAGTCACCCTGGAGTTTCTTAAACAGTCACCCTCGGGCTCCGCGAAGTCGATCAACACCGAGGGCGACGATTTCGTCAGCAGCGTAGCCATGTCCTCCGTTTTATACTCGTTCTCGTCATCTACGCGTTCCCTGGCCGAGCCAGGTGACACGGTTTCGATCGAATCGCCGAGCGGAGACGAGGCACGCTGACAGGCGTCTTTGTTGCCAGCCGAGCTCGACGAATCGTTCGAACGCAGGCGAAGGAGCAAATTTCTGCATCGTTTGTTGCCGTACGCTCGCTTCTTCGGGGACGAGGAGGACGACACGTGGCCAGTCTGGTCGTTGTCCTCGAGCAACTTCTTGTCGTCGTCCGACTCGTTTACACCGTTCACCACTGAAACTGGCGCTGCCAATGAATCTGGTCCCGGGGATAAGGACTCCGGGTCTAGATAGTCCGCTCTGATGTCCGGGAACGTGCTGTCCGTGCTGCTGGTGTCCGATATCGATGGCTCCTGGTCTATGTATCTGATAGACGAGGCTGAACCCTCACTGGTGGCCTCGGAGTCCCGTCTGCCGCACTTGCTCGGGGACGATTTGTTCGCTGGCATGATCATACTCATGGAGGCGGTCGTCTTCGTCTTGCTGGAAGACAGAGAGGATACGAGCACGCGTGACGCGCGTGTGAACGGCGTTTGGAAACAGAACATGTCGATTGCCCCCCACGTTCACACGTCGAAACCGTTTCGTCCCTGCCCTTCTCAATGGCAGTGCTTTCTCTGCTTGAAATTCTGCGTGACGCCGAGCTCGTGCCAATGCTTGCCACCCTAATGACCCAGTTCCTGGCCCCTGTCCTTTCCAGTTTTGACGTAGAGAACGATCGACACTGGCGACGAAATCCGTGACGGTGAAAAACGACGTTTCCTCGCGACGTCACAGCCGCGGAGGGACAGGCCAACGACGAATCCGTTCCGTTCCGCGTTCGATGTCCTAATTTCCCCGCGAACCGCATCAATTAAGCTCCACTGGATCTCGAACCGACCTAGAAACGGTCGTTCACCGCCTGCCCATTCAGACAAAGCGATTCAATGAGCACGGGGAAGACACACGGCATAATCACAGCAACGTCGAGGCGACGTATCCTCGCGGCATTAGGACATAACGTATCCTCGTTCGAGCTCATCGCTCGGCACCTTTGAACGTCGTGAACGAAGGATCGCGTCGTGTCCGACGGTTTTCGTCACTGGCCCCAGGTGTCCACGACACATTTTCGCGCAGGAAACGACGCACCACTGTTCCTTCCTTCCTTCGCACCCACTGCCCTGTTCAAATTTTCGAAACGACCCGACGCGATGGTCAGTTGTCCAATCGAAGTTGCCTGAAGCTCACCGCACGCTACCACTCACGTGTACGACAGCACGACTGTCCGTCTGTAAAGGAGAAACAGAAGGATCGAAAAATGAAGTCAATCACGGATCGTTCGCGCGAAAGACGTCCCCGTTCGACGTGTGCCGTGTGCGCCAAAAGTTTCTCCGTGCGCGTCACGAAACAACGAAACGACACGCCGAGCAACGTCGACGGATTCTCGTTCTGTGCAGCCGAGAGGAGGACTTGGCCGACGATGACGATGACGATGACGACGAGTCGATGAACGACGAATGAAAAGCACGAGGGATAGAGAGAGAAACAAAGGAGGATAGAGAGGAGACAGTAAGAGAAAGAGGGAGGTGTGTTTCCGACGTGACGCTTAAATGTCTGACACGATTGTGAATAAGCACAGGTGGGGACGCACTGGGGTTAAGAAAAGGAGAGGGCGTCGCGGCGCTCGGCGTCTCGCGGCCGATCAATGACTAGTCGCGAGTTCGCTTCGAATTATGTATCGCGTTCCCACTACGCGCTTCTCTCTCTATCTCTCCATCTCTACCTCTCTCTCCCTATCTCTCCCTTCTTCCCTTACACAATGTGCTTCCATAATTGTCACGTTTCTGTACTCCATCCTTGTTTCTCTTCTCATTACCCCATTTTTGTTTTTTTTCTTTCTGTTTTACTAATATTTCTTCGCATTGTTCCTTGGTTCAGTGGGGGAGGAGGGAAATCGAAATGGAGTGGAGAAAATTTTCGGAATAGCGTCTAGGATAAATATATCGATAACTGTTAAAATTATTCAAAGGTTCTTCTGAAAATAATTCTACGGGCGAATTTCGCTGCTTCTTCCTCCCTCTGTTTCCGTCATCGGTACGCTGGATTTCTATTTTTATGCGATTCTGTTGGAACAAAGTTAACGGACCGATCGGAGTAAATTGTACGCGACGTTGACGGGGTTATAATCGATTGCGTTCTTCTTTTCTGTTTTGAGGAAAAGCCAAATCTTTTCTCTGTATCGAATCTTTCTTTTATTGGGAGTTTTTAAGCTGCGCACATTCTGGACAATCTGTGTACCATTTTAGAACGAGTATTTGAAAAAGGACTGAGATTGTGGACGTTTAAAATTGGATGCACGTGATTCTTGGCTATACAGGTATTGTTAACATGTTTGTTAATCTTTCTAGCCTAGTTTGTTAATCAAACTAGTCACCTTCGATTGGAAAACTTCAAGAGATTTGTCTTATCAACGACTTTCCGCGCATAGAATCATAAATTTGTGTTACTAGAATCGATTTATAATAATAAATACCTTTTGAATGGATCAAATGTCCTTTGAAATGTTCTGACCTTTTTTTTACATAATTCATTCATCGTGTGGTGTATAAAGAAGATTAATGGCGATGAATTAAAATCTCATCTTTATATGCCAGTTTACATCTTTTGTGAGCCTCATTGTCAGTACGTTCATTAAGAAAAAGATTAGCAAGACAATAATTGCAATTGACTACCCGTTATGTCATATAATCTGAATCCTACTACACCTCTGACTTCGCAGTACCTACTGTACATAAAAAGAATGACGTTCAAGTGTACTGTATAAAAAATATGCGACATATATATGTTAAATTATTATTAATAAATTGATTTCCCCTAACGTAGCTGTAATCCTTTATATGCAAATATGTTGCTATGTTATTTGTTGAATTCCAGTAACAAATGATACCTTTGGAGTTGAATAAGACCAGGGTTTGAACACACGAGTTATAAGATACACTTACAATCGACATGTTAGGCAAATTTGGCAATTTAAGCAAATGTCCCTCTCACAATTTTGTAGTGTAAAAGAAATTATGACTGCAAACAAATTTAGCACCTACTTCCTTAATTTTACCAAAATTGAATACCAAATGAATAAATTTTGTTTCGATATGTTCTATCTTGAAAATGTTCTTCAATTTTTAACCCACAGGTATTAATCACTCATCAAATTTCCGTATAGACTTCGCCAAAAACTGAAGGGGTATCGAATTAATAATACATGTAGGATATCTCAAGGAAAAAGTAATGTACAATAAAACCCAGAATAATTAATCATTTAATACAATTAACTGCTCGAGAAAAACCTGATACGTTCCAATGGGAAACTACCTGCGTGCTAACTGCAACAAAATGTGACAAAAATTTACCATTTGTTTCCGCGAAACATTTAGTAAATTCAAGGCGGGGATAATAGAAGAGAGGAAAAAAGGAAGAACTGTTTAAGAAATAATTCTGGTTTGCAGTATTAGTATCATCAAATCATTATGTCGTGGATTATGTAATGATAAATAGCGGAGCACACTTTTCCTTCTGACATCAAGACTGATTTTAAAGAAATCTTCTCGACTTCAGCGAACTTTATCCTATGACATAATTCGATACATCATCCCCGACAATGTACATCAGATTTTTGCCGACTTGAACTTGAACAACCAATAAGATACATTATAGTCACCGTGTCACGAGTTTCTGTCTCGAAAATTCATTTCGTTTGCCGTATCAGCGTAAAAAACGCTTTAACCAATGTTGACTGATTATTTGAAATTAATATACCGAAATAAGAATGGGCAAAGTTAAAAAAAAAAAAGAAACTCAAATAGAGTATGCTATTATTAGGTTGTCGAGCCGTTCGACTGTTCACCACGCGTATCACCGAAGAAGTCGCGTTTTGTGATGCAAGGAATGAAACTTGTTGGGCGAAAATTCTGGGAACATAGAACACGAATCAGCCTTTTGAATTTATTCGACACTCTATAGCAATTAACATTTTTCACTGTATTCCAAAATAAAAGTGAATGATTTCCATCATTGTATTTAACCTTTTCTCGTTACAATTATTTTTCTTTCGTTTTCTCTTTATATGGAAGACTTATGTTGAAGGTAATATCAGTAAAAGAGTGGTTAAAGGGCAGTGTTCAAATCAAAATATTTATCTAATTAATCATTTTTCGACGTGCGTACGTCTAATACTTTTTTCAAGGGAATAAAAATAAAATATTGCAAAGCTTATATATTCTTAAATATTCTTAGATATTCTATTACAAAGGGACAACATTAACACCCGCAGGTACTGTACACGTCCACCTACAATAAAATTAATAATATCCGAATGTGCCCCCCTTAAAACTGTTCAAGTTTTATGTGAAACATTTTTTGCTAAAGATAATCACACTTTAGAAGTTATTCAGAATGTGCGAATACCACAGACAACGCTGCACAATAATATTCTACTAAAGTATCAAGGTGTGTAATTTCATTTACTGCGTCCAATGAAATTTTGTAAACACATGACGCACAGCAGCGGAAAAAGATGTTTGTTCATATGCAAATCTGCCTTTCGGTTATGTATTGACCAACAAAAAAAATCTATTCAATTGGGTTTGCCAGAAATAGACCTCTTGAAACAAACTACACTATCTCTTTTTCGCCATATGGTATTTAATTTGGAACGCGTAATCTGACATTCAATCTCTGTACTACGATTAGATGGCGAATGTCTGTCTTCTAACATTATTGGACCGGTAATCACCAACAAGCCGACCGACTAATAAGTTTTTGAATAAGTATAGATTAAACGAGATATTAACATAATGGTTTTTCCTTCGTTGCAATTTTTTCTCTCTAATATAAGCATTTTTATAACGGCGACTTTTCACTGACGCAATATACAGCCAATTATAGCACGCACACAATTATTCTACTTTTCATAACTGCGAAGAGGTGTAGAATGTGCAGTGTTGACACGACAATAATGGGACCAGCGTTTCGTAATTTTCTTATCAGCCTTTGTAACGCGACTTGTAATATAAAAATGACACGTCAATGACTCGTATATTTCGAATGTATTATTAGAAAATTCGTGAATCAATAATCTTCGATTTATACCACGTTTATTCGATAAGCGATTGATATGCATAGATTGCTTGCTGTGGGTATTATTGGGTCATCCTATAAGTAATGCGGTTTATTTAGAGTTGATTGTGAGCTTAGAACAATGGAACTCGTCACACTTATCGCTTATCTATTTGATTTGTATACTATACTGTAAATAGGAACCTTCAGACAATGGTGTATCAAAAGTTCACGAACGTAGATCGAATATTGCAGCCATTACTGATCGCTTAAAATGAACGCGACGAAAGAACATGTTCGGCATGCTATGTTGCATGATTTTAGTCGAGGAAATAATGCAGCTGCAGTGGCGAAAATTATATTCGAAGCGTGTGAACACATTTTTGGAGTGAAACACTGTCCAAAATGAATTAAGTTGTTTCAAGCTAGAAATTTCTGAAGGGGTTAAATGAAGATGTTCTAGAGCAGGCATGTCAAACACGCGGCTCGCCAATACATACAGAGGTTGTGGCCCGCTGAGACATTTTACAAATTTTTAAATACAGTTATTCTTCGCTTGACGCTGAAGATTAACCGATCAATATTTATCATCAGTTTTAAAAATTGCATCGACTCAATATGTTCAACCAAATTTTGATGACTTGCTTTGTGAAAAACGATGTCAAATATCTTCTAAAAAGTAATATTTAACTGTGATTTTGTTTATTTCTTATTATAACTTTTATTTCGGTTTTTGTAAAAAATATGAAATATTTATAGTTTAAGTTTAAAAAACAAGATGAAATATAAAATGTCCATGGATGTATTGTATATTGTATAATATACAATAAAATGTAAAACATTTTTAGTTTAAAAATTAACATGAAATATAAAACGACTATGTATGTAAAATATAAAATACATTGAGCTTGACATTGAGTCTCATGAATACATAATATAATCATTCTAAAAATCGTATTTTATTAATTTTTGTATAACTTAATACAAAATAGATCATTTGGCCCTCAATTATCATATGAATTTGGCATGCCTGTTCTACAGGTTGTTGTTGCACAAAACCGAAAAGAAATTGTTGAAAAATCGGACCAAAAGCTGATTACGACTGATCCTTAATTGTTTATTTTTATTCCAGATAATTGTCTATTTTCACCTAACATACGATACCGAAAAAAACTGTCTCGCTTTTGACATGACTTAATACTATTATACTATGTAACTTGTTAGATGTACCAATTTTTATTGTTATATACATATGTGCCGAGATGTCAAAAGGAATTTCCTTTCCTACAAGTCAACAGTACTCCAGTTTAATAACATTTTAACCCCTTCTCTATTGCATATGTACAATTATAATATTAAATCCAAGCTTTACGTCGCCAGCGAATCCCATTGAAAGCACAATTCTAACAAATTGCTTTTCCTTTAAAATGTCCACTTTCCCAAAAAACTAATCGACTTCTATTTAATGCTAATAACATATTACGAAAATATATATAAATATATATAAATATATATAAATATATATAAATATATATAAATATATATAAATATATATAAATATATATAAATATATATAAATATATATAAATTATACGTAGACATTTTCATTTGCATAGTTTTCAGCAAGTGTTCTAAGACTCTCCCAATATACATATTATTACATGTATAGAAAAATCCATATTACTTATGGGATGACCCAATACTATTAAGCTATTTAACTTCATACATTTACGTATTATTTTTGTTGTCACTGCGAATCTACGACGTGCCGCACTCTATGAACAGCAATGCATGTAGACAAATACGACATTACAAATAAATAGTCATATGGCGAATAGGAAGGACGAACAATTATTTCAATAGTTTGATACATTTTTATATTTCTTTCAACTATATCCTATCCCTAATTACGTATTCACCGAGCAAATGTCTTGCTATGTCGTTTCATTCGAATTCCATCCGAACAATTTCTACCTACAGTTTTTTTCTGAGAAAGTTGTTACAACAATTCCTCCCCGAGGAATTCGATTATGTCAGGGGAACCCAACACGATCGACTTTTATGGAGGCATCGAATAGAAGAGCTCCACGTGCAGCCGTGAGAAAGAAAAAAGGACTACGTAAAAACCGCGAAGCCAAGACCCGAAACCCGTTTCACCCGTAATTTACTTTGTCTATTAGCAGTTCGATTTTTCTTGCTTCGCCTTATTTCGCGTCGTTGCGAACACTTTTTCCTCGACGGGCGCGTATGTCACGTTTTACCTGTGCTCAAGGTGAAGGTGATGGTTTAGGGCGGACCGTCTGCCTCTACTTCCATTACGTAGGACAAGCAACGTGGTTTAGAGAGACGAAGTTGTAGATAGAAATACATGCACTCGGGATCTGGGGGTAACGATGCCAATGATACGAGAAATTTTGCAAAGAATGTGTTCGCGTCGCGTCAGCAAAGTATATCTGATCGTTTAGCGCTTGAGGGTAAGGTGACCAAACGTCCAGGATTTAAGTGGTTGCCCCGCATCGAGAACCGCCGAAGAAAGTATCCTAGATCGGACATGTAACATTTTGTAACATTTTCGCAGTGGCATGGAGTTGAAATATTTTTTTAAGAATATTTCAAATAACGAAGGTTCACTTAAAAACATTCACTCTGCGTATAAAATATGTGCAACACGTACATATAATTAGTTATCTAATAGTATTCTTTATATCGTTGGTTATATTTAAGTAGTTACTTTTGATGCTTCTGTACATAGATATTTTTTCCATTGAGAATTGCTATTTTCTGTGGAATTAACTTTTTGTTACAAAAAAAGGGCTCCTCTAATTTTCTTTCGTTTTTATTAATTTATCAGAAGTATGTTTTCCTCCGATGTTTATATTAAGAAACGCATAAACGGATCGACACGAGACATTTTAATGACGTAAAATTATAATTGTATTCTCTGTAAATAAACGAATATAATGGTGTCCCAAGGAAGCGTCAAGGGTTTTTTTCATTTCTGTTTGAACGCGTCCCGCATTCCAGCATTAAACATCTGTTCACTTTGCTTGAAGGCTATCATAAAAGTTTGATTAAGGGGTACTCAGCAACAAGAAGGTTGTTTCACTCTTTATATATTTTTTGTTATACTATACTCTATATCTTGGAGAAAAAAAATGTGACCTTTTACTTGGCGCAAGAAAGAGCAAACTCGGAGCGATGGTACCGAACTATAAATATATTTAGAAACAAATGAAGCTGCTTATAGGATCTGATTATCGCTAAAGGACTACAAAATTTAAAGATATATTAGATTTTGCAGAAAAGTATTCTATTAGGTAAAACGACATATGGTTTCATAATAGACTGAAACCAGATAACTTTTTAAACGAGATGATTTAAACAATACTGAAGTTGAATTTGATAATTACTGCACCTTGTGAAGTGGGATTTCATTGCATCGTTACGATATTACTATTTCTATAATTATATTCCGTGTTTTCATCAATCGCGTTAATTATACCAAGTTTAGTTACGCTGTAGTGCAGTGTTTCCCAGCGTGGGGTCCACAATGGGGTCCGCAATTTGATTGTTAAGGGGGGCAATAAATAATTACTAATAATTAAAATAATATAGAAAAATCTTTCATTAAAATTATTTCGTACTCGTATTTCTGTACTCCATTATGTGTTTTGAAAATTTACTTACTGTGTTTCCTACAACCCATCACTTAAGTTTCTTCAGTGAACAATGTAATTCTTAAATATTAAAAATGATGTATATGTTACATAGGGGGCATAAGAATTATAGAAAAGCTTAGATGGGGCATGGCAAAAAAACACCATGGGAAATACTGCTGGAGTGAGTACTATTTCTTTTCATTTTGAGGTACAAGTTTCACATTCAACGAAAAGGTTGATCAGAACTAATATTAGTTAACTATGAATTTATGGAGTGTTTGCTAAAACACTTCATTCGTAAATAATTTGTTCTCCTTCGGTTTACTTAAAGTGGAGCTGCCTCCTTTATTGCTGCATACACTTCAATTATTCATTTTTCTAATTTTCTATTGTACCCATACCTTTGATATATCTTAGATACATATCATTCTTTCTATTACCCTTAGTTTCGTATACATAAAGTGTACCCATAAATAGCGATATACTAAGGAAAAGTTGGTATCACCCGGCATTTCAAGCTATACAGAAATTTGATGACCAATTAATAAATTGAATTAATAATTAAGTTGATAATAATTAATTCCAAACTTTCGGTAAACAGTTTATTATAATAATAATGCAACATGGAACCATCCATTGTCCGAAAAAATGTCATCGTTCTTGCTAATCATTTTATAGGTCGTAGATATCTTTAAATGCACGATAAGATTGGTGTCTATTTATTTTCTATGAAAAAAGGAAACCGGGTTTGTTCGGAAAATGTTTAACTGGGACCTGATTGATCCAAATTACGTCCGTATTCTATATTACTACGTTCGTGGGAAAGTGATGTTAGTTTTTGATTTTGATAAGATAAATTCCTTCTACGGATTTCATAGTCCCACTGTTTAGAATAAATTCATTGTATTACCGCGATTTTCTGCGTTCATAATATCGTCAAATTATACAGCAGAATCGAATAGTTTTATTAGTTAAATGTGGTAGAACCTAGGCAACCCTATTTTCAACCAGCGAGTACTCTATGAATTTAAAGCGATATAAATACAGGTGATTACAAAAATATAATCGTCCTGAAGCAAATGTAGTCAATGAACCCAGATGTCAATGCCTCTCAATGTTTTCGTTATGATTTCATTTTATTCGTTATGATTATCATTGTTATCTATACACGTTAATACATCAAAACTAAAATAAAGAGAAAATCCAATTTTCAGAAATATGAAATAAATTGGCGAAGAATAATGAACTTTAAATCGTGTCTTTGTAGCTGCAAACCCGATATTCCCTTCCCGGCAAGTAATAACTTAATAAGAAACTATTGTTGTCTGGGACATGTAAAAGAATATTAAAAAGTAATATGAGTGAACATAATGTTGCAACAAGAGATAATAACAATTGTCGCGGAAAATCGACGAAATTGTAATAATTTCCTGTAAGATGGACTATACATATCTCACAATTGGACAGTTATATACTTTGAAAAGAAAATTGAACTAAAGTTCTTTTCTTATTGTAAGTTTTGCTGACTTGCAACATTCATTACATTCTACTCAATTGCCTGTGACATTTTCGACCCAATTAATATGAAGCACTGTATACCCAAATTATAGTAAATAATTATTCAGTGAATAATACATTTTCTAGATTCCGATATTTTGCTTTGCTACTGTTAAATGAGAATATTATTATATTCGATTTATAATAAAAAAAAAGACTCCAGGCAACGTAATTTTGCGTCACAAACTGTGAATATGTCTAACAAACATAACTTACTATGAATGCATGGAGATGATTGAAGATGTGGTCAATGTCAATTATGAAACACTTTTGAAAGTAACTCGTTAAGTATACTAAACAGAACATAACATCAAAACTGACTCACAAACAAAGTACAAAATATTTTAAATTAAAACAGAACCCATAAATTAAAATAGCTCATCAGTTGGTGTCGACAAAGTGTAAATATTCTCTCACATTCAAAGCAACCTGCCCTATGTTAATTGAAGAAAACATATTCAAGTGAACCGCACAAAATATTGCCACACCAAACACGTTCTAATCGTGCCAATTTTGTTAAATTGCCTGCAAATTGTGGAATGTTGATTAAATTTTGCAACTGACAAAATAATTAACATTTTAGGTCTAGCAAATGTTTCAACGCGTTTTTCCATTTAAATTATATTCATGTTTATCCCGTGTCTACTAAATATTCAAATATTCATAAATAAGATTTTTCACAGTTATTCATTACACTTTATCTTTGTTCCAAAAATCAAATTTATAATCACTATTGTCATTTCTTAATATAGTATAATATTAAAACTAAATATCGTATTATGTGTATTAAAAATACGAAATTGAATAAGTATATTAAAAGAAATGCAGCCTTAAAAGGATTCACGACTAAAATTAAAAACAATCTAAAATACCTACGAACGCAAATGCAAACCACCGGTGCAAATGTAATGTGCCGCAAAAATCATGAAAATTCTAACGAATTCTAACGAATTTGTAAGAGGTATGGAAATGTGCTCTTGCAAAATTTCTATGAAATCGTCTAAGCAATTTATAGCTCAATAGGCTCATAGATATCGTTTCCCTGGATGTACAAGTATATACTGAGATTAGTTTAGTCAATGTGAGCGTAAAATAATAATTTGCGAAAGCAAGAGGAAGTGATAAATAGCCGATGGCACTATCACTTTTTCCCAGAGAATGACGTACATACTCCGCTAAGTTTTAGATTAATATTATTTTCTTGCGTTTACTTGTGATAAAAATATTCCCTATTCCTCTCGTTACGATTGTTTCAGCTACCGTACTTGCCATTGATGATTAATATAAATATTTTTTTTCATTTCACTCCGATTCCCTCTGTCTACTGATTTGTTAAACGCGTTCTAAATGAAGCAAACTTTCCTTAGAATAACTAACTAAACAACCTTGGAAATGTTGTTTATTTTATTTTCGTCTACCTCTATAATTATTTCTATATTTCGTGATTTTCTTCTCTTTTTATTATCAGAACTTATTTAAGATTCAGTTGATTAAACTTTGACGTCATAAACAAATTCAAAAAGCTTTTAAGGAATATCTACATTTTTCCCACATTTTTAATTATCCTATATAGTGCTTAAAACATTCATGAAATATTCAACAGATAAACGAGAACGAGAAGATTTTAAAATTCTAATGACAGAATATTTATATTAATAATTGTTGTGTATTGTATTCATTTCAGACTGTCCACGCAAAACGGTAATACAATGACGAACAATTAAAGGTTAAAACATTTACTTTGACTCGATACAAAATCGATATTTCTAAAAAATTTCTAATTTAATTTAACAAGATTTATTCAATCTTATTAAATATTATATATTATTATTATTATATATTATTATATATTATTAAATATTTCAAGTACATAATGCTTTTTAAATGATCATTTATCTCAAGTATGTGTGGAATTTCTATTTTCGGTTATTGGTTATTGGCATTTCATCAATAAATTGATCATTAGTTACAACTGATCAGATCCAGTATTATTCCGTGTATTTCTTCGAGGGGAACACGCCATATCAACGAGCATCCAATACACATTCACCATTGACGTCGACAATCGTATAAAATGAATAATATTAAAAGGAAAAAGTGGAAGAAGAGTCACACAATTACCTAGAAATTTAACGCCTCTCTTACACCCGAATTTTGTATGTACTTCTCCTTAATTTTAGTTTCAATGCTTTCGTAGAATTCTCTTTCTCATAAAACAATAAAAAAAATCATAAAATAATCTCTCTAATCATTCCAATTAATATTTCATGTCTTATTTATAGAGAATAAATTATTATCAGCAATTAGAAATTTGTTATTTAAAATTCGTTAATATATAAAATATAAAGTTCATTTTAAACAAGGGATATAAAGTCCAATATAAAGTTTTGTACGAATTGAACTATCACAGCAAAGTATATACATACATACTTTTCTTATACCATACAATTTTTTAAATATTTCACATGAAAATGTTCCATTTAGAGATAATGTAATAAATAATATTATCTTCAAAATATTCTACAATTTAAAGTTGTGACGTACGAAAATTGGTTCCAATTAAAATCACGGTTGATATATTATACATATAAATAGTTGCACCTTATTTTCCGCACCACTAATGTATGTCTTGTGAAAACCCATTCGGTAAACGATAATTGATCATCACTCCATAAGTTACCACTACCACTAAATCGTATCCTATTAACCGTCCTCGTCGTTGCTTGACGGATACGAATCCTTGGCGTATACGAATCCTTGACGAAGAGAACCACAGTCGGTCGCGCCGCGACAACGACTGTAACACCATACCCGATAACAACAGCGCTCAAGTTCCCTTTCAATAAACGTAAGATATCGTATCCAAGGTTACACATGACTCTACTCCCCTCTGCTTCCCATATATCATGAGAAAAGGCACCGCGAATTCAAATTTTAACGACAAAGGTTCCTCGCTGAAATGTTTCTTTCTTGTCGAGATATTTTAATGTAAGTTCATTTATGTTACACCGTTTTTGTTAGACGCTTGCACACGTATTTCTTCATTTGACCGATAATTGTACAATCTGCATGTATGTTTAATGTAATATAGAAATATAATAGAGAATATTTATTGAAACTGTGAACTTACTGGTTACACTAAAAAATACTTCTCTTTTCATTTGCTTCTCTTTATATACGTATATACAAACTATAAAATAATAATGATTCCAAGTATTTTTAACATTGGATAATACATTATATGCGGTATATGGAACACGTGTAAAAATATTTCCTGACGTTATATGTCGTATCACAACTGTTCTTATATCACGAAAAACAGAATATGTAAATACTGGGCCTTTGCACGAAACACTTAGTTAAACACTAGCATCTATTATGGGTGGTATCGTGCCTCTCTGTCTTCAATGAGCTTCTCCATCCGTGGTCACCTTCAATCCTTTCTAGCGGCCATCCACATTTCTATTTCCTCTACACTGTAATTAAATTGTTGAAATCAAAATTTACGTATAAGCCTCGTATTTCTGGCGGATAGGCAACAGAGTGTAGGTCAAATTTTGGTCGAAACAGAACTTATCCTATAAGTACGCTAATATATTCTGCATTACTGTCCTTTGCTTATGGTTCTAAGTGTACAAGTCAATTTCACTTCTTTCCTGCTCTTTTATCTGAGCGGTCAGAATCTAACACCTGGTCTTATGTAGCGCTTCGAACATTACAAGTGCTTCTCTGCAAAACTAACAATTCTGACTTACACTCTTTTTTCCGTGCGTCAGATATATGTATACATACATACAGGATATAAAATATACACCGTGTCTCATTTTAATCTTCCAGGGCAATTATCTCGAAAAATACGAATGATATGCGAAAATGTTTTAGGTAGGAGTTGTATGGTATAGTGGGGAACACATTATGCTATCATTTATTTGACCTTGTGATGGCCTTGAGCCTGCAAAGGTCACTTGTAAATTTTGTAATTGCAACCCATGTTTTTTATTGCGTATGATTATTGCTGGTATTGAAACGATTCCGAAATGCTACTTACATCTATTTTCTTGCTCAATTGGTACTCGTAAACCGTCGAGAATTCGAACATTTACTAGCTGAAGGTGCTTATGAGAAAATAATAAGACAAACTTCCGCGCGGTATCCATCGGGTAACACTAATAGTGCCGGCGACACGTCAACTTTATGCGTTCATATCTCGAGAATGTTTTGTGCAAAAAGTTAGACGTAACCAGTGTCTCGGACTCGCTTCGATGTAAGCAATAATAATATGCAATAAAAATTATGCGTTCCAACTTAAAAATTCCAAATTGTAGACTCTTCCAAAGTCATCACAAGGACAAATAAATGATAGCATAATATGTCCCCCACGAAACCACACAACTTCCTCCTACAAAATAGTTTCATATCATTCGTATGTTTATATATGTATATACATTATATGTGAAGCTATGCTAAATATTATCAAAGATATAACCATGGAATAGCATTAACGTGTAATGTAAATACTCGGTAATATTACATTGTACATTATGGAACTTACGTGCGCGGTACATCGGTCAAATTTCTTACTCCAGTTTCGGTTACAAGGACATCGTCTTCGATCCTAACACCGCCCCAACCGCGGAATCTTTTCAATTTTTCGGCAACGATAAATTTCGATTGGTTTGGATTTTCTAACGCTGCATCTAATAACTATTAAATAGTAATCATTTAATTAATTCCTTTGGGTAACTGTTATACATGCTTCAAGAATAATTAATGTTACGTAATGTTCGCGGGAATATGTAAAAATTTATATTTGATTAATTCACATCCACCAACAATAATACATTTGAATTCATCAACAATTCCAGTTTTACTACTTACACAGTCAATAAAGTAGCAACCTGGCTCAATAGTTAAAACCATACCAGCTTGTAAAATACGACCAGTTCTCAATTTCCTTAGACCTGGAGCCAAAGAACGTTCAGGATGCCCTGGAAGATATCCACCAACATCGTGAACATCCAATCCCATAAGGTGACCAAGCCCATGAGGTTGGAACACTTCGTTTAATCCTGCTTTTATCATATCGTCAACGTCTCCTACTAGCAGACCACCATTTTTTAATGAAGCCAGCATAGTCTTATTTGCTAAAAGATGCATATCGGTCCAAGTCACGTTTGGTTTCATGGCATTCATCACTGCATCACGAGCAGCAAGAACTGCATTGTATATCAACTTTTGGTCCTCTGTAAATTTTCCATTGGCAGGGAAAGTACACGTAATATCAGCTGCATACCCACAGTAGTTTCCACCCATATCGAAAAGGCTTGCAGGAGAAATTAGAATGAACAAATTTAATGGTATTTAATCATAATAAGTTCTATTATCAATTATATTGTATTCTGTTATTCTTTCGTTAGATCTCTTAAATCTTCCATATTTAGTTTTGTAAAGCAGAATGAAACTCCAATTGACTTACCACATATCACCATCGTTTACAACTTTATTATTAGGACTACCAGCGTGTCCATAATGCAATATAGATGCGTTATGTCCAGATCCGCAAATGCAGGTGTAAGATACGTGTCTACAGCCCCCCGTGGAATATACATAATGCATAAAGGCTGCCTCAGCTTGAAATTCTGCAACTCCTGGTTTTACCATATGCATAACAGATTTATGAGCATCTGAGCTTATTTTAATGACATATTCCAACACCTTAATTTCTTGTGGAGATTTTATAACCCGACTACAAAGAAAATATATATACATATATGTATTATAATAAGTTTGCAATTCTATCTAAACCAATAGCGTAAAATAATCTTTTTAATTCAAGTTGCTAACATGATTTTATAAGAAATTAATCAACTTCTATTGGCAGAAACTTTTATTTTATTTAATACACAGTATATTTAATTAAATTCCTTTTACAATTTCTACCAAAAAATGAAGACTTTCTTACTTCCTCTTGCTCCTTGCTTATACATTATAAGGCATTCTCTGCAGATTGTAAGCTCTCTAACAAGTATAATGATAATTTATCAGACTGGTTCCAAAGCTCCTGTATTCTTATGTAATCTAAGGTCACAATTTTAAAACCTAACTTCCTAAAGTGCCTTTTTCTCATAATTTGAGGGCCTATTAGGTGGCGTGTATTTCTACAATAATACTCTGGCAAATAAATAAAAACTGCAGTGTTCACATTTTTCTCTTGATCTAAATTCAAATGAAACACCGACGTTGATATCATATCCGGATGTATCAGAATATCAAGTACATAGAAATTTATAACTGGTAATCGATTAAGAATCACATTTTTGCTTAATTTTTGCTCTCCTCCCACCAACAATGCTAAAGGTTGATATATCATATTAACTGCTCTTCTAATTCGTGCATCTACAAACAATGGCTTCTCTATACGTCCCAACGGAAAATACAGGGATTGATAATCTTTGCTCTCTAAGCACATGGTAGCATCCAATAGTCTCAATTTATTTTTTATACGATTGAAGAAAACAGAATGATTTCTCAAATGAATTTTGTGCAATAATTGTGAGATAAATATTTTATCAAAAAATTTCGTAGGATATTTCTCTAGATAAGTGCAAGAAAGAAGAATATCCAGAGCGTCGTCTAATTTCAGATCATGAAATTTTGTTGACAACACGTCATTGAAAATATTCCAAAACTCTGTGCTGTTTGATGGATGTACATATAAAAATCCAAATGGTGTTAGAATGGATGGCAATAAAGAGGTCGATATATTCGCTGCATTTTTCATGAAATAATCTGCGCATTCTGTCAAGATGGGCACGTTTCTGATCTGCAAACTTCTACAATAATTCATTACGGTGGCTATCAATTTGGAATTGCTGATTTGCGGTGCTTTAGATGTCAAGTAATTTTGCAGAGTACTTTCAATGCGATCATCAATGTAATCTTTTGCATGTAAACTATGTATGAGACGTATTAAATCATTTTCTCTGCACATATCCATGCTTATATTTGCCCATTTACTAACACTGGTTAAACATTTCATTGCAGAAACATTATCGTGAAAACAATCCAGTATTTCTGCAATTTGTGTGCCTGTTAGCTTTAACCAACAGTCAGGAAGCTTTCTTTCAAGTATAAGTTTCACCATATTTTTACTCTGTTTAAAATATTTTAACGTTTTGAATAATCCTACTAATGTATGAGCATTAATCTCCTGCTCTCTAAGCAAAATACCCGCCCATAGGGTATCTATAGATTTACGGTATTTGGAATCCTTGTAAGCCGATAAAATCTTTATCAAATTTATTAATTGTGCAGGTGAAAACTCTCCGTCTGTTGCTCGACTTAAAGCTTCATCAGACATCAGATCTCTATATATATTTCTACACGGACTAACTTTATCTTTTTTTAAAGCAATAAGCCCTTGAAGTACCATCTCAGAATCATTACTATTAATAAGCAATTTAATCAGTTGTTTCATTATAATGTCTTTAGCTGTGTTGTCGACCTCTACTGATCTATTTCTTTGCGTTTTATTAAACTTCTGTTTAGACCAATTGTTTTCCAAATCGATAACCTTTTTCAAACCCTCTAATGCTACCCTACAATTAATTTCGTGGGAGATTTTATTCTCCAATACTGAATATTCACCATCAGATGTATTAAACAATTGTAATTCCTGCAATGTCTCTTGTATATTCAAATTTTTAAAACAATCAAGGTCAGAACAAAATAGTATTGCAGTTCCTTCATCGGTTTCAATATCTATTCTTCGACCTAACGGTTTATTCTTCACTTTGGGATTCCCATTGGTTTTAGTGTTATTTTTATCTTGGAACGTAAGTGGTTCACTCTTCTTAGATCCTTTGGGAAATTTATTACATTTATCAAGAACAGAAATCCTCTTAAGATCTTTGCTATTGCATATTGCTTCAATGTCTTTGACTTTTCTAACAATTAAAGGCACTTCTTGTATCTCTAATCCCTGTTCTACAAATATGCTAGTCTGCATTAAGTTCTGCTGTCCATAATATTTTCCGGAATTGGATTCGTACCATCGTTTAATTAGATTAGAAATGATAACAGATGGTTGCGTGTGAACACGCATTAAAAATTTTGCACATGTATGACCAGGAAGTAGCATCTGCATGGAGCATAGAAGCATTTAATGAGCTTTTTGATCTCAAAACAAATCCTTATATTTTATTTAATATACCCTCTTTAGTTACCATATGAAAATATCAGGCAGCAACTGATATCTTTTGTGAGATATAATGAAATCTTTTTATTTGTATCGAATCGTATATAGCAGGAAACATGTGAATCTTGGTACTGCTTCCAATGATACTTCTAATTTAGCAATTCGGGAAATATTAGGTTATCATTAAAAAGTTTTATATAAAAGACTCGTGACATTCGTAAAGACAATGATTAAAACGCCGTATATCGATATAACAAATCGACAATACTACGATTGCCCTATCGATTCCCGATGTTACATTTATGCTCTCTAAATGTTGTACAAATATTTATCAATTACGTTTCACAAAAGAAACTTTTTATTTATGAAAAGAATATGTAGCTATCACAGCGTTCATTAATACGCGAAATATAATTATTGAGTTAGACGGAGTGATTCACTTAAACAGACCATGTAACTGTCTCGCTTATTTTTAATGATAGAAAGAAATGTAGCAGATGACTACGGATTTCTACATAGATTCTATCAGTTCTGTTGCCCATCTGCTGCTAATCTGCACGTAGATGGCTGCTAGGATTACAACATGACCTTCACATTGAGTATGAAAAATTCATGAACAGTACTGATCTAGAAAACTCTAAAAATATGTGTTAACAGAAATTTGTAGATTACAATAATATTTGCATCCTCGAATAAAACAATATTTTCCATTCAGATTTTTATGTATCATTAAAAATAAGCGAGGTGTTTAGGTTGTCTGTTTTAAGCGAAACACCCTAATATTTCACATCATTCTTACAATTAGCATAGTTCCTTATTAAATTTACGATCAGTGTAAAATTTAGAATTCTTTACTTCTTCATTCGTTGCAAATAATTACAAATGCTATACTATATATTTTGTTATATTTTAAACTCGTATGTGCGTAATTTATTGTTAAATAAAGTTGTTATCTGCGTTGCCAAGACCAAGTCTCATGAAATAATTATGAAAATAATATAAAGGTTCCTAATAAATATTATAGTAGTACTTACCTTTACATACATTTTAATAATAGCATTGTTATTGTACTTACCATTCACATATTTCTGGATATAACACTTTATTGTCCACTTCGAACCTTTAAAACAAAATAACAAAAATTAAAATCCCGTTATAAAATAAAAGAATATTGGAAACCAATACTCACTGTTTAATTCCATCAAAACTTGCCTCTTTTGTTTGCAAACCACTATCACTGTTTTGACCATTCTAAAAGTTGAAGAAAATTAAATTACCCCACACTAACTATTTTTTGGTGGTAAATTAAAGAGTAAAAAACCAAATAATTATTTGTCCCAGATGCAAATTTACCAATGTAAGAAGGAGAGTTGCTTGCTTTGACTTTAAAACTTTAGCTATCTCATCTGTATAACGAGTTTCGTCTGTTGCATAGTGCTTTTTAAAATCCTCCAAAGAATGCAATTTTCCCTCCCAAATTGCATATTCTGCTGGTAATCTAGGTACAAAGAGAATGGAGGCTCCTGTTGTTAAATCAAGGGCACCATAACATCCTGGCTCCTCAACACCAAAACACCATTGGAAAAATGACTCCTAATGAAAAACAAATTATGTAAAAAAAATTAGTTTTTGACTGGTGTACTACCAAAGAATTCATTTACCTGTCTGAACGGCCAGGCAATATCTGTGTCATTGAAGGGGACTTCAACTCCTCCTTCAAGAACAATAAAAGTGCCTGTTGTTAGAACTTTTGTATTTGCTTTAATACGGGCAACTAATCTTTCGCGATTGTTTTGAAAAAGGGACATAGGCACCTTCAAGGTGTGATTACCCCTTTGGAAACAGGATTCTACTCCATTCCTAAAACAGAATCGTTTATATTTATTGAATGATGAGGGACTGAAAAATAAATAAAAGGTGGAAAAGCAAAAAAAAATAAGCGGAATGTTCCATTATTTACGTTAATATATTTTTGTATACATATATGAAAGATTACAAAAATATTGAATTAATATTCCAGACTATATTATAGTTTATAAGAAAAGTCGTAAAATGATATGCAATAATACATTCAGGTAACTTTGTAATGAAATATCTTGGTGCTTAAACTTATTATTAACTTATTATTTCCAAGACTATTGTTATCGCTATTATAAAATAATATAATTATATAAGATATAAGGAAGGCCAGTAAAATTTTATTGGCTTCTCAGATTCTGGCAATTTTCTGGAAATAAATACAAAACATTCTATGAACCCCAACTATCTAAATAGATTCTAAAGCAATACTAAACAATAAGATTACATAACTACAAAGTCTCATAATCAAAATAGGCACTCTACTAATGGACAAAAATATAATATTAAAGAAGTCAAACAATTCATAAGGTCGATCAGAATAATTTTTGACCAAATTTATTCAATATATTTACAACGATTTTGTATAATTATAATAATTATATATAATTTTAGTCTGAAAGCAGGCATCAGTAAATATATACATATGGACGGCTCAGAAGCCAATCAGTGTAAATCCAGGTTTCCCTGAACATAAGCTTAATACTACAAAAACCTCTTTATTGTTAAAACTTGCAGTTGATAAATCAATTATGTCACTATTTGCATACCTTAGCAATAGGAGACGGTACTAATATTATCATTTTTTTCCAAGTAATTTGTAAAAACCTTATTTATCTCGGTTTGAATGGTAATGGACTTAAATTGATTGGCTTCTAAACTCTCCATATGTAGATACATATGGCCCCTTCAATTGACGAGATACATAAGTCCAAAATCATATTTTTTTTTATTTTGGTAAGAAATAACATTTAATTTTCCATTGTATGTAAAGTGATTGTATAACGTATTACATGAATGTTCATCTTTTGCAATACCTACATACTAAGAAGAAGGACTTCATTCACTTATCAAATAAGGCGTTCATATGTTTGTCCGTCTACAGACGAATATCCAAATTATACTTTTTATCAGATGACGAGGCTTTGATCATTTTATTTCACATTTTTCCTAATGTTTAATAAAATCTTTTTTACATAACTGAGAAATACAATGAAATTTAATTCGTGATAACGATCAACCTAATAAGTATCTACATAATGTATTAAGCTTTCGAAATGTTTAAACAATAATGTTTATGCTGTCATCACTTACAAACATCGATAAGTAGTTCCCATTTGATAAATACAAGTACTTATAAAATATTTTCACGTAATGTAACAAACTATTTATTATTGCTCTGATTAAATTGAATAAATGAAAATAAAAATTGTTGATAAATTTCAATCAGTTATTTGCCTGACGCAGCGACAATAATAACAGCTCCTATGTATAACCTCGAAAATTGTTAAAAAATGATTGCGACTGCTTTATAATATCTTTCAGTTACATAAACAAATATATATGCAAAATGAATAGGCTGTCATTATAATATAATTATGGAAACCATAAACAAGTAGCTCGTCACACAAATGTTACTATTTTGTATGACAATAAATTCAAGATGGAATAAACATTGAAGGAAAAGAGGGTAAAGAGTTTGTTGTAGATTGCATTACCATACATTTATATTTAGCAACAATTGCTTCCATTTTAAAAAAGACGACATGGTAACAGCCAAAAGATTGTCTATACATACAAATGTGTAGTTTCAGCCATACTGCTTTCTGCCACTTGTCGATTTATATAGTTGAGAAGAATCTCTTCGACACTAATTACGACACTAATTTAATAATGTTTTTCGTGATGCAATTTGGTGACTTACTGACGATATTCAAATACAAAAATTTCTTTGAAATGTATGTAGACCACCACTTTTTATCAGAGTACACGTCTTACAATCCACTTATTGTATGCTTTATCTGTGACGATATGACAACCTCACGTGACCAATTCGAACAGACTGATAACGTTTTCAATTTCCCATGTTTGGAAGAAATATTTACACTGAATGCATTTCAAGCGGTTTTTCATTGTCATGAAATATATAAATTTAGTACTTTGTTATCAATTAACAAAATTGTGTCCTACCATCGAATGACAGTGAACAAATAATTTGAGGTTTTTTTAAGTTTCACCTGACAATCGAATGATTCGTTATCGTACATGGTTTATATAATATATATTTATATATTATATGATCAACGATTGAAACGAATAAAAGTTGCCGGACTTAAATGAATATATGCTTAGTTATTTAATTTCTTACTGTATTTAACAGGAATATATGTATATGTACTACTTTAACAGGAAAATATGGACATGTATATTTTCGAGGATATTCGCAGCATTAAAGATTTTCAGCTTTTATTTACACAGAATAAGTTTATGCATTATATGTAAAATTAAACAATTCAGTGATAATAAATTTGGTGGATCAGCATTCAAAATAAGAAACATTGAAAAATTACCTTTTCGTGTTCAAACTTTACTTAGAATTCTCTCAATATTTTCAATACGTATTTCTTATTATCTATTCTTGACGGTTCGTATATACAAATATATATATTCTTTTCTTTATTTACTTTTCTATTTACCGTAAGGTAACCTATTTATTCCGATTTCCTAATAAATGATTCTGCTACAATACAAATATGTGGCACTGTAGATAGCTGAACCACATGACTGATTGCTTTCATTAACCACGTTTTTCTGTCTACACAAGGTCGATCATCATCGTAACACCTGTTTTGTTTATTAACTGTTTGCGCACATTTCTTGCCTCTAATTGCTTGAAAAACAACCAATGAATCGGCACAGTACGATATTCTGTTATTCGTTACTTGCCATTTATTTTCAATCTTGTAGGTGAAAATGAACGTCGTAGCTGATAAGACGGGCACGTATATTTATATGCAAACACTTACGACAGGCGGAATAATTTTAACTACATATAACTATTTATAATCGTATACGTTGTTTACATATACCAATTTCCGCTATCGTCTATTTCTACGAGACGAGGCGTACGTTACAAATCTGCCATACAAACATCAAGAGCCAGCAATTACATTAATTCCCTTACTATCGTATGGATAAAACTGAAGATTTCACGCACATTTTTATAACATCAATGAATGTAATAATATCAGGAATCAAAGAGCGAGTCGTTTTTTTTTCAAGCTTCTAATTTTATGCTCAGATGTTACGCTGACAGTACTTTGGTTGCGTAATATTATCTATAAACAGAGCCGATAGAATAAGTAACAATCACCGGTAAATAAGCTGATTCATACAACGTATAGCACATTTTTGAGATAATACCTGGTATTTATGTTATTATTATACTGTTTGTCCCATTTTAATCTATAAATGCTAATTACTCGCATACTACCCGCTGTACGAAAAAATGGTTCAGAAAGAAATCGAATGGGTACGGAGGAGGCGTAATCTGGTATAATAAGTTCTGCTGATGAACGAATATTGTAACATATATTATCAGAAGTGGAAAAATGCTTAGAAATCAAAAATAATCAGGATCTACATTAAGTATGATATCAGAAGATGAAAAATTCAGAGAGACGACTAGTCAGAGAAATAATCCTGTCTTAGATAAGGTTCCAAGCTGGAGTTCAGTTTTTCTCTTTTTAACTAAACGATTATAGTTTTGAAGCGCTATTACATACCATGACACCGTGCTTGTAATGTCCCCGTACATGGAATATACATATGTATATCCCCCATATGCCAAGGTCATGGATACCTTTCCATAGCACATATAATTTCTCTGATATGCTTTTATTGCACCAGAAGGTCGAAGAAAATCCACGGAGTTATTAATATTTGGCATAAATTGAAAAATCGATAACCGCATGTATGTACATGTTAGAAAATCTGACCCCACACGACGAACGAGGCACAGCCGCTTGCGGATGTTTATTCAAAAGGCGAACACAACGTGACGCCAGGGCCCGTCATAAATTAGCTAGGGTCTGAAGGGACTTCGCTGGCGTCAACGCAAGGATTTCCCGGTCAAGAGCATGCAGTCTTGCACAGACCTCGTTTCGAGACGCACTGCTTTTTCAAATTGTATCGCCTTGCTGGAATATGTATATTGAACTTTCTTTTCGCGCCGCCTATCCTTATTTTACCTAAATCTTACATACACGAGTTCAATATTATTAGTCAAGTCAAGTGATAGGTAGGCCGATATTATAATTTATATGGCCGTTTTTAATATTTCTATTAGTTACACAAAAAGAAACGTACCTCGAATCAAGGAAAAAAATATGTAATGAGAGACTGAGGTGAAAGTTTTTACTTCTTCATTCTTTATTAAGTTTCGTCGGCTGTAATATCCGACCATCACAACGAGGTATATAGCTTCCTTAATTTACACTGTAACGGTAAATATAAAGACAAATTTCTCATTGTCTACACAGTCATACTTGCGCAGGCACAATCGATAATACGCACATGCACATAATTCCCGCTCAAGAAAAATGTAACAACTCTTCATTCATTCGTTCGCAACAATCACATGTTCACCAGAACTGCGATATTACCCGACATTCACAGTCAACATTTGTACAACACGTAGGCACAACACAATGCGTGACTGACATCACGTCTGATGATTGGCATCACGCAGAGTGCCATTCTACAAAATCGATTATGTATAACGCTGGATCCATCTCACCAGTTCCAATAACGAAAAATGAATCACACTGAACCGTTAAATCAGACACGTGTGACACGCACACAGATATACCACATATCTATATATACAATAAATTGATAGTGATAAATAACTATATTTATATATATACTAAATATATGCGGAGCGAATGTAAGCCTACAGTGTAGTCTGGGGAACCAATATATAACGATCACAAACTAAGCCACCAATTATGATACCCACGGTTCTGTGTTGCCCATGATTGGAATTTCTCACATAGTTTTGTCTTTCATCAATTATTACCATTACCAGTAACAAATTTTATTTTTACACTAAAAAAGAACGTTTGACATTTGATATAATTCGGCCGTGAACGAAGGTCGAATTTCTTGTTTTCCCTCCCCCCAAAAAGCTTCAAATGACATACTGTTCCAAACCCTGAAAAAATATATTTTCTATCATCTAATAATTTTTATATACGGTCGCGGTGTATTGGTTCCTCTAACTATGCAATCGTGTAACAGGACCACGCGGTATACTGTATTTGCTTTTACGACAAGCCGGTTCCCTGTATCTCTTCAACTAATTGTAAGTTTGCTAAAAATACTTTCGAACGCACAAAATGATGGCAAGCCACGTGCGTGCGATTATAGAACTTAATTTGAAAGCACGTATTTACATAGACCTCGACCAACAAACGTCACACATTTGTTGTCCTAATTTATAACCAGCTTGCACGTAGCGCACGGCAAAATACAAACAAAATTAATTGAGATCACTGTCGTTCGAGTTGCGATACTCCGCGAGCAAAAGGCGTTTTTACATTGTATTAATTCGTTGACTGTTCCTCAAACGATTTACTTATGCTAATTAACTCTGCTAATAGTAACTGGACCATAACAGCCCGAACAAATCGAGCAAAATTATTCGACTAATATATCCTATAGGATACTTTTCGTTCATACGCGTGCTCTTCCCCACATTTCACGCTATTGAAAAAGCTATAGTCGTGTATACATATATATTATACTGTTATATTATATATACATATACAAAATATATATATAATATAACAGAGGTAACAGATGAATTTAATAAGCATGGAATTAATGACATTGAATGATATTTCCAATTCGCGTTAGATCGCATGTTTTGAATGTTCCCATCAGTTTCGTTTAAATATTTACTTCGTATTGATCGCCCGATTTTACATGACATTGCACAACTATGCAAAAGTTTTAGAAAACGATCAAAACAGACAGAAGAATAGAAAACAACTGAAAATTTGCCTGCAAGAAAGAACAATGTATTATAATTACAAAAACTTATCTTCTCGAAATTTCATGTTCTGTTACCCTGGACGCGAGCGGTACTCAGGAACTCTTCTTGCCTTCTTATTTATACGAAGAGCGGCGAGCTCTTTCAGTTTAAAAAAAGCGATAAACATTGTTGTCATGTAAATCAAGTATGGGAGCTTTGTAACGCGGCGGCCATGTTTTCCACGTAAGCCTCGTGGGTCGTCGATACACTGTCGAACTTAGCCGAAGCCGCACGAAGCTATGCGCGTGAAACTGCTCCGAATAACAACATACCATATTTACAAACACGGCCATATAAGGCGAGTTCCTAGCTAATAATGTTTACCCCGTTGTACATACTATCTTTCGACGTGAACTACACATGCTTCTTTCCGTTTTTTCTCCCGTTATACGAATCTTCTCGTTTTGACAACACTTTTCCAACGTACGTAAACACGGATACATATATCAACGACAGCTAAATCGAGGAACGAGAAATGACCGTTAAAACAAGGAACTCCGAAACCTTGTGCACCCCATTGGTCGTGCACATAGAATACATACATCTTTAAATCCCCACGCCGAAGCAAAGTCGGCCACACGAGAATTCAATTTCACAGTTCTAACGGCTCATAAACAGGTGGTAACTGTTCGTCTTCCGAATCATAGAAGTATGGTTTCCTTCGATACAATTTCGCGGTCTGTTCCTCCTCCTCCTCCTCTTCCTCCTCCTCCTCCTCCTCTGAATTATCCAATCCATCGAGATTCGCTTGTAGTCTCTTCACAGCCTCCTTTATCAAGCCACCTTCTCTGAGCAACTCTTGTAAAAGCTCGTACGGGTCATCGTCCCTTGTCGTAGATCTTTTATGATGATGATGGTGATGATGACTTATTGTTAGATGATGACGATGATCGTGGGTACCAGTGCTCTTCGTGCCGCACATCTCACAACTATTCGGATCTGCCCACGATCTCGATGGTATTTGATAGGGCGACGGGCGATTTTTTTGACTGACACTCGACTTGGCCTTTAAACTGGATAACCGTAGATTTTCCTTGATCTGGGACACGAGAAGATCCACATCGCGAGAGAGGAAGTCCTGTGTCGTGTCAGGCACTACTTCAATCAAGTATGTTGTTTCCTCGGCGCTCGGCATGGCGTACGTACATATACTTTCCCCCGTTCGCCGGTTATGAAAACAAAAGGACAATGGCACGAACGTCGTGTTTACACCTCCACGTCTTGCGATATGGGCGAGCAGCAATGGGCACAATAAAGCCGCGTTCTCGGCCAACGTGTTATTGTCCTCTCTCTTTCTTTCCCTTTCTCTCCCTCTCTTTTTTTCCTTCCGTAAGTACAGTAAAGGAGAAATACTCACACATAAATATATATGTACATATATGTATGTCGGGAGCGTGGAACGTTGTTCAAACTGCACGCGTGCCTCGCAATGCTCCTTCGTGTCGGTTTATATATTATTTCTCTTGTATGTATCTTGTTTTGAGAGAGAAACAACTAAACACTCTTGTTCTTCAGTTAATACACAATCGGACAGGTAAACTAAATGCGATCAACCTGCACGTTCAGTTTCCCTGACTCGGAGTGGCACGTTGATGTTTACGAACATATTTAGAAACGTCGTGTAAACATACATAGATGGCCTAAACGATCAACCGCGTCTCGTAATCGTATGAAACGCGTGATTCATTGGGTAAATACGCACCATCTCTATCCTTTTCCCCCTCCCCACTAGTCTTCCCTTTCCTCGAATTTCATACGAATCATCAAACTTTGCTCGTACTTTACTTCGAAGAATTGAATGAACACATTCCCATGGGGACACGTATTCATACACACACGCGCGGCAGACGTTTATACATACACAAGCGCGTGTAATTCTTGACGTGCACCAAATTCTCGGCTTTGTCAGCTTTCTTCACTTGATCACGGTTACTTCGACGGCAACGTTGTCTCGCACTTTCCCTGTTGCTCTCTATAACTCTCACTCTCTCTTTTAATGGTAATACGTTTCGTGCACACGTTGCACAACAATACACGTTTGGACGAAAGTTTGATCCGGCACCACAGCAAGTATGGGACTATATAATATAGAAATCCCCTGACGGTTCAAGTACTTTGAACAATCGGTGCATATACACTTTCACAGTGATAAACGTTGGACGTTTGTCGCTCGACTGACTTCTAACAGGCATAGGAATTAAAAGGTACGGCACGTTCATACGCCCAAAGCGAGCGACCGACCGCTCATCCGCTAGCCACGAACCTTCCACTCTCTTATTATTGTTTTGGTTCTGCCGCGCATGCGCACTATCCTCCACGTTCGTGTAAACAAACCGTTAACTCGTGAGCTCTAGCGAATCGATAATACCTTTGCCCACTTCCTTGTTCCACGACCCCTTGCCCCTCTCGGAAAAACCGTGAACAAGCAATTTAAGATGGAATGATTTTGCTTCGCAAGTCTTTTGCAAACGGGGTTACGGGATTCACGCTCGGCATGAATTTCGGGGTGAGCAGGTCGTGTGCCTGTCGGCTTCTGTGCGTTCGTTCCACACTCTTGCTCCCTGAAACGCTTGGGCTTGGACGAAATAGCAAGTACATGTATGTATGCGAGGATCGCCGGGTGAAGAGAGAGAAAGGGAAAGAGGCTGCAATGTACGCGGATCAAGGTTATGCTTGAGCCTGTGTTGTTAATATACGTCATCTGCCAAGTTTATCGTGCGCGCGCAAACGCTCGTGTTCCCGATTTCCACTTGCAATATTAGTGTTTACGTGCACATTTAACTGCAGCTAGAGGCTCATTCATTTAGATCGAATCCGCAGGACAATGTTATCTACATGTAGTGTAAAGCATTTTAATCGGTCAAGAATTATGAAATCTTAAGAAACGTTGCATCAAATGCATCACCTTCGCTGCAAGTTTCGTTACATGCACGTTATTGCTCAAACGCGTATCATTGTATCACATCAAACAGTAAATGTATTCTATTTGTTACTGACAAAGTAAGGCTATTATTTTTCTTTTTTGATTTCGTTGTATTCCAACAACATATTTATGATTTATGTGGATACATGGCGGAGCAAAGTCACATAACATTTAGTAAAAATAGAATGGCAACTAAGTAAGTCGGTCATAAATAAATTAACCTTACTTTTCTACAATTATAGATGGGCGTATGAAAGTTGTATTATAATGAAAGACACATATTTCACATAAATGTTAATATACAACTCTACATTTTCAAAAATTTAAAAATTAGTTTAGTTATTATTTTGAAATATTAGCATTACGTTATATTCATTCTTTTGTATTATTAGTTGACGGAAAAGTTCAATTCTTGTTACAACAATAGATGAACATTTTGTAAAGTAACTATACATACATATATGCATTTGTCATTTACACCACGATACAGTGGGTGTGTTTTTTGTTATTTAACCTACAGAGATAGCTGAAAAAAATGTTACAATTTGGTATGAAAACCAATGTATTCCACGCAACTCGGGGCACGAGTTTTAAATGATATTTGCATTCAATTACATATATCTATACATGATGTTTTTCATGCAGCAAGTTTTGCTCCTTTTTCATAAAAATCTAATATCGTGTAGATGGCGTTAGTATAGGACTTATTAGAAATCAGCTGTTCACGTGCAAAATATTCTTGCACCTCATGTGGTTTCAGTCGACGGTCTTTTTGATTAATTGTTTCCAGTAAAAATTGGTCACACGACAAATTTAAAATCTAGAAACAAGCGAAGCATAAACCAGCACGGTCTATCGCATTAACTATGTTCGGTCGTGTGCTTGTGTCAAATTTTCGTAATATTTCGGTAGGTACAAAACACGATTCTTCACACAAGTACACGTTTACCTACGTGCATACCGGTTACTAAATAACCCGGATATTTCGCGACATATGATTTCCTAATTAATATGCTGAAGGCAACACATAAAATATTAATTCCTCACGTTCGAAGAAATTTGCAATGTCCTATTTCCGTATTTCCTCTATGAAATGTTAATACAGAAAGAAATACTCAAACCCTTCAAGAATGCGAAAGATGAATAAAATAAAAGTTTTACAGCTACTATCAAGAGTATGGAATGGACCCAACAGAGTGTTGGCTGGCAAACAAGCTGAACAAAAAATGACATCAATTTTAAGAAACAAATTTCCTAAAGCTAGACTTATCGAAGTAAACGATGTATCAGGTATTTCATTATTGATTCAAAGAAATACTTTGCGATTAAATAATAAGTTTAGAAATATTTATCATATTTAATAACACATTTTAGACATACTCTATTTTTTCTGTGTATTTCAAGGAACCTTTTGACAAATATATATAATTTTCTTGTATTTTTATAGGTGGATGCGGGGCAATGTTTGAAATAAATGTCATTGCTCCTGAATTTAATGGACTTAACACTATCAAGCAACACAGATTGATTAACGAGGTAAGAAGCACCCCCAAAAAAAGAGTGAATTATTTTACGGCATATTTTAATTCTTGTAATTTTATCTATAGGCACTTAAAGAAGAGATCAAAGATATGCATGGAGTACGAATATATACAAGTGTTCCTGAACCCTAGATAATTCTTAATATTTTTTACAGATTATTTATTATATCTATAGATATATAATTAAATTGTACAAAGATTTATAAATTTTGCATATGCATATTCATATACATCTTATTTATTTATGTTTATATACATATGCAAATTAAATATCAATCTACCGATCTTTAGTTATGCGTATTATGTATATGTCTAATGCAAATATTGTACAATAAAAAGAACTTGCGCAAATATAACCCATGTGTTGAAACATTTCCTCCCTTTTTGTTCAGCAAATTATTTTTTGTTTCCTTACAATTCTGGCATAATTTTTATAATTTTCATTCCTACTTTTGACAATAGTCTGTATGACATACACTACACGAGTTAGAATATTGTAACACTCATTTACTTTTGAAATTATTTTTATCATATCCTTGACGAATAAATTTAATATTTATTAAAATGATAGGATCTCAATATTTTATTTTGGTTCTGACGGTCATTAAGTTCCCGGGTTTCCAATTAAAAAAAAAATTGTAACTCAATTTGTTATCTAAAATGTTTTTGACCTCCATAACAAAATTTCCAAAGCGACCTCATGCGGATTCGTTTTGCTATTGCGAGTTCTTTTTGAAACATTCTAAATAGAACACTACATATGTATGTATATCCGAAATATGTAATACGTTTAGAAACATGACAATGTATTTAGTAGCCCTATTGGAACAATAAATACGGTATGATTTTTCCCTCTACGACCTTTGAACTCACTGTTTAAATCGTAGACGGTACCGATAAATGTATTATTTTTATTCGAAGAAATGCATCATTGGTGATAAGAACTGGTCCGATTGTTAGTCAGAAGTAACCATTGAATGTGTAATCACCAAACATGAATTATTTCATGGGAGACACAGAGCAACTTATTACAAATGACATCGTATTGTGTACTGCACCAAACCCTACAGCAATTCGAAATGATCAAACTACTCGATCAGGTACACTATGTTAATATTGTTTAACAGCTTCACTTCAGTCCTCTTCGTACGTGATATTATAACAAGACGTTCAATTAAACCTATCGATCATACGTCATTTGTACCAATTCCTTTACTTTTCACATATTAACTACTGTTGATGCTGACTTACACATTGTAACATAACATTATCATGTATACCAGCAATTTTTAAATTGTGGACACCCTGGTGGTTGTGCCACTTGCTTTAACACAAAAATTTGTATGGAGACTGAGAAGCCACAATAACATTTCTATCGCCGGATGTCTTTCTACTTTATAAAATAGGTGTTGGTTGGTTTATGTGAAACTTGTAGTACAGCTTAGTTTTTGATAATATTTCTTTAACTTTGGGCCATAAATTTAAACAAATCATTGCCTCTAGTCACAGCAAGTAAAAATATAAAGTTACCGGTTAGGGGTCTGGTGAAATACATATTGTATGAAAGAGATCGTCGAACTCATAACGTTTAAGAATCGCTGATATGTACTATAGTATAATTATATACAATCTCTTGAAATAGAGTATTAAAGTGTAATGTATAGTTTGCTATAAAGTTCCATATTCCTTACAGGAACCAACGTCCTAAGCACAATTTTTTTAATTGTCAATGCAACTTTAGGAGCTGGCCTTTTAAATTTCCCACAAGCCTTTGACAAAGCTGGTGGATTGGTCACTTCTATTAGTACACAACTATTATTACTAGTCTTTATCACAGCTACACTGGTAATATTAGCAAAATGTAGCGATGTTACAAATACATCATCTATGCAAGACATGTTTGCAAACTTTTATGGACAGAAATCGCTATTCTTCTGTGCTTTTTGTGTTATTATATATAGCTTTGGATGTTGTTTAACATTTATAATTATTGTCGGTGATCAATTTGACAGAGTTTTAGCAACATATTATGGACTTGATTATTGCCACACATGGTAATTGTTGGTAAACTGTATCTTGATAAATATTTTCTCCACTTATTGAATGTATTTATTATTTTAACGTTTTAGGTATTTATCCAGATCATTTGTCACTGCCGTAGCGTGTAGCATATTTATATTACCCTTATGTTTTTTTAAACGACTGGATGTTTTAAGTTATGCTAGCTCAATTGGTTGCATAACTGCTCTGTACGTAATATGCTTAATCGTTTATGAAAATTTGACAAAAGCCACTGCTCCTGTTAATCCTGTGAAAATATGGCCTGACAACGAATTTGAAGCGCTTCAAATAATTCCAATAATTTGTTTTGCATATCAGGTATTATATTTTCAGTAACATTCAAATGTTACACATTATGCGTTGAGAATTAGTAATTGTTTGCCTATATATGATTATAATGCTTTCAAGGAAATTACATTTACAGAGCCATATGACTGCAATACCGATGTATGCCTGCATGAAAGAACGGGATCTTGGAAAATTTACATTTTGCGCTGTAGTGAGCATGACTATTTGTTTTTCTGCTTACACAGTAGTGGGTATTTCTGGATATGCAACATTCGGTGCAGGAAAGGTACCTAGTGATATACTTCAAGGGTATACAGATAAAAGTATAATTCTTACTTTAGCCATAATATTCATAGCAATTAAAAATTTTACCATGTATCCGATTGTTTTGTATTGCGGTCGCGATGCTATTCTAAGCGTTTTAGGAATGAGCATTGATGTGTCTGTTAAGGTCAGAGTCTTTATTTCATTGCTCTGGTACGTATTGACTCTAATAATCGCGGTGTTAGTGCCAGATATTTCTCCGGTAATTAATTTACTAGGTGCCCTATCGGCAGCTTTTATCTTTATTATCCCAGGTATTTGCCTCTTTCAAAGTACACTTTTAAAAGATTCGGAGCTACACTTGAACAAGGATCGGTTGTTGATTTTTTTCGCAGTTCTGGTTAGTGCACTTGGCGCGTTTATATCCGGTGTTGTACTTGTTGAAGTTATAGAAGACTTAATAGTGGCACGAAAGTCACCTCCTTTAGTAACTGGTTTTAGGCAACTAAGAGAAAACTTGTGCACTTAGTAGTTGTTTCATTCGATAGAAACGTTGGAGGAAAAAACGGAGCGAAACCTTTTGAATAAGAGAGTTACCTTCGAATAATTAATATTAACATAAAATTAACATTTTTACTCAATTAAACAAAGAGACTTGCTCAATATAAAACGAGATTCAAAAAATCGTACGTTTTAGATATTTCAATGTATAATACGTTAATATTTTATTTTAATTGTTATGAAGAATCCAAAAGACTGATGCACGTGCAAATCTCATATTATATATGTTGTGTTTTGGCAGGGAATTTTATACAACAAAAATTTATCATATTTTATTTTTGTACTGCATTTGTATGTATACCTTGAGACAATAATTTTCAATAAATAAAATTTTGCATAAAATTTCATACAATTTCTTTACTCTTCTTCGACATCTACTGTAGTGTTTAAAAGAAATTTATTTTTTAGAATTACTCTCACAGTAAACCGTAGTTCGCGATTGTTTACAATTTTCAGCCAAAACGAATCTAATGGACTATTTGGACGATGAATCGTTGTTGCTGAAATCGTGTAATACGTTCCCTGAGAGGTCTACCACTTTTTCGATTATTGCTTTACAAAAGAAGCACGATCTAGTGTTCAACAGATGTCGATCAATACAAATACGACACGTTTGGTGATTACAAGGTTTAAAAATTACTGCTATAGGTTGCGCATAGCATATTGTACAAGTATCATTGTTATCGCTTGAAGCTTTAGAGTTTGGTACAATAGCACGACACTCGTCCAAGTATTGAATCATATCTTTCACTTCTGTTATTTCGTCCTCCGTTACATCTTGCGGATCTGCAATAAATATTGTACGATCATAAATATGTGTTTGTAACTAATTTACAACTGCTGGATTTATACTTACAGTTTAAAAAGGAAAACTGTTTTACTTTCTTCTCTTGATTATCTTTAACTTTCGTTTCTCCTACAATGAAGTACAGCGTGCTCATTTGGAAACTCGGTTCCATTACTAAAGTTTGAGTGATCTTTGGTACTTCTGGCGTGGATTTTGCTAATAAAATTAATTTATTTCTTGTATTAATTTCCAATATCTTATGTACTTCTATTAACGTTACGATTCAAAATGAATTACTCACATTTAAAATTGATTATATCTTCCTTAAGTAATGCCAACAAGATACCAGTAACAGCTGCCAGAATTGGAAAATGATCTATCGATTCCAAATCGGGGATATCCAGTAATACAAGGTGTTGAAAGCAGCTGGTCTGGGAGCTCATTCTGTTCAATACTTGGCAAAGTAACTGTAAAAATAATGAATGAAAGTTATATATTAAATGTTAAATGAATGTATAAGCGTTAATAGTATAGAAGTATGTACTTGACATAATCTAAATAATAAATTATCACTGAATGACTGCGGCGGGCTGTTGAAGATGTTTGGAACTACCGTGATGATCATCTCCAATACTCTCAATAACGAAATCGTTAAATCGAAACAAGTGGCACAAATTTTGAGCTGCCTAGATTCAATGTAAACCCTTTCGGGTCTCGATGAAATATTATGAATTTCTTGCATCATTCCAATGAACTCAGAAAATGTCCAGTTCAACAAATTTAGTAAAGAATTCAAGAACGTCGTCATGTTTTGCGGATTTTCTAACAACACATCCCTTACGTGGCCTTGATATACAACAGACGGGCATGGCTCTAAAGAATGGGGATCAGTAAGCTTACTGATCGTCCAATTTTTGAAGCATTTACTGAAAACAAAAATTACGTACTTCTGGGTTGAGAAATTGATTCTTCTTGAAATGGTTTTGGTCCGACCCTTTTTGAAAGATGTGGGCTCCTCTCATACCGAAAGGCAAAACCGTTACCTTGCCAAAATTTCAGTAGAATCCAATTCGACTCGGCCCATGTTCGGTTTTCGTATGATTTAATTAAATTTGCGACTAGCTTTATTCTACTTTTTTCTGGAACATTTTCCAAAGCTTCCAGAGTAATTGGATTGAACACAAACCCAGCCAATGTTAAAAGCAACGTACTCTTAGAATTTATAGTCACTATTCGGGGATCCATGAAATGCTCGCAAAAGAATTCGGCTATGTTTAAAAACATATCCTGATAATCTGGAATATTTTCGATATGCGCCGTTGGATGCATATGATTTCGTAAACCGATACACAAATCTGCTAATGCTTCCAAATAGAAATCTGGCACAAAACCGAACATATTTCCTTCTGAGCTAGCATTTTTCAACGTTAATATTACCACTTTAAGTAGCCACGCCAATTGTAACTGTTTTTCATCTGAATAAACAGCGGCACGTATCCACGCCATGTGTCTCGCTTGCTCGCTTAATTTTGTACTAAACACATTTATCGCTCTGAGCAATTCGTTTTTAATCGAGTCCATTTCAACATCATTTTTCTTCTCAACCAGTTCTATACGTGTCTTCATGTCTTGAACAGCAGATATATATTCTGACATACTGTTCCTAAGAACAGCTACTTTTGCCAACGGCCTTTTAGCCACTATGTGATAAAATAGAATAATACTGTCAAGCAGATCGAGTAAAGATGCTGTTGCATCTACAGTGTTCAGAGGTAACGGTGTTGTGTCTAAGATCATAGAAGTTCCTTGCCCTAATGCATTTATATTTATCATTCGAACAAGTGTCATTCCAGTAAACGTATTCGATGATTCTTGAGCTTGGTCCATTCTAGCGATAGCGTCGTGTTCAGTTCCTAATATCTCTACCAGGTCACCCCTATACGTTTTATGTAAGTGAGACATAACGCCACCGAGTCTCTCAGTTCTGGAGTAATTAATGGAACCATCGTAAAACATCCTGCTCGTTTCAGTTTGTAAAAAAATTGTGTATAAGATAAATTAATTAGAGATTAGTGAACGTAAAATAAATATTTGATTTATTATTTGTAATTTGGAATTGTAACGCTAGTAAAACGGAATATTACATTAATTTACCTGCAAGGCACATAAATAGGAGATGTTCCTATTTCGATATCCCATAAAATTTTGAATGCGGCCAATAGTCGATAAATACAACATAATGTAATCGGTGCTGAATTCTGAAGTTATGATTATCTGTAGAAATACTCCCGAAAGCCATACTGCTAAGTATATTTAGAATATTTATACTAGAAATTTAGTAGTCTTTTACTCACACTATTTGCTATTGGTACAAAATGCTTAAATTTCCTTAAGAATATAGTTCTTGAAGTCGGTCTCCTTTCGTTACCGTCTGAATTATCAAGAAGTGTTACTACCAATTGTACTTGTAACATTTCTAGTTCTGAAAAATGGAATTTATTGATGAAAAAAACACAAAAAGTTGTATCGCGCGAACTTATTTAATTTTGACCGTACCGGATATAGCATCTTTAATTTTCTCACACGCATCCAAGTAACTTATTTTGTTAGCCTCCACCGTTAAATCTACTGGATTTGTTTCCCACCATACGTTATTAACAATATCAGCTAATCCCTTTTTATCTGGTGGCTTGACATTCAAGAAATTCGGTAGTCTTACTTGATCAAAAAGTAAATGTTGTAATAAATACTGACGAGTCGATACGTGTTGACAAATTTTCGTTAAAAACAATAATCTTTTACACTGATTAGAGTATTCCAATAAATAAGACACATGTCTAAACGTGGATAGTAAAAATAGGATAATATTCTCTAAACAAGTCTTAATTTCGTACTCTTCGAGGAATGTCCAAAATAAATCTAAACATGTTACCAATATAGAAGAAGAATCTATAACAGCATTGGACAGTTCTTCCATAAATGGAACAACAACATGTTCCGTAACATACGGTATATGAATTAAGGGTCCAATGTATTTTGAAACAGAGCCTGAGAGACACATTAGAAAGGCTTGCGTGCTCATTTTCTCACCAGGTAGCACAACCTGCTTATCCATTTCTGTCATTTTGTCTATCTGTTCTACTATTTTCGAGAACCATTGGAATAAAGGTATAGCTCGTGCTATTTCTTGATTCGGAGGTAGTTGTAATGGTTCGTATGCTTCTATGGGATAACGTATTGGTGTTGCGCCAAAATTTGCTGTTAAACCTTCGGCCAGTGCAAGACTTACTGCCGGAAAATATGCAAATCCAGGACCCATTGTTATATTGTCAAATGCTTGTCCTAAGTGTGTGCCATTTCTATAGAAATCAATGGTTCCGTTATCCATATCTATAGCGCATCCAATAATGTCTCCAGCAAGCCACGACTCCCCATATTTGTGTGTAGTTATGTTCCACTTTCTAACACGATTTCCATCGTATGCATACGAATTAATAGTATCGCCTGATAAATAAAGATTTTAAATGATATCCTTTCAGGAGCACAAATGTATAGTTAAAACTAGATCTTTTCTTTTAAGACCCAGAAAAACCAGACATATTTACGACACATTAATAATAAAAATAATATAATACTGACGTACCAACTCCAGATTCATAATTGAATGTACATTTAGCCGTGCACCAACCAATTTGCATAAGGCCTTTTGACGCAAGCTGTACTTCATACATCCACTTGCCCTTGAACACTGCTGTATTTCCTTTCATTGTGCTCAAATCACTTCTAGCATTAATACTAAGTCTAGTAGGCGAAATTGAGAAAAGCCCTAGACGCGATGTTACATCAAATTTAACAACATGAGGTCCGAGACGGCCAAGTCTATTGTCCTCTACAACTTTTTCGGGAACATTTTTCGAAAGGGTGTTTTCCATGTATTTGTTTACCAAGTCTACGCAGTCAATGACTCTGAAATATAAATATGTATATAAATTAACGTGTTTACCATTGGCACAAGCATGAGCAGATCGAAAGAAGTACCTTAAAGTGCTAGACTTTTCTGTACTAGACTTGCTGCCAGGTTCTAAGAATAAATCAGGCCCAAAAATATTTTTCACTATTTCGTTAATCTCCATGTTCGAAAACCTTCACCGTTCATCAGAACCGAGAAGATTTGACAAGAATCCGTATTTCCAAATTGGCAAAAGTGAACTGGCGCATGGAAATTTCTCGACAGATATCAGTTAAAGTTGAATCATCGCCTTACGATAATTAATTTCGGAGGCGTTTATTTCCAAAAGTATTGGACGCGATAGACAGCATTGCATTTTTCAATGATCTTATCGATTTGCCAATGTGTAAGCAATGTAACAGGCTGTCACAATCATCGGCGACTAACCGCATCTTCCGTAGGAATCCAAGGTGCATGCATGATCTCGAGAACAAGCGGATAATTGATTTCGATAGATAAAGAAGTACCGACGCAAGTGTATGCCTGCTTAGAGATTTGTCAAAAATTTCGTGAAAAGTATGGTGTTGTTAAATATGTGTATACACAGAATGCAACAGCATTCCTAATGTCTTGTACGGAACATGTACAATCAGCTGACATCAGCTGATCTGTCAGCCGTAGTTATATCTACAGGGTGATTCTCTCGGCAATGCGCACAAAGGTACTCAACATGTACTACCGCGTGAATACTGCGACGAAAACCTTCGGCTCGCTACAGTGCTGCATTTTCCTCGGTACATATTTGAATTTTTGGGCACTCGTATTTAATTCAGACGACAGTTCACATTTGACCGCGGTAGGGAAGCATAGGATTTTCGCCGTGGTGTTTAAACAACAGCACTGCCTCTGATTGTGCGTTCACCGACGAGAGAATCACCCTGTACATACATATATATATGAATCTGTTGCGTATGCCTTATCATGCAATACTGTGTTGCATATGAAACTACTTAAGTACTTATGTATATAATTTTTCGACCAGTTTACTTCCATACTTCTTTGCGTGGAATTATGAGAGATTTAATTTATGCAAAAAATATGCATATCCATTTAATAAAACAATGCAGTTGTTAAATATAGATGCAGCTGCATTTGTACCATAAATATGTATATGATTATACAAATATAATACATACTCTTCAATTGTTCAATTGTTTCTCTGAACATTACTTTTTAATTGCACTAATTGTGAGTAATAATAATTGCGCAAAAAATAATTAATTTGTATTAATAATTATTAGTTGAACGTTTTTATTTTTCTATTTTAACGCATCGGGAAACCATGATCCTGTTGGTTACCTCGGCCCCCAATCATAGAGCCATCTAGCCACTGTCACCCATTGAAACCCTTTGTCCTCTTCAGCAATACATATGCAACTTCCTCAGAAAAGAGATAGAACAACCTCTAGGATTTATTCTTCTCTTTTTCTACGGTTTTACATCATTCTGACGGTTCTCTGTTTATCGCAGAAATTCTCTTTTATTACTGAATAAGTTATTATTATTAGTTGAATATAAATAAAAACTCGTGTCTTTAATTAACAATAAAATTGCCCCAAAGAAAAAGATTATTAAATAATCTGTCTAGTAACTATACAATTAACAATTGTAATATACAATTATCGTCACTATCTTTTTCGTTGTGGCAACCTTATTGTTTGGATGTTAAAAAAATATACATCTCTTAGCTCATTTTTTTTTGGTCATTTATCAGAAAATAATGTAAAGTATATCTTTAAAAATTATTTCATTTATTGATAGTACAATTGAAATAAGAAAACTTGTTATCATGTGTTTCTTTAATTAAAAGATTTTTAATTAACATTAAATGTTTCATATCCTTTGTTGCCTTTCATTACGGCAAAGAACGAAAGAATTCTTTAAAATTATTTAATTTTCGTATCGTTTTCTATAATCTGTGGGTAACGTTGCGAGTGACACGGAAATGGTAATGGGTCCGCGGGACCCAAAATCGTGGCCGCAAAAATACATTGCATGTCCGGTCTATTCATATATCTCGTCGGTGGTAATGGGTCCACGGGACCCAGAAATCGTGGCCGAAAAATTACATTGCATGCTTGTTTATTCCTATATATATTGTCAGTGGTACAATGCCACCGACGAGATATATGAATAGACTGGACATCTTATGGACTTTGGTGGCCCGCCGTGACGGCCACACAGCCTCAAAAATCCGACACTGATTTGAGTGTCCTCTGCTCATGAACAGTGAACAGTTGAAGAACTATTATTTACTGAAGTTAGTGTTAGGGACAGTACTCATGCGATTGTGTGAATATATGTGAATGCTTTGGGGGAAATCAGTAGGACTATTTCTCGGCCAACGCTTCGGTAGAAAAATTGAGCTATGGTGCCTGGTCGCGCGATGCATCGGGGCGATGAAATTGACAATGAGATGCGTGTCACGTCAAGCGTCCCGCCTGTCCTGTCCGGATTTCATTGCGCAGCAAAGAACAAAAGAATTCCAGCTAAAAGTTGGTCAGAAATAGTAAAAGTCCAGTAGGTACAACCCTGGGATCGTAGGATGAGCTAAAATTTGGTCAGAAACGGTAGAAGTCCAGTCGGCACGACCCCAGAGTCGTAGGTCCGGCTAAAAGTTGGTCAGAACCCACAGAAGTCCAGTCGGCATGATCATAGAGTCGTAGGTCCGGCCAAAAGTTGGTCAGAAACAGTAGAAGTCCAGTCGGCACGACCTCAGAGTCGTAGGTCCGGCTAAAAGTTGTTCAGAACCCGCAGAAGTCCAGTCGGCACGACCCTAGACTCGTGAGACCGGCTAAAAGTTGGTCAGAAACAGTAGAAGTCCAATAGGTAGAACCCTAGGGTCATAGGTTTAGCTAAAAATTGGTCAGAAGCCGCAAAAGTTGAGTACGTATGACCTTAGTACAGTAGTACGCACGACCGCAGCCGGAGACCTTCGAAGAGCTCGGAAATTGCGAGTACAACCGAGCGCTACCGACGCGCTGCGGAGTGGGGATGACGGAGCGCGGCGCACGCGGTGTCACTATCAATTCAAGTGTCGTACCGTTCGGGTCGTCTATGCTGTCGAAGGTTAGCGACATACATCACCTTACCATACAATAACATCTTGGGGTTTACTTTACCACCACATACGCTTGTCTATTAGCTTCTATTAATTACTACGCATTTATTTAACAATCGTTTGACTATCGTGGATATACATTAAACTCTCTCTCGAGTCTCTTTTGCCGGACGCCTGACCGGTCATCCGGTACCTTACATTTTTAAATACGCGATAACTAGTCGTTTATTAAAATATCCGGTTAATTAATTTATTAGTTTAAACGGTTCTTCGAATCTTTATTATAATTTATTACACGATTATTCGGATCCGATGCGGTGCTAAAGTTGCGTTTATTTTCTTTGCAATGTCACTTACATATCCAGTTACATATGTCCTTTCGCAACTTTGAATTCGACTCTTATTTTAGCACAGGTTTATCACGTTGCTTTTCTTTTTGTTGCAGGTACAATGGATGCTTGGTTGGTAAAGAATAACACATTGAAGCTGCAGGAATGGCGTATTGAGATACAATTACTGCGATGCATAACAATAAGTCCGATGACCTATGATGAAGGACTGGTAATATTTAACTTATTATCCCAACGGTTTATGTATATATCTTGGTATCTGGCGATTGGATTTCGATTGAAAGTTATTGAACATATTCATTATTGTAAATAGATTTTAATACTTACTTCCCTCTATTCGTACATCCATGTTCATTAAATAATGAAAACATTTCAAATAGAACTTACAATATATCATTCGCGATTGAAACTAGAGTCAGTAAATTTCTTTAATTCTAAACGAAAAATTGAAATACGTTCATGTTTCGCTGCATTCCGCTCGCGATTTCTATGCTAGCTTCACTAGTGTTCTTGTTGGAACTTTTATTATCGCTGTGACTTGGTACAACTACGGTCAAATTGTATTTTCGATGCAGGATTACCCGCGTACTTACGTACTTGTTGCCATGCCTCTAAAGCATGATAAATAGTTTCGAGTCTTGATTTCTACAAGCAGCTACGAAAATTTATAAATGCGCGATATTGCTTACTTACTAGGATCATGATCACTTTTAAAATTCTAACAATGGACAGTCACAGTACGCGTTTGATCAATCATTTATATTAATCTAAAATAATATATCTTGAATAGGTAATTAATAATACAGAAGTACATTATTAAAAACCAAAAGCAGTAAACCTCAACAGACATACAGAAATAAGAAAGAGACAAATAAAATCACATGTGTATTGCTTTAATTTCTACCTCCTCACCTCATTTACTAACTTGTACAGATTTCCTTTCAGGAAATTTTGTTGACCGCGCGCAATGCGGTTGGTAGAGTCAGTGCTTGTTCCGTCAAAGTCCTTTTTATTATTTTATGAGCGCAACCGCTCTTACGAATAATTAAACATAAATAACAGTAAAGATACGCGAAATTAGAGCCAGTGTTTGGTCAGAAATAATACTCTCGCGGAATTAGAATCACGTTGTTTGCCAATCATAAGTGTTCCATTAGAGTCAGTGTCCAGTTCGGCGAGTTCGGGCTATCTTCCATCAACATGACCAGTAAGTATCTCCTTATTTCTTTAATCTCGTATTGCAATAGTCTTTCATAATTAACACATTCGAAAAGTGCTGAAAATACAAAGATTTTAATGTTGCCTGCTCTTTTTGAATGTTTCAGGAGATACCATGGATTCGATGGCGACGAGCTTGACCGCGTCCCTGGAGAGTCTGCAACCGGTGAGTCGCATGCTTTAAAGTTCCTCTGGTCACTCAATCATGTCGCAGGACGAAAGGTCCGAACCGACACGAGTGACTGGTTGTAATTACGTAGATTTTTCTGGCAAGCACTGTGACCATGGGTATATGGAAATATACTCACGAGTAGTAACTTCTTTACTGTTTTATATTATATGAGGATAGGTCTTCTTGTACAACGCGTTTTTAAATAGTTTGGCAATGTTAAAAGAGATCATATTTAGTATAAAATATATCACTATATATCTTTTTATAATAGAAGATGTAATTGAATATCTATGAAATGATATTTAAATAGTTATTAAATATTAAAAGAATATAAAGTAACGTCCAGTATGATACGTGCCTACTATTATTAGTTTGTAGTGGAGAAGTCGAATACCCTTCGACTTCGTTTACTTGTAAATTGCAATTACTGCACGGTTATTATAAATTGTTAGTAAGAGTATAGTATTTCCTGATTATATATAAAGTAAAGGTACTTACCTTATCAATTTGTTGGATCTATCGAATAATTTTATTATTCGATGTCCATATTAGTCTTTAGCGTTTAAAGATATAGATAATTTCACTGTTTCCGTATAAGATATTAATTAAACCTGAATGTACAAGAAGACAATACGCGAACGGGTAGATCTCGAAATCAAGGCAATCAACTTTTAGAGCAATCTTGCGGTTTAGAAGCAATGCTTTGATAACGGGAACGCCCGAGGATGTTTCAATTCAATTCAAAGTATATTAAAGTAGAGTCATTGAATAATTTCTCAATTAAAGTAGAGTCTTTGAATAATTGTTCTATTAAAGTAGAGTCATTGCATAATTTTTCTAATAAAGTAGAGTCATTTAATTTTCTCTTCAATAAAGTAAAATCATATGTTGATCTGGTATATATACATACATACATAAATATGTATATTTAGCCCGTTAGAAATTCAGTATGTCTTTATCATCTTTTTAGACGAGGATTTCCAGGTTTAACCCTTTCCGTGTTCACTGCCCGGATCCCACTCACGTGCCCAGGTGCTACTTGGGTGGGAAAACGGTGGTAGAGCACGATGATATTTATTTAGTTTATAAGCCATAAAGTGATTTATTGTTGGCGACTGACAGTGCCTTTGGTGTATCGTGCACGACCTAATATCCGCATTGTGTGTGTGGTTAGGCTGCGGATTTGCGTCGGTCCTTACTTAAACGTAGTTACTCTGACCAAGATAAAATGTCCATTAATTTAAAACGGAGACACCATTTTTACTATTAACTGCATTAATAATCCCTACTATACTGGGGCACAAAGTTTTCCCATTTAAGATGACGAAGGCCAAATGCCAAAGAGAATCGAATATACTTATCAATTGCTATCAAGTACCTCTTGTATCGGTGCTATTTAATTATCCTATTAAATATCAACCGCGGCGTGGTTTTTCTCCACGCGGACGCAAAGATCCCAGCCACTGTCAGTCGATTTCAGAAAAATGGTACGTACATTAGAGTGTGCAAGTTGTGTGACAACACTTGGGTGTCGGGGGTGTCCCGGGACGCCTCCCTAGTGTAGGCTCTTGCGCCCAAGTGCTTGACTGAGAACCGTGGAGTGTCGTGTGTTGGTGTGCTTGTTTGCCATTTTTTAAATATAGGTCCAGGTAGGATAGGTAGCATACTTTCTGGTGTGATTGATAGACATAAGTAGGTAGGGCCGGGCAGGTTGACACAGTCTCTGATCGGGTAGGCACTATTTCGCGTGTTCAACCTGTTTCAGGAAATCTGATTTGAAAAGTCGACGGTGAAGCTGTGGCGCGAACGAAAATGCGTTCGCCTCTGGCTTTGCCTATCGATTTTTCCAATTCTTCGCGGTCGTGGTCGCGATTTAGGCCCCGAAACGAAACGCTTTACCTTATGCTCGAGGCTGCACGTGTGAACGAAGAACGATTCCAATTTTAATCATAATCTTTGCGATTTTCTGTAATCACAATTTTTACGATTTTATTTGGTCGCGATTCGGCCACGTGTGTTCTATTCAGCTCCGCGATTCAAACTCTTTATTTCACCTTTATAAGTTTTTCTTTGTTTTGCGATTAGAGCCTCGAGCCTAGTTTAAGTTTCAGCTGACCCTTGGGTCCAACGAAAAGGAGAGGCTATATGCCGAAGAGGCCCGACAAACTGTCACTCAAGAGGGCAACTACTAATGATTCCCTATTCTTTTTAAGAATGGGGAATCATTCTTTGTTACTACTTTGTCACTGTGCTTGCATTTTCATTTGTAGAATTTGTATTTGTACTTGGCCGACGCACATTCCGGCCCAACGATACAGCCCTCCCAAAAATATCGCGTTGCTTTAGAGTTGCGAAATACTTGCGAACGGGTCAAGTTAGAGTTGCGTTAAATGCCACGCGGTTTTTCAAGTAGAGTCGGGAAAAAGAAAACGAGTGCCGCGTATTCTTGTAGTTACGGAGTGATTCGCGGTTTTTAATTAGAGTTGCGAGCAAATGGAAATCGTGATTGATTTAGCGTTGCGCAATGAATTCGCGCTTGTTCTTGCAATTTTGCTGTTCTTATTCTTATTTAAATTATAGTATTTTACAATATATCTTACATATGAGAAAGTTTATAGTGTTGCGGAAATTATTTTCGCGTCTTGAGCTTTCAGCTAACTTTTCAGAGGATCGTTAATTATTATACATTGCTTGTATTTGATATAACAAATAATTCAGCGTTTGCTTTCTACCACCCCTAATAAATAGTGTTGCGAAATGATTGCATCGCGAGTTCCAATTAGTGTTGCGTTGATTAAAGATCGCGTTTTTAATTAGAGTTGCGAATATCAGTCCCCAACTGTTTCCAATAGGAAGCCTGTCCCTGAGTCACCCTGGATGGTGGCACATCATCGTCAGCCAAAAATCATGGCTAAAACTTCCGCATTTCGTGTTGCGTTTAAAGAGAAAATTGTTGCATAGAGTATCGAATCATTCTTTCGTTCTTGACATTACTAATCCAATTTGAGACATTGTTACAGATTCACGGTATCAAAGGTACGACCTGAAACTATAAAGAGCCAGCCTCGTCGATCCCATTTGTAAGTTTAAGATTTTTATAATGCCTTACTAATTACTTCCAGTTTGTCTTTGTTTCAGAAGGATTGAAAAGAATCAGCTAAAGAAGAGGATTGCCTAATATATGTATAATTTAACCACACTCTCACCCTGCCCCAGCAAGCCCCTGCCCCTGCCACTGCCGATGCCCTTTTATACAAGCTTGTTTTACACTACTTGAAATTATTAGATTTTTAATTAGGCAGGGTTTATGAAGTTAAAAATTGATTCGGTCTGTTCTAGGACACCATGAGCCACGAAATCAATTCCTCTTCATTAAGTCCATATTAAGCATATGCATACTTATACCTACATGAGTATGATAAAGTATCTATTACAGTCCTATGTAGGTAGGATATTATTGAAAGTGTTCTTTTAATTGAACTCTTAGACGTTATATTAGGTAGGATGATTCTAGTTTTAAGTAAGATCTTTAGCCAAGCAGGGTGCATTTTAATCCAATCTAGTATTTAATAAGGGAGGATTTATTTTGAAGCTGTGTATTAGTTTTTAACATCACAGGATATATTTTTAAGAAAGTTTTATTTCTGGAAATTTAATTCACTTGCAGATTTTGTTTCAGGTTTCCTACTGACATTCAATTTAGCTTTCGGTCGTGAATATTTCAAGTACTCCTCTTGCTGTCATATATGTACTACGATCAATTAATGATCGTTCTACAAATTGACAATAAGAGGAGATTTTTCTTTCTCACAAACTATATTAGAAATAGTTTTCGCATAATTGGAGGGTGGAAGGGCCGTGGTTAGGGTGGGTCTCCATGCGCAGTAACCTCCACGTGGTGAGACCCGGGCAATCAATTATTTATCGTATAATTATTAAACGTTTAACAGACGTTTGATAGTTATGTGGAAGATAATTCGAGCGAATTGACTGCGCATTGCACTTTCACATCTCCCAATATTTCCTACATCCTTTAATACTCCTATGTATATTCCTATCACGTTTCTACCGTCGCATTTTATAGTCTCTTCTTCTAAGAGTTACGTTACTTTCTTTACTTGGTTTCACATCTAACTTCACCCCTGCTTGATTCATTTCGTTTCTCGTACTCGGCTCAGAGTTCTACCGATGGAAAGGAAGTAACTGTTGGCATGGTTGGGGGCTCAGCGTCAGCGAGTTACGATGTGTGGGGCCGTGATTGTGGTTCTGGACGAGGGATACGCACGCTGTTAGACTACGTCTCTAACGGTTGTTGGCTATTGGTCCCAAATTTGGAATCATGGTTGCGGTTCTTGCATATCTGCAGCTCAATGAGGCTGCGTCTTGGTACCGAGGCTTGTTTCGATGGCAAGGCTGGCAGGAACCTGGACTATCACAGACTCTGGGTTGAGGGCTCGCGGGCTGCACCGTAGCAGTCAATTTCGTTACTTGTTTCCTCAGCCACCCCTGCGCGATTCATTTAGTTTCTTGCACCGCGGCTCAGGGGAATAGTCGAGGTAAGGTAGTAGCTGTCGGCATGGTAAGGGTGTCAGTGTCAGCGAGTTACGATGAGTGGGGCCGTGATTGTGGTTCTGGTGACGATACGCACGCTGTTAGACTACGTCTCTAACGGAGGTTGGCTAAAGGTCTAATCTGGAATCTTGGTCACGGTTCTGCATGTCTGCAACTCAATGTATCTGAGGCTTGGTACCGAGTCTTGATTCGATTTCAAGGCTGACAGGAACCCGGGACCGCCAAACCCTGGGCTGGGTGCTCGCGGGCTGCTCCGTAGCAGTCATTTTCGTTGTCTGCTTGATTCACTCCTACATCCTTTTGATACTCCTATGTATGATCCTATTTCGTTTCTGCCGTCGCGTTTTATAATCTCTTCTTCTAAGAGTCATCGTTACTTTCTTTACTTGCTTTCCCATCTAATTTCACCCGTGCTTGCTTCATTGAGTTTCTTGTACTCAGCTCGGAGGACCGATGGTAAGGCGCTTTTGGCACCTGCGGCGGTACTTGAGTTGCACTGTCAGCGAGGAGCGGTGTGTGAGGCTGTGATCGTGGTTCTGGACAGGTGACCCGCCTAGTAGGAAATTCCTGCGAGTTAGACCACGCCAAGCACACCTTGGGGTGGCAGAAGGCACATGGGACATAATCTGGGATCGCGGTTGTGGTCTTGCATATCCGTGACTCAATGATTGCTGTAACTCGGTACCAAAGTTGGTGTCGATTGTAAGTCGTTTTACTGTCCTGACTCTGGGCCGAGGGTTCGTGGGCTGCTCGGATGCAGTCACTTTTGTTTCTCGCCTCCCCAACCACTTCACCCCTGCCTTATTCATTCCTTCAATTGGGCGTCCAGCGTCTGGACGTTACTAATCCAATGCACGCGATTGTTCCAGATTCACGGTATCACAGGCACGGCTGGAAACTGTAAAGGCCCAGCCTCGTCGTTCCCATTTGTGAGTTTAAGATTTTTATAATGCTTTATTAGTTACTGCCAGTTTGTCTTTGTTTCAGAAGCATTGAAAAGATTCAGCGGAAGAAGAGGACTGCTTAAAATATGTTTAATATGACCACTCTCCCACCCTGCCACTGCCCCTGCCACTGCCCTTTTTTACAGGCATATTTTTTACAGGCATATATATTTTATTGAATTTATTAGACTTTTAATTAGGCAGGATTTATGAAACCAAAAATTGTTGCCAGTTGTCTGTTCTAGGAAGGCATGGACCACGAACTTAATATGGACTAATTGAAGAGGAATTAAGTGTATGCATACTCATGTAGGTATGAGTATGGTAAACTATCTTTTACATTCCTACGTAGGTAGGATATTATCGATGTTATGCTTTTAATTGAAATCTTAGACATTATATTAGGCAGGGTGATTCTAGTTTTAAGTTAGATCTTTAGTCAGGCAGGGCCCATTTGAATCTGATCTAGTATTTAAGAAGGGAGGATTTTTTTTAAACTGTGTTTTGGTTTTTAAGGCAGCAGTGTACACTGCTGTAATAATATTTCGTTGTCTAGTTTTTAAGATCGTAGGACATATTCTTAAGAAAGTTTTATTTCAGGAAATTTAATTCACTTGCAGATTTTCTTCCAGGTTTCCTTCTATAATTCAATTTAGCTTTCGGTCGTGAATTGTCCAAGTACCCCTCTTATTGCCTTATTTGTACTACGATCAGTTAGTGAACGTACTACAAATTGACAATAACAGGAGATTCTTCTTTCTCACAAGCTATATTAGAATTAGTTTTCGCGTAATTGGAGGGTGGAAGGGCCGCGGCTAGGGTGGGTCTCCATGCGCAGTAACCTCCACGTGGTGAGACCTGGGCAATCAATTATTTATCGTATAATTATTAAATGTTTAAGAGACGTTTGATAATTATGTGGAAAATAATTTGAGCGAATTGACTGCGCATTGCACTTTCACATCTCCCAATATTTCCTACATCCTTTAATACTCCTATGTATATTCCTATCACGTTTCTGCCGTCGCATTTTATAGTCTCTTCTTCTAAGAGTTACGTTACTTTCTTTACTTGGTTTCACATCTAACTTCACCCCTGCTTGATTCATTTCGTTTCTCGTACTCGGCTCAGAGTTCTACCGATGGAAAGGAAGTAACTGTTGGCATGGTTGGGGGCTCAGCGTCAGCGAGTTACGATGTGTGGGGCCGTGATTGTGGTTCTGGACGAGGGATACGCACGCTGTTAGACTACGTCTCTAACGGTTGTTGGCTATTGGTCCCAAATTTGGAATCATGGTTGCGGTTCTTGCATATCTGCAGCTCAATGAGGCTGCGTCTTGGTACCGAGGCTTGTTTCGATGGCAAGGCTGGCAGGAACCTGGACTATCACAGACTCTGGGTTGAGGGCTCGCGGGCTGCACCGTAGCAGTCAATTTCGTTACTTGTTTCCTCAGCCACCCCTGCGCGATTCATTTAGTTTCTTGCACCGCGGCTCAGGGGAATAGTCGAGGTAAGGTAGTAGCTGTCGGCATGGTAAGGGTGTCAGTGTCAGCGAGTTACGATGAGTGGGGCCGTGATTGTGGTTCTGGTGACGATACGCACGCTGTTAGACTACGTCTCTAACGGAGGTTGGCTAAAGGTCTAATCTGGAATCTTGGTCACGGTTCTGCATGTCTGCAACTCAATGTATCTGAGGCTTGGTACCGAGTCTTGATTCGATTTCAAGGCTGACAGGAACCCGGGACCGCCAAACCCTGGGCTGGGTGCTCGCGGGCTGCTCCGTAGCAGTCATTTTCGTTGTCTGCTTGATTCATTCCTACATCCTTTTGATACTCCTATGTATGATCCTATTTCGTTTCTGCCGTCGCGTTTTATAATCTCTTCTTCTAAGAGTCATCGTTACTTTCTTTACTTGCTTTCCCATCTAATTTCACCCGTGCTTGCTTCATTGAGTTTCTTGTACTCAGCTCGGAGGACCGATGGTAAGGCGCTTTTGGCACCTGCGGCGGTACTTGAGTTGCACTGTCAGCGAGGAGCGGTGTGTGAGGCTGTGATCGTGGTTCTGGACAGGTGACCCGCCTAGTAGGAAATTCCTGCGAGTTAGACCACGCCAAGCACACCTTGGGGTGGCAGAAGGCACATGGGACATAATCTGGGATCGCGGTTGTGGTCTTGCATATCCGTGACTCAATGATTGCTGTAACTCGGTACCAAAGTTGGTGTCGATTGTAAGTCGTTTTACTGTCCTGACTCTGGGCCGAGGGTTCGTGGGCTGCTCGGATGCAGTCACTTTTGTTTCTCGCCTCCCCAACCACTTCACCCCTGCCTTATTCATTCCTTCAATTGGGCGTCCAGCGTCTGGACGTTACTAATCCAATGCACGCGATTGTTCCAGATTCACGGTATCACAGGCACGGCTGGAAACTGTAAAGGCCCAGCCTCGTCGTTCCCATTTGTGAGTTTAAGATTTTTATAATGCTTTATTAGTTACTGCCAGTTTGTCTTTGTTTCAGAAGCATTGAAAAGATTCAGCGGAAGAAGAGGACTGCTTAAAATATGTTTAATATGACCACTCTCCCACCCTGCCACTGCCCCTGCCACTGCCCTTTTTTACAGGCATATTTTTTACAGGCATATATATTTTATTGAATTTATTAGACTTTTAATTAGGCAGGATTTATGAAACCAAAAATTGTTGCCAGTTGTCTGTTCTAGGAAGGCATGGACCACGAACTTAATATGGACTAATTGAAGAGGAATTAAGTGTATGCATACTCATGTAGGTATGAGTATGGTAAACTATCTTTTACATTCCTACGTAGGTAGGATATTATCGATGTTATGCTTTTAATTGAAATCTTAGACATTATATTAGGCAGGGTGATTCTAGTTTTAAGTTAGATCTTTAGTCAGGCAGGGCCCATTTGAATCTGATCTAGTATTTAAGAAGGGAGGATTTTTTTTAAACTGTGTTTTGGTTTTTAAGGCAGCAGTGTACACTGCTGTAATAATATTTCGTTGTCTAGTTTTTAAGATCGTAGGACATATTCTTAAGAAAGTTTTATTTCAGGAAATTTAATTCACTTGCAGATTTTCTTCCAGGTTTCCTTCTATAATTCAATTTAGCTTTCGGTCGTGAATTGTCCAAGTACCCCTCTTATTGCCTTATTTGTACTACGATCAGTTAGTGAACGTACTACAAATTGACAATAACAGGAGATTCTTCTTTCTCACAAGCTATATTAGAATTAGTTTTCGCGTAATTGGAGGGTGGAAGGGCCGCGGCTAGGGTGGGTCTCCATGCGCAGTAACCTCCACGTGGTGAGACCTGGGCAATCAATTATTTATCGTATAATTATTAAATGTTTAAGAGACGTTTGATAATTATGTGGAAAATAATTTGAGCGAATTGACTGCGCATTGCACTTTCACATCTCCCAATATTTCCTACATCCTTTAATACTCCTATGTATATTCCTATCACGTTTCTGCCGTCGCATTTTATAGTCTCTTCTTCTAAGAGTTACGTTACTTTCTTTTCTTGGTTTCACATCTAACTTCACCCCTGCTTGATTCATTTCGTTTCTCGTACTCGGTTCAGAGTTCTACCGATGGAAAGGAAGTAACTGTTGGCATGGTTGGGGGCTCAGCGTCAGCGAGTTACGATGTGTGAGGCCGTGATTGTGGTTCTGGACGAGGGATACGCACGCTGTTAGACTACGTCTCTAACGGTTGTTGGCTATTGGTCCCAAATTTGGAATCATGGTTGCGGTTCTTGCATATCTGCAGCTCAATGAGGCTGCGTCTTGGTACCGAGGCTTGTTTCGATGGCAAGGCTGGCAGGAACCTGGACTATCACAGACTCTGGGTTGAGGGCTCGCGGGCTGCACCGTAGCAGTCACTTTCGTTACTTGCTTCCTCATCCACCCCTGCGGGATTCATTTAGTTTCTTGCACCGCGGCTCGGGGGAATAGTCGAGGTAAGGTAGTAGCTGTCGGCATGGTAAGGGTGTCAGTGTCAGCGAGTTACGATGAGTGGGGCCGTGATTGTGGTTCTGGTGACGATACGCACGCTGTTAGACTACGTCTCTAACGGAGGTTGGCTAAAGGTCTAATCTGGAATCTTGGTCACGGTTCTGCATGTCTGCAACTCAATGTATCTGAGGCTTGGTACCGAGTCTTGATTCGATTTCAAGGCTGACAGGAACCCGGGACCGCCAAACCCTGGGCTGGGTGCTCGCGGGCTGCTCCGTAGCAGTCATTTTCGTTGTCTGCTTGATTCATTCCTACATCCTTTTGATACTCCTATGTATGATCCTATTTCGTTTCTGCCGTCGCGTTTTATAATCTCTTCTTCTAAGAGTCATCGTTACTTTCTTTACTTGCTTTCCCATCTAATTTCACCCGTGCTTGCTTCATTGAGTTTCTTGTACTCAGCTCGGAGGACCGATGGTAAGGCGCTTTTGGCACCTGCGGCGGTACTTGAGTTGCACTGTCAGCGAGGAGCGGTGTGTGAGGCTGTGATCGTGGTTCTGGACAGGTGACCCGCCTAGTAGGAAATTCCTGCGAGTTAGACCACGCCAAGCACACCTTGGGGTGGCAGAAGGCACATGGGACATAATCTGGGATCGCGGTTGTGGTCTTGCATATCCGTGACTCAATGATTGCTGTAACTCGGTACCAAAGTTGGTGTCGATTGTAAGTCGTTTTACTGTCCTGACTCTGGGCCGAGGGTTCGTGGGCTGCTCGGATGCAGTCACTTTTGTTTCTCGCCTCCCCAACCACTTCACCCCTGCCTTATTCATTCCTTCAATTGGGCGTTCCAGATTCACGGTATCACAGGCACGGCTGGAAACTGTAAAGGCCCAGCCTCGTCGTTCCCATTTGTGAGTTTAAGATTTTTATAATGCTTTATTAGTTACTGCCAGTTTGTCTTTGTTTCAGAAGCATTGAAAAGATTCAGCGGAAGAAGAGGACTGCTTAAAATATGTTTAATATGACCACTCTCCCACCCTGCCACTGCCCCTGCCACTGCCCTTTTTTACAGGCATATTTTTTACAGGCATATATATTTTATTGAATTTATTAGACTTTTAATTAGGCAGGATTTATGAAACCAAAAATTGTTGCCAGTTGTCTGTTCTAGGAAGGCATGGACCACGAACTTAATATGGACTAATTGAAGAGGAATTAAGTGTATGCATACTCATGTAGGTATGAGTATGGTAAACTATCTTTTACATTCCTACGTAGGTAGGATATTATCGATGTTATGCTTTTAATTGAAATCTTAGACATTATATTAGGCAGGGTGATTCTAGTTTTAAGTTAGATCTTTAGTCAGGCAGGGCCCATTTGAATCTGATCTAGTATTTAAGAAGGGAGGATTTTTTTTAAACTGTGTTTTGGTTTTTAAGGCAGCAGTGTACACTGCTGTAATAATATTTCGTTGTCTAGTTTTTAAGATCGTAGGACATATTCTTAAGAAAGTTTTATTTCAGGAAATTTAATTCACTTGCAGATTTTCTTCCAGGTTTCCTTCTATAATTCAATTTAGCTTTCGGTCGTGAATTGTCCAAGTACCCCTCTTATTGCCTTATTTGTACTACGATCAGTTAGTGAACGTACTACAAATTGACAATAACAGGAGATTCTTCTTTCTCACAAGCTATATTAGAATTAGTTTTCGCGTAATTGGAGGGTGGAAGGGCCGCGGCTAGGGTGGGTCTCCATGCGCAGTAACCTCCACGTGGTGAGACCTGGGCAATCAATTATTTATCGTATAATTATTAAATGTTTAAGAGACGTTTGATAATTATGTGGAAAATAATTTGAGCGAATTGACTGCGCATTGCACTTTCACATCTCCCAATATTTCCTACATCCTTTAATACTCCTATGTATATTCCTATCACGTTTCTGCCGTCGCATTTTATAGTCTCTTCTTCTAAGAGTTACGTTACTTTCTTTTCTTGGTTTCACATCTAACTTCACCCCTGCTTGATTCATTTCGTTTCTCGTACTCGGTTCAGAGTTCTACCGATGGAAAGGAAGTAACTGTTGGCATGGTTGGGGGCTCAGCGTCAGCGAGTTACGATGTGTGAGGCCGTGATTGTGGTTCTGGACGAGGGATACGCACGCTGTTAGACTACGTCTCTAACGGTTGTTGGCTATTGGTCCCAAATTTGGAATCATGGTTGCGGTTCTTGCATATCTGCAGCTCAATGAGGCTGCGTCTTGGTACCGAGGCTTGTTTCGATGGCAAGGCTGGCAGGAACCTGGACTATCACAGACTCTGGGTTGAGGGCTCGCGGGCTGCACCGTAGCAGTCACTTTCGTTACTTGCTTCCTCATCCACCCCTGCGGGATTCATTTAGTTTCTTGCACCGCGGCTCGGGGGAATAGTCGAGGTAAGGTAGTAGCTGTCGGCATGGTAAGGGTGTCAGTGTCAGCGAGTTACGATGAGTGGGGCCGTGATTGTGGTTCTGGTGACGATACGCACGCTGTTAGACTACGTCTCTAACGGAGGTTGGCTAAAGGTCTAATCTGGAATCTTGGTCACGGTTCTGCATGTCTGCAACTCAATGTATCTGAGGCTTGGTACCGAGTCTTGATTCGATTTCAAGGCTGACAGGAACCCGGGACCGCCAAACCCTGGGCTGGGTGCTCGCGGGCTGCTCCGTAGCAGTCATTTTCGTTGTCTGCTTGATTCATTCCTACATCCTTTAATACTCCTATGTATGATCCTATTTCGTTTCTGCCGTTGCGTTTTATAATCTCTTCTTCTAAGAGTCATCGTTACTTTCTTTACTTGCTTCCCCATCCAATTTCACCCGTGCTTGCTTCATTGAGTTTCTTGTACTCAGCTCGGAGGACCGATGGTAAGGCGCTTTTGGCACCTGCGGCGGTACTTGAGTTGTACTGTCAGCGAGGAGCGGTGTGTGAGGCTGTGATCGTGGTTCTGGACAGGTGACCCGCCTAGTAGGAAATTCCTGCGAGTTAGACCACGCCAAGCACACCTTGGGGTGGCAGAAGGCACATGGGACATAATCTGGGATCGCGGTTGTGGTCTTGCATATCCGTGACTCAATGATTGCTGTAACTCGGTACCAAAGTTGGTGTCGATTGTAAGTCGTTTTACTGTCCTGACTCTGGGCCGAGGGTTCGTGGGCTGCTCGGATGCAGTCACTTTTGTTTCTCGCCTCCCCAACCACTTCACCCCTGCCTTATTCATTCCTTCAATTGGGCGTCCAGCGTCTGGACGTTACTAATCCAATGCACGCGATTGTTCCAGATTCACGGTATCACAGGCACGGCTGGAAACTGTAAAGGCCCAGCCTCGTCGTTCCCATTTGTGAGTTTAAGATTTTTATAATGCTTTATTAGTTACTGCCAGTTTGTCTTTGTTTCAGAAGCATTGAAAAGATTCAGCGGAAGAAGAGGACTGCTTAAAATATGTTTAATATGACCACTCTCCCACCCTGCCACTGCCCCTGCCGCTGCCCTTTTTTACAGGCATATTTTTTACAGGCATATATATTTTATTGAATTTATTAGACTTTTAATTAGGCAGGATTTATGAAACCAAAAATTGTTGCCAGTTGTCTGTTCTAGGAAGGCATGGACCACGAACTCAATATGGACTAATTGAAGAGGAATTAAGTGTATGCATACTCATGTAGGTATGAGTATGGTAAACTATCTTTTACATTCCTACGTAGGTAGGATATTATCGATGTTATGCTTTTAATTGAAATCTTAGACATTATATTAGGCAGGGTGATTCTAGTTTTAAGTTAGATCTTTAGTCAGGCAGGGCCCATTTGAATCTGATCTAGTATTTAAGAAGGGAGGATTTTTTTTAAACTGTGTTTTGGTTTTTAAGGCAGCAGTGTACACTGCTGTAATAATATTTCGTTGTCTAGTTTTTAAGATCGTAGGACATATTCTTAAGAAAGTTTTATTTCAGGAAATTTAATTCACTTGCAGATTTTCTTCCAGGTTTCCTTCTATAATTCAATTTAGCTTTCGGTCGTGAATTGTCCAAGTACCCCTCTTATTGCCTTATTTGTACTACGATCAGTTAGTGAACGTACTACAAATTGACAATAACAGGAGATTCTTCTTTCTCACAAGCTATATTAGAATTAGTTTTCGCGTAATTGGAGGGTGGAAGGGCCGCGGCTAGGGTGGGTCTCCATGCGCAGTAACCTCCACGTGGTGAGACCTGGGCAATCAATTATTTATCGTATAATTATTAAATGTTTAAGAGACGTTTGATAATTATGTGGAAAATAATTTGAGCGAATTGACTGCGCATTGCACTTTCACATCTCCCAATATTTCCTACATCCTTTAATACTCCTATGTATATTCCTATCACGTTTCTGCCGTCGCATTTTATAGTCTCTTCTTCTAAGAGTTACGTTACTTTCTTTTCTTGGTTTCACATCTAACTTCACCCCTGCTTGATTCATTTCGTTTCTCGTACTCGGTTCAGAGTTCTACCGATGGAAAGGAAGTAACTGTTGGCATGGTTGGGGGCTCAGCGTCAGCGAGTTACGATGTGTGAGGCCGTGATTGTGGTTCTGGACGAGGGATACGCACGCTGTTAGACTACGTCTCTAACGGTTGTTGGCTATTGGTCCCAAATTTGGAATCATGGTTGCGGTTCTTGCATATCTGCAGCTCAATGAGGCTGCGTCTTGGTACCGAGGCTTGTTTCGATGGCAAGGCTGGCAGGAACCTGAACTATCACAGACTCTGGGTTGAGGGCTCGCGGGCTGCACCGTAGCAGTCACTTTCGTTACTTGCTTCCTCATCCACCCCTGCGGGATTCATTTAGTTTCTTGCACCGCGGCTCGGGGGAATAGTCGAGGTAAGGTAGTAGCTGTCGGCATGGTAAGGGTGTCAGTGTCAGCGAGTTACGATGAGTGGGGCCGTGATTGTGGTTCTGGTGACGATACGCACGCTGTTAGACTACGTCTCTAACGGAGGTTGGCTAAAGGTCTAATCTGGAATCTTGGTCACGGTTCTGCATGTCTGCAACTCAATGTATCTGAGGCTTGGTACCGAGTCTTGATTCGATTTCAAGGCTGACAGGAACCCGGGACCGCCAAACCCTGGGCTGGGTGCTCGCGGGCTGCTCCGTAGCAGTCATTTTCGTTGTCTGCTTGATTCATTCCTACATCCTTTAATACTCCTATGTATGATCCTATTTCGTTTCTGCCGTTGCGTTTTATAATCTCTTCTTCTAAGAGTCATCGTTACTTTCTTTACTTGCTTCCCCATCCAATTTCACCCGTGCTTGCTTCATTGAGTTTCTTGTACTCAGCTCGGAGGACCGATGGTAAGGCGCTTTTGGCACCTGCGGCGGTACTTGAGTTGCACTGTCAGCGAGGAGCGGTGTGTGAGGCTGTGATCGTGGTTCTGGACAGGTGGCCCGCCTAGTAGGAAATTCCTGCGAGTTAGACCACGCCAAGCACACCTTGGGTGGCAGAAGGCACATGGGACATAATCTGGGATCGCGGTTGTGGTCTTGCATATCCGTGACTCAATGATTGCTGTAACTCGGTACCAAAGTTGGTGTCGATTGTAAGTCGTTTTACTGTCCTGACTCTGGGCCGAGGGTTCGTGGGCTGCTCGGATGCAGTCACTTTTGTTTCTCGCCTCCCCAACCACTTCACCCCTGCCTTATTCATTCCTTCAATTGGGCGTCCAGCGTCTGGACGTTACTAATCCAATGCACGCGATTGTTCCAGATTCACGGTATCACAGGCACGGCTGGAAACTGTAAAGGCCCAGCCTCGTCGTTCCCATTTTTGAGTTTAAGATTTTTATAATGCTTTATTAGTTACTGCCAGTTTGTCTTTGTTTCAGAAGCATTGAAAAGATTCAGCGGAAGAAGAGGACTGCTTAAAATATGTTTAATATGACCACTCTCTCACCCTGCCCTTGCCCCTGCCGTTGCCCTTTTTTACAGGCATATTTTTACAAGCATATATATTTTATTGAATTTATTAGACTTTTAATTAGGCAGGATTTATGAAACCAAAAATTGTTGCCAGTTGTCTGTTCTAGGAAGGCATGGACCACGAACTTAATATGGACTAATTGAAGAGGAATTAAGTGTATGCATACTCATGTAGGTATGAGTATGGTAAACTATCTTTTACATTCCTACGTAGGTAGGATATTATCGATGTTATGCTTTTAATTGAAATCTTAGACATTATATTAGGCAGGGTGATTCTAGTTTTAAGTTAGATCTTTAGTCAGGCAGGGCCCATTTGAATCTGATCTAGTATTTAAGAAGGCAGGATTTTTTTTAAACTGTATTTTGGTTTTTAAGGCAGCAGTGTACACTGCTGTAATAATATTTCGTTGTCTAGTTTTTAAGATCGTAGGACATATTCTTAAGAAAGCTTTATTTCAGGAAATTTAATTCACTTGCAGATTTTCTTCCAGGTTTCCTTCTGTAATTCAATTTAGCTTTCGGTCGTGAATTTTACAAGTACTCCTCTTATTGTCTTACTTGTACTACGATCAATTAGTGAACGTACTACAAATTTACAATAATAGGAGACTCTTCTTTCTCACGAGCTATATTAGAAGTAGTTTTCGCGCAATTGGAGGGTGGAAGGGCCGCGGCTAGGGTGGGTCTCCATGCGCAGTAACCTCCACGTGGTGAGACCTGGGCAATCAATTATTTACTGTATAATTATTGAACGATTCTTTGCACAATCTCACAGAACAGATAAGATACGTTTGATAATTGTATGGAAAATAATTCGAGCGAATAGACTGCGTATTGAACTTAGGATATAAAGAACAGTACTGCCCGCTGAATGTTCGTTTTTTCCCCCAATTAATGTTTCCGGACTCATCCGCACCAATTCTTGGACCCGTTCCGATGCATCGTGGATGGAGCGAATGTCAGAGTCATCTCAACTTGTTATTAAATTGCCCGCAATATATCTTACCAACACAGTTTAAAGCGTGCCAAAAGGGATAAGCTTGTGCTGGTAAGTCACATGAACCGATTGGGTTCACTAAGCAGCTCCGAACCAGCGAACTTTAAATGGGTGTGTTACGCTACGCGTTTAGCAGACCTTAATATCTAGTGATATCGAATCAACGATCGACAATATAACTATAACAATCGACAGCGATAATAAATTAGGAGCGCTATTCGAAACCGGATGAGCATACGCGCGATAAGTAAAGCTGTACATTATTCAACTACCAGCCTTAGGTTCTCGAACAATAGGAAACTCGGAGCATTCGAATCTTAGAACACTTCACTTGGAAGATTCTAAAGGTTATTTATTACGGAGCGTAAAGAATTAGCTAAAGTCTATTGAGACACGTACGACCTCCGGAGGTTGTCAGACCCCACAATATCCTGTTCTGGCCGCCACATGTTCCACCGTTGAACAAAAGGACATCCCAAGAGCCACTTGACTCTTCAGCGCGCTTTCTCCGACCTTCGCGCGTTTTTCCTTAGCTTTCCGCGTTTTCCCCAAATACGCGCGTACCCTGACGCCCTTACCGAGAAGCGTAGCACTGCCACCTCCACGCGCCCAAGGACGAATAGAAACCCAACAAGGCCCAACCCCATTGGACAAGGACGATTTCGAAGGAGGACCAAGGAACCTAGGAAGAGGAAACAGAGCTGTAATGGGAAGAAGAAGAAGCCCTGCACATCAGATAGAATTGAGACCTGAACAGAGCTACTGAGCGAATTACTTGTACAAATAAATACTATCTCTTGGAATAAAACAGTGAATCTTTACAAAAGTCTTTATAAAAGTTAGTGTTCTTTGAATATTCCGCGCCTTTCCACAAGCAGAGCGGTTCAGCGCTCCACGGGCAACCGAACCAACTCCAAATCCCCATATCCCACCAATCGCGGCGCAACAGGTGTTACGTCCCGGCGCGGCTTTACAGAATTTACGCAGGGTTCTTCTTACCACGGCTAGATACGCGATCGCAATCTTACGAGTGTCACTCACCGGTCCTTCAGGTGTCCTCAGCTCCCAGGTGTAGTTCTCTTTTAGGCCTGAAGATCTTGTCGCACCTGAACGGTTGTCGTCTCTGAGGGTTTCCGTGGAGCGGGAAACGGAGTGGTTTCGGAATGAAGATCACTGACTCGACTTGCGTTAATTAAGTCTTTATATTATAAAATAAAATCACAGTTGCTTAACGTTTACTATACAGCTAACTAGATGTAATTAACTACTAAAATATACTTCTAATCTAAACTAGGTATAATTAAACTTAGCGAAACAATATTCTAAATTCGGCGCGTTGGTTTTAAGGCACACGGAGGTGTGTGCAATAGCTAGAGGTGCTATGTGTTGGGTGCGCTCCGTAAGGGAGGATTAAGAGACCACCGGTGTCCTCGCGGTGTTATATAGGGTATGTTGCCCCTGGGTTGCCTATCTGCAGGCGCTGGGTTGATGTCCGATCTTGGTGCGGGGTGGCTCCGTTGCGTTTGGTGGAGGTTTAAGGGGCGATTGCGGTCGGTATTGCAGTTTCCCCCTTAAACGGCTTATTTCTAGTTAAAGCTAACTTAAACCTAAGTCAAACGTCGTACGACGTCACATGGGCATTACTGCTCACTGTAGTTATTTAATTGGACAGAATCTTAAGTCCTTGTTGCAATTAGTTTTGAATTCTCGTTTCTATTTTTGTATCTGTGTGTAGCTGTAAATATTGTGTATTATATATTGCCCTGCATTTTACGTGGACCTTTCTGTTTTCTGAGGCTTTCGTTAGTAACATAAATCATATCAATAAGCCCTCTTTTTTATAATGGAAATACCCATGTATATATCTTTTAATTCATAAATTAATTAATATCTGCAAAGATATATTTGAAACTACGCGGGTCTCTGCCATATCTACAGTGCCTGCTGTGGTAAATTTCCATCTATACAGATCTTCTTGAAACTACTCGCATCGCTGACTTACCTTCAGTGTAGATCTAACAGAGGCTCGAGTAGATGGCCACGGTGGGACGATCGCTCAAGCGGAACCTATGCTGAGGGCTGGAGGGATGCTGAGAGCTCAAGCCACCGACGAGGTATAAGAATAGACAATTCATCCAATGTATTTTTTCGGCCACCATTTTTGGGACCCGGGCACCGACGAGATATAAGAATAGACCGGACATCTTATGGACTTTGGTGGCCCGCCGTGACTGTCATACCGACTCAGAAATCCTACGCTGATTTGAGCGTCCTCTGCTCATGAACAGTGAACAGTTGAAGAACTATTATTTACTGAAGTAGTTTGGGGATAGAACTCCTGCGATTGTGTGAATATATGTGAATGCTTTTGGGGGGGATCATGAAAGCTATTTCTCGGTCAACGTTTCGGTAGAAAAATTGAGCTACGGTGCCTGGTCGCGCGATGCATTTCGGTTCGGCTCGAGTTGAAAAGAAATCACATCGGGGCGATGAATTGCGTGTGTCGGGTACAGCGTACTTTTTTAATATGTATGATCATTCACTTTTTAGTCCATAAATCAATTCTTTCAAACATCCCGAATTTGCTACATTTCAAATACGAAGTTTTAGATATCCCGTTAAACATTAACACATCTATACGTATAATTGACACAAAATATTTAGTAATATAATCAAAATAAAGTAATAATAATTTTTTGGAAAAAATGTAATTAATTGTAGTACATGTTTTGTAATGTATTTTATTTTTATTCTAAATCGTAATATTCTAATACAATGCAATGTACTTTTACAGAATTAAATAGATTTTATTTATTATTAGCAGATAATAGTGAATTTGTAACATTTTGCTTATAAAATACAAATTTGGGGATCTTTCTTCAGTTTCTTATTTTGTTTTTTTTCTAAGTTGCAAATAATCACGATAGTTGACTTCCAACTACATGGACATCAACCTGCGAATAAGTAGCTATGATTATTATTAACATGTAATTATAAATGCCTTACTTTCACTTTAGTTCCATACCAGTACTTATATGTTTATGTGTATACATAAGGACCTAAGTACATATGTATACATACAATATAGTTTTCCATAAAATATTTTTAAATTATTAATAACTACACCCGTCTGTTTCACTAGTTGGCCGAGCGGTCAACAACTGAGCGACTGAACTCAACGACCAAACTCGACGACTACAAAGTTGTTAATATCGCGGGGACCTTCGAACATCATGGATGTCGAATACATTGTTATACTTATGAAGTTACAGTAAAATCTCGATTAGTATTCATAATAGTGGCTACCGTTAGTGTTAATATCTACCCCACCCACTTGGGGTGGGGGATGTAATGCGAACCCAGATCGAATATCGGTGAGAGTCAACACTAATTCAAGCGAGGTGAAAGACTAAAACTGTTCATTTTAGGTCCGTTTTAAATGAAACTTTGACCAAACTGTTTGTTACAACCCCCTGATTAAAATGACACCAAACACGATATCGTTTGAACAATTTTTACTTAGCGTGGTAATAATAATTTTGTTCCCCTTCATTATTGTTTCCGATTGCAACTAGAATGTGTGTACATTAGCTGTTAGCAATAAGGTAATTAGTAGTGAGATTATAAATTTGCAATTATATATTTTCAGTAAAATCTCGATTAGTGCACTTCGCTCGGGACCGAAACAATTATCGTTTGCAGACACATTTATCGCAGGAATTGTCTTATATTAGTAAAAGAGTTACTTCGTTATTGTTATTAGCTGAATATAAATAAGAAATTGCGTCTTTCATTAACGATAAAATTGCTCCAATGAAAAAGATAATTAAATAATCTGTCTAGTAACTATACAATTAACAATTGTAGTATACAATTATCGTAACTATCTTTTTCGTTGTGGCAACCTTATTGTTTGGGTGTTAACAAAATATACATCTCTGAGCTCATTTTTTTTTGGTCATTTATCAGAAAATAATGTAAAGTATAACTTTAAAAATTATTTCATTTATTGATAGTACAATTGAAATAAGAAAACTTGTTATCATGTGTTTCTTTAATTAAAATTATTATAATAATTTTTGTAATTAACATTAAATGTTTCATATCCTTTGTTGCCTTTCATTACGGCAAAAACCAAAAGAATTCTTTAAAATTATTTAATTTTCGCATCGTTTTCTATAATCTGTGGGTAACGTTGCGAGTGACACGGAAATGGTAATGGGATCCCGGATCCCAAAATCGTGGCCGCAAAAATACATTGCATGTCCGGTCTATTCATATATCTCGTCGGTGCTAATATTTTCTTTACTCTTTACATTTGAGTTTGAGCGCAAGCCATAGAGATATCGTAAGTAGTTCCTCATAATGCACGTAGATGGCTCTACGATGACTCGTAATCGAGAAATATTTAAAACCTTCTGATACAAAATGGTATTTCTTGTTACAACAGATTTCTGTTGTCATTAATAATGATATTCAACGCCGTTCCTTTCTTTTTAAATCCTACTTCACGAAGACGAATAAATGGCAAATTGTTAATGTTTTATTCCTGCAAACACTGGATTAACAAAAGTACAATTTCCCAAAACATTTTAAGCAATTTAAGAAATTGTTCATAACGATTGGTTTATCTTTATATATTTCTGTCCTTTCGTACTCATTTTGTTTGCCGCACTTTATACTTTGTAAATCACTTTCCAATACAGAACTTATATGTATTATGTACATGACCAAATTACTGCCGTGTTTATGTTATTATCGTTTGTAACTATATTCATAAGATGCTAGTGATTGTTGTAGAAATCTATTTTATGTGCTCCGAAATTTTATTTAAATTATTTCTTTTAATAGGCATGATTGCAAACTATTCCCTAATTGACATAGGTTATTCAGAACTGAAAGACAACATATCATAATATTGAATTAAATAACTAAGCAAGCGTAGCTTCGGAAATCGATGATCGAATTCAGGTATCATCTTGAAAATTATGATTACCGATTTCTTCACATGGACGTATAAGCATTTACTTTATTTGATAATACATACTAATGCTTTTATAGAATTTTGAGTGTACCAAATTACATAAACTTTTATTACAATGTTATATATAATTATTTATGGTACTACATATAATTGTATACTCAGGGTCAGGTTTAATAAAAGCGAAATACCTGCTGCTGGATGTAGCCTCGTTCACTCCTATTGTTTTCCTTCTCTCCTCTTCTGTCTATGCGCCATTCTTACAGTACCTATTTGTTCGTTCTGCCAGTTGCAATAATGTCGCAAGTACTACAATTAGATAGAGTTTATCGACTTATTTATATTCATAACTTAAAATATATATATTCGATTTAATATTTAAAAAGATTAATATAGATTAGAATCCTAATCTATATTAGAAGTCCATCTAACTAAATTCTTCATCCTTCATATTATTCGTTGTTATATGATTACTGCACAATTAACTAGGGATCTAGGGTGTTAGTCTGCTTCATTATGGTGATTGAGGAGAAAAAAGTGTCCCGCAAACATGATGTAGAAAACCAATGTTTAATGACATTTAAAGGGTAACCGGAAATGGTAATACGTAACTTAAACCGTGCAGTTGGATTTACAAAAGATGTAAATTGGATTGTTTGTGTGCAGTGTTTATGCTCACATTAAAAAAATTACTTCTGGAGGAAAGTTACGTATTCGAGCTTGGGTTTTGCCGAGATGAAATTGAACGTTACTATGTCTCTTACATTTACCTACTTAATTGGACCAGCAAAATTTGTTCAGAGATACCTAGTGTCGTGTCATTTCTTAATTCTAGCTTTCAGTGCAAAATCATATTTTAATTAGACAAATCGATAGGTACATTTATTTTCAATCTACGACATATTGATCGCTATATTCTACATTCTTCTTGCGTCATCTCAGATAATTTAAACGCTTTCTTCAAAAAAATTGACAAGGATACCATTAATTAATACCAATTTAAAATCTCGTAAATCGTTTTCAACTATTTTACGCATGAAGCACAAATTTGATAAATCATTTTTAACAGTATCTGTAGTTGTATCGCTTTCCTTGTCTCGTTGTTGTTCGACTTCTCGCAGCCATATGTTTATAAGACTCGTTTTCTTTCATTCTACCTTTCCAATCGCCTGCTTCGAGGAGACCATCAAATAGGTGAACGTTATTCCGCGTGTTTGAAATAATTGCAATTGAACAATATTAATCATTAACTTAAAATGTCTGTAACGAACCCCTTTGTCTGCCAAATTCTTTTATAGATCTGAGCTAAATTTTGCATAGCTACTCTCTAGAATCCTGTGGAGAAACGTTCACGACAGTTTTCTTTTGATTCTATCCGCCTGACAATTCTTGATAATTGAATAATATATTTCCCACCCACTTAAACATTTCCACGCATGCCAAAAGTCTGATTCTAGATGCAATTATCTTGAACAAGATCGTCCGGTTTAAGCTAGTTATATGCACAATTTATTTTAATACGAGAATGAAGCGAACGAAACTTTACGTAGGGTAGACCGGCGCGCATCGGATCACTTTTTATTTGATGGTAAAAAAACATTAGTTACAATTTAGAAACGCAATATTTTCTTATAAATTCGTAACAAGTACCCATTTAACATGAACATTCATAATAAACAATATAAACAAATTATAAAAATTCCTCTTTTATGGACAAAAAACGAAATAGTGGAAAATATCTCTAGGAAGGCGAACAAGTGTCGTAAAATAAGCTTTGCCTATAAGTTTATAAAGCATAACTTAATAATAATAATGTGAAAGACTCTACGCCGTACATGGGTGGCAAGTATATTGTCCTTGAAAACCACTTATATTAGCACACTTTTCGTGCCACCACTTTTCACAGCTATTGCACTATATCCAATCCTCCGCAGGTGGATGAATTTCTCGTTACAATAAATGCAATGCCACTATCTTTTAAGTATGTGCGAACCATCTTTACCTACATGTATAAGTTATTAACGCATTTAAAGTCATACAGCTAATTAAATAACAAAAAAAAAAGAGTGATCCGATTCACCCCAAATGAAGCGATCCGATTCACCCCATATAATAATAATTTTAAAGTGAATAAAATACGTAAACAAATTATGATATACTAGTGAAAATTATATCAAATATTATTTCTGGACACTATACAAATTAATAATATTAAACTCATTTGGATGTTAAAGCTTACCTTTTATTTTTAAATAAGAAATGGTAAGGTATGTATTTTAGATCTGCGCCAAAATTGTTACGTTCGTTTGCGTAACGCAAACCTGAAATGCGTGTCACCACTAAACGGTATTGTAAAACAATAAAAACACAATTGAAAGAGGTGCATAGAGAGGGCGTGAGGAGTGTATGCACGACCTAAACGATTTTTTCCACAGTAACATAACAAATTTCAACTAAATTCTTATTTCGATCCGATTCGCCTCGGTCTACCCTACATGTCGACGATCCAAGATTCGTCTACCATTTTTGAATCCATCGCACATTCGCGTCTCTTCTCGATGCCCTGAGGACTCTGTTCGAAAGACGAGCCGCAGCTTCGTTTCAGAGTGGTCGGACCGGTTGCTCAGGGGTATGCCCCCGGTTTAGGCCTGCCCATCCGTGGAAATTCTTGTGCTGTTGCACCCGTGCGTACTTAAAAGGGATCAAAAGGTGTTCTAACATCTGTGTCCTCATAGGCGGAGTCAAATGGTAGAATGCCCAATAACCGTGTCCGGCATTTCATCGGATTTACAATCAGACTTGGAATATAAAACGTACGATATAAATCAGAGAAGACAGCCTTATTGCGAGCTTTGGATCAAGCCTAGCTTTAGGAACGTCCAACTGGAATATCATGGCGTGCCCGTTGAAAAGAATATTAATTCGCGTCCCCGTTAGATAATAGGTTTTGGCAACGTTTAGTACTTTGCGCGAGGGCGATTTATTTTTCGTACGCGGATGGCGAATTAGTACGCGCATTTTATTCGAGGAAGGGTAAGCAGGTTTGAAGGGCAGAGATATTGTATGCCGCATACGTAATAAAGGGTGGGAGATAGGCGCTGTTTAATTTAGCGATTATAAGTCCATTGACTTAAGTAACATATCAGGCGAAGGTAGCATCCCAATTAGTCGTACGGTGCGAAATAATTCCGCCGCGTAGAAATATTTCACTAAACGAGACACTCAAATCTTGCCTCTTCCTTTTAACTCCGAGACTTTCGGCCGAAAGCAATCTTGAAATCCTAAATACAAATAGCCAATTCCTCACTAAAATAAAACCGGCAAACCCCGTATCCCAACACCGTTAACACACATTTACGGAGCAAAGCCTATTAACTCAATTTCCAATACCAATATGAGAAACAGATATTTCCAAACGAATCGAAACAGAAAAGTGACACGGCCATCGCGTTCTCCCGTTCCTCATCGATACGCAATCCCTTCATTGTGAACTTTCTATAATACTTTTAAGAGTGTTCGGTTAATATTTTCGTACATGCCGTTCGTGCATACGAAATTCATTTAATGAACGATTACCGACCACCTGAACGCCCAATAAAACGTTGCTCTCCACCTTTTTTTTTTGCTTTGCCCTCCTGCGCCTCGTCGTCGAGCGGTACTTGTTCCGTCTGTCCGCAATTGCAGTCAGTTAAAGGGATGGTACGGGCAAGGCGACAATAATCAACAGGATGCTCAAATGTATTCACGCAAAGGATTATCGGTGAGTCGTTGGTCTCTTTGTCCTGGAAATAAAGTGTACTTAGCTGCTTCGTTTTCAGCTTAATACCTTTAGAGGCGCATAGTAAAACGGTCGGGCGATGTGCCCGGGTTAGGACGCGGCGCGGGTTTCGGGTACAAAACGTTTTTTCACCGACCGATAGTTGAAGCAAAATCGGTCGTAAAATTTCCGAGTTTTACCTGCACGAGCCAGGACACGGGGACGCAAGACCGAAGGCACATCGGGGTCCCGGTGACGGTTGCGAATTACCGTGCAATAAAATTAATATTGTTTAAATGCGGTTTGAAAACGTTTTCCCGCTCACACGGGGAACCCTTGGCAAATGCTCGAAACGTGGCAAGCTAAACCTGAGCCGGAATAACCGGGCTTAATCTCCACCCTTGGGCATGCAGCTTTCACAAATTTCTTTCGTTTCGTGGCCGTTTTACTATTTCCTTTTTTTCCACACTTTGCACTTCACGGCGTTGGGTGGCCGCGGGGGAGAAACATTTGTTAGTGCTTGAGGCGGTGTAAACGGGGGATTGATTGTCGAATTCTATTGATAGCTTGGAAGTGGTCCATATTCAAACACCTGTATGCATAGCGTATATGCTGTTTCATTTTTTCCCATTTTTATTGTACGATTTCATTGCCGTTGTTGGCTGTTGGACCGATTTCAATTGCCCGAGTTTGCATTGGATAATGGCGAAGAAATGAAGTTAGACAAATGAAAAGTTTGCATACCCGTCTCGATAATCGGGGTCATAAATTGTCTTCAGATATATAGTATAATCGATTTACTTGCCCGTCAATAGTTTGTAACGCTTCGCGTTTGTGCTAAACAAATGGCACTTTAAGACAAATATCCCTGGGGGATGAGAACCTGAGTTTTCAGGCATTTATGGTTTGATTGTTTCATCCTCACGGTTCTGTCAAAACTAAGCTTTTGTAGTAGGTGCATTGTGCTTATTTACAATAGCCACTCGAGAAAGCGTTCAATGCATTTGCTTTTGCACTCGTAAATGTCATTGCAGAAATATGACATACGCGTTTATGCATAGTACCAAATGCAAATATTCTCATTTTTTGATAAGGATTTAAAATAATCGAATTGCACATAGTAAGTAGAATCTAGATTCCGGATTCTAAAATAATAAGTTCCTAGCATACATCCTATTTATATTCCTTTATGGATCAAACTGGTTTCGCATTGCAGCGGAATTACACCGCACAATGTATTTTATATATTTACAGGGCAATTAAATGAAGTTGCCTATAGTAGCAAATAATAAAAAAATGTTAAAAGTACACCTCGCACCTCCATAATCTGTCAATTCTGAATTTGTCTGTTTATTCCCCGATAAGCTGCAAATGCAATTATACTATGCATTCTATCGTCGTAATAATTGAACTATCGAGTTTCATCTTTATTGCATTGAGTACTTACACCTATCGTCAGAATAATGTAATCGAGCCTACTACTTTTGTTTCATGGGCGACAAGAAATTTGCACTCGACGATTTTTCAAATTCGATTCTCTCGGAAACGGTGCCCTATACGAAATAATTGTATTGCATATATTTTTCTCTTATTATCTTATCCAAGAAATCACCCAGTTCTCGATGCAACACGATTTTCGAGGAATCCTGTATTTTATAATACTGTGCTTTGGTTAAACAAACATAGTAGACGTCCAAGCGCCGTATTGGCTGGATTACAGTTAATTCATGGGCTCCATGAAGACGAAGGGCTTTTAGGTACTAATTTTATGTAAAGTTACGAGACGTTGCGGTGCCCTGATGTGCTATCACCTTCCCCATAGGTGCCATAATCAAGAGGTTGCGTTTCACTGCCGCCACGCTGCAGTATAACTAAATGTTCTGCAAGGAATTCTGAATAACCAACACATTCGGAGATACGAACACATTTCCCGACTCGAGCAACAAAAATCTCATGCATAATCTTAGAAATGTGGTCCTAGATAACTTGTATAAGCTTATCATGCTTATAAAATGATACAGTTATTCTTTTTTCTGTATGCATTTCTAAATCGATATATAAAGCTTCACAGCGTTTATGAATTATTTGCTAATATATTTATATATTTGTTCAATCTGGTGAAATTGTACGGTGAAAATGATTAAATTGAAAGAATATGATGAAAGTTAAATGCGTCTAAGTAACAGTCTTGGGGTTTCACTTTTTTCTTTTTAATGAAGCAATATAATTTAGGCATAAATCATTTGCACGAATCGTTCTACGAGAGCTATAGGTCTAATATACCTGTAGACATCGAAAATTGGTATTTGACGCAATATACGATTTCATTATGAAAATTGAAAATTCCCAAATATTAGCCGGTGTATGCTTGATGCACTTGTCCCCAATCAGAATGTTTAACAGGTCCCCGCGTAGCGCATAAATATTAATTAAAATGCTTTGAAAAATAATGATCGTCCAGTGAATCTGTTCAATTCCTAATTAATTGTATTACCAATTTGTTCACATACGTAAACATTCGTTTCGTATGAAAATGATCCATATGATCCAACACACTGCAAGGAATTTCGTATATTCCACAATTCCGGATAATCAGATTTTAAATGCAAGTCACATAGAAGAATATCTCTGTTAATTTCACTTAAGTCCCCTACAATTAAGCTCAACCCCCCAAAAGCTTATTAAACTTAACTATTCATATTTACCGCGGCGATTTATAATCTCAATAAATTGGGCGCGAAATCTCGAAGTCTGCCTGATTTATTATTCGATTTATCACGTTTTTCGATTACGACGACATGTTCCATATTTATGCATGAAAGGGTATCAGAATAGGACACAACGCGATACAATTAGATAATACTGTAATCGTTATAAATCATCCATGGTTCCAGATGGATTTATTACTATAAGTAAAGAATAAAGTACTTTACAATTTGATTTGACTGTGAACTGTATCGAGGGATAACATCAACAAACCCCGTATAAATAAAGTGCATCGGGTAAAGAGTAAGACACGCACGTACATTCGCACGCACGCACGCACGTACGCGAGTATGCCTTCATCAGCGACGTGTTTATGGCGTCATAAAAAAATAAAAATAGAAAACATTTTTACGGTGCCGATCATTAAAGTCGACTCGACGAAGAAACGAAGATGTTCGTCAATTAATGTCTTACGGGTTCACGCAACTATGATCCTCGAATATGCTCGCTGGCACGCAAAAAGAAGGAATCGAAGAAAAAGAAGGAAGGAAAAAGAAAATAGTGGGGCCAAGGACAATTTCATCTGTATTATCTCAATGTAACCGGGACCAATGGATCAAGAATCGACCAACGGACACGCGGGAGGAAGTGAATAACAATTTTCCAATGAATCGAGTGAAATGAGATTATAATTCAATTATAAGTTTGTGATAACTTATAATCGAATTGTTTGTAACTTTTCTGGCCTTCTCATATATTAGAGACGGTGATTCTTCGGGTAGGTATTTCATTTCTCTCGCAATGTTTGCTCGATTAAAGCAATTGCTCACTGTTTGGTAGCCACGATTAACCGACGTTTCGTCCACCGTCGAAATGCACAGAGAAGGAGACTAATATTTTCCCCGTGGAATACAGGGCCCGGAAGAAACGAAAGGAAGTGACGGAAATCTTATGGAGGAAATGATTCTTCTACCAGACAGATCTCGTTCAAACGAAACGTCGAGGAATGCGCAACAACAAGGGCTTCCAAAACAGAATACCTGTAAACAAATTTATTAACGAACAGACTCAATATAATCAAATTATGCAGACATTACCAGCTATTTTAATGTTTCCACTACTTTCCTTCACTTTTCGCCCGATTTACCATATTTCTTGCATGAAATTTTCGTCTCCAATGAAATGGATGTGCCAAGTCACCGGCGTCGCATATTCGCCGGGGCGCAAATAACGTCGTTGCCCAATTGTATTCCCGATGATGAAACCATTGACGCAAATGTCAGCGTCTGAAAAATTTGTCTAGGCACGCGTAATACCGAATAAAGTTATGTACCTTCTGCTCTGACGCTTAGAACCGTATCAGTTTATCTCTTATCTCGGTTCACGTTGTGTATTTTAGCCGGTTTTCTCCATCTTTTTTCGCCGCGGATACTTTCTGAACGGGTTATTCTCCATCGTCTCGGAATACAGGTTCGAAGGTTCCTAAACGGAAATATGATTGAGACGAGTGTACGGTAAATCAACCAGTTTATTATTTGCAAGTATTTAGATGCCAATTTTACAGGCGTCAATAAATATCAGATTTCCGCCACTTTGAACCCTTTCTCATATTTCGAGACACGGTGGTCGTCCTCATAAAATAGTATGAACTGTCTAGCAAACGAGTTAAGCATTCTTCTTGTATGCTACTCGTAATCCACGAATGGGTTTACGACAGCGTTCACTTCAAAGTTAATTATTCTTATTGTATGTAATTGTAATTAATAGCGCGATGTAGCTTAATTGAATTACAAATTTCTTTATTTTCACTTGGTAGAATATATCTCCTTACAGTGATGTATCTTGGAGTACAATAATATTTTTCAACTAGAATATTCATCTATTGCGCATATCTACATAAATTTCGTATGAAATCAATTTGTGGGAAAGCGGGAAGGTTAGAAGTTGCTGCAGGTGTAAATAGAAATTTTGCATCTGTCAAATATTTGTTCGAAACGAAAGCAATGCGGGAAAACCATGTTTACCGAACTACCGATAGCAGCCTGCGTTTGAGGAACATCACTGTACCCAGACATTACCTGAGTTGCCTTTTTTATTGTCGGAAAACCGTATCTACCATTGTGCACCATTCTTTTCTATTATTTCTTTACAAAACTTTTGCACTTGTTCAGTCTTTATGGAAGCTATTTCCATTACAATAGAATATGGTGCTGCAACAGTTCTGTTACCGATTCTACTGGCATTAATGACATATAAACCAGCAGTTTAGCCTTAATGATACCGCGGACGTGATTTAAATCGCATAATGTTAAGAACGAACAATTAACAACTAATGCGACGTCGGAGGAACATTCCAAAGAAGAATGATTTTGTATACGCGTACAGTGATGTAATTAATTCCGCTGTGCTAATGGCATAGAGGCATCCTCGTCGTTTTGTGTAGGTCATAAATATCTATAAAATAGGTCTGGCAAAGGAAGAAAAAAAAAGTGCACTACTGTGAAAACAGAAAAATGCGAAACCCACAATGGTAAAACAATGTCCTAGAAGTTGCAACGGTACTGAGGATTAAGCCGGAGAGTTTCCGGTTTTCTTGGCGTCACGGACTTTATTTTATATCACCTTTTCCCTCTTATTATGGTCATCCCCTCAAACATAAACAACTGTAGACACCTTAAAATTCCGCGTCGTAGGAAGTGGAAAGAAGAATGGACGAAACTGAAAGATTTACAATATCAAAATATAATGCAGCATAAAGAAGCCAAGTACTGTATATCCTCTGTCTATAGAAACAGAATGGATTAATTGAATAATATAAATAATTAGGGGATACTGTGACATTTATGGAAAAGAACAACTCCATTTTTGTCGAAGGAAACTGCTGGATATTGTTATGGATTATCTCGCGTATTTCGTAAACTCGTGTCTCGCAATAAAATACTATACAATTTATTATCAGCTATTCCATATATTGGATTAATATTAGTTGAATGAATTTGAGGAGGATTTTCAATTAATATATGCGTACACAATTTTCCCATTCATATTTATTAAATTTTCGTCTCTTAAATTTTCGTAATTTGTTGTTTTATTAAAATAATAACGTACATTGTATGATTGTCGTCTACAGACGACGATCGTGCATGCCAAAGGCGTTAAAACGCCAATGCGTCCAAGAATATTTCTAACAATAATGAAAAGGAAGAGACAAAATCGCATACGAGAAGCGGGAACAATCGATCAATCGTCACTCTACAGAGCGAATTGTTTTACGTGAAAATCGAAGCGAAAGATGTTCCTCGTGGATGTACATCTGTACAAGGTTGGACAGGGACGACGGAAACGAACCGAGGATTATGTAGAAAATTCTGTTCGCATCCGTAGGGAAAGGGCAGCCCCTTGCAGGTCTTTATGATCGTTTTAATTGGGGGCAATTTCACTACAGTTAGGTTTGAAATTTTTAAAGAGGTAACTACAATGTGGAGCAATCATCGGGTCCCACCCTGGCTAAAGGACAATACCAAACAATGGAAGCAATGGACAAACGTGGCCGTAACGCAGTCCTGTTCTGTACTTATTTCGTCCCATTTTTAATTAAAACGGTAACGTTTTATTAGGGCCCCACCCGGGCCCCCCATCTGTGCAAGTTTATTACCTGGAATTCGGTCGGCCCCGTTTTCGGGAACCAAGATTCCTCTTGCCTTTGCCGGCGAAATTAGTACAATGCATGCAATTTAATAGTTCTATTACTTAATGACGGAAAAATTTCGAAAGCCGCACAGCCAACGTTTCCAAATGTATGTTCAACGTATCCGCTCACAATTATCGTCATGGGAAAGTTTTGATAATTGTACGAAATGATGATGGATAGTTACGAATTACGTTTTTCCCCATCGAAATTCAATGAAAACACGATGCAGCGTATCGGACCTTTTTGCAACACCTTGATGTTCGTCGCAGCTTTTTAATGTCAACAGATATGACGTTGGCAGACAACGGTTCAAGTGACTGTTGAGAAGATAAGGCCGTGCTCGGTGTATTAAGGGATCCTCTTGTCGACAGTTTGCCATTGTTGCGATACCGCAGCATTTTCGCATCTCGAAAGTCGTAAACTAACCGAGTAATTACGGCGTTTACCGCAGCTGCTGTGGACCCGTGTACCAAGCAGCAGGGTCTAAGGAAACTGAAGGGCTCCTTACAAGAAATGCCGTGATGACACTTTCGCAAAGTGTCCACGACAACAAACACCTTTTGTCACGTTATTACGCCATCGATCATTCGGGGACAGGGAACTTGCGTGGCGTTGCGCAAATTACCAGAAGCATGAAATAGACGATTATTACTTTCTGGGGGAAGGCAGAGTTTTTTTTTCGTGTTGCCTTCAAGTACGCTTGGTTGTCACTGTGCCGCACATTATGTGTAGGTATATTGATTATACATATTGCACCTTATATTAATTAAATCGATGGGGATTGAATTTTTGTTTATACAGGAACACCGGTTAATGATTTTTATTCAAGTTAAAAAGATAGGAACTAAATTGGAACTCCAATTAGCGAGAAATTGTGTTTATTATAAAAATATTAACTGTTAAGCATACTTGTTTATTTACCAATTTAACTTCCATATATAGGCTTTCCATTAAGTTAATAAAAAGTAACAGTCAGTTTTACATCTACGCACACCAAACAGATAAAGGATGATTGCGACAAGTTCCACTGTATTAATCTCAGCTCCTAGAAAAACCGCATTAGGTACTTTCGGGATTACCCAATAAAGGGAACATCGCTACAATGATGTACAGATACAGGCAACTGTCTATACAATTCTCCTTACATCCGAATCCCGCGACTCTACTAAAGACTAAGCGAAAGCTTAAAAATTTACAGTCATTGAAACACTTCCGCCTGGCATTAAAGTCACCTAAAACGTAATGGTAAAAAAACGCTACCTCGTGCCATCTACGTGTTAACACCGTGCTTATCGTAAGATTTTCCCCAAAATTGCAACGCTCCGTTCCCCTTTAAACAAATGTTCCCCAACAATTCCTATAAACAAGCCTACCGAAAGATATTGCGTGCCGCTTATTGCTCTCTGCTTATTGCGGTCGCAAATATTTTTAGCGAAAGCCACGGGGAACGGGAAAGACCGGAAAATCCAAATGTACCGCAGCGTGAAAATGGGTTGGGGGGGCGAACGGAATCGAAAAGAAAAGGGGGACAAGGGAACAGGTATCCATAGGCGGAGCATTGCCGAGCGGCGAACGGAAGGGGCCCGAGGGACCGCAAGAGTTGGCTGCGACCGGGTCAATATTGTGACACACATCGCCGTCGGTGGGCCCGAGGCGGCTGCCATTATACTAAGAGATTACCTTTGGCTTCTACCTAATGTAATATAATCAACCTTGCAACGGGTCAGTGCCATAGAAACGGTGCGAATCGTTGCGACGATCTATTTGCATTGTCTAATCGTGCCTGCCATTGGATTTGCGCTTATCGATTTCCACATGGGCACTTGCCACTTTGACCTTCGTCCACGCTGTTGCAAGAATCAACGAGTAATTGCCGTTTCGCGATTTCGGTACCACTTTGATCGTGTACTTATCTGAAACGCTTGGTGGATCAGCGTCGATGTTCCTATTTCTTCTATTTTAGATAGGAAAGCTTCTGGGATCTGGAAATGGCGTTTCATATGGAGAAAGGAATGTAGTATAGATTGACGTGCATAGATTAATGATTAATGAGTTTCTTTTTTTGAAGGTGGAAACTTGTTTGGCTCTGTTAATTGTTATCGTTAGAGTTTGTTGTAATGCGGATGTATAATACGTTGGATACATTTTAATAAGCGGTTGTATTGTATTTGGATCAGCTGACTAACTATTCGCTGAATGATAGTCAATGTTATACGAGCGAATATACGCACTTGGCCGCACGTACTCTATATAAACATCTGATTGTCGTATTTGAAAATATTGGAATTGCGAAGAATGTGACACCTGAAACGGTATATCTTGATTTCGAGTTCGATTTTTCGATCGGAACCATATATTACTTTTATTACACTCTACTTATCTTGCCTCTCGGAGCGTGGTAAATACAGCACGTACACGAAGCAAGCAGTTAATCAATTATTGATTAATAATACTAATGTAATTTCTCAGAATTGGGTAAACACAAGTGAATGTTTTAATCGGTATAATTCTGCATATCAATTCAACCGTATGTAAATTCTAAGCGGAATATAAAGGTTAAGCCTGTTATTCAACACTACAATTCATGGAAGTATTTAGCAAATAATTGTGTAATTTCGACGTTAAATATCGAGGACGTAATAATCCTGGAATATGCGAAAAGACAGGTTGATTCAAATAATCGTAAGCTAGACTCAAGATCAAACAGACCACGAACATGAATTGTAGATATAACAATAATAAATGTAATTAGCTACCTACTAATCTGTAAGATAAACGTTGAAATGAAAATTAACATTCATTTATTTAATTGCAAGGGTTTAAAAGAGGGTTTCCCTTCAACCAGAACAAATTTTACTCGACTACGGAGTTTAACATTTGCAATAATAACAAGAAATATTCCCGTAAATGTAGGCACGCAATAATTTCTTCTTGCTTGATAGTAATCGGCACAAGTATACAATCCGAGTACATGCTTACAGGGAATAGTGCGTACTGGTTCAATGACTTCAATCACTTATACTTACTTAAATCACAACACCAAGCAGATACGATCTACCCTCATAAATTTGAGCAGTGGTGAAAATTTAATCGAATGGCTTAGATTAATTCAACGGGGAACACAGAGCGAGAAACGTAAAAAGAGAAACGCGTTACAAGTCTACTCGAAAGAATTATAGAGGACTGATAAGCAACGGATATATCTCGATTGTCTTGCTGAAAATAGTTGACGCGATTGCCCGTTCTAAATTTGCAAATCAGTTCGCGCGAACGTTCAATTCGCAATTTACACTTACGCAAACATAATAAACGATAGTCATCGATCATAATTACACCGAGATGCTGCGAATTCAAGTTTTTGGTTTTAAATCATTTCCGCGTCGGTCTGATTTATGAACTCGACTGCTGCACTTTATAATTGTTATGTATTCTTAATTGTGTGTGATTTTGTTACAACGGTGCAATAAAATATTACTGCAATCTGTTATCCTGGTGCAATGAACGCGGCGAACTTGTATCGGTAATTCGTGATTCGCTTTCGCACGCTTATCTCGTGCATGAAAAGTATTTATGCGAAATCGATATATACAGGCGAGTACTATAATAATTACATGCAAATATTCATTTGGAATATTCCCAGTAAGTACTAGCTATGAGTGATTATTGAAATTATAGTATAGACTGTAGATAATGTGTATTACACAAATATATTACATATTTTCTGTATACCTAAATGAAACTTGCAATTTATCTAGCTTACACTTAAATAAATTATTAGCATCAACAGCTGACCAAGCTTTCAAAGTTAGACATTTGGAATGAAAATGATCGAGGCGCGTGCCTACGTTCGCCCAAAACCAACCAAAAATAAAGTAAATATAGTTTGCTGGAAAACTTCTGCAGCAGTTCCGAGATAATTTGTTTCCCTTCTCGAACCCAACAGCTCGAATCCTACATTAAAAACAAGAAAAGAGTCGACGATCTCGCCTCGGCTTTTAGCTCGGACTGTCCAAGTCTACTTCGATTAATGTCTCGTCTAAAGTGTCTAAAAAGAAAGAAATTGTATTTTTCACATTTCTTGCCGCTCCTAACCGCGGTCAGAACGAAAACCGCGATGCAAAATCTAAAAAAAACTCTCAAGCCTCGCTCGCGTCCGATGGCGAAAATTCACCCAGGCGTCGGACGTTTGCATGGCACATTTTCCCAGCGAGGGGAAGCCCCGTCGAAACGCGACGAGCGTGAAAAATGTTGTCTATTTCGCGTGTTTTGCACATGAATCGCGTTCACGGGGGCGTGAGTGCTGCCTTCCGAGCGTTTCTTTTTATCGTCCAGCGGTATCTTTGGCCGTCTGAACGTCAGTCAGACGCCATTACGGTCGACGAGCCGCGAGCCCCGCGCTCATTGGTCGGCCGTGGCGAGCGGTGGGGGCAGAGAGCGGGCAGTAGGCGTATTCAACCTCTTAGCGCTGTCGCACCCTTGGGTAATCAAAGGCGAACAAGCAGTCGTCAGTGCAACGTCGTCCGCATCCGAGACACGTCGTATATACCATTATCGTCCATCCGGCAGCCGTTTTCGCGTGAATCCGTCGAGAAAGTGTGTTTGCTCCCCGTGATCGTTCGTCGCGCTCGTAGGTCTCGCCCGTCGTCAATCGTTCGTCGATCGTCGTACGGTCCGATCGCTCGCAGTGACTCGTCCGCCTGGTGCTCGGTGTAAAGTGGCAAGACACTTCCCCGGGAGAGATCAATTTCGCGCCCGTATTCCACGCAGACTCCTCGTGCCTCCACGATGACGGAAGGTTCGTTGGTCTGGTGAAATCGGCCGTGTCGTCGCGGACACATCCTCACCGTATAATCGTCTATGCATCCTGCTGTTGGGTAGGGAACAGCACGGTGTTTCCGATACCCGGGTCGATCAGGGCACTCGGTTACTGCGCACCAATCGACGACAGTGACGTGCAAGCGTGATAAATGTACGAGAAGATGACGGATATCAGCAGCATCGGCATGGTGTCCTACTACAACTCGTTGGCCATGTACCGGCAGCAACAGCAGCCGACCGGCCAGCATCAGTTGGCCCAGCAGATTCAGCAACAAGCACAGACGCAACAGGCGCAGCAACATTCGACAGCCGCGTCCGCCGACGGTGGGCAGCAGTATTGGTACGGGTATCCGCATGGCCATTCCCATGCGGCGCACCATCAGGCGAACGGTCCACAGCAGTACCTGGACCACGCGGACGTCATATCCGCCTGGCAGCATCCGCACGCGCATCCCTATTCGCATCTCCAGTACCAGCATCCGCAGGCGTACCAGCAGCAGCCGGGAATCACCGGGGCGACCGATTGGAGCGGAGACGAAACGAATCCCGCGGTTGTATCTGGACAGCCCAGCCCGCCGATCACCGTCAGCGGTAGCGAGATCAGCAACCCCGGAACACCGTCCACACCGCCGTCCAACAACAACAACAACTCGATTACTCCCAACAACAACACCCCGGTTAACAATAGCAATAACAGTAATAATAATAGCAGCAGCAATAACACGACGCCCATGAGACCGGCGCAGATAAGGAGCCCGTATGAGTGGATGAAGAAGACGTCGTACCAGAGTCAGCCGAATCCAGGTTCGTAAGATTTTCCATTGCTACGGTAGACGTTGTTGTCAGTCGAATTGGGGAAGGTTCACGGGGATATTTTCGACGTTTTGATCGATAGACACGAGGGCGATGATAAATTCAACTTTCTTGCTAGTTATTTGCTGAATATTGAATTGGGGTCTAAATAAATAATTGTATATAGCAGGACGGTTTATCCTAGCTCTCTTCGCATTGCCAAAGTCAATGTGCACGGGAAAATTGGATTATTAACAGTCAGACTTTCGACGCTTGCCTTTACATTGTAGCCGTAGAATGTTTCGAGGTAACATAGATTCGACTTGGTTGTTCTTTCATTACTGTCTTCGGAACGTTGTTCCCCGCTTCTTCGAGCCGTTGCTGCCGTCTCAAATGATATTCACTGCGAAACGCTTCGCGTAGAAACGTCGATTAGAATCGATTAGAATCGATTAGAATCGAAATTCTAATGCCACTAGATACCGAGAGGCTGCGAGTTAAATCATTCGTGTTCTACGAGTTCGATATTCAAATCGATCCTTGTTTATGGTAGAAATTAGATTTGACCTACACGATCGGGTCGTGGATTCGATGGCTACACAAATATTTTGCCACCAAATCATCCGATTTCGTCCGAATAATCTACAATGGCACCTATCCGCGAAAAGAAAGAGAGATAACGCGGCCCTCTGAAATCGTTCGTTCAAATCTTACCACCGCACCGAATGTATACAGTTCAACAGTATCGATGCTCGCACGACGGCAGCATGTTGTTGCCGTCGATAATGCTTGAAAATGAAAAAATTCCTCGCCGAAACGGAATTTGAACGTCGACGCGGACGACAGGGTTGAAAATGTTCTCGCAGGCAAAGCTTCTAATTCGTCGCACGGTCGATCCCCATTTAGCGCGATCATTTCGGTTTTGCCGTTCGCGATTCGGCGGCAAATTGCGTTTCACAGCGGTCTAATTACCGGCATCTAATTAATCGGCGAGACGTGCGATGGTTGAGAAGAATTCGAACGCTTCCTCGTTCAAAGGTGGAGCGTTAATCGTACGTCGAAACGTCTTCCGATCGTTGATACATCTGAATCTCTTATTCTCGTTCATGTCTCCCTGAGAGCTTCATTCATTAGAAACGGTTGAACTATTCCTGGCTTACTTGAACGATATTTGGGTAATTAGTATACAGCTTGGTACCTATATATCGAATCGGATTTTCGAGCTCGTACGACAATACGGTAGTCTAGGACGTTGAATTTGTATATCAACATACGACACATTTGCCTACAACCTGAGATATATCATTCGGAAAGGAATAAGCACACCGGTTCAAGCTGTGTGTACAATGGAACGGGTGGAATTATTATTGCGTCGAATTTGAGGAGTCTTCTAATTTAGAGGAATTGTTGAATATCGCTGTTGAAACGGTTTTCAGATTTTATTTTAGCTTAAGGGATCTAGATCATTAGGGATAACCGTCGCGGGTAGTTTCCAATAGATAGGGGGTGAAATTATTTAGGAACCATTGTTATAGTTTCCACAATTACAAACAGTTGACGATGTATCGTAATTGTATTTGGAAATGAATAGACATTTCTTCATTGAGATTGACGATGAAAAAAATCTAACGCCATGTTTACAAAGTCTGTACACCACCATTATTTCATATCGTGAGGGTAATTTCTAATGTCACATAGACGTGCCATATTTACGAAAGTTATCAACACGTTCATCCGATTGATAATTATTCATTACTAAATAATTCATCTTACACTATGTGCGACGGTATATTGCCTATAATGTAACAGAAATCATCAATTTCTTCGCGACTTAATGATCAATCATCATATTACCTACGCGTAATCGAGACAAAGTCGTTGGCTTAAATATTCTAGCGCCACTGCTATTAATTATTGTACTAGTAACTAGTAAAATATAATTTCACAATGCAGGGGAAATCGTGTAGTTTGCTTAGAGGTGTGGTAGAGGAAAAAGATTTTCGAGAATCAACCGGGGAGGACTTCTCGTACAGCATGCTCGGTTACAAACACGTCTCTACGGTCTAGATATGGCGAACAATGTAAACACGGTAACAGACGAGCAAACATCTAATTGCTCTCAAATATTTGTGAGATAATCTTCGTCCTCTTGCTGTCGCCACGGTTTTCAACCGGACCATCGTAACCGAGAACGCTACTCCTTCGTGTAACGAGAAAACATTCGCATCATTCACAAACTTATTCGTTAACGGATACAATTGTTTCAATTGTGTGAATTTCCATTAGCGACTGTGTATATAGTCATCGATGGTATGCAGCTATTCCGTTTCGTATGGGCTGAAATTATTTGGGCAAAGTTTCGGTTCGCGTGCTAATTCTTCGTGTACAGTTTATCGTTTGAGTTTCGTGTTACGCGTACTTACTTAGGTATGTACACGTACAACGGATGAGATTTATGGCCGAGGAAGTAGTTTGAATTTCTGAAAGAAACGAGGCGGCGGATAGCATAGGCGATGAAAATCTTGTCAGATTGTTTAAATATAAATACGCTGAAGAAATGCGTAGATTAAAGGAAAATATGGACGCGTAGGAAGTAGATAATTTCGCAATGATAGGGGTGCAAGCTCAGGAGACAATTGTTGTTCGATGTAACATGTAGAATGTAGAGGGTTGCTTCAAATCGAAAGGAAAAGATATTTAATTAAGCCGCAATGTATTTTTTTTACTGTTGCAGCGTGCAACATAACTTCTAACTGCAATGCAAGTGCAGGTTCAACGATTCACGAGCTCTGCACCATCGACGCCCTTGGTACGATCACAATAATTATCGTCCGACAATTACACTTTATCGTTATTTTTATCGTTGACGATTTACATATACGATCCAAGGCAATTCGATGGACTTGCATGTCTTCGTTGTTTAACCATGATCGTTCAAGCATGCCTTGCCGTACGTCCCGCTGCAATTTAATCGCTTTGCATTACATTCGATGTTGAGCATGATCGTTTCCCCCCGAATTACACTCGATAAATGGCATATTCTTCCTGGCGTTTCTGCATGATAAATGTTCGACTCCTATTCGAGTTATCTGTTTTACTTTATTGTGTCGTAAAATTGTTTTCCAACCACCGTACGATGTCTGTAGCTGTGTGTCACAATGGTGATTGTTAAATGTGCTCCTTTTAAATCAAATGGGCAGCAACAAATATTGCTGTCCACCGATTTATACAAATAAGGAACTCTTCGAGGAATTTTTAGATTCTCCGCTCGCAAGTCAACCCCTTCAGGAGGTTATTACTTTCCATCTATTCAATCATGGAAAGCATTCAAAATATCTGATTTTAATACTATTCCATCGGCTTCTTCGATGCCGCGTTATGCAACCGTCAAGTTTCTTTCATCTTCCTCGACGCGTCTACGGTGGCACGAGAAACTTTCTTACGTCTAACTGCACAGAGAATTGTCGGTGGTAACGTGTTATAGAATCGTCGCCGAACTGTGAAAGCGACGAGTATTGAACCTCTTCTACTAGTTTCAGACCGTTTCCTCCATACCTCGCTAAGTTTCACCCCGTCTTTCTCTTTCTTCTACTGTTCCACGACCGCACGACCCTTCAATACCTTCTAGAGGCTATTATCTGAATTTTATGGTTATATTGCAGGCAGCCGCTGCCTCGTATAACGACAGCTCTCGCATGATTCATAATTCGTATTACAATTTCGTGGCGTGGATCGAGTATTCGCATGTTCCCCGTAGGTATGCGATTTCTGCTCGTCATTAATAGCCTGTGTGTCCCTCGGAACGACCGCGTTTGCTCGACTCCACGGTATGGCGGCACACGGTTTCTCCGGATTTTATAGCCAGGCGCCATTTTGGTCGCACCGCAAGAAGCTAGTCGTCGTCGGAAGCAGAAACGCTTCCAGTTTCGTTTCCACGGCCTGAAATACCTCGCTGAAACAATTCGAACGGTTGGAATGATTGTTCGTGAAATGATCGCGTTCCATTGGAAATGATTTCTTATCAGAAATAATGCGTAATGTTCTTTTTGAGCCTCTGTAGACACGATTGTTATTAGGAGGCACGCTATTTTCCTCGTGTCGGAATATTATGGGACCAATACTCCAAAATGCCTCGATTACTTTTCGAAATAGACTCTATTCTTATTCGACTCCGATCCTTTCGCTCTGATAACCATTCGTGTTCTAATCACATTTTGTTCATCCTCTCGCTCGCCGTCTCTCGCGTTCCCTGTCTCTCTCGCACTCATTCTTCCACGCTCTCTGTCTCCATCATTCCATCTATCGTGTTTCCTGATTCGCGCTTTTCAAACACACACCTAATTACACGCATCGGCTTCGCGGCTGGCGCGTAGTTTAATCCCACACTCGATAGTTTTCGCCGGTGATACACTTTGCGCAGTTATTTAGCACGATTATTGAGATAAGCGGAAGTTAATTTTAAATATGATACACCCATTCGTCAACAGCTTCCCGTCGATCTTTGCGCTTTCGAGCGCTCCAACTTTCAGACAATCTATAGTTGCGCGTTATTAACTGTTCAAGCAGCATCGACAACATAATTCTTCTTCCCTGTATTATTCATTCGGCAGAAAGCTGCTTTTATAGCTGGGAATTTCATGAACATTCAGTCCAGTGGCGTACGCGCGGCACATTTCTTCCGTGTAGCAACGATGGCGCGCATCAATGACGGGCCAGCCGGTGTTCATTCAGTACTGTTGCAATTATGTCGTAAAGCTGCTTCGAACGGTTTGTTTTGCCAACAATAAAGTTAATTAAACTGGCCGTCTGCTGGGGGCCCAGGTGGGGGCGTCTTGGTTTCCCACCGTGCGCCTTAGGTCTCCTCGACGGTGCAAGACCTCGTTCTCTGGTGAACGGTATCGGGCGTCTCGTTTCCTCGTTCATCCCGACCCTTTCTCTGCGCTACATTCTTTTGGTTTTGCCCAGAATCAAAAGGATCGGCCATTAAGTCGTTGTGTCGCACGGCAATATAATAATAAGCTGAAGGGCGACCCGGGGCTTCTCCGGTTCGCTGTCGTTCGGTGTCCGCACACAATGAAAGCATGTCGGCTGGATTTGAAGGTATGCCGTACCTCAATTCCTTGGGTGTGCACTCCAGCATGGTTTTAGGGCACTCGCCGTACAATCGTTCCGCTAAGCTCTCCAATAAAACCGGCATTGAACCTGTGCCAATCGCGCTCCCAAATGTCACGCTAGCTGCAACTCTGCAACACGCGCATCGTTCGCGTGCTCGAGATTGCTGTTTTCTTCTATCTGGCACGCGTAGACGACTGGGTATCGATCGCAGATACGACGCACCTGCGATTAATTGCACGCTGATAACGATCCCCGATGCTCGTACGACTGTTTCACATTTTATTAGCCCGCGCCGCAGAGAGGATCGGTTAATGCGAATCCTTATTCATAATTGCCGAGACCATTGTCGTCTGTCGCTTACAATTAGCCGGACGCGTCGTTAACGTTCGATCTATGTACCCCGTTCGACGCGGAAAGATTCGACATACAGTACCGTATAGGCGATGAACGAAGCGGCCAGTTAATCGAGCATGCAGACACTTGATATGCAATATACAAATGTTACGCGGCACAATAGGGGCAATTGCGATGCCACTGACGAATGGTACCCGTGCGGTTCCAGAAGCGGTTGGTTAAAGCAGAGGAGAGTGTCGCGACATGGGGATCAGGGTTAAGGGGGTGGCGGAGATGTCGAGGGCGTCGCTGTAGAACGGTAGGAAAAGCAGGGCACGCGCTTTCACCATTTCGCACGGCGAAATGGAAGAGCAAACGCTATAATGGGGTGGCAACGAGCCCCTGGAGTCCTCTTTCTTTGACTCCCTTGCTCCCCGCTTCTCCCGCCCCGCGTCGCACGAGCTGTACGCAAAATGTTCGTCCCTCTTGTTTTATCGAAATAACGGTCGGGCGAAATCGTCACGCGTCCCGGTTGATTACAATCGAATTCACGGTGGTTAATACGTGTATGTGTACAGCGGGGAGTGTGCCGTGATACAGTTGAAACGACGTTTTCGATAGATTTCGTGGGGAACGAGGGAACTTTGGCGACGGGTTACGTTTGCGCGTCGCGAAAGGCAGACGGGCGTTTCGAAAGAAGTTGCTTCTGTAATCTCTGGACAAATATTGCACGACGCGTTGCTCTCTGCGATATTCAAATTCTTCCGTTGGTCGCACAGCAGTGCTGACGGTTCGCGTTCCCCGATCGAATAGAATTACAGTTGGATAATTAAAGGCGCGGTGCGTCCAGGTACGGGAAGTATCGTACATTTGCGCGCAAATGGTGCGATTTTAAAATTCGAGCTATTCAAATTGCCGGGGAAACGTATCGAATTCAGGATATCCTAGATCGGTGTCACAGAAACAGATGTATAACATCTGTTCGCGGCGGGGCACAATGCGCGAAACGGAATTATCTTGACTGACCTGGTGTAACAATTACGCTATTCAGAGCACTAGTAGATCGAGTGTTGACAAGGAACCGACCGGATAATCGTAGGTGCGAGTTCCGATATCAGAGAGATGAAAAAGACCGACGGTAATCCTTGCCGACTCACACAGCTATAATACTTGGTTCGTACATCGAAAAACCGACCGTTCTCCCCTTCAAACAACGCTCTCCTCTGGGATCCCAAAAGACTTTTTCGGATGTGGAAGTTCAAGTGGCCCACCTTGGCTGGTTAAAAGATCGTCGCACAGCAAGGAAACTCGTATAATCAAACGCGGACGGTCGTTTTATTTTAGTTTTGCGACTCGCTGCTTCGTCGTTTTTACCTTCAGAACGACGGACAGATCGCGAGCTTCTCGTCTGAACGATTAATTTCGTTTCCTTTCAATCACGCGAAGGATATCGCGAAATTATCTTCAGCTAAAATTCGCGACGATTCCAAGATCTGCCGCAATTAAAGTAATGCTGCGCAGGGTTTGGAATTTTTTTTTGAGTCGATGTCAATCTTCAAAGATAAAATGTCGATAAGATTTAATGATGTTTTATGTTTGTTAACGTGCATCGGGTTTCAGGGACGATTATGCTTAACATGGCAAATATTTGCAGCCGCGAACAACGCGTGCTGTATCGAAATGACACCCGTATAACGGGAGGCTGGCCGTACCTGCGCCTTTTTCTTTATGTGCAACTGTCGAATCATCGGCTCGTAAAAAATTGATATTGTTAAGGGAACATTGGTGACGCATACGTGGATTTTGGATCTCGCGGGTTGACGCGTTCGGCCATGGAATAAAAAGCTTACGCGTTTAAAGAACCATTAATCGAGGTTGTAGGCTCGGTAATTGCGACTCTGTTACACGTATGTAACTCGATCTACCTTTCCCGCCCCGTTCTCGATAACTCGTTTACTATTTCCGATTGAATCCGCCCGAAATATTCGTGTGGACAAAATCTACGGCTTAAGGGCACTCGCTAAAATCTTTCCAATTTTTAATATGAGAAGTGCTCGAGCAGTGTTCGATTAACTAGGTACAGAAGATAATTATTCGTCGATGTCTTTGCCACGAGCATCAACGGAAAGTCTGTGAATCTCAAATAACCCAAATATCTTTGATATCCAACGAATGAAGTGGCGAATCGAACCTCGGGTCTCGCGCAATATATCGCAATATACCCCCTGAACCCGTCGTCGTCATTACGTTCGCGCAGCGAAAACTTGGAACCGTTCCCGATAACGATCGACCGCAATCTGGGCAAGACTTGAAATTCGACGTGTCATAATATATTGTTCTAATATTTGTACAGACACGATACGTTTGTGCCTCTTCGCATTCTAATCGTTCGAATAGTGAAGTTTCCGTGCTCCTTTCGTTTTACACGCGTTTTAGCGACGTTCTCTTAATCGCGTCACGAAACATCTAATAGGGTGTAACGTTTCAGATAAAGGATTTAACGTTCATTTTATTGAAATCGGTTTCTCTGTGGCACAAACGCTAAGTAATCTCGGAGATTTCGTGCCAGCCATGCTGGTCCCACCTATACATACCATCGGAAAGTCTAAGGTCGAAGCTTATTCGTGATGTCTCGAAGGCCTCGAGCACTCTTATCGAGGAGTGGTGGATTAACGTGCACGCCTTTGATCTTGCCGGCCCGGCCTTATCTAATCGTTTTCCTTTCTCCCGTTCCGTCCCGTTCCCTTCCACGTCTCTCTCGCTCTGTTCCGTTCGGCTCCGTTCCTTCTCATTTTGTATTTCGTACTGGCGTAATCGTTTCGAATGCTACGTCGAATTCACACCATCCCCGGCGCCGACTTGTCGGCTCCTTTTGCCACTTTTCCCGCGAATCCATGCAAGGATACCTCGGCAATCGTTTGTTTTTTGTCTCCTCTTGTTGTATTCATTTGTTTCTCGGTCCCGTTGCATTTTAGTTTCAGGCAACGAAATCGTTTCGCTCGTTTCGCTTGTACCGTAGACGCTTCTTACGTATTTGGCAAACTAGTTGGTCGAATTGGCGAAATACGGATAGTTGCTTGAACAATTTCTCTCGGAGCTGCCCAATGTTACTCGCACTTACCGTTCCGTTATTTTATGGCCGTCAGTTTGTTCGCGGAATGCTTGTGTTTTGTCTTTTCAAGTTACCCTTTCGTTGCTTTATTTATTCCTCGCTCGCTCGAAATGTGCTACAAGTGTGATCGTCAAAAAAACCTTATCTACATTAAACGCGTTATTGACAAGAGAATTAGAGTAGCAGATATTAAACGTGTAATGATGCCGTGCTTTATCTTGGTATTCCTCGTTTCTTTTTTAGGAAAGACACGAACAAAGGACAAATACAGAGTGGTCTACACGGATCACCAGAGGTTGGAGCTCGAGAAGGAGTTCCATTACAGCCGTTACATCACTATTCGTCGTAAGGCCGAACTTGCAGCGAATCTAGCGCTCTCTGAACGACAGGTGAGCGATCTACTGAAATTCATGGCAACGTCCAACAAATTCCGCCGGTGGTTCGAATAAACAACCGGCCGCGACAATATCAACAGTCTTGCGCAAGAAATCGAATGCAAGAAATCGAACAGTCGTTATTTCAGACAGTCCAATTAATCTCACCAGCTCTAGACTCCCGTGGCACGTTCCAATCAACAGCAAGCTAACATTTTTCCATCGTCAACACAAATCTCAAGCGTTCAGTTCCGCCGTACAAATTCGTCCTACTTCTGTCCCAATGAAATCGCGAGTTCTGCAAGCGCGTGCGAAACCACCGATCCCTCCGCCACCAGCCCGAGGACGGCGTCCATTCATAGAGGCAATATTTATTCTCCCCTCCCTCTGTTTCAGGTGAAAATCTGGTTCCAAAACCGCCGCGCGAAAGAGCGCAAGCAGGTGAAGAAACGCGAGGAGCTCGAGCACAAGGACCCGAAAGCGGTGGACAATCAGTGCCAACGTGCAATGGCCAGCCTGTCGATCGGGGGAATGGGTGGAATGCTGAGTGGTCTGATGCCCAATGCCGGTTCGACGCCTCTACCTCTTGGACATCCGTCTCACGCGCTGGCTTTGAGCCACGCGACCGCGTCTCTGCATTCGCACGGCCATCAGCATTCCCATCCGCACACGGTGATAGGATTGTGACCTGAGGAACCGGTCGCAGAAGTCTGGCCCAGTCATGGCTGACCTCGTAACCATTCCTCGCCCGTGATCACAGGGGAAAGATCATCACCGGTATTAAATGCACCGCTCGGTCATCGTGGCAAATCGATGATCGAGCGTGATATCTACCATCGCGCGCAACCACCACCGTCGAAGGCAGAAAGAACGCGACGCGTTAGCGCGAGATATTCTTGGAATCAATCGATTCCGGGTCGATTCGTGGTACGCATAATCGAGCATGTACGTTCGTGTTTTTTTCTTTCCTCGTCCCACGATGTATACCATTCGACGAGGAAATAATCATAGGAGAACCGTGTAGTGGATTATGATGAACGTCGCGTCGGCGGTTTCTTTCTGGTTCGCCATTACGAACGACGACCGATGGGAAGGGCGGACGGTCTTCGTACGACAGGTTGTCTAGGCTGGAATCTGCGATTGTCCGTCCACCGGTGGTATCGCGCCCGGAAGACGGTGATTTCATTATCTTTCCCTTCCTTTCTATTTCCTCTTTTCCTCGGGAGGGTTGAGTGTGTCCGACAGGGGGTGGGTCGCCGGTATTTTCGATCATTCTTGCGCCGCGTCCGATCGCCCAGCGTTCCAAAATGGCGACGGGGTGCTTAAGGGTGTTACTGGTGCCGGCGTTGCCCGCGATACATTCTTCCCTGTCCGCGCATTATCCAGTATTATCTCCGACGTCTCTGGTAACGAAGTCTTCGCCAGGCTGCAATGCAGACTTCGATCTGCTTGTCGCGGGAGAAACGTTGCAGCAGCGATCGTTTCCTCGTGACTTCACGGGATTCCACGGGAGAATATATCGTGTTGTGTCTGTTGGTGCTTCTCTTCAGATTTTCCTTTGGTCCGCTTCGGAGCAGTGCCGGGAATCGCGTACAATTGGACGGAATACGAAAGGGAAAAAGAAACGCGTCACACGAGTTGACGAAATCGTCAACTGTCAATCGGATCTCCGGTTTGCTGATATTTAAAGAGAAAAGGGACAGATGGGGGTTCTGTAGGGATGAAAAGAAGTGCAATCTTTGCCTTAAACGATCGGCCACTGTACTCGTGTCGAGTGGTTGAGTTGAATAATGATTAGAGAATATAGAGTTATACGTATGTAATTAGATATCGATAGAGGAGAAAAGAGGGTAGATATATGTGTGTATATATATATATAGATATATATATATAAGTAAATATATATATTCTTTACGGTTAAGGTTTTTAGCACTCGTGCGTTCCAAGGGGGCGCCATAGAAGACTGTTTTATACATGATATTTTTTAAAAGCGTAACATGTACAAATTAGGCGTGTTAAGAGATGTCCTATGTTAATTCTTCTTTTCGGAGAACGCGATTGTTTGTTTGCTTTTTTTTGCTCCTTTTTTCTTGCACATGTTTTTTATGAAGAACGGCCAGTTACGCACTTTAATTTTACCTATATATATGTATATATATGGTTCAGCTTTTAATGTAAATATAGCGTATAAGCTTTTTAGTGCGATTCCCAACGAAGGAACCATTTTCGCAACGAGTCGAATGGGTGGGAACCTTATATATTTTATATACTCACAATAAATCACGATTGTAACACTGGAAAAAAAAAATGATTCAGAGAAAAGATGGGATACGCGTAGCAAAGATATTTGCGACCGAGGTCGCAGCATGAAGATCTCATTTCCATTTCATTTTATTTATCACGTTGCCGAGAAGCGTTGGTAACGTTATTGCAGCATCGATGGTGTATTTTCGAAACGTTTTCGAAAGCCTGATAAATACAGGCCGCGGATCTTCAGGCGCGATGCTTTCGTTACAAATTGTAAATAGGGTAAAGTTTAGGACGCTGGAAACTCCTTGGGACGTGCATTGGTATATGTATTCATGCTCCCCTAACAAATGATAATAAGGAAAGAGGATGCAAAACTGTTAACGCAATTCACGCGGCAACATTGTCGCGAACGTTGATATTCATAATCGAATTAACATTTCTTTCGTTGTTGTTTGCATTTGATTACCCGCTTTTATTCTCTTATTATTGTTTAATGGTTATGGTTCGACATGATACCACTGACGTTCGATCCGGTGATAAAGGAAAAAGAAAGGGGGTCTTTGTTTCGTTTACTCGTTACGCAGTTTCATCTTGTAGGTAATTTCCATTTCCTCTAGCCAATGAAGAATTCAAGTTTGTCACGGGAATATTAATGTAGCGAAAATAGCGATAGGATAACAAAATGGCAACGGAACACGCCGGAACGGTTCACGCTGCAAATGTTTTCAGGTTAATTACGTGCGACGTGTAAAATTAACACCTTCGTGAAATACAAGACGCGAGGTGTCTGCAATCGCGACGGTAGAATCGATTTTTCAAATAGCACGGAGGCAAAACAGAAAGTACGAGAAATAAAGCGAGCAGGCTTTCATGGAAATTACAATTAAAAGCACAATAATTTATCTTTCGTGATCGAGTGTTCGTTATTGATTAACGTTATTGATCAATCATATTCCATCTTTTGTTCTCCGCAATTCGTTCGGGTATGTTTGAAAAATCGCCTCCGTTGGGAGCCCAATTGCTACTGTTGCGCGGGCGCAATATAATAAGAATATTTCAAGAAGCATGAGATATACGAGGACCGTAAGCTTACCAGAATGAAAGAAATAGTGCGTCGAACGTTTCTCGACTGTTATTTCTTTTTCTACTTGCGTATAGTTCACGAAGAATAATTTTATTGAACGCTACACTGTTCCGTCATGAATAATTCTTTTTTTTTTAATATCTGCATACATACATACATACATACATACGTGCAGGATCGAAGGGAAATTGTGTAATAACGTGTTACTTTAGCGTTACTTCGCCGAGAAGTCGCTCTCAAGAGAAATCGAGTAGGTGAGGACGGAAATCTGAGACGCTATAAACGTGTCTTTCCTTTTTTTTTTTTCTTATTGTATATATCGTAACACTTTAACTGCAGGTCATGGAATATTCTGCCTCACTAATTTTACCTTTTGTTCTTCAACTACGAATCATTATATAAATATCATCTTTAGTTGGCATATGGGTTGGCCCAATATTGTATCGATATTTCATCTATTAGTTTTCGTGCCAGCCGCGGGCTACTTGAATAATCATTCGTAACGTAATAAATTAAAGAAAAATGTTAAAATTGGAAGCGCGGAATATTCTGCGAACTGTGCGCGAAAATTAATGTACATATAGATGTAAGGTAGAGCATAGAAGCGCGGGGAAAGAGAGAATGTACCCTTGTTATGTAAGTTTTTGATCATACCGATTTTAATTCTTGAATTTTATTACCTTTTCTGGATTTCTCGTCTGGACTCGTTTCTCTTCTCTTTTTTTGTCCATTCTCGTGCTTGACGTGTTAACGCGTTTTATGTTGCTTTATTGCTGCACCTTTCGTGCTGGGTCCTTCGATCCTGAAGATTTCGAATTTTAACGACAATAAAGAGAAACGAACAAGGACGTTGTTTTTGAAAAGAATAAAAAAAAAAGAAGAAGAAGAAGAAATAACCGGTGTTTTATGTGCCGCGTGCCTTGAGCGTCATCAACCTGTGACACGCAATTACGATATTCTGTGGACGTGCGTGAATGTAAACAAAAGAAGGGACGACAAGAAATATCTCGTTTGAAATACGTGCATTGCATATGCACATGCACAAGTATCACAAATCATAAGTTATTATTCCAACTATTACTAATACTATTATTAATACTATGAATGTTACACGATCGTTAAGCCAAGCCTTATTATTATTCCGATATGTGAACGCATTGCAACTTTGAAAATACACGATGATACGTTTGGTATGCACACCGCCGTTTATATTTTATTTCACGATTGAGGAATCCCGTTTCACAAAATCGAGAAAGCTTGAAGATGGAAGGGAACGCAGGCAAATGTATAAATAATAAAGCGCAAGACAAAATACGCAGGGCAAAGTGAAAATATGCGACGATGTAGAAGTCTCGATGTAAGCCCCTACTATTTTATGTTATAAATATTACTAACTGTTAATATTAACCAATTTGAAGAAAAATAAAAAAGAGATGAACACTAAACTCCGAACTTTCGTCCCCCACCCCATTGAAACGACACCGGGCAGTTCATTTCGAACGATCCAATGATGTATCACCGTTTTTTCCCTACGTATACACCTTACGCGAATTATTATCGACATAATCCAATAAACCGCTGGACTCGTGTGAAAATTCGCCACGGTTCAATCGTCGGGCAATCGCGCAATAACGATTAAATCGATAGAATAGTGACAGTCGGTTTACGGTCCGGCGATTTGTTTGCGATACCTATGGCGGAAAAGTTTCCCGATTTCTCCACGACACCCGCCCGAATGGCTCTCGTTAGATCGTACATAAATACAAGCATAAAAGCATGTAATGCGGTTTATGTGAGCGGCCAGGCCGTGGTAACCGATGCCAGTATGCATCCGTGAGACACACAGAGAGGCTGACACAAATAAAACAAGAGGAACCGAAGCTGCGAAGGTGGCTACGAGTCCCATGGGAGCCCTCAACTTAACTACCAGATCGATGTCCGACCAAACCCCCCTTCAACCCCTGAAAACAACCCCTGCTGCTTCCGCACAACCAAGTTCTTGCTCCCCCTTCTCCATTCTCGATCTTCTACTTCCAATCCCTCTTTGCTTCCCTTCTTTCTCCGCGTTCTTTTAGCTTCTATCCACTTTCATTTACTCGCCTATCTTGTACGAGCGTTTTCCATTTACCCATTTTGATTGTTGCTCCTTTTGCATTGGGTTCTCGTCTTCTCTATTGTATCTCCACGTCGTCTTTCCGTTCCTCTTTTCTTATATTGCATCTTCTAGCTTGTTTATCTTTTTTGTACGTTATCCTCCTTTTTCTTCTTCCCTTTAGCTTCCACCGCCATCGTCCTTTTCTCTTCGGATTTTATGTCTTCCCCTTTTTTGCCTGTATACTTCTCTTCGGTTTTTTCTTGTTTCACTCACGCCTTCTTTCTACTGTTCTTCTCTTCCCTTTGCATTCCGTGTAACTTCAAATGTTCTCGTCTCCTCTGGTCCTTTGCATCTATGTATGTACTTCCCCTATTCCTTTTCTCTTTTCCTTTCTTCACTTTTGTTTTGCTACATGTGTACGTGCGTAATAAATATTTGTTGCAAATATTCTTAATCAACTAGTAACCCCACAGTTAACTACGTTTTCCGTAATTAATATCATTTTTTAGGCGGCCGAAATTTTGATATTATTAGATTCTTGGTCTGTTGGCATTGTTTCAACAAATCTGACTGAAATACTATAGGAACAAGATATGATTAACAGCAGTATACTTATTCTATCTCTTTCTGTATATAAATCAAATTCTAGAAGTTGGAAATAAGTGTTTCGCGCGGAAGAGTAGTTCTAGATTTGCGAGAAATAAAATTTGGACATTCTCTTAAGACTATGAAATATAAGGTTTAGTTAAGCAGACATTTAAATGAAAGAAATTTTCATTTCATCGCTAGAATCGATTTCTTCTTTCTATTCCTTATTTTATTCCCCGGAATGAAAATTCAATGTTGCTTACGAAGATTCGCTAAAATGGAGGTCTGGTACAGGTCGACAGTCTATAGGACGACGTGTACGTGCATATACACACGTTACACTATGAATCATTTGCCTTTATGATTCTTAATATCATTTTCACGGTAACATCGAATTAAGTATCGCCGTGTTATTGCGCCCAATAAGGTGACTACGAATTCCGTGCAATACTTAGAAATATTGGAAGTTATTGGCGGTAAGGAAAATAAGGCTATCATTTATGCTTTCCATTTATTATAGATTGTGTTTCCAGATGTTTTAGAGAAACAAACGATATCATAAAAGTTCGCTGGCCAACTTTTCACATCATATTTTAAGAGCAACACTTATTACAACTTCTTATTTATTATAATACACAAGAAAACGCTGTATCGAGTTATTTTTAATTTTAAGGATTCATTTCTGTGATAATTCTAATTTCTTTTTTATTCTTCATTCGAACTCAATGACGTCTCAGTCATTCGCGATGAGAATGGTGCCGTTTCCAGATTGAAGTTCAATTTTCCAATGCAAATCTTGTCCTTGAAGAGTTCGATTATTTTCCAAGTTAGTAGCCGTGTAGGGTAGACCGGGGCGAATCGGATCACTTTTTATTTGATGGTAAAGAAACAATAGTTACAATTTAGAAACGCAATATTTTCTTGTAAATTCGTAACAAGTACCCATTTAAAATGAACATTCATAATAAAAGATATAAACAAATTTTAAAAATTCCTCTTTTATGGACAAAAAACGAAAAAGTGGAAAATATCTCTAAGAAAACAAACAAATTATCGTAAAATAATCTTTTGTTATAACTTTATAAAGTGTAACTTAATAATAATAATGTGAAAGACTACGCAGTACATGGGTGGCAAGTATATTGTCCTTGAACACCACTAATCCGATTCACCCCATATAATAATAATTTTAAAGTGAATAAAATACGTAAACAAATTATGATATATTAGTGAAAATTATATGAAATATTGTTTCTGGACACTATACAAATTAATAATATTAAACTCATTTGGATGTTAAAGCTTACCTTTTATTTTTAAATAAGAAATTGTAAGCTATGTATTTTGGATCTGCGCCAAAATTATTACGTTCGTTCGCGTAACGCAAACCTGAAATGCGTGTCACCACTAAACGGTATTGTAAAACAATAAAAACACAATTGAAAGAGGTGCATAGAGAGGGCGTGAGGAGTGTATGCACGACCTAAACAATTTTTTCCACAGTAACATAACAAATTTCAACTAAATTCTTATTTCGATCCGATTCGCCTCGGTCTACCCTACGTTTTTACTGTGGCCAGTCCAAATGATACCAATTTACAAAATGTACGAATATAACTATGACTTATCGCTTCAATGTTATATCCAGTAACAAGGAATACAAGCATTTGTATTCCCTTGCAAAAGTCAAACTTTCGACCCTGAACAAAAATGCCAATTTCCATCCAAGTAAAAACCTAATATCCAAACGCCAGAATTAAAACTGCGTTCCTAAAATGCCCGCAGTGCATGATTCCACTAGGAACGGCACAATTTTCACCAGCAGCTTCTGGTCCAAAGGGATATCTATGATTTACGACGTCGTACGCACGAAATCGTTCGGGCAGCGGTGTAAAACCGAAATCTCAGCGTATCCACGGTTCCGTAAACTTCACGACAAAGAAGTCAAAAATTGTTTCTTCTTTTCTCGTGGCGCGCACAGGTAAACCACGAAGGGCCGGCGTGTTTTGTATACACGTGTACGTTCCGCAGTCGCGCCGTGGACGGTGGAAATCAGGATCGGGGTGGAAGATAAAGGGAAAGAGAAATGGATGCGCTGCGTTTTTGGAATTGTGAGGGAACGTTGCCGGGTCGGCAACCCGTACGTAATTGGACCCCGGGAACGTAACAACGTTTCACGTATACCGAGAAATTCCAAGGGATGCACGGGGGATACCTTTTTGTTCGAGTCGCTCTTGGTCCAGTCGGTCCAGTCGAAAACACCAAATAGATACTTTTATGGGGGGGGCTATAAAGTCTCTGAATCGAGTATCGATGGTTCCAAAGGGGCTAATCTGCGGATGAAAACTGTAATAAAACGTCGTCCCTGCGCGTGTATCGGAAATCCTTTTGCACTACGTGCACCCTTACTTTACGTGTCGGGCCCAGGTAGCATTTCCGTTAGCTGCATGGGTAAAAATGGAAAACTACTACTGTTTCTATGCGTGCAACTTTGGTCGACAGTGAAACTCGAACGAATTCGCGCACCTTTCGACACCGTCGATAGGAAGTGGCACGATGGAATATTCCTGCTTGGGTTATTAGGTGCGGCAATTGCAATTCTTGCGGAGCTCTAGCGGCGATTCCATCGTGTCGCGCGTTGATGTAAATGGAGAACGGTGAAATCTATTCGCAGTGAGCACTTTTCTTCAACTATTTATTATCGTAGTCGATACACGGGAAATTGAATATTATACCAGAGGGAATGATATTTAAGTAAAAAGTTACGTAATTTGGTGTATAATTTTTCAACTTTTATTATGCAATTTTTCGTCACAGTGTACAACAAGATGTATTATAATAATGCGATTTTGATGTCGTGAGAACTTAAGACAATACAGTTACCAGTCTATTGAGTTGAGAAATTTGTTTAATAATAAGACAGAATCATTGAAAGCGCAATAAATTATTACAATTTGTAATATTTATTTTCTATATTTAGAGTGAGATAATTGCTAGATCGCAAGTAAATAATTCAACATATAAATAAATTATTAACATTTACATACATGATTTTATGTCACAAAATAAAGGCTATTGAAAGCACACGTAGAAGCTTTTGCTATTTATAATTGTCTTAGGAAAGTAATGCAAAAGTCAAAGGCTTGTTGCACTTTCGTGATTTCTCTTTTGGCAGATACATCGATATATAAAAATTCATGCAAATATAAAGCGACCGTGCAATTTCTGCTATTAAATTATTTCACAGCGTTTAAAAAATATTTATAACAAAAAATAAGGTTAGAATTAATTACATTAATGCACCAGCGACGGGAGACCAGATTAATAATATGATTTTATCATATGTCATTAGTTTTGTGATCAAATATAATAATAAAAACGTTTATTTGACAATGAAAATGTGTCAAGGAATAAATTCAGTATATTGTAAAACTTATTTAAAAAAAAGATCAACACAGTACGTGTAAAATTAAATTAAACGATATCGAACAATCACCCGTCGGTCATGTATTAATGTGAATCTTCATTTTCGCTACAATATGCTCATTAATCTTTACTCGAAGAAAGTAATATTAAAATATATTCACAATACATAAAATGATTACGACAAACAATTGATTGTAAAGCATATTTACATAATTTTATTCTCCTTCTTCGTATAGTAAAAAGTTCGTAGTATACATTCACATATGTAATATTTCTTGATATAGATCGTTTTTTCTCCTTATTATTTTATATAAGATATTTCGATTATTTATATATATATATATATATATATATGTATATATCTTTAAATTTCCATATGAAAGTAAAAAATTGTCTTCTCATTATTCAATATACTTATTATTGTAGGCAAATAACTTATATCTCAGAGTAAAATTTATATAATGTACTTATAAAAGCTGATATATCTATTTAGGAAACCTTGTGTTCGATTTGCTACAATAACATAGTATAGCAAAGTTTTAATTTACAATTATTAACATTACTACTAATAGACACTGATTTCTGGTAGAAACAGTATAAATATTTCTTATATAATTTCACTAATAAATTTAGCACTGCAAACTTAAAATTCTTTCATGCATTTTAGCAAACATTGCCAAAGATGTGCAAAACACAACTGAATAAAGTTCATGATCGATAATTACGTATCTCCTAAGCGAGAAACTAGCTTTTCATATTTTGGCAATTCTTCCAAAGGCAGAATAATTTTATGAAATATGCCTCCTTTGTTCATATCATTATACTAGCTGAATATAATTTTACGTTAATTGTACGATGTTAACTAACTTGTTTTAAGAAGCATCTGCTCTAAACATTAAAAGCATCTATCGATGCCGATCATCGTAATACTTAGACACAATTTTTCTCGTTGCACCATGCATACGTTTACCCTGTACAGAACATAGTACAGAAATACTGTCATTAGTATTGTGCGATAAGGTTAATTTTTTGCCATATTTGTATAGAGCAAATATTTGTGAGCATTAATCAATCCCGCTTAAATTTACTATTACTTTTTCACCGAACACTTCCGAGTGAAAACCACTCGATCGTTTCTGTTGTCAAATCGAGACGACCAAGCGGTAAACGTGTTCCACCAAGAAATTCGTTTTCTTGTAAAGTATCGTGATTCCATATAGTAGCTTCTAATGTTCTTTCTTTAACAAGATCCAAGGCCATTCTATATTCCAGCTGTAATTAAGAAACATACGTTTTATCTATTGACTATTTCATTTGAAGATAAATAGAAAATACGAATTGATTAACTCATTGGAATTAGTTACCATTTCCATAAAGGAAGGATGACAATTCTTTTTCACGACCTTTGTTTTTCGTTTCGTCTTTTTCGTTGGATCAGGTTTAAGGTACACTTTAACGTACGTATTTGGTTCTTGTCCATTAGCTACTTTCGGCAAACCTCTTGCATGATGAACCATCACATAAAACGCTCCACGGGTATAGTGAAGGGACATCTTTATTTGTCCACTTTGTACATTGTCTCTTGCAGGTTTTTCGGCCCACCAATTTCCAACTAAGTAAATAGACAAAAATTAATTGAATTATTTATAGGAAATTTTAATATTATTTAATTACATACACGTCGAAAGTGTCATTATACCTTTTACTTTACGTAAATGAATGTCAGCATTTTGTTGATCCCGTAATAACGGATGGAAAAATGTATACACTAAATCACTTTGGGAAATTTCTGGTGCCATTTTGAATAAGCTTACAAGAAATTTTTCAATATCTGCTCGCCGTTTATCAGCGACTTGTTTTATATTAGATCTTCCAACGCTTATTCCGCTCGGTAAGCTATATGGTAAACATAATAGAGTTTGGATCATATTATTTCAGTAGCGCCGTTCATTTATAAACCAGACGAACAACTATTTCGCATATTAAGAGAGTATTGAAAACAAGAATGATATTTAATTTCTTATTGCAGATTCGACACAAAGAACCATTTTTACATATCAAAGATTCGGGTCTGATTAGATAGTATCATCAGAGATAAGGCAGTTGAATGCAGACTTTGTATATGAAATAGCTATGAAGTAAAAGGCAAGAATAAAACGTATTATACATTTTATAATTACGATTGCTGCAACTGTTCATACGGTTGATCGATAGTTCAAGCTTTGTAATATTTATATACGTTGAAGTGTTTGAATACAAATTTTGCATCGCAAGCAATCCACTTATAGGTAATGTATTGTTATCATACTCGTCGTACACGTATAAAATTTAACTATGCACTCTTTCAGAAGCAGCAATAAAGTTTGAAAATGGTACTGGGACGATTTCGCGCTGAAATATCGATAGAAGAAAATTCGTCCAAGAGAGCGTATACACCAGAATTTTATCGAAAAATATCGTACACTGATACTGCTGCACAGAAATCGCAGAAAAATATAAATGACAATTTCATAAAAGCCGATAATGTGAACGTTGAACAGTCGAATCCTAATAATCATGAAGCAAAAAAATCCGGCAAGTGAATCGCAGTATGTTTCACAAATAAAATAGGAGAAGCCCACAATGTATTAGGCGAAGTAAATCAACGGTGTTATATCATTAAAAATAAATGCTTTTATGACAAGTAAAAAGAACTGAAGTAATATAAGAATTGTATTACTATTACTATATATTGCTATTATAAGAATTAATATTACAATGTGAAATAAACGACTCACCTGGCAAGTTTTGCAAGAGGAAAGTGAATGCATAGTTTTTGATAGAACTCACAAAACTCCTTGTACGAACGAAATAAGTAAGTGGGATCTGCTTGACTTTTTCGCTGTATACGCAATATATACATATAATACTTTTCGGGATCGTATCGTTTCTGATATCCATGCACTTGAACACTTGTCAACTGGCCTTCTTGCTGCATACTACAATAATAATAATAGAAAGTACAATATTTATCATACAGGTAACATTTGGTAGAATACATAAAAATAGAAAGAAATAATCAGATAAATAACATCGAATTTCAAATTCGTGTGAAATTATAAAAGGTATATTAGTATACTCACGTGTATGTGCGTGGTATAAAAGACAATAACGTTCCATCGTTATGATCGCCTGAGAATCTGAGTTGTGCTAAATTGTGTAAGAAAAAGTTGAATTGGGTAAACCAACTTTTAAGTGAACTTTCTATCATTCGGGCAAATGTTGCAGCTGCTTCAGGATTTGTTTGTTCAGGGAGTAGTGCCCTTTGCACATAACTAACAGCATCCACAGTTACTCCAGGTATACCAGAGGAAGTCATCTGTGAATTTGTGTAATTATTCATTTTAGACCTGTTCACTAACTCCGTGATTTCAATATTGCTAAGTTTTTGTTGTATAACGTGCAATTTATACGAATCAGTCGCACTATTATCTTTCTGCGACAATAGACTATCCATTTTTAAATCCTATTATTTACACCTTGCTAAAATTAGTTAATTTTAAATAACGTTTGAGGTACACAGAAGCTCATTCCGTGTACAACGTTTTGTTAATAATGTGCAGATTTTCTCTTGTTTATACTACTCTTGATTGACTCAGACTGCCGTATTGTTTCGATATTATGAGACCTCGGGCGATAAGCACTAATTAACTACACATTATATATAGTTTGACACGATAGGCGGACCGCTTTCTGATAAAACATGTGGATAAGTCCTTCCGTTGTGGTTTTTCTTCGCCTCGTAACAATATAATAATTTAAATTACATTATCAAGTTGAAAAATTCTTAATTCTTTCTGTCCCTTTCGAAAAAAGAAGTGTACGTAGGGTGGGAGAATTAACGCAACTTTCGTGACAGTGTAATTTTGTGCACCTTAACGGAATTAAATATATAGCTCATAGAATGTAACATAAATAAGCATACCAATCCAAAGAGATGAAGAATTAGATTTCCATGTTTTCGAACTACATTAAACGCTTGACAACATAAGTCCACGAAGTGATGAAATTTCGCTGATGGTTTATCTCCACCGTTAATAACATATGCCATATCAGATGTCAATACAAATGGTGTTCTGTCTCTAATTGAAAACAGAAAGTACATCTTTACAATCAAAGTATAATAATAAGATATGGGAATACGTTGTATCAATTTACCTTTTGAAATTCCCAAACATTTGGGCATCGCCCAGAAACTTTCCAAAATCAATGTGAAACAGATGACCCGACGTTTTCAACATAATATTGTCATTGTGCCTATCGCAAATGCCTAAAATATATGTAGCAACACTGTAGCCCGCGCAAGAGGCAGTAAAATTTTCTACAGCCCTTTCGTATTCCAATTCAGACGGATTATGCTTTGCTAACCATTCGGCAATCGGCCGATCTTTAAACGATCCAGTTAAGCCAAATTCGACTTGTATTTTTCTTAATGTTTCTGCGTTAGTAACCATTTCTAGCATTCCACGTTTGTGGCCGGTGGGTACGCAAGCAAACGTTACTATTTTAAGATCAAGCCCTTCTTTTAACCACAGTTTGTCCATAATACGAACCATTTGAAGTGTTAGCATATCTTGTTGTAGATCATCTCCAACCTTGGCAATCATTTTGATACAAAGTCAAACATTGTAATAAAACTATAGCAGTAAGTATTTGCTTCTGGTACTTACTTTAAATATTGCTGGGCAAATCACATCATCACAACTGGCGAAGTTGATTTTCAATGGAAGTGTAAATGATGGAAAATATGAACAGCTTTGCACATTGATACCAAATACTTGTTTACTGGGAGACAATGGCAAACATGTACCATCGTCCTCCATCAGTTGGCAATGGATGTTTTGTAGACCAACTTTCAACGCATCCATTCGCATTGAATCCTTCGTCTGTTTAATATTTTCTGCTATCTCGTGTAGATTCTGCAAGATTACATATTATTATACAATTATTACTAGTAAGTGTACAATGAAGAGATATATCGAGTGGAATTATATACTTTGACAAGTAACTGCTGGGTAAGAAAACTATTTCTTAATGCATCACCAATAACGGCTAACAAAGCTCGTAACATCAACTGTAATCTTTTATGGTAACGTGCCGCGCTAATATCTTTGTCTTCCTCTGATGTCGCTTCGGAAGAATTCTGAAATTAAAATATACTAAATATATATATATTTATTTTAAAAAGAAACAGCAGGTAAGAAGTTAGTAACAACGAAACTTACCTGAGGACTTTGTCCTGGTAATGATTGTGTCAGTAACCAATAAATATGATGCGCTACTCGCGGAGACAGTAAAGCTCGTTCTAATAGAAATATTGCAAGAGGGGACGTTTCGTATGTTTCATGCTTTAACGCTTGCAATAATTGCGGCAAATAATCCACGAGTTCGTCATTGCTTAATTCTCGGATCCATCCGACTGCCATTTCCCTAACTTTCATATCTGGAAAACTGTAAAAGATACGTGATTAACTGGTGTTACGAATATCTCGATATTGGTATATTTGGAATATAAAATTACCAAGGTAACAATAATTGTAAAGCCTGAACTGGTGGTAATGGACTCCAGACTCGAAGAGATGCATGAAGATCAGGTAAACACGCCCAATCCCAACTATGTGCAGCTAAAAGTACTTTAGGCAAAGCTTCTGGTCTATCGTGCAGATAATGTCGTTTCTCCCATAAAATTTCCCGTTCTTCGATAAGAGGTCTAAAAAAAAGAAGATAAGAAAGCAAACATTAATGTGTTGAGAACATTTATAGATTCAATAAATATATACTTTGAAAATGTATTTTGCTGCGTGATGTCCATTAACAATTCTTGTGTGTTTTGATCCAATGAATTAAAATCGAGTGATTCTACATCATAATCGCGTAGTTCTGTTGGGAATAATACCCTTCCTCCATAATCGGGTAATTCTATACCAATTATGGCGTGTGTATTTCCGCGAGGATGAACTCCAGCTGCTGGAGCAGGACCTAATCGTTTGTCAGCCATTGCAGGCCAAAGCGATAAGAAGAAACTTCCCTGGCTTATGACTCTGAAAAGTAGAATAAGGGCACATTAAGATACATATAGTCCAACTATTTATTTTATATATCTGAATCCGGTTTCCTTTTAATAAATGTGATGAATTACCCTTGATAATCGAAAAACTGTATTGCACCCCACCCTAATTCTTCTTTTTGCATGGTATTTTCTGCTGACGAATTCGATTCATGTTCAGTAGGTTGCAATGTGCGACCGTACAACACTAATACTAGTCTAGCTTCCCTTGGTACTTGACATACACTTATTCCACGAAATTCCAGCCTTTCAAAGGAGATGTATAATTTAAGTTGGACAATTGAATAATATTTCTTTATATTGCTGGAGGTAAAATACGTACCACGAGTTAAATAAAACTCTTGGATAAAAGTTGGTGCTGACTGTCATGGGTTCAGATAAAACTGGACTTCCAACGGGTCTTGTGCCATGAAATATTTGAGCTGCGACAATGTAATCGTCATGTTTCCACGGTGCTGGTAATCGATGTAATGCGCCAACACGAACCAAGACAGTATCCAATACTTCAGACGATATTAATGTATCTGTTACGAAAACAAGGCATATATAATAAAATTAACATGAACACCATTGAAAATTAGATACTTCACGATGCAACGTTATCCAAATTTAACATTTCTCTTACTTGCTGGAAATTCTCCTCTGCTATTTAGTTCGAAATCAACCCGGAAGGCATGACAATAGGTTTCTACGAGATCCTGAATCGCATCGCGAATTTTACGACAATGAGAAGCAATAACATCTGGGAATTTATTTCTTAAAGTTACAACAGAGTAGTCACCATCTTCGTGCAAAATCTCAGGTTTCTTGCATTCTATATTGGCTGTATGAACTTGAGGTAAAAATTTGCAACACGCGTTCACAAAATTATCAACAGCTTCTGTAATTTCAAATGTTTCAATATTCCCCATTAATGCAGACACTGCCTTTGCAGCTTGAACAACACCTCGTGGCTGTAGTTGTGGTAAAAGACTGGAACCATGATTAGTAGTTGCTAACTGTATAGCAGCAGTTTCTACGCGCTCCATTTCTTTTTCCACAGTTTCTGCGAGTTATTAGAAATTGATTAATACTTTATATTTATCAACGCGGTAGTGATGCGTTGAAACGGATTATGATTTCATACCTAATAAAATAAGAAGCGTATCGTATGAAATAGGTTGCACTGGTTCATTTGGAAGAATGTCTTCTAATCTAAGACACTGATCACGATTATCATCTTGGAGCTATTTATTAAAATTATACATAATATGTAATGCAAATAAAGATTAATTCGAATTCCTTTTTCTAAATGAATACTGACCGTTCGCGCTATCGATCGTTTTATTTGTGCTCTAGTCAAAATAGCTAGCTCAATATCTTTTTCCAATTTGATACACTGATGGATATATTCATATTGAGCTAAAGTTGTATTAGGTGCTAAATACTCTGCTAAACCCCATACTCTCAGACAATATTTATCTATATTTACTGTATCTTCATCTTCTAACGAACAAGCGACATTAAGAATGACATGTTCAACACTACAATTAACTGAAAGAAAATACGCACAATGTATTATTTAATTGGTACTTATATTATGAATGTTATAGTAAAGATTTTTTTGTGAATGCTCACCATCGCATGTAAATGAAATGGACGGAGTGTTTTCATCAGAATCCATTAACTGTGGATGTACAACTAATTTTATACTTGTGCCTTCAGGATACAAATTTTCCATCATTGGACTAATTATGTGTCCGATGTTTGTACTGGGATCATTAAACGGAAATTCACCTAAACATAATGTATACATTAATAAAAATATTAAGGATTTCCAAGCATGATAAATTGACGGATTATATAGTTTACTAACTTCGTACAGATTTCACCATTTCATGAAATGTTCCAAGATCGCAATCACTAAGTGACGGTCTGGTTTTCCTTACTGTTACAGTTTCGTATAAACGTGTTTGCCGTTTCTGGTAAAAAATTAAAGTTATTAAAATTCTGTTTATTGCCGTGTTCAATTTCGTATTTACTCTTTCGGTATATTTACTCTTCTGTCTAATGAAGTTCTCCTTCTTTCAATGGTATTCCAAGCCGATGAATTTCTGGGAGGTAGTGGAGGTGGTGCAGCTGGAGATACAGCTGGAGATTTTGCAGATTTTTCCACAGCTACATACACTGGGTCTGAATTAACACTTTCATTTGTGCTATACATATAGTCGAATGGATCAAAGGGGTCATAAACTGATCCGCTAACTTGTGATTGAATTTCTGCAGGGACACGACATACAAGCGTAAGATTAATATTAATTGTAAATATTTGTACACTTTACAAGTATATTACTTTTAATATATAATTACCATCTTTGGGTCCTTGGGCATTGTCATTCTGATCTTCAGTCTTAACAAGCAATGGATCAAACGCTTCTAGTACACTAACACGAACATTCGTTTTGTCTTCCACGTGATCAAAAGAATTCAAATCTATTAGATTATTATTTGGCTTCTTTTCTATCACTTTTAATGCGTTTAGCTGCTCGTCATCGATAGAGAATGTCGGTTTTTGAACACCACTTACAGAAGGGGTAATACTTGGTCTGTAGTTCATAGGTAATGGAGGTATCTGTAAAAATAATTGCCAACATTTATTTTTAATTACGATAATAAATGCTACGTAATGTAATGCTTTTTACATAATATAATACTGTTCAGCCAATGTTTAGCTTAAAATATTTGTACATAATATATACCTGTGCAAGAAAATAACTTTTAAATTCATTTAGATTCCATGCAGGCTGGAATAAGAATTATCTATGAAATTATTGTTATAAGGAACGAAAAGATAAGGTAGCCCACGGTAAGCATCATCAAACGTATTAAAAAAAATATATAATAAGAAATATTACTCACTTGTGGCGTTATTTCAGGTACATTACTGTTAATACTACTAGATCTTGACATGATAGGACTAATTTTTGGAGTTCCTGGTGTGCATGGTGCAGTGGAAGATCTGGGGCCTGGAGAAAGTGATTGGTATCGGAAGTCTCTAGAGTGATAACTTGCAGAACTGCTACTGCGCGACACTCTGGCTTGTCTCTTTAATAACGAAGGGTGAGTTTCCCATTTTGGTTCTACAGATGCTTTTCTATTGTGACAAAGACGGTTCAAGTAGTTATACCTCATAATTCAGAAAAATATTCTTATAACAATTGCAGTTGTCTATTATATACTTACGGTGGTGGAGGTGGTGGTGAACAATAGTCACTTAGATTATCTTGTTTCACAGGGCTCGTAAAATTGATCAAATCAACGCAATGTTCTTGACTTGTTGCAGCTGTTGTTGAATTTCTCCTGGATGGAACTGGTGGTGGTGCTAATATCACAGCATTCTTCGACTGATTGGTATTAAAACATCCGGGCCTTGGTCTGCTTCTACATTGGAATCTATAAGTTCTGTTAGTAGATATTCTGTACTCGTATAAACATGTAATAAGAAATTATAAAAGACTTATGATGACGGCAAGCTACAAGCACGAAAGTACAATTTACTTTTCACTTTGCGGTGTGTTATCTCTCTCGGATGAACTACTATGCACAGTACTGTTTCCCTTATGTACATCGCTTTGTGTAACACATTGTTGTTCAATATTATTAAATTCTGAACGTTGCTTTTGCAATTTAAATTTCTCCAAAGCAAGACTTTCTAAACTCAATGCTTGCGCACGTTCCAGGTCCTCTTGGAATTGACGTTCGTAATCAATCACCGCAGATCTTTGAGTACCTGCATTTCTATCGTAATGTGACATCTGCAAACAAATTGGACACTGGTTAGCGTAAGACAAAGTGACAGGTGCACTAAAATAGATTACGCATGTACATGCGCACTCAACCATGGAAAATACTGTATACTTGTATGAGTAAGCCACTAATGATAGAAGTATATATGTAAGGTTTGCATTCAACGGACATGACAGGTAGGTAGTGAGATCATTTCGATTTATGCCTAATAATAATTGTTTCGTATTGTCAACAGTTGAAGAAGATTATTTTTCTGTTAAACTAACATCAACGCAAATACGAACTCTTAATATTGATGGTAATATAATTTTAACAAACTGATAACAGTCATAACGAGAGTGTCAAAAGGTGTGCGTGAAGAAGCAAAAAAATCATTTACATTGATTACAATCGCAGCACGTGTGTCGATATAAATGAAAGAAATACATATAACGTAGTCCTTATCGTTTAGAGTGTTACATTGTCGATTTCATGTGACAGAGTGTTACGCGTCTACGTAAACAGATTTACGTCTCACCCTAGCATTATTTTCAACGGAATGCCTCGATGTCAGATATCGTCGAAAATCTCTAGGTACAGGAACGGTACAAGTCGTAAAAAAGCACAGTCACCGATCAAGGAAATGACATTTTTCGATCGTATAATTGACCGCCGTGTATAAAACGACCTACTGTACACACGTAGGTGCCTATATACAAATCGTTCTATGAACGAAGAGTGCACTGACTTGAAGCTGCTGCCACCAATAGACAATGCACTTGGTATAGAAGGCACAACAAATATAACTATCCTATGTGCGACGAAATATATAGTGCACTAAGTACGTGTACATGCATATACGCTACGTCTTGCAATCAATGCAACGATACAATATAACGAAAGATTGACAATGGTGCGGATGTAATTGAAACTGGTGGCGATATACAGTTAGGTTACATTAACTCTTTCCGGTGTATCGACTGTTTGGATGGTTAATCTCTTTAACCTGAACAGCGAGCCTTATTTGATTAATGTTGATATAATGCATGGTATGCGTGGGTTTGCTTACTGCTAAGCATTGAGTTTTGTGTAGTAATGCGAATTACAATTGCGCACGTTTAAACAAACATTTAGTATTTTACTTTTGTGGATAAATATTATCGCCTTGTACTGTCGATTACTAAGCAACTTTACTCCTTTTAATATTTTTGCAGTTAATATTAATATGCATTTGTAACTAATATTTTATAAATTGTAAGCAAATTATCAAATAAAAGGAGAATATAAAAATTGGTAAAATGCTGAGGTTAAATTAAAAAGGTCGGACAATGCTAAAAGAAATTTGTTTTGATTCTTGGAGATTGACTGCTTCCCAAATTTCATTACCAATTTACCAGCGTCAATTTTGACGATTTTGTAAGCCAAATTTTCCAGCGTCAATCCGGAAAACATCACAGACGCTCTCAATATTTGGATAACAAAAAAATTATGCAACTTTTTATATCTTCAGAAGATATATAATAACTTTTTCTACATTCCTTAAGTACACAATGATCTATAATAACATATTTATATTATGTCAAATTACCCAAAATCATATTAGTGTAAGGAAACTAAGTAAGGATGAACCAAGGTACATATTTAAAATATTCAGGGTACCAGTAATCTATAGAAAACGACACAATTTTTGTTTTTATATTTATTAAATTAGTACATTAAAATACCTGTTGTAAAGTGTTTACAAAAATATAAATGCTTCAGTTACATAAGAGGTATAATTACTATCATTTTTATAAATTAAAGTACAAAAACGCTCACCGTAAGTACAATTCATAACAAACGTGTGGAACAGATCACTATATAAATAGGTATTTGTACGTGGTATGATAATTTATTAGTATATTCGGAAAGGAATATTAATAAGACAATTACTTGCAATGAATTAGAAAGGGGAACAAATGAGTCATTTGTACCATCAGTAATGGTAACTACAAAATATCACTAAAATCTATAAATCATTGTTAAAAACAACACTCATTTAATAACTTGGAATAAATATTCTGCGCGCGTATTATCGTTAATAAGATAGAAAAATACAAAATAAAACTACACAAAAGAAAGACAAGATTCAAATTGTTCTACTGGCCGTATTTATATTAATTGCTCTTAAAATATGTTAGTAACGAAAATTTGGTCGAAGTGTTAAGTACACGATACATATCGGTGACATTAATATATATATATAAAAAGTTTATGGCTCTTTTTCTTTAAAGATCTATAAATTTAAGAAGACTGAACGATCCTAAGCCAAAATCCGTTTTCGCTTGTAGTTACGAGACTTCGTCTACTAAATCGGATTGGTATAACAGTTTTTTCGCATACTTCTACTTGATGCTTCCTTAGGAACGAAATTATTCCCACTTTGATTTGCAATAGAGCAAATCGCATACCTGAAACAAATTGGCTATTATAATATAACAATTTTATATCTATGACGGCATTCGAAACGGTGTGTCATGAATTATTTATCGGTGTTGGTTCGTTTGCGACAATTTATGATTAATCAGATCTTAACGAATATTGAAACATTTGTAAACACTAGAATATCTCTTACTCGCTATTATGATAAAACACTATAAAGTAAACTTTATTTGCGTGTAGAAAAAATTACATTAAATATATGAATAACGTAGGAGATGTCAATGAGAAATCGGGAAAAATGTAGAATCGAAGTAGAAAGTATTTATAAATATCATATTATCGATTAAATTCTTTCATATATTCAAGATATGATGACCAGTCAACAGATAATATCAGTTCGGCGTACATCGATATGACAAAATAATGACGTAATGCACAACTTGATTAAGAAGTAACCAATTCTCAATTTTCTCTTGCATTTGTAATGAACGATCTATTTGTATTATGACGTCACGTATCCGGAATAATGTCCTAACATGTCCTCTTAGTTTTGACAATCGAATAATAATTTTGCTTAGTGTACATTTGTTTGCTTCAGTATTATGTATATTACATATTACACCTTGATTTAGTCAACTCTAATATTTCTTTTGTACATACAACACTATTAACTCTTATCAGGCATACGCCACTTTCTAAGTGACATTACACTTTTTTCTACAGCGGATGTTTGTCACAGGAGACACTGTGAGAATTTACCGAAGTGACGATATAGCGCAACTCGGATATGAAAAGCTGACGTCCGACGAGGGTTAAATATGCTGGTGCAAACATTCAAGGTGTACTTTGAGTCACGTATCCAAAAGTTAATTAAATTACACACTACTAGCCAAAAGTTCCAGACCACTGAGCATTTAAAGCTGTACAGAAATTTGTTTAAGTTGAAAACTTAAGTTTACTATTAGCCTCTTGTCAGTCACAGATAGAGAGCCGTGCCGAATAGACGAATTAGAATAGAGAGAGTTATTGTAACACCCTTGTTTCTTCATTTAATAAACTAAAGTTTTGCAACCCTCTTCAATATTAATTTCGAATCAAAGTGTCGTCCCAAACTTTTAGCCGGCAGTGTACGTACGTACATACATAAATGGCAAACGAATTACCTATGCAATTCCGTGGTCCCTCGCCAAACGGAAGATACGAATATGGATGCCTGGTTCGTTTATTTTCGTCCGTGAATCTTTCAGGATCAAACCTTGCAGGATCTGGATAGTAATCCGGATCATGGTGAAGCCCATAAATAGGTATTATGACTCGCATGCCTGCTGGTAACTCAACTTTACTGCCAGGTATTTGATATTGATGCTCGCATCTTCGGGATAACATCGATGCTGGAGGATACTTCCGGAGCGTTTCTAAAATATTTCGTAAATCTAAGCATAGTACTGCCAGAAATATATATATTCTCGTCAAAATGTTTCCATGAAATTATTGTTATGCTAAAGAACGAGTGGGACCAGTAGTGTCGCAATATAATTTTAAAACATCTACAATAAGAAGGAATAATTTGTCAAATGATAAACTATTACAGATGATAAAATTAAATTTACAACGTTTAGAGAAACTATGATCGAGCGTATAAATGGATATTCACGTATGGGTGACATAAGATTCAGTTTAATGCGAAACTACGATGACCTGATATTTGCATAATCTAAAATTACCGTATCATAAAAAGAGATTATATGGCATCAGATTTGTCGAAAAATATATGTATTTCGCTAGTACATACTTTATTTTGCAACATTTACTGTAGTAAAATGTAATTTGTGAAATCGTATATGTAGTAACTGTAAGATTAAAGTTTGAAAACCGGTTAGAATCTTTGATTGTAAAATACTTTTTTATTCTCTATATTTATATTACGCCTTCACTTAATTGTGTTCTTATTCTGTTATATATCGAATCGAATTAATTTTGCCCAGCTCATTACAAAGATGCAGTAAGTCATCGTACAGTGAAACCAATTGCATTTCGCGCGGAGGCGTTAAACAGATTCCAAGGTTAACTCCGTTTCCTTACATGGAATGCTGTTTTATTTATATCCCACTATAGATGGGACAATGAATCAATAACGTACAACACAATTCAATGCCATTAAAGGTCCTAAATAACACGGTGAACGTGGCACCTATGAAATAAAGTAATACCACCTCACATTCCACTATATTTTATTACCTAGATTACAAAATCTTAAACGTCCTTGTATGGTAGGTCGTGGAAGTTACCACAAATGGGGCCACAAGATTGTACTTATAATCGGATTACGAGGTGTATCACTCTATTGCGACGTATATACGTATTTACAATTTTCGAATCTCAATAGTATCGAAAACTTACTTAATGGATCTATCAAGGAAATAAGCAATTGGAACTATTTTTTTCTATTTTATATTACCGAATACGATCACCCCTCAATTCTGGCACAAAGTACACGATCAAAATGAAAGTATGGTTTCCAAGAGTTACCTACAACACGACCGTGGAGAACGAGGAAGGACACGAATATAATGTTAGCAATTGTGGAAGAAACGAGCTGAAGTATACTTCCATGTCAAGATTTACCTTCGTCGCGTAATTGGTTTGCAAATAATGGAATTTTACCTGAAATGACCATATCGAGGTACTTCATGTCTTGCACAGCGTCATAAGTCAGTTTGCCATTTCTGCTTTCGATAGCGTCTTCTATGTCGCGCCTCGCATTTTCTTGAATTTCGGTATTCAATGCCAGCTCGTGGAGGCAGAATGCAATGGTACTCGACGATGTTTCATAGCCGGCGGCGAAAAACACAAACGCCTGGGCGGCAATGCTGTTTCCATCCAACTCTAGAAATAACGGTGCTTTGTGCGATAAAGTTTTTCGAAAAAAAAAAATTTTTTTTTATCGTTGGCTATTGATCGTGGCGTTACAATCGCGACACGACCGTAAGTGCGAGAAAATGGGTCACGCCTTCGCGACATTTAATTACTATTCGATTGTTAAAGCGAATGAATTCGTTCATTATAATTTATATGAAACATTAAGACATTTCTTAATTCAATTAAATATATGTTTATAATTCTAAGCCACAGGCATTATGTTTGTGTTTGAAACTTTACTATTATATTGCATGTTTTAAGAAAGCTTATAACGATTACGTAGCCATTTGAATTATGGAACGATAACGTCCCTCTTATATAAAGTAAATGAAACGTTTCATTAACGCCATCCCCGATTTCATTGGCATTGCGTGAATCTCGAAGCTGCAGTATATAAATGGAGCACTTACTAGCAATTTTATCTTGATTAATTTGTTGCAGAAGTATCGTTTGCGGTCAAGCATTAAAGAATGTTTGTTGCGTGCGACGAACGACTCGTATATTGACTTAAGAGACTTATCAATTATGTAACATCGTGCTCTCATGGGTATAATAAAGTTCTAAATTGATGATGATAAATAGAGAGATATAACTACCCCACCCCAAACCAGTTTTAATATTACCGTTCGTCTACAAGAATTGTTCATCGATTCTTTAATACTTAATTGCTTATTAACACTTCATATATACATATATTAAAATATAGCTGCGATAATATTCACGAACGAATCCGAACACGGGATACCTTTCCGCTCCAAGTTTCATTTAATATCCACTGGCTCGTGAAATATTTAAAGGATATTATCGCAACAAACGATACTTCTATTGCGCTTTTCGCCAATTTGGCATGTTTGTCGATAAGGCAACATTTCATTCGCAATATTAGGCTGACTTGCAGGAAATGTTTGTAATCTACTTTATAGTTGCTGTTATACGTGTGGTGCGTCGAAAAAGTTACTTGTCACGGTGGAACACACAATTATAATACACACATATCGGTCTGGACGGAGCAACATTTCTCTTGCAAAATGTATACACATTTTATCTTCGTATATAAGTAATCTACATAAACGATAGGGACACGGCGATGCCCTCGCACGCCAACGTTTATCCTGTTTCGACGCTTTCATAAAAGTTGCATGTTTTTTCTGCTCGACTTCAACTATCGTCCATTGTTATACGCGACTAGCAAATTAACATACCTATCTCTTCGTTTGCTTCAGCAACGTCGTCGTTGGAACCGTCCAGTTTCGGACTGTTTCTGGACTCGTTGTCTATGGTACCCCTGTTCTTCAATTCAATCAACAGATCCATGAAATCGTGCCTCTTGATTCCATGTTCCTCCCTTTGATTGATCATCTGCGACACAACGTCCTTGAAGAACTGGGTGACGTCGGGGTCGATCACTTGCACCCCTAAAAATTTGTACAACCTCGGCATTGCCGTTCTGAGCATACGCCAAAGGGTGGCTTTATAGCTCGGTTTCGAGAACTTTTTGGCGGCCCTGCGAAACTCGGATTCTTCGTCAGTGAGCGCATTTATTTGTATGCCGAATGCGCAGCTGCCAATGACGTCTATTGTAAATTTCGCTGCCAACTCGCGGATCTCGAATGGTTGATCGGTCTGGGCAGCCGTGTCGATTAGTTTTTCAAATTCCTCGCCGCACTCCACCAGAAGGTAGAACATCCTTTTCAATTTCCCGGACGCGAATGCTGGGGTCAATTTCGATCTGAGACTCTTCCATTTTTTCCCCTCCAGGTTGAACAAGTGGCCAGATAGGGGGTCCTGATAGAAAAACCAAATATGTACAATGCTTAATTTCATTTTTACCTCAGAATGGCGGAGTTGTGTTCGACTATGTCTATGGTTCAAAAAGAAAGAAGAAAAATGTGATCTGTGGATATTGCTTAATTTCGAACGCGTTTGTCATTTTTAACGTTTGCTTTCCTTGTTTCAAATCTTTTTCCATAATAAAATAGAAGAAAATGTGAAGTAGATGATTTTGTTATATAAGATTGTTAAAAATGATGGGGCAGAAATTATGCTTGGAAATTATTTGCCACGATGGATAATTGTAGCCACCTTCTATTAATAATTAAAAATTAGTATTGTCATAAAGCCTGGTTCGTTGTTACGCCATATATTTCATCAAAATTATTATTTCCGTTATCTAATGGTCAACAAATTCTATACATCTGCCACAATTTTAGCAACAAAAGTACGTCATAAGACAAGCCGAATTTTTTTATACTGAATCTACACGAAATATATTCTACATCGCATGTATTTTTCATCGCACATCATGTCAGTTTTTAACTATGTTACATTAAATTATAGGTACAAATTTGCCCCGCTATCAAACACAGCGGAGAAAACTTTCAAATTCCACTTGTTAGCGATTTGACATTCTCAAGAGTGTTCTCGTGTTTAAATGTCTCGGTAAGTACATACTTGAAATGTAGCTACGTGCTAAAGTGTTATCATTTACCTGAGAATTGACTGGTATGCCACGATTCGAGAAACACGCGAAGTTCTTCACGCAAATGTTCTTGACGAGGTCTGGATCTCGTAAGATTAGCACCGGCGATTTAACACGGAACGCTCCGAAATACCTCTCATCTTTAAACCATTCGTACATTTCCTTGATGCCTTCCGGCAGTGATTTCCGGAACAATAGCATCGGACCGAAATTTCCAAACAGCACAGTGGGCTTACGAAAGGGTACACCCCGTCTCGCCCAAAACTCGTAAGTGGAAACGAGAAAGCAATACAAAACACCTAGGAACAATCCCAGGAACAGGAACTTTTCCATGAATTCATTTAATATACCCCACATTTTATATGCAACAGGGCCCGCTTCCATTTATCATATATGTATCTGCTTCTTAATATTTAAACAAAATACTTGACCGTTACATTACTCTTGTACTTCCTATTCTATCAAAAAGACGCTTATACATCATTCAAATTCCGTTTGTTTCCTTCAATATTGACTCTCGTATTCGCACAGATCTATCAGCGTTTCTTGCACCCTTGAGAGGCACGCGTAATGATTTTCGCGTACCAATGGAAAGTTTTGCTTCTTTATACTAAACATTCAGCGCACACCTATGTCCGCCTATTCACCGTACATGTGCCACAATTAAACTTTTCTATCGCTTTTCACGTCTCCCATTGTATAATGCGTTGCGTCTTGCGATACGCGTTAAAGCGCGTGGGATATCGGTTCAACGTTATCGTCGACGAGGTCAGTTTTAATTGCAAAACAAAGGTTCACTCGACGATGCTGCGGCCCGTTTTACGCAGCTCGACGTTTCGATCGAATCATTGGGACTGTCCGCAGAAGCAAAAGTACACTTGTCGGCACAACTGACTCACCGACTCACTGTGTACTTGCACTCACTTGTTCCTCTTGGTGAAATGTTATAGATGGACGCGTGCGCTCTATTCGCTCGTGCACACGCTGACGCTTCGGCCAGCACGTGATTGTCAGGTCGTCCGATTTCACATTCGAATCGGGCTTTAACTCACGTATTCAAGAATGCTTTTTCTCTCTGAAGCATTCGTCGTTCTGTCCATTGTACCGCGAGCTTATTACAAATCGAGTTAATACAGCGGACGCGTCCTTTGCATGGAACGAAGGTAACGCGTGTCACGCTTTCATCGTCGAACCGCGAAAAACGTGCATCAATTATTGCCCCCAGAATAACCGCCGAATCATTATTATTCCACGAGAAAGTTTCGCGTACTTCAATGTACACGCTCTGGCACTTTCAACTCCACAAACAGGGAGTCGATCTTCCAATACTTCAATCAAGCGAAACGTTCCTCTTCATCGACCTAGCGGTCCCCGAGGTATCGAAAGTATTTGCAGTTTCGAACGATATTTACAAAGAAGCACTTCTTCAGGCGCGCACTACCTATCCAAGTTACCGTAACATCACTTCAGATCGATTCCACATCTTAATGCGATCCCGTACAATCGACTATGGCGCGAGATTAATTTAAGCTAGTTTGGGCGCGAGCACGGGCATTAATCCCCCAATGAGGAGTGCCGATGAATTTAATACGATATCAGTACGCTGCGCGAGTTTGAAACAAGAACATTGGTACAAAAAAGGAGGAAAGAATGAAACGTGGAAGGAAGGGAACGCTGCGTATACACAACGCGTTCGTTCTCGCCGAAAGGCTGACTGACCTTCCACCGACTGAAAATCATGAGCGCACGTACGCCCGCATTTATAGAGACCTTGTGTTCCTGCTGTGGCCCGAGTTTGTGCCCGTACTCGTGTTCCGGCCAAGAGCCCACTCATTTATCTTCAATAGCTCTTCTCTCTCTCCACCCCCTCTCTCACTCTTTCACCTACTTGATAATTACTCCGGAGATTGGATGCTTTTACGCACGAGGCGCGAGAAATAGTCAATAGCCCCCCAGGGGGGTCAGTAGTTTTAACACTGGAACTAACGACCGGTTTTGTCATATTTATTTATTTATGTTTATTTATATATTTTTGTTTGTTTACATTTGTTTGCGTATGTCTTTTGTCTCTCACCCATTTGTACATTTCCTTCATTTACATTTAGGTACATTTATTGTACAGATCGCGGAAATAGAAGCGGTTTTAAATTACATGAGGATCTATATTTGCAACAATACTTGTATGATGTTTGGCACTTTAAAGCAAGGAATCGGGGAAGCGTTTTTTTGGGGCGTGTTAATGAGATTGGTGATTAACAGTAATACAGAATGCTGCGTTAAGCATTTAATATTAGAAATTGGTCAATGCATAAGGTTCATCTGCTGCCGAGTTATTATAGTTTTACTACTTTTTTTTGGCATTGTACATTATCAGTTTCTCATGTTTGGTATTTAATAGCAATATTATCATACTGACAGTTCTTTCTTTTCTGGTTTCTTGCTTTTCTTGCGTCCCTTTGTTAATTTATTGTAAATACAAGAGACTTGCGAGTTCGATGTAATATACATATGATACTAAAATATGTAAAACTCGAGAGTGGCCTGATTCTTTGTTGCTCAAGTCGGGCAAGAAATTCCAGAAGATAGTGCGTACTACGTTCATGCATAAATAACACGTTTTACGTATAATTTCAACCGCGATCTCTTTGCGAATGGAAATAGATCTTACTTTTACTGCCCACTGAATCTCTTCGACTTATGTATGTATACTTTGACATGAAAACAGATGGTAAAGCCCTGGAACTCTGGTTTGGCTACTTCCTACGTGCCTTTCTCTACCTTCTACTTGTGTATGATATATGTATGAGACTAGGTTACCAGAAAAATAGAAGCAATACGAGCCAAAACTCGTTGGCACATTGTATGTATTCTTCCTTTTGCACAAAACTTGTTTTGGTTTTATTATTGTCCATCGTATGAAATGTCGGGCTTGAATGAACACCCCTAGTTGAAGAATAGATTATAATTTAATATTCCATGGTGTAAAAGTCTCTAACGTTTGGTATGTGTATAGCTATTTGTTAACATTTATAGAATAAATTGTGTTTTAAGGGCCCCGACTCCTTTGAGTCCAACTTCGAATTGATTTAAGCGCCATTCGACAGAACGGGCATTAGTGAAAACAGAAAATTTGTAGGTTTGACATTTGACGGTGTGACATCTAAAGTCGTATATAGAAATATAAATTCACGGTATGACATCTAATATCATTTGTGAGTTGCCAAATGAGTTGTCAAATCACATCCTTTTGGAGTTCTTTCGTGCTGTTGCCACACCTCTTAAAATACTGACTATCAGCAAACTGAATCGGCTCGAGCCGATATTTTTGTTTTTGCCGGCATACACATAACTTCTGCAAACTTTGTCGTAGATTCGAATCCCCCTCCGGTTTCCTTTTTTCACATTATTTTTGTTTAATTACTATCTATATGACAATGATCAATATTTATTTACAGATGTTTTAAAATTATTTTTTAAATATTTTTATCTATTATAGCGTTTTTTATGCGATTGTTTTCAATTTCGAGTATCTTTCCGATTATGGTGCTCTTTAATATTTATAACATTCAATTAATTTATTTTGTGTCTTGAACAGTCGTAGATGAAGTGCAGGCAAACTCGCGTTATATTTTACTATTATACTATTTCGCCTTTCTTTTATAAGCTTAGGACCCCAACTGTACGACTTCGATTTTAACGATCTTGTGTAAGGTGATAGTATATAGGGACCTAATGATAATTGTCAAATAATAGCCGCATTTATTCAATATTTTTATAGACATAAACAATTAAAGGTAAGTACGTAACTCTATCTCTACTATGAGTATAAGATTATGTTATGAGCAGAGATTTCTATTCCTGCCTTACATAGAAAAGGACAGCGCGAGCGAAAGACAAGGTGTATCAATAATGGAACAGTACAGCTAACGTACGCGATCATAAAACTTATATCAATAAAAAATACAGAGCATTAACACTAGAACTACCAAGGGGGGTCAAAATGACTTTTTTGGCATTTCTTATAATCATTATTCATTTTCAGTACACTTTGTCTTTCAAAATTTTGTATGACTTTTTCTAAAATAGGCAAATAACTAATTCTGTAAAAAACTTTCCTTTTTTTTGTCTTTTTGATATAAAATGTTATGCAGTATACCTCCATATACCGAGATGAGTCATTTTGACCCCCCACGGAATGTAGGTAAACTTGTGATTTTTGAAGTTTCTCATATTATTTTTGTATAATTAAATACATTTTTAGAAAACTAAGTATATTTTCGTACATTTACATGTAAAAAATTCATGAAAATTCATTCGACATATCATGAAAGCCAGTGTAAGAACACCACTTTCTTTGATACTCTGCAATAGTGTTATGAGGCATATCAAGCAGATATGAGGCACTGAAGCAGAAGCCCGCCGAATTCAGGACACCGACTGGACTCTATCGTTAGCAGAATTAAATGCATTTATAGAAATTTTATGTGCCCGTGAGGCATAGGAAGCAAAGAACCTCAAGTTTTCCTATTTATGGTCCAAGAAATGCGGTCCTGCATTTTTCTCTAAAACAATGAGCAGGAATAAATTCGCCAAAATTCTTCGGGTAATTCGTTTTAATAAGAAAAATGAAAGAAGCCAACGATTGCATTATAGAAGATAAATTTACATTAGTTTCACAAGTGTGGAATAAATTCATTGAAAATAGCCAAAGTGTCAAATTGCATATTGTACTAATAATAAAACGAAGAATATTTGTGGTACATGTCATAAACGAGTCTGTGGTACATGCTCTGCTAAAGCAATTGTAACTTGTAAAAAATGTCTTTGACTTTTAAGCGTACTTATTTTGAAAATTATTGTTATTATCTTATTATCATTATTCAGTTTATATTCAATTTTCACTCATAAAATAAGAAAATATAAAAAAACGTAAAAATTGCTATGTCTTTCATTAACAGAGTTATTAATTTGAAAAACAAGTCATTTTGACCCCTCCGGTAGAAATAGGTATACGTCAATCGCCGGTTGTTCTAGTGTTAATAATTTCCGTTCTTACGCAATATTTATTTAAATATTTAATAATTTTTTAAAACGAAGGTCCGCTCGCCTCCGCCAACGTCTCGGAAATAAATAGTTTATATAAAACACAAAAATCAATCAATCATCCCCAAATTCAGTATATGTACATATGTATATAAAAATCAACGCTTTTACTAACTTCAGTCATCGCGGGAATCGGAGCAACAGCGTGATAGGAGGCTCGATAAGTTGCGGCAACTATGCCTCACTTGTGTCTGTATTCACGTATTTAATGAATCGCCGTTGGTGATGTCAAATTATAAATTGCATTTACCAGCTGATTTGTATATCCATCGACCCTCGTGATAACATAGTACAATTAAATAAAATATACCATAAACGCATCTGACGGAGAATCATTGAACTATTCTTACGTACGTTGAGTGCAAATTGTAAATTAGAGCGTTCGTCTTCCAGACGTAATAAATTGTGCGAAACAGAATTTCTGTGATCTTGTGCTAGGTTATGGAAGGGTGTAAATGTGAGATTTCAGTGAGTAAACCATTGAATCGTTCAATATTTTTTAAATGTGAAATTAGACGAGGTGTCAGCAGCCATCTTTTTTGCTTCAATCTGTGTCTGTTTCAAGCTTCGAGTTGAAGAATTAACATTTTTATAAACGAATGGTATTTATTGGCATTAAAACGGCCGTTGCGCCCTGTGGCGAAGTCTTCCGGTGTGTACTGTACCCGCGAAAATTTAATTTATGAAATTATGTAGAAAAGCCATCTAATCTAAGAAATCAAGTGTCTCTGGCGCGCAAGGCGTATACGTGCATGCTTTTCGTTGTTGTGTGACAGCACGCACCAGGTCATGGCTTGGATATTTCCTTTCACATGTTTATATTTGTTACCATGTAACAAAAGAATAACAAAGTTCATTTTTTTCTCAGCTAATATAATTCATGGGGCTATTCAGGTGATTATTCCATTATATCTTTCTGTTTTCTTTGAAATTATAAAAGACACGGTCAATTTTTGCATACATAAATCTATCATTATTTTTAGACGAGCTTATCAAGCATCATAAAATATGTACATATACATATACATACATCTTTTCGCCGTGAGCGTACTTCAATGTATGTACAAAGAAAGCATGTACTAGTACGTTCAGAAAGATCGCAAGCGCTTATCTAACGATAGACAGGTTCTGATATTATTAGATTGAGTTGTCAAAAATAACACTGTTCAACACGGGTCTGAATTTCTAACCGTCAAAAGGCGTTTCTCGTAGTCTTTAACGCGCTGAATACGAATCTGAAATCCGTTTTTCTCCAGAACGTAACATTTTTGAGAAAATCGATTTTGAAAAAAATCGCAATTTTTCAACTTTGGGAGTATTTTGTACTTTTACGGTAATAGTTATTGAGTTCCGCTTGGTGCCAAATGATTCTTTCGAATTTCACGAATAAAATGATATAAATAGTTGTTTGACTATAAACATTTAAATATGTTTAAATGATGATCAAAGAGAAAGGGACACCGAAAACGCACGCATTTTGGCCGATATTTTTCAATTTATTTCAAAAACTGGGGGTCTAGGAGAAGACCTGACTATGCCACTCGCTAGAACAGACATTTCTGCCAAGGAAAGCACAAACGGAAGTTGCAAAATCATTTTCGTTTTATAAAATAGAAGCGCAATAGTTTAGCAAAACACGCGGCGGTGGCAGTGGTACTCAATGACGGCAGTCGCTTCGCTTGCCGCTCACTCACGTAGGAATCGCTACACGCGCACGGCTCTGCTACCTTCTTGCAATATTATACTTAGTTTATGCAATCATTTAAAAAATATTATTTAATTATTTATAAACTATTTTATAACAAGCGCAAAAATATTGAAGTTGTTAAAGCGAAGCGACTGCCGTCGTTGTGTACCATTGCCACCGCCGCGTGTTTTGCTAAACTATTGCGCTTCTATTTTATAAAACGAAAATGATTTTGCAACTTCCGTTTGTGCTTTCCTTGGCAGAAATGTCTGTTCTAGCGCGTGGCATAGTCAGATCTTCTCCTAGACCCTCAGTTTTTGAAATAAATTGAAAAATATCGGCCAAAATGCGTGCGTTTTCGGTGTCCTTTTCTCTTTGATCATCATTTAAACATATTTAAATGTTTATAATCAAACAACTATTTATATCATTTTATTCGTGAAACTCCAAAGAATCATTTAGCACCAAGCGGAACTCAATAACTATTACCGTAAAAGTACAAAACGCTCCCAAAGTTGAAAAATTGCGATTTTTTCCAAAACAGATTTTCTCAAAAATGGTACGTTCTGGAGAAAAACGGATTTCAGATTCGTATCCAGCGCGTTAAAGACTACGAGAAACGCCTATTGAACGTTACAAAATAAAAAAAAAGTTAAAATTTGTCGAATTGTAATTAAATACTTTATCTTGCAATTACTTAAAATTGTTTGATGCTACTGCTACCATAGAAACATCTAATGTGGTCACGATAATCGGTACATATTGAACTATGTGGTATGATAGATATTAATTATAATATGTATATATATGCAGAATGTAACAATGTGTACAGATTTTGAACCGCTTAGAAATAATTTAACACAAGAAGGCTATACATAATAGTAAATTACCTAAATAAAATATTTCGCATTAATTTTTTTAATGGAAACATTTATTTTGATGGGATTAATCGATGTCACCCTTTGTTTTCTACAAAAACGTATCAGCAGTTTATGCCAACAGGAAATTAATCCGAAGAATAATTTAATTCCTAATTCTATACAATGGTACTTACAATTTATAAAATAATTTGTTTATTTTTACACAAATATTTGAATTTTAAATATTGTTTTTTACTTAATACGTCTCTATTATCAATAAAGGCCTACTATGCAATGTAAATTTCTGGTCTCGTGGGCTATTTTGATTATGAGACACCACTTTTTCGTCAAGCTTAAAAAACAAGTATATTTAAATTTTGATTTTGAAAACAAGTTAATGCAGCTTGAAAACCATATAGCTACATGTTTTTTATTCTTTAAATTATAATAACATATGTAAAACTGTAGCATGAGAATTAATTTTCTCGGCCGCATTTACTTTAACTCCCTTGCCACAAGTTTTGCTCCACAGCACCTCCTATTGTACACGACTATCCAGTTGCCCGTAATTATTATTTGAATTGTTTTCTTTGTTAGCTCTTCCCCTGCCATTTGCTACCCCATTTATTACAAAATACAGTAATTCTTCGGTTAACGCGTGCTACTCGGGACCGGCTGCGCGCACTAATCGAATTTAGGTGAACTTTGGGTTCTTGGAAATTTCGGCCCCGCCGTCTACTGTGACGAAAAGGACAGCGCGCGAAAGAAAGAGAGGAAAGAGATGTCGGGCGTCAGATAAGGATTTAAATGCCTTCGCATCGGTGAGACAACACTAATGCAACTATAAAACTTCTTTATTGTTAATTATTTCGTTCTGCAAATTTTATGAAAATATAGCTGAGGCTGTTGTGATTAAAATAACACCAAACACGATATAATTTGGATCATATTTGCATTGATAAATTAGAAAAACGGATCCCTCCGAGCCGAGCATGAAATGCTTCCGTACGATCCCCCCGGCCGAGGAGAAACATGTTGCGATCGCTCAGGGTCACGCGGAGACACGCTTTGCGCGCAGTTAGAGTGGACGAGACACGCTTTTCGCGCAGTCAGAGTCGACGAGACACGCTTTGTGCGCAGTCAGAGTCGACGAGACACGCTTTTCGGTCGCTCAGAGTCGGCGAGACACGCTTTCGTTCTTGTTACCCAAGCATTAGCATAAATTGTAGATAGTAATTAGCATAAAAATTTATTAATTAATAGTGAAAATTCTAAGTGCATAATTAATAGCGAAAATCCTAAGTGTATAATTAATAGTGAATCAATGGGTAAGAGTTGTATTATGTAAACATATAAGTCAATATGATCCAAATTATATCGTGTTTAGTCTCATTTTAATCACAGCAGCTTCACGAATTATTTAGTATAATTTTCATAGCGCAATTCGTAACAATAACAAAAATTCACGATTGCATTAGTGTGTTCTCACAGACACGAAGGCATTTAATCTTTCTAGGAATACCGCAAGCATTAACCGCCGGGACGGTCGGCCGGCCCGGGGGGATTCCCCCCAGTGGTGGGGATGAAACGCGCTCGCTAACGCTGTAGGACTCGCGCGGCACTCATCGAGAAATTACTGTAACCACCAGGAGCCGAGATCAAAATTTGTAAAAATTTTATCGGTAACGCTGTGTATGACATGGAAATGGTACCGAGCCTCTAGCACAGACGAGATATAAGAATAGACCGGACATCTTATGGACTTTCGTGGCCCACCGTGACGGCCATACCGACTCAGAAATCCGACAGTGATTTGAGCGTCCTCTGCTCATGAACAGTGGTCACTTGAAGAACTATTATTTACTGAAGTAGTGTTGGGGACAGGACTCATGCGACTGTGTATACAGGGTGTCCCGTAACTACCGCAACATCGGGAAATGGGGGGTAGCTGAGGTGATTCTGAACAACTTTTTCCTTGACCAAAATGTTGTTTGAAGCTTCGTTTTTGAGTTATTAACCAAATACACTGCCCAATTAGAGTGCCCGTGATGCGCGAGCTCAGGCGCGTACCTCGCAATTGCGCTCGATCATGAACGGGGGTATCGAGGATATCCGAGTAAAGCGTACGGCAAATGTTAGATTGTCTTAAATTAAGGGTAATGTGGAATTATTCGTAACTCATGAATAACGATCAGAACCGTGCTCGATTCATGAAAAGAATAATTAGTTTATTTCTTATTAAGGAATAACGGTGTGACATTTTCCATACGATTTCCTCGATACCCTCGATGTCCCCGTTCATGATCAAGCGCAATTGCGAGGTACGCGCCTGAGCTCGCGCTTCACGGGCACTCTAAATGGGCAGTGTTTTTGGTTAATAACTCAGACACGAAGCTTCAAACAACATTTTGGTCAAGGAAATAGTTGTTCAGAATCACCTCAGCTACCCCCCATTTCCCGATGTTGCGGTAGTTACGGGACACCCTGTATATATGTGAAATGTTTAGGGAGAATCAGGAAAGCTATTTCTCGGTCAACGTTTCGGTAGGAAAATTGAACTACGGCCTGGTCGCGCCATACTCTTCGGTTCGGCTCGAGCTGATTGTGAGTCGAAATCACATCGGATTGATGAATTCCGTGTGTCGCGTGTAGCCTACTTTTTTAACACGTCACGTCGTGATGCCATGTAAGAAAAATAAAGTAATAATAATTTTCTGGAAAAAATGTCATTAATTGTAATATATGTTTTGTAATGAATTTTATTTTTGTTCTAAATCGTGATATTTTAATACAATGTAATGTAGTTTTATAAAAGTAGATAGATTTTTTTATAAAAGTGAATTTGGTTACAATTTTTTCAAACAATACAAATTTGAGAATCTTTCTCCAGTTTCTTATTTTATTTCTTTCTCAGATGCAAATAACCATGGTAGTTGACTCCGAAAAAATGTTAATTACGTATTGAAGTCTCTACTTTAATGTACATCTGTTCCGTCAGTTAATTTTTCAAAGGATTAATGCACGAAAATAACAATTCGGGAAAAGTCGATCCAAGACTGAACTTTCGCTTCGGTCATAAACAAGTCAGGTTGACCGCGGAGGTTTATTACCAACGTTTTCACAGAGTGCTAAACTGTATTGTATTGTATGCCCATTGTATTGTAAGATACCCATGATTATTGTAGTATGCTTTTATGTTTTTAAAGAATCAGGCAATTAAAGAACCAGTTGGTCAAAAGCCTTTCGCCTCGGCTCGGCGCGGTGGCTCGGAAGCGTTTCATGCCCGGTCGTTTTTTTGTTCTGCTAATTTTATTACGATATTGTTAACGTTTGTATGCTTAAAGTGTATTGTACGTTAAAACACGATCATATGTGCTTCATATTGCAACCCGTTTTTGTAATTTATCAACGCAAATATGATCCAAATTATATCGCGTTTGATGTTATTTTAATCAGCAATATTTTAATAAATTTTGCAAAACGAAATAATTAACAATAAAGAAGTTTTATAGTTGCATTATTGTGGTCTCACCGATACGTAGCTATCTGACCTTTCTTTCACTATCTGTCCCTTTCAGTGGACGATGAGAGTGGGGAGAGCGCAAAAATTTGTGAATTTACTTTTAGTGGCTCAAGTTCGAAAGCCTTTCGTCATCTGGTCGACACGGACCCCGAGTCAAAGAGATCCGATCATAAAACAGCTTGCCAGGTATCGAAGGCCGTCGATATGTTCGATTTTTGCGACCAAACAGTTACTGTATGCATCGAGCATCTATGTATGTACATCGAATTCAAACAGATATGAAGCTGTTTGGAGAATGAGATAAGAACGCATTTGTTTCTAGGCATAAAATAAATTAATATGAAAGAAATGTGTCAGGACAAAACAAAAAAAAAATTGTCCGGAAGAAAAAAACCGCGTATAACGTGTTGTGTCTACCCTCAATCTGCTGTATCATCCCTCTATTGAGCGTTATGCGAACTAATGTGCGCAAAATTTAAATTACCACTGTAAAGTCAAAGCAATGCAGATGGAGTTTGTTTAATTGATTATGTAGATGTTTGGACGTTATTCGTCTTCTCTACTCTATCTTTTATATAATAATTCAATTCTCAACAAATAGAAGGTAGGAAAGGAAATTTAACTTTCAAATAAATTATTTATTCTTTAACTAATGATATATATGTACACTTTGAGAAGAAGCCAAAGAAATCAATGAATGTTTAATGAGCGACTATTTGTTTCTTGTTGTTAGGAGAAAGATCTTCTTCTATTTTAAATGCGCCGGTTGGCGCCAAGAAAATGAACGTGGCGCTGACGAACAGAGAGCGGAGAGTCAACTTCCGCTACAATTAAATGTCATTTATTGCATTGCTTTGGCGTTAAGCACTCGATATTAATTGATTAACTGTCATAAATTTCGTTGCTATGGCATGAATAATTTGTTACTTATCGATTACCTGTCAGTTAAGAAATACTAGCCAATAAGATTACTTTTAATTAATTTGTAAAACTAACACTAATTTTAATTGGCGACAAACAAAGTTGTTGGATGTTTTATGTTAAGAGTTGAAAGAGAGCTTTCGTACATTCATTCTATCGTGAGCTCTTAAGGCGATAACATCATTATTAAGTTCAAAAGTTACTTGAGTTAATTAAACAGTTATGAAAATTTATTAAACAGTTATGTAAAGTTTGTTCAATTTATTATTGTTATTTGTTCATTTTTCTTTATACAATTAATTCATATTTCTACCACGAGCAGAGCGCATAAGCGCTCCACGGGCGCACGAACCCACAAATCCTAAATTTACTAACATAAGACAATTCGCAACAAACCCAAACGCGTTGTTCGAATAGTATAATTATTGGAGTTGGTAATAATATAATTGACTTGGTACTATATTGTATGCGATACATCATTTATTGATAGTACAATTGAAATAAGAAAACTTGTTATCATGTGTTTCTTTAATTAAAAATCTTATAAATGAATTAATTTTTAAAGTTATACTTTACATTGTTGTAAACTATAATGTTTATTAAATGAAGAAACACGGACACAATAACACTCTCAATCTCTAAGTCGTCTGTTCGGTACGGCTCTCTATCTGCGGCTGTCCCCTCTCGCGATCCACCTGTGCGACAAACGACAGGTGTCGCCTTTCAAATTGTAACAACATTATTTTCTGATAAATGACAAAAAAAAATGAGCTAAGAGATGTATATTTTTGTAACACCCAAAAAATAAGAGATTTTCGCAAGTATTACCCGACGGGCCGGCCGACACGTCCCGGCGGGTAATACTTGCGGTATCCCTTGAAAGATTAAATGCCTTCGTATCTGTGAGAACACCAGAACACAGTGTGCCCAGTGATTGCGGATGTGCTTGAGGATGAAGTGGTCTATTCTGATTAAGTTGACGAGTACGTACCATTTTTGGTTGCTAATAAGTTTGGTGTAATTAGATTCGGGGGAACTGTATTTGTTTAAGCAGGCACGGAGGCATCTTCTTTCTAAAATTCTCAGGTTTTCCATGGTGCTTGCGGAGATGTTAAACCATATGGGGCAACCATATGTTAAAATCGGTCTTATCAGGGATTTGTAGCAAATGATTTTGGCTTTTACGCTTAGCGTTTTTGAGTAGAAGAGGCGTTTGTGCGCGGCGAATGCTCTTTGGGCTTTGTCAATTTGTATTTATGTGTGGTTGGTGTAGTTTAATTTAAAATCTACGTGTACGCCTAAATAGCGCACCACCTTTTTGTGAGAAATTTGTTCCAGTTTGTTATTATTGTTGAATAGGTGGAAATTTTTCGTGTGTATGCGTACGTCCTTGTTCGCGTTTGAAATGTTCGATATGTATGGGCGGAATAATATTGTTTCGCATTTATCTGTGTTAATCTTTAGCTTCCAAGTGTATAAATGATCTTGTATTTTGGCGAAGATTTCTTGTAGTTGTGTTTTTAATATGGACGGTTTGGTGTGTTTTACGTATATTAGTAGGTCATCGGCGAAGGCTATTGCGAATTTAGTGTGGTCTTTATTTAGGCCGTACATATGGAGTAAGTCGCTTATGTATATGCGAATCAGGATTGGGGAATTGACTGTTCCTTGTTGAAGTCCGTTCTTGATTTCAAAGGTTCTAGAGGAAGTTGTATTCTTGTCGGCGACTATAAATTTTTTTTCGTGGAGCATGTTCCAGATCATTTTTGTAAGGTGTCACGGAAATTTGTTGTTTATTAGTTTGAAGAACAGTCCGTCTAGCCAGACTGTGTCGAAAGCTTTTTCTAGATCTATGAAAAGGGCTCCTACGCATTCATTCGCGTTTCTTGCCCAGCAGATATCTGAGGTGAATTTAGTTAAGGCGTGTACTGTGGAGTGTTGGTGTCTAAATCCGAATTGCGTCTCCGGGATGACGTTGCTGTCTTTCGCGAATTTTACGATGGAATCGTTTATTGTTGTTTCGAAGATTTTACTAATATTCGCGAGGAGGCTGATGGGCGGTAATCCGCTGGGGAGTTTCCGTTTTTTCCTTTCTTTTTTATTGCGATTAGTTTGGCTGTTTTTCATGCTGTCGGGAAGCACATTAGGTTGAAGCAGTTATTGAACAGGATGGTGTAGTTGTATATGTACTGGGGAGGTGGGTTCTTGAGGGCTATGTTGGGAATGTTGTCAAAGCTGGAGGATTTTTTGTTGTTTATTTTTTTAAAGGTGTGGGTTAATTTTGCGTATGATGTGAAGTAGTTGTTGGTACGTATTTTTCGTCCAGGTTGTTTGTTGTGTTGGTGGCGTCGAATGTGCAAACCGTATTGCTATTAGTTTTGTCTTGTTGGATCTCTTGTACATCTCAGATCGGTGGATCTCAGAGCGGTGCCTCTGCTGTTAACGGTTACGTTTCCCCAGGACTGGTGTTTCGCGTTTAGGTAGCCTGCTAACATGTAGAAGTTATTTGGTTTATGGAGTTCTAATTGGTGGAATAGTGATTTTAGTTCTGGAGTGAATTCTTTCTTATTTTTACCGGTTGCGTATCCCGCGATTATGAAGAGTTTGTTGCTGTTTTGTAAATGTAGTTCTATTGTTGTTGATTCGAGGCATTCATTATTATATGAGTGGTTAAGATGGATCAGTTTGTATTTTATCATATTTTTGATTAAAATGCCTGTGCCGCCTCCTTGTTTAGCGTTGGGTCTGTCTTTTCGGATAAAGTTGTAGTTGCTGAAGCTTATTTTGTGGGTGTGGTTCAATTTAGTCTCGGATAGGAGTACAATGTCTGGGTTATGTTTGTTAAGGCAATCTAGGAGAGAGTCTCGTCTTTCGTTTCTAATTATGGAGTTTACATTCATTTGTATTATGTTGAGGTGGTTGATGGAAAGTTTGTTGAATGGGTGGATTTGTGATGGGTCGTGCATATGCATTAAAGGTCGATTCCTAGCGTTTCTGTTATGAAGTTAATTCGGTTAGTGTTAGCTTCTACGCTTTGGGCTATGCTTGTCATCTGTTTATTGATTGAGTTGATTATATTTTTGATTTCTTCTAGTGGGTTTGACGGGTGTGAGTCTGGTTGGGGTTCTTTTCTGCTGGATTCTTGTCTGTTTTGGGATTAACTGCTTTTTGGATTAGTTTTTGTTTGCATTCTTTCTCGGCTTTAAGGAATTCGACCCTTTCGCCTATTCTTTGTTTCAGGCTCTTTCAATTTAGGGCAGCCTCTGTAGGAGGCTGGGTGGCCAAAGCTTTTGCAGTTGACGCAGTACGGTTGTTCGGTACTTTCACGGGTGCGCGTACATTCTCCCGGGTTGTGGGGGAGGTTGCATTTGATGCATCTGTAAGTTAAAAAGGGCCATGGTGACGTTGGCGTCCTCACGACGGACGCTTTTGCCAATGGAAGGCATTCTTGTATAGACTACGTTCGAGAGAGCACAGTTTTAATAAACAGAACACCTTTTAACATATATACACGCCTACCGAATCATTGTAATTAGTAATACCTAATCGCGATAGAGAGGAGACTACGAATACCCCCTCGAGCGATTATCTTACATTGTATTAATATTTTCGGTAGATTTTTTTATCTCATATTCAATTTACCATATTCAAACCTTTGCACGAGATATCGCCACTATGCTCTAGAGCAGGGCTCGGAATTAAGTGATCTTTTGGGCCGATTTTCAGAGGCAACGCCCCCTTTCTCCGGCCGCACGTCATGGCCCCCGCGAATGTTGGGCAGCTCGAGGGTCCTCAGGCGCGGGTCACATTAGGGCGACACCCATATCCGTAGGTTTCCACATCACCCATCAAAAATACCTTTTAGCTGAACGTACAACGCTTGTATCATACGTATTTGCATCTACTGTTTCTGACCAAATTTTAGCTCGTCCTACGACTCTAGGGTCATGCCCATTGTAGCATAAAAGTAGTAGATAGTAGGGCGGGCTGATAGTTTGTCAGAAACAGTAAAAGTTCGGTAGGTATAACGCTGGGATCGTAGGTTCTACTAAAACATAGTCAGAACGCGCTGAAGTCCAATAGGAATGACTCTAGTGTCGCCGGTCGGCTAAAAGTTACTCAGGAGCAGTAGAAGTTCCGTATGTATGGCCCAAGGGTCGTATGTTCAGCAGAAAGGTGGTATAGAAGAGTATAATTACAGCAGGTATGGCCCACGGGTCGTATGTTCAGCTAAAAGTTGGCCAGGAACAGTTGAAGTTCAGTAGATATAGCCCAAGGGTCGTATGTTCAGCTATTATGGGCCACACCTCCTACACATCTACTGTTCCTAGCCAACTTTTAGCTGAATATACGACCCTTGGGCCATACCTACTACACTTCTATTGTTCCTGACCAACTTTAGCTGAACTCACGACCCTTGGGCCATATCTACTGAACCTCTACTGTTCCTGGCCAACTTTTAGCTGAACATATGACACTTGGGCCATACCTACTGAACTTCTACTGTTCCTCACCAACTTTTAGCTGAACATACGACCCGTGGGCCATACCTGCTGTAATTATACTCTTCTAGACCACCTTTCTGTTGAACATACGACCCTTGGGCTATACATACGGAACTTCTACTGCTCCTGAGTAACTTTTAGCCGACCGGCGACACTAGAGTCATGCCTATTGGACTTCAGCGCGTTCTGACTATGTTTTAGCAGATCCTATGATCCCAGCGTTATACCTACTGAACTTTTACTGTTTTTGACAAACTATCAGCCCGCCCTACTATCTACTTCTTTTATGCTACAATAGGCATGACCCTAAAGTCGTAGGACGAGCTAAAAGTTGGTCAGAAACAGTAGATGCAAATACGTATGATCCAAGCGTCGTACGTTCATCTAAAAGGTATTTAGGAACAGTAGAAGTTTAGTACAAATGGCTCGAGGGTCGTATGTTCAGCTGAAAGATGTCCAGGAACAGTAGAAGTTCAGTAGGTATGGCCCAAGGGGTATATGTTCAGCTAAAAGGTGATCAGGAACATTAGAGGTACAGTAGGTATGGCCCAAGGGACGCATGTTCAGCTAAAAGTTGCCAACGAACAGTAGAAGTTCAGTAGGTATGGCCCAAGGGTCGTATGTTCAGCTAAAAGGTGATCAGGAACATTAGTAGTACAGTAGTGTAGGAACTTTAGAAAAATGAAGGGGAGTCATCGGGAATCGAACCCGAGACTTTCGTATTACTAGGCACTGATCAGGCCATCTACGCCACGGCCCCTTCTTAGGCAACGTGGTTCTTATGTTCCTCTTTACGTTCTTTTTGATGGAGGCGCCCGATCCCACAGTAGGTATGGCCCAAGGGCCGCATGTTCAGCAAAAAGTTGGTGAGGAACAGTAGAAGTTCAGTAGCTATGGCCCACGGTTCGCATGTTCACCTAAAAGGTGATCAGGAACATTAGTAGTACAGTAGGTATGGCCCAAGGGTCGTATGTTCAGCTAAAAGTTGGCCAGGAACAGTAGAAGTTCAGTAGGTATGGTTCAAGGAGCGTATGTTCAGCTAACAGTTGGTGACGAACAGTAGAAGTTCAGTAGGTATGGCCCAAGGTTCGCATGTTCACCTAAAAGGTGATCAGGAACATTAGTAGTACAGTAGGTATGGCCCAAGGGTCGTATGTTCAGCTAAAAGTTGGCCAGGAACAGTAGAAGTTCAGTAGGTATGGCCCAAGGGCCGTATGTTCAGCTAAAAGTTGGCCAGGAACAGTAGAAGTTCAGTAGGTATGGTTCAAGGAGCGCATGTTCAGCAAAAAGTTGGTGAGGAACAGTAGAAGTTCAGTAGGTATGGCCCAAGGTTCGCATGTTCACCTAAAAGGTGATCAGGAACATTAGTAGTACAGTAGGTATGGCCCAAGGGTCGTATGTTCAGCTAAAAGTTGGCCAGGAACAGTAGAAGTTCAGTAGGTATGGCCCAAGGGCCGTATGTTCAGCTAAAAGTTGGCCAGGAACAGTAGAAGTTCAGTAGGTATGGTTCAAGGAGCGCATGTTCAGCAAAAAGTTGGTGAGGAACAGTAGAAGTTCAGTAGGTATGGCCCAAGGTTCGCATGTTCACCTAAAAGGTGATCAGGAACATTAGTAGTACAGTAGGTATGGCCCAAGGGTCGTATGTTCAGCTAAAAGTTGGCCAGGAACAGTAGAAGTTCAGTAGGTATGGTTCAAGGAGCGTATGTTCAGCTAACAGTTGGTGACGAACAGTAGAAGTTCAGTAGGTATGGCTTGGGGGTCATATGTTCAGGTAAAAGTTGGACAGGAACAGTAGAAGTTCAGTAGGTATGGTTCAAGAGGCGCATGTTCAGCTAAAAGTTGGTGACGAACAGTAGAAGTTCAGTAGATATGGCCCAAGGATCGTATGTTCAGCTAAAAGTTGGCCAGAAACAGTAGAAGTTCAGTAGGTATGGCTTGGGGGTCATATGTTCAGCTAAAAGTTCGCCAGGAACAGTAGAGGTTCAGTAGATATGGCCCAAGGGTCGTGAGTTCAGCTAAAGTTGGTCAGGAACAATAGAAGTGTAGTAGGTATGGCCCAAGGATCGTATGTTCAGCTAAAAGTTGGTGACGAACAGTAGAAGTTCAGTAGGTATGGCCCAAGGTTCGTATGTTCAGCTAAAAGTTGGCCAGGAACAGTCAACTTATAACAACTCATCAACTTATAGCTGCACATACAACCCTTGGGCCATACCTACTGAACTTCTACTGTTCCTGGCCAACATTTAGATGAACATACGACCCTTGGGCCATACATACTACACTTCTACTGTTTCTGACCAACTTTTAGCTGAACATACGACCCTTGGGCCATACCTACTGAACTTCTACTGTTCCTGGCCAATTTTTAGCTGAACATACGACCCGTGGCCATATCTACTGAACTTCTACTGTTCGTTGGCAACTTTTAGCTGAACATGCGTCCCTTGGGCCATACCTACTGTACCTCTAATGTTCCTGATCACCTTTTAGCTGAACATACGACCCTTGGGCCATAGCTACTAAACTTCTACTGTTTCTGACCAACTTTTAGCTGATCATATCAGCCTTGGGCCATACATATTGGATATCTACTGTTTCTGACCAAATTTTAGTTCGCCCTACGACTCTAGGGCATGCCTATTGTAGCATAAAACTTTCTATTTACAAAATGAAAGTAATTGTTCATTGGCTGTTCATTGGCGCAGATTTCATACATTTAAGGAATAAAAAAAAACGGTAGCGAGGAATCGAACGAACAACCTCCTATTACCAGTAATTCTCGCTGTCCACTAGGCTACTAACCTTCTTGTTGAATACGTAATACGAACTCCTTATAACAGAGTACAGCAATTTTCAAATCGCAATTTTCTCGGAGAATTCTGAATATTGCGTTCTACTACTTTGCCAAACTTTGGATACGCCATCTCCAAATACTGTAAGTTTCAGGAAAATCCGTTTCCCGTCATCCTCGCCCTCCCCTTGTGAGTCCCCAACCATTGGTCCTCCGGGCCGAGAACGGAAAAAGGAATGAAGCTAATAGTGGTGAAATGAATTAGAAGAAAAGTAACGAGAGTACTTGCTCCCGACGGAGAACAAAAAAGGGAATGAAGCAGAAAACGGAGTGAAGCAACAGAGGGAATCAAGCAAAAAGGGAACTAGAGGAGAAAGTGCAATGCGCAGTCAATTCGCTCAAATTATCTTCCACATAATTATCAAACGTCTCTTAAACGTTTAATAATTATACGATAAATAATTGATTGCCCAGGTCGCACCACGTGGAGATTACTGCGCATGGAGCCACCCTAGCCCCGGCCCGTCCACCCTCCAATTACGCGAAACCTAATTCTAATATAGCTTGTGAGAAAGAAAAATATCCTCTTATTGTCAATTTGTTGAACGTTCATTAATTGATCGTAGTACAAGTAAGACAACAAGAGGAGTATGTACTTGCAAAATTCACGACCGAAAGCTAACTTAAATATCAGAATGAAACCTGAAAGAAAATCAAGAAGAGAATTCAATTTCCTGGAATAAAAATATATCCCTTGATCTTCCAAACTAGACAACGAAATACTATCGCGGCAGTGTACACTGCTGCCTTAAAAACTAAGGAACAGCTTAAAAATAAATCCGCCCTTCTTAAATACTAGATTAGATTCAAATGCGCCCTGCCTGACTAAAGATCTAACTTAAAACTAGAATCACCCTACCTAGTATAACATCTAACAGTTAAATTATAAAAACAACTTCAATAATATCCTAGCTACAGAGGACTGTAATAGATACTTTCCCATACTCATAAAGGTATAAGTATGCATACATGCCACTGTGAAATGTCGGAATATTTAAAAACAATTTATTGTTCCCACGTTTAAACATTTCGTAATATTCTGCGTTTGTACGATTCATGTTTCTCGTTCGGTTAGCAGAATGACTCTGCTAGCTAAAACTGTGATAACATTGTAGTGCCAACGCTCACCTTGTGACGCACACAACGCAGGGGCTGAGGCTACCCTGTGTCTGCCGATTTCCACTAAATTTGGAGACAGTGTGTGTGCGTGTGCGTGTGCAAGCGAGTGCGACGTTTAAGTAAAGCTGGCAGAAGCGTTCTGCTAACCGAACGAGCAATATGAATTGTAAAAACGCAGAATATTACGAAACGTTTAAACGTAGGAACAATAAATTGTTTTTAAATATTCCCACTTCTGCGGGTTCTGACTAACTTTTAGCTGAACCTACGACCCCCGTTAAAGAATTTTTTTTCTTTGCCGCGCAATGAAAACGGGATAGCTTAGGCGGGGCGCTTGACGTGACACGCATCTCATTGTCAATTTCATCGCCCCAATGCATCGCGATGTGACAAACTCAACTCGAGCCGAACCGAAGAGTATCATGCGACTGTGGACCGATGTTCATTTTTTATACCGAAACGTTGATCGATTTTTGAATTATATTTATTATTCCGATCTTGAAATTTATAATCACGCTTGTAAAAGTGTCCTTTACAACTACGCTTATCTTTTGCAAAAGTAAATAACTTCAGCCAATCAGATGTGCACATATATCATCATTGTGCAAGCTTTACTAACATACATATGCAGTACTGTGCATCGAGCCTTAGAATTGGACGATTCTGGCACCCGTTTGTGCATATAGGTACTTCGTACATCTTGCTATGCATGATTATTAACTTTATCGGTTAAAAACACAGATAATAAAAGGAATATTATATATAGAGCAGCATTATTGTAAATGTATGTCTATTGATATGCAGAAATTTACGTTACTTGTAAGTTACTATTGGTAAGTATTTCCATCATTTATTACCGGCCTCTTGAACGTTGCAACCTATTTTTTCTCCTACATTTCGCATAACCAGAATACATAATAAATGTATGGTTTCGTAAAATAATGAATTTTTCCTTCTTTCTTTTGCACAGATATATTGGCCCAGAATAGTTTGTCATAAGTATACTTGCGTGTTTTTTATTATCATTCACAATATACCTATAAATATGTCTATGCCTATATTACCGGAACAGTTTATGACACAGCTGAAACCATTCATTAAACTATGTATGTTGAATCCTACGGTGTTATACCAACCAGAATTGGCATTTGTAAAAACGTTTGTCGAACATTTTGGTGGCAAAATACCAGAAAAGACTGTAAATGAACCCAAAGAACCAGTGCCGGAAACCGAACCGGTTCCAGAAACAGAACCAGAGCCTGAACCAGAAAGCATAGAAAGTGATTTGGAATTGGATATGACTGGAGTAATTGGTAGACTTTATTTTATATCTAATAATTAACAATTTTCGATGCAACTGATATTTATGCTCAATATGCAGTAGTAACAATCTGTGCATTTTAGTTGATAACGTGTATTGTTACTACTATGCTTTAGAACCAGATACAGAAGTCACCCAAAAGATGGGAAATCCTACCTTACAACCAACAGAGGAAGAAATGTTAGAATCTCAAGCCAAGCGTTCTGAGGCTGTGTCAGCGTTTGCAGAAAAGGATTACAAAAAAGCAATAGAACTGTACACTGAAGCTATTGTGCTAAATCCGCAGGCAGCTTTACTTTATGCCAGACGTGGGCAAATTTTCATGTTAATGGATAAGCCTAATGCTTGTATTCACGATTGCAATCGTGCAATACAGTTAAATCCAGATAGTGCAGCAGCTCACAAATATAGAGGACGGGCCTATCAGTTGCTTGGAAAATTCGAGGAGGCGGCCACTGATTTGAGGCTGGCTTGTAAATTTGACTTTGACGATGAGGCTAATGATTGGCTACGTGAAGTTACACCGAATGTAAGTACTATGTTTTTTATTTTATCCATTTTATTGTGTAAATTGTCTGTATTTGGGTTGAAAATATCACATTTACACAAATGACAGGTATAATATATATTCCTATTTGAAAAGTACATAAATTATATCTATTAAACTTCAGTACGCCACTTAAGTAAAATAATGATAACTGCAGTAATAATAGTATCAACGATTTACATATTTCCAAGAAATCAATCACACATGCGAATATTAAAAACACAATGCAAACTGATAAGTGTTTTAAATGAGGCATTTAATTTACACAAGGTACATTAGAAATCCATTCTTTTCTTTTACTAAGGACAAACAATATATTGTTTACATCGAAAGTATAGTTTATGTATTCAACATGGGAAATTATTATCGAATAGCTAATCATTTTTTAAAATAAATACTTATAACTTTTAATAAGGGCAAGATTCGTTTATACAGGGTATTTCACAAAAGCCTCAAAAAGAGATCATTCTTACATCTCTTTCTTAATGGAAATATTTTTATATATTTTATATTACATATGTATAATATGTAAGTAGTTGTTTTCGTCATGTGTTGTTCTGACGGTTGAAAGTGTCACAGCGTTATACCGTATTTAGCACAACCATTACACTAAGTTTCAAAAAGTAGTCTACCGCGAGTTCACTGTTATTCTCAATATTTTTTATGGACATTCTGGATAATTAGGACCCACCATAGTTTTGATATGTGTTCTGAAAATGTGTTATCAAATCTGTATTTGAACACATTGAAGGGAAACTCACTATTCTTTCCTTTGTTGTTAAATCGCAATGGTAACACTCGTTCTGTCTTCCAAACACAAGTATCTTGAAATCTTCATTACATTCCAATCCACTAATACACTTTACGCATACATTACAAATGTATAAGTTTTCCTCTTAGTGTCACCAATATCTCTACTGTTTACTTACTAAACCAACAGTGTATCTTTGTATACAATATCTCCTCTCATCTTTATTAAATGAACTGTTTAATATGTCGTGCAAAGTAGTATTCCAGGAGAGGGAAAGAGAGTTCTGCTTTTCGTTTCACATCCTTCTCTTTGTCTATGATCCAGTTGGACATGTCACCCAAAGGGGGATCCAGTCCTAACTTTTGTTGTTTCAGGAAAGAAAGTTCTCTGTGCTGTTTCAAATAATAAACTTACACTAATGTTCGTTTCCTTTCACTCGTTCGCCTTCTGTTTTATACAATTTGCTCTCACTCGTCAGCTCATATGGCATTAAAGAGCTCTGTTGCATAATGTTGAACTGTACTCAACTAGAAGGACTTCTTTCATATTCATGTACGACTTGTTCCACCGATTTCCTGTATTTACCTACGAGCTCTGGCAGATCATAGGCAATGGCAACATCGAGTCTATTAATAGGACATCCACGGAAATACGTGCATGTAGTGCTCAACAAAGGAAAGTCGTAAAGGGGATTCAATCTGAAGAAGTCCCGATAAACGTCTGGATCTGGCAAGTCGTAACGCGATATGTTCTTCAGAGTACTAAGACCTTCGTATATGTGATAATCTTGAGGATTCTCGATGATCTTGTCACTGATATCCTTTTTGTTTCCAAAGAATGACTTGTGATTGTAATACGTGGTCAGATAGCAGTCTACCATTTTAGCATGATTGCGCACTCGTACCTAAAAATGATTAAGAAGAGGACCAGAAATTTCATTAAAATAATTCGAGCCGGTAAATCTTTCAATGACATATCACAGTAATGATGGACGAAGTGTAGTGACTTACAGCAAATCTTCTAGCGCTGGCTATCTTATGCTCGACTCGTTTGTCGACGGCAGTACGCAAATCGCGTAGGAATGCACGTTCCTGAGCATACAATAATCTGGTGGGTGCACCAGCCTCGTATGGCAACGACCACAACGATGCAGAGTACATTACTGGTGGTTCAGCGCTGGACATCAGCGGGGATATATTCCAGATTAGAGCACCTTGTACTCTCATCAGTTCCTCTGGTTTCACTTGATCAGCTTTGTTGAGAATGATGCGTGTCTGTTTCGGAAGTTTGCGTTACATTTATGCAAACACATCTGAAATTTATCATTGAAAGCTTACCTGATGTTCCCGTCCTTTCAATTGATCAAGGATCGCCTCTGTTTCTGGCCCGACATCTAACTTCGATGGATCGTATACTAAAAATATTATATCCGCACGGTCGATGAACCATTGACACGCGTCATTAAAAGGAAACAAACGTTGGACTTGTTTTCGAATTTCTAAAATTCCTGGTATTTCCACGATATTCACCTAGCAATTTATAAATTGTTCGTCGTATTGCATTATAATGGTGGGCTTTAAAAATAAGCGACGATTGAATGGAACCGTTCTTATTATGCGTCAGATAAATTCTGCTAGAATATTCGTGTAATTAATCTTCCCCCTTCGTTGAATGCTCATGTTCGTAAATTGGAAACAGCAGGGAAGTATTATAATTACGGTCTTCATCTTAAAATAATGATTCAAATATATATCTTCCCTTAAAAGCTCTTTCAAATGGATGGAAAGTAATTGCTAAAAAATGTACTTCAATAGCAATCATTTCACTAATAAAACAGATTTTTCAGAAACAGTTCCATTCAGTCTAAAGCAATTAGCTGCATGGAAAAATGAAGGTACCCACTTTTTCTAGCAATTTATTGTCGAGTCGTAAACCCTTGAGACGATCGAGCATTCCCTGGCCGAATTTTTGCAGTCCAGAGAAGGTCCAGTCAGCAGCTAGCTGCGTCCCATCGAGGATCTCCTCTTCCTCTCCGTGCATTAGGATATTGAAGTAGGCCGGAGACGGTTCGGCTCCTGTGTCATTTCCATTTGGCGTTTTGCATTGCTCCTCTAAGCACTCTCTCAAACCACCTAAACACTATCTATATATTCATGCTCCTAGCATGCTTCTACCGCTAAATCTTTAGAGCATTGTGTACTATACGAAGGCGTGATCGCGGCCGACTTAGTTAAGCATCAATGAGAAGTAGTAAGTCGAAGCATCTTCGCACAACAAATACTCGCTACTTTCTGCGTTTTATTATTTTTTCGCGTGTTACCTACGTACCTGTCCTTAATGACGTTTGCTTGTACTCGATATCGAGCAAGTAGTTTATGATGGAAGATTTCCCACCGCTCCATGGACCCATGAAGAGAACCAGTGGCTTGGAGAATATTTCTGGATCTACAAAAATAGAGGGTCGTACACGGACTTTCTTTTCTTTTTTTGTTAATATTAAAGGGACCAGGGTCATAAAAGGTTGAATAGGGATAAATAAAGTTTCTTATTAGATAGAAGTTATTGGGAAAATTCAGCAATTCTTTAGTCAGGCGGATCTAATGGAATGGGCGATGATTTAAATTTTCATTGCTGATTCAATCATTTTCGTTCCCATTTGGTCTCACTTTGATGCAGTTAATGGTTGTAAACAAACTTTTGCTCTTAAGTTAAAAATATTAAGGAAAACGATAAAAGTAATACATACCGTTTAACTCTAAGAGCCAACAGTTTAATTCTGTAATTATTTAACCAATTGTACTCACCACCAAAGTGTCTGTTGCTTAAATCCCTGTACTTATACAAAGATTCCAACGGCTGAATAGCATTGTCATAAATTCTCTTCAGTTCCTTCAGCACAACATCAGCAGTCTTCTGGATAGCACGTTCCTTCTCCTCATTTTCTTCGTCCAATTTCAACAGCTGATTAATATGTTCCCTCGGTCGCAAATTCTCCGGCACCATTATCTCTTGAATCAGGTCTTCCTCGGGAGTAGGCTCTTCTTCCTCGCTCTGACCAGGTTCGTCTGAACCATCAGCATCCTCGTTACCTTCACCTTCAGGAGCTGAAGATTCTTCACCAACCTCTCTTGTAGCACGAGATTTCGACGGTTCCCCTTCTACTTCTCCCGACTTGTCTTCTTCCACTGACTTCCCATCCTCTTCAGCTGATTTGGCTTCATCTTCTACAGATTTTCCTTCCTCCTCGTATTCTTCGGTTTCCTTTTCTGGCGACTTCTCCATATCTTCTTTTCCCGATTTCGCAAGTTCTTCCTCAGATTTACCTTCCTTATCCTCTTCACCTTCCTTGGTTTGTTCTACCTCTTCTTCTTCGCCTTCAGCGCTCTCGCCTTGGCCCTCTTTGCTCTCCTCTTTTGTCTCTTCATCCTGCTCCTGAGACTGACCCTCCTCTTCAGCCTTGCTGTCTTCTTCTTCTGCTTCTTTAGAAGCAGTTTCAGTAGCTTCTTCTGTTTCTTCCTCTGCTTTCGAGTCGGTTTCCTCGTCTTCGATTTTATCTTTCTCTTCTTCAGACATCACCTCTTCGGTCTTCACATCTTCGTCGATTGTCGCTTCTTCGGCCGATTCTCCCTCGGCCTGGGCTTCGTCGGATTTTCCATCGTCAACCTGCGCCTCTTCGTCGGATTTCTCAGCTTCTTCTTGTGTTTCCTCGTCAGACGTTTGTACATCTGCTTGTTCTGTCTCTTCGTCAGATTTGGCTTCCTCTACATGTTCTTCATCGGCTGATTTTTCACCCTGGTCTTCCTCGGTTCCATCTTCAACTGAATCTGCGGTTACGTCCTCTGCTTGTTCAGCTGACTCCTCTTTGTCTTCCTCAGTTCCTTTATCTGCTTCTTCGGATTTCTCGCCCTGCTGGTCGCTTTCTTCTGGGAGTAGTAATAAGGTTTTCTTTAATTAAGTGAGACTCGTGATTGTTTTGGTTTTTTTAACACGACACATATCAACTGTTTAATTATTCAATTCTAAAATATTTAGCGGACCTTGGTAAATAAGATAATTATATAAGTTTCTAATTCCTTACCTGCTTCCGCTTCATCCGCTTCGACACTTTGTTCTCCAGCAGCTTCATCGCTTTCTCCAGCCTCCGCAGACTTTTCAGACTCTTCATCAGCTTGTTCCCTACTTTCTACAACTTCCACCTCTGCCGACTCCTGTTTATCCTCTTCTGTCGCTACATCTTCTTTCGAAGCGTCGCTGGCTGGCTCACCATCCTAGAACGAATATCAGAAAGTTATTTTCTTGATCAAACTTTTTTGATCAAGAATCAAGATCTTTTTTTTTTTTGGAATTTCAATCAAATTGTATTTACTATTAATTGGTATGTGTCAATTGTAAAATTTATTCCTCTTACTTCGTCGCTCGCAGGTTTCGCTTCCCCCTCTTCTTGTCTCTCTTTATTGGCGTCGATCACCGGCTCGGCACTGGTCTGCTCCAAAGATCCTTCAAACGAAACATTCTAGAAATCGCTGTGCTCCAGTTGAATATTCCGCGACACTTTAGCATTACCTGTACCGAGGTCCTTCAACGCTTTTTCAATGTACGGTCGACACAGATCCTCCGGCGGTACCTCTAGCTCTTCGCTTTGCACTCCTGAAACATGATTTCAATCAGTTTTTACTAAATTGAAATGGATTAAAATTATTTTATATTGATACAAAAAATTGTTCACGAACGTGAAATTTATTCTTTCAGCCTGCCTGCACTGAATAAAAAATGTAGTATTTTATCGGCAGCCTAAGTAAGGGATAACGAAGAGGAATTACTACAGTTTGATGTAGTTCCTTAATTACTTCACATTGTCCCTTTCACCTCTGCATATGAAATTTCTTCAATTCCATATTTGATTTAAAACAAAGTTTCCAATTTCCTTTTCTCTATACTTTCAAAAATTAAGGTGGACACAGAATAATAGAGTTGTTAATTAATACAATCTTTAGCCAAATTTATCTGTAAGTAATCGAATGATTAATTTAATCTTGCGATATAGTAGCATCTTTCCTTTTCCATCGACACGTTGTACCCGTTGATGCAGTAGTTCTAACAATTCTAATTGTATGAGGTCCTGAGGACTCAGATATTATCATGACCATTCACTGGTACAAAGTAATGAAATAATGGTATATCTCCACGGTTTGCACGAGTTTCTGAAGATTTTACGGTTGGCTTGCTTCTATATCAATTCTTTGGCGGCCAGGAATTGTCATCGCGAGATCTCACTATGCAAAACACGCGGTGCCAAAAGAAGGCGCTGGGTATATTAGATAACTTGCTAAGCTTTAGCAAGGGAGTTTAACGCCACGCGACCACCAAAAATATCTGACCCAAGTGACGCAAGATCTTGTCAAAGTCGTTACACACTGTTAGGTCGAGCGCGTGCTCGGGCAATGACAGGTGTTCAGAAACAACAACCACGCTTGACCTAGCCTCAATCAGGTAACAAAAAATGAGTATCACGTTTACAAAAATTCAGAAAATGAGCAGGAATTGTATATTGAACATTCCATACATTTCCTCGGAATCTTAAGATGTGTTTAATATTATAGAGTGAAATTTCTCAGGTAATATTTTTTTAAAGATTATAATACAGGTCAAATTCTGGAAAAAATAGGCCCCATTGATTTAAGGGATCCAAACATTGGCATGAAATTATATATTGAGAATTCTGCGCATATCCTCGAAGTGTTGAAAGGAAAAAGAAGAGGCTTGGTATTCTAGGAAATAGAATTTTTGAAGCAAAATTTTAATATATTTTTGTTTTCGTATTAAGAGTTTCAAAATGGAAAGGACACAGGTTGCAATGAAAGGATTACAAAGACTATTAGCGATGATGACGCCATATATCATTATATGCACGAAGAAACATTTTAATTAATCAATTCCTTTTTTTCGGCAAATCAGAACGGCATCAAATCCATTGTGAATGGGTACAAGCCCATCTTGCCACGCATAAATTGGACAATTTTTAAATATAAGTTCCGTAATGGAATATTTTTAATCATCCAAGACCCTGAGACCGTCAGGAATTAGGAAACTGAAAGTGTTAGCGGCTAATATTTTGAGATCTGAGTGAAGGAATAGCGTCAAGACAATTAATCAGCTCTGCTACCTTCAAAGCCCGAGGTAGTAGTAGTTTGAATGTACTCCAAAATACGATGTTTTGATGTCTGGGCAGCAAATGAAGAATTGGGGATCAGTTACCAGGTACTAGCTCTGGATAACTACATTGAAGATTAGTAATATCTGCTATCAAGATTCCTGTCATTATAGATCCCCCAACATCTAAGCAGCCAAAAAAAATATGTGGAAAAAATACACTTCTACAGCTCTTAAATACCTAAAAAAATTGTGGATTTAACAGCTATTTCTCGACACCATGCTCTACTGACATGACATCTCAAGATCTTGTTAGCAATCTTAATTTTTTCGAATTGTTTAGTATGCTAAAAGCAAAAGAGAGCCAAAAACACTAATTTGAGCTTTAAATTGCCGCTATTTTGTTAAACAATGACATATGTTATTCCTTCTGGTAGGGTGACTACGATGGTGTCTCGGCGTTAGATAGACTCGAAGCTGTGAATACGCGGAAGGATATCACAGGTGTGCATTACTGCAAAAGCGATTGGGTTTGGAACAATTTAAATGTTCGCCTTCCGTAATGTTCCAATTGGTGGTAATGTTTACCAAACTTTATTGAGTGTCACTTGCTATGATTGAATCAAAGGTTCAAGTCACATAGAGCTCAATCGCCTCCATGGTCAATAACTTGGATGGCTGTAAGCGTTTAAGGATGTCTGAAGGAATCATGCTACTCTGTAAATGTAAACCTCTGCTACCAGATATGCTAACTATGCCTATCAACTCCGTTGGCTGCGTAAACGTTCATGGTACGCAGTATGTGCCAAATATGGGTATTGACAGGGAAAATAGAGATGGCCCTTTTCTACCTCAGAGCGAACAAGTGGTGTTTCCAAACTTGCGTTCCACCGTATTATCTTTGGCGAACGTTAAAACACCGATTGAATATCATCGAAGATTCTACGATTCTACGTCCTATTCCTGGATGCATCTGGATTAATGCACCTGGCAACCCTGTGCTTTCCAATCCCGATGAAATAATATCGAACGGATATGGTCTCGATGATTTGCATGACGACATGTACGACCTTCACATAGAATTGTACTTTTTGGCGACAAAGGGGCCGAAGAACTTTTCTGAGCCACTTCCATTTGATTCTGAAGGCTCGAACGCGATGCTGATTTCTAATAACCAGAGCGGCATGGATATTGATGACCGCAGTGTCAATGACCCTCTGGATGTCTGTTATAGACGCGTAACAATTAAGGGAGGCATTCCAATGTTTTGGAGTCTGCAGTTGTTGACTCCTGGAGAACAGCTTCGTGGAAACATCTCACTGTTGGGTGAACGCCCATTATCAGCTGGAGCATGTACCCTGTTTACATCACGAGAGACGAACGCATCGCAAATTCCGTATCACCATGTGGTTACAAAGTTTCGTAAAAAGTTGTGTCCGCACTTTCATATTGGAGGAAATGACAGCTCGTTTTTTGTTTCGGTCCACTACCGATTTGTTTCGGTGCTGGTGGCACGTTAACCATTGTTCCATGTTTTTATAAGATTACCTTCTTCAATGACGCGTACCTGCTACAATTTTATGTATTTTCACTTGAAAGAATATATAATGCAGTTAAAATAAGGACATTTCCAACAATCGGTGTCATAATTTGTGCCATCAAATGTAAAATCTCGGTCGATGAAAATGTCGATATCATCTTTCTAGGCAGTACCTGGGGCCAGGAGGCCGGTTTCTAAGTTTAGCGGCGAGTAGGCGGCTTTGAGCCGAGCAACACTTGAAAATATTTATATGTTGGATGAGAGAAACGTATTTTTATCGATTATCCGCTACGTAAAAGAAGTCCAAATACTTTAACCGGGTTTCTTTAACAAACGACACTGAAACGATCGTGTCCACGTTGTCGTAGTGATTTATGATGTATCTATTGAAAATCAACGACCTGATGAAAACGTGGTCCGGTAATAAGAAAATGGGAAGAAAATAGATGGAACGGTTTTGAATAGAATTTAGTAGAAAGAATTCGTAAAGGGATCGGGTTTCCCGTTTTTTGGTCGATGATGCAATTTTCGAAGTGAAATTCAATTGGCTTATAGACAGAGTTAAGTAAGAAGAAAATTAGTAGAATGTATTGCCCGTACATTTTCATCGTTACGTCACACATGTTTTGGTACTTTTGGCAATGGATCTTATCATTTTTCTACGCTTCGTCCGTTTTGCCTGTTATAAAATAATGTGAAAGATAGTCTATAACTGTTACGGATGTATACACCTTGACGTTGATACGTTTTATCATATTTCATGAATTTAGAGAATCGTTTTAAGATTTTTAGCAATTAATTCACACGATATTTTTGTTATTTGGACACATAGTTTCGTTATTGGATATTATGAAAAGTAACGAAGTGGTAAATTTTTGGTTAAGGAATATATGCTTTGGTTTACTTGGAAAAATATTAATTTTAGACTTTAACGATCTGTAAGATAATATGTTGAAATTATGTATGTTGCAAAATAATTCTCGAAAATGTCAAGATACGGGTAATGGAAGTAGAGGTAAGCAGCTGTCGTTTGGCAAGCATAGCCACTAAGGATAAAGATAGATTCTTAAGTCTTGTTCCACGCTCTGAAGCATGTTTAATCTTATCGTTATAGAAGTTGGATTCGCTTAAAAATAAGTGACTTATTTTTTTGCAAATTCCTAAATATCTACTATATAGATCCAATCGTTCTCACGTATACAAACATTCATCAAATTAATTATATCACTATTTAGAGATATTAAAATACCAAGAAATTTTGTCAAGAAAAATACCAATATTTTGTGAATATTGTTCTAATGTACCCATTATTTGAAAATCGAAGATCTTACGCAGTCGAAATTCAATGTTTTTTTTATTTTCGAAACATATTTGGTGGCATTTATTTAAATGTCCATTGAATAACATTTAATTGAAATTTAATTATGTTTGATTTACAGTTATGATCAACGAGTGTTTTAAATAGAAGCATTCTTAATCCTCGATGATCCATTGACGGTATAGACTCAAGTTCCCTTTAAACGGAATTCACGAATAGGTTTATAGAAATTAGAACGAATCTGGCACGGATTTATGCCTGTCCTTATGTAATTATTTGCAAATTGTTGACAGTCGGTTTCCATCGATTCCCAAAATAACAAATCCTTGAATCCATGATCAAAACCTTTTACCCGATCGCTGTCCCATTTCGCTTCGTTAATCCGACCAAAACTCTGCAAATATTTCTCCACAATTGCACAAATATCCGAAATGTTCCCTATTCTGAACACTCAACAATGAACCCAACCAACATCCATCTTCCAAATAACCACCCCGCACGAAATCAACAATACAATTAGACTAATTATTTTAGACTAATTTAGATTGCATGGTTTTATCAAGAACTGTTTCTCAATCGTTTTCTGAGCGTTAACTTCAAGTATGTATTATGACGTCATGTCAAAGTGTATCGAGGAAGCGAAGCAAAGTTTTCGAACAGCAGAGTGATATTCGAATGGTATATAGAGACCAGACAATCCACAATGACGCAACAGATCTCAGGTTCATCAGTTTGATCGTACGTCTAACGCGATGCTGAAGAGGCTCGACGAGCCAGGAACCGATGACGCAGACGAGTGACTTTACGTAACATTGACCTTCGTAAGTCGTCGCACGTTCGTCAGCACGTCATCCACATCACCGACCCCTAAAATTTCTAGAAACCAGGCCATTCTATCTACAGTCCTGCGTCTTAATCTTGAAATCTCCGAATCGATATGGGCCAATCGAACTAATTGAAACGACAAGAAAAAGTGATTCTGAGCCCATGACGAGGATGATCACCTTCAAGAACCAAGATTTTTCGGGTATCATACGCGTACACACGCCAGTCGTTGCTCTTCATTTATATAATTAAATGCGAGCGAACATCATTACGACGGGCAGGTGTACAATAAAAAAGCATCCGCGTGACGGCCCGTTAAAAATACACGTGATAACAAATCGTAATGTCTATAATACCTTGTGCATGCCTCGATTGCAAATGAGATCGAGCGGAATTCGGTCGATTAGAACCCTATAAAACATCAGGTAGTTAATACCGTGCCTCGGACAACAAGAAACATAATAAGACCCACCGAGGAAAATCTTGGCACCAAGTGCCAGAACTGAAAGCTCGACGAAACTGTGCGGTAATAAGAAGAAAACTGTATCAAATTCTCTTCCAAGGCTCGACATACATATCCAAACTGACATAACCCTTTAAACTAGACTCTAGGAAAAGACGAATCACCCGCGGAACACTGTCTACCTTTCTACATTTCACAACATTCGTACACCCCCGTGTCCATTGAACACGAATCACCCCAGAAGCACTAAAAGTTAATATCGCCAATACAATGGTCCATCCTCCAATGGTCTCGAATAACGTTCACGGCGATTCTAAGATGCTGTTGCAATCAACAGCAACTACGGTGCTTGGAGCTTTTCAAATTGAACTGTTAACAATCGAAGAAAACGGTTAATGGCGATGCAAGGTGAAACGTCAATTGGGATGCGGAGTATCCTGGAGTGTTGGGCCTTACTCACCCTGTAAGGCGACGACTAGAAGGGCCAAGAAGAGGCCCACGAAGTACGCGGGTCCCAGCCGCGAGCCCGTCATCTCGTTTCACTAGGCACTACACGATGAGCCAGGGCTGGCAGCTCGTCTCACTCGATAGTCGCCTTCGACTCCAACTCGCCCGCGAGGAACTGGCATTGTCACTACCGCCAAACCCCGAAGACGCCCCCCTACTTCTCAACCCCACAGCGGCACCACGCGACTCACTGTTTCCTCGTTTCTCTTTTTCCCGTCTCTGTTTTCTTTTCTTTCCCCTTTTTTTCTGTTTTTTCTAATGGCGCGATTGCGGAATTCCACGCCACGGTTTTCCTGGCCTTTCTATGTCGGTCGAGGCGAGCCGGATGTGATCGAATCTCTAAATCGTTCCACGGATGGCTGGAATTAAAATTAAACTGCAAGGGTAAATCGAGATGTCCAGAAGGGCGGGTGAGGAAGTATTATAGGTCTTGGGACTTTTCTGTGAAAAACAATTATTTTGATTGTTTTTCGTACGGGCAACTTTATTGAACAGTGCACTGAATATTTGGACACTGATTGGCCGGTATCATTGACAGACAGACAGGGTGAATACAATTGGAATCTGAGGAGGAATTGTTTTCTCTTATTGGAAAGGAGGTTTGAGGGAAATATTGAAAGGTTTCATTGAGAATTTTCTTCGTTTCCAAGTTCACAATTAGAAGATGCGATTGATAAATATATTATTGGTAAATCCCATGCCACGGATAATCACGATCCGGTCGACGGAAGTTCCACTGTAATTCCATTCCATTGTAATTCCATTCCATTGGACGAAAACTGGGTTTGTTTTGGAAAGTGTGTGTCTGTGAAAGTGTGTGAAAACGGGTGTCATCGTTTACTGCAAAAATTCGATATTTCTTTTATGTTTGGCCAGTTCGATCATTTGAGGATTGGCTTTTCGGAAGGATGAATGTATTTTTGACGAACCAGTGTTTCTTTAATATACGAACAATAATATACATGCCAAATATATTAATATTTACAAATATTATAATGTATACTCAACGCGACAGGTGAATTCATATTTCCCAATCAACGAACGCGTTCGAAGTGTTGCTTTCATTACAGCCTAGCAATAGTCTGCGAAACGACAATGTATTTGGATATTCTAAAGTACCCGAGAGTTGTCTGAGCGTAATCGTCACTGAATCACCGAATCTTTATCTTGTACAATCCGAAGATACTGGTCGCAGAGTGGCAGTTTTAAAAATACCTCTTGGCGGCCCGGTTTTCTCTGGTTTGCAGGGTCTACCTGGCCGACAAACCGCTAAGACATTGACTAGCGATCGTGCACAAAGATCCTGCACACGTTTCGACTTAGCTCCAACGCGTCATCTTCAACCTAATTTTCGAACGTCGTGAAAAAGCTTCCCTGCTCCGTGGCTTTTTTATTTATGACGGAAGTCTGCCGTCGTCTATCTTTTTCGTCGCTTTATTTTCGCACCGACGCAAGCTCTCGTCATTTTTCGAACTCGCGGAGAAGAAAATAAAGGGGAGGAAGAAAAGTCAATTGGAACCCGGAAATTCCTATACGTATATTTGAATGTGCAGGTAAAATTTGATGAATACATATGTATGTATATATATAATTAATACTGTACATACACATGAATACATTTGTATATATATATGTGTATGTATCTATATAGTATTTATTAGGTTTGTGTACATGTTTTCCTTTTGTTTGTTTTGTTTAATAACAAGGAAATTAGGTTTGTTGGAGTTCGCTGGTTAGTTAGTTGATACGAGCCAATTATAAGCCTCACAGTCGTAGAATTCCCAAAATACATGCGTGATATGGGGACAAGGTCGTCATGGAAATTGGGTCGACAAAATCGAACGGAATTTATATTTTTGACATTTTTTCTAGTTTCAAATTTTTAAAACCTTCAGATTCATATCAAATTTTTCTACAGTTCCTACGTTTAATGTTGGTAATTCGAAAATTTCCTTTTTCTTCTTGCTACTTTTTGTTTCGTCACGGTGAAAACAATCCTTGAAAATTAATGTATAAGTTGACCTATTTCCCTGAAAATGATACATGCAATATGAAAAATTGTTAGAATGAAAATGGTATCTATTTATGCTCTAATAAATCTGTTGAATAAAATTCGTAAAAATGTACATTTTATTTGTTTCAAAAGTTTTTGATCTCGTTGTTATATGAAAAAAAATCGTGCTCGTACTTCTGCTGAGATTCCCTACAAGCCTGTAAAATGAAAGCGAACTATTCACATCCAACGAGTGGCAAAATTAGATAATCAAGTCAATAGCCTTGTTACCTACATTTCTTCCTATTCTACTGGAAATATACTTACATTGCAATTAAAAAATTGAAGCATGACATTCCCTATTTTATAAATACTATAGACAACATCGAATATACCTTTCTAAGTCCCTATCAAAATCTACGACAAGAAATATATGCGACCTTTTATTCCATTATTCATACACAGATAAACACATACCTAAATACATACCACAGATACATCGATCAAAATCGTCAATAAAATATAACAACATAAAGATTAACGTGCACTTAGCATCACAGGAAAAAATACTGAAAGATATGAAAGATAATGTATCGTGCAATATGATAAATCGTTCTACCATCCGTACCAAATAATCAAAAGATATTGCAACGAAACATTCGTAGGTCTCGTGTAACGTAATATTAGAGGGTTTCCAGTTGTCTCTTATCGTCAGCCTGCGAAAGATCGTGGCTACGGCGCGTGTGGCAAAGAGAAGAGATTCGCGGCGAAATGCGTGCTCGCTCGGACAGAGAGGAACATCGAAACGACGGGCGCCTTTATATTTAGAAGCCCGGGTCGCCGCCGTATAAGGTGGTGCTTCCCTCGTGCAAAAGTTCTCGCGCTCGCTGCCTCTCTCCGTTGCTATCTCCCATGATACCCCTTGCCATTTCTCCTTATCTCTGCGTAGGACTTTCGTTTTGAGAAAAATTCGATTCACGGCGATTGGGCCGGGGGAAGCATTCCTCGAATCGTACGTTGATGACTTGTACATTATTACGGTTTCGCCATTGTGTCTCAGGCACTGAGGTGGGTCGTTGAAATTGCAGGGGTTGTATATTAGAATCGGCTGGTGTGGTGGTATACTTGCGAAGAAATGATGGAGCTGGTATTAAATTGCTGATGAAAATTATTCGGGAGGATTGAGCTTTTCTTGTTTTCGTAGTTTACTTTAATTTCTAATGCGGCGTTTATTGTATTTTTGGTCAGATACATTTTGCCGTAGGATATAATGGTGATTGTTTTGTTTTGAAGGGTATTAATAATTGGATTGAGAAACTATCGATTCACTTAATCATTCACTCGAAACTTTAACTTAATATTATCCACAATTCGAGTCTCTGTGTAAAGTACTTGAGAGTAAAAAGTACAGGCCTCTCATTATCCCTCATTCTGTTTCATCTTCAGCTTGTATTATAGATTCTTGTTAATTCTTGCGAGAAATCCGTGCAAGACAATGAGCTTTATGAATGTTCGAATTACATAATAATTTCTATAATTTAAGTCCAGCAGTTGCAAACATGGAACTGATTTATTTAATTCATCCAAGTATCGGTGACGTATGTCTGGAACTGCATACGCAGACTAAACGGATATTGACACTTTTTACAACGAAACGCGTAATGTAAAAGCGTGTAAGAAGAACAGGAAAAGTATCGATATTAGAAACGAAATTTACTGGCCAAATTGGCTACTACTCGGCCTATAATAAGCTCGTTTTCGTATGAGGTCACAATGTATCTTGGGCAGAAGTCTTTCACGTCATTATGTTTTAGTACATATTTGGGCAGGTCACTGAATGCATTCCATCAATTACCCTTTCGCGGAACTGTACAGCCTTTCTTTATCAATTGTCTTCTATATGGACTAAATCTGGACAATGTTAAAGTATAAATATGGTTTTGAATGATTATTGAATACTTAAATTAATTACAACTAGCGATATGTTTGTAGTTTCCAAAAAATATGTATGCACTTATATTGAAAGACGAATTAGAATTTCCCTCTTCCTATTGATATGAGTTGGTTTTTAGAAAATTGAGAAAAAAAAGTACTTTGAATTTTAGACGTCGAAGAATTTATTTACGTATATACATAATGATAATGTTAACATGTGGCTATAATACAAATTTTTGCACATCTGTTTTCAGGCCAGAAAAATCGAGGAACACAAGAGAATGAAGGAACGTAAGACCCAAGAAAAATTGGAGCACGAGAAGCAAGAGCGATTGAAGGAAGCACGAGATAGTGCTAAAGCTTATGAGGAAAACACTCGTCCTTCTCAAACCAATGCCAACGCTGGCTACCCTGGTATTTTCTTCAAATTCCTCAATGATCCAGAAGTCATGCAATCATTCCAGGTAATATACATAAGAATTTCATATGTTGATCCATTCAAGCCAGTGCCAGCTGGATACCTTGGAAATGATTAACAATCTTGTGTACAAAAGTCATATTACCACGAGGACAACACAATCCACTGTCGTTATTGTCTCTGATACTACAATCGTCTCTTAGCAAATAAATAGCTGTAACGAAACGCTGTAAAATATACGAGCACCAATATCTTTAATCGATAAATTTAAAACCCCACTGTAGTAAAGATATTATACTCGCCTAAAAACTTGAAAACCTATTTAAAATCAAAAATTTAAATGCTAAGCTGCATCAATTAGTACGTCGAAAAAAATATATAGCTGCGTTAAAAATCAAAGTCGAGTTCAGAAACTTTCCCCGAAAGAATGTTCCAACATCGCTGAAATGAATTCATTATGCATCCTGTTAAGAACAACATTAATCGAACAAGAATATTAATGAAGTACAACAGTCATTTTCCTTTCACAGGATCCAGAAATATTCAAGGCGTTTAGCGATATGTACGTGAATCCAACAAACATCCTGAAATACCAGAACAACCCCAAGATTATGGCGTTTATTAACCAGATGGCGTCCAAATACGGCGATGTTACCAACATGCCAGGTGGTTTTCCCGATATGATGAGTGGCATGGCCGGAGCTGCAGGTGCTCCCCCAGCACCGCCGACTAATCCAAATTTAAGCCAAAAAGTGAATATGGTCTTTGTGCAAGACGAAAAAGAGGACGACGTTGATCTTGATTAAATCAACCTTTTGTCCGTTCTCGAAATTCCTTCTCGATTGATCCTACTTCACAGGTTCATGAGATTCCGGGATTCTTTGACCTAAAAGAAGCGTTCACTAATTCAAACTGTGTGGTATCTTATTAAAAAGGAAGAGGGACAACAAAAGCAAAAAAGGATATAAATTAAGCGTTAGCTGGAACGTAGAAATAATTATCTTCGTTGCCATGTAAATGATATTTTGAAGAGAATTCATTCGTTTCGGGTATATCACAAAGGTTCTATTACAGTATATCCTAAAGTTTGAATCGTATTTTAAATATAGAGTATATAGAGATACATGTTATTGTGCACACGTCCAACTGTATTTCTAATTAATTAATTCAGCAAAATGTAGGATTCTGTAACGGGTCGTTAATGTACTTTGGCTATCTCGCTGTTTGCCAGTTTGTTAATTTAACATTCTCAGAGAAGGAATTATTACACAGTCGCATATTTTTGTTTTACTTTTAAGTTTTGATCTTTAGCTGTATATTGCGTGGTAATGCATTATATCGAACAGCAAGTGATATGAGAATTCGTTTCTAATTGTACGTATACGTATGCTATTATTTCTTTTTTAATTTTTGTTTCACGTGCATGTACACATTTTGTATACACATGTCTGCTCATAGGTTTAGCTAATCTTAAAACGACTCCTATGTAATAATGCGTTCGTTCGACAACGAAATTTGTTTCATTGCTTTTATTACTTAAACTTTGAATTCGCTTCGCACGAATATTACTATGTTAAGCTGTTTTATGTGAACATTAATTATTTTGTTCAGTTTAATCGATGAAAAGCTGTAACTCTACTGGATTGAAAACGTTTATGATCTAGTACGGTGTACTCGTGATGCGTTGGAAAAGTTTGGAGAATTTCGTTCGACGTTAAACAAATATTATTAAATATAGAATTTAATTCTGTGCGATTTCTAAGGATTTATCTTAAAACTACAGTTCCCACGATACTTTACTTTCCGGTCCGCTCGCGTCACAGTGAAAGAAACAGTCTGCTAATATTTAATAAATATTCGTCTAGTTTTTAACGGGAAATATATTTTATTATAATTAGATAAACATCGAACGGATAATGGGAGCACCCGACAAATTATATACTGTTTCGAATGTGCCTGTTGCAAAGTAAACTGACATACGATGTACTTTGAGTTCAATAAATACATCACACAGTTCTATATAAATTATCAAGAAATTTTATTCGCCACTGAAGAAAATTCGATAAATAAAGTATATACAACGAATATTTCTCAACGTCGATTTAGTCAAAGAAAAGAAAACAAAAGACACGAAAATGTGGAGCTGTATCACGGCGCCTCCATATTTAATAACCGATTTACAGAAAAAGGGAGAAAACGGGTAACGAAACCTCGATGGCTAATAGTAACAAACTATTCGTATGACTTTCACAATAAATAAATTCCTACGCGTAACTTCTTACAAACGATAATATTGCACGTAAAATGAAAAGGTACTGTACTCTTGGAGATAATTAATAATTGTTACTCGCCTCGATACTCGTACAATTAAATTAGGAATCGATTCTTGGCATTTTCAAAGTCAACTTGCTTCCCCCTTCGTTCCAACTAAACTTTCTCCAATTATTCTTCATTCACCTTCTCGCTATCTATTAATCACTGTAAACTTCATCGGAAACTACTATTTACAATATTCCGTAAAAAGAATTTCGAAATTGATAATGAAATAAACGAGGCAGTAGCATGTGCTGGTAAACCGGTAAACGTTGGTACACAAATGAACCAAGTTTCATTTACTTGAACACGGGACTATCTATATTTACATTGCTCTAATATTACAGAAAATTTACAAATTTTTCTTTCATTCGAGCGCCGCCGACCAATACGAATCAGGATTCATCTTCTTCATAAATTAACAGTGACCAGGCACGTGCTTTGCCCAACACGTTTTATTTCAAACGATGCACTCTACCCCGATATTTACTTGGACCATTCGTCGAAACTTTAACATTGTCCCCTCAATCCTCCTTCCCATAAATAAAATAAAACTTCTCCCCTTAAAAAAAATAATAAAAAAAAGCACCGTATCAAATATTGACAGTCGTGGTACGTTATTGGGGAGCATGAATAATGACCTTGATGATGCCAAAAGTACGACTAACAATAACAATATAAATAATACCGCAATGTTGTTATTACAATCATTCAAGGAACGAAGGGTGACGAAGCATAACGAGACGATCGGTGCGAACCTGTTCGATATACTTAATTAATTCTCATTAGAACTCGCGTTACGTTTCTAGCGATCCAGGTGTACCTATGTACATACAATGCATACAATACTTTATTCGCGCTAGATTCTTCTGATTTTGAGCATGTGCAAGTTCGGATGCCATGGCACTTTTCTGAACGCCGACGTTTTCGTCTCGTCAGGTGATGGAAACTCGTCAGCCTTAGCTGTCCCCCCCATTAATCTAAGTCCAGTAATACCAGTGTCGTAGCTGAACATTCTTCGATGCCTCTTTACATCTTGATTACCGGTGCTCCAATTTCTTGCACCCGGATCACTGACCACGCGTCGATGCTTTCTGTGACAACGTTGGTGATGATGATGATGACGACGATTAGTAGGGTGATGATTAGCATGATTATGATGGTGATGATGATGGTGATGACGATTCGTTCTAGACGATCGTATGTCGTATTCCGAATTCTGTGAATCGGCAATCGCAGGTGTCGAGATACTGAACAGAGGGTTCGGTTCGAAGTAGAGCCGATTGTCGACGAATGGAGACAGGCTGAACGAATTCGTCAGCCATGAATTCGGGCTGATCCAATTCCTTGGTGCCCTCTGGATCGTGGTGGACCACTCGTTGTCTTGTCGCAGGTCGATGGTCACCTTTCTGCGGCGGTAAGAACGGCGCGATCTCGCCTGCAACCTGGAGAGAGAAATTCTATTTCTATATTTTGCTGTTTGGAGTTAAAGTATGGGGTATGCTGTATTTGCATGTAAGAGAGGTATTAAATAATATAAAATATTAAACACGTTGTCACTTATAAAACGACTTATTCAATATTGATTTAGGTGAGATGGAAAATCTGAATATTATTATTCGTCGATTGTAACGACGTGTCGTTCGGGTCATTTTGCCCTTAAACAAATAAAACAAAATACATATTTATTGGAAAAATTCGTAACCCATTAGCTTTACCAAAATAGACACGATACGAATGCTTTTAAACAATCATAATATCGCTATGAAAATTACACACGTATTACGTTATACTGTATTATTCTGTACACCAACTGGTAAAACCAAACCAAATAAAAATTTGGCATTAAATGAGAAAATGAGAAACCCACCTAGAGGAACGTGGCTGTAGAGTTCTGTGTGGTCAGTTGAGGGGGTGCTCTCCTCTCGGCATTCTATAACACTTATTCCACGCCTCCAGCAACAGCACACAGCTATGAAATCGATAAAAGATCAACAATGGAAGGCCGATCCTAGATATTACTCCCCAGGCCAGCACACCGAAGAATCTCAACTGCAGCTCTTGCGATATCCAGTTCTGCGTGATCACCGTGTCGAAGGCCCACAGAACAGAATTACTGAACAGCAGAAAAGTGATCACCTGTCTGGCCGGTTTCGCTATTATTTGAAAGCGTGTTATACAAGATCTCTTCGATGCTTCCGCTATCAGTGTACTTTGGGCGAAACACTGAATTAATTGCAATATCGACGCCGCGAGTAGCATGATGTGTCTGCCACGTGTTTCCACGGTCTCGTCCTCCAAGATAACCAGAGAACAAGCAGAAACAACTATCGTGAAGATGGAATATAGTTGAACTCCGAAAAGGGAGACGTTTGACAATAGATTGTCCAATGTGGCTGGAGCTCTGATTACCACAGACATCTGACGAATTTGGATCAGTCCGCTAGCTGTCATTAGGGTACTCAATGTTAGAATACTGATCAGAGTGCCACAGGTCAACCAGGATAGCGTGGTCGATGGGAAGTGTTCGTCTTCTCTGACAACCAGGAATATCAATATTACCACTATGCCGGCAACCATGCACAGTATACCGAGGAATAAGCCTTTGCTGGAACCATCGCAGCCGACTTTCGTGTGACTCGTTAAATCTTTACTACCGTGGAACTTTTGTTTGTGCAACAATCGATTGCGACCGACGTTCTGGCCCATTACAAATGTCACCGCAGCGGCAATCAAACTGAAAGCAAAGAAAGAACGAATTTCTTATTTGGTTTTAATTAACCGAGTAGAGGATGCTAGGTAATTTAGATATGTACCTGAATTGGACGATAAAGGGGTAAAGAAAGGGCATACTAGACGTCCACAATTGGCCGAGGGTGTTCGTATTCAAGCATTCTTGCAAAGCAATTACTTGGGATATTTGTTCATTTGAGATTGGTTGGTATGGTTGGAAAACATTTTGTTCTACTGGAGATTGATCTGAAAAAAGAACACTTATTCTTGTAATTAAAATTTCCAGAAACAGAATTTATTACTCGTATGATTAAACGTCTAAAAAATTAATTTGTTATTTTATAATTTAATTTATGCAAATGAATGTATCATAAATATTGAAAGCAAATGAATATATTCCACGCACAACAAGAAAATTAAAAAGTAATTAAAGAATAATTTAATTGGTATATTCTATCGAAATTATTGTATACAAATATCCAGCATGAAACTTACTTATCAGATCTCGAGTGTGTCTTATCAGAGATTCTGGAAATCCTCGAAGGTTTAATGGGGAAGCGGAATTCTGTAATCCTTTCTGTGCCAGGTGAACAAAATACGTCCATTCTTGCGCAGAATCCCAAATCACCAAACGAACCCAAACAGCAATATTTGTAGCAGTTAAATGAATAAATCCAAACCTCGCCGCTAAACCAAATCTCTCCACTAACACCTGCAGTCAAAATACAATCGCACCAATTAATTTTTCTGCAATCACTGATTTTGAATACTTTTCAGTCATGTTACCCAATCATGGTTTTAAATTAGTGTAACATTATGAATTAATATTTGTTAATTTCAATAATATCCAACACGACAATATTCCCCTTGAATTTTGTCAAAACTGAAAAGTGCACAATTTAACAGTTTCCAGTGAAAAAGAGCTGATACTAATGTAAAACCACGATGCTATATTATGTACATAGATCCCAACATAATACAAGGGTTAAACTGCGATTCACAACTCATGGCATCATATAGTCTATATTATTAATAATTACCCACAAAAATATTGGCAATAAAAACTTTTGCATTCAGAGGTAAAAATTGTCACGAAACAGAAGAAGGATTGAAATTGTGATATCGAAGAGAGAGAAAGAGTTTCACCTCGCAAGGACTTTTTGGAGAATTTCGCTCTCAAAATCCACGGATCAATTGATTTTAGAGAAAGCCCAATTAAGGACCCGCCTCACCTGTGAGTTCACGAAGAGAAAGTGCATCTGCAGGAAGGTGAACAATCCGTGAAGCACCGGATGCACGAAGACAACATCGCTCAAGCATTCAGCGCCTTGCATCATAGAGTGCATCGCCATTTCTAAACCATTGAAGACGAGGGTCGCCAAACCGAATACTGTGCCAATATATATATTTCCCTTTTATCTCGTTTTCTGTATCAGGTCATTTGGAATGAAATCAAGCGGTGAAACTTACAGAGGGCTCCGACCCGTATGTAGAAACTGGTTGGTGCCGTTCTAGATCGCGAGATGTGAGCACGTTTTAAGGAACCGAACCTGGTTAAGGATGTACCGCCGAGTTCCGCGTCGTCGACACCGGTTCCACCGGTACCCAGACTTCCACAGCTGTCCACTAACACCCAAATGTAGATACCGATGATCACTGCTATGCTTCCTACGTATAGGTACATCAGAAACACGCCCTGGAAATAAAACAGTGATATAATGGAAAAGGGTGAATATAAGGGCGGAGGAAAGTAATTATATCACTATATCATTATATCGACTAATGTAATTGTTGTCACTACTTTGGTATTGGGGAATTCCGTATTAAGGAAAATTGTTTAACATAACAATAATTGTTATATAAATATGGTAATGATAATAATAACAAGTTTAGTATATACTATTTTGTATTGGCAATGATATAATGTAGTATATTATTGACACAATCATTGTCTGAAATATTAGGTGAAGCCGATTGAAATTGCTATTTACAACAGAAATATATGTTCAGTTCGTTTTGCTGTAGATCGAGCATCTTCTTTTATACGATTGCGTTCTACAATTGTCGTGCTCGGAACTACGGTTTATTTTTGTAAGCAGCTCGGAAATCGTTCTTGCGATCCTCTGAAATTGCGATCACTCTAATAGCAAAGCGCCTGGATTCAAAGCGATCTATAATTTACTCGAAACAGCAGGGCACAATCAGTAAGAAGCTGGAGTCGAGTGTAATTACCAACGCCGTTCGAAATGAACTGAAATTACTACAATAATGTCAGCTGTTTGCTTCCCTACTCTCGTCGACCAATGGATTCGTGAACTTCTATAAATAAAAATTATACAGTTTGCTGTCTTCGGGCATAATTACATTGACGACCATATGTCGCCACCTGATGGATGAATTAGTGTCAGCCCGTTGTCGACGATTATTGTCGATAATTATTGTTAAAAAATTATATCTTAGGCTATCAAGTACTTTTAAATGTGAAATTCTTGACTCTCCAACTGGTTTCTTCAAATGCAATTGAATTTAACCCTTTCGAACGTAGCACTTACTAGAGTACTTTACTCTTCTTACACATTAATAATACAATACATGATCCATTTACCATTATATATGATTACCAGATACCACATACATACAATTAAGAATTAATCCACTATTTAATTCCAGAACTAAAAATGTAAATCTACCTAAAAAATATATGCCCTATTGCCTTGAAGACTACGTGAGCTATAAGTATTGTAAAATGTATATTAAAAAAAAGGTTTTAAATTGCTGGACTGCTGGACAGCTGGCCAGATTACAGGTAGCACTACGATACCGTTATCTAACTCTCTTGAGTCTGAAAAATCTTAGACGAAACGACCGTAAAATCTACGGATGTGAAGGTACCGAAGGTATCGGGTTTTATATCTGTCGAGCAGCGGAATGATCACGCGAAAGGTAAAGAGTATCTGCAAAAGCCATGAATACTATTATATTACATTCAAGCTCGACAGCAACGACGGAACGGCTAACAGAACGCGATACTTGCTTCCTCGATGTCTAATAAAATATTGCAAGACGTCGAACGAATCGTCACTTTACGACACGAACCGGTGCTAAGATATATGTATAAACTGTAAGGCACCGGCGCCGGTTTCTTTTTCTATACTTTGAACGCACGGCATGGTTTCCGAATTTTTAACGCCGTCGACATAACAGAATCGAGCAAATGAAACTATCAGCTTATTCATATCGGCAATATTAATATTAACGAATATTAATCTTATTATCACTTATACGCGATGTACGTTTCGGGGTTCGGGGCAGTGGCGTAGCTACGCAGGAATCATGAGAACGCAAAGTTAGAAAGGGCGAAGAAAGTACTTCAATAACTATAATATATATAGTTTCTAGAAAAGAATGATGAAGAGTTCTCCTGGGCGATCCAAGGCGATTTGCGTAATCAACAGAGCTCCGTTTTCAGTTTAAATGTTGTTTTTTTAAAATTTTGGAAATATGTGGCTACGCCACTTGTTCGGGGAATATTATTGAATGATGTAACATCTGATGACTGAGCAAAGGAAATATCGTATTGTGGGTAAAAGTAACAATTGAATGCTAATTTTTATGATGTAGAAAATATTAATATTATTGAAATATTATCTATTGATTTTAATACAGTTTCGTCCTACCCCTTAAACTCTTAAATAAATGGATCTTTTGTTGTATTACTTTATAAAGCCGATAATTCATAATATAAGAACATGATGGAAATCATATAATATAATCCATTAAAAGATGTTTCTCGCCTTTATAATGTTTATATTTATTACACAATAAACAAATTTAAGGGATCCACCTACTTGCAAACTGAGCAGAGGCACAGGTGTGTCCATGACCTCGGCCAAGCAAAGAGCAATCATCATCACCACGATGAGCTGACCGTAGACGTTCGAGAGGACGACCCATAATTGAGAACTGTAACAATCACCATAAAAACATCTTGCCTTCATCTCCATCTTCTCTTTTTCATCACGAACGTGAACGTAAAATTGGCATTAGAAACGCAAACACCCCCTTAAGATGAGAGAAATGTTTCTGGAGTGGAAGCATCCCTTACGTGTGTTAATTACTGTGAAATAAATCTCTCCATCGTGCTGCGCTACGGTATCTAGTTAGATGTTAACATCTACAAGTGTTCATGGTGTCTTACAAGGGTTCAGAGTGATCAAGAAGATCGTTTGACGAGCGTGTCCTGGAAAGGAGCTTGGAGACGAAAGACCTGGACGTTAATGGTCTTGTTGCTTCTGTCGTGGCTGCGTCGGTCTCGGAATTCCTTTCACCCCTGTTGGGGGTGCCACCAGGTGCACCCTCCACGGTGCCACCTGTTGTGCTTCCTGTCTCGTTCAGGCTGTCTTTGTCGTGCTGCTCATGGCTGGCTGTAATAATTAAGAACCAAATATTTATCATGATTTTTTTTACTCCCCTGGTGTACTTTAATGATAATAGTAATATTATTTTTCAATGTAATAAAATAATATACGAGAAGAATTGTACGAATGTGACTGACAAATTCAGCGAATAAAAATGGTGGATCAAAGTGTACTACATGAAACAAAATTCTATAAAGGTTATTGTAAAGATTAGATTAAGAATGTAATGTTCGATATAAGACTTTTTACACGACAGCAAACTGAAACACATTCACTTTTCTTTCAAGCTGTTCAACCGAACAATTGAGAAGGTGATCTTGTGATTACTACAGGTGATCAATGGGGCAGCTCGTGAGTAAGTGTACCCAAACAGGTAAGTAACATTTACATTTTCATGCACAGCACTGTAGTGCCAGTACAGGAATAAATCTTCATAAAGTCTATTGAAATGCTAATGAAGAATTAGGAAAAAGTTCCAAGTGAACACGAGTTGTGCCATAAAAAACACGATTAGCATCGAAATGCCTGCTTATTCTGACTCAGCCTTCTGTTGGACACAAATCTTTTTTTTTTAATTTTCTAGTCTCGTCAGACAATCACTCTTCAAATTATTATTCATGAGCACCTGTCTTTTCGAAGTCTGACTTCATAAGAATTGCAATTATTCATTTAATTATAAGCTATGATGATAATCTTTCATATTATCCTTTCTTTATTATAAATTGTCTAAAAAAGTTGCACTTACAATTAGATTTATTCACGATTATCATTTATATCTCTAAAAATTAATGTAAAATACCAGTTGTGCAAACTATTCAAAGAACTGAATTTGCAATGGTATATTATCCAATTTTATAACAATAACGGTGAAAGTCGCAGATCCATGTGCGTAAATGAAATGAGCATGAAAATGTCATTCGTTAAATCTCAACACAACAACTATATAATATATATACATATATATATCTATAATATACCCAGTATCCTTTTAAAATAAACATTTCCAAACAATTGGAACTTTATCCAGAATTGTACCAAATATCGAATTATCAACGAATTTCATTTTTCCACGATTCAAACAATGAATTCTCCCATTTGCAATTTTTCTTAATATTATTTTCACTTCCACACAGTAGATAGATATGATTAAATGCCAAATTCTTATTAGTCATTAAAATAAAATCGATCTTCAAAATTGCCACCAGAATTCCGGGAAAAAAATTGGTACCTCTTTCTTTGGTCTTTTGGGTCAGTGGAGTAACCACGGGTAACTTTCGCTGGAAGAATTCGTACGTCTGGTTCTTCGTACGACAATTTCGACTCGAATGATTTAACGATGAGTTTAGCGCCGCAAACAAATTCAAGAATTAGAAAGGACTTTAAATTTATAGGGCGAGAATAATGTGCCTGTCTCAAACAGACGCAAGACCACGTTCAAACAATCAATGTTGACGTTTTCACAATCGAACTGAAACGTACAGTTAAGAATTACTTTACGTCGAACTACTGTTCGTATTGTGTTCACGAAGCCATTTCCTTATCTTCAGAATACTATGAATGTCATAAACATGCATGCAGATATGTGGAATGACAATAACTAAACGGAATACGGATTCAGTGGATGTTGCATATATGTATAATCTATCATCGACTGATACTTTCTTTCGAGACAAAGAGTTTACGCAAATTTAATCGACTGCTAATGTAATTCACGAGGACACTTGGAATTGGAAATAGTACAATCGTCTGACGATTGATTAAAGTTTTTATGAACCTTTAATGGAAAAATATAACTGCAAATAAATTATGCTCTTCGAAAGTATGCGTAAGACACATTGTAAATCCGCTAATTGATCGTGTGCATTGTATGTATATTACTATTTCCTATTTCGTACTCAGAGTTGTTTTTTCCTGTATCGAGTATGCTACCGTGTACGAAAGCTATTGGGATGAGTGAAGTCACTGATAATTAACGGGCTTGCGCTACCGTGTAATTAATTCCAGAGAAAATTTAACGCCTCTCTCGTGGCAGGCATCACTTCCATCTAACCGGAAACAAGTTTCAACATTTTTCTTTTCCTGCTTTTTTTTCATCGAACCATCCTTCTGTAAAGGTGTCCTCTCTGAATTAAGAATTCCGTATACACTTACAAGGAAGGTTAGGCAACCGGAACATTCAGAAATGTATGAAACTTTGCATACAAGTAGAATATGTCATCCGTAATACAACCCTGCTCTCCGTTCGTGACATAATTCGGTTTTAAGGGGTGAAATCAGTCCTTGAAAAAAATTCAAAGTGATCCCTTTCGTGAATTATCTCAAGAACGATGAGAGACATTTAAAAAAATTCTAAACAAAATTTGCATCGCTTTGCTGCATCTACAAAACTGCGTAAAAATCTTTTACCAGTCCAGTCGGTAGCTAAGAAAATTATTCGCAATGATCCGTAACAAATGAACAAGCACGATTATTCGCCCCATGACCGGTTTCGATCTGTTCAATAAGCTTCATTGCGAGCCGCGGTTATTCCGTTACTTCGTGCTACCATATTTTTATATTTCGCGGATGTTTCAACGCAAAATCAATATCATTATCCACAATCTTCGACACCGATGAATCATACCCTTAAGGAATGCGCAGTGTACGTGTTCGCAGGTCAAAGTTCGACATCCGACGATCGTTCACGCACATCCTCGTTATTAAATGAAGCTGCACCGTATGGTAGAGGCACCTGCTTGATAAATGCGCTACGATGACGAAGAGGCTGTAAAACGGTGCGAACCGGAAGGAAACGAACATTATGGGTCCAGCGATTGACCATGGCGATAATACTTGCATTATTTTGAATAACTGTTATTCGATATTCCCTTTGCCCCAAAATAAGTGTCACATTCAACAAATAATCGCATATATTTTCTACATTTTTTATCAGTCTTTGTTAATAATAAAAAAAGGCGAGTGAATAATATTCACAGGTTGTTTTAAAATGTATAATTTGAAGTGTGCGAGTTTTGGGAAATGTTGGAATATCAATTTTGTCTGTGCTCGCGGTTAAATATTTTAGAGAATCGAGTTCTGTCCTCTTGCTTAATTTTTATGGAAAAAGAAATGAAAATAAGGATTAATTATGTATTTGTCGAAATTGGAGAAATAAGCAAATCTAGACTGTGCACAGTGGCATTCGTTGCGGTTAAGATATGGATAGAAATGATACACTCGGTGTGCTTGAGTTATGGCCGAATGATACAGTCGAGGAAGCTTGTGAACGTGGCTGTGTAAAATATGTTGATATATTCTGAAATGTGTATCGTTTGACCAACGCGCGTGCAGTTATACAAATTAACGGGTCTGAGAAATAGTTGAAAGAGTTCTTGATTGATGTGACGGGGATGTTAATACGTGTGGTTCAAAGCTCGAATATGGAATAATAATAATAATATTATTATTTTCGTATATGGAAGTCGTCTTTACATTATTTTGTTACTTTATGCATCCAATGATTTTTCAAAGATTAGAGTATTTTTATATTGGATTAATTTTTCGTAGAAATAGAAATGGTGAGTTAAATAGATTTAGTTAGACTTTTAATGTGCACAAAAATGTGTGTAAATCTGGGGGAAATGTTTATCGTAATATTATAAATAATATTAGGGCACAATATGATTGTAGTTTTGTTTCACAAATTCTAAGAATATAATTAAACATTTGCAACTGGAGTTAAAATATTTGTCGACAAAATATGTCATTTTTTATGTATTTATATCGCATTAAGCAGTGCTCGATTCTGCCTGAACTGTGAAATTTGTGACCCGGCTGTGAAGGAAATTAGGTCAATACTCTGCAAATTTGAGACCTTGCGGTTTTCCGTGATGCACAGTTCGCCATTGCGTTATTGGAAAGTTACAAAGAAAATAAAAAAAAAACTTGCCTGTCAGGTGGTGGAAGAATTCAAGAAATTCATTTTCTACCTCGCGCGTAAACGTAAAAGCATGGAATCCTTGAAGATTTATTTGTTCCCCGTGAATTATGCAGTCGGACAAAATGTCTTACTAATGACTTATTTTTGACACATTTTTTAGCAGGTGTTCTTGCAATTAATTATCAAGAATTCAGTATAGTAAATATACATTGAACACCTTAACCGGGTTTTTAATAGAAAGTTAAAGATTATCCTTAAATAGAATTCTTAATATAAAGGTAACAAAGAAAACGAAAGAATCGGAAAGTTTACGTCGATCGATTATTGCCCGCGTTCAAGATTTTAGAAATCTAAATGAAGAATGACAAATGTCTTCATCAATTAAAAAGATTTATAAAGTCATAAATGGCACGATAAAAAGAGTTGGAATATAATAATAAAAGTGGTAATTAGGAAAAACAACTTTAACAAAATACACTTTGAAATATAATAATTCTTCTGAGCTATCTACTACATACAATATTTCAAAAAACGAAAAAGCACAAAACTAGTGCAACGAAAATGTTAACAAGAATATTGCACCAACGTGTCGCACATAAAATAAATAAAAAGTTCATAGAAAAATAATATAAATTCCACATCCTCTGTTTATCACAATAAATCATTCACAACGTACATAAATGAAAATATCAAAATCAAAATTGTACGTCAAACGGCACGTTTGATCTACCAACTGTTCCCAAAACAATTACCATAAGAAATTTACCTCAAGAATTTTGTCAAAAGAAAACAATTGTCGTCACTGGCACACTCGAGTCATCGTCCATGCATCGAACGGAGGTTCTGCGAACACGATGCACCACGATCTCCAATGGAACGGCAAGGGAGAACTGCTCCAGACACTATCACGAAACAGAATGTCTGGTAACCCAGAACTGTTCAACGAGAAGCATATAGACTGTTCTGGGACGCGAAACATGGTGGTGGTTGCCAAGATGAGGACCATGATTATGGCGATGATGATAATGAAGATGACCACCAGGATGATGATGTCGTTTTTCGTAGCCCCGCTTTCAATACGCCGATAAAAATATACTATAAACGATTGCCGCTTACGTTGCTTCTACGCATACATATGTATGTAAATATATTCCCGTCTCACTAGTATTGGATATCGCAGAACATTCGACATTTTCCATGGAGTTGGAAAACGGTTTAAACTTGGACTCAGGTATCGGAGAAATTCTAATGAAACGATTTTCGTTGTACAAGTTACAAATCAGATTTCTTCAACTTTGAAGTAAGTACTTTGGAAACTACAAAATAGTCTCGAGATTTATATACAATAATCCCTGTAATCGTTCCCAAAATTCTTCAACTGAAGTCCTTTTACCAATTAATTCACTCAACAGTTTCGCAAAAATACAGCCTATCACGCAGATCGACCAGCGAACCGTCTCGATCTAACAATAAGACTCTTTTCTTTCTACATACATATTATGGTCGAGTAGCACGCGATTAAAAGATCACATTTCAGGCCACTTAACGATTTTACATGCTTGCACGCAAGCTGCCCCGGCAAAACCGACAGGAACATGCAAATTAATACGTCTAGGAGCGAGCGAGTATGTTATAATCCGATTAATCGCTCGCTTCTTAGAGCGTGGCCCACGTAAGAAGCTGACTTATTACACCATAATGCACTATGCAAGCCACGAGAACACGAAGTACCATCCAGAGGGGAAAAAATTCGCCGCAGCCACCTGTCGTATGAATTATTGGCATCATTCGTGGCTTCCGGTCGTCCAACTCTATTTCATTCTTTTCTCGGTTTTGTTTTACACGCAACATACAACCGATGCTTTCTCGGCAAATCTCATTAAAAGTGCCATACACGTTAGATGTACGAGATTGATGAGTCGAAAATTTCGATTACACACAAGCTTAATTATCCTACAGCGTTCATCGCCGATAGAGCATTAGTTTGACTAATTTATAGCGGTTAACGTATTAATGCATGCAGACGTACGGTGTAATGGATCTTTAATGAATCTTTAGAAAGTTGTGCCACGCGGTGGTTGGTTGACTTTGCGAAAGACAATATTTGCCCTGGCGATTGTTCCGCTGATAATCGTTATACCCGAATCGATCATTCTCTTCGGAGAAAGCTGAATGAGCTTACGATTTATCGACGACAGAGGGGATGGAATTATTTGAATGGGGAAAAAAGTGAGTGGAATAAAATCTGGCTTTGCCGAGGGACTCGTAGAAAGGCGGGTATTGTCCGTAAAATAGTGAAATGTACTGTGCATATCGCAGGCCAAAAGTGTGCAATTAAATTTGAAAAGGAAAAGTTGTTTATGAAGATTGGACAAGGCTCAAGTAACAATAATTGCTGATCTTCCATAAATGCGCGATACACTTTTACCTCATAACAATAATCCACCCATCGCGCGGCGCCTTCGCGAAAGAACATGGCAAAAAGGGGAAAAAAATAACGAACCTGTTCTCTGAACCTTTCACTTGGCCACTCGAAAGTTCAAATCGAGCCAGCCCGTTGTATCTGAAATTTCTCCTTTCTCGGATCGTCCCACGCGTGGAACGATCTTAACTCGGCCGATTTAAGCAATAAATCGATAAGAGAAGGAACCACGGGCCCATATCCTGTGCCAAAAACTTGGTCCGTACGCGTCAGGGATTTTGCTCCACGCTGAAAACATTTGCACGCGGGTAAAGCGCCGATGCAGCACGGCCATTAAAGTGTACTTTTCGATTATAGCTTTCAGCCGCGGCGTGCTCACACGGAGAATCGAGATAATAATCGTGCCATCTCCAGTGTCTCCAACAACGCCGGAAAACCACGGAAGACCGTTTTCCATCCTACTTACAGGCATCGTGAAACATCGTTTCAGCCTCTATGGTTGATTTTATCATCCCGTATTACATCTTCTCCGGCAAGAACCACGGCTGATAAACCCCGTGCGTAAACGCGTGTACAATTTCTTCTCCACCTCTTTTTTTATACTTCACCCATGCGGGACTAATCGACTCATTTTACGGCGCATGAAACTAAACGGCTCCGTGGCCATAGAAAAAAAATTACGGCCACCGTATAACTTCATGTAGCTCTTAATTAAGACGCGTTGCCTGTCCGAATGGTGCGAAAAGGAATAGAGCGAGATAGAAGCCGGCTGTGACTGCTTACGGCGCGGTAAGTATCGAAATGTCGTTAAAATATAACGCGTACAACATAAAACCACGAACGCCGTTTCGAGGCAGCACATTTCATTCGAGGGCAGCGTGAAATCGTGCCCCGAAATTCGTTTTCAGCGGGCAACCGGTTTTCACGGAACACGAGGACGTTCGTTTGCCGTCGTGGACCTAATCGTGAGATAAAGCTTCATGAAAGTTTCAATGAAGAAAACGACGACACGCGGGACAGTTTGCCCTTCACAGTGCCACGAATCTGCTTTCACGCGGTCGTGTATGGAAGCGCAATATGTACCTGGTCATTGAATTAGGACTATGCATGTATATGTGAAAAGTTTCACTTTTCATAGTGATACGTCATGATGTAAATGGGAAATTTTTCTTAGACGCTTCAATTATTATTGTATTATAATACGTGAACAATTATGTACGCGTTATTAATTAATTAATTCATTCATGGCTACTGCGAAAGGGTAGGTATGTACTCCCTTCGCCAGGTAGGAAACCCGCCTCGAAAATGTTTTTAGTTAGCTTCTGAGCACATGCATACCCTGTATTGTGTACTTTTGGACATTTTACTCTATTTAACCACGCCCTGTTACAGTTAGTAAACTTGTTTTCGTCATTCTGTAGCGATACAAGTGTGAAACCTACCGAATTCTGTCACCTGAATCTGTATAAATGTGGTAACATTTGGATAAAACTGAACAGTTAATCAAATAAAAATTAGATGAAATAATATAAATTAATTTGTCAGGCATGCTATACTGTGTACGATAGTCTAGATTATAAAAATATTATTCAAAGCAATAACTTGTTTCAATAAATATTTTATTTACCGGTTAGAATTTGCAAATGTGTTCCAATACGTGTGAACGGTACTGTATGTATACCTGTGCAAGTCTTTACGGATGGGGGCTGATTTGTCGCTAGTAAAGAAACGAGCGTCTCGAAGCAATTTCGAAGCGAAAAATTGGCCACTCTGCATGAAAGGACATTTTCTGCGAATACCTTTCACCTCGTTTTCCACCCTGCTTTCACGTTGGTCACGTTTTTTACGCGTGTGGCTAGAACGTCGACCATGTACATAAGTATGTACCTTTATTCATCTGGAGAAAATATTGTCGCACGTTTTTACAGTGAATGCAGAAAGGTTTTCATACATCGATTAATTTCATACAGCATTTCCTCAAAAATTGTAATTGTAATACTTTTGTTCGTAAAATTGTAATTTATTAACTGCGTATGTAACATATACATTGTACGCAATAAACTAAAATATACGCGTTATGTACGATAATAGATACGTACATATTACGCATAATAAATTAAAATGCACACGCTGCAACAAGCAGGCAGAAATTGCTTCACTTCCGCATTGAATGATATGTAGCAGCTTCATTCGTAATAACTCACCGTGCGAATAATGAATAATAATGGAAGACGTAATAAAGCAGAATTGCGCGTAATAAATTCATCGACGATAAGGAAAAACATTCTGAAAATTCTGCAGTGTGTGTAATGCAGGAATTATCGAATTCCAAGCGTTTAATCATATACTAAACGACAATTAAAGAATAAAAAGAAAACACTTGCTAGTCACGGCTGGTGATGCACGAAATAGACTTCTTCATTTCTTGAATAGATTAAAGATAAACCTGTCCGCAATTATCCCTTCATCTTTACTCACCACGAAAAATGTGTCTCAATTATTCCGTTTCGAAAATGGTAAGCTATGTTACTTGAATCGAAGGATTTCTCGCCAACAAGATTTAAAAATGTTTATGATTTCACCGATCAGTAAAAGATAGTATTTCTACATCTACCAATTTTAATTTATTGGATTCAATGGATAAACATGTGCTCATTTAAAAAAATTCTGAAAACCCAAGCCTACCTGAGAATAAAGGAGGGCAATGAATAATATTGAAAAAAAAATTATTCTACTACAAAGTAAAATTAATACACAAAGGCATAATCATATTCGTTGAAGATTTAACAATGCTAATAAGTAAAATTAACTACGTAAATAGAAATTGAGCATTGTAGCTCATATGTTGGAACTTTCAAAATCTTTAAACGAAGTATCTGATAACTTTGTTCTAAAACAAAAAGACACCTGCATCGGTAATAAAAAAAGTTGCAGCAATAAGCACCCATGCATAAAGAATAATTACCGTGATTTATGTTAAAAAATCTCGTAAACACTCGACTTTGAAAATGATTTAAAAAAAGAAACCCTTGGCAATTTCACAGGCAACAGAAATCTCACCCTGAATTATTCATCAATATGCATATTCATTGATAAGTCTGAACCATACCAAGTTTCCATGATTCTAATCCCATAGAAAAAGACCACCACCACTGTAACTTCATTTATTATTTACTTTAAGAATCCATTCTCCATCTAACGTTACACGATAGCAATATAACACGATTAATCACTGACAAAAGAAAGATTGAAATCGCTATGCTTAGGACTTCACATAAAATGAAATTTCAATAATACATAGTGCATTTCTTTCCACTGTTTTCATGTTATTTTAATAGAAATGCTCCGCTGAGAAGATCATTGACGGTGCAAACATTGAAAGAACCATTCTGAAATCCCTCTAAATAGTAAACATCCGTAAAAAATATTCCATTAATAACTAAGCGTTTCTTCTTTCACGCTTATTTCAATAGAAATTCTCTGCTGAAAAGATCATTAACGATGCGAACATTGAAACCTCCATTCTAAAATCCGTCCGGACAGTAAATATCACTAAACGGTGCACCACGATTTTGCATACGGTAACTTTTATTCCGATGAAAAGTCGCCGGTGAAAACCGATAGGTTTATCCTCAAGAAGCCGAATGTTTCTCACGTGCTCAAGCTTTCACGCGCAAATGCTAACGTACTGCTCTGTTACCTGACAATAATTAGCGACCATCGTATCGCCAAGCAAAAATGAGTAACAGTACCCAAGGCGAGCCGATTACAGAGGCGTCGTTTCTGAACGCACGTGTTGCACAGTTGCACCGTCTAACAAACGTTATTCTAGACAATGCACAAGAACCGACAAAGCTGTCAGAAGCACAATAATAGCGTGGCCATATGTTGGACAGATCGATATAACACTGCGTGATTAATGATCTCGCTGATAATATCTTGGAAACGAAGTGGAACGAGAAAGTAAAGGAACATCGAAGACAAAACTCGTCGCTGGATCATTGTTGTATCGTCGAGTATCGCCAGGGTCTGTTCAAAAGACGACGTACTTACTTTTCTCAACTTTCTTTTCCATGAAACAAAATGCGCGTTCATCGGTCAGTTTTGCACCATTAGCATCGAACGACGCATACATTTGCTCGTCATGCAAGATTAATCGTCATTCATAACCCAGATATATACGTATCCCGATTTTAACCCTTTACAATTCGATGTTTCGCGTGAACATCGGCGGAGATGTTTCGAAATGAATCAACCGGTGTTCAATAGTATTTTCCATCGAGAAAATGAAAGAAAGTCGTTACAAAATCACGTGACTGGTAAAGCATCTACGAGAGAACTAGCAATTTGATAATTTAACGTGTTTATATCGAGACAGCCTACAAATTAACTCATCCTTTCACTGAAACGCTGCCTGTTATCTTATCGCGGGAAACTATCGTTCGTGTATCCCAGCGATGAAAGTCTAGCTTGAAAAGCAGGTGAATAGATTCAATTTCGACATTCCTCATCTATAACGAAATTTTCAGACATTAAAAAATTACGTATTGCCTTCTGGAAGGCAACATATACAAGTTCCGTGTGCTCAATAATTATCGGTCGAATCTTTGGAATTCGATGAATGCCACGATAATCCAACAGGAATTCATTAGCGTAATTGTTGTATTCTTCTCGTTCCATTATTTTTCTGTTTCGTTTATTTATAAATTCGCTAAAGTTCGCGATGGAAGATTTATAGTGCCAATTGTATTCACTTATACATTGACGAGGGAAAAGAAGGCAGAAGAAGCGCAAAAACAGCGAAAGTTGAGGCAGTTATCTATTCATTTACCGCAGACAGCGATAAAAGGTAACAGAACTGTGAGATTCATGAGAGCCATTCGACGTATTCTCGAATAGAACTTTCATCCTGGTGAAAACTCGATGCCAAATTTCCACGGGAAGGGTCGAAACGTGACGTCCTGCTTGTCTAATCGTAAACCTGGGATTTGAAAATACCTCTTCGCGTAACTAACGAGTTTAGAGTTAATGGCTGCCTGGCAGGCCAATTTAGATGAAGGTTTTTCTTGCCGCGTTTGAATCATCGTCGATTCGTTCGATTGTAGGTGTGCTGTGCGTGGTAATTGTGTATGCGGCAGTTGGCAACCTTATAAAGTCTTTCGCGATGCCGAGCAATTTAATAGTGAAAACGTCGGTGGACTAAAACGGAAACTCCTCCACGGCTCACTGTTAACCCACTCAGGAAGAACAGGTTTACAATAGATTATCTGGAGGGAGAAGTAATTAGAGTTGAAACAATTTACAGTGTCATGAGTTTTAATAAAGGCGATAGTCCCGTACGAAAAATGAATTTGAATTATTCGTAACGTCATGAGATTTAATAGTGATCAGTACTACGTTGGCTCTAAGAAATTCGTGTATGTAACAAAAATTGCATTACGCATGTTTGGCGAAGTAATTATTGCACACCTTCGAAAGAATCCACGCACACAAGAATAGAAGAAATCCAATCCCAATAAAAAAAAAAATACATCCGAGAGACCCGCAAGAAGACATAAAATCCAACCATCGAACCGATTTACGTGTTAAAGTGACCCGCGTTCAAACAGAAAAGCTGCAGATCACTCTACTAACACCGATCTATCGTTCAGACACCAGTCGATTCAGCAATTAAATGCCGTGCACACCTCCAACCTAAATCCCACGAAACAATCTACCAGCTACTTCCGATACCGTTAGCCATCGTTACGCTTTAGATATTAGTAACGAAAACAGAGTGGCGTCGAGGATATTGGTCAATGGTGCCCGTCGCTAATAAACGACACCTTGCACGTAACTTAAAGACGACACGCCTGTACAAGCGTGAACCACGTCCTTATCTACCGCTAGGCCGATTCATTTTGGTACGCAGCGACTCGGTACCGTATGGTGGCTAACGAACGACTTGCATACAAAATCCGTTCCAACTCTTAATAAACGAAACCATGCCGCGTGTAAAGTGTTATACCGTTGTACTCGAGCAAACTTGGTGTCGGATGATCTCACCGCAGCTGCATCTTTCACTCAACCGATCATCGCCAGAGATCCCGGCGATTTCCCTTCGCAATAAAAGTATCGAACTGACGCACGGCATTATTTAAACGGAAGAAAATCGTTCTCTCACCCTTTTTGTCCTTAATCGAGGACGTGGAGACAGTAGATGCTTCTTCGTCGGGGACATCCACCGCTCGTTCTTCTTTGCCAGAGACGATTCCACCGATGCCCCCTTTAAATTCGTCTTTCTTACTCTGCTTCGTATCGTTGCATCTCTTATAATCCATTGTCCCTGTATCCCCGACGCTCTTCCACTCGGACACGTCTTTATTCGCCGTGTCGACGGTGAAATCTTCGAGACCGGGTATATCACGAATATCAGGCACCAGGGTATCCTCGTCCTCTCTTATCCGCCATTTGGCTCTTTGGTGATGTTCACCGGCGGCGTTGTTTCCGCGCGTGACGATTTCACTAACAGAATCGACCACTTCCTCGACCAGCTCCTCCTCCTGTAGCATGTACTCCCTTCTTTCGTTCGGATTCTGGTAAACTCTGTAAGGTCCTACCAGACCGACGATACCACGGGGCATCGAGACGGCCCTCCCCCAATCGTCCTCCAGCTGATCAAACTCTCCCCAATGGTTCTTGTGCATTTCACCGAGATTGAAGAGCCGTCGTGGTTCCGGTAGCTGCGTGGACGCAACCTGCAACCACCTTCGAAGTTCTTCTTGCCGCGAACAGACACTCCGCAGAGCTTGCTTGTCCTCTGTGATTTGCTCTTGGATAGCTTGAAGTTTCCTTTCGACGACGACTGCTTCGGACGGTCGCACTTTTTTTGGCTTCCTCACCACGCTGTACAGAGGATCTTCATCCTCTGTCTCGTGTATCGTCGCGTCTTGTGACGTTGATTTACCTTTATCGTCCGGCGGCAGACGTAACCGTGGTAGCTCTCTCTGAGGGTCTCGCGGCACTTCCGGTTTCTCGCTTTTTCTGACTATGTCACTTTTCACGGCGCTTATTACCACCACGTTGCATTTCACACCAGATGGCAAATCGTTGCCGGTTTTCTCGTTGCCGTCGAGGACGCTATAAATCGGCTCCCGTGTGGCAGCCTGGATCCACTTCGGCCTGTTCCTTTTCTTACAGGAGGACCTGGGCTTCTCCTGATCAGCTGTGGGTGGTTTTCGTTCTGCGTTTGCAACGGGAATGTCCGTGAGTTCGGCCACCATGGTCAGGTGTCTCGTTCGCGATCTGCGTGATTAGGTGCGCCGGATGTCACGATCAGATCGTGACAAACATATTCGATGCGTTTTTGGGGGATGCTCGAGAATTCCTCTGGGTGTGACCTGAACGTGTCGATACTTGGAGAACGATTGTGATCGATCGTTGATGTAAATTGATCTAGGTACGAAGCTATTTCTGCTTCGTTGTTTCTAGATTCGTTTGCGAATACTTAATACACAAAAGCAATTTCGCCACTTCACTGTTCAAGAATTTATTTATTATTATTTATCACTGTCACACTTAACGTTGCATCGCCGATAAAGAACGTCTGTATTTGCGAATCGTAAATGTGAAAAGTTTCTATTACGATTCTGTAATTACCAAAACGATTTACACGTTTACGTCGACGGAATTAAAGTGTTCGAAATGCGATTACCAATGCAACCCCTGATATTTACGTCCCATATCTATCGATTTTGTTACTTTTAGCGTCGACAAGTGCACCCGATCAACCACAAAAGGTAAATGTCGTTTCTTCGCTTTAGTTTTACCAGAAACAATGTTTCGTGGACGTGGAGGTGGCTGGAGGTCGATCGTATGGATCTGGCTCTCGTTCGTGACCAGGATGGCGAAAAAGGTTTCACATCCTTCGTGGCAACGATAGCTTTTACCATTTCCATCATCTGGGTTAGGTGATTTTCGACAAAAACGATACGAGCTGTTGCAATTTCTCGTTAATCAAGCTACTACTTGCGGTTGCACGCCATTATAAATACGATTACTCTTCTCCCGTTTGTGAGAAAACTGATTACTTGAATGCAAGCTGAAGATTTACAACGATGTTCAAGATATCTATTCATTCGTTGAGAACAATGGAAAAGCGAGATACAGGTAGATTGAGGTAATGTGATAATCACCTGAAATTTCTAATTTTAAGGAGAAAGAATACGTACTGTAAATTGTTACATTATTGCCTTGCTTATAATGGAGTATTAATATTTAAACAATTTATCTTTTAACTTCGTCTAACTATTAATCATCCATAAAACGTCTGCCGGTCCAAAACATTTGGCTTTCATTGTACATTTTTCATTTCCACACACCTACTCCACCTTCGTACACTAACATTACCTTAAATTATGAGCGTTTCACGACTATCAAATCGCATCTAACCACCCCAATTACAATCAAGCCAAACGATTAGCCACGCCGATTACACTTCGATGTCGAAATACCTATTATTACAGTGCCGGCTGAAGCATAATGCAAGAGTCGCGTTTTGCCGTGAACGGCCAACTGTTGTCATCGGAAAATTGCGGATGTCAAAAGGCCCGTTAACACTCGGGATCATAGTATCGTAAAGTGGAAACATTGCTTTTTCGCACGAGAACCGTACGTTTCGAACGGTGTGCTTTGAAACTTCGGGATGCTTTATTCTCAGGTGAAACTGCTTGGGAAAGACGAGTCTCTGGCAGGTGTTAGGGGTCGAAGCATTCTGCTCGATAATCGCTGGTCGGCTACACCGATATTCTAACAGCAAGCTCTTCCGCGTTTACCTTCAGGCGAGCATGCTCGTTCGTAAATAGCTGGACAGTAGTGTACCGCTAGAAAAAATGCATAAACGTCGGCCTTTGTAGAAACTCACGTATCATCGCGACCAAGGTGTACACTGGGTGTCTGATAAATTGGTACAAAAGTGCAACGGGCGGACTATTTCACACGGATTTCATTTGCGGAGGGGATTAAATGTGGAGTTTTTGTTTGCTTTCAAGTGTTACTATTGTGGAAGTTTTGCTGATAAAAGTGTAATTTCTGTTTAAAAAATGCATTGTAATGAATGTCATTTTACGAGTCGTGCCATTCTTGAAAGTTGCACTACAGTTACGAGCTGTGTGTTACAGCGTCGCGCTACTGTTATTTCGAAAACTAGACAGACATCGGCTTCACCTGACACGACCCAGCTAAACTTACGTTCCGGTTAGTTAATAGTGGTTTCACGTTTGGAGCAATTTTTTCGTTTGTTTCTCTCACAAAATGGATCTTTGCCCCGTGGATTGTATCACGATCAACGAGATACTGGGTGCGCGGCGCTTGTGTATAAACATATTCGAAACCAAACACGTGTAATCCAATTAAAATTGTGATTTAATCACGTCGTACGACCACGTCAGGAGGTTCACAGCGTGACGATGAGCCTAGATCCGGTCTGTTAAAGCTGGTAATTGTTATTCTCGTTTTCTATTTTTGATAACAAAAGCTTCTCAAACCTGTCATTTGGCTCAAAGTATCTTGTTCTTTTTTTATTGGTCCCTTCTTAATGAAATTACGTTCCTTAATAGAACTCGGTACGTGTTTAACCCTTGCGTGGAGAACCAGATATCTGTATACCAAATTCTGTATTTCATTTAATAATTCTTTCACGTACTTTGACTAAATATCATAAAACAGGGCAGAATCTTCATTCTCTGGACACATTTACGTCGATTCACGTTTTATGACAAAAAATGTATTAAAGAATGTTTGATCTTAAACCATTTTCGTTGCCCGTATAAAGATTGGGAATGAGAGATGTTAATATAGTATTGCCTCTTCCCGATACAATTTAACGAGAGTGAAGTTCGAGTGAAAGACGAGGATGAGTAAGGGTATGGTGTTTTTGAGTGCCGCGGATTCACGGGGGACAGGTGAATGATCGAAGGTGAATTAAGATGATTACAGTGGCAGATCTTGTTACGCGGCGAGGAGCACACGGGTTGTTGGTTTTTTCGTTTTAACGTTGGCCCACAAAGGAGAAACGTGTAACGATCGGGACCGCCGTTGAACGAAGTTTCGAATGGCATCGTTATGCGTGCACCCGTTAGAAACTGTGAACGCCAAAAGACTTTCAGAAAGTTCATAAAGGCACGACTTTGTCGACGTTTTGAAACTAACGTTGCACATCGAACAGCTTCGATATAATAATATCTTTCTCGATTGTATGGTAACGAGCTTACAGCGTTAACCACCCTAAGTTTTTAAAAAATAACAAGTGCCTCTTACTAATATAAGCGGTTAAAAGATACTTTTACAGGATTAGTACATGATACATGTTATCATGTGTTTCGCAGATGTTGCTTGTAAATTTGCATTAGCCAAATCGGTTGATTCCAACTTCTGAATATTTCTCAATTTTATCGCCAAAGCGCATGATTGACTCTTAACTTTTTATATTTAAAACAAATTACCTTGTTTTTGTTTAGTGCAGTAAAGCTATAAACAAAATAAGGAAATCAAATCATTTCTGCAGATATGTGTTGTAAAACTTTTTTCTTTTGCACTATATTATAATGTTTATAGAAGAAACGCGTCCTTTCTTCGCTAAGTTTCACTTTGACACACTAATAGTGTGCATCATTGGCCACAATTAATGCCACTGCTAGGAGTATAATGGTGCAAAAACTATCACGATACAATATCATTCACGTCATAAATGTTATAGTAATTTTTCTACAAAATATTAATTGCGTTATATAAAAGGGACATTAACTATTTCTTATGAATGAAAGTCTGTCTACTTGTTGAACTTATTGTTAGTTCGACTGAAAAAAAGAAAAAAACGAGAAATTCTTCTCGTTATATTGTATGTATATCACGTGTTTCGGAACATTGATTCGATAATGGCGATCGCTCGCGCACGAGTGAACAGAAATTCTGAAAACAAGAGTCAGAGAGAAGAGAGCCGAGCAAACAGCGTATAATGGATAGAATTCACTCTAGACCGATCATTTTCACTTCCGTGGAAAAGAAAAGGGAAAGTGCGCATCGTTTCAGAACAAGAAACCGTGCTTTACCGAACCGGTGTAATCCACAAAAAGAGATTCACGTGATTTCGTTGAAATATGCGCAACAAGACAATGTTCATTCGGTAAAGACGCCGGCGAATAATCGGGCCGCATAATTTCAATCACACTGTTTGAAACATAAATCGTATTTCTAAACAGAGTAAAAACAGAGTACACTTCGTGTAGAAATAAATAGAAATAGTTAAAAGAATTTTTTTTCGAAACTTGTTTTTTGACAAATTAATTAGTCAAACTTTCCACGGTAAAGTTAATATAAAATTTGTGAACATTGATGCTGATTTCATTAAAATAAATAAGTTAAAATAGATGCCTTTAATTAAGGGGAAAACTGTGCGAGAATATGGAAAATTGAAAATCGAAAATACATTAGAATTCGGTTGAAGTTCTTTAAGATTGCGAAGGAAAATCTGTATACAATAAATAAGTATCTTTTATCAGTACATATTTGTAACACAATAAAATAGTGCTCTATGGTTTTAACCACGTCGCTGATAATGTTTAAAAGCATTATTAAAAACGGAAATAATCAATAATGCAATATGCATACAATTGCGATCAAATCGAATTCAGTCGAAGATAAATTTTATTAATTTTTCAAATGAATTTCTTCATAAACGAAATACAGTGCAACAAAATTTCAATTAATATGTTTAATTTGTTTATACACAAAGAATCATCACTTTTTGAATTGAACCACAAATTACACGACACCTTAAATACGTTTGTACAAACTATCGAAAGAATTATCTGTTTGAACGATACTGTAATTTATTCCTTGTTATTATTTAGTATTTGTTAATATACGTTATTATTATTGTATACATATTCATATAAAATTCTGATACCGTATTTCGTAAAATATTGTTTTATCAACTCACTTGACTTTCCGGAGTTACATTCCTGGATCGGTTGTAGGGTTCGTGGCATCGTTAAATCGAATTCCTCGTTTTTCTCTGCAACGGAATAACAGTTCACCGACACTCGCGTTCGTAGAATATATCACGAAGCATTCGAATATATCGTTATCCGTCCACGGCGTAGACCAACAAATTTCCTGTCAGGGTTGTTTCATTTCTAACATTCCGACGAACATCACGACGCGACACATTTTTTCCCCCTTTTACATTCTTCCCAATTCAAAGTATTAATCCTATTCTTCGAAATATAAATTACCGATTAGATGTTCCAAAATACTTTCAATTATAAAAACTTTATGAACAATCGTCACAAAGTTCTTCCACTTGCAGTACAATAAAACGAAACACCAGTAAGTCAAAATGGAGCAAAATATCAAAACGGAACGTCAAATCGCCGCGTGCCACTGACGCACGTGCACTGACTGTATATGGTCAATGAGAAATCACGTGGAAACTGACTCTCGGAGGAACGACTTTCAGTGACTGTTGTACTTCCAATTCTAGGAGAACGAATGACTGGCCTTGAAACAAATGGCGGCACTCGTGAACGCTCCGTGGTCACGAGTGTCGACTATACTGGAGAACGATGCTAAGATGAACCAAGTAAATGGTCCCAGAGGTTGTTAGTTCTAGGTAGGAGGAGCGTGCATACTTTGTTCAATCTTCCTCGATACATTCTCTCCTCCGACTTTAGAAAGAAAGAGAGAGTGTACATGAGTACGTCTGTGTGTGAGTTCTCGCGGAACTCTTCTTCAATTTTCGTCCTTCTTTTATTCTCGAGGTCAGGATAAGGAACGAGAGATTGGATGTGCAAGGGTGAAAGTTGTAGAAATGATTATGATAAAACGGTGACCGCTATAGTGACGAACACCACTTTCGTTTATAATTAAAAATGTGATATCTTTGCTACTCATTTGCATACTGGGATTGTACAGTTCGGGTGTTGAAATGAAGATTTTTGTATAACAAATGAAGTATACGTACGAATGTTAATTCATTCGCTTGAAAAATATTGATAATAATACGAATATCTAATGGCCGTAGGAAATTACATTTTTTGTATAAAATCTTGTACTTTTATTGATAAGTCACAGGATATTCATTAAACAATGTTTGTTACATGGATGATCCAGAGAAACTCTGTAGATCCACGATATAAAGCTTAATTTTACTATTACAGTAAATGTAAAAACATTAATGATGAGTGATTTGCAAGGCCAAGGCTATTGTATATAATCTTCATAGAAGCATTGCCGCTCCGTATTATTGTTTATTTATTAAAACAATATACTTTCATCGTGTTTAAGAAATTATTAACTGTTCACTATATTAAACACAGATAAGAGGTATCTGGTACGTTCAGAACATTGATCATACAAGAAAGAGGAAATAAATTAAATTGTCTTGAAAACTTAAATATCGATATCAAAGGTAAGAGCTTTTATATTCAGATCAGTCTTATGTATTCCTGACCTTGTAGTATTCAATGTTAATCTCAAAAGAAATTAATAACATTATAGTCTTTTGTAAAGAAAAATCTTCAAAAGGCATTTTTTCACAAGCGGTACGATGATGCTTCGTGGTCACTTTTTCTTGGAACCAAAACCTGAGAAACCCATTACTGCTGCCATTTCATCCGAAGGCCCGCCGTTATCTTCATTTACTTCCTCAATTTTTCTCTTCTTGTCCTTCCTCTTCTCTTTCCTGTATTCCTTAATCTTCTCCTCCTATGGATAACAGAAATAATTCGATTAAAAAATCGGACAACAAAACAAGGATATATCCTTGTAAAACAAAGGTTTACACAGGACATGACGAACCTCCTCCTTTAACTCTTTTACTCTTTGCTCTAAATCATAGTCTTTCCTTTTCTCTTCTAGCTTTTTTTTATTTACTGCAAAACGAGCTTTAACTTGGTCCAATGTGGAGCGTTCTATTTTCATTGACATACCCAAATTGCGTTGATCTAAATATAAAAATACATGTAACAAATTAATATCTACCAATTGCATATTTTATATAAATAAAGTTAATTACGTTTTGTTCCATTGATGTGATCCAAGAAATTAATGGAATCCTTGACAACGCAATCGCAAACATTGCAATAATACCTAAAAGTAATATTGTTGTGCTGTTATAATTTTAAACACTGCATTCTCCTTAATTTATAATCCTTACTTTATAAAAGTATAAAATATTAAAATTTCTTATTACCCTCCAGTCTGTGAGGATGGAGTATTTTTATTAATAACAACACTCTTTCCTAGTTTAGATTCAAGATCAACCTTATAATCTCGCTGTTTGAGCAATTCCCTTTTTACGGCAGGTTGTTTCGGTATTCCTAACTCCTCCTCCGCAATTTCATCCTGGAGACGCTGAAGCGCTATCCTTTCGTACTCCTCCCTGTTCCATTTTCGTCTATGATCATCGGGTCGCTAGAAATAAATACATTATGATAGTTGCGTTATCTAACTTCTAGCAGAAATTAAGAATTGACAACAGTCTGCAAGTATAAAATATAAACAAAGAACCAAAAGCACTACATTTCGCTAAATGACATTTCAGGTTCATAATTCCATCCACTTCTACATTAAAAGATACTTTTATTATATGATTCTTGTAATTTCCTAGTTAATATGTTTGAAATATGTTTATCTATCTTTGACATTTTAATGCGAAATATAGGTTAGAAAATGATTCATCAGATATCGCGTAAATTACTTTATTAATGAAAATAAATAAACAAGTCTTAACAGGAGAACATAATGGGACAGAAATGTATTGAAATACTTACCGTAGACATTTTTGAAATTTCTTATTTAGATCAAACCTATTACGCACAAAAAAATAAACCGTCTTCCCCCTCTTCGTTGCCTTGCGCTAGGACATGCTCTTACCACCGACGAGATATAGGAATAGACAAGACATCCAATGTATTTTTTCGGCCACGATTTCTGGGTCCCCGGGACCCATTACCATTTCCGTGTCACTCGCAACGTTACCCACAGATTATATAATTACATAATTTGTTCTTTGCCGCAATGAAAGGCGGCAAACCATATAAAACAATTAATGTCAATTAAAAATATTAAAAAAAATCATTATAACAAGTTTTCTTATTCCAACTGTAGTATCAATAAATGAAATAATTTTGAAAGTTATACTTTACGTTGTGTTCTGGTAGAAGGCAATGAATGATGTAGAACTACTTACACTTGAGATAAGAGATGTATATTTTTTTAACACGGAAGTAATGAAATTGACGCAATGGAAAACTTGTGACGATAATTGTATACTACAATTATTACTTATATAGTTACTATACAAATTCTTTAATTATCTTTTTCATTGGGGCAGTTTTATTGTTAACGAAAGACGCAACATATCTCGTCTGTGGTTCCACATAAGAGACATTAATAAAAACGCAGCCTATTTGCTCGACGCTTTTATCATATCTTTAGCAATTGTATCACAGAATAATAAGTGATAGAATTGGTAAATGTATGATAAATCACATCGATTGCCCAGGTCTCACCACGGGGAGATTGCTGCGAATGGAGACCCGCGCGACCCCAGCCGCACCCAACCACCCACCATTTATAAATATAATTATTTGCAAATTAAACGCTGCTTCCTTCTGATGTATATTTGCAGCACGCTTAACATGCAAATGTTGTGCAAGATAACAATGGAAGGAAGTATTCAAATAAATGATATAAAGAATGCTGAAAATAACAATTTTGTTGAACCTAACTCAATTAAAAAATCAGGATTATAATACACATTAGCTCATACATAGTTTAATTAAGTAAGACGTATTAAAATTATTAACTGTGGCGAAAGCTGAAAATAAAAATTCTGTTAGACCTGACTTAAAGTAAAGAATAAAGATTATAATATGTATAAATTAGCATGTACGTAGTTCAAATTAATTCTAACTATTCTTAAGATAAATTGAATCTTAACTTTGACTTAATGCTATGTAAGACCTTATTTAATAGCACCCTACCTTACTAAAATAGCTAATTTAATGTAGAAAATGCCTGCCTACTTAAATAATAATTTAATTTAGAATTATGCTACCTAATTGAAAATCTAAAGGGATATAAAGGGAGGGGCAAGGGATAACATCACGATGCATCATGATGTTCTTTCATGAAAGCTTCGATCATGCACCTGACACACACGAAAGTACCTGCCCGACTAAAAATTTATCTTAACTTAAACATTGCCTGCCTAATTGAAAACTAATTTCATGTTGGTATTGCTTGCCTTATTATAATGCCAATTTAATTGAGGAATTCCTTTCCTATTTAAAAAATAGTTTACTTTACAAACAACCACCCTGAACAAAAACTTTACGTTATTTAAAAATAGCCTTCCTAATTAAAAATCTAAATAGATATAAGGAAACGGGCGAAGGATATATTGCAATGAATCTTCTTTCATTAAAATCATGATTGCCCAACCTGAAACAAAGAAAAGTTCATCTTTCCACTTGGTTTAGTTTATAATACTCCATTAAAATTTTGGGATACTTATACTCGTTGTATACATTTCAAATAACATATCGATGGATAGATGCATTTGGCAAACGAAAAAACTGTAACAAAGTAATTGAGGGGCAAAAAACATAATAAATTAGTACGTTAAACAAATTCAATAGCCGGAGGGGCTATTCTACTATTAATTATCGTTCACTTGTTATAAGCACGATTGAAAACCGTAAGTCTCTTTTTTCGCAACACTAATTTACTGCATTACTTGCAAAGTCAATCCCGTATGGTGCTTCATTATCTCTAATATAGTATTTCCGAAATACTATTTCGTATACATTGAAAAAAAAGAATTGAAAAAATAGCAATTCAATGCACCTATCATTTTTAATTCGCAACACTAATAACGGAGAAGTGATGGTAGTCGCATCCAGGACTACCATCGCAGCAATCACCTTATGCAGCTTTAATAGCTGCCTTTGGTGACTCACGAACCTATTTGGGCATTTCATTGTGGTCGCAAGCTACTTCAAAATCATTTATCATCGCAACACTATATCAAAATCGCGATCATGTATCATCGCAACACTATATCAAAATCGCGATCATGTATCATCGCAACACTATATCAAAATCCAAGAGAAATATCCGTGATGGAATAATATCGCGGTACTGAAAATGCTAATTAAAACCTATGTAGAAAAGAAACACGAAAGTTATTATCGCAACGCTAAAAGCAAGTACGTAGACAAGTATAATTTAATATAAAATCTACTGTAATTCAAACCACGATATACTTAATCGCAACTCTAGTTGCAAACGCTATTTGAGTTTATTCGCAACTCTAATGCAAACCGTATTCGATCGTACGCGGCGCTAAAAAAAATCGCGAGTTGCCCAATACGACGACGGTGGGCCAGGCAATTGTGCTGGCCAAACAATAAACTACAACTACAGTATACAAAAGCGAGCATAGTGACAAAATAGTAACAAAGAATGACTCTCCATCCAAAGGATGCAGAATCATTGATAGTTGCCCTCTTGAGCGACAATTTGTCGGGCCTCTTCAGCATTTAGCCTCTTCTTTTCTTCGAGCGCAATGCCCGCTGAAACTTATTGTTAGTCTAGGCTCGAGACTCTATCCGCAAAAAAATAAATAAAATAAACATCTAACCGCGTAACTAAATGGAACACACGTGGACGAATCACGACCAAATACAATCGTAAAAATTGCGATTACAGAAAATCGTAAAGATTACGATTAAAATTGTAATCGATCTTTGCCTACACGCGCAGCCTCGAGCATAATGTGGCACGTTCGTTTCGGACGAAATCGCGACCACGACCGCGAAGGATTCGAAAATTCGATAGGCAGGGCCAGAGACGTGAGTGAGTTCCTGACAATGAACACGGAAGGGCTTAAACCTGAAAATCCTGATCTAAAAAGATGATTAGTACACGTAAAATTGCAATAGCTAATAGTATATTTTATTTGCAAACTCTTTAAAAATGACTCGTCTTTGCACTTTATGAAATATCAATAAAAACTCGAAAATGGCTGATGAATAATTTATTTATAAGGGGAAGTGACTGTCATTGAAACTGAATTTACTAGAATAAGTAATGGAATTAAGAAATAAATGCAATTGAATATTTAGTTGAAAAATAGACAAGATATTAAATAAACCTCAGGTGATTCGAAGTAAATTGTTCAAGATAGTATACAAAGTGCCTTCTTGTACATAATGTGTAATAAATTTCACACGAAAGGAACTCGACTATAGCATATGAAAATTAATATTAAATGCCAAAAAAATATCATTATCTAAAAATTTTTTCAATATATTTTTTAATTTCATGTTATATTTTTATCGAAATAGAGGAACCTACATGAACAGTACTTATTTTATCAAATATTTTTTTGATTAAGAAATATTTCTATGGATCTTAATTTTTTTATATGAAAAAACGCAGAGTACGAGAAGGCACATCTAACCTCATCTAATAAATAATTCACAAGAAAATAACGTTACAACTGAAAGGTATAAAAACTATACCCATAGTCACTATGCTCGCAAAACTAGTATAAAATACAACCAATCACCCGTGCCGCTTCGGACCAATCGCCCTACGTCATGATTCGGGACTGGAGGAACCAAAGTTCATGCGACTCACCAACTCGTTGATTGGAAAAATGGAACAAGTACTCATAGAAGACATAAGGAACTTCACCGAGGCATCTCAATTGAAGTCAATCATCAGCAAGTATCCAAACTGTAACTAAACCGGAAAGCGAAGAACATTAAAACCTACTGTTAAATCTCCGGAATTTAAATCTTCATAGAAAACTGAGAATTGTTTAAAAATACTTACATTTCTCACTTCATGAATGACGCATAAAACATCCCCTTTAGTGATGCACTGACTCTACTTCCGATAGCGAATATAAGACAAAAATAAAAATAAAAGACTATGTACGCGACCAATAATTATATCGGCGAGCAAACTAAGATGCTACTTTCGCGATTGAAATAATTGATGAGCACCGGTGCTCTGATAATATCAATATCTAGTACGTGTAAAACACTGACTCCACAATCGCGTGTAGCTAAAGTGTGAACGAAAATTTAAGCAGAGCCACTGGCTCTGAAAAAGCTAGAAAACTACGAAGCAAATACTGACTCTACCGACCGCATTGCGCACGGTCACAAAATTTTCTGTAAATTTTCTTTCATCCTGTCGAGTGTTTGTTATCAGTGATATATACGAAAAATACATATGCACGGAAAATATGCAAGTGCGCAACGAAAATATTCAAGATTAACAATACATTTTGTGATTTTTGTGACATACCACAACAAAGGCATGTACAAGGGAAATAACATATGCAATAAGTTATTGCATATGCTTTAATATAAAACATAAAAACATATGCATTAACCAAAAAGTGCAAAATAAAAAACCCTATTCCAATTGCAATTACTTAATTGTAATTGGTAAAGAAAATCGAATTGTTTTAATAAGTATTCAAACTGTTGTTGTTTCATCTTAGTATCAGTCACACATCATATAAAACCAATATGAAAATATAATTAAATTGCTCACATACACGGGTCTTGGCTGCATTGAATTATTAGGCATCATTGTAGCTATTGGCTTACTTTATTCCATATAATCAACTCTCTCCATACTCCTGCACCAAAGAATTACAAATAAATAAAACAAGTGCACGAAAGTACTGATAATTGTGATATAGTAAAGCAATAATTCAACTCGAATTCTGTAGAAAATGTGAATATTCGATTTGCAAATGTATAGACACACGATGTTAACAAAAAATTTAGTATGAAAGAAATATTATGTGAAATGGTAATTACAATCCTATTAAATAAACAGCAGCGGTAATAGAGTGCAAATAATTGTGTTATAGCTATTATGAACGGACCCCACTGAAATGTCTTCCTTTTTTTTTTAGCTCGGAATCAAGTAATAGAATGACAACCTTGACTATCGTCCGTTGCCGTTCGATACCCAACTAAAGCCAAACACTATTTTTGTTTACGATCGCTTGCGTTTCCTAGAAATATTTCAATGCATACGTTACTGGATAAGTGTCTTTTTTTGTTTCGCGATAAGTTGTCGATATTTTCAGGCAAAACATGCTTCCTGACCACAGCCAGAAACAACAATGAAATACTCGGAAATAATTTCTTGTATTATGTTACTACTTGTTTACAACGCGACTGTATATCATACCGGTATTATACGTGATATGAATTATAATTTAATAGAGATATATTGCTACAATTCTACTTATTTCAACAAGAAATTTGAAGAACGCTTACCCCTCGGCGAGAACTTGATTTAACAATATGGCGCCGCGTCACTCTGCTTGTGCGCATTCCCGTTTGAAAGTGTCGCGTTCGCGCCATTTCTGATTCAAAGCAAGCGAAAGAGACGCCATGAAAGAGACTCCAACTGAAATTAGAGATAAATGTGTTTAGAATTACCAATATTATAATAATGTTGCTAGAAACTGCAGAATATATTGCAAAATAAAGGAATTCATAACTGAAATACGTATACGCATACGTAAAAGACGATACGTATATGCATGCTCGAGTCAATTAGAAAATGCCCGCCACGCGGTGTGATTCCGTTCACTGCACAATATTTTCTTATTTTCTTTCAAAATATTCATTGATATTAACAAAGAAACCACAGAAAACTTGAAAGACGGGGAAATGAAGACAATGTATATAATTTCCTGCCTTCAAGAATATATTAGATTATGTGACATACCTCAATTCGACGGACACTCTGAACACGTCAAATCACTATTAGATCCGTTGGGCGAAAGAGGCAGATTTTTTAAATAGATTGCGCTAATTGGCTTGTGACTGGTTGGGGGGGGGGGGGGGGGCTTTCTTTAAGGCGGGTATTTTTGTTTGAATATACAGTATGAATATTAGTCAACTAGTGGGATACAAATATATTGTCACACTAGTATTTGTCTTGCCTTGACTTTATTTAATTTACGATTCCTACCGTAGTGAGCGCTGAGAATGTTTTCTACGATCTTTTAACACAGCCACCGACGAGATATATGAATAGACTGGACATCTTATGGACTTTGGTGGCCCGCCGTGACTGTCATACCGACTCAGAAATCCTACGCTGATTTGAGCGTCCTCTGCTCATGAACAGTGAACAGTTGAAGAACTATTATTTACTGAAGTAGTGTTGGGGATAGAACTATTTCTCGGTCAACGTTTCGGTAGAAAAATTGAGCTACGGTGCCTGGTCGCGCGATGCATTTCGGTTCGGCTCGAGTTGAGTAGAAATCACATCGGGGCGATGAATTGCGTGTGCCGGGTATAGCGTACTTTTTTAATGTGTATGATCATTTACTTTTTAGTTCATAAATCAATTCTTTCAAACGTCCCGAATTTGCTCCATTTCAAATACGAAGTTTTAGATATCCCGTTAAACATTAACACACCAATACGTATAATTGACACAAAATATTTAGTAATATAAGAAAAATAAAGTAACAATAATTTTCTGGAAAAAATGTAATTAATTGTGGTAATTATTTAGAAAAGGGGGGGTCCCACCGATTTTGATGATTTTTAAATATGATGTAGAAATCAACATTTTGAGTAACTTTTTCCGGTAATTATTTAGAAAAGGGGGGGTCCCACCGATTTTGATGATTTTTAAATATGATGTAGAAATCAACATTTTGAGTAACTTTTTCCTATACATATAACCGCCGCTCGGCCTTAGTTTCCGAGACTTTTGCCAAGAAACATCGGTACTACTACATAGCATTCTGCCTATACGTACGCGTCCATTCTAGCGTATGCGTAAGCGTTCGATCAGCGATCGTTCACGGTTTCTTCAAACACATCGGACGGCCGGCAATGGACGCGTATAACGGGTGCGAACTCGATTTGGTTTATGCTTGAAAGAATAAAAATCCGAACCGAACCTTACTCAAATCGAACTTTTCTACCTAATAACTATTTTAATGGATTAAGTTCGGTTTAGGTTTGGGTTAGTGTATTCATGCCACACATTCATTGTTGCATTTAATAAGGAGATCAATGCAGATCAAAATTCGCTTTACACATTGTATAATGTTCGTCGCTGGACGCTACGCTGTTATATATAGAAACGATGGACAATTGCCGATCAAACACTTACGCATACACTTTCACGAACGCGTACGTATATGCAGAATTCAATGTAGTAGTACCGATCATTTTTGGGAAAAATCGCGGAAAATAAGGCCGGGCGGCGGTTATATGTATGGGAAAAAGTTGTTCAAAATGTTGATTTCTATAACATACTCGAAAATCATCGAAATCGGTGAGACCCCCCCTTTTCTAAATAATTACCTTTTAAATTATTAATAACTACACACGTCTGTTTCACTAGTTGGCCGAGTGATCAAAAACTGAGCGACTGAACTCAACGACCAAACTCGACGACTACAAAGTTGTTAATATCGCGGGGACCTTCGAACATGGTCGAATACATTGTTATACTTATGAAGTTACAGTAAAATCTCGATTAGTATTCATAATAGTGGCTACCGTTAGTGTTAATATCTACCCCACCCACTTGGGGTGGTGGATGTAATGCGAACCCAGATCGAATATCGGTGAGAGTCAACACTAATTCAAGCGAGGTGAAAGACTAAAACTGTTCATTTTAGGTCCGTTTTAAATGAAACTTTGACCAAACTGTTTGTTACAACCCCCTGATTAAAATGACACCAATCACGATATCGTTTGAACAATTTTTACTTAGCGTGGTAATAATAATTTTGTTCCCCTTTATTATTGTTTCCAATGGCAACTAGAATGTATGTACATTAGCTGTTAGCAATAAGGTAATTAGTAGTGAGATTATAAATTCGCAATTATATATTTTCAGTAAAATCTCGATTAGTGCACTTCGCTCGGGACCGAATGCGAACAATAATCGTTTGCAGACACATTTATCGCAGGAATTGTCTTATATTAGTAAAAGAGTTACTTCGTTATTGTTATTAGTTGAATATAAATAAGAAATTGCGTCTTTCATTAACGATAAAATTGCTCCAATGAAAAAGATAATTAAATAATCTGTCTAGTAACTATACAATTAACAATTGTAGTATACAATTATCGTAACTATCTTTTTCGTTGTGGCAACCTTATTGTTTGGGTGTTAACAAAATATACATCTCTGAGCTCATTTTTTTTTGGTCATTTATCAGAAAATAATGTAAAGTATAACTTTAAAAATTATTTCATTTATTTGTCAGAAATAATTCATTTATTTCTATAAGGTCGTTAGATTTTAAGAAAGTATGCTTATTCACTCGAGGTTCTGGGGTAAGTGCCATGGGGTCTATCACAGTCCTCTTACCAAAAGGCATCGCCTTCCCCACTCCGTGGCCAGATCCTCCTTGAACAGAATCCCTAATCTTTAGCAACGTGACGTCGGGTCACTTGCCATATTTAAACTCTCTCTTCTATCTAATAAACAATCCCTCGACACTCGATAGTTGGAAGACCCAGAGCGGTCGCCAGCCATCGCCTGCCGACAGGATGTTTAGTTTCATTCATTCATTTCCAAGACACTCTTTGACCACTCGTAAGACTGCGTCCCCATCATAAATTATCCAGGGTGCGTAGCACTTCGCCACCCGATCCTATTCCTTTCATTAAAAATACGCTATCGCTAACATATTGATAGTACAATTGAAATAAGAAAACTTGTTATCATGTGTTTCTTTAATTAAAATTATTATAATAATTTTTGTAATTAACATTAAATGTTTCATATCCTTTGTTGCCTTTCATTACGGCAAAAACCAAAAGAATTCTTTAAAATTATTTAATTTTCGCATCGTTTTCTATAATCTGTGGGTAACGTTGCGAGTGACACGGAAATGGTAATGGGATCCCGGATCCCAAAATCGTGGCCGCAAAAATACATTGCATGTCCGGTCTATTCATATATCTCGTCGGTGACACAGCCACCGACTAGACAAAGGACTTTGTACATACAGGGTCCGGCAGAGTATATGACCACCCTCTTAATGGGGGGTTACTGGGGTGATTCTGAACAATTTTTTCCTTTACCAAAATATTGGTTGAAGCTTCGTTTTTGAGTTATTAACGAAAAACACTGGCCAATCAGAGCGCTCGGGCGCGTGGCTCTCAACCGTGCCCGGTCGTGGTCACGAATAGACGTGTTGGCTCACGCCTCGACCGAGCGCGATGGAGAGTCACACGCTTGAGCCCGCGCTCTACGGGCGCCCTGATTGACCAGGGTTTTTCGTTAATAACTCAAAAACGAAGCTTTAACCAACATTTTGGTAAAGGAAAAAATTGTTCAGAATCACCCCAGTAACCCCCCATTAAGAGGGTGGTCATATACTCTGCCGGACCCTGTATAACTCGTCTGTTACTAATTCACCCCATAGCATTCACATATATTCACACAATCTATTTTATTATATATAATAAATAAATAGATGTCTAACTATATTTCTTTACATTTGCCACATACTTGTGTTAAGCTTTCATATCGAATTCTGTTAATACTTGAATTTAAATGTAAGCTTACTATTAATTTTGTATTACCTTTTTCCATTATTTTTTTAAGTTGTTCTATTTAAAAATATTCTATATAGAATTACGTTTAATTGTACAAATTTAAAGGAGAAAGAAATACATTTTTTTTTCGAAAATAATTTTATTGACAAAAATACATTTATACCTTTTGTACATTAGTATATTTGTACATATTATTATGTGCCGTTTTTCTCATAAACTTGACATCAATAACAAATAATTGAATGCATTTTGGTGATTAGATGCTATTAGTTGTTTCCTTATAATAGAAATTTATTTGTTTGTACATACAATAAATTACGACGAATATTTATATATTGAATCAAAATTATATATTCTTATCTCTCACTAATTCACAATGACTTGATTAGGATATTGCACTGTTCCGTTACTTTCCCAATACAATCAGCGGTAAAGTTAAATCTCTTGATATTCTATTATATCATAAACATTCAGGACTATCATATTCATAAAATCGTGGATTTTACAAAGCTAGCATTAATACAATAAATGTCAAACAATCTAACCAGTTCCTTCTACAACAATTACATAATTACCCAGGCTAATAAAACTACAATATGTATTTATACGTAAACATAAATAATATAAATTCTATTTCTATTATCACAATGATGTTTTCTTCTTTGTTTCTAATAAAACTTTGAGTAAAAAGTACTCGTGTAATTTTACAGAAAATAAATAACTCTTGTTCAATGATAAATCATTTCGTAAATAATAAGTTATCGTCATTATTCCAATAAGTCCGGTGGTACATTATCTGGTAATGTAACTCCAAGTCTAGTCACCATAAAGGACGCTACTTTGCAACCATATTCTAAACAATGTTTTGGCTCCCATTGTGCTAAGACACCTGCTAAAAATCCAGCTACCAACGAATCACCAGCACCTGTTGTGTCTACGACAGGAGCGTTTGGTATAATTGGTTGGGCCTATGCGAAATACAAATAGATAATTAATTATCTAATTTCGACGTCTTATTAAATTGAAAAAGTGAATGCATTAAGTAAAATAAATATACTTGTACGGATTGACTTCTTCCCCAAACAGCAATTGCTGGAGCAGAATCACCTTGGCTCATAACAAATACCCCGCCGTGGCGCAGCCAATCTTCGTTTGTTATATTCGAAACATTAACTGTAATTCTCTTTAGACTATTAAGTAAAAATGGTATATCTGTTACATCATCGTATGTAACATTTAACGATTGAGCCAAAGCTTCCATTTCCCTTGCGTTACCAAATACAATATTTGCATATCCAACCATTTCACATATCGCTACATGGTGATCCTGTAAAAATTAAAGACCTATAGTATTGTTAATATAATTTAACATTGTTATCAAAATTATCAGTTAAAGTTTGCAAATACTTATATACATTGAATATATATGTTCCATTAAGATTAAAAGCTACAATTATATTCCTTTCTTCTGCTTCCTTGAGAAGTTGTTTTGCTACAGGAAAACTGTGCGTTATGAAAAATCCTTCGATATAAATTATCTTTACTCTATCAAGTGACAAATTGCTCTTTTTAAGATCATCCGAGGTATATACAGCGGCGGCCCCTATATTTGCGACAAGACTGCGGGACGATTCATTTGTTAACGCTATACAATGTCCCGTAGGTAATGTTGGCTGAATTGCATATCTGTAAGAATGCATATACGCATATAAATTCCAATAAAGGAAATGAACAATATAAAGCACGAATGTTTGATGCATTTGCAAACCTGGCGTCCACACCTGCTGATCGAACTAAATTTTCTAATATTGCTCCTCGTGAATCATTTCCGAGTCCCCCGCAGAAAATACTATATCGTTTTTGAAAAGTTTCATCACAAAGCCATTGTAAAATTCGCAACGAGTTCTGTGCAGATCCCCCTGCGCTGACATACTGTTCCGATCTGTTTCATACACGCTATTAATTACCTTTACATTTATACAGGGCGATTCTCTCACCAAATTGACTCAAAGGCAATGGCACCATCTAAATATTGCCAGGAGAACTCGATATCAATGAAGAGCATGCTTACAACAGTGATAGTTATACATGTATGCACGAAGTGTATTTTCTTCTGCATTTCAATTTGGGACTCTTGTTTTCAATACACACATTTAGGCACACGGCTATGTTCAATGTTTGGACAGTGGCACTGATGAGAGAATCACCCTGCAATATAACTATGCAGTGGGTTATTTTGTAACGAACGAATGCTTCAACAAACAAGGTTTTACAATGAATTAGGTTCTTATAAAATATCCTACCGCTGTATAGTGCACATTGCATTACGTATATCGTAATGGTTCAAAACTAACAATATTAGAAAATCATGACATTTCATATTAAAAACTATAATATTCACAATATATAATTTGTATACAAAAGAAAATCGATTAATTTCATACCAGATCAAAAATGATAAGGGAATGATAACTTGTATAAAGTATATATAGTGTAAACATATATAACATTTATTAACAAATATACTTATTAACTCTAGTGGTAAATCTGCCAATAGCTCTTGCATTTTTTCCATAGGAAGCTCCGTTTCCCCATCGACAGTAAGATTGTATTTCGTTAGCAAATCTTTATTTTGCAGGGATATGAAAATGTCCAATAGTGGATTGCCAAAAGCTATAATTGCAGCAACATCCAGTTTCACAATAGCTTTCCTTAGTGGAACTTTACCAACCATTTTTATTTGTAGTTTATAACAATCTTTGTACTAATATGCTACAATAAATAATGTTCGATTAATTATATTTCTATTTTACAATAACTATTTAATAACAAACTGTACCTTTTGTAAGGCTTGAAAACAGTAGTGGTATGAAGTAAATACATATATAATTTACGGCGTGTAAAGAATATAACAATTATATTATTTATTGTTGAACAAACTTTTAGTAATAGTAATTTATATAGATTTTGTATGTTCTTGACAATGGCAATATAACATCACACAAATGTTTAAAAAAGATGTTCTGATAGAAACAATCTAATTTTTGTTGATATAATCGTGCAAAAAAATCAATATACATATGTATACTTAAGTTGCATATAACTTCAATTTTGCTCGAGACTGGCGTAAATGTTTACACTGCAAAATCTATTCTTGAAGTTATCAATTCTCTACATTCGTTTATAAATGTATAATAGAATAATTTTCACGTCAATATTCGTAATCGTATATTAAAAACACTGTCTTCTTCGATGCATAAATAAGAAGTACACGTAAATAAAATAGTACCTCTCTATTTCAATGTGAATTAAATTTAAACAGTTGTTTTTTATTTGACATTAACATAGTACGCCGCATTACGCTACGTTTACCTTATGTAATTGTTTATATAAGTCAATGTCTGTCAAGTTTCTATAATTTTTTTCATAATTTGTGTGCATTTTGTTGCAAATTTTGGCGTACATGAAAATTGGTCTTGAGGTTCCAACATGGATGCGCGCATGGCAGATTAAACGTACACCGTCGTGCATGCGGTGCTGTACATATAGTGTACACGTTTGTGCTGTACACGAATTGACAATAAAAATTAACCGGGGGACAAGTGTTTCATTTCAAAATGGTTCGCAAAAAAATAGATAATCGCACACGGGTTTTAATTGAGAATGGAGTTATTGCAGGACATCGAACAATGTTTGTTGTTATTGGCGAGAAAGCAAGAGACCAGGTTAGTACACATTGTTAAATACAATAACAAAATAGATTTTTTAATGTACTATGAAACTTCACTTGTATGAGTTCATTAGTTCGTTCGATTAAATTGAAAATTAACTTTTCCATTAGGTCGTCCTCCTACACCACATGTTGTCGAAAACGGTTGTAAAAGCCAGACCTTCGGTATTATGGTGTTACAAGAAGGAATTGGGATTCAGTAGTCACAGAAAGAAAAAAATGAAAACGTTACAGAGAAAGGTGAAATCGGGGAAATTGAATGTTAACGAAGATGATCCCTTTGAATTGTTTGTTGTTTCTACTAATATACGTTATTGTTATTATCATGAAACCCATAAAATATTGGGAAACACGTATGGCATGTGCGTTTTGCAGGTAAAGAGTTTTCCTAATACAGGTAAACCTTGTAAAATACGGTTTTGAGAATGAGGTAATACTCCTTGTATAGCGCAGTCTTGAAATTTGTAGAATCTTAACTTTTTTACTTTGTATATTTTTTGCAATACATTGTATGTGCACGTTGCCGGAGTCATTAGTGATAAAGTGTTTTATGTTTCCATCAGAAGTCGATTAAACAAGGGCTACCTGTAGTTTACTGTGGATACAAATGATGTGTTTATTAGAACAATTCTTTTTTTATTAGGACTTTGAAGCAATTACACCAAATTTGTTGGCACGTACTATTGAAACTGTAGAGGGAGGAGGAATCATTGTATTTCTGTTACAATCGGTAAACTCTTTGAAACAACTGTATACAATGAATATGGACGTTCATCAAAGATTTCGTACAGAAGCGCATCAAGTATATCAATGATTCATCAATTCATAATTCCCTAGTTAAAATAATCATTTCTTAATGTTTTTAATTATGTTTCAGGATGTTGTTGGTCGATTTAATGAAAGATTTTTATTATCTCTTGCTTCGTGCAAAAGATGCTTGGTGGTTGATGATCAATTAAATGTGCTACCATTATCTTCGCATAATTTAAAAATCGAACCTCTACAGAAATTAGCATCCTCTGATGAACTATCTGAGTTAGATGTATTAAAAGAGAGTTTAAAAGATACGCAACCAATTTCATCTCTTGTTAATTGTTGTAGGACCATTGATCAGGTTTGTTAAATAGAAAGGAGCTAGACATACATATGTATACAGCAAGTAATATATTTTTAACTGTATTATAATTATTTTATTATATTTTTAGGCGAAAGCACTTTTGAAGTTTATTGAATGTATATCAGAAAAAACACTGAGATCTACTGTTTCTCTAACTGCAGCCAGAGGTCGTGGTAAATCTGCAGCTTTAGGCTTAGCTATTGCTGGTGCCATTACGTTTGGTTATTCGAACATTTATATTTCAAGCCCGAGTCCAGAAAATTTAAACACTTTGTTTGAATTTGTTTTTAAAGGTAAAAATCCACGAGTATTAATTGTGTTTCAGTATGTTAAATATTTTTACAATTTCCAGGCTTTGATTCCTTAGGATACCAGGAACATCTCGATTATGGACTTGTACAATCTACAAACCCTGAATTTAATAAAGCTACTGTACGGGTCAATGTCTTTCGAGATCACAGGCAAACAATTCAGGTATAATGCTTTTAATGTAATGTTATTAAAACAATAACGTACAAAGGATTATGAGACAATTTTTTTTTTAGTACATTCATCCAACTGATGCACAGAAATTAAATCAAGCTGAATTACTTGTAATTGATGAAGCTGCAGCAATACCTCTCCCTTACGTGAAAGCTATGCTTGGACCTTATTTAACATTCCTCGCATCGACCATAAATGGGTAATTATATCTTGTACTATAGCGATTATCCGACGTCTCAATTCTTAGGTCGGTTCTATGATCTCAGTTTTATTAATAATATACGTATATACAGTTGTATTTTCTAACTTTAAAATTAGTCATAGAAGCCAATTATTTTTAAGTCATGTCCTCGAATATTTTTTATAAACCATATCTAGTTTCTAGGATCTTAATTAATATGGGTTATCCCTTGTTAATCGAGTCTACAGTGTATTTTGTTTATCTTTCGATCGTTCTTCAATGTCTATGTGTAACTCATCATTTTTCCATAGATACGAAGGAACGGGCAGATCTTTATCGTTAAAATTGCTACAACAATTAAGGAGCCAAACTGTTGGTTCAAACAGTCATGAGAAAAGTGACAAACAGCAAAGTGAAAAGACTGTAATTGGAAGGCAGTTACATGAACTTACATTGGAAGAATCTATTCGTTATAAACCTGGCGACGCTACCGAACAATGGCTGTGCGATTTATTATGCTTAAATGCTACAACAAGTGCAAGTGTATTGTCCGGGTGTCCACCTCCTGATATGTGCCAATTATATTACATAAATAGGTAATTAATACTTTTGATATAAACGTAGTTGCTTTTATAACATTTAATTTCATATTATTAAATTTTTCTTCTTCTTAGAGATACGTTATTTTCCTACCATAAAGCATCGGAATTATTTTTGCAAAAATTGGTTGCCCTCTATGTCGCTTCGCATTATAAGGTAAATATCTTCTTTCGTTAGTTTAGGTGTTTCGAAAGATGCTAAACTCTTAACGATATTTCAGAACAGCCCAAATGATTTACAAATGATGTCCGATGCACCTGCGCATCATTTGTTCTGCCTTTTGGGCCCAGTAGACTCGAACCGGAAATCATTACCCGATGTATTAGCAGTTATCCAAGTAAGTAAATGCCAAGCAACCACAAATGCGTCTTTATACATGTAAGTTTAACTAACTTAGGTACTCCGTACAGTTCTAATGTTTTTCTAATAAATAGATTTGCTTGGAAGGGGAAGTGAGTAAAAACACTATAAACGATGGATTAGTTCGAGGACGAAGGGCAGCTGGTGATCTTATACCATGGACAATTGCGCAACAATATCAAGATCAAGATTTTCCAGCGCTAGCAGGAGCACGTATTGTTCGCATTGCAACACATCCCGATTATCATGGAGTAAGTGTCACTACTGTATGTGAAACTCAATACAGTGAATTGATATTTAATAAATATTTATGCTATAGATGGGATACGGCAGTCGAGCATTAGAATTGTTGAAACAGTACTACGAAATGAAAATACTTAATATCAATGAGGCACAGTTTGAGGCAAGCGCAACTGAAATATCAAAAGTTCAAGATGAGGAAGTGAATTTGCTGGAGGAGAGAATAGGTAATTGAATTATTTCATTAGAACTTATTGTAATTTATTCTATTAATTTAATATTCATACCTTTTTAGAACCTCGAGCATCTCTTCCACCACTTTTGTTAAAACTAAACGAAAGACGGCCGGAAACTTTAGATTATATAGGTGTATCTTTTGGAATTACCGAACGACTTTTGAAATTTTGGAAACGAGCTAGTTTCGTTCCAGTGTATTTAAGGTGAATATTATTATCTGTTAGCTTAATTATCTATCGTACTGATCATAATTCGACATTTATTTCTTTATCTTTCAGGCAAACCACAAACGACATAACTGGTGAACATTCTTGTATCATGTTGTGTAAAATAAATTCAGACCAAGAAGATGTTAGATGGTTGCAAGAATATTGGAATGATTTCCGTAGACGATTTATAAGTTTACTTTCTTTTTCATTTAATACGTATTCATCTTCACTGGCTCTAAGTATACTGATTAACAAAGTAGCTACACCGGAAGTTAAATGTTAGCATATTTCTAGTTATATATTTAGATTATTGTATATAATGCTTTCTTTAACGAAATTGTATTTTTTGTTTCAGCACTGACAAAAGAAACATTGGATGTATACTTTACACCTTACGACCTAAAACGTTTAGCTATGTATAGTAATAATATGGCAGATTATCATCTCATAATGGATTTATTGCCTTCGTTGGCACGTTTATATTTTTTAAATATGATGGACGATACTCACTTATCGCCAGTACAATCGGTAATTTTTATATAATATTTATAAACATAAACTATGTACTAATATTGAAACAATTTTAACTTTTATTAACTATTTCTTTCAGGCCATTTTATTAGGATTAGGGTTGCAACACAAAACTGTCGATAAACTAGCAGAAGAATTGGATTTGCCGGCCTCGCAATTACTTGGTTTATTTAACCGTATTATACGCAAATTTATACAGTACCTTAACAGGATAGCAGAAAACTATATTGAAACAACGATGATGAAGAAGGAAACCAGTAACGAAAATGTACAACTCAATCCTATCAAAGGACAAAGCTTAAATGATGAATTAGAAACTGCTGCAAAGGTTTGATAAGCTTCTCATTGCAGTAAACATATAACTTATCCGAAATGTCATTAGTTATAATTTAATTCTTATATTTTCTAGCAACTGAAAGCCAAACAAAAAGCAGAATTGGAAAAATTGAAAAGAGAAAATCTAGATCAATATGCTATTAAAGGAACGGAAATAGATTGGAATGATGCTCTTACTGGCAAGAAAAGTAAGAACCTCATTTCTATAAAAAGTGGAGAAAAAAGAGCATCGGAAGATGACAGTGCTTTATTACAAGCTCCAAAGAAGCAATTGAAGAAAAAGAAAAGACATTCTTTTAAAACGTAATAAATGTAAAATATTTTTAAACAATTAAAAATAAATAATAAAATGTACAAATAATATATGACGATATTTATTTACTCACTTTATTTAAAAAAAGTGTTAAAATAAAAATGACGTAGCCACAGAATGTATTAGATCTATACAATGTATTAAATCATATTAAATTCTTTAATCAAAGAAATTATTATCTACAATATATTTTACACATTGACAAATTAAGTTTCTTTCGTGCTGTATAGATCGCGAAAGTAACCTTTCTAGTAATTGCGAAGTGTACGGTTGTTTCTTCCGTACAATTGGCATCTGTTGTTTCGTTTTCGAATTTTGATTCAATGCAACATTTTGCCTATTTTTCGAAATGTTACGAACTACATTTTTTGGTTGACTGGTCTGATGATTAGAAGGTAGTTGTTCATTCGTATTTAAATTTGAGTTATTAATGATTTCATTTTCATCTGTTATTTCTACGTTCGCTGCATTACTGGGCCCATCATTGTCCAATCTTGTCCTCTTAATTGGTGCTTCGTCAGGACCATCGCCTATAGAAATAATGTTATAGAACAAAATTTGTTTGCAAAGAACACCGTTTCAATGAATGCACTTCATGTTTTTACTTACTATCTTCAGAAGCACTTCCATAATCTGCTACTAAACTATGTATACCACAAATAGTGCCTGCAGATTTTGATAATGCAACAGGTGTTGCTTCTTCTTCATAAAAAATATGATTAATACTTTCTTCATGATCATCTTCAATCTCATTATTAGGTGGATTCTCTTCTTCCAAATTATCGTTTCGTAAGTTTACTAAAAATATTTGTTTATATATGAAAATGTACCTACTTGCTAAATTGACAAATAATGTTTATAAACATAACGGTTGAATGCTTACATGTGCCAGAAAATTCGTATAAACCTCTATATCTTTCCCTTTGTTCTACAATATTACTCGTTATTTGACTAGGCACAGGTTGTTTATACGGTTTTTTTCGATTATTAGAACGTACCAATTTCTTTCTCCTTTTTTTGGTAACATCCTGTTTTTGTTTAATTACTTCTCCTCTTTGCTCCTTTTCTAATTCTTCTGATTTTTTGAGATCAATATTTACTTTCGTGGGATACTTCCTATAATATAATTGTCATTATTAATCTATATCGAACGTGAAAAGTATTATGTGGCACACCTTTTTCGCTCCAATATCCATTTTTCGATATCTTCAGGCGTTGACACATTCTTTATTCTGTGATACAAACCACTACTGTGTTGCATTGATATGTGTTTTTCAACAAGTAATGGATGAGCAGAGAAAGTACATCCATCGATACCACAAACTTTATGTTCTTTGTTATGTTCAACTAGTGAATTATCCGATGGGAAATCTCTATCGCATATTTCGCAATAAAATGAGGCGTCCTCCTCTGAGTTACTTGCATAATTTTCATCCCTTTGATCATACGGTTCCTCATCAATTGAATAAAGATGAGCCTAAAAATAGTTACTTCAAACATTTTTATATACTCCATCCATACTCAAATTCAATGCAAAAATACTTCTTAGCGGTAATGCTTGGCATTCGACTTATAATTTTTCTCACGTTCAGAAATTGTAAATATTCATTCATGCTTGTTGTGTACAGAACTGTTGATAATTCATTACAGTTTTAAATTCTTGTCCAGGGTATTCAGAAATTCGCTTGTGGAATGTATGCAAATGTTATAAACGCACATTTTTCGCCCATTTTTTAAAACCAGTTACTAATACTGGGTCCAATTTTGTTCGACAATTGCCCGAAATATAGTATCAAAACATAACGAAATTATGATAAGCATAATATATTATGTGAATCAAGTAGTGCATCTCATGAAATACATAGATGTTACACTCTTATAATTATAGGATATAGTAGAAAATATAAAAGGCCTTAATGTAAATTTGGACATTTGGGTCTTACATAAAATGTACATTATTTATGTCCATGTGACTGTAAATCTACGAAGTTTCATAACATATGGCACTAATAGAAGGCTTCATATACACGTTTTGCACAATGGAAAAAAAATACGCATTTGATTGAGATCGAAGAAAAACAATACTTTTACGAAGCTATTTGATTGAGGCAGAAAATCATTTTCATATTTCAGAACGATTATTCAACGCACATAAGAAAATACTTTTTTAGTGGTTCATAGAGTAATGGGGGGACATCAGATTTAGAACTTATAGAAATACGATTTTATTCTTACAATACGCATCTTAATTACAAATTTATTTTGTTCTGAATTTTATATTTCGTGGAAGTCATGTATCATTGAAGGTAATAAAACGTGTTCAATACTACGACACATAATAACAAACAATCACAAAAATTGTTATATCTTGATACAGGACCACAAGCTATGTAGAAAACGATCAAGTCTAATTTATGTGCAAAGTATAATGTTGCGCTCATTGAAATACATTTATCAAATCTATGAGAGAAAGAGAGCTCGAATGATTTCATGAATTTTTGTGTTAGCAATGTTATAGCTTGCTGCCCTGTATACTGGCCAAAGAGCAATTTAAAAAGCTTTATAATAATAGAACTATGGAGGGCCAGATTCTATATATCATGTGAAAAAAGATTATAGATAATTAATATCTCTAACGCGAATGTACATAATAAGAAATATACAAAATGTTACATTACAAGCATGTACTAATAAATTGAGAAAAAAAAATTCAATTTTCGCCTAGATATCACTCAAAATTAGAATACCTATTATTTCGAATATTACTCAACATTAAACTCTATCTCTTCAAAAGTACTTTATCATGGTAGTACAACAGCATGCACTTATAAATGCTAAGAATGAACTTATATTGCAAAAGTAATGATATTGTACAAATGGCAAAAAAAAAAGAAACGAATAATACAAATTTTGTAATTGAAAATGATACAAATAGTTCAAGTGCAGTATTATTAATACACTGCTGCATTAAAGTAAAGAGAAATTCAAATCGTTCTGAAGTTTGAAAACAGAATACTTGTGTAATTTCGATTGTTCAATTCTTATCGGAGGAGGAGTCTCAAGCTTAAGACTGTGCCTGTTCACTGGAAGGCAGTATCTCCTCCTTTTCCTCTGATTGCTCTGATTGCTCAGTTGCATTCTCAGTTTTCTGAACACCCACGGATTCAATCGTACTCTTATCATCTGATTTTTGACCACCCTGTAATCAAAGCAATTTGTCAACTATCACTAGAACATAGTGAAATTAGTTACATAGTGCCAATTAGATTGTGGTGCAAATAACAATTACTTTACACATACTTTAGTATAGTAGTAGCATCTTTATACAATAAGTATAACTAGAAGTATAACTTACTTTATAACTAGAAATTATTGTAAAAAAATTATTATTATGAAAGTACGATCATAGTATGAAATTATTATAAAATTATTATAAATGTGACTTGTACAAGTAAATTTGCAAGACACAATAGAGTACAAATTCTATAATATTGACCAGATTTAACGCACAATTAAATCTTAAAAAATTGTTCTGGAATACTTACATAGATTTGCTACAAGAATTAAGTAATAAATATACCGTGTTTTGGTCACAATAAGGAGTACACCAAATACAGTCTTTTACTACCATGTTAATGCTAACAAGTAGTAAAAGAATATAAAAAGAAACAATTAATCACATTGAAAAGTGTGTATAATTATTTGCCACTTATTGGTACAGGGTGGTCTACTGTTTGTTTTTCTATAACGCTTAATTATTTTGTACTAGCAATAGTAAAATATGTATAATGCTCAATAATTATAGACTCTAACAATCTTCAATAGTTTAAGAGTTGTGACCTTTCACAAGCATATGCAAGAGACATATTATAAAACTGCAAATGGTGTTATATTTTTGATCGTACTAATATACATATATGCAAACATTATTGAACACATAGAAAATGGCGAACAAAATATAATATCTTTATCATAGTAAGTGTAAATTTATTGCAAATAGGCTATGAAATGATCAGAACTGCAAACTGAGTATATACATATATTAGAATCTTATTGAAATTATTTTTTATACTCTATGTAAATATGCAATATTGTTACAAATTATATTTTTTATGTAAATTAAATATGTATGGTGCTTAAAGTAATGGGTACTAAATAATGAAATGATTAATTTGTATTATTATATGCATATAAATTAAAAGAAAAAAAATACCTGTTCTGGATGTTTTGCAAGATAATCATTTTTAGCATCTCTGATCATCCTTGTTACTTTGTTCCGCAAATCCTTAAATTCTTCCCACTCTTTTGCGTCTTTATTCTTTTTTGCTTTAGCGTACAACTTATTTTTCTTTTGTATTTCGCTACGAATTTCGTCGGTCATCCATGGCTTCTTTAGTTCCTGTTCCTGGACAATAATAATGTCTCCTTTTTAAAATTTGTGCAAAGACATTCAAATTTCTAGCCATTTATATATTTTTTATCACATATATAAGAAGACATTACACACAGATCTATAAAGAACCACATACACAGCTGCCAGGATACTTGCGAATGAAAGGGAAAGAAATGATGCAAAGACTAAAAAGTAAGGCCTAGGCATGAGAACATGCAAGAGGATAATATGTATTGGAAAAGCAAAGAAGAGAAAAGTGCACTCAGTGTAAAAAAGACACAGGAACACGAAGCATCAAATCCTTAAATGTAAAAAATGAAATAAAATGACACTCAAAGAACAAGAGAAAATCATGGTAAGCTAACAATGAGGAAGTTACAAAATTGTGTAGATACCTAGAAAAGAAAAAGAAGAAAGCACAACGCACAGCAAATAATAATGAACTTCTATTGAATGACTGAGAACATCATGCTTACTTCAAGTTTGCTGACTTTTTTCGCATTATTTAACGTTTTGCCTTTAACATTCCCATTGCCTACAGAAAATCGTGGTCTCATATGCGTCAAGATTTGTGGCGGTAATGCTCTTCTATGCCAAGGCCTCATTAAAGGTCCTCTAGGTCCTACGCCACGCAGTCCCATCGGTGGAACCATCGGTGCCATACCTCTCACTCTCGGACCAAACAATGGAATTGGTCCGTTTGGAGGACGGTTTATTCCACCTGGTCGTGGCGGTGGTGGTAATCTTTGTCGCATGGGACCAAATACTGGACTCATAGGTGGTGGCGGCATTCTTGGAGGTAATCCAGGTGGTGGAAGTCTACCAACAAATCTTGGAGGTGGTGGCGGCCGTAAACCAGCTGGTGGTAATCTCGGACCTAGTAATGGTCCTCGGTTTAGTGGACTCATTGTTATCCTTGTATCTGGACCTCCTTAGATCACGATCAAGTTTATATCAAAATACAAGCGAGTATCGAGGTCTCAATTACGAGGTTAAAACTTTCACACACAATTTGTACGCGATATACGCAATATTGTATGCCTGGTTCAGACACTTCTGCGGTTTATTTCATTGAACGATGATTTACAGAAGCAATCGCGGGGTTAATAGTTGTCCAGGTTATTGTAAAAACATCACGAATTAGCACCCAAATAAACTTTCTACGCGACAAACAGTAACCAGTCCGACGACTTTAATCCTATCGTCATGAACCACAAACTTCAAGTTAGAGAATCCAATTTGAAATCTTGATCGCCATAGTCAACAAAGATTATCGAAGTGGTTTTGTATAATCTGTGGGTAACGTTGCGAGTGACACGGAAATGGTAATGGGATCCCGGATCCCAAAAATCGTGGCCGAAAAAATACATTGCATGTCCGGTCTATTCTTATATCTCGTCGGTGGTACCGTCACCCTCTGCGTTACCGATTCAGCTTAAAGTAAAATTGCGGGAATTTCATATCGCGGATTGGAGTCGAGTTTCGAGGAACCGATGACACAACAGAGAAATGGGCCTCAATATCTATATGGATGATGGGGTAGATTTGGGTTATAATTTAATCCCCCGTGCGATTTATCAGTATCGATACTGCTGTACTGTCGTAATTTTATTCTACGCTGCGTCGGCCACGTTATAATTTTAAGTCTTAACTTTTGGGTCACCAAAAATCTTCTAGCACTGTTTTTGTGTAATACGGTTTTTGTGTAAAATGAAGCTATGTGCCAAACTTTAGGTCAGATCGGTTTAACCGGTTTTTGGAAAATAGCCAAATTATTCATTTGAAATCCATTGATGCACAGATGAAGTATAAAATCCATAAATCTAATGTTATATTATACGACGGAAGGTAATTGTTAAAATTTTTGAGAAATTACAAATATTACATTCATTAAATATGACATTTCATTAGAAATTATAAGTACCTTACGATTTGTACTACTTTAATTTATTGTATTTCTTTAACTTTACCATTTTGAAATTAAATACCCTATTTAAGTACAATTATTTCAAATAATTTTTATTAAGTAGAACAGTTTTTGATAAAGTGTAACGTATCACACAATAAGTATAGATATAGATCATGTATGCATTTTACATGCGTGTAATGCGCGCGAATTGGCCCATAGTGCGTGTATAGCATGAGAAGAATTAATTATCATTCAAAAGTAATTATATAATACGCTAATATTTATCATACGAAAAACTATATGTTTGTAAACTTCATCTGTTATATTTATTTGCATCGATTGAGCTACATATGTCTCGTAAATGAAATCTTGATGTTAATTCATACAATAATTATTAATTTAAAATGAAATAATTAAATTGTGCATTTAAAAATGTTCCGTATGCATCGAACGATTAGTTATTGTCATTGAATACCCGCCAATATTCAAGGGTAGTTTTAAGAACGCAACTGTTACGTCACTTCTCTGATTGGTTTACTTTCGATTCATAAAGAATAAACTTCTCCCATTGGTCTATTCGAGCAACGCTTTTAACGTATCGCCAGCTGTTAGAGTTACGTTTGTTTGAAATCAAACGGCAACTGAAGTTTGTTGGGTTGCTTGGAGCTTCGAAATTTTGTCTGCGATGTATTGACGGTAAATGCGCTTCGTTGTAACAAGACGAGGGCATGCATAGTGTCTGAAAAACAACAATAATCCAGAAAAGCAGAAGAATTGTTGGAAATATATAAGAAAGAGTGAAAATTTCAAGCTGAATAATGGCTACGATTCGAGTGCACGAGGATCAAGAAAATCGTATCGCCGATGTTCGCCGTGGCAAAGAAAATATTACCGTGCCCCTTCAAACTCAAACGTTTCAACCAACGAAACGTGCTGTTCTTGGCGTCCTTCACAATAATTGTAGTCGTAACACGAAACAGGTATATTGTACGCAAAATTTCGCACCTTTAATCCCGCGTTTTTTTTTTGGGAGGGAGTCAAAACGTCGATTCATTTCACTCCTATCACGTGTAATAAATAAAAAGTTGGCATTAAACCTTCATAACACCTTTGTAATCTTAAAAGATGGAAAATCTATGGGTCCTTAATAAATTGTGATTCTAATCTCGTTGCATTTCGTTTGTTACAGGAAATTTACAAAGATGAAAAGCATCCGAAGATTAAAGCAGTTATACCCACGCAGTATGAGCCTTTTAAAATTTACGAAGAGAAAAAGGATGAAGCCACGTTTAAAATTTATGAGGATAAGTTAGAGGAAGAGACATCCGTTGCGCTTAGAGACACAAGGGATAATAAGAAAGAATTAAAAGAGAAGCAAGATGTTAAGTCTGAAAGAGAGAAGCCAAGGTTAGAAGTGAATCCTATAAAAGTCTCGAATTTACCAACATTTTGTAATGCTATTCAAGATGTAAATCAAAAGAAAGAAAATGATGTAGCTTTTTCGCAAGATAGTCCAATGTCTTTAGAAAAATCTGTTCCTTATTCAACCTCTAAGAAAGACCTTCAGAAACGAAGAGAGTCTACTAAAGAATTGAGAATGAACTTTTTCGATGTTGACGAATACAGAGCAGATATATATAATTATTTACGGGCAGCAGAGGTACGTATTTTATATTAAGCTATATAGATGTCGTGTTTCTTATGAATTCATTCATGTTACGCTTAATCGCTAAAATAAAACATTCTATTTCAGACACAGCATAGACCAAAACCTGGATACATGAAGAAGCAACCCGACATAACATATTCAATGAGGTCAATTTTAGTCGATTGGCTTGTAGAAGTTGCAGAAGAATATCGGTTACAAACAGAGACACTTTATTTAGCTGTGTCATACATAGATCGCTTTTTATCATACATGAGTGTTGTAAGAGCAAAGTTACAACTTGTTGGTACAGCAGCTATGTTTATTGCTGCGTAAGTTTGTTTAATATTGAAATTCGTACCATTTTAGAGTTTCCAAAATTACCATATATATCGTTTTTTTTTATTTGTATTCGCTTAATAGAATAACGACACGATTAATTTCAACTGCTAGTTTTTTTAAAGTAATATTGTTTACTACATTTATAGGAAATACGAAGAGATTTATCCTCCAGATGTTGCCGAATTTGTATATATTACTGATGACACATATACACGGAAGCAGGTATTACGTATGGAACATTTAATTTTGAGGGTATTATCTTTCGATCTGACAATACCAACACCGCTTACATTCCTCATGGAATACTGTATTAACAATAATCTCTCAGAAAAAATTAAATTTTTAGCAATGGTAAGTGTATAATATCCATTACAAGATACCGCTGCATTTGTATTTACATTAGTAAATTTAATACTCATAAAATTTACAGTACCTTTGTGAATTATCAATGCTTGAAGGAGATCCGTATCTACAGTTTGTACCTAGTCATTTAGCCGCGTCTGCAATAGCACTTGCACGGCACACATTGCTTGAAGAATTATGGCCCCATGAGTTAGAATTATCAACAGGATACAGCTTGAAGGATCTTAAGGAGTGCATCTTCTGTTTGAACAAGACTTTCTGTAATGCATTAAACATTCAACAACAGGCCATACAAGATAAATACAAAAGTAACAAGTAAGGTTCAAACATTTATTCTTCATGCTAGTTGATTCTGTTTCTATGACTTGAATTGAGCGTTGTACATATATGTTATTTAGATACGGACATGTAGCATTATTGTTACCACGACGTATTGATAATGTAACACTGACATCCGAAGATGAAGAAGAAAATGCCTAGTATTTAACAGGCACTAAAAGTAAAAAAGAAAAAAAACAGAAGAATCTATATAAATTTATACATATTTGGAGATAACGAACCTCCCGCTATAAATCCCACGTTTTAAAAGACAAGGAGGGGATTAGGGCAAGACTGACCTATTCTTTCACAAATTAAATGTACGAATTACTTCTATTTAGCATGTTAGGTCAAATATGCTTTTGCCTGGGCAAACATACTAACTACCTTTCATATTTCACCGCCACCTATACTGACTATAGGTAGTAGGTAAATTTTAATAACTGATTTTTAGAGCTCTGTCATTATATTAACGAATGAAGCTCTAAATTATGGTTATTTAGGAACTGTATTTTTATACGCATTTTTTAGACGATTGTTAACAGAACACTTGCTCTACATACATGACGCCCAAATTTTGTTGCCAGTGATCTGTCATAAAATAGTAGAAAGTGTAAGAATGATAACTGTATTTATTATTGACAATGTACTAAAAATACACATTATTGTGATTGAAACACTTCTACATGTTGAAATAATTGCAACATTTGTCTATTTTTGCATAGCTATTTATTTACGATCTTATACAGATACAATGTTTTGTAACTTTTATAAATTATGGTTTAACCAAAAATGATTTTTTTAATCATTTTTTCTTCATCTATTTATACGAAATATCTAGAACAGATCTTTCATAGATCATGCTTTTAAAACTATACGTTTCATTGCAAAATCTATATACAATACACATACATGTATATCTATATACAACTTTTCACATGCAAGTTTTATGTTCTAGAAGAAGCATTATTTTAAAATTTGTTTTTATTTGAAAACTTCATATTTTATGCATGATCTCTGAGCAAATTCTCCTAACACGAAAATACGTATTTAAGTGTTTGATACACTCTTCAACTCTACAATATTTTTGGTTGAAGAAGAATATACATAAAATGATTTTCTGAAGGTTCAATTACAATTGTAATTAGAAGCTTTTTAGTTATATCTTTCACAAAAATTATAGAAATTGAACGTATTACTATTGTACAAAATTTTGGAGAAACAGGAAGAATATGTATGAATTTAAAAGTACTTTAATGAATGTAGTAAGTAATTAATTACAATATGCTTTGAAAGCAAATTAAGTAAACAAGGATAAATATTAAAATAGTAATGTATGAATGAACTTAATTGAGACGTTTAATTTTATCACGGTTAATATTTAAGCGAGAAACATTGAACATAAATATTTCCATGGATACATTTTTGTTCTCTGATAAAAGATAAGGCTATAGATTGAAATAAATTTTGAAATCTATACATATGAATTATAAGTTATTTACAGTGGTTTACTAATGGTGTAAATAATATGCTGCGATATTAATTGCATACATATACATACTACTCGCCATATTAAACATCCTGAAGAATATTCTCAAAAACAGTCATAACATGTTGGCAATACTGATTTACTTTGCTTACTGCTACGCATAATTGTGCGCATGGCTGCGTTGGACTATCAAAGCAGTATTGACGGTGACAATTTACAGTTGACGTTTCATATCGAAAACTAAAGAAACGATAGTGTTGGGGGTGTTTCCCGGAATAATTATTTACTCATCCAGTAATATCATTAAGGTACAACATTCGATTCAATATGTTTTGTATTTGTTACTGTTAAATAAACATTCACTTCTGTACTTGGCAAATTATTCTTTTGAGTAAATACAACAACTTAGAGAATTATGCTGTTTTAACTATGCACACGCATTTAGGTTTATTTCCATTACATTATATAAATAACAAACAAAACTGTTGGTCACCTTTTTAATTTGACCTATAAAATTTACAATGGAAGTATAAAAACCTTATATATAATACATAACAATGTACAGTACTTTGCATTTAGAAGTTAGTATTATATTAAAATAACATACGAAAAACTGCATATTAAAATTTAACACATCAGACTAAAATTAAGAGATCGTTCTAATACTTCATCTTCATTTATGGAAAACAATTCTGTTTTGTTTGTAAGTTCATTAATGCGTCTCATATCCCTGTTAGAAAAAATGGACGCATTTGGAGACAATTTTGTCAATGAACAAGATGTAGATCCAGTCACAGAATTTGTAGCGAGAGAACAAGATCAATTGGCCGGTCTTGAATCTGAAATACCAGCTGTTGCTGTTTCTGCTCCTACAACAGCGTCCAATAATGATGGTATGTATTACGTGCATAATAAACATAGAAAATTCTATGTGCAAAACATAGAAAAATTCCAGATTTATTGTTCGTGATATGTGTACTTCCAAACTTTAATTGTAATAAAACAATAATGCAGAATTTTATTTGAGAATTATCTGTTTAAAGCAAATTACAATTTTATCTAAAAGTTTTGAAAATCTATAAGTTGACCCAAGTGGTAATGCTGAAAGAGAGATCCGAAGTGGCTCAGTCAGTTGATGACTGGACTCGGAATTGGAAGATCTCTGGGTCCAGTCCCATCGCTGCCCCTTTTTCAGATGGGTAACTCTGTGCATGATACACACACTTTACACCGTGGTTCTGGGAGTTCAGATTCCACCTAAAAGTGTAGATCCCCCCCCCAAACCTTAGTAGTTTACAATGTAAACTTTGCATTGTTGAGGGCCTAAGAGGGGGGAGGCGTATAAACCTGTAATGTACATAATAAGATAAGGTTATAGATACAAATAAATTTTGAAACTTTTCCATATATATGAACTTTAAGCTGTTTACAATGGTTTACTAATGGTGTAAATAATATGCGCGACATTAATTGCATATACATATACATATACTACTCCCCATGATAAACATCCTGAAAAATATTCTCAAAACATTCATAAAATGTTGGCAGTACTGATTTAGTTTACTTACCGCTACGCATAATTGTGCGCATGTTCTGCGTTAGGCAGGCCGTACACCAAAGATACATCAAACACGCAACACGCAACATGCAACGTAAGGTAAATACCGCGCGTATACTTTTACCGCCTAGAACCAATTAGAATGTATAGCTACTTCTGCTACCATCGTAGACCAGGCAGGCATGCTGCACGTATTGCGCGACATCAACTGCGTGCGATATTTTGTGCATGTCTTGCTGCAGTATTTGTCACGCGTTTGAGAAGCAGTTTCAGTTTCTGGTTCGTGAAAATGTCCGAAAATCCAGTTTTTAATATTAATTTTGTTAAAGCCATTGAGAAATATTCTTGTTTATGGAATTATACATTAACAGAGTATAGTAAACGTAATTTGACGGAAAAGGCTTGGATAGAAGTGGGAAATGAAATGAACGATTCTGGTAAATATAAAGATAGTGGGTACAATACTAGGTCCTATAATTTCCACCAACACTTTAAAAATCTCCTGGCTCATTCTATACAATTCTTTAAATTTGTCAGGATTGAGATTGAGCTGCTCCTGTGCAACTGTTGCCGGGCTATGCCTTAAATTATCCACGAATAGAGGATTAATCCAATATCGGCGGATTCTTTTTCCTTGTTTCCTACGTTGCAAATATTGCCAAGCGGCCACAACATCTTCCTCGGACGATGACATTTTAGTAACCCATTCAACATTTGCTGCACTGGTGTGCGCGGTTTAGCAAGATGTGACATTTACCTTACGTTGCATGTTGCGTGTTGCGTGTTTGATGTATCTTTGGTGTACGGCCTGCCTTAGACTCTCAAAGCGGTATTGACGTTGACAATTTGCAGTTGACGTTTAATATCGGCAACTAAAGAAACGATAGTTTTAGAGGTGTTTCCCGGAATAATTATTGACTCGTTTAGTAATATCATTAAGGTAAAACATTTGATTCAATATGTTTTGTATTGGTTACTGCTAAATAAACATTCTCCTCTGTATTTGGCAAATTATTCTTTTGGGTAATTACAACAAGTTACAGAATTATGCTGTTTAAACTATGTACGCGCTTTCAGGTTATTTTCCATCACATTATCTAAATAACAAACATAAAACTACCGGTCACTTTTTAATTTAACCTATGAAATATACAATAAACGATGTACAGTACTTTGCATTTGGAACTTACTATTATATTAAAATGACATACGAGAAACTATATTTTAAATATTAACACGACAGATTAAAATTAATAGATCGTTTATATATTTCATTTTCGTTTACAGTAAACGATTTCGTTTTTAAGTGTATTAATATGTTTAATATATTTGTTAGAAAAAATGGACGGATTTGGAGACAGTTTTGTCAATGAGCAAGAAATAGATCCAGTCGCAGAATTTGTTGCGAGAGAACAAGATCAGTTGGCTGGTCTTGAATATGAAATACCAGCAGTTGCCATGTCTACTCCTACAACAGTGTCCAATAATGATGGTACGCAATGTAAAGCACTTAAGTAAATCATAAAACTAATTTCTTGTTAATATATTTATAATGTTTAAGTACGTTGACTGTTACGCATGTTTTGAATGACTTTACACATATAATAAACCTTACGAGAATATTTTCTATTGCATCAGAACATAGAAAGATATAAAAGATTTATTGTTCTTTATACGTAGTTCCAAAAGTTAATTGTTATAAAACAAATATAACAGAATTTTATTTGAGAAATATCTGCTTAAAGCACATTACAAGTTTTGAAAGTTTAAAAGTTGGCCCAGGTGGTGATGCTGACAGGGAGAGCTGCGGTGGCACAGTCGGTTGGGGGCTGGACTGGTAATCGGTAGATTGCTGGTTCAACTCCTGCCATTGCTGATTTTCAGCCGGTACATCTGTATATGATACACGTGCTATACACCGTGGTTCTGGTGGTTCGGATTCCACCTAAAACTGTAGGTCCACTATATCCCCCAACCCCCCTCCTAGTATTACAATGTGCAGGACCAAGGGCAGTGGTATGCGTATAAAACTGGAGGGGATTGAGATTCAAGAGTTTGTCCAACTGCATCTACTATTTTTCGAAACTGCCTTCAGCATCACCACCTTTTTTTTTTACATGCACCCTCCCTCCATTTGCCCTATACAATGTAATACTACGAGGGCAGGTGAGGATATATTGTACCTACAGTTTTAGGTGGTGATGCTGAAGACAGTTTCGAAATAATAGATGCAATTGGACAACCTCCTGTTTCACAATCCCCTCCAGTAATAGGTACATTACATTATAGTTCATTTGTACAAATCATTTATAATTTACAATGATCTATTAATTGTAAATGCAGATGTAAAAGAACATCACTTTGGAGACAGTGCGTCTAAGCCTCCACCCGTCAAAGAAGAACCGGAGAAAATACGAAAATGGAGGGAAGAACAAAAAGCTAGATTAGAGGAGAAAGGTATATATTTTGTTATAATTAAAGCGTTAGATTTTTATACGATATATTTATATACAGAGGAAAAAAATCGTTCCATCATCAGATGTGTCCCTTCAAGTAATATAACTTTGTCCTCTGCAGTTTTTCCCTGCAGCCAATGATAACAGATATTTAGGTGTTCCCATTTAAATGCCCCATCTTGTATATGTATAAAATAATACACTATAATATAAAATAATGCATTAACATTCAAATTTTAAATTTGTACCCTTTGTTTATCATATCCATTTATATACAATTCAATTAGATGCTGAAGAAGAAAAGAAAAAAGAAGAATGGTGTGAAGCTGCGAGGAAAGAATTGGAAGAATGGTATAAGCATCATGCAGAAGCCATTAGTAAAACAAAAACTACGAACAGGTAATATTTAAAACTGTTATTATTTTCGAGTTTGTTTTATATAACCTTATTCCCATAATTTTTAATAACTTTTTTTAATTGTACACTTTTAAGTTACAATGAGAAGTTTTATTCTGTATAAAAATGAACAAGTATTTTATTTAAAACAATTACTACATACAATTATATTATTTTCATTCTGCTTCTTAGGGAATCAGCCAAGTAAGTTACACTATATTTTTTTGCATGTATAATTGCATTGCATCGCTGTATAATATAGCTTGCTCATTAAATTTAAAAGGGCACTTGCAGAATGGTACCAGAAATATGTTTTTTCATGTGTCGGCTGCTTCTTAGTAATCGTTCATATACATGTATTTTGTGCTTAATGCAATTATACTTGAAGTTACAGTTACATATCATATGTATGTATATCATATTTAGCATTTATCGATGTTAAATAGATTTCGCACAATTATGGAAATAAAAATTAAAAAACCATTGTGATATTTTATCACGGTTACATCCATTAAAAAAAATTGTAATTAATGCAAATATAACAATTCAGCTTTTACGAATTGAATATCAACTATATTAAAATACATATGAATACGAAATAATTTCTTATATTAAAATTATAAATTTCTGTATCAAATATATAATATATTATTAGTGATTAAATCACTTCATTAACTTTTATCGATTTCATGACTCGAGCATGTTATTCAGTTCTATCTGATTTCTCCGTGGCATTGCCAATAGGTTAAATTTTCTAAATTATTTTAACTTGAACATATAATTAAATATAAATGCTTTTTGTCCTATCGTAAGAAAGAATGAAGTATGTATTTACATTAATGCCTGTTAATTAAATTGCAATTTGTAGAATTTCTTTATATTAGAAGCAAACAGAAAATGTACCCGTATTTATGTATCTACACATGTACATACAAATTGCTTCAAAAGTTTTTAAATTTGCGTCGTCATGTATACGTTATATTTAAGAAACGATAATAGTATTGTTAAATACGTGCACTGCAATGTCATTAGTGCATTTAATGTATAAGTATCGTCGCATTTTAATTTCACATACGTTGGAGCTTATATAATATTGTATATCTATCTGTAGGAACGCAGAAAAGCAATTTGTAGCGGAGGCTGATGAAGTTGAACCAGGAACCGAATGGGAGCGTATTGCAAAACTTTGCGATTTCAATCCTAAATCTTCGAGGACTTCTAAAGACGTTTCTCGAATGCGTTCCATCATTGTACAATTGAAACAAACTCCAGCAGCTCCAGTCAGTCTTTGATTAAATGAATAATTTCATATGTAACATTAGATATATTATATTTCTGAAATATATTAAACGAAAAATGTGTATGCAGAGATTACGATAATATCGTTGGAGAAACAAAAATCTAAAATGACCTGTTAAGTAAAAATGTAATGTTATTGAGAATAAAGATATAGCAATTATATCCATAAATAATCTACTTTAAATATCTATAGAAAAGGAATAGAACGTATAATATAATTATTATTTTGTTAAAAATAATCTATAATAATTTTACCCTGACATATATAGAACAATTTAAATATATGTGGTAATTTATAAAGCTATGTATAAAATTTTCATAAATTATTTTAATTATATATAAAATTTTATGAAAATATATCATCTTTAGTATAGTTAATAAATTTTTTGAAATGGACTAATGCTATTTAACAGTTAACTCTTATTGTGCGCAATGTAAAAGATTTATACAGTTTTAGTTTTATACACCGCTCGACACCCAGATATTTCACATATCCAGATCATTGATCAACTTCCTTCTAATTGTCCTCAGATTATTTGTTCTGCAATAGATTATATTTATTAGTAACTTCATTACTGAAGAAAAAGGAACGTAAATTATAATTCTTTGCTAAAATTTACTGTTTGTCACATCTATTAACCATAAATTACTGAAATAAAAATTAGACGTGAAACTGGGGAAATGATGATACCTATGTAAACCACGTTTCATAGCCAGCTGCATTTCATGTTGCCAACGATAAATGTTTGGATATGTAGTACAGTTAATTGGTATTGACACAGCATTATGAACAGCGTAATCCAATTTTGTTGGCTCTTGTGTTCTATAAAACATTAAATAACAAAAAAAGGAATGTATTTTTTGTACACATTTTAATACGCGAAATAATTTATCTTTAAGCTTTCTCTTATTACCCTTCTAGAAACATTCCAAGACCTTCCTCTGCATTTTCCATTTCTTCGTCAGAACTATCTGATGATAATTGCGGCGATTCGGGTGGTGTAAAAAATTTTAACTCATCTAGGAACAGAAATATTTCCTTCCTTGCAGATACATTTGATAATATATTTTAATATGAAGTTTTTCGCTTAATAAAGGCACAACACTTACCTACATTATTTTCATCTGGACTATCTTCTGCAAATAACGAACATGACTGCAACTTATTGCATAAATAATCTATATCATCAACTGTTTTTGAAGTGTCCTTTGTACCAGTTACATCACGGTTTGAAGTCTATGAAAAATTTAAAGAGTGAAAAAAATAATAAATGAATGCCAGAGGATCAATCATTATCAACTCTGTACCTGACTATATTGAAGTAATTGATCATGGGTTTTATGTTCTAAATATTTCTCAAGTTTCATTAAGTCCACTGTAGTACGAAAATCGGCAAAATCATTTAAAAATGGCCAATATTCCTTCCATGATACTTGATATTCTTCTGCCAAATTCCTGTAAATATTTCGAATTAAAATTAATGTTTTGTCTAATTCAAAGATTAACTCTTAAAAATTCTTACAACTTGTAATAAAACACTCTTATTAAATGTAACGATGAAATATAGCTACCTTCCAACTCGTTCCAGTCCCTTTTCAGCGTCTTGTAATCTTAAAGATAAATTATTAGGTTCATCGTGTATGGTTCTTCTAATCAAGCTCATGCGAAGACGCGGTGGTGTTTTCCATTTCTTTCTAAATTCTACCGCTCGAGATTTTGTCATTGGTCCAGCAAACGCACGTACTTCCAAACGTGGGCTAATAGGGTCAGTTTCTAAACTCTAAAAAAATATTATGTGTAAAATATCATTCAATGCGAATCGAACTATTGTAACGTACTAAAGGACTAGTGGGAGAGAAAGGCTCCCCAATCACAGGTTGCAATGAATTATCATCAGATCTTAACACAGGTACATAATACTGATCTTCCAGTAACAAACGTATTTCTCGTTTTAATACTTCGTCTTTTTGACACGTTCTACTACAGACTATCTGTAACATCAATAAAACAAGAATAAGATAATTCCCTGTTTTACGTAGATTAATATTACTCGTACGCAATTTAATAAAATGAGAAAGAAATGAGCGAAAAATAGTAAATTTACATTTGCCTACAGTTGCATATGTAAAAAGATATACATATGAGATACTTATTGACAACATCGGTTAACTCCACAAAACAAAAATATGGAAATTTATTTTAAATATAGAAAGTTAAGAGTCAATCAAGCGCTTTGGCAATAAAACTTGTGAAGCTACAAAAAGTGGAGTTAGTCGATTTGACTAATGAGCAGCTTCTATAGGGGTATGTTTTGTACAAATGTATTGAGTGAATTTTGTTACGTACATCTATTGGTAGTTGTTTGTATTTGTTTGACAATGTTTTTATGCAACATGGATATGAGACAAGAACTCGAGTTACTTCTTTTAAACCAAATTTGACTGCAAAATGTAACGGAGTTTCATTCAATCCTTTGTCAGGTGTATTTAAATACAAATCTAACATAATCTGTGCACGATCCACATAACTCTTGCATTCATCGCCGTAAAGTAACTTTATGAAGTTTGTATTTCCAACAGTGTTTAATATCAACTCACACATGTCCGGTCTATCTGCTCTAACTGCAACATGTAGTGCATTATAACGACACCCTTCCTGTTTTAAAAAACAACACAGAGAAAGATTTATTAATTACCATTCACACCAATACAAACATTGTCGTTTCAATAAGAGTTTTATGTAACAATAGACAATTGATATGTGTTCAAATATAATTATAAATTGTAACTTACTTGCAGAATTGCAGGTGTATCACCGCTTCCAATTAAATATCGTGGATTTCCCCATACTTTTGCCTTTACTGCGCATAAATCTCCGTCCTTAATTAATTTTCTAAAACCCACAAGATCTTGAGATCGTGGAGCTTTAAAATTACTCGATTTTTCTTCCATTGCAGATACGGTTGGAACTACCATGGTATTATTAACATGATTTGGTTTCTCAAATCCAGTCTTAGCATATTCTTCCGCTTCTGATTGCTTCTTAAACGACTTTAAACGGCCAGTCTTAAATGTTTTAATTGTTTTTAAAGCTTCCATTTTGTCTTGATAGACATGAATATTTTCTACAACATTGATTTAATCGTTAATTTTATATTAGAAAGGAAACCAATTTATTAGTTTGTAAAAGTGTAAGAAGATTGATTTCGGTATATTCACCTTTAGTATTGTTCTCTGCTGAATAGTTATTATCTTCGTCTGGTATGTACACAGCATGATAAAGTTTGTCATTTAATGTATTAGAATTCCCATGGGCCGTGTGTAATTTTTGCGGCACTTGATCGCTTTCCCCCATTGTTGTTAGTTTGTCTTACGTTCCAAATTATATTTTCAGTTGTATGTTCATTTATTGGTTATGTGTTGGATAAGAAAGTGCAGATAAAATATGCATTAAAATTGCGCGAAATCCACATACTCTTTGAAATTTTAAATTCAACATATTTTGTTTCTCTGGCGAGGAATGGAATATATTGTTTGCATTGATCTTTTTTATCTCCAGATAGTTTACTTAAAATCTGTAAAAATATGTATACATAGTAATGTTTCATAGAATTAGGTAAAACGTACATACACTGTTTTGTAAGAAATATTAAATGTTGTAACAACTGGAAAATTAATATTAACTTGAAAAACGATTAATAAAAATATTTTTCGCGTTACATGCAACTACGATAAGATGGCATCGTTTTTGTACGAAATATAAATTTTCAAAGTAATATGCACTATGGTAAATAAATGATTCGTGCAAGATTGGACTAAACGCAAATCAATAATTCATGATACGTAATATAATATTTTTGGTACATAGCACGAAATACTTAAAAATGCATACCAATTCATAATCAACTGTCATATAGAAAACTAACCAATCCTAAACAGATGTTAGTCAACCAATAACTTCAAACGATACTCTTATCTATACACATTTATTATTGAAAATTATACAAAATCTACCTTTATTTTTGCCTGTTTAATGTTCAGTTAACTGTTTATAACATATAATGCAAAAATATCACCAATTTAGATTGAAAATTTTAATGTAAACAGAAATGTTTTAATGTATCATTCTTTACCCGGCAAACTTGAATAATTGCCCAACATTTGACACGTCAGATATTTAACTAAACCTTTATAGTTACAACGAATGAAAAGTATTTAACCCAACCCAAATTCATTTGAGTATAGCATTTTTAACTAACAATAACTGCCATCTGTTTTCCGTATTAACCAATTAATAGTGCTTGTTGTAAACTTAGTAGGTTCTCAATTGGAATCATCTTTGTTATTGGTTAACGAAACGAATATTGGCTATTTTTATTGTTGGACCTTATGAATTATTTAATAGTGTACGACGAAGTAGCCTAGATTTTGTTTAAGATTACATATTGTGAAGATGAATTACATTAAAAATAATTTTGAATTTATTGAAAAATAGTATAAATATTAGTTAAATTTGAATATTCAATGAAATTAAGCAATTGTTAAGAATTGGCCAAAATAGTTGTTACTTGAATTATCTATTAAACGGATAAATTTTCAGAAAAATGAAGTGTATTGCTTTCCAAAAATTGTCTGTGTTTAACTCAATAGTTCGGTACGTTATTGCATACTTACTAAACTATGAGAGTCAGTATACGTCCGAAGACCTTGTCATTTTAACGAAAAAACACGTGTACCTGGCACCACTATACACAATGAATGAGTTTGAGAACACTAAGTGGGCGGGGCTATCACCACACCATCATTTTCAACCAATAAGATGTCTAGCCAGTATTTACAAACCGTACGTCACCAAATGTGTGTATTATCTCTCTAGCTATTTGTAATATGTACTTTTTTTTCAATCGTACTCAAGATTAAGCCTGAGAGTTTCGGGAGACTGTTGTTGCTACAAAGGACTAGTGATAGTTCGAACTTGGACGGCATGCGAGATACATCGTTTAAAGCGTCCTCCTTGGCGAAATTCGATAGGACCCTAAAAAGGGAATCAGTAGTTTGTATATATCTTATACAATATTTGTCCCTGGCGATCTATTTAAACAAAGAGTAACGATAAACAATATATACAACTAAAGACAATCCCGAAATGAATTTATCGTTTGCTGGTTGCGGCTTCCTTGGTATTTACCACGTTGGTGTGGCTGTGTGCTTCAAGAAATACGCTCCACACTTGCTGTTGGATAAGATTAGTGGTGCATCGGCTGGTGCTATCGCTGCTTGTTGCCTTCTTTGTGACTTACCCCTCGGTGAGTGAACTCCGTTGTTTATGTATATATATGTGATAGATATAAGTATCTTAAATAATTAGGTTTTTTTCTCAATGTGTGGTTCGATTTACGACTTCTGATATTCTACATTTTACATTTTGTATCCATTACGTGCATGTCGAACAAATTGTTTCGGTATTTAATGAGAAATCAACGAGAAATCATTAATATATCGAAACAATTTGTTAAGTTATAAATATCTTTGTTTGTGTTTTGGTAGATTATGCCGATATTACGATGTAACATACTTCTATCTATCGAATCTATGTTTTGTTCCATTAACCCAGAAATGTGTAATCTAATTTCAATTTGATTCAAAGTATTGCTACATATCTTAAATACTATTCAGATTCATAATAATTATAATATTACATTTTTGTCGAAAAACAAGAATCCAAGGGTTTTATATAGTCTACGTTAATGAAACAGTTGACCTAACAATTGTACGTATTGGAAGTACACATAAGAAACGATAATTATTATTATTGTAAAAGTTATGGAGTTATTATTTTATGGGGTTTGTAACTTATTATTATATACAATACATGCTGTACAATGAAACGCAATTCATACGCTTATAATTTGTCGATGCATTACAGCTATTATTGTTCTTCAACATTACTCATAGATGTTGTAATTAACTTGGTCACTCTATGAGTAAATTTTGTAAATAGGTCAAGCTTAATATGTATAAGCAAATTGGAAGTAGTAGCAAGAACACTTATCGTATCTTTTTCTTTGTGAGTAAGACTGGTAATAAATATATACAACACAATGCGGATAATTACAATAGACATATTGGTATGAGTTACTACGCAACTACTGGCAATTTTTTAGTGCGATAAGAGTTTATCGCTTTGTACGAAAGATTAATATCCATGGTTTTACTAAGAATGTATTCATTTAATAGCTGTTAACATTCTGCTAACCGATGGTTTAACAGGAAATAACTAAGATATAAACTTTCTAGGAGAGAACTATCGTGTTTAAACACTTTAAACAAAATATTCTTAATGCTAAATGCTGAAAGGAATCCAATGCTTATATCCATGATGATGTTACTAATATTTTTCTGCACATTTAAAATCTGATACAAAATTTATTACTGTAACATTTAGTTACAAATGATTATATACTTTTATTGCAAACTATTATACAAATTAAATAAAAGGAAAATAATTTATATGTATTGTATTTGAAGAAAGAAAAAATAACTTTTCGTGTAAGTTATATTATAATGTAAAATATAAATATTTGAATGAAATCGTGAATAAATTTCTATATGTATAGAACGTGTATAGGGTGAAAAGATCGAAAATTAATTTTCCACATACACTGCCTATATATGTATAGGCCTATAGTAAAACGAAAGTGAATAAGAGTCACTGTTAGGTTGTTTTTATTTCGCCATATGTTATAAAACCATGGCTAACTGGAAATCTGATGCTTTTATAATACGAAACTAGTACACAGTTAATTATTTCAAGGTAATAATTTATAAATAAAACAGTTGTCAGGTAATGAAATTAAGAAACTTTACGCGTAATATTTGTGTTCGTAAATATTTTTTTAATCCGTCAATTATCTATATATATCGTATACGAAAACAGTAAACATACGTAGTCAAATAAAACTCTATGCCCGCAAGAAATTCGTTTTGAATTTTAAGTCTTGTGAATAAATTTCTTTCATGTCTTGTAATACTTTGTTTAATAATTATTCGTCAATAATTCAAAAATTGTTCGCGTTTAAATATATTTCACATCTTGCTATATACGATTAAACTTATTTGCCCAAAATAAAACTATCGCTTAGCATTTTTTTCTTGCGCTCTTACTTCCGTATCGTCGTTCTGTACATCATTACTAAGTACGTATGTATGCTGATAAGAGATTAAGGACCACATACATGTGTGCACATCTTGGATATATAAATCAATTTTAATACATCGATTTATGTGTTTGAACTGATAAAAAGATTAAAAAACGGACAAAGGTGGATGCCATTTTTCTTATCGCACAGAAACGCTGATTCAAGTACAATGCATGAGACAATCAATTTATGCTTATCAAATTCCTTTGTTAATAGGTCTCGTGATTTAGAAAGTTTTCAATATCTAATTCCATGTACTCGAAGAATCGAATTATTCATTTCGTAAGCTTCATCGAATAATGCCAACCTCATGGAATATTTGATAATTAAATCAAATTTGTTATGTTAATGGATATGTACTTAAAAGTGTTATGTCGAACGTTTGATTAAATGGTTTGAAGAATATTACATTCTCTTAGATCAAGAATTTTGCTTATTATTAATTAAACAGTTACATTAGTTAACAATTATTTGTACGCATTAATACGGTCAGTTGAACACGGAACAGTTGAAATAATAATATGAAGAAGGAAAATAATAGTAGCATCAGTTATGCCGATTAATGTACGACGACATCGTGTAGTATCATTTACATAATCTCTGACGCAAACATTTTCATAATGTAATTCTACTGGTAAAAACATAAGGTCGTGCCCAGATTCGTATAACACTCTGCGTAGCGAGCACACTCAATGTGCATCTACACAATTACTTTTTTTGTAATGGCAATGTTGCTATACAGCAATAACAGCAAGAGTACTAAACACGTAATACATGCTCTTAGGGTACGCAGGATAGTATTGAGAACTACACCCTATTCATTTGAAAATAAATTTAAATAAATATAACTTATATTGGTGTTATATTTCTGTTCAAAATACATTCAATACAGCCATTCATTTCTTATATTACGTGTCTGGTATAATATGTATGCATGCATTCGCATACGTAATATGCAAATGGTACAAATGTTATAATAGGTACTTATCTTCCGTATTTGCGAGCATCTGATGTTATACTAACGTCCTACTATCAGAATTTATTATTTTTATTCGACTTGTGTAACTAGTACAAAAATACGAATTCTGATTACGTTGTGGTTACAGTTTTTATTCCCAGCGCGATTTGTCCTTTAACAGATAAATTTTATCACGGAAGTAGCGGAACAGATGTGTTTCATTGAAATAGTTGTTTTGCATGTTAAGAGAATACGTCATACAATTTGTGTTCAAAGAAAAGAGACAAAATGAATGTGTATTCATTCCTGAATACCCGTGAATAAACGTGAAGAGTGGATAGAATATATGTAAATTATATTTTTACACGTGCCGTATTTCACTTATTTTACGTTTTGATTATTCGAATTTTGTACTGACCAAAGTCACATCGAGCGGTGGGTTAAAGTCTAAACAATATCCTTACATGCGGATGAACAATCAGATATCATTGTCAAATGTAAGCGGTAATCTAGTACAGCGGTGTGCACATCTACCTTTCCAGTTCTTTATATATTTTGCAACAAGCATTTTGATAAAATCTTACAAAAGAATCATTGTTATATGTGTAGAAATAATAGGAAATTCCCTTCTTTCCGAAAACCATTAAACAAGTAAATCTATTATCTATTATTATATTGTACCAACAAGTTTGAAGTGTTTTGATGAGAGTGCAAACTATTCTCTTCTTGTGTGGTAGCATCAAGAGGGAGCAAACAAAGGAAGATTCGCTTGCGTAGGAAGGCAATGCTAGCTTGTATTGATAAAAGATAAGGCCTTACACATGTACACAAAAATTATCCAATTGGTTTTACAATATATACATACATACTACGAAATCCATGAAATCAATGTGAGCACATCGTTGCAGATTAACTATGTCCCAATTGTTTTTGACTTATATGTCATCGATCTAAAAAAAAATTGTTTTTCTTCGCAACAAGATATTAAGAATTTTATTCAGATAATTTATATAATAAGAACGTTTAAATTTTGTTATGTCGTGGATCAGCGATTTAAAGAACTAATTTTTCTCCGTATAGGGACATAAATATTGTAATAAATATCAGCACTTGAAATTTTTAATTTTCCTGCGCTCTATTAGATTTGAAGTTTTTAGTTTGCAAAGTTCTTTCTATCCAGTTTTTGTACTCATTGAGTGATACATTGGACAATATATCCACGATTTTTGTAGGGCAACAATCGAAGACATAGTACGAGAGTTCCATGTTTTCTTTTGAAATGCTTTTAAATGTTTCAAACATATGATGGCCTAGTAGTATATTATGCATAATTGTGTATGTATATGTCCACTCTTCATTTAATCGAAAAATGACTGACGTATTTTGTTAAAAATCGGGTAATATGCTTGAGCCATTAAATAAGGGTCGTAGAACAATTTTTTTTGCCATTTCTTCGGTACCAACAAGAATAGTAAATATCAGAACTGTATATTATGTGCACGGCCTTGTAATAGATAAAAGTATAACATGTAGTATGTTAAATAGAATATGGCAAAGTAGATAAGTTATATACAGTCAATATTGAGTAATACTTGGATGTAAAATGATATTCTAAATAGTAGGAACCGTCTAATCTATTTCCCTCCAATGATTATACGATCTCTGCAGCTTTAAGTTGTACTATTTGCATAGTGTATTAATAACTAGAAAATATGCAAAAATATCGTACCTAGATTCGGACAGTATTCATTTATTTAAGCATGCAGAATCTTGTTTTTTCTCAATTTCTATTACATTTATTTAAGCACATTGTGTATATTACACAGTATCACTTTGACACAATCGGTGTGCATTAAGTATTTTTGATCTGAGTAGGTATTTTGTTTGGGTATCAACGTTTTATTGCATTTCCATTGTAAGTCACTTAAAAGTACCGTGGATTGATCCCAAAAAGTACATTGAATTATATGTCGAAAATTTTGTTAAAACATTTTGCGGGCAGTAAATAAAAACGAAGTACATATAAAGTTTCGCACACACACATATGTATGTAGATCAGAATGTTGATGTATCAATGGTAATTAAATGTTTCATAAGATTTCATAATCGAATCTTAAACGGGATTTGTGACGGGAAAATAGCGTTTAATTATATACATTTGATCGCTATTTGCAAAATAGAATTTCATTAAATACCTTAAGAATGCAATTTATTTAGTATTAAATAATTCCTGATTCTTACAAATACAAGAACCAACTTTAATTTTGTACGAAACATTGAAATATTTTAAATAATGAGTGGTTAAATTGAATTATTAATAGGTCGAACCACACTAATTATTGTAAAATAAGGTAGATAATTATAAATTAAGGCGAATTACAACGTAACAATCATTTACTTCAACACATTTCTAAATTTAATGTTCAACCATTATTCATTTGTAATTAGTGAAGCACAATGGTTATAATCTGTGTTATACTCGGATGTTTTCTTACATAATACTTATAGGTATATCTTGTTACAGGAGAAATTACAAGTAATGTTTTACGCGTTGCACGTGAAGCCCGACAACGAACTCTCGGACCATTCAGCCCATCCTTCAACGTACAACAGATCCTGTTAGACAGTTTGCAGAAGGTGAATATTATTGTCAATCTCTTGAATAAATAAAATATAGTTATAGACATGTTTATCATTAATTGATGTTACGAAGATTTTAATGTCTATTACGTAATTGTTTCTGTTTTAATAGTTTCTTCCTAGTGATGCTCACATTCGCGTAAGCGGAAAACTTCACATTTCCTTAACAAGGGTGTATGATGGAAAAAATGTAATTATTTCACAATTCTCTTCCCGAGAAGATTTATTACAGGTAAAAACATAAAAATTCACATTTATATACGTATGTCTTGATTAGATAATATCCGTTCTACTCCATTCTAGTCATATGTGCATTCATTATTTCTTCGTTTTCAAATACCATATCCTTCTGCTGATTTTGAAGCACAAAATCGATATAGGAAGACATATGAAGTATATCGCACTATTTTAGAAAAAATGAAGTATTCTAATTTAAATATAATATTCCACTTATTTATTTTATATTGCAAAATTAAAATGTAAGTATATAATGAAACTTCATTTCCACAGGCATTGTTGGCTAGTGCATTTGTCCCAATCTTTTCTGGTATCTTCCCACCACGATTTCATGGAGTTCGATACATGGATGGTGGTTTCAGTGATAATCTTCCTACATTAAACGAGAATACTATCACTGTTAGCCCTTTTTGCGGTGAAAGTGATATTTGTCCTAGAGATGACTCATCTCAGCTTTTCCATGTAAGTTATTATTATAATGAACACCTGTTACAGAAATGTTAGTTATCAAAATGAAAAACAAATGTATATAAAAACGTAATAAATGAACCTTTACAATTTCTAGGTAAATTTTGCAAATACAAGCATAGAACTTTCAAGACAAAACATCTACAGGTTTGCGAGGATACTCTTCCCTCCTAATCCAGAGGTAGAACTTTGTATTAACGCACTCTATTAACGGCACTGATTGACAGACGAAATCCAGCTATTATATGTATAAAAATTCTATTTGCAGATTCTATCGAGTATGTGCAAACAAGGGTTTCAAGACGCATTGCGATTTCTACATAGGAATAACTTACTTAATTGTACTAGATGTCTCGCTGTACAGTCTACATTTGTTGTCTCAGAAACTCTTAACGATAGCATAAATTATGATCCTGAATGTTCAGAATGTAAGACGCATAGAGAGGTATGTATAAATTAATTTGTATTGTGTACTTACAGATACTATTGCATACATGGCATAAAATAATTAACTGATTTGCTATACCTAAATATATATGTCCGTTATAGGAAGCGTTAGATTCAAACTTACCTGACACAGTCCTGACAATATTTCAAGATGCAATTGATTCAGCTAATAAAGGTTTAATTAATTGGTTGTTTAAACATCGAAGTGTAAAGATTCTCTCGTTGCTTAGTTTACCATGTACATTGCCAGCAGATGTAGTGTACGCAACATTAACCAAGTAAGAATTTTGTTAATATGATACATTACGTAATTTTTGTTTCTCTCAATAATGCTTTAATTTTTAGAACAACGTCTAGAAGTGTCTTGAAATAATATTTATGAATTTTTGTGTAGTTATTATTTAGCGCTGTGGTCTAGTAACATAACATGCATGAGTTTTTGCTTTCTTGAAATTGCATGCTACTAAAACAATAAAGCAAAATAGTTAAAGTTTTAAATTAAAAATTAACAACACATTAAATTAAAGACCTATGAAGTTACCTTGATGCAGAAATTAATCCGATTTTAGTTACAATGTTCTATAACCAATACGATTATTAATATTAGTCTTGCTGATAATAAAGAACATTTCAGGTTTCACATTCATTTGTGCATTATGTCGTTTTAAAGATCTACTTAATTTATAATTGTATTAAAATAATTCACAGATGATTCAAGGATAAGTATTTTCAAGAATTAAGTTTCAGATTTAAATATATTGCAACTTCTCTGTTTCCCCTGTCACATTTTCTTCAAATTATTATGTATGATATCATATTTAACATTATGCATGTTATCATAGTATGATTGGTAACAAGACAGAATGTCGCAACTTGGAATACAAAGTAATTGGCAATATTGTTCCTACATCTCCGCAGCCGATTTCTTGTACTAAACATATGAAACGTTCTCGGTAAGCTGTGCATTTCTTACAATTTGTTGCATAAAACACGCTTTTGCGTCTCCTACATTTTGATGTTATTAAAGTTTATTCATCAATCCGTGAAGTTAAACAGAAAATAGACCTAATAGAAGTTCATATATGTATATGCTGGAATTGTATGTGACAAGCAATTCTATAATTGCAATATTAGTATGAACAGCAACAATATTTAATGAATTCTTTTCAGTATCAGATAATAATGGTATGTCGTGAAGTTTATATTTCTGCCAATTCCTATTGAGTTTCCCTTAGAAAATTTAATTTCATAAGTGTTCCCATTCGCATGTATCATATGTATATTTTGTGAGCTATTTGCATGCTTATACATCCGTAATATACTAATATGATTTTCAATTTTTCGCTTCTATGGTTTCTTTCCACCGCTACATAAACCACCGCTTGGTTTTATAAATTAAATAATAATTAATTAATACTTTATTTTATTTCCAGGTTTATCTTGCATGTTCCAAAGTTACGAAGAAACCTCATAGAATTAAGAAAATTCTTCTTGGAACAATTAAGCACGATAATACCGAAATTCAATATGTATTACGAACAACTGCCACAAAGTGTTAAGTGCAAATTAGCTGTTATGGAATGTGGACCAAGTACGTAGAACTTTCCATACAAATTCTATTAACAATATTACGTTGAATATTAATGTTCCAATTCTTTTAGACATGTATAAAATGGAAACCGGAGAAAAGACTGATAACTTATGTAAAAATAAGAAGAATCTAAATTTAAGTTTGCAATACAGTGAATTGTAAGATTACATATTTTTCATAATTTTGTGCTTTTTGTTGATAAACGTCATTAAAAATTGTTTAATTTGTGATTTTTAGACAACAATGGAAGGAACACAGCAATAATTCAAATTATGTCATAAATATGTCCGAGTTTTCAGCCGTCGATGACACATTCGAAAATATCCTCCGAGTATGTAATGAACATAATTAGTTAATTTTAATATGAAAAAATATATGTCTAAAACTATTCTATTAAAATTGGAACTACATTTATATTTCTTTTTAAAATGTACAGGTTACTACTGAACATGAAGCATTGGTGGCATATTATTACATGGACGATAATAATAAGATGCAGGTAACTGAGATATTTGATATGACAGACACTGAATCACAGGCAATGTTATCGATCGAAGAAGTTGAAAACAATACAAAATTGCAATTTGATGAATGGGACGAACCCTCCTGGTTGTCTCAACATACGTTTAATGATGGTAAATTAATTGAACTATACATTGCTATAATTGGGACTATGAAACAATTTTGCATCTAACCCGTATTGCTTAATATAGTTATACATAAATCTAACAAGAATTGTTTTACAGTTGCCAGTGAATCTCTATACACTGAAGCAAATCAACAAAGCATGGAAATGTTATCAGACATTTCTTTAGAAGATGATATCTTGGATATTTTAAGCAGTTCTCCTGATCCAGAGAATGAATGGGAAATAAGTAACAATCGACAAGCCATACAAATTTCTAGTTTGCCGAATTCTCAGCAAAGTATAGATTGACCATTATTGAAGGATTTAAAGTACAAAGTTCTTGTTTCTTTTATGATAATTAAAATAGAGTATGAATGTAACGTACATCAATTGATGACGTATATTTATAGTCAATAATTACATAGACAATACCAGTGATATAGAAGTGAGAGTTGTTCCAGTGCTCAATATTGATCAATTTTTATCATTTTCAATAGCACGATATTTCGAAAAGCTATATACATATACAATTTAAAATATTACGTTTTCATAACGGAATTCTTATATACAGAGTGTGTCGCATTATATAATACAAACAAGCACTGGGTGATTCGTCATGAAAAAGCAAATTGGAAATAAACAATACATTGTTTTTTTCTAATATCGACCTTGTATGCGTGTACCGAAGTGCGATTTTGGGCGTGCCTGTTGCACTTTGAAGTTTTATTACTTAATCTACTTTGAAGCATTCGGAGCTAATTATTATTGAATAATGCGAAACACCCGGTATAGTCTGTTATGCACTGATAAATACAAGGTACAAAATAAGCAGCATGCAGAAATGTGATGCGCATGTAAAAAGTATCTTCGACAGAGCATATACAGTATTTTGTTATTGATACATTTAGATAGCAAATGTTTAACATTATTGTTAAATACTTGTAAGGCAAGTATGGATAGATCTCCAGAAAAAGAGACTGATTGCAAGAGAAATGCATATAGAAGAAATTTTATACTCTACTCTAATTTTATATTGAACTATGGTTTACAAATTTTACATTAAACACATTACGTTTGAGTACAATACTTGGACAAGATAATTTGCTTGATTATCTCTTTCTTTGTCTAATTCAATCAGATGGTTGATAGTGCCATGAAACTACTTGTTAAAGTGTTGCCAAATGTATTGTGCAAATATTTATCGCACTGAATACTCACAAAAGAATAATAGTAATAGCTATTTAAATTAGAGTAGAGAAAATAGATTTTTTTAACTTGCATACAGCTGGAACTGAATGCCAATTAATATACACATGTTTTATGTGGCTTGTAATCGACATCGTTACTGTTGTGAATAATTAATTATGGTTAAAGGGTGGATCATCTTTTTCTCTTCGTTACAAAAGCCAGGCTGTATAAGAAATATGATTTTGAACAATAATTATTAAAATGCACAATTTATGTATTTACTATTATATTAAGATATACTATAAATAATATATAAAGAAATGAATTAAGCGAAAATGCTGTTCGTGAGGCCTATTTTTATATGTATGTATATCATATTCTTGATATATTACGCTTCGAATACAAATATGCCATATTGCGTGATACGAAATGCAAACTTTTATATATTTAGGACTATTATTTGACTTGTTCAAATTGTACGTAGGAATTATTTTAACGAGACGGAAAATGTATGCAGTCATATAACTTCATTTAGTTAATACCTTCTAATTTGGACCGTAGATTTTTCATGAATTAATTTATTGATCCATTTTTTTTCAATACTTTTTTTAGTATACATTGTCAGCTAAGTATTTAATTATTCAGATTTACATGCATTTATCAAAGGTATAAGTGATATATTATGCTTATTTCAAATTATGGGAAATTATTTTAAAAGCTGTTTCAGTATTTGTAATAATAAATAAAAACTACTGAAAGTAGCTACTTAAGCAATTTATATGTTAATTTATGGCATGTATTTAATGTACCTAATTTATGAAATAAAAATATAGAAACATTCAGTTTCTACTGATATGTACGCTCATAATCGTTAAATTTACTACGTTATTGTAACGAAATTAGAAAATACTAATTCATGAGATCAATGGATAATTTATAATACGTTAATAATCTTCCTTATAAACATATCTGCATAGTAGAAAATATTATTTCATAGCAATAAACAGTAAGAAATTAAAAAAAAGGGCCAAGGAAAATAAAAAATGGAATATTTATTATATTTTTTAATATAAAACAAATCATATTGTATGTATAAGTTATATGTACAATAATTGAAACCACCCTCAAAGTAATATTTTGAAGCCAATTTTTTTGTTCTTTTTTGTACACATAATTTATTGCACATGCGCACAAATACGTACTACGCTGATTTTTTTATAAAATATGTCTTTGCTGATAAATATCGATCGTTCGTGAATAAAATTTTCATAATTTACAATTATAATGGCATGCATAATTACAATTTTTAAATGTCACACTAACGTAATATACAAATGCCTCATCACATTCCTTCTAGGCAGGCTCCAATTATTTCAAGATGGAAACATTAATTAAATTTGAACATGTTCAGGCTGGGTCATCCCCAGGAGCGGATGTAGAATTTCTTTGAGACTCAATTGGAGTTCTGCTTTGCGCATTACCAGTCGCAACAGCTACTTTATGCTGTGCAGCTAAACACTGCAATTGTTGAAGTTGCACAGGTTTGACAAGAGTTCTCTGTAACTATAATGATAATGATTTTATTTAACTCTACTCACGGCAAATATATATGTATATGTATACTACTGCAGACCATCATTTTGAGAATTTCCTTAGTTTCATAAATATCGAATCGGCGGACCTATAACGATGTGTGTCAGACACCACAGTGTGCGTCGGTCTAAATTCTATAGTACTGTAGTGGTCCCTCAATTACTGTACCTCACAAAATGTCTAGTGATCCCAAATTTCTGGCCGGTAGTATATCAACTTGAAATGTACATCAGTTACAAATACATACTTGCTGTTGCGATAACGTCGCCACTCCAAGACTTTGAGTTTGTTGACTGCATTGGCCTGTAGACGCCCTGGCATGTAGGGATTTCGTCAATAAAGTTTGTTTATTTGCAGGTACTACTTGGGAAGAAGTTGTCGTTTGAGACGCCATAAGCACTGGTTTCGTTGCTGCTATTGAACAAAATATGTCTTTACTTCTTTCATATGTTCCCAACAGGTGTAACATCCACAAAATGATAAATGCATATTTCACATTAAATCTATAATAATCTATGAAATGTCTCTTTGGAAATATAACATTTGTAATATGACAATAAAAAACGTTTCAAGCGAATAATACAGTGTTGTAATGTTACATTATCAATGATACTAACCCATTATAGGAGTTAACACTTGTTTGTTACCAGATAGTATCAACTGGCTTGCTGTTACTGTTTTCGCGACAGTTACCAATTGATTTGACAAAACAGTCGATTTAACTTGATTTGGTTGTACTTGACGAGTCATATGATTAAGTCGTGGCCTTTGAGATCCAACAAGTTGAATTGCTTGTCCACCCTTAAAAGTAACGTTCGTTTCACTAAAATATCTTAACAATTGCAAAGTATCATGTTATACGAAGGTATTCAATTACCTGCGCAAGGGTGACAGAATTACTACTACGTATATTCTGTTGCGATAACCCTTTAACTCCAGAAGGTATTATTTGGGCTATAATAACATTTACATTATGATACAGTGTCGGTTAGTTAGCGTGTTATAATTATCTTATACCGTTTAAATAGACTATTTACTTATCTTTTAAAACATACAATAATATACTAATTAAAATATGTTAATGTAAAAAATGTATTATAAATGGCAATTCACCAGACAGAATAATTCTTACCAATTGGTAATGATAGATGAGTATTGGCAGGATTAGCTAGTACTACCGTCGGTGTACTTCCAGCAACCGCTGTTGTAACAACTGTAGTAGCTACCATCTAAAAACATTAATCAATATTTTCGAATAATATTTTTGTACTTTTTGTTATACAGATAGAAATGTGGAGTGGCGAAACAAAAAAGAAACTGACACTAGAAACCGTGGTGCATGTATTAGTCGCAGATGATATAGGCAGGGAAACAATGACTCCTGTAGGTGTAACGGAACCCGTCGTCGCTGACACATTTAGCGACATCGTAATGGGCTGTGATAATCCGGGAAATGATACCTGTCGTACAACGAATAGTACAGTAGTATTTCATCTTCTAGACGATATGAAGAAATAAGCAGCTCTCCACAACCTGAACATTTTGGAGACCGTTGATAGAATTCGAAAGACTAGTAAGATTTACACCCTGCAAGTTTACATTGGTAGACGGTGGAGTAGTCATTGGTGTAGCAGTCTGATTATTTTGACTGGAAGAAGCAGTTAATCGTTCTAGTAGAGAAGAACCAGAGTTAATTCCTGGTATTGGATTATCCGCAGACGGCGTCCCTATGCGCACAAAATATTGCATCACATTAGGAAAACCAATAAAAAAAGTTATAAGTTTTCCATAATCTTTGATTATACGTACCTGCTAACAAAGCTGAAAGTCCTGGCATCGACAACCCGAGTGTTGAAGTAGGATCGTGTACACGAGCTAATCTTACAGCCGTTGCTTTTACTGGTTGCTGTTTGCAACCCAGTTGTCCCGTTACAGTTGAACTTAAACTTACCCTTACCTGACAAATGTATTTTCTTTAATTTCATTGATAATATAATGGATACACAAGCGCAAGTTGAATTCGCTTACCTGACCAGTTGTGTTGGGGACATTAATAACATTCCCATGACTAAGAACTCTAGATGGGATGGAAGTATTTAAAGAGATCCTGCGTGGCTGAACTTTTTGCTGTGTCAAATTAGCAGGACTACTATTTAACAAACTAAGGATTGCAGCATTATTCGACTTGTTTGTAGTCTGTGCAGTACTATTCATAGCAGCAACTGCTGCATTCGCTGCAAGAATTTTGAAATGTTTACTTTTTTGCATGTTTTCTTTTCAAGCAACTATTTATGCTATATTCATGTTGTGGCCAACCTGCTGCTTGCTGTTGAAATTGTTGAGCAGAATTCATGAGAGACGTTACAAGAGCAGTTATTGCTGGATTAGTAGAATGCTTTTTAAATGATAATTCATTTTGGTTCTGACTAACAGTTTCCGTGCTACAATTTTGTGTTCCTGCTTGCAACTGTGCTTGCTGAAAATAAAGAGGGGAAATAAATATTTCGAAATTTCAATTGGTAAAATAACATTTTACATTGCAAAAGCAAATTAATATTTATGTCGTACCAAAACTGGAACATTCGTAGACGTGGCATTATTAATACTATTGGTTGACTTCTGCTGGAAAACCAATATTCCAGAACCATTGCAGGAATTACCATCTGTGACTGGCATTGTAGAATTGTCAATTTGTACAGAGGTAGAGGCACTCGACCCACCGTTAGTCAGGGATTGTCCTGGACTCATTGACGTAGTTTCAGTTTGGGTAATAACTTGTGGAATATTTGTTGCGTCTACACATGTCACATTATTTTGTGCAGAAGTAGTAGCTTCTGTCATAGTTTTCAGCGAAGCCACCTGTCCAGCCAAAGTATTTAACTGGCCTTGAGCTCTCGATAAAATCTGCAACAAAAGTTACCGTGCCACATCAATTTCATTAAAATTTTAATAATATAACTCGTAACAAACTGTCTACATTACCTGCTGCGCTACATGTTGAGATTGAGCTTGTTGCAAATGCTGAGCAACTAATTGCGCTGCTTTTGCTTGTTGCGCCTAAATTTATAGATTAATTGAACAAATATTTTTACAGACACATATTTCGAAAGCATATACATATACAATAAATGCATACCTGTTGATGTGCTCGTTGCATACCGGGTGTACACGTTACACGAGGGACCTGCCCTGGTACAACGTGCTTTATCCTGACATTTTTTCTACCTTCTTCTGTAAATATTTCTGTAAACTGTTGGATGTAATGGTTTGCAAGAACCCTTGTACCTAGTGTAAACCTAGACAAAAAATTGTGGCATTTACTTTTCCAATAAAATCTGCTGATTTAAATAAAATAAAAATCTATTTTAGTGTATTAAGAGAACAAAACTTAAATTCGACGTAAAATACCACGCACCGACATGCAGACCCATTTTTCTCCCCTTCACGATGATTTTTATCCATGTAAAGCTCTCCCAGGTACTCAGAATTGGAAGGTCTTTGCAAGATTGAGAGCTTTATGTGATCTATTTCACCTTGGCTCCCTCCAGTTTCTAATATATATTCTTCTATAACGTGTGGCAAACAGTCTTTTGTTTCTCGCGGGCGTTCGTATGCTTTTGCAAATCTGTCATAAGGTATAATATTGCATTAATATGTATTGCATATAATAATAACGATATATAATAAGAAAAAGGAATGCATAAATAACATGTCGGAATATACCTTAAAACATCGATCGGTGTATTTGGTGGAAGTAACGGAGGATTTGTAAGTGAAGGCGGTGGGCAGGCAGTGGTTGTAACTACACCTCGTTTTGCTCTTAGTCTCTGCATTAAATCTTGTATTGTTAATCCCTCCGGTTGTGCCAATTGCTCCAATTTTCGCTTTCGATTCACTGTAACCTACGGCAAAACAATGTACGATGTTCGTGTTATGCGACCAACTGTGCGTTCTTTAATCTTAAAGAAACACAAGTGAGTCGAAAAGAAACTCCTACAATATAATCTGTTCGTTCAAGGAGGCTCAGAAAGTAAAAAGTACCTGAGAAAATTTTTTGGCTTGTCGCATGAGTTGATGATCGGTAAGCAAAGATTTAGACTGTTTTAATCTTGTTGTAACTAAGCTAGGAATAGGATTTGGATCCAGACAAAGAGGTCCTTGGGTAGCCGCAACTAAATGGGATTCTAGCATTAACCGTTCCTCGTGACTCCAATCGCCATCATTAGTTAAGGTGGAGATGTCTGAGAGCACGCTCTAAAAAAAAGACACATATACATGAGTAATTTGCCATTAATTTCATTCTTGATTCTTCTTCATTAATTTCCCCTTTGTTTATATTTAAAGAAACTTCTCTATCATTTGTATTAGTGTTAGTCAAATCTGCTTTCCTGATAATAATACTTCGAAACAAGAAATTTTAAATGGATCTTCATCCTAAGATTACTTTAATTATTTCAATTGTTTCGGGTTTTTGAAACAGAGTAGTTTTAACTGAGAGACGTTTTTTCACACATGATATATTCCTTTCCTCGCCAGAATATGAAATTCCAACTCAGAGGTCTTAGGAATCACAGTTTGAGAAACACTAACTTTTGTCATGAATTAATTGATATATATTTTGTTATTTCTTACTTGCGTTGTAGGTTTCAGAAGTACATGATGAACTTCAGCTTTAGTATGAGGAAATGCTTTTCTGTAATCTCGAACTTCAGCTATTATACAGCCATCGTAAAATAAATGAGAATGATTGCTTTCTAGTTGCTCCGCCAACATAGCGGGCAACTGGCCATTATCTATACACGAAAGCAGTTCACCCTGTTCGTAACCCATCAGTTGTGTTTCAGCTAATATCGAGTTTTTATCATATTGATTTCCCTTATCACTGTTGAATTGGAATGGATTAGTTCTTTATTACTGATATGTTTAATAACAAAATATTGCTACACACTCATTAGGGAAGATATCAAATATTTACCTATTTCTTATAGCTAATGAGTATCCTTTATTACCAGCATAGAGATTAACAATTAATGTATGTAAACCCTCTCTTTGCACCAATCTTCCCAAAAGATCACATTCATTTTCTAGATTATTCTGAATAAACAAATGCTATTGTTAGCATGTTAATATGTTAACTATTTAGGAAATAGTTATATCGAACAACAATGAATAATAAGAATAGTACAAAATATTAACTCTACAAAAAACATACACATACCAACACAGAATCAGGCGTTGCGTGAGGAACTTTTGTCAGTTCTTCAAAATATAATCTAGTCAATTTAGATTGAATGCTATGCTTAGAATGACTCTGTTCCTTCCTTTGAATAGATGATTTATCACATGTTAAACTTATAGAATTTTGTCCTTGAACATTTTTCCAACATTTAGATACTTGCTTGATCATATCCTGCGCAACAAAAATATACATATAAGAATGACCTTTTGAAATTTGTGACTCAGATAAATATATACTTCTATATTATATGTTTTGTAAGCGTAAAAATAAACAATAAAAATAATCACACTAATATCGTGTAATTTATTATTTAATAATGTACAAGGAGTTAATACCTGAGCCTGCTGACACGCATCTTCCAAACTACAGACCGTACCAATCATTTTAGTTTCTGATTACTAACACTATCTAATGTCATATCTGATACATTAATGAGTTTTCAAAATCTGAAATTATTTCACAAAATGTTAATAATATTGTCCCCTTTACATCGTACGATTAGCAATTTAAATTGAAACTCCTTTTTATATGATTAAAAAAATGCAAAATATTAATAATACATTGCGCTATTAGATCTATTATTATATATATTTGTCATAAAATTTTAATTAATAATACAATATTATTACAATTATAAAGTAACACTTGTGACTGGTTATATTTATAAATACTTTAATATTCAATTAATTTCATTCCTTACGTACATTTGTTTCAAACTCAAATGTATAAATTGGTTCTTCGTTTATTCATTCAATTTCCTTTTACTAAGTAATTATAATTTATGTGTAGAAAGTCAATAAAAAAAATATAATACTACAATACCTAAATCTACATTTAGACAATGTTGTACATATGTGTATACGCCAGTGTTGTGATGCTATGCGTGCAATATGTGTGCATATATGTATACATATAGATTACACAGTATTGTTCGCGTAAATATTCAAAGAAAAAATAGCGATAACAAAATTTGGAGTAATTGATAAACACTTTATGAAAATAACACATTGGACAAGTGAAAAAGAAATGTTTACAGGAAAACTTTAGTAAATTGAAACCTTACGAATATTTGTTTATTGACGAGACTAGTATGTTATTTATCTCATCTTTCAATGATTGTAAGAAATATTTTAAATATAATAATAAATTGAACGTAACATAGATGATTGGAAAATGAACTACATGATAAATAAATCAGATTCGCAAAAACAGAAGGTTATGTACAAGTTATAAATAAATTTACGAGAATATGTTTTAATCGCAGCGTGAATCCATCGAATGTCAAAACAACCACGCTTTATTAGAGGTTATGTAAATGTTTATGAACTAATGTTAATTTGCATGAAAATGTTCCGAATAAAATGTAAACAATAGGTTATTTACCTTCATAGGATCCACAAAATGATCTAATAGTAAACATTGAGCACAGGATATGACTCAAGTTAATTTCCTTATCATAACCTCACACCAATTGATAAATAATACACGAGTTTACAAATAATGAAAATACTTGTCAACGTGTCACAACAACCAACAAAAATTATTTAGCGTCAAATAAATAATATTTACAAGTTAGAAACGTCATTTTAAGACACAATGTAACCTATTATACAAACACCACACAGTCATAGACTGGAAAATTGACCACATCTCTCCCATAGCAAGATCTTCAATTTATACTTCACAAGTTGAACTAGCATTGGAAACAACTAAAGACGAATTTTGTATTCCATGTTCGACACTGAACGTGCCCGGAAAGAAGACAGACATATCAGAAATAGTATTTAGTGTAAAGGAGAAATAGTATATTGAGAAATCTAACCAACATTTTAGGAAATTCACTCATGAAAGTAATGCATAAATAATTATACTGATTGGCTTGAGTATAATTGAAATTAAATATTTCTTTTATTAAGAAATTTATCAGACTTAGGTTTTAGAACATTTCTCGGATTAAAAATATTAAAATTTATTAATTTTATTTACCCTCGTTTGTGATTAACTGTATTTTAATATTAACATTTCGTAACCAATACATCAATAGGATTCCGTTCTTTGAATAAATTGTTCATGTTCAAGATTATGTTAATTCAAACCTAAGTTCAAGACGTAGACATTTTCTATCGAAGATCGATATTTGTAGGCACAACTCACAGTAATTTTGATAATATGTAATGATATGTTAGTCTACTACTATTTAATACTTAGTGAGAAATGCGCGAATTCAAGAGAATTTTAGGAAGCAAATTTTGCTTGTAAGATATACTACCATTTGTGCTTCTAAGTAAGTAACAACATTTCAACAAATTTCCTTTTGTAGAACAGAAAATTAGTTAATTATTTAATACTCCCCAGCATTTTAATTTCCAACTGTTTCGGAATCCAAAATTGTGTTTAAAAATGATTAGATATCTTTATATTTTTAATAGTATCCGTCTATTACTTATCATACTTGTATTTTATTGTAAAATATCTTTCATGCATATTTAATATTTATTATCGTTTTTAAATTACTCTCACATTAATATTATTTTAAGTAACATGTGTCTAAACATTTTTTGCATTGTCAGACTTGATTATTGAAAAGTATACAATGTATATCATTACTAAAATAGAAATTCAGTATTCCATATTCTGGTTCGTAAGAATAACAAATTAATTATGTTTATTCGATTCAAAGTTTCTCATATTAATGTAAATTTTTACTTTACGTGAAACATTAATGCAGTATTTAATATTTCATGTTTTAATAGAAACATCAGGTTTTGAGGACAATAAATCTATCTATTCGTAGAGAATACTTTTTATGAAAGTAATGCATACATACTTTCTATACTGTTTCTTGTTTATAATGTAATTTTATAGCATACAGTTTACGTTTCAAGTAATTCGAATATCCCGCCATTTCAAATATAGTTAGCACATTTGACTCAAGGGGGTTAACATCATCTTTAATCGACATCGTAAAACACCAGTCTACATAATTTTACTAGTGATTTGCATTTAGTCTTAACGAAGATACAGAAAATGTATCGTTCATGACTATCAATAAACGAGAGAATTATTGCGAATTGATTGTACTTCACGTAAAAGAGTACTCACGCTACGAGTTGTATCAATGTATGTACTGTGATAAAAATTCGTGTTTTCGTTCAGTGATCATAAATTCATAATAATTGTTCGAAATTTTAACTGTGTTGTTTTAACTTATTAATGACATTTGAACTTTAATATTACAATCAAGAATAATGGGTGTTGGCCTCAAACCATTAGAATTTACGGATTGTTTAACCGATAGTCCCTATTTTCGAGAAAATCTGCATTATCATGAACGTGAATTGGAGAAGACCAGCCAACAAATTAAACGACTCATCAAGGAGGTCAAAGATCTTTTATTAGCTGCCAAAAGTAAGTTTACTCATCGCGCGCGTGATAAGATTTTCGTACGTCGTGTAACAGCTGCTGTTATCTTATTGCTTTACTGGAATATGTTCCAAGGACATATTTTATTTATGAAATTTTCATATTCGAAACACATTGTTCTTAAAATTGATGTTGTCACTAGTTATTTTTCCGTATTCTAGGTTATTACGCATGATTCTTTATATTTTTAATTCAGAATAAATAGATTAATTAGTTTGATTGAAAATTTCAGTGCCTGTTCATCATTATACTTTATGTATATATGTACATATTTACAATAATAAATAATCATTTGATGCTTATTACCTTAAATATTTTTTGCTCATTACTTTTTTACTGCATTACTGCAAGTTATTATTATATTTATAGATTTACATAATTGAAGATTCGAACGTACTGTTAATTAACACATTGATCACAGAGCTTAAATTGACAATTTCTTGTGGGCCATGAATATTGGCTTATTGAGATTTAGGCATACTCCCTAGGCATTCTTTTTGTTCTTATCGTTTTGCTTTCTTCAAATTTCTATCGTGAAAAGCCCAATAATCTAGAGTGACATTGAACCTGCAGCTGCCTTGGGTACATACAAATAAAACATGCCCTTGTGGAAACTTAATTGTCATCTAGATATGGGGGACAGTGCAATCATTGTGTTAAATAATACATATTATAAAATTCATCACTATGACAATAATTATAACAAACTTTTCTTTTGTAGATTTATCCAGAGCCCAGAGAGCATTCTCTAAAACATTGCAGAATTTTAGTTTTGAATGTATTGGAGAGACTCAAACAGAAGACGAAACGCACATATCGCAAAGCCTTAAGGAATTTGGTAAACTTATTGCATCAATAGAGGATGAGAGGGATCGCATGGTATGCAATGTTTATAGTACATAAAGTGTTTCATATATATTAAATAAGTAAATACTTATTATTGGATGAAAACAATTTGAATTAGATCCTTTAAAATATCATTTAAATTATGATTAGTATAATCATAATATTTAAATTTAGAAATAAATTCTTCCTTCCAATGTAAAGTGTTAAGCGATACAAAGTAATCGTATAACAGTATATATGATTGTATTGAGGGGCATAACATTGCTTTGTTTATCTATTCAATCACAGAACTGGCAATTAAAATGTTTCAGTGTTATGAACATATGACAAATTTATTGTTTTCAATAAGAGTTATATTTATTTGTTTTTAAAGATGCTGAAGGTTCTAAAAAAATAAAAAAACTTTGTTCTTATAGAAGGAGCTGAACCTCTGGTTATGTAATGGTATATTTTTTGAGTAATATTTTTAATAAAAAAGTTCTTTCCATGTTTCGCATACTAGATTGTATTTATTTTGTTTTATTATATATATATACATATATATTATTTGAAAGCAAATGAATTTAGTTATATTACTATGTATATACTAGGTCATGTTTTTGAATGCACATAGTTTTCTTATTGAACTACATGAAAGGTTAACATTCGTCTTTATGAAAGAATCTGGAATTTGATACATTAATGTATGTAGTTATTACCCATAACATTTTTGAGCATTCGGAGTGCACATAACAATAAGAATTGTAATATTCTTGTAACAAGTTATATTCTTAATTACTTTAAATATACTGGGTAAGGCATATATATTTCACATACGTGTTATGCAAAAAGAAGCCTTTCCTCGAATAGCTGAGCAAAGATTTCCGTTTTGCTTGTTTTATTATAGCAATGTTTAACGCATGTGCGTGGACATAGGACACACACATACATTTACATTTTTTCTCTAAATGTTGAATGTTTTTAGCCTTGTTAACAATTTTTCCATTATACTTTCTACTCTAGTGCTGTCATAATAAAAGATTGTGACATTTATAAGAAGCTTGTTAAAGCAATATGTACCACAGCAATATGTTGTGCAATATGTGCATTCTTCGATGCATAAATGTATACATAATAAAATAATTAATTGGTAACCAGAGAAACTTTAATATTAAAAATGTTTTGCGCTTTTTTAGAAATTATGAAATTATTTGCACGGATAATAGATTTGTCTTTCACTAAGTAATCACATTTTATTTTAACAGTGTACGCCTTCTAGATTTTTGTTAGAAATAATGCAATGCCTTTAAATAGTTTTGGTTTACCAAGCAGTATAAATAAAATTAATTCTCTAGCAAGATTCATTTATGTATCAGAAAAATGGCGATTTTAGATGAAGTGGGAATGAATACTAGAGATATTAAAGTTAATAGATTGTTCGGCATATTTTGAAGATTGTTTAGTCATTTAAATAACTCTCGAATTCTGTATGAGTATACGGAACTGTCTAGCAAATATACTTTTATTACGTTCGATATATAAAACATGGTTTCTACTATTTCTGTTTCACATAAATATGTCTTAACTTTCTGTCACGTATTAATTTATTTTTGCAATATTGCTTTTGTAATGAACATTGACACCACACCTCGCAAGATAGTTATTTAATTTCATGTATATACTGATTTAGTAAGTTACATTTACCTTTCGTTGCATTTACTTATGTTTAATGGTGATATTATGTACATATGTGAGTGTGCGCACATACGATTCTTATTATATCGTTATATAATGTTGTATTTTTTATATACATTTATTTTAATAAAATAACATTGTTGCTTATTAATTTAATGACGTCAAAATTTCACCACTGTAGAAATATTAGTTAATTCTATAATAATAATTTCTAGCTTGAACGTGCATACGATCAAATTATACTTCCCTTGGAGAATTTTAGAAAAGAGCATATCGGGGGAGTTAAGGTAATATAACAATTGTTATATAGCTGATATGTAAAATAATAATTATTAACATGAATTGTAATGAAAAAATTTCTGTAAAATAATACGAGTTTAGAATCCACTAGGTTTAGGTTAGATTTTTGTAATATAACATTAATAATATATAAAACTGAATGCGCTTATAGGACGGGAAAAAGAAATTCGAGAAACAAACGATTAAATTTTGTCAGAGCCAAGAACGCTACTTGAATTTGTCTACAAAAAAACAGGACAATGTTCTTCAAGAGGTATGAATATTATGAAAATAAACATAATACTAAGAGGATAAAGTGTTTGTTTTATTTGACATAATACAATACACATTATGCTTAGGCGGATGCAACACTGGAAATGGCTGAAAGACATTTTTGTCAAGCTAGTCTAGAGTATGTATTTTTGCTTCAAGAAGTACAAGAAAGAAAGAAATTTGAATTTGTTGAAACAGTAAGTCCCTTCCATACAATAGTTTCTTATATTGAATGATTATTAATTAAAAATAATAACATCAATATTCTTTCAGCTACTAAGTTTTATGTTTGGTTGGTTAACTTTCTATCATCAAGGACATGAAGTTGCAAAAGATTTTAAACCTTACATGACTGAACTACAATTAAAGATACAAAAGGTTTGTTTACGTTTTCGTTTATTGTTTTTCTGCTTACATATATATGAAGAAAGCATTAGTATTACAGAAGCACGACTCTAAAACCTGATCACTTACATTAGCACTACTTAAATGACGAAAAGATTGCTTTGTGCATTATAACATTGATTTATAAAAATCTCTCAAGTATATTAGGCATTGTTGTCTCACATTCCATTAGTTCAAGTATTACGTATACTATTTTAATAGCGTATTTATCGTAATATTCTATTATTTCTTAAGGCTCAGAAAATCATTTTGTATAATTAATTGTATAGATCATTTTTTTGTTTTCTGATATTAATGTCATTATAAGGATGTGATACAATACACCCCAAATATCTTGCAATGGCTATTTGGGGTAAATTTAATTTGGGTATTTTTAAATGTTTCATTTGTGCACTTTAAAGTATTTTTAATCTTAGTAATTCTCTTTTTTAATTGATTTTTTAACGTTCAATCTACTGGTAGAAATACTTAATTGTAATTTCCTACTAAATTATTGTGTGGTGCAAATATTATTAGGATAACAGCATGACAAATAGCTTACTAATTTTAAATTTTATGTGTGCGTGTGTGTTTTACAAGACTAGAGAAAATTTCCTTGCTACCCGGGATAAAACAGAATCACTTATGAATAAAATGAAGGATATGAAAAAGGTATGTAACATATTTTTCATAAATATATATAATTGCTTGAACAACTATAATATCGTGTATTGAAATTTCGTAATAAATCTGGATATATCTAAAAATAATATGCATATAATAATGAAATTCGTACATACTCTGCCTGCCGTATTTGAATTATGAGAATGTCATTACTTCGCACGAATGTTCGTAATGTATCAATTAAAGGATCAGTAATATTTTCATTTTATAGTCTGCTGTAGAAAGTGGGGTCAATAAACTGTGCACACGCGAAGGTTATTTGTTTCTAATGGAAAAAAGTAAGTGTACAAACTTGTATACAATATACGAATATGTATAAATATAAAGGGGATTATTATAAAATATTATACAAAATTGTGTAATTTTGTAGAAGCATTTGGCACAACATGGACAAAACAATATTGCACATATCAAAAAGACAAGAAAGAATTTACAATGATACCTTACAACCAGCTAACAGGAAAGTTTGTAAGTAAACATTTATATTCTACTAAATACAATTGATTTATTACTAAACGGAAACGTATAATTGTATCATATTTTAATAGAGTAGTAAAGAAGTTTTAACATTGGCATCATGTGTACGTCGTTTGTCAGATACAATTGAGAAACGGTTTTGCTTTGACATCACTACTGTTGATAAGTAAGTAAAACTTAAATTAACCATCACAAAATTTGCTTGCTTTCTACTTTTTTTCTATTTATAGTAGAACTTGCAATCGTTAAAATGATTTATCTAATCTGATATTATTTTATGTTTGAATGTCTATTCTTCAAAGTTTGATACGTTTTGCATTTTTGGGAGTTTAAGGTAGGTGCTTAACTAAAATAGGCTTAATAATGTGCATCTTGTTTTCGTAAATTAAATTTCACGTTAGCAATAAATTTTTAAAATTAAAATCTATTGTCGATTATGTAACGATAGTAATCGCAAATTTTAAATACAATTTGAATGTCATTAAACGCTAACTCTGTAAATAAGTATTAAGTGTTAACAAACCTTATGTTAAATTTAAATTGTTGTAAATAATTCGATCTACCATTCATTTTATACACTATTACTAACGCAAGTTATAATTTATGTAAATTTTCGAATAGTAAGACAAATTGTTTTAAAGGTAACAATTTATTGAAAGAAGTTCATAGTTTCGGTGTCCGTATACACGTTATTTTTTTTTTCGTTGATTATATTTCACAATTTTTCTTTTGCAGGCCGAATATATTATATACATTCCAAGCACTTTCGGAAGAAGATAGAAAATTATGGTTAGACGCCATGGATGGTAAAGAACCAGTAAGTATTAATTAGCAGTGAATTACTGCTGTAATAATATTTTGAATGACAAGCAACAAGATATTAATGTAGAATTGTTTATTATTTGAGAACTATCCTGTGGTTGGCATATCTACAAAGTCTGAAGAAACTGTTTTAGATGAATCAGGCTTCATGTTTATATCGAAATGCATTGCAGCACTGGAAGAAAGGGGTAAGAAAAACATGAATATCTTTTGTACATTGTGCTTTACAATATCTTATAACATTGTTCTACAAAAAAGGTAGTTGTAACTGGAATTCATTGTTCTTTTAGGCCTCGAAGAACAAGGTTTATATAGAGTAGTTGGTGTTGCTTCTAAAGTAAATAAGCTTCTAGCAATGGGATTAGATAGAAGGAAACTAGACAAATTGAATCTGGATGACCGCTTCGTATGGGAAAGTAAAACAATTACCAGTGCGCTCAAAACGTATTTAAGGACACTATCCGAGCCGCTAATGACATTTCGACATTATAATAGTTTCATTTCAGCTGCGAGTGCGTATAGGTATTCTCTATAATATTGTTTTATTTGAAATCATCGAATTAAAAGTATTATTTTTTTATATTAAATAAAATGTGTAAATGGTTTAAGTATATTTTAAATATAACTCATCTTTTTTTGTTCTACGTTAATATTTTTATTATTAATTTCAACAGAACAGGAGATGAAAGAAGCGCGGATAAGTGATATTCATAATCTTGTTTACCGATTGCCGAAAGCAAATTTTAATATGCTGGTACTTCTTATTAGACATCTTTGTAGGTAAGGATGCATAATGTTATGCCAATAGAAATGTTGATTTCATTAAATATTTTCTATTCTCTATAAATATAATTCTATTGTCATCGTAGTGTGGCGAAAAAGAGTGATAAGAATTTAATGACTGTTGGCAACTTGGCTGTATGTTTCGGTCCATCGTTATTAAGACCAGAAGAAGAGACTGTTGCTTCTATAATGGACATTAAATTTTACAACATCGTAGTCGAAATTTTAATTGAAAATTGCGAAAGGATAATTGCTGGTCCACCACACGATACTGTACGCTCAACGCAAATTACAACACAGAACACCGCTACCTCTAGATCGCAACGTGTTAATGCAGAAGATGGTTCGACATCATCTGGAAATGGTACCCCTTTTCTAAGGTACCCTGCACATTCTAATGTATCATCGCCACATGGGCATGTAAGTTCTATATAAAATCTTACAAACGAAACTAAAACTAGAGTTTACGTCGATTATACAAAACCATAACCGAAGTTACATTATTTATATAGCACGTTACAAGATCATACTATGATGGCCCAGTAGCAGTTACAAAGGCAACTGTAGATGATCGAAAAAATGGTGACTATGAAGAAACAGAACACGCTAGTCATAGGATACCAACATATTTAGATAGTCGAAGTGGACGTGTAAAATTAACTAACGCGAATCTTGTGTACCATTCCGCAGATAAAGGTTATTTGAATTGTTATTAACAAAAATGCATTTGTTCCATGTTTACGTTTTACATATTTATAACTGAAACTATTTTAATATATCTAGTATTAACCAGTGGCAATATGAGTAGCTCGAGTGAATCAATTGCTTCTGATCCTCACTCGTTTTCATCTGATTTGCCGGTGAAACAGAAACGCGGTTCTATGATGTCCGTTCATTGTGCATCGGGTTATGCTCAACGGAGCAATCCATCAGTATCTGTGTAAGACTTTCTTATGTTTGTGAGCAATTTTCCTTTTTTTGTATACATTTTATAAATACGTATAATTTTAATTATAGAGTTAATACATCACCTAGTAGTGGACGTTCAAGCCCTGGGCAAGTACCTGGAATTTGGTAAATAGACATTTTTGTTAATTCTACATCATTTTTTGTACTTTACTAAATTAAGAATGAACACTTCTATTGTTTTCAGGAGAGTCCGCACCTTATATGCTTGTGTGGCCGAAAGCGATGGAGAATTAACATTTGAACCAAATCAAATCATTACAAATGGTAAGAGAAATGCGGTATCTTTATAAATAAAACGTACTTCAAACGTGAATTATAAATGTGGGGCTGATGTTAATATTTAATTTCAGTAAAGGCCTCTTTGGAACCAGGTTGGTTGGAGGGAACATTAAATGGTAAAACAGGTCTTGTCCCAAAGAATTACGTTGAACAATTGCCTTGAATTTGGGAAAGCCAAAGAGTGCCTAAATTCCTTTTTACATTCCTTCGCAGTAGATTTTTTTCTTCTTTTAGTGCTATCGCCTATTGATACATATGTTTCGCCAAAACAGAAATGTTTGGATGACATATGCGGAACACAGTGTTTTATATTTAAATTCCTTTGGGTACAATTTACATAGTCAATTATATATACATATTATATATAAATATATACATATTCGTATATACATCTTCTATTTATTAGGAGCCTTTTTGCTCAAGAACGTCTATTATGTATATAATCAACTGTAGAAAGATTTATATATACTTACATATATAGTGCTAATATATTAAATATTTAAATATATTTGTACTAAAAGATATTGCTTGAATATGTAGCTTGTAGGAGATCTCATAGGCAATAACATTTGTTTATATCGCGATAATCTGTACGCGTATTACGTGCACGCACGTGTACAAACGTATGATATCAGAATGTGATAAAATAAATAAATACCAAATATAATCAGATACTTTAATAAGGAGTTTAATAACATAAAGATTACATTAACTTAACTGAATATTACAAAAAGTGAATATATAATATAATAGTTCGTTACATATTTATTCTTGCGTTGCATTCATGCTAGCACATTATTTAAATGTAAAAAGGTTAAGATAAATTATGAAGAGAATGTATCGAAAGGAAGTCGCATAAATATTATCTATAATAAACAATCTTTCTTTTTATTGACGAATAATTTAAAACTGAAAATCAAATTAATATTAGAATACAATTGTAATAAATGAATTTGATTATCTGCAAATATTTCATGTCTAAAGAAATGCAATTTGTGAAATAGTAGCTAAAATAGCAGATCGTTAAAATGAAAATATCAATTAATCGAACAAAATTTTTTAATTATTTATTCCCTATTAAGTATTCGTAATGTTTAGGAAAACGGTTTTACTTTTACGTTAAACGGATTTGGTTAGACAAGGTATTATTATTTATCTAGGAATTCAAAATTGTAACTAATTTCACAAGCCGTATTATACATACATGAAAAGTCAGTTAAGGCTCGAACCTAATATATTTTTATTGTTTGTTGTGATGCGAAGGAAATGTGTAAGTTGTTAAATACTTTGAAGAAGCTCAAAATGTGATAAGATGTTATTTTCAAGATAATATATTGCGCGGGGTATTCCTACATTTTTTAGATATAATATATATTCGTTGTAACTTTATAGGCCGTAAGAAATCATATTCTTCTGCCTGTAATATGATGACTTGCGGATGGATCACCTGTAAAGTAATTATAAATGGAAAAAGAACAATACACGCACTCTGTTTCTTGTCAATCTATTATATTAAAATTAATCGATAGAATGTCATTCTAGCTGCATCACATCATGCATGCATTATTTTTTTTTACAGAGTACGATTTTATATCAACGAAAATGTGCCATAATATTTCAAAAATTTTCATCGTAAAATCTCAAAAAGTGCATATGTAGTTGAAGAACTTGCAAAAATCTTAGTTACCATATTAATTCGTGTCAGTCAAATACTACACTTATACCTTTTCTGTAATATGAATGCACCATATTTTAGGTTCCATGCATTGAACCGGACTCGCCTTGTATAAAAATAGCATACGCATAATACGGATTTACATTTTTTAAAAAATTACATTATTTATTGTCTTATGATACGATAAGAAAAATATTAATGTATTATATAAATGCTAAGATCCGAGATGTAAAAAATATGCTTTTGTTAAAGAACAATAATGTCATTTTGATATTTTTCACCGAATACTTAAGGAATGGTTCAAAACGGAAGTTTATAATATAATGTTTATACTTTTAAGTTGTACACCGTTTCAATTTTTCTTTAAATTGTTGTTCAAGTTTGTCAAATAAATCTCCATTCCTAAGCATCCTGCTTTCAAAGCATTTTTCTCTACGCTATTCCATATAGAACTCATGAATAAGGAGTAACACAATATCGTGGTTAAAAAGATACGCCCTATATTAAGAGCAATGATCACGGCAAAAGATGTAACAGAACAATCCAATCCCATAGACCAAATAAGTGGAATAATTAATATACTACCTAATAACAAATACCAATATCGATGTCGGCGAATATATTTCAATGATGTTTCACATATGCTTATGGCTTCTTTCAATGAATCTCTGACATCTACATTCAAGTGCTGAAATTCTCCTAAAAAATTAAAATCATAAGTACTAAATTCCATATCGTTTGCATCGTTTCGTGTCCAATAATTATAATTATGTTTACCAAGGCTAAATTTAAAGGTTGCCATAACAGCCTCATGGTCAGAATAGCTGAAGTCTTTGTAAGGTATCCGCTTTGGAAATGGATGTTGAAAATTTGTTACTTCTATCTATAAATCATTAAAAATATATTAATACTGTATATAATGTAAGCGTTACATTAATCTACCTTTATCTTCTTTGTACCATGGTACAAGATATGATCTATCCGTTTTCCTTCAGGTAAAGTACTTGCTAATTTCGTACTGGTATAACTATTGTTGGCACATTCATTGGTTCCTAAATTACTCGAACTATTTGAGCAAGTATCCGACAAACCAGCCACGCCGCATATGATTCTATATGCTAAATCTTGCGGTTCAGTGTTAAGGTCACCGGCTAATATTACGGAATCAGCAGTACCGCAAGTTAGTCTGACAAACTGGGCAGTATCGAAAGCCTGTAAAACTCTATGCGCTGTGTATTCGTCATTGTATCTATTGTACTCTGCATGTAACTGAAATATTAAATACTTATTAATACGTTGCAGAAAATGCGAACAAAACGATTTCTACATATGAACTTACATGTGCAATATAAATATTAATGTTCATATCGTAAATTTGCAGTCTGCAAAGACCAATGCCTTTCCCTCCGAACCAATCACCGTGATATATTTTATGTGCATATCCATTTAAAGGCCATTTATGAAACATTACATCCTTAATAGGAAATCGAGATAAGATACAAATGCCAGATCCAACAACACCACTAGAATTCGCACGAACATGAATATTATTTTGAAACAAGTATTAGAAATAAAGCTTAACCCTCAGCTACTAACGTGATTTCACAGGATGACGTCACCATCTGTCTTTGAAACCTATATTTATTGTACACTGCGTTGCTTTACATGATTGTTTTAGTAGATTGTATCCAAGCTTTTTTAAGAAAACTATTTTAGGAATTCACTGATCGTTAATATTATAGGCTTTATAAATAATATATGAATTAATGACTGCTACATTCATTGCGTAGAATAAAATCTTTGACCAGTGCCAGGTAGCTCTGGCACAGATGTAAGTTTCATAGAGTTTGATCTATGATAATTTCTACAATTTCCTTGACGTCTCAAGAGTTATGTGTGCCAATGGTGTAGATGAATTTTTTGCATATATCGTACACCTATATTTCACTTATATTGACATCTTATTGTATATTAGCATTAGACAGGAGAGTACGAAGATTCTGGTGTCACAGATCTCAATCATTCTGCAGTTATCAATAAGAATTGAGTATATCGGATATTTTTTTGTGCGTTAGTAACCGAGGGTTAACACAAAATCTGAATGTATATACCTATAAAAATAATGCGAGTAAGGTAATTGTTCTAATGTCTTAGCTTTTAACATTTTGTAGTCATTGACTGACCACACCTCTTGTAAACAAATTATATCATAATTTTCTGTGGCAATCTTTTCTGCAATTGCCGACATGCGGGCCACCCTGTTTTTCGAAACATACGGTATACCCCTAAAATATGCAATGTGTTATAGAAAATTGTTGAATCAACATAGAAACATCTTACAGTTTAAACTAAATACAAGGTTATAAATTTAAATTTTTTATTATATCGACAATTTCACTTACCAGCAATTTAAAGTTAATATATTTATTGACATCTCTTCAGTCATTTTAATATGTGTACTAATGGCCACAATTTTGTAACATATATTTATTTCTCTGCAAAACTGCAATATGATAGGTACTATTTTCTTTTTTTTCCCAATCTTTTCAAATGTTTATTGATGGACATACGTGTTACGTGTACTGTTCTAGACAATCTGTCGAATTATTGAATAGAAGGTGTAAAAGTACGAAGTTTATCGCCTAATAAAATTCACAACTTTTTGTTGTTTTTTATATCACAGGTGAAACTAGCGCTTTTGTGATCGCGCATTTTGTTCTTTGTTTGCTGCTATTTACGCAATGCGATTAAATGCTTTTCCTTACACGTATATAAGAAATAAGTATATAGGATGTCATACATTTTATCTCTGAGCAATGATTCTCAACGTTCTTTAATAAATAGCGTTATCGAGAAACGAAATTTCCCCTCCGACATTATATTTATTTAAACCTAACAATGTTAAATAAAAATTAAACGGCTCAACGAAAACCTATTAAAATGTATTACTATTCTTTACGTTTTATACAAATTTAGGACTATTTCTTACATAATAAAGGGTACTTGATATTTTAAGTACATATAACTGTTATCGCATTCATTCTTTTCAATTTTTAAATGATCCATTACAATCGAATTATTTGACTAAAGTATAGATAACGACAACGAATAGGCATTACAATTAATAATAAATGTGAAAAGTTTCATTATTCTATATGGCAATATATATTGACATTAAATCGTAATTATATTGGGATATACATACCACAGCCGACTCTAGTACTAGCCGTGCTGATGAACGTGGCAACACCGCGTGTTTACCGATCGGGAGGCCTATTTTCAGTAATGGGAATCTTGTACTTGGGTTTACATTTAACGCTTTTTTTTATAGAAAATTACGTTAAAGTACACAATTCTTGATTAATTATGTCTAAGTAATATATAAATATTATAACTATGGTAAGTAGAAGTGATATTAAAGTGTACTAATAGTTATAAATGTGGTTTACATTTTGTGGTCTCTCGGACTGGTTTGGTGATGTGATACATAATATTGCAAATATTTTACAGTGGTTTTAAGAATATATAAGTATGAAGCGAAATAGAATCATCTTTGAACTAAAACGCAACATATGGAAATGAATGAAGTGATATATAAGTTAATAGAAACGAGAAACAGACAAAATAATTGAAACGAAGTCAAAGAGGTTAAGTGAACACGGAAAGAGGATAAATAAACACGAAAAGAGGTTAAATGAACACGGAAAGAGGTTGGATAATGGGTTATTGAAGGGAAAAGTAGTACAGGTAATTATAAAATCGTATTAAAGGCTAGCTTTGTAATTGTTACTTGTAATTGTAATTGGTGGTTCGCCAATAGCCATATCATCCCATTTTATAAAATAAAATAAATTTCTGAAAATAAAACCATGATAAAAACATTTTTGTTTTTATTCTCAGTAAAAGAAAAACATATATATCACTTTAATTCAAAGAAAATTCAAATAATCTTTCAAATAAAAAAACAAATTTTAGAATAGATAACAAGAAATAAAATGATATTGAATAATATTAATAACAAAACATACATTCTCTTGAAATACTGCTAATAAAACCTTAAATCTTGTGAAATAACATTAATAATAAGAATATAAAAAGCAAAAATATATGAAAATAAATAAATAAATATAGATAAAGACAAATAAAAAACTCTATTAATGCATTAAAACATACTGGAAAGAATAAGTCAAATATATGAAAACTAATGTTTTAAAAAGAGTTAAATTGAAAAAGACGAATTGAGAATTTAGTTTTTATTGAAAGTTTTTATTTTACGATTTTTAGAAATTATATGTGCATGCATTTCTAATTGACTATTTTTTATAGTTTTGACGTAATCATTTAATAAAATATTAGACAAAATTGATAATAGTTTGAACAAAATACTGTGATAATCTTTATCACAAATGCATGTATCTGAAAATGCCAAGTGATGTATATTTGATTGAATACTAATATATGTTAATTTACATAAAATGTGCTTATGATTTCCAGATTTCAGAAAATCTAATTCCAAATTTGTACCATTTATTATGGCTTCCATTATTGCACACATATGAGTAAATAAGGTTATTACTTCTTCTGTAGGAATGGAAAGACCACCTCTTTGTAAGTGATCAAAATATACATTATTTATAGCAGTACCTTTATCCTCCACAATTAATAATTTACATATATTACAATTTAATTTTTTAGCAACAGAATGGGACCCATAACCGGATATATAAATCTTAATAGAATCATCTACAACAAAATCGGATAATGCTCATCTTTGGGGAATAAAAATATAGACTTATAATTATTTTCTTTTAAACTACTATCATAATTTCCCTTACAATTCGGAACACAACAACGTCGTGGCATTATTAACTAATAAATATAGTACCAAGTTTGTGAAAAGAACAATGTAAAACAAATTTTCCGAAAACTCTATATGTATATAATAAATATAACTTTGTAAAAATGTATATATGATACTATTAAAATGTTATTAATTCTAAATTGAAATATATTGAAAAAACAATAGATCGTATTAAATAAATGTGCTACACAAAAAGATAAAGACCTGTACAGTTAATAAATAAAACTTACCCGCATTATTGCACTTACTTTTAAATTTTGTTAAATAGCCTACTAATGATGAATACACATTGGTGTGTAAACATTTGAAGATTAAGCGGGAAACTGAGAGTTCGGTAGAGGGAGCCTGGAACGCCGGTAGGGTGCGTTGGGTTAGGTAAACATATATGTATATCACAACTAGTCTCTCGCGGTGTTGCCATTTTTTCCTTCAGCACGGCTAGTACTAGAGTAGGCTGTGTACATACATATAGTTCTGTGAAAAATATTTAACTTGTCAAAAAGAATAATAATTTATGTGAATTATTGCACAATATTATAAGTGACAGGATCAGTAAAACTATTGTAAAGTTTTTTTTGTTTGAAAAGCTTGGAATACCATGTACATATACATGTTACTGCGGATAGTGCGCAAGTATTGTTGACAGGATAATCATCTCATGTTTTGTAGCAAAAGGGTGGAGTGTTAGATACAATTGTGTCCGTTTATGGTATAATTGGAGATTATACTATTAAAATATGTTGAATATATTGGAAAATATTGAATAATTACTTCTATGAAACAAATAAAACGTCAAAGTGTTTAATATATTTGTCTGTACAGAAACGTAACCTCTTTCGAGGTAAGAATCGCGAAAGTAATTATATATTTTAATTAAATCTTATATAAAAAGTCTTTCACTTGCACGATCCCAAACTAACTCGGGCAATTTTTAATTTGAAAGATAATATCATTTAATAAACGCTTCTAAAATGAATCAATTAATTTCTCTCCATTCATTTTTTAATGAGATTTAATTGTTAATAGTATGGGGTATTTTGTTTAGGTTTGATTTTATGGTACAATGGCCACTGATAAAGTAACGTTAGGCGACGCTTTATCCAATGTCGATGTACTCGATGAATTTACATTGCCGGATGAACAACCTTGCATCGAAGCGCAACCATGCTCCGTGGTATATCAGGCCAATTTTGATACTAATTTCGAGGATAGAAATGGATTTGTTACTGGTATTGCTAAGTACATAGAGGAAGCTACAGTTCATGCGAGTTTGGTAATTATCGGAAATTTATTAATAGATATTAAAATATAAAATTCTAATTTTTATTATAGCATTGGTTATTATTTTAATGAAGAATAAATTGATATTTCTATGTAAGATATTCAATTAATATTATTCTTATAATTTAATATATTATTTTTACGTGAAAGAACGAATTATTAGAAGAAGGTTTAAAGCACGCTGTAATGTTATATACATGGAGATGCTGTTCCCGTGCTATTCCACAGCCAAAATCTAACGAGCAACCCAACAGGGTAGAAATTTATGAAAAGACAGTAGAGGTGTTAGCACCGGAAGTAAATAAATTACTGAATTTCATGTATTTCCAGGTATGTGTACAATCATCGGACAAAACCCCTTTTTTTGTACATTATATTGAAATTTAGTCTATAAAATATATATAAAAATAAAAGTAAAAATAAGCATTTAATGTTTGTCTTTAGAGAAAAGCTATTGAAAGATTTTCTGGAGAAGTGAAACGTTTGTGTCATCATGAGAAAAGAAAAGATTTTGTTTCTGAAGCATATTTACTTACTTTAGGAAAATTCATTAACATGTTTGCAGTATTGGATGAGCTTAAAAATATGAAATCCAGCGTGAAGAATGATTATTCTACGTACAGAAGGTGATTATTATTTCCAATGTTTATCATAACAAGGGAGCTTTGGATAAGTAAAAATTGTATCTCTGTTACAGGGCTGCGCAATTTCTTAAAGTCATGTCCGATTCTCAAACACTTCAGGAGTCACAAAATTTATCTATGTTCTTGGCTACGCAAAATAAAATTCGCGATACGGTGAAGGAAAATTTAGAAAAAATTACAGGGTACGAAGAGTTGCTCGCGGATGTCGTTAACATTTGTGTTCATATGTTTGAGACAAAAATGTACTTGACTCCAAACGAGAAACACATGCTGGTAAAAGTAATGGGATTCGGTTTATTCTTAATGGATAGCGAACTTTGCAACATCAATAAGCTGGATCAGAAAAAGAAATTGAAATTGGACAGAATCGATAGAATCTTTAAAAACCTGGAAGTAGTACCATTGTTTGGTGACATGCAAATCGCACCTTTTAACTACATCAAACGTTCGAAACACTTTGATGCTTCGAAATGGCCGTTGTCTTCTTCGTCGAATAGTATAAGTCCACAAGCCGATCTTATGGTTCATCTTCCACAAATCAGGGAGGACCATGTAAAATACATTAGCGAATTGGCAAGGTAGTAACAATTATTTACAATGTTTAGATTTACCAAAGAATATCAATCCTTAAATTTATAAAAGGTATCGTTTGTATTTATATACAGATATAGTAACGAAGTAACAACAACGTACAAGGAATGCGGTAGCGATTCTGAAAATCGGGAAACTGCAGAATTGGCGTTACGTGGATTGCAATTACTTTCCCAATGGACAAGTGTTGTAACAGAACTTTATAGTTGGAAACTGTTACATCCTACTGACCACCATATGAATAAGGAATGTCCTCAGGAGGCTGAGGAATACGAAAGAGTGAGAGATATATTTATTATTTTTATTATCCAGTATTGAATATGCATTAATATTCTTTATTTTGCTTGTTTTTCTTTTCTAGGCTACACGTTATAACTACACGGATGAAGAAAAATTTGCTCTGATAGAAGTTATTGCGATGATCAAAGGACTGCAAGTATTAATGGCGCGTATGGAAACTGTTTTTATTGACGCAATACGTAGAGATATATATGCAGAGTTGCAGGATTTTGTACAACTTATATTACGAGAACCACTTCGGAAAGCAATTAAAAATAGGAAGGATCTTATTAGAAGGTTTGTGCATTCTTGTTTTGCAAATAACATTTTTCCTGTCTTTTCTATTTATGGAAATATAATTTCGTACGATTAGTTTGCAACATAAATCATCATTTCCACTGTTTCTCTTTTAGTATAATTGTGTCTGTGAGAGAAACTTGTGCTGATTGGCATTTTGGTGTAGAACCATTAGGTGATCCTGCGCTAAAGGGGAAGAAAGATCCCGACAACGGTTTTGGTATTAAAGTACCGCGTCGAAATGTTGGTAAGATTGAGGCATAGTTAAATTTGTTATTTTGTATGCTTTGAATTTTTCCATTTTTTAAAGGACATGTTGTGCTTATATTTCTTAGGGCCCTCTTCAACACAGCTTTACATGGTTCGCACAATGTTAGAATCATTAATTGCGGACAAAAGCGGTGGAAAACGAACTTTAAGGAAAGATATTGATGGTCAATATCTTGTGCAAATCGATCAGTTTCACAAGACCAGCTTCTATTGGAGTTACCTTTTAAATTTTAGTGGTTTGTATAAATCAATTCGTGTGATATGGGCCGCACATTAGCCAAAACGGTTAACTGAACCTTGTGAATTTTAACTTTTTATATTTAAAATAAATTTCCGTATTTTTTCTTATGGAGTTAACCGATCTAGCCAATGTGCGGCTTAAATATGTGTATGTATATTTCATATTAACGCAGTTCCCGTTAATTTGAATGACCTTGCTTTTAGAATCGTTACAAGATTGTTGCGATTTATCCCAATTATGGTACAGAGAATTTTACCTAGAAATGACCATGGGTCGGAAAATACAGGTAATTAAGACTGCACTCACCGCTTTTCTTATTATATACTATGAACAGAGAGTAGCGTTTACCCAAAAGATTTCTAGTCTGTGTCTATTCGGTTTTTAATAAAGACAATGGTAAATGTTTTGTACTGCCATATCGAAAATACTACCAAAATAACATTTTGTGTGATTAATTTTATGACTAGAAATGCCAAGTACGTCACCAGCATAATGAAGAGTGCAGCGACTTGATCACAATGGAGAAACGCATTCAGGTATTTTGTTAGAAACGAGTGATAGTTGCAAAGTTTATTGATGTTTATAATTTACTGCAGTGAACTATCAATATGGTTTACTGATTTCATTATTACAATATTATTTTGTATATTCATGTAAAATCAATGTATGCCTACGATGGTAATTTTATTAATGCAACTGTGCAAAATACCCTGTATGGTCATTTCAAAATGTTCATTTGTTATTTAACTTTTTTACTACATTATTCCTTAATAAGCATTGTAATTAATAGCATAACACATTCTTACTACTATAGTAGTTTAATATGTGTACATGCTAAAACGTATTAACACATGTTTCAGTTTCCTATCGAAATGTCTATGCCATGGATACTGACTGAACATATATTACGAAGCAAAGAACCATCAATGATGGAGTGAGTGAAATAGATATAATCATTTCATGACCTGGAAAATTGTTTAAAATACAGTGTTTTGTTTGTAGGTATGTTTTATATCCGCTTGATTTGTACAATGATAGTGCATTATATGCTCTAACTATATTCCGTAAACAATTTCTGTACGATGAAGTAGAGGCTGAAGTGAATTTATGTTTCGATCAGTTTGTTTACAAGCTTAGTGAACAAATTTTTGCTCATTACAAGCAATTAGCTGCAAGCATATTGCTGGACAAAAGATTTCGCGTAGAGTGTGTTGCATTGGGGGCATATTTACTTCCATATCCACGAGCTAATAGATACGAAACATTGTTAAAACAAAGACATGTTCAGTTACTCGGAAGAAGTATTGATTTAAATAAATTAATTACCCAACGTATTAACGCAGATATGCAAAAATCATTAGATTTAGCAATTAGTAAATTTGAATCTGGAGACATTACTGGAGTTGTGGTGAGTAGAAACGCATTAATATAATATAATATAATAATGGTACATGACACGTGTGTAATTTCCAATTGATACATATATTTTATTGATTTCAGGAACTAGAAGGACTATTACAAGTGAATCGTCTTACTCATAAACTTTTAAGCAAATGGTTGGCATTGGATGAATATGATGCTATGTTCCGAGAAGCAAATCACAATGTTTTAGCTCCGTATGGAAGAATCACGCTTCACGTATTTTGGGAACTGAATTACGACTTTTTACCAAATTATTGTTATAACGCAGCAACAAATAGGTAGAACATTATAATTCAATATAGAGAAACAGAATTTCCACAATTTTTTCTAACAAATTCGAAACACAATAGATTTGTAAAATGCCGTGGACTTCAATTCGTGCAACCGGTACATAGAGACAAACCATCTCAAATGTCTCATCATCATCTCTGGGGAAGTAAGCAGTTAAATTTGGCATATAGCACACAGTACGGACAATATTCTGGATTCGTTGGTCCACAACATTTCCGCACAATGTGTAAACTTCTTGGATATCAGGGCATTGCGGTAGTGATGGAAGAATTGCTGAAAATTGTCAAGTCTCTAATTCAAGGAAGTTTACATCAATTTACCAAGACATTAATGGAAGCTATGCCGAAAGTGTGTAAACTTCCAAGATATGATTACGGATCTCCGGGTGTATTGGGATATTATCACGCTCAATTGAACGACATCGTGCAATATCCGGATGCTAAAACTGAACTCTTTCATAATTTCCGTGAATTTGGTAACACAATTTTGTTCTGCCTTTTAATGGAACAAGCTTTATCACAGGAAGAAGTTTGTGATTTACTCCACGCAGCGCCATTTCAAAATATATTACCTAGACCGTATTGCAAAGGTAATAGGTTTTTTAAAATAAGGATGGGTACGAATAATTCCGAATGAAAAATATTACAATAACTTGCATTCTAGAGGGCGAGAAGCCGGAAACTAAACAGAAACGACTTGAAGCTAAATATGCAGCTTTACAAATTGTTCCGAATGTAGACAATTTAGGTACAGCTAAGGTGAATAACAAGAGAAATGTTTTCAGCCATTTGAAATACTAGATCCTTAAATCATTATTTGAATCTTTTAGCAAGCCATGATTGCTAGAGAAGGGGATTTATTAACACGAGAACGACTTTGCTGCGGTCTGTCGATATTTGAAGTAGTACTAAGCAGACTACGTAGTTTCTTAGATGATCCCATTTGGGTGGGCCCTCCTCCTGCGAATGGAGTAATGAATGTTGATGAATGCACAGAATTTCACAGATTGTGGAGTGCGTTACAATTTGTGTATTGCATACCCGTTGGGGAAACAGAATTTACTGTCGAGTAAGTATTATCAAATTTATTTAGAATGGTGTATGGAAATAAAGAACCCTATTCAATATTATTTTTATTATAGAGAATTATTTGGTGAAGGCTTGCATTGGGCTGGATGCGCTATGATAGTATTACTTGGCCAACAAAGAAGATTCGAGGCACTCGATTTTTGTTATCATATATTAAGAGTACAACGTGTAGATGGTAAAGACGAAAACGTCAAAGGCATTGTATGTATTTGTACAATAATTTTATTACATTATTACATTTTAAATCTCTTTAATCAATGCTTATTCTTTCTTAACAGCATTTAAAAAGGATGGTTGATAGGATTAGAAGATTTCAAGTATTAAATTCTCAAATCTTTGCCGTATTAAATAAATATTTGAAGAGTGGAGATAGTGATGCAACAAGTGTTGAACATGTTCGTTGCTTTCCACCTCCAATTCACCCCTCACCTGCTCATGGACAGCAACATTATCATACACCGGAATATTTACGTCAAATAAACCATCAATGAATCACCGTCAGTGAAATAATATTATAAGCAAGAATATTTGTAATTCAATATAACGAAGGCTGAGTCTTTTTATATAGCTTAAAAATATGGTATAATTGTGGAGCATTTGTTTAAGACTAAAGAAAACTTTTGATCAAACACTTATTCAAAAGTGTAAAGCATATTAAATTCGTACTAATGCATTTACCATAGAAGTTACTCCATTAACGCATTCTTAATGAATTAAATAATTTATTATATTAAAATTATGCAAATCTTTTTTCATCTTATATAAAGAATATATGAATCTTCAAATACACTTCTGTAACAATAGATATTCTTATTTATGTATATCATACTTGTTAATATTAAATACGTTTAATTATAATCGATACAAATATCTACATTTCATATTAATGCTTGTATAAAATAGTATTCTTTATTATGTATTACTTCTAAAACACACATATGAAAATAGCCAGTATTTGAAAATTGTGGAGAAACTTGTATTTTGTATAGAATATCGGGCAGTTAAACCAAAAATTATGTACTATCAATCAGTATTATTTATCATAATGACACAGTAAATTTAACATAACGTTTTTAATGTATTACGAGATTTTACATTGTATTACATTTTATATATTTGTATCAAATTAATTTTTTTAAAACATTAAATGTCAATTGCGAAAATATCCAAAATATTTGTAATGATAAATGTATTCAGGAATTTTCATCACTATTAGAGATTACTTGAGTAAACATATTTCGTAGACAAACCTAATATTTTTCTGCAAATCTACTATTATTTTTCAAATTAAATAATTCATGTTATTGAATTCAAATTATATTATTACTATTATTTGTAAATTATATAACATTAGGTACTCATTACTGTTTTTAACACTTCTAGTTTGTAAAACTTATCTTTTATGATGATCTTTTTAATTTCAATAGACATTAGTTTATGTTAATTATGTAGTAAATATAAACAATTACAAAATAATTGTTTGATGTCACACCAAAAACACAAATTAGAAAAAGAACAAAGATTAATCTTGTAGATTATACATAATTTCAATTGAAGCAAAACATTTTTGCGTAACTTACAAATAGTATTACTAAAGAAGGTACAAATTGATGAATCAGAATAAGAATTTTTGTGTATTCTTATTATACCTATTCATAATAAATGGTGACAAGGTATTTATTACGTAGCTATTTTTTAGAAATATTTATTATCATAGGGAACAATTATTATCATAGGGAATAGAATAATTTCTATTACTAGAAATATTCAACAATTTTAAACTTGTCTGCATGTTTTTAAATTACACGAATTTGCGCTTGACTTTGATAAATGTATATTACAAAATTAATAATAACAAATGTAGAAGCTTTATTGTATAATTTATTAAAATTCATATAATTATGAATTTTTATGTATTTTATTATCGTGATCTTTTGAATAGTATAATATTGTGTTCAACTTTTTACAGTATATGTATGTATACATACATATCACCTGAATGCATACTTATATATATCAAATTATATTATCCGAGCAATATCTGTAAAACGATGTTTAAAACAATTACAAATATGTAATATATTTATAATTATGCATTATCTTATTTGTCCTTTTTTATTACAGATCTGAAAAGAAGTTGGAAGCATTATCAATTTTACTGCTTGGAAGATTATGCTTCAATTGCTTCTGTTTTCCGCCTTTCACTCGTCCATTAGTATTCAATGTTTCAAAGTACTGAACATTCCAGAACTTGATATCGTTATTATGTGAAGACGATGCGATTAAAGTTCCATCATTGTTGATATCAATGGTTTCAACAGAAAGATTATGTTGTCCCACTATTCCAAGATGACGATGAGGGAACAAACTAGTAGCCCTACAAATGGATATAACAATTATGCCTTTTACTTTACTTGATATATGAGTGTAGTTTCTCAGAACTGCTGGTACAAGTCAGAAGGAGGTGATTTTGCAGGTAAATTTTTACATTTTGGAGCACATGTAAATCCAATGTCGATATATCCGGAAATGAAATTCCGTATGATGGCCATTTACTCATAAAAAAATCACTTCTCTTTAGCTTGTACATAACACCAATTCGAAAACATTCTTTGCATGAAATCTGAACACATTCAGTACGATACGTTTTGTACACGTCTACAAAATTATTTGTCTTAAATATAATAAGCAAAATCGTACCTTAGTATTCCATCTTCGCTTCCGGTTATTGCAACATTTTCAGTAATGGGAATCATACAATTTATAGATTTTTTAGTTAAATTTGGAAATTCGTCTGAATGAAGGCCAAATTCTCCCCAATTATATACATACATTTTTCCTTTACTTGTACCCACCAAAATTTTAGTTTCCGATTTAAATAAACCCAGACACGTCAGCTCCTCTTCATATTCTTCTGACTAATAAAACACAGTTATATGTAGGTGTATGCATAATAAAATAACACGCATCAAATATTGATACATACTTGAACATGCATTTTCTTCCCAGGTATATTAAAAGTACTAAGAGATCCATCCCCACTCGAGCAAACTAAGTATTTTTCTTCTCTATTTGTTACAATGGCACTCACATAATCTTCCATTTTTTTCAATGAAAATATAGGTGCATCGTTCTGCTGTCTAAGATCCCATACTAAAAATATTTCAATGTAAACATAATAAAACATTGAATAAGAAAGAGAAAAAATATATATATATATATAAGTACATATATGTATAAATATAAAATATAATATACATTTTACGACACCGTTATCGTCTCCAGTTGCAAACATATTCTCCCCTATTACTGACATTGTATATATTGGATCCCTAAAAAATAAGTTACACATCAATTATATAATACTTCTATTTCTTTGTACCATACAATCGTGATAATTATATACGTACTCGTGTGCCTTTTCATAAACCCTTATTAACTTTTCAGTTTCAACATCGGTCAGCATTACGGATAAATCTTTTGCGGTAGAAAATAAAGTTGTACCATTTTCGTTAAACTCTATATCTCGACATGCTTTAAGATGTAATTCTAAAGTCGATACCAGTTCTGTTTCATCATTGTTATATTTATATCTATCGTGTAAAGATTTGATGCAATTAATTGCGCTGTCCCACATTGTTTAGAATACATTAATTATGTAATGTTAATAAATGTAAAATTTACAAGTATACATCTCCTACAATATTAGCTATAGCGATCATGTCTGAATTAGGATGGAAACATATATCTACCACATGATCCTCTGTTGTAATAGGCGGAGGGTGATTTGTGTTTCTATTTTGTGACCTAATTATTGATTTTACAACTTCATCGTCTTCTTCATCTTCATTTAGTGTAGTCTGTTCTGTACCATCGTCTTTAATAAAGAATATCAATATCTTTGTATACAATAATAGAGATACCGAGAAATGTGGCTGCACTGTAGTATTTAGGTCCATGTACTGTTGTGAGCTCAGAGGATGGCAGTCGGCCCTTATTGGCTCTACTGCAATGGATCAACCTACCCGTACACACATATACAGACGGCTCATCTGCATTTCCTTAATTGGTCTAAGAGCTGCATTTACTACTTGAGATATTTGGGCAATGTGTGACAAAGAAAGTAAAGAAGATGTACAAAACTGACTGGAAAGAATAGATAACGCGCAATGAATTGGCGTAGCTATCCTCTGTAACGGCTTTCAACTTCTGAGCTCCCAACTATACACTGTGGCGTGTGACACACCAGCCAAACATATATGCAGTTACAATAATTTTTGTTAGTTAATCCAATTAAAGAAATTTATATAACGTAAATACCAAACTACATGAAACTTACTGGCATGAACAAATCCCTGATTATTAATCAAATGAGAATTTTCTACCCCATTTTCATTTTCTGTATCATCGCTGCTACTTAAACTATCATCGTCTGAAAATGATAGTGCACTGTCGTCACTGCTATCACTATCGAGATCATTACTGTCATCATTGTTCAAGGTATTATTACCTGGAAGTTACACATATTGCTAGTTAATTATTGAATAATGTCTTATAAACATTAAAGATTAAATTGTACAACGACCATTGATTCAATAATTCTAATCAGTACATGCTGTCACCCGACAAGCACGTATGCAAACCTGTTATGAATTGTATTATGTCAGTAAAAACTAATGATTTGAATGAAAAACTTATTTCATATTAAGAAAACGTACCAAGATGTCCTGTATTTATATGCATGGTTTCGTAAATAAAAAATGAATGAGATTTCTTAAACCGCTTTATGTTGCAGCAGTATTATATTTATAAACTCTTATAACCGATGACAATCCTGCGGGATCATGTGGAAGCGCTGAAAATTAAAATCCCTATGAATCGGGACTGTTACGCTATCGCGTTTAGCAGGCCTTAATATCTAGTGATATCGAATCAACGATCGACAATATAACTATAATAATCGACAGCGGTAATAAATTAGGAGCGCTATTCGAAACAGAATGAGCATACGGGCGATAAATAAAGCTGTACATTATTCAAGTACCAGCCGTAGGTTCTCGAACAATAGGAAACTCGGAGCATTCGAATCTTAGAACACTTCACTTGGAAGATTCTAAAGGTTATTTATTACGGAGCGTAAAGAATTAGCTAATGTCTATTGAAACACGTACGACCTCCGGAGGTTGTCAGACCCCACGATATCCTGTTCTGGCCGCCACATGTTCTACCGTTGAACAAAAGGACATCCCAAGAGCCACTTGACTCTTCAGCGCGCTTTCTCCGACCCTCGCGCGTTTTCCCTTAGCTTTCCCGCGTTTTCCCCAAATACGCGCGTACCCTGACGCCCTTACCGAGAAGCGTAGCACTGCCACCTCCACGCGCCCAAGGACGAATAGAAACCCAACAAGAACCAACCCCATTGGACGAGGACGATTTCGAAGGAGGACCAAGGAACCCAGGAAGAGGAAACAGAGCTGTAATGGAAAGAAGAAGCCCCGCACATCAGATTAAATCGAGTCGTGATAGGAAGATCAATCTAAGCATTTGAACACAGATCAACTTAGCCTTGAACAGAGCTACTGAGCGAATTACTTGTACAAATAAATACTATCTCTTGGAATAAAACAGTGAATCTTTACAAAAGTCTTTATAAAAGTTAGTGTTCTTTGAATATTCCGCGCCTTTCCACAAGCAGAGCGGTTCAGCGCTCCACGGGCAACCGAACCAACTCCAAGTCCCCATATCCCACCAATCGCGGCGCAACAGGTTAAATATTTTTAAAATAATCGCATTTCTACTGTAGGGAGCGTCACCGTTCACAAAAGCTCACCATCGAGTTTCTCAACTAACTGGTGCAATTACAACCAATGGAACATGTAGCATGGTGGATCATGGCCATACACAGTTTAATAAAGATACTATTTTCATAATATATAAAAAGGATCGTGGCGTGTAATCGTTTATACTTGAATAATATTAATATGGATACACGAGCAAATGAGCCGTTAAGAGCTAGTCCTCTAGCGACGATCAAAGAGGAACCACTTGATCAAACTGGCGCGAAGCAGGATGTGCAACAATCTCAAGTGCAGGGCGTTTGCAGTGAGGAAGAATGCGAACAGCGAATCGAATGTACTACCGAGGGACAAGAAAATGAGACACGTGCATGTTTATCTAAATGTGTGTTTTGTGGAAAGACGTTTACTTTCGGCGACGATCCAAAACTTTTGGAATGTTTACATGCAGCATGCTCGACATGTGTCAACAGTAAATTTAGTGATCACAATACATCGGTCGACGTGGATGTTTTGTGTAAGATTATCTTAAATATATATGTATATTTATGTAATATTATGAATTTTTAACGATACAAATGTAAGATTCTTAGTTTGGTTTAATGTCAACGAAATTTGACATTAAATCTGCATTAAAGAGAGAGAAGGTACTACTATTCTTCGTGTTTATTAGATTAAATTTCGGTACTAAATACATGATTCGATAAATTGATACAATTGTGAGCTTTATTTACGTGTAGTTCTAATGCTTTTCGTTTGTTACAATTCTCACTTTAATTCCAACATTACAATATTATTTTATTATAATATAATATTGTAATTAAAATAATAAAACGTGAGGAAGGTGTAATTTATAAATTAAATATTTATTATGTATTATATCTACTCTAAGAATAATATAAATAATATATATATTCTTGCAGTGGAAAGCAATGTTATTGCGTGTCAAATTTGTAACGTCACTACACAAGTGGAAAACTTAATCGAAAATCGATTTCTGTCAAAGTTTATAGAGGAAGAGAATAGTCCAGTTACCGATGACGAATCTAAAGAAACAGAGGAAGAGAAGAAGTGTACCAGTTGTCACGATAATGCTACCGCTACAAGTTGGTGCGTGGAATGCGAGGAATTCATTTGTCAGAACTGTGTTATGGTAACGGAGAAACCATATTGTAATGCTTAATTAAGATATATTTATTTAAAAAAGAAATATTAATTATCTTGAGTTTATATTTTTCCAGGCACATCAAAGGTTAAAAATAACAAAAGATCACACGATAAAACCAAAGGATGAAGTTGCCAATGATAGGGATAATGTTCAAAAGAGCAACAAAAAAATACCTGGCTATTTATTTTGTACGATACATTCACATGAACAGTTATCTTTATTTTGTCAAACATGTGATAAACTTACTTGTAGGGATTGTCAACTAAGTGAACATAGAGATCATAAGTACAAATTTATTCATGAAATTGCTGCAGAGACACGTGCATCTGTATCAACTTTACTCAAAGAAGTGAGGTGATTGGCCCCCTTTTTTCCCTAGAACATTGTTTCATTTATAATTCACTTTGCTACAATATCAACAATCAATTTGTCTCCAAATTTGTATGTTAATTGTGCCTAAATTATACACGTTTTCAGTTACAAACGAGTTTTACTAAAAAGTGCAATGAAAGTTATAGAAGATAGGCAGGTTCTTATTTTAGAAAAGAAGAAGAACTTAGTACAGGACATAACACAGATGGTGGTGCAGTAAGTCATTCTGAACTTTTTATTTCACGCGTTGTGTGCCAGTTGTGAGTACGAAATTTGGTACAAGCAGCACTCAATGTGTTAAGGATTAAGGAGAATACAATTGATCAATACATTATGTATTCTATACACAGGTTAACAAATGCAATTAACACACGAGGAAAGCAATTAATTATGCGTCTAACCGAAGTGTGCGATCAAAAGCAGAACACGCTGAATGAAAAAAAGGTCGCTTTAGATCAATTGTCAAAACTCACTGATCATTGCATCCAATTTGTAACTCATGCTTTAAAAAAGGGATCAGATATGGAATTACTTTACAGTAAAAAGTATACATTTCAAGTGCCATACTGTAAATTGTTACAAAGACGAACGTTAGAAACATTTCATAATTTCATTGCAGGTCTGTTACCAGTCATTTACAAAGAATAAAAAGTAGACGAGCAGACATTCCAAATCCTGAAATACCAGTGAGAATACACTTATCTTTGGAAAAAGTACCAGACTTGATAAAAGGTTAAATTAAATAGTAATAGGTGCTTAATCATATACAAATATAGGTAGTTTGTAGAACTGCTCTAAACTAAATTTATCTCACAATTTTTAATTGTAGCAACTTAACAAATATTTCGTTTGTGCTAAATTAAACATACCCTCTTTGTTTTATTTTAGTGGTTTCATCGATCGGTGCAATAGTAGTGGATGGCAGAGTATATCCTTCTGTATCACCATTGGCTGGAATAAGTGCATCATCTATGTCATACAATGACCCACAAACAGATCAAAACCAAAAAGTCAATCCGTCAAATACGCATATGGATAATTCTATCACACCTGCACAATTGCCTTCAGCAGCACAGCAATCGAACAATTTGCAACAGAATTCTTATCAACAAGTGCCTCTTCATGTAGCATCTCAGCAGCAGCAGCAGCAACAGCAGCAACAACAACAACAACAACAACAGCAACCACAACAGCAACAAGTGCAATCGCAAAATTATATGCAAAACTATGTTATGACCAATATGCCACCCCGGTCATCGCCGCAAGGACATCAGCCACGTGTACAATACGCAGTCAGTTACAATAACAGACTGCAACAACCTATAATGATGCAACAACGTCCTTTGGGTAGTTGTCATCAACAAGTAACATCGTCCACGCATCCTCATCAACAAGTTCACATAGATCAACTTGGACAGAACACAAGTTTACGTGGTCTTCTTGCACATAATCCACCTCCATTCCGACCATCCACAAATCACGTATCATATCGGTTACCACCATATAGATATCCTTCAAATAATTCGCAAAGACCAGTACCACCATATCAACCATCCAATGCATCCATGGTACCTCCTATAAGACTTCAACAATGTAACCCGGCATCTCCGTCTGCACAACACATGAACTATACAATGCAACAACCAGCAGCGGCCCGTTGGCATATACCGCAGAATTCTTGTCTTCCTTTTTATACTCCCCGTCAACAAACAACAGCACCTTCTATACCAATTCCTACTAATGATACTTACAAAATAACATTGAAAAATCAACCATCCAATATAAATCAAAAATATAGCACGCAAACTGGTAACGCTTCTGATAATCCGCCTGCATCGCAAAATTCAGTGTCCGTTGGCCACACAGTCAGTTCATCGGTACCTAAAACACCGAGCCCTGTGCCACCTGGAAAATCCGACGAAACAGAGAAAAGTTTAGATAAATTTTGTCAAAAATCTTTAAACGATTTAATGCTTACCATCGCAAAATTGGATAGCAACGGAATTGTCGTAATACCAGAAGCTCAGCGAAATCAGTTAGATTCTGCCCAAGTAGATAGCTCAACTGATGAAGGAATGAATCCAATGACTGAAAATTCATCAGGTATTTTAATACATTGAATCATATTTAGTAGTAAGTGTTATAATACATTCTAATTAGAGAGTATATACTACATACGTAAAATTGATCTGTAAATTAATATTTGGAATATTCTATGTGTCCATTAAGATACTTCAAAAAATCCTGCAGTATCCATGGCAAAAGATGATCCCAATGAGGATTGGTGTGCAGTGTGCATGGATGGAGGTGATGCAGTACTATGTTGTGATAAATGTCCAAAAGTCTTCCACTTGTACTGTCATATCCCCAGTTTAAAATCTTTTCCTGAGTATGTATAAGAGTAGTACAATAGTTCAGTAGAAGTTAAACCTCGTTTGTATTAGGCAACTTTTGATCGAACGACCGAGTCGATCAACCAGAAGTAGTCAATCCGTTTATTTTCGATTGAACGACCTGATGATTTCAACAAAAATTGTCTAATAAAAACGCGGCTTCATTGTTTTCTTACTAATATTAAACAATTTTCTACATCAGTGAAAGTGAAACTTGGCAGTGTATGTTATGCACGAATGTATTAGATTGCTCAGACGATTCACCAGGTGAGAAACGACTAAACACAATAAGCGCAAAAGAATTGCGTATTGCACAAAGAATTGTGTTGGAACTTTATTGTCAATATGAGCAAAGTTTACCGTTTCGTGAAGTTGTGTCCAGTGAGGTAAATTTCTTAATTAAATATTTATGTACGTAAGTAATTTTAGGGACCTAAAATTGTTATCTTGTTTATTCTTGACAGATAGTCGACTATCACCGTATTATAAAGAAACCAATTGCTCTAGATGTAATTAGAGATAAGTTAAAACCGGAACATCCGAATCACTACACAGATTTAAGACAAGTAATGGCAGACATCAGATTAATGTTCAAAAATGCTTTCACATACAATCCTGTAAGTTAGTCCGAAAATTCATAACACGTGTAAACCGCGTGATAAGTTTTATTGGAATAAGAATATACATACTTATGTACTTATAATTATTGTTTCATTTAGGTCGAATCGCAAGTATATCAGGAAGCACGAAATTTAGAAGAATTTTTCGAAAAATTGTTATTAAAATGGGCACCAAACTATGCATATGATGACCCGTTCCTTTCAGCCGACAAAGATGAGGACGAAGAAGTGTTTCCACCAAATAGAAAATATCGGCGTATAGTTACTGACTAATAATTCTCACATTTCATAATTAAGCATTCACACGAGCATGTTATTTTTTAAAAACGTAGCAAAATTATATTTCTAGATAATAGACAATTCTTAATTATATTTAATATTGTCTTTCCTGTTTAATTCATTGAAGAAGCACATTATAAATGTGTATAGATATTAACAAAATAATTGAGCAAACATTTACAATTGTAGAATAGATTTCACCGGTCTTTTTGTTTAATGAGACAAATTTTATATCGTGCTAATTAATTCGAATTTATTGCATAAAATTGTACATTAAATGAATGAATGTGTTTTACTCAGAAGTTCTGTTTATGGAATCATTCGGATGCTTGATACCTCTTATAAATTCATCGTAAAATAAATGAATCATATGTTTATTATTCAATTAAATTATTAGTGAGTTATTCAAGCATAATTACATTAATTTTACAATGAAGTATATCAGTAAATATGCGAGTATATTTTTTATAAAGTGCTACGACTTTATATATACATCCATACATTATAATTCTAATAAAACTCTATGGTAAAATTGTTACATTACTTGTTGAGAAAAACTTACAGTTGACTGTGCTTCAATAAACATACTGATTGTGAATTTTGTACATGGATACAATTTACGATGCATCATTTTTAGAGAAAGTCAACCAATTTTTTTGACAGCATGTCGAAATTTGAACTTATTAATAGCCAAATATTAATTACACTTATATTCGTTGGATTGTAATAAGTATTGCGATATTTAAATGTTTTCGCATTACTGTTGTGGTTTTCGCATTTACTTGTTATTCAACTAAGGTAGACAATTTTACATTTCAATTTGAAAATAAGGAAAAATGACAGGATGATAGAGTGTATGAAACTTTTATATAAAAATACCAAGTGGAAGTTTTAGAAACTGTTTGTTTCTTTAAAAATTGTAATTTGTAATAAAAATTGTACAATTTGTACATCAAATTAAATGCGCTACTATAATATATATTTATCTATACTTAAGAAATATGTATCATAAGAAAATGCTACATATCAGAAAGTAATCTTGTATTAAAATGAAACTGATTTGTAAGAGTTTTATAAATATAATAAATGTATGTAATATTTGAAATTTGTTGAATTTTATCAATTTTAAAATGAATAAAAACGGCATGTTTGGAGCTATTTTTACAAGGTTTTCCTTTCAGAGCCATACATTTAAAATTCTTGTCCTTATAATGTAGTGATGGAGAAATATCGATAGTCACCACTAGCAATAGTTTCCGATACTTGGACCTTCAGCAATCGATAGTTATCGATAGTGATGGAATAGATTAAGTTAAGTTATTTAAATTGCAGATTCTTTCGTACGCAAGATAACACAGAAAGCAAGTCTTTAATGGTAAAATACTATCACTATCGTCAGATATTGAACAAATGCCTATCATCAAATTATAGCTACCAACATTTTTAAATACGCGGCATCACTAATTGAACCCACGTTTCCGATAACTATTGAGAGTAAAAATGTACTTTCGATAGTTTTCGATAGTAGGAAGCATCGATATTTCTCCACCACAATGCATACGTGCAGAGCAAACAAAAATATCACAAATTATTTTGAGTACTCTTACAAAATAAACGTAAATTAATTATAATATCTGATTTTTATTAACACTTTATTTCTCTCCTGTACATAGTAAATTAAAAATGATGTAATAAAACTCACAAAATACAATTAAGAATTATTTTTCTAAACAACAATATAAACAAACAAATAATGTAATTATATTCTTTTAATTCTTGCCAAGAATAAAGCAGGGCGGAAATTTCCTCTCTGCATAAAAAGATTGGAATGGCCAAGGTTATGTTAACTGCAAACGTCCGAACATTTAGCAAATTACTAAAAGTATATAATACAAATCCAAAATTGACAATTAATTGTCTTTATACACGTGAGTATTTCAGTAGCCAAATACAGTATTATTTAAACTATGTATTATTATAGAGATATGTAATTATTTCCTCAGGATTTCAAATACTTTATTCAAAGAAAGATGAAGCAAACGAAAGTCCAAGAATGCGCGAATTTAAAAAGAAGTTGAGAGAACGTACACCAATAGGTAGTTCATCGAATTTTAATGAATTTCTGACAAAGATATAAAGATATTGTAATTAAAATTACTTAACACATAACAGAAAAGTTAGAAGAACTAGAAGAAGGAAAACATCCTTATCAAGAAAAGGAACCATTGAAACCATTTCCAAATGATACTAATCCAGAAACAGGCGAAATAGGGGGTCCGCGAGGACCAGAACCTACTCGATACGGAGATTGGGAAAGAAAGGGCAGAGTAACAGATTTCTAGATACCGTAATACAAGATGTGTATATAGTAGTGTATTTTGCAAAATGTATTTAAATAAACTAATTTAGATTATTAATTTAATACAAAAGCTTTGTCTGGTAATACCATATAAGATAAATGAAACATAATAAATAATACATCTAAGTAAAAAAAACAATGTTCTTAACATTTGGAAATGTCTTACTTATAATTAGAATAATGCCATTATTGCCTATGTTTTCATGTTCTACTTTTTTAAACATTTATAAATAGATATTGAGTAAAGAAAAGAGAAACAATAAATCATTGGAAGTGTTTTGTTAAACATATAACAAAAGAATTCTCCATAGTATCGGTGTACATTTTTGAATGGTTTCAACAGAATACATAAATATGAATCTTTTGAAATTATATCCACCTTTAAATCGTGTCAGCATCAAAATCATCAATTATACGCAGGAAATTTCTATAAAATCATTCATATATCAATCTACAAAGTTTTCAACAGGTACATGTAAACACTAATCAGTCCAATAACAGTTTTCATATTTTATTACTGGAGATATTTTTCCTTTATTCGTAGGTACATTAACACAAAAGGAATCCAGCTCGCAAGACAAAAAAGAAGAATCTGTAAGAATGAAACAATTTCATACAAAGTTAAAGTTGCAACCCATACCCCGTAAGTATATTATTTCTATAAGCATAAAGTAATAATTGCAAAATTAATCAAAGCCGGGATTACCTTGATTTATAAAGAGGATCATTATCAAAAATGCAATTAATAGGGGTACCTCCAAAAGAACGTTTTGTGGATTTAGTGTTAGTGGAGGTTGATCCATCAAGTGGAGAGCTAATAGCAAATAGCGAGAAGGATCCAACAAAGTGGGGTGACTGGCAGAACGGTGGACGAGTGACTGACTTCTAATTTAAAATTTGCACATTGAACGTCACTTATAGATGAATGTACTAGCATATGTTAGAGTACTAATCTATAAAAACCTACAACAATGCATTGAACAGTTAATGATAGGTGTAGTAATTTTGAATTCGTCGTATTTGAAAATCACAATTGTAGAACTTGTTAATGCATAAAATGATTGAAAATAAATTGTCATATACATTACATTACATTAGAATAACATAAAATATAACTGCTTATATATTTTCATTTGATAAATGTACATTTAATGAAGGTGAACTAGTAACAACTTATACAGTGAGTTCTCCCCGCATTTTGATTTCTTTTATAAGAAAATCTTTTTTATTCATAAATGATACAGTAACAAAGATTAGACAAATACCACGTAATATTGCTCAATTTCAAAGAATTCAAGAAATGTAACTGCAACACTTTTTCACGCAAATTATGAATTAAATGCAGCTATTAATCGTAGTATACACGGTTACTTCGGAAACGATCAACCTCAACTCATATAAATCATGTTTCCCTTATTCGCATAGCAACTCTTATTCCTTCACGAGAAAGATGGTGTGAATTTTAAAAGTATAACAAATTACTCCCATATTTAATTATGTACACTTTAGTAATCCTATTCTGAAACTATCGAAATACTATAAAAAGAATCCACAAGTAATGATTTCTTGTAAATTTCTTCTAAAAAGAACTAAATGAAAATTACACTAACAATGTATGATTGTATGACATGAAATTAATATCCATAGATACAATGAGAGTGTTATCAGATTATTTTCTAAAGTGCATTATTTTATATTTACAGTACATTTTCATTTTACAGTATGAATACAGGAATTCTCAAGTCACACTTTCATGATGCGCAATACACAAAATACAAAATTCTTTTATTAAAAGTTAAAATTAAAAATAGCGAGGTATTTACAAAGTGACAATTCTTACAGCGTAATATTTTAGTTCTACTCCTAACAGATCCATAGACGATGTGTCGAAAATAATGCTAGCAGCATTTTTTTTCTTGGTAAAGGAATTAAGATTAATTTTTCGCTTAGTTGAATTATTCGCGATGAATATGTTACAGATCTGAAAATCTTGTAATGAAAAAATAAATTTATTTAGATTAACTTTAATTACGCGAGTTGGAAAATACTAAAAAGTTTAGTATAACTAAGTTAAATTTTCGGTACTAATTAGAGTTGTAAAATGAAAGAGAAAATAAAAGTAGACACGATCTAAAAGTATAAATACATTCATTCGAAATGAGTTTTTCAGTCTTTCATCTAGCATCGACGGACCTGAAAATTGTAGTTTTAAGGTAGCATCGAATATTAAAGATTATAGATCTTAACGGGTTATAAACTATAAAGTTTTATTGATGGCTAACACATCTCGCATCATCATGTTCCTGAGCGTCCATAAGGCGTTCACTACATTACCATGGTTGCCTACGCCATTGCCTAACCATTCCGCAGGTAATTTCGTTACATCCGGAATTTGGGTGTTATCAGGATTAGCATTCATTTGTTTATCCCAATTTGATATGTACCGATTTTCCACATTCAACGCTTCTATATACCTATAAATCAAACGAATACATTGTATCTTTATGAATGCAAGAAACTAAACCATAACAATAAAATTCAAACAAGTTACCGTAAGTAAGCATCTGAATGTAATACGCGACTTGGTCTCGGAGGAACAGCAATAAACATAGGTTCTGGTTGTTTAGCGACAGGTATGTTACTTGTTTGTGTTGCAGCTGCTGATGTTTCTAGAATGAAAATATTAGCTTGCATTAAAATATAACAAATATTTATAATTAATGTTCTCTTGGACTTGGTAAAATTTAAATACCTGCTTCCATAGGTGGTAATACCGTCGGACCTTTCGATGCCATATAATTTCTGTAATTCAAAATGTAAAAGAAAGTAAGATATACATTCGATTGTGAATGTATATATTAATTAGAGATATAACATTTTAACAATCGTACTTGCTCCTTTCCGAAGGGGGTATTATACGTCCGTTTGACTTAAGTATATGTACTTCCTTAACGTGCCTCGCAAGTCTTTGTACACTTGGAAATGGAGGTACAGATTTTTTCGTACGGCCACAGCCGCGCCATTGACATTGAAATTCTACGTCTGTTAAAATATACGTTTCAAAGATTCAAATACATCTTTTACATCTGATGATGTGTAACTTGAAGATAACTACCACATACCAGTTGCTGCATTAACAAAAGATGATTGGACATGTCCATTTTGTTCCGCAATACAATGATCAATGCAATCTGTCATATCTTCGAATTGCCAGTCACAATTATCCCAACAACATTCGTAAACTACATCTTGTAAAGCGTTCGTGCTTACAGAAACATTATTCCCCTTAAGCTGCCCGCCATCCTCGTTCATTTTAATTGCTCTTTCTTCCCAAGCTTGTTTTTCTCCAGCTGGTAATTTCCTCCACTGAAATATTAAAAAGCTTTATTCGTTACAGTAGCTCTTCCTATAATATTTCAATATCTTTAAAAATCAAGTTCTCAAACCTTTTCTCGTGATCCATTATAACTAGTCAAATAAACCAATTTCAATTGTATGGCTACTTTCCAAATGCACAAATAATTTACAATACATATTGGTATAATACTTTGCACAATACGTAACATACACATGAAATACGCGTTTTAATATTCACATTAATTTATAGATGGCATGTAACGTGTCGTGTTTTAATACTAACAGTTTTTAAAAGAAAAATGTGGATAGTAGTCACAAAAAGGATGTATGTATCTCGCTTGAAAGAAAGATGAAGCATGCAGAGTGAGGTAATCCTTTAACGAATATTTCACGAAGAGGAATTTTACTCGACAGAAGTTCTTATCACGATAGTGTAATCGAAAAAATTGAATCTGCATACCTTCCTCCTTCAATAATATTCTTATAATAAATTAAAAATGAACAGTAAAAAATAAATAAATACCTCGTTGCCAACAATTCTGCTAATCTCCCCAAAGGATGATTCAGGATTGTTTTGTGTAATCTGCGTTCGCATTTTACTCGAATATAAAATATAGCCCGTAACTAATTTCTTACCCGCCGTTTTCTAAACAGAAGAAAACACAAATTATAATGTCACCGTCTTATGAAAACGAATATTGATATTATACCTTTAGAGGTAGAACATCTAAATTGTCGTTCTAATGTTAAGTAACAGAGATTAAACGGTGCAGAAACAACAACAAAAAATATATATAATATGCTGGCATATTTTTTGTAAACAAAAATAAAATGAAATAAACAAAATGCGATGTATGATTAAGATAGAAGCAAATAATGTCACGATAAGGCCTACCTTCTTAGTCGACACAGGTGTTTGAGTATTGGAGAGCACCGGTTGAGCTTCTGCAGATCCAACGGATGGTGGACCACCAGCGTCCATGCTGTCCTCCCCAACTCCTACTCCTACTCCCACTCCTAATCCTACTCCCATGCCTAGTACATCAGGTTCCAGCTTCGGTAACAATGGTGATGCTTCCTATACCATTTATGTTATGTTACGTTCATTATCTGTTACCGAATGTAATACAATGAATATTCTTTTGAACACTTGGTGTAACAGTTTTAAGTAAAGCTATTTTCGAAACAAACTTTCCCTGATTATAAGTACTGAAAAATGTATACAAATTCTGTCAACCATTGATTAGCAATTGATTGAATTTTTAATATAAGACATTTAGTACAAGGTGCGCTATAACAGTGACACTTCCATCGTTCAATATTTTGAATTGAATTTCTCCATCTACATCGAAAGTTTATAGCTATTCAGATGTTAGTATCGTACGCATTCCACTTAAAGAAAGATATTTGATTTCTATATTATTTGGGTTAGAGTGACATGGAAGCGAGACTTTATGGTGGTATTTATACATATTATATGTGTATAAACATACATGTTATGTATTACACATAAACCCAACAGGTGCTCTGAATTTAAATCGATGAAAAATTATTTCTAGTCCTTCTTAAGTAAAAGAATACAAGCTTGAAAATACATATACAGTATATATAATTAAAAGAAAACAAATAAGAAAAAGAGAAGAAAAAAAATATGAATATGCCGGCACAAAATGAGAAACATGCTTAGATACAAGTTGGTAGAAAATCTTCGTCATCACGTGTAAGTCATATTTGAGTATATGTAGAACAAACTGTGTGTATATAGCACAATTGTGTTCAGGTTTTTATAGTAAATATCTTAAATATGAACTTGCGTGTGATTCTAAGAAAGCATGCATGCTCGTATGTAATGCAAACAGCACTTTATAAGTTTATAAGTATCAATTACCATTTCAAATTGCGTTGAACTTGGAGTAATAGATTTAACTTGATTTTGCGCCTGAGCCACATCGCCTGGGACCTATAACGCACATATCACATGCAAAGCATTAGTTGCATATTAAACAATAGGCATCACGAGAAACATATTGTTGACAAATTTTTGTTGTAAAGTGATATTTAATTGTATATGCATTTCATATATACCTTAGCAGGAATAATAGGTCTTCGGAAGAAGTAAATTTCATCTTTTGTTACCGTCGAACTGTGATTGAAACTTTTTAAACCTTCTTCTCCGAGTTTTTTTAGGAGGTTTTTACTTTCATCGTATAACGATTCACAAATATACACATCATCCTCTGGAATTTCAGTCGGCCGACCTAATGAAAATGTGAACAGTTTTTATACAAATACATTTGTATGCCCTTTTTAACATATTTTTATCAGCTTTTAATTAATTTGTGTTATTTATAAATATTATGTTCTTATATACTCACTACAAATGTATTCCCCATAGTCTAGGACGGTACATTTTCCAACAATAGCTACAATAGGATGAGTACCGTCAACTGTAGACAAGAATAATTCTTGTTTGTAAAACAGCTTAGTAGGAGCATGTGGAACCTCTGTAGGCATTAATAACCATGGACCTTTAAAGTAACACTTTCCACTAAAAATAAAAATGATTTAAAGTAAAGTATGATTTATAAATAATACGTAATAATAAAGTATCGCTTACTCCTTTGTTGACCATATAGCATCAATTTGTGCAATTTGTTGTCTACCACCATCTGTTGCTACATAGACAAAGTCACCAATTTTTACCGATCCTGCGCATGTGTTATACTGTTCGTAATATGTATTTTCTGTATCGTCTGGATTATACAATATCACATTCTGTGAAAAAGAGAATGTAGAAGTTGAAACTTCTTTTAATAAAGAAGAAAATTGTGTTTATATGTAGTGGTGCAGTTTGTAATTATTACTTTATTAATTATTCGTAATAATATTACTTACTGGTCTTTCCTTTTCTGTCAATTTTTCTCCTTCCTCTAATTCAGCGATTTCTTCTTTGTGCTTTTCTAGCCTTTCTTTATACACTGATATTACACGCTTTGGTTCTAATGGTTTCTCTCTTGAAATTAATTTTAAATGATCTGGATCAAAGTTCCAAACTTTAATTTTTTTAAAAGCTCTCGCTTTAGTTGAATATCGCGATTCGCACACATAAACATCTTTCTCTAAGAAACCTTCAGGCTGCATTCTAAAATAATCCTTAACGCTTAATACACAACACCTTCCAGCGACTTTGGCCAAGGGAACAGCTACGTGAGCATCACTTTTAAATAATTCCTTATCCAGGAATTTTCTAGATGCAACATGATAAGTTTCACTTGGTCTATAAAATAAATTGCCATATAACATTTGCTGGCCTTCTGCATTCGTCCATAAACGTTCTATAAGCACCACGCTATATTCCATTCCTCGTTCTGAAGGTTCTATATATGCAAAATCTCCAGCTCTATATACTTCTTGATTAAAACTCATTGCCCCACCATTATCATTATTGCTTCCTTCCGCATTAGTATTTGTTTCCGAATCCTAAACAATAAAGAAAATAAATATACCTGCACTCTTTCTTTTTTATGTAAGTTCTACATATGTTCTTTCTTATAAAAGCAATTTTTAATAACTGTAAAATGTTTACGTACTTTCGTCTCGTTCCCATCGCAACTTTCATCTTCATTGGGTAATGACAATTCTTGTTGCTGTTTGACAAGTTTTAATTCTCCAACTTGAGCAGCAAGATCAAGAAGTGTATAGTTAAGCGCTAATGAATGTAATAAAGCACCACTACGAGTTACTCTATCACGGGTACGTAAAAAAAAGGCTTGTAGTTCTAAGCTATCTTCGAAAGGTTGCGAATCTGTACGTGACAGTCTTCTAGCTCTTTCTAGACATGTAAATACATCTTCTTGGAACCTATCTAATCTCTTATATACTCCTCGATCCAATCTTCTTTTAATTAAGTCTAAAGATAGTCCTCGTATCCTGAAATTAATAATATGATAACATAAAACTACTCTGCATAGCATTTGATTTAAATAATAGACAACATACTTCTTTCCGTCAACAATATCATGCTCTGGAAGCTCTGCCATGGAATCCGAATAACACCTTCCTTCTTCATCTTGATGATTATAAAGTGCAGTAAAGATTGTTGCCAATATTTCTTGAACCGCAGCTGATACATCTGGAACACTTTCCTCGTCTTCGCTTAATTGTAATTTTGTTTGTAGTACTAATCTTTGTAAAATTAATGCGTCCTAAAACATAATTTGTATAAGTTTTAAATTCACATATCCAAGATTTATTAACATTGTCAAACATTATTTTACACGTGTACGCTCTTACAAACAAGTACTTTAAAAACAAGATAATGAACAATATTCCGAAAAGAATGCTGATTACTTCTGCCTCGTTCTTCTTGCACTTTTTTGACAAACGCTGATCTACATCCTTGTCTCTCATTAAACGAATAAAGCAAGGTCGAACTTTTAATGCCCTTTCTGCAGCAACATTGTTGTCATCATTAATATTTCCTTGTTCAAACATTCTGAGTAACAATATATGCGCACATATACATATGCACATATAGATTTTTGGAAAAAAAAACTTGCAAACCAGTTGTAACTTCTATAAACCGTTACTAAACAACTTCCCATGTGTTTAATTTATGATTGTTATTTTTATAACTCTATATATTCAAATCACTTTTATTATTATATCTATCATAGATAAAAAAAACATTTATTATGCCGGAAAATCCTTATATGGAGCTGCATGAAATGACAAAGCTAACTACAGAAGCTAACTTCAGGTAACCTCAAAAAAACCCATAACCGTAAACAGTTCAGCTTTCCATGTTTTAGCGCGAAATTTCAATTGAACTTCTGGCTATCGTATTCTCATTTATACGCCCGTAATCACACATTTACAAAACCAGTTTAAATCAAACTAATCAAAAAAATACTGCTGAATATTACATTTTCTAACTCAAATTTTTGTTCTACACAAAAGGAGTAACCAGAAACTACTGTGAAACAACGAAAACTAATTACCCATTCAAACAATCCTTTTTACATATCGATCACTTTTAGTATACTAAATAAAAAGCCAATACAAACCTTGTATATTTGCGAATCCGGCTCGTTATACTTGCAAGCATTATCAAACATCAATATGAAATCAGATACCAGTTCATCCAAATTCTCATATCCATTATTTTTCAAAGCAGATGCAATTTTCTCCATATTCATTGGCTGTTTAATAACCTCGTAATAATCAGGATATTCATTTTTATTTGGCAATTTCATAAAAATTAAGGATAACTGTCTTCCTTTGGCATCATGATAATCTTTTATAGTGTCGTACATAGTTTTTAGCTTTTGTAAGTGTAATGGCACAACTTTTTTAGGCCTCCTATGTATTGTAAAAATATGTATTATGATGTTTAAGCGAATTAAATCGAATTCGATATTTCAGTAATTACATTCATATAAAACATTACATACCCAACGTTTCGGGTAGGAGTAGATGCACTGGATTTCGTAGGCTTAGGTGTATCAGGCAAAGGACCCAATTCTTTTACTTTGTCCATTAAAACTCTCTCTAACGTATTTGCATCCTCGTATATTAATGAACCTTCTTCGTTGTATTGACGGCAATTATTAAACATTAACTAAAACAAGGGGGTAGGACAGATCGATAAAATATACTATACTTTACGAAGGCTGAGATGATTATGGAAAGTACCTTAAAATCTTGTATTAACTCATTTTCACTCTGATATTTTTCTGCTTTAATGTTAGCTTCAATGGCTAACATGTCAATTGGTTCTGCTATTACCTGATAATAATCAGGGTATAATTTTTTAGAAGGCTTTTCCATGAACATTAACATCGGTTGCCGACCATCTTCACACTGTAATATTATAAGCTCTGTATTGATAAGCTTCAGTATTAACATTTGAAATTGGAATTACTTACAACGTATTCTATTACACATTTAACTAGTGTGTACAATCTCTTTTTCAATGGTATATTGTCTTTATATTTTCCCCGTGTTAATAGATTTGATGCACGCTTGATAAGTTTTGGTTGGTGGGAACTATTTTCAAATTCACTATCCGAATCTGAATCCTAAAAATATAGTAACATGCAAAATGAAAATTCACATTAAAAATTTGCATTGACAATTCGTGTTTTGCAGATGCCGACGAACGATTGTTCGTTCGTATTGTTAATATGTTAGTACATTAAATTATACAATAAACCACAAAATTCTTTGCAATGAAAATGCTCGCAACATGAAATATAAAGAATATACTCGTCACCCCCAAATGCAGTCTTATTTACCTGATCAAATTCCAGCAATTCTTGTACTTTTTCTTGCATGATCTTTTGCAGTTTCACGGCGCACTATAAAAACATATTATCATAAATTAATATATTAAATTCACACATGTGCAATTTTTAATCAATACATCTTACCTTATATAATCTAGATGTATGAATATTATATTTTTTTGCATTTTCAAACATAATATTCATATCACCAGCCACTTCGCTGACGGTACCATATTCCCCTTTCTGTAAAAGTTAGATATTAGGTACAAATAATCTTCCAAACTATAAAGCAATTGATATTTTTATTTATTACCTTTATCTTAGTACGAATTTGTAACAAAGATATGGGGTTTTTAATCATTTTATAGTAATCAGGATATAATCTTTTTGATGGCAGTTTCCAAAAATATTCACTCATCCGAACTCCTATAGGAATGAAAAAAGATTAGATTAATGTTATCATCAATAGAAAATGCAGTTAGTTGTGGATGTTGTTATTTCAAAAAGATCGTAACATACCTTGATTATTAGGCGCTGTTCTGATAGTTTGAAATAACTGCCACTGTGGATTGTCAGCTTCTTCAGTTTCTGCTGGTTCTTCTTCTTCGTCGTCGCTTTCTTCATCTTCATCTGGTAATGTTGCAGTTTGGGCAATTAAAGATTGCGCCATTGTACGACTTCCCCTCTTACTTCGTGTTGATGGTGCAGTTGTTGCAATTTTCGGCACAGCATTCGTCAATCCCATATCCTGTTTTCTTGCTGCTGCAGTAATAATCTTTTTTAAAAGTTTAGCGTCCTTGTAAATTTGTGAACCAGGCTCATTAAACTGACAAGCATTGCGACACATGAGCATTAAATCTTTTTCCATATCGGCAATACTGCTATAGGCGCCTTCCTGAATTTTTCTCGCGACTGTTTTCAAGTCTACTGGAGTCTCTATCACATCATAATACTCCGGATATAACTGAAAATACAATATTTCCATATAATATATTTGTTTGACTCAGTGACTTTTTAATATTTCATTCGGTAAATATCTATCGAACTTTTTTAGATGGTTTAAGTTGAAACATTGTATGAAGTGGTCTATTATTATCAGCTGGATCTGTTGCAGTCATAACTGCTGCAAACAAATCTTCAAATTGTTGCATTGTCTCTTCGTCAGGATTTGTAGAACTTTCGGATGTGTCCTCAGCATCTTCTTGCTTCGTCGTAACTTTCCGAGCCTATAGTATTAAATATCTTTCTGTATATTTGTAGTAGTGTAGAATGTTTCAGCTCAACGAGTTCTATTATGCATAAAATATTTGCTCACCAAACGTCCAACTTTTAAAATAAGCTTCCCTTTAGGCTCTGGGTCTTCATATTCTTCCATAATACGATTTTTTGTATTTATACATAATTCCCATAGTTCAGTGGCATCTTTATACTCTGGCGATGTGCGCTGTTTCAATAAAGAAATGTTAAGTTAAAATGTGTTAATGCATACATATTTCTTAGAAATATATTTTTAACAATGTACATTTATTTAAGGAAATGATATTACCATATAAAAAGCTTTTGCATTGTTAACCATTAGTTGAATATCAGCTGCTAAATCATCCATGTCCCTATATTCATCCGTTTTTAGTTTCTGTTGAACCTTTAATAGGTCTATTGGATTTGTTACAACTTCATAATAACCTGGTTCTTGTCTACGTTTAGGCACGCGTATAAATGCATCACATAATAATGTTCCATCTTCTTTCTTTTGATTACGCAGTACGTCGTATAATTGTTGGCACAGGTCGCTCTAAATATTTAATAATTATTAATTTTTAAACAATCCCAGCAATTCGTATACATTACAAATTCCAATAATGTAAAGCTGCTCACAGGATCTAATTTTTTCCTTCTCTTTGTTGGTTCAGGCGGTATATCATCACCGTCATCTTCTGTGCCTCGACTCGCGACTGAAGATGTTCTACGGCGCTTGTTCATCTTGAACAATCTTTAAAAAACAGGTAAGATTAACATGTGCGCAAACCACAATGTATTAATATTTTGTATTAATATAGGGTTGGTGTATCACAATTCCACATCTAAGTCATAATGTCACTGTAAAAAGTTGTTTCACTGGAAAAATTGAGTGCATGTTATGACTGACCAAAAAGCAGTGTAATTACGTCACTTGAGTGTACAAGGCCAGGACATACATGAAAACATCACGAAAAGAATTAACGTACTAAATACTTGACTAAATCTGTTAGTCTGCAAAGAAATTTCTTGGCGTATGTATAAGGTATGAAAATAATCGAGATACACAACTGCAGCTACAAAATTTTCGCCGCCATGATATGTCGCCACTGTGCTTCAAAATGCAGAAATCGACAGAAATGTAATATCTCAACTTATTTGCTGAAAATCAATCTATTACGATTGGAATTCAGTACAACAATTGCAAAATATTCGCTCCTAAATAACACGATAAAGACAACGAAAAAAACTATACTATTACAGCCAATAATAAATTTCTCTATTAAGTAAAGTTTGCCGCCATATCTAAACCTTACTGCATCTTTGAATATTGTTGGTCTATAATTATTGTCATTTAACTTTTTGGGACACTTTGTTATCATGTTGTGGTATCCTCACCTGTTGTTAAAATTTGTATAAAAAGTTTTTCATTAATATACAACATGTAAAATAAAAGAATCTGCAAATGTACTACACTTTTCATCTGCAACACACGATGACACACGACTTGGCTAACGCCATGCCGTAAGCAGTCGCGGGTTTATGATCACACGAACTGTACGATCCTATAGCCAGAAATAGAAACTACTTCATCTGTCCAAACAGAAATTGACTTTGCCGGTAAGACAGACGTATTTTAAACAAACGTATATCATATTTAAACAAAATTTAATATGAAAGCAGAAATAATTCATCAGTAAATGTAATGCTATATTTAATATTATTGGTAGAGTATCAATCGTTATGCACTTTTCAATGAAGATCGCTTTATACAGGAACACCATATCATTTTCATTTTGACAGTAGATAGAAATATGTACATATGTACTTACATGTATACAATATACATGCATATATGCATACTTTAAAATGTATTTACATTTACGAAGCGCGCGGACAACATTAATAAAAACACAAGATTTCATTTAATTGTAAAGAATGTTACAATTTGTTTAAGATCGAAAATTGTGTATTATGACTTTATGGCTTACCAAAAAACTCTTACGTAAAATTATATACATTAAAATCAATGGAAACTACTTTACATGTACTTTTAATATAATAACATCACTATTAAAAAAAACCGAGTGCCAAGTACCAATTGCATATCGATAGTTTAAATTGTTACACTGTGGTACGTTCAGTGCGCCCGCGCGTGTATGTATGGTCGGTGTGTACGTAATCTAGCGCTATCTAATGTGCAATTCTTGTATGTACATACATATACAGAAGTGTGACCTAACCCTGCTGGCAGCCATTTTGTCTCTTCTCGAACCCAGATCGGCGAAGGCAGTAAGTTTTTACACATGAAATATTATATTATTAATTTAATAGTACCATTGACAGTAATATAATATTAGCTGTACAACAAATTGCAAAGTACAATAAATCCAAATTTTTTCCTTTTGTCATTCAAATATTTTTTATCCGCATTTCAAAATTCGTATTCTGTTAGGTAACAATTGAATACGATAATCAATATGTGCCATTATCAAAAAATTGAGTACATTTATAAATTTGAGGAATATATATGAGAAGCTACGTAATATTATGTGACTTGTATATCTTTTACGCAGTTGTTTTGTAATTTCACGTGGCAGTAAAACTTATCTTAATATTTTTAATTCATTTTAATGTTTTGCAGATTTTTAAAATTTTTTTTGAGTATATACCAAAGCAATTTGGAATATTGTAACTTTTGTCATATTCTATTGATACTAACAAGTATTATATTCAGTTTATTAAATGATGTCCTTTGGACTATGTTCAAGTTTTTGTATTCTAAAAATGTCTAATTTTCTGTAAAGGATCGTAAATATGGGTATGATAATTCTGTAGAATAAAATGATTTGGAAATGTTCGGATTATATACATAGAAATCAATTTCATTATGTATAACTATGCAAACATCCCATATTGACTATATTTCAATAAAGTCATTATTTCATTATGTGCATTAATTGAAATTGTATTTGAATTTGTATATTTTGTTCAGTAAATTGCACTGTATTCATTTATCATGTTAAAAATATATATATAATTTTAGCCCAAAATGGCGAACAAAGTATTACTAGCTTGCTTAAGGCAAACTACCCCAATGTATGCACGTGGGTTAAATACAATGGCGGAAGTCCAAGAAAGAATTGGTAACAGAGATATAGTAGGTCATGGATACAATGGAGAAGCAACCTACTTAGATCGAACCGATTATCCATTGCCTGCGATTCGTTTCAAAGCAAACACTCCTGATGTTATGGTAATGTCACTAACAATTATTTTTTTGTGAAATGTGACTATTTTTAATATTCCATTGTAACATTGAATATATTAAACTTATTTATATTCTGTACTTTTTATATTGTACACTTTATTATTTTACAATCTTACATCAAGAATAAAATGTTGATGTACTTAAGTTAAACTTTTTTATAGGCATTACGAGAGAAAGAGAAAGGTGATTGGAAGAAATTATCAATTGAGGAAAAGAAAGCACTATATAGAGCAAGTTTTCGTCAAACATTCAGTGAATTCCAAGCACCATCAGGAGCATGGAAAGGATATGTGGGAGTAACTTTAATGGTTGTTTCATTCAGCATTTGGATACTTATGTTGCTGAAAATATATGGTATGTTCACTTAAAAATAATCAATATTTATTAAATAAATTATGCTGTAAAAATATTTGTTGTAGGCCGGATAAAAACATTAAATTAGATGTTAAGATACTAGTAATAATATTCTATATACAGTGGAAAGTTGGTTATTCGAGTCCCACTTAACTTAGTTTCAATGTTAATTTCATAGTTTAAATAATTTAAAGACATTGGAACATGTTTGACTAAAAGGCATGTGAAAATTGTAGATATATCGATTTTACTTAAAATTGAATTGTATGAAATCTTCCAGCGTTTCCACCATTGCCGCAATCATTCAGTGAAGAGAGCAGGCTTGCTCAATTAAAACGTATGAAGTTACTGCAAGTCAATCCCATTACTGGAATAAGTTCGAAACCATAAATGTACCTTACCTATGTCTAAAAGCATAGCAAAAAATACAGTTGGCTATACAGTAATGTTATTAAATAAAAAATGTTGTATAGAAGGTTAGTAGTAAACAATTTTAATAAATTAAATATTACTCTTAAACTAAGGAAACCTTACTTCGTAGTTTTACACCTGACCTATGTGTATTATAAATACATATTTCATGTCGCATAAATTTTACAATTTAACAATAACATTATTCTATGAAAGAAATTATTAATTTCAATTACATGTTAATTTTACTGAAATCTGTATACTTTTTTCTAACTTTAAATTTATATTTACATTTTTAGAGATTTACACATTTCTACATATGTATATGTGTATTAGATACTGGTATTACAAAAATTGTATTATTTTTCCAAGATAAATGGTGGAATGAAAAATACTTTTCTTTTGAATGTTGCAATGTTTATATTTCAATATAAGATTTTTTTAAGTGGAACATTTTTTACATTTATGTTTTTTAAATATGATATTTTTTTACATTTTTGTTTTTCCCCGTAGAAACGGAAGAAAATGATGAGAAGCAACTCCATTATACAATATGTTGCGGAATTAAAAAATAGAACAAGTTTAAAGTTAATTAATCTCTCTGTGTTTCAATGCTCAATTTTCCTTATTCTCCTATTTTAAGAACAGGAAGCAATATGATTTACAAGTATATTTTTTTACAATTTGAATTTTCAAATTCTCAAACACGATATTAAACATGTTTCAATCACTTCATAAGTAACTGTTTATTTCATAATATAAGCTTCAAATGTAAAGTGTATCTACATCATTTAATACTACAAAGATAATGATGACAATAACACAAAAACACCTGTTATCACTGTTTATTAAAGTCTCAGTGTTTATACATTTTTTTTTAAGTAATATTTTTAAGATAGCTGACCGTAAATCGCAAATCGTTACTAATGAAATTTTACGAAAATTTGATCCCCAATTAAAAAAGAAATTTCGTATCACTTCTTCCGACTAATTAGAAATAGTAGTAGTAATAACCATGTAAAATAGTGAATGGCATTCATTGCATAAAATTCACATTTTATACTGTTCACAATACATACATACGTCATATATGTATATATATAGATATAAATATACGTATATGCATGATGTGACAAGTAATTGACATTCTAAGATTGAATCACAGTTTATAATGTTATACCTGAACAATGTTTTGTTAAACAATATAGAAAATACTGCATGAAAGTTTGATAAAGCTTGAGGAAAAGTGAATACTATTGATTCTCTATGTCTGCATTCGAAATTAATTGAAGATACTGGTTGAAGTATATTACAACTCGTATGAATAAAGTGTACTATCCAAACAAAGTCGTGATCTCAATAAACGTTTGCTATCGCAAGTGACTTTCTTTCAATTCGAAAAATAAAGATTGCTATTCAGGAATGTAACTTCACAAAATAAATTATATACAAGATAATTTTACAAATACACTTGAAGTTCTCAATGATATAAAGGCCTTCTGCGTATTGTCACATACAAAACTTTTGAAATATTGCTCAGATTTTTAAAGAGTAACACAGAACATGTTTAAATGCAATGTCTGATTCGTGCATTAAACTTATCTAACATTCGACCATGACGTATATGTGCTTACTATTATTTTCATAATATAAAAATAATGTATATTATTGTTCAGGGGAAACTAAAAATTACAAACTAGTGTTACGAAATCAGCAATTATGTATAAAAAGTAAAGCATTATGCACAATTACGATTTTAAAGAACACAGTGTAAAAATCTAAAGTGTATTATTTTATCATCAATGAGTTAGTATTTTTAAAAATATTTTTTATTCGAAGTTTCTTGATCATCAGCACACGAACTTATAACTTTATTAAAACCGGAAAAATATACCTGAACATTTTCACAACAGTACTGGACTTACAATATTACAGAAAAAAATAGATCATTTTCACATAGACATGGACAGATCCATGATTTCAAGTGATAAAATTATTATAACAAACACTATTTTAGATACGTACAAAATAAAAAAATTTAGTAGGTAACTCTTAGACTTATTTTTCTATGTTCGATAATATATATATATTACAATATTTACAACAGGTAAGTCCCAATATCACCAACTTCTCTGTCATCTCTTTGTTATAAGAATATAGTTTCATATAGAAAACTAAGTCTTTATCATCATCGTTAGAGCTTGTCTCACAACTTCATGAAATTTTTTAAGAAAACTGCACTGTAAATAATCTTTGTATATATCGTTCGTGTTATATAAATGTATTACAATGAGTGTACCGTGATTATGAACACAATAGCTATTCAAAAGTTGCAATAAGCTTGTAATTTTTGTAAACAATACTTAATAAAATATTACACATTTTTTTAAATACTTTTTTTGTAATATGTGCAGTAATGCAAAAAAATAGGTAAAACTAAGCCAATCTATATTACAATTCTGTACGTCTTTGGTATGTAAATTCTCGTACAGAATACAAAATATTTCTGGTGTAATGAAGAACTTAATTACACTGGGGCTACATTGTTGTCCGTACAAAAAAGAAGAAACACAGAGTTTTGTCAACTCCACAATATTATAGACACTGAGCCCCTCTATACACTAAAGTGGAAAGGATAATTTAGTTGTGTGATGAAAGTTAATCAATGTCTTTTCACCACACCATTATGATATTGAGCTCTCTACTTAAGTGTGAAACAAAGTTCAACATTATTTTGCAGGTTTCATCACCGTACACAATCTCCAGTACCGCGCGGTGTTATGCACTGTTTTTTTCGTTTCACGGTTTGTGACCTCGAGCTCGGACTGTGACTATTATTGTTATTTCCATTACTGTGAAGAGAGTGTTTTGCTTTACTTTGCCCACTTATATTATTGTTTATTCCACGGTGATGATAATTTCCTCTGGAACTATGATGATGATTACCTGTGTCAAATATATATTTACTTTAAGTCGACATGTCAGTCCACACGGTATATTTAATAAAATAATATATATCACTTTATCAACTTAAATTTGAAATTTTGTTTAAATTGCAATATAATTTAATTATTTTATCCTATTTTAACCCTCACCATACCATGACTGGGTCCGTTCGGATCTTGTGCTGAAGACTCGACTTGAGTAATGACAACAAATATAGAACCACATATAACATATGTAAGAACTACGTATATGCAGAAAATAAAACTTTTCGTAGAAAACGCAAAGAGCGAAATAAATGTTTTTTTTTGTTTTTGAATTAATTAGTTATTCAATTAGCACAGTTTTCCTTTGAAGAAAAACGACGATAAAGTAATAGAATATCAGTTCCAAATGCTTGTGTAAGTAAGATCTAGTTACGCGTCCGAGTGGATCCAATCGTGGTTGCCGGAAGGTAGCCCGAACCGTCAGTACTGCGAGGATTAATTATTTAATATATTTCAACACATCTACTACTTATTATTATATTACATAAAATTCCTAGAAACTTGATATAATTGTACCATGTGCAGTTCCTTTAAATGGCTTTTTCCATTGTGAATGATGATGAATATGTTGATTATTATATACATGTCTTTCTCTATTCCTATCTTCCCCTTTACCACTAGTGTTAGGAGAATTTCCACGACTACATTCAGAGTCCTGATAATATTAAAATTATACGTTAAAAATCATTACTATTATTGTGTAGCAATTTTTCTTTTGCGCATAAATTAATTGTAATTCCGTACTGTATCACTAGCTGGAGCGGAAAGTGTTGATGCATCAGATCCAGTTGAACTTGACAATGAATCTACCTCGTTTAAAGATAGCGGGAATGTTTCTTTAATCCATTTACGGTATTCTATTACCTCATCTGTCACGCGTATTATTCTTCCTAATATACTATGTATACGATATATTTTTTGAGAATTGATAGTCAAAAAAGTATGGGCATAAAATTTGAACCATGTAGATAATCTTACCTTACTTTGTTTGCATCATTAACTAAAATATTTAAAGGACTAACTGCTTGCGAAAGAACATAATAAGCCCAATCAAATGCATCTTTTACATACAGAGCGCCATAACTACTACGGCCAATATCGTTTCCCGGCGTAAGTGGATCTTCTATGCATAATAACGAAGGTCGGTGACCATCTATCATATCCCTTTGAACCTAAATTGATTGCAAAGTATAAAAGTGAAATACATTTGAAGGATAATACATATTTCCTGCTTCTTATGTGTATAGTAAGATTGAATTAGATATTTGTAACATTTGATATAAATATATTTTACCTCTTCTTTCGATATGTAAGTACCACCATCTTTTACACGAATTCCTGTTTTGACATAATTAAATTTCCTACCATATAATTCCAAAAATTCTATTAATAGTACTGCAAGATTAGCATTAGCGCAATAAGCATTTTGCCTGGGATGTAACTGAAATAAAAAATCATAATCATTGAAATAAATAATCATTGGTAGAGATGCTCAATTGGGTAACACAATTTTCTTTTTATATACATGTATATATATAATTGCTATTTTTGCTTTCCAATTCCTTTTATAAGGAATTGGAACTTTAATTGAAAAATATTTTTAATTTTAGCATCATTGAAAAAAGAACACTAAATATTTTACCTGTAAAAAACTGATAGTCATAAGTATCAAACTGTACGAGGAGATTCCACCAGTAAACACTTCATTCAGGTCTCTTTGTAACAAGAATTGCTTTAATACCATAACTAGTTTTTCCAGTACAGGAAACCTCTTTTTAAAAGAATTTATCAATTCTGCAGATTTGACACCGTTATTCATATTAAAACTGATGTCTACTTTAATTTCCGTTTCTTTATCAGTCAATTTGACAATCGGAACGCTAGCTTTGTCCAAAACTTTAATAGATGATGGTTCTGCAATATTTTGATCCAACAAAGCACGTTCCAAAGTGCGCAATGGAAGATTTGTCCACATTCCTATTACTACTAAATCTATATCACTGAAAAAAGAGGAATACACCTTATCTTTATTTCAGGAACTTAATAACGACAGACTTTTTTTAAACTATATGGGGCATTATTATTCCATTCAACTTGAATCCAAATGACTATTTTTATAATAACGATATCGATTTAAAGGATATCTATATGTTTTAACATACAAATATATTTACTAGATACATTCTGTTTTAAATACGTACAATGATACGTACCTTGTAGGTAAATATAAACCAGTACGAAAGCTGCCAAATACTTCAACCTTAGAATCTGGCCAGAGATCATATATTACTTGTTCTATCCTTTTGACAACACGCATTCGTAAACTATGTTCTTCATTAGACGGACACATATAAGCGAAAAAATCTTCAATTTCTTCATGTAATCTAAATGGAAAAATGTAATAGTTTTTAAATTATTATTTGTAATTATAATTGATTCTCATTGCTTATTATAAAAAACCATTTCTGGAACTGCTTGCAAAAAACCGCAGCAGTGATATAAAAAAATACACACGCATAAATACTTATACTTATTATTTATGATATAATTATTAATAATTACTATTAATAACTATTAATAATTAATACTAATTACTATTAATAATTATATTATATGTTGTCTTGATGTCTGCATCTCTTATATAACTTTGTAATAAATTAGGTTACCAAAATTTTGTTGAATGTACTATAAATATTTATAAATTGTAATTGAAAATCTAGGCAAATCAACAAAATGTATTAAATGCTAAATGAGATAAGAATTAAATTGATCTTTTTTTGTACTTCTATTATCTGGTATCTTCAGATAGTTCGGTTTTTTATTTCTTCAAAGCAGCTAAATTGTATAATTTTAAACATTTTGTTCAAAATATAACAGTTACCTCTTCCAATTGCAATAATTGGAAGTAATAGAATAAAAGCAGAAATAACATAAATTGATATAGAAGATGGATTGTCAAAGCAATATTGAGCTTTTATACTAAAGATGATAACATGACAGCTTATGTGACATCCATTATGTTTACTTTACCAAATGTACAAGTATCATATTTATGAATTTTCATTACTAAAGCAATACTTCCTTCTATATTTACATTATTGTATACAGTATAAGTTAACAAACATACATTACCTATAGAAGGTAGCAAATTTGAATAGAAAGAAAATATACAATAATACTACTATTGAAATTGAGCAAAACCTTCTTATAAATACAAACGTAAATAGATCGTATTATATAAACAACCACGTGTGTTGACAAAATCGTTTACATTTATAACAAATTTGTAAATATTTGAAACATATGACACCATAGAAAAATATTATTCGAGCAAGTAAATTGGATCCATTAGCGAAAAGAAAATAAATACATACTACTTTGTAACATGTGTAATTTGTAATTTATAAAGGGATCGCCTTTCTTATATGTATATCCTATTTGTAAACGAGCGTGCGGGCTCACATAACCTTAACTAAGTAAGCCCATATGGATAAATCCCGTAAAGCTTAATATTTTAATTTTCATAGGGCATATAATAAATCAACGTTCGATAATTAAACTTACCCAATAACGCCTTTTGAGTAATGTTTATTGGATACCCGCCACGGACAACCGCCGTATTCGCCAACTAAAGCATCGTAATTGTAGTTCATGCCGTAGGTGCTAGCACGATTATCACTTTTCCTACGCGATGGATTATAATAGCTATTACAAGTATTATGTTGCATACGGTCGCCCGTTCGTGAATTAAGAGAATCCAAGGATATGAAGTCCTGTTGAAGCTTCACACCCATCACATTAGATGATGAGTCGTTCTTCAGTGTTAAGATATCCAGGCCTTTCTCAGCTTCCCAAATGTGTAACCACAAATCCTTAGCGGGGCCGAACTGCTCCGGTTGATACCAACCGATAGCCGGATCCATTAAATAGTTCTCAATTCTCTATCTTACAATTAATGGTCTTTGCGCACTACACTACAATTTCAATCTTAATTCAACTTTAATTGAAAAATTGTCTGATTTATCGTAACCTGCGAACACTATGAAATTCATACATACGACCAATGAATAACAGCATTTTAGAAGGACCCCGTACACCGCTGTACAAGCATAGAGTTAATAAAGATACTTCGAAAAGTGTGTTCCTGCAGATGGCATTATCACCTGCTCACCTGAAAATCCAAAATTGTTTTGGGAAGTGTAAATATACAGTCGGACCCACCAAATATATCGCGAGATGTAATTTTATATGGTGCTGAATTGTAGAAAGATGCTTGGCCTTTGTAGGACGAACAACTCATGTTATTTTAAATGGTTTAAGATGCATACAATTGTGTAAATGTACGAACTGTCATGTCAAATCTAATATGAATTTAGTATATGTAATATTTTCTGGGACTAATTAATAAATTTAAAAAGTATTCAGCGTTTAAAAAGATCTTTTACATATTGTTACCTTAATGTTTGTGAGCAGCGATTTTTAGATTGAAAGGACAAGATTCTGAAATCATTTTTAGCAAGTTTAAACATGCGGGAATATTCAAACATTCTAAATCAAAAGAAAACGTTATTACACAGTGACAGCTACTGGTACTATACTATATGTACTTATACACCTATAGCAATAAGGAAATTATGAATAGAAATTAGATCCTTACTGAAGCAGAAGTATATAATTCTACATTCTGAGAAATTAATGTTCTAAATAAAGGAAGAAAAAATGAAACAAAAATTATTCAATTTTACACAATTGATAATAGAAGGTTTCTAATGTAAATATAATTTAAGCTTTAAAAAGGACAAAAAGGAAAGGTAAGCAAGTAAATGCATATAATTGTGAGTAAAGAAATGAAAAACACAAATCATGCATTTAATCTTTGCTTATTTTTGTTCCTTGAATACATCACGGGAAATATGCAATAAGGGAAAGAGCATAAAGCAAACCAATGAACCTACCCAACATCGTCCCCACCCAGATTTAATAAGAATAGAATTAATGTAAATTTAATTTTGCAATGAAGCATTAAAGACCACATTTATAATATTTTATACTTATTGGACTATGTTCGAGAAAAATATTTGGTTCAACCTGTTTCATTTATTCTTATTATGAGTGCGATAATTAATCTTTATTATTATATTTCTTATATTTCTACACCCTAATGTCAAAATTAATTGTCTGACGGTGTAGAAATAATATATTGATTCATTTGAATGTCAAGGGGCTAGAAATAAAAAATTCTTAAAAACAAACGTTATATTACATATTAGTTCCTTTCTATCAGAATACGCATTCGAATAATGTACACTTCTATCGATAATATAAATCCTAGTAACTTGATAGCAATGGATTTACCCTACAAAAGAATATATTAATTTTCTTTTATTTCCATTGTATATAATATTAATACAGATGTTTTTTGCTCACTGTACAACTTTTCAAATTTGAAATATTTGTTATAACAATATTTTAAAGGCAGTCAGCAATTTAAATGACATTTAAATCGAATGTTTCATTCACATACCCGTGCATCAGTGCTGCGTTTGCTTGTGAATCTTGTGGTTGAGACACAAGTTGCTTACTTCATGCAAGTAGTAACAACATGATCCTTTACCTATAAAATGACAAATGCAAAAAATGTCACGATCATTGTTAATGGCAAGGAATGGGAATGTGTCATCAAACTTTTTAACATAATATAGTCTTCCACGTTATTTATAAATGCACTATATTAATTATTTATTACATAATTTTACTAGTCTATGTATACACTGTGATTAATCATTTATTAATTCTATGACAGGTGAGTTATCAAATGTATTAATGTACAAATATTTGCGGCATTTTATTAATTATTACAATGACATTATAAATATGTTTGAAAAATAAGGAAAACTATACGTTTAGATCCATTTAAATTATTCTGCTTTTCATATATCGTCTATAATGAAAAATTCGTATAAATACTAATCGTATAACAAATGTGATCAATATTTATAATCCAACCGTTTCTTTTATTGATATAATTCTGTCACTTTCTTGCTATATTTAAATCATTTTGAAGGAGTTTGTTTATTTAAAAAAATCAAATATAATAAACTATTTTCTCCTTTTTTATTTCAGACATGTCAGAACATGTTGAGTTGCAACACTTAGTTGACAATGACGTTGAAAGTAACACAACAACTCAACAAAAACGTTTTTCGATATTAATGTTCAAATCCTGCCCCTATCTTGGTTTAATATTGGCAACATTATCATCTTTATTCTTCTCGTTATGCAGCGTCATTGTGAAAGGTTTAGTAGAAGTAAATCCGATGGAATTGGCTGCATTTAGATTTGTGGGCGTATTATTACCAGCTATACCAATTGTAATATATAAAGGAGAACATCCATTTCCAAAAGGACGTAGACTAATGTTAATTTTAAGAAGTTTTGTGGGAACCACTGGCCTCATGCTAAGTTTTTATGCATTTCGACATATGCCCCTAGCTGATGCGTCAGTTGTAGTCTTTTCAGTTCCTGTATTTGTAGCTATATTCGCGAGAATATTTTTAAAAGAGCCCTGTGGGTTATTTAATGTTATTACAGTCTGTTTAACATTGGTTGGTGTAATATTAATAACGCGTCCACCACTTATCTTTGGGCATACGATAGAGTCCCTTTCGGACGGACATATAAAAACACAACACGCTGATTTATGGGGCGCTGTGGCAGCTTTTTCTGCAACACTGTTTGGTGCAAATGCATACGTTCTATTAAGAGCTTTAAAGGGACTTCACTTCTCCGTAATCATGACAAATTTTGGATCATTCGCATTGATTCAAACGATAGTTATATCTTGGGCAATAGGTGCACTTTGCTTACCACGGTGCGGAACTGATAGACTTTTAGTTGTTGCACTTGCTCTTTTTAGTTTCGGAGGTCAAATACTATTAACATTAGCTTTACAAATGGAACAAGCAGGACCAGTGGCTATAGCAAGATCAGCCGACATAGTCTTTGCCTTTTTTTGGCAAGTTTTATTTTTCAATGAAATACCAAATCCGTATTCAGTAGGAGGAGCAATTGTAGTCACAAGTTCAGTTTTACTAACAGGATTAAGAAAATGGGCTTTGTCATTACCTGAAACCTCAAGCGTTAAAAGGTCTTTGGGTATCTTGGTAATGTAAAATATATATAAAAGCAGAATGTCATTTTAAAAGGCATACTACATTATTCAATGCAAAGCTTGCTTTAGTAATAACAATTTCGAACAATGAGTAAAACTTTTTATATATGAAATATATATATAGAAAAATTTCTAAAGTTTTATAGAAACAAAATTCTTGGAGTATGAAAAATCACTTTGTTATCTTTTTTATGTTGCACACTATAAAAATATATAATATGAAAATATGATATACAAAAATCTAAAACTTTTGAACCATTACTAATTATCTACAAAGTGTTTAATAAATTTCAACATTATAACAACATAGTAAATACAAACATTACAATAAATCTAGGTCATTAGAATAAAACTGATGAGCTGTACTTTATAACTAGTCCATTATACTAAGTGCTCCATCAATTAGTCATGAAACAAGTTTTATCCCTGGTTTACCTCTGAAACGAATATAATTACTTTAATACGACACAATAATTATAATTAGAAAACAAAGCATTTTATACAATGATCCTGCTATATTCCATAAGACTTCTTAATAAACTTATACAATGTAGGAGAGAGATTTATTGGCATATTTAAAAATATTTCTTCTCGCACTGTTCCTTTACAAAGCTATATTTTCCTAATAAACCGCATATAGTTACTATAAACTCTAGTCTAAAACTCAGTATTAGAGTTATCGTTTCATTGACATTGTATTGTAAGCTTCATACATAATAAGTCTTCGATTAAATTGATATGTAATAATAATATTTGTACTTTACAATTCGCACAAAATAAGGAAACTACCTTTGTTATACCTTACCATATATTGTAAAGTAATTGGTCCTTGTGTAAACGCAAATAAAATAATTTAATTAAAACGAAATATGAAACACTGCACAAATATTGAGGAATATTTTTCCAAAAAGAAAGTTTCGATGCATCAATTTCTATTTCTATATTATATATAGATATTAAATAGAGAAATGTAAAACCTTGTACAATTATTGTTATGATTATAATTATAGTGTACTAGAGAGAATAAGAAATTTTAATTACTACACCTAGCAAAAAATGTTCGATCTTTATGAGATAATAAATTATATTGTAACTTAGATCGTTGCTGTGTTTACAGGCATGTAAAGTCTAACAGATTTAAATTATGTACACTTCGAAATAGATAATGCAGAGAGAGAGAGAGAGATATTTTGTTATTTCAAACATATTGTTTCCGATTTTAGAATTCAATCCACTGATTGATCCCGCAATACTATTCAGAATTTTGTAAAAGCCATTTATTCAACAACGAATAAATAGTATTATACTTAAACGAATTCTTCTTTGCAATATATAATATATAAGTACAAAGTTATGTAAACGTATACATTTAAAAAAATATGTACTAATTATACTACAATAAAGTTTCTATTAGAATGTTTATATTAACTCATTTCAACTAAACGAGTATTCTAATTATAACAAGATTCATAATTTTTTTTTAAAACCCTTCAAGTTTTTTCTAAATAAACCTGAAATCATTAAAGTTACCGCGCTTGGACATTTCTCATAGAGGTCGATAATTCGTATATTTTTAAAGCGTGGCTTAAATATGTACGCAAATACTTACTCGTATTAAATACTTTTATTCCATGTAGTTTTCCGATTAAAACGTACTTGAATCAAGAAGGTGTGAATACACGAATCGAAAACTGTAGTGACGAACAGCTATATAATAAGTAATGGTTACACCAGCATATCGTGCAAAATCATTTGTAAATACCGACGCAATAGCAGCGACGACAAGTACGTAATGCATTACATTTCTATGTATGCAGTCGTATATTCTAAATTTTTCGTTATATAACTCCAATAATTATAAATGAGTAAATTGCTATTCACATTGTACATTTAAGTATACATACAACTTGTGCACTGCCTGTTTCGTGAATGATGTTAAAAATGTACTATGAATAGCATATAATAAAATGTTTGTTTCCTCGTAGAAATACATAGAGGTGAGCTATTTAAATTGCGTACACCGTTTTATTATTATATGAGTATAATTACTGTTACTCCTATGGTCATAAGTTTAGTATAACTTACATAAGTATATAATTATTAAATTGAAAGAAAACAGGTATCAGTAATTGTTCAATAAATCCCGCAAAGTTAACGCATTACTTTGCATCTATCCTGCCTTGATTATCAACAAACTGAACCTTATCTTTATTCATGATGAAAAGGCACATTGCAATCTTATCAATGAAACAACAAAGGCAGTATAAGACAGACATTTGTAACATGAACTGTTGTTTTTTTGTATCAATGAAGTGATTTGGCACGACCATGTGTATTCTATTCATTTATCGTAATCCTGATGCCAGTTCCGAGTCCTATCGATTGATTTTGGCTTCGAACCGCGATGAACACTTTAAACGTCCAACATTGCCAGCCCATTATTGGAAGAATCATCCGCAATGTATTGGAGGTACGTCAAAATGTAAAAATAATTGAAAGACCTTTGTCACTTTAAAACTGATACATTGTACGTGTATGTTAACGACAAAATATGAAACAAATTTATCTGCGGTTGTACATGTGTACATCGTATTTTACAAAATACGTAATCCAATAGTATTTAATTAGTAGAATTAATAAAAGAGGTTTTACAGTTTGATATGCAATTTTGATTGTAATTGTGCAAAATATCTTTTTGTTAGAAAGAGAGGAATATTTTATATTTTATTAGGTTGCGATATGGAGCCTGGGAAAGAAGGTGGAACTTGGCTGGGTGTGTCAATAACAGGAAAAGCGGGCGTTCTTTTAAATTTGTCTAATGAAGCAAGTGCAACTAATATTCCAAAGCAAGGACGGGGGTTTTTGGTGCCAAGTTTTATTACATCAAAAGATTCCGTGGACTTGTATTTAGATACCTTGCACAAAGAAAATAAAAATGACAAATACAATCCTTTCCTTTTGGTTTTAGTGAATTTATAGTATGTGTATCAATCTTACAAATATTTATAGTAACAACAACTGTACTGAATGTGTAGTGCAATCTATACATATAGTAAGAGTAATATTATCTAAATTGATACAGAACATTATAATTAACATTTATTTTTTTAGCAATGCAGATGTTAACTACCTCAGCAGTTCTCAGACATCTACTGGACCTGGTTTAACAAGAGATAGAATTCTAGGTTTTAGTAATAGCGGTCTTGGTGTTCCGTATAAAAAAGTTGAAGCAGGGAAAAGAACTTTTCAAAACATTGTCAATAATGCTACAGTGTCAAATCAAATAAAACTTATAGAGCAACTTTTAACATTCTTAAAATCAACGGAAAGGTACACAATGACATAAACAATTATAAATTATGTGTTGCTAATAATATATTATTCGATATTTTGAATACTTATAGGTGTTTACCAGACCCTGAATTACAAAGACGAAATCCAGAAAAGTATAAGGAACTCAGTTCAATTTTTGTCTTAATTGGTGAATATCGAACGCGAACTCACTCTATATTATTCGTAAATGGAAAGAATGAAATAACATTTGTTGAGGAAACACTTATGCCAGATTTAACATGGGAACGTCAAATATTTAACAACAAATTAATAAGTGAGGATTCATAGTACTTACAACTAAATGCAACGTTTATATAACTAATTTTATATCAATTATATTGTTAATTTACAATATTTGGAATAATATTAACACGTTCTAAATTTTTAGAAATCTTTTACAATATGATATAAAAATAGAAATTTTTCCATTGTAAGGTATTATATAAAGTATGAAAGGTTTTATATGACTTATCTGTAATAGATCAGTTGTGAAGAATCTTTTGTGCAGGAATTACGATTCGTCATCTTCTACAAGATCATTACCAGAATCTTCTAATACATCTGATGATACATTAGTCGCATCTTCAGCCAATTCTGAATTTGGTAAAGTGCTCTCCTCTGACGATAAGTTCTAAAAATTTCGATAAAAACATCGAAACAAAATTAAAATGCAAAGTTAAAAGATGACATATTTTTAATCGTATATTTTTTAACTTGTAAATATTGACAGACCTGTGAAAGAATTTCTTGACCCTCCAAGTTTTTATTAACAAGATTACCCATCCAAAATGCTGCAGGGGTGTTATTAAGAACTAGCATACCTTTTACACTGTAAATTAGTCTTTCTAGGATAGACTTTGCTGCAGGTATATATTTGGTTAATGTAAGATCCTTTTTTTCTGCACTATCGCAACATATTGTGTGTAAATATCGAGTGCCTCCTAAAATGCAATTGTATTATTTAATAAAATATATAAAGCATGTCGTCTCACTAAATCTGTTACAAAGCGATTATTTCCTATGCTACGTGGAAATATTTTTCGAGATTTCAAGGGGTCGTCAGTGTATACAATCTTTTTAATTTTTGACACCCAAGGTCATGCAGAGGGTATGCTATTATATGTAAGTCATTAGTTTTCTTTGACATTTGCGCGTAACATGAAAAATAACGTAGATATGGCCTTCTAACAGAGTTAACGAGAGGCACACTGTATGTTTGGTATATTAGTTAGAGCTTTCAATTGATTTGAGAATTGAACTTAAAATTTATACCTTGCATCATCTTTAATATTTTCGTTACATCTTCTGGTTGATACTTCAGATTATGCTCGAGACTTGGCATTCCAAGAGTTAAAAAAGATTTCAATAATAAGGGCATGTGCTTTAAAAAGATCAATATATTATTTTTTGTTGTTAAAGTTTTACATATCTGAACCAATTTTTGAACATTGGTTGCAACTTCACGCCAAAGTTCTATTCTTTGAGTCTCACTGTTTGGAAGAATGTAATATTTAAAATATTTATTTAAGTGTGAAATAGTTTCCTTTAAACAAGGAGTACACACCTGTTGGCTAGTGGTACTGCTATTTTTATGCCATTAATAATACCATCGAACATTTTTTTAAACAAAAAATGAAAGTTACTCTTTGTTATGGATGGTATTCTATTCAAACTACTTTGAGGTTTCTTCAGCTGCGAAGTTTCATCGGGTAGCCATTCCAAATTTAAGGTCGCTGTTTGTAGCGGTAAAGGCTCATTACTGATCCAGCTATTTAATAATTCAACGACCGCTGCTTTATATTGAGGATTAAAATGATTGTCCTCTGGCCATTCAAGGCATAGGAATCCAAAAGCCATCTTCGCTATAACAAACATCGCAATAAACACATACTTCCTTCAAATATTTAAAAATGTATATCATGTAGCCTACCATATTTTTCTTTATTTTGCTTAGTGTATGTCTCAGAATGTTTCATTAGTGATTGACACATATTAACTAGTGAAATAGCTAAAGATATTTGCGTAGCTATATCAGATAAAGACTCAAAGTATTTGCAAGATTCTGTAACCAGTTCTTTGCACGATCTTAATGTACTATTTTTTTCGTCTATCTGACTTGCTAAAATTCGTAATCCCTCTAAAAATGCAATTTGTTGTTACTAAAATATTTGCTATTGTAACATGATTATTATGTAAATATTAACACACAAACACCTCGTAATAACATATTATAAGTAACACTTTCAAATCCTTTCCAGTTGAAAATTTTTGTTAGAAGACGTAACAATAATCGAACAGCTTCTTTATTTTGGCCATCACCTTCTTGTCTTAATGTATCCACAATATCTTGTAATTTTTTACAAATTTTGGGTAGCAATTCTATTAAGCTTTTTATGCATTTTTCGTTAGTGTCACATTCAAGGATCCCTAGGAGTTCCTGAACGATGAAACATACTTGTTTTATAGATATATTCCGATTAACAGATTGCGATATATCTACTTCCATTCTAAGATCCAACAGATGCACTATCTAAAAATTGTACAGTAATTACAAAATTAATCATAAACATATGTCACATGCGATATTTAAAATGCCATAATTGTTGAATTGTTTAAGTTCATTGTGAAACAAATTAAATAAAATCACAAAATTGCTATTTTCATACCGTTGCATCGAATTGTCTAAAATAAATTGGATTTTTGGAACATATTATAGAACCCAATTTCCAATTATCAGTTTCATGAAAACTGGTAGATTTATTGTTTGATTTGTCTTTCGATGTTTTTTTTCCTTTTTTACCTATTTTCTTGTCTGTTCTAACAAATGGTGGTACTGGGAACTGATGAAAATAACAAGCAGGTGGTTGATATTTTGTATCACACAAAGAGAACATGGTATTTAATTCACTTTGTAAATATATTAAATTATCTAGCCGTTGTAATACTTGCATTCGTAACAAGGGATCTTTCTGAGTAACAAAACCACTAATTACTTCTCTAAACCTAAAATAATCGTGTTATTATTGGTTTGTTTAAAAGTAATGTATTTTTATTTATGCGCTTAAATTTTAACTCACCAGTTAATGCAACATATTACTGAATCCATTACTGAATTTTCTACTATATCGAAATTTTCTGGCATCAATATAGCGCATCCTAAAAGAGAATCTATGGCATCTAGATCACCATTCTCATTTAATCTAATAGAACAAGTTCTAAGAAGTCTGAATGAAATTGGTACAATTGCTCCATATTTTTTATCCTCAAACGTTATAATACAATTCTGTGGTTCATCTTCCGCCTTGTTCAGACCAAATTTACATACTAGTTCACCGCTAAACGTTAACATACGAAATTATTAAAAGGAAATGCCGTTTTCAACATTAAAATAATTGATTACAAAGTATTTTGCACCTGTAACTTGTTTTTTCAATCATGTGTGTACTAACAAATTCTTCCTCGATATAATTTGTAAGATTACTCATGAACTCTGCATCAATAATTTGAGTTTGCAGCACAATACATGACAACTGATCATAAAACAGAGCCTTGGATCTTGGACAATTCTTTACATTATTTAGTACGTCTTCTGTGAAGCAACAAAAAAAATCAAATACATCTATAAATGTTAGATATCAAATATATTCTAAAAATTGTAATATATATCATATAAATACTTCGAAATGCCTACTAAATAAATTGTATGCTGCATCTGATGATTCTGGTTTTTGCATTAAATGTTTTATTGCCATGGCCGCACCTAAGACACCTTTACATTTTATCCTGTAATGAAAGAGTAGAATTAAATATCAATAGTAAATATTACTTTTATTTATTAATTTTTTGAATTAATACGTACAATGGTTTAAAATTGGATAACTGTTTCTGCAGCAAAATAAATAAATCATCGCGTAAGGAATCAGCAACAGCACTGGAGTTTGTAGATAAATGTTGCAATAAATCATTCAATGTGCCAACTTCTTCTAAACTCAAATTATCCATCTTTTCAAGTAATATGCGAAGATGATTACAATGTGGAACTAAGCATTGCCTATCTTCTTCTTCTGTTACCATTTTGGAAAGAAATGCCAAAGCATTCTTAATTGTTTGGTCAGTATCACCCATGAGAAATATAATTCTTTCCAAAATCTCACGTTGTTTAAACACATTTTCTTTATGACACTCGAACTGTAATCGCAACCAATCGATGGAAAAGTCAATGTATACACGTTCATCTGTTTTTAATAAATTGGTTGATATTTGCAATGCAGTTGGTTGTAACTCTTGAACAACCTAGAACGCAATAATTCCCTCTTTTCATTTAATATTGGACACAATGAACATGTTTAAATTATGTTATAGTGGTACAAACTTGTTTGTAATCATTATATAAGAAATTTAATAAGCTTGTTCTATAAAATCCAGATCGTATATGTTGCTTAAATATGGTTTCAATGATTTTCCTTTTTGCATCCGTTGTTGAAAATATAAGAAGCTGGAGAATGATATCTAATGGTTTTGGATCCTTGATAATATCTTTTATGACCGATATTGTTGTATTTACTACATTTCTCGAAAGAAGCATATTCATTTTTAAAGTATTAACTATATTTAATTGATTTTGATAACATTCTACAACATTTTCCCCAACAAGGGGTTGTATATCGGTATCACGTAACACCTTTAATGTCTTCCCAAAAATGTCTGTATCTTCACAGTCTTCCAAGACAAATCTGCAAAGAATTTATTAATATTTTGATGTTAAATATACAAAACAAAATGGTATATGTTATTATAATTTTATACCAAATTTGTCAAGCGTTTCAACATACTTTATAATAGCCGGTATTGCATTTACTTTCACATTAGTTTTCAACAAATTTAATGTTTTTTCTTTGTATTCATTCAAATATTCATTCCCAAGATTTAAATTACTCATACAGTTTAATATTAAACTTGTTAACTCAGAATTCTCTTCCAACACTCTATTTAAAATTTCCGCTACAGCTTGATGTTGTTTATCAGTCACAATATCAGGTAAGAATACAATCAAATCCGCTTGAAACCATGTAGGACATGATTCTAAAAGTTGTTCTAGACTACTCGTTAAAGCATCTGAATTAGTTACAACGTCCAAAAATCGGAATTGTTGCAATAATAAAAGTGCCCAGGGAACTGTTTCAATGGAATCCCTAGAAGAAATCAATTTATCAAAATCGTAAATGGATCCTAATAAATGACCAAAAAAACTATAAGAGAGTAATACAAGGATTAGAAACATACGCAATAAGCACAGCTTCATTAAGCTTCGACAAAAGACTGCTATATATTTCAGGGTGTAGTTCTGTAACTTGTAACAAAACTTTTATAAGGGATGAACTATGTAAAACACTTGTTATTTCACTATTAACAAGTAGTTCCATATCTGTCAGGGCATTTTCAAGATTTCGATCGTTTTCGAAATATTTTTCCATCAGGGTAATTAGTTCCTTTTTTGTATACTTTTTGGAATTCAACAACTCCTTCATTTTCTTTTGCACAGTTATGATATCTTTACCTATAATAATTAATAAATATTAATAACACTAGTTAAATATATTTTATAACTTGCACGCAAACAATATTAACACTAGGTTTACCAATGTTAACGATATAATTCTATATTAAAATATACGATTAAGACTTACAGGCAACACACGGAGAATTCGAATTTATCTTAATCCCCGATTCAGACAAAAATTCAATGAATTTAGAGTTTTCGCTATTAATACCATTATCAATTTCTTGCATAGGGATTGAAATATTTGATGAACTGATTAAATTATTTTGACGATTCTGAGTTTCACATACATTTTCCACAGTATTCTGATTAACTCGTTGCTTCTTTAAAACAGTAGACTCTGCCAATGGCAGTCCAAGATCTTCGTCACTATCATAACTCGATGTCATAAAATTCAATGACTTCCGTTTACGTGATATTTCTTCACTCGTTAATATTCCTTTCTCTGCTTCTACTCCAGCAGATTTATCTTTATTTGAATATATGTTTCCGCTAGATGCTCTATTTTGACCTTTAAACATTTTTATCTTTAACAATTTATTTTCACTCTAACATAGCTCTCTCATACAAATTACTTACTTCGATTAGTCAAAATTTTCCCAGTCAGTAATGTACTATTATTCTTTAGTAACCCCTCATTCGAAGATCTATATTGAGAGGAATCAGCTTTGGCTAACGCTTGACTTCCTATTAAATTTTAAATTAAAACATCATTAATTTCTTACTATTATTCATTCGTTCATTTTTACATAAGTGTGTTTGAATTTGAAGGTACATTAATCAGAAACAAACTTACTCTGGGTCGATAAGTTCTTCTCAATTAATAACATTTTCTTATTCTTAGATACATGTTCATTAGAGGATGCAACAGAATTCGAGTTGTTCCTAGACGATAGTTGACTTTCTAATAAAGTTGTGGGTAAACCATTTTATTATAATGCCATTCTCATTTCATCTCACTCAAGTTAAAAGAGTACATGAGCATTAAAATGTTCCTCTTAACCCTTGTTTATTAACGCACGGTCTTAGAGACTGATGTAATTGATAGTTATAGTCGCAGATTTATAATTAAAGATTATAATCCCAAAAGCATCCTACCTACTGCTAATGTACAGGAAAGTCTCTACAGATATGATCTACGAAACAAACATATGAAGAAACAGTGTAGAAGAAACATAGGTCTCAAAGACCGGCGTTAGTAACAACATCCTATTAAACAATGCTAGTTGCAGAGAGTTAAAGGATTACTTACTTTGAGTCATGAAACCTTTATCAGTTGACAATGTAGATTTACTTCTTGTCAGTTCATTGTTTAAGGATTTAGTTTGAGAGTTATCACTTCTGGATGATACTTGACTACATACACCAGACATTACATTTTTATGCAAACTGCTGCCTGCTTTCAGCTTTCTTCTATCCATGATCAATTGTTTCTACTTCTACGTATGTATATACCTATATTTTAGAAGTGCAAGCATTACATTATTCTGTATTAATACGAATGTGAAACATGACGAATTCTAAGACATGTACCTGTATTTCGTGTATACTCGATAAACTTCTAAGTCATTTTCCTCGTAAAAACAATGCCTCGTGTGCAAAAGTTGTATTCTTCACATTTGTCTTACTTCTTCGTGTATAATTACATACCTCTTTTAAATTGTACCATTAGTTACTCAAGTTACAATGTACATATGTACTTAAGTACTTACTTACAACACTTTGTATTATACAAGGTCCTACGATATATTAGGGCCTTTAGGACTATCTTGTATGTATGTATACATCTACAATTTGTATGATCTGTTTGACAATGGGCCATAAGACATTTTGCCTGGCAGTTAATACCTAACCTAATCGGGATAAAAGTAATAAAAATTGAAGGAAAGAACAATGCGTACTTATATAAGTACACACGTAGAATTGTTTCGAAATAAAGCAATATATTCTTTGTGATCCATGGTGAAGATTTTGTATAGACTAATGTCTTCGCTTACTTTGAATAAATTGAAAAGGAAAACACCGGTCGAAAAAGTCAATAGAGCAAAGAAGAAAATTGACAGATTCGATGGATTAACAGAAGAAGAAGTAGAAAAATATACATTGCCAGATTATCTTGAAATGAACCTCGACATGGTTTTCGTTGGCATAAACCCGGGTCTAATGGCAGCGCATCGTGGTAGATATTATGCGGGTCCAGGTAATCATTTTTACAAACTTTTGCATGAATCAGGATTAACACCTCGATGTTTAACTTACGAGGAAGATTACAAGCTTCCGCAATACGGAATCGGTTTGACAAACATTGTTACCCGAGCCACAAGGTCCTCTGCCGATTTAAAACGCATAGAAATCAAAGAGGGTGGTAAAATTCTTGAAGAAAAAATACAAACGTATAAGCCAAGGATTGCAATTTTTAACGGCAAGTGCATATATGAAGTGTTTGCTAATAAAACAGGCAATTTTAATTTTGGATTGCAACCAGAATGTATTGGTGAAACTGCAGTCTGGGTTACTCCATCGAGCAGTGCTCGTTGCGCAAACTTTCCAAAAATGTCAGATAAGTTACATTTTTTCACTCCCCTCAAAAGGTATCTACAACTTTTAGAAGGTCAAGTTAAAGATATTGATATGAGAGAGTTCTTGTTTGAAGGAAGATGCAAACAGTTTATTCCAAGAACCTCCAAAATGTGGAGGAGAAAAAATGTGTCCGCATTTTTACACGGGGGAAGAATCGCCAATAAAGATACTATCGCATTAGATACATCAGATGAAAATGTGGCTATAGCTCATAGTACGGAATTCATTGTAACAAGACTGCAATCTGATGAGAGTGATAAAACTGAGAAAACACCTGATAGCTATGAATCAGAATCATTGCAAGACTATGAAGCATATATTTCTCAAAATAATTTAAAAACATTTTTTAAAAATGATGAACCTCTACAAAAAGATGAATCACTAGATGTGAATACTATACACAATAAACAAAATCAAATAAACACCAATAATGTAGAAAACAATGTGAAATCTCAAGCATTGTTATTTACAGGTCAAATTAATAATAACACAAAGAAAAAAGGTAATAAAAGGCCATTCCAGAAGCCAGTAAGAACTAACAATTTTGGGCACAGTACTGATTTAGAATTCGTACATCTAATAAAACAAAGACTCGTGAAAAAGACTAATGATAAGCAAAATTAATTAAGAAGATAAATGTATCACGCATGTAGTAATTTAAAATTAGTCTAGATTCATCCAGTACAAAATACAGAAACATATGTTTGTAACTTTTGCATAGAAGCTTTATATTTTTGTATTCACTTTCAGTATATATGTATAAATCGTGTGATCCACCTTCTATACACGGACTGGTCACACAATTATTAAACAGCGCCTTTCTTGAAAATGTTAAGTATTAGAAACAAAATGGAAAAGGAAGAAATAATAGCTTAATGAAAAAATGTAAAGGTCACCTTCGTTTCTCGAAAAATATTACAAATATAAAAACTTTATGTAGGGTACTATGTTGGTTATAGAAAGCTCTAATACCATTTCCTTTTTTTATTATAATACTTACCATTAAGGTGAAAGGCAATGGCTAGCAATACTATCAATACTCTATATACTTATATTTTTAATGCAAAATTCGGTAGCGTAGCATTGTTACCACACTTACTGTTAAACAAAAGGTGCCAAAAATAAAAATAATTATTTACATAAAATTGCGCATACAAAATTAATTTTAGTTTTCACATTTGTAATATAAAACATAATTTGTGTGATATGTATATTATATTTCATCCCCAAAGTATACAATTAAATTCCAAAACACTTAACAGGTAGAACAGTATACAAATGTTTTATAACCAACAGTAACAAACATACTTGCCAATGTAATAACAAATTCTTATATAATATCCGATAGAAAATTTTGGTTCAAATTACAATTTCGATTTTCCAGCTTCCATGAGTGCTTTTAATTTTTGAGTAAGCATGATATTCCCAGTGATCTTTAGCTTCCCACGCATAAATGCCATTTGTGGATTTAGTTTGCCCAATGCCTATACATAAACCAAAATACAAGTTATAATATGGTCAAATGTATCTTACATACATTTAAAATAAATTACCATTTGGATCATGTCCGCGTTATCAAGAGTAAGTGTAGCATCAGGTTTGCCCGACTTCGGTTCTCCTCTATAAACTTCAGGCTTTTTCAAGTCCAAAGCTTTAAAACAACAGAAAATCGGTAAAGTAATGCTCGTGAGAAAGTAATTGATGCAATGAACTATACGTACTCCACGTTGCATGCGGCTTTCCTTTGTGTAAAATGTGATAAACAAACACTCCATTAATTTTCTTGACATCTTGTGGATTCTTCTTAACATACTCATCAATCATTGTAAATACTGCATCACTTTCGAGGGCTTCGCCGTCAGGGCGAGGGTTTGCTACTGGTTTACTGGTTTTCACGTTCTTCAAGTCAACATAACCACCTGTAGTTGATAAAATAATGGAAATAAATAAAAATGAATAAAGAAAATAATTAAAAGGAATAAAAAAATTCTATAATAAAAATTATGCAAAATATAGCGCAGCAGTTCCAATAATGTGTTATCCAATAATGTGTTATAGGGAAATAAGAAATTTAAAGATACATGGGTCATACAAATATTCGTAAACTTTATACATATGTATGCCTGAAGATTGCACGAATAAAGTTAACATTATTTTTTCGTGCTTTATGGTGATGGCTTATCTGGTGGCTTCCATCATTACTGTAAGAGTAATGGCATCGATAGTTTTATAAATAATATCTTTTATTTTAATGTGAGTCAACAGATTAACTCCATCATTGCCGGAGACTGGTGACTTCCATAGCACTCAATGTGTTAATAATGTTCTGTTATTTATTCATGATAGACAAAACAGAGAAAATACGTTTTCTCTGATAACATATTTTTAAACATATATGTAATAAATGTAAATCAATATTTTCAATTTATAAAAAAACACACCTGAATTCTTTCCAACCTGTACTCTATGGATTATGATGGAAATTAAGGCGAAATCATGCCGAGCTGTATTTTGTAGAGAAGTCAGGTAATTTCGAAGTTTGATTAAAATTACCTGTTAAAACTGGTACATTGTTTTCCGCCGTATACGTTTGGACATGAATCCTATTTCCTTCTTGCCACATGTCTGTTCGCAATGATTGTCCTGGTAATACCGGTTTCGAGAATCGAACCTATGTTTATTATGCGAATTAATGTACATAATAAATTTCTCCATGTAAATATGTTTGTCTCAATATAAATAATGACATAGAATCTTAATGAAAAACGAACTTTGAATAGTTACTTATAACGCATTGAAAATTATTCGTAATTAAGAAGTTACATCATGTGCAAATAATTTATCGTTTCAAAAAAACGTCGAATGAATATTAATAAACTCACCTTGACTGCTTTAAACAAACTTGGATCGCCATCGGCGTAAGTTTGTAGGACGTGACGAACAGCAAATCCAAGCGAACATAATCCATGTAAGATTGGCCTCTTATGGCCACTCATCACAGCTATATTTGCATCAATATGTAAAGGATTCTGGTCTCCGCTTAATCTGTACAACGCTGCCTGCGAACGTAAATGTGAGATTGTTCTATAAATGAATAGTCTATCTATGGTACGCACATACGTGCAATGATGAACCATTGAAGTTGGATACATATAAAGAAGCAACATTGTTATCAATTAGTCGCTTGATATTCCGAAAATAATACTTTAGCTAACTTAAACCGGTGTGTTTTTATAGACACAGGGGATGTGTGCGAGTTACCTGATCGTAATTTGTTTGTTGAGTAACCGATGCGTCTGGTTGTCGATTAGGGGGAGCAACAACTGGTATAACATTTGAAGATGTTCGTTTTCCCTGAAAACCTCCAGCACCTATGATAAATGCGGACATTTGTGCCGTAGCTAATTTATCCCCAGTAGTGACATCAAAAGTTTCCTCTGCAGAATGAAAGCGAAATAATTTTATTTCATTTGATGCACACCAAACAATCCAATTTATAAAATTTGTTATATCGACGCACGTTGGACTATACATACGGCACCCGTTCCTTTATCCAATAGATCCAACACTTTGAAACGTGTTTCAACGGTAGCTTCGGTTGGTATTTGTTTATGAACTTCAATATATTGTTCTCCATGCAACACCTGAATTTATAGTAATTTCGGAAAAAGTAACAGTATATATATTGTCGTAACGCTATGAGAATTAAAGTACCTTTGTTGGATCCATTTCAAAACCAGGCATCTGGTCTGATAACATGGAAGAGGTCATGCAATGTATTGGACCATGCAGAACATAAAATGTAGGCAGTACAGAAAAATTGCTGTCATTTTCATACAAATAACGGAAATCAGATGGTATTTGAGTACTAGCGCCAACTGAAGCAAATAATGAAGTAAGTAAATGTAAATTACAGATTGTATGTACTTCATAACAATTTGCTAATTGTTATTACAATGTGACAATGGGCATACCTCCTAATGCATATAATATGGTATCCCGATAGTTGTACGTATGCCTAAAAACGTCGCTGCCCTACAGAAAAAAATCGTATTTAGTCATTCATAATAATATTACACACCATGTATAAAGGGACAATTATGTAATCACCTCAGATGTAGAATTTTCAGATTTATTTCCCTCAACTGCAGCCATCAATTGCCCGGTTACTTCCTGAAAGTATCAATAAACAATTCCATTCATGAAACGAACCTTTAACATAATAAGAAAAAAAGGTGATATACCTCAATGGAATTAAAACGTTTAGCAGATGACATATCAGTGATAGCAGACCACCTTTTTTCAACGTCTTCGGGAGTAACATTGCTAGACATATCTTGTCTTAATGAGGATCCCGATGAACGAATTACATGACCTAGGGGAACATATGTAACAATAGAAGAACTAACGAACATCTTAATTTAATGAATTTGATGTTTCATGCTTACATTTTCCAGCCCAACCTAACGCAGATTCAAGAATGGAGCCATTTTCTGTACATTTTTCATGGCATAGCCAAACAACTACAGGGGCTATTAATTCCGGTTTTAATTGTGCAAAAAAATCTACAAAATGAACAACAGTAAGATTAAGATGTTCAAAAATAACGGCGTACGATTAATGTACACACAAGGCGAGTCACATATTTCCAGATAGTTGTCTTCAATCCTATTAACTTTTGTGTGAAGCATGTCTTTTATTTTGTACAGTAATAATACACAGTAGGAAATCACTTTAAATAAAATACTTAAATGTGAATAATAAAAAATAGGAAATTTTTACGTCTGATGCTTCAAAATTAATTTATGAATCATTTAAAATGTTGTCCAATTTGTTTTTATACGTACATTTAAAAATTCATAATATACAACAAATAAGTCTAGAAGAATAGTGGCATTAGGACCTTGTCTGTTCTACACTATCCAACTAAAATTATTTTTCGGTATACATCTTTTATTATACAAAACATGTAAAAATGTTCCAGACGAAAGTTGTTAAGGATTACAGAGAACTACAAGAACATAGACAAATTTATGAATAATTCTATTTAAGAAATTAATGGGGGTCTGCCACTTTAATAGAAGAAAACATTGAGAATTAAAGTTCTTGAGACAATTAGGTTTCTATTGTAGTTTTAATTCTTTCAGAAACTCAAATGTCTAGCGACATTACTTGCTATAACTATACCTATATAAACTACTGTATATGTATACCTGGTGGAAGAATATCTTCTGTTAAACGAGAAGCAGCTGTTGGTATGATTACATTAGTGTGTATATTTTTCTTCTTTCCTTCAATAGCCAACGTATTAGCCAAACCTACAAGACCCATTTTTGCTGCACTGTAATTGGCTTGTCCAAAGTTCCCATACAATCCACTGTTACTTGCAGTCAGAATTACTCTGCCATAATTCTGTTTAATGAAATATGGCCATGCAGCTTGGGTGGTCTTGAAAGCACCCTTTAGATGAACATCCTGTATTAAATCTGAAATAAAGTAATATTTGTGATTTAAAATGTCCCAATGTAATCATTTTAGCGTAGTAATACAATATGATGTTGTACAATAAGTTCATGCGTCTTCAACTGGTAATTAATGTAACGAAAACAGAGTAAACATATAATCGATTCCTGGGTGTAAAATACATACCAGAAAAATAATGTTTAATATTCACGAAATTGTATATAAATTAATTGACACAAGCCAATACATACCCCAATCTGTCTCTGACATCTTGACAAAAGATTTGTCCCTTAATATGCCAGCATTATTGACAACAACATCTATTCGTCCAAATGCATCAATAGCAGTTTTAACAATCTTCGCACCATCGAGAACAGAATCATAATTGGCCACTGCTTTACCTCCTATAAAATTATTTTAATGCACAATCGAATACTGTATCGATAATGAAATGTGTTCTAAAAGTATGTGGCATTCATCATAAAAGAAAACTAAAATATATGTATCTTTCGCAGTGCATTATAACAGCTATTATGTATGTTGTAAACGATATTAACATATTAACATTGAAAAACAAGATATCTAGTTTAGCTCTTTTGCCATATATTATTTATTTATTATTATCTTTATAAACTTTTAATCTTTTTACCCTTGATACAGGATAAAGTGTACAAAGATAAGATAATTTGTAAATTGTATTGATTTGAATAAGTGACATTTCATCAAGTCTCATTGATAAGAATTGATAGAAACAACAACTTTACTTGAAAATTATGCACACCATCAATGCTTAAATAAGCATTAGTTTTGACCTCAGAATTTAATGCAATGATAAATTAATATGTAATATTAAAAAATGAATATTCCAAATATCCAAATTTGCATGCAATACATGAATTCAACATAAGTTGAAATGCATATGTACAAAAGATTCAATTAAAGATACCCACACGAATATTCTATTGAGTACTGTGAATAATGTCATTACCATTCTTTCTAATTTCATTGACTACCGTATCCGCAATTTTAGTGTTACTTCCATCACCGTGCCTTCCTCCGCCTAAATCATTTACTACAACACTAGCACCTCTGGAAGCAAAAAGTGTGGCGTATGCATAGCCCAGTCCTGAAAAAAGGAATAAATGAAAGGTTGTTAGTTTTATATAGAACAAATAAAAATAAATATAGTAATAACAATTACCAGCTCCGGCTCCTGTTACAATAACTACTCGCCCATCGAAACGTAATTCCTCTGATCCCGTCATTGCGTCCACTTTAAAATTACTCGCGGTAAGCTGAGCCAAAAAGCTTGAGTAATCCGAACTTTTATACAACTGTCCTCACTTCGTAATGAGCCAGCAAAATGTAAGGAGGTTTAAAGTCCATTAGCTTTTAAAATTGCCACGACGCCTTTCCTTCTAAGAGATTGGCATGACATACATAAATGCAGCAGACGTTCCCCCCTCCTTATCTACAATATATTACAAAAATATTATTGGTGCCACATTTCAAAAGGGAGATGTGCATCGTTTTTTTGCGTAGATATATTAATTTGTTTATACATATACAGTAGTTTCTATTAAAGAGTGTATGTATACCTGAATCCATTCTACAGATTCACTCATGTGCAGGGTTAAATCTGCCGAATGCATATTACTACACAATACATACATATCTATACAGGAGGGAAAATATGAAACTGTATTGAACTGTTATGTCAAATATTTTTGATTCCAGCTTTCTTTAATTATTGTTTATCGATCTAGGGGTAATAAAAAATTGATTGAAATGTTAATAAAAGATATACCTATTTTCTACAAGAAATACCTCATACCACATCGGCAAGCGATTTAAATCGAGATTCAATAGTTTTTCGATGCATGACACAGTAGATATTAGACGAGGATGTAGCAATCACATGTAATATTACGATATTAACATAAACTAACATAATGTTAGTGATCTAACTAACATTAATGATCTGTGGTAATTACGACAAAATGTGGAAACGGGTTTATATGTAATTTGTATGTTACAATTTCGAACAGTTCATTATTCTGATAATATTAACAAGAATCACAGCATCAAATACAGACAACAGGTAGCAGATAAATGCATTGTTACAAAATCTGGTATTAATATAGCAACTACAAATAAGGTACACATTACATAGTGAAAATTTATTTCATGAAATGCATGAAAACATACTTATATTTATTCTAATTTATTTAAAAGATAAATAAATAGAACAAATATTTATTTCACAATTTTATTTCTTAAAACTATATAACATTCATACACAGAGTGTTTAATTTAGAACATGAGAGGCAGCGATGGTTACAATAATCGTAAAGTATTATTAAATGTAAGCCTCGCAAGTTTCATTTCTTGAGTGACTTCATAGTATACATAGAATGAAGGAGAAATTAAAACGACACCAATATGCATATGATCGATGCATCAATGAAAAGTAAGTAATGAAATGTAACAATATCAGATTTCATTGCACATGTTGACGCCTACGTGCTGCCCTTTGTTTGCCGAATCGTGATTCCATTTCTTCTAAAACCCGTGGAGTATATCGCACAACCAGTTTTACTGAATTTTGTGCTTGTTTCAGTAATTCCACTGCTTTCTCGTGATTTTCTCCTTCCACGCACTGAGGAGGACATGTAAATCATTAAGCAAAACCTGATGTATTTTAAGGCTAGGTACAGATACTACGAGGTTGTCTCAACTGAGTTGAATCGTGTCGTGCAATAGAGTACGCAAGGCAATTTTGTAATGACTAATACATAGCTCAATAAAAAGAAAAACGAGAACTAACCACTCCATTGACCGAAAGAAGTTGATCACCGCGTTTGAGTCCACCGTGTCGGTCGGCAACACCGCCCGGAATAATTCGTGAGATATAAATAGGTGAATTCTGTTCTTTGCCACCCATTACATTAAAACCAAGACCTTCTTCAGTTTTGGGTAATTCCACCACTCGTGGATGTGCATGACCCTCGCTCGCTGCAAAAGCAGCAACTGTGGCCTTTGCTGTAGCTGATGCACGGACATCGTGAGAGCCCTAGAATTATTAGTAGTACCATCATACTCTATATGCTACAATGTGTAGTCAGTAACATCTGAATATAAAATACCTGAATGTCTACAGTTTCATATACATGTTCATATACTTCGCGTACAGCGCTAAGGAAGTCGCTCTGCAAAACTTTCTGTAAGGCAGCTAACTTTGTTGCAGGCACTTCTCCACCTGAAAATACAAGTATCACATATACGATTATAAACATTAGACAAACTTTCACAGCTGGCCCCTTTTAAAACAAAGCTTAAGCAAAGAACTTATCCATTTAGTCTTAAGAAGAACCTAAATTTTCAAATTGTAGAAGTTTTGTCCAATCAAAGCTTTCTAGTGAGAGTTTTGGTTTAGTGTAGGAATCTTCGACTTATAGAGGCTTTGTAGATTGGTCAGTATTTAATTTTTCATCCAATATAATGTTCAAAGTTATTATGATCTAATGGCTTAGCAAAACCCTGAACCTTTTCAAATTATAGATTCGAGTTAACAAAGTTCGATTGTATTATATAGAAAAGTCATGTGTATGATTTATATAAGAAAATAATTCAAATCAAGAATGGTATGAAGAAATGCCCAGTATCCAAGACTTACATAAATAAAGAAGTTCTTGCAATACTACTTGCTATGATACTGTTGTTCTTTGACACAGTTGTTAATAAAATACATTTATTAATTACCTTTTTGTAATTTGTCTAGTAACTCAATAGATCTCTTAACATCTGTAAATAAAAGCAATCACGTTGTTATACTCTTCACTTTACTGAAGTTATGGTAAATCAGTCAACCAATGTAATAAATGATACTACTTATACTGTCATATTTTTGAGACTGTAGATTACTAATAACACATAGATGATGTATTATTATTGATTAAAGTCTATTCACAGAAGACCTACGTATTTGTTTATTAAAACAGTCATATATGCAAAAATTTACCATTGGCTAATGTGAGGGGTTCGCCCATCGTTACCATATCTGCAAGTAAATACAAAATTGTATAGAAGACTTATTGCAATAATTACGTTATCTCTATTTGTGGATATTCTAAGATCCGTTTAATCTCCTACAAATATAATACTTTCCTCGATTCTGATTCCAATGTGGTCACGAACTGTCACAAAAATACACAAATTATAATCTATCGACCAACTACTATCAACCAAATATCCGTGGCACCTTGAATGGTAACTAACTGTCTTTTTCTGTTGTTATCTAGTAATTCACAACTTCAGTAATTCCCTAGATCAGTGCCGACAAGATCGGTTAATGAGGCGTTCAGATTCACCCAATCGCGGCTACGTTGTCATGGAAACGCATGATGGACCAGGATCCCCATTCGTTAAGAAATACAAATGGTAGATTAGTAGAGGAAGCCCAGAGTTTTGAAAATTTAAAAAGGAGAAGAAAAGGATCATAATTGATAGTGGCAGCAGGTGCGTGAGGGTTGTCACCGGTGGACAGTACTACATTAAGTGAAAATTTAAATTTCTTTCGAATATGAAACTAATAAAACGAATTGCATATAAAACGGATTCTATCAGACACTGTAATGTTGACCTATAATTATTTGTAATCAGTAGGATAGAAAAAAGTGCTTTTTAATGTTCGCAATTTTTAAATAGCTCGAGAGTATGGATAATAAAAAGGTAGTCATAACAACAGTGAAACAATAATATGTAATTTCGTTCAATAAAAAGTTAAGTAAAATAACACTGGTGTAAAAATCAAATATCACTGAACGAGAAACAAATCTGCTGCCACCTGCAATCAGTATGTTTAGCAGAAACATCGTCCTTATTTCTTTCGCGCCAAATTTGTCGATCATAATAAGTATTTCCGTGGCTAATAATGTTCTTTGTTATGATGGTGTAGCCTGATTTCTACGGACTGTGAAAAGAAAAGATATAGTTTTTACCTAAAGTGCTAAGCAACAATTTCATTACAGTTTTACAAATATATTAGTTTCCAGTTTTATATTAATATGGTAAATGCGCTCGTAATTTTTATTGCAAAGTAATAAAGGAAAGTATAAAGACAAGGTTTTATTTAAATGAAATAAAAAGGGACTTGAAATTTTAATGGTCAAAATGATCGAAGATCTCGATTTACATGATGCAAACAGCGTTACTAATGAGCCTGTCATGCGGCACGATCTTGAAAAGTCTAAGCTTGCGGAAAAGTCTGAGAACTGCACGAAAGTGCAGAAAGATAAATTTTCTGAGATTAATAATTGCTCTGACAACGACACTGGCGATATGTTTAATAAAAGTTTAGAAGAAAAAGATGTAGAGTGTTCTAACGTACGCGCGGAACACAAAAATGAAATCGTTCATTGTTCTAATACTGACAATGAAAAATGCTACAAGAAAACTTTAAACGAAAATGATGCACAGTCTGAGCAAAGAACTGATAAACCTGACAAAAATATTCACAATAGATTGTCGAAAATATTGGACAGCGATTCAGAGGATGAAAATATGTTTACATTTAACTCAAAGAACAAAGTACCTGTCCTCAATAAGTCAGAGGACGAAGAATCTGATTCTGAACGCACTCTTGATTGCAGCAAAGATAAATGCAATAAGGGTTATAAGAACAGGACCAAGATATTTCTGGACAGCGATTCAGATGATGCATCTAGTATCGCCAATGATAACGATGCGGAACAAACAGTTTCAAATGAGAAGAAAGGTACGCATAATGCGAGTATTAACAAATTTCGATCTTTGATAGATTCAGAATCGGAGGAAGAAGAAAATAGATACGACGGAGAACAATCAAGTCCAGGAATACATAAAAAATCTAAGAAGCGGAAAGAAGAATCTAAATCTAAGACGATAAATGTAAGTTAATAAAATGTTTCATTGATTACCTTTCATATAGTCGAACCTTTATAACTCTAAAACACCTACAAGATTAGAATTTGATTATTCCTTTCATTCTACTATAAAAATCTCTGTTATTCGAAATAGAAACCTTCTATAACTGGAATTAATAGCCACATTAGATGTGTTTATGTAATGTTTGCACCCAGATTTCAGAGAAGATCGACCTGTGCAAGTCCAAGTTTAGCTCCATCAGCTAAAGTTTTGTCATAGCTGCCTGTAGAATTGAAAGTACCATTCATAATTTAGATTGTAAGGGGTAAGAGAAGCGCTGAATTCTTTGTCGTTAAGGAGTGTTTATTAAAATGATTCAAACAGTGCCAAAATAAAAATGTTAGCGTAGGAAGTTCAATGTCGCACGAGAAAACTTTAGCTAAGTCACTAGATAGTAATAACTTTAAGCTTAGGAACGGTTGCATTTGTAAGTTAAGCATCTCTTACTTGAAAACTTTGATAAGCCAAGAACATTTGCTAATTTTTCGAGCTTCTATTATTATATGCTGGTTTTAAATATTTTTAAAGCAAAATGATTGAAACAAATATCTTTGAAATAGATAAAAAAGATTGTGCTATATTGCAGGTTTCATTAAGAGCTTCTAAGGAAGAAGCCAAGAGACAGATACAAAGTGAGACACAACGTTTGATAAGAGAATCAGAGGTTTCGCTTCCATATCATAATCCTAAACAGCGCACATTGCAAGAGTTTTTAAACAGAAGAAAGGTAATAACAGCCCTACCAAAAGCACCTACAATGGCAGCTAAATTAAAGATGTCCTTTGCTATTGTTGAGTAAGTTTTGTTACTATTTTATTGATTTCGATATTCAACCGAACATAATGAAAATTTTATTAATTTTTTAAATAGTAAAGTTTTAAAAGAAAAAGAGAAAGAGGCAGAAGCATTTTACAAGTCCTCGGATTCTGAAGAAGAAGTTGAGGAAATAAATCACGAATGTAGAAGGGCAGAGAGTTCAAAAGCTTGTGAGAAGGATAAAGCTTCAAAAAGGTTGTTCGTTGGTAATGATTGGCCTATTCCAGAAATCAGTACTCCAAAGAGTAATACGAATACCGTGGAAGATATCCATGACAGCTTAACTGAAACAAAAGAGATAGTAAATGATGAAACAATGACAAATGGTGAAAACGAAAAAAATACAAACGATTCGGCGATAACAGAAGATTACTGCGAACCCGATGCTACAGAAAATGGGAACGTAGATTCTAATGGTATTACAGAAACAATTGAAAGCAACAATTTACATGGACCACTGAAGAAAGGTCACACTGCACAAGCAATTAGAGAAGGAAATATATCTACTGATACGGATAAACAACATAAAGAAATTCTAGATGAACTACCAGATGTATCAAAACCTACCAATGACTACGCAAAAATGGTAAGACGGTCCTTAGGAATGACAGCGGAAGAAGGCGATGAGTACAATGAATATGGTTTGCCACCGCCCATATTCGGTGATTCACCAAATATTAATGAAACGAAAGCTCTACTAAACAGAAATTTAAAACCTAAATTACGGGGTAGTCCAGGCATGATAATCGATTTATCAGATGATACTAAATCAGCTAAAACAGGTTTAAGTAATCTAATGGATCGATTTGTATTTAACCATTCAAAAGTCACTGGCCGGGTTAAGGATAACAAAGAGGTCACAGTGACGCACGTAAGAGAATCTCCAAATGGCTTATCTATAATTAAAGAAACACTTCCGTACAGAATACCCAGCGTAGTAGACGAAGATCCTAAATTGAAGAAGCCTGGAGCAAAGCTGCAACGCCTAAAGGAAGAGTTGAAACATAAAATGACATTAAAACGCGAGGAGGAATGGAAACAACGAGAGCAAGAGTTAAAGGAACAAGAAATAGAGTGGAATGATTCTATAAATGAAGACGATCATTTAGGTGAACCGTTTTCTCCAAATATAGAGTTTCATAGAAGCGAGGACGATGCATTAGAGGAAGAGATCGATGTATACAAAAGGAGAGAGAAAAAAAAGAAGAAAAGAAGTGCTTTCATAGATGATGAAGCCGAAGTAAGCGAAGATGAAAATAACGAGAGTGATGAAATCGAAGATGACGATGAAGATGAAAGGCAGGACCGGTCGGATGAAGGCGAAGAAGAATGCGAGAGACTTGTTTTAGAAGACGAGATCAGTACTGGTGATGGTACGGATTTACCTAAATGTAATAAAACATTGAATAGAATTGTAGAACCTGTGGCAGATGATTCAAGATCTTCAGAGGTTGAAAATATTGGGAATACAGTAAATAAGGCTAAAGATCGAGGAACTACCTTTTCTCAGTTTAGAAAAATATTTGATTCACCTTCCCGTGGAAATGAGCAATGGCTTGAGAATGAAAGTGATGTTTCTATTTCTCAAGCATGCATAAAAAATGTTACGAATTTCGAAACCAGCCAAACATCGCAAAGCAAGAATAACACCTTTGATTTTGTGTCTCCCGCGACACAGTTGACAGCATTGAATACAGATTTAGAGGAACAGAAAGATTCAATGAGAGTAGAAAAATCGTCATTTATTGAACCTATACTGATAGGAAGCACACAATCACAATTATTATCCCAGGAACTAAAAGATTCAAATAACCAAGATAACTTCTGCCAGAAACTGTTCACTGTTCAAGGTAATGTGCTGGACGAGGAACTAATGGAAATAGCCTCAGGGCAATTTCCCGACGATAAAGTTAACATTCATTTTTCAAAGGAACCTGATGTAAGTGAGTCACAATTATTGGAACTGTGTTCGGGAACATTTAATTCTCAAAGGAACAGCAAAGGAAGTAGAGATTTCTCAGATGATATACTACCCCAAGCCAGCCCAGTATCTAGAGAAAGGGACGCGTTAATTACTAATAAAGATGAGCAGCAATTGGATCACCATGCCACTTGGAAGAAATTACGGGTTGTATCGTCAGATGAAGAAGATTTGTTGCAAGAGGAAACCCAGAAACGAAGGATGAAAAAGAGAGTCCAAAAATTAGATGTATCCGACGACGAGGAAGAAAACGAGTCTGTTGTCAGTAGCGATGAGGATGAAAATGAAAATGAAGAGAAATATGTCGATTACGATTCAGAAGAAAACGAAGTACTTGTGTCGAGGAAGGATATGAAGAAATACGCAACCAAATTTTTGGATGAAGAAGCCGAGCTAAGCGAAAGTGACTGTGATGTATCTGCGGATGAGGATGAAAAAGATTTGGACAATTTGGAACTTGAAGATGGAGATGATGAGGAAATTGATGAAGCGCAAGTAAGGAGTCAAGTAGGGAAACTTCACATGAGACAATTATTGGACGAAGATCAGAAAGAAGTGAGAATGCTTCAAGAGATGTTATTTGAAGATGGTGATTTGTATAGTGAAAGTGGGCGAGAGAGAAAGTTCAAATGGAAAAATATAGGTAACTAGAGATTTAAATATCCCATATATTCGAACTCTTTGTTCTTTTTTTCGTACCAATTCGTATCAAGTGCGTCAATGTCAATCATTTTTTTATTTTTTTTCAGATAATCAAGTTGATGCCAAACAAGTTGATTCGCAACCCTTAGAAGGTAAAGATGGTTGGGTAGATTTATCCGATGATGAAGACGAAACAAAGTGGTGCAAACTGAGGCATGAAAGGGAAAAATTCTTAGCTGAAAAGATGGTAAATTTCTCCCTAATAAGTATTAAAACAAGTATATATTCATAAGTATTCTTTGTATTGTATGTACATTTTATTTACAGACAAATGACGATTCAGAAATCGAGAATGATTTAAATGAAAGTCAAGTATTTAGATTTGGCATGAAGATTTTAAAGAAGAAACGACTAGATGAATCTCAAAAACAAAACACGTTGGTTGAAACACTTGATACTAACTTAGAACCCAGAAGGCCGCATACTATTGCGGATATGTTGAATACTTCCACATGTAATGATAAATTGCGTTCAATACATGTAAGAGCTTTAAACAATCATTCTTATCAATCGTTAAGGCCTTTACGTGTCGTTACGTGTTTTGATAATCTGTAAAAATATTTTAGAGTGTCATGCAGAAGCGTTCATTTCTTGCAAGGGGCGAAGAAGAGCTAGCCCGTTTGGCTATTTTAGCCAGACGAAAAGAAGCACCACTGCCATCGAAGGCGCAGAATATGGTTTTTGCTCATATTGATTTAGATACAGAAAACAAGTCTGGCGTGTTCCCGGAAGCGACATCGAAGAACTCTAAAATGACAACCTCAAAATAAATTTAGTATATATTGTATATACAATTGTGTACTAGAAATGTTTTTATTTAAATAACTAAGAGAAATAAGTAAGATATAGATTGTTATAACAATTTTTATAATTCTATTCTATAGATATATTTTTGGAAATAAAATATTTAAAGAAATACTTTTTATAAAAATGGAATATTATTGTGAAACCATAGAGGCGAGGAAATCGGTGCACGTGATAGATTTTTGATAACATGTTAATAATTAAACTACTTTCATATTAAACGATTAATGCCGGGGTATACTATTTTTATGAGAAACGAGATCTTTTAAAAATCATATTATTACATATAAATTCGACCGCATTGACTAATTGATACCAATTAATTGTTCATAATTTATGTGTAGTAAAATTTTGTTGTAAATTTCAATCCAAAAACAGAGAAAAGTATGCAAAAAAGTATGCTTTATTCATGAAGTATGCAAACCCCAAGTTATTAAGTAAAATCACTACTAAAACACAGTTACATATATGTAGCTCCATATCAAAGAAGTTTATACGCACATGAAATTAATGAGCTTTCAGGCACGAATTACAATGCAATAATTTAAATTAGGTCATCCTCATTTCGGAAAAAATATTAAACTACATTTGTATGCCAAGAAACCATTAGTTTTGCAAAAAGTAGTCGTAAAAAATCGCGATTGATTTGATCTGTTGATGAAATTTGTTTTCAAAAAGTTTGTCGTCCCATTAAGACACATCACACTACCTAATTTCTTTTAAAGGAAACTAAACTCTGCAAAGATCAGTCCAACATTTACTAAAACTTACTTAAGTATTATTAAGAATCCTAAAGAATTCACATGAACAAAACAAATAAGAGAAAAATGAAAATATGGCGTAAAAGAGAAAATAATTTTCCTTGTAAATCGAAAGAAGGATGTAAAATGATTCAATTCAATTTTAAACGAAGCCAATCATAGATAATGATGAAACAAGAACAAATTGAATAATTTTGCAATTGTTTAAATGTCATACGTTTTGGAAGCTGTTCATAGTACATTCATGAAATATAAATGGCAGAGTATCCGGAGGTCGCTGGAGAGGAAGGCGAAGAGGAAGTAAATCCTTTAGGGGTAAGTGTTTCTCTCCTCTTTTAAAGTAATTATCGTAAGATCTCGTTGCTGTTATCAGTACTTTTTAGCGAAATTCGGGTTCTGGGTGTTTGGTACATCTGCTTTTGATACTCAATCATTTGTAGAGAACATTATACAAACGCTGTTTATGTAAAAATATTCAAGATGGATGTATAAAATGTTGTATAAAACTAAATTAAAATACTCCGATTTATTGCTCTCCAGTAACACTTTTTATCACAGACGTATCACTATTAGTAGTATTCTAGTTATAAACTGAATAACAATTGTTGGCGCTCAACAAACATATAGTTGCCCCACAACGTTTATTTCCGCCACGAAATTTTCAGATACTCTTCCCTCGAATATTAAAGAGAAATATGTAAAATATATAAAGATGCAATCAATTTCCTTTTTTTTCTATACTTTGTACCATCCTCCGTCCGTGGATACCAACAATATCATTACACAATGCGTAATATAATAATATATAATAATTACAGCTGTACGAAGGCGAACGAAACGAAAAAGGTGACAGACATGGCCATGGAAAAGCTCTGCTTCCTAATAGCGATATGTACGTCGGTCAATATTGCAAAGGATTGAGACACGGCCAGGGATTGTATGTATTTAAAAACGGTGCTCGATATGCAGGTGAGTGGAGGCGCGGCGTTAAATATGGCCAAGGAACATTTTGGTATCCCGATGGAACACGATACGAGGGTAAGTTTTTACTCATCAGAAAGGCTTACTATACGTTTAGTACAAATCAATTTTAGAATAAATAAAGTAAGTACATATAAGCACGATGAGCGACTTCAAGGAATCCACGATTAAAGGAAATTCAACAAAATCATTTTTGTTTCTATTGTCAATATTAAAATTATTGAATAAATAATTGCAGTGGCCTGAAACGGAGTTCTGCCGATTTCTATTGCCTATTGGACTTCTACGATTTCTGACCAACTTTTAGCAGGACCTACGACCTATGGGTCAGAACTATCGGACTTCTACGATTTCTGACAAACTTTTAGCTGGACCTACGACCTTTGGGTCAGACCTATCGCATTTCTACGATTTCTGACCAACCTTTAGCAGGACATACGACCTTTGGGTCAGACCTATTGGACTTCTACGAGTTCTGACCAAGCTTTAGCAGGACCTACGACCTTTGGGTCAGACCTATCGGACTTCTACAATTTTTGACCAACTGTTAGCTGGACCTACGCCCTTTGGATCAGACCTATTGGATATCTACGTTTTTATATAATTATATAAATTTACGACACGTTAATAAAATCAACGTACTATAAACTGTAACTAACATCATAAGCCAATTAAAACAATTTATTTTATGAATTCCGAAAACTGGCGTCAGAATTTAAAGGCATAAGTATACAATTAAGAAAGGCAAAATGAAAAACGTCGTTTGATGCTGTAACAATTAGGTACAGATAAGCACATGTTTCGCAGGTGAGTGGAAACATGATACAATGTATGGTTTTGGTGTATATTACTATATAAACGGCGATGTTTACGAGGGATCTTGGAAGAAGAATCTTCGACACGGAATGGGGTCATACCTTTATGAAGCTACGAAAACTAAATTCATGGGCACCTGGATCAGAGACCGTATGCAAGGGCCTGGTCAATTGATTCACCCTCGACATCGATTTCACGGATATTGGGAACTGAATTTGGTGAGGGTTTAATCGTGCGAGATTTTCATAGAAGAAATTGCAAAATATTTGCAATAAAATTATAGTTCTGAGAGCAATGATTTAAAAAGTATCAAGGACATTTAAAATCTATTATTTATGGATCATTGTACGCATATTATTTATTAAGAAATATTATTTAAGTACAATTATTTAGAAACTATTGAAAGAAGTATAATCACAGCCCTACGGACGTGGATGCTTTACTTTCGAAAATGCCTGCATGCAACATGGACATTACGTACACGTGAATGATCCTAATTACGATCAGACAAAGGAAGAAACACAGCAGGTGAGGATAAAAAATATATAATTTAGTGCTAAGAATACCCGGCGATTTGTAATTGAAGTACATATAGCTATACAACACAGCATATCAGATTCTTTAAAATTACTTCTTAACAACGCTAAAGTTTTATGGAACGCCCCTACATTTGTTAAAAACAACAAATTTTTACAGTTAATCTACTTATATTTAATTGATACATTGCAATATACTAGTCGCTAAATAATCTATACGCTGCATGCGATTAGAAATGAACAAAATAAAGAAAAAAAGCACACCACAATCGAAAAATACCTACATAACAATTCACTGAAAAATATCCATCTATAATTCTCATCTGCAAGTATACATACACACTCTTAATTAAATACGAAAGGAAAGAATTACTTTCAGTCATTGCAAGTATACACCGTACAATATATCGATCATATTTCATTTTTACACAGGAAACACCTGTAGCAACAGACACTGCACCCGACAGAATAGAAGACGTAGGGGTCGATTCTGAAAATCTAGGAGATGCGGGAATTGTTGATGCGCCACCGACAGAAATTAAACCTGTGCCATTTGTGCCGCTTCCACTGAAGAAAGGCATCATTCCATTTTGGCGAGCACGTTGCATTACGCCTTATAATCCTGATTTATTGCCACCAGAACCAGTACCGCTACAAGAAGAGGTAAGAATACATACATGCATCGTCACCCCTAAACCAATATTGTGGACGGTGATCGAATAGCCCATTCGATAAATTATGAAAATTTGCAACTGAATGTAGAATGCAATTAGATAATTCTGTAGATGAAAACATTGAAAAGGAGGGTAATTGGAAGATGGTAAAAGTATGGGTAACTCGGTCACCGAAAATATTGATAATAAGGTGTCACCCTGCAGACTCCTCATTTTTGCTCCCTATTGTTGTTAATTAATACTTTGGCAGGACTATAGTATTTAGTCCTACTAAAGACCCAACAAAAGATGGTCACTGCTACCAAAAAAACGTTCCGTTTAGGAAGTACATAAAATATGTAGATTCCATTTAATGGAAATTTTGGAAGAGACTAACAACCTTAATTTGTAAATCAAATCGAGTTTTTCTTTTTTTCAAATTAAAACTCCATGTTTTCATTGTTTTAGGTGTCATTGGACTCTTTGGTAGATAAGTGTTCAGAAGACGCCAGAGAGAAACCGACATACTTGAAGTATGAATATGAATACGAAGGTGAACACGAGGACTACTACTATTTAGAGCGTCAGCCGTCGGAGCGATTTAATTAAATTACGAAAATATAAAGTGCGTGTTGTAGAAAATTTTTTTTTCCCGCGAGTTGATTTATTAAAGAGCTTCTTGGTAAACGTTACAAAATATAAGGAATTCCAAAGTTTTGCAAAATTATTTCTCCTGAAAAATATAACACTGCCACCTTCTATCTCGAGGCAGTGGGAATAGAATCTCAAGTATGACCAGACGATCTAAAATCAAATTTTTAAGAAAAAATTCATATATTGTGACTTTATCTGAGAAAGAGGGTTGTAGCCTATTTTATACAACAGTGTGCAATTTTCACACGCTGTAACGTTAGACAGGTTTTACAAAATTTCATTACAATATTCTCTCACAATCGAAACGAAAAAGATACATAAAATTGCATGTGTCGATTATACGATACGCGTGGTTAGATAAGAAGATAGTGTGGTTTTAAGCAGTTTATTTAGGAAATTATAATAACAAATGTGCGTATGTGCCCATAATATTAGACAATGTAAAGAATGTATTTTACAGGCACGCGTAGGTCTTGTTCGATAGTTGAATTCGTCAACGTATTTAAAGTGTGTGTACGTATATAAATGTATGCACGTTATTGCATTGGAGATCAGCAACAAATATAACGCGGAGTAGGTGTTCCTATATTAGATAAGCATATGCTCAGGTCGAAGATAATAGCAGTCTATACAGTTTTACTTGAACGATCAATTTTACATGTTCACAGATATACAAGAGAGTTATCGTGTTCTTGTTACATTCTCCATAGCGCAAGTTCGCACATATTGTTTATTTATTATTTTTTCCTTTTTTTCTCTTTTATGGCGTGCAAGCGTGTGTACTTCGAAGGTATGTGTTCGAAGGAAACACGTGTATACAAGGTAGTCCATTAGAAACAGACCATCTTAGTATCTTTATATATATTTTATAATATATGTATATATAAAGAGATGTTAAGAAAGAAGGACAGACAGACAGAGAGAGAGACAGATAGAGAGAGGAGATGGTGTCGAAATTTATTTACAATATTTTTTTCAACTGGACGTAAATAGGAAGACAGAAACGTATAAGTAAAGAAGTTGTATGAAAGTGGAAGAAACTTTGTTACATCAATAAAATGTAGACAAATAGGTTTTGCTCTTTGGATCGAAGTTGTCAATCTTCCACTATGTTCACCTAAGTGCCAATCAGATGTGACGATTCCTTAAAAAAATTTCATTCTAACAATACTAATAAATACTGGCATTCGAAACATTTCAAAATACTAAAGGGAGCGATTAGATAATAAACATATGTATATTTTACATATATAGTTTAGCCCTTAGTCTTCAAACGAGTCTTTATAAAATGGTTGTTCCATTACATCGACATAAAGGCTCAACAGAGGTCGGAAGGTTTTAAAAGGACGGAGGAGAGGGCAAAGGAATAAAAAAAATGTGTTTTGCGATGTGTCGCAGTCTTTTAACAATAAGCTATTTATACAAGTGAGTGTGGCCATTTTCACCTGTAGGACTGTTAAACAGCTACCGCTTTAGTTAGACGGCACGATATTCTATCGTGGCACGTACGTTGATGACGGTAAAATTTCCCTTACATGTTATCACAGTGTTCGATGACACCCTTGCGTTAGAATATTTTTTTTCCCCACCTTTATGACACGTCCTGAGATTCTACTCAAGTAAGAATATTCATACAAATCGAGCGTCGATGCGTACGACTGACATTTCGATAGCAAAATACTTCGATCCTACGACTCTGCGTTTTCTTGGCACAATATCAAAAGAATTCGCAATTATTGCGAAATATCCACAGCCCTGAATTGATTAAAGCATCAACAACCTTGTTTTCCTCCCCATTTCTTTTTTAGCTGCCTCCGCCAATTTTTACAGATCGATCAATTTTGCTATGTTACTTCGTCGTAATTCACAGCATACGTCGTTTAACTGTTAATTGGCTGAAAGAATTTGAGAACGATTGTGAAATCAGGGGTCGTTGCCACGAACGATCAGTAAACATTCACTCTTTGGTTGCGACGCGTTCTAAAGGCCGCCACACACTCTCCATCGTATCGTCCCTTTCGCCAGTGCAGTCATCAATTGAAATGCAAGAATGGAGCGTGTACGTGGTGAAATTGGCCGATTTGGCATGTGCCTTCCGTCAATCGTTTGGCATGAACGCAATCATCACTATGCTGATTTTTCTGTACGTTTTTCCCTTTGTTGCTAAGCAAAAACGGATAGCATAGGCTAGCAGCAATAAAAAATGGCAGATTTGAAATTGTGTTCGCACGAACGACTATATACTAACCGTAGCGTTAGTGGGTTCAACTGTGTTCGGTCGTGCATTACGTATTTATGACTGTATAAGCAAAAGGGATGACAAAGCGGAGCGTGTGTGGCGGCCTTAACAGAAAACAATGGGCTTGTGTGCGATACACAATTTGCATGACTGACGCTAAGGTTCCTTGCTATAATCATTCCTGTTTGAGCGACTATTGCGCGGCGTGTAACAATATACTCAATATTATATCAGTACAATGAAACATAAACATTTACTATATATGCACTTCACGTACGTATATCAGTAGGTATGCAATGACAAATATATGCGTCATTCGTGTCTCGGGGGTAACTTTCCGAACACGTATGTATACACCTTTTCCAGTCAAAGGGTTAAGTTACAAAATTCAAACGCATTTTGCGTACGTTTAACGTACAAACGATCCATTCGTAGATTGTTGTTTTAAGCATCTCAGGTACGTAAAGCGTGGACGAACTTTGTGCCCCGTTATGGCGTGACTTATATACCCATAGTTTCTTTTCGCAACAATCGTCGTTTTGTTCCCAAAATAATATACCTTTGAACGACTGTTTGCCTCGTTAAAATGGGGGCATGGTATTTCACATTAAGTCGGGTGGCGGTCTCTGAAACGCAATACTTGCTACCGAAATACTGCAAAACCCAGCTGTCACTACACCCAAGAATATGTAAACGGATGTAATTAGCCAGAAGGCGAATAAATATAATGTTTTATTACAATATTTCCCGAGAGCTGGATCATAATTTGGTTCATATTCCTTATATACCCACATTGAACCTGCCAAACATAAGAAGACATTGTAAATATGGAGCCACAGGTAGCCATAAAGTTCTTAATTAAATAAAACGATTATACAACTGACCTATGATAAACCAACCAAGCATAAAACAATTTATTAATGTTTGCGTTGGGGATTGTCGTATTCTTTCTTCATCTCTTTCCTCTTGGCGTTGACGTACTCTCGCAGACAAATGTAATAGCTGCTTGAAAACACCGAAACCACCACCGACTAATAAATAAACAGGTATATATTCTCCTTGAGGGCAATCATATAGATAAAGTCCCCCAATGATCATCATACATATTGGGACAACTATTGTTACTCCTAAGATAATAGTACATCCAACTGGAATAACCAAAGCAAATAATTAATAATACTTTACATAAAGATAGTTATTTAACTATGGATCATATGTTTGCTTACTAGTCCCTAAAAGTAAGACGATAATATTTTTCAAAAAATCGAACACCCCTTTCGAAACTTTATGTGCTTCCCTCATGCGACCAAACAATGAGTCGTAGGATGGTGGAGGAGCTAAAAAAATGCAAAAACTTTTTCAGGCATGTTAACTCGACGAATTGATCTGTTGAATTGTAATAATAAAGTGTTTGTGAAATAGTATTCATTTTATTTTTTAACCAAATTGTAGACTTTTTCTACATTAACATTAATTTTAGCATTGCACCATTACTTTTATCCATTAGAACTACTTTATCATTCAATCCTTCATCATTTTGTTTCCTTAGCAGAAAATATGTTACGTATCATTTATAGCTTTTTATACTACTATATTCTGTTTCCATCGAATAATATGAAAAACGTACTAAGAAACATATTTTTTGTTACACTGCATATTTAACATTTATATAACACTTTATAACAAAGTGCTTAAAACCCCTTGCCCTAAAATAATATCTTTAAGATCTCATGGATTTCCAATGCAATATTTTGGAATTTAAAAGCTACTTATATACATTTATGTTTAAGCAAACTTTAGCCCACGTATAACAATACTGTGTACGTGTAGCATACAGTGAAAAATGAATAGTACCTCTTGACCCGATCCTTCAGAATTAAATTGTAAGGAAAGGGGTTTATTACGTTTCATTTATGATAAAGCTCCAATTTACCATTAGGATCTATGGCTTCTTCATAAGAAGGTGGTGCACCGCGGTCATTGGTCAATGTAGACGGATGTCCCAGAGGTAAATTAATATTGTGATACGAAGGTGGAGGTGTATAACAGGTCGATGCTATCTCGGTGCCAGGATTCACGCTCTCACTCGTATTGACGAAATTGCTTTGATTTATTTGACTTAACGGCATCTCTTCGCGTATGTTTGTTGCTTGAAGCCAATGCATAGGTTTTGCATTAAAAATTAGTTGGTGGTTCGCCGTTGCCGCTACTGACAACAGCACGCATGAACCTTTATAACCTATAAAAATGTTTTCCCCCCTACGGCGTTTTATTTGTCGTCTTAGGACCGCTTACGTCAAAAGATAGAAATTTTGAAGATAGTTTCGAGCCGGTTTAGTTACGATTAACGATTAGATGTTGTGCACTTTCTGATTTTACTGCAACTGCTGACATAAGCGAAGGAAAACAAACACAATACGTAGTAAGTAAGTGGTATCTTCGTGGATGTTAAACGCAGCGATGGGTTATCGAAATATGTTGATCAGCCGAATGGTAAAAGTTATACAAGGTTCAGTTTCATTTGGAAAGGAAAAAAAAATATACTTTGAGAGTGTACGAACTGTCACACCCCTGTTTCGAAGGATACAAAACTATTTTAACGTGCAAACCGGTATCTACTCATCTCTTTAAGAGAACCACAGTAAAGTCGTTGCACCTTGGATTCACACATCATTTCTTATCAGTTTTATAATAGAACAGAATTATCTTTAAAGCACCATTAATTCGGCAAGCTTACATTTGCGCCACAATAAACCATGTGCAGCATACGTACAAGTCAGACTTCATATCGAATACTGCCAGATCGAGAATATATTTTCGATTTTGGTCGATTTTCGTGCGAGGACCAATCTTAAGTGCGGGATTATTCGAAATAGTTTCATATGAATATTTTATTAATGAGTTAGTTCAGTTATTAATAATTTCAGATTAAAGTTTCAGGTATTTATTTAATAACAGATATAGGATATTTCTACGATAGAATCAATGAATAGATATTTGTTATATCAACTCAACTCTAATTTTCGGTCATAGTAAAAGTTGAAAAAGATTTTTTAAAACGTTTTTTTCTAACATGTAATTTATTGATAATTCACTGACTGTATTGCAATTGCTGCTACTTAAACAAATTACGGTAAATTGATTTTACCGTCTAAAATTACTAAATCGTCCTATTACATTACTGATCTGCACTATTTGTTACATGATAATGTAAATTAGTACTATGAAATTGCTACCATTAAACTTCGAGCATAACCGGCAAGTATATTTTTCTTGCATTATTATGTCATTAATGCTATTTAATTTGAAAAAGAACAAACAGAGAACTAACAAACAGGACGTAACTTCCTAGCAGATCGCTCATGATATTGTCGTTAAATAACAAGCATATAAATCGACGCTTGGAATCTCCTTTGTTTCTGTATGTTCTACTGTATCATAGACAATTTTGATTCCCACAATTTTGTCCCTAACGAACGACAAAATGTCATGCAATCACTGACATAATACACCGTATCTACTTATATTGCAATAAAGCGTAATAGTCAGTGGCTTATTGTTTTAAAACAGCCAATCACAGCAAAAATATAATAAACGAGAGATCTCTCTTGGCTTTAAAAGCGAACGATATACCAATTGGAGACTATTAAGGTTTTATTAATAACAGTCGAAAGGTTTCTATTACAAGCCGCCATTATGCAGTCGTCGTTTGCAAAATTATTTCTGGTCTGCGTCTTGTCTATCGTTTCGTGGTCGTACGTCGAGGTAAAACTTAAAAAAAAAGGGGTCATATATGTATAAATTTGTGAAATGTATTTTACTTCTGCTACGATTCTACATATTATTATTAATGCAATGACCCGACGGGAAGTGTTTTTCATATAAGAAGCACCATATAAAATTTAGAAAAGGATATATTATGTATGCATCGAGTACAATAGAGACCGCCTTTGTTGAGTATGAAATCAAACTTTGGCTCCAAATAAATTATATCGTTATGGTTCTATTTAAATGAATAGTAAATTGTGTTCTCTAATAATAATATAAAAGACATTATTCTGCATTTGTTAATGATAGAAGGACAATATGTAATTTCAGTATCGATTGTAGTAACGATAGTAATTATTACTATAAAAACATATAAATAAAAATGACGATGCTATATGAATAATTTCGGGGCACTGTTGTTTTCAAGATGACAATAGATCAACTATAATAAATCTCGATGACAAGTTATTATAGTTATATTATATTAACAGTTCCACGACATAACAGTTACCGTATGGAAAAGATTTTTATACTTTCCGATATGGAAAAGTATAGTAGCAAGTTGGTTTGTCCGACAAAAAGATACAATTAACCATTTTAACCATTGTTACCTTTCCTTTATATTTTTTAGGCTGATAAGAAAGTTACGATAACAGGTTTCAATGTGGACGTTCCAGGCAACGATGTACTCGGATCATGGAAGTATGATATGGCAAAAAATCTTATCGACTCGACAATTAATATTAAAAAGAATTGCCCTGGTGTGATCGAGGTACTCCCTCTTTTTCAAACGATAGAATAAATATAATATAATGCCGTGTTATATGCCGATTCTAATATTAATACTATTATCAACCATTATTAATTAATATTTTGATATTTCTCTTGTATTCTAATACTGCGGATAAGATGGATACATCAATTAACAAATTAAACGTGATTTTCTGCTTTTTGAAGACAAGAACAAAATATATGGTGAACTAAATGAACAAGTTGATTTCGTTCTAGGTCGACATAAAAGTTTATAAAGGGGATAATGTAGTTAACCAAATGCATCAGAAGCTTGGCAAGCCAATGAATGATTTAGAAAGTTATGGTGTTTGCGGTGTGGTAGATGCTGCGGATCTTGACGACGATCAATGCTCCATAGCCGAGGTAAGAACATTTAAAAACGATATAAAATATTGCATGAATTTCAAATATGGATAGAAGATAAAAATGATATATATATATATATATATATATATATAATTGGTTGGTTTTCGTGAAACTTATGTAAAGGGGTTGATATCTCAAAGGAAATGTTTATTAAATTTCTATTTTCTAATCGGTAATCGTCTGTATTGAAAAGATGAAAATCATTAACAACTTTAATGTAACGGATATATCCTATCTAATATCATGGCAAATAATTCAGTGAACTGTAAATCTGAACGATGCATCAAATTTTTGTAGAAAACGAATTTGTGTAGTCATGCCTGATTTTACTGATACAATTAGATTGTCTCGAATATTAGAATAAAGAATTTTGGAAGCTCTACCGCGGGAGTATCTTCAATTGACAATAAATTACATATTGTTTCACTTGTTAAAAAATAATAATCACTGGGTTACTTAAAACTCTTGCCCAGTCTTTATCAGATTAATATTTTTAAAAGTCGTTATTATTATATATTTCCCCCTATAAAATTACTGCAAATATAAAATAATTTCTATTTTTTTGTGCAACTATTATTACCGCATCTCCGACGTCACGATCAATTACTCGAATTAATGACCACGATTGTGTAATTATAAAATGTTGTGCTACCTTGAGAATAATACGTCGTAGTCCTTCCTATAATGATTATTTCTGTTCAATAAAATATTTTTATGTATTCTTTAATTAGTTTAATAACTTTCATTTTATAGGGTGAACAGGTAGCCAAAGATTGCGATATTAGCGGATGGTTTAGTGACATGGAACCTGGTGATTATAGAGCTAAATGCGATTTCACGCAAAATAACAATGTAATTGCTAATGCTCAGGTGGATGTAAAAGTGGAAAATGAATGATAAAACATTTGGTTTCGTTTAGGCTGTCAGGTATATTTTTAAGCTGACATTTGTTATCATTCAACGTGCGCCAACAATTGTTTCTTAATGTTAGTGTTATAGATAGAATATCTTACATCTAAGTATTTCACTGAATAATAAACGTATTAGCATATATGTACGTGGTTGTTATTTTAATTTTATGTGGGAATTTAATTTCCACGTAAATAACAGTACCTATAATTGATATAAATAGAGAAATTGTAAAAATCAAAATTCCTCAGTATGCCTGTAACAGGTTCTAATGATCATATGCAATCGAATTTCAACAGAAATTATTTGATGTAAGTTACAAAAATCAAACTAAAATTCATATCGACTTATTATACATATACTTATATTTCTATTTGAAAAATAAAAGAATTTCCGCTATTTATACTATTTAAGAAATTTAAGAAATAGTATCCAGAAACTTGCCCTATTTTATCGAAAAACATAAAAGAAACACCCTCCTATGAATAGGATTAACCCTACGATTTTCGATCATGTCGAAAGAAAGGAATAATTTTCAATACTTTCACCGTTCTTCAAAAGCGTATTATACAACAACAATGTGCCGTGTAATATAATTTCTTAAAATGTCGTCCCATCGTGTTTCTTGTCGGTATTTAGTAAAATCATTGCTTCAACCACCGCGCGTCGCATTACAATTTGCCCGATAACGCATTAACCTGATAATCAAGTTGCCCCTTAATCATGTACTTCTCTGAAAACAGAAGTTAAAGTCTAGTGAGCCTGAATTATTATGCTTTAACCATTGGAAATTTAAATTCAACAATGTATCTTTATCACACATGTGAAGATGCAGTAGAAATATGAAGAATTTCTGATAATACTATCAGCACGGACTACGAGTTAACTCGTCTTCCACGGTTAACAGGTTGAACGTTTCAGCCTGGATTAATTAAAAGTCAATTTACACTCCCAGCCATCGTTAAATTAAAGTGTCATGAATATGCCATTGGAGTGCTCATTTGTCAGAAGACAGTCCTAGACTGAACGGCGGACATGTAAGACCTATGTCACAGCCAGAGGCGACATTTACTCTCTTTTAAAATCACACAAAATAGTTTGTATCTGTCTGCCACCCATCTCCTCCGCTCCACTCGGCATCGTTTCCTTCTTTTTAAATCTCCATCGTACAATCTCCGGTCTTCAAGTCCGTCCGTCCACGTGTCAGAATTATTTTTGACAGATACGAAATTGAAACGCGTATGAGTTATCATTCACAGGCTTCTTCCACTTTGGCTGCGCGGAACACAACGAAATCGTCGAAACGAATAAACAGCATTATAGGAACAAGAATTTCGGGAGTAAAAATCATTCAAATTACGGGTTTGCATTGATCGAAAGTATTGACAAGAGCGGGAACCTCTAACCTCTTGGACAAATTTGAAAATTGTTCAAGTCACGAGCCACGAGGGTTCTGTATATCACAGGTAAGAATGTAACTATATATTACATTAATCAGTATCTACCGAATACGTGAAGTGAAACGCGCAAATATATGGCAACGAAATAGATTAGTTTACTTGCCAGGTGCTGAATGATTTATTAATGTTGCTTCATTTTACTAGTGTGTAATTGATGGCAAATTAAAAGGATACGAGCTAGAAAGGTTTGTTGTACATTGCGGTCTCCTCGTGCATTTATAATTACACCATTGCACGGGAACAATTATTTTTGGTTGAAATGATATGTGCACATATATTTCTACAAACGTTTCACTTACAAGATTCAAGTTTTTACTAAAATAATATTATTCATTATTAATTATTTTGTTTCTAAGATTGCTTCACGCATATATTAAAATCGAATTGGAAATATTAATAACACTTTATACAGTTTTACTAAATTTTTGAATATCTCGCATGGCAACTATTCAATAAAAAGAAAAATGAATTTACCGCGAGATTAATAGACGTCGATTTATGAAATCAGGGATTATATGAAAATGTGAGAACAGAATTAAATAAAAGATTCTATTAGAAAATTGCCAAGTGTCACACAATCAACGGAACACTACCACGGATTACTTCACCCATTGTCGTCGCGGATCCCCGAGCCGATTCATACCCATATTTGGAGGAAATTTGATATGGATGTAGACTCAAACGACAACAGCAGAGATATCGATTTATGCGAGACAAACACCCAACGATTGATTGCTGAAAGTGGTGGTCGATGTATGAGCACGCAAGCGATGCAATCACTCTATGACTTCCGACAAAATAATCTTCTCTGCGATGCCGTTCTAAGACTCGAAGATGGAGGCGTCTTTCAGATTCACCGTGCCATTTTATCAGCATGCAGTCCGTACTTCAGGTCTGCACCCTGTACAAAATATACGATATTTTGCTGCGCAAAATCGGTTCTAAAAAGTCATCAATGTCAACGTTGTCGTTTAACCAACAAGTTATTCTGAACATATATATATACCGATTTCTTATTTATCGGAAAGGAAAATGATATAAATCAGTTTCTAATGTCAGAGATCTGGTCGTTAACTATTGAGAGAGTTCTTTGCAAGTATTAGAATTGGTCATTCGTAAAGTCCATTTAAGTCGTTGCTCTGTTTGTTTGGTCTTTTATTTCAACTTGATAAAAATGTCAGAAATGGGCACCACCGGCAAGTGTATACGTGCTTTTCTTCCGACAACGCAGATCTGTATCTTTAACAAAAATATTTCATGACCTATAATCCGTTACACATTTCATACCATTGTTCACGATCTCTCCATAACGTTTTGGCAATTTCCTGAAATCCACATTTCGAAGAATTCGACTGTTTTCGAGTGGAACCAGTTTCGGAGCCAGTTCCATATTATTGTGGAACGCGGAAACGATTACTGCAAACTCGAGCATTATGCTCGTCAATATAATTCCACACGGTATCTATTGTTTATAGAACTTTATTTACAACCACGTTGCACTCCCGTGAGAAAACGGACGTCCTTCTGCCGGGTGTTAGCAGCAACATGATGAATCTTCTTCTGGAATACGCTTATCTGAGATCGATCAACGTGAATAACGAAAACGTGTGCCAGCTCTTAGTGACAGCTGATTATTTAAACATTCTTGGCGTTCTCGACTTCTGTTGCGAATATTTGAAGCAAAATCTGGCGCCGGAGAATTGTATCAGCGTCATGAGATTCGCCAGGGAACACTTTTGCAAAGGATTGGAGAACAGCGCGTATCGTTACCTCATGAGGCACTTCGTGCAGGTGATTACGCTTTGCATTATTCTGCCAAAGATATTGCACATTTATGCAGGTTTATTATTGTATTACGTACTTAAAAGTGCAGCTCTTGGTACTAGAGAATATTAATCGGACGTTACGTCGTGGCTGTACGAAATTTCTCGTTAAAGTGGAATATCATTATGATTATTACATTGGTGGAAATAAGGATACACTTTATAAATACAGGAAACATATTAGTTTAGAAATTTGATTAATCAGTTTAGTAACAGAAGCTTCGGCTAACGTGTAACTCTAACTGGAATTGGATCACATCATTAGCTAGAAAACTTTCCCAAACAATGCACACGTCGTTCATCATTCCGAGCCACAATCTTTTCTTTATTTCTCGCTAATCCGTCCTAATGAGCTGCGACTATTCGACGGAGCAGCGAGACACGAGAAAACAATTAAAAACGTGATTTTCAATCGACGCAGGTAGCTCAACGTAGCGAAGAGATCCTCGATTTACCGATAGAAGAGTTAACCACGCTAATCGGCGCCGACGAGCTAAATGTTAAGAGCGAGGACACCGTATGGGAGCTCGTACTAAAATGGATCGACTATGATCCACAATCTCGAAAAGAATACATAGTCGATTTGATGAAGAACATTCGCCTTGGTCTATTAGACACGCAATTCTTCCTCGAGAATGTGAAGGATCATCCGTACGTTACCGGAAACGAAGCCTGTCGACCCATCATAATCGAAACATTGAAATTCTTGTACGATCTGGAAATTATAACGCAAAAGGACGGAGAAGTGCCAACGCCAAAAATTGCTCGGCCAAGGGTACCTCATGAAATACTGTTCGCTATAGGTGGATGGAGTGGCAGAAGCCCCACAAATTTTATAGAAACTTACGACACCAGGGCGGATCGGTGGGTCAAGGTAAATATTTTATTTACCATTTTTATTTGAATCTTCTAACGTTAACACTATTCGTACTTTATGCGCATTGCTCTTGGCGAATATTCTTACAGTGTGTTCTATCCGTGAAATTGCTATAATCGTCTCCTATAGTATTGTAGTATTGTTGCAAACTATGTTGCAGCTACTTATAATAGCAACCATAACATTTATTGTCTACAATGCCAAGCCGTGTCAAAATTAAGTTGCTTCTACTTGTAATAATAGTTATAATAATCGTCGTTTACAATGGCAAGCTGTTTTTCAAACGCCCAACTTTCATGACTATTCTCTATTGCCGTTTCGAAAGGTGGAAGAAGTAGATCCAATCGGGCCTCGTGCGTATCACGGAACTGCGGTGGTTGGGTTTAATATTTATGTGATTGGTGGCTTCGACGGTGCAGATTATTTCAATAGTTGTCGTTGCTTTAACGCCGTCACTAAAGTGTGGAGAGAAGTCGCTCCAATGAATGCCAGAAGGTTAAAATTAATGATCAAATTTTTGGAAAACTAAATACAAAAAGATATTCCAACGTTTTGTTTTTTTGTTTTTACTTATATCGTACACACTGTTTCTAATTGTAAATGTAATACTAATTTCTATGCCTATTAATCCCCGTATTTTTTATTTATCATTCGATCGTATAATATCGAAAATGTTGTTTTAATCCCAAGTTTGACATACAGGTGCCTCCAATGCATTGTACAACAATTGACTTGCACGTAGTCATACCTTGCAATAATGTTTTTGACGAAGTTATCTGAAATCTTAGGTGTTACGTTAGCGTTGCTGTACTTAATGATCTAATTTATGCCATGGGAGGATACGACGGATATTATCGACAAAGTACCGCTGAGCGTTACAATTACAAAACTAATCAGTGGTCTCTGATAGCGCCCATGAATTTGCAAAGGTCGGATGCCAGTGCGACTACTTTGAACGGTGCGATTTATTTTGTACACTTTCATCCTAGAGAATTCATACCGAACTGAAATGAATATAAAATGTAGTCGGGCAATTCTGGAGGTTTCCGACATAAAAGCCACAAAGTGATCTCTGATTAAAAAAAGGAAACAAACACACTTGTATTCAACCTTAAAACGTGAAAATTTGTAGTATTTAAAAACAAGTGAACAACGTTTTTAACAGCTCAATAGCCAATTTTCTACCATCAGAAAACAATAAAATTAATATCCTTTAAAGTATAAACTATAGACTATAAAAGACAAAGAAATGTTTCAAATAAAAGTCGTAGATATCATGATCTTGTGTATCGTTCTATTTAATTACTTACGACTGGACAACTCTTATAGTCACCTGGGCGCACAATGAATTATAATCCACTGTTACTTGAATACAAGGAAACATCGAATCTTTACATTCTAATGTTAAATGCGGCAACTTTTCCCAACAATTTATAAGAATACCGCGTTTAACATTATTTCACTCGTTCTGCACATATTGGCTGTACGAATTGCAACATTCACACCTTTAATAATAATTTCCATTGTTTATCATAAAACAGATAAGATTTACATCACCGGTGGTTTTAATGGACACGAATGTTTGAATTCGGCCGAAGTGTACGATCCGGAAACGAATCAGTGGACAATGATAGCTCCAATGAGATCCCGTAGGAGCGGAGTATCTTGCATATCCTATCATAATCACGTATACGTTATTGGTAATCGTAACAACCTTTCTGCCACGATTAAACGATGTGATGTGTAACGTATGTTTCGCAGTGATTTTTGTAAACTTCGTACCCTATTTCAATATTCTAATGCTTTTCGATTTGTATAATGTTTGATAAAATATTGTACCTCACATTGTTATGTATTTATGACATTATTTAATATGATAGTAAATATAGAATAATTTTCTTTTGCTATAGGAGGCTTTAATGGGATATCGAGAATGTGCAGCGGCGAAAAATACAATCCTGCAACGGATATTTGGAGCCCTATTCCGGATATGTACAACTCGCGCAGTAATTTTGCAATCGAAGTAATCGACGACATGATCTTTGCAATCGGTGGATTCAACGGTGTTACCACGATATATCACGTGGAGTGTTATGATGAAAAAACGAACGAATGGTACTTTTTTTTTCAAATTACTTTAATTTTATCGTCATTCAACGTTCGAGTAAATCAATTACATTGTAAAAATAGACAGTACGTAAATAGCCCGCGGGGAAAAAACGACATTACTTTTGTGTTTGAACCGAATATCTTTCTCGCAGGTACGAAGCAACGGATATGAACGTATATCGTTCCGCATTATCGGCATGCGTAATCATGGGATTACCTAACGTGAACGATTACATTCATAAGCACCGCGAACGTTTAATGGAAGAGAAACGACAGAAGTTATTAGCCCTGGAGGTGCACCGTAGTCAACATCAACACCAACAAGATCTAATGCAGCAAAATCGCGAGAATTTATTAAACAACGAAGTTATACCCGCGCCACCACCAATGCCCCAGAGCAGCAATACTAGCAACGAGAGTAGACAAATTTAATAAAAAAAACGTGAAATATAATGAGAAAAAGTGACGGTATAATTGCGGGGTATGCGATCAGTCGGACGGACGATAGCTGAAACAATAGAACAATGAATGTTCAAAACAATCAAATGGCCTACGGTTATATTGAAAGAATATGCTAATAACAAATGGAGAAAGTGATATTGGCCGAAACATTTATTGTTATACCACGTTCTCCATTATTTGAAACGATACTGCCCAAAGTGAAATTTTTAATCATTTCTAAACGATCTGCGAAATTATTAAACGAAAATACTTGCGTGAGGCTATTAGGAGTGGCCCTACTTTATCATTAAATAGTCATGAATGATTCCCCCTTTTTTTTTTAAATTTCGATCTTGACAGATTTTCTTTTGGTATAATAGTAGTTATTTTTCAATGTTTCGAATCACTGTACAAATTGTAAGTGGCGAGAAAATGTAACGATGATAAGAGATTCGAGTCGAATGAGTAAATAGTACCCTGTTTGTTATCAGTGATAGAAATGAACGTACATTATATTAGTACGCTCGTTGAACAGGATAATATTTTCTGATTCGTATTTACCTGAGTTTGTTAAACGAAATCTATTATATTATTTTTATACAAGGCATGCTTCTATTGCCTGTTTTTGTAATACAATTTTGTAAGAAGTTTTATTAGAACGACTTTACACGTATCAACGAATTTTAAACGTCAATTGTAATAATAAAAGGAAGAAGAAAAGGAAGGAAAAGAATGATTTTATAAACACATATGTATCCGTATACACATTAGGGAGGGTGACGAATATTGACAAAAATCGCCTAAATGGAACATTTTAATGACAAATAAAAAAGGAATGATTAAATATGCAGTGTTGCTTTGCACGAGCATCTCCTGAATATTTCAAGGAAAAATATATTTGTCAAAAATGATGGGAGAAGGAACGTTACAATAACAAGATTCTTGGAAATTACAGAACTACATTTTTCATTTATACCGCATACCTTAAATAATTTTTCTCATATTGATCAAGATAATGTTATGTATAAATTATAACAACATTCCAAAATATGCATATTTAACCTTAAAAAGTGATAAATTTATACAACATTTGTTCATATTTGATAAAACTGATAAAATCAATACCAAACATTTTCTATTATTTAATTGCTCGATATTAATAATTTGCTGATTCTGCTCAATGACACTTATCATTGATATATTGATAAAACTTATAAAGCCAATATAAAAGAGATAAACATTTTTTTATTTATTTATCTACAAAGATACATTGTGCGTGTTTTTATTAAAACTTGCGGCTGCAGTATAGCGTGAGTACATACATGTGTATACATGCATATGCACATGTATTTCCAATTCAATATTTATTCGATCAGTATACATATATTATACACGAAACTAGACCAATCGAAGTGTATCTGGGAACTTTTTTTCAGAAAAAAGTGCAGGGTGCCAGAATAATGGACTTGTTTGTTGGTCAGCTTGGATAATGAAACGTGTATTTGTTCAAGATTGAGAATATGTTGGGCACCGAGCGATAGTGGATAAGTGTAATCGTTAAGTACTCAATTGAAGTATAATTGTTCTCGACAGACTTCGATGTACTGTGAATTACGCGAAGCGGTGATAGAATGGCGAGGTAGAACTATAAATGGAAAATGGCGAAAATTGTGAAGGGAACCGAATCGCTGGCCACGGTTCTAATTTGTGAATATTGCGATAACCTTACGTTCAAGCAAATAGAAGATTTTGTAAGGTGGGTCCCATCTGTCTACTGGTTATTTGTATCAAAATATGTTGTACGAGAATGCTTTATTTTTCGACGCAACGTATACTGTACATCAATCTGTTCAGAATTTTTATTACGAATTTCTATACAACATTCTCGTATACTCGCTTACCCATTCATTTTTTCGATGTATTTTTAACTATTGAACAACATTTGGTTTTTCAGTGGCAAGGAATTGTTGGAAATTTTTGAGATTATGTGTATAATTGATTAGTTTCTTTATGCAACATAGTTCGTTAGGAAAAATTGACGTTACTTTTTAGGATTCCTTATAAATCATACATTGCTATCAATTGACAAATTGTATAATTGTTTCAGACATTTAAGAGACCAGCATTGCTCTAGAGAAGGAGGTTCATTCGTGTGCCTTTATGGCTATAATGGAGTATGCACTAGTCTTCCTGTGGAAGGTGTTTCTGACAAAGATTACGTAGCACATGTTATTAAGCACGCAACAATGCAGCAACAACATAAAAGCAATGGCCAGTTGTCGGAGCCTTCCTCCTCGTGGACCGTGTATTCTGCGGCTCAAAATTTACCAGCTGTTCTAAATGATCCGTTCAAGGGAAAGCAAAGTAACTTTTTAACTCGCACCTGGGGAGATGGGTTTATAGAGAAAGTTGAAATACATAAAAGCCCCTACCTTCCAGAAATCACAATGCAACATTTTGAATCGTATTTGAAAAAAATTGCTAGGGTACGAGATTAATACTTAAAAAAGCAAATGTTTAGCTAGCAATGGGAGAACTGATTTACGTAACTTCTTTTTCACAGAGATATCGAAAACATTCCCGTATGAATTCAAATGTGAATAGGCCGACTACACCTAATGAATTACTACAAAATTTTCCTAATTTGAGAAAAGTTAAATCTATAGGTAAAGATAATATTTTTCATTGAATTATGATACTTTTATTGCATAATTAAAAATACGAAACTGTGTCTTTTACAGACCGAATGCAATTCGATTTGTCTAATATTCCAAAAATATTTTTAACACCGAATTTGGATCTTTCCCAGAAAGATAATTTTTATGCTGTATTTCCATTTACAAAAATTGGACTATTATGCGAGGATTCCAATATTGTTTTGAACGTAAAACAAATGCAAGAAAAGGTATTACCAGTAATAGTAAAGATTCTATAATCATTTTGAATCTAATCAAGCAATTAACATTGATTTTATTCCTAAACAGTTAAGTCATTATTTAGATGTTGTTGAAGTTAGAATAGCAGAACAAGTAGCTTCTAAATCTCAAGCATTTTTTCACGCAATGACCTCCCATGATGCCTTGATGGAGCAACTTACCCAAACTATTACAGTTTTGAAAGCTCTGAGGAAAAATATACACCAAGTAGACAAGCATCTAGTCAATGATTCTTTAGAAATTTTAAGGTAGAGTATTGCATTACTTTATCCTCGAGTATGATCTGCACATTAATGAAAATATTCCTTTAGGCTGGAAAGAGCAAGATCAAACAGATTACTGGTTCAAGAGAAACTAAAACTTATGGCAACGGTGCATCAAAGTCAACCAATGATACAGTTATTGCTATCTACCCCAGATTATGTTGCAGCATTAGATCTAATTGCTACTACTCAAGAAATACTTTTACAGGAATTGAATGGAATACATAGTTTTAGGTATGTTTACATAACAAAAATAAGGTAGGAATGTGCAAAAATTTGGTCCATTTAATTGTGTTAATTTTTGCATTTACCCAGGCATTTAAGCTCTCAATTAAGCGAAATGGAAAAACTTGTCGATAAAATGTTATCTACAGAATTTCAAAGATACGCAACTGCAGATTTAAATAGGCCGCTATGCGGAGAGAATACAATTTTGGATGGTGTAAGTACATGTTTAACTTTTGAAAATATGCTGTACCTAGTGCGTAGCAAACAAACCGTCGTGCATCTCTTCCCAGTGAGATCATTTGTACATCCTCAACGAACAGGATAAACTTGTTTCCATCATATCTGGTCTCCTACGGCAAAAACATTTTCAATTCGTGGATACTTACAAAGAAGAAGCTGTGACGACAGTTCGAGCTGTAATGAAGCAGAGAGTTATCGAAGCATTGGCGGCGAGTGATTGTTGCAGTGACCAACAGGCTGCAGCTTTGGAAGTTGGCGGACTTTCTCTCGCAGAAAGATTAACTTTACTTCACAATGCTATACAATCTTTAACATTCCTTCTTATGCGAGTCAAGGTATATGTTACATTGAATTTGGGGACATTAAATCATAATTACAGTCTATCATTGATAAAATTATTTTTGTTTTTTGAACAAAAGATGATTACATGTAATAATTTATATTTATAGGCTGTTCACGATGTAATGCGAGATACAGTTGATCTAGCGGCAGGTCGACTATTCGACGGTTCATTTGATGATACGATACCTGATCGCTTATTAACTCGAGCAGAACACTCGCGAGTAACGACAAAGCTCAATGATATGGTAACTTCTGTTTGTGATTATTGTCACGAGCGAGTGGGAAATCTGCTTTCTGCAGGTGCAAACGATAAAGATAAAGTACACAATGAAAAGGGTAAAACCAACAGTGAAAATTCAAGCAGTAAGTTAGAAGAGAAAGAGGGTCAGAACATGAATGATAAGTCGTCCTGGTTGAGTAAAAGAGCAACAACAGCTCAAGTATGCCAACTAGCCAATTTAGTTGAAGAATTCACGGAAACTTGTGAAAAACTTTGTGGCAAACAGTGCATGGGGTTGCGATCTGCATTTAAGGTACACTTCATAAAACGTATATTCAGTTTTTTAACGTCATACAATTGATTCGTATTTCATAATATTACAGGCACAAGCTAGTAAATTCATTCAAAGATTTCATACGGAGTTGAAGACAAAGCTTACTTTGTTATTGGAGTCTGAAAGATGGAAGCAAGCTGATGTGCCACCAGAATTCCAATCGTTAGTAACATACGTGTACGAAAGCAAATGTTTTCCACCGAATTTACTTAAGGCTGAAGATAGAGTTAAAATAGACGGTCTCCAAAATTTTATTATGATAGGAGACGAGAAGTATGCGGTTGTTGGTACAGCTTTAATGCTTGTACAAATGATCCACGAATATTGCAGGTAACGGTCGAAATTTGATTATATATTTATAATAAAATATTTGTTCAACATGCTAATTGCGATTGTACTCCTAGAACTAGCAGTGAATTGATTGCCCTAGCGGGCACAATTGGAAGGCATTTAGCTGAACTATTGCGGCATTATAATTCACGTTGTTGTCAGCTTGTGCTTGGAGCTGGTGCAATGCAGGTTGCTGGTTTAAAGACGATTACCAGTACAATACTTGTATTGGCTGCGCGCAGTTTGAAATTGATTTTATGGTTTATGCCTTTTGTAAAGTCACACTTTGAAAGTAAGTTTAATGGCGCGCTAAGCACATTGTTGGCAGGAGATGCTAATCGGTGTTTCTCATTTCTTAAGCGTCAAAAATGAAAGACGGGAATCGGCAATAATCAGTTTTCAAAGGACACATGTGAAAAAAACACTACTATCAACATCATTCATAATTATACCAAGGAATTTTTAATAAGATATTTACGTTTCGCAATATACTGTCAACAATGTGTTAATACCTGATACACGCGTCGTACAACTATCTAATTAATGTCACGGTTTACGCATAGTGCTTACGGAACAAAATCCTAGTCGCGGACTCGGGCCATCTGGTATAAGTGGTGGTGTTGCTTTATTGGACAGCGTCGAAAGAGATATCCGAGCACATGTAAAAGAAATTGAGAGCAAAATTCTAACTATCGTCGACAATCTATTAGGCGGACAAATATCAAAATGGACTGCGAGGCCTCCAATACCATCAAAATCGTTTAGAAATATTTCTAGGTACGTATTTCATAGTACAATTGTTGTATAAATTATAATTATCCTACATACATACATCTTATAATTCTTCATTACAGTTATTTAATGAAACTGCACGAAGCAGTATCCGGAATTTTACCAGCAATCGAAGTTCAAACTCTATATCGTACAGTAAACACGTCCTTTAAAGAGAAACTTCGAGAGCAATTAGTTAAAATGAATATAGTGAATAATGGTGGCCCGCAACACGGCGTGGTTACATCTGAACTAACATTTTATCTAGAGGCATTACGAAAATTAAATATCTTACCAACTAATGAATTAGATGATAATTGGATGAGTGATATATGGACTAGATAACATGCAGAGCGTGTGATATATTGCATAATAGAAGCAATGAAATATTGTAGAAAAAGGTGACTAATCTTTATTAGAGTCTTCCTTCACGTGCGTTATATTTGAATGACTATTAACATTTTGATGGATTTAAAAAAAACGATATGGCTTGTACTGGAAATATTCATATAAATATTTATAATTATTTTCTTCATAAGGTTGTGTGGAACGCAGAATCATTTTAGTAATACTAGTATCAGGAATTCAGAAGCAGCATTTTCATAAAACAATCTATTCGACATTCTGGAAATATGTGTAAATAGTTTCATTTGAAAAAGAGAAATCATATTATCTTATATCATTTGCTGATAACACTATAATGGGAATTGTTAATTTAAAAACCAAATCCGGTTGCACACATTTCGCGTGCCTCCCATCAATGTATACCATAGTGTTCAAATGTAAAATTTCATATATAAATATGAACAACTATGTAAAGAAATCTATAAGAATAATAGAAAGTTATAGTATCAAGTATGAACAACAATTTATTTGCAAGTGAATACAACAGCGAGCGCATGATGTATTTGTTACACTTACCTACAAAATGATACAGATCATTTTCATTTAATACAGTATGTGCAAAATCGAACATACATTAGAAGGACCAAGACTTAGGTACTAAATTTTCTGCGTGCGTATCCTCGATTCCTGATCAATCAAGCTTTACTTCTAATGACGTAAATCTTGCGCACTTTTTGCTAATGAAATATGCAAAGACCTAAAGAGTAATACGCGGAATGTGCAATATGACTGCTTTCATTCTTGCGTTTATTACTTCAATTGAACTGACTACGAGGAGTGGGTTGTCAGATTATCACTGACACTGATTGTTTGAACATTTTTATATGTCGTGTACTATTTGCACTAATCTGTTTTTATTGACAGATTATTAAACTAGTTTGTAAATAGTAAGCATGTCTTACTATCGAACTCATTGTTCGCGGGTAGCATTGGTATAGGGGTTTTTACCAAAGTTTTTGAAACGCGCGGATTTCTCATACTGTATTGCATACTCGTATGCATACATACGCAACAAATGTGTACATTGTAAATCTACTATTAGGAAATATGTTGGGTAGAAGTTCAGGAAAAATTAAAAAAAAATTAATCCAGTTCCGTGGTATTTAAATCTTGTACATATGTATGTTTACTCTTATTTGAGAGTATGAAAAAAATGGTAAGTTATAATGTTAAAATAATTAACTGTATACATTCTTTTTCGTGCTTATAACCACAGAAATAACGATTGGTTGTTACTATTTTGCTTTATGATATAATAAATTATACACTTACGATTTGGTACATTTGTATGATCTTTTAAAGTTACATTTACTTCTATTGCAATACTCTTAATTTATTATAAATCGTTATTTATACAATGCTAAGTACATTTCAGTATCAACCTAATCTAGTCCATTTTGTATATAAATAAAGATATAACAATGATTGCCTAAATCATAATTCGTAAATAATTTGTTAATAAACGAAAGGGTATTACGGTTCAGTAGATTATAGAACAGGTTTCTAAGTGCGTTTTAAACAGTATGAACGTGTTTATTGTTAGTTATTTTAAGCAAAAATCTGCTAATACATCGTTAAAACTGCTAACGTCTTGTTGGACGTTTGTATAAGTCCAAGAGAATGTGGAAACTTACATGTAACATACCCCATTATTTCATTATACATATAATGGATAATGTACTATCAGAGTTACGAAAATTGAATAACAATAACAATACTGTATAGAAAACCTCAATATGTTTTTTACTTATTTATGATATTTATTTATTTCGTATTTAAAGAAACTTATCTTAATAAAAAAAGTATCGACATTATATTTTATTTAGATTGTAGTGGTTCTCTTTTTGACAACGGTATATACGTTAATATTGTACATTCAAGTATCTCAATAAATATTATTTACGTCAATATATTATGAAGGAAGGATTCTACATCACTATGGTAACAAATGTGAAAACACTTTCATAACCTCAGGGAATATAGAACATGTAAATGTAACTGTGCATTCATTGCAGTACTTGTTTATACATTTGAATGCGAAAACAATGGCGGTAGAAAATTCGTACGTATATAATAACACATTCTTGCACGTATTTAACCAGGCATAGTCTAATAAGGCACGTAATATAATAAACATTAATTACTTTAAACAAAAATATGTATTTAGAATTAAATTGTCCTTATTGTATCGGTATTCTATATACATGCACATAGAATTACATTCTTTCTGTTTTCTTATGAGTGTTTGAATTTTCGTTTCGTTTAATAACCTGAGAATTAAATATTTGCATATAATTGAAAAATGTACATGCACTTTACGTACAGGTATTACGTGATTATGTTTTAGCGAGGAAAATATTAGGGAAATCGCTTTGCGCCTTTGTTTAGAAGAGGAACAGCGACACAAGAACGATCCGAATGAAACACACGAACGTTCAATTATCATTGTTGGTAGTAAGGGTACTGTACGTAGCAAAATAAAATGATTACTGTGGAACATGTATGTTGTACCTAGATTTATGGAATTTTATTCAGGGTAAAAGTACGATCGTGCATCGATTTCTCGAGAAAGATGAAACACCAAAACCTACTATCGCGATGGATTATTCTTTTGGACGGAAAGCAGGAAAAAGTTTAGTAAGTTCCTCATTTTTCAGTGATTTGTGGCATGGAACGATTTTGACATAAAAAAAATTACGAGAAGCGCAGAGAATTTAAAATAAGTTTTAGCTAGTTAGTAACTGCTCTAATAGTCATGTTTAATAATAATATAATTGTAGCAACGTTTTGCGGTGTTTACAAGGAATAATGACGAATACAAAAATATATATTTATATTATCTTACCAAAAATATTTAATTATAACTTAGCTTGTCTATTTAAGTTTTACTATCGTTGCAGAGAAAAAATATCGTGCATGTTTGGGAAGTAGGGCAGTTAACTTCTTCCTTAGTGTCAGCCGCAATAACAGGTTCGTCTTTAACTCACTCCCCCCATCATGTCGCGGTATTGGTTATATTGGATTTATCGCAACCGGATATTTTATGGTCCACGTTTGAAGAGGCTCTCTCGGTAGTACGTAATGCAATGAAAATGAGTTACGACGATAAAACAATTCGTGAACTTAAGCAACGTCGAATTAAAGAGCGGAAAAAGGACTTAGAACAGGAAGTCGATCCATTTCCGATGAAACTTTGCATTATAGGTGGGAAGTACGATCAATTCAAGGTAAAATTTATTAGAAAAGTATTTTAAAAAATAGCTACGAAATCGTTGTCTTGCAATATATTTATTCATATCAGTTAAAATTGTGCCGTATGCAGTTGATTGATAAATGTATTACTTCAAAAGTTAACACGATTGAAAGTAGCGCGCAACGAAAAGATAGTATTTAAAGCATTAGAGCTTTTGGAAAAATGTTACTTATAACAATACGATATGCTTGATAATAGGATTTCGGCTTGGATAAAAAGGAGTTAGTTGGGAAGACTTTAAGGGCCATAGCACATATCTTAGGCGCAGGGCTATATTATCATTCTTCGAAAGATAAAACTCTAGTACGAAGGACTAAAGACTTGTTGTCTTACTACGGATTTGGCACACAACTCTCGTAAGTTTCGGTAAATATTCGCAATATAGCTCGAACGATATTTTAATATTAAAATCATCGTTCTTCTCCTTGTGGAAATTGAAATTCAGCGATGGCAAGTGCACGGATCTCGAGAAGCCATTAGCGGTGCCTGCCGGTTCAGATTCCTTCTCGGCGATCGATTTGCAATTTCCTCAAACGAGACCTTCGGCTATCTTAGATACCATCAAACAAATTTACGTTACTCGTATACCGCAAGAGTCGAGAAGCAACGAAATTATCTTGGAGGACCCAAGTAACGATCTCAATTTTAATGAACCGACTATCGATAGACTACGAGCCCAGAGGGAAGAGGTAGTACTACCATTTATACATATATCATTGTACATTTAAAATTATGAGTTTCATCCTGTTTTTTTTTATCTCTATGGTAATACATCATATCTTTCTTAAGTAGCTGTTAAATGCCCCGTGAACTGTCCCATTAGAGTAATATAGGACTTGTTTCACATGAGAAAGAGATGACAAAAAAATAATAATTTCCTTTTAGGAAATTAGCATTCTCCTACACGATATGTTGGAAGGACGAACACCGCAAATTCCTATTCCGGATCCATCGTAGATAACCAAGAGGCATTATTTCGTCGCGTCGATTTATCACACGAATCTGACAACCTAGAGAAATCATTCATAACCGAAGAAATCCGCCTGCGATGAATGCTAGTCACGTATACGAGGCAGACATCCGACAAATCTTTCTGGGCAATCTTCAATTTATCTAATTTGTGTGTAACATTTCTGTTGGAAGAGAAACGAGACATTTGTCACATATTATTAAATTGTAACATTGTTTTCGTACGAAATTAAATACTATTTATTGTGTACAGCGCAAATATTTGTTGCAACAAATGACATTTATTATCTTGATTTGAAAGTTATTTTGGCTCTTTGGAATCGGCAAAACTGAGCCTTAATACATCGCATCCTGCCGGTTTCGTAAATAAGCTAGACTAGGAGAGAAATTATCGTTCAACAATAGCGGCACCGATAGCACAGGTGATGAAGAGTACTTATCAAGTGTGAGAACAATTATGTCATCTGATCTATTCTTGTAGAAGCCAATGCCTGTTGATTCCATCGAATCTAATATTATATTCCCAACAGTTTGCCTGGAAGTATTTTCAATAAATTCCCCGCAACATTGATCATATTAACCCACGAAGCTGGTGCTGTGTATAAAAACGCTACCCCTATCTTTGAAATCATTAACACTTACTCGCACCAAAACAAAACGAGGGATGCTGTCGATATCGTTCATGCAGAAGTATAATCTGCAAGGTTGATAGAGGCATCGTATCATCGCGCACGCGTCTTTTCTCTCGCCCTTTCCCAACAGGACGCTAGCCGTGAAATCGAAGGGTGTACAGTGGGGTCAATAATGGAGGGGGAAGGTGTGGAGACCGTCACCGCACGATTCCCCGGTTTCTAGTGGCAGTAGAGCGGTGCGCTGATAAGAGCAGCAGCAGCGAACGGTGACGCGTGCGCGGAACGCTGCGCTGCGCATGCGCATCGAGGCACACGGGTCGCTCCCGATACGCGGATAGTCCGGTGTCGAGAGTTTACGAAAACGGGATCCAGCTGGGGGGTCTCCGTTACGTCGCGGGCCTCTCGCTTTCTGGCCTCGGTTTCTTCAGTGAAAATGCCGCTGTGATAGGGCGCGTGTTTCGTGTACTCTGTTCGGGCTTGTCGCGCCCTCGCAAACAGCCAACATTCAACTGTTGACGCGAATTTCTACTACGCTACTGGTTCCAGAGTTTCACCGACTTGCTGCTGTTATCTTCCCGGCGCCCCTGTTACCCCCCCTCCAACTCTACCTTTGTCTCTGTCACTTTCCCTCTTTCTCACACCTGTTTCGTCCATCTCCTGCCCTTTATCATTCGCGTTATTCGCGCGTTTTTTTCTCTGCTTCGATATCGTCGATCGACCGGCCAGTGTGTACCATCCCCAACCCATCGGACGACAGCTTACACCGCAAAATTTGACATTGGAGAACCGTGTCGCTGTGAAAGTACCGCGGGAGTTTCGTAATCGTCCGCTACGTAGTTGCACCGGCGATTTGAACAGGTGAGTTGCAAAAACGGGATCGACAATGATTGCGCCTGCTAATCTGGTATCGCTGTACGACGAACCTTTCAACGTGAGCACAGGCCTCGCAATTTCATCAAGTTCAATCGATAAAACAAGGACTGAGTGACACCTATCCAGCTCACACGACATTTGAAACCTATATCGCGAAGATCGTACACCGCCCCCTCCTGCGGCTGCTTCTCGCGGTTATCGATTCCGGTGTGAACGCGCCCTCCCTGGACAGTTATACGGCTGTCCTTCTTGCGCCCACCTTTTTGCGGGATCCAGTACTTTAACGATCAATATGAGCAATATTTGCGTCGCGTCTCTATTGTTTCACATACGTTTTTCGGAACTACCAGGGTTTCCTTTTGTCCCGTTAACGGACGCATTCTCGTAATTCGAGCATGATCTTAATCATCCTATCCTCGAGGATAGCGAGGAAACGGTAACGATCCTGATTTTTCATCGACGAAGATTTTGTGGTTGGTAGGAATGAATAATGTTGTTGAACCGTGCGCGTTACGAGTTTACATATTTTTCGTTTAGTTCCGATTTGTACTAACATAGGAGTCCTGTGCACGGTTGACTGAGGAACAGTTTCTTTGTTGTTGATATTCTTTTTCTGTAAGAAAGTAATTCTACAAAAAGTTTACGACGTTGTCGCTCTTATGTTCTAACCAAGTGGAAGATCGAGGGTATACTTGGTAGCCTGTAAATGATAGTTTGATATCATGAAACATCATCTGTTGGTGATAAAGTGGGAGATACCTCAAGTATATTGTGATTGTCTCTGTTGAGTTATCATCTTGAATGTTATGTATCGCATTTGGGAAGGGAAGGTAGGAATGTTTCGAGATCAAATAAACGAATGAATTTTTAAGTATCTATATCCACATATTTTTGTTCATTTATTGATGAGTAATTTTGCGTCTAATCACTTATCTTTTTTAGGTTTTGTATGATATAAACATTGTTTTATTTCTTATTGAATGTTTCATTGCAAAGTAGTACTTTTCACATTTCTATAAATGAAATTTAATTAACTGCATCTCAATTCAAACGTTGTTTTAAATTATATTTTAAGAGTGAGAGAAAGAACCTGCTAATTTTATCAATACCGTTAGTTCATTATAATTTTTCGAATGTCCTTGAAAATCAGTGTCCATTAATAGTAGGTAAAGGTTGAAGCTCTTTTCCAATTTGTGATTTGATGCATTACTCTGTAATGCACTTATTCACCTTGGTCCTTAAAATACGGTTTACTTGACATCGAATAATCCTGCTCCAGAAGCACAAACTTTTATATTGCAATTTCGAAGATGTTCAGTATTTGGTAGTACTTAGATGTGATAACTGGTCATTTCCTTCGCTTATACATATATCGTTCACGAACGCAAACTTTTACGACAGGATGGATAATAAATTATTCTGTGGTAACGATAAAGATCAAAAGTAAATGAATAAAGTTGTTTCCAAATAACTTCCGCCATAAAACATACGGACATACTAGTTTTCCATAGTTGCAACATTATGCAATACATTATTATGCATTCAAATAGCACCGGCGTAATAAATTTTCTTCAAATCTCCTCGCAACTCTAATAATTATATTTTATTACAAATAATAAATATGAAAAAATCTCTCACAAATTGTTCTCGGTCTCGTGCATTCGGCATTTCCATTTCAACAATCGGCACACTTTCGTGACCTAGCACGAGCATATACAATGAAATCGTGAATGGGCTTCAAGATTATTAATAGAATATCGATGAACCCCTTTCCGGTTCCAATCTTTCACTCCTTTTCTGTTAGTCGTTCAAAGTCTCGTCGCCAGAGCCTTTGACGACCTTGATCTCGTAGAAAGGATTACATAGTTGGCGATGACGTCAGGTATATCGATGCCTGTGTAGGGTTTCAGATAGTAAGAACAATCGGTTCGATTTCGTTGATTGCCAGCAATAATAAAGATAAAGCCAACAAATGAATTCGGATGCTGCGTTCTCTTTATGAGAATTGTGTACGATCTATGGTAGATCTATGGTAGAGTGTTAAAAAGTACGATTACTTTGACACTTTTATTGTTTCTGTTACTTTATGGTGACTCAAGTATTGCTGAACATACTGAATTACGAAATTTGTAAAATCATGTCTATGTTGGAAGAAAAGAAAAAGCATCATTGATATGTTTTTAAACAATTATGTATTGCTCATGATGCAACTTTTCCTTCTGAAAGATTAATACAAAGAACCGGGTATTGAATTTACGTAGCACTATCGGTAGAGTGAAATTAGTGCAGTCGTTTGGCAGAAAATAACGTAGCAGGAAGTTATGCATGAACTTATGCATGAGGATAATGCTCGGTGCACGGATTTCTGTGCGGGCTGCGAAAGATAAAAGAAAGTAAGCCTTCGGCGCAAAAAAATACAAGGAACAGGATGCGTCTGTTAGAATAAACTGTTTCATGTTTAAGTTTAATATTTGTCGAACTGAATATTGCAGAAGAACCTGCAAAGAATGAAAAATTTCTTGTCATCTTCTTGTTATCTAAAGAGACACGCTTGCAGTACATTATTCATACTTGAATCTATGTTTGTACAGCGTTTTCCATTTTGACTAGCTATTCCTTTTTAAAAAATCGCTTACATAATACATTTAGCCATTGAATTTATTAGAATTTGAAATAGTCACCTTGTCGAAATGATTTCCATTGCATCGTTAATTTGTTTTTTAATTTTTTCATCGCAATATGTAGTTGTATAACAGGTATGCGCTTGGTACAGCCATTATGTGAGCATAATTTATGAAGTGGAGATGCTACATTGTTGATATTAATACGTTCGCCTGTTCGCTTCATTTACATACATTTATTCCAACATTTTATGATATTCTATTTATTTTCCTGCTGTCCCTAAATCTTTATTTTTCCTACGTGCTTTTATACTATACGATCATTACTGTGGAATTAATAGTTTCTCTATTAAGAGTTACATTATACATTTATTTTGTTCACATTTTATTTTCTCGACGGATAAAGGGACAAAATATTTTAACGCGTTGAAAAATATAATATACACCGTGACTTTAAACATTGCCCTTACAATGTTACGTAACACGTGCAATTTATGCTTGCATACGAAATGAACACATAGGCTGTTAGAAATGCTTCATGTTGCTTTAGTCGGACAATTGTGGGTGATATGCTTTCATCAGTCAGTTCATCCATCTATTTTCTTTACTGCCTATTATAACTTCCCATCGATTTCTTGAACTATGTATGTATTATAGTCGAGGGCAGCGTATCATGCAGTTACTTGCTACAAAGTGGTAAGGAGCCTCAACCAATTTCTGTACGATGATACAATTTTTGAATCGCTTCTATTTCGCAATATTTGAAATGGAAACTTAAAATTGGAGCAAAACCATATGCAATTATTTTCTTTGTACCGATCGCAATGGTGTTAAAACGTTCCTTCGACTCTGTATCTGAAGGATTAGAAACAAGAACAAATACATAATATCTTAATACTAATGGATATCTTCTAATAGTTGAACATGTCAACAAGTTTACATAAATTGCTTTTAAGTACAGTACTGGCACTGTACTTATACTTATCGCATCACTCTCAAAATTATTATGATAAAACATAATTAATAAGACGATTCGTATTCAATTTATTTTGTTCGGTATAGTGGGATGAGTATGCATTTTTGGAGTAGGTATCAGTTTTAGTTATTCTCTAAAAGCTGCACGTCTCCGTTTTGCACAACGATGGAGCAAAATAATATTACAATAAATATGTGTAATATTACACATATCAGTGTAGACCTTTTCGAAGAAAGGTCTACAAGCTTCTTTCGAATGAATACATATGTACATATCTACATATAATGTTAGTCTGCATCTACGTAATAAAAGGGAAACTGTTCTTCCCCTTTCATAAAATGGAATGAAACGACCGGAATGCGATGGAAAATTGCCGTGAAAAGAAGGTCAAGATCTGAAGTAATAGATCCACGTTGAAACAATATTTAATACTGCTAATAGTTTGCCAAAGGGGATAGGGTCGCCGTTTAGTCGGTCATTTATTTATTTTCCCCAATCGTTTATTTTAGCGTGCTGTTTCGTGTACGGCGTGTATTTCGCCCAGAAATTTATCTCGTTATAACTTAAAAATCTAAAATTATACAGATCGTGCCAGACTCCAATGTACAAAATAGAGAAAAAGCTTTCGAATTAAAGGAAGATCTTCTATCGTTCACAAGTAGCCATTTTATTCTGCACATTTATATGACCGACTGCGACGGCTGGATAAGACAAATTATATGTATGCACATACAACTTTGCTTGAACGTTCTTAGTGGACGATTCACTCGAGAACGTTTAGCTTCAACCTCAAGCAACTGAAACAGGTATTGATACAGAGCAATCAGACATTTGCTCCTACACCAGACAAAAAATTAATGTATCGTTTTTGTGATAGATTCGAAATTGCACGGTTCGTCTTGAAATTATAGGTAGAAACCACGTGTCAGAATTACACGTGCACTACACGTGTAATTAATAGATTCGTGTTGGAGTCCGGGTAGCTTTTAATACATGTGGACGCGGGTATTGAAATAAATGCGGATTTTTCTAAACTTTCGTCGGTCACGGTATGCAGTATACGTACATAGCGTTATCTTCTTAAATATGCAACTTGCGTGGGACACCCTGTGTATTAATTTACGAGTGGTACTGGCGAGGGAAAGGAACTGGCAGTTAGGTTACGAAAGAAAGGCTCTCTGAACCTGACCGAAGATGGTAGTGATGAAGGGCGGTATTCTTGATCATCGTTGCGCATTCAAAGTCATTAAGCAACTATGCATGCACATCGGAAGATATCGACTTGTATTATTTGCCTGTTTCTGTATACCACTTTGCTGAGCTGTAACTTCTTTCATATTGCTTAGGTAGATGGTTGAGATTCTTCATTGCAATATTTCATTGGAAAGTTTCAGAAGAATTCAGGAGAAATTTTATTTTTGCAGTAAAAAAAGGTATTGGAAAGCTTCAAACACATCACTCAATTTCTTTTCAACTTCTTTTACTGACATGGAGGGTACGATTACTTATGGGATATACTATACAATATCCATACGTGTGTGTGCCACGTGGCGACCGGTTCAATTGTGTGCTTTAATGAAGCACACGCTCGTTATCCTTCGAACAATTGGACCAATGTCCTAGGAAGTACTTTCAAAATTTGGCTCCTGTGTCGTCTGATACTTTGGCTTTTCAAGGAACGTGGGACACTGATGTCCTAGGATAATGTCTAATTGTCCATTGACGTTATTTACAGGGGCGTACTGGTGTTATTGATTATATTAAATTGTGGTAATTCTCTGAAATGAAATGACACAGTGATGACGATTCTCATTAGCTTGTAATCTCAGGGTGATCATAATCATTTATGTTCTTATCAGAAAATTTTTGAAAATCAATACGTATGCTTAAAAACGAAATCTAAAAGAAGAAAATTAATTCCTTTCTTCTCGACTTATTTTTGCTTATGGAATCATCTACTGCCCGGTTGTACTACCCGACCTGGGACATCCTGTATATAATATTGAGAAAAATATAATTTATAAAATGAAGCAAGGAAGTCGTGCTAGTGTTCCGTTTCAATTCATTCCGTATCTTCGATGACGTCTTCAATAACACTAGGCTCGGTCTAAACATATAATTTTCTAGAGATTTGAATGCTATAAATAGAGTTCAAGGCATTGTAATTGCTTAGTAAACTATATGTGCAGATGTTACTAAACAATGAACAGGTACCTGCTACCTATGATGGGAGATCATTTCCAAAACATTCCATAATTTTATATAGTTTTTCATAAACAGAATATATGTTTAACTAACATAGACTACAAATTATAACACGCATTAGGAGGGTGAATAAAAAATTCAATATTGTAACTTATTTACAAACTTAATATTTCCTGTGCGCCGGCAACCTTCGCAGTGCCGTTCTATGAATAAACGTCAAATGTGACTTTCGCGAATCTTTATCGATTATTATTTCTATAGTAAATAAAATATTGTGCGCATAGCACACGATTCATTTCAACTTCATCGTCTTCAACGAAACGTATTTCACTTCCTGAACCGGTTTTTAAATAATTGTACATTTAAAGCACCATGTTGCTCGTGCCTTCGCATATTTGCCGTAGTCTCGTGCAAAATAAAGTGGAACGCAACGGGTTGCAAAAAATTGCTCTCTCTCTCTCCCTCTTCCTGTGTCGTTGAAATAGGTGTATTCGACTGTGTGTGCGCGATAATTTCAGAGGCACGTTGCTCGCGACACTGTCTTTAGCGTACACGTGACACTTATTATGCTGCTGTACTTCCTGTGTTAGTGTGTCAAATGATACTGGTATTCGTGGCGAACTGCAATGCAGACAACTGCGGTATCAGCGTATCAAACCCCTTGGTGCGAGAACTTTACGAATCAGCTTCTGTACATCTTCACATTACCGTGAATTTACTATGAACGCCTGAATAAACATAAATGAATGTTCGTGTGTTCAAGCGGAATTACAGGATCGATGGTTTCAGATCTCACGTTAGTTTATTTATAAAGACTGTTCTACGGACTTGCATAGAAGTTATTGTAGTGTATTCAGAATGTTTTGGAAATATACATATAGCCTGTAAACGTTCTATTACATTGTTATAAAGAACTGTTCGAATGGTATTCAACCTTCATTGCGTGCAATCTTCGCACGGATGGATGCGTTCTGTTTCTTTAACATTTCGGAGTACATAAATGATATTTTTAGAAGTGCAGTGTTGGGGGAGACATTCAATTTAACTTTAATTTTTGTATAAAAGGAAGGCTACCGCAAATACATTTTTATTTCCAATTTGATAACGCGTCCCGGAATGCGTTTAACAATGTAATATAGTACATATACATATAGTCTTGCAAGAAAGGGAGGCAGGGTCGAAAAGAAACTAATTATGTTTCGAAGGAGGTTTCGAGGATCGCCTGTCACGTCCTCATTTTCAATGGCTTCGTCCTCTTCCGTTTTTTCATCAGTCCGGATATCGGTGACTGGACAAATTCGTCGAAGTAACTGGCTTCTTCAAGTAACGTCGCTCCGGCACAGTGTATAATTGTCTGACAAACGTGGTTTACGTTACGAAAGGTGTTCTCGCATTGCCGCGTAACCGTAAGAGCGTGACGAAAACTGAGCTACGTGGGTGACGGTCTGTCGTGTACATACTCTCGTTTCTAAACCACCAACGACAACTCTGGCTTTCACGTAAACCCGATACAATATAACATATACGCAGGGCCGTTCCTGGGTTGTTGGCCGCCAAGGTGCAAAAACAATACCACCACATTAGTTTAACATTAGTTTAATATTATGTAATTAAGAATTTGATATGTAGTATTTACATTTATATCCATCTAAAGCTATGTATACATAGCTTTAAACAGTTTTCATGCAATAGAAATATTTCTTTACTTTTATCTTCATAAAATGAAACAAGCATGCTTAAAAAATAAATGGATTAATGCACCATGAATATTTCATTTCACGCACCAGTATGAAAGTAATACATAACAAAGAGAACTATTAGTGATAAGTGGAATGAAAGTAAAATAAATTGATTTCGTGCATATGTGTGCTAATCTGCATCATTATCATACTAAAATTTATTTGTAATGATTAAGAGTTAGAGTTGAATAATATTGAAATGATAACTAAGAAAATGAATCTCAGGTGCGGGGGCACCTTTGCACCCCGTTAGGAACGGCTCTGCATATGCGGTAGAACTCTACTTATCTAATCTCATCGGTGTGCAAAGCAAGAAGCAAGCAGGACAGACAAGTCGTATGTACGACAGTTTCCTGAACTGAAATATTTTGCTGAAGCCTTATTTTTGTCAATTCATTTGTAACTTAATAAGATTTGGGGTAAGGTGCTCGGAAGAATTAGAGAATCTCTAGTTGATGACTGCTGTATTACTACCACTTTGCGAACGGAAGGGATGAAGTACTACGCTTGATATATTGATATCCTATATGTACACTTGATTGTCGGCCAGAAGTTTAGGATCATTCTTTTAATTTTATAAATATTGAATGGGTAGCTGACGATTCATCGATTAGAAATTAATATTATAGTGACTAATGGTAATAAAATTTGTTTACATATGCTCCAGCTTGGATATGTTCCTGAATTTTCAACTTACGATTTTTAATCAGTCACGAAATTCTTGTATAGTTGGGAATGCTCGGCGGTTCTACACTTTTGGCCAGCACGGTTCTACGCGCTATTATCTCTTTAGCTTTTGAAAATGTAACGAAAACTTTCGCAGAAAGGTTACTCAATCTGATGGGACTTTAATAGAATAGTAGAATTGTTCTTTTACTTGTTTTAGTTTTCTCATAGTGAGTTCGTTATGCATTTCGATGCACTCCAGGGCGTGTTCAATAATGTGTGCTAAACGTGTAATTAAACAATATGTTCTCAGGTATCTTGACGAGTATTGGAGACAAATGTCAAGCTTATTGTTAGTTAATGAAGTGCTATCCAACGGCGAGGCCACTCACGTGCTAGCATCCCTTTCCATTCGCTCTTTCCCCGTAGTGTGCTTGCATCGGGTCACTAATCCGTAAAAGAACCAGTCATAATACAAAATAAAACAAAAGGAGAAGAAAACGAGAATTGTCAACTGATCTAATAATATATAAGAATATCAACAACTGATCTAAACATTCATTAAAATAAATAGAATATAATTACTGTCGCATTGTGCGATTCGAAAGCAGGTCATGGAAACACTGTTGGCGAAATAAAGCGCACGAAGGCCCCACACTGCGGGAAACGCGATTATTCATGGACCTAGTAAATTTTGCGAGTGAAAAAAACGAAAACGAGGTCGTGTAATATGTTTTGTGTTCTTTGAAAGAAAGAAATGGGTGAATCGTATAAAAATACGCCGTGAAGTAGTGACCTCTTTGGCTCCAAACGTGTTATTACGCAAATACTCTTTCAACAGGTTCTATAACCCCGATACTTGAATGAAAATTTAAGCCACGATATTTCTATAAGGGGTGTCGTCGAACTGGAAATTTTACATACACAGAGAAGAAATAAAATCCAAAATTTACGGCGATATGTTTGCGTGCTGAATTTTGTTCCTAAACAAGTCCAAGTTTGAAATTCATCGAGTACACATGCACTTACGCATGCTCTCACTTATACCTACGTCTTAAAGATATCAAAGGCAAATTATCCATATTGTAGTTGGAATTTACCACCTTAGACAGTAAAGGATAAAGAATGAAATGAAAATACTTTTGTACGAGAACATAATTACTTCGACATCAATTGTGCCAGATATAAAGTTTCGTATGAAAATATACTACTTTACACTTTTCGATTTATCTTGTCCATCGAGATTTATTCATACGATAGATTCCGCAGAGATCCATGCAATATAAAACAGTTATAGGTAAAACGTTTGCGACAGAAGGACTTTTTAGATAACCGATTACGGAAATTAAAAGAGGAAGGGAAAAGTGATCGTTAAAATAACTGATTTAGAAGATGTGCTGTATTTAAAATTGGATGATTGACGACGATTTATGAGTTCGCAGTCAAAAGTCGCACAATAATATTTTTCTAGTATTTACTAATAACATAAATGATGAATACTTGAGTGATTCAGGAAATATCTTTGGCACTGTTTGTTCGTTTACTGTAAATATGTCGATATTTCGCATTTATTTATGTGAGTGATATATTTACGAACTCGAAATATGTCATATTCCGAAATGTACAATTATCTTTTTGGTACTTTACAAGTGCTAAGGATCGAATACACCGAAATCGCCTCGATTCACTTTCTCTGAAATTAAATATAACTCTCCCCGTGCAATCTTTTCTATCCAGTTAATCGTACGAGGGTTATTCTGTCAAGGTAACCACATTGATCGAACCCCGTTGGCAGTGCTTTTTTTAATAACGTCGAACCTTGCACAATATCTGTGCCTTAGTGTATTCGTGGTACAATTGGTTCGTAAATAAAACAGTGCAGTCTGTACAAAAAAACTGATGGCCTCATAAATATTTAGCGCACTCTGCATTTTTCGTTTCCGCCATTCTCCCCGCTTTCGTTGATATGCTGCTATTTTTCCTCTTTTTTTTGTGCAGTTACCCGTAACGTACAGATACGTATACAAATTCGAAGATTAAAGTATTTATATACGTACTAAATTATCGGAATAGCAAATTCTTCTTTTCGTGAACATCAGACTTCCAGGATATTAAATTATCAATGCAAACATGAACCTGAATGTATGTCTAATAAAATTGGAAAACTGGGACCTACCTTGCCAATGTAATAAAATTAAATTTTATCCTTTACATTGTCACATCAGAAAGTGGACTGCTGACACTTGATTTAAATATAATTACATGAAACATGTGTAATGAACATTGTATAACATTATCCAAAAAATAAAGGTTATTCTTGTAAGCGTTTGGTAGCATTTAAATTATACATTCAGAGCATTGGTCTACGAGTATCGGTGGTATAGTTTATTTTTTCCCCTCCTTTTCCGTATTACTTGCCCCGTAGAAAACAATGAACACGTCGAATAAAGATTCGCGAGCGCCGAACGATTTCGATCGCGATCGGCTGTTGTCCACTAGATGACATTCGTTTTCTGGCGAATTTCTCGCGAGAAAAAAAGTGTGATGGTGACGATAAAATTGATAGGGAACGGTATTGAATTATAACTTACTTGGCGCGGAGGATACCGTGATCACGAAGGCGGTTCCTTCTGGGCAAGGCTCTTCCATTGCACTACGGTAGGGCTGAACCTTGCGAATACTCCTAATGTGGGTATGTCGAGCGCACAATTTTTGGTAGTCGGGACCTGCGTTCGCGCTGTCCCGGATTCACGAAATCGAAAAGTAAAATTCAGTCTATTTTTTAATGCAAAGTAATGTTCGGTTTAAATGTGTCTACGCACGATATTGTTTCTTTCAGTTTTGCAAATGCAGAAGATGCACAGGGGTAAATGATACGGTGATTGGTCATTTAAGGAAGAGGGCCGCATATGCGTTTAATAATAAATTCTAATTTAGAAAAGTTAAGAACGTAATACGCAGAAATAGGTCTAAACATCTATTGTGGTGATGGGGTGATTCTTGGGTGATTGGAATCCGAGTATAGAGCATGACACGTTTACTAGGATCCACTGTTAAATAAAATTACTATAATCGTGCCTAATATAACAATGGAGAAGTCATGGGGTCTGCTCAGGTTATTCACTGGTCAAGAAGCATAGATAATCGCACGTTGATATCCTAAAGGTATCTGCACCTGTTTGTTCTGCACTTATTTACTCCCTCACGAAATATTTATTCTGTTTTAACATTGGACTCTAACAATGCTTCGCGGAATGTTCCCAATAATCGTTCTACTTAAAAAAATATGCAGTTCCAATGAAAAGAAGAGTGTATTTGCATTTCTTTAGGTGTACGGTTACACTTATGAAAAAAGATGAAGTCATGGAAAAAGTGACCTCCTTCGTGGCATTCAATTTTTTTCCTCTACAACTGTTTTCTATCTCTAAACAAACATAAAATATTCAAATTAATTTTGTGACTCACCCTGTATATGTACAAGTTCGGTGGGTAATTGTTGCATGATAGGCCTTATAGCGTTTTAGATCGTTAGACGATTCCCAGTAATCTAAACTCTGATGAAATCTGGTTGAGTCCGACCAAGAAAAACCTTCAATTGAGCGATGCAGTTACATATTTGCGAGAGTGTTTGGGCGTGCTGACGTCGAGAGTTGGCAATAAAAGAAGTGAGGGACTTATGTTATCCGTTGTGCGGAAATTGTAAAGGTACTACGATTAAGAAATATTGTGTCAAAATGAGTTAATTTTCACAAGCTCAAAATAAAAAAATATACTTAGTTCCATTGAGTATTCAATCATTTATCCCCTCAAATACAATGATTTGTAAGGTACATTGAACATGAGAAAAATTATATATACTAAGTTATTTAATTATGTGAAAGGAATGAGGATCTGTTAAGGAAGCAGTTAAAATGGAAAATGCTCAAATTTTCGACTGATATATATGCATGTATATTTATCTTCGAGCAAGCGAAAACACGATGGTGATTGGTGGATTTTCTCCTTGGCGTTGGAGAAATGGTAGATTGTAGTCATTAATGGAACGTAAGAGAGAGGGTACCTGTTGTGGTCAGGTAAAAAAGTGGCCCGCGACGATCAGTTTATTTGGACAGGTACGGATCAGCTTTGTTTATTGTCAAACCTTCTCATAGGTAATAGTCAATTAGATGTGGGTGTTTATGTCTATACAGGGTGATGCGTAATTACTGATACAAATGGGGCGAGGAAAATTGGGTGGATCAAAATAAGACGAAATTCAAGGATAACGGAACTGTGTTGGGGGCATCGTTTTCGTGAAAAATTCATTTAGAAGTCAGTCCAGTAGTACTAATATGTAGTATGATATTTAATCGCTTCATAGCATGAGGAACAAATGTTCAAGATCCTACCAGCGAGTAAAAGTTTACTCGAAATATTGCAAATAATATTCAAGGTGTTATCGAAATAAGTAAATGTTTCATCATTCGGCTGATCCGTTTGCTCTGCTCGTTCGCAATAGATTATTAGCAGTCTTGAATACATTAGCGACATAAAAAATAGAAGGATGAGGTGTTAATAAATTTTGTTGTACGACGAAAGAAATAAAATGAAATTAAACTCTTAGTTAATTAAGTTTTAACATGAACATAAAATAAATTATACTAGTGACAATGTATAATAGATCCAAACTTTTTGTCATTTCATTTATTAGGACTAATCCAATTAATTACATGTGTTATACATATAAAGCAACGTTTTTATATTTTTGTATTTTTGTTGCTGCTTTTATGTTTGCGTTGCAGTTTTTAATGTTATTAAAACTTAAAAGGTGAAGTATTGCTGTCGTTGAGGAAAGAATAACTCTTTGTTTTATTTATGGTAGAGTACACCATATCTCGCGTATCTTACGGTATTGTGGTTTTGTGGTTTCAGCTGTGTCGTGTAATGCGTGCATGGCATTCTCTGATATTACTGAAAAATGCTGGAGAATTGAGAGTTGTATACATGTTATTCAAAATGAATAACAAATAAACAATGACCTTTACGCGATTTTCAATTTATTAATATTTTGACATTAAATTGGTTTAAAAATATTTCAGATTCTATCTACAAGTGAAACTTTATCTTAAATATTAAAAATAGTATTCAAGATTTTATCTACCAGCAAAGTTAACTAATAAATATTAGAATTCTGTAAATGTTAAGTATTCGATATTTAAATATCAGTGCATATTAAGTATTAAATGTCACAAAGAATTTTCCGGTTTTAACTATTTACAAATATTAAGTATTAAAAAAAATATCTCAGTTTTTATTTATCTCTAAAAACTTTAAGGATTAAAACGATTATTATTTCTTTGTTACAAGAGAGTATTTTATGATAATTGCTGCATGTATGTGATATAATTTACGTGCTGTACGTGGATTATCATTAAGAAAATTGTTTAATTTGTTGTGATAACCACTGATAAATGCCCGAAGGCCGTCCTTGTTTTTCTTTCCCTTCGAGACTTTCATCGGCGTTACGAAATCATGAAAGCCAATCATGCATTGTGCGATTAGTAGTAGAATTTGTACTAAACGTATGATTATTTCGCCGAGTTTCTGTTACGTTGCGTTCCACTTTGAAATTATTACTTAAAATCATTATGAATATATTGATCAAATATAACAAAAATAGTTAAACTAATGTGTACAACTTTATTGGTGAATTCAGTTCCAAATTAATACAATATTTGAAATATATATTTGCATAATTATATTCTAACATAGATAACACAAAAGTTGATATGTATCCATAATCAAGAGTCTAAACCAATGCTCCAGTACTTCAAACATTCATTGAAGTAGAGAACGGGCGTGCGAACGCAATTTAATAACTTATTCTAAATATTAAAGCCTTGAGTTCTTATTTAACAATCACAGTCGTATAACCGCGAAGCTGGCCAAACCTGCCTCGATATTATAACTGGAATGTTAAAGGACATTATTAGTAGTGACACTTGACATAAATTGACTAACAGTACCTTTTTTAGTTCTAACAATAACAGCTTCAATAATTCACTGTCACTGATTTTTGTATGATGCTCTTCAGTATTACTGAAATCACACTTTCCTGAAACACTAGTATCTGTACTTTTGAGGTAGCTGTTTAACAATATTCGGAACTGCTTAGTTACCAGTACTAATTGCTGGTACTTCAGTAGAGTAGTAGGTGATACATCCAGTTATTTAGTTCTAATCGAATCAGTAGTAGCTGGTTCCTCGCTAGTATGTAGTAAGCTTTTATGTGGTCGAAGCTGTGTTCAACAGTTGTACTAGCTGGCTCTTAAGATGTACTAGAAGCAAGTTGTGCTGTAGTAGTAATTGGCTACTGTGTGGTAGTAGTAGTTGTTGGCTGCACAGTTGTAGTAGTAGTTGACTGCACAGTTGTACTAGTCGTTGGCTGCTGAGTGGCAGTAGTAGCTGACTGCGCAGTTGTAGAAGTAGTTGGCTGCTGACTGGTAGTAGTCGTTGGCTGCTGAGTGGTGGTAGTAGTTGACTGCTCAGTTGTACTACTTGTTGACTGCACAGTTGTAGAAGTAGTTGGCTGCTGAGTGGTAGTAGTAGTTGTCTGCTCAGTTGTACTAGTTGTTGGCTGCTGAGTTGTAGTAGTAGTTGACGGTTCAGTTGTACTAGTTGTTGGCGGCACAATTGTAGTAGTAGTTGACGGTTCAGTTGTACTAGTCGTTGGCTGCTGAGTGGTAGTAGTAGTTGTCTGCTCAGTTGTACTAGTTGTTGGCTGCTGAGTTGTAGTAGTAGTTGGCTGCACAGTTGTAGTAGTAGTTGACTGTTCAGTTGTACTAGTTGTTGGCTGCACAATTGTAGTAGTAGTTGACGGTTCAGTTGTACTAGTCGTTGACTGCTGAGTGGTAGTAGTAGTTGACGGTTCAGTTGTAGAAGTAGTTGACTGTTCAGTTGTAGTAGTTGTTGGCTGCACAGTTGTAGTAGTAGTTGACTGATCAGTTGTACTAGTTGTTGGCTGCTGAGTGGTAGTAGTAGTTGTCTGCTCAGTTGTACTAGTTGTTGGCTGCTGAGTGGTAGTAGTAGTTGACGGTTCAGTTGTACTAGTCGTTGACTGCTGAGTGGTTGTAGTAGTTGACTGCTCAGTTGTACTAGTTGTTGGCTGCTGAGTGGTAGTAGTAGTTGACGGTTCAGTTGTACTAGTCGTTGGCTGCTGAGTGGTTGTAGTAGTTGACTGCTCAGTTGTACTAGTTGTTGGCTGCTGAGTGGTAGTAGTAGTTGTCTGCTCAGTTGTACTAGTTGTTGGCTGCTGAGTTGTAGTAGTAGTTGACGGTTCAGTTGTAGAAGTAATTGACTGTTCAGTTGTACTAGTTGTTGGCTGCACAGTTGTACTAGTTGTTGGCTGCACAGTTGTAGTAGTAGTTGACTGTTCAGTTGTACTAGTTGTTGGCTGCTGAGTGGTAGTAGTAGTAGTCTGCTCAGTTGTACTAGTTGTTGGCTGCTGAGTGGTAGTAGTAGTTGACTGTTCAGTTGTACTAGTCGTTGACTGCTGAGTGGTTGTAGTAGTTGACTGCTCAGTTGTACTAGTTGTTGGCTGCTGAGTGGTAGTAGTAGTTGTCTGCTCAGTTGTACTAGTTGTTGGCTGCTGAGTGGTAGTAGTTGTTGGCTGCACAGTTGTAGTAGTAGTTGACTGATCAGTTGTACTAGTTGTTGGCTGCTGAGTGGTAGTAGTAGTTGTCTGCTCAGTTGTACTAGTTGTTGGCTGCTGAGTGGTAGTAGTAGTTGACGGTTCAGTTGTACTAGTCGTTGGCTGCTGAGTGCTAGTAGTAGTTGTCTGCTCAGTTGTACTAGTTGTTGGCTGCTGAGTGGTAGTAGTAGTTGTCTGCTCAGTTGTACTAGTTGTTGGCTGCTGAGTGGTAGTAGTAGTTGTCTGCTCAGTTGTACTAGTTGTTGGCTGCTGAGTGGTAGTAGTAGTTGACGGTTCAGTTGTACTAGTCGTTGGCTGCTGAGTGGTAGTAGTAGTTGACGGTTCAGTTGTACTAGTCGTTGGCTGCTGAGTGCTAGTAGTAGTTGTCTGCTCAGTTGTACTAGTTGTTGGCTGCTGAGTGGTAGTAGTAGTTGACTGTTCAGTTGTACTAGTCGTTGACTGCTGAGTGGTTGTAGTAGTTGACTGCTCAGTTGTACTAGTTGTTGGCTGCTGAGTGGTAGTAGTAGTTGTCTGCTCAGTTGTACTAGTTGTTGGCTGCTGAGTGGTAGTAGTAGTTGTCTGCTCAGTTGTACTAGTTGTTGGCTGCTGAGTGGTAGTAGTAGTTGACGGTTCAGTTGTACTAGTCGTTGGCTGCTGAGTGGTAGTAGTAGTTGACGGTTCAGTTGTACTAGTCGTTGACTGCTGAGTGGTTGTAGTAGTTGACTGCTCAGTTGTACTAGTTGTTGGCTGCTGAGTGGTAGTAGTAGTTGACGGTTCAGTTGTACTAGTCGTTGGCTGCTGAGTGGTTGTAGTAGTTGACTGCTCAGTTGTACTAGTTGTTGGCTGCTGAGTGGTAGTAGTAGTTGTCTGCTCAGTTGTACTAGTTGTTGGCTGCTGAGTGGTAGTAGTAGTTGTCTGCTCAGTTGTACTAGTTGTTGGCTGCTGAGTGGTAGTAGTAGTTGACGGTTCAGTTGTACTAGTCGTTGGCTGCTGAGTGGTAGTAGTAGTTGACGGTTCAGTTGTACTAGTCGTTGGCTGCTGAGTGGTTGTAGTAGTTGACTGCTCAGTTGTACTAGTTGTTGGCTGCTGAGTGCTAGTAGTAGTTGTCTGCTCAGTTGTACTAGTTGTTGGCTGCTGAGTGGTAGTAGTAGTTGACGGTTCAGTTGTACTAGTTGTTGGCTGCTGAGTGGTAGTAGTAGTTGACGGTTCAGTTGTACTAGTCGTTGACTGCTGAGTGGTTGTAGTAGTTGACTGCTCAGTTGTACTAGTTGTTGGCTGCTGAGTGGTAGTAGTAGTTGACGGTTCAGTTGTACTAGTCGTTGGCTGCTGAGTGGTTGTAGTAGTTGACTGCTCAGTTGTACTAGTTGTTGGCTGCTGAGTGGTAGTAGTAGTTGTCTGCTCAGTTGTACTAGTTGTTGGCTGCTGAGTTGTAGTAGTAGTTGACGGTTCAGTTGTAGAAGTAATTGACTGTTCAGTTGTACTAGTTGTTGGCTGCACAGTTGTACTAGTTGTTGGCTGCACAGTTGTAGTAGTAGTTGACTGCTCAGTTGTACTAGTTGTTGGCTGCTGAGTGGTAGTAGTAGTTGTCTGCTCAGTTGTACTAGTTGTTGGCTGCTGAGTGGTAGTAGTAGTTGACGGTTCAGTTGTACTAGTTGTTGGCTGCTGAGTTGTAGTAGTAGTTGACGGTTCAGTTGTAGAAGTAATTGACTGTTCAGTTGTACTAGTTGTTGGCTGCACAGTTGTACTAGTTGTTGGCTGCACAGTTGTAGTAGTAGTTGACTGATCAGTTGTACTAGTTGTTGCCTGCTGAGTGGTTGTAGTAGTTGACTGCTCAGTTGTACTAGTTGTTGGCTGCTGAGTGGTAGTAGTAGTTGTCTGCTCAGTTGTACTAGTTGTTGGCTGCTGAGTTGTAGTAGTAGTTGACGGCTCAGTTGTAGAAGTAGTTGACTGTTCAGTTGTACTAGTTGTTGGATGCACAGTTGTACTAGTTGTTGGCTGCTCAGTTGTAGAAGTAGTTGGTTGCTGAGTGGTAGTAGTTGTTTGTTGTTCAGGTGTAGGACGAATAGTTAGACATTGAGTTATTTTCCATAAAATTTCTGTACTACGCTTTAAGAGCTGTGGAAGTACTTCAATTATAGAACACTTTAGCAAGGAACGCTTGAGCCCAACGATTAGATTGATCATACGTATATTTTCTTTTGTCAGTTTGGCGACGTCATTAAGTACGATTTTCGTTGCGTCCGCCATTGCCTACAAAGGTAGTAATACAGAATAAAAATTATTATTATATTAATTTTTAGCGGCGATTGATGTTTCCTACAAACTGATATTATTCTTAATTTTTTAACCATTTTTTTAGTTCTTTCGAAGACTATTATTATACATATATACAGTAAATAATATATTCACTTATAGTACAGCATCATGATTAATGCTGTCGTTTTAAATTGACATAAACAAAAAAGAAAGAGAAACATCTTCGAGTGCAGAATATTAAAAATATTAGCTTGCATTTTCTGGGGCATCATTGCACTCGAAGTGGAAAGTACGTGTCAAGAAGGCGGAACTTGTTAAGCAATGTAGAAATTTTCTTTACAATTTTATTTTCGTTAGCCTTTAAGTGTAACGAAACTATATCTTGGCCCCGCTGTAGCCACACTTTGTGCATACATAAAAATTAAGTAAAATTTCAGGTATTATACTTACGTGATTTAAGCACGCAATTGCATCCAACATAAATGGATTATTGTTAACGCATCGCGCTGCATTGTCGCTAGCATCATGAAGGCTATCCAAAATGTCTGTTGAACCCCTGATAATTTGGTTTAAAATATATCTCGCTTCATCTATTTTCCTTGTAATACATTTATCGACGCCTTCGATAAGCCGGTCAGCAGCTTTCTGTAAATCCCTTGCCGCATCTATGCAGTGGTGAACGCGGTGATACGCATTCTGCGTAAGTTTATCGATTTGATCTTTCGTCTACAAATGCGATCTTAAATCAATTATTTTGCTTTTAGGAAGATCATGCTAATTAAATTAATTTCAATCATATATTTCCAACGAAAATAGAACTGTATTTTGCCCCTTTTAGTAGTTGCATTAATCATAAACTTCTGTTTTCCCACACAACAATTGCAATAATTAATTTTTAGAAAAATTTCGCTATACAACACATAGACGTTCATGTTCCATTTCTTCTTTAACGGTGTAATAAATGTTCGCTTTCGTCTACGATATTACAATACTCGCTAGTCGGAGAAAAATTTCAAAATCCGCTAAACAAAATTCAAAAATGTTCAGAAGAACCAGAATCTCAATTTTCTACATCAAAATCTCAATACATATGTATATGTATAGTGGCCTAAAATTGAAAGCCTCGACAAGCTAGTTAATCTTTCATCGGTGTTACTCAATCTCATCTAAATGAATAAAAAATATAGGGAAAGGAAATGGGACATGAATCTTTTATCCACTTACCGTGTCTATTACATCCATGGCTCTTGCAAGCGCTTCCTTGTGTTGTACAGTACCAATTTTTTGGAGCTCGTTGACATGATATTCCGCATCCTCTTTGTTCCTCTCCAAAATTTCGTTGGCCGTCTTGATCGCGTCATTAATTTTGTTTGTAACGAGTTGTTCATATTGTTCAACGCTCCATATTGGGTTCAATGGTCCAGGAAATGGAGGAATAAGGCTGCCCTAATGTTAGCACACAATTTTTTTAATTGAAAAAATACTGTAAATGTCTCATTTTAAACAACTTCATTCATGGATATATAAAGAAATGTAAGGAGAAGTATCAAAGCTAAATACAATCTAATGCATAATTAATACTGTATGGATTTAACAGTTTTTTGCCTTCATGTATTAGCACCCTTGTCACTAAATAATCCGTCGAAAGAGATTTATTCAGAACACAATAGTTTCACTTACATGCGCAACGATGGCAAATGAACAAAGAACGATTAGGGCTTTTGCCATCTTTGATTCATCCGTGCTCGACGGTTCTGACACACTTTCGAGAAATCGTGTTCCGCGGTTATATAAAGCCAAAAGTTTATGAAAATAATCTGGACGCCGTCACGGGGGGATTCAGTTATTCAAACACGCACGTAGCTTTCGACACTTGTGTCAATGTACAACCGTGGCTAATTAAACGATGAAACGTAATCGACGACGCACGTATATAGTTTATATGTGATTGAAAGATTATTTTAGCTTCGTTTGTATTAAAACGAAGAAGTGGAATGATAATTAGTTATCGCATTTCTAATTACAAATTGAGTAAGTCATACTTTTATAAGCGTTGCTTTCTTATACGAAGCTGTAAACGTTAATTGAAAGAGTTTACGTTAATTAATTTTTCCTGTGTTTATTAACAAGTTGGTTAATTCTACTTATTACCGTGAGATGTAGTTTAAATAACTATCTCATATTTTTTACATTAAGATTACGCCGTACAGTAATATTTTTCAGTCCTTCTATTTTTACAAAGCTTTAAAACAATTGAAAAGGGGATATTTTTCGCGGTAGTCCAGAAAAATTTAATAAAGTACATTAATGTATGATACATACGAAGGTAAGAAAAGAAAAAATTCTTTATGCAAAAATAAGTTGAAATTAAAACGGGAGAAAAGTAAATTGAGAAAAATATCAGAGTGTTGACAATGTTTTGTTTGGCAAGTCTTTAGTTTCGACAATATGATATTGGTATTGTCAAATAATTGATCGTTGTAAAAGCAGTTGTTTTTATCTATGTCTATGTCTAAAGCAGAACTGCGAGATATAGAAGATTGATAATACTTTGAAATTCCTTTACTAAATCTATGTAAATATTTAACATGAGTTGCGAATTTTTCTTGCTGAAAAATAATATCTTCAACGAATAAAATTTAATTTACATTTTTCACTTATTTTTGCATCAAGAATTATCCCCTTCTAAATTTTACCACAATTAGTGCCCACACCCTCTATGTTATCACGATGAAAAGTCTCAAGAATGTTTCTTGTTTTTAAATTTTGATTTTTCTTTTTATATTATTAATTATTGTATGTATTACTTAATTACTCTATCATCAGTATTTGCGTGTTGCCTTGTCAATGCTTCATTTCTCTTGACAAATATAATATATACAAGTCATAATCAGAAATACATAAGTAATTAAAGAAAAATTTATTTGAAAATTTGGGTTTCGCATTTTTCAATTTTATTAAATTCCAAGTCGCACAATGTCATTAATAATTTATTCTATCCCCCGTACATATTATTTCAGATGATATTAAGTATAGCAGAAGGTTTTGTTCTCTTGGTTTTTTGAGGGTACCTAATCTTTCATTCAGTTTAATAATTCATCATAGTATAATTATTGGAAAGTGAACGTATACGTATAATATACAAGGCGGTTCTTAACTTATTAATTTATATTACGACAAGATTCAAATCTGATTTTGCACATTTTACGAGTTCTACATAGATAGAATGGGAAATAAGAGTTTTACCAAAGAATTTGTTGAGTGCTTTGGTTCGTATTATCATAAAATGTGAGATCCATGTGAAGATCGGGCACAAGTTTAATAGTGAAAAATTTCGCCACTGAATGTGAATGACGATCATGAAGATTGTCAAATTCTAAAAATAATAATTTTGAGATAAGAAGCGCTGCTAAAAGTATTGTTTCTACAATAAAGCTGTACATATTTATTTAAAGAGTATTAATAAGCCCCCAGACTAATCAAGAATAAATACGCCAACTAATGCTATCTATATTCGAAGTTATGATCTTACCTACTGGGAGCCTAATATGTAGTATTTTTATCAGCAGATCTTAACGACAGCCAGCCGATTAACAAGACTTCCTTTTATTGCAATTATTAACTGGTAACTCATTAATGCACTAGGCCAAAGATATTTTTAGTGGAGCCTATTATCTGCACACAGTGAAATTATGAGTTTTGGAAAAATGTGCAGATATTTACAGAAAACAATGCGTGTATTTCAAACGAAAGCACACATTACACTTAATTCGCCATCCGGATGTAAAGTGTCAATATAATAGAATAGCAAATATTGGATGAGTGGAAAAGTTTTGACACATTCTCAATAGATAGTGCAATCGACATTGCTACCGTTAAACAAAAGACAATCTTCCTTCAACTATTGCGACGGGAACGCACCATAGTCAGTTGTTCATTCATTAATTTTGGATTGAAATACGATTGAAAATCAGCATTGTCTGACGGCATTATATATTCGTTATGGTGCGTAATAATGATGCACGAGTTTCGTTGAGCAATGAACATTTCAAACGCTGTGAAAAAAATATTTTTTATGCGTCCAGAGGTTTGTATTGCGTCGATTTTGACTTGTAAAAAATTGTTTGCTGGAGCACACAGTGCCTTTGATGCCGACGTGCGATTATCAATAAACTCTTTAGTTTATTGCAAGGAGAAAACTTGTGACGCTCAATTCACTGTGAACGGTGAGTGATTAGTACTGATTCGACACAAGAAACAAATTCATTGCAATAGAATGATACAACTGCACTACATTCCGACGAACTGTGTAATGAAAGTAAGTGAAGACTTACAAAAAATTGATATCGAGATTGCGACATTAACATTGACTTGGCTTTATGGAAGGTTCCGAAAACAACATTCGTGCCTCGTTTTTCAGCCCGACTGACCGAATTCTCCACGAACGGTTTAAATGTCCGACACGAACAAGACTTTTACTGCGAAATGCATCTACACACCAGAGTTCAACGTTTTGTCGTTACGGTTAACTATTCACAAGGGTACGCCGTAGTGTACGTGTGAGTTCGCGCGGACGGATGCACACGTGTTAGTGCAGACACGTACAATTTCACCCCAATGAAACGTTCCCATAGAGCAAGTCGCGCAGGGTGTCGTGGGAACCGTTTCACTCGTTATAAAGCACCGTGTGCATTTTTATGGGGCGCGTAGACGTGCCCAAGTAGCTTGGGGATTCCTTTGTAATGAATCAACGATTCATTTCGTCGAGTTTTCGCCCGATTTTCCCCACCCCATGCACGTGTTTTATATTCGCGGGTCTACCGATTCGCCCTCGTACAGGTTGACAAGGATAAGTTTGGGGAGCTGACCCGCGAAAATCGTATACAAGTGTACGTAAATTATCACTTAAAACTTTGGGAACACCTATCAAATTGCTATTCCAAATTAAAATACAAATTTAGTTAATATTCACTATATTTTAATGTTTGCCCTCTGTCTCCTTCCCTGTCTAACTATCTGTGTATCTATGTATCTACTCAATATCCACCTATTTCTAAAATTTGATTCCTTCAGATAAGGAAGTATGTGACGTATTTCCATTAATTATTCGCGAAGTACAAATTATATTTTTCACGTGTGGTTCACATGAAACGAGTATAAATTAGTTGACTTGTTGGCCAAGTGTGTATCTCGGCTGCGAATCAATGACAACGAACATACAGTTTTTCGGGTGAACTTGTTTGCTCGGTAAATGAATCGGTACATACGTATCAATTAACATATAAATTGTTATTAAAGCAAATACGTATCAATTAGTATTAATTTTAAGGAGACAACGATATAGGGTGTAGCTTTGCTTTCTTTCATTCTCCTCCTTTTTTTTAATGAACTACGGGCATATTCGTCGAACCAATTTGTAGAAACGATAGTGGTAGCACGTAATTGGTCACGTATGTACTGTGTGCTTCTTTCACTCCATGCGGGTACTAGTTGTTTGATAAATCGAATTGTTAGAAACGAAAGTGTAAAATCGAGTACTATACAGTTCGTGACTTTGCTTACAGTTGTTAGATGGATTTTCATGATGCTGCACTGTGTATTGTTCGTAATAATTCGCGGATTTCACAAAGTTTAATTATACGACAAAAAATTGATGCAAGATTAGAATCATTGCACAGTGCATTCACCGCAATGTTCATCGCGCTTTCTGCAATCATTATTTTTTAATCCATAATATTTAAATTGGAAGAGAAATGTTACATAGTGTTTATGATTTTCCCCGATAAAAGGTGGAAAAGTGGAAAGAAGAATTCATTCGAAATCGTATATCATGTAGCAAGAAGGACTAGCTTCGTATTCTGCAATTACCTTTTTTCTTCAATTGAAGTTTAAAGGGAAGGAAAGAAACTGAGAAAGATTTAATAATTTTCTATGTCCGTGTAAACAAATGATAATTATATAAAGATTTATTGTACAATACGTAATGCTGAACTGTCATCTAGCAATATTTCTTTTGCCAAGTAAACGGGAGTACCGATTTAAAGATAAGTTCTTAATATTTATCTGAAAGACTTCCGCGAAATTGAAATTACGAAATTATAAAAACATGTTCATCGAGTCAATTATAAATTCTTAACATCTAATTGGAACGATTCCGTGAAATTTCATTTATTCGTTAAATTTGCACATATAAAAAATACGCGAGAAATGTTTCGCGTGTAAACATGCGATACGTTGTTCTTACATCAAATATTTGACCAGCCATTTCGTTAACACTAGCAGTTGATATAATATGTACTGTTCAACTAATTAGCTGCGTGAAAGTGAAAACAATATTCTCCGAAAAGGATGAAAGGCACCTTTGTCGACTTTAACGATATGAAGTGCACATGATTCGCAAATTGCACTCGTGTAAACATTTAGAAATGTTCCAATGACGAAGTACAAGATTACTTAGCAATGATAAACAGTACAAATAAATAGCAAGTAATTAATAATGGTACTGCAACCTTAGCGAGATTATATTAAATGAACGATTTAATTACCACAACAGATTAACAGATTAATAATGCAGTATAAATTTTGTTGCAGATAAATCACCTCCAGGCTGCTTTGGGTGTAGGCATTATTCGGTGAGCCAACGTAATCTTGAAAATTGATTGATATAATATTTCGGGCGAGAAATTAAGAAATAAATCCACTAAGTTCATAACTTATGTCGCTTTCCTTATAGAAAACGATTCCTTACAGTTAAATAAAATATCGAAATGTAGCTACACTGACTACACGTTATTCAGAATATCGTCAACGTTGTAGACGTAGAATTAATTTCAAAAAATACTTGTCCTAATTGTTCCAGACTCAATTGAGATTTTTTTCAGTATCAGCTCAATGGGAATATCGATTTTTACTCAATTGACAATTAAATAAATGGCGTCAGTTTCTATAGTAAATGAATTTTTTCGGAATGTGCTGCTATTAAATATGTAATAAGATTGTTAAAGAAATGATGGTTTACTTATCGGCACACCTACATAATACCGAAGTATGATTGAGCTACGTTGATTTCAGAAATTTTAAGTTCACATAGGTTTTATTTCTACTACATTACAACTAAATTATACAGTTTCATCCTCCGCATGTATATGTAGAATCCGACGCATATGCTGCGTTCGAAAAATCGGTTTCGTTTTTTAGAGGAAGCCTATGTTACCGGGGAACTGGAGTTCCCACATCTGTTTTCCTATTCGCTTCCTGGACATCAGAATATCGATGTCACGTGCTTCCGATGCACCCTATACATATATTTCTTGCCTGACTAACGACGAACTAGGAAACGTGGAAACGCGTATTTTATATTGTGCGAGATTGAAAAACGGAAATGCTTAATCCTACGTGTAATACGTTGAACAGCTGGGATTCCGTGAACTCGCTGGAAAAGTTGGGCCAAGAGGTTGTGATTACAATTCTTTGTTTTATTAATTAATTGGTATAGATACAACTCAACTGTTTAAAAACGCTTCATTTAAATTAAAATGATAGTTCCAGATATGTTAACATAAATACGAAATATTCGATTCAATGAATTTTCAATATCTTAAAGAAACTTCAATTCCAGCTGGTCACGCGGAAAAAAATAATTCGCTCCTTTGAATATTCAATAAAGTTCAAGTATCAGACTTTCCAAATTGTCATTGCGATTTAATATCGACGAGGTGTGACGCCGCGGTTTGAAGGATTAAGGAACGGTTTATTTTGTTATAATTAATCCTGTAGAAAAGGAACCGGAAAGACAGTCCTGCTAATAAATAAGGGTGATATAGTATTACAAACATAGTTCTGTATAGGATTCGCCTCTCGCCATTCGCACGTGCACTTCTCGATACACCATATGGTCGCAGATAAAACCACATGCTGGTGTATTCCCATGGACATCGGGCCGACAGGTACAAAAGCTAGCATGTGCTGTAATATGGACCAAGATTGAGTATCGATTTTTCTACTGCTATTATTCACGACATCACACGATATTTTATACAGATTCATTTGCATACAGTACTGGAAATATTTGTTGCATCATTGCCATATTAAATATTTGACCCCTTATATGTTTCCTACTATTAGTATAGATTATGTGTATCTTCTAGTTGTTATTGCAAAACGTTCGTGTACATTAGAGATGCAAAGGTAGAGAGCTAGGGTGCAAGGAGAGAGTGAGCGAGAGGGAGAGAGAGAGGGGGAGATAGGTACGTGAGTAATTCGCAGGTGATGACGATATGCCCATAAGATTATATTAATTTAAAAAAGTATAACATTCGTCAAGTATAAGTATCTTAATTAGCGGCATTATTGTATGTAACTTTTGCAAAGATACATTTGTTCAAACATTGCTATTTATTGGTACTATTTTTATTATACATATAAGTGTATCTATGTACGTGCCATGCGGCATTACCTTTGTTTCGACAAGTCTGGATAATCTGAGGTATTCGTCTCATTATTGTTTTTACCCTTTTTTTAGTCTTTCTGCTTACACCTACATAGGTGTCCGTAAAGGAATAAAGACTAAGGAAAAAAAGGGCAGAACAGGAAGATTATCCTGGCTTGTTGAAACAAAAGCCGACGGCACGTGACACGTCGCTGATGATTTTCTGACGATAACGAACGTGTTAATCGTGTCATACGAGGCTTACCGGTCCTTCCATTGTGAAGATATCTGTTTTGCCCAACATGTTTATCAATGTTTTCTTTTCACCTGGAATCTACTCACGTACCATTATTTTACGTAGTTTCCATATCCCCTCTCGCTCTCTCCTCGCTCCCTCCCTCTTCCTTTCTATCTCTAATGTATAAGAAAGTGTCGCAATACCGAAGACGACGACTAGGAGAAGAAAACGTGTAAGGTTGCTTGAAGTCACCCTTCCTCGACTTTCTTTTCTCTGGTCAACGTTTTCGTGTTCCCTTCACCTTTGCACCGTTCCCGTTTTCCGTGCACCTGTGCTCACGCACAGCGTCGCGACGTACGTACCTATATCGTAAAACACGCGTGCGTATGAATCGTACATACGCGTGCACGTGAAACGGTCGACAAAAATAATCATGGTGGGTCGCATTTCGTATAGACTGATCAAGGCTGGTCGAAACTTATTTTCGTCGGTGGTGCGTTTTTGCGCGAGCACCGTTTAAATAAACGCAGGGAATTCGGATTCGATTCCTTCGTATCCGTCTACACTCACGGTAACTTATTGTTGGCTGGTGAATACTTCGCGATGAAACAAGCGGAACGTACGCGCGTAGGTATGTAATTCTGCGAACGTTTGTTTTCGCGATGAATCGCGCGGGATTTAAGTAGAAATGTGAGAAATGGATAGGATACACCAGATGCGTTGGATAATAAAGTTCGTTTGATTTTTCTGGGAAAACGCGTGGGTCGTGTTATATTTATTTGGGAAAGGAATAGAAACATTGTGTCACGTATGCATATTGCCCTACCGGCTCCCACCTGAGCAGCGGGGCAGTCCCACTCCAACCTTTGAAGGATACAGATCATAGTACGCCCATTGCTCAGCCATCACAATTGGTATTTGAGAAATTAAATGAACAAAGTATTCGAGACATGTTTCAATTGGTCGTAACAGAAGAAACCCGATTAGATGGCTCAACCCCTTTGCATCGACAGGCGAGTTACCTCGCGACCTAATTTTTAACAGCGGAAAAAAATGTTCTAATAATGTACGGCAAAGGTCTCGTAAAAAATGATCACTTGGTTTGAGTGGTCTTTATGTAGGCATTCTTCTGCGAAAATATCGCCCACAAAAAAATCATATCCAACACGACACATTGCATAGTATGGAGAGAAAAGGAGCAAACCAAAGGAACGAAGTACATATTTTCGTCAGCATTCTACTAAACCACTATGTAGAGCACCGTGTTTTAAAGTTACTCACTAGACAGAAACATAAGAAAGAATTTGTTTAAAATGCATTAAATATCCTGTGTATAGCAAACGTTAAATAGTGCAATAAAGAGGTAAGATTTCGCGAGATATAATATTTATCTGGCCTCCAGATGCGAAAGGCTTAATCAAATTATATGTAGATAGCCCAGGTAAAAGATCTAGCGGATAATAGGGTCCCGGAGGATTTACGATTGTACGAAAGCGAAATGTTCAACTGATAACACTTAACTGATTTCATTAAGTCATTCAACTGATCGCTAATGATGTCATGTTTTTAATTCAAAGACAGTTTGTTGTATGAATTCATATTAATTGCACTTTGCTGCATTCCATGAGGCGACAGGAATGGAAATGGAAACTCTCGACCACAAGCTTCCTGTGTTTAGATACTGCATTGAGAAGTGGCAAAGAAGCACGAAACGGAGAACAGCTGCCAACTTTCTTTCTTCTTCGAAAAGTAAATCAAGGCGGGACAGCTGCTTGGGAAAATGCGGCCATTCACAACTTCTGGTTGCCCTATTCTTGCCCGTACTCATAACACTTTTCGACAAATTTCAACTTTTTTTCGACATTGCAAATTTCGATAGACGTTTATTATAGATTTGGCTGTGCTGAACACGAATATGTAACCCGCTTCTCTCCAGAACGTGTCGTTGCTGAAAAAATCTATTTAAAAAAATCGCAAATTTTGGAACATTGGAAGGGTTTTGTGCTCCTACTGTAATAGTTATTCAGTTGCAATAAAACAATATATTACTGTAAAAGCACAAAACACTTCTGGAGAAAAACTGCTTGCAGATTCGTATTCAGCCCATTCAAATCTGCACGAAACGCCCATTGAAGGTTACGCAATCAGACCCGCGTTGAACAGTGTCAATAATCGTTGTAGGAAAATCTCGGTTCATGTAAAACGCCGATATGTATTATATAATGTTGCTAACAAATTTAGTAATAGATTCAATTGATTACGTCTCGTAGCTTTATGAATGTATTCGATAATATTTTCAAACACTCTTTCGGTTGTTGTGCAGTTTTTGATAAATATGATTTTTTTGATAAAAGCTTAATGCTTCGAAACAATTAAATATTTCTCAAATACATTTGATGTGTTTAATTTATCTTATATCATTTTAGTGAAATATAGGAATACAAAAATATAAATAAGTACATAGAATTTTAACAAATTAAGAATTCAGTACCTCTATGTGCATTTTAAATAGTATATTGGGAGAGTTTTTTTAATATTAAACTTCAATGCAATTATGTGTACCTATGCTCACGTACCTTCACTGACAAGTATGTATACGCTTTGCCTGTACAGGTATGCATCACACGTAAAGTTCAATACAATTCCATCCATCAATTTTGTACGGAACTCAAATTGGGTTATTGTGAGGGGGGGTACAGAACAACGTCCTTTAACAATAGCACTAACAATGCTGTTAAAAAGCAGGTTCCAAAATTGTCCATCCAAGATGTCAAGAGGTCTTGTTCTTCCAAATGTGTACCACGATCGAGTACAATCATTTCTTATATTCTGTTTTACATATAATACAATTTACATATAATACGTTGTGTGTGGCAATAAGTTTAAAAGTTTTTGCAAACGATTAGATTTATCTAAAGTTGATATTTTATTTTCATTTATCTGAAGATTAGAACGAATGAAACTTCAATTTTATCACTTTTCTAATTGACGCCATGTGCTTACGTGCATCTTATGGACGTTTAAAATTATAGTTTCTATTATAGATATTACGTATCACGCGATTTCATTTCGTTCATCGCAAGAAATAAACAACGCTTAGTGAGTTCTTCCGAACAAGATTTGAATTTCTGAATCCAGTTAGCCCAGCGCATGATTTGCATTTCACATCCTTCCTTTATCATAGAACCAGATGCCGTGTCGACACAAATTGTCAAATACGATATGAAACTGATCATTAGTCATTCCAGTTTAATATTACCTAATTTCGAAACAATTATTGGACTGAGCCGATTAAACGGGCAGAAATAATTCCAATAGTGTAAGCATGACAGAATGTTACTATATTAATACCGATTAAATGATAACCATATGGCATCTATCAAAAAAGAGTTAAACGCGTATCCAAACTAATTTCAGTTAATTGGTGCAAGCATTATTCAATTTAATTCAATTATTACGTTACACCGCAGAGAAATCCAATGGCACGGTCACGCTCGGGCGACCTCAGTCTCCCAATTTTCAACCCTTGGTTCTCCTAATCGTCGCCATTAATATTGGGATACGCAGAATCTTCGGCGAAAGATCTGAACATACTGTGAGCCCTGTTGGGCTTCATGATGCACCTCTCTCATTCGTGCCTCAGCAGATGTACAACCATTTGCCGTGGCAGCTGCTCTCCTCAGCACCGTAAACTTCGACTATCAGCTTTGAAGCACGTTTACGACTTGACCCTAGTCCGCAGGATATTTTCGTCTGTTTCGTCATCGTTGAAATATTCGACGATCATTGGTACGGTTCGATCCCGCTAATTTGCCATAGTCGCGATGAAGCTGGTGAACATTGTGCTCGAATCGCATAATTGCCCGCGAACCGGTTCCTTGCGGCAGAAACTCAAGTTTACCGGACACAGAGATGCACACGGGTGCTTAGGATGCTTGGCATGGCCCTGACGCGGTTCAGAGTAGGGAAAAATGTACCTGGATTCGAGTACAACATTCACGTTTCCACGAAGGAGAGGGGGTTGACTTGTGCCGCATATACCTAAATGGATGGAAAACAGGGACGGTGGACGTCGTGATGTTTCTCCGTGGGCAAGAATTTTTTTGTTTGTTTCCATTATTTTGTGAACACGTCCCTGACGGAAGTATGGTTACATAGGGAAACTAGAGATGGATGTTGCAGGGTAGAAGTCATTAAATTTTTTTTTGAGAAAATTGAGTATTTGATAGTGCGAGTGATTGTTAATGGGATTATGGTTTAGCTTTCGGTTTGTATTTCACAGATCTTTGAAGGGCCTTTGTTTTTAAACAATGTGAAATTGAATTATATTTTTACTGCAGTTATTACATATTATGACACTATTGAAAAATTTAGTGAAATTCAATATAAATTTCATAATCTTTTTCAAACATTTAGTGTGTTCAAATAATTGCCTTAATTCTTTGGCGTTGCAATAAATGTCACGAAACTTATTATTAGCGAAATAAATTTCAATGGGGACACAGGGTGTCGAAGTGAGTACCCACATCCCTGGCATAGGACCCGGGTAGAGAGACTTGGGCCCGTTTGAACTACGGCAGAGCCAGGGAACATCTTCCCCGCCGTAACTACGTGACCCCCACTATTAGTTTGCCGGTTCTCCCACTACTAAGCATCATTCCTACCTTGCCTTTATCTCCTACGTTCTACTGCAAGTGTACATACATGCGTATACATGTGTATACATATGCATGCAATGATTATGAATGTAGATCTACAGTAGCTTAATTAACGTCTCTATTGTAATAATTAAAAAAAATATACATGGCAGTCCAAGATCCTAATGCGAATATTGCGGTCGTATTTTGGGAAACATTTTTGGGTCCTATTTTCAGTTAATATAGATACATATGTGCTTAGTTAGGAGAAGAAAACAGAAAGTAATAGAAACGAGAAGAGAACTTGTCACACACGAGTCCATCCGTTCCAAATAAAAGGGCAAGTTAAAATTTTATTTCTCATTTACGTCACAAAAGTTAATTGCTTGTGACATTCTGGATCAAAACAGGACCATGTGTTAATTAAAACTGTATTATGCAGTTCGCTATCTGACAGTCCATAGGCTTTGCGTGGAGCGTAGATGATAGACACATGGTGGGAGTCCGTGGTTGGGACCGAGAAGAGGGGAAAGGAATAGCGTGCGGCCCGCGGGCCTCCAGTACCCGGCCCTGAACTACGGCATTCGCGTCCCGAGCGTTTCAGGGGAGTGTTCTTGCACGCCTCTCGTACTTGAGTACCGGAAACTCGTACGCTTCTTCTCGCGTCAATAAGCGTTTCCATTGCGTCGCGTTGTTCAGTGAAAGTGAAACATATCCGCCGTGTGTTATTTCTTGTGATCACGGTGAAATAATCGGATACAGGGCCGACAGCGCGTCGTGCCCTCGTCAACGTTCCTTCCCGTGGCTGATAAACAGCGATATAACTGTTGAAAGCCCACACTCGATTGCAATACCTTCACCAGGTGGCGCGTAAGTTCTTCGGAGTGGAAGCAGCCGTTTTATTTAAACATTCTTAAACTCTTCCGTTTCATACGTTCCGTTACGCACGCTCGTTTTTTTTTTTTCTTTTAAGCCGAACGATTTTTCAAATATTTCGAAACTCGTATCAAAACATTTCTGTGAGCCCGAGAGTCCAGATTCGATCGTTGGTGATTATTATTTAAATTCCGATGCATTTTAAATTTAACTTTAACTTAACTAAACCTTCCTTGGCGACATCGATCCTACGAATGGATGGTCAATTCGTTGATCCTTCAGATCAAGCGTACATTGTAGTTCCGGTGGGGTCGCCGGAAGTAGCTGAGCGTGACGGAGGCAATTCTAACGGAAAAACGTGGGAACTCGGAGTGTGCTCGTTCGCTGTCGCTTAATAATCGCGTGAAGCATCCCGTAACGTAAACCTTTATTCCACTGCTCCAGAGAAATGGGAAACCACCCGACCGCCCACCAGCCGCTCGAGAGAGCTACCAGCCAATGTGGAAATGGTCTTCGCTTCTCGGTACGTTCCAATCTTGTTTTACGTCAACGATATACTCTCGCAGATGCCCCAACGTGTGACGCACACCTACCGATACAATATCATCAAATGAAGCGTACACGCTGCTTCCCGTTACATGCGTTTTCTACTGAATTATTAGGCCTTTGAAGCTGTGATCCCCTGCGTTCAGCCCTTGGCCTTTTACTTTGTTTAGCTCGCGAAAGTGTCACCCTCGATAACGCTGTTGAGGATTTTACAAACTGATCAGTGCAGCAGTACACGTGGCGGGAGTGTAAGGAATGTTGCTTCGTAATACATATCTCGTGGCGAAGGGATAGCAGCAAGATGAGGTCTTTCACGTTTGCCTAGTATAGTTTAGGATATAGTTGCTTGATCATCGTGATTCATATCTGCACTTTACTTTGGAGTCACAAAGGCTGTTGGCCTTTTTTTTATATCCTTTGATAATACATATTCGACGGGTAGAAGCGAATAATACAAGCTTGGAATTTTGCAATCCACTGGTTGAAAAATTATGCGTATGTAAAACTGGATGGTTCTAGGGTTTTGTTTTCTTTGGAATATCAATTACGTTTCGACTAAATTTTCCTTACAATTAGGGTTAAAGTTTCACTATTTTTGTCTTAAACCTTTTTCTCTCGCTACAAGGTGCTTGTGTATTGTTAGAAATATCGCGGGAGAAGCAGGATGACCGCAGGATTGCGTTCAAAACAGATATTTTTTATAGAATTTTTACTATAGCTAGCAAAGATTATAACGAAAATTTGACTCTTGTGAGTTCAATGTCTTACAAGAGGTTTCTCGTTTAAATATTATATTCAATTCGTCACTAAAGATTTTAAAATCTGATGTCGAATTATTGGCGGAGAGATTCACCGTACACGAATCGAACCGGCTGCAATCGGCTGATGGGATTGACTTTTGATTTGTGTTCTGGTTTGGATATGTGATCCGATCCTGGACTCATATTATTATAATTTTGCAAATACAAAATTATAAAGGTTTAACTAAAAAAACCTTTTGTATTTTGTCAATATTCAATAGAACATATTAAAATACTTTTTAACTTTGTATGACCTTAAAATGCATGGTACAGAACATGGATGAATTTGTCTTGTCACGTGTTTCCATATGATATAAAAAAATATACCGCGTTCCATTAAATTAATTAAGGATGCCCTTTGTCCCTCGAGAAGTACATATTACGAATATAAAAGAAATTTTTGCACACTAAGATGTTGGTCATAGAATGCTGCAAAACTTTTTCCTTCTCCACTTTTTTTTCATATTTACCATTTACGAGAAAAATGCTGGCTAGTGATAACGTGAACATCCCGTGTATTGAATATAATATACTACATAAACAAAATTGTACATAGGTCGTAAATATAGAATATGGTCCTCGTAGTGAAAGGGATAAAATGTTCAGATATGAAAATATTAGCTCCTATATTATTGTTGGTCGAGCTATTGGACTGGCACACTTTTTTAAGAATTTAATATTTTGTGGAACAATGAATTATCTTTGTTGGAATTTATGTAGGCAAGATTATTGAACCTTCGTCTTTTCTTATTCTTTTTTACTTATTACTTTCTTCAATTTATTATGCGTGGTGATTTAGACAAAGCCAAAAAGAGAATTGGAAGATTTGGAATTGTTATCATACGTTTAGAGATCGTCTATAATAGAGATTATTTACCTATTCGAGATCACAAATGTTTACTGTAAGTCAGGTGCGATAATAAGCATTACCGTAAATAATCAATATCTTTTGAAGATGGCATATGTATCTGTATAAATATTGTGATAGTAGACAAAGGGTTCAATTTATCCCTGGAGCTGAAGTCGTTTTCGTAAATTCAAGTAATTTTAATGGTGCATACATTTATACCTTATGTGATAACATAAGGGTTTTGTATAAGATCAATTGATTCGCCAAATTCGAACCACACATTTTATAAGGAATCACCGAAGTAATGTGTAGTTGGAAATGATAAAATGGTCCTGGACGTTAGGTTTTCGTAAAAATTTACGGTAATTACCATAATTGTGATAAAGGAATGAACGTGAATGAAAAAGGAAATTATATACGCTACCATTCAGCATATAATGATACGTATGTATATTGGAACGTACGTAAAACACTAAGCTGAATGAGAATTGTATTTCGCAATTTATAACAACACATATTTAGTTCACACATTATCGAAGCTACACGATGCTAATTTAGTTGGTAACAGAAGAAGAAGTTCGTCGAGACTGAAATTGTCAGAGTCACGCGGTTTCATTATTCACTTGGTGCCAGAAGAATTGATTTTATGATGGTGAAATTGTTGAAGTCTCGCGATTTTTATTTGCTTCCTATTAATAATAAAAAAATCTGAGTCTTGTTGTTCGTCGTAGAGAAACTATATGAATTATTGCAGTAGATAGACCTCAATTTGATGAATTCTGCATTCGGAACGCGTATTTTATGCGGTTTCGACTTTGTCATAAGAGGATAGGTTTTTTTTTGCTGCCTGGACCAAACTGGTCCTGCGGAGAAGATCATGACGAAGGTCGAATGTTTTCAAGTTTATCCTCGTGATATAAAGGTCTTCGAGTTTGTTTTTTAATTCAGTATGTCTGTACACAGTTGTGCCGCTTTAATTTTTGTTTTCCTCGATAACGAACGTGAATAGGTGTAGTACGTATACATTTGTTTAACATTGCATACGTGTCGCACGTTGCATTGTTCTACCGAATTTGATGTCTGTTAATATTTTAATATTGGCGAGAGAATATTGGTATTTTTCGAAATGGTACTACAACGAAGAAGGTGCGAAGGTTGCCTCGCAGCCAGGTATTTATATTGTAGTTTTTTGTTTCTGTTCTTTATTTGCGTTAGTGTATATAGTGTTGTTCATTTGCATTTCGCCATCTGCTTAAGTAGAATTCGTTTTCGTGCATTTTTTATGTCGAAATTTTTAACATAATTTGCGACAAACATAATATGTTACAGAATATCTAATTTAAACTGGAATATAATTTAATCGTCAAAATGGCAAACAGAATAAAAATAAGGAGATAATTATGATAGAAGTATTCAGAAAGTCTTATATTCTTAGCATCGACAATAAAAAGAAAAATGAGTTGCTTGAATTTTCTTCGATTTTCATCTGGGTGTGCAAGACTAGAACAATTGCATCGAGGAAAGACGGCTTAAGAATTGAGATTAACATAATCTTCGGTGTTCGTGATAATGTACTTGCGATCAGTGCGGCAGGATGATGCAAGGGTGTATTTTAAATTACAATTGCGCAGTTTCATGAATACCTATGAGCAATCCACTATTGCAATCAGGACGCCCCGCTCCGGGAATTCTTACGAACGTCGTATGCTCACGCTCTTTTTCTATGAATTCTCGTCGAGTACTTTCAGCTGACTCGACAAAAGGCTTTACGTAATCCATGTATGTACATAGATAGATGGTCGAATGCTTCTGTCGGAGGGCGAAAGTCGAGTCACGTCAGCTGTGAAATTTCATCGAGACCGTGAAAAACGCGGGCTTTCAGTTTTGTACATAGGTAACTATTACATATTTATGTGTAGCGTGCATTCGCGTGCTGTGTAACATCGTTAACGAACACTCGTTTTGAATGTTCCTTCGTCAAGGTTTCGTGGTTCACGTTACTAATTGGTGCCCGCCGAATGGGCCTTTGTGTTTAATTAATAATTGTCAAAAGTGAAAGCACCGATTACGGCTGTGACATCGGGGCTGGTCGTCTTTAATCGATTGTACCATAGACTTACTAGCAAAATGGAGGGTACGTGGCACGTGAAAGGAAAATTAAGACAAAGGTATATATCGTGGCGAGTAACAAAAGTATTTGAACGGCACGGTACTTCACTCGAGTAATGTATTCAGATTTTCTACAGATTTGAACACTCAACAATATTCAACATAGAATAGTGCGATTGTTTGGTAATCTGTAGGCGATAATAAAGAATTATTATCCACTGTGAAAAATCAATTTAAAAGTGTTGTTATTGCCAGAGGCAGACCAATAAAATATTAATACGCAGACTAATTAATATAGCGATTTGGATTCGAATAATTTGGGTACGAATATGGCTCTGAGCATGTCAAGTATGTATGTAAAATTGAATTCCTCAAACTGATTGACTTTCATTCCGCTAAAAGCGTAAACAATCGGGAAATCGTAGAGAAAATTGACATAAGATCGATAGAAGGATATATTATAATTGGTCACAAATTGCCTGTTCGAACATCTTTGTGAACTCATTTATCGCTTTGAATTATTGGTTTAGATACACGTACTAATACATACGAAGCGCAGATAGCTGGTTATTCTGAGCGATTTTTCTTCTCTACAGAGTGGCAACTTTTTTTATTCCCGATCTCATTAAAATTTAATTCAGCTAAGAGTAAGGAACGATGCTGCCAGCCATGAGTTCGTGAAATTATCATAGTTCGCGCTGTAAGTAAATTGCCTACCCATTCCAGTGTACCTGGTGCTAAGGCCGGGCAGTGAAGATGTATATATATCTAATGTTTCATCCAATATTTCCAAGGATCTTTTTTTATCGCGCTCCAAAGTTCTGAAAAGAATATTAAAGTGAAGCATGGAAAAGCGATGTTGATATAAACGGTGAAACTTCGTCCACACTGTCTTATCTTAATTTGTATGATTGGCACGAATGAAGACGATGTTCTATTGTAAAACATTTGAAGGGGAATGAAAGTGGTTATACACGGCTTAATCGTTGTCGTTTCCATCATTAGTTTTAACAAGCAATTTCACGGTATTTCTCGAAACTTCGTTGTTCGACCGTCGAATATTATTGATTAACATTGTTTACTTCGTCCGCGGCTCCAACATTCTACCTCCAATTAGATAACTTTCTAACGTAGAAACGATGTTCTAGCGGAGGCAAATTCTCTCGGCCACCTTGTGATAAGCGCTAGAATTAAAAAATAAAGTCCCTTTTAAAAGGCTCCAAACTTTTAATCGTAGCAGAAGGTTTCACTGCAAAGGAACGAGCAAATGGAAAACTTGAGCGACGATGGGAAATTATGGCTACTCTTCAGACGGACACAAGTTGCTGGTTACTTTGGTAGCCACGACCTTTCGCGTTGAAGCGCCACTCCTCTGACTTCCGGTTGTATCGAAATGGCCGACACTCGGTCCCTTTCAAGCAGCATCTCGAGAGTGCAGTCGCTTTCTCTCAATCACCGTGTGCCTTTCCATCGTGACGACCGCGACACGTGCTCGTAATTATTCCTGCAGACAGGTTTCAAATGTTATCAGAACTCGTGTCTAATGTGTTTTTTTTTTACAAACGGATTTTTTGTTGAAAACAGCACCGTTCCTCGTTTAATCTTTATGCGCTGTTCGAGTCAATTTTACATCGGAACGACGCATTTAATTCATTTTTATTAGAGTATCCAACGTAAACGAAGTTTCCTTTTCCTTTTTTTCGCAAGAGTGCAATCGTATTTTGTGAAATGTTTGAAATCGGTGTAGGTTTAAGCACGTTAAGGTGAAAGGTGTTAAAGAAGTTGAATTTCATTCAAGCAGAGAGGGGCTATAGGAAATGATTAATATTAATTTGCATTTAACAATGATAATAGTATTTATTATAATGGTAATATCCTTTGGTAAAATACGTATAAATACAAACACGACGCGAAAAAACGTCGAGTCGGATTTAACGTAGATTTCAAGGGTTTAAAATATTTCTACAATATGTACATTGCGTGCAGCCATTTATGTACGTTGTACTACGAGTGTATGGAATTTTCTGGCTAAATAACAATATTAGTCGTTACGTCCATTATTTCGAATCGTAGTCGTCGCTTTTAATTATCATGATAATGTGTAGAATAAATTCAGTTGTACGAGGTTTGCAAAATGGGTCTGCAGACAATTAAACCGTGTTTCTGTCTAACTTTCTTCATTGTTTTCAAGACGATTGCTTATCGCAGATAGAACTTCAGCCAGGCGCGAATCTATCGGGGCGAAGTAAGCAAGTACATATGTACATACTTCTGTACTTTCCCAACTGGAACACGTCGAATGAAGTTAAATTAATATAATCGTGGTGGATTGTGTGCTTCCAAATGCGATTTGCTGTGTCAGCAATAAATACATACAATCTCATGCCTTAATAGAGGATTGACCTATAAAGTTGAAACGTTCGTTAATATATAAAAGGTATCCCCAATTTACACTCCCGAAGAACGGTTTATTTCTTCGAAGTTTTTCACACAAACCTAACGCTACGATTTCTTTACACTACTTTCATTTTAATTGAATTAGATGTTAGCGAAGCTCTTGAGAGGCATCCTTGATTGTATTATGCGTTACAATCGACTGGGTATTGTATGAAAATTGCTGTGAAAGTGTATAAAAAAAGTCTTCGATTCGCAAAACAGTAGAGATTTTATTAATGTCGACTAGATGTACGCACGGACACTCTGTTTAATTATGCTCCTATGCTCCATTCAACTAATGTGGGAAATTTAGGAAAGTGTCTAGCATTTGATTTAATATCGTGCATTTACTGTAATATTATGACATTACGTAATAAAAAATCGATGACACATGAAACGGGGGAATAGTTGTTTAGAGATTGAAAGCAAGCTAGGAATCGGTCGATGCCTTCGTAATTACTACTGATTACATTTGAAATGTATTACGCGTGTGGCAGCGTATAAATCTAATGAAACAACGCGCGCGCGAGCTGCATGTACGTTTACAATCACGAACACTGATGAAACGCACGATGGGATCGAACTCAAGGATAACTAGTACTAGATGTCGATGTCCAGCCACTTGATAACGAGCAAAGAGAAAGAGATCCGGAATTCTACAGGGTGTCTTGAAAGTGAATACATATATGCATATACATCATGGCGAAGGACTTGGTTCTATACTAATACTAATATGTATTAACTTGTTAATCAGGGGTGACAATTTAACACGGCATACTTTTGATGTAATAATTGATTTATTCAAAAATCCTTCATAGTTTTAATAGAGCTTCACGCCCGCCACAAAAATATGTTATCCAATTTGAATCCACAAAGGTAAAAGTATAATATGTGAATCAGTTTTACTAATCCACAACTCATTTCTTGAAAGAAATAGCTGACTGAATGCCAACCGGATTAACAGATTGATAGTTAAGACACGTAGACAAAGTTCATCCCTAATTTTCCGAAATTGAATGACTTTCCTTTACAAAGTGTGAAACATCTTATGGATAGGATCTTTAACTAAATGTGCCGAGGAAGAGCATGAAATGAACGCGACATAGAACCACGAGATATGTCTGCAATCAATTCATGAGGCACCATCTTGTCCATAGGTGCGAAAGGGTTAAGTCGTGTTCTTTTGGTCCCATGATTCTTCCAGCATTTCAAGTTACCTTCAACCGTATCCGCTACGTTGAATAGCATTTGCAACGCAACGAGACTGTTCGCGTTATTGTTTTGCAAATAACGCGCGTATCGGAACACATACCTGTGCCTGCCTACGTTGCAACTCGTGGCAACACCTGTCTCGGTGAAAGGATTGAGTACCCATAGACACCGGCAGATATTTGTCGTTGCCAGACTCGCTACTACTTCAAGCAACGATGCATGTCCCCTTGTTTCTCCCCACGATTCATTAGGAAAGGTCAATTTACTCTTCCATTGACACATTATCTTTCTGTCACATTTATTAGATCATTTCACAAGTTCGCGCCAATGTTCGTATTAAAAATTCGCATCAATATTTTCAAAATATCATTAATGTTTCTGAAAATGCAGAAAATGCAGCATTATCTTCACGTTGCACAACTTCAACTTATTATTCTGGGTGTGCCAGTTGATTCATGGGATCGCAAGCAACTTCTGGGTTTAGTAATGTATTTTAATGTATTCAATTATTTGGAAAACAGTGAACTTCGAATAGTACTGTTAACAATTTAAATTTATTACGGTCGTGCCATTAACGTCTTGTGTAGTTCAAAGAACAAAATGACGTTCAGTATCTCCTTTTGTCCATAACCTAAATGAATCTAATTAAGAAAAATAATTGTGCTAATTGTACTATTGAATGTATCCGTGAACCACAGCAAGACAATAGCTGATTGTAAGGAAACATCCTTATTCTGACGTTAATACAATTAGTGTAATTATCACCACGCTATGGGAAACGGTTTTTTCTCGAAAGTCTGGGAAATGAGGTACTAACGAATTTATTTTCAACTTTGAACACACTGTAGATCGAACTATTTTCTCTGCAATCTTATATGCTTCCTACTTGCAATTTATTAGGTTTCAACTTCTACTCGAACTTTCCCTGCAGTAATTAAATATGGAAATAAAAAAGGACACAGCTACATGTTATGTAACGTAGCATTAAGATTTGCGAGATAAAAATCGTTCATTATGGGATAAATATATTTTTTATGCGATTGATATATCTTTTTTCATTGTGAAACCTACATATTAACGATACGGATTACAAAGATTAAATGCATATGCATTCTTTGTCGAACTGAAGGCATTACACACATTATTTGTTATAAGAAAAAAATATTAGGATAAAGTTGTGACAAAATTGGAGTGATTTGGAGAACACGTCTTTGAGTAACAAATAAATTAATATAGAAGATAATCTATTAAGTTTCTTTATTTCTAAGGCACATACAATAAATTGCAAAAATTCAGATGATTAATCAAATTGCTCCCAGTTGTTGAAGAAAATGATAAATATGTTAAACGAGAGCAATAAAAACTGAATTTTATAACAAATGAAGTGTGTAATTGAAACAAAATCATCTTGCACGCTGATGCCAAACTGTTACGCGTATTATTTTATATTAGATAATAGCTTAACTCAATTAACCTAAGGGGGCCATGAACGATGTATGCACACGTACACTGTATGTACATACTTTCTGCGCCATCGCCGCGGTTATTTTTAGTTGACGTTTTTTTAGCACTTAGTTATTTTAATACGTTTACATTACCATATTCCATTAATGATATAATGCTGACTATACATGAAAGAAAGGAAATTCAATAAACCTTTAACACCTATTAACGTGTTCTTTAACCTATTAAATCTACCTTATATCATATTGAGGGGGGGAAGAGGCAAGTTATTTGAATATTATAAATGGGGGGTCGATACTCCAAAAAGATTGAATGAGACTGTAACTGTATTCAAAATATACGGAGTATACCTACTGATAATCAGAATAATAACAATATAATAGCAGTAGTATCAGTAATAATAATAATAATAATAATAAAGTATCATAGTAATCTTGTGTGTATGGTATTTATGGCCACTCAAAGTGTTAATAAACACAATTAATTGCGTCAAAAGAAAAGGGGGACCAATCGTTTCAATTCCGTGGATCTCCCCTGTACGAAGATGTCAATTTGAAACTTTCTTTTTGCCCGCCACTGTACGTCCAATTGTCCGTGGAAGATTGGTACGAGTAGCATTGGCAAATGGAATCCGGTGTCGCGAGATCGGGTCGTCGAACCGATAGGGCTGCAATGAATGCAATACCGGCTTTCACCGTTCCATTTTTAGGCCAGGACACTTCGTCAGATGCCACAAGATCCATGCCTTCGATTAGCACTTACAGCCCTGAAGCAAAAGATACCAGTCACGTGGCCAGCTATGCCAAAGAATACGCCAAGGAGTTCGGTTTCTTTTTTAGAACGATCCGTCTTTGCTACTCGTTTCACTTAATATGTCAGGGACAGCTGTTTCGTGCGACTACTAACAGTCGTTTTAGGTTGTGTACAATGTACATACATATTTACCTCGATTCTCCTTTTTTAGACGGAAAGTAGCACGTTCGAGATGATAGTAATGGGGATAAGTGATGTATAGATTGTATACATGCATAATACGTTGGAAGCTTTTCCAATACTGAATGGAAGAGTGAAGAGCTACCAAATTGGAGAATTGTTATTCTGTGGTCGCATTTTGGTTTTCGTTACATTTGGGGTATGCATTTTTATCCAGGACGTAGTTCGTCGTGAACGTGGTTCCTGCGGTTCTCTGCACTTATTGAATTTCTCATAGTGATAAATAGATTTATTACTACAGCTAATAGTAAGAGCTAGCACATTTGATCGAGTGAACATTGAAAGGTTTGTGGTAATAAGAAGGCAGCTCCACTTTTCTCAAATTTTATTGAATAAAAGAAGAGCATACAGCCACAAACCCAGATGTATGTAAATTTTGTTTACTGCGACTTTTCCGGAACAATACCATCTCCCTTCTGCTCTCGATCTAAATACAATCTATTAATTAAATCTCCAGGTATTCACTTCAGTAATGGTAAATCACATTCACCCTGAAATCCTTCTAAAATGACCGATAAGCTTATCTCGGTTACACAGTCGTTTGCAAACTCGAAAAGAACTTTCTCAACGTAAGCAGAAAATACGGAACCTTTATTCTTCCAGCATTTGTATAGAACATAATGAAATCCTTCCATTTGCAAATCGTTACATGTTATTTATATCGTGAGTTATTTTTTCGTTCAACGTTTACAATAGTATCCTCATTTTCCATGTCAGGTACTATAGAAGTACTTCTTGTTTAGTAACACCTGCACCAATAGATTACCAAGCGATCAGGTTATTGTACCATCAGCCGCACTTATATCATTGGAATCTGTAGAAAACTTGATCATACTATTGGACGAATTGTTCGTTAATATTCTCTCAATTTCTTTGTTCAACGAGCAGCAAGGTCCTATACATTGTACACGCAAACGGTTTGTTCGCGTCAAAACGTTGGCTGGACGATCTGCTCTCGCAATTTCCTGCTGTTAGCGAGCCATGGAGTGTACGGCACTCCCTCCTCGAATACACGATATTAAAAACGCCTTTTGAAAGAAGAACACTTCGTTAACCACAATAACCTCGACGGCGCTGAAGAAATTGAAGCAGGCTAGCTCGATCCTTGCTCTCTTCGTTCATATAAAAACTGGTCTACATATATCGTTGCTACCTTGATGGGGCAAGTTCTGATGAAACGAAAAGAAAGAAAGCATCGCGAAAGAAAACGATTAATCCTAGAAAGATCGAGCTTCGAGCTGTCGCTTCGAAGACTATAGATATTAATCAATTTCGGTCACGTACGTGATTATTACGTATTGTTCTCCAAATATGTTACTATGTAGATATAATACATTTTCAATACTTTCTAACTGTTGGTCCGGGGAAGCCCCTTATCTCACTCTGGGCATTGTATTGGAATGAAAAATTTACTTCGGCAATGAAAGAGAAACGTCGCATGTCAAATGTATTGCTTTTTTATATTATAGCATTGCATACTTTATATTATATCAATTAGTAGATTGTAATGGTCTGGAAAGAAAATTAATACAAAATAGAAAATTCCTGCGGCGCAGGGACAAGAAGAGGTGGGTGTAGAACTCGAACCAAAACTTCGGTGAAGTGAAGAAAAAATTTGTAGGTGTAGAGTACTCTATAATTTCGATAATTAGAAAATCGATTCGATATCTAGGCATACATGGAAATATGATAAATTGAAATGTATAGGAAAACGGTACAAATAACTTCATACAGCAAAAACTAATAATGAGTCATCGGCCATGTAATCGGAAGAACGATATACATATGTATGTATCGTGATTTACTTTCAAGTGACTAACCGTATCTAACAATAAGCGACATGTTTCATCGCATTGAAACAAGTGGAAACGGCGATACCACGTTTTATTGAAATTGCATTGAAAGAATGTAATATCGAATGGTCTTCCTTTGTCTCTACTTGGCGGATTGGAATTCTCTTTTCCTCGGGATTAAAATAGTCCTGCGTTACCATTAAGTTAATTTATGAATTTTATTAAAAGGAAATACCGACGCAATTTTGGTTTCGCTTTTAGGTGCGTCGTGCAATAAGAACTCACAAACCGATTAAAGGTAATATTAAATGAAATCGCATGACAAACGTGGATATGCATTCGAACACAATGGAAGAGTGACTTTAAAAAGGTATAGCTTTAAATACAACTTCAAGGATTCATCTTGTTTCCTTGAGACGTAATTTTATTCAGCCATTCCGAGATTATAGGATACGTGACCCTCTTCTTTTGTATCGAACAAATAACGTGAGTGGATTATTTCAATTTCCTTCGTATAATCGTTTCTATTAAATTATATTTTATAACAATAACAATGCCCCTTTAAGTAATATGACACAATTGTAATGAATATTATTATTCTAATCTTTGATTACAGAACATTATCCTTGAAAAATGTTTTCAAAAGTTCAACATTTATCTAGTTTTATGTTCCACATCCTATCCTATATAATATCCACGTGTATACAGTCCTGTGTGGTCTAATTAGAAGGGTGTATCGTTATTAATAGCATTAGTAGAATTAGTGCACATTTGATTGAAAATAACATTTTGCTCCCACCATTTCAAAAGAAAACTTGCTTGTCCTACTTGTCCTACTACAATACGTGAGAGGATAAACCTTAATTATTCAATTATTATATAATATACAACTTCGTATGTACAATGCCCTATTTAATTATTACGAAGTGCAATCGCCATTGCTTTGCCCGCATTTTTTCGCAACTTTCTTAGAATTTCCGGATAATCGAAACGTTACTCATCGTCCGAGTCATGGGTGAAATTTTTACATTGAAAGCTGAAGCCATGAAGCACAGCATGCCGACGATCCAGCTGAATGATTCACTCAACCCTTTTTTTACGTTATGAAGACATACATAAATACTTATGTATTTTCTTCCTCGATTCTCCTGCACATGGTAGCACAAACGTTTCACATTTTCCTCCTTTACATACTTAGTAATAGGCTTCTGTTTTTACGAGATTAACGGTTGATATGAGAGGTCTTTAACAACGTCCCGTACGGAAAAGTTTCGCGAGAGAGATTCCGATCGATACATGCGTCGATTTCGCATTCAACGTGTTAATAAAATGAGCGCGACATAGTAAAATAATTAGACACGCAATTACATAGGTTCATATACATATGTATATCTTCAATTTCTACAGTAAATGGACAGAGTACAAAGATGAATCCATTGACCTCAAGATTTTAAAATATGGAATGAACCTGCGAGGACAGAGGAACCGAGAATTCGAATATTTCGTGCCCCCCCAACAACTTTTCAGCTTCAATAAGGACTTAGTATGTGCTACAGGGTAATCTTATAGCGTTTTAAAGTAATACGTGAACACGTATATGTATAAAGTTCACTCTGGCCAAATTTTAACTAACATTCAAGAATTAATAACAAAGATATTTGAAGCTTGGCCTACGTATAAACAATTGATTTCCATTAATTCCGTGTATAGGCAGTATGGGTAGAAATTCTTATGGAACTCACTGCGAATGAACCATGATCGTTTGCATGCATATCTTACATTTGTTGATGATGAAAAGTATGTAGGCGATGATGGGTCTTCATCAAGCAATCAGTTGAGGCGAGTATAATTCGATTTACGTACGCAATCGTTGGGAACGCGTAACGCTTAAATCCTAAATTGATTCAATGTAATTCTCTTGACGTATTCACTTGATATTAGCCTGACGTATTTTCACAAGTCATGACGCTAAATATTTGTATTAACATGTAAGATGAAAACTGGATAAAGTACTTTTATGAATATCAAAGAGCAATACGTACAAACACTTTCATACTTTGTTTAATTATCGAAAACACAATTTGCACATATAATTGCGATAGTGGTGAGCAATTGCCGAATAACTGGCTACGTTTCACCCACACCAAAAGGGTTAAATTATTCTTCCTTTCTATTTCTGATCAGTTGACATTTATTCTATTCAATTTCATCAATTGTTAACGCGAGGCCATTAAATCGCGTATCTGACGGAAATCTCGTTGAACGAAATGAAATGTAAACGAATACATACTATGTAGTATTCTACTGCAGTGCGATCGCACATGCCCCGACCAATTGTCTCTTTGAACACTGGGGATACGCATATGCAATTCTTTCCTGTCTAAATCGATTCAAATCGCAGCGACCCACGTATCCACTCGTTTTGCGTTTCTAATGGTCTCGTAAGCCTATTACCATGCTGAGCAAACAGCATGGATAATCGGATTGCGCTGAGAGTGCTTACTTTCGCACGTTTTAACCATTAGCCGGTCCTCGTGGGTGATCACGAGAGGGGGGAAAAAAGGAAATGGAAAGAAGACAGTCCTCGAGTCCGGTGCGGTTCGATTATTTTCATAGCGTCGTGCCCGATTGACAATTGCAGTTGCAGTGGATACAGCTGCAAGATTCATTGTCGTTCCACGAAGGAGTACTCACCCCCTAGGATGAGATCGTTGCGCGTACGTGACAGTATTTGCTTGGTCTCGGAGCAATTTCTGGGAAGCACGCGTGTAAGATGCGATTGAATATCGCTTAGTATTACATATTCGAGGCATTTGCACGCGACAAGTATCGCATACTGTCTGTTTCAGACGGGACACTCCGCGTTCACATTCGTGTGTGAAAAATTTAACCCCCTGCTTCATGCTACGTGCACAAAAGTCGACAGTTTAGACTTAAGTAATGGTAACAATGAGTTGAGTTGTATTGAATTAGTAAACATTCCTTTTCTGCATCTCACTGATAGTAAAATGTATTCAGTATTTCACATGTTGAATGAAACAGGAACTTGCGGATAAATAAAAAATGACCTGAAAGTACGAACACTTATATATATATTTATGTTAGATCTCTTACGCAGCCCGTGCTTCTGCAGAATAGGTGCACCGAGCAATTAATAAATCTTTTGTTTTTTGGACCGGTTAAATTTAACGTGTGCGATATTCCCAATACCTTCCCATGAAGGAGACTTATTATTAAAATCAATGGCACATGAGGGTTTAACACTCCGGGTACCATAAAAATTATAGCCTTGTAATTTTCCGCAAGAATGCCTTATTTACAGCAGTATACACTTTGGTTAATAAAGGCCTTTTATAAAGCAAGGGATGCGTATTTAAATTTCAAAGCAGGCTTTTCAAATATTATAATGCTATTTTCATGTCGACCGGAACACGAAGCGAAAATAAATGTTCCCTCAACCCTTAGTATACGGAAATTTGGGTGGATTTCTTCTCGCTTAACAATTATTTACGAGAGAAGGAATAACTTATCTTAGATTTGCATTACAGAATATTTAATAAACGAAACTTTCCAATAAACCTTTATATATGATAAGCATCCTACGGTAATGGAAATGCCAATTGTATCCCTCTTAAATTCATTTTGTACATAAATAGTTAAACTCGGAAAAGATTGTTCGATGTTTCATTCAAATCATTAATACGTACTTAAAATTTCATCGAAAATGTCCCCACTTCTTGCGAGGTCCAATTATTCCAGACTTTTAACCAGTAACCTATTCAAATGTGAACATCACGATTCACGGTGTAGTTCATACTTATAAAATAAAAGGCAAAAGAAAGAAAACTGGTTGATGTATCTGTTCGTATCTGATCACATCTGTTAATTAACATATCCTGTACATTTAATACATTCAATATTGCATATGCAATCGATTCGCCATGTCACGTGTGCTCAATGGAATTTGCATCCGGAAGGGTCACCACTTTTGAAGGATATTTTCGAACCGGATCGATACTTTTGCCCTCTAATATTGTGGATAAACGTCGATACGATGAAAAGTTGGATTTAAGGGTGGATAATGCGCCCTTGGGAATATACTATGTAGCTCCCTGTCTGATACACACACCCTACAGTAACATGCTTATGGTGATTTGATATTAATAAATTGATACACAGAAATCAGATAAAACTCGGGTTACGTTTTTCTGTACTTTAACAAGTACAGAAACCGCTGTCAAACCGCTGATTCTGTTTGAAATATCGATGCAAACTTTGAGGAGCCACGACGAGGAGGTACTACAATTCACATTTGCATTAACTCGCTTAAAACATTTTCTATAAAATCGTTAGTTATTTAAAGCCGACCAGCACACGTAAGCATTCCAATGTCCACCGATCGAATAGATCTAGATTCTAGAAAGTAAGGAAAGTAACAAGGACAGAGAAGGAGAAGGAGAGAGAAGAAGATACGAACGAAGGGCCCAGAGATTTGTTCGACCTACCTCGATTTTTGATCCGTTGGTTCGTTCTTTGGGGTGACAATATAGAAGGGTAGGTTCGTTGCTCGTAATAGGGGAGAAATCGAGGAGGGTCCGGCATAATAAAAGATTCTTTGGGAACCGAGGCCAAGATTCGATCACAGGCCATTGTAAGTTTTCGATTTGACTCTCGGCCCTTACCAGACACCGCTTACCTCCTATATTTCGTTAAGATCGACTGTTAACATCGTGGAAACTCGTAACGATATGCTTGTCCTCTGGGAATGTTTCAACGTTACTGTGGCGCACTCGTTTCAATATATTTTGATCAGTTTAAGAAACACTACTGCCTAGTTTCTTCGTACACTTCTGTTTGTATAATATTTATTATTATTTTGAATTTACGTAGCACGACGAATTTTCATACGGATATGATTGATTGAATGTCGGTTCGTAATCCGTTTACTTTTAATCGAGATGGGCAGCCAACAAGATTTACTTATGTATGTTATGAATTACCGAGTAATGAATTACTCAGGATAGCGTCACTTCATTGAACTGGACATTCAGTTGTTAATTTCTACACGACTATAACTCAATAATATTTAACTATCTTAAAGCATACATTTAATATACTTACAACCAATTGATCTATTTAATAATCTCCTTTGGCACGATGGCTGTACTTGCATCTTGACAACCAGCTTCGAGAATCGTCAACTAAAAATAATCGGGCGCAAACCCCCTAGAAAACACTTGCCGATCCCCTCGGGGGCCGCTACCCATAGATTTGGGACTACCCTGAAGTGATCCGTGAAAATCATTCGTTGAAGCTTTATCGTTCGTTTCGTCAGAGAATGGCAACTGATTCGCCGATTTATGATCGGTTTTCCACTTCCATCCCGTGACAGGCTATCGAAGTGTATCTATCAGCGTCCAACGCATACAACTCGATAAACGAAATTCGTTCGATGCTGCAATGTTGACGATATAACGTGCCCAGCGGCATGAATCGATATTTTGCTTATACAAGAAAGAGGAATCGGGTCACGCAAAAACCTACGCGTACGTGGAAAACGTGTACACAGTGTGAATTTAAATACAGTGCTGGTCGTACCCGAATGCATCGTAGCGATTAGCGGAAAGACTAAAGGTACAACAGATTAGAAGGAAGGAATTGAATACAGGCGGTCACAACAGCGTGCGCACAACATGAACTTAAAATACGACATTTAACCCTTCTACGGAATTTGTGGAATCCATCGCGATCAAAGAAATTGTATACAGATAATAAAAATAATTTCACATACAGATTTACATAACATGAGTGTTAAGTAAAAAAAAGATACAGCTTGGTTGCAAATTTCTTACTTGGAATGCGTTAATAATTTTACTAAACCGCTTAGGAGAGAATTTCGGGATAAATGACTTTTCCCCTTTGGCAAGCAGCAATTCGAATGTTATATGAACAAATAGGACGGCAATGTTCCCGTCTCAATTTTGAGGGAAAGGTCGATCCAAATTTCTGTTTTTGGAACAATGAACGAGAGCGCAGAATGTTTGAAGAATAATTAGTCAATTTACTCGAAGCTTGTTCCATCCACGTCATTTTCAATTAACTGCGAGCACTTTTATAATTACGAGACCGTATCCTTGCAACGTCGCGACGCTTCAGCTATGTTGTTCACTTACGATAACAAATTTATTGATCCTGTTTCTTTCTTCTCTTTTGTTGTTGTAGAAGCGGGAGAGGTCACCTGGGAAAAAGATGGACCGACTTCGACGAAGTCTACGCGACAGCTTTCGACGGCGGAAGGATCTTCAGGTGCCAGAATCGAGCAAACCCCATGAATGGCAAGCAGACGAAACTGCTGTACGCGCGGCTACGTGCGCTTTCCGCGTTAAGGTGCAACCCCTTTTTATTTATTTTCATTACCAATAACACCGAATCATTCGTACTGAACCGAAAAGGAATTGCTTAACCCTTATGTTAGCAACGAAAATGGAGTAGAAGTTCGAAGCTTAGTTATTCAAGTGATTTTGCATAAATCTGTTTTCACAAAACGCGAGTCGACGTGAAATTGTTCAAAGAATCGAGATCTAGAGCAGTTTTGCGATATTTTATATAACGTACAAAAATTATTGAAGCAAATCTAGAAATGTGTACCCGAGTACCCGGTTGCTAACATAAGTGTTAAGTGCCGATGAACGACAATTTCATTTCTTGTTTCCTTTTATCCAAATGCGTGCATCAGTTTCCGAATTCGGTGAACGTATACAAGAGGGACACTCCCGCCGATTTCGATGATTTTTGAATATGTTGTAGAAGTTAACGTTTCGAACAAATTTTGTATGCATGTAACCGCCGCTCGGTCTTAGTTTTCGAGATATTGGCAAGGAACTGCTGCTACTATCTCATTGAATTTTGTCTGTACGTGCACCTTCGTGGCAACGTATGCGTGAGCATGGGACCGCCGCGTATCTACTGTTTCTATAAACACATCGCGGCAGCCGGCGAAGAATCTGTATACCGGGTGAACGCAACAGGGTTGTACCTCTGGAAATAGATACAGTATTCCCTCGATAGTTGCACAAGCCTGGGGTCTGAACGTGTGCAACTATCGTGTTGTTCCTACGTTGTTTGAAATTGGCCGACAGCGTCGAACGTAGAAAAGGACAGCGAGTAAAGATAAGCGGCCGAGCAGCCACGATCGCAGCTTCTCTTTTTTTCTCACTACCTATCCTTTTCTGCGGTCGAAACTTATTAACGTTAATTAAGCCAGTAAATATAGTCCAAATTATATCGTGTTTGGTGTCATTTTAATCAGAAAAATGTCAGCTCTGCTGTGTCAAAATTTCATAAAAAAAGGATGAGAAATAGCAAAGTTGCATCCTTCAATTAGTATTGGCTCACCGATATACTCGACCCGGATCACGTTACACCGATTGCCGAGCGAACTTCGGACCCCTCGAAGGGAATACCCCCCAGTAGTGGGGATGAACTCTGTGCAACTATCGTGTACCTCTTTTGTGCAACTATCGAGGGAATACTGTATATCATATCTGTAAGGTTTGGGTTAGGTTTTTTAGGGGATGTACAGACAATGAACGTATGGACAACGAAAATGTAGTAGTGGCTACAGTTTTGAGCAAATATTGTATCACGAACACTAAGGCTAAGGTATTATGCATAGGAAAAAGTTGTTCAGAATATTTGTTCTGTATATTTGCGACAGAAACAAAATAATAAATAGATTCAATATTTTGACGTATTTAGAACACATCGCACGTTTCCCTGATCGAAAATTGCATGCACTTACTTTCGCCAGTAATGGCTCGAATACATATCGCCTAATGATCGCATTATCCTAGAAATTATACATTCTATGCAAATGTGTGGGTAGTGTAGTTGAAACATTCGAAGTTTGTGGGATACATGTAGAAGCATGCATAGATCCATTTACAACCGGTTCCTTTGATCGCTCTGTACTTATTATGCTCGACCCCATTCGACCGTATTGATTAATCCAAGTGAATTTCAATTGTGCAGTACCTGGGATGTGTCGAGGTGTTCGAGTCGAGGGGTATGCAGGTATGCGAAGAAGCGTTGAAAGTACTCAGGGTAAGCGAAACAAGGCACACGTAACACCGTCGGTTCAACGAAAACCCTGCGACTTTCCTGGTAACAGTGACAAAGAGTCTGGAAATTTAATCTGTCTATTTTCTTCAATAAATCCTGGTAGAACTCGAGGCGGCGACCTGTACGTTCTGTGCTGCACATATCTGGCGATGGCTTGCGAGTCGTCGAGGACGACACAAAAGGTCTTCTCGTTGATCAGACGATCGAGAAGGTGTCCTTTTGTGCGCCGGATCGAAATTACGATAAGGGGTTCAGCTACATTTGTAGGGATGGCACGACCAGACGGTGGATGTGTCATGGGTTCTTGGCGCTGAAAGAGTCGGTATGTGTGAGTAACTTATGTGAATATATAATAAAAAAACTTACACACATTAATCCTTTTTGCGCGGCCACGGTATACGCGAAATGTATGAATGGCACTTACCGTGACTCGCGGGTCCTTACGTATATATTTTAAATCTCCGGAATAATGGCTCCTGTTTTCTACCCTGCCACTTTAATATCCATTACATTTCTTTTTACTTTGTTTACACGCGGTATAATGAAGGCCTCCGATGCCCGCTTGTCTTATAGAGCGAACGCGATTATATTTTTCGAAGGATAAATGTATCAGTCACGCGTAAAGAAACGCGTGAGTGGCTGCATGTTTTCCGTGAGATCGCGTAATTTCGAGTGAGAAAAAATAAAAAAATGGTACATACCGTTACGCGAATGAATCCGTGAGATCGGAGAAGTTTTGAACCGCCATGAATTATTCCAAATCATTTAATCGGCTAAAAGAGCTAACTAAGATTCTATACAAACTTTTTTAAATATTCTTTAAAAAATATATGTTTATGTTAGTATGCATTATTACTATTTAGTATACGTGAACCTGTTACCTATAAATTACAAAGCAATCACAGTACGGCAAGAATCTTATTTGTAGCATTAAAATCTCGTTCAATTTTTATTCATACAGGTAGGAATATTTGGGGCATGTTTTACATACCGAAACATTCAGCGTTCGAATACTTTCTTTCCTTTTACGTTTTTCTCACCGCAACATGATACTCATAATATTATTTATTCATAAAATTTCAACGATATTAACTAAACATTCGTTGTATTCCCTTAGGGTGAACGTCTGAGTCACGCAGTGGGATGCGCTTTTGCTGCGTGCCTGGAAAGAAAGCAACGAAGGGACAAGGAATGCGGTGTTACGATGACGTTTGATTCGAAAACCTCAACTTTCATCAGGAGCGGCAGTTTCAGGCAACCATCTCTGACTGAACGATTGCAGGATTCGCGTGAACGCGCCGTAGGTCAGTGACCCTTCTCCTTTAATAAATACCTGCGAAAACTAGAATAATTATTATCATAACAATGTGTAATGTATAAAGATTATATGTATACATTGTTGCGCTCGCCGCATTCTTCAAAACTGCACAGCGAGGACGTAGAAACAAGGGGTCCTTTGTCTGACCCACCACTCGGGTCAGAGTTCGGCCGGTGGTAAAATTGCAGATGTTTAATTTGTGTAACTACAATACATACCTCCAGCGATTCCGTGCAAGAAGGATCGCATAATGAAAAAATAAAATTGTATTTTATTATTCCCGCATGACACCTGGACAGTAGCAATAATAATATAATATAGTTATAGTGTATCACCAAGTAACGTGCAGAAATGATACCATACCTGAACATTATTTTTTTATACAATATATATTATTATTATTGTTGTTGCTGTTATATATGAAAATTATAGTAGGTACTTAAAATAAAGTTGTCATCCCTTAAACATCTGAATTTTTTGAATTCCAGCTGATTAGGCATAATATGGAATATGTGTATATACATGTTTTCTTGATCATTTTTCATATTTCATATGCTTTCTGATAGATGTACCTCCGATTAAGCCAGTGTACAACCGTTTTGCGATCGAGAGACCGCATGCCACCCCGTCAATGCTCGAGCGGCAAGGTTCCTTCCGCGGTTTTGGACTGCTGAATCAGGTGTCTCCGTTCAAAAGACAGCTTAGTTTACGGATAAACGATTTGCCAAGCAACCTTGAACGCACACGTAGCCACAGCCTCGAACCGACGGATTTGTCGAGGATGCCATCTGCTCTGTCCATCGTACCATTGAAGCCACCAGGTAAAAATTTTGATTTCCCCCCTCCTCGTGGGAGAGAAGGAAACTTTGGTACAAATGTATAAAGATTTATTAATCTTGTTCTTGATAATACTGGGCGTTTATTTTCTCTTGATTTTTGTTTTCTGCGTCTATCTCGCACCGCGTAAATATTGCCAAATTCATTGCAAATCTTCTCATTCACGAAAAACAGAACAAGAATTAAGTTACTACATTCAATTCTTCATAAGATTAGTTTCGTCTATTCTCTCCATTCTTTTGCGTTAACGTATCTATTTTTGTAGTATCTATCTTGTAGTAATATCTTGTGGATATTCTTAAATTAACGTGATTATTTGAATTAGGTTGAATACAGTTGTCTGGGATAGAACAATTTTGTATTGTATTCAATATTACGAACGACCTACTGCTCATAAATTATAACGCCGGATAAAGATACATGTATTATTTATGTGCGTACATATATTTCATAGCCGAGTGTGATTTTGCAAATCAACTATATATTCTTAATATGTGATTGAATTATAAATGATTTTATAGAAACCCCTGAAATTGTCATAACTTTTCTGTAAATACATTTCATAATCATCAGGTAAACTATCGTAATATTCTGTTCAATCTCTTCTGCCGGATGTTAGACATACTAATGTATCTGCGATGCTCCCAACCGATTAATATATACTTTTTCCATTTTTAAAACAGAATTCGAAGGATATGACGAAGGTCATTATTTCCTGTTCTGTTAGTCTTCTCCGTTGCGTGGCCGTTCTTTGATGTTCTTGAATGGTGCTCGTTTTATTCCCTATGTTTATGTGCACGATTATAATTGATACGTTATTCGTTTGAATATAGTTCAACGAGTTGAAAGACAGTAGGAAAGATGTGTGAAAATTGATGTGCACCACACGATAGTCGAATAACTTTTTTTTTTATGTGAGGGAAATCTTCAATAAGACACCCCGGTCAGGGCAGGGGTAGACCGGGGTAGTGTCGCATTCGTACCGACTAAAACCCTCACGGGGGCCGTCCTCAGCGACGCGAGGTGAGGGGCACCCAGGGACGATAGTCGAATACCTGTAGTTTGGTCAACCCTTGTACAATATTTGTAAATGTAGCACGATCCAGTAATTCAGGTTCAAATTTGCGGAAAACGAAAAAAAGAAACATATTTTTTAAATGCGGCAGAATATTTTGAAATTTTATGTAAACTTTTACAACGTCATTCAATAAAGATGATACAGGTGCAAATTTTTATATGCGTTCTTTTTTTTGACAGCATCTTAGATCCAAGAATAAAATATCGCGACATTCTATACAATAATACAAGAAGTTTGAATTTCGTATTATTTTGAATTCAAATGTTAATCATTAAAATTTCTCATGATGGTATGTTATTGGAAATGTATTTCCTTCGAAAATTATTATAAAAATATCTTTATCAAACATAAGGTTGTTTGTCTATCTTCATTATTTCATTATCATACTATACTAATCTTGCACAAAAATCAGTTTATCTATTATACCCTAAGTTCTATAAAACTGTAAGTGTATGAAAAGCACTCTGCTTATTGAATTATTATAAAAAAGAAATAGGACGCTTACATTATGAAAGGCCTCCCATCGAATAAACTTTTCTTCTGCGATCAAATTTCTCCATTACGGTTCATATAAATTGAATGCTGCGGGCCTGTGATTATCTGAATTTTCCATTCGTTTAAATCTTCTATAACACTGTTAGACAGTTGACACATGTTGATGTATCGCGCGGCATGCGTTCTGTAGTTCAAAGCACCAGTTCGGAGCACATTATTTGTAATACACCAGCAATAACGCATAACGAGATTATTATGCACATTGAAGCTTGATTTTTATTTTTACAGATAGTCCAATACCCGAAATATCGCCAGGCGGCCAAGATCAGGTTTCAGCGATGTGTCAGCAGCTCTCGCAAGGGCTGTCCCTTCTGTCGAGTAACGACGATATAGGTACATTATTTCCCTTATACATTAATTCCCGCTAACGCGGAATTCACGTGACTGCCTAATTGGGAAATCCGCCCGATGCCCGTATTAGGAAACCTGCGTATAGGGCCGCATTAAGCCCACATTAGGATGACCCTTATTAACCCTTTCGCTACGACGGGTGACTATGCGATATCCCTGTGCGCCGCACAATTATCCCAAATCCCGAAAACGCGGCCAAAACTATTTTAGCGTGATTTGAACATAAGATAAGATAATGGTACTGTAGGTCGTTGAATTCGTCTTGATGTCAGGTAATTTTTCTTTAGAAATTTGTAGAAGGCTGAATTACGAATTAACTTTTATATGAAACATTTTTTTGTCAGATCCTTTTATTACTCCATACCAAGGCTTCTTCAGTTACTGTAGATTAATTCTGTTACCGTAGAATATTTTATTTATCGTTTTTTTTAAGTGTAAATAACTCTAAGTAAGAATGATCCTTCAACTTTGATATAACTTTCACCTGAAACAGTTTTCCGTATCGTTCACAGTTCTCGAAAGACAAGAAAAGTGAAAAGCAATACTGGTCACGCGGTCAAAATGGTCACACGGATAAATGTGCAAAAAAGTTCCCTTTATGTTCCACTCAGTTCTTTCCTTCCTTCAAAGAAGTTGTATAACCGTCGCGTCTTTTTATAGGAAGGAGCAGTAATTCATTGGACGAGATGAAGATGCAAAACGGTCCGAGCCTGAACAACAACAACAACATAAACAATAACGAGAAGAACGACGATCTTAGCAATTTGAACCACGTTGGAACCAGCTGGCAGGATGTTTCGTCGCCAGTATTGGCCTCGCATCACAGGCTTACACCGATCCAGCACAGGACCAGCAACCTCAGCCCAATTATCTCCAGAGTGAACCCGGCTACTCCTACAGTGATGGGCACTCCAGCAGCACCTACAACCGTTGGTGCGTTTGGTACACCACCTTCAGCCAGTCCAGCTTTTAGCACTGCATCGACATCCTCATTGGGGAACACGTCTACGCCGGCTGTAAACAGATCGCCGATTCCAGTCTCTGCTGTGATGACACCGAAGTCATCTTCTCCGGCGACAAGCGTAACATCTGCATCACCAGCTCTGTCTGGTAACGTTTGCGTCGATGCTAGCCAAATCAGTCAAACACCGGTGGCGAACAATATCGCCGGAGCAGCGGTGAGTGTGTCTCGAATTTGTCAATGAACCCGAGAGAAGATTTAGTACGATCCTAGAATCCATGCCGTTGTTTTGTCCTGACTTTCTAATTAACGTTATTGTTGAGTACTGTTCCGTTTATTTGCCTTCAGTAGTTCTGTCTCTATTAGTTTAGCGATCAACTAAATATTTCCTTTTCGCTCTTTTCCATGATCACATAGTTACTCTTTTTTTGTGCCACGTGAGTCTCAGAATAATGCGATAAATATTTCTCAGATTGCCGGAAAAAATGTTTCACATTCTGCTCATACCATTAAGGAACAATGTCGATAACATTTTACAATTCGCAATAAACGTTAGAACGATCGGGTCCTAGTTTCTCCGATGAATTTTTCGTCATCGAGCCCTTGTACTAATTGAACACCTGCTAACAATTCCAGGTCCAACCAGTCGCAACGACAACCGCGTTGCCAAAGCCAGAGCAATGGCTGGGCAGTATAACAAGCTCAGTGCCATCCGCAGTGCAATCTCGTCCTCAGGGTCAAACGAGCCCTCGACGAGCACCGCCTCTTCACGCAAGAGCCCTCTCGTTAGGTTCAGCCGCGATGGGACAAACCTCTAGAACTGGTCCATCGGACCCGTTCGACGCAGAGTGGGCAGAAATCGCGGCGAGAAATCTCCGACAATCGAGCACCACCAATCCCTTTGTAATGCCAAACGCGACTCAAGCATTTCAGGTGCAATTGTAGCGTCAGGAGTTTGTCAACAGCGTTGCTAAGTACTTCCATTCAAGCACATAGTGATGAGTGATGAATTCATGCCTGTTCACGCTTCGATCTCTCGTATGATCGAGAGTATTACACGTGAGCCGCGTTGTACCTCGGACGAATCGCGAAGTTTCCTGCTCCTAGAGGTTGCTCCCGGTCTCCGGGATCCGGTCGAGTGACCCGAGACAATTAAGACACGATACAAGAGGAACCGGAATAAAAAGAAACGGGAGGGGGCGAGAGACAGAGGCGCAACGATCTCCTAGCAGGTGTTGTAGTAGAAATGATGAATATAGCAGCAGATCTGCACAAAACGCATAACTGTAAGCCGTAAGCATTGTCTAGAAATTAGTAGAATTCGCACACAGCCTCGACGGCACCTCGATGGCACCCCGATACGACGGATGCGAATGCAAGAAGGGAGAAAGGGGATGGGAAACATTTTTGGGACCACGCGTTCGATCGCGTTGGTAAACGTTGATTAATTATATAAAATTCTCGATCGACAGAACGGTCGAGGAACACTATGTTATAGATATCGCCGCACTTTGTTCGCGAAGAACGCCTGATAACGTCGCTGGTATCAATAAACGTACTTAAAGTACTTACACGTACATTCTTAGGGTACTTAAATGCAAAAATTAGATGTTGAAGTTTCTAGAAATCAGCATGTTCCACGCTATCGTTGTCTACTATCGTGAATACGAAGCAGCCGAGCATTTGTTGCGAATGACGTTTGTCTAGGCGACTTGTTGGCAGGAGAATATGATTCACGCGCGGGCAATTTAGTACACAGAAATGGTGCTTCCGCTTAAAACAAGAAAAACTTATCAAGCAAAGTAAGAAAAGAAAAAGAGAAAGGAAGGGGTAAATAAATAGATAAAGACTAAAAGGATATTCGCGAGGGTTGTTTCACGAACCAACGCAAGGTGTACGGTCTCGCGTTTTCTTATGTGAACTAACGTTCTATTACAGATTGTTATACGTCGTTATATTGATTGTTGAACGATTATGGATACAGGGGAACGTTTTCTACGTTTTGTGTACTGATGAGCACGGGTTCAAAGTGTCACGTCCTGAAGCTTTTTTTTCGTTCCGATTAACGACTAGGCCTTCGGTTTCTTGAGATGTTATTAACAGCTCAACCCCTTGCCTTGCGAATTGTATTTTGCGCCAGAAAAATATTTTGGACGAGAAATAGTGCAGGGAGGAATGAAAAATTCGTGAAGAAACGTTCTTTATTTTCTTTTATTCCTTTTCTATTTTTCTATACCTTTCTACGTATCTCTGTTGCGAAGATTGGGCGACGTTATGAAATTAAGTAACTGCATTAATTCAAATTGAATCGAATGATTAATATTGCTTCATCTTATGGTGCCTCAGGTTTATCTTTATATAGATTTAGGGGTTTACTCAAGACAATTTCAGAAACTAAGCCATGTACACGTTTTGTAAATCAAATTAGATTATTTTATAATATTTTTAGAGTAATTATTCTTTAACAAAAATATTAATTAAATTTATCTCAACGGCACATAGTTACTTAATGCGTACTTAATTTAACGAAAATATGTAGATGCAGCAAGTTGTTGGGCTTGTCTTGTAAAATCTATAATTCTATATACATATGGGAAACAAACCTATGCAACTTCGAGATTGTTGAAATATTGTTTAGCTAAATAAATAGATTTTACTGTTACATACATATTTCTACATATTTTTCATTAAAGAATGACTATATATATATATTTCTATTTGAATCCATTTCTTGTACAACTGTTCCGTTGTTCATTAAAAATCTCTCGATGGACGAAGAATGTCAACATTTTCCGACAATACAGTGTTAAAATATATATTTAAAAAGAATATGGTAACATCGCAAATTTCTAGCGGCCAGAGACATTATTTTTGAAAAGATGCAAGAAGAGAGCCACTATGAAATTTCAAACCTTAATTAGCACCATCTTCGATGTTACTGAAATATTCTTGTGCATTCTAATGTCGCCCATTATATTTACAACAGATGTGATAAATAATTGTCCATCATCCCTCCTTCACCCGTATCAAAAACGGATAAATCATATCGCGTGGCAAGGGGCGGGCATTGAGCAAGAGTAAAACAAAGATATAGAGCGATATGTAGAACGTTTTTGTCATCGACATGCTGGAGGGTACGTGTTCAGCTATATAAATGATTAAACAACAATGTAAAATAATAGGTATTTAAAAGAGCGTAACGAAAGGAACAGGGAGAAACTAAAGTGGGATAGGTGAAGACAGAGTGAGAGTATGTGTGTATGAGTGTAAGAAGATATTGTTCGCCGAGCCGTAAATGATCCTAAAACGTGAGGGGAAAGAAAAAGCTTCCTTTGTTGCCGCGATATCATTCGGTTACAATAATTGTAAGATTATCTTGTAAATAGTTCGGTGTAGCGACCCGCAGCACAAATCGCGTTGCTTTTACGTTTCAGAATTTTTCTATGCAGTGGCGATCGTTGTGGTCTATTCAGAGCCAATTATCTCACACAGAACTAACACCGCCTTATCTGCGTAAAATATTATAGTTTCGTCCATGAATATTTAATCCCGCGCTTCTACCTCGCCTTTAGACACATTTCGTACCGAAAATGCGACCCTAAGGTAATGCTGTTCCAGTTAAGCCCTCGAACTTAACATCAAGTTTCTTCCACTCGGATCCGGTATTATCAACATAGAAATCTTTGTCAGTAACGTAAACATATCAGAGATTATATTTTTTTTCGTTCTGAGTGAACGAGAATGTGAACGACGGGGTACGAAGTGTATCTCACTTCCGTGTACAGCATCGACCCTTTGACTGTGGAATTAGAAGTATTTTCGAGAAAGTATCAATTGATATGGCCATCTTCGCGTCGGTTGTTAACAAGAAAAAATGAAAAAAAATAAAACGGTATTCAACGCGTTTCGTGCGGGGCCAAAAAACAGTGTTGCAGAGATTTGCCCTTGTCGTGTCCTGAGGAGTTGAGTGGCGGCACCGTTTCAGGTGACAAAATAGGAATGCCTTTAATGAATTAATAAATCGAACTCCTTATCATCTAAAGTAAGTAATTTACGATCGGGACGACAGTTTTTTTTGTACGATTTTGTTCCATATATACATGTATATCTATCGACCTCGCGCGGCACGTGTTTAAACCGTTGACAATGATAATGTACAGTGAATGATTGCAATCGAACGCTGAATGCCATAGATATTGACAGTACAAATGCACAAGAATATCATTCTACCTTATTATCGGCGCGGAAAAGGGCAGGTTTATTACTACTACACGTGTGTCTGCGCATAATTAATGGCACCAAAATAAGCGCACTGCGCAGGAAAAGAAGTTTCGAAGGGGAAAGCAACGCGCGCACGTGGATAGAAGTATTGGCACTGGACTCGATTTAGTATGAAAATGTACATAGCCGTTGGAAAAATTGCTCGTGCCTCTTCTTTTCCATCTGTATCATTCTTGATAATATTTTACACGCGTACATCTATGCGACGACAGAACTACAGATATTGTATATCCGGTTAAAAATATTGACAAACTTTCAAGCGACAGCGTGTTTAAATATTAAATCGATATAATTTGCTATTTTTTACTGCGCCCTTTTCGTCGCCATTTAAAATTTGCCAATATTCTTATCCAAATATTCGTACAATGCCTGCATAATATATTTTTATTGGTTATATATTATCTATTTTCTATATGCAGATTTGTTTATGCGCATAGGCGAGCAAAATATTGTAAATAATGATCCATATGGAAAAAAAAGTGAGACCAACAATTATTTCCATAGATAATATACACTCGTCTGCTAGCGTGTGTATGTACTGTGCCAATATGTATATATGGGCTCATTACTGGACCCTTGTAATAAAAGGACATACGGAAGCACATATTTCTAAGGATGGTCTGCCCCTTTACGCACTTGACGTAGCACGGAACAATATTCTCGCGGCACAGTTGTGACGAACATTTTCCGTCGAGTGCTTATATACGAAACGATAGTCAAAGGGTTGGTTTCGATAGGTTCCATTTCCCATTCGTAAAAAAAACGATGGAGACAAAACTAACAAGCAAAACAAAAGCGTGCGAACCTGAGAAATGGATGTGCCACCACAGCAGCCATTCAAAATGATGAGACCATTACTTCTCGATCACTCCGAGCGGTGCAATTGATTTTGAACAGCTCGTTACGCGGGAGAAACTAACTCAATATCGTTCACGAGATCGTTTGACGAGGTGATGCTTGATCCTTCGAGTCACCTTCTGTCCGTCCGGTAAATGAAAAACAGAGGCGAAGCAAACGAACATCGGCGCACGAAAAAGAGTCGTACTAAAAACGAGAGAGAGAGAAACGAGAACGAATTAGATTTATTCAAGTCGAACAAACGCGATTGTTGTGTACCCGTCGCCAAAACTGTATATAATAACATGTGTATAAAGAGGAAAGGAAGATTGTTTGACCGATGTACTTAAATATCACACGAGCGTAGCCTACTTATCTCTGTTTTCCATTCATTTCTTTTTCTTCTTCGTTTAGGAGCAAACAGAGTAAAATCGATGTCGCGGGCATCGCGGATCTTTGTCCTCGTCGGAGTAGCCGACTCCTGGTGTACTCGAAGAAGACGTTCTATAAGGAATCGTTTGTAGAGCACAGTGGATTTAACATTACCGCCATAAGTACTTATTGTTACACTTTCTCATTTACTTTTTTTTTTCGTAATGTACACGGATCATTCATTCAAGTTCACGTGGCCGGGGTTGGGAATGAAATGAGGGAAATCCTCGGTTGATATTCGCGACCGAATTTACATAAACGAATGTTTTTAAGTTTTCGTAGCATTAAAATGACGAGGCGAATTTCCGTTTTTTTTTTCCTTTTTTTTCTATTTAATTGTTTCGAAAAAATTAAGGATAGGTAATTAAATAGTTTATTGTAATTGAAGGGGGACAGGCGTCGATCAAGACACGTTGCAGTGTCTTAATCTGTTAAAAGAGATTAGTGCATTTATTGGTTAATTTGTTGAATGTAAACACGTGGTGACACAGTGGAATAAGCAGAGAAAGGGAAGCAAAGTAAATAAAAATACAAAATGGTGCATCGCGTGCCAAATTTGAAAACAGTGCAAACGCGCTGTCTGCGAAATGTTCAGACAGAACGTCGTGCGCGATTCCGTGGTTGTGTACATAGCATCACCGATCAAATTCTAGATCAATGTACAACTGCGTGTATATTTCGTGAAAGTATCCTTGTTCGTTTTACAATGTATCTGTCTCTGTAAAGATACGATTTATTATAATATCTGTTGTGATTACCAAATGGCATTCCTTATTTTTCTATCCTCGCCCATGTATATGTACAGATATTTTTAAGAAAATTATTTAACTCAATTATACATTATTGTACAAAATAATACACCACGTTGTTCTCCCTTATTCTTCTTCTATTTTTTATTTCTTACTTATGTTATCGATTTTGTTTTACAGTGCGCAAAACATATTTGCTATTATTTTATTCTTCTTTAAACAATTCTAATCGAGTTAGAGAGCATACATTTAGCTGTCCGCGATGTAAAATGAATTATAAGTAACTTCTGGGAAATCTGTACTTTATCGGTATTTTGTACACAGCATGCGAAGTGGCTGCGAATTGCCAGAACGGTTGAAATATTTAACGAGATACGTCATATAAAGTTCGTGCAGGTAAAGAGAAACAAGAAATATGTTTAGTACTGTGATACGTATTAATAGGAAATAGACCGGTAGTTTATGTAAAAGAAGAACATGCGTAGCGTTTAATCGGCGCGCGAATTGAACGTATTTTAAACTGTACATCGAAGAAATAATTATATTTCTGTGACGAGATACAAATCTTCAACATTTTAATTATGCACTGTGATTTCGTCAAGTTTCAATTTTACAAGTTCAGTGAAATGTACTCACATATTTATGGCGACAATCACGAAAATTGTACTTTCTCTGAAGAATGTTTGGAAACTCAGGTGAAACAGGACAGAAACTTTCGAATTGAAAAAGGATGAACTTGATTTCCATTTCTATTACCATAACTGCAATTAATTTCGTCTTAACATATTGCCCCAAATTCAGTACAGCCTACTACTCATGTCTGCATTGATCACAGTAAATATTTACATTTTACATTTCTTTTCAAAGGATTGTCTTTAACATATTACTTCATATATGTAACCATCCTCGTTTTATATTGTTAGACATGTAGAGTGCAGGGGAGATTCAAAGAACACTCTGCATACTATGGTTGCTTCAATAGAATCGCTGCTAAGTACGTATCTACAATTCTACACGTGTGTTCGTGCAATAATTTTATTAATCGTTCTCCTGTTTGTGAACACATTCACATATGAAACCATCTTCAACTTACACTGAAAGTAACCTTTAAATTGTTAATAGATTCTTTATACCAAGCTGCGCCAATATTCTCAAGTATTTTAACATCATGCATTCCATAGTTCCCACGTGCAACGCAATATCATGAAAAACGCTCAGGCTACTATTCAAATGTAACGAAAAGTCAAAATAATAATGAAAATGGCAACATTAGAGGCAGCATTGAGTAATTATCCACCTAGTATACCTTCACGTTGTTCTTCGAGAAAGACTTGTGAAACTCCATGTCCGCCATGCCCAAACATTCGACCACCTGCTACTGGCACATCTGCAGTTCATTTTCAAATTGCGTACACATGCGATAGGTATTTATTGAATGATTAAGTATAGGTGAACAGTATTGAATAGTTGAACATTTGTTGACAGCGCTCTATTTTCACCCTGTTACTATCCGAGACCAATACCTTGTCCACGACCTGAGAGACCACCACAAAACGTAGCGTGTTCTGAAATGAGATTGTTCGATTCTCGTGGAAGACCTATTTGCTTATACTACAGATAAATTATCCTTCTCTTATATATGTATATATCAAGCAACAATAAATATTGCACATGTGTGTCTTGCTAAAAATTATTATTAGGAATTTAAACTATGAGAGTCACAAGACTGCGTCAGGATTCAGAAATTTCATTTAAGTAGAAGTATGTACGCAGCCATGGTGGGCGATCAAATTTATAATAATAATTGAAGAAATTGTGCAGAGCTAATGGAAATCTAAAATTGGACTCGATTACGTAGTAGTACTTGGATTGGCACCATTCTGTAATATGCCTTTACAGAAAAGTACTAATTCCCAGGTGCCATCTCGTGGAGGTGACTACGACGGGAGCCACACAGGGTCTGAATCCCATCCACCCTCCATTACGCAATAGCTCAGCATTTTAAGTGATTCTAATTGGCCCGAGAGACCACAAAAGAAATTTGGATACGGGGATATTACAATTTGTCAAGAAATATAAGAAGTACAACTAGGTAACTGGCAATTAACAATAACGAAGAAATGCAGCCGTTCAGCATCGTCTTCGATATTAGTTTTAACAATTACCTCGAAGACCAGCAACCTCCACCACGTGGAGGTTGCTGCATCCGGGGACCCCCCTAACCACGGCGTCCCATCCTCCCCCCTTTTCGAGAAAAAATGTAAGAATACATTATAAATATACCCCCTTTACGCCATTTGCCGTTCTGCAAATTTAGCGAAAAGGGGATGTGTCTCTACGGCAACGCGGAACTAATACAATTGCTATATGTATATTAATACCAGCTCGCCCACAAAATCTCGCAAGTAAACTCTCGCACGCAACCGCTTAAAAATATTAGAAAAACAAAAACTACAAATGTGTGCACACCTACATAAGTAGCGATAGATAAAAAGCAATGCTAGATAATAAACCACCATCTTCAATAGGTGTTAAGAATATTTCATGTGCGGTTCATTTGTTATGAAGAGTTTAATAGTTAAATTGAGTATTGCGCAGTAACCATACACGAGAGTGGTTCTAAAACAGGTAGAGATCGTTCCTTGAATCGTGTTCCGCAGCGTACCTGCGGAACCAACACATTTCTTACAACGGCACCCTCTCAAAAAGGCGTCTAGGCATCTGCACAAGGAACGACCTCCAACGTGCACATGGCTAGGGCGTTTATGACGCGCAAGTAATATAACTGTTTTTGAGGAAGCCGTTTTACTCTCTAATCTGCCAAGGTAGCATAAATTAGGCATGCACAACCTCAGCAGTTAATTGCATGCGTCGTAAACGTGAGTTTCCAAAGGGGCCTCGCAGCTGGGCCCCAGATGATACGGCCAGGTCAAGCTCTAGGACCCTGAGGGAAATTCCGCTACAGCATTCAAATACCCCCCCCCCCCCCCTCCTTCATGCAACGCGCCACGGGCGCAAAGGAAGGGTGTGGTGACACCTCCAAAACACGCTGATTGGAAACTATTCATTTTTGCAAATGTCCAATCAGCGTGCCTCAAAAAGGCTTCCAAGTCGACGTGCTGAGAAGCACTCGAGGAGGAAGTCAGTCTTCTTAGAGTCTTACGCAGTCTTCTTCCAACTAGAGTCTTACGCAGTCTTCTTAGAGTCTTACGCAGTCTTCTTCCAACTAGAGTCTTACGCAGTCTTCTTAGAGTCTTACACAGTCTTCCACAGTCTTCCAATAGAGTCTTCCAACTGGAGTCTTACAAACACAGTCATACAATACAGTCTTACAAACACAGTCTTAAGAGTTTAGTCTTCAAGTGCAGTCTTACAAACTCGCACGACAAGTTAAAGTTCTTATTGTAAAGGAGAATACCTCCAAACGACTCCGGAGTATCCGTATACACGAGAGGTGCGAACATCGCGATTCCACCCGATACTTCGTCATCAAACACCACGTCGAACACTCACGTATTTGTTTTATAAATATAGCGCATTGTTACCTGAAGAATTCGTTACTTCATTGATATCCTCCACTTACATCAATAATTATCCTATTCGAAAGAAGAATAGGAACTGCCAAACACCTCGCGACGCGACCCTAGTCGGAACGGAGATTTACGACCTTCGTTTTACCTGCTCGGCCCTGTCCACACGGTACGTCGCGGGTGCGCGGCGAGCCAAATCGAAAGCTTTAATTTAAGACGTCGTTGATTAAAATGGGGCCAGTAGTATGCGAGATAATTGAATTTGTTGAAAGAAATTATAAACAAATGCGATTACTTCGACTTGCCGGCGAGCTACAACAATCACCAAAGGACATAAATTAAAGCTAGCAGTATATGCTACGATCTCCAATAGGTGTGAACATTACTCCATGTGCAGTTAATTTGTTATAAATAATTAAACATTGGAAATTGTTATTACGGCCAACTGCATATAGTTACAGCAACGGGGTACTTTTCTCGTGTAGCTTATTCGTTTCCCTTTCATTTGAGACGTCGTCGATTAAAAAACAACCACCAGGAGCCGAGATAATAATTTTTGAAAATTTTATCGGTGGTCAGTTGCTGATTAAAATCGGCCCAGCAGAAGCCGAGATAGTTTAATTTCTTTAAAGAAATTATAAACAAAGACGATTATCTCGGCTTCTGCTGGGCCGATTTTAATCAACGACTTCTGAAAAGAAAGGGAACCGAATAAGCCACAGGACAAGTAATCCCCGGTTTCTGTAACCATATGCAGTTTGCCGTAATAACAATGTGAACTGTTTAATTATTTATAACAACTGAACTCTACATGGAATAATGTTCAGACCTATTGGAGATGGTGGCCTATGCCTTTGGCTTTAATTTATGTCGTCTGGTCATTACTGTATCTCGCCAGAAAGTGGCAGTAACCGCATTTGTTTATAATTTTTTTAAACAAGTCAATTATCTCGGCTTCTGCTGGACCGATTTTAATCAACGACCTCTCAAATTGAAGCTCTTGGTTCAAGGATCAATATGAACAACCATTAGAACGGCCTTGGTGTATAACTTTTGTGCAATTCTCAAACGAATTGTTAAATTGTTTATCAAAAATAAACAGCGCATGCAGCGTTTGTAAATCGTTTACAGCTGTGTTGCGACATCCTTTATCTTCATTTTAAGCACCCGATCATTAATCTGGCGCCACTAGAAGTCGAAATATTTGCAGTGACCCGGAGTGCATTTGTGCTGATTTTTCAATTGTTAATAACTTTTAAACAAACAATGCTACATTGTTGCAACTGTTGAAGGAGATAGTTATGGTTCGTAGCTTTAATTTAAGATCAGTCTGGTTAATAAATACCCACTAGAAGCCGAGAAGAACGCAATTGTTTAAATTAACGATCTAATCCAGATATTTGGTTTCGACGGCGCGGCAAACTGCGAAAAAGGCCGCAAACGCGAAATGGCGCCACAAGTCCAATTATCGACATATCGTTACCGATAAAATTTTAAAAAATCATTATCTCGGCTCGTGTTGGTGGTTTTTTAGTCTATTGGGTGCCAAAGGAAAGGGAAAAGAAATAAGGGGGAAAGCAATTTATATAATATTTGCGGGCAACTTGGTAATCACGTGTTTCTATATTAGTATATCAGGGTAGTAGTAGGAAAAGCCGGATCGTTCGACATTTTTGAATGGTTTAATAGATGTCGCTTACATCCGTGCCACATCCAATCAAAATCTATGTACCCGTACTCTATGTACCGCGTGGTTAAATGAGCGCCATTTCTCTTTCCTTGTAAGAAAAGGTAAATGTATGCTTGCTGTAAAGTTGTGCATTAGAAATCAATTTTTTAGAGTACCATCATTGCGTCTTTTACGCGAAAACGTTTTAAAATGTTATCCTGAAAACAGAATCACTAACTTTGTTTCATTATTTCAGCTTACCAGTCCGTAAAAAACATGTCAGACATAGAAAAGTAAGTATGTTTTGTGCATTTGCTAGTAAACCAACAATAGTTATGAAATTAATTATTTTTATTTTCAATTAACTAGTTTAGTTTATGTAGAATGGTCCAATTTGTGTAGTATTTATTTCAATATTAAAATTGATGCTAACTAATTACACGCACACTATCGGCAATTAACCTTAAATTTGAATGACAAGTATGTTCTACAGGAAATTGACTAAACTAACCGTAATGATTAATTTATTATTAGTGACGAGGTCCCCTCTGCAATGGCAGCAGGTGGTGCAATGGATGTAAACACAGCCCTCCAAGAAGTTCTTAAAAATGCTCTCATTCACGATGGTGTAGTGCATGGCCTTCATGAAGCTGCCAAATCCTTGGACAAGTATGTTCATCAAATAATTCGTTTAAACTGACATTCACACAATATAAAAGAAGAAACTAGTGGTATAAACTTTGTTACATGTTACGCTTCTGATAAATACCTGTTACAAATGTAACCAATGTTGTCTTCGACCATCTTTGATATAATATGCCTGTTACGATTGTAATATTTCATTTGTTTAATTGCACTATAGGAGGCAAGCTATGCTATGCATCTTAGCAGAAAATTGTGATGAACCAATGTACAAAAAACTAGTGCAAGCATTGTGCAATGAACATCAGATTCCATTGATCAGGGTAGACAATAACAAGAAGCTTGGCGAATGGGCTGGTCTTTGCAAAATTGACAGTGCTGGTAAAGCTCGAAAAGTTGTTGGATGCTCCTGTGTTGTTATAAAGGTATAAATAATAATAATATCTAATATTTAATTCTAAGACGAATAAAATTTAAGACTAGCATTGAGGTTTTTGAACTATTGTACAAGTTGCATGTAAAAATGATGTTACATGATGAAAACGGAGGCTCCCTCTACTGAGAGGACCCGTACAATTAATAACCATGCTGCAACCAGTACCATTCTGATTTTATTATTTTAATATTTTCATACTATTTTTGACCTGCTTACTATCGTTTAATTAATTGCTTTCGGTTTCAGGACTTTGGAGAAGACACTCCTGCGAAGGATGTTGTAATGGAGTACGTCAAACAAAGTTCTGTACACTAATATCTTTTAATAAAATATTGGGACATAAGTTCGTATGTATATTTATTCTGTCCTTAAATATTTGTATGCTTTAAACTATATTGAAGTAAATGAAACATAATGCGCAATTAATGTTATAAACGTTCAGAGTTGTTTTTGGTCGATGGAAACTGATTTGGAACAGTATAAGAAGTGTTATTCCTTCAAACAATTCTTCATATTAGTGTTCTTGCTCACAATTTATATTTTTTGTTATTTTGTCACAAAAAATCTTATGTTCGTTCCAATGCTTTACTTGACATTCTCTGTAATAGTTTTTTAGTATTTCAATTACACTACAAAGTTGGATTTTATTAATATAATATAAACGCGTACCTTCCACAGTACCAAGCTTCTTTGCATTTAGAGCAACGTTTTTTTGCTTCTTCGTGGCATTGAAAACACTCTTTGACCTCGATGCAGTCCAGTTTATCTAGATCATATGCATCACTCAAAATTTGGGCAGCATTTTTAATATATTCTGCATCGGTTGTGTATATAAATTTCGATTGATGCTTTGCCAATTTTTTCCACTTTTTACGATAGTTCTGCATTATTGACGTCCTTATCTAACAACAATGTGTGAGACAATAGTTATAGTTTGTTTTAATAGTCCTCAATAAATGTTTACTTAAATTTATTATTTTTTACCTGTGGTATAAGTTCCACGTTTACTGCACGAGGTGCCTTAGTATGAGACGAGGATACACTTAAATAACTTAACCATCTCTTTAAATCTATAAGAGGAGAAAGTTGGTCCAACACATTTTCGTGCAAATATTTCTGCAACTAAAACAACAAATTATATTATACATCATGTATATAATAAGGACAGTGTGTCAAATACCTTCAATAGCTGAGAACATCTATGTTCAGTAAGTTCGTAGTACGGTGCACTTTTTGGATTAAGAAGCAATTCTCGTAAACCAAGCCATACTTGCCCTTCTAGCTTAGAAATTTTTCCGTCTTCGTTTGATTTTATTTTTTTCCAACCACTATTATATATCATAGTTTCCCCTTAAAAGTAAAAAACTTGATTGTGTAGTACATTGTATTCTTTCATATGTATGTAACAGCAATTACCTTCCGAGATTTCTTTCTTCCACGGTTGTTTTTCAATCAGTTGCACAAGCAAATAAGGCACATCGTGCGTAGTTAATAATCGCGACAATACAGATATTGGCAAATTATCTGCAAATTCGGCTAAGTAACGAAGAATCGAAATGCAGCGCATGCCAATATCAAATTCAAGTTCTTTCTTCTTTTCGAAAATTTCTTCGAGGCACGAGCTGATTACAATAGTCGTAACTACATAATTTGACGAGTGGTGTATTGGACTATAAAATTGAATATCATTAATGACTTACTTTGGGTGCTTTATATTTTCATAAATTTCTGTATCCTGTACATCAAGAAGAAAAGATGCAAATTTAACCGCGTAATCAACGAGATCAATAACATAATCGTCCATTGTTTCTGCACTTTCGCAATGAAATAGTACGTTTTCTAACAATGAAACCGCAACATCTTCATGATAAAATATAGTAAAAAGCATAAAAGTATTTTTCGGTTCCTCATTCATATCTATGAGAAGCGGAAATACTTTATGCTTCCATACATCAATTTGTATAGCCTCGTATATAAGAACAGGGATCTGCATGATAATAATAATATTAGAGTGAAGAAGTCTCGTTCACAACAGACATTTTATTTACCTTTTTAAAAGAGACAAACCATTCCTTAATACTTTCTTCCCGTAATGCGTTAATTTCTAAGACACTTTGTTGGTTTAATAACATTAATCTTTTATGAAATTCAAACCATCTGAAAGTAATACATTCATTATACATAGTTATATATTATACCTGAAATAATTGTATGGCCGCAAGAAATTTACCCTTTTGTTCCAATATTTTCCAGGTCGGAAATTTGTAAGTTTTCTATGTACGATTCAATCTCCAACGATGAAATTATATATTCTATGCGACTTGACATTTTTACAAGGTATCAAGGAATACTTTACGCGAATGTCGACCATTTGTAAACAAAATTTATGATCGGTATCCTGGACAATGCAACGATAATAATGCATGCATTAATGGAATTAAATTTGCATGTTAAAACTAAATAGCAGATATATTAATATCGTGGAAGAAATTTTGTTTAAAGAACTTCTTTACGAACTATCGTAGTTTATACATATTTTTTTAATTATATAATTTCTACTGCATAAAATCAGTATTTTTCTTTATGATCCCTCATAGAATCATAGAATAATAATAAATCCCTCTGATATAAAAATGATATCATTACCCCATCTGAAATTCGGCCATAGTTATTGGCCACTCTGATATATAAATTTATCAAATCTTATCAGATCTGGTCTTAATATAAGATAGGAATTATCATTTTTGGAATGAATGTGCTTGCCATTTTCGTGGAATAAACTTAACCTGTTGCGTTTTCTTTTTCTCAAAATCAAACATATTTGAACGATAGAAAAATGTTATTTAGAATCATGCGGGCTCCGTTTTGTATATTAATTATTTTAAGCATAGTAGTTTTATGCTCCCTCCAAACTCATCAAACAGAGGGTAATTGTATAAAAAAAATATATATATATATATGTCTACAACTTGTTTTTAACTTTGTAGAAATCTATTATCGTCAGAATTTGTCGCTAACGAGTGATACTGAACTAATGAAGATATCAGAAGACTTATTTAGCAAATATTCTCCTGAATTATTCAATTATGTGCACATAAATTATCAAGGACATACAAATTACAATTTTTCCGATAATGCTCCCGAAAGGTATTTTTCAAATTCATTCCTTATAAGACTATGAAGCCTAATAAATTTTTTTTTCGACAGGCTATTAAATGTATCATCCAAAATATTTTTAGCAGGGACAATAAAGTCACTTGTAAAGTTGTTTGATAATTACAAATTAGACACTAATCAGCCCGAAATAATAACAAAGGAGAGAGAAATAGAGGAGAATGAATTTGTTGATAATATAATAAAAACGGATGCAATGTTGTATGTTATGCATTTTTTATCAAGTAAAGGTTTCTTCGAACATAATTTGGAAGTTTATAAAAAAACCATAAAGGACATATGGTTTGGTTTATATTCTCGAACTAAAGGAATAAACGGTTCCTCTGGGTTTGAACATGTATTTTTAGGAGAAAGGAAGCCGCGCAAAGGTATCATAGGTTTTCACAACTGGATTTCCTTTTTCCTTGGAGAATTGTCAAATAGAATTAATTATCTCGGATTCTCCCGCAACAAGGAATTTATCGGGGTGAGTAAGCATGTGCATAGAAAGTAACGATATTCTCTTAATCGGTTTCAAATGTTTTTAGAAAGCTGCGATTTTAGAAGCATTTTTCACTTACATTGACAAATCTAAAATGTCGACTATGTTTATTGGCACATCTCCAGAATTGGAAATAGCTCTTTACACACTTTGCTTCTTTACAAGGCCAAATAAAAGATGTACGGTCTCTTTTACAGCATTCAAATTTGATATTCAAACGTACACAATACAAAATAATAGTACGAGATTCGTCGCTACTGCTTATCCTATTTTAGGAAAAATATAATTAAAATATATTACTGTAAAACATAAAATTAGAATGTTTTATTTGTAGAAGAAACTAAAGACAATTTATCACAATGACAAAATACTGTATTTTTCTTTGAAATGAAAATAATTACCTATACATACAAAAAAAAAAGGTGTATAATACTTGTAGGAACTCTTTAAGTTAGGTCAATCGTATGACGAATACGATTGACTTCGATATCAAACACTTTTTTTTTCACATTCTTTTTCCTTTTCTTCTGTGAAACAGAACCTGATATTTCATTATCACTTCTGACTACGTCGTTGAAGTCTCCCTCTGACAGTTTCAATCTTTTAGAAATTACTGGAGAATCTTTAGAGGAAATACTACAATTTACCAAATCTATATCTGAATCATTTATATCACTTGCTATTTGGGAATCATGTGCCTTCTCTTCAACTCTTTTTGTACTGCATATAGATGTCTGTAAATGAATAGCAATATTAATTATGCATTAATTTTAATTTCATTTAGTTAATTCAAGTTCAATTCTAAACCTTCTGTGTTTTTCGTTTAACAGCTGGATTTAATGTAAAATCCTTGTTTCTTGTATCTTGATTATCTTTTTTTGATACTTTAGTTTCTGGACTTTCTTTCGAAATATTATTTTTGCTTTGTGTTTCTTGGGCATTTGATACATCATTACACTTCTCATTGATATCAAGTATTACTTCCAGTTTATCAATCCTCTCTTGTAATGCCATATTTTTGCTTTCTGATATTGCTAGTTTCTCTTCTAAATCCCTGAATGCAACAGTATACAATCAGTATTCAAATTAGTTGCACAAAATATAAATACAGATACACTTATTGGATTTCTTAATATTTTACATCCACGTTGATTGCTTTTCCATCGATGCATCAGGTTTTGTACCAACTGAAGAAAGCTGTTCCTGAAGCTTTTTAACAGTCATGCGTAACTGTTTACATTTGGAGAAACGCTCGATTAACTCTCTATAAATACAATTATTGAACACTTAAGTAAGTACTTTATATTTTGCTACATAATTTTTAGATGTTTGCTATTAAGCATTGCTTACTTTTTCATAATAGAAATATACGTAACAAGTGTGTCAGGATCCTTTGTCTGTCCGACTAACCTAGTAACATCACTGAGTGGGGCGTGCAATAATACTTGTATTCTAAAACAGAGGATAAATTTCTAAGTAGAAGATAAAATATTGAATGACCCTCTTCACTGTCAATTACGTACGGCCTGAGCTCTTCGATTTTACTTTGTAATCTAGCAATTTCTCTTTTTAAACTATCACAATGCGAACTTTGTTCTCTGAAATAATTCATTTGCTCTTTCAGTGCATATATTGCTGAATTTTTTTTAGCGAATTCGCTTTCCAATTTTCGAACTTCTTGTCTCAGGCCAGCATTTTGCTTTTCCAATGTAACATTCTTGGAAGAATAATATTGGATGTCCTTTTCTTTCAGCAGAATTTTAAATTTTAAACTGTCCACTTTTTCTTGCAATGTAGAACCTTGAGTCTCAATTACGTCGTTACCTGGAAATGTAAAATAAAGCCTACGTATTTTGCTTTGCGTGACTTTCTCCCTGCATTGCGGACAACTTTTTGATCTAAAAATAAGAAATGATAGTTATTGTTACATAAAGATACAGGGTCGACCTGGAACCATCATATTACAATTACAAATTAATAGCCCTTTCTTTTTTGCCCTATTAGTTCCATATGAATAGAATAAAGTACATTTTTTACATGCTTGTATACCTGTCGAGCCACGGTGTTAAACAGTGCAAGTGGAAGACGTGACCACATCGTGTGTAAAAAATGTCATCTGATTGCGTTAACTGATCGCTGCATATAGAGCATATGACATTCATTTTACGTCAAAATTGGCAAGAATATTAAAAATAGATATAATGTTACAAATGAATTTGCGTTAATGTTTCTATGTTCATACTGAATATTTCAATACAAATAGCATTCACTCTTTAATTTCCGAAACGACGTCAGAAATCAATCAATCGTAATTGTAATTGTTTTGCTCAAAGTAGCACCAATTTCAAAAAGGTTATACACGTACTGTCAAACAATATACAACGAAGTATCATTGATTGAATTCAAATTTACCCCCTAGACAATATTCCGAAATTCAAATTCACTATTGTTGCAAACCTATGGAAATGTATTTCCTTTCGTATTGAATGTCAGTTGAAGGCAGGGAAATGTATATTGTGTATAAAATGCAAAACTAATTGTATACGATAGAAATTATTATATCAATTGCAGTTAATAAAAATGTAATACAATCATGCTGGCTTCAGGCATAGGATATATTCTGCGTACACAGGTTCGCCAAATTAAATTTTTGTTAAACTAACTTGCTGCTTTTACCCGGCAAGCAATAAATCTGTCAGAAATAAGAATTTTTTAATTGACATTTCCTGTTTCTCGAGAAAAACTTTGCATCCTACACAGATAAATAGGTGTGTGCAAAAAGATTAGCAAATATTTCAGAAATGCTTCAATCCGGCTTTTGTAACCTGACAGGATAATATATGCAATTCATATTAATGTGGGCATACAATACTGATTATATCCGCGAAATATTAAGATTTAACATCCTTCGAAATCAAGTGCAAGGTTTTCTAGGGAATTTTCAACGATTCCTTATTTAGTTGTCGGTCAGCATGGTAAGCCATAAGGACTACTCGGTCAGCAAATTCCACCCGAAATTTCGCGAGGAAGGAACCAGTTACCAGTGGTACCTTCTGAAAAGAACATCTTCCGCAAAAACACTAGCCAGTACCGGAGGATTGCCGGCATACGTGTGAGTGCGCGTGTTAAATGCCAAGCTCCTTACTCCTTGTCGGCAAATATTCTTCTGATCGTTGTATTTAACACTGGTATTCGCATAAAGTAAAACAAGGAAGCTCGTCTTTTAAGGTGGGCCTTTATGTCGCATTAGCTGATAAAGGACTGCATCGTAGACTGACGATCCGCTGTATAATTTGAATTATATGTATTGCGTGTTTCTCAGCTGTTCTAGAAGTTCCATTGATTTTAGCGTGTTTCTTTTTATTTCGTTTCATTTACGTTGCATGCACCTCATGTTTGTGCATATGTTGATGCAATTGCATCATATTCTGTATTGAAACATTCAAGCTATATTGGAGGTTAAGCATTTATTGGTTAAACTATTTCTATGTTGTACAAATTTGACATGACACCTCCTTTTCGTGAGTTTGGAGAAACATTTTTATTGAAAGGATCAACTGTTCTCTTTGCACATCCTAAAAACTCAAGAAATGCACTAAATAACACACATCACTGGCAGTCCAAATTCACATGATTTTTTCTGCTGAACATAGTAATATACTCATTTTCGTATCTTTCCTCGGACGATTTGGAAGAATTGTAGTCACACAACGAAGTCATAAGAACGAAGATATTGTGTTGGTATACGTTTGAGCTAGAAAAACGTTGTTTATATACGTGGGGTCAAGTTATTTCTATATGTTACACAGCAGAACCCCCCATATTCGACTAATCGGGAGACAAAAACGTTCGGATAACAGAACAAACACTTCCCTGATACTAAATTTCATTTATTTAAATAAAAATCAAGGACTCTACAATATGTCTAGTATTTAAAGATCCCAGATCTTCTTGGCTGCTAAATCACATATATTTTTCAAGTTAGCTTCGTACTAAATTCTTATTATCAAAATATTAAGAACCGAATATTAAAAACTATACATACTTTGTAGGCAAATATTGCTGCGAAACATTGTTCGGATAACAGAATGTTCGGAAAATAGAACGTTCGGATACTAGGGTATTCGGATAAGGGAGGTTCTACTGCATATGGAATACAATTCGTTGACAACTATACTTGTTAAGGGCTTAAATCGTATTAATTTAAAATTGAATTGTTGATTTATTTGTTTTTTACGCAAATTATACATTTGCAATGTTAAATTTATTTAGATGATTGTTCTGCATCTACTATAAGTAATAAAGCCAATATTTGCAAATGTCTCTCAAGTTCTATTGATTTCTTTGTTAAACATTTAATTAAGCAATGCATATTGATGGAAAACGCTAAGTGTGGTATTTTTAAAAATGTTGCGATACTTCGTATACTTGTTAAATGTATGTAGTCAAAGGAGTTTATATTTTTCTGCATTCATATTATCGAGACGCGTCTTACACAGCGTAGAAAAAAATGCGCGGATTTCGCGGTTATCTTTGCGTGGATGCGATGCTGGTCGGATTGTGCCGAAAGTGGTCGAACTTTCACGAACATTTACGGTGATACCCGAATCTAGAAGTAGCGAAAAATTCAATTTGAAGAAGGGTTGCCTTTGACTTGTACCGGAAAAATTAAATTTCTGTCGAAAAATGTATTGCTTCTCTTATTATTTATCCATCCAACACTTATCATTACAGAAATATATCATGTAAGTTACTATACCTGATAATTTAACATCTTATTCCCTATCCACATCATGTTTTAGAACTAACATTTCTAGCATTCTTCTTCTCGTCATATTCAAACTATTATTGTTGAATGCAGTATTATCGAGCACCAAGCATATATTATTAAACATTACAAACTAGGAATAACGGTTATTCGAATAAACACAGAAATGAAAATAATCCAATTGCTCAGGGTCATGTATAAATAATCTAATATTTATATGGTCTTGCCTTCGTTCAGTACATCAGTTGTATTGATAAATAGCTAATTAGCGATAGGGACACGTTGTACGTCATTTAATTGCAGTGTAAGTAAAGTTGAAACACGTTGCGTAATCAATGTCTCGAAAGCGTGCAAAAAATATAGATTCATCTCACAGTAGGCATGCTGTAAATGGAATAATTTTAGACAATGATGCAGCGTTTAGTTTCCGGGCACGGAGCACGCGTGCCTGATTTTTACTAGTTGGTCACGGTCAAATTGTGCCAACAATGCGTTTAGCGTGTGCTCGCAACTTTGCACCAGCATCTGAACTACGTTAAATTCCAGTGGATGAATTTTTTTGTACGTGCAGCAAGTCTTGCGCCGCGTGCGCGACGCGTGCCTATTTTATTCATTATCCTCCAGCTTGTTATTAGCTAACACTAGCACGTGATGATAACGTGTCGATAAAGTTTTTTTCTTTTTCGTTCTACCATCCCCCGGGGGTGGGGATTGGTTTTGACGTCGGGGCAATATTTTAGTTAAAGAGTTCACGATTCCCCGTATAGTCAGGCAGATCGTTCTGATTTAATTTTTTTGGCCAACAAAAAATGCTTCTAATTAGTTAATTCGAACGTCGTTCAAGTCGATTGTCGTGATAATTACAACGTCGTTAAAAACGTCTGCGGAGCAAAATGTCACAAAGTATCTGGAAAGCAGATTTTTGCTCCATTTTTTATCTCTTCGTTTTTTTTGAAGCCGTGATTAGACAGACAACGACGCCGATAATTTAAATTTAGAACGCCGAATCTAAACAGCCGAAATAGGTTCGTTTCGTTTTCGTAGAAACATACATGCACGAGAGCAAACAGTGGCAATGGATTGTGTGGCCGATAAGTAGCGGTTTTTCGAGAAGTTTGCCCGAATACAGATTATCGCTGTGCCGAGAGATAATACAGAATTAAATTGGGAAAAGTAAATATTTTTCTCCATAAGCCATCAATTCACTCTATTTCTTATTACGTATGTTTCGAGAGTTGTGTAATTACCAAATCGTTTGACACGTACGGGGCGGTATCAATTTTTGTTATCGCCTCTGAATTTTATATCCGGACAGAGAATAGAAATTGAAGGTGTAGATTGAGTAACGCGTTTCGGTCGCATTTCTGTTCCGTGATCGATCATGTTCTTTTTTAAATTTACACGAAACTCATTTTACTTTATAATAATTGTTATCCTACTTTAAATTAATAGAAAAAAATGGGATAATTGGATAAATCATATTTGAATTCTTCCAGTTTGGTTACATTTTGGGAAAAAAATCATTGATGAATAAAGTGCTCCATTAGTAGTTATTTGCAGTTTGCTTTCGAACAATTATGTTAGCACGTAGCTATTATAGGAGTTGAAATAAGCGGTTTAATTAGCAATGGCCTTTGAGACAATACCTGGTGAATTATTATTAGGGTTGTAAATGGCCTTTTGTTGAACACTGTGTAGGTACGTTTTAAATAGATGCAAATGAGGGAAGAAATGTTGAATATTGACGAGAAAACGATTTGTTTAAGGCTATTTGATGTGAACCTTTCTCCCCCCTTAAATAATACACTATATTTCTGTAATAATGATGTCGGAACTAAATGTATTGCCAAAGCAGGGTTCGAAATTTTAATATTATAGGAAATATGACGTGTAACATCCTATATAGTCATGCGTCATTTTAAGGGTACTTTCTATTTTTTTGGAATATTTTCGAAGTCCAAGTACAAGTAAGCGAACGTAATATATCTTTCGAGAATCTTCTCACTCGTGGAACTTTCTAAATATTAGGAAGAATAAAGTTCTATTTCTCGTATCTCCTAGTATATTCAGACATGGCTTTGTGCGATTGTTATCTGGAGACACTGAATACACAAAGTGATGTAAAACTGATGACACAAAATCAGTTGTAGTCGAAATTGTTTGAACGGGGCAGCTGATCTAAAAATACTATTTTGCAATTTGCAACCACCTGCTTACAGTTACCCCACTATCACAACGATCAATACCAGTCCTTTTATACATTTTAGAATAATTGCTTAATAATGTGAACATTTACTTGCTTCCAAGTATTGAAATCACTAATCAACTTTTTATCCACAACATGTGGATCACTGGTTTTTGTAATAAACTCAGAAGTTTTATTTCAAAGTCATGCTAAATATTAATAATCTCATTGATAACATCGTGCTGGGTTTGACAGTGAAAAATTGAGTTACGATAGTCTTGGATAAAAATACTCTTGTCGAAATAATTCTAACATATCCCGTGGCATCTAGAACGAAAACTTTCGCAATGAAAAGTCGGGTTAACATTGAATTTGTTTCCTCGAATTCCCTGTTCGCGTCGCCGTTGGATTATCTATTCATCTATTTCGTATCGTATAAAATAGCCACTGCTTCCGTAGATTTGAATAATACGGATAAATCGATTTGTTTATCGTTTGTAATATTTTTCCTTCGTTCCTTTTTTCTTTTGGTTTTCGCGATTGGTACTCCAAACAATAAATGAATCTATAGAATAATATGCTTCTAACGCGGTACACACAACGTCCTTGTCACGTTTATCACGAGGAAACGAGAAGTGCATGCAACTTCGACAAAGCTGACCTCAAATATTTACCACGATTGCACGTCATAGTGAAACAATTCGATCCATGCTCGTTGTCTCCTTGATAGATAAGTACAGCAACGGCCTATTGTAGATTTTGTTGACGGTCAGAATGTCAAAGTTCCTTAATATCATTCGCTGTAGATTCAACGATTTTCTAGGTATGACCGTATCTTCTTACGTAATCAGACACTTAATCTGCACGAGCTTCGCCTTTGCACAATGAACGGCAAAATTGTGAGTGTTTAAGGCTTTAAGGGTCAAACGAAAACAACGGGGAAAAGATTCATTGTATAAGTGTTATTTGTTGGTATGCAATGGAGTGGTTTTTACTTACATTCGGTTTGCAACTTTCCCCTTTAGGATTGTTTCTTACAGGTGTAGCAAGGCGAGAGAAAATGATATTTAGAATGCAGTGTAGCGATTGATATGAAAATTTGGAGACCAATGATGCATCTGTTGCGACAAGATACTATATAATATCCAGTTAGACGCCGACCTCGAAAGGGTGAATAATGTACTATTTGTAACGTCAAGTACATTATATTATTCTGTTTTCATTCAAATTAAACCCCTATTTCCAATCAAACGCACACGAGAAAAACGGCGAAGCAGAGTAGATGGAAAAATATTATCGTCACACGAGTGTTGTTACATATGCAGTACAAAATATTATTTTCTCCCGCATTGGAAATACTTTCTTGAATGGGCCGAATATAATGGGCTAATACGCATACGATCGATAATGGCGAACAAAGCTTTAGAGTTAGTGATACAAAGCACAATTGCATAGGAAGCAAAATATCGTGTTCTCATTTCCAAGTGGCAAAATCGCCACACTCCGACGTGGCAGTTTTATTTTCCACCGGCCGATAACCTGAGATCCTTTCCTCTTACTGTCACACTGACGAGATCGAAATGAAGGGTTGAGATTGGTCGGGTCCATCGGTGAATTGTTCGCCACCCAGTTTCCGTGTCTGGTATCAGTTGACCTTGAGCTGTTTTCTAGCGCAACCAGATGGACTATTTAGCGCATGACGAAGGGAGACCGAGTCAATAATGCAGGACCACCGTCCGTTTGTTACAAATCAGTTATCTGGCGCGTTCGTGTTGACAGACAGTCGAACGGTGGTACAACGTGTACAGCCGGTTTCGACGTTACATCGTACATGCTGTTCCATTAGTGTGTTATCCGGGTATTAAAAGATAAGGGACAGATAACCCTGATCGTCTGGCACGACACGCGACGACACTGCGTCACCAGAGAAAGAAAGGGGGCAAAGTGTAACGGGAAAGAGAAAAACGAAGAAGGAGAAACTATGTATGTTTACGTATGTTTACCGTGAGGTATTAGGGAAAAACGGAGGGAGATGGTAACGACTGTAGTGACAATGATGATGATTACGATGGCGGTGGTAGGTGGTGGTTAGTCGCAATGGTGGTGGTGTGCACGAGGGGCGACCGCTCGGTGGCCAAAAGGTCGTGGCCCCGTCATTGATACGGTCGCAAAGAGAGCGCACTTTGGACCAATTCCTCCCTGCGACTAACTCGAATAAACTCAGGGGAACGCGGCGTTATTACTTCAGTGCTACTTCGGCCACGCACCGCGGCACACTCACACCGACCAATCAGTCGCTCTCTTTTTCCTTCGGTCAGGGGACCTTACTTTCTTTCTCCCATTCTCTCCTGCTTTCACTCGTTTCTAGTTCCCTATTACCCTCCGCGAGTATCGCCCTTGTTTAATAACTCTCCTGGCATTCATCTGCCTTTGCTCCCTTAACAACCGCCCTTAACAACCAGGCTAAAGGAAGATAAAGAGAGAGAGCTCTCTGTGACTTCATTACTGCGAACAGATAACGATAAATCTGGTTTCATAGTGGAACGCGAAAGCCCGTTTGCTACACACTATTCGAGGCAAACCGACTTAAGGCCATAGACGACGATACCGGGCGATTTCGAGCTAGACCAAACGTGACTAAACGAAAACGGCACCGTAGTCGACGTTAGAGGTGTCCTTCCGTGCGACGCTCGACGACGAGGAGAGACTGTCTAGCCAGACCGCGCGTCTGAATAGTCGCCGTTCTCCTTCGACTTCGGTTTCGCTTGCACACGTGATCGCACGTGACACGCGACACTTGGTGCTGTAGAAGCAGCGCTGTCGTACCGGTGACCACGCGTATAGGACACGAACCGAGGAGAAAGAGGATAGACGGTCGTGCGCGGAGTCGCGCGGCGTTATTATCCGTCCGCGGTGTCTTTTATTTTCCACGGAACGCACGAGATTAGACATATCTGATCAGAGAACGTCAAAATGTCTACAGAACCGGGTAGCTTCACCTCCAACGGGAGCATGATCGTCGTGAGCAACAGGTTGCCGTTCGTGTTGAAGAGGAACGAGGTGACCGGTCTGCTGGAACGGAAGGCCAGGTCAGTATATTTTTTCTTTTACTTCAGCACGTTTAAACTTCCGTTTCTTTTTCCTGTTTGCTTTTGCACACCCGCTTGCTTCGCGACCCTTACCTTGCCCTTTTGTTTCTTGTTCGCTTCGTGGTGCGTACGCGTTGCCACGTTTCCCGACCGCACGACGAATGCACGTGTGGACGCACGGTGTTCGCGGTCGTTGCAACGCGGTCCGAACACGATCCGAGCGTGATATTACCTCATCGTTATTATGATTGTCCTCGAGTGCATTCATTTTTTCATCGGGATAATTTCTTACGATTCCCTTGTATTATGTTGCGTCTACGGTGCGAATCCCCGTATTGTGTTATTGGAAATGGATCGGAGTTATGAACTTGAACAGGCTTGAATCTTGTTGATCTGGAAGTTTCTTGACGTTCGTCACAAATTTTAATCTGCACACAATTCACGTAACATCTAGAGACATTCTTCGAACGAATATGCATAGCGCGATTTTGGTACATGCAACGGGTATGAGGTGGAAGGGCTAGGGGTTGATGGTGGAGCAGAGAAATATAACTTATAGGAGAGTTCGCGTTGCCAGTACAGAAATCGTGGTTGCAGAGATTAACGAAGTTGGCGGCGCTTGCTCGAATAATGAATATTCGACCGCGTTGATATTTATTCTGTTGCGTAAAAAGAGTCGATAGAAATATCGACGGCGGACGTGTTGACGGGAACACAAGACGAGGGGAAAATATACGAGGTTGTGGATTCTATCGTTTGCGTAATTTCTGATTAATTCAATCTCTTTATTTTCTCTATATCTGCGGGGATATATTTCCGTGACACTATGTTAGATCGGTTTCCGTCAACTTTCATTGCGCGAAACGTTTGAATCGATTAGAATTTGCTTAATGCTTCGCGGCAGCGTAATGGGTTACCTAATTCCTTCATTACCATTCTGCAGACTGAAGTTATTTTCAATCAATTTTCCCAATAGTATTGTGAACTTGGTAATTGAACGTAATGGATTGATTTTTTGATAAATCGTCTTATCGTTTGCAAGCTGTTAAAAGCAATCAGTGCGCCTTTACATATAACATTATTTGAAGATGTGGTTTAGATGTGGTTTACGCTAACGTAACATATTAATTTGATTGGTTAATTGTTTGTCCAGTCGATGCGAAATAATAAACTAACCATCCCGCTACCTAATTAAGTCTATTTACCAAATGAAATTTCGCGCCAATATAGAATTATTTAAAGAAGTATATCAACATTCGTTCGTGTAACTTACACCCGATTATAATCTTGTAGGACGTATTTAAGCGGCAATAATGATACGTATAATAAGTCAGGGTCATAGTAATACCTATCCGATATGCATGCAATAATTGAAAAGCGAATGCAGGCTTTATTCATTATTACCGACAAGGGATATTAGATAAAGGTTCCTTATTTGCGTTAATCGTATTTAATCAATACACGTTTCATTAAGTAAATGTGCTTGGTAATAGAGTTTCTTAATCGTTGCATTAATCAAAACATTTCTGACATATATTTTTACCCTTTAATTGCGCGTGGCCACGAGGCTTAAATAAAATTATCGCCAATTGTTACTAAGTAGTCGATGCGCGTCGATGTTACGTTCGTAAGGTTTATTTATGGTCCGCGAAAAAATAGTACACGATTACACACCGCGCGTGGTGTTCTACGTCGGACGGCTTACTCATATACATATTAAGCGAAGGGGGTGGCGAAATTTTTCGTAAGAGCACGTTTCTTACGAGCGATGTCCGCTAATTTATCGACATATGTAGTTCACTTTTCGCATCGATTCCTCGCCAGAATTCACTTGGTCACTCCGTTTCAAACAGATTTCGTGCTATGTACGTATTTGCTTGTGGTGTTTCCTGATAAGGTGAAGTTTCGCTTAGGGATAAATCATGCTTGACAGATTCGTACTAAATTGAGGACATTGCAGCAGGAAGGATTCAGCTTCATTTTTGACAGCTTTATTTAGTTGTGACGTGTAATATACGCAACAAAAATGTTACTTCGTTTGGGGGGCAGGTTTGAAGTAACTCCAATCACATCTAACATGTGAGCGATTTATTGCAAGTTTTGGACCTGCACCCATTCAGTGCAATAATTGTATAAACAATTTCTTTCTAAAAGAAAACTTGGTTGGGAACAATGAAGCTGCAGCCTTCTTGCTGCTGCGTCCTCGATTGTCGTATATAAATGAATGAAAGTAAGGTGAGCAAATCAACTAAATTTATCAACTAATTATCTGTATCGTACAGTAATTGTTAATTAAAAGACTTTCGACGCGTGTTTAGCTTGCAACAATTCACATCACTCTAGACAACTATTACAAACCTATTGTTTGCGTATTTTGATTCGACTTTCATGAATGCTACGCAACTGTACGGTTTAAAATCGCCTAAAACTGATATTTCGTCGATTTCGTCGGGATTCAATGTTTACGATGCTTTTGTGTTGGTTGCGTGTAGTTTGTGTCTACTTTGAGGCGGGTGTCAGTTGCCGAAGACAGTTGTTATCTTGCACCGGTGACATAAGTCGGGAATCTTATCTGGTTATTTGCATGAGTCACAGTATCGTTCGTTGATACCGCTTGTTAATAAATAATTGGCAAAAAAAAGTAGCCAAGTATGCGTGGCCAGTAATTGAAATAATTAATCCGACCACGCCGGAGATTAAAATAGTCGTGCTCCACCCAATCATACTTTCTCCTTTCTCTCCCCCTTTTGTTCCCCCTCAATTCATCTGTCTCTTGTTAAATAAGCCTCGATAAAGTTCTCAAGTTTTTAAAGGGGTCTTAATCTAATCGTGTTCGTAAAATATTATACAAAGTCCGCTGCAGAAATAGGAATATTGCGGATACGCCTCCTCTGCTTCTCCCCCCTTCGCCGTTCCCTATGAAATATTGTCGATTGTGCACATTTTTCTAAATACATCGTCGCGATGGTCGCGATTCCCAAGAAACGAGATTAAAGCGCGCACATACCGTGCAAACAGACCCAAGAGACAATCGGCATGAACCGTAAGGAATCGCGAAACTTGCCATCCTTTTTTCCTTTTACACGGCCCACTGCTCGTTCATGATAATTGTTGGACGAAACGACAAATATTCCAACACGTAAATACAAATGTAATTTGAAACAAGCAAAGATCCACTTATTCCATGGAATATTTCCGAAGCAATACCGATCACCTTGCGCTCGATAAATATTCTTATCTGCAGGTGTTCCTCCTTTCTCTGCGTCGCGTCGTTACACACGAGGCGATCACCTGATAAAGGTGGAATCGCTGAAGTCTACTTGATCCCCCGAGACTTGATATTTCTGAGATAACAGTGTAAAAGAGTTGTTCGTAAGCTAAATAATTGCGTCTCCCTCCATGATACCGGTAACAACCGTACCTGTGGGCCGCGTCGCGACGCGTTACAGGTAGCGGAAACGTACGCGAGTACGCTCATTCACAAAGCGTTCGCCGCTGTGCCACGTGTTCACCTCGTGTTTCACTGCATGCGTTAGGTGCGCGGTGTAATTTATTATCGCGATTGTAGCAGTCATTATTTCCTTTATTCTCATGGCGGCGACGGAGCAAGTGTCGTGGAAAAACACAAATTTCGTCACCGGTGGCATTGATTCGCGTTTGAAATCGGGGCATTGTATGCGCGTGCTTGCACACGCGACGTGTGTGTCTGTTTTTAAATGGATAGGGGGTTGTTTTGTCCTTCGACATCGCTGGTTGGAATAATGTTGTATTTAATAGGATGAAGGATGTAGAGAGTAATGACGCGGACTTTTGTATGGAAAGTGTACTCGTTTTCGTTTCAGTCATGTCGAATTTCGGTGTTTGAAGATCGTATAGTATTTGTATGAGTAGTCTTTATCGCGTATCTTCTATGTTATGTGGAAGTTGTGTAACTCGAAAATTGTATTTGAACGTTAATTAACACATTTGTCAATTCTTATCTGAAATGTTGGGTCTAATTTTTGATGCGCCTTCGTACTTGTCGCAAATCTTCATCATTGGTTCCGCATTTGTGCAGAATCATTCAGGTGGGTTCCTATTGTGACGAATTAAGGAACGTTCATTGTAACTTTATGTGCAATATAACTTTAATTTGGCAGTGCCAAATCATCTGCAATTCTAACGATACTACTAACAATAAGTGTTTGAGTCTCGATCAACACTGATCAACAAGACATTCCACGCATCAAGATATATTGTATAATATACGGTGGATAACATTGGCAAACTAGACCCTGACAAAGATAGTTGTGCAATGCTAGATAGTGCTTATATGTACGTAGGAAGCATGGTGAAAGTGCAAATGTTACATATACAACTATTGTGCACATATGTTTACTTATACCACTGTTTACCTAAATATTCTCTTTCCTATCGTCCGTTGAGATGCAATTTTCAGGATTTAATATGAAAATGAAATTTTCTGGGCGTGGCAGTTTTGGATTTCAAGAGTAAAACTCAAATTTATACACTAATCCCAAGTTTCGCGATTTTTAACGAAGTACGTCTGCACCCTATTAAAATGAATTAAACCTGCTAATTAGAAGGGACAAGTTACCTCGTCCATTAGTTTACTAATATTTTTTATCTAATAACTTCTCTTGTGGAGTCTCATGTTTCTGAAAGCATCGTTGCTTATTATACTTCTTTCTCTTAATTCATTACTTATCATACCTTCGTTTCATGCACCGAATATTAGTTGCATTTGACAAGAGTTGAATTTTCTGATTTTTTGCTTGAAAAAAATATCCGATTGCGAGAAAAGGGAAATTGAAAAATAGTAAAGGAATTTAAAGAAATCACATATAAGATAATCAACACACGACTACAAAATAATGATACCGTGAAATAATTAAATTATAAAATAATTGAATTAAAGAAATTCCGTATAGAATAATATAATATATATAATACTAATATAGGTATAGTATTCTATTTAGAATACTAAATAGAATATAGTATATATAGAATAATGTATATATATAAAAAAATGCCCTACTTCAAGCTAATAAAGTGGTTCAGTTGGATCTAGTCTCCGACGCTGAACGATCAGCCAGATGTCGATTAGCAATGTCCCTTTATCGAGACCTGCTGAATGGGTGCCAAGTGTCATTACCAATTTATAATTACGTCGCCTACATGTTGTTTTCGGCGAACGTCCGAGCCCATTCATGGTGCCCTCGAGGATGTACATATGGACTGGGCTAGTTCACGGTGGTATGTGGGTCTGGGTCAGAGGGCTCATTGAATCTCGACTTTTCTTGAAAGGTCGTGAGATGCTCGTTCATTCAATCACAAGTATTTATTCACTCGTGCCTACGAAACACGAAATGACCTGTTGAGCCGTTCGTTTTCATTCAGAAAATGAAATTGTTTGTGGTATCGCTAGAATTGATCAGGTGGGCGGCGGATGATTATTGCACATACATACCGTGAACGCACATATGTACCTTGAAAGTGGGTAATTGAACTCTGAGCGCGTACACCTGTTTCGTGTGTAGTCAATGGAAAGAGTAACATTATTAGTAGCAGCTTCTATTCATTAGGACTTTTTTGCACAATTCAATTGACAGTCCTTCGCGCGTAATTAATTTTATTTGTATAACAAGGTATTTTATGCTTGGTGTTTTTATCATCTTCCCGGGCAAATAAGTATTTCAATTTGAATTGTTTATTTATGACGGCTGTGAAACATCCGGTAGCTTCGAAATATTTTATTGGAACGGATCTCAAAATTGTTGGGATACTGTTATGGCAGCCATTGTTAGATAATATTGTAGCTTGCCATTTATAAAATATCAAACAATTAAACACTGCATATAGGGATGGGAATATATTTGTCCAGATTTCAAGATGGGTTAAGGATTCGTATGGCTTGTGATATATAGAACGGTAGGGCAATGTAGGACGATAATAATAAAATAATCGAAAGCTGCTATTATAGGGCTTGTTTGTATACAATGGAGAGTATAATACATTTGTGCGATTGACAGGTTCGACATGTGTTTGTCATTATGCAAATATAGTTGGCTGTTATGGAATGGCTAGATCGAAGACGTCATTGAATATTATTCGCGTTTTATCGCTCAATATGCCGATGATGGGTACTCGTTGAACTTTTATATTTACGCAGAGGGTGTCTTTTCTTCGTAGGCTCGGTTGCTACCTGTATTATTATTGTGCAGGCGATAGGTTGGCGATGGTGGGCGGAAATGACAAGAACTCTTTGGTCCCTGTGTTAATTTTGAAATTATCGTCTAACGCAATATAATTGCTGTTTACAATAGACACACAAATGGATTTGTACGCAGTCTGTTTTATATCAGTTTTTGTAATATCAATATACTGCATATCACCAGACGATCATATAATCCAAAATATGAACCAATTTATGTTTCATACTCCAATACTTAGGGTGTGTTTACAGTATACAGAGTGTTTAAAAATTGTGGCGCAGTAAAGCGTGTATTGGCTATCGGTGATAGAGGAATTATCTGTTTAATAAACGACACAATTTTCCATAATAAATTTGGAATCTCCGATTCAGCCTCCAAAGCAGCTCTCGCCTGGGAACATTCAATTCATTTTTTTCTTCGTATTCCTTTCATTTTCTACATTGCGTTATCCTCCTATACTAAGAGGAATATACAATTGTTTAAAAATAAAATGTATAATCAGAACGTGGAGCATGAAGAACGACAAAAAATATGTATCATAATAAATTAGGGATAAATTAAACAAACATATTCACTTGTTTATTAGCTTTTAACTCGAATATTTTTGTTCGAATTTTAATTATTCCCTTTTGAATAATCCAATAATTATACCATAATGCAAAAATGATTGCTAAAAATTATAAATATTATTGTAATAAACAGATTTGAGGATACTATGTGACAACCTATGCGTTTCACTTCCATCTTTGTTTCGTCAGATTGTCTTTTCTGTGTACCAATGTTCGTCACCTATACACATTATTATAAGAACAGCATTTGTATATATTTATTTATTCTTTGATAGTGCTTACCTCTAACGTTCGCACACCTGTTTCGTTCCAGTGCTGGAGGTCTCGTAACCGCTGTAGCACCTGTGGTTATAAGCGGAAATGGAGTCTGGGTTGGATGGCCGGGAATGCATATGGATAATCCTAAGGAACCGATTCCAGAATCTCATCCCAATGATCGTACACCAACAGCTGGTCTTCTGTCTCGAAAGGTATGTCCCTTTAATATTTATATATTTTTATATATTTATTTGTTTTTGTTTCGCTCGTTGGTCGAGGTAATATTTACTATTGGTAATATTGCATTTTACGGAACATTCATAACGCATTTGGCAGTGTAACACACCGGCAGATTGATTTATGTGGTTTTAACGATAAACATTGATTGAGTCCACAATTTAATTGCCACTTACGGAAAACAGTTTTAGGTAAAATAGTTCTGCTTATCAAATTCTGAGTGACATTTTTATCTCCCACACTTTTGGCCTCCGAAATTGTTAGAATACATCATTTTGTACTCGTTAGAATACTTCGAGCGGTAGTACATTTTTTGTATGTAACTATACACGTCAGCCGCAGAATATGTCAAATGTTATAGTCGAAAATTTGTTTGCGAGATGAGTCCAAGTACAAACTAACGTTCCCTATGAAATTGGTGCTGGGGTAGGAATAGTATACCTATAATTGGTTTGGCTCGTGTTCTCCAACTTGAAATATCGTGTCATGATCATTTGAGTTTAATAATGAAAAGAAAATCGATTTGGCCGGCAGTATACCTACTATGAAAAACATACACAAGTGCACTTTCCATCGATACACTTACAAACAAATTGAGGTCGTAGGAAGATAAACTTCGTTATACCATTTAACCCTTCCCCCAGTATGATTCTTTTTAATCTTTTTTCATACAGCAGATACGATTCACCCCAATCGTATTATTATTCACCGTGTACAGAACAATACATACTCTAACGATACGCAACCTCTTTGATTAATATAAAGTTATTTTATGTCATAAAACATATTCAGCTTTAAAGTGACTTGATTCTGTAACTAAAATGTTACTGAACGAGGCGAACAAGGTACGAGGTATAATTTTCGGAACTTACAATATCTTATGCAGTATATATTTTGCAGAATATCGTTTCTAAAGCAATTAGCGTTATGGTTTAGGAGGCTCGGTTCTTCTAATTAAACAAAATTTTGTATTAAAAATTATAAGCGAATATTGAAAGCAATGTAATCATAAATAACAGGTAACGTAATATTAAGCCTTCATATAATACGTCAATAATAAGTCATTATAAATATAAAGATTCAACTATTTTTATTAGTATAGATAATGTTAATTACCTAACAATATTAGGATAAGCATAGTTATCCTATAAAATATATAAGAATTCAAATATGAAGAATACTTAGAAGTAAACTGAATAGCATTTGAATACTGTCAATCAGTCATGACATGTTATCATAAACAACGTCTAGATATCAAACTAATTATTTCATGTAATCAAGCACGCCTGTATTGACGCAAATCTTTCGCTCTTTAATTTATCCTTGCACTTTTACAACAATACTCGCGCAGACAAACGCCTCGGTACGATGATACCACGAGACACAACATCGTCTGTTTACGGATCTTAATCATCGCTTGTTACGCTGACCTTTTTGCGTCCACGATACCGACGATAGGGCAAGATGATAATTGGTGAACGTCAAGATACTTTTGTCTGCGTACACGAATACAATATTATGGACAATGTTATCGTTAACGGATGAGTCCGACGGTTCTTATTTTGACAAACTCGGTTGTGTATTTCGTACGTGCACGCATACAGCATTGAATGAATCGTTAGCGAACCTCCCATTGAAAAATGACGACGTGCGAAGAGAATTAGGATACGACGTAATCTTGTTCGAGTTATCATTTATCGTCATCACTGGCAAAATGTAGTCTCGTTCGTCGTTCATTGAACTGTCCCATGAATTCAAATAAATGACAGATTCCTATTCGTGATTATTTGTGCAAACAATAAATTGCATTGAAGTACAAATGTAATTGTCAACAGTCGAAAGAACAATGATGTTAAAATTTTCTAGTATAATCTTTGATTGCATGTGTGATCAGAAAATAATTTTTCGTTTGAACGATTAATTCACTTTTTTGCTTAGAGAAGACAAAATTGCACGTTCATGGTATTGGTAGGGGGTGAACGAATATTATATTTTCGTTTCACTGACTGAAGTTTTCCGTGCGCATTTCCATCGCGTAGTTTCTGTCATTTCCGTTCCATTTAAGCCATGCCAAAATCGAAATCGCGGATTAAGAGCAGTGAATCAAATTTTCATCTAAGGAAACACGGTTCCTCGAAAAGGTGAAAGAGTCATACGTGCTTTTTTCGTTGCTGCGCGTGTCGAGTACGTGTCAATCGATAATTATAGGAATTAGCTCGCGTGTTAGCCTGGCGTAATTGCGAAACGAAACGCGAAGCATGGTCATGGCTAATAAAGGTCGTTAGTAAATTGATCGTATAAATCGGATGAAGTTGCATTGTACATGCGAAAGTAAATTGAAATGTTAGATTAATAGTTTTTGTACGATGCTTCGTTTCGTCATGTATTTATAGAAGTGCAACATATACATAGTTTCAGAACCAAATGTTTAACTATATAAATTCTTGGTCGATTTTATTGACTTATCTGTAGTTTTATTTCTATACAAAATTTTCTACTTCAGTTATTAAGATATTCTTTTTACTTTTCACATGAAAGGGAATGAATGTCGTCCTACGTATTTGGACCAAGTTTGATATGCTTCCTCGAACTATTGCTGAATTAGAACATCTTCAAAATATTTCCTAGTATAATACTTTTCGTTGGTTTTAAGACCCTTAATACCTCTAATACCCTTTAATACCGTTGGTTTTACTACCCCTACGTTTGATACACATAATTTGCCATTCACTCTGTCGTGTTAGCCTTATCTTGTATCTTTAATTTTAACTACATCTGCTTACTACTTGCCAGAGTTGTAAAAGATTTGGATTTAAAGAATCGTAATAATATGTATGCTATAGAAAAAGATCACAATAATAATAATAATAATAATAATAATAATAACAATATTATATTTATATAGGTCGACGCTGTGCTTTTTAATCAGGAATGTTTTTTTCTACTAAACGGTGTACAATAATTAAATGGGGCATTTGAGCATTGAAATCCGCACAGATTCAGCGTGCACGGTTTACAATTCACTACGAGCCTCGTTTATTTTCGTACACGATCTTGAATACGTGGCTAGGAAACGCTCGAAATACAATTCACCTACTTCTCTCGTCTACGCTCTAGATTTTTTCATGATTGACATCTCGAAAATCGCGACGGTGTTTCGTACAAGTTGTACCAATGTCAGATATGTATTCAGTTTACTCTATTTTAACAATCGTGGCAACTGAAACGTGTATTTCTACCTGAGTAACCCACATATTTGGTAAACCATTTTCGAGAGAAATTAAACAATCTCTGATTTCGTAGGGGCCAATTCAAATTATATAAGAGCACTTTACTAAATGATTATATTACTTTATGTCCCTATACATATATATTGTGGGGTATTATTTTATGTTGACACAATTTCAATGTCCTACATATTATTTTTATGCAGAACTACGAAGCACGTTAAAGTGTACGTTTGCATGACATTTTACATTTACAAGCAGCCCTTTTAAATATTGCTGTACACGTCACGAGACAGTCTACAAAACATCCATAGTCGGCACCGCGTGTAGAATTTATATTTGTCACAATCTGGTTGTAATCCTTGGATTATAAGTATGTGTCACCGATCCAAATGATAATAAACTGCTTCAAGTGTTTTAATACCTATAATAAAACAGGATCTTATTCAATGTAGTCGCGGCGAAACTTGTCTCAAATATTGCTAAATTGTTAAGTAAAAATGATTTTAATGATCAAATTATTTTCGTCGACTGACTCTGTACAGGTAGATATCGAACAAGACAAACATGAACAATAGAATTTTTATTATTGCCGTTTTCAAAATTTCTTTCTCATTGTCAGGAAAATCCATCAAGATTTGTCCATACCTACATACAATACAATCACGTCATTTATATGTTCGCATCTGCACCGAAAAATCATAAAAATGGCTCAATGGCATAAAATGGCAAAAAATGGCATAAAACAAGATCAATTTTTCAACCCTCCGTTGCCTGCCGGTACTTCGTAGCGCCTTTTAATATATTACAATCTATGCGTATAACACGATGCGAAAAATTTTAATTGAAATATGCCTTAATTGAACACCTTTCAAGTATACAAAGGATGAACACTGTGATTAAGAAATAACGATAACATAATTCAGGCCTTAAAACGTTAAACTACAAATCGTAACAAATCCTTTTGCACATTTCGACCTGACCCCGTTAATCGACAACATGGTCACCATCCAATTCGGCTGGTACAGAGTTAATAAAATCGTGTTCTAAATGAATTTGACTTGCCACGGAATGATTCAATTGTCCCTGATTAGTTGTCGCGGTGCTTGTGGTTAAATGCAAGGAGGAGATCTCGCAAGATCGTTCGATGTTTACTTATTGGAGACGATATGAAGCGTATGATGAGCGTTTTGCTGAGAAAGGCATACGGGATATTATTGGAAAATGGAGAGAGGAGGTGCTTCGTGTAAGTACTTTGGAGCACCTAGTTTATTCCCTCGTGCTAGGTATTTGGCTTTGAAGTTGCGAATAATAGAGCGGAACGTTCTCGATGAAGGTTGTGATGTTTTAATAGAGATTTTCTATGCTGTATGTTTGCATTTAATTTATCTACAGTTTTTTCAATGTGCTCTGCACAACACTAAGCAGGTTAAGAGTTTATTATATTTGGGGTTGCTCTTAAACATTGCAGGAACTTGAATATAAGGAACCTCAAGTTTCAAACGAATGATCAATAATACCATATAAATATGGTATATAAAGCAAATATTATTTCTTAATTCAAAAATCCAGCTTTTATTATACTACTGATCTAAGGGGTATATTGTTTTGTTGCAACACTGACTTCATTCTCCACCTACCTATTTAAAATACGTATTTCAACTACCATGTTCTCACAATTTGAACGAATAAAGAAACAAAACAAAAAGGGAAAATCTTTTTCCCTAAGTTCAGTCTTTAAGTAAAGAATTGTTTGCCTCTAGACATTCTATGTGTCTTGCTGCAACTCTTATTTCGAACGATTGCATTTTTCGTCTAGAAGCAAGATTCCTCTCTAATGGCACAAGGGAACGCTGCTTTTCATTTCAACGCAACACAATATCAACCAGTTTCTCAACGTTCTCATTACCCCTTAAAATTCCTCAATATTAATCATTCCTTCCCAAGTATCTCATCCATCCGATTTATTGCCCAATAACTCGAGTCACATCTCGTTTCTAGTACTAGTTCTAACTGGTGTACCCTCCACTCACCCCCTCCAGCGTTACGTTTTTTTTCCTCTCCGCTTATCGCATATCAGTCTCCTTCAAAAGCATCGTTTCCCTACAATCCCTGCGAAGAAACGTTGTTTTCCAATTCCCTGACGAAATCGGACTTTGGATCGTTTTTAATCGGTCGCTGAACCAATCGTCGACCGTATTTGGAAACCACGGGGAAGGAAATTCGTTTGGTGCTCCTTAAATGGTTCTGGTGATGCGTCGACAGCACGCACCACATGAATGGATCTGTGGCAAGGATCTGGTGTCACGATAATCGTGTCGAGAGGTCGAAACGGGGGGTTATCAGCGGTATGACGTCCGCGAATCCCGTTTGGCCTTTATAATTCGCGCAGAGTTTCGCTTAAATCCCGATAATGGTTCTTTGATTCTCGTATTCTGACGTAAAATTTCGCGCCATGCACGCCCACGCAGAATGCCAGATGCAAATCACGTGATACTCATGATTTCCAGGAAATTTCTTGGGACAAACTGATAAACAGCGATCGATATGATCCCTGTCAGTCAGCTTGGCGGGATCGAAGTGACAACGCGACGTTTTCGACGTGATGCAACAACCTTTCGTTGCGCATGATACGTAACACGGCCTCGTAATATTTAAACGGGATTTGAGGAAGATTCGGTTGATTCTTGTTTTGTCTTATCTCCGTGGAAGATGCGTAAACATCATCGAGTATCATGTATAATTGGTTACTTAGAGTATTGCTAGCATGAAACATTAGTTTAATTATTGCAGTTGTTGCAATATGGGTAAAGGGGTGTAAGCTTGATAATTGTGCTTTCGTGGGGGGGGGTTACAATGATGCCTTGCAATTGTAAATAAATTTAGTGGCAATTAGGAGAAGGCTTCGTAATACGGAACTCGAGTTTCAGAGACATGTTTGATTTATCGTTTACCCCATTAGAATTAGGATAGTCAATCAAAAGGAATTTTGGATTCCTGTCTTTTGATATCACTGTCTACTTAAGCACCATGTATATTCAATTTATACATTTTACGGATATTGTAATAAATATAATATAAATATAAATATTTAATATAATAATATAATAATTGAATATAATAATTAATAATTAAATATAAATATTTAAATAAGAGAAATATAGAAATCTTTGGACTTGAATTTGCATTAATAGAAGATTGATGCGAATGAAGACGTTTTGTTGTTAGAAAATTTGTCTCCCTTTGTTGTTACCGAATAAATTAGGATATTCATAGTAATTGAATCGTTAATTGTAATAAGTTTATTTTTTAATTAAAATTTTCCGAATATACCATGGACTTAATTAGCCTTTCGTATGATAACATACGACGTATGTATTCATATTGAAGTATATTATTGATTTTCTTGCAATTCACATCTTATCGAAAGGCATTTCGGGTAAAAACTATATTTTTAAGCTATAAAATCAATGTGACTCCATTAGAAACAAATAAATTAATGCTCGTAAACACAAGATAGTTTATACTGCGATGAATTGAGCAACTTACTGTTGCATTTATATTGTAATCTAATTACATAGAACTAGATGAACAAATGTTTTAAAATTACAAATCTTAGATATTTGTGCAACTACTTACTTTACTTACTCACTTTTCGATATTTCGACGATCACTCTGGAAATAAATGGGTTCATCAATAATCATATTAATTATTCTAAAAGTAGCTTGTCATTATAATTTATTAAGAACAGAAAATTTTACGTGAATCATTGATATTCCATATTTATTATTAAATTAATACACTACGCATTATGTAGAAACTTGAAGTTCTATGGGTTACACGCCATTTTAGTAACCAATGAAAATAATTACTAACATTGAACAGAAAAAGTCTCGTGAATGTTTGCTTTGCACCATCAACTTTTTCCTGTTATACTGCACCCCTTAACCATTAATGGACATTAAAGAGAAACAAAGGTGCGGCACTATACAGGCAGGTTGTAACGCCGTTCGCAATAATACCAATAAGCTCTTTTCAACTCGAAGGACGGGACCAAACTTATGGCTTCTTTACTGCTCCAACGCACTGCTACTGATTGATTCAATTTTCCAATTTCCCGTCGATCGTTAAAAGTATGCTCAGCTATGTACACTTTTTGCTCGCGGAAAAATAAGTAAACAGCGAACAGGTGATTTTACATGAAAACTGTTTTTCCTTGAAAACCAAAGTGAAGATTAATTTCTAATAGTTCTAGAATTGACAGTGCAGTGAAAAATTATTTTTTTTAATTTTCATTATTTCGACATTGTTGACATTGTTTTACCTCGAATAGATACTTTATTTTTAAACCTCTGTTCAAAAATCAATACGTGCAAACTCCAAATTTGAGTTTCCGATTATTCCATAAAATATCGATTTTCGACGAAATATCCGTTCCGATTTCTCCACCAGTTACCCCCTAGCAATACCACCAGCGCGAATCTCGTGTAAATAAGACCATCGTCTTATTTGATAGAGAATATAAGCTAGATCACGTGGCTGTCGGTCCGTTTAACAACATGTTTTTAATAAAAGAAGTGGGACAAAGTGGGGAAACGTGTTACTTATTATATCTTTCGATTGTAACTCTCGCGGGTGTGTGCGTAATACGTGTATCATCTCTTTTGTCGAGCTCGCTCATCCAGTTCTGATAACGGGTAATTAAAATGTTTTCGATCATTCTTTTTAGTCTCTATTTCTTTTTTTAACATTCCAGCGCCTTTGAATTGTTTACGAACCGATCGTAGGCGAAACGTAATCGTAATTTTTGTTTTTCTTTCACACGTTTGTTTAACCCTTGCTGCATTGCGAAATAATTACGACGGGACGTGCTGGCTCGGCTTGTGATCTTCCGAGTATCGTTTGAAATGCAAACGAATGGTCGCTGAAACTCACCAGTCAGATTCGTCGTGATCGATCGACAATATGAAATGAACGAAAAGGTGTTGAAACGACCAGCTGCCACCTGAAACATCGACACCTGTATTCGTTTCGTTTGCGAATTGTTTGACACATCGGAAGAGAAAAGCAATTATAGACACGAACCCTTTTTGCGCTGTGCTTTGTCCTTGCATTGTATGCGGTTACGAAACGCAATTTTTAATTTCAAATGAGCTGTTTTAGTTACATCCTGAGTTGTTTTGTCTGTATTCATGGAGGTTCGAAGTTTTTTGTCTAGATTCTAGATCGCTGTTCCTTTTAGAAAACATTCGATTGATGAAATTTAATAATTGTGGCTTATCATCGAGGCATGACCATTTCAAAACTTAATAACGAATGGACTAAACAATGTTTTCATTAAAGGGAAAATTGAAAAATTACTAGGTAACTGAAAAATTGTTATAAAAGTATAGCATATATAATTGAAGTTTAACTAGTGAAAATATGTTTCGATATATAAAAATATAACATACATATGAATATGTATAGATATTATGCATGTTTATTACTCCACTTTGGAAACAGGAAAGACTTGTCTAATCTCTTGCTACAGTATGTGATAAAACTAATTTCTTTTCGCTAATATACAATTTAAGTAACTATTATGGCGTTTTCGTTATCGATTGTATAAGATTATGGGATACCCATTGAATTATTTCGCAAATAAGTCATTCGTCAAGTAATTAAACAGCTTATAACATGTTGCATATACAGGCAGTCTCACAAGTATTCGTATCCTCGCTGACAGTAAAAGAAATTGGTTGTAATCGAGTGATGGGTTTGAGCGGTTCCAATAAACGTGTACATATAACGCGTATAAAGCTTGTTGGGGCCAAATCTTAACAACATTGGGTAATTAATACCAAAATATATGAATTTCAATCTACCTTTGAACACTTAATTCCAGTCAATTTCTTGTACAGACATAAATCGAGAAATCATTGAAATGAACGTCAACTGTACTTTAATCGGTATAACAAATAGTTTAAAATAGTAATTCAGAAATATTTTCCAATATCTTCCCGCCATTCGCTTCGCCGTTCAGCTACAACCAAACAATAAATACATTACAGACCTCGAAGAATTAGTTTCATAAATTCATGTATTAATGCATAATATGCTACTTCCTAGTCTCCGTCGATTAAGAATTAAGACTACCTAAAGAACACGTGTATAAATATTTTATAATATTGTTCTTCGAATCCCCTATACGTGTTATACGTAGCATCCATACGTACATATAGTATCGTATTGAATGATGGCCAACTACCTATGCTTCAAACTAACTGACACACGTGTGTATACTAAATGAACAACGTGGCTTCAAAGAAACCTCTCGCCACTGATCTGACTTATAAATAACGTACAAATAAACAAATGACTTTGAACACGATGCGTAATCGCTGCAACGTCGCAACGGCTCTTGTTTTGGCTTCCGATAATTAAGACACATTAGATCCTCCCTCAAGATGTTTGCGTTTGGTCTGGAGTAGATATGTATCACGATACATTTCACACCGTGCGCGCATCCACGTGCCTCATAAGAGAGCCAAAGATGTGGTATTAGTGTGACTCACGATTTGCTATGATAATCCACCAACAGTCACTGCGGCACCACATTCCAAAATGGGGCAAACGCATCTGAAAACTCTTATTGGCGGCAATGTTCCTCTAGCATTCTTAATAGACGTTCAAATCGCTGCACAGTAGTTTTGCCCAATTCCATCTCGCGCGATACGAGTGACCAATATCAAATGTGACAGAGTTCACGAATGAGTCAATGATTCTTCGTCGACTAGGCCACGGCCGCTGTCCGTAGGCAACGACAGAAGGCGGACGTCTAGAAAAATCCGTCGAAAAATGTCGACACAAAGTGTCTGATGTGATATGGGTTTAACAGTTATCTCGTGTAGCGATTTCTTGGACGCTTGCGTCAATCGGTGATCAGTGGTCGTTTTTCCACGGGTTCAGAAAATAGAGGAGGCTGTGTCGCTGGCAAACAAATGAACGTCGAGGAGGATAATGAGCAATTAAGAAGAAACGGCGCTACGCATCATGTATTGCCGACAATGCTTTATCGGCTTCTAGGCCGGGCACTATGCACATCCGATTGTTGTTCATCGAGCGTGGATCTTGCCTTGTTTTCTCCTTCCGATCGAATCGTAAACACTGATGACGATTCAATGAAATTTTCGTACCAGTGCATTGTAATATGGTCGTCTGTTGCTTGGGATATGTGTGGGAATGTTTGTAAGTTGATTTGTTACGGTAATAATACCTGATAAGGAGTGAAAAACAAAATGTCTAATTTTAATACGACTACGTATATTAGTACGTACAGAAGTAGTAGGAGCAGAATTCTTTTGGTGTACAAACCGTAGAATGGTGGACCTTTATCAGCGGTCAACTATGTTACTATTTAAACCAAACCAGAAATTTTGAAAGCTTGGAGTAAAACGTATAAATGTAAAATATTTACTAATGGAGCATCGACTAGTAATGTAAAAAGAATAGTATCGAATCAACTTCGATGTTGTCAGCAGCGTACGCTTCTGAACTTTTGGCAAGTAGTGTAGATCAGTTAATTCTCCAACATCGCCCCAGAAAACTGCTACCTCTGAATCTTGCTGCTGGATAAAATTCTGTTTGGCTCGCGCGCTTTCTGACATTGTTACAAAATGTTTGGATTCAGTTTTTAATGACAATTTTATGAATTTATAGTTTGGTTGTTCACAAAGTTAGATTGGTTGGAATTAAAAAATTTAGCTGGATGATCCTTTGCAATTATACTTTTATTAAGCATGGTATTTTTGAATACCATAAGACTGCTTTATGGACAATTGAGTTCTACTACCCGAAATAATCTGTTTCAGGTTTTCTTTTTAACGAACATTATAGTGCAATTAAACGTGGCCGCAACACCATGAAATAATTCACTTTTATTATCCTGGCCCCTTGAAATAATTTCAATACCAGATTTTAACTTCATCTCGATTAATAACAAACCTATTAGTTAACATGCCTATTAATATCATAGACATGTTCAATTAATCTTATTTTCAGAGCTTCCGTGATTTTTCGAATACTATTATGCAATGTGGATAATTGGAGAAGAATGAGATGAGCATCATAATAAAATGGGTTTAAAATTGATGTCTTCAGTTATTATATTTTATCGCTATATTAATCCTCGGACACAATTTCACGTTACATATACAGGAAACGTTGCGTGATCGTATTCGATTGAATGATTTTGATAAAGAAAATTGCATATGACAACACACGAAGGCGTCGCTTATTGTTATTCGTTTCCTGGAATTGCAGACATTCAAATCAACAAGCGTGCATACGATGATAGCGTGTATCGTCATTGATTTAACATTTGCCAAGTTATTTGCTACAGTCGATCGACGCAAGACTATTTGCGGCAATCGAACGTATATGGGCGACTTAAGATACGATAAAAATAGGAAGTGCAGTCCGTGCGGCGAGCACAATGAAAACACAAAACTAATGATAACAGAATTAGAAATACGTAAGCCTTGCTCAAGCACCGTTTCAGGCGAGACACTTTGCGTCGTTTCCTTTTTCTGGTACAACCTAGAGAACTATTGTCTCCTATGGGATTTTTCAGATTTGTCGGCCAGAAGTGACGTGAAACTATCCCCCGATGGTACAAGACGCTCCGAGCGGCGACATATGTATAAGTTTAATAACTTAATCAATTATTTATTCATTCTGAAACGAGACCGATATTTTCCAGCGAAATAAAGCGCGAACACTTTTGCTTTACGTAACCTGCGTCTCGTATCGTAGAGAAAATGCTATCCTAAGACGGAAGTAAGTAACGTTGAAGCGTACTGAGAGCTCGTCCTTTGCTGTCGCCGCTCCTTTCATCTCGGTTTACAAGAAACAAAATATGCCCGCACGAGTGTGTAATTATGCTAAAAAGCCTGGGGGAAAAACCGAAGGAGAATAATAAATCTTTATTAAATATATTTTTGTTTGTAAAGCACGGAAGAAGAAGTGCATAATTCTTGGGGTAAAGATTAAAGTTTTCTCACGCGGGTATACATACAAAATAACTGGTTGTTAATTAACATATGTATATTGGAATAGTAAGTATTAATATTAACTGATCGGACATTTCGATTAGTTCCCGGCGATCGATTATTTGATGAAATCACTGTTCTATAGGCAGTACTATTACGTTCTAGGGCAAGGTCAATTCTTCAATCAGAAACAACGCCACGAGGCATTTTTTCCTTTGTACCCATATGTATTACGTATTTGGGTTGCTTCTAAGCACATTTGACGTCTTCTTGAAATGTCAAGATAACCTTCGATAAAGGATAAAGGAGAAATATAGTAGATAACTCGAGGCGAATAAATCAATTCGATATCGAGAGAACCTCCTAGGTTAAACTGCATGAACAATTAAGTTGAGAAAAGAACAGCTCCATGGAGAATACGTCTATGTATAATGAAAACGACCAACAACGTAATAAGTGCGCATCGTGAAAAATAATATCGATAAAAGTATTTAATAACATCGTTCCAGTCATCCGATAGGAATAACAAAAATAAAACCTAAATATCACGTACATAGTAGAAAGTAGTGTACGACCATCTCATTCAATAAAACCTCATAAATCAATTAAACGCGCCTATGAAAGTGCGGAAGCATTAAACGGTCAAAGGAAAGTGAAAAGTGGCGAACGTAATTTTCATTCGCTAAAAATAGCAAGCGCAAAGGGGAAAAATCGTGAAAATGTTTCCTCAATCGTGAATGGAAAATTACTTTAGGATATTTAGCTGTACACGAACTAGTAATAAGTAATGCACACCTGTATGCATAACGCTTACGGATTAAAGAGATCGCAACATTTGTTATTCAGGTTGTCGCAGTGCACGTTGAACCGACCATCTTTGATTCGTACTACAATGGATGTTGCAATGGAACATTTTGGCCATTGTTCCACTCGATGCCAGACCGAGCAACCTTTACCGCGGAACATTGGCGTGCTTATTCCGCTGTCAACGAAGAATTCGCCGCGAAAACGGTGAGTTTCGTAGTTCTATTAGAGAAGCGTAATTAAGATTCACTTAATCACTGCTTTTTTAGATTTTCAGATATACATTGAATAATTATTTAAATTTTGAATCTCATACCATATTACTTGATCTGAGAACATTTTAAAATACACGTATACATATATGAATATTTTATTTCATTTTGCATTGAAATATTTTGTAATTGAATATTATAAATTACTCCACTGCAAATAATTTATAATGTTTTGTTCATTATTGGTGTTTAGGTTGGAGCGTTGGAACAAATTCATAAGGAACAAGAAAATCAATCGAACGGCACACCGTTGGTCTGGATTCACGATTATCATCTAATGTTAGCTGCGAACTGGATCAGACAGGCAGCCGACGAGAAGAATCTGAAGTGTAAATTGGGCTTCTTTCTCCACATCCCCTTCCCACCATGGGACATATTCAGACTGTTCCCATGGGCCGATGAAATCCTTCAGGGAATGCTTGGTAAGTATTAATTCTGTCCACGCTGCATCTTTGAGTTTCCAATTTTCACACTGCTACTAATTCCTGCTCCACATATGCAATGCAATGGGATTTCGATAGAATTGTAAATTCTGGAAAATGATTAATTCTTCTGTGGTATATTTATGTTACTTTGTCGAATTGTATTCTATATTCTTCGAATTCTGATCAGAGAGATGGCGAATACTTATAACCAAATATGGAGTTCCCATTCCCTGCAAATTACTAATGGAAGATTTTTATTATCGTCAGTCTCGAATGTAATATTTAGTAAAATTTCGAACTGTACTTTCTGAAATTAACAAAGACACTCGCCTTAGCACTTCATTCACACTAGCACATACAAATATTGAGCAAAGTTTAGTCCGCAGAATTTAAAATTCTGTTTGCATATTTGAATTCCTGCCACCCAGAGTGATTCGATATCTAATAGAAGTGAAATTGTGATAGGTTGCGACATGGTTGGATTTCACATTCAGGACTATTGCCTGAACTTTGTCGACTGTTGTCAAAGGAGTCTTGGCTGCAGAGTCGATCGCAAGAATTTGTTGGTCGAGCATGGTGGAAGGACTGTACGTGTGAGACCACTTCCCATTGGTATTCCGTTCGATCGATTCGTTTCGCTCGCCGAGACTGCCAACAAAGTCATGTTGACTAATCAGAAAATCGTGTTGGGCGTTGATCGTCTTGATTACACGAAAGGGTTGGTTCACAGACTGAAAGCTTTTGAGATGCTATTGGAAAAGCACCCGGAGCATCGTGAACAGGTAATTAGCATATCTACATTTTGCAATTAATATTTCTCCAGGTCGTATTGAAAATCTATTTCAATAAATAACCGTCTAGCATTAAGCATTCGTTCACTTGCAATTTCTTTGCTGTTCGTGAGTATCGGGTATTGACACATGTACGCTTCTCATTATCAGTTGGATATAGATTTGGCCATCAATTCTATAATTGATACAATAACTTACCAAATGCGAATGCACACAAACATGACTGATCACAAATTGCCACAAAACCTATTGGCGACTTTTCTTTTATTATTTCACACGATTTTTTACCTCCCCTTGAACTGTTTTTTATCTCTTACTTCCTCACCTCGTTGCATTTTTTTTAAAAAGGGCTCGAATAGTCTTTCATACTTGAAAGCTTGCAAGTACCATCATTCATCTCGGCCTTCTATAGAATATGTTAGAAAATCGTTTTAATCCCCATCCCTCAGATCTCCAATAGCAATAAAACCATTCATCGCCCGACAAGCCACAATTTATGATTAAATGTTTATGAAAGACATTCGTGGTCGTTAATGTCTTATTTGAGCCCTTTCGAAATCTCTAGAATAATGCTTGCGACAAGAAAGATAACAGCAACATAATTCAGGCCTCGAAGGGGTTAACGAGGCACCGCTTAATAGGACATGCAATAGGAAAGGAGATGAGATATCGGCCTGCTGTTAATCGTTAATCGGGAACCGTTCTGTTCAGGTCACCATGCTTCAAATCGCTGTACCATCGCGAACCGATGTGCGCGAGTACCAAGATCTGAAATTGGAAATGGATCAACTTATTGGCCGTATAAATGGACGATTTACGACGCCCAATTGGTCCCCCATTCGTTATATTTACGGCTGCGTGAGCCAGGACGAGCTGGCAGCGTTTTACAGGGATGCTGCTGTCGCACTCGTTACACCTCTAAGGGATGGAATGAACCTGGTCGCCAAGGAGTTCGTCGCCTGTCAGATTAACACACCGCCCGGTGTTCTGATTGTTTCCCCATTCGCTGGCGCTGGAGAAATGATGCACGAAGCATTGATCTGCAATCCTTACGAAATAGACGAAGCTGCGGAAGTCATTCATAGGTACGTGCAGAATGTCTATCGCGAGATACGGTGGAACTATGATACAGAATGGTCGCAGTTGAAACTACAGGCTTTGTGTAGATCAGACGTTTCAAACGAGAAATCGAACCACTTTACCTGAAAATAAATGCATTCTTATTTAACGGCGATGAAATGTGAGATTGGCTATTACTAATGCAAATTATTTTCTGGTAGCATGAAAAGTGATGTTAACGATTAATTGCTTCAGCGCTATGCACCCGTTAATGTTAAAATGTTTGTTTGACGTGAGCTTTGAATCAGTTTCAACTGTGCGAACCTGTATGGCAGAAGTATCGATAATTAAATGCAAAATCCGACGGTCACAGTTACAATTGAATGTTACAGAGCCCTCACTATGCCTGAAGATGAACGTACGCTGAGAATGAACCACTTAAGACGACGCGAAAGGATCTACGATGTCAATTACTGGATGAAATCTTTCCTGCAAGTAATGGGATCACTGGAGGAGCACGACTCTGTGGGCGCTACGACGATGCAACCGGTGACCATGGACGATTTCGATGACTATTTAAGCAAGTAGGTATTTTTGGAGTTGGGAGAAGTGCATGGCTGGGCCCGACCAGAGCATGCGCTTACTCGGGAACTAATTTAAAAGGAAAGTTAAATTCCTAACACTATTTATGGGAATTTGTCGATGGATAATTAAAAAGTAATTATACGCCGTGGGCAAACTATTATGTCTCCTTTCAAGAGCATATAATTACTATTAAGTTCCTTGTGGGTTACTAATCTTCGATAACTTACTAATTATTTACTAATCAAGGATCTAAATGAAACGATAAAATTCCTGTGTAATAAAGAAAGTTAAAACAACGTTCGTCCGAGGTATGTCGAAGTAAAATCAGAATTTTTCTATGAATACAAAAATTATATTGGCCGGTGTCAAAAGTCTTGAGCTTTATATTGCCTGGATAAATTTTAGATTCTGTTTAAAGCAACTCGCTTACTGCGTATGTCGGCGAAATTGCCGATGGGAATGCTTGTACACAGTACAGTCGGTACCTTGCAGATTCGACACTTTTTCTTCCGACATAGATTAAAGGACGAACAGATACGGTTTATTAAACTAAGCATGAGTTTGGGTACATCGCACCGTATGGGATAATACTTCCTGATGCTTTCGCCAGTGTCAGTGACAGTATCGGTGACGAAAACATCAATCTGACATTCCAGTCGCTAAGAATCCAATTCAGCTCGGCGAGCTGTACCAATTAACAATCTTTAAAATCCCATCCATTACACCCCCGTTGTCCTTCGCATAATTTCTATCCGCAACGCATTCCCATAATGATTCCGCGCCACTGCAAATGGGAAATGATCCCAATTTATCCAATACATCCCGAACATGTATGGAAATATTCTTGGATGAAATTTGCTCGATTCTGGGGATTATTATTACGTGTGTCACGTTTGATACGGTACTTAAGGATGCTCTGAAACAGCGAAAAACTGCTTGTGGAAGACGGGCGGGCCCGCGCGATGCGATTGCGACCTGACTCATGTTGAAAGCCGGGTAACGTTCCAGTGATAACACATGTCCCCTAGGTATATCGGCGACAACCATAAGCTGGCGTTGTTGCTGGATTACGATGGTACTTTGGCTCCCATCGCGACCCACCCAGACCTGGCCATTTTGCCTCTGGAAACGAAGAACGTTTTGCAAAGGTTGTCGAATATGTCTGACGTGTACATAGCGATCATATCGGGTAGAAACGTGAACAACGTGAAGTCCATGGTCGGGATCGAGGGCATCACGTACGCTGGTAATCATGGATTGGAGATTCTACATCCTGACGGCAGCAAGTTCGTGCATCCAATGCCGGCTGAACTGGAGGGCAAGGTGGCGAATTTGATGCAAACGTTGCAAGATCAAGTGAGTGGTTTTGCAATAATTTGTTATTAACCGATGTGCCGCGATTGAAATTGTTAGAGGAGGTTTATTTACGTTGTAATAATAGAATGTCGCCAGTAAAGGCTAAACTAAGCCAATAAAATAGATTTTAGTTTAAAATCTATTTTAGTTTTCCCGACGATTCTATTATTTTATAATCGGTGCACTATTCGGTCTAATTTGCAATGGTTTTTTTTACGGGGAATTCAGTGCAATAATTTTGTTTGCATCCCTTACTCCCTAAATTTTCTGTCTTAATAAATTTATTGTGCGAAAGGTAACACGAAGAAAAATTGAGAGGAGTACTAAGTATCGAATAGCCGAGATATTATACATATATTCGACAGCGAGTTTGGCTAACTTTGGCTAACTGAACGCTTAAATTAGAATCCGTATTTCGAAACAAGAAATGTGCCCTCCAATAACTATCCCTGATAGTTCCAAACATCGATATTTCTATTCAACAAAATATTAGCGAAACATAAAACTAATACAATACAGAACGAGGCCCGAGAAACAAAAAGGAGCCAAGCTCTACGTTCGAAAATTGATGAAACTAAAAAGATCATTGGCACCATGCACAACGGTGCCCGATACTTATATTTATACTTAATTAATTATATTGATACGGAAGTCCGTGTCTGATCTGTGTACAATAATTGACTTATTGAATTCCTCGTGTACAGCTTTGCAGGGACGGCGCTTGGGTTGAAAACAAGGGGGCTCTATTGACGTTCCATTATCGTGAAACACCGCTGGAACGCCGTTCCGAAATGGTCGATCAGGCGAAGAAAATTATCGAACACGCTGGATTCAAGCCCTGCCCAGCACATTGTGCCATCGAGGCGAAACCACCTGTCGAATGGAACAAGGGTCGTGCCTCCATTTATATTCTACGTACAGCGTTTGGTTTGGATTGGAGCGAACGTATCAGGATTATTTATGCCGGTGATGACGTTACGGACGAAGATGCAATGAAGGTATGAATTGTTCAGCGATCGTCCGTTTTGTAAATGCGGAGCAGAAACGAAGGGAGAATGGACGCCGACGGCTTTCAATCGCGGCTCATTGAGAGACGGCCTTTTTTTTCTCTGTTCTTCAGCGAATTCTTTTTCTCATTACAGCTTATTAGCACTCTCGAAAAATTTGGAGTTAACGCTTCGGAATTACGATAATTCATACAGGATTCCCATGCCATATCGATAAGGATCAATAGCAATCATCGCAATCATCGCAATAATCGCAATCATTAATAATTCATGCTTCCTGTGAAACGCAACGAATTTTCGAAACGATCCAATAGAGAATTAATATTAGTCGGAAGTCATCGACGCTCTAATCCCAATTGATCGAGTTCATTTTCTCTTCGACCTCGGTATATTTCTATGATGAAAACAGGTGTCTATAAAATCACGTATTTCATTCAGGCGCTGAAAGGTATGGCAGCTACCTTCCGCGTAGCGTCGTCGCACATAATCCGTACATCAGCGGAAAGACGTTTGCCGAGCACAGATTCGGTGCTGACGATGCTGAAGTGGGTCGAGAGGCACCTGAGCAGACGCAAGCCACGGAACAGCACCGAGATTCCATCCAGATTTCGTCGAAATAGCGCCGGCATCACCATGGAAATGTCTTACACGCCATCGAACACGACGTTAGAATCCTAGGTCACGCTGCGTGTGACAATATTACGTTATTATATCGTGTCTTCGACAGCAAACATTTGTATGTCGCAGGCATATGATGTACTCGTAGTGTAAGGCCGAGAAAGGTGTTTGAGAAACGATTGGAAAGAAATGAAAGGAATCTGTTGATCGATAAGGTGGAACGGAGGAAGGAGAAGTTAAAACCGGAAGCTGACAGATCGTCGTATAAAACTGTAATGTTCGACGCGGAAATAGTGATTATGTACCACTGTCGTCATGTGTTATCTGTCGTTATAAATCGAGCGTCACGCGAATATATAAACGGTCCGTTTAACTGTAACCGAGGGTTCTGCTTACATTCGATAATCGTGTCTACCGATCTTCGTGTATAAGCGCAACGATCTTACGGTTGTGTGTCGCGTGAATGACAGTAAATTATTGCATGCATATACAAATTTAATGTAGCCAAACGGAAGAACTGATCTGTTTTATGTGAAACCAAAAAATCTATTTTTATCGACTGTTTTCGACGGTCAGTAGATGTGTATCTCTTTGGTAGGCGGTCGGGTCTACTTTGGGCCGAAATTCATTACATAGCGAATTCGCGAGAAAATCGCGGGGAAAGAATAAGAAACGGCGAATGTAAGTATATAGGTATGCGGTTGCGAAAGCTCCGTTTCGAGTATAAAGTATGAATATTATATGTATACAAGTTCTTTCTTTTTTTTCTCCTTTTACTTTAAGCAATCTAGCGTACTCCGTGTGAGCCGCTCATGAGTCGCAATGATTAATTTCAGTTTTTTCTAACTTTCCCAGTTTTGATACCCGCATCGTATGATCGTTACTCAACTTCCTACAAGTAAATTGAATTAACTTGAGAATTATATTATACCTTCACCAGACGCCAAACTTTGTTATTGACTTTTTACTGCGCCTTATTGGAAAATCCATTATGGTTGAATCAAGGTAATCATTATATGAGTAGTTTGGTCTATTCAGAAAATATATTCTGTAATTGTTCTTTATGTACATATTTTAAGGGGAATTAAGAAAATAAGTATTTACAAGTTTATTCAACATAGCATTATATTTCATGAAGTTAATTCAGCTTCTGGGCGGCTTACATTATAGTTCTTACATTTTACAATGTAATGAGGCTTAACGACACTTCGGTAAAACTTGTTTTATCGGAAGCCGTATAAATAAGTACTTATATAGCTATGTATAGTTCGTAGGATCGCGTCGCTCAAGGAAAAAAAAAATAACTCAAAAAATATTCGATACATTATTATATGTATATTATCGCAAGTAACTTATCTAACGAGTGTTTTTATTAAGCTAATAGAATATACTTGTTACCAATTTCCGAAATACGAAATAAATAATTGTAACGGACGAATGGCTCTATTACACGTCGGCATATTGGCGGATAAGACTGAAACGATTGTATTCGAGTTTCTAGATCGCTCAAGAGTAATTGCATCTGTTTCAGTTTTGCTTCCGCAGCAATTAATTCGATCTATGTTGTGCGTTTAAGCCGGAGCATATTCGACGAATTTCATTGTTCGTATACGAGCGTATTTTTGTTCCTCCCTTTTTTTGTACATGCTAGAAATTGTACGTAAACACGTCCCTCAAGATTGCGAGGAGGGTTCTCGTTAAAATAGAAACATAAAAACGTCTGTTTTTTTTTATTTTATAAAAGTTGTTTCTCATTTTTCTTCTTGTTTTCTTTCAGATATGTATTTTTTTACAAGGGCACGAGTAGAGTTTACAAGTTGTCACATTTGTATTATGAATAGAGTGCGGATGTTTATGCAGATATGATATATCGAAGTATGCAAAATATTTTAAACAATACACAGAGTTTACGTGTAGGAAATATGTTACATGTGTTTTTTCTCATTTTATTTATTGTGATTTAAGTTAGAATAACGTCGGGACATTTTCTTTTAATGCTGTTATCTATGAATGAAATTAATTAATAGGGTGAAAGATATATGGTATGTATATGCATCACATACACTCTATGTCATAGAGTCACAGAGTATAGAATATACTTTCACAATTTTCTAATCAAGGTTTTACTTTTCATCTACTCCTTATAGAGATAATATTTGCATAAACAACCAAAGTTTAATTATGAAATATTATGGATATAGGAAAGACGAGTGGAGGGCATACATACTCATGCATATATACGTAAGGTAGAATAAACTCTTAATATACATTTGTTTGTTAAGGAATTCTTTAGTTCAATTTTTGGTCAAATCTACATAGTTAATTTTTTCCCCGTTTTTTCTATCGCTATGTGACTTGATGGAGCTCTGAAATTCAGTGCCAATTTAGATCCTCGGAGGACCCAATACACGGTAAATGGTACAAAATTAAAATAAATATTTAACATCAACTCTACTAAATGCATACACATAGAACTACGTTAGAATCGAATAAAATGATGTTGATCGTGGTGGTGAAAATATTCTTGGGATTTTCTAGATGAAGATCTAGTTTCCAGCGTCATCTAGCGTTTATATTTATATATGTTTATTCTCATTACATTTCTCTCCAGTTTCATTGTCAGGGCGATGAATCTCATTTGGGATCTCACGTGTATAGTTTTTCTAACACACGAGGATGTCGTGTACACATACCAGACACATTTACTTAAGGAAGAAAAAGAAATTGAAAAAGTTATATCCAAACGAGAGTTTATTACGTACTTTGTGAGCGTATTTTTATATGTAGAATTTGTAACATTCGATGAAGGAGAATGGAGAATGAGGAGAAATACGCGGTGAAAGATTTTCGTTGAGAAGCCGGTTGGCGTAGATATGAAATGAAAATTATTCGAGTTACTTAGTGACCCGTTTCTGTCCTGAATCTTTATATCTACTATTTTACTTACGATTATAGAATTGTATATGTACAAAATAAAAATCTCCATAAATTACGTTCGCGTGTTGAAGAAAAAAATCAGGTCGAAGCGATTGGAGCTGTTTATGTTACTTCTGTTTCGTCTCATTCTTTTCGATGTCGTAAAGAAATTGCATATGTATATAATTGTATGCATATTTGTTGTTATCGTGTAATGTCCAACCCTATTATAGTTATGTTGCCCAATACATTCGTGTGCTTTTTAATCCGCGATGTATTTCTTCCAATATCAATTCGCTTATTATGTATTTGTTGTACAATATTTAAGCGGGCGAAATATTTAAGTTTGTATGAATGAAAGGTAATTATGTATTTGACAGAATAATTGATAAAAAAAAATATAAAAAAAAAGAACTAAAAAAACTGACGAACTTATGGGATAACTCAATAATTGTCGGTTATTTTTCTCAATCTTTCTTTCTTATATTTCCGATATGTCGCAGCGTTCCAGTACATTGCAAGGAGATGGTATTTCAAAATTCGTTTTCTCTTACGTAAAACGTGGATCTACGCCCATAGTTTGACCTGTGAATAGGTTCTGCCCTCCATTATCTCTCTGTCTATTCCAGTTAACACATCCTCGTGCTAGAATGTATTAGTCAATTATTACAGTTGCTGGCCGATAAAGGCGAGTTTTGGAACGCTTTGAAAGGAAAAATGGAAAAGAAATGCAAAATAAGGAAATTAGCGATAAGAAGGGAGATAGTTAGTAACTTTGCAGCCTCGTCAAATGGAGGAGGAAAACCCGATATCTAATTGTCATATTTCCTTGAAAGTATACATATAAGACGTACGCGTACACACATATAATGTAGATGTATAGCAACATGCAGATTTATATGTATATGTTTGTACGCACAGATGAGTCCTAAAATATGCCTTCACAATCGAGATCGTACAGGAAGAATGACGCCGAAAGTATCGGAAAATCCAAGGAAAAATGATCAAGCAAATCCACGTTCTGTATTTATATTATATAAATAAGATAAAAGGTTACAAATAAATTTGTATATGTGTACATGTACGTATACGCGTTGTATACACGCTCGCGCAGAGAACCTGCAATACTTTTCAATCAAGCCGAATGTAGGCTGCTCCCATGGTTTGTAAACGAGAATGAAACAACAACAACAAAAAATAGATACATATATGAAACAGAACGGAAGCAAAACTGCAGAAATAAACATCGTTTATAAACTGTGCACAACTATATACATTTTTGTTCCTCGTTCCACTTGATTCCCGCGCTGCTGCCCCCCCCCCAACCCTACCTTTGCACGGTGAAATTGTAATATCGTAACGAGAAATTGGCCGAACCGTAACTAATTTTCAGGAAGCAAATGTAATAGTTCGTATCGAGAGATTCGTTTGTGAAGTTTCACAAATAGCGTTGGCGCACTGAATTCTTTCACGGCCCTAGACATTTTTCGCGACCCACATTCCATGGTATCTCGAGTTAGATACATACTTTGTTGTTCCTGCTTTTCCCACTGTAACCTTTGATTTCACTGCGCGAATGAAGAACATCGCCGGTGAAAGCGCAGGCCGATATAACGAAACGAAAGGGTTGCGGATAAGGGCAATTGTATCAACTATCGTGCGAGATTAGATACGATGGTGAGTACGGTAATAATCGTGGCATCGATATGATAATAGAGAGAAACATCGAGGATCTGTGCTGCCATGCCCTATGATTTACTGTTTTCTGTGTACGTATGGTTAGATTTGAATGGAGCAATTTTCTTCTGTGATTTATATACCGCGCTGGGTATTAGTGGCTAACGCGTACATAATATATTGATTCAATGAAAAAATAATAGATGATAACAACAAGAATAATTATGTTATAAATGAGTTCGAACGTTTTTCAAACACTGAAATAATACTACAACCCACAATTATCTGTAATTACATTTCTAATGACTTTCGATTTCGACTGTTTCTTTTTCTCGTCGGAACATTTCGTATATCTATAGTATGTTTCGACGAAAATCAATTGTCTGCCTGAATCAGTTTACCAATTATATTGCATCGTAGCTTCAAATAAATTGATGCTCCCAACGCTAGGTACATATAATGTTCATGAAAGAAAAAATTGTAATTCACCTTGCGAACACATCGATTCGAAAAGTTCACACACAAGTCTCTCGCCACAACTAACCACTTTAAAGATACAATATATCCGGTGTATCTTATACTCCCTCATTCAAACTACCGGGCGTATACGATCGCCACGTATTGTGAGTCGCATGGCGTTTGCGGAAACCCATACCGAGTCGTGAAAAGCCTCGTAAAGTACTCGTATACTTCATAGTCGATTTCGTGGGCAGGGCATAGAAAATTCCTCCATGTTTTTCACCACACAATGGCACGCTTTGAAACGTGGCCCACGCCAATCCTCCATCGAAATATCCAAATATTTTCATTAGACGTCCTATAGTGCCGGCAGGAAGAGGGTGGGCCGCGCGATTTTCACGGTCGTTCAAGAATCGCTTCCCGGGTCTTTTTCACGATGAAAGACGCACAAACGGCGGCATTTATTGGCCGGTAGTGGTCGATGTGCATGCCTGGAGGAGCCGGTCAATGCGGCAGTGCTGTATAAAGAGCGGGATTACACGGTGTCCATTTCAGGGTGTACAAGGAGCTGGTGTTTGCGGTAAATCTTCTACGAAGAACCATCCCCCCCCCCTTCGCCCTCGGCCGTGTACATCTCGGTTCGGGCATTATCTTCGCTGTTTTGCCGATTCAATTGTGTGTGCGAAGAAAGGCGGCGTTTAACAAGAGTTTAATAAAAGGCAAACAGCGGGGTCGTCGTTTTCTCCTCGTCCTCGTTCTCCAACTTTTCACCCTCTTCCTCCGTGGTACGTCTATCTTTCTCTGTTCTCCTACGTTGCCTCGAGTGTACCGGTGCCTTTTCTCCTTCGTTCCTCTGTTCCTTCTGCCGTCCTCGTCGGAGATGTCGATTCTCTATGGTCCCGTCTCTGTTTCTCTCACGCGGAGGGATTATGCGGCCGAGGAAAACACGAGGCTCCAGAGGGAACGTGAGTGAACGAGCGAGAGTGAGAGAACGATGCAGTAGAAGAAATGTGGAAAGGAAGATTCGGGAAAAAAAGGATCGCAGCTGGCACGCACGGGTGGTTCCATCGAGAACCGATTCGTTCTTTGCCCAATCTATGTATCTGTCCCTTTGGAAATCCGCGGGGATAGACGCATTTTCGTTTGTAGCGTGCGCCGGCGCAGGTGAGCGTGATTTTCGTTTTACGCGTGCCCTCGGCCGTGCAGAAGGTACCGGCATTGAGAAGCAAGGGAACGTATGCTTTGGTACGTGTAACGACGTAACACGTGCGCTTAGGAGACTTCAAGCTACTTAGGAGAGTTAAGATTGCTTTCTAAATAGAAAAAAAGAAAATGTACTGATCCATACCGTACTTTGATAGACGATAATTAATTATTGGACGGCAAAATTCTTCGGCTAACAATTACGAAATTTGTCGCTTTACTTTTTGTTATTCAAATAAAAGCGAACTAGCATATCGTTACTCGGCGTTTTGTAGTGACAAAGCGTCGGGAATAAAGTGTACAGGCGGTGAGTCTGAATTACGAACATTAGTCCAGTTTGACTGAAACGGTATATGTACATACTGGTAACAATTGCTTCTTCAAAAAAAGGAAAAGAGACAGGGTGCAAGTCCCATCTCATCTGAAATATATGTATAGTTCCAGTACATCTCCTTTTTTATCTTACTTATTTTCCACCCAAGTATAAGTGGCCGAACTATTTTGCCAAAGACGTACAACAAATCAAATTTTATTTAATTCGGTATAACAAGGATGCGACAAATTCTACAAACCCTTGTTTCCGCTCAACAACCTAAACAACCTAATTTCTACATGCATAGCGAAACAGTTTTCCACATCAGAAAAATAAAGTAGAATATATACGTACAAGTTTTTTAGTAATGAGTGTAATCAACTTTAATACGCCATTCCGTTTATACATCCCCCCTGCACTTTCAACTTCCGCATCCTGGTCCTGCTACTATTGAAATAATAATAAATCGTGGAATTAATGGGAAGAGTACTTAATCGATATCATAAGTGAGTGATCGTTCGGATAATCGAGTTCCCTCTGAAAAACGGGAACTTCGCCGTGGTGGTTGGTAAAGGGTAGGCAAAGTAAGTCAGTAACTCAGTGGAAATCCGCCGGGGGCCGGCCGGATCGATCAGCTCTGATGTAATTATCCAAACGTTGAATTTTTTATCGCAGTGAAACAATAACGTATTTTCAGACCAAACAGCGTCGCGGTACCGAGACGTGGAGAAACGTTGAGACCGCTCCGCCACATTTCTGCTTCTGCTTCTCTCTGTCTCCCTCTTCCATTCTATTCTCGTCCCTCTCTGTTTATGTAACGTGTAATAGAATAATCTGCGTTACGGGAGTGGCACCGCGGGGCAAACGACGGCTCATGTCTTTGCTTTTCGCTTGGGAATCGTGTGCTCCCGAGTATATTTCGACCCGATAACGCGATATCCGCATTGCTTTTTGCGAACAGAATAACAACAGTCGCCGAGAAAATCCTTTCGTTTTTCCTCCTCCCTTTTCTTTCGTTACTCCCGGGGCAATAGATGGAACCGCGGCTCTCGGATATTGACGATGCTCTTTTACAGAAGGGAAGGATTATATCTGTGCTGTTGGCCGAATTTTCCCCCCTTCCTGGCTGGCGTTTGCAAATGAATTCGTGCGAGCAAACGAATTTGTTACTGGCAGGATTCTTAAAATGCAAAATTGTTAAAATGCGATGAATCGAGTATACACTCGGGAAGGGAAATACTGAGGGAAAGTTGAGTATTCTGAATTACTGAATATTACGTGAAATGCGGGGTTCAAATTTATTAGAAGCTATAAAATATCACGAGGAGTTATTAATAGAAGGTGACTAATTTGGTTCGTTAGTCACGTCAATTTGTATAACACGAACGTGATTAAGTAGCCGTGGCGGGAAAGGAGGGAAGGAACTTTTCAAGCTAAAATAGGCAGCGCGAAAAATGTTGGCTCACCAGCGTCAACGCTAAGTTTCCGTGAGGGCCTTTAGGACTGTAAAAAATATAGGTAATCCAGCACTACATGGAAAGCACATTGCACTTTGCCAAGCACAAGTCGTAGAACCAACAAATCCGCCGGGATTAGATAACATCCGCCGGGATTGCTGGCCCTTCGTTTATCCTCCACCGAATCCTGAAGGGCCCCGTCTTGTTGTCCCATCGGGTTATTGATATCACTTAACGAAATCCGCACCGAAATAGCTTTAAAAGCACCGCCACCGTCGCCACGAGGTTGGGAATCGATTTTTCACACTATCCTTGCGGATCTGAGTGGCGAAAAAGAACACACAGCTTTTTGGCGCAGAAAAACGGGTCCGAAGACATTTTGAAAGCAATTCGTTCGAAACTTGTTTTCCTTAATTTCTTTTTACAGCGAAAAAATTAATATCCGCGTGCCCGTCATTGAAAAGAATATATACCAATCAATTCTCAGTTACCAACGAAGCATCAACCCCGAATGAAAGTTTCTCGTTGCATTTTATGCAAGAAACGATATTCTTTTTCCATCTCTTTGTAGATATACACACGTATCGAGATACAGTAGGCGATTACCATATTATTCGCCGGAGAATAAACAGAACGAATTCCATCGAAGAGTGTCTATTTAAGAATAATTGGCTGATTTCCACGATTAAAAACCAAATTTAATTGCCCCTGTTACCAGAACCGGGGAGAGCATCGGCAAATTCGCGATATTTACAAACATGCACCAACGTGCATCTGCAAGTACAAACGAAGATTAAGTCCTCTGTACTATCTGAAAGTTCCAATTTCCCAGATAAATTATTTTCCACCGTCACAGCCTCGTATCCAAAGATCCATTGCATTAACACTGGAAGTACCGATAGTTTTTGAAACTATTTAGACAGTAGGGTAGACCGGAGCGAATCGGATCACTTTTCATTTGATGGTAAAAAAAACAATAGTTACAATTTAGAAACGCAATATTTTCTTATAAATTCGTAACAAGTACCCATTTAACATGAACATTCATAATAACAAATATAAACAAATTATAAAAATTCCTTTTTTATGGACAAGAAACGAAAAAGTGGAAAATATCTCTAAGAAAACAAACAAATTGTCGTAAAATAATCTTTGGTTATAACTTTATAACGTGTAACTTAATAATAATAATGTCCAAGACTCTACGTAGTACATGGGTGGCAAGTATATTGGCCTTGAACACCACTTATATTAGCACACTTTTTGTGCCTTCACTTTTCACAGGTATTGCACTGTACCCAAACCTCCGCAGGTGGATGAATTTCTCGTTACAATAAATGCAATGCTGCTCTCTTTTAAGTATGTGCGAACCATCTTTACCTACATGTATAAGTTATTAACGCATTTAAAGTCATACAGCTAATTATATAACCCAAAAAAGAGTGATCCGATTCACCTCAAATGAAACGATCCGATTCACCCCATATAACAATAATTTTAAAGTGAATAAAATACGTAAACAAATTATGATATATTAGTAAAAATTATATCAAATATTATTTCTGGACACTATACAAACTAATAATATTAAACTCATTTGGATGTTAAAGCTTACCTTTTATTTTTAAATAAGAAATTGTAATCTATGTATTTTAGATCTGCGCCAAAATTATTACGTTCGTCCGCGTAACGCAAACCTGAAGTGCCTGTCAACACTAAACGGTATTGTAAAACAATAAAAACACAATTGAAAGAAGTGCATAGAGAGGGCGTGAGAAGTGTATGCACGACCTAATCTATTCTTTCCACAGTAACATAACAAATTTCAACTAAATCCGATTCGCCTCGGTCTACCCTATACGTTAGACAAATTATGAACACGAATATGGTTGAACGGACATTAAATAAAGATATGTAATTGTCATTTTGCCTCATTGAAAGTCATCATAAATTGCTGCAGCAATACCTATATGTTAACACTAGAACAGCCGGCGATTGACGTATACCTACTTCTACCAGAGGGGTCAAAATGACTTGTTTTTCAAATTAATAAGTCATTTAAAGAAAAACATGGCAATTTTTACGTTTTTATATATTTTCCTATTTTATGAGTGAAAATTGAATATAAACTGAATAATGATAATAATATAATAACAATAATTTTCAAAATAATTACGCTTAAAAGTCAAAGACATTTTTTACAAGTTACAATTGTTTTAGCAGAGCATGTACCACAGACTCGTTTATGACATGTACCACAAATATTCTTCGTTTTATTATTAGTACAATATGCTATTTGACACTTTGGCTATTTTCAATGAATTTATACCACACTTCTGAAACTAATGTAAATTTATCTGTTTGCAATCGTTGTCTTCTTTCATTTTTCTTATCAAAGCGAATTACCCGAAGAATTTCGGCGAATTTATTCCTGCTCATTGTTTTATAGAAAAATGCAGGACCCCATTTCTTGGACCATAAATAGGAAAGCTCGATGTTCTTTGCTTCGTATGCCTCACGGGCATATAAAATTGCTATAAATGCATTCAATTCTGCTAACGATAGAGTCCAGTCGTTGTCCAGAATTCGGCGGGCTTCTGCTTCAGTGCAAATTTTGATATGCCCCATAACAGTATTGCAGAGTATCAAAGAAAATGTGAAGAAAGAAAAATGTGTTCTGACACTGCCTTTCATGATATGTCGAATGAAGTTTCATGAATTTTCATGAATTTTGTACATCTAAATGTACGAAAATATACTTAGTTTTCTAAAAATGTATTTGAACTATACAAAAATAATATGAAAAACTTAAAAAATCACAAGTTTACTTACATTTCGTGAGGGGTCAAAATGACTCATCTCGGTATATGGAGGTATACTGCATAACATTTTAAACCAAAAGGACAAAAAAAAAGGGAAACTTTTTTACAGAATTAGTTATTTGCATATGTTAGAAAAAGTCATACAAAATTTTAAAAAACAAAGTGTACTGAAAATGAATAATGATTATAAGAAATGCCAAAAAAGTCATTTTGACCCCCCTTGGTAGTTCTAGTGTTAATAACTTTAAAGCAAGAAATCTAAAGCCAGCCATTGGGACTGGTTTGCTGGTTCTAATGTTCATCATACGCTGTCCCCGATCCATCCGCCCAGCAAGGTTTACACGAACGTCCACCCGTTCTCGATTTCTCCTCCGATTTCTACAACAATCAATTTCTACATTCAAACGAAAAATCTATGGGCTCGAACTCGCTCGAGTCCCGGCAACGAACGAGAAACACCCTGCACATTCGACAAAATCGAAGTTGATTTTTCCGCCGCTACAAGGCCATCATGGCAACGCTTTTTTCCACCTATTTTCCTTCCTCCAACTCCTTTCCGCCCGACCTCTACCCCTCCACGCCTGTTCCTCCGGCCGCTATTTCGTTGTTCCTTCTATTTCCCCGGCACGGTCACACGCCGCGCCGCCTCGCATTTTTTCCTCCCCATCTCGTTCGGCCGAGCTGGTAAAAAGGAATAGGTGAAAACTGTTAATTGGTTCCGCGGTGGAAATACGGCGACGTGGCCGCCGGCCCGTTACCGATACATTTTAAGCGGCCGCGTGTTGGTACGCGCGGTGCAGCGTGTCGGGCGCACGCGTGCACTCCACGAGCGTCAAGGCGTGCACCCGTGCCACCATGCCCGTCCAATTATGGAAAATTAATTGGCGATCAGTGACTCGGGGCGATGGAAACATAGTACCGCGTCGAATAAACTTCCTTTGTATTCCGATCAGCCTTTGACAGCAGTGTAATAATTAAAGTAATTAACGTACGAGCCAATAAATTCGTGATCGCCGCGAGTCACCCGGCTGGCCGCGGGCGCAGGTAAACAATTATAGCGCGCGAAAACGAGGACGAGAACGGGGGTGCGTTCCGTTGGCGTAGGGGTGGCAAAGGGGTCGGCGAGGAATTTTTGTCTTCTCCCGATGATCGAAATGATTCGGCGAGATTTAGTCATTCCGTGGATAATACGGTCTTTCACAGTGGCGAGTTTAAAGAAACGGGATTGGTCGTCGCTTGCCTGTTTGGCGGACGGGCCGAAGCTTTGGATAACGTTGCGTCGCATGTTCGAAAGTGTGGATGGAATAACGCAGTTGTTACATACGTTTGAAATGAACGGAACGAAAGAACATGTTCGGCGTGTCGTGTTGTATGAGATTCATGAAGGAATTAATGGAACTGCAGGACCGTCAAACAGATGGAACAAGAATTTTCAAGCTGGGTCGTAGAATAATTATATGAAGATGTTCGGCGGGCTACTGATTTACGAAACCGAAAGGAAATTTTGAGAAATTTGCCCAAACGTTGAATTCGATGCATTCTTAATTATCGACATGCAATTCCTTATTTGAAGCTAATACTTGTACAGAGAAAACCAATCATTTTTTTCTATAATTTTCTATAATTTCCTTGTTCGAAGGGTAAATGATTACCCGTTAATGGGCATTCATTATTTTCTGAATCGGCGGTCATTTAAATTTTATAAGCGTACCCCCTCAAACAATCTGCCTGCCTTGACTTAGGGTGAGCAAATATTTACATCCTGTAACCAACTGATTGTAAGCTAATCCGCGTGGAAATCTACGTGGACTTCCTCGGTTGGATTATCATTCTTTTTTCCACAAGATTCGGCGTCTTTGACTGTGGCGTGGAATCTGTTAGAGCCCCGCGAGTATACGATTTTCAGGGGTGAAACAATATTTGCGCTATACGTTAAGAGAAGCACGGGTTCTCCTGTTGGATGCCGTGAACAGGTACCTTTTAAAAAACGTCGTGAGGTCGTGGCATCTAAAAAATATTTCCGCTGGCACGCTAATGCTATCACATTTTATGAATTTCCTTCACCGATTCCGCGAATGTTCCTTCATTTTATTGCGGCTTCGTTTGACATCTTTTCAATATAACAGTTTATCAGTGATAAACGAAGTAAGCATTGAAGTAAATGGTTTGGCATAAAAAATGTATAATACAGTAATGTCTCGCACTGTGTTGAAAATCGTGATTCGATGGCTGTTCATTTCTATCCATTTTCTATCCTTTTCTACTTGGGGCCACTACCTCCCTTGGATTCGGGGAAGTGTCGTTCGGATCACTTTTGATGTTGTGATTTCCGAGAACCGAGGCAGCCCAGCGCAGAGTACGAGGAAGGGGAAAATTTAAATGCCCGTGTACGTGTGAGACAATACTAACGCAATCAAAATTTAATATTAAAACTTGCTTGTTTTTTAAATGAAATGTCCGTTTTAAATGAAACTTTACCAAAATGTTTGTTACAGTCTCCTGATTAAAATGATACCAAACACGACATAGATTGGTGCCATGCTACTGATTGTTTCGACCACCATTATTACTACCATGATAAGTAAAAATTGTCCAAACCATGTCGTGTTTGGTGTCATTTTAATCAGGAGATTGTAACAAACATGTTTGTAAGATTTCATTTAAAGGGGCCAAAAAGAATCAAGTTTTAATATTAAACTTTGATTGCGTTAGTATTGTCTCACACGTACACGGGTATTTTCACTTGCCTTATTTTATTCCTGGTCGCTGCCCCGAGTCTCTGTTGCCACAACATTGAAGGCGACCTGACACTCGAGAATCGTGTCTGTACACGATGGCTGTTCACATTCGGTCCTGAGCGATGAACACAGTGCGAATCATTACTGTACCTGATTCAATGCTGCAAGGTGTTAAAATTTTATTTGAAATAAACAACCGTATTTGTTTCAGCTATCTCCAATATTAATTCGTCATTCACATGTGCTGACTAAATATTGTATGCTTGTGTTAATGACAGTACCCTATGCATCTAAACTAATGAATATCTTGACGAATGAATATTTTTACAGCCGTGATTTTTAATAAATTCTGGTTACCATAGAAAGTTTATCTATTTGAAATAAGCACAGATAATAATTCCAGATAAAACAGTTTCTAAATAAATCATACAACATTCGGCCCCTTGTGTCGATGATTATGTCGTTCTCAATCATTTCACTTTTCAATTAGAATTATGGTACATCAGCTTGCAAACTCTTACCTAAAATATCTAACGCGATTTCCCATGCAACGTAGTCGGATGTACAGCTGCAATGTGAAAATGTAAACAACAATTTGTCCCTTCAAAGAAGTTCCACTCGCGTCCGCTGTGAAATAAATCCCGGCACTGAAATTATCCCCATGAAACGTGAAATAGCCATTCGCACAGTGGACCGGGACGAACAAATGCTATTACTCGCCAGTAGCTGTCTAACGATCCCCCTCAATATCGTTCACCCTTTGAACCCACGACGATCTTTGAAATCTATCTGCGTGTATCCGATGGAAGTTCCAACGCCGAGAAGGATAATCGCGGACTCTTCAGTTTTCACGTGGTTCCTTTAAGCCCGGCGGCAAGATCACCTTGGATCCCCGGGAGTTCTTGTACGAAACGTTAACCAGACGATTCCCCGCCGACGAGGAGAAAGAAAGAACGAGAGGCAGAGCTCTGTCCAAAGCGTAGAGGCAGGCAGATGAGAACAGAGTGGAAGGCAATAACGAATGGCTTCGAGGCAGCGGATAATTCGCAAGGCTCAATTTCCGTTGGCTTTTACTAGCTGCTTCTTCTCTCTCGTCGATTATTTCCCCACCTAAGAGGCAAGAAGGCGTCCAGTCAAGTGTAAGCTAAAGTAACGAGTAGGTGAAACGTTCACTTCCGAGCTGGTCAGGTACAACAACTTAGCACCCCCTAGGTCCGGCTCACGAAATTTCGACAGAGGGAAATGGTCGAGGGGGGGAGGAGGGAAAGACATCCACTTAGCACGCCGCTTAGACGTGAAAACATCTGTATTGTCGCCGTATTAGCGCCGGGGGACTCGTCGACGATGATTACCGTGGAAATTGTAATCTTTCACGTGGAATCGTCTCCCGCGGCGGAAACTTTTTAAAACCGAACTACCAAGAGATGGCGAAGAAGAAGTCCATCTTTGCTTTCCTCTCTTTCTCTCCGTCGCTCTCTGTATTTTTCTATCTTGTTTCTTCTCGCCGATTTAGGTGGGCCGTGGAATCATGATAAACAAGAAACGAAGCCCGTGATCGTGAAAATTGGAGATTGAAAGGCATAATAGCATAATGTAGGCTTCGCCTGAAATACGTCTGTTGCCAGTCGGGTCTGTTCTGCGAGGAAACAACCTTCTTGGAATGTGATGTGTGACAGTAAATAGTATGTATAATTAGGACAGAGTAGAAGGATTATTATAGGGAGGTGTGGATGTAAATGATATTTCTTCGAATAGAAATTAACAGCTTGTAATATCCCTTATGAAGTTGGAATAAATGGCGGAATGAGAGATTCATTTTTTTCTGGTGCCATGGACAGGACGATATTTGGAAATTCTTATTTCAAGGAAATTTGCATTAGAAATTAATTGCAGGAAAATAAGCGGCGTACGCTTTACTTTGTTATTCGCAAATTTAATCATTGGAAAGGTGTGTACATGTATTTGTCGGCAGGGTGCGCCGTTTACATTGACCAAGTACGTGCTAAGGAATATATTTTTGTAACAAATATTCATCAGAATTTGTACCATTTTTGTTTATTCATATTATATTTCATAAAAACGAGAAATCTCCGCAGTTAATATTCTATTTTATCTATATTATGGTCGGCGAAGTTTAACTACAACGTTAAATATTATTCAAGACAACTGTACGCGTAGAAAATTTGTCAATATTCCAACTGCGTGGAAAATTTGATAAAAATCTATAATTTTCAATTGATTTATACTTCTCGTTATTAATAATAGTGACTGCTGAATTAGTTGACTTCTTCGTTCATTGGACGGGCATTAATGTGCTTGTTGACAAATGTTATTGTTGTTACAAGTAATAATAAATGTATATACATACAATTTTGTATACCACTTGAATCGCAATCTAAGCAAAACATATTTTACCTGGTCTTATTTCTATTCCATTCATAACTATAGTGTAATAAAACGGAACGTTCAGAAAATTCAACGAAAATCGTCATAATATTCCCATCTTCCCACATTGTACCGAAACGTCGAAACCACGAATAATCCACGCAGTGTTCGATTCTCAGAAAATCTGGTCCCAGCCAAAGGAATCGATAATACCATCACGGTACGGATAATCCTGATTCGCAAAGGCAGCCATCCGCCATTGGTCCGTGCCATGCTCGCATGTCCTCCAAAATCATTGCATTCCGAACATTTCGAATCACACAAGTCCACTTCTCTAAACCCACCCCTCAGATGTGCCATTTCCAGCTCGACTTAACAGACGGCCTTAAATTCATTTCAACCAGTCCTCGCACCTTGTTCCCTTCCCGAAGAACACAATTTACCCATATATCGGAATTCACAACCATCGAGCCAGAAGATTGGAGTCGTCGAAACTGGTAGCAAAATCATTTCTCTAAGCTGCTGCAAACATTTCGATTACCATACGAATACCTATGCATGTCGAGACAGTTGAATGTAGATCGGTACGGTGTCTATCTGTTGGCCACGGTGTTAATGAAATTCACGACTCGCGTCGAACAAAGGGATCTTCTTCGTTGGAGCATCATGGACGACGATGTTCACATACTGTGAGCCATTGCTGATGCTTTCCGAGATCTGACGCGACGGTAAACCGGTGTGCATCGTTCGTACAGTCCATGGGACTCGGTTCTCCGGATCGGGCCACGATTAACGTACGGATTAGGATTAAGGTTGGCACAGATTTCGCTACGGACTTTGGGATTGAAGTGTGCACGCACGGATTCTACCTATGGTTTAAGAAAGGGGAGTGCATGGGATATTTACAATGTCGGGGTACGTGCGCGCCCCATAGAAAACCTTTTCACGCTCGGTTCTCCACGTATCGCATCACGATCCTCCCCACCGAGGGTCACCGGCAACAATGATGACGACAGTCAATGCACATTACAACGGTTTTATGTTATTAATACGAACGCATTGGGCGGGATTTGAATAATTGAACAGATCTGCCGGATCAACGATTTGTTAGGGGGGCAAACATCGATAGTGTACACGATTTTTAACATGCGTGGTTTGGTGGTACGATACGCTTGGTTATTTGTTCTCATCCGTAATGATAAGTTTTTGGGATTCTTGGCACGAGGGATGTGGATATCTTCCTGCTAAAGTTTCGTGATAGATTCCATTTCGAGTTTCGAAAGATTCATGTAATATAGAAATATTGCGCGTCTATTTTAGTAATAATAATGCGATAATAAGTTTTCTAGTTTGGGAATACATTTGGTCGAGTAATGAGTCCGGGTTTCTGTACTCGATCGAGGATGACTTTGCGACAGTTGCGCAAAGTGTCAACATTTCCGATGCAATAATTAATTTATTTAATGCATTTCTGGTTTTGAATGCATCGTTTCGTTTGTACTTCAAATACATCGCAACAGTTCCCGAGAAGGGAAGAGGCATTTATTTATTAATTAATTCATTCCGTTCAATTTTTATCTTCCGGAGTGAAAGAAATTTCCGATTAAAAAAACGAAGAAAGTAACATCTTGAACATAAATGCTTCCAAATTAACTTTATAATTGTATTAACAAAAATCCTCCTTCGGTACTTAAGGAACGGTGACGTATGTAATGCGTCTACAAACCTTAATAGAAATCGTAAAATATCATTTAATAAGAATCTAGAATATCAGCTACCTCTTGCTAATCATATACCACCAAAATAGCAATAGCATCTCAATATCAGTGCTATGATACGAGTACGATGCGCCCATAGTTACTTACCTCCGCAAATAGTTGAATATTCACCACCCCCTTTTAAATACACTGCCTAACCCGTTTACGCACGATAATATGCGTTAAATGTTACGTGGATTTGAATTTAGATATGGCCAGCATTGCACTTGTATTAAATTGCCTACGTATCTCGTTGTTTATGCAAATACGAGTAACCAGCGTCAAAACGAATTCCCATTTGATAATTTTCCCGCTCGGTGTAATCCATATAAATCGTAATATCCACAAATCTGACCAACAAGTATTATGAAAAATTATTTCGTCGGTACGTTCAAAGCAGGCAGGTGCAGTATGCCATTTCAATCTGCAATTCAATCAAACGCGAGCGTGAAGTCGAGTTTGCTACCAGAATCTACGCTCGTGTGTCGCGAACACGCTAGTGATAACATTAGCAATAATTAAACGCGGCACGGGATAAGCAGGAAATGTCGTATAAATTCGTATTGAAGCGGGAAAAAAAAGAATACAAATTAATGGCATGATAATGAAAAAATTCCAAATATGAGATTGAACATAAGAAGAATAATGTAATCTTGCTGCTCGAAGAGATGTTTATTACATCGCGATATACATAGACGAACATAGTTTTTATACAAGAATAAGAAGTGCGTTCTCGTCTCTCTTCCACTATGGTAAAAATTTTGCCAATTATGTACTTCGTGGCAACATATTTGCAGGTGAACTTTACAGGTTGAGGCGAGACGGACGAATGTGAGATAGAATAGCAACGCGGGACACCGAGGTTTTTATTTGCTCCCATTGCCGGCACCCTTGACAATAATTGGAAGCTAAGTATTACAAAGCTATAACACTCTACCCGTAAATACACTTCTGCATAACATACTTTGCTTACTTTCGCCTACAGATTTCCATAACTTGCCATAATTGATAGACAAATTGCTGGAGAATCGAGGCGAAAGACCACTAAGAAATGTACGAGACAAAGCGTGCAATGTGGCCCTCAAGTCGCGAATCCCGTCGGAGAGGGTGCACGCGAATTTATTTTCAGAAACAATACCGAAGCGACCGCGTCGGGCCGAGCCCGACCGAATCATGCTTCCGGAACACTTCCGGAAGCATGATTAATTCGTGAATACGATACGCAAACTCGGAAAGCTCTGTAATACGCGAAACGCATCGTGATTATCCGTTGCAAATACGTTTCTCCCACTGTTTCTAGTTATGCACAGCCGTATCCCGTTTCCACCGTTATACGTCGAACCTCGACGTGAGTTAACGGGGTTGAACGGGCACTCCGCTGGGCCGTTCAACGTTTCCACCCCCACTTTTTCTATCCCGACCCACCATAGTGTCGTCAGGAGATTGCACCTCCGCCTGCATCCTCCCGGAAACCATCGTCGAGTTTGCCTAGCTCTCTCTGTCCCGTTTCCTGTTCAGCATCCACGGACCCTCTGTTCCTCTGCGACTGTGGCACCACGTAGGGGATGTCGAGCGACGAGGGGTGGTGGAAAAGTGGATGGAGCCAGGGTGAGCCACGCCCCGCTCCATTGTCGGCAAAACTTTGCTGGATATATTCGAGAGTGTCCCTGTCCCTCTGCCTCTAACACGGGGGTGGCTACCCGTGGTGTAGATGCCGGCGAATCTAAGCGCACCCCCAGAGGTCAACGCGTACACGAAGTTGGACCAGTCGTTGGATGTCCTTTATCATCGATGTCAGTCGCTGCACATCTAGACTTCACGCGCGTCGGACCGGCTTCGTCCTCGTGGCTCTTCCTCGCCCGTGCAAGTTTCTTACGTTGTTCCATGTTCCAGCGATTTGAACATTTTCGACTACGGTTCGAACGGTTTTCTTTTCTTTTCCCCTCTTGTGTTTGTTTGTGAGCATTTCAATGCCTAAGTGACAGATCAGACTTTCGTTGTAGAACGTAAGGGAGGTCCGATTGAAATGGTGAGAAGATAGACGCGATCTTGGCGGACGAAACGGGGACCAGTGCGTTCGGTGATCGTTTGTGATGAGACAGGAAGGAATCTCCGAGAATGTCTTAGCGTTAAGGGCCGGTTCGGTTCACGCGGTGCGCTCGATTTGTGTCCGATCTTGCTGATACGAGACTTTCTTCGACCAGTTGCATTAACGAAACCGTGAAAACGACGCGTACCCTGGACACAAAATCGCGCCTGCCAGATTGAAAAAGAAACCGCTTATGTATCATTTTCAAACGCAGGGAGGAAACATATTTGTGTATAAAACGGCCAGCCGCGACCGTACAAATTCTCGCGATTCAGACTTGGAATTCGCTATCGACAAATCGAATGTTCAGAAGATTCGCAACAGAGGAAAACTAGTATACCAGTGAAACCTCCGGCTCGCGAGGATTAGACTCACGTAACATGGTAGAAAGTACCTACGCGAGTGATTCGCCCAGATCGCGTTCTCCGATGACGGAGCCGTCGAGTCCTCTTCAAGATAGTCCCGGAATATCCGGCTACGGTCACCGTTATCTGTACAACTATTCGCCGGAGAGCTTGCAGCAGAAATTGAAGAGCAACGGCGAGCAGAACAGTTTGACTGGAAGGCGACACGACATCGATGGACGCGACAGAATGTTCTCCAGGAGTCCGGTGAACTCCGACGAGGCGCGATTCAGACAACGCGAGGCTTCCAGACCGAGTTCCTCGGCAACGATGTCCTCCCCCACGTCCGCCTTTACCATAGAGAACATCTTAGCGCCCAGACCCATTGGAAACATGACGCCGACGAGCACCAGCAGTTTGGGATCCGTCGTTCAAAATCCTGAGGCAGTTGGATCACCATCGAGGGCGGCGGCGATGCACCCTCTGCAGCAACAGATTCATCACTTAGCGTTCACGTCGGCAGATTTGTTTGGTGAGTTGTTGTTATCGACGCTGATACAATTGAAATAGAGGATGCCTCGAATTATTTCTCGAGAGCGAATTCGATTCTTCTCTCGCGAATGACTAGATGCCACTGCGTGGTGGGATCGCAGGGTTAAATGTTCGATGCGGATGGGAATTGGAAATTCGATTTTTCGAAGGCTTCGTCGACGGCAATGTGAAAATTATTTTGCGACATAATTACGAAGCACAGATGTCCCTCGTCTGTCAATAAGAAAACTACTTATGCAATCAATATGCTCCATGCAAAGGATATTATACAGTTTTTAATACATTCTAAATTCGCATTGGACAGATCGGAGAAAAAGTACCTACATAGATAAGCGGTATGAAAATATGAAGATAACGATTGAGAATTTCAGTTTCACAAAATCACATTGTCAAACTTACCCTGTTGAAAGTATAAAGTAGAGATCTGACGCCATGAATTTCCCTAAAGTGTCTCGATTGAACTCTTCCACAAAACTACCCTGTCCGATCGAATTAATCAGAACATGTCTTCGCGTATGCGAGATCATCTGCTTTCACCCTCCATCGAAAACAAGTCGAGTTTACCATAATATCGTGTCCAAATTAAAAAAGTGTCGCGTCGTAAGGCTTGTGCGCAGGGTGTCGGGTTAATTCGCGAACAGCTTGTCCCGCGGGTACGCGTGTATCACGAGGGAGACGTTTCGTAGCGGAAAAACGAAAGAAGGCGTAAATCCTCGGAGGCCCGACGAGTCCCGCAACAAAATTTCCTTTATGCCCCGGAGGGCTTTAAGTATTTCACCGGCAAGAACCGCAGCGCAGATTGGGGATGCGCGAGCTGAAATCCGCAATCCGTTTCTATCACGCACGAACGATTTAGCTCCTTGCAATCCTGGCCGGAAGATGAAAAACGAAGGATGAAAAATATGCAGCCCGGCTGTGACGGGGGGAGAAACAGAGACGGAGGACGCGAGTGATGCTGGTTGAAAAGCATAAATTCGCCCTTCGTACATTTTTATGCGAAGGCGTCGCCTCTAAGCTGCTTGCTTCGAGATTTTAAACCAAAACATCCCTCGAGGCTTGGGCCTTTGAGTATTTTTCGTTCCCCCGCGGCGGGAATAGGATTGCGAATTGTTTAGAGTCGTAATTTCAGCATTCTGACAACGGCAAATGTTGTTATATTCAATTCGAGGAACGATCGTAATAATTCTCGCCTGTCCCTTTTATTTTTCGGGTAGCGAGCGTTTGCTTCGCGTTTAGATCGCCATGGTAGATCGGTCAAATATACACTCCGCACATTTAATAGTGTAACGGTGGGAAATGGTTTTGCGTTCAAATTATAATATTTCCATGTTCAATTCATTTCGTTGCGAGGCGTTTTAGCGAGTTCGCTAAATTCTATGAGCTCTATTAATTATTTTCGTTTCATTTCAGCTGCAGCATATCCTAGTCTATACTCCGGCGGCTACGTAGCAGCGATGGCAGCCGCCGGCGTTTCGCTTCACGGTCAGCCGGCCTTCTATCACGCGGCTCATCCCTATCAAATAAATCCGAACGCAGCGGCGGTAGGGCCGATGGCGAAAAGGAAGCGTCGCCACCGGACGATATTCACGGAAGAACAGCTGGAACAACTGGAGGCAACATTCGACAAGACCCACTATCCGGACGTGATCTTGAGGGAGCAACTAGCGCTCCAAGTCGATCTCAAGGAGGAACGAATCGAGGTAAATTGGGAAAAGATTTTCCAACAAAGTCATTGCAATGAAGTGTAACCTGGGTGGCATCAAAGCTGTTCATTTTATGGACATATTTGAAGTGACGCATTTTCCTCGGTTCGAACGTTTCATTCGTATCGAAAATCTGATAACATTCCGAGAATTTAACGGACGATACCAAGAAGTGCCGTCATTCGTAGCTATATACCTAGACTGACAAATTACCGTCTTGGGCCCGAGAGAACGTTGGGCCTCCGTTCGACAAACATTGACCATTCGGATTGTCGAAGCACTCAGACCCGAACGCATAATTTGTACCTATGACAAAATGCTTCCACTTTACGGAAACTGGATATCCTCGAAATACCCTGTCGTTCATCGCCTTAATGCACCGTCGATGCTTCGCCCAACGGGAACGAGAACTTCGTTCTTCTTTAATACGACGATTAAATTACTTAACCGGCAGGATTTATCAGGCGTCGGGCCAACAAGTTGAACGCCAGATTAAAAGCTTTGTCGATAATGTGTTTACTTCAATTATATACACAGGTGCAGTGAGCTGTATGCCGCGGGTGCACACACGCACACCTACAAGTATACGAGACACGCGAAACGCGGATGGAGTTCATGGAACGAAACGTATTTAACGCTGTAAAGATTTAGCCTGCCCGCGATCATTAATTTGTCACGGGATCCCCTTATAATTAAACGCGACAACTCGTCGCGCCTCGACTATTTATCGCGCAAACGTTTTTATAGTAACAGAGCATTAGCCGCGGTGACTCTGTTGGCATCGTTTGTGTTTCCCAAAATTAAAATCGGGTTTGACGCTTCACGCACGGGCCCAGTGTTGCTGGCGTGGATGCTTCAAAGGATGTAGAACCGTGTCATTGAGACTGGATTGTCGAAGGAACCCTTTTCTGGCCCGCCATTGTGACGCTATTTTAAAGGGCTCGAGAGAAGTTCGATGCTCAGTTTGCTGCTTTCCTAGGATCAAACACCTTTTTGGAAGAAAGGACTTCGTACAAAAACTTGGCGCAGCTCTCACACCGCGAGAGATAAAAAGTCCTTTTTAACTTTATTTAGCAAATATTTTGTCAATTATTCTATTAAGCGAATATAGTATTCTATTAAAAATGCAGCTTTTCAGGCAGGATTTGTTAGAATTTTTATGCCGATTTGTTAATTATGCAAGCGGCAAATGTTGCCAGTATCGGTTAATTATGTAATATCGCCTGAGCGTCCTGCTTTCATCCTAGACAAATTTCGAAATTGCTCATCAAGCCAGATCACCTCGTGCCGAAAAACAACTGCTTGAAATCTACGCGAATCTACGTACATACTATGCGCAAGTTCCGTAAATGATCAAAACCGGTGATTTAAAATTGCATTTAATAATAATGACGAATATGTGGTTCTATTCAACGGCTCTCCTGTTTAACGTTTAAATACTTAAGAAAAAGCACGTTTCCGGTGCGGGCGATAAGCTCGGTCCTCAGAAGTTATCGCGATCTCACGATAAAGTAATATAATCACGGAATTTCTTTCATTCACGCCGGGCAATTTGTTGGAACAATCGTACAATCCCAAAGTCATTCACACTTATCGCGGGCCAACAGACCACCCGCGTCGTCGGCTCCGCCAAAGGAAATCCCTCGTCTCGAGAGTCTGTAAAGACTTTGAAACAACATATACCTGCAGCGCACCTGCCGCGTCGTGCAAGAGTTTCGGTGTTTGCACAGAATTAGTAGAAAGGCGACTTTCGAAACGAGAAAAGAGGAAAAGGAGAGGGAAATAAAGGAAAGACGGGAAACAGCTCGAGCGATGGCCTAAACCACTCTATCCGGCGTGTTTGGAAAGAAGCAGGGCTATTTACAAGCGCGAAAGCCTCTTTCTATATTCGTGATTGCATCAACAAAGTGTAGAAACACGGTTCAACTGTAAAAGCAGAAATTTACTTATGTAAAGAAGCAACAAAAAAAATGATCGAAACTCGATGGATTTTCACAAGCTGAACGTTTGAAATAATGGTGCTCGGCAATTCTGACTGGCCCAATAAGAAAACTTTAAATTCGTGCAACTTTTTCACGCGCACTATTTTATCATTCCGGCGATCATTCGCGACTGAAAGTATTAAAGGAGGTATTTCATTTGACACTATACAATTAACGAAAAACCGGGTGTACACCACTGTTGTATAATAAAGGATTACATGACCGTGATATCGAAAAAAGCAAACTTGAAGCAAACGCGAAGCACGAGATGAAGCAAACATCGGTAACAACAGAGATATCGATTGTCGGCTCTCATTTAAACCGAATCAGACAGGCGTGAGGAACGAATGTTGATTTCGAATGCGGGATGAAGCCTTTTGATCTTCGCTAGCCTCCCTTCGCTAGCCTCGTTAAGAGTTTTCTTCGCGATACAGGCGGACGCGGAGGTAAACGGGGTTATCAATTAAACTACATCCTGTCTCACTTGGTCAAAATGAACGCCCCTTATTAAACGGAGCAATTACGTCTATTTCACGGCGACGGGAATGAAGCGTTCGAATCACAAAACAACCATGATCAAGGAATATTAGCACCTGTTACGCAGCTCAAAATAATTAGAGGATAACGGACGACCGAAAGCAGTAAATTATACAATTTCAGAGTAAAGCAAACTGATATAATCATCGCGCATATTGTTCCGAAGTTTTACATACAATTACGAGCGGGGAATATGGTCATATTACGATACACTGTATTCAAATTGCCTTCGTCTACAGAAATATCCCGAATTGTTTTACACGAGGCGTGAATAGTTAGTAGAAGAACGTTGACGGGGTAACGAGACGCAATAGGCGAACAGTATTCAGTATTTGCACACGTAGCCCACCTCGATTCCGTTTCAAGCGTTTTCCTAACACGATGGAGCATCGTGTTCCCGCTACCGTGCGAGAACTTGTGCAATATAAACGTGAGCGACGAGGCGCGATGAGCTTCCCTCATCAAACATTTCCTATTCCAGGTGTGGTTCAAGAACCGGCGTGCCAAGTGGCGCAAACAGAAACGAGAAGAGCAGGAACGTATGCGGAAACTACAGCTGGAGCAACGTCAGCGTGCTGACGATAGCGTGTCCACGCCCACGATCAAAGTAGCCGATCACTTGACGTTGACCAGGCAGCAACAGCAACAACAACGCGAGCAAGATACAGACAGCTCGGACCTCGAAGTGGCATAGTCGAAATATCGATTTTAGACACTTTTCATCTGTTCTTTCTTTTTTTTTTATATATATCTATATTCATTATCGTTGACGATCACGAAGATCCAGACACGACAGATCTTTCCTTCGACCACCCTTTCCGAAAGGGTACCGATGTACATATAAATACGAAATTGGAGTGTAAATATGTTTGTACATATAGCTTACGATCGATGTGTATAGTAGGTAGTGAAATAAATTATTGATTCGAGATACCACGGAGATATTCTTTTTTATACCCGTGACAATTCTTCCTCTGGATTCCCCTTCTTACAACGTCAAACGGAGATTTCTGTTTGATCCTAGTTCGTACAGTAGAATCTTACACACAATGATTTTATAGTGTACGTTCTTTCGCGACACTGAACTTGGCACGACCAAAATTATTCGTATAAAAAATCAAAATAATAAGATATAGTGTCACAGTGCACTGATACAACTGGTGAGAATGTATTGTAAGGAACAGAGGAATCCAAAGTCTCGTAATAAGAAAATCGCAAAGAGCTATGCCTTCAAGAACCACGCTTCTGTTTTCTCTTAAACATGATTTCCGTATAAAAAAAGAAAAAAATGTGGAAGGTGATTAAAAGCCCGCAGCGGTTTCGATGTCGTCGTAGTTGGAACTTAGTTCTACGTGCCTTGACGATTACATTATTAGTATTGTGCGATAGGGGTGAAAGAGCAGCTGGCTCGGTGGTAGCGCCGACTCATGGACACGGTAAGTTCTCCACCAGGCGAAAGTTCGGGGCAAGTTCGGGTAAGTACATAAATCCCGAGGGCGACCAGGAACTAAGACGTTCTCTTGCGGTGCAACTTTAATAGGTTCCACGCCGTTGCTGCGTTGAGACCTAAAGACGATCGACTTAAACGTGGCTTCTTTTATTTTCACCGTCGTGTCGGGAGGAACTCCTTTTTTCAATTATTCGAAGTCGACAAGTTTGCTTCTAGTCACGTGATATTTTTCTTTCGCTTCTCCAGATGTTTGTGGAAAGCTTTTCTGTTTCGTAACATTTACCCGGATACTCTGATTAACAGTGTCACGGATTTTAATCGCGGGCGATAGTGTAATGAAATGTGCTCTACGTTGTTGCCGTTCATTGCGAAGGGTTTGCCATTAAATGTTGATCGAAAGAGTAATAACGTGCGGTTAGCGACATTTAGTGTAGCTGGATAAATTTTCAGTCTGGAGAAAATGAATTTTACTGGCGAAAGGATGGTATTTCAGGTAAACAATTTATTGTTCTTGCGTTTAATAGCTATTATTGGATTCTGTTTAATGAAAAATATCACAGAAATACACTACAATAGAATTGAATTTGTTCTGAAATGATATAGCGTTAAGTATTATTTATTAACATAGTCATTATCTGAGGTTACTCCTTGTCTCAAGAAAAAGGAAAATGCTGGAACACGGTGAACGGGAATTAAACGTATGTAATTAGGAACTGTGAAATGTACGTAAAAAATGGCCTCGTGCAATTTTCAATATGTTGACATACAGGATTTATACACGTAGTGCAGCGTAGCATACAGAACTAAAGAAAAATCATTGACCTTTACAGCACAGTTTATCGATCGTTTTCGCTGTTTCCGTTCTCTTGTGTTTCCATTTCTTCATGTATCTTTTCTTCTCCTGGTCGTACGGGCATTCCGCTTTGCCCGCCCTTTTCGCCCTGTCCTTCTTGTCGACTACACCGATAGGGAACACAGACGGACCCACGTCCATGACCTTCAATATTTCAATAGGATTCAGAGCAAACTGACTGCACTCCGGGGAACCAATCGTCAGCACTAACACCGTGATGAACTTATAAAAATACGTGGATCTAAACAGGTACACAACACCCTCGCCGTACGTGAATAACGGCGGTCCGAAAGAATTTACGTCGCACATGTAATAAGCTCCACAAAATTTGAATATACCCAGACAAGAACTTTCGCATGTCAGAATTCCGAATTGATATTTCAGGAACAGCTGTTCCAATGATTGCCACAAGTACTTGGACGATTTGGAATATAGCCTGCCACAAATGGCTGGTAGAACTTTCGCCTCGAACATCGTCTCGCCGATGTTGAAATGGCTCATTAGATACCTGTTCCAGCAATTCACGTGACTGTATTCATTCTTAGTGGACTTAAAGTCCGCTTCTAATTTACTGTACGTATAATATCTGTCCCCGCACATGACGATTACGTCGAGAATCTTCGAGCTCCAATATTCCGGCGCCATGATTCTGGTCATTCCAGCGCAAACCACGTAACAAGCGTACGTTTGCATTCCACGATTCTCCCTTTCGAACATACCGTCCGTAATATGAATTTCGCCCCACAAGGAGAACAGCTTGTTCGATTCTTCGACGACGTATTGGTGCCAACGCATCTTCCCTGTGCCAGTCTCCTTGGTACTCTTCTTCCTTTGAGGGGCTGCCATGCACTTCGCCCAAGTAATCTTGTACAATTTCAGCCACGTTGGTTTCTCGATTGCCTCCTTTAAATCGTCTTCCTCCTGTTCAATCGTGCACGCGTCCCTCACGTCCAAAGGATCGAACGGGCAATCGTCGATGGTCTTCCTGGCCACAAGGTGTTTGGCTGGCTTAGGTGCCCCTCGTTGTAAAAGTCTCAGATTGTGGATCTGGCAACAGTGATGCCTCATATGGAAAATCTGGATCTTGTAGCATTTCTCTTCCGTATCTTCTTTTGTTTCTTCATCTCTGGTTTCTTCTTGTTTGGTTTCCGGTTCTATTGCAGCGTCCGGCTGCCCCGCACCGTGAGCTTCGTCCGTTACTCCCGGTGTTTCTGTTGGCCCTGTATCTTCTGTAACTACTGTACCTTCTCCGTCTTCCTCACCTTCTTGGCCTTCTTCAGCAGTTACTGTAATTTCTGTAGCTTCTGATGGCACTACGCTTGCCGCTTGGGCAGCTTCCGGTTGAGGTGTTTCGACTTCTTGCCCGCTCGTTTCCGGTTTCCCCACTTCCGATTCATCCTTTTCCGGCTTTGGCGCGGAGTAAACGTAGGCCCTCAGTAGAAGGATCATCAGATGCCTCTTGAGCGATTGTCTCGTGCAAAATTTCATAATACAGGCGTATCCGCTGTCATCCCAATAACCGAACTTGTCACATCGGTAAGGATTGTACAAGTACCAGAAGAGATTGTCCTTCCAAAATGCTACACAGAATCGTGTAGTTCGAAATATGCAATTGCGATAGCGTATTTTCAATTTGTCGAACCACTCTTCGATCTTCCTAGTCCCCTTGTGAACGGGGGCATTTTGTTCGTCGGTTATTTTTTCGGAGCCGATTTCCAATTCAATGTTCATCAGCTCTTTCCTCTGCAGGGCGACCTTTCGCATCATGTTCCTTTCCTCGTAATCCCACGGTATGTCGGCCACTATGGGAATGTCGTTCAGTTCTTGAATTAATTCCACCTCGACGCTGTACTTGTAGTTGTATACAATGATGTCGTCCAGCCTTTGCTTGTCTTTAATGTTGATCATACCGATGTGGGTGTACAGCATCCACGCGTGATCGTAGATGTAATCGATGTTCGCGTTCCAAGCGTATTTATATCTTATAGGGATACATAAAGTGATCAAGAATTGCTGGGAAAGAGGAAATTATATTTTGGCAATCGAGATAGGCAAATTAACTCTGAATCGAAGCCTAAGTTCTGGGAAGCTGAAATTTCTAAGAGACAATATTGCCTAACTGGATTGCCAATACTTCGCAGATGATTATTGATTCGTTTCTAGTTATCATAACATTTCTCTACATTCGTTAAATTTGTATTGCAAATATTTCACCGTATACACATAGTCAAGAACAAAAACGGACTATTCCACTCCGATTCATTTTCAATTTTACGCCATTGAAGTATACCAATCGGTTGGCAGATGAAGATATTTTTTAAATTTCTCTGCAATAAATACCTTAACTGTGTTTTGGCCAATAGTGCAATGACCGCAGGATAAAAGCAAAATTTCCACGTATTCTTCCTTGCTCGTAGCACCCCAAGTTCCGACAAATGCATACCCTTCAATCCTCGAAGGCATACGTCGGCGTAGACCCTGGTGCCCCGGGTCCTAGAGGGTAACTCGAATATGATGTATTCACCGTCGACTAAGCCGTAATGTTCACCCGCGGAACAATCTACCAGTGTCTCTGCAGTGGGTAAAGGACAGTGTTGTGGTATTCTGGCGTGGCCCAATTCCTTGCGATCAGAATAATCTTTGTTCGATTCTTCGAAGATTTCGTGAATATCATCTGGCTCGCAGGGAAATAAATCTCTTCGCTTCTTCCTTTTTTGTTTACGTCGTTCCTGTAATTCCTTGGTCAAGTCTCGCATTGTACACGGCCACATACCGGGCCCATTGTCGCTCGCAACTTTCGACACAGATCCATCTATCGCGTTGTCCGACTTGGACGGGTGTGCCTGAAGAAGTGAACGGACTCGTAGCAGAGAATTTTCTTTCGTACAAAGATTTCTGATTATATCGGCTAGATTGATATTATTTAACAATGTTATTCAACTATAGTTTGAACCTTGAATAAGGACCTTCATATTTTATAATAATGCAAACTCTGTTTTCGATACTTTGTTTGGCATTGGTTTGATTAAATAAGTTTACGCGATCGTTCAAGTCGAATCACAATTTCTGAACACCCATTTTCTAAGCTGTTTCTAATCAATCATTCATTGCTCGGTGAATCTACGAACATTGAAGTGGTGATAATAAATATTGAGTAGCTGAAAGTATATCGAGATTTGCATGTAGAAGTGAATGTTATTTTTCCACGCGTTTCTCTCTGATTCTATGTCCTCATTCAACGTTACTCGTTCATTATCGACTAACAGGCAAATTTGCCCGCATATTTTTCCATATTCGTATGATCTTCTGGTCCGGCAATTTGTTCGGCAATTTTAATTCGTCTCGAAGCTGAAAAGCGGTCAGGGGAAAACAGTTGTAATGCGCCGTTAAATCTTCCTCGGATTGCAAGCGGGGAAATTTTCTAAGATTGGCAGGCTTTCTCTGTTTGTAAATGTCACGCTCTATCAGTTGCTCCTGATCGTCTAGAAACCTGAAGAAAGAGCGATACTGGTTGCACGAAACAAATATTGCAAATATATTTCACACTTTCGACCGTACTTACGTGTTCATGTAGAGATTCCAAAGTGGTGTGCTCTCGCATTTCCACTTTTCCATATCTGCACATCGTTCCACCCAAGTCCTTTTTCTCTTTGGCCTCTGTATAAGCGGACCTGCTACAGTTTCGTCGGTTTCAGTTACTTCTTCACCCCCGTAGTCTTCTTCCCCTGTTGCATCCGTAGTGAAATCTGTCGTGACATCATCTTCGCTTTCCTCGTCAGCCATTTCTGTTCGATTCTTCTTTAGTTCCTTCTTTGCTGGTACACTATTGCCCTTTGCACTTTTCAATTAATTTGGAACAGTTTCACCGAGCTCGCGTGTAGTTTACCTTAATTGAAACGCTTCAAATCATGTTTGATAGCTAGCAACGCGACAGCGTTATAATAATTTTGTCAACGGCACTAGATTGATGATTACTTTCAGATTTATTTCGTGACATGTCAATATTTTAGCTACAATTTGACAGAGAATTTTCATGTAACCTAACGAGTAACAAGCTACGTCGAGCATGTGACGTTCGATCTTCGTGTGAAATTTGAATTTGTCGCCGAAAGACATGTTTTGGTCGAAAAATTGAAAAATAATTTTGTTCGATATGTTGATCATCGATATGTTTGTATCGTATCGTATCGTATCGAGAGAGAGGGAGAGAGAGAGAGGCAAATGTTGCAATAAAAATATTTTACTGATTATTTTACGTTCCGTAGTCTATTTAATAACGAAGGAAATTGTGTCGCTCGAATTTTCATTTTATTTAAGATAATATTTCAAATATAGGTATTATATTTTTCGAAATATGAATTATTGGGGAAGGCCGACGCGAGCCAGGAAGCTGAACAAATGCGGCCCCCTCAAAAGGGCTGACGAAAGATTTAAAGTGTTCCGTTCTGTGATTTTGTAATTATTTTCCTCCCAAGTAGGGAGAAACCTTAGAGCGGCAAGCAATCTCGACGCGTGAAGCCAGATCGCGACGCAAAATTTTCGAAGTGTTTATAAAATTACGCCGATAGGCGATGGAAATAACGTGAAACCTTAGTTTTAGAGTAACATTCTGATTATTATTGGATTTAGGAGCCCCGCACATGCGTCAGTGCCGAGTAATACCTGTTGCGAACACCGTGAAAAATGTTTCCCTGAATTTTGAAAAAGAAGAAGTATAAAAGTATGGAAATTGATCAATACGATCAATTGCAATGTACGTTTTCAACGAAATGTATTTTTTTCATTTACTCTATCGCAATACTCCATGGTTTACACATGCCCGTTAAATAATTGTTGGGCGAACTGATTTGCTTTAACATAGTGACTCTTTTAAATCCACAAATGCGCTTCTTGTGCTTATAGAGAAGGCTTTCCAATATGACCTGCCAGACTCATTAAAATATCGGTAACACCTGTCTTTGTATTACTATAAATGTTATAATAATATCAATATATAACATTTTCATTTAACCAAGTAGGTACTACTCCAATTTACTGGAACAACAAAAAATTGCCACAGAAAAAACATGTGGAACACATTAATTGAGGAGTGAATGAGAAAGTGAGATACGTGCGAATACAGCATTTTCTATGCAACAAAAATAATTTCGCATCGTGTAAGCAACATTTTATCCGGCTATAGTGAATAGCACATATAGATCGTTGAACGAGAATAGACGTTTTCAGCTGTAAGTGCAAGCTACCCCTTAACAGGTATCCATCGAGATAACGAAAATGGTGGCACAGTTTCTTTTCTCGATTTTTCTAGTAAAACGAGAAGAAGACATTCGAACGGTCCGTCGATGTACCCCGTGGGAATCAGCGCACCAGTTGAAGTCAAAGTGAATTTGGAGCTGAAATCGGTCTGATCCACGCAAGGTTTCACGATGAAGCGAAGTTTCGTCGAGCAAATCAAAGGCCAAGACAACTCTGTCGGTGAAATTTTAATGAACCACCTCGCACAGCTCTATCGAGGAAAGGTGGATCGATTGTTTGAACGGCACACGACTAATTCTCGAAAGCCCGTCGAAATGAATTATTACGCGAGACACGATCACATAGTATAAATTACAAACGATCCCACGCGAGGAAAATGGGACGACGAATCGAGTATACCCAATATTGATGTAGGTACCAATGATTTTGATATTTAAATTACTTTCGAAACTCGATATTAACCTGTACTTATTCTATGGCTTTCCCTGCACTTGCACATTAATACATTTGCTCTCTGATTAATGATTTGCCGATTGCGGTAGATTTGATCATCGATGTACAGAGTTTGTTCGAATTATAAATACGAACTTTGCTCGGTGATGAAGTTCAGCGAAAGGGGTGAAGGGACGACAATCGGCATAGAAGTGTTCAAAGAATGCGTGAGATTTGGAGCTGTCCCGCGACTTCTTGTCCAGAACATAAGCAAGTTATTAAAGAAAATGTAGAAATGGTTACCCGGTTGCCCACGTGATGGTTAATATTAAGTTGCCTCCGACGAATCAACGGAAAAAATCGAACCGATTGCTGCCGGGAGCAACCGAAGGACAACGTCGAAAAATTGAACGAGTATCCATTAAATCCAACGTAGCGGGCCGGGTACATTCGGGTCGGGAAGATTCATGTAGTACGAAGAGGAGAGAAGAAGCGGATTGCCGCTTATATACATATGTACGTGCATGTACACGAAAGGGCACCACGGGGGGAGAATGCAGAATAAACAGTGCATTATATGCAATAACGCACAAAACGCCCCTACGGCTGTACAGCCATCTCCTTCGAAAATTCCCGTACGGGAACGCGCACACGACCAATCCAATTAATTTTATTTTAATTACCGCATCGACGAACACACGCCGATTGTTATTGTTTCGTCGGCGACGAATCCACTGACGGTTCGTTATTTTCTCGCTGACAATTTCTGTCTGCCCGCACCGCCGCGAGAGAGACAATCGTTCGAATGGGAATCCAAATTTTTCCCCAAAGCGAGGCACACGCTGTCACGCTCCGTTCGTGCACCACAGATTTCTATGGTTGCCCCTTCCTCATTTTCTTCCCTTTTCCTTCCTTCTCGATCGTTCATCGGACAACGATAATTGTGAGCCGACGTGCGACGTTCTGCGCAACGTACACTACTCATTACGTCGAACAACGCAACTCGAAGGCGTTAACGTGGAACCGGCGTTTCGAATGCGAAAATTCGTATCGAATCTGCGGGGCAATAGTTTTTCAGCGATTCGTGTTATTTATGCACACACGCGTACGCGTGCTGCTAGTGTAAATATTTGCCAACGACCATTAGCACGTAATCACGTCCGATTCGACGGTGTCGTAACTACCGAAGTACCGCAACTACGTTAACAGTGGAAAAGCGAACAATATTGCTTGCGCGACATTATTGAGCATACTGTGATGATCAAACAATTATTATATTAGTTGCGTGTTATTATTATACCTATAACCATTGTACAAAACCTGCTATCTAAGTCGCGCCTTTTTCGTTGTTAGAAAAGAAAGTTTGCAATGCAATCGAATTTCGGTGTTGAGCGTATTCAGTTTTATTCATTATTTAATTGAATGCAACTTTTTTGAGCGCAGAGATGATTCTTGCGCATCGGTGAAAAGTTATCATTGTACACGCGAAATCCAACTGTCTCGCACGACACAGGTACACAGACAAAAACTTGCCACGAAAATCCACACAAGGGTGAAATTCAATCTCCGATAATTGAATTGACCAAAACGATTACACCAATACGATCCTTTCCGAATGTAACTCGAAACGGAAAAATTAATATACCTTTAATTATCGTTTCCCGGCTTCTGTCGATGTTAATGTGTACCGTGCATGCTTTATTGAACATCTTCGAACCTCCCGTTCTTCTCCCTTGTGGGTACATACCAGACGAACTTGTTGAAACAGCTCGAACATGCAGTCTACGAGCGATCCGAAACGTAAATCATAATCATAGATTAAACTTTTGATAAACGAGAATAATTCAGGGAGCAACGACGAGCTGCGGGAACACGGTTCTGGCAAAATCATAATTAAAAAATATATTCGAAAGATACCGTGTGCACGCGAACACTGGCTTCACTTGCAGCATGCAAGAATACTTTAAATCATTACCATCGCATACTTTTCGATTGCTAATTTCAGTGAAGCGGTTTCGCAAGCGACACAAACGCGATTTCATGCCAAGATCACTATCTGTATACTCATGATTACTACCCTGAGATATATCAAGTTAACTGACGCATGAGTTGAGGTTTAGCACGAAGGGGTAAAGATAGGACAAAGAAGAAGAAGAACCTCACAAAAATACACATTTCTACACGATAAACGAAACCTCCTGTGCAACAATAATCGCATTCCCCTATCCCAATTTCCTTTAACGCAAAGTATCGCCATGATACGGGGGTCACCGCGATCATTGGTTCACCAACAAACAATACTTCCGCCGCAAGAAATTCCTCAATACTCTCCCGTTAATTACACGTACCAGATTAACCGCTCTGTGCCCTACACTTTCTCACGAGTCGTGCCGTCGAGCCCGTTCTATTCCACGATCAACCTCGCTACCGCTCGAATCTCCTCGCGAAACTAAACGGAGGCACAAAATGTCCCCAGGAGGGATTTACGGGGCGCGAGAAACCCGACGGAAAGCACGGGCGTCGGTTTCAAGTAAGGGAACTGTCATCACGGCGGCGACCTCTCAACGTACCTGTCCCCGAGGCCAGTCCTTTTAATTACCCGACGTTAAATTCTTTATCTGGTTGAAACAATGTGGCGGGCCCGTGTTTTCAGACCAAACAAGCCCCATGTTGATACGCGGTAATAGAATAATCTGGCAGCTGATTCCGGGGATATAGCCCGCGGGGATAGAAACCCACACGATTTCTGCACCCGGTCTCTGCGCCTACATCCCAGAACGAAAATCAACCCCCAACCCCGAGCCTCGCTTTGCCTCACCATCTCTGTGCACCCTCGTAACCTCGTACGAGAGAGGCCAAACCCCCTTCCACGTGTTTACACACTCTGTGGCTATGCCTGGACAAATGGTTTCCGGTGGGGGGTAAAGAACGGGGGGTGGAGGCTATGGGGCACGTTAGGGGGCCCCCGTGCGTGACAATAAACCCGTGTCTGAATTACAGCCACGAGGCTTCCGTGATCTTTCCTTCAATCGCTCGTGAACACCATTGAACGTTTCAACGTTACAACATAAGGAGTGCGGGGTGAGTTTCACCTTTGCACGTTCGATGGTGTAATTTGGGGGATGATTTACAAGAGGTTATATAGAGAAGGAGGAACTATAGCGGTGACTATGATTTTAGCAGAAGGCTTAGGGGAAAGCCGGTGGATTGCTTGAATGGATTAATTGATTGGAAGAGTGGCACGGAGGGGAATATTGAAGAGTCGGTTTTCATTCAGAAATCGTATAAATGTTGATCTATCTTTCGCTACGAACGGCGCTCTGATATGACAAATGTTTGAAAAACCGATTCTTGAATTTAGAGGAATATAAAAAAGGTGTTCAGTTGAAACGGTCGTTGATCGTGTTCGGAACTTCCCAAATCACCTGTAAATAAAATTCTTCGCCGAATTGATCAGTCACAAATGTGTCGAAGAGAAATAAAAAACGAATGAAAAAGCAATGTTCAAATACCAGTTGCTAAGCTTATCGATCTCCATTGATTTGAAAGAGAGAAACGCAGCCAAGCGAACTGAATTGTATTTCGACAAAGTACACGCGCGTCAATTGTCCTCTATTTTTTCACAACCTATCAATTTCCACGGCAGCCCTACGAATTATGTAGGCGCGCAGCAAATGTGCAAAACCTCCCACGAAACGTATTCTTCGTGATAATATTACGAAAATTCACGTAACAATCGTTACGTGATCATTGCGCCTGGCAACAGACATCGGTGTGCCCACACGTGGAAAGGACGTAGTGTATTCCTGAATATGCTACCACATCTCCGTCGATTCTTGGCCCCACAATGGCGAAACGATTGAAACACGGCATTCCAGGCGGCAACTATTATATTTTATTGTCCCCGACAGATTCGATGCAAGCAACGCGAGCGTCAAACAACCCACGGCTGTAAAAGTTCTCGTCCCCTTTCGCTGCTGATATCTTCATTCGTCGATTCGTTGGCAGGAAAAAATGGGAAGGGTTGGGGTGGGGGACGGGGGCAAAAGGATCGATTCGTTTCCCTTGCGAGTCAAATATGTCTATGTATATCATTTCTTGTTGTAACGCGGGAGCCCGGGCGAACGGGTAAAAATTCGATACGTGAAAACTGGCGGGAGTCATTTTGTGACATTTGTAGCAGTAACGAGACTTCAAAGATCAAAAGTTCTACCTCTTCCTCGCTTTTTAGTCGCTCGTTTCCCGCGCTTCCTTTGTCCGGGCTCAGACGTCGAAACAGATAGGAAAAAGGCGGAAAAGGTGGGAGAAGAAACAAGTACGTCGACTGTGTAAAAGGACGGCACACGATCCGTATTTGCAAAAAGGGAGTCTCCTCCTTGACGTTCCACTTTGCGGAATGTTACCAGCTTCCTCGTACGTAACGAGATGACGTAGAAGGAAGTCGGGCGTAAAGAAGAGCGATGAACGCTGTTTCACGCTTGCTACGATTCGCATTGTTTTATTTTCTCGTCCCGCTCGCCACCTAACGAGCCGTATTCCTTTCTACTTTGCCGGGATCGTTCTTTCACGCTGGCGAGACACGACGCGGAAAAGGGAGCATAAAAATGGGCAAACAACCGGCATCGCGTCGTGAGAGTCATAAACTGCCGTCTCGCAGGTTTATGTCAACCATCGTTATCCCGATCTTCGTCCTTCGAGCATTTCCTTCGCTCCATTCCTTGAATTATCTCGAACACGGTGCTCTTTTTATTTAACATGACGTTGCAAAAGGAAGGAAGAGACATACGTATGCCAGGAGAACGAAAGGAAGAGGATCAAGATGAGAATTTCACTAACAGCTCGAACGCGTGATAATTGCTTTTCGTTTCACGATCAGAGAAATGCGTTTAACTTCTTTTCGCGCTGTTCGACTTCTCGTTTGCCATCAATTAAGCGCATTGATCTTCAACGGAATTCTCACTCTCCGCTGGAACATTCTAATCCAATCTAAAGCAACGAACGGCGGGCGGGGTAATTTAATTAAACTCTTCTGATCGAAAAAATGTCGTCGAGAGAAAAATCAGGTAAGCTGTACTCTTTATCGATTCCAGGCACCCTTCGCTACCGTGAATGGTTTCGTTCGACGTTGATCCCCCTTTATTGAAGAAGACAGGTCGGATAATATTAATTAATAGGTTGATTAACTCACCGTGACGAGGAAGCGGCGTGCTTGAACGTTTCCAAAGTTTCCCCGTAATCAAATGAAACGATGAGAAAGAGCGTGAGCAGGTAACGCCAGGGGTGAGATTGAGTTTTAGGGTCGAGTGAACTCACCTTTGTCGGAACTACTGTCAGAGTCTTTATTTTAAGGGATTTCATTTCCATTAGTGCGCCGAAGAAGCTCAAACGAATAAAACCTGCAAGAGATATCTACTGTCCGTCAAAGCTGTGAATATTCTCGATTTTTAAACGCTCTTCGTCCCGTCTACATTTTAATGTGTTAAATTTTGAACATCTATTTAATTGAATAGCTCGTGCGCAGTTTTGGTCAGTCTCCACCTTTTATTCTATGTCTTCGAATATTATATTGAGCGGGTCCATTTTCGACTTACGAAGATTTGTTACTTATGTGTACGTAGTCTCGCTGAAAAATATTTGCTCGAGTTTACGCCGAAGACAGGACGAGGTGTGCCTACTAATGGGCACATTACTAGTTCCTTGAGTGGAAAGAGCATCGTCCAGGGTATCATAACCACCGGTTGCCTTAATTGTTCGCTGTTTGCAAACCTAATTCCTGCCTGAAGAAATCGAGTACACGGCACACGTGTATAATGCACAGGTGCTTTCTTAGTAGACGACGTTCAAGGATTGTTGCTGAATTGGAATTACTACGGCGCTGTGCGAATTGGAAGGTATCAATCAGTTAATAATAATTCGTGATATACGGATAAAGAATTCTTTAGAACGTTGATTTCAAATTCATGCATTTCCTTCGATAAACATCGTGTATACATTTCTCTACGATTATAATTGCTCAATGACTTATTTAACAGAGCAAACCTTCTCAATTATACATCGCGCACGTTCCAGTCATACAATACTCTGTAACAGTGGTAAAGTTATTCGACACACTTCTCCATTAGATATTACCAAATGACAATGAACGAGTTAAATTCATTTCGCAGATCAGAAGTATCATAACAATATCTATGTCACAATTTTAATAAACCTCCATGAGGAAAACTTCTGTATTTTGAATACAAAGTCCAACGAAACCGTAATTATCTACCAGTGCGCATCTCGCAAATCAGATATACAATCGTCTCGGAAAGTAAGTTATTGCTCTTGCCAATACTTTAAATGTATAATAATAACTGCAATGTATATATTAATATCATAATATGTACATGTTTATGCGTTTTAATCTATTCTTTGCAGTATAAGTACATGAAAAAATGAATTACAACAAATTAAATTCGACCGGTTCGCCGTCCGTGGCTCATCAGCCGGCGAATCCTCGAAAGGGATTAACTCGCCAATGAGAACACGCTATCGGAGCAGTCAGTGGCACCCGATTGCGTGACAGGAGTCAAAGCATTCGAAAGCAACGAGTCCTTCATTCGGGACGAGAAGAGGCAGTTAATAGCTGGAGGACAATGGAGTTGGGGTTGGCTGTTTCAAGGATCCTAGGAGTAAGTACCGGGGGGTAGGTTTGGTCGCAGGCGTGACTGTGTGAGACCCTCGCTGAGATAATTGAGCCGTCAGCTGCATGAGCCTCGAGCGCCATGATAGCGCCGGGATCGCCACCCTCGCGAATGTGTTTTCTGCTTGGAGCGGCGAAGGAACACTTAGAGCGCGCAAAGAGTCCTGGCTCGAATTACCCCAAAAGCGATCCCCTGCATCTGAGACGTTCGCACTTTGCCTAGACTGCTATGATAATTTTAACGTCCAATCTCTCTATCGGCCTTTCCCCGTCGACCGATTACTATCGAGCAATCTGTGTTAGCAAAATTCGCAACATCCTCGATAGAGATTTTTCCCGGCATTTGGCAACACGTTTTCTTCTCTGAACGATCGCGATCCGGCGATCGCGGGACTTATATATGATTCATTTCTCGGGAACATCAATCTTCGCGTAGATCTGTGTAATTGAAACGAGCAGTGCCCTGTGCCAGCATATACAGATATTGGCAAGTTATTGTTCAGGTCGTGGTGAAAACAGTTTTCGAATTAGTGGTACGATTGAGGAAACAAATTTGTTATAATTGCACGTTGCTGCACATTCGTTTGAAAAATGTAATTGAAATTCCGTATTATAGAAATGAGAGAAAATTGTTAAGTACCGAAATTTTAAGTACCGATAAATTTTCCCTCGAAAAGCGAGGCTTCCGTTTTATAATGGTGCGACGTTCGAATACGAAAATTATTACGTTCCGACGAGTGCCGCGAACGAAGAATAAAAAGCAAGCAGTGTTACGAGGACTATGCGAAGCTTTCTTGTGAAAAGAACTTAGAACCTATCTCGACTCGTTATAATCCCTCTAACTCGATGTAGGATTCAGCAATGCGAGCCGACGCGTGAAATCCCGACGGGTTTTCCCGCGATGAGAATTCAGCCCGGGGAACCCTTGTAGGTATGCAACGACAGTTTGAATACTGCCGGAGAACCGGGAAGGACGGAAAATCTGCATAGGCTCGTCCGTTCCTTCGAAATGCCTCGTAAGCATTTGTGAATCGAACTCGACTGCCGGTTTTGTCTTTCGCAGCGAATGTTGATTTAACATTCTGCGCGCGACGTTCCGGCTAATAATATTTCTCGAACAGCTGTTCAATTTATTTAAGCCCGTTCTCGCGACGCGCTTGTATCGTCGACAAAACGTAGACAAATATTGTTGTGCAAACTGCGGTCCGATAAATAATATCCGGCGATCCGTCAAACGATTAACTCCTTCGTGAAACTGTTAAGCTGGACAAACCGAGAGCTAAGTTCGTCGAGAGCAACGTGGAATAAGGAACCGACCCGACGCAGCAGCGGTGCAATTTATCAACCCTTCGTTATAATCTGCCCTTTATCGTGGCCCTATAAAATGTTGGTACACGCGTCGCGAGATAAAAAAGAAAAGAAATAAAATTACCGACCATGAACAAAAGACCTCTATATTGCCTTACGCAAACCTGAAAAAGGGCGGCCGAAAAATGAAAAAGAGAGAAGCCAGACGGGCATCGTTCATAGCGCGTTGCGCGTTATTGCAGACTTTACGAGGCGTTTGGTAGAAGAAGAGAGAGAGAGAGAGAAGGAAAGGGAGTCGGTGAAAAACAGAATTAGTGATAGGGGAGAGAAAAAGGGAGGTAGAAGGAGAGAGGCAGTAATGCGGACCGATTATACGTCCCTAGACACAGATACCTCCCTCTTCTTTTATCATTCTTCTCCCTCCTATGATTTCCCCTTAAGGAAGTTTCAACGATCCCCTCCAAAACGCCTGCGGAGTGGAGAGGACTCGTTTAGGTAAAATGCACATTCCAGAGGGATGGAAAAGTAGGGGGGATCTCGTGAAGTCTCGACGACCGACGGGGTTGATGGTTTCCACGGGGGCCACACCCACCACCCCTAGAGACAGCCAATCACATCCATGGGCCGAAGGGTTGCCAGCGATCCGAAAGCTGTCATCGTGCCAGGTTGCGGCTGTGCCTGGCGTTGCACGATATAAACCTAGAATTTAAGGTCTTAACTCCTCCTTTTCGACGTTCAAACGGTCCTTACGGCTTCACTGCGAGCATTCCGCGAAAAGAATTTAACAAAAAGATCCTGGGCACCTGGAGAACTCTGTTCTCGTCTCGTTTGCTGTTTATCGGCTCTAACGTCGGTCGTGATTTTCAGAGAATCTTCAGATAGCTGACTCCTTTCGGGGGAGAACGATACTGCTTATTATCGGGGAACGCCAATAGTACCGTGATATGTAAGTATCTTCTGTGTGCAAAGGTTGGGAGGTGAATATTAATTCCATTTCAAGAACATTGAAATTCTTTCGGGGAATTCAGATTGCATTAAGTTTATTGTACCGTAGAGTTGCCGTATATAGTTTACAATATTGACCAACATTTTTAAATGAACACTGACTGTGGTTACTGGATCGTCTTCGATCAGTATAGATTCATTGACGTTGAGTACCGACGGATATTATCATTGTTCCATGGACGAATAAATATAATAACTGCATCACTGATCATGCATCAGTACTTTCAACAATACGACAAGATGCTATCCGTTAGCACTCAACATTGGTGTGCGATATTCAGTACTATAGCCATAGTCTGCGATAAGAAACATTGTCTCCAATGGTGTACATACTTAGTAGACGTGACGATTACTATTGTTGTACAAAACCTTGTGTCGACTTGGCCAAAATTCGTGACAAGAGTACACTTTTCCATTTCAAGAATACGCTTACTATTATTATGAGAATATTGTTCGCTTCCATTCATATGTAAATGAGAAGACAATAGTAAACTAATAGTTTATTATGGGTGATAATCGACTAATAGTGGTTTCGTTGCTCGGTGTCGTCATGATTACGCTGCTGCTTTTACGTTCACGAATGTGAAATGGTGAATGTAGAATATGTAGTACAATAATAAACTACTAGTTTATTGTATTCTACAGAATATAATATAATAAACTATAATAATATAATAATATAATAATATAATATAATAAATATAATAAATATAATATAATATAATAAAATAGAATATAATAAACTAGTAGTTTATTACTGTACTACATATTCTACTCGTACATTCATCATTTCACATTCGTGAACGTAAAAGCAGCAGCGTAATCATGACGACACCGAGCAACGAAACCACTGTTAGTCGATTATCACCCATAATAAGGATTCCTATTTGCCGGTTCAAACAAGGATTCGCAATGTTGCTGTTGATGCAAACGCACAGATGCACGATGGACCACTGCTCTCCAATTCGCCTGGCTGTTCATTAATCAAGTCAGCGACTCAAAATGGCTTCCTGCCTAGTAACACCCTCGGATCGTCTCTTTTCGCTGTCACCTTCTGCAAATACGGCTCTATCAATGCAGAATCTCTCGCGTCGTTGGGCACGGTCTCTTTGATTTTCGCGATTATATTCTGAGTTGACAGGTGCGCGCTAATGTGGACAGGACGTGCCGCGTCGACACGTGTGCACGTACGCGTGAACCTGTCCACGTTTGGCCGTTTCATCTGCCGTGAGTGTCTCTCTTTCACTGTACAATCACGCCTTCGAGCGCCAGACCCAAGTATCGATTCGTTCATGGGTCGCTGGAAAAAGAGACTTTTTCCCTGATTGATGATAATCGATGGAATAAAGGGAATCGTGAGGACCGATTTGGATTAGAGAAGCATTCACGTGCTACATCGATGAAGAGTGTTTTATCCTTGCTCTTTCTCTGATTGCGTTTGTTTTGGGGCGATCTTCTATTCTTCGGTGTACTATTGTTATACATGTATAATATTATAGTCAGTTATTAAGAGGTATATGCGAGAAGTGGCGACTACGATGTGACAATAAATTGTGATGATTCGTGCACCTAGAGTATTTTCACAATTAAAATGTACCTACCTCTACATTGATACCATTTATATTGCACCAATTTACTCTGTTTAGATTGATACGTGTACTTAGATGTACAACTTTTATTTCACTCGTTTCCACCATTAATAATGCCTCGGCGGTCCTTCATACGAACCCAATTGACCCCCTATATTGTCGTTAAATATTTAAACACGTAGCCCTAGTTTGAAAGGAGCACGTTTTACACGTGAAATTCGAAATCCACGGCGAAAGTAAATTACTCGGCAATTTCAATTTGGGACTATATGATGGCTTTGAACCAGATCATGATTTTTGTTACCCTTCGAACTTTGTAACCAGACTTTGCAAAATGGAATGACAATAAATGAAACGGCCACCTTCCGATGTAATCTAATTTATTAGCCTACTTCCGTCGAACGGGTGTACGCGAGTTTTGATTACTACGAATTTTGATTACCGTTCAATATCGGTGTTGTAACCGCGACCGGCAGTAATAGGCGGACCCCGAAACCACGGAACGTTCGTACACAAGCGTAAACGGCCGAACAAATTGTCTTTTAATTAATAGCGTCAAATGGAACTAGATATTTGAACGCTCTAAATCATTGTCATTAACGCTCGTTCGTGACACAACCATCGTGATCGTGTGACACACGTTCGTTCCACTCGATTGAAATACGAATTGTTCCAAGCAGAGAGAGATTCGTATATCAAATTCTGTTCAAAAAATGAGTAACTTACGTTCGCGTTAATAATAACAATTTTATGAATCACATTTAGTTTCTTCGAATTAGACATGTACAGGGGAGGAAACGGTATTCGTGATGCGTTATTGAGAAAAAGCAGGGGGTGTGAGAAAAAACAACGACTTAATATATATGCTAAAATATCGGAGCGATTTATAACGAGATTCGACAGATATCATCTGACAATCCCCGACAATACGCGAGCATTAAGGCAGAACGTGTATGATAGGAGCGTTGATTCTGGGGATGGCGATGATAAAAGGGGTTGGCGTGCAACCGCAAGCGAGACCAGATAATTGCGCTGTCAGAGACAGTGCCAGCTGGTTGCGCATTGATATCGCGTACAATTCCACAAACTATTATTTTCGCCTGTTGCCTCGACTAATATATTATGCGACACCACGCGTTCCCGCTCTCGATAAATCACAGTCAATTTTCATCGCTCGTGCCACATTGTTCGATTCGAAAGTGCCTGCCTGCGATCCTGCACTTTGCTCAGGGACTAGGATGCTTAATCTGCGAAAAGAATTAATCTCCAAGAATTCGATGAAAACTTGCCTTACTGATTCGACAAAATTTTCTTGCGATACGTTTGTGTGTTGTTGGAAGAATTCTCTCTCGATCATTTTTGTTTCATTTTTGGTTATTGAAAATTGACTACCATGAACTCTGCTCATTTATAATTAAGAATTCCGGCGTTTCGTTTGGTACAAGAACATCAAGGTTCTTGACAAACTTAAATGTACATTTGTACGCATAAATAAAAAGAGCTTACTAATTGTAAACTGGATAGAAATATTAAATACAAAAAAAACGTCGGGGACTTTTGTCCGCAGCTTTATATACTTTATACACGAAGCTTGGAATAAATTACGTATCAGGACGAAATAATCAAGCTCAACCCAAGAACAAAATCAAAGCGCTCGCCCTCAGATACAGGTACACTGAATTGCTGAAAATCGAAGTGTCCTGGCTGGTCGCTCCTCTCGCGATTAAATGCGCATCGGCGACAGCCAGGTGGGCGTGATTAAGTCAATTTCACAAAGAGCATCGTCGGTAGTTCTTGTAGATAAGTTTCGAGGGCTTTAATAGACATCCGTATCATGAGAGCACCATTAACTCTAGATTACAGCGCTGCGGTATTTACACAGCCCAGGGGCGTAACGTAATACGCGCTGGGTCTCTTCCCCCTTCTCAACCCTTGTGCTTTTGACCAGGTACCCTCACTCTCTCCCCTTCTCTCTTTCTTTCTCTCCCTATACTCTCCTTCTCCCTTAATTCTCCTCTCTGTCGTGCGACTCCTTCTTTGTTAATCCCCTCTTTGTCCTCCTCTCTCGTTCTGTCCCTCGTGCCATCACCGCATCATCCCTATTTGCTCGACTATCCCCTCGAAATGTATCACTTCGCCTCATTTAATATCGTGGGATGTAGCCCGTAGTGACGCCATTGTTCTCGCTAACGGTGGATCACGGCTAAAATAATACCTGCTAATGGCTCCTGGTTTTAAACTGACAAAAACGGACAGAAGTGTAATAACATAATGCGAGATAACACGGCAATGGTATATAGTTGTTCGCCCCTCTGTCCTTGTTCCGCTGCTTACACGACCCCAACGTAGATTCACCGCGTTCGAAGTCGGAATACATAGATGCAGCACGTTCTTTGAGCACCGAGGAACGAACATAATTGATTTTGTATCGTAGAAGCATAGCGGTCCCGATACATTCGAATGAATTTGACGAATTCGAGGAACAGATAGCTCAGATAGGTAAATCAAATATTAAAAAAGCCGGATCGTTTCAAGATGTATCCATTTGTGTTCCGTTCGCCGCGATGCCCCTTTGCTTCTGACTGTAGACTGCATCGTTCTAATAATTCTGAGCGATAGGTAGGTACTGTACATTTCTCAGTTACGGATTCATGGAAAGCAATCCGCGTCAGTGAAACACTCTGAAACGCGAAACTTCGGTTTCTCCGAAATTCCTCTGCAATAAGGTTTTCATCGTTTCAAACGTGTGTCCAGGATCAGCCCAGTCTCACAGCTCGTTGGGAAATAAATTAAACCGGACAGAATGAAGAGGGCGATATGCAGTGCACCCTTAGTGTTTTAATCGTTTCCTGCCTTTCGGAGAAACGCTTTTTCCTCGCCAAATGTTTACCGCGGTGGTAGCGCACGGTTCTTGCGAAATTAAAACATTTACGGGCCCGTTCATTCTCCCCTTTCGCGCGGCACCGGTCAGAAAACCGTGAAACACGAGCACACATTCGGATGACGTTTTCATCTTGCACGCGATACGGCCGAACTGCTCGTCGTAAAATCCCGACACGATCTTCGGAGCACGTTACGAAAGCGGTCTATTATTTCTTGTTCCCGCGTGTTATACTGTTGTACAATATTCGCGGGCAGAGAAGAAAGCGCAATAGCGGGGGATAAAGGAAAGGGGAAGAAACGAGAGGGGAACGAGGTCGAAGTACGGCACTTGGCAATGCACCGGACAAAGCAGTAATTTGTAGTTTTTACGAGAAATTCTATATTTGCTCGAGCTTTTCATTAACCCGCTCGCGTTAACCGTACTGCGACACGGTAATAAGGGCTGCACGAGCAAAAGGGGTGCAGCGCTGAGTGAGCGCAGTTACCAGCCAGAACACACCAAAGGGACGGCCGCAGTGAGGAACAGAAAAAAAAGACAAGAAAAAGAAAACACAGGAAAGAGCGGGCAAGTGGGAGAACTTGCCGCTGTTAATTAATTATTTCTGCGACAAATACCGTTTCGAAGCAGACCTTACATCGGACGTAACGAGAAACGAGAGAAGGCACGTCAAATCGATTACGCACATTTCAACATTATAGTTTCCTTTCGAATATGTCCACGCGTGAAACACTTCACTCCCGTTTCTCAATTCTTCGCCCCGTCCCGGCACTTTGCGAACTATTATACAGACTCCGAGTCAAAATACGTACGTGTACAAATGTCGGAAAGGTAATGATCGCTTAAGTACATACGCAACTAAAAGTGCACGCATTCGATGCCGGTGAAGAGTGAGGATCCATTCGGACCATATACATATATGGGAACACGGGAATTGACAGCTGCACAATTCTCAGGATAATGGATACTGCGTTGCAGGATGTACACGGACAAAAGTGTAGACAGGATGCCTCGAGAATTTAAGCATTCAACTAGATCTTCCGACACCTATTCGTGTCTTGTCTATCATAGGCACGAGTGGCGCTCGTTCCTCCAGTTACAAAACTATGCTAGCCAAGGGTCGTGCCTAAAACAATATTGTCGGGGGTGGTAGGGTGGGTGCACAAGGGGGGCCCTCGCGTACCCTGCACATTAGATATTTATTTAAGACCGCCCGACACGGCTGCTTTGCTCTTGTTCACCGTGGCATTCGTGCTTCGTGTAGGTGCAAATACATGTGCACGACGTGCAGCTCACTGACGAAGGTACCAAGTAGTCGGGGCTAAGTACCCCAAACCCGAAATGTTGACCTAGTTAATAGCCTCGTGTTTGATTTGACTACTGTTGTCCGCATAAGCGGTCCTGTAATGCGAGCCCCGTGCTTTTATTATTATCGGCCATGGAACTTAATACTATTGAAATGATCTTCAATTAGGGATAGTGACACTCCTGTTTCTGCATCCTTCGTTGCTTTTCTTTTTGTCGCGTGCTTGGCGAGACCGGTCATACAAATTGTCGAAGTAGAATAGCATCCTCCTTTTGTTCCATTTGATTGCTTCTGCTTCGCGAATACGCGCGATCAATCTTTAATCGCGTTTGTGACATATGTATGTACGCATCTTGAAAATATTTTTGCAAGAAGGGTCGCGTTGCGATTGCTATTGATAGTTCAAATTTCGAAAGCGACAAACAAATGTAATTTTTAAAAGGAAACGCCCGACTTACGAGGACTTAATACACAATATCGTTCAAAGCGTGCAGAGTTTAATTCGCGAATCTTAATGAGGATTCCGCAGAGTTATATACAGTAAAGTTCATCGGGGAAACTTCGTAACTTATTATTTTCCGATTCGCCAGGGTACCTGATGCAAATTGATGTTTTCCCCATTAATTTTCATCGCGAAAGAGGCAAGAATAACGGGGTAGAACAATCGAAGGAGCATCCGTGAGATGGGGAAAAAACGTGTTTCAATTTCGTCTGCATGCGCCGTATATAAACTTCAATCTGAGTATTCCTTGCCTTCATACATTTCGTCGAATTCCCTTGATCTATAAACTTGGTATATTTCTAATAAACGTGGTATATTTCCAACGTAACGCCGCGGTGAAAAACCAACATTCCTCTGGCCGATCAAACGTTGCGACTCGTTTCACGGTACGAACCGTTAAAAATTGAAGAGAGCCGAAATCCCCGGGGGGCAAGAAAGCTAGATTCCAAAACTCGGAAGCCAACGAAAGCCATTGATCCTAATGCAGAAGGAAGCGATCATTCGCTCGCTCCGGCGATCAATGAAGAGAGAGAGAAAAAAAAAGGACTTTTCGCAAGCCGACTTACACGTCTCAGTGACGATGTAACGACTTCACAATTCGAGCCGAGGCCTGTTAATCCTCCACCCGATCGATCGAGCCGGGATTCATGCTGTTTACCGAAACACCCGCAAACTCTCTTTTTCAATGCAGCATTTTCAGCTGCGCTCCTTTTCAAGTGAAACGCACTGTGCCATAACTCGACTTATGAGTTCCTCCTTCCAGAAATTTGATGCTTATTAATATGACGTTTAAGGCGAATGTTATGTTTCAAGTTGTCTTGCAACAAATTATCTTTAGGTGGTGATTCCTTCTTTTTGTTCCTTCTCTTGGCCGTTGTGTCATTGTTAGAAATTCGTCGGTTTTATTAACGCTAGAAGGGAAATGTAATTATACCTGTAGTTAGCTTTCTGTGTGAACTTTTGGTGATCCAAAGGACCGATATTTTCCGTCACAAATACCATCTGTGCAAACGATTAAACAGTCTATGGGGCGGTTAACACGGTGTGTACAAACATTTCGACGTTCTTTCATGGAACATGAAAGGATGTCTCTTACGGTCCTTGATATTGAAAGGAGCGAATCAGGGCATTTTGTAGTTGCCCCCGTCGCTTTGCTTCGGTAGAATGTAATGTGTATATGTATCTAGGCGTAAAGAATTCTTGAACTAATATGTGTCTATAGCTTTACTGCGGAAGGGAATATCTATACAATCATTTGCATTCTGTACAATATGAAATAATTGTACAGAGATCTTATTTCCTGGGTTCGATTCTTTCGAACGTCAATTTCAATATTTTATTTAATCATAAATCCCTAAGCGACTCGAAACGTTTTATTAGATTAAATTTATGGGCACGGTAGAATGTATATTTCTGTGTTCTGTCTTCGCTCAGTTTTCTTTTTCTCTACACCCCGAATGGCGCGATTGCTATTCAGATATTCCAACCGCGGGGCTTTAATAAAAATATTTGCTAAGAAAACACTTCGCCCGAGGTACCTTGGAAGCAAGACGAGTTATTCTTATATCCAGATTCGTGGCGTATTCTTCGCCCACGATTTCCATAAATGCAGTAATTCGAAGACAGCCATCGGCGTTTCTAACTTTTAATGGTTTGTACCCTTATACCCTTATACGTTTGTGAATATAGTAAATGTAAAATAAATCTCCGAGTGCCGCATTGTTTCGATAAATGTTTAACGAATTAAACGGAACGATAAATGAAATGCGAAATTTTATCGGGGGTATATAACATTTTATTTGATTACATGCTATATAAATAAAGAAATATATACATATATGTATATTTCTTTATTTAAAGTTATAGAAAATTGTAACAAAATGAAAGACTTATTTGACAAGACACTTGTAGTATAAAACGAGTCTGTAGTATATACGATCTACAATAACTCGACTATTAAACGTATATATTCTCCATATTAGTGACAATGCAGTCTTCGTTTTTACAAATGCTCATTTTCTTCAGGCTTTTCCTGAATCGGTATCTATGATGGCGCTTCATACTGTATCCAATATTTTCCATTTGGTATTCATCCGTGGTTATATTGTATGCCTCGACATAATGCTAGCAAATATAACAATTCTCGTCAAAAATGATTTCAAAAGTATACATTATATTTTTTAACTCACGAAATTGACAATACCTTATCATCCTCGAAAATACAGAAAATGTTATTATACATTGGAGATAGACGACGTATACAACTGAAAGTATTATTTGCAGCATCTTGACATTTACATGCCATATCTTTCGAGCATAACTGCGAAAATAATACATTTCATGAAACCAATGATCTGCGCATCATTGTTTCGTAGGTATGCAAAACTTACCGCGACATCTGAATCATAATCAGTTGGACAGCCAGATGATGGAATAGCTATAGACTTTTCTCCTCTGTATTCTATTAAGAGAGTTCTATCGTTTGATAGTGTCTTTCTTAACAATGAAGTTCCATCCGACGGCACTTGTACACCAGCTATGTCTAGAATGGTAGCAAACAAATCGACAGTGCTAACAGGTGCAGAGATTTTAGACGGTTCGATTCCAGGACCGCGAATTAATAAAGGCACCCTAATATCCGTTTCGTATGGCTGTCGCTTATCTATGGGCATACTAAACTGACCTACAAAGCACGATATACATATAATAACGCGAGTATTCCTCTCTGATTTATATTAACATTTGGTTTGTTTCGGCATCGAAATATATTACCAATATGATATCCATTATCGGATGTAAATATAATATAAGTCTCATTCAGAAGATTTTGTAGTTTCAAGTTTTGATATACGTTGTAGACCATTTCATCAACGGCTAACAATGTTTCCCATCTTCGTCTGTGCACTTCATCTAATTTCGGTAATAAATGATCGGGAAGCGGTGATGGCCCCCTTTGAACTAGCCAGTGCTTATCCTATTGCATATTTTAGTTTAACAATATGGTACTACAATACCACAGTTACTATAATTTGTAGAATACCATTTGTGTCTGCGTATTAAAATTGGGGGTCCTTTTAGCTTTGATATCCTTATATGCATCGATATGTCTTGTTGCTGGTGTGAACGGTGCATGCGGCGCAGGTGGTGCCAAAACCATGAGAAACGGTTCATTGTTCGAATTACGTGTTTTAATAAAATCTATGGCCATATCATTCTGAGGGAAAATAATTTTTAAACAGATTGTATTTAAGAAAAGTTCTGTGCATTGCATCTTTACACTTACAATCACATCGGTGAGATAACTGCTTGAATCATTGCCAAATTCTTTCTTAGTCCCATTTATAGACAAAGCGTAGTTATAATATTTTGAATTTCCAATAAGACCGGCCCACCAATCCCATCCTGTTGGAACATGATCGGGTCCTCCAACTGTTTTGTGTCCATACTTTAAAGAGTCCACCATTACAATTTATAATATTTCAAATGTACAGGCTGTTCTTTTACCAATAGACTCCAAAGCGAGAAACTGCTACCTAAACATGGCGAAGGCTTCACTTTGAGTTGCAGTGCTTTTCCAAGAAGTATATACATTATACATGCATGAGTAATGCGGTGTAATAAAGGGAAAGACCCCCACGATTGATAAAAAGTCTTTCTGAAGAAACAATGAAGCGCATATCACTTTATCGGGCCTAGCCATCCATACAACTCGTGTCGGTTTGGAGTCTCTAGCTATAGAATCATTCAATATACAAAAGTATATGTATGGGTACCTGATTAAGATACTTTCCAGCATAAAACGTTGTATATTGCATCTCTTTCTTCAGAAAGGCTGCAAATGTGTTTGGCTCCTGTAGCTTTTGCCATTCTATATTATTGCAACCACCAGCGATCGAATTATTTATTGCCAAATGATTGTGTTGATACCTGCCAGTTAAAATTGATGCCCTATTTGGGCAACAAATAGGAGAGGCGACGAACTATTGTAAATAATAAATGAAATATAATTATATTTGCACGTCAATCGGTATTTATTATAAAAATTTATTTGTTTCGCAGCGTACACAGTTTGTGAAAGTTGCACCTTCGTTTCCAATTAGATTCCGAGTATTTTTCAGTGGAGTCTAGAAATAATGATATGCTTACTGTTTTAGGTGTGCACAAAGGATAATTGTTTTAAATGTTTATAATTACCATGCCATCCAGAAATATATCTAAATCATCGGCAAGAATTAATACTATATTTTCCGCACTATACGATATCGATATGCAACTTATAAAAACAACAATAAATGAAATAATCATTGTCACAGTTTTAGGACAGCTGTATCTGATTGAAAGCAAGGGTATTCCCCTGACTCCTACGAGTTACCCCGAACTATCAAATTTTATTAGGCCAACCTTCTCAAATATGAAACATGTAAACCAAATTAATACGATTCAATTGCATGCCACTTTTTACAGGAAATAATTTCAGTCAACAATGAATTACAGTGGCTACTTGCATAGAATTTTTGTGTTAAAATTAAATTCGAAATCAAATCTTTCTAATAGTACACAGAATTCGTGCTAGAGGGAACTGATGCTTAATAAATTTGGCATTTAAAAGTGTTTATCTATTTTTAAATAAATGAGATTTATTTTGCCATACAAAATAAAGAACAGTTTGAAATCTTCCTGTTTTAGTCGTATTCAATTGCTGCAACGAGTGTCAAGACATATTCGATAAATGTACAATGGTTGCAGTCATCAAACGTCAGAGCACTATCGGTCATACCAACTATCATTCGGGGTCTGTCAAATTTTCTATCACGTTTTATTAATCCGGTAAATGGATACTTGAAACGTGATTTGTCTTCCAATTGTAAAAAGAGTACGGTGTATGTTATTAAATAAGTAATGTGAACAAAAAAGTGTTGCTCAACTTTGAAGATATCATCTGACTAGATTGGCAATGTGTTGTGGAACGGTCCACGATATCCGCTACCAGACTGCATTTACGTACTTGTCGCTCACATGTGTCGGTTGTGTGCTGAACATATTTTCATCTATTTATTGTGAATATTTATTAAGTTATTAGTCAAAATGAATATCTCGACGAACGAAGACAATCCGAATGCATTGAAACTAGTGATTGCAGCTAAAATGGCCCGAAAGCCTGTTACCGTGCAAACGATACTAGTAAAAGGTAAATGTCTTAACCTGCATACTTGAACTAAATCAATATTTCAGTACATGATGAGATATCATGCGTTTCTTTCACCTGTATGTCATTTATAATTTGCCAAATTTATAGATCCCTCAAGATTCTGCGCTCTCGTTTATGATTATAATTCACAATATTCAAATAGACCCACGTTGTTCCGTTTCTGTATCAAATTATAATAACCCTTTATTCTTTTCACGTTCATTGACGAGACATAGTTGTTCCAAAAGTGATTGTCATTTTTCAATTAACTTATTATTTAATATTAATAAGTTGTTTTCAACTTTGAATATTTTTTTTTTATTTCAAAATGTATCGTTTATTATTTTGCCTTTAAATCATTTAAATGCGACACTGTTATAGCTGGCATAAGAATGTTATATTCTTGTTGTTTCGTATGTAGAAAGTCTTTTGCGCCGCTTACCTTCTATTGAACTATCATCCAAGTTAGTGCTGTTCAGTACAAACGCAGCGATGCAGCTTATACTACCTCCGTCTAAAGAATTGCAAGTCGCCTGTAATGAATGGTTGGAATGGGATATCTCGCGGTTACAGGTAAACACTTTTGTAGTTATTTAGATTAAAATGTTTATTGAGTCCACAGCCAATAATCAAGATATTGATATTATTATATAGCCAGCTATATACTATTATATCACCAAAATGGTTTATAAAACTTCGTATAAATCATGTTTGTGGTCTCTACTCAACGACCTTAATACTGCGCTAAAAGACAATAACTGCTTAATTCAGGTAATTTGCAATAAAGATTCCAATATGCTTAGTATAATATGAATCACACTATGATCATAGGACTGAGTTTGTTATTAAAACTATTTTAGGATAACAATGATTTATCATTGGCAGATGCATGTATTTGGGTAACTATATGGTCTACTATATTAGCTACAAACCTTAGAAATGTATTCTGCGCAGAATTTCCATACATTAAAGATTGGCTATCACGTATAGAGTCGCTGTCAGTTGTCCAGGTATTTTCATTACATGTAATTATATTGTCGTTAGTATTGTAACTGCTATTATTATTTAGCTGCGTAATTGCTTTAGGACTCGATCAATGAATACGAAGTTGAAAGGGGTCCAAGTGCACTTGCAAGTCTTGAAAGTGTTTCTTGGTTTCCTTATAAATTCCCAGAAAATCCGAAACCAGCTAAAGTAATATCATGCGCTGTAAGTATCATATAATAATTATTAACATTTTATAACGCAATGTATTTTGTGAAATGTTAACTTCAGGCTAACCTGCCTAAGGAAAAAGAAATGGATGTGATTGGTGAAGATGAAATAAAAAATATTTCGAGTAATTGGGCTTCTAAGTCGTATCCTGACGTGAAAAACTCTTCGTACCCAGTGTAAGTTAAAATGTACAACCATAACAATAAATTTTTGAAATGTATAATAAGTTAAAATAAATCTGTTTATTATTTTCAGATTACCGAAGAAGGGTGAAAAAAATATACTAATTACATCTGCATTGCCTTACGTTAATAATGTTCCTCATTTAGGAAATATCATTGGTTGTGTTCTTTCTGCTGACATATTTGCAAGGTTTGTCTCATAATAGAAAGATTGTTACAGTGACACAAAACGCCGGCATAGATACAATTGTGTATAATTTTTGCTTACAGATACTGTAGACAAAGGAATTATAATACCCTCTTCATCAGGTATGCACTTCGTAGTATGTTTCATATAATTAAGAATATCCGATATTAAATAAATTGAAACTAATATGGCGAAAAAAAAATTTCAGCGGCACCGATGAATATGGTACTGCCACAGAAGCTAAGGCTATAGAAGAAAAGGCTACGCCTCAAGCTATTTGTGACAAATTTTTCGATATACACAACGATGTCTATCGATGGTTCGGCATAGGATTTGACTACTTTGGTCGTACAACTACGCCAGAGCAAACGGAGTAAGTTGAATTCGAAACTTTATTTTTTTCTTTTGTAAACTATGATTTATGATACATATTGTCCCTCAATTACATCGTGTTGTATAAATATAATATTATTTTTCTAGAATCGTGCAATCGTTCTTTTTAAGAATAAAATCTCAGGGATATGTATTAAGCGAAACGGTAGATCAACTTCTTTGCGAGTCCTGTGACAGATTTCTCGCGGATAGATTTGTTGAAGGAACGTGTCCAAGGTGTAAATATGAAGACGCACGTGGTGATCAATGCGACGGGTGCGGTCACTTGGTGAACGCGACAGATCTAATATCTCCGCGATGTAAAGTGTGTTGTGATAGGCCAATCATTAAAAAGTCAGAGCAATTCTTCTTAGATTTGCCTAAGGCAAGTATTTATCGTTACAGCATGCGTGGAAGTACATACTTTTCTCCTAACGGTATTATAATGAATAATGAAAATATATTTTAAACAGTTAGAGGAAGAGATAAAGGAATGGTCAAAGACTGTGAAAAAGGGATGGTCCAATGTTGCTAGAGTGGTTGCGCAACCTTGGCTACGCGATGGCCTTAAACCGCGGTGCATAACGAGAGATTTGAAATGGGGTATACCTGTTCCAGCTGAAGGTTTCGAGAATAAAGTGTTTTACGTTTGGTTCGATGCACCATTTGGTTATATCAGTATTACAAAGAGGTATACAAAGGAATACGAGCAATGGTGGAAACCGAAAGATGTGCAAGTGGATTTATATCAATTCATGGCGAAAGACAATGTTCCATTCCATGCAATTATGTTCCCCGCTTGTTTATTAGCAGCCGACCAAGGGTACACATTAGTGAAGCATTTAATGGCAACAGGTAAGGTTTCCATAATAAAATCCTTTTTTCTAAACGACAGACGAAATACTAAGTTAGGCAGTCATTATTGTCTATTTTAGAATACCTCAATTACGAAGATACAAAGTTCTCCAAATCAAGAGGCATTGGGGTCTTCGGAACTGATGCTAGAGATACTGGTATACCAGCTGATGTGTGGCGTTTTTATCTTGCGTACCTTAGGCCTGAAACTCAAGATTCTAATTTTAATTGGGTGGACTTAGCTACTAAAAATAATAGCGAATTATTAAATAATTTTGGAAATTTCGTTAATAGGTATGCGAATGGTTTAATAATACCATTGTAACGTATATATCTCGCTCTACTGGCCTACTTAAGAATTATTTCTTATAAACAGGGCATTAGTGTTTGTGGAAAGGTATTTCGATTCTAAAATACCAGCGGTAGAACTCCAAGAAGAGGACTTGGTGTTACTTGTATTGGCTCAACGTGAACTATCATCTTACGTGCAAGCTATGGAGCAAGCTAAATTGCGTGACGGATTGAAACATGTTTTAGCAATTTCGAAGCATGGAAATCAATATATGCAGTCCCAAGAACCATGGGTGAAAATAAAAGGATCCGATAGCGATAAGTAAGGAACACGTTAATTTAACTAACAGTACTATGCGATGCAACTCTTGAGTATATTGTGGGTGTTCTCATTTCTCAGAATCCGTACAATTGTTTTGTACAATAATACTATTATTTTCGAATAATTAATAGAAATGATTGCACGATTTTCATTACTTCATTTCGTTACCACTGTAGTCTTACTAGATGGAAATCCAAAATTATAAATAATTTATTATATTAGAGATTCGAATATCTTTATTTCCTAGGTTTCCGTGTTCGGCGAGGATTGCTGTTACATGACTTAATTTTGTGCTGTAAATAAGTCCTGTAAACTGACTGTGACTGTTATTCAGCTTTCATGTATTAAATTGTGTTGCAGGTCGGTGTTACAGTTCTTATGGTTATCGCACGTTTAAATAGAATGAAGTGACGTTATCGTTCTGGATTTAAGCATAATATAAATCAACTTTTTATATTATTGTTTGTAGAAAGAGGGCGGGCACGATCATCGGTATTTGCTGTAATTTGGCGGGTCTTTTATCAGCACTTCTGACTCCATTCATGCCAAGCACTGCGCGTACATTAAGATCGCAATTAGGATTGGACAGTAGCGTTTACGGTTATATTCCCGATGATATCACGAACATACTTCCAACGGGGCAACAAATTGGCAAAGCATCTCCTCTATTTAAGAAAATAGAGGACGAAGATGTAGACGCGTTGAGAAATAAATATGCCGGTAAACAAGAAACTACAAGCATCGCTGAATCAAACGATGTAAAGTCTTTAGAAAGCCAAATCGCAGAACTGGTAAGTGAATCTGTTAAATAATAGCTAACAAAAAAAAAACGCAATAGGTGTATACCTACTATTTATTTATACGTTCGTAGGACAACAAAGTCAAGGAACTCCTCAAAGCTAAACACGATAAGAGTGGCTGGCAATCGGAGGTTCAAATTTTCTTAGATCTAAAGAAGAAGCTTTCGGATCTCATAAGTGAAAAGACTAAGTCTCCGGAATCGCAAAGTAAAAAGCCCGAAATGGTTTTCGTACCTGAACAAAGTGGAGACGTTTCGATGGATTTAGCAAGTCTTGAGGCAGCTATTGCCGAGCAGGTACAATTGAATGATATACTTAATATGAATCGTGTGTATGGAACTTGTATTTTTTTGTTCTCTGTGGTACAATTATCGTCGCGTTTTCAGGGAAACCTTGTGCGTGAATTAAAGGGTAAGGAAGACAAGTCCGTGTGGCAACCTGAGGTAGGAAAGTTATTGAAGCTTAAGAAGCAATTGGCAGATCTCACTGGAACAGCTCCGGTTTCGACCAACAAAAAATCGAAGAAAAAGAAGTAAATAGATCTGCAACTACTGAACATATATCCTTCATCGTCAAAACCGTCAACGTATAGCTGCATACACATACACTTTGGTATTTCATCAATATTGCATTTTATTATCTATATTTAAATGATGTAACTCGTATAGTTTATTTAATAAACTTAATTTATACGGCACTGCGAGTGTTACGAATTTGTATAAAAAAAAAATTATAATTACAATCAAATATGCTTATTTTTTTTTGAAGAATATTTATTTGCCCAAACATTACAATTTATGATTTATTTGAACGCAAACATTTTTGCCTTTATTACAGCTTTATTTTCTGCTGCCATCAATCGATTTGCTAACGTCTTCTTTCTCCACGGTTTCGTTTGTAACAGGTGAAAGACAATATTTTCCATAAAACAAATAGCTGCTGACAAAATGATACCAAACAATAAAATGATTGCAATCGGCATCGTTTCTTCGATCGTCACACTAGATACATAGTGTTTGTCTTGATTGCAGTAAGGTTTCCTGTAACCCCATCGCAATTGCTCCCGTCTTCCGATCCCAGCCGTAGATATTCTAATAAGTCTACAATTGAACAGGTATTAAAAGAAATCCATACACAGAGTATTAATAAAATATTGCCTGTGAGATGCGTTACCCTATCTTTGTTATTTCTCGAAAGTGACTATGGGGAGCTGACCATAGACCTAACGAAGTAAGGCGAAGCAAATGAACTTCGGTGAGCTGGCATATCATTTGTTTGCTAAAAATACGTTCTATTAACGGATAAGCGGTGTTAGTATCAGCATGATAAGCGAATCCCGGGTTCATCATTCTCCGTATACCCTCTTCCATTGAGCAAAATCTTTTCTCCTCCGGTATAGTCTCCCAATGCCTTTTCAACCGTCGGACCTCGTCCACGGGTGACTGAAATCAAGGTATCTATGCAATCTTCATAAATGGTACATCCGATTGTCTAAATGCGCAGTACAATGTGAAACTTGAAAAAAAGTGTTTCAATAAATGTAAACGCAAAGCTCACACGTAATAGTACGTCGAAGTAGATATTCTTGTATGCAGCCAGAGTCATTTTACTTCTCAGTAGCGAATACAACGAGTCGTTCATTTTATTTAGAGGTGCGTTTAATCGACTCGATACTACTGCCGCCGAGTAATAATTGTACACAAGTAGGCCGAAGATCATGGCTTGAAGGAAAGCAATACGGCTTGCAAATTGATTGCCGAAAAACGGCAGTCCTGTAACAACGAAATGTTTACGAAATATCATAGCCAACGGATTAAAAATTGCCATTCGTGTATTAATACTTCGTGAATAATCAGTATGGTTGATTTGTACATACAACCACTACGTATCTAGCGGCGTACCTTGCTGACACATAGCAGCGAAAATAATCAGTACTGTCGAACCGTAATCAGAATCAACATCTTTCTCCACCTTCAAGATTGTCCACAATACGAAAATTATGACGACGATCAGGAAGAAAATCATGTACCAAACGTTTCTTGCGAATGGCCTAACGATTATGTTTATATCCATTTTTAACGAGGGGACAGTCAGAAACATGAAGCAGGTCCTATAAAAAAAGGGATGCAGGGCAATGTCATTATTATCAATTGTCCTTTTTCTCTTTATTTTTTTAGAGTCGCATGGACTACTATGGTCACTAGCCAACAGCCAATTATTGTTATCAATAGGGAATCGTGACATTCATTTCGGGACGGCAGGCCCGCAATGTTTATCAGCCGGAGGACGGCGCAACTGTATTGATAACAATCGTGATGCACCATAGCTGCAGGCTATCGTTGCACTGCGAATTCCTTATGCACGACACCTGGAAGGTGACAGATCCTATCTACTATAGTTCAAAGTATCATAGAAAGAAGACCCCGGCCCCCATATGCTTCAGAAGGTTCGGCACCGCGATTTTAAAGCCAAATCCGAATTGTAGAATTAGAATTTCTGTTATCACACGATCGACTGCAACCTTAATTATTGCGCGGAGGATTTTAACAAAACGTCAGTATACTGAAGCGAAATTTTCAAACGAATTATATTTTAATTATATTTGATGCCCGCTTTTCTATGGATGTGTAAAATTGGATTACTTTTATCTGAAATTTGTTATTTATGGTTTTATAAATTCCGTGCCAGTATCAGTATACCATGGCTAAGGTGAACTGAGGATGTTGTGACCATATGTATCTCTTAGAATCTTCGGGTCGTGAGATTATACATATATTCAATTACCTTACTGGAAAAACTTGCAGCATTACACCTGCTAGATCGAGTCTCTCGCTCGTTATAATTGACGGGAAGAATCCTATATCGAATAAGCCGCGGTTCAGGCCACTCATAAGTGGTCCGTTACTGTCATTTTTCGCCCACTCGTTCAGTTCTATCATTTGAAAACTGTAATAGAATACATGAATGGTAAATGTTAAGTGGTCTGGATTCAAAATATGTAGATTTCATTCGGAACCGATACAGATAGATAGCAGAATACACTCGTCTCTGAACTCACGTGCTAAATAATTCCCCCCTTCATGGGGTATTTTCATTGTTTCTTTTTTTTGCTTCGTGAAAATACCAATAAGATTAATTTCTTTCTATATATATATTTTGCCATATTTAGAGGATTCCTCTTGTACACGCGTATTGTTGTTCTATCTAGCAGACTTTATTTTAACTATTATTAGACGCGTAAATCGAGAGAAAAGTGTATCTTATGAAATTGCGAGCTTCGAAAAATAATTGAGTAATATTACGTGATGTTAAACATGTCCGAAATGTGTATCAGAATAGAATATCCAAACTTGCTCCAATGGTCTGTACGATCATTATTTTTTTCTCTAAGATATCGGACTAAAGTATAATTCGGAGGTTTCGCTGTTACCTAGGTAAAAAGTAAAAAACCATACAATTTCTAGTTTATCACAGCCACTCTCTTCGTTGTGAGAGTATGAGGTTCCATTAACACTTCACTGTCGGATGACATAGTACGACATAGTATGGCATAGAAGCAGTATGTATGTAGTATGTACATAACATCGAAACGATATTTATAATGCATATTAATTGTGGATTCATTGTACGTATGTGCGCGTTTAATAAGTTTGCTAATCAGGAAACAATATTAACATAGATTTACTGTCACTTACGATACCAGCCATTTTAACATTCATCTTATGATAGTCCCACCTTCTGGAAAATTTATTTAAACACACAGTGATCTTTAATCCATTGTCTTTTGTCCAAAAACCGAGTGCAGTGATATTCATTGAACCACCGCAGAGTTTGCAATGATTGTACACATCGTAAAGAACGTAATCGTCGTTTTTCCGTTCAGCGATCGCGACGTCGGTGATGATACTAAACGTTTCATCGTTGATTAATTGGGCAATGCGATTTATGTCTCTCCCCAAAATCAACCATTGATGCAAATGGTCGAACATGCGAGAGGTCGATCCCTAAATTTACGGTTTTCATATATTATGTTTCAACGTGGATGATAATTAGATTCAAGTAGGTATTGAATATACAGTAGAACCTCGATGTAATCGGATCGCGATTACCCGTGGTCCCGATCATCCTTATTCCCGAAGTTAATAATAATAATAATTATAGCAATATATTTATAATCGTATCTTCATAATCTAAAGTGATTTATGGTTTTTTTTTGTAAAGCTTAGCATTGTTAGAAAAAAATGTATAATGAATTGTTGTTTCTCAGTGTTTTATTTTGTTCATCGCGTCTATCCTGCGATAAACGCGGTTAATCGAGATCTTATTGCAAGTGGGAACGGATAAATAAGGTTTATATATTATAGGATGATTGTACCTCGTGAAACAGATTCACTATATTCTCGTCTGCAAAGGGACACTGCAGATCCAAAAATATACCCAAGTTCGTATAACGTGTATGCAAAAACCTTGCCGTATTGTTAAACGAGTTAACTTGCTTTATGGATGCGGCTATCCCTGCGTCGTTGAGGGTCTTGATCATTTCACGGTCCACTGTATCGAAAATATTTGGATTAATGTCCCCGACTAATGTCCTCGAATGGAAGAACTGGTAATTAAAGTGAAAACCCCGTAGACAATTTTTTGAAACGGAAATAATATTGGTTTGATTCAATGTATAAGTAATCTATCGCGGACTTTATTGTCACCTGTCAGTTCAATATTAATGTTCTATGCGATAAAAGATACGTAGACGTATTATTTTGCAAAAAATTAAAAGTTCGATTCATGCTCCTAAAATTAATATAGAAATTATGTTATGTTGAATATTTTTAATTATAAGTGTTCCATATGCTTTTTTTAACGATCTTCAGAGATTATAATAGTGTTTAGAATTTAACAGTTGTCCTTCCTTCATCTGATTAAGGCTACTTACTTGTAATTTCTCCGCAAGAAAATCCAGCCACTCTGGTAACATTTTTAAATGCGAAATAATCACGAATTATGCCAGTATTGTCTGCACACGATGCAGTAAATAATTGTAGAAAAATGAAACTAAGGAAATGCATGTCGCTTACTATCCTCGTTCTTTACTCGCCGTTGCAAATCCAGCAACTGATTGGAGAAAACTTGTGTTTCGGTTCCCAGGAAGCAGTCACTCATTCTTTCATTTTATATGAGAAAGCATGTCAACTTTGACGTGCTGGCTCTTTAGAAGAAGTATGCAACTCGTGATTCTAAACTCTCTTTATATTAATCAGCTGACCAATCAATGAATATTATTTATCTTCCCTTAATGCTGAGCAATAGAGGTGTACTAAAATATGTGTCAATAATTTGAATGATTTATAATAATATAATATCTTTTATTATTTGATCATTTCACTCATTTTACTGTATAATTATGTTTTACAATTTTTAAAGAGTTTTTCTTTCATTTAACAAGAGTATACTTATAAGTGCACAATATTATTTATATTATTATTCAGATTCATTGCAATATTATACGAGAAAATAACGTGATTTAATATTCAGCCTAAGTTCAATACATCTTGCTAAAGTTGTTCTAATTCGTATTTTACTACTCTATCCAGCGGACAGAAATGATAGAAAACCTATGGATTTATATCTAGTAAATTATCTTTGCTGTTTCCACCGCTGAAACTTCCTCTTTTACGGGTCCTTCTACTTCGATTTTCCACCCTCCTATTATGATGTGTACATCAATCATTTTCTTCCAAGTTACAATTGAATGTACGCTTCTCTCGCGGCAAATGAAGTACTTACATCATTGTACGGTTGTAAAGAATATTTTCTACGATACAAATCGCTCCAGCTACCACCATTCCAAATGCTAGCAAAATTAAAGCTGGCGCAGTTTCGTAGATTGTGATGCTTCTAGTGGATAAAGTATCGGGTTGGCACTGCGGTTTCCTCGACGACCAGTGTTTGATTTGTCGATTCCGGAGACCGGTATTGAACATTTTTGTCAATCTGTAGAAAACACAATTTGACCGCGAGTAAGAAGAGCAAAGTACGCCGATCGAAATGTTTTCAAAAGTTTCTGAATTTATTACGAAGTATGTGTTGTATGTATAAAAACAATTAATTTCGAATTGCCGAATTCAAATATATTTTCGTTCGTTTTCAATCGAGGGCGGTTTTCGGGTGCCACAAGTTGCGAAGATCAACGTATGATTTGAATATTAGAAAAACGCTGACTGCATATGTGATATTTATGTAAACAATGAAATATGTATGGATTATTTGTTAACACTTGTGCAAGAAAAATTGGTTTCTCATTCTTAGTCTGGTCAATTATAACTTTCTTTCAAACATTTTTTTCCACACAACAAATATAAACAGTGAAAGAAAACTTCCTTACCCTATTTTCGCGATTTCAATGAATTGCCCGTTGTGACTGGCGTACATTCCCATCACCGATTGTTTGAACAAATGAATTTCCGTCAGCTCGCAAATTTTATTCGAATCGAACATCCTTTCAACGTAAGGATACGCAGTGTTGGGGTCTGTATGATACGCCAAAATACCTTGACCAACTTGCTTGATACCTTCCTCTATTGGTAAATATCTTTTCGATTCTGGCAGCGGATCCCAGCGTTTTTTACGGAAGTAATCCGATTCCCAGTTCAATTTCTAATAACGATATCATCGATACTGTAGCATCCATCAATATAAAGTTTCCTCTTTTAAAAGTAGCTAAACTTTAAAGCCGACAAAATTTCAAGCAGATATAAGCCCTTCGCTTTGAGAAAATAAAATTTATAGTTCTTCCTTCCGTCGCTAGTAATATTCATTTAATTGACAAATCCAAATTTCTACAAAACTTTACACATGGACAATGTTTTACGTTGTTAACTATTTGATAAACTGCCAACTGCCTCCCAAAGGGGACGGTGGGACATGAAGTTAGTTTGTTCAATTTCTTGAAAATTAATTCTGTCAAAGGAAAATATTGATAGCAACAGTATAACGTACTATATTTCGTGATAGTTTGCAACTTTAACGATGAAAACAATTGGCGGATATGTAATGTTGGCTGTGAGATGTAGATAATACTTGCATACAAAAAATAGTTCAAATAGGGTACCGCTTCTGCCGCGATTTTTAAATTACTATCGGCAAGAACAGTTACAGAATCTTCCATCATGTCGAGGGGTTCGCTTAATCGGGCAGAAACAATACTGGCGGAGTAGTAATTGTACATCATCCAGCTGTGTATAGTCATTTGAAACAATGCAATACGACTTGGTATTCGTTTCGGTAAAAGATTTGCCCCTAATGAAATTTAGCGATCATCAGTGACATTTAATTTTAATAAACCCGTTGTTTAACAAGTACGGTTTTATCAACCTTGTTGAGACAAAATTCCAATGGATAATACCATCGCCCCAGAATACTTTTCCCTCTTGCCAACGTGCTCACGATTCATTATCAGTTTTATAATGAATATAGAGAATATTCCAAATGCTGCGAACACGTACCACGTGTTACGTGTGAATGGTTTTAAGAATATTTCCAGTTTAATTTTCTTTGTTGATGTCGACAGCAGCATGAAACAAGGCCTGATAGCAATAATTTTTCATTATATATTAATATATGAATATGCATGTGACCTTGTTAATCATTTCTAAATTATTACCTTATTAATTTATCAAAATTGATTTACCTAATGGGCCACGCTGCACCAATGAGGTTGGCATAATCTAATCGTTCGGACACCATAATTCTCGGATTACTCGCGAAATCGATGTAATTCAGCCGTAGAAGCTCGAAAATTAAGCCATGCACGCTGTGCCGGTCCCAATAAATGATTTCAGAAGCGTGCACACTAATAGAAAAAAAAAGAAATTTCTTCACAATTTATTTGAAAAATTGAAGAAACATATTTTATATTGAAGTACATATTTTATATGGTACCTGAAATTAAACAAATCTCCTGTATGCAAAATCATAGCATGCACAAACTTATGCATGCTATCCAAGGATCTCGTATTTATATCCTGCATATAATCCTCCAGACGCATATCCTTGGGTCTATATTGTATCTGAATAAAATCAAATTTACATGCACTGATAAATATGAAGAGTCGCTTAACATTAACTTTTGACGAATTATATTTCACCGATGCAACCATTTGCTATTAAATCCTGTATCATTTAAAATCCTATTTGAATAAATCGTAAATTATTGCACATAATTTATCAAATATATCAAGTTAAGTTAAAATTTAATTACAATTTAGTTCGGCGAGTTTCGGATTTCACAACATTTCTATTATTTTATTCTATCTCCAGGACAGTCCAGAATATTGTATATTAATGACGAATAGAGAAACTCACCACACCAGATATCTTCAGTCTCATACCGTGCATATTAGCCCTCCTGGTAATTAATGGCTGCGTTAGTGAGACGTTTAAACCAATTCCTCGTCGCCAAGTGCCAAGTTCTGTAACATTCAATGCTCCGCCGCGATACTTGCAATGATTAAAAACGTCGAAAAGATTGTAACCGCCTTTGCTAGATATAGCAAGAACGAGATCCGTCACTATGTTGTAAGCGGTATCGTTTAGAAGAGGTATACTGTGATTATAATTCGAGGCCAGCACCAGCCAATTGTACGAGTAATCGTACATACGATACTTGGAACTCTGAATTTCATAAGCACAATTAACTTGCAATATCAGAACGTTTCTTATCGTGGTTGCACCACAACGTATCCTTCTCTTACCTCGGCAAAAATTCGAACAGCTGTCTCATTGTGGCAACGTAGATCAATTACGACGCCCACAGTCCAGGTCTCGCTCCTCATGAATCGACGAAAATCAATTTTTACACTTGGCTCCCTTATTATCGTAAATATACCTGTAGTACTCAGTGTTTTCAAGAAATTAAAATCACCTGCGAATGGGGCCTTGTTACACAGATATTCTAATAGTTAGTATGTACTCTAATCAATATATGTTTTTCATCAGTTGCCTAATTTTCACGGTGGGCAACGGTGAAATTATTTGTACTCCTCGATTCTATTCTATCTCCCGAATACGTTGTATCGATTTCTTAATTAAATTCTAAAAAGGATTCGAATATGTTTTGCATAGCCTTCTAGAAAATGAACATTTATAACAATCCTACAAATTCTAGTTATTTAACACGATGCAACAATAGCTTTTCTGACGTCGAATCACCAAACTAACATCATAAAATTACGTACCTGTACTGTCCCCGCAAGAAAAACCTACCACATTTCGCACCTTCTTATGCACGAAATAGTCGCGGATGAATACATGATCCTGTGCGTTCGAAATTAAAGTAAATTGCAATAAAATGAGCAAGATAACGTACATCGTGTCACTCTCTTCTTCTATACTAAAGATTTTGTACAATTCTTGCACCGATCAAATCGATGTGCCCGATATCACTTACCTTTCTACTACATTACTTTTAATAAGCTTTCGTTCTATTCGCATGCATCAAATGCAGTACGTATCATTTTGTATTACGATATAAGCGACAGGCTTGTCAATCGATTTCGTTCAATTTTGTAAATTACCTCGGTCACGGAAAACATCCATACAACTCGATTAATAATTTAATCGAACGTCTTGCCTTTTGCGCGACAGTTTCAATGAGGAAACCCTAGATACCGCGATCGATCGCGAAATAATCGACTTCTATTAACACTGGTTTCACCAAACAGTCAAAATGGTTTACGTTAAACAATGTAAAACCGTGGAAGAGAAAGAGAAAGGAACTTAAAGAATTGATCATATTTAATTTGATGCGATAGGAGATACTATAATGCTATGAAAAAATATCACTCTAAAAGTTAGAATTACAGAAATATTGGCAGTGAAGGTATTCAATTACGCGATTGAAGATAATAGTAAACAGGCTTTCTACGGGAAATCAGTAATCAATATTGATAATTAATTCGTTGATCGTGCAAGCGTAACGATATTTATTTTACAATGGTTACAGGGGGGACAAACCTTTGGACAGTGTTACGCTTATTGAATTCCATTTGGCGAACGTGCAAAATATCGATGATAATTAAATGCGATAAAGTATCCGGTGCATTATTGTTTTCACAGCACCTAATTGGTGGAACGAATCGTTCCTGTATGCTCGACAAACAATTCAATTCATTTAATCGCGTAATTATTATGGCAAATGAGTATTTTAAATACATTGCAAATTAATTCATTCCCTGAAAGCGTTCAAGTTTCGCAGGGTTTGTAGATTTACGTTTTGTAGGGATAGCAGGTTTAAGTTTCGGCCGACCAGGCGTCGTTTTTCCACCATAGAACTTGAAGCTCTGAAAAGAACGATTTTTATATTAAGAATATACCGGCTGCAGATTTGAAAATATTAAATTGTAATTAGTATCACATAAATACTGCAGAGAAAGATTAAACCCTTTTAATGGGGTAACTAAGTGTAATAGACCTAGTAACAAATTATAATATCAGTGTAAGATCAAATAAAAGTTTAATTCACAGAACAAACTAGTAAAATATAATTAACCGAATATGAAATAATTTGGAAAAAAGTAGGAAACAGAACCTGAACCACGGAGGGTTAATATTTCTATGCATTTGGCAGTTCTATTATAAGAAATTGTTTATTTCACCCTGTTGGCGAAATGCAATAGATGATATTCTCAATGATGCAAAGGAGAACCGAAAATAAGACTGAAATACACAAGAACATGAAGATCGGCGCAGCTTCGTAAATCGATAAAGGTTCTGCAATAAGTAGGTTGCTCGGACAAAAGGGTCTTCTAGCCGCCCACCGTTTTAGCTCACGGTTTTGGATACCAACGTTTTGAATTTTCGTTAATCTAAAAAAAGTTCCGTCCATAATATAATCGAATGCATTATATAGTACTTTGAGTTATGTTGATTTAGGGAATGAATGTAATTCGAAAAATAGTCTACTGTCAAATAATAATAAAATACCAAGAACAATACACGATTAAAAAGTCCCAATATTTATGATTTCTTGCTAGCGTTTAATTTCTAAATGTAATTAATATTTCATACAACACAACTTCTGTTATTTACAACTACACGCAAAGCAATTTTTCATTGTTTGATAGGATAACAGAAATTAATTTTTTGCGAATTTAACGAAAACTGGTAACTAGCGTTTATCGACATCTGCATTAATATTAATTGATTTTGCGGCACTATTCAAAGCACATTCAAACTTATACTGCAATAAGTCAATCTGTAGGTAATATCGACTCCTCGTACCCTACTTTCATCAATTCAGTGAAAGGGCTTTTGCGCCTTGCATAAAATGCCAGAATAGCTTGGAACAGATGGACCTCTGTGAGCTCACAAATGCTGCGATAATTGAACGTGTGCTCGATGTACGGATAAGCGGAGTCGATCATCGTGTGATAAGCCAAATGTCCCTTTGCCACACGATCAAGTCCCTCTTCCAAGGGTAAATATCTTTGCGATTCTGGTATCTTTATCCAACGATTGTCATAGAAATATTTCACCTCTCTATCTGGTACCTATTATACAAATGTATACATATGCATTTTTAACATTGACTTTTTCAGACTCGAGATAATGAGGTGAATAAAAGATAATTGTACGCTTTAGTAAAAATTTCTATTGGATAATAATGATAACAATTCTACTTAACAGGCACTTCTCTTGTGCTTTTTGTCTTCCTTTAACTTAGGTTTACTTTAAAAGGGAAGCTCACCTGAAGGAAGGAGCGGATATACGGCGTATATTCCACAGCAAGTTTCATATTGCTTTTTGATAAACTGATCAAAGAATCGTTCATCTTCTCGCCTTTGTTTTTCAATCGATTCGATACTACGCTCGCCGAGTAATAATTCAGGATTAGTAAACTGAAGAGTAAGATTTGTAAAAAGGCAATGCGTCCTGCGTAACGGTTTGGCACAAACGCGGAACCTGAATATACAAATTTTTAACAAACTGTCTCATTATTGATTCCTTTTAAATGGTCGTGTACCTTGCTGCGATAAAGCCCCTATAGTCAGCAGGACCGAAAGGCCATAAATTTCTGCAGGACTACGAATGCCTTCTATTCTTAAAAGGATAATTAGCACCACAGTCACGATTCCAATCATGGCAATTATCACGTACCACACCTTCACTGACAAAGGTTTCAAAAATTGGCTCGGTTTCATTTTTGTCGACGAAATCGTGCGAAACATAAAGCACGATCTATGAAAATAAAATATAAGCAAAAATGAATTTCTTAAGTCACCATGGAACACAGTTTCGACAATTTTATTAATATGATATATTAATTATTGTAAGTAAAATTTTTGTTCGAAAGGGTTAAAGGCTTATTTAGACAATGGAATTATAGAAATAATGAATTTATATATAAAATGTGATTAACATTTAAGTTTCTGTGTGTCCCAATTTATATTTTTAACTTCTGACGCTATAGACAAGCTAATTGATAAATATTAATTAAAAATTTCAGAAAACAACAAATTAGGAACACTTGTACTGTACATAATTATTCACTATTTCAAGATATAATTTTTATGAATGCCACGAGTTATCATGTAATATAACTTATAATTAAATCTGTGACAAAGCAAGAAATACTGTATACACGCAAGTACTTATACCGTATCGGCCAGACCGGTCCAATTATGTCTCCATTATCCAATCTCTCAACTTTTATCGTAACAGGACTTGCCGAAATATCTATGAGCTTCTTCTTAAAGGCGGTAAACACTGGACCAGAATTATCGAACTTTCTTTGTGCATTTAATTGCACGATCTCAGTACTGTAATGCAGAATTCAATCAATAAAGAACAGCAAGTCAACATAATCGTGCTTACTCGTGAAAATCCGAAAATAGTTTAATCATAACGAACGTGAGTATGCGTAAACTATTATAAGAATTGTCTGATAAGTTCATAATACACAGTGCTATTGATAAACAATTAAATTGAATATTTACGTAAAGTTGAAGAGATCGGCCATATGTTGCAGAAGCGCGTACAAAAATTTCGATCGACCATATTTCGATTTCATACTGTAATGTAGCATCATTTCGTGAAGCGATTCATTTTCTGGTTTAAAATTTACCTACAAAATGTTACCATATGCGTTCTGAATTGATAAATTATTTTGTAGTTTATTTTCAACGATATTTGCACAAAAATCGTTAGAAATAATAATTTTATTAACGATCCGTGAGACGCACGCAGAATAAGGAGGACTTACAACAATTCCAACTTTAAGCTTCATTCCACGAAGATTCGATCTTCGTTGGAATTTCGACTGATTCAGAGTCACGACCAACCCTGTTTTGTTATTCCACTTTCCAAATTGTGTCACATTTATCGATCCGCCTCGATCTTTCGATGGATTATACACATCGTACAACGTATAATTAATTGCTGATGGTACTACGATTACAACGTCAGTGGAGATAGTGAAGGCCTCGTCGTTTAGAATTTCTAATATGTGGCTCAGATTTGAACCCAAGATCAACCATTTGTGCATTTCGTCGAACATAGAATATTTTGTTGCCTACGGACAACACGGACTGTAGTGTTACAGTTTATGTTACAGCCGGCGAAATTCTGATTTTTCAGGTATGAATAACGTGTGCGATTGATGTATTAACAATTTAATTTCTTTCCGAATTTATGCCGAAAATAGCCAATGAAACTTTTTCATAATTTTTGGAAAAGGTATTCGGCCTTGTTAGTAGGACTGTGCTCAAATCTTTTAAATTCCCTAATTTTTAAATTGATGAATGGGGGATATAAATAAAGGAGTTGTCTTGCCTATTTCAATTATTCCATAGAGCGTAAGTTTCTCCTACGGGGATTACTGTAATTTTGCCGGAGAGAAGTTTACTATGACAAAATCGTTATTCTATTTTCCAAGGAACATTAAAAAGTTCAAAGGAAATAAAACACTTACGTGCAAAAGGATTTTAGTGTATCTCCGACGATCACAACGAGAATCCAAAAAGATGCCTAATCGATTGTACTCCGCTCTCAAAATCTTCTTGATGTCTAAACGCGATTCAGGCACTGAATCCAGCATCGAAATATACGTGGTGTACATACTGTTGAAGGCTTTCGCGAGTTTAAAGTCATCTGTTTTGCACAAAATAAAAATAAGAACGTATTTAAACGTTTATATCAACGTAACACTCGTACGAAACGTTTTCTACGCACTTTCCACATTGTCGCAAGAAAATCCGACGACTCTCTCTACTTTTCTGAATGCAAAGTAATCACGAATGATATCATTCTCATTAGTGCACAAAGCGATAGTTAATTGCGTCGGTAAAAGCAATAAGAAATACGCTCGATACATGTTGCAGAATTATTTCTCGAAGAAGCGTCTTCGATGCAACATTCGATTGGACTTCCGCCGATATTCTTCGTGAATACTCGATTACTTTATTAATATTTTATTTGTGCTTTCCTTAAATTATTGATACAATAGTCTCCGATAATTCAATAGAAAGAATCACTCGCGTGATACACTATTGTACCTGTCCATTTTTTCAACATATGAATCGACAATGAATCAACATATTATATTAATAGTAATAAAATATACATATAAGCGCTTACATACTTTATTTAAATTATTCAACTCGTATGTTATACAAATATTCGTCCGAAAGCAACCCTTAAAAACCTAGGATCGCTAATTTCCTGATGTGCTTCTTCAAATAAAAGTAATTTCCACGATAATAATGTGACTCGTCATAAAATTTCTCGAAAAGTCTCGATTACCGTATAAACATTGAATTACCTACAAACGTGGTACACCATAGTTCACAACGATTTATAAATAATCTCTGGCCTATTATACGTGCACGGCACATCGCCCCATTATGGGTTTATAAATGTCTTACAATTAGATTCATTCTCTCGGAGATGCGGTTTGCATAATATGCACATAGTATTGATCATATAATATAATGCCAATGGGGATTGGAATCTAATATACAGCAGGTACTATTGGTGTCTGACGAACTTTAACCTCACGATGATTAATATCATCTCCATAACAAGTACATAATATATCGTATACTGCAATCGTAAACTGCACGCATCATTTATTGTGTGCATTCCCTCACACAAAATTACATACGCAAGTAACATCTCATTTAGTTCCATCAATTGTGCCAAGTCAGTTTAGCGAAATGCCATGTGAACAAACACGATCGAGTAGGATTCGCGAAAAATAAATAATATTTAAATAATGTACGCATTACATGTCCGGGAAAATCCGCATATCAAACTAGTATTCGGATAAATTCTATAATACCATAACTCTTCTGTAGGCTTAATTGGGTAACAGATTCTGCAGAAATTAAGAACTGAAAAGTTATTCCCCGTTTATCTCCAGCTTAAATGAAACAATAATAAGTCGTTGGTGTACCCCTTAAACTTAAACTAAATAACGTTCACTAATCGCGTAAATCTAGTTTAACGTTTCCGCATTCGGAGCCAAATCATTCCAAATAAGTGCGATAATTTTCATACCAGCACCACGTGTCTATTTGTAGATCGGCTGCCAGGTTTATTGCTGGCATGCTCATTGTACACAGAGTACGCAGTCCCCCGTTTCGTTAAAAATGTCGCGAGGTACATGCATTCTTACTCGGATAAACAACTAATTTATTCCAGTCACGAGTGTTTCCCGCGAGAAAAAAGAAACGAGTTACGTCAAACATCGAAAAACGCGGATCAACCGTGGTCTCCTTCGGTATGACTAAAAGTTATATCTATATACATAATCCCTTCTTGTCGCGGAATTAATTCTGAACTCACGGCCTTCTACGCGAGGAACGGACGTCCACATGTGCGCTCACTTAATCCTAATTGAGACCGAGCTAACGAGCAGACGAATAAATGGAACTTGAACGTGCTATCGCTGGAGCTCCGATGTTATTACTGTTATTGTGAGTCTCTTGGACCCGTCAACGATGATTTTTGTTATCTATGTGCCGTTATTAATGCCACAACAGTCATGTACCATTGTTATTCCCTTCAAGATCGTGCCCCTACGCTGTATGCCATCTTCTGAGATGAACAGTTGGTAGGTTTAAAAAATTACAAGTACCAACGAAACAATATGAGAATTTTAAAAGTTCACATAGATAGAGTTCATTTTTGTATAGACAATTAGTTCGGTTCGATCCGAAATTCTGGCAACAATTATAATTGCAAGTTTCATGTACATTTCTATTTTACGAATTTCGTATATGGATTAATAGTATATTATATGAGAATAAGGATTGTCAAATGTACGTAACAAAATTGTGGAGTAGAATTGGTCAGAATGTATCATGAACGTTTAATTCAATTTATTATGAATTTTCGGAACGGAAGATATTAGATGGTCTCGAATTAATGGCGATGTTTTTATTCATTAAATTTTTAGGAATATTATTTCACAGCACTGCTACGAGACCTTTGAATAATTTGTTATGGAAGCCTCTTAAAGTATTATTTAAGTAAGACAGTGGTGGGATATTTTTTTAACTCTAGAACTATGTATATGCCAACCAATAGAACGTCTAATGTATACCTAAATATAACTGAAACTCACCGATAATTTATTGAAAATAGTCCCACTATTAGGTCTATCGAAAAATACTGTCCCTTTTCCGATGCGCAGAAATTTTCAAACTGGCAAAGGGAATAATGACAAGGAATCGTACGAATACCTTGCTCTTACAATTAGTTACGGAACTCCCGCGGCATGGGTAATACCACTAATAATTCTGAATGAAGCAAAATCCACGAAACAACACGTGTCGCAAATATGTTCTGGGAAATGCGGCATTCCCAAGAAAGTTGCGCGGCCCCTTGCCAAAAAACGTGATTGCCCTTGTACCTGAGAGACCTCAAGTTTTTAGTCGTTAGTCAGAGGTCTACGAGATTATCGCTTACACACGTTGTCGTGTGCTCTTGGTATCCCGAACGCGAAAGGGAAAACCAGTGATTCGTATTTTATACATTCCGCGATGTCGTCGGTTATCTACGGATCCAAAAATGTTTAACGAAAGTCAGATTCCCGTTATAATATTTGTTAACTATGGTTAACAATAAATGAAAGTGTCGCAAATTGTGTACGGTTGTTGTATTTTGGTTAATTCAAGAAATACGTTTCTAAACAAGCAATCGTGCAAAATTTCGAAGATTTGAAAAGAAGTGCAGGAAAAAATAAAATAACTTAGTATAAAATTAAATTAATATTTTCCACAGGAGAAATATGGATCAAATATACTGATACATTCGTACATCCTGCTAAAATATCATCTTTTCTGGTTCGAGCATGAATCATTCTACTATAAACGAAACACTAAGCATCCGAATATAATCGTTCCCGCGTTTACATTCTCGGAAACTATCGTGAACTCCTCGTGAAGATTTGTTCGAAAAACGCTGGCGTTCATTTAGTACGGTAAACTACATATCACATCTAGTGCAAAGTTTCTTTTCAATGGCGCTGCGAATTAATCAGATACAAGGTAAGCCAAACAGAACGTTACAGGAGTCGGTGGCATTGATTTGATTACAGAAGCATACCTTTAATGCGCTCACGTAACTCATGAGAAACCGAAGACATAGTACACTAATGCTAAGGTTGGCGTGATGCAAGAGGGTTTTAAACGTATTAAAGCAGCGCCGCCAAGAATAGGAAAGAATTGCGTCTTCGCTAACATTACCACACCTGTTTCTTAAACATCAGTCGCCACTCATTCAACGGGCTATCCCGTTCCCCCAATTCGTCCGTGATTTTGTGTTTCATTGCCTATCGATTTATTTATTCGTGTAAATAGTTCGCCGCACAAAGAACGTATAAGTATTCCGTATAGCAATGTCAACGCGGGGATACTCAGGTGATAAAATTTGACGCTTTTAAAGATGCTGTATTGGCACAAGGAATAAATGAATTGTAACATCTGTGACGTGTTAAATGTAATTATACCTACATGTATTGACTGTCATGGTGAAACTGAATTCTGCTTGGACTAGAAATGCATAATTGTTAACGTTGCATAACACAAGAAATATATAATTATTTGAAAGAAGTGTTTATACAGGTTTATCACGATGTTTGCTCACAAGTAGATGTGTTTCCGATAGCGACAGTACAGAATTCTGCACTTAGAATGGGTATTTACTATATTAATATATTGTCTATTTAGTGGTGAATGGTATACCAACAACGTTTTTGAAGATAAGTTTCTTTAAATTATAATGAAGATAAAAATTGGATATAGGAAAATTGGTTTTGATAAATACATCATTTTATTTGTCTCGTTTAGTCCTTGTTTCGGAGTTGCTTTACCCCTAAAAAATATTAGGCGTCAAAGTATAAGGATTCGATAAATATATGTTATTGAAATTCCATAAAAAAGGTTTTCCAAAGAATATTCCATCCCAAAGTTTGTTTGTTCACGATAGTGGATTTATCTTATATTTATTACATTTCAGACTGTTCTTTTAATTTGATCCGCACATAAAATAATGATTAGTCACATATATATGCCAACCATATTTTTTCCGCTGATTATGAAACTTGTCGAATTAAAAACTTGAATTTGTCAACTATTTAATCACTATATTATTATTATATTAGATCTTCGTAATATAACAAATTTCCCATTAAACTCCGAACATTTCATTTTACAATCACTTATATTTACATTTATATGATACACAGATACAAAGAGTACATTTTACATCAAAATATACCACTGAATTTTATACGACTTGTATATTTAATACGTAAAAGAAAATATCATTTTTACTTTCTCATTCGACGACATTGTTATTCTGACTTTTCTTAGTACACCCATTTGATTGCCATATCGACGGGACATTTCTGGACGACCGAGGATCAATTTGGGATAAATACAATTGTCATTTTTTGTTCTTTCAGACAGCGAACTAATCCCTCCATTACGTCGTACTTCTTCCTTGAGGTTGTCAAAATCATCGAACTCTAATAATGTCGATCGCAGCAGATTGTACGTGTCTTCGTACGATGGAAAATCCGACGCCAGTCCAATTCGTCCCGCCAGGCACTCCGCACCTGCGATCGACGCACCTGCGCCGGAATACCTCGCCAGGAATCTTTTGCAACTTGGCTGCCCGGCTGTGTCAATGCCCACGTAAGTCTCTCTGATCTATGGTGTGTATACTCGTAACAGTTCAGTGGATCACTCCGGATATTACTGTGCCAGAGATTAAGATTTCTATGAACATCTCTATCTTGCCCGGGAGATAGCAATACATGCATTTACTGCGCATTCTGTTTCGAAAGGTTGGGTAGTGGATAGGGTGTGTTACTTGAGAGACAGTGGCTAGAATTAATATTTGGATACTGACAGTGTTTGATTGCGAAGTATTGTTCCTGTGTTACGATTGTGATAGTTTTAGCGAACTGATGGCTTTAGCAAAATCAGTGGTTAGTGGTTATAGCTTGTAGTTGTGCCAGTGGTTTTTAGTTCGCTGATAGTAATTATTTGGAGAGTAACAATGATAATAGTTTCGGAAATTCCATAATGTTCGAATATCAATGTTGAGTTACTGTATGTGTGTACAAATTCTTCTTGTACGGTGTACATTATGGAGGGTTACACTTAGTGGCGTTGACGAGTTGGTAAGACGATATTGATCTATTTTTGTCTATACAATTATTGCCATCGTTTTTGTATGGCTGTACTAAAACTGCTAGGTGTGTAGATAAATAATAAGGTTTTTGTTCATGAATGTGGTGATCACCGCTCACGTAAGGGTTAATCTTCCTATTAACATCCAAATGATAGCTTATGCTTAAATAATGATAACTACTGATAATAATAGATTAACTTTTTTGCAAACCTGAGACGACAAGGAACCAAAGTGAACAGAGAGGCTGCGAAATATTTGCACTTGCACCCAATAACAATAATACCTAGCCATTCAAGCCGGATCACAATTCACAACAATAACATTCCATTGTCGAGTATCTACGTACACAAATATATATCTTCATTTTAATGAATGAAACATTCGTAACTCCTTCAGCTCATAGCGTTCAAGAACCACGGGAAATGCCTGTAACGACTAAAACATCGACCCAGTTATCTTGCACACCTGTGATCTACTTGTGCGAAAAAATATTTGCCGACAACCCGATTCGCTCGCTACGCTCCTGCCAGCCTCCGTGACGTGCATACACCGGTAGTACCTTAATGAGGAAGTTATTTTTATTTTATCATCTCATGGGGCAATTAAATGTCCACCGTAAACATATAGCGGCGCGAGACTGCGCACGTGTATCGCTCCGTTTCGCCGGAGCTGGCCCGGTTATCGTGCGACAGAAAGAGACAGAACGAGATTGGTTTAGTCCGGGGAAGCACATTCGCAATCAGCTGACTGGCACCACGATCCCTCTGTCGGTCGTCTCTCTGCGATACCAGCGGGTGCAGCGATGTGATCCCAACGTGTTCGTGTACGTGCACGCATACCCGTGTACGCACACGGTGTTCATGAAGGTTCACAGGATAAGCCAGCTATATAGGTATATGCAACCAGCAGTGTGGTATTCGGTCAATAGCTGGGAGACTGGCGCAGACGCGCCGAAACAGCTCAGTGTGCGTTCACGTACATCCAATAGTGCTGTACCATTGGTACATCCGCGAAAGTGTCGCCGAGTGGCGAAGAGTTGCACAAACGCGGACCGCAGCACGCTCCACACACCGCATTGCCGTATTTTCACTGCGAACGTCCGTGAAACACGCTGTCCACGTTGTTCTGCTTTCCCACATTAGTCAGTCGAAGAGTCTCGTCCGCGCGCGAGATACACGAACGGCGTAGAGATTTCGAAGATCGGTGTTCCGTGTTAGAAGGTACAATGTTTGAAAATTGAACCGGACATATCGATCGTTGTTACACGGCGATGGGAGAACAACAACGGACGGGGACGAATTCATGAGGGAATAGGTGTTCGCACGTTGCCCGGCAAACGTTTCATAGATCCTCCGGACGTTTTCCTTCAAGAAATGATGCTGCGACTATATTGACCGTGCGTGATTCCGGGTCACTTGGTGGTTTCTACGGAAAGCTGAACTGGACGCCCGATGCCGTGTACCATGAAGAACGGAAGGAGCAAATAGGAAATCTAGATTAATTGAAGCAGCGGTTCGTGGGAGAGGACCTAATTTCGTGTCAGTTTTTGCATGTGACAGTGTAGCTGTAACGTGGGACAGTGGCGCCCCTCTATTGGACTGCAAGCTACGACAATACTCATCGCAGGTGTGACTTTTTCAAACTCGTTTCTCTCTTCTCTTAACCGTTGAATTTTAATTCGTCCTCACTTCAACGTATCGTGTATTTACAGTCTTCACAGAAGTCACTGAATCGCAGACCTGTTAGTCCACCCGTTCGTTATCGCCCTGCTATTTTAAGACTGACTTTCCATGGGCGCGAATAAGGGGGAATCATTCTTACACCTTATCACGTTTCCTGTCGACTCGAGCAATCTTACGTCAGTCGAGGAAAACAGGTATCCGTGGTGCGTGAATCCTGTGTGAAGTTAAACCTGTCATGGTTTGACGCGGATAGATAGTTTTCTTCGTATTGGTGCAATCTTTTTTATATGCCATGGTACATATTAGTATATCATGACGTCTCTAATGCTATATTGAACGAGCAAGTTCCAAATCTACCAAAGCTTCTAAATCTACTCTAAATCTAAATAATACCGGCCATACATGCAACAGAATTCGAAATGTAATTGTCTCAGTATTTTCTCTAACATTCATATATGTGTACCTAATATGAAAATAAAAAAGAAGTAATTTTGAAATTGGCAACACCAATCTCACGATAATTCCCATGGACCAGTCCAATGACAAATAAAACTCATAAGGTCCGCTCCAGATTGAACGTGCATCGCTGTACAGTTCTTGGCCACGCGAAAAAGTTTTGCGCGGTTAACATGGACCATATGCGCAAAGCGCCCAATTGCGACACGAAATCGCACGATTCAATGAACGTAGTTACATCGAAGGAAATAACGTGTTCAGTTTGGCCGTTTCCTGTAACCACGCGATTCGTAGTAAACTGTTCGAGGATTATGAAACACCTTTGAACGCGAACAACGCAAACTGCAAAGTTGCGCGTTTTTCAACGCTCGGCCGCGTGCCTTCTATTACTGTAGAACGGTGTGGCATAGCGTTGCGTGTTTAGGATGAACCTGTCTTTATGTATGTACATATAATGATTGAAGAATCTATGGTTATCGGCTGTCGAATCCTATTAAAGTTACCGATGGATCGGCTTCACGTGCTTTGTAATCGAATGCCTTGTTAGGTAAGCTGTGGACCGCGACGTATAGTGTGTACGATACTGTATGGCGTGGTTGGATGACAGTTGGTACCTTTAGAGCGAGAAACTCGATGGGGAAACAGCGGCATATTAAAATTGAATATGGTTGGAGTTATAATTATGGAACAAGTTAATATTTCGAAGATATTGTTTTTCAGACCCCGTGGAGGAGTAGGGTCTGAACCTCCGCAGAGTAGCGACAGCGATGAATACACGACGACCCATAGCCATGAGCAACAGCAAGGTCATGGGCATGGTTATGGTCAAGGACAGGTGGATGTCTACAACGTGCCCAAAGTCCAGGTGTCGGGACCACCAAACAATGATGAATCCTCTTCCGTCATCAATGGGTGAGTCTGATATTTAATTTTCGACGCTTTTATTCTCGACGGCGATAGTTTCGCCTTTTTTATTCATTGATGTATAACATGATACAGCTACGGGGGTATTGTAGCTACGTGGCATAGATATTTGAGGGTGAATATTTCAGTGTTGTCAAACATGGGGGAGTTTGTCATGATGCAGTATAATATAGTAATGTATGATAATTATATAGAAAATGTTACTCCAACTTACTCTAATAGTACTAACTTAAGTAAATAACCAATTAAAAACAAGTTTACAATGGTAGGAACTAAATTTCGGCCAAGTTAGTTTCTCGCTCCATTATGGTTACCTAGATACGCGCACCTCTACAGTCTGGTTGCTTTGCAAACACGTATTTTTCTAACAGGGTCAACCATATGTTGACTCAAATTCTTTACCGTATGGTTTATCATTCGTGTAACCTCTTTTTCTCACCGACGCACACAACGTTGCCCACTTCGTTTTCACACAAATAGTGTTGCAAGATTGAATACATTCTCTTAACATATCGATCGTTAAGAACATCATCTGCAGTAGGTTGACCAGGTCCAAATTAATTAATTTTTCAAATAATTAAAGCCAGATAAATAGGGGTAACTGGCACTAACTGTCCAAAAATAAATTACAATTTGTTAAGAGCGATCAAGTACTCACAATAATTTACAGAATATGTGTTGCAATCCTTAAACATCAACAGATTGACACAAACGTTTTACATAATTCAAGTCAAACAAATTCTTTTCTCTAAGTATTCTTTATATCGCCTGGCAACAAATTACACGATAGGATCAAAACTCGATTCTAGGATAATTCGCACGGAGAAACATGTCTTCCTTAATTCGATTCTTCATTTAAACTGAACAATACATAAATCTTACACGCCTGTTAATTGAATTACTATGTATATTAGAACGATAAGATTACTAATGATTGCATGTGAAACGAACACGTGAAACAGCTGGGTATTTTTGATACATCTTATCGCCACGTTCGTTGTCGCCAATTGAAGCATTCGTTTTGCATTGCAAAGCGATAGATTTTTTGCAACGTTACTGGACACTTTATGTCCCGAAGTAAATAATTTCTTTCAACAAGGAAAACGTGGGCGTCCTATTTGATTCTGTGATTATGTAAAGGCTAGTATCGTGTTTCAGCGAACAGTTTGCGTTCCTCCGTTAATGATTTATTTCCTAGTTGTCGCGAAATGAACAAGTAACTGGCATGAAATATTCATTCGTCGGTGAACCATGTTACTGATCCACTGGAAAGTTTATCTGGCAGAAAGATACCTCTCGGTAGTTATGGAAATATTTGCGAAGCGACGTATCTCGAAGTCTAATATTAGAAATGTGAATGATTTAACACGATAATCTGCGATGTTTCTTGTATAACAATAATTGAAATTTATTCAATAAAGAAAATTTACGGAACTAATAAAGTTCCATAATATCATGAGATACTCAGTTAATAAATTCGCGAATAGCGTCTGCAATATGTTTAATACTAGGATAATAAATGATAGTCGTTCTCGGGTACCATGGTAATGGGGGATCAGCTGCAAGCATAAGCTATTAGCTCTTATATTTCAGTAATGGAATACATATTTCCATGGTAATACGCTCGTGTGCAATTATATTAATGAATTTGTTAGTCGCGCGAAAAGCCGTTGATTATTTATGTTCAAAGATTACTATTCATATTTTAAAACCAATTATAAAATATTTAATACTACCTGCAATACTTTCAATATTGTAAAATTTACAATAACTCGCGTATCGAATAATAATAACAGAACACTATTACTATGCATATATTCAAGGATATAATTTCGTTAGAAATCCTATGGTTCACCAAATTGTGGATCAGCGCAGCGGTTTATAGTACTTTTTCTATCATAATACTGCAACCGACCGAAAAATTCTGGAACTCGTTACAAAGGGCATTCTTCATTCACAATAGACAATCCGTTTATACGCATCATTTAGATATATAATTCCGCTCATTCACTATGCCTTACAATTATTTCAAGCAGTACAAGAAAACCACACACAAACGCAATACAATAGATGTTCTATTTATATACATGCCTCCTGTGCCTAAACCGGACTGTCTTCCATTCAATTGAACTTCCATTGGGTTAATCGATTCTTGTATGCGTTTCTCCGGTACATACGCCCGTACGTGCAAATCTTTAGAGCGCATGAAAAAAACAAGTAGAAAAATAAGCTCGTTACTTCGTTTTTGTGCAAGAAGGATAATTTTCGTGGCGATTTTTTATTTTGAAACGTTACCTGCGAGTACACCGTTACACGTCGATGAACCACTTCTCGATTAGCAAATAAGCCGACAGGATTGGCCACGTATTTTTGGATCAACTTTTATAAAGCCAAGGTTGTGGCATCTGTCGACCTAAAAATAGTCGCTCCAGGAAATTTCTTTTTATTCTGTGTATCGATTCCCTTTACTGTAGTTCGAATCACCTTGTATAAATCTTTTAACGTTGGCTACGTTACGAACGCGAACACACCAGAAAAGCAGAGACGTTTAGTGGAATTTATCTCGTTTACTGGATTCCTCAGACATTCACTTACGCTGGTTCCGTGCAAATGTTTGCCTCAGGCGACGCAAAAATATTGCTTATTCCCCTTATCAGTCTAGCAAACGCACTAGACGTTGCAAGCGGACGAAAGATCGCAAAACCATAACTCAAACTTATATTTCTTGTCATTTTTGGCGAATTTTTGTTTATCTCGGAATGACAGTCCATAATGATAAAAGTATCATTCTTAATCAATATAATTTATCGTTTGATAGACGTTCATATAAATATGTTAGTTGAGCCTTTCGGTACGGATGTCATGCACACAATTACACGTCCACAGGAGTTGAAAAATCATTTTTATGCAATATATCTAATAATATGTATTAGATAATTATTTCCCAAAACTTTCGTTGGATACGGATTACCGTTATGTCCGCATTGATTTGCGATTCGCCAACATCAGTTAATCGCGATTTCTTAGTCGAACGGATTCGAAAGCTTATGAAATTCTCGCCTAGGCGCTTGGTACTGATCGGTGTATCAACGTGGAACGCAATGGAGTTAGAAACTTTGACGCCATGAACAGCGAAATTTTCCGACAGATCGCGTGTGACGAACGATTTTAATTACCATCGATTAGAGTGATTTCTGAACGCAGCCGTGGATAACAGAAGTCGAACACATGGCTTTCTAGCACGCCCGCATCGAATATCGCGTTTTGCGTCTCTGTACCCGACTATTCATATTATTTCTCGTTGATTTGATAGAATCAACCGAGAACTCGCATGATTCTCGCTTCGATTTCAAGGAAAAATTCATTAATTTAAACGTCTTTCACTTAACCACCGGCCGAATCCTTGGAAGTGGAGAAAACGATGTCAAAGTCGATCGTTTTTCGCACGGTTGGGAAGCGGTGCACGAGCCGGAATTGTTTTTCGTTGCGTTTTAACGAGCGTCTCGCGGAGGGGCGGAAAAGCAGAGGACAAGAGGTGTACTCGAGACCCTTCTCGACGCACGTTTTTCACGTCGCGATAAAGCGCGGTGAAAGGCCGCGGATGAACAATTTACTACGGTACATTGTGTACTATCTATGGTGCATTATGCATGGTAGTGACACGTACTAATTGGCAGATTCTGATTGCTTTGAAACAATAGTTATTTTGCAGAGTCATTTAATTAGTGAAGTTAATAATGGAAGGAGTAACAAAAAAAAAAATAAGCAGTAATGATAAGGGGGAATTAGTTAGAACGGACGAATTATATGAAAGTCAGATGATGCATGGGCTGAGTTCGGGATTTGTAGTACCGTAAAAGGTACTAAGTATAATTAGATAAATATACCAATTTATTTGAATCTAAATGAAAAGCGGCAACATATAGTTGACAGTGAATTTGAAGGAAATGAAGTAGGGTAAAGAACTTCACACAGGAAAGTTCGTCAAGCACGTACCGAGTCCCTGTTTGAAATGTCACTCTTTATTACAGGTAATCACCTGGTTTGTTTCAGGAGACACGCGTCTTTTCGATCATACATACGTATACGCACGAGATGTAAATAGAACATGGCCCGTTGAAGCGGCAAGTTTCTATGGTTTCCTGCTATGCAGAAAATAAATAAAATTCTGTACGTTCTCGCAGATTTTATAATGCATGGATAGAGCTATGAGAAATATAATCATCCATATTTGTTCGAATTTTCTGGAAGAAAATAGGGACCAGTGAGTAAATGTAAATGGGGCAAGCATCTCGAATGCTATGACAATGATCCGTTTGCCTTTCTCGTGTAGAATAATGTTTTAAGGTTTCTCGATGCGAGTCTTTGATATTAAGGTTAATCTCCCTGATCTAGTTTTAACCTGCAAGTAGATGATTGCGAATTTAGACTGTAATAGATACTTGTTTATATTTATCTCGTTACTGGACTGGAATCCAAGGTAGCAGGGTTTTGTGATTGGATATATCACGTGATTGGTTGTGGGCCCCGACAAGATGTGAGTAATTCAATTATTGTGAAGGGGAAATTTATGATGCAGTGTAGAAATTTCTATGAGAAATAATTAAAATAGGTAATAGAAAAATTAATAGTAGTTATTGTACATAATTTGATATAATATATAATAATAATAGTCTTTTGGATAAAACTAGATAATGCTATAAAGCTATCGTGGTAATTTCATTAATGATTTTAACCGATACACAGCTTCTTTACCAGATACAAGCTTTTTGTTATTTGTAAGGGATCATGTTCATTACTATGTGTAACGATTTTATCGGGAACTAGTGTAAAAATCGCAAATGGGATGCCCACTTTTAACACGTGTGATAAACAGGCAAGGTAAAGGTGTTTATCTCGTGCTTTTGGGTTTGTCATGAGCGCCAAAGTTTGACAAATATGTACTATTCTTACGCAATTCCACTTCGTTGCCATTTGTAACTAGGCCTTTCAAGAAAAGTAGCTGTGTCTCGATAATTGTATACACAAACTGATAACATGCGTGGCATCGTTGCACCGGAAAAAATTAGTTCTCTTTTGTGCCAACGTTGAATCGCTCTCTTGCAACAGTTCCTGTTAGAATAATATGAGACACGTTTTTAGTTAATCTTTAGTTAATACTTTTAGCCTGGTAAGACCGATATTTTGCTGCGATACGTTCAGAATTCAATAGTTTATGAGTTTATAAATAATTCTTAATGCCATAGTTCTATTTCTATTGAATAGCTAGTATCATAGTAACAAAAATAGCCTACCATTATTAGGTATTGCGCAGGTATTGGTAATTTGCACAGTAAAGTTACGATAGAATCTTTAAATATAATGTTATTGTTATTATCCTATTGCTATTTATTTCTATTCTTTTCAATAGGGCAGTCTTTTAATTCTCACGGTTAGGAAACAAGTTCCTAAAAAAATGAGCACAAACACCTTTCACTATTTTGCGTAACAATCTTATCCCCGAATTAACGACGCAAGAAATGCGAGATCTCGTTATGTCACATGAGATCGATATCTTACCAGAACCTCTAAAATTTAAGACACCTGTGCAGACTAGAAGTAAACCGATCTAATCGATTATCCAACCGACGATTTAATCACACACCCTGATCGTTTATCGCTTTGAAACTTTCAAACTACTATCCTTCTTTATCCCATCTTAATTAAACATAAAATCACCTTCTACGTAATACAATTTCCTCCCACAAATTTGCGATCATTCAATTACTTCGATCGTGCGGCATCTTTTCTTATTGTTAGATCCGATCGATGGGAATATGATAGGAAGCCAATTCCGTGTGACGCAAATCCATGTCGGTTGTCATACGAGGCTTCATCGTGGGCCCGCGCTGTCTGTCGGATTAATTGCAAATTGTAAGACTTTCGATGGTTGGCCTTATCTTTCTTGCCTTTTCTAATCCTACCTCATTCCTAGATCCTCGTAACGCGATGTTCGAACCTTCAGGGCTTTAGGACCGTCCCTCGATATCGAACACGTGCGTGTACGTACACCGACTGCACGTCTCTCAATGAGATTTAATTTCCTACGCGACAATGGAAGGCCAATTGAAGCGCTATTTCAACGACGAAATTTGCTGAAAGTGCCTACTGTTCTAATTGTAAGTTCCACTGTTTTAATACCGTCATCTCTACGACGATTGTACGATAAAACAAAGTGTGGATTGCATGATCTAAAATGATTTCGGGGGATCGAATTGCTCCTTTGGAACTTGTCGATCGTTTAATAATTCGCAATATTTTCGTTCAAGCCGTTATTCGTAATAGAAAATTAAATTATCGGTTTAGGACGAAAACCAAAATAACAATGCATATAAATAATAATTGTTTCAACGAAAGTTTATGGAAAACGAGTTTCACCTTTTTGATAAATTGAAACTTTATTTTTTTAAAACACAGTTTCTTATAAAAAACTATTTATTTTTGTTGCCCTCGTAGTATTTTTCTCGCTGCATTCAGATGCATTTTCCGTGCTTGTCTATGACGTGCGAAGAAATTTGTAATTCTAATATAAATATGGTACGATATCAAGAATATGCAATTGTACTACTTATAAAAAGGAGTATGTACATATGTAGTAGTCGATTTCTTCCGGTCCCTTTTATCTAGCATGTCACTCTTAATGCGATCTTAACCGGTCATTCACAATGACTCGACCTGCACACGCTAGTTATCTGAAGCTATCCATGTATAATATTCTAGGGTTCACTTATTGTTAGAAATGCTCCCCCGCTTAAAGAAATGAGACCTGCCGAATGATTTAGATTTAATCTGTTAAATCAAATCTGTAAATGGGTGGTCACTTAATTACAAATGAGTGTAAGAAAATTTGAAAATTGTTCTACAGATAAATATTGTTTAAATATGTTACAATATTGATTTGACTCGAATATATATGCATACAAAACTACGTAAGCACACAACGCTCATTAGTCATTAGGTCTCACGTGCCAAGTTTCCCTCTTGACTGTTATCAGAACTAACTTATAAGAATTTATAACACTTCGAACAGGGTATGTATATTCTTGACAATACGTCGCGACGCGTTGCGTTGTTGTAATACTGACGTCAGTCTTATCGCGTTTGCTTTCTTATTCACGTATAACTGCATGGACTAGCAATCATTCGTTCCCCCACGTTCGACGAACCGGCCTGACAAAATCATCTCCGTCCCTGTGAAATGCTTGATTTATGATTTATTACGTTCACGCGTCAACGTAAGCACTTCCTCCCTCGTCGGAGATACGACATGAAAACATTGCTTGTGTTAACATAATTTTTACATGAAACGTATCTCGGTGGTCAGTTCTTGGGGAGGATGATAACGTTGCTCCGTAAAGTTCGGGTTCGCTGGCTCGGACAGTAGCATGGAGAGCTTTTCTCTTCTACGCTATAAATGTTCGCGCTCTTCGTTTCGTTCGTCGTTCCAAGAAAAGACAGCTGTTTAAGAGGCGAGTCAGATGAGAAAAGCGTTCGATGGATCTGCTTTGGTTCTATAAGAGCAGGTAAACGTATTTGCATCGTTATCCTATCGACGTGTACGTATACGAGTTCAATATTATAAATAAGGGGGGGGGGGGGGGTAGATACATGCCTAATTTCTATGAAAATATATCTAGTACCAAGTTAAATTGAATAGGGAAAGCATACACAATTTTTATTAGGATTTTGAGCTTTGTTGCAATAATTCGTAAAAATTTCTGAGGACCAGTTTTTTGTTCCCTAATAATATCTTCAAGATTCAGGTGGCCCAATAAAGGTAATAGACTATTATAAAAATTAGGAGACAACATAAATCAATTAATATAATTAAGAGTACTTGATATGAGAGTGAAAATGAAAATGAGTAATTATGACATACAGAGATAATAGAATTACATACCTGTAAAGGCAGATCACAGACAAAGTTAGGTAAATGTAATATAAAAAATAACACTAATGTGTGGTGTATATCAACAGATGACTGCAAAACTACATGAATAAAGAACGATATGATTTCTACAGAAAAATGTGAAGTCCCGTGGAAAGAGTAAATAAATCCAATTTCATATGGTTCCGCATGATACTTATAATATTCACACCATTTAATATATTATAATGCATGCATAATGCAGTGAAACTGCATACGCAATATCGGTAATACCATAACGGCATTACATAAAAACAAATATTGCTTGGACTACATAGAGTTTATGAATACATTCTTTTTCCAATGGATCGTTCTCGGATTATCAAAGTAATAATAATGAGCTATTTGCAACGTCATTTGGCAGAAACGAGATATGTATTTCCAAAGAGGAATAAAATTCATGAACTTGATAATGTATGGTTATCGTTATTTATGGTGGATTCAAGAAAAACGGCAAAATATTCCGATTCGATATAAAGTGCTGCATCAATTGCAGTGAATCGTACGATTTATATGAGAAAGTGAACAGTGGTCGTTGTTGACAGGCATTTTCCATACTAAGGCCCCATGAATTCAACTAATTATTAGTTTTTATTTAATACGTGGGAAATTATATGCAGCTGTTTCTGTCTTGTTTAAAAACCAAATTTGATTTCTCTTTAATTTCTGTTCGCGTCTGTGTTTATCTGTTCTTGTCAAAGTGGAATATGTACATAGTTAGAATAGAACATACAAGACTGCTGGAGATACCAAGTGTCATAGGACACTTTTATTCACATATATAGTTTTCGTTTTGTTATCGTTAAATTCATTCGTCGTGATAAAGCGCTCTTATCTGTACAATAGCGATTTTATTGGAAATTAGAAAAGCGACATAAAATTAAGCGCAAAATTGTACATCATACGCCATACTCACAGTTGATATCAGGAGTCACTACACAATAACATAATTACAATAATACCTAAAAGGCGGTACATATTTGTTTTCAACTGGTGTACGAGTATCGCATAGTAAAGATACGAAAGTTTCACGACGCAAAAAGCGCCAAATCGATCACAAATGAAACGCGCAGTGCATTAAATTGCAGACATCGATGCGCGGTACAAGTTCGAAATCGTCCCAACCCGAACATTAATTAAAACCCAATTGTTATACAAATTAGCACGAGTTGCATTCAACGCATGGCACAAAGTGGTAATCATGCACGAATCAATTGTTGCCAAAAAAAGAAGGAAAGTAAAGGAAACAGAAACGAATAAGATGACCTCACAATAGGGGTGAAAACATTACTTCTATTCCCCATACAAAGATCGATGAGAGTCATATCTAAAATAGCCCTACCAATCCTTCCCCTTTCTCTTTTTCTATCTCTATTTCCTTTCTCTATTCACGGCTCCTCTATCTCCCCACCCCGCTACCCTATCGCTATCTAACCAATCCCCACCGCTACTGGACATCTCCTTTCTTTACAGCTCGCCACTGTCTCTACTTCTCGTCGCCGACGCGTCTCCGTTTCCTACATGCTCTTCCGTTACTCGTATTCTCGTTGCATTTGTCACGCAGTAACTGCCGGGCAGGCATCCCCTCGTGAGCAACGGAAGCGAGCAAAGGACTAGGACACTGGCCGCGCCACGGCCAGTATAGGAGTACATATAGAGAGTTAGGACGAAGATAGCATAGGTGAAGAGGCAGGACGCGTATCGAGCGCGAGAGCAACACGAACGGTGTGCTGTTGCGGCATAGAAAGAATAACGTCCGTGTGCTGTTAGTGCCAGTGTCGAACACACAGACACGATTCGGCTGCGTCTCCTCTCACGCGCCGGTTGTGCACGTCCTCCTCCTCTTCCTGTTCCATTCGTTTCGAAATATCACAGCACACTCTGATGGATAGAGGTTAGGATCGCGTGCGCGATCGTGCTATGCCAGGCCATGCTGTGTGTGTGTCGATGGTCCCCCTCGCATGCGCCATCTTGATCAGCGGAGTCAGTGCACCGTTCGACCACGCAGATGATCGTTTCGATTGATCGACGCGGTCACGATATTTCCCGTTCGCCGGTGAACGAATCCCTACACTTCATGTTTTTCATCTTCCCTGTTTTTCTCTTCGTGTACGCGTTCGCTACCAGAAACGGATTATGCCTTTGTGGACCGCGTCATTTATTACACACAGTGTGAAAGAAAGACACGGGGAATCGGCCTCGTGAAAGTTTGTTTCGCGCGATGCGTGAGTGCGACCGAGATATTGTGACGGTCCATCGGTGTACCATGAGACGCAGTCGGCGATAGGCCGTTTTCCCGCGATTAACGACTCGTGCGAATCCGTCTACCACTGCTTTTGTTTAGCAAGTAGAGAAATGAAGTGAAACGTGGCGGGGAAATGGTATATTAGCGCTTTTGCTCCGCTATTCTGTTCGTGAATGGGGATCTGCTGGATGGAATGGAAGAACACGTTGGTTGTCGACTGTTCGACTTGGACTATTTTACGTTCGTTCAACTGAGAAATTCTTCTCCCCGCACTGTGAACCAATGGTCGGTGCAATCAGATTTTTACATCGTCGATGGGTATGATTGAAAGTATTGTTCAAGATGGTTGGAAGTGGGAAGGTAAAGTGTGTCGTCAAAAGTACGAGTGACAGATAAGGAAAATAAAGAAAGAAGAATACCTCGGAAAATCGATAACTGGTAATGCAAATACGTAGTCTCCTTCCAGTGGCATGCACAAATGATTGGGACTCTTGTTTTCCTTGTATATCGTGGTTGTTGGCTTGGCAACCGTATGGGCGATACCTTTAAGGGCTGTATCGCACCCCTTAACGACAATGTCTCACGTTGCACTTGAATATCTTCGTTTTTCACGCGACTGTCGAAGCAGTCGTTCGAACACGTGAAGAACAGTCGTTTCGAAGCTCAGAGACGAAGAAAGAATGACGAGCGAGGTACAACTTGAATTTGAAATTCTTTTTTAATGCACGACACGCGGTAAAATGTATGAAGTGAAATCGGACTGAATTCGCGACTACTGCAACTACGCACGACGTCCAATACTTAATAAGTATCTTCGATAACGTGCCATGGTTGCCAAAGATTAGACGACAAACGTAGAAAATTCTGTTGTTTGTGGCCTTATCAGTGGAACCGGCGAGAATCCACGGACGTGAGTTTTGTTGGAGGATATCATTTCTACGTCTACACAAAGTGCATGGGGGAAGTCACAGCTCCTCTCAAGAAACCCATAATGCTTTGCTTCGTACAAGGATTTTATTCGCGGGAGGATTCGAAGTTGCGTCGCTCCAAAAGGTAAAAATATATTACATATTCCTTTTTAATTTAACTCCTTTCTATTTAGTTACGTCTTATTTAGTCTTTGCCTTATGCCATAAATTTTTCGTTCTAATCGTTTTACTTATTTTTAAATATCAATGTAAAGGAGTATACGAGCTATTTTACGAGAAATTTCTTGAAGTTTAGTACTTACATACTCTTTATTTTTTCACTTCTATTTTGCGCATTGTATCATCGATTGTTGAATCAAATGTGTGTACGTTATAGCATTTCTCAGACTGGTGACTTTTGTCGTGGATTGATATCAAAATTCTAAGTCGAAGTGGTCGTCCACCGAAGTTGTCTGCAAGATACCAATGAAAAATTATTCGTTTGATAAAAGATAATCCAAACTTCACATTTTCGGAAATATGTTCACATTTAACATTTATGTTAGCAAATGGGTACCCGGGTACCCATTTCTATATTTGCTTGAATAATTTTTGTATGGTCTTGATAAAATATCGCAAAAACCGCTCTAGATCTCGATTCTTTCAACAATTTCATGTCGACTCACGTTTTGTGAATACAGATTTATGCAAAATCATTTACATAACTAAGCTTCGAACTTCTACTCCATTTTGGTTGCTAACATAAGGGTTGAAAGAATACGACACATAGAAATAGATTCTTCCACTACATTTTCGGAAATTTCTTAAAGGCATGGGTTACGCTTCGAGAGTTGCAAGTAAAAAGCCCTTAATTAGTAAACGTAATCAGAAGAAAAGAAAAGAATTCGCATATGACTACCAGAAAAAGATTTAGATTTTTGGAATCACGTATTATGGTCTAATGAAAGTACTTTTAATTTATTTAATTGTGATGGTCGCGCCACAGTCTGGAGGCAATCAAATACAATGTTTGATGTGAAGAATGTTCAAAGTACAGTAAAGCATGGAGGTAGAGGAGTACATACTAGTTTGAGGATGTATGGCTTCCACAGGGGTCGGGAAACTTGTATTTATAGATGAAATAATGGATAAAACCGTTTATTTAAATATTTTAAAAAACAATTTAAAAGAAAGTGTTGAGAAATTAGGGCTTGGACGAGATTGTTATTTTCATGTGACGACGATCCATAGCATACGGCTCATATAGTCCACATATGGGTTGCTTATAATGTTGCCCATACATTACCAACACCGGCTCAATCACCGGACCTCAACCCAATTGAGCATTTGTGGGCTGAGCTCGAACTTAGACTAAGAAAACATCACATTATAAACAAAAATCGATTGAAACAGCTACTTTTAGAAGAATGGAATATATTCACCCGGAATTTATATCGAAACTAGTTCACTCCATGCCAAAACGAATAGGAGAATTTATTAAAAATAAAGGACTTCATACCAAATGCTGACATTTACTATATTTATTGCTTCAATTTGGTTGTTTTGTTTCGTGCCAATACTTTTTCACAGGTACTACTTATATTCTAGTTACACGTGTTTATCATTACTTTGAGTAAATCATTTTATTATGTCAACATTTACGTGCATTTATTCTAAATGTGTCAAACTATCATGTCCATACAAATAAATCCCTTTCTTCACTCATTTTTCAGTAAAGAATTACGTTTATTTCTGCCCGAGTACAGAGTGCCAATACTTTATCCCAGCACTGTACATATAGCGCAGGAATTATCTATGTCGAGCATTTTGTTTAGTGTCTCTGGGTCACTTTCCATAATAGGAAAAATGTTAGGGGAAAAGTTCCTCGCTGTGAATACTAGAGCATTTCGTAATACAGTTGAAATTTCTTCAAGGTCGACATTTTCGGTGTACTGACTTACTTTTGTACAGGTTCACTTTTTTTTACCCAGATTCAATCGTACTTCTTTATTATATCTACTACCTTTCAACAATTACAAGTAGTAAGGGGCATTTAATTAGCAGAATCCAGGAAATCGCATACATTAATAATTTATCAGGTATATAGTAAATTGACTGTTATCTTAATTTAAGCACTAATGACGTAAATGCCTTGCACAACAAAACTTTATCAGGCACCGTCTCTACAATCTACTGTATTTCGAAATGTCTGTTTGCTTTCATAATTGGATGATTTTATCGACAATGCAGTATTTATATGTATGGCCAGTTCGATTGGATTATCCATGTGTCGCGTTATGGGGCAAATATCGGTGACATTAAATACGCTAACAAGATCTTAAGCAGTCTCTTCAATTGTTCCGTACGCATTCGCTGTATAACTGCAATATGTACTTCGCAACAGAAAACGAATTACATTACTGGCAAAAGGTATGATACCATTTGCTATACCATCACTGTACATTGTGACGCACATTTTTATATAAATATTGAAAAAGCAAGTTTTACATGAATATTTCATAGCCGTTCGTTGGTTAGACTGTCTAATTTAATTCTCTTTTTTCACTTATTCGCGTATTAATTGCTTGAGAGATATATCATTATTTCAGGCAAACTCATTATCTTGACTGACGTCTGTCCCATAATGGCGTTGAGGTAATAATTAAATGATCTCCTATTTGTATAGTACAAGACTTGTTTTGCAACCGCTCATCCATAGTCTATTGCACTCTTATTACGGCTTATATAAATTACACTTGAACCAGTCTTTTTTCTGCGAAACAACTTCTGATCATTATGATCAGATATCTGATGATCATTAACACAAATAATATTTTCAAACCATATTTTACTATAATCACACCAGTGCAACTGCGAACCGTGTTACTCGCAACCTTATACTATAGTTTAGCTTCGAAGTGAAAATCAGTAATAGAAATTGCAAGATTTAGTACAGTGAATCTATAAAGAGCTAGGACCGAGAATGTCGAAAAACGTTCGTCGAGTGCCATTTTTGCATTTTAGTTTTTTTTTCTCTGTCTCTTCGTTCCACCCAGCGTTCCACGTTTCTCTTATTTAGGTCACCCAAGTCACATCGTTACGTACAAAGTACAGCTACATATGTATATGTATACATAGATAGGCATGAGATGTGTGATGATGAGAGGCTGTTGAAGGTCGTTGGTAACCGGTGCATCTTGTTCATCTTATCGGTTTACAGCTCTTCATGTTTGCCGTAGTTCTTATTCTAGTCTTTTTTCCGTGGTGTGGAACTACTGAAAAATTCAGATTGAAGGATATTGTTAAGACTTTTTTGGATCAGTTACAGGATGTGATAGGTATATTTTGGGAACTTTATATTTTTCTAATTTTATTGATGATACATACAGACATACATACGTGTCAGAGTATATTACTCTAAGATATCAATTTAATAAACATAGTCCCCATTACTTTGCATGATGCCTGTCATTCTTCTATGAAAAGTCAATTAATCAAATGAAGGTTCTTTAAAAAAAAATTGGGCCATCAGGGATTAATTGCTAAAAGTTCATGAAAATCGATTATCCAAACGTATTAAACGCCATCTTCTATCGCTTAAGAATGTATACACGGTTTGCACTATAATGAGCGATGCATGATTATCATATGTAGGAGAATTAATCGAAGCTAATGACGCAAAGTAAAAAGTCTGCTGCCTGATGTATTTATTTGATGGAGAGCAATTAACTGCATTAAGTTCTCGGTCTTGCAGCATGCACGGACGGTATTAATGCATTCGTTTCTTGTTCCTTGTCGACCATTCAGCCGGTACTTCTAAGGAATTTCGCTCGACAATTTAATCAAGGTAATCGAAAGGTTGTTGGTGCCGTATAATATATACTTCCGTTTCTTTTTTCTGACTACGTTGCATAACATTGTTTTCGACTGGCCGGCTCGTTAATGGAAGACTCTCGCATAAGTTGTTGTGCTTTGCTTCTATTCGTGAATTATTCTGCAATGTACATGATCTGGTCAATTGCTAATTATAATTCCAAATTGATTAAAACCGGAGGGAAGTTTGATTTGTATAAAATCAGTGAATTAGATTATTTACCGAGAAAGTTTTGTTCAATTCGTGAAATAGAATATGTGTTAGTTGTTCAACATCAGGACAATTTTTAAGGCACTGTGATACTTTCATTCAAGCTCCCTAACTGTTCGTCCATTGGGATTACGTGATACAATTAATAGGACATCGTTGACTAGAAATTTTAGTAGGAAGCGAAATGTCATTGACATCTATTCTCATTGTGCCTACCTTAGGTCTGCCCGTCGGTAATACAAGGCTAGAAATATTGGCAGACGTCTATATATAGACATAATATCAATTCACGTGCAGCTTGAAATTTCCCGAACGATTTTATCCCGAGGATTCCTACCCTTTCCGATAATTAAAGTTTCATTGCGGAATGGAATAAATTACAACGTTAAATTTGCATCTCTTACAGACAAATAATATCGGACATTTGATCTAAATGCATACTATCTTAATGAATATTCAGGTGTAACCTGATCACACGAATGTACTTCAACCCTCAAATTATACAGTTCAACAATTGCTAGAATTTACATTAAACACCTGTGCATAAATTTTACCTCTTACACTTCCGACCTTTTCAATGTTTCCAATTCCCCAAAATTCCCACTCACTTCCCCAAACATTTCCCCCCCCCCCAACACATGACATTCAAATCCTTAATCCGTATCACATTTATTGTCATTATTGATCATTGAACCACGGCCAAGTAGCTACAGATTTTCTACAGGTCTTCCCAAGCAACTCTCCGATTTTCAACAATAAGCTATCGAGTTCTGAATGTCTGTTTCGTCATTGGTCGCTTTAACCTTTGGATACGTCGCCATTGCAGGATAGTCAGTGCGTTGATGGAAAGCCAAACTGTTGGTTAGATTGCCGAGGCACGTGCTGTAATGAGCATGCTTCTGCGAGCAGAAGTACCGCTAAAGTCGATAGTACAGCCTGCCTCTAAGAACGACGACCTCGCGAACGAGTCGTGGCCATGGCAGTCGGCAGCTGCTACTGCCGATTCGTTTTCATAGCGTGCTTGCACGCATGCTGTTATTTAGCACCGTTTATACCGTCGTCGACGTAACTCTTTCGAACCCGTTTTTCTAACTGGTGGCGTGTGTGCACAGAGGCTACCCTACACGCCCGGTCGTTACAGAAATTGCTGGAATTACACAGCCTGAATGATAAACAGGGTTTCCTTGATTTGGTATTTTTTGAAGGAAAAGTTTGTTTCGAACTAGGTGAATTAATTAGGAAAGAAACATTATTGGTTGCACAGTGGCGCATTGTTGTATGCAGGGTACAATTGATTATACCATTGGAATTATTACATTATGTGAACCGTTTGTTTGCGCACCGAAATAAATTATTTATTAATCATTCGCCATACAAAGTTTTGTCATATAGTGTTGTTGAACGTAGTTACCATGTTTTACATTGCGATTGACTCGTATATTTTCGTGTTGAGGAATTTCGAGAACCACTCTGGTTATGCCATCCGTAACGAAATGGTTAATCTTGCCATAAAAGTAGAATGAGTTGCGCCATACCTTATCGGAGTTATGTTAAGGAAAGTCACGTTGTACAGTACACTAACTATTAGAAAGAAATTAGGATTTATTTATAGTACAAATGAATTACGTATGCGTTAGATTTTTATTGCACAGAAATTGGGTGATGTATATTCATTTTCAAACACATATAGATACTTTAAAAACTACATTTTATTGCAGAACGTGGAATTGTGTTTCATACAAAACTTTTGTGCACAATACTTTATTAGTTCTGCGTGCAGCATATGGTTTGTCAATTGAACTCGGTTCTCCCAAATATTTTACTTCTTGCATTATTTTCAATATAATCATCTTCTGAATAGTAGTTATACTACATAGGAGACTTCTGGAGAGCTTCCAGGCTTTAATGGATAGACTGACGAGTTAAGAACTGTCGAGATTCATAAAACCAGCTAGCAGAATGCTTAAATGCATCTAAAAGCTGCTAACATCAATATTGCTGCATTTTCAAATCTCGATGAAACTGGTGTAGATTGTTGATGAAAAATTGAAAAACTTTTCCGTAGAGATATTGTATGGTGAACGCTATATCTCATTGGAGGATTGCACATTTCCATATGAATCCATATGAATAGATTCATCTATGTATTGGCAATTGAAACTTTGATGCTATTAAGTTTATAAGCGAAATTTGATTGAATTTCGCTCAATAACTTGGATCAATCTAATAGACCTTCCAAATAGAAATGTCCATTCGATTGATTTACAGTCTGCATCACTTCCATTGTATATCTTCGAAGTAATTAATACATACAGATTTATCTTTTTTTGTCATGGTTCATACGAAACATGCTGAAAACTCATTTTCAACCAATAATTTCAAATTGGAAGTTTCTGGCATCAGAAGTACATATAACCCTGTTGTTCCTTCTCGCATTTGCGCTAACTGATTCGCATCAATCAAGAAATTCTCGACAATAATTACTATTTTATTGTTCCAACGTTAATCGGTATAATTTATTACATTTTTCTAAAATGAAATAAAACATATTCCAACTATGAATATTTTTGCAAGCATTGGCAGCATTTTTATATAAGTGATGCCACAATGTATCGCCAGGCAATAAAGGGTTAAATCAATACCCTGCGACCTGGATTACAAAAACATGGGTAGTGTGTCAAGTGCTCGGTTTTTCTGTGTGTATCGTATAATGCGTAATTTTCGTTGAAAGTGAAAGGATGCGCAAGATACAAGGTGTGACGCATCATGGTCGCCTGTGTTTTATTGAAATCTCTCTCGACAGAGGAATTGAATATGGTGACAGAAATTGATTTGGTTCGAGAATTGTTACGTACATCGTGTAGTTCCAGGCTAAGCTGCGTGCCCTAATTTGGAGTTTTCGGGTGAAACCTCGTCTGATGAATTGAAACGATTTCAAAGGAAATGGTTCGCGGAAATTTTCTGGATGTAATCACGATTCTGAAAATGTTTCGTCGTTCTGAGTCTTGCGCATTATTTATATTTGTATATGTATACAAACATAGACTACTTGCACTGATTCGAATTATCGAACTGTAACAAAATGGAAATTTTAAACTTACGTAGTTAATGGAGCTAATGAATTGGGATAGATCTTAAAATTATTCGAAATATTTTTATTTAATTATTTTAGCTATCGCAGATAGGTACTTCAAATAATTACGATATGAAATAATATGTAGACATAATATAACAGGATATGTTATACATTTTAGCAGCAATTATTGGCGAGTTTCATCTATTTCATCGTATAATTATTGATACCTGTATTGATATTGTTAAGCCATTCTTATAATAATTTCAATCTGATGAATAAATTATAAGGTTAACAAAAATTGAAGACATATACATATATGTAGGTACGTACATTGAAAAATGCAAAGTGTTTGAGAAAAAGATCAATTTCATTGAAATACGAGAAAAGAGTTTGGTAAATAGAGGAATTAGGTGTTTCAGGTGACCAATTATTCTACAAGATCGGACTATATAAAATTATTTCAAGGTTCACTTTATCGAACAGATCGAAAGGTGGAGGTAAAAGCGACCTTCTCAAATAAATCGTTAATCGTTAATCCGCCCTACAGGTTAGTATTAAATATAACAAACAGTCTCAGTAAACAAGTTAACCTTGAATCCTCTGTAACGCCTCTCCCTATGATTTTTTTTATCCATGGAATTCCCCCATTTCTTTTGACTTTCTCTTATCTTTCCTTATATATGTACATGTTGAGTGCTTTCTTCCTACGTTTAGTGAATACAGAATTACCGTAAATTAGAGTTAATAAAATAAAATAATACTGAAATTCAGTACAATTTTATCAGTAGAATTATCAATACAATTATTCATCAGAATCCTTAATTGCCTAAACGTTTACCGGGATATCCACAAAAGTCGGGAAATGTTGGCAGATATGCTCCTATTGTTAACACATTAGGTCATTTTTCTATGTCGAACGAACCTTACGTTTTTCACGCGTCGTTTGTTGTCAGTATATATCGTTAAAAGTACGAAAAGCTATAATAGTTTACGAAGAAGATCAATAAATGGAATATACGCTTGATAATAATTGCAATGGATACTGGAATGGACAATTTTTGGAGCACGAAATAATATAATTGGGTGTCTAAAGGTTCTCGTCCGACAATGAGCAGCTCTAAAGTGTCTACTTTTTAAACGGAGATTAGATATTAATGATGATTTATAGTGTTGCTGCATTTCTGACTGATCATCCCACGTACAAAACACTCTGACAGCCTAAACAAATCCTGTACAATGTAAACTACTCCAAACAACCCGACTTCTGGAAGCGTGGAATGATTTTCTTTGCCGCTGTAGGTTGTTCCCTCTTCTGAACGGCGCATGAAGTTCGTGAGCTCGTAAGAGTTGGTGATTCACTAACGGCGGTGTATAGTTCTTTTTCCAGCTCGTTAATCTTTTCTTAAACTCTGATTGTTTGTAATATTAAGCTTTTAGCTTACTTGTTAGTGCCTTTTCATGTTTTCATAGAATTTCGTCTGTGGTTAAGGGAGCCAGGAATTCTTAACAAGTAAAATATTGTACATATTTTCATAATGTATTTCTGGTATTGATTTTTTTTGTAGATTTCAACTGCATACATTCTTCCGATTGTGTATTATCCTATGGGAATTATGTATGTTATAAATAGAGAAAACATTTAGTTATGAGTGGATGCTACTAGTTAAGGGCCCCGACTCCTTTGAGGCCAACTCCGAATTGATTTAAGCGCCATTCGACAGAACGGGCGTTAGTGAGAACAGGAAATTTGCAGGTTTGACAGATGACTGTGTGACATCTAAAGTCGTTGTATAGAAATATAAATTCACGGTATGACATCTAACATCATTATGAAAAATTATAAACGGAGAATGAGATGCCATAATTGTCAAATCACATCCTTTTGGAGTTCTTTCGCGCTGTTGCCACACCTCTTAAAATACTGACTATCAGCAAACTGAATCGGCTCGAGCCGATATTTTTATTTTTGCCGGCATACACATAACTTCTGCAAACTTTGTCGTAGGTTCGAATCCCCCTCCGGTTTCCTTTTTTTCACATTATCTTTTTTTAATTACTATCTATATGACAATGATCAATATTTATTTACAAATGTTTTAAAATTATTTTTTAAATATTTTTATCTATTACAGCGTTTTTTATGCTATCGTTTTTAATTTTGAGTATCTTTCCGATTATTTGTTATAAACGTTTACACTATTTTTTTAACACATACGTACACTTTAATATTTATAACACTCAATTAATTTATTAATTTCTGTGATCTTGTGCTAGGTTATGGAAGGGTGTAAATGCGAGATATCAGTGAGTAAACCATTAAATCGTTTAATATTTTCTAAATGTGAAATTAGACGAGGTGTCAGCAGCCATCTTTCTTGCTTCAATCTGTGTCTGTCTCAAGCTTCGAGTTGAAGAACTAACATTTTTATAAACGAATGGTATTTATTGGCATTAAAACGGCCGTTGCACCCTGTGGCGAAGTCTTCCGGTGTGTACTGTACCCGCGAAAATTTAATTTATGAAATTATGTAGAAAAACCATCTAATCTAAGAAATCAAGTGTCTCTGTCGCGCATAGCGTATACGTGCATGCTTTTCGTTGTTTGTGTGACAGCACGCAACATGTCATTGCGCATGGAGTCGGGGCCCTTAAGGGAAGTAAATTGAACAAATTTGATTACTTAATTGGATGGCAGGTACATTTCATATTAATGCAATAAGTATTGGACAGAGTGTTCTGTGTAATTTTATTCCTAGGAACGTAAATGATGTACGTCCTAAAGAACATTTGAGTAATAAATTTGTTAGATAGGCTAACTATTTTTCGCTACAAAATTCAGGCTTATCTGATAATATTGAATAGTAATGGTCGAATGCCTGTGACGTTGTCCTCGTTCAATGCTTGATTCATTGCGGAAAAAACACAGATTCATGAGTCATCCGTGCAAGAATCGAATATACTAATCGTCAACAATTAATCAGATTTTTTATTTGCTATTGGTGTGTTCGTCAGATAATAAAGGATTATTTGACACGATGACGAAATATCACTTTTAGTTAAAATATTTCCAATATTTCTGATATTACCGATGCGATCGGTTAATCCTTGATTTATTTATGAAGTGTACCGCGATTAAAAAATATAACGTGAACAAGTTTTTTTGCGTTAACCCTTTTAGTGCCGAGCGAAAGTTTCGTACCTATGCGAGAAATATCGGACCAATTTGATGAATTTGCTAAGTTTTGGCAAAAGCTCATAAAAACCGAAGTAAGAATGATATTTACAAAATTCAAGAAGTAGCATATTACGTAATAAAGCGGGAATAAAGCAATGCTAATTGTATAAATTTGTTGAAAATCATACGAATAACATAAATATAAAACAGTATGGAAAAAAGAATCAGAATCATTTTTTTTTTTAGAAAACGTATGTATTTGCAATTAAGAAAAATCATCGTTTGATCACAGGCTTATGTAGATCACCTAGTACGAAGAATAAATATTGCATTTTTAATCGTTTGTAACAAAATAAGTGATATCGGACCCCAAAACTTAAGGATAATGCCATGCTGCACGGCAAGTGTCAGAAGGATCTGCTACAAAACACGCGATTGGTGTTGCTAGTATAACGTTACTGCAAATCTATGTTTCGTATTATTATAAATATTTTATAAGAAACAAGAATTATTGGCATAAGCTTCTACATTAGCTACTACATTAGCTACTACATTAGGTGACATTTCTCGAACACTGACTGCTATGGAATAGACACGCTCTTCACGAAAGCCAAGGCAAGACAAAAACATATTATTCTCGCCGTGTCGATGCAAGATTCTTTCTTTTGTAACACAAAGAAATTTCCGTTCTAACAGCTATCTACATTTCTGCGATTACGGTCTCAAGACGGTGCTCCGTACTGAGTTTCTATCTTATCGCTGTAGCATATACGTAATATACATATACGCATATACAAACAAATATTTTCAATTGCTTGCAACGAAATTAAACCATTTACAGTATTGCCTCGATTATTGCGAAAGGCTCGGGGGTTCGCTTCGTTCGCATACAGACATCATTGATTGAAATTTGCCGACAGCGTCGAACGTAGAAAAGGACAGCTTACGGTAATAAGTCGAAACTTATTACCGTTAATTAAGCCACTAAATATAGTCCAAATTATATCGTGTTTGGTATCATTTTAATCAGAAAAATGTCAGCTATAATGTGTAAACATTTCATAAAAAAAGGATGAGAAATAGCAAAGTTGCATCCTTCAATTAGTATTGGCTCACCGATATACCCGAACCCGGATCACGTTACACCGATTGCCGAGCGAACTTCAGACCCCTGGAAGGGAATACCCCCCAGTAGTGGGGATGAACTTTGTGCAACTATCGAGGGAATACTGTAAAGTTTTATAAATTCGTTTCGAGATAGAGTTCTCTCGCGATGCGAATAGTTAGGGGCCATCGCATGAGCAACGATATATCGTCGCTGGCACTTTTCTCAAGTGCTGTGAACGACGATATACATATCGTCGTTCGGCAGTAAAAGGGTTAAATATTTCTGACAAAGTTGTAAAACATAACAAAAATGAGGGAGATTAATTGCGACAACCTTGCCTTCTCGCTGACCCTCTTATTTAATCAGTCGCAAGGGTTTCGTAGTCACTACGAGCATTTCTCTCGATCTCGAACGATCTCTTTATTTCTCTTTGTTCGCCTAGATCGACGTTCACGATTTCATGACCACTCAATTTTTCCACCGTACTCGTGACTGTGAAGACCTATCCGTTACAAGTGACGAATGAAAAAGTATGAATTCATTTACGGCACCATTGTCATTTCTAAGCTTGATCCCATTGGACAGGAAGCAGGCGATTATTGCCACTTTTGCGATATTCGACCCTCGTGCGTCTTCACGATTTTCACACCATGAATGAGGAGCTTATAAAATAGCGCTCCCGTAAGTGTTTTTAATCGTATCTGGTCCATAGTAATCATACTTGTCGGACACCCTGCATCATCTTAATTAACGTGAAATCTTATATTACCGAAGCGACGCTGACGTCCGGACACATGTGTCAAACTTCTGTCAGTCTATTTGATCGTTCCTCGCAACGAAACGTGCTTCTGTAACGTAGCATTTGACGTCATGGGGCTTTGTTTGCGCTGGTCAGCTAATTTACGGTGAACTAAAAAGCAAAAACAGCGGACTGTTCTGTGTGGTGTAAGTTGGTTTGTGATGTAGGAATTTAGATATACATACTATACATATATTAACTTCTGGTTCGAAAGATTAACATTGGACAGCGAACTAATACTCTCGCAAACAGTCTAACTGATGTATTATATATTAACTATAAATTGTTTCTACTGGTCGCTTCAGGTTTGCATACACGTAATACTTTCATGGTTAACAGCAAGTACGTGCTGCTAGGGTAATTATGTTTTTGCTGTAGGAATGACTTCAACGTAGCTCGATCGAAAGTTATATGTCATTTAAGAGCGATAATATTATTAACAATAGGTGCACGGTTAGCTTGGGACGCTGTAAGAGTTCAGGGATACCGACCTCTACGTAATTATATCAGTCATAGATCATGGTGGCAGCGAGAGGTCAGTCAAATCGAGTCTTGATTTTCTGATGCAGTCTCGGACTATACATCCTTAGACCCTGTGCATTGTGGGGCCCAAATTAGATTTTCGAGGCCTCTAGCTTTACTACCTTGTATGTACTTCTGAGATCAGCCCTTTACCACCACAGAGTGTACGAACTAACATTAAACTACCATGGGATGCAGGGAATAGTCTTACTCAATCTAGTATTTGAGCATCAAACTGCCCAGAGACCAATTTATGGTCATCATGATGTATAGTATAGAGAGCAGTCTTGGCCCACTAAAGGATCCAAGTGATACACCTTGAACCACCTACACTTGGGATATAGGGAATGGTTTTGGATTAGCTCAAGCTCCATGTATCAACTTTGGTCCACCAAGATATCCAGATATTCAGGCACCAACTTAGGGCCACCACAGAGAAATATAAATAAACTTTGGACTATAAATAATATTGAAAGTTTGCGGTTCTTCTTCTTCGTGCCTGTATATCAGCATTTCCTAAAAATGACTGTACATCGTATCAATAAATTTTCGCCCATAGATCTGTTTGTTGTGACTAGTTACACGATACATACGATTGATGCATCGTCATAGGAAGCGGGGCGTAACGATTTGTTTAGATGATCGTCGTGATCGAGGACGATCGTGCAAGGCGTTAAATCTTTTAATCAGGCAGGATGTGTAGTAACTGACTCAACGCGGTCGGCAGACGTGTTCGTGATGTTCAACGTCGGGTTCATTGACCAAGCTTGGGAACGTTTTGTATGTCACGTATAACAAATATCGATAATTTGTTACGGCGACGTCTGGGTGCGCAAGGCTTGGTTATTTTCATTCGTGCTTATGTGGCGATAAATGGCGATGCCGTTGACCTACGTTTGCAATGTCTGGTCAGAGAATTATTCATTTCGTTAATTATTTATAACGGTTTATTATGCATAAACTTTGATATTTATACAGATTAGTTGGGAATTTAATACATACGTGTTCGCACGATATTTGTTTTAATGAGATACTTGAATGTGAGAATGGCAAAATTGGAGCGCTTTTACAAGTTTTGTCTTAATGAAGGTACATAATTAATTTGCTTGTGATAATTAAAGTGTTGTGAAGTGTGTCGCAGAAAGCGTTTTCCTTGACTCGTGCATGTTTAAGTTTATTATTGAATGAGGAAGATTTTCTGCGAACTTTCTGCTGCTGCGTATTAAATATACTCGCGGGAAATGTTACACGAATTTTTGGTCACACTTCTGCACGACTGGTACTTCTGTGTTTTAATTCTCCTGTTTTTGGCAACATTTAAAACAATGCAATTTGACAACATTGTATAACTTTTCTCGATTTTCCGGATAGATATAATGTAATTGAAGTTTTTGTAATGTACAAAGTTCAAATAATAAAATGTTACTAACAATCGAGTAAAAATTGTAATCGAAATATGACTATATAATTTTCAATGATTAGCTTTTAATACGTTAGTATGGATATCTAGATATGCCAGCAAACACCATGATGAAAATTGTGTTTTTATAGCCATCATGAGACATATATCGTCTGTACACGTGATTAATATTACCTGTGGGCACTCGTTGATATAAATAGCTCATTAGTTAATAAAAAAGAAAAAAATAATCGTTGGAACTGCGTGTCAGGCGAGGAAAACATGTTCGTGGAATTACATATATATGCATATTGCAAGGCGTCGATGATCAGTGATAAGAGAAAATAGTGGAGAACATTTTTCACACCCGCCCTTTAAAATTTTCATTTATAAAAATAAAATAAAAAAATAATTACTTTATTCGTAAAAGGATTGTGAAAATACAATAAAGCGAGTTACAATATTAAACGTAAATTACAACTATTTAAAATTTTCCTTCTTATTAAAGCTGATCTGCAATACTTTTAGTTTAAAAAAATAACGTAAATGCATAAATCACAACCTCGAACAAGGTTGCGTAAGGTACTTAATATCTTCTGCCCCATATCGCTTCTCCGTTTATTAAAGATCAATTAAGAAAATTAGAAATAAAAAATACAAAACGTGGCCAGTGCGAATTAGTCGAGTGAAACACTTTCGAGGAAGGTTCGCAAAAACGAGATCACAGAAGATGACCAGGTTTTGGCGAGAAGTGGCGATGAGTGATACTCGTTGAAATTTTCACTTGAAGTATCGAACGGTGTATAGGGGTCGAGTGTAGGCACGTGTTGGATGCGCATATTCAGGAATGCAGAAATAAAACGTGGGTGCAATCTGTCTCCTGGAATGTTGGTTCAATTATTTCTTATATATGGAAAATTCGTAGCACCACTGTGATGGAAATACCGTTACAGTGCCAAGTACAATTGATGTCGAGTTTCCTGTTTAATAATATATGTATACATCTGTTGACATAGTATTATTTTTACAAGATCTCCCTTTGAATTTGTTTGATGTAACTTTGTAACGACGAATCATGTATTTGTGTTAATCTGTTGGGTTTGTGCACAGAATTTAAATTTTAAACCATATCCACATTTGGAAAACACATTTAAATGTATAAATCGAAGCTTAATATGTATATCGAACAGATCTTCCATGTGATAATTCTAGAAATTATAGGTATGTGAATATATTTAAATGAGGTACATTTTTGAAACGGTGTAAAATGAAAAATATTCAACATATTCATTTCAAAGTTAGATATATTTATAATATCATAGTTTTTATTACTATGTGGTCTTTAATGTGCACACAACGAATTAAAGTGATATCCTTAATATTAAGGAGGCACAGTATTTTTCTTCCAACTTGAATCGAATTTGCCAAGACAACTACAAATGTTGGATACCTCTTCAGGTTGAACATTGTGGAAATGTAATACCATTTTTTTTTAACATAATTCAGTTTATTCGCGTACTTTATCGTGCATTAAAGGGCAGGTCATGTTATTTTTCATATCGACAAATGACATTTATGTACCCAGACTAACCGTACAAAACGTTTTTTTGGCCACCAAATCCATGGGGCCCTGAGGACCCCATTGCCATTTTTGACGAAAACATAGCACGATATCGTTGGACATAAACGTATCTATCCATGGATGGCACAATAATTACGATAAATACCCCGAGGCAACAATTCACCACAGGTTTCCGTGGACACCGGAGTTTTTACAACGTTCGAGATAATTATCGACACTAAGGCAATATCAAAAAACGACGCCGTGTTAGTTACTTGAAATACGTAACCTGAATAAAGATAAAAATGAAAATTATTTAAGATCTATAAAAAGACATGCTGATGTATGGTAAGCAGACAGATTAAAATATCTCGGCAATAATGAATTCTTCTCAAGGAAAAAACTTAAAAGACCGACATTTTTTTGGATAATTTTTCGCAGAAGGGGAATACATAGTTTGAATTTAATATTAGTTCACCTTTTTGAGCTCGTGGAGCCCTCTCTTCACGTGGTCTAGAGTTAACCGAAGGAAATGAATAATGTTTTTCGAACCCCGGGTTGTAGTCTCAACTTATCGATTGTTATCGATCCCCGAAACGGCTAAAAAAGTCTCAGTTTAAGGGGATGCAGATGAGCAGCACAAGATAACAGACCGCCAGGAAGATAACGCATGCATGATCATTGATCAATGACCAAGTTGTTCGGTAACTTGCCTCGTGTTCATTGACGAATCGGTGCAGTATAAATTATTGCTATCACGGTACAGAAAGCCTGCGATTGATTCCTTGACTTCCGTATGCAAATACGAGGCAGACAGAAGGACATATACACGTATGTATGCACATATATCATAGAGAACCTATGTATTATACGTCTGTAGAAGCTTCCGAGTATAACAATTTTGCCGTTACGTGTGAAGGAAAAATCGATTCAATCCTTACCCCGATTATAGTCCATGTACAATTTAAATACATTTTTAATATATGTACTTCATTAAATATATTTTGATATCTATTGGTTTAATTATTCAGGCAATATAAATGAATTTTTATTTAACAATTTTATATAATTCTTTATACATAACGCAAGCAGGGAAAACTTTTTGGTGCAGTAATACAATGAATCAATGAGATGGGAGGTTAAACATGTTAGAAATTTGAACGATGTAGTATATATTGAAAGCGCGGCGTAAGATAGGTAGATCTTTCCCTGTCAATTCTGGGGTAAAGACTGAGTGGTCAATCACAGTTCATTTACCAAAAAGGCAGAACCTTCCCCACTCCGTGGCCAGATCCTTCAGGGAGAGAGTCCCTATTCATTGGCAATACGGCTACAAGCCGATTGCCACATGTGTTCTCTACTTGACTTCAATAAACAATCCCTCGACACCAGATAGTTGGAAGACCCAATGCGGTCGCCAGCCATCGTCGGTCAACGGGATGTTCAGTCCCATTCATTCACTTTCTAAAAACCCCTAATAAACGGTCAATCCTTAGACATTCGATAGTTGAATAGCGTCGGGCCACCAGCCATCGTCTGCCGTCCAGATTGCCCCTTTGCAGAACACTCTCCTAACGCATCCATGCCAAGTCCCTATCATAAATCCCTTAACCATTCCTTGAAATGCACAGCACTTCGCCACTCGGTCCCTTTCTTTTCATTAAAAATACGCTGTCGCTAACAAACAATTCATCACTTTAACATTCCCGACTTTCTATTCACAGGTATTAATGATCCTGCGTATTTGTTTTACTATTATTCCAATAATTCGCTAATTCAAGCAAACCAATTGTTCTCTTTTTTCGTAAATCTGCTTCAATAATCAAACGATCCGACGCGTAGTGTCTACTTGTATAATCGATTCAGGATACGGGATTTCGGTCCTCGTGAATCACAAATTTTCGAATGCTTCACTTACGTGACCATAGTAAGCGTCACGTCTGCGTTGAAAAATCACCGAGCTCTTTATTCTTTCAGCAGAGACGTCAGCCGTGTAAAACGACCAAGTAAAACGACGAGCATAAGTCCGACGAGTAAGTCAGTTTTCACCAGTAACGATCCCCTGGAACACTTGTGGTCTCGTGGTCCAAGCGTTTTTATTTTCAATCTCTTTCCACGTGTATATCCGAGATTCTCGGGCATCCACGTGTATGAACAGTCAGTTAATTACGGTCGATGAAAGACCCTAGGCCACCATCCCTCGTACGCTCGTTTAGCCACCGTTCAGAGACGCGTATGCAAAGTATCGTGGTTCATCATCTACTATTGAAAAGGGATGAATGCAAATGATGCTCGTCTCCCTCCACCGTTTCACTCTCCCCCTATGCACACCTAGACGAACTTGTTTCCCCGCACGTGGCCGAGAATAATTAATTAGGAGGGTGCTTCGTGTTCCTGATGTGATCGTTTGAGATCGATCGCTGGAGGGCACGTAATGTAATACCTCGTCTCGTTGGAGGTGTCGTTCAGCTTCTGATGGATAGTTTACTGAATCTTTGTATATACAGGATCTTTTATTACATGTTATATTTAATGTTATTTCCATGTTTGGTTGTTTCACGATTTATATATTTGTACGTACCACGTGTTTCACATGTAGAAACTTTGAAGCTTAATGTTTCTTACTGTGGTTTCTGTTTATGTTTATTTAATGACTTCTATACGTACTTACGTACATCGCCAATAATGTGTTGGTTAAAGTAGCTTAACTCGTTATTTGAATCACTGGTATCTTGAATGTGACAATTTACTAATGTGCACATCCCACGTCCTTACCGCTTCGTCACTGTTGCATTAACAAGTTACGTACTTCCAGTTGCAGAGTGTCAATCAATGTATAAATTATAGGACATTGTACATTAGTACATAATAATAATACATAAATTACATACATATTTCTACTCTTTGTACAATCTCTGTGTTAACACTATGGATGCATTGTTAATATTGTACATCGAATAAAGAAAACGAACATTGAACGACTTGAGAAGATACGTTCCATCGTCGTTTCAGACGATCATCTTTGCCCCTGTGCATACATATACATAAGTACCTACAGTCGCGTACCCACGTGTATATTTTCTCCAAGTCCTACCTAGTATGTAATGAGCGTCCATCCCATACAAAATGTATTTCTTCGTGTTTTATTCAGGCGTCGCAGCGGCGTGTTGTCGCCTTGTATCTGTCGACATCATGTAAAAACCATCGCGCGTTCGTTTGTTATTCAAAAATCGTACGAGATCGTGCACGACGCGTCGCGACGCGACGACTTCGTGTGCGTTGATCTAACGAGATGCTCACGAACGGCAGGTAGATCGATCGGTAGGTGATCCCACGGCTTTTGTCTGATTATGCGTGTACGTCTACGTGTAAAAGGTCTACGTGTGCCTGTATGTGCAATATATACATATACATATACATATACCATATATATATTCTTTGGTATTTAAAGTTTTAAGTGACAGAGTTTATATTCTTTTACCCCGGTACTTTTTAAAGATCACAATTTTATAAAAATTCTTTTTAGAATTTTCCTAATGACATCACTATATCCCAATGAAACTTAATCATCAAAAAATTGATATTGTATAGGACAGTATTGGAGCAGAATGTAATATACATTAATAGAAGGCATAAATGACAATATGAACAGAAACTTATTATATTATAATTAACCTAGCCTGCGATAAAATAGAGTAAAATTCGCAAAATAGTATAGTAACTGTGGAAGTCATTCGGAATTGGAGATTTCTAATCTTGGGACTAAATTGTCGTACATGAGTGGAGTAGATAGGCACGCGATATGGGATTGTTTTCTTTGCGTGATATTCTTGGTAGGGTGGGCGTCGTAACGCATGCGAATAACTATCATGCAATCGTGTAATCGGATGTCCATCTGTGGGCAGCAAAGCAGTGAAAACATGCGAACACGAAAGAAGTGTATACTGTTGCGTTTACATAATTGCACATGTATGCGAACGGTTTGCATCTGATTTCATACGAAAGTATAATTTTTAAAACGACCGTATGTACGTAATTTTTTTTTCTTCCACTTAAATTTCTCTTGTACTCTGTAAGATAAATGGATCCCCTTTAAGCAGGAATTCTCATATTATATATTATAGTTTCATGGTGGAATGCAGAGAATTTATGCGGTGTACATTGGATTATTTTGGTATTCGCGTCACGTTTACCTTTTACACACTGTACTCCCGTTTTCTTTTAGAAATCTGGGCGTTGATCCAATTGAAATATCTTCGCGAATATTTGGCAGCCATTTCAGCTATACATATGTAATTTGTAATCTATTTTCAAATATGCCTGCATTTGTCGAAAGTGTTCCTAATGGCCATGAGATACACGTACATAGACGAAATTGTTGTTTGCCTGTGTTCCTAGGTTGGGTAATATAAAACAGGAAATTTATTCGATTTCATCCGGATAAAAAATTTGAAATTACGAATTCGACGATATTCGAAACTGAGCTCTGTGTTTTCTGTATTAGGCGGGCACGTGTTTTTCGCTAATCAATATTTCGTTTCAAATATGATAGTATTGTTTAAAATTGTATGCCACTATTTTTATTTGTATACTATATTTATACTCTGTACAACAGTTGTTATTTAACAGCCGTAAAAGTTAGTGTCATTTGAAAAGAATTCTGCCATTTTTTATCTCTATGTAACCCGCAGAAGACGATTTTAATGAAATTTACATGGGCGATAATTCTTTATCAAAATAATATTTGACACTTTTTTTTATCGTCAATCGTTCATGCTGAATGAGCATCTTCTTATTAATTCCCACACTATTGTTCTTCACATAAAACAGACTCTTATGCGTGGCTAATTGTTTGAATAATTGATTTATTTATCTTATCGTGTTAAATGAGCCTTTATCCGAAATTTCTAATTGATCATTGTGGCTTTATAAATCGAGATAACTATGTCAATATTTGCTTGCGCTCAATTCGTCTTAAATTGATTAATGTACAATTGCCAATACTTCACCAACAATTTTACTGTTTGTGGTATTGGTTGTCGTCCTTCGAATAGCATTCGTAATGATGCACACCTGCTGTGTTTTAATAATAAACGAAATACGTCACGATAGCGAAATATTATTTATCATCGACATTGTAAGGCCATAGAGGTTGTAGAACGTGTCTCGGTGACTTTCACGTGTTATAAGATAATGAGCGATCCTTCATAAATTGCGAATATGCATGATTATAGTGGTATCGACGAACTTAATACCACGAAACCATTAATTCTACTAGAAATTCATGCCCATCGTCTGTTTAATTGAATCCAATATGTATACTCTTCTGTGTGAATGAAACAGATAATCGAATTGGCCTCTACATTTTAATCCCAGTATCCACTGCAAGAATTTGCAAATTCGAAAATTCCTCGATATACACAATCATAACTCTGTAAGTGGAAAGAGTTCAACGTAACATTTTTAAGAATTTAAATTTTTAAAGGGAATTGAGTAACGATTGCTATTAACCCTTTAAGGTCTGATATGATTTTACTGTTTACCACAATTTTTATTCTAGATACTCCGAAAGTAATAAAATAAGACATATCCCAACTAAAAATATTTTTGCTCAAACATTTCATACACACAAGTTTCATTCAGGTTCTAAATGCATCTAAATACAAACAATATCGACATCTCATTATCATTGATCAAAGTTTCTCGCTGTCAACCTGGTAGTCAGACTACTATTAGTGCCCCCGTGGAATTCTGATTATATCGTACCTGCAATAAAAGCACCCGTATCCCCTCGTATTGTACAGGGTGCGGCAGAAATAACTCCCACATTACGAAAAATCACTCTAAGGTTCCAAAACTAATTGAGAGGGGCCACTTTGTTTCATTAGATACCATACATAATAAAGTTTACAATTGTCACCATGCCGTGGTCGGGTGAGCATCGAGGCTCTTGTAGTCGAGGCTTTTTTCAAAAATGGCAAATCTGTAACTGCGACTCAGAGAGCGTTTCGCACGCGGTTCGGTTTACGTGCTAATGAAAGTATTCCAGACCGGAAAACGATTTTGCTGTAAGTTCAAAGAGTAAGGGCAACAGGATCTGCACTGAAGAGAAAACCACCCGGTCGTTCCAAAAATGTGAGAACACCCGAAAACATCGCTGCGGTGGGGGCATCGATTGGGCTGTCTCCAACGTGTTCAGCACGGAAACATGCCTTAGCTCTTCAGATTTCGGATAGAACTGTGAGGCGAATTTTGCACACTGACCTTCATTTACATGCATACAAGATTGTTCTTGGTCAAGAATTGTGTCCAGCAGATTGGGGAAGACGTATAGATTGCCGTAATCGTTTCGTGGCCACCGCGCTCGCCTGATTTAAGCCCCTCTAACTTTTTTTTGTGGGGGTACCTAAAGGCCGAGTTTTTCAAACATCGTCCTCGGACCTTGGACCAACTAAAGGAGGCCATTCAAGAAGAAATTGAAGGAATTTCGCCAGACATGCTAGTAAGGGTGATGGAGAACTTCCAAGAACGGCTCCAAATGTGTATCGGATGTCAAGGCCACCATTTGGACGAAATCATTTTTAAAACCTAATGTAAAAAAACTTTTTTATATCTACATTTGGGTTATAAATTTTTTTTGGTGATATCTGGCCCCATTTCTTTTCAATCCGTCTTTGAAATGTGGGAGTTATTTCTGCCGCACCCTGTATTTTGAATTATCACACGAAATAGCGTCGAAACTCTTCGCTAAATGGTCGAATTTTTCGTTATACCGTGGCCCACTGAGGCCGTGTTATTGCCTCCACTTTTATGCCAAATGCTGTGCGATTTGTGTCAAATCGTGTACAAAGTAGACACACGTGGCACTGTTCCTCCTTGGACTCCTTATCGTATTGAGCTTTTTAAGTTAGTCGGGTGATCTCTCAAGACTTTTAGGAGGGACTTTCGTGGCTCGCAGTCTATTCACTTCCTCTTTTTAAACGAGTCTTCGCCTTTCCTCATGTGTGTATGCATTGATACGCGCCACGAGAGAACGACGATCTTTTGGATTCGTGCCAAGCAATCCGATTCAAACCCGACGTGCACATATTTTTTGTGAAACGACCGAATGGCCAATGGAAAAATGCTTTTCCGCTTCCGCGATGAGACAGCGGAACTTTTGGAACGAAGTTGCCTTTGATATCGGTAGTGTGGGTGAGGATTGATATTGCTCAATGCATATAGGAGGGAACATTCAATTTGCCGAGTTAGATATTTGAGTGAATTATGTTGGTCATGAAAAATTCTTAATACAGAGCATTCCTCGGGAGTTGAGTAAAATTTTAATGGTCGACCCTACGTGTAATTATTTTCACTGAGGTGTAGAAAGTTTGCGATTGTTGTTAGGGATTTCTTCTTTATGCGAGCAAGTAATTCGTTCTTCGATATTATAATTCGGAGGACATTTGATTTTGTTGATTAATTAATTAATCTTGGTTGGCATTTTGTCTAATGCTGAACGAAATAATTGCAGACCTGCTCTTTATATTTGTTCCTTTTATTAGTTTCATTTATTAGCGAGTCGGTGGTTTTAGAATTTTTGGGGGATTCGAAATGATATGCTACGTACAGCATGTATATTTAAAACTGTTTGCTGATAAGGTTAGGTGTTACATATATTTGTAATACCTACATACAATGTTCATAGGCGTATGGCTCAAATACAATTGTTATATTTGTAAATGTTTTCAAATAGGCGAATAAATTGTACGATGCTTACAAAACGAAGTTTATGTGGGCTTTCACATTTGAGATGTAGGTAACAGTTTATTTTCGGCCTGTCTATTTTTGTCCGCGAAAATATCTTTTGTGAGAGTCGAACAAAAAAAATGAAGTAATAAAGAAAGTGTTAGTCTTACAAAATTTATGTTACTGTGATCATAATATTACGAAAAAAAAAAACGTCATAATCGGTTTTTAAAATAGAGTTCACGCGAGTGTGCTCCAAACTGATCGGTCATTTCTCGACATACAAGTTTCCCTACTATTTTCAGGCAAAACTCCTCCACAATCATATCATCGTTTCGGAATTATTAGGTTATCCGAAAGCAACGTTTTATCTTTGTTACCAAATATTTTTTTGTATACCACGAACATCCTGTCAGCGAAACTGTTTCACAATCACGAAGAAATTTAAACTCCTCTTCGACGGCACGAATTAATCTTGCCCGATATTATATATGCAAACAAAATTATTCCAGTTTAAACTAATAAAAATGAACGCCAGAAGTGGGTCACACCGCTTGAAATGTTATACTCTAAAACCACAACTTGTCACTTGGCGATCTCGTGCAACAAGAAAACAAGAAATGTACACTCCATAACACAGTCCACGTCACGCGAACAAGTATTGCATTAGCCGGACGTTCAAAGCACCTGCTAGTTCAGTTCCCAGCACCTTCCATTTAAACCTTTACTTCCTGCTCGATTGTTCTCTTTCCTGCATACCTGCCGTGGAATCAATCAACGTGATACGCATTCGCCACGACGCGGCATATGCATGCATACACGTGCACCACTATGGAGTCTATAGTTCTCGTTCTAGGCTAAAATGCGTTGATTAATTATTAAAAAGGTCAAACGGACAGTACCCTAGGTTACGCTATGCTTCATTTCCAAACCCATCGTCAGTCCGATTTCCCGGCTGGTCCGTGGATGACTCGTACACGCGTTGCTCTTCAGAATTTTCTTCGATCTCACCTGTTCATACTTACTTGCATCGTTATATTAGTCCAACTCTCTATCAGCCGATCGTCTGTTAAACAATTCGATCGACACATCATTCATCGACGAAACCGTTTGATTACAATTGAACATAATTAACCATTCGTTTCATCGAAGATATGAGCATCATCTTCATTGCTCGTCTCGCCTTCGGCTCTATGGGAGCGAAGTTGCGAAATTCAGTTCGTGTGATACTCAAAAAGCACCGATATCAGCGTGGTTTCTACTAATCTGGCACCACGGGATATTCCAAACACATTGTATGAAGCAAGAGGAACGTTTGATTAGTTTTAGTCGTTTACTATCGTCGCTGGACGACGATATTGTTTCACGTTCCTCGTTTTGCTGTTAGCTGATTTCGAAGGGCTTTAATTGGAAGCTACGTTTCTTCTATTGGAACTTACAGATTTATGTACGCCCTACTGGATAGAAGTTTCTTCTAAATTGCCTGCGTGGGAGCAGAAATCCAGAGTGACGATCAGTGACGATGTTACCCCGAAACTGGAGATAAACTAACTGTCAGTCTTGTCATCGTAGCTTTTGGCCCACCGATTCTATTCTATTTTCTCCGTGAGAACATCGTGATCCTTCTGTTACCTCAATTCGATGAATTTTGATGAATAACGATAATTAAAAAAAGGAGAATTTGACGAGGAGCAACGGGGACGTAACTTTAACATTTTAGCAACACACCACGTGATTGATCTCAAATAACTGTGTCACTTCTGGATTTTTTCGCAATACATTAGTAATTATTTGGGGAACGAAATTTTGTGGCGTATGCTCGATACGTGTGTACTTAAGTGAATCTCAGTTTCTTACGATTTTTGGGAAAGTAGAAACTCGTTATCGATACTGGATTCCTGCAACGATCCTCAAGAAGTCATCAGGAATAGCTGTTCTTTTGTTTAAATAAATTGGTAGAAGAACAAAGATAGAAAGATGGAGTTTGAAACGCGAGCTTTGATCGAGCTTTGCTTCTCCTCTGCCCCGGTGACTAGGGTTAGGTATGTTTATAAAAATTCGCGAATCGATTACTGCTTTTATTGTATTTGAAAATATTGATGCATTTTTATTTTACGGACACTTTTGTAAAATGTATATTGTTTCACATGCATACAAATTAACTTTCAACAAGGATTTCTATATTGTTTGTACACCTTTGATATCCTCTCGCTGTGTCCTTTATATAATTATTTGTAATTTTTTGTTTATGTACTTTTTATGTAACAGTTTACTGTGTACGCACTATAGTGTAAATATTTTTCTATCTTTTACAGTTTGTATCTGTTTATTAACTTCACGATTTAATAACTCGATTTTAATTACCCGAGAGCATCCAAGTAATTCCTTCGGTGTGTGTAAATATTTAAAATGCGGTTTAATCGAGTAAAAATATTGCCCTCGAAATGTAGAAATTGAAATTTTGGAACGCAGTATCTAAACTTATTATTAACATACGTTCGTTATATTGATTGTACGTTCTAGTATCCTACACCAAGTTGGCTGTATCTTTAACCCCGTATAAGTCTACATCTGTTACATGAAAATCAACTGATAGGATCCAGGAAGATTCTCTACGAGACTGTCACTCCGGGGTCGACCGAAAAACAGAATACTTTATCAATGCTTACGTTAATGCTAGATTAATTTATTACGAAATCAGTGCAAAGATTATCAACAAGCATTGAACTGAACTACTTTTCACTACACGGTTCAATGATGAGTTAGTAACACTCTACATGTAATTGTAAACATTCGATAAAAAGCACTCTGTCCACTTGTATTTACGTAATAAATTTATTGTTTGGATTCAAATTGGGAAACAAGAATCCATTGACAATTTAATATAGTCTATTTAATTACATTCACAAAAATTCTTCCATGTTTTTCATACCAAAAATTAGTAGCTATTGCTAGGAAGTACCACTGTGGTACGATGCACGGGCATATTATATACCTCTATTACTTCACAAATAAGCTCAGAGATACATTTGCTTCGTTTTTTTTAAACTACGCTATTACAAGGTTGAATTTCACAAACTAGAAAATGTCTAAAAATGTCTAGAAAATGAAATTAATTTAGGAAAACTGCGTTGACGTTGTATCGAGGAAAAAGAGTCAATAAAATAAAAAAGTGCACTGCATTCTATCAGTTGATCGTCCATCTGTTTTATAACGGTTGGGCAAAACTATTTGAAAGATGATGTACACTGTGCAAACCAGGTACTGATTGGTTCCATCACCATTTTTGCAGGTCTGCGGGGTCCATAGGAGCACGATCAGCGCCCAGCACACCTCTTCAAGTAACACCTGGTGTGCAACAACCGGGCCAGCAGTCGATTAGCGGTTCTCAGCTCTCAGGTGCTGCCAACAGCACGCAGCCTCCGAGAAGCCCGAGTCACACGGCCTTGAGATGTAACGACAGGTGAGTCCTCGACCTTCCTCCAATCGGTTTCTCGTTTCTACGCCACCTGCAGTATTATAGTCCCTGGTGTACTTAACTGTTTGAACGATGCATCGGGGACATTACTTTCGATTCATTCGAAAAAACCTGATACTTTTCACTCACGCGTAATATCTGATACTTTCGATTCTCTCGTATAATATCTACGGCTCTGGCGTTTGGAACAATTTGTGCTACCAATTTGAGATATCGCCCTGCCATGGGAAAAGTGCCACCAGTCGATAACGTGCAATTGTTCAAGAGAGGGAAAAGGAAATTTCTGTTTTTGTGATATCACTTAATTACAGTGTTATGAAATATCCGTTAGTTAAATAGATGTGTATTATTTTTCACCTTATGACATTCGTCAGAATGATAGATCTTATATACTGGAAGATGTGTCTTGCAATCAAATGAAAATTACGAATTTTTTGCATGTGACATGTTTTCTGTAGGGGTGACGATATGTTCTGGTATTGATAAGAAATTAGATGATTCATTTTATTGGAACATGTAGTTGGCGGGTTAAAAGATAAAAGCAGACTCGCGAAGAGAACTTTTATTGGCGGCAAAAATTGCCAATTATTGGCAAAATTGCCAAGTAGGGAAAAGAGTGAAACAAAAAATATATACATAAATTGAAAATAGAATTGTGGTACAACATGCGTAGGCGTGTATTATGGAGAGATGTGTTTCCTGTAATATGTGCAATTAACCTATTACGTAAGCATAAATGTATATTTTGAAACAGGTCTCGTCATGCTTCGATTATGCGGTGGGACCCGATTTATCCGGACTGTTTCGGTTCTGATTAACCTAGTTAATCGAGGCCATACACATTGTACTTGCATTTCTGGCGTGTATACAACGGGTGATTACTTATCATTTACCATTGTAATCTCCGAATTGCTTTTGTCTAAAACATGATTAAATAAAAGATGATATCAAAGGATCGGCATACTAAAAACTCGTAACAATAACAATTTACAGTATTATAATAAAATTTGTATTTCAAATCGTGTACATCGTTATAAATTCTTACTAAATTCTAAATGAAAGCCTTTTCATTGCATTCGCGTGTGTAGACTACAGAGGTCGATATTCGTTTATTTTCTTCGCCCCCTTTACTTAATTATTTTCTAAATCACAATTCCAAAGTGTACATTAATAAAATTGTTTTTCGATTCTTCATACTTATAAGACTTACTTCCTATCTTTGTCGCAAAATATTAATTTTAACTAGGACCAACGTAAATGAACTTAATAACATTTTTAAGGTAGAAAATAATTACTTTTATCTTATAGTGTAATAACAAATACGAGTAAATAATATACTGAAAAATATATGTATATTGATTATAATTAATTCCGTGTCCAATATTAGATCCTCTGAGTACACTATTACAGAGGAGAAAATTATTTTCATAAGTTTTAAAGTGTACGTGTACAGCGCAGTATATGTATATGAGATAACGATAGTTTGCCATTTTTATTATTATATATTATGTGTTTCTGATGGGGAAAAAATCATAGATGTAGAATACACGACTGTCATGTGTTCCAAGTTTTACATTAACTGGTATAAGATAACATATCACGGGATATCACGACACCTGTTCACACAAGAACGAAGTGCAAAGAGGCATACGTTGTTCTCGTGGCACATGTGCGATAAAGTTTCGAAATAAAATCTGTTTTGTAATTATCTTTCTCTGTCTTTCTAAAAAATCATTTACTGCAGGTCTACTCCATTTGAGTAGGCATTGTTGTTAATTTTGAACTCAACATTCGCCCCTATTTTTAACATCTGTTCAATTATCCAGTAACATTTCAAAATGTCATTCAAGTTGTATTGGCACAATGTCATTTTGAAAAAGAGAAGGATAGATGGAATTTACATAAACATATCGGTCTTCTTATCGATGAATTGTTTAGTCTTAAACAGGTGTTCCTTTGACTGAATAATGTGTGATCCAGATGAAGATTAGCTTATCCGTAATTCCCTATAATTTATCAGATTTAATAAGACGTTTAATGCTGTGGCTCAGTATTATTTCACTTCCTTTATTTTTAATATATAATATTTTGGATTACTTTCGTATAATTAATTTTTCGTCATTTCTAGTGGTATACATAATATTTATTTATCATAACACAATGTTTTGTCATAAAAAAATAAAGGCTAACACATCGTGGAAAGCGAAAGGTAGCAACTGTTTTTTACGAAGGGATTAATACTTCGGAAACGAAATTCTTGTGAAGTTAAGGGTGTGTTTTTGTGTTGAACTTTGAAAAACTTTGAACTTTGAAGTTTTTTTGGTGCGTTTTCTTAAAGTACATTTCTTCGAAAATATCTGTGTTAAAGAAATACAGATATACATATAGATATTATTCTATATGTATATAAAATTTCATATAAGCAACAAACGATATTTTCTGACACGGCTGACATGATATCTCAAGTTCTAGTTGTCCGATTTGGATAGCTTCGATATTTCCGATTTTCGAGAGGAACTTCAGAAGACCTGCCGCCATAGTAGGTACCAAAATCTTTAAGCAATCATAATTTTTTCTAATTTTTTATTATGCCTAAAAAAGCCATCTTGAATTTTAAATCGGTTTTTTAAGTCAGCTTTTTTTTGAAAGAATCAGATTTTTAGCCCCTTTGGTAAGAACTAGGACCACTTTCATACGGAAGAAAATCACACCTGCTTTTTTTAGTTCGGTCCGCTATAAACGCCGGAACCACGTGAACCATCATGACATGTTTTTATAAGATTACCTTCTTCAATGACGCGATCCTGCTAAAATTGTTTTCAAATACAGTGATTTCTCGATGAGTGCCGCGCGAGTCGTACAGCGTTAGCGAGCGCGTTTCATCCCCACCGGGCCAGCCGCACGTCAGGGCGGTTAATACTTGCGGTATCCCTCGAAAGATTAAATGCCTTCGTGTCAGTGAGAACACACTAATGCAACAGTGAATTTTTGTTATTGTTACGTATTGTGCTATGAAAATTATATTAAATAATTCGTGAAGCTGCTGTGATTAAAATGAGACTAAACACTATATAATTTGGATCATATTGACTTATATGTTTACATAATAAAACTCTTACCCATTGATTCACTATTAATTATACACTTAGAATTTTCTCTATTAATTAATCAATTTTTATGCTAATTTACTATCTACTATTTATGCTAATTCTTGGGTAACAAGAACGAAAGCGTGTCTCGTCCACTCTGACTGCGCGCAAAGCGTATCTCCGCGTGACTCTGAGCGATCGCAACATGTTTTTCCTTGGCCGGGGGGATCGTACGGAAGCATTTCATGCTCAGCTCGGAGGGATCCGTTTTTGTAATTTATCAACGCAAATATGATCCAAATTATATCGTGTTTGGTGTTATTTTAATCACAACAGCCTCAGCTATATTTTCATAAAATTTGCAAAACGAAATAATTAACAATAAAGAAGTTTTATAGTTGCATTAGTGTTGTCTCACCGATGCGAAGGCATTTAAATCCTTATCTGACGCCCGATATCTCTTTCCTCTCTTTCTTTCGCGCGCTGTCCTTTTCGTCACAGTAGACGGCTCGGCCGAAATTTCTAAGAACCCAAAATTCACCTAAATTCGATTAGTGCGCGCAGCCGGTCCCGAGTAGCACGCTAACCGAAGAATTACTGTACATGTTTTTTAAAACACGCATCATGCCAAAGTACATTACATAACAACCGTTCAACTACTCTAGGTGCTTGCAGCCCATACAGTCAAATAAAAATACTTTTAATAACAATTCCTTCCACAATTGACACTTCTTTTACCATGCGTTTTGACAATAATAAAAATCATAATAAAAATCAATCCAGCATTAAAATACGACTCTCTGCTATCAAAGGGTACATATGTAATTGTATACACGTTGCGAGCAATACTACGGTAACACATTAAGCAAGCAGACAAAGAGTATTAATTATTATGAAATAATCATTAACCAGATCATTTTCATCAACAAATTATTTCCAGCATGGATGCAGGAGTCTCCTTGAAAGGAGAAACGCTTCGTCTATTTCGGTCACGAGTACTATCTATCTCAGCAGCCAACGATGCGACGTGAACGTGTACTCCTCGCATTATACGTACTTTACAGAAGCGGGGGGCTTATCGCAAAATTTTTAGCCAGCGGGAATTTTTCTTAATCGACGCGTGTTCTCGTATACAAGAAAGTTAAAGATATTCCACCAAGCATTATCAATGTTGTGCCGCGTGTGATAGGACAACGATATTGATTCTGTGTTCGTCAGTTCAACACCGTACGATGTGCCACACCGTTTATTGAACGATCGATACCGTGATCGCCATTGAAATTCTTAACACTGTTTCCTCTTTTCCGTTTCACGCGACTTTGATTGTGCAGTATACCTTTTATGTGACATTCGTGTCAGTGTGAAAAGAAGTTAAACAAATATCGATTTCATTCCCACGGATTTTTCGTATTATATCAAATATCTACGATCGTTGTCGCACAGTCCAAATGATCAGTCGCTGATTGCACCGGTCTGCAAAATATTTTTTATTTCCTCTCATATAAGGTTTTATATGTGTCATTTTATGCAGGACTCGCGTATGCAGTCGTTTTGTTTCTGTCACGATGGATTATTAGTGACAGAAACTTGAATGTTTAATACCTTGGGTAGTCTTATATATTTATAATGGTGTTTAAAAACTAGTGCTTGTTGATTTCCTGGAATATTTGACCCGAGAAACGTGCCACTCGTGTGTCCAGAAGTACTCAGTGAAATGGAGCACCCTCTTTGGATTTTTCACGAATCTTCGCCTTGCACTTGTTAATTCGACATTCCTCGAACGATCGCAAGATCAATTGCGGGCAATTGAATGCCACCTAAATGTATCAAATTTAGCCCCCAAGACTGATACAAAATAGAATTCTCTGCTATTAGGATTTGATATTCTACCCAACGCCCTAGGATGAAATTAAATTCACCCCGCGCACTTCACCATTATTAACCAAATAACTGTGAATTCGGTAATTATTCATCGTAATGCAACGTGTTACCACTTAAAAACTATTGGCGATCGAAAAAATCGGGCTACAGATTCAATTCAATTCAGCGATTGATTATTTTGTCATGGATGTTTGATCCCGTTCGATGGCAAAACGTCGACGTATGTACAATGTTTTCCAGCAAATTTAATTACCAGTGTCGTATCCTCGATCGTCTTCGGCCGTCGCTCGAGCTTAATTTATATTAAGCCGAATGGTAGCGGGTCGCAATTAACGATCGAAATAATTCCGTCGGCTGACTGTGCTGATGAATTAATGTACCAGTTCCTTAAAAGGTGGCTGACTGTTTGTTTCATCGAGTTGTCATTTCTATGGCATTTGTGTACGGTGAACAGAAAGTCTTTCTGCAGGGAAACATCTTTTCTGTGCAGTCAGATCTTCCGAGTCTTAGTATTCTAACATTTGCCCAGTCTTTCAGATCGATATTACGATCGCGTTCCAAAATGATCGTGTCAAATTATGACATATGGAGCAACGACATCTGGAGCCCGAAGATACGAAAGAGAAGCAATAGGTGCGAACACTGAATCTGCGTAATGATTTAAAATAAGGCGGTGCTCATCGTGACGCGATGGATGAGCAATTGCGAGAGAATCGACGTAACTGAGAGAGTTTGTTTCTTCAATGGTTGTAAAGTGATGATGTTGAATATGTACCAGTGTTTAGTCTGCGATTTCGAGTCCAGTTTATATTTTTCTGCCGTGGAGTATGTTTATTTTGTTCTTCTGCATTTGTATGCAAAGGTGGTTGTTGCAGGCACGGAATTGAATGTCAAGTTCAGTTTACTGAAATGAATGGATCAGTTTTGAGGAATGTTATGTGTTGAAAATTTTTTTTTGTATGGCTCTTCAATTGTTAGCAAGAAGTTCGTGAATTACAGTGTCGTCCGGTATAGTATCAGAGAACAGGTAAACACGTAAACATGCTAAGATGTTTACTGATATTATTAGTTACTTTGAAATGTCGTCTATGACGTTGTACTCTTTAGTATAATTCACATCACGCATATATATGACGAACGATCAGATCTTGCCAGAAACATGAACGGTCTTTACATTTGTATTATAACAATACAGCAAACAGCACACAATGCATTCGCAAATGGCAGTTTACGCGAGCAATTTATTTCCAATGAATGTACAATAAATATCATTTTTATCTCATTTCAGTCAACTTTCCAAACCGCTAAGTAGAAGTACACCATCAATGGCAGCTGGTGGTGTTGTGCAGACCCCAGGGAAGGTTAGCAGATCTTCGTCCACATCGTCACCAACTACCAGCAGCGCAAGGCAAAAGAAATTCCACAGGCATTTCTCTCAGGTAATTCAAGATATTTTCACCTGTCCATTTAAAACGTCTCACTTTCACGATCTTACTTTCATAAATCACAATGACATTCGTCGCCCAAAGAGATGTTCAACATTCCACAATATCGAACAACAAAATCGCATGCTTATAGTTTTTCGCTCAATTTGTTTCCATTTATTGCGGCAACTCGATAAGTATAATCTGTCTCATCCGTACCCGTTGTCTTATCGCTTGTATCGACCGCGAGTCGATTTCTTATAAAAAGCAAACAAGTTCGTCGATTTGGTTAAACGTAAATGCGGAGCAGTACGCGGCAGGCTTTATTTCCAATAGCGTTAATTACGTCGCTCTAAATAGTTTCTAAACTCCACCAGGTCGCTGCGGACGAACGCGTACTAAACTACTACAGTTGCGCGCTGGTAGGCGACATTCTGCTGCAAGGCTACCTGTACATCACGCCAAACTATTTCGCGTTCTACAGCAACGTGTTCGGCTACGTGACAAAGCTTCTGATACCAACGGTCTCCGTGTTGAAGATCAGCAAGGAGAAGACCGCCCGAATCATTCCAAATGCGGTGGCGATAGCCACTGAGGAAGAGAGGCATGTCTTCTGTTCCCTCCTGTCCAGAGACTCGACCTTCAAGCTAATGAAACAGGTTTGGGACGTCGCGATGGAGCCGCAACCATCGCCAGCGATTTTGCCACTCACCAGCGAGCAGAAGCTCCTCGCACCGGACACGCTGGTGGTCGACGACTCTGAGGTGAACCCTGAAGAGGATGACTCCAGTATGTCCGAAAGCGGGACGGATCTGAATTCCAGACCGCCGACCGTTTGCACGGACACGGATGCTGTTGCGTTACCCATCGCCAGACCGAGTTTGCCGTCAGTAGCAAAGTAAATAAGTGGTCTTTTTATAAATTTGTTTCTCTTGAACCGGGGATTGGTTGGTCTTGTTATGCTATCATTTCCTCGGCTACCTGTGTACGGCCGTTTGTTCTTTTTTTAACCAACATGCATGGTTTTGATTGCTGTTTTCTTTTATTCGTAGGTGCGCCGGGATATTTTCGTGAAAATTCGCGTTGCGGGGGATTGGTAGCAGTTTCTGGTTTTTGTTATTATGTTGGGGGTCAGAATCGATTTTACTTGGAATTATAGATATTGTTGTTTGTTTCTCCTTTTTTCTAGTGGGTGTTGGTTCTGCTTTGAAGTTGCAGCACAATGTTTTTTAACCCTCTGACTGTGAATCGAAAGTGTGTAGTGGTCCTTGTAAGGGTATCCAGAATATCCAGAATTAGCCTTCGCATTCGTAATAGAAGAAAGTAACTCGAAATTAATTTTGAAAGGCTAGTTTAATAGGATTATGAAATGTTTTTTGAACTTGCGTATGAGCGTGAGCGTGGTATAAATAATTTTTCGGCGGGCGTAATGATTGAAAAGATATGAAAATAAAGCTAATTTTTATTTATGGGCCTCCGCAATTTTGTACTAAAATTATGGCAGCGTCTGCTGAGATAACGGTAGATAATTGTTCCATGATACACTCTTAAGTATTTGAGATTTTATTATTACAATTCTTCCATGGTTACTCATCGTAATTTCGAGCAACAGCATCGTTTATTATGAGAAAAACACGCGTCCTTCAACCTTCAAACAAATCCACCGACATCTGTGGAATGTATAACAGCTTATTTAGATAACGAAGTGTGAAGGATGCAATTGTTCTGTTCAATTTTTCTATTTTAAAGACCACGCGAAGATATTTACAGAGCTGTAAAGTGGATGATAGATCCGTAAAAAATGTCGGCATTTCTCGTCACTATTGTCTCGTTATGAGGAATTAAATATAACAACGCCACTTTAATTACTTTACCGTGTGACACGTTATTCGATTCACGCATACGACAGACTTCAGAGGGAACAAAATTAAAATCCATAAAAATCTGATTATAAAGAATAAATGTCTTATGAAGAAGAAAACAGTAACTACATATTTTTGAAAATTATTTTTCACTAAAATTGTCTTTATTCTCGTATGTTTGTAGGGTGGAACCACCGCCCGTACCGTTGCATCCAGCCACGTCCAACAAATCTAAACCTACCCTATCCTTGTTCGCGGGTAGACTGAAAACTAGCACAGTGATCACCATCCTGATAGCTCTACTAGCAGCTCTCTACGTGTCGGCGGCGCTGATGATGATTCGCATAGACAGGCTACACACGGCGTATCTGAACCATCCGCTGGTATCGCCAGAACGTTTCACACAAGATCGGCTTTTGCATTATCTCAACACAAACCTCGATCAAATAGTAAAGGTACGATGCTTCAGGATATACAGTATTTTCCATATTATGCTTACAAGCTTTCATCAAACGGAACTCACGTTAACGCTATCGCAAGTAAAATTTCGCGTTCACGTGTTATATTTTCCATTACTTTACTCAATTGATCATCAAGTAACAAAAAAAAAAAGATAAAAAGGGAAAACTATTATGATGCAAGCATAATATTTTAGGTGCGGCAGAGTTTGCAGACGTTGTCGCAACAGTTTGTGTCAATGAGCCAAAGCGGTGAAGCGGGCCCAACCTTATCCGGCGATGTGGTGGAACCGGAAGACGCCCCGAGTTAGCCCCCGACGAGACTAAATAATTTAATGCAACCAAATAATACGAGTTCCCGTCGCCTCGCTAGCGTATGAAGTGTCTCGTATTGATACGTCGTTCTCTTCGTGGTCTGCGTCGAATATGTATAATATTATCGACGTACGATTACGTCGATCCGATCGACTGATTGATGGTGTCGCTTCGACGGTTCTCAATAGGCAATTATTATCGTTAGGATAAACTAGAGGTATCCTGGACAGATTCGAAGCTCTAGCTCTACTAGGCAGTTGATTACGCAATGGAGCAAAAGAAACAAAAAAAAATAAAGAAAACAGAAAAAAAAGGTATAAATAAAAAGCAAAGTAACAAAACGCCCAGGACTACTTCCGTACTGAAATTCGTTAACGAACCTAATCTGCGTTGAGGGCATGCGTAACTCGATTCTCAATTTTGTTGAGTTACGCTTTGCGGAATTATTAATTAAGATTGCTTGGGGGCAGCAGCATACGAGACAAAAAAGAGAAAGTATCGTGAATACGATATACTTCTGAACAATGTTATTATCATTTTTGTATGCACACGAAGCGTGTGCGATGTATAAATTTGGTTGATTTTAATTGAAGAAGGCAGATGGAGAAGAAAACGGATGTTTGCGGACGCAAGGCGAGCGAAGGGATTTTCGTTTTTGAACTAGTCACGTATTATATTATGCCCCGCATACGACAAGAGTATAATGAACAAAGTGGTATATGTATAAATATAAATATTATAAAAGAATCTATATATATATACACATACATACACATACATACATTAATGCATACAATAATGCATATTTCGCGATTACTTGTTGATTATTACGTATTTGAGCTAGATGGGGCACTATCTTTTTAAACGGTACAGCCGGTAAAGAGTTGTATCATAGATATAACGAAGGCGGTTATATCTGTCACAATTGAGAGAAAAAAAAGGAATTCTATGTTGTATCGCGACAAAAAAGAAAAAGAAGAAGACAATGAGAACGAAGTCGATGATAGACGGGCTTCTGCGGTGTTCTAATTGTTTGTAGTGCAGGATGTTTCGTCCTCGACCATCGTATAACGCGCCTTTTAAACAAACAAGCAGACAAAAGATTAAAATGAAAACAAAAAGTTGCATTTCCCGCGCACACTGGTGTTCCTACACAACAAAATTTTTCTCTTTTCATTCATTCTGAATGATAATAAAAGGACATAGTTTTACCCTATTTCTATCTCCCGTTCTTTTGTTGTAATTCTTCATTCCTCCGTATTTCGTTCAATTCCTTCGAGACGACTCTCGATACGCGACAGTGTCCGCGAGATATTCCATTCACCTCCGAACATATATTTCGATATGGTTGCGCATATGTTCGTCTATGTATGTGTGAAAGACGCGAAGGAACGTTCGAGAGCGAAGCATTTATTGTAAGTCGCTGTTACAAATATGGAATGCGAGAAATGGGAGACTTGACTGTGATAGTAGGATCGAGGATCGCATTTTTGTTAAATCACGACCGCGTTTGGCAGATCTGTCACGTTTATCTCTTGAGAAAAAAAAAAGAAGAAAAATAAGAATTAATGAGACTGGTTATCACAATCGGACCAATACAGCGTAAACGCGGTCGTATCCTGCGAGATAATGTGAGATCTAAAGAGAAGTGCTGTTACATTATTTAGCCAATATTTATAAAAATGATAAGAAAAAAAAATATGTACGTACGTCGAGATGAAATTAACTTGAACTATTGTTCTTATTCTCTTTTTTCTTTTGCTCTCGATGCGATTAAACGATTGTGATTATATTTGCGATTAAGAAAATTGTTAATTTTTGCATTACTTTAACATGCGATACGTTTGCCGTTGCATGCCTTTCTTTTTATCGTCGATAAGGTCATGGAAATGTGTATTGCAAAATTGTACGGGATGAGATGCTGTTGTGAATAACCTGGTATGTATTTATCGGCTAGTAATTTAGCGGAGTGTCTAATTTATTATATTTTCTAGACTTTACGAGTTTCGAGCTACAGACTTATGCTTCGAAACTTTTTTTATATGTTTTACCTTTAGGTTGCTTCGATTTGCTCGGATTTTATAATTACCAGTTATATGTAAGTCTTTTTAATGCGTGGGTTAATCGAGGGAGAGGAGTTTATATACTTGTGCCTGGCGAATGCCGTGAAGGAGGAAAATCGGCTTCATTTTATGGAGAAAAACAATTGTAAAAGCATACGTATATATGAAACAATATTAACGAGAATTTGTTTCTTAATATATTTTCCTTAAATTTTCTTCTCTGTCTTTTAAATGTTAACTGACACGTATATTACACGAAATGGGGAAAAAGAAACTGGACAACCATCGCCAACGGTTTAATTAAAATTATTCAAATATTATAATACAAGGGAAACTGGCATAAATAATAATTTTAAGATAAATTTAGTAGAATAGCCAATTATTTGTGCCAAATTTTGGATGGCATTCAAATTTTTCTTCACGCTTTCTCGTTTAGTGTAAGAAATGTGCTTCGTTTTTGAAACTATTAGGAATTTCGTGATTAAACTATTCAAAGAAATTCTCGAGCGAAAAAAAGGAAATTGATAGCATTTACTAGCTGGCGATAATTATCCAGTTCGTTTAAATTTAGAATTTTGTTGTTTTGTTTTTCGTACGATTCTAAAGGAAAAACAAGATCCTAAGCAGATCATGGTTCTTCTCTTTCCGATTCCGTACGGATCTCGTTCGCCGTAATTGTAACGTTTCTAGACCCTTCTAGGCTGATGCTCAACACACAAACCATTATTCTTAGGATATGTAACCGTATATAGCAGCTCTTGATTTGTATTTGTTGAATGTATGCGAGCTGTTGTGGCGACGACGATTGAATTTGTAGCTGTACTTTTTGGAATCTGATGCCACCTAGTTCGATTGGTGTCGAATTTTATCTGTATTGAGAGCTTTCAGACATAATGGATGGAATGGAAAATTTTACATATTCTTCAAATACACTTAAAAATTACTTATACGGAAAGGAAACGTATTACGATAATACCTTTTCTTTTTGTGTATTATTTTTCTTTCGTTTAATTCTTGTTACGAACAAAAATTATTAATGAATTGGATAACTTGATTGTGTTCTCTACTCAAATCAATGCTATTTTCTTTTCTTTTTTTTTCAAGATTTGCAGGCGTTAAGATTGATGAAATGGCAAAAAGAGTAAGTGTACATAATATGTACCTGTTACGGTGTGCTATAAGCTGGAATTTGTATTTATTGCATTCCCCTCCAAATACATTTTGATGTTGAACATTTTTGACGTAATTATATGTTGCAACAATATCTCAAGTACATTATGTTACTAATTTATGGTGTGCAAATATTGTACTGTTTATTTTCTTGTTCATGTTCTACGGTCGTGCCCCTGTACATAATTGTATCGTTACGTTAAATCGCTTTAATGTTTGCAGAAAAAACTGAAACTTCAATTACATTTAGTATATTTACTATTCTACAACTGTTCAACAAGCTTTGTTTATGTAATTCAGCACTGATTGAAATTTTGCATCATATCTGGACCAGCCGGTTCGCAAATACATTCAGAAACTGTATGGTCCAGATAATTACGAAGAAGTATTTTTGCCTCTGCTCAATCACGTCGATCAGGTTTTGAAAACGTACAGCTTTGTTACCGAATTGTATCCTCTACTGTAAAGGAAAAGAAGAAGAAAAAAAGGGAGAAATTTGTTACACACAATACAAACGTATATGAAGCGCATGAGGAAGCGTGTGCCGGTTCCTTGAGAAAAATGTTTAGCGCACGAAGAATGTAATAAGAAGAAAGAACGAAAAACGTAAATAAAGACTAGGAACGAAAGGAAAGAAAGTATAAACGGGAGACCGTAAAATCCGAAAACCACATACAGACCAATAATTTACAACGTAATTTGTGTAGTCCGGTAAAACGGAGCGCAAATAAATTTATGAAAAATCCAATATGACCAGATCTCTTTGCCATTCAGCCTTTTCTTCTTCCTTTTTCTTTTTATTCCAGTGATAAAGAGAATCTTTATAACATTATTCTTTTTGTACGTAAATTTAGGTCAAAATCAATTACATTTAGATCAATGCTGACCAACGAAAGTTTTGTTTAAATTCTCAGACGAGATCATTGAACTTGTTTAAGGGCATTATAAACAAATGTAAGTGTTTCGACTTCCAGGCACGCTACAACAATACTTGGGGACTTCAATTAAAGCTAGCAGGTGTGAACATTATTCCATATGAGGTTCATTTGTTATAAACAATTAAAATTGTTATTACGGCCACCTGAATATAATTACAGCAACGGGGCATTTTTCTCGCGTAGCTTATTCGTTTCCCTTTCATTTGAGACGTCGTTGATTAAAAAACAAACACCAGGAGCCAAGATAATCATTTTTGAAAATTTTGTCGGTAACGATATGTCGGTAACTGAACATGTGGCGCCATCTCGCGTTGCGGCTTTTTTCGCAGTTTTTTGCACCGCCGAACCCGAAATATGCCGCAAACGCGAGATTGCGCCACATGTTCAGTTACCGACATATCGTTACCGATAGAATTTTCAAAAATGATTATCTTGGCTCCTGGTGTTTGTTTTTTAATCAACGACGTCTCAAATGAAAGGGAAACGAATAAGCTACGCAAGAAAAATACCCCGCTGCTGTAATTATATGCAGGTGGCCGTAATAACAATTTTAATTGTTTAAATGTTTATAACAAATGAATTCCACATGGAATAATGTTCACACCTATTGGAGATCGTAGCATATACTGCTATCTTTAATTTATGTCCTTTGGTGATTGTTGTAGCTCGCCGGCAAGTCAAAGTAATCGCATTTGTTTTTAATTTCTTTAAATAAATGCAATTATCTCTGCTTCTGCTGGGTCGATTTTAATCAAGGACATCTCAAATTGAAGTTCTTGATTCGAGGAACGGTGTTATTACTTTAGAATCGACCCTCATGCAGAGCTACTAATGGAATGCTCAAACGAATAACTAAATTGTGTTTAAAAATTCGACAGCGCATGAAGCATTTGTAAATCGGTTATTGTCGTCTAGCAGCATCCTTTACCTTGATTTTAAGCACTCGATCATTAATCCAGCGGCTTCAGAAACTAAACTAAAGCTAAGGTCATCAGCTCTAATTTGTGATCAGTTTGGCTTAAAAATACCTACTATAAACCGAGTGAAACACAATTTCTGTAAGCCGATTTTTCTATTCATTTATCTCATCGGTGTCTGTGCCTCGTATGCGAAGACATCAACGGCGGTGGCGACACGAGAGAATCCACGGAAGCTTTGGAAACCGAAGAACTAGACTAGAAACCAATAAAAAGCAACAACTATTTTCATTTCACTTGCCACTCCCCATTTTGATGCATCAAACCCTACGCATTGATTTTTCCTTTATTTCAAAACAATGAACAATATACAATCAATAATCATTTGAACATTTCACAAGCTCCCACTGTCATATCGTGAGTGCATGATAGTGTATCTCTACCTTCGCTTGTTCCGAGCCACGCATGTTGCATTACGATCCCTGCGGATACGTCGCGTGTAATCTCATTCGTAGTGGGATCAGTGTAAAAACCTTGACAAATTGTATCGAAACTTCCCGTGGCAGTGAAAATGAACCGTGCCCGTTTGGTCGGTGTTGCAGATTAATCTCAATCAGGCCGCCTAAATCGCGGAAGGCAGTGACGCGTGTTGCCTGCATCGCTTCGCCCATGTCGGCACCATCTAGAGATATTTTCGTTCCGAGTATAGAAGCACCATCGTATAAATACGCGACGAACCGGCAATAAAAATATCGGCGAGCAACCGTTCGAGAAGAGACGAGCTTAACCCGATCATTTTCGATTTGGATGGTAGATGCACTCGAAATTATGGCCCCATGTCATCGTGATGCTACTTAGGCTAGCCTGGGATTAGTTTAGATGGCTTGTTTGAATCGTATAACGCCCACGTCCATAAATCATTAAGAATATCGCGTAGAAATGTTGAGGGAAACGAATGAGTCAGTCGATCGATAATAAATTAAAGTGTAAATTATTGATTATGGACTTTCTTGCGTTTACTTGTTGTTTTCCTTATAATATACAATATATTGATGACCTTATAATACCTTTAATAATATGAGAATATTTGCATTTTCTGCTAAAAGATTCGTCTGAAATCGAGTACACATAGTGTGAAAGAAGTTTGTTTGCCTTTAAATCGATAAAATGTCTTGTTTAGTAAATACGATATAAATGAAACTCCCTAAAGAATTCGATACACCTTTACATGCCTAAGAAAGTTCGATTACCGGATTCATAAGAACCTGCTAATTATCGTCCAATTAAAGTTGTATTTAATGTGGCAGAGAAAGAAACAAGGTATGACTAAATCAGGATGCAATTGAAATAATGAAGCGAAACTTAAGATAGCCAACGAAAAATATACGAAACTGAGGCCGAGAAAACATCGTAGAGAGTTTAACGCGCGACCGAGGAGGGATTGATATTTCATACGTTCTAGCCCACTTTCTCATTGGATACAAGTGTATAACGTTCGGACAGGAATAGAGCGGGTTAGTCATCTTGAGTTTCTCCCAGTAATGCCGAAAACCATAGGCCAAAGTTTTTCCTGGCGATTTCGAACTATGAGTCAACATTTCTCCCCTTGTCACAGAGCGGAAGTAGAATCGTATTCTATCGATTGTCTATTACGCTTTTCATATTTTCAAAACTACCTTTCCCTCCCTGTATTTGCAGGTCGTGGAATAATCGCTGCCAAATTCTGCAAATTCCAACCGATCCACGTAATTTCACGAGACGACATTGCTTGGATATCAAATGTTCAAAGCGTTATGTGCATTAGGATATCTTTTAGGAAAGTCGTGTGTGGAGTTATTTTTGGATATTGTGAAATTCTGTGAGATCGAAATAGAGGGAAGATATATTGTTTTTTTCGTTATTTTATTTTTACTGAAAGTAGTGTCACCATGTTTGGTAGCAGCTTGGGTTTGTCAATGTTTTTAGGATACTCGTGAAATTTTTACGGATTAATTCGTTAAACCAATTGGAAATTCTTTGCAATCGTCTTAAGTATACATTTTTAAGTGGTACGTATACAATATCGAAAATTCGCCTTTAAATTACATATTGTATTAAGGGCGACGATTAAAAATTGGTATTATTGCTACATCTCGATGTTTCTTATTTGAGCTGTAATGTATACATGCCTAGACAGTAAATTAATCCGACAATATATAGAAGGTGAAAAATATGTAAAGCAAACTTTTGTCGAAGAACAAAGTAGTAAAGTAGTGAATATTAATATTATTACATGAACAATCCACTACAATAAACTACGAACAAAGTATCAAATTTTTATTAAGGATTAATATCTATATTTTGTTATACAATATGTAATCAAAACAATTTTCTAATGAACAGTTCTTCGACGAATAAGAAATTGTGTAAAAAAAAAAATCAGAAAGACAAACCGAACAGTGTCAACGATATTATACATGTGGAAAGGAAAGTGGTTTACGCAATTTTAATTCATCAAACCCGTGAACATCACAATAATTTTCCAAGCTCACCGATGATTCATTTCAAACGACAAAGCAAATCGTTCCAGCCCCTCCTAAATTCTGTATCCCTAGTTTCGAACGAAGAATTCAGATCGTTTAAAATAACCGATCAGAAAGTGGTACAGCAGTAAATCTGTGCAGACGATACCGACGGCAGTGTATCCCCTTTCATAATTCCACTTTGCGGTGCGTTCACAATATATACCTATGTGTTTCCTCTCTGGCACACGATACTCGCGTGCGAAGAACGAGATACATACTTGTATGCATCGTGGATTACGAATCGTATCTACATCCGAAACGCGATTCCTATTTACATCGTTCGAATCAGGCCAGATCCCCATTGTTTATGGTTCGCAAGGTATTCTCGGTTCCCTTGGTATTGTGCTCGAGACGGTGCGAGTTAATGATCGGCGTCGACCTAAATTCCATGCATCGATACCCCATAATACACGGCAACTCGAATTCGAAACACGACAGGAAGTAAAATGTTCCTGAAATAAATCGTCTAAAATCGTGAACTGGTAATTCAAAACTAGGCCCGGTAGATCCAACCACGTGGATCGCCAGGCCTTTTCCACGCGGAAAAGCTCTAGTGCGATACAGTATCCACTCTCGTGTGTCGCCGTTATACGAAACGCACCGTAAGCGACGGCGATGCCCAGGCGACATGAAATCAGTATCGAGCCGGGCCAACGTCGTTGCCATAACTCTTCAACCGTGCGAAATAAACAAACTGCTTCAATAAATGTCATTCGGTTTGATATAACGTCTATCTGGATAGAAGAAAATTAATGGCATTCTTTTAAATAAAATGAGGGAGGCCCTCGAAACTGTCAGTCACCTTCGGAAACATTCGACGCATACCAAATAATTTCCACCCCTATGCCATTTAATTGGAAAAAAAGAAATAAAGTCGAAAGCTGATGTAATTTCTGGGAAAATAACAGAGCTTGTAATACTTCTTGCGGCCCACCTGGTACGCTTGTGGAAGTACTGTACGCATTATGCTGATAGCGGGGTATTGGTATCACCGTGTGAATGAGGCCTTAATAATGGATCTCTAACTTGCATTCTGGGATCCACCTGTTGCCTGCCTCCTGACTCGATCGATCGTTGTAAATATAGAGTAGCAATGAGCGTAACCACTGAAGTTGTCGGTGGCTGGGATGTATTTAGGTGTTTTTAATGGCTTATCTAGGTGAATCGTTGGGATTGTGGTTGCACAGGTGTCCCGTATAATTAGAAAAGTTAAAATTGGAGAACCGGCCCTCCTTGCTACGGCTAAATGCAAAAGGATAAGCAGTAGGGTAAATTTTCAGTAAGACAGTAGTTTGTTGGCTGGTTGGTTCGCTGTTTTTGAAAATTGAAAAGTAAAGAGGTTACTTAGGTCATACTTAGGTTTGAATGTCGACGAAATCTAGACGAATTTGGGAAGTTATCAGGATGGCAAGCATTTTTACAGAGTGCGATTCTAGTCATTTTGGAGAGCCAGAAGGTAATAGTTACTTCATGAGAAGTATTGGGAAAGTTATAAAAAAGCATGTCTATGAGAATTGTTACAAATCATTTAGTTTCTCATTATCTTCGAATAGCAGCCTAATGATAAAAGAATCGATCATAAAATCGCGTGGAACGTTATTTATTAAGACCATAGTAGACTGTTGAATAAACCTAAAAAATAATACGAAATAACTAATGGCAAAAATCATCCAAAAGCGAAATTTTTTACGATGATCAAATACACGTTATCAAAGAACCAGTAGTTTCTGTTTCCTGGTCACATCAATTTCTTGGGAAAATAAATGTTTAGTCGCGCGTTTGAAATTTGTTTATTTACATGCTACAAATACAAAATGGTCGAACGTCTCACAATAATATCAAAACGATTTCCAAAGATCTTTTATATACACGTATCGCGATATTAAATATCTACAGTATTCGCATTACTTGTGTACGTGAGTATTAATAATGAATGCAGTTAATACAAAAATTCTGGCTAATTGCAGTATCCTTCTGATACATGTTCCCTCCTTTGCCATTTTCCATGGCATTCTAATAAAAGCATTCTAATAAAAGCTTTGCAGTCAAATCCAGAACTCTGCAACCAATATTGCACCAATGATCGTCGATAAAACATTCCAAATTCATGCTACTCAACATACTCAGCAATCATTGCCCTGATAAACTATTATAATAGTACCCGGCGAAGCAAGGTCCCAAATCTTAAACTATTAAAGATATCGATTGTCCGAAAGTTCAATGCTACTTTGCTGACGGGATACTTCTGTTTACAAACATGAAACTCATGATCGAGAAGTCAAGATCTTTCGATAGGTGGTACCTGAGGGAATTCAGTCGAATGGGAGAGAGTCAGACGTGAGGCGACTATAATTAGAAATTTGGGGCAGTGTGCTTGCCCTGCAACGCGGGCATCGTTTGCAAGCCCTTTTTATGTGAACCTTAAAACACCATACAAAATTCTCCTCGTTGCGCCGATTCGTACGTTGTTACTTTTTAACATTTAGATTCGTAAGCGATAGAGGGATCGGGCTGATTCAATGAAATTATAAATGAACTTCGGTAACATTCAATTGTAACGATTACGCAACCAAACCGCGATAGCAGCAAAGTTGAATTAATACACGTCCAGCCATTCGAACGATAGCCAAGAAAAACGTTAATGACTCCATTCAGTGTAGCATACATCACTTTGCTGACAAGATCTAAAATCGCTCCGGTTCTACGAATAACTGAAACTTGCTTCCATGCTATTAAACTCCACGACGTCGACAATGATGAATTTATGGCAGGATGTTCACTCGAAACTTGATAATTAGCTCATACTACTCCGGAAACTTATTTTTTTGGTAAATTTTTGGACGGTCAATTGACGTTCAATTGCGTGAAATAAGTGGTTCAAGAGTAATTAGAACAACCTTTCGGCCACGTTGCCGCACGGTTCAGAGATATAGAGACGAGATATATCTATTTATTTGCAAGGAATAGAGATATGGAAATTGTTGCTTCGAATGGAAACTCTTTGCGTTTCCTCTGATTTACTATCGTGATGCCTTGCTACGAAATAAATAAAAATGTAAATTAAATAAACGAATGCCTGACGAAAAATCACCCACGCTTCGTGAATGGTAAGTCCGTTGGTGTTTTGCATTTTCTGTCTTTCATCCGAATAATGTATCACTCGTATGTGCGTTTCGTGATTCGGAAAAGAATTAATTAATTAAATTGATGAAATCAGAGAAGGGCCTCGAATATTTCAAGGGAATATGCGTATCTCTTGATTCAGTGTTTAGCAACAATTATATTTCGGTAACAGATTCTCGTTGCCGCACAGCGTTTCAAGGCTAAATAAAGCTGACAGAATATTTGACATGGACTAAGTGCTCCGAAGAAAGTGATGTAACGAACCACGAAACGAACTATGAACTGACAATAGATAATACTTTCTACATATAAATCTACGAAAAGGACCTGAATTATATAAATTCCTTTAAACTTAAATAGTTTAATACTACTGTGGCATTAAATTATCTTGCATCTGCGTATAAAAAAAATGGGTAAGACTAATAAAAAATGGTTCGTTTTCATGTTTCAGTTTCCCAGAAATTGCAAATAGTTTGGCACGAAATATCAGCAGTTTCATTGAACTCGTGCATCAAAGGAATGTCATAGAATAGCTGCTGCAATAATTAAAACACAAGGGACTGCACATTGTCAGGCGTTTAAAATAATCCACTAAACGAGGCCAGACGGAAATCTTTCCGAATGTATGTTAAACAAATATTGAAATGCCATGTAGATTATTTAGATGACAAGAAATAATTTCAAACTATCGTAGTACAACATATTGATGATTTCCATTAACAATTGCCTCTTCCATCGGGAGAGTGAAAGTCTCCCAAAGTAAGGGAAAATAAAAATGCAATCGTTCCACTTTTCATCTATGAAGATTCTATCCGAGCACGAATACTTCTGGCTGAAAAGCAGAACAGGTCGGTGGTACTTTTGGAACAACAAGGGATTCGACAATTCAAATATCGGCATTTAACAGCTCTAAAAAAGAAACATATTGAAAAAGAACAGACATAGATTTAAGAAATTACTTTCTATACTTCTTTCACCCCTAAATTAGCAATTTTAAAGCATCTTATTCTATTTTTGTTCTTTAAAGGTGAATGAAAACCATTACTTCCTCCCGGATAATTGTCGAGTTAAAATATCCCTCAACGATCATCGTCCCTTTTCCGATCCCCATTTGCACTATCCGTAAACAGAGCGAAGGGAAAGCTGAACAGTTCGTAGAACGACTTAGATCGCGGCCAAATATCCGGCCAATCGTGCCGTGGAGAATCGGAAACGCGGATGCGAGGATACCACAGTCGCCATTGGCGGTGACCAGGCCGTTGGAAATTGCTTTTAGAATCCTCTTTCGCATGGAATAGAAGTTCGTGTGGCAGAAAGTCTGACGGTGGGAAAAAAGAGAGAGAGACTTGGTTATTCTGGTCCAAGCTCTTCCGATGCGCTTTCCTCGATGGCAGCTGGAATTCTCCACCAGATGGAGCGATGCGAACGTGGTCCCGAAGAGTGGGAACAAGGTGATGAAGAGGACGCAGAAGAGAAGGGGCTAATCTCAAATTACTTGGTGAGCCCCCGGCTAGGCTGAACGAACATCTTTGCCCACCATTGCCCGGCGACCTTTTATAGACACTCGACGGGAGTGGGGGAGGGGCCAGGAGGTCGAGGAAATTTGGTGAAAATTGGAAACTATAGTTGAGAAAAAACGGAAGCACGAAGCCCTAGGATGTTCGAGCTTTGTTTCCTTTCAGAGATATCGTGTGCCTTACGTTCGGAGAAAAGTGGAGGGCGATAGGGTGGTTTTACGAATGGGATTGAGGTGTTGATTTTTGGGGGATCTGAAAGAGAGGATATGGGGCTTGGTAATCTCTTGTTGCTGTTTGGCGTGGAGAAAAATGAATTATAAGATATAAATACGGGCGGAATTCGTGGCGGCGGTGGGGGGACGCAAGTAGAATGGGAAGCTCCTGTTTCAGACGGCCGGCTAGTAGTATAAGTAGACGAATGAGTACGGCAGTGTCGATACAACGCAATTATTTATTCGAACGACTTATGCCATGTGAGATGTTTGCGACGTATGTTTATATATTTTATTTAATGGAAAGAATGTTGTTTCGTGCAATTCGAAGTTTGAGGATAATAAAATGGAATGAAATAGAATCCCTGTTCACCATTTCGTCGTGTTCTAAATATGGGTCACACGAGACGGTTGGATTTATAGGGATTTGTTAATCGGTATATGATCATTACCAGCATTCTACAATTAGATTCGATTAGTTTCAAATGATCGATGCTGAAATTTTCTTGAATTTAATATACACAATTCGTTGCAACAGAAATATACTTTGTTATTAATTTCAATCTCGTATCAAACATCATGCTGATTCACTATCGAAGTATAAGTAATAAAGAAATTCTGTATAATAATGAAGTTACTTTTTCAACCATCATCGTCGCCCGCCGATGATAATGTTTCGCAGACCAGTCGCCGAATATATACTCTCACAATAATTTGTGTACCCCTATAATTGTAATAACCGAAGATAATATTAAAATTCTAATTCATATACAGTACAACAAGCTGGGGAACACGAACAGCAGCAAAATCATGTCATCCATAATTAGCAAGACGAATAATAACAAATACATTTCCAATTCCAATCTAAATGACATTTTATACAAAATCACGAGAACAAATTAACAGAGACCGCAATACCAACGTCGATGGAAACATGCCCGGTATTCTCGTTAGGCATCGTCGCAACGTCAACAACGAAAGGGCGAGTGTAAATAGCTAGAAAGCTCGACGTTTACGCGCAGCTGCACACGGGATCAACGGGGAATTCGCGTGCGGATTTTCAGAATCTGTCCGGGTGAACGGTGATTTCTCATCGGGAATTTTATGCTCACCTGTTGATGCTCATCGGTCAACCTCTTTCCATCGACGGTTACTTAATTGTTATTTATAAAACGAACTCATCAACGACACCGTCCCGACGGTGAACAGAAATGATAAAACATAATTTCCTAACGCGGTGAGTGGACGAGTAAAAATAGTCACGGATGATTCGACGTTTCTAAAACGATTTTTGGCTACAATACGATGCTGCTCGTGCGGCCGTAACGTTTATCGTTACACTTTCTTACGCCCACGTTATTATAGGTTCGAGGGTGTCAACGACTTCTCTCATCGATGGCCGATCTATGCGAGTACTGATGACCCTGCAGCTTTTCAAGTACGGTATATCTAAATCGGTACGAGGAGAGAGGGACGTGGTTGCAGAGGTCGAATGTTAGGCGAATAATTTCACGGAGAGTGCAGCGTGGGATGCTACAGACGATTCTAATTCTACTTGCCGCGGCCTGGCTGAGATCATTTTGAGCGTGAATCGATTTTCGATCGAGGGTTCTGCACCTGTTGAGCCTCGCTAACGCTGAAATTTGATTCTCCCTCTTTCTTTAGTTTTTTGGGGGGATTTAATGGACTAGTTCGTTTCTTGGTGCAAATAAATTGATCGCTGCATGTTATTTACAGACTTTCTCCGTTTTTATTCATTAACCAATCTGTGTGGAAATTAATTTTACAACGTCGGGAAATTCTCTCTGGAGCAACAATTGATTTGATTCAATAGAATGATTTCAATTGGACGATTTTCGAAATACTGCAAAGTGGAATGTTTGGAATAAAATAGTGTACGGTTTTCTATTTTGATAAATTCTTGGTGTATTGAGTAAGTTACGGACGCTGAATCAACGGCACAGGAACAGGGCATATATCGTCTCTCTTTTGTCGCCGAAATAAATTGCGTATTATAAAAATAGCAGTTTTAGATGATAGGGGGATAGAAACGTGGAATAATTATTTTTAGCACGATTCGTGGATGACAATTACGATCAAGTCTAAATGAAATTGTTATTGTTATTGAATCATCGTGTAATCATAGTAATTGCCTGAAACAATGACTGTGTTTTTTTAATAACTATTTCAACACTTGTTTTTTTCAGACGGAAATAATTACAACACATTATTCATAGATTTTGATCATCGCCAATAGCGAAAGTCTAGTTCGCGCTTCGTCAGAATATAAGTATAAAGTGAATCCTCGCCCCCCTTATGCTAACCAATATTTGAAATTAATACTCTAGCAACCAAAAGTAATTGAAGGTACTAAAGTTCACTTGGTAGGTTTGCTCTACTTAAAGGAAATGAGTTGTTCGATTTGTTTCGTAAAAGTAAATGAACAACAAATTTAAAATACAAATTTAAAACATGAAGACCGATTAAAAACCTGGACAGTTGTCTAAAAAAGTAGAGGATCGTTATAGAGAGAAAATAGCATAAACCTCAATGACGTGAATAGTACATTTCCTCATAATTCCTAGAAATTTCCCCCGAAATAAAGGAAAGCAGAAACAGCAAAGAAACACCGGAGCCCGATACAAAGCATCTACTTAAAAAAAACACGGTACAATCCCAGTTCTAGGAAAATCCACATGCTAGGAAGTAACATGCATATACAATTTATTATCACAAAAATCGATCCTTCAAATTTCTAACAAATATAACAGTAACCAAGCTATCAAAACAAAAAATAAAAATAATATCACATGACCCATCCTGCTTGCTTCCTTACTAAAAACAAATCAAAATCAGAAAAACGCTGCAAGTGACACAGCAGACTGCATAAAAATCCTTTCAAATAGATGAAAGATAAAACAAAAAGGAAGAGACGCAATTCCACACGGAATCCCGTTGGAGGAGGCTGTTTGGCAGACACGTTAGGAAACGTGGGCGTCGACGTAACGGTGGTGGTCGTCGGCTCGTGGTTCCCCTCGGCGGACAACGAGGGACCAGGAACGACCGCGACGCATCGTCATCGTCGTATGCTCCTGGTGGGGGTATGCGATCTACCACGCATGCGCCTGATCGTCATTTTGACGAAGCCATAGAACCGCCGGCGCGCCATACGAACGACGACGGGTCGCGCACTACGAGTAGGGCGCTGGTCGGCTCCGAAACCCCCGAAGAACAAGTAGACGAAGAAGAAGAACAGAACAAGTAGAAATAAGAGTACGAATACGAAGAAGAAGCGGCGAGGAGGAAGAAAGTGGTCGAAGATTGAATATTTACGACGACATTTTATTGTTCTCTTTTTTTTTCCTGTCAAAAATTAAACGACTGAACTGTAACAGCTACATCAGCCGAACGTATCGAGGCAAGAGTAAATTGTATTGTAACGATAAAAGCCCGAGGAACAATCGAACCTCTCGGCCCTTAAACGAGCAACGATCTATCGTCGTGAAAGTCGCGAGTGAATCAAGCGAACAGGATGTCTTCAGCGATCGCTAAAGCTTCCAAGTATACCTACCGCTCTACCGGCGGTGGTACTGCCGATGTCAGCATCGAATACAGCGCCGACCTGAGCGCTCTCTCCAGGCTGGAGGTAGGTTTTTATTTTTTTGTTCAAAAGCAATTCAAGAAGCAATCTTCTGCTGGTTTTATTTCATTTTTTTTTTCGTTGCTATTCTATATAATACATTGATAGTATTCGTGTCGAGGTTCAGACGAATGCTTCGTTTCTTATGAAACGAATGAATTCCTGGCGTTCGTTTTATTCCCCATTCTGGACGCTAGTTAAGTACAGTTCGGTTTAACTGTTAGAATACCTTTTAGGTCTTTTAAGTCTTTCGTCGTATGTGAAAGAGGACATTCGAAGAATTCTTCGTTTCCATTGAGACACATTGAACTTGGAATATCGTCGAATAAAGTTGACATAATTAACTGTATAAGTAATTGTTATGTACCGGGGAGTATAGTCTTCTGTACTTTATGAGTAGTTTAAAGTAGCTAATTTTTGATCACGGTAATAGCTCCGAGAAACGAAGCATTACAGTAACGGGGGAAGGTTGATGAAAGTTCTAGCATATGGAATTCTCTCGAATGAACTACATACAACGAGTTGCCAAAAATAGGAAGGGAACGGGAGAGATCCGAAACACACGAATGTATCTATTAATGCCTACGCTACGTAACACTTATGGTACATTCAATGAAGATAGATCAGAGTATTTTCTTCGAATAAAAAAAAAGAGAAAACGGTGGACTAAAGAAAAGATCTCAAAGCAATTCAAACGAAGAAAAAAGGAAACCTTAATTCATTGAACCAGATGGGTACGAGTTATAATATATATCGGCGAACTTAAAATCTTCAACGAAGTTTAGTCGATCACGCAACACCAACAGGAGACACGTCAGGTGAAGACGAAGGGACGAGGATAAGGCCAGTTATTCCCTTGTAATCTGAAGGAAGGGCAAGAAAAATCACGCTTTAGGAAGTTATCGCTGGTGAAAAGGTGAAACGTCGACCAGTGATTTCGGGGACAGTGAGACGCGAGAAAGTTCAGTGACCATAAGGGATATTAGTGCCAACCCTGAAGAGGAACGAAAGTGTCGTAGACGGTGCTCTAGCCATCGAGCTGCTCGTGTACGAAAATAGTCGTAAATATCGGCCCTAAATGACGGCCGTGCCACGCAGGAGTGACATCTTCAAGGGTGTCGCATGAACGATGGACGTACACGCGACTGCGATGGATAAATGATTTATTTGAATCGTCGCGGGGACTACGTTCCACAGAAACGAATTGAGAAAGAGGAACCCGTAGATTCAAGTAAGATTGCAATACATTTTTCGGATCTTTTCCGTTCGAGAAGAATCGTTTTGCTGTGAATCTGTATAAACGGACAAGAGACAGAGTGCACGTTCTTCATTCTTCTTTCACCCATTTGTTTCTGTGGAAATCACCTACGCACAGTGCCGCCGAGGACGAAAAAAACCTCCTGTTCCCGTGGGCGGGCCAATATCACAGAGTCTGTCCGTGTTTTCTGAAATACTTTCCGAACCGCTGGCCCGTTGGATATTTTCGTCGGTCGATTACGTAAACCACCGACCCTTTATAACGTGGCCCGCTATGCGCTCTAATCCTTTTTTTGCCTCTCGTTTCAGGACAAAATCCGCCTGCTGCAGGATGACCTGGAGTCTGAAAGAGAACTGCGTCAGAGGGTGAGTTTTCTTCTCCACGATCCTCCATAATATCATTTCCCTTGTATATGCGATCATTTATTCATTGAAAATCTTTGTATAGGAAATATTGTTTATTTACGATCGTTTGAAGTAGAATAGTAGGTGATATTTTAACGGAACGTGTGTGGTCTTTTCTTTTGTTTGATTCATTTCGTGCTACCTTTTCGTTCGTTTATTTCGGTATAATTATTATATCGTGAATGCCTGGCACGAACTGGGTAATCCCTAGTTTCTTTTCGTTCCTCAATTTTATCAAGCGGTTTATTGGCCGACAAGTATACAGTTAGGTGTAAAGGAAGGGCGAGTGGTAAATTCGTTTTGTAATGAGCGTTGGGAGTATTGATGGAATTTGTTCTAGATACACGTTAAACTCGCGGGGACGAAAATACCAAGGCGGACGGAGGGAAACGTAAATTTCGAGACTTTATGTAATCCGGGTATTGTGAATTTTGAAACTGCTACAAAAAAAGCGAGGCTGGCCTGCTCACCACCATAGAGTGGGGAGCAGTAGGTCGAAATGTCCAGCTCTCGAGTCGCGGCTATTTTTGGGGATGCGCGCCTCTTCAGCGTACGAACTCGCATTCCTCTTTCGTGTTTGGCTAACATGTAACTAAGTACGTCTACCTGTTTAAAATAAAAAAAAGGAGCAGCGATTAACAATATTTCAGTGAGAAAAAAGACACATATTATTACCATGACAAAAGTATCAATTATTAGAAATTGTTTACCGTAGTAATTAAATAAAACAACAAAAGAAAAATAAAGAAAATTAAAGATATAAAACAATAATCAGTGAATACAATTTTCGTGCAAATTTTGTTTGCCAGATAGATGAAAGAAGTTGGTATATATCGGATTATTTATTTGGAACGTAAACTGATCCATTGACAAATTTATCCGTATTTTCGAACGACAACGGGGACTCGCGTTTAAATGGCGCGTTGAATTTGAAGAATAGTACCGTGCCTTTATTGCGCGGTCAAATTCCGAGGAAATCGGATTCATACGTAACGCTGCTCGTGATACGTGACTTGAATCGCTGCCAGACGCGTTCTTCGTGCTTCTAATTCAGAAAAATTCCTAAATTATGATCGCATGAAGAACGTATCTTCCGATAACGTGTCCGCTTTAATCACACCCGCGAAGTGTCATCGTGCTTAGATCGTGTTTCTCATTACATAATGTTGCGAGTTCTTGCTAGTTTCCCTGTGTTTATCTAAATTTGTTCCTTGGTATTCGACTGCTCGTCTGGCAACTACGTGGAACCGCTATACCAAAATATTTCCGCGGACGTGTCATTCGAAAATTAGTTCAAATTCGTCTACTAAAGCATTCGAATGACAATGGAACTTTGGAAATGAAAGTTAGATTTCCTATTGGCATCTTACAAATGTCCCAATACTTTTCACGTAGTTTCCAAATCTTCGGGTCGAAATCCTTGATCATTGATTATTCCTCTATTTTGCCAATTACTAAACTTTGGCCGAACGAAAATTCGACTTATTATTATCCTTTAAATGGACATCGAAATTTATCTCCGATTCGCAACCTTTGTGCCAAATACGCATTTCACGATCAATAATCTATAGAGATTTATGACTTTTTCGGCGTAACGTTAACAAATGACTACTGTACACGATTCAGTATTCAACCAAACTCCGCCCTTTCGCGCGTGTATATTGTTTTTTACGTTACGATGTTAAATTTCCTCGCTCTACCACTTCTTTTCTCACTTTTGTTTTATCACCATACGATGGAACTAACAGGAAGCATGGAGAATGCCGTTGTCTTCCGGAAAGCGGACAGTTATGGCGATGTCGCGGGCCTCTCTTTTCTCCATAAACGCCTCGTTTGTAATATGAATAAAGCTCCCGATATAGAGCCGGTCCGTACGGAATTAGATCGTTCTATTCGCGGTACGAAGAAACCTGACGTCAAGCTTGCACCGAGCTCTTCGCGCCGTTCCCCGAGGCCTCTTTCCAAAACAATGCCGCGCGTCTCGATTACACTTGCCGTGTATCAACACAAATTCCATCAAGATCAGTTCTTACTCGTGTGGAGAAGTATGTAGGATAATGTTCGGGCTCATTCGAATTTTTCAATCAGAGACTACACGTTCGTTTTACTCTTTTTTTCTTTCATTTGTGAAACACAGCGAAACAAAAAATAGGTTAACTACCTCTTTAATTGGTTCTCAAGTAGCAAACGAAAACGTGTTCGTCGAATTAAAATACTTTTTAGTTAAGGGGTCGGGGGGGGGGGGATAATCGTGGTGGCAGTTTCTGGAATTGAATTGATCTGAATAGTTTTAATATTTTAAAATTGGCGTTAAATTTGAGCAACAACGCAAGTATATTTATTGAGGTTTATATGTAAATTAATTATATGAAAGAATTGAATTAGGACAATCTATTAAATACTGAAAAAGGGAATATTGAAGATGAAGATTTAAAGTGACCCAATTTTCAGAACATTGACCCACCTCACTAAATATTCATTATTAGTCGAGGTATTTTTATTAATCGCATGAATTTTCCGATTTAATTTGCAGATTGAACGTGAGCGCGCTGACTTGAGCGTGCAAGTCATCCAACTGTCCGAACGTCTTGAAGAGGCAGAGGGAGGCGCCGAATCTCAAGTAAGTTTCGAACATCAATTATCTCGAGATATTTGTTATTTAAATTCTTCATTGAACGTTTCAAGCTTCAATTGAAAATTTACAAGATTTTTGAATCCAATGAGATTCTAATTACTCTCATTGAAATCGCACAGTTCGAGATCAACAAAAAGAGGGACACGGAACTGGCCAAACTGCGAAAACTACTCGAAGATGTCCATCTCGAGAGCGAAGAGACAGCGCATCTTCTGCGCAAGAAACACCAGGAAGTCGTCGTCGATTATCAGGATCAGATTGATCAGCTGTCAAAGGCACGCGCTAGGTCAGTAGAGTAATCTATATTGTTGTACAATTTCAATCTAGAATACTTTCATTCTTTATACATATACTAGAGAATATTTTTCATTGTTATTATTATTACGGAATATTATTATGCGTTCGATACGTAATTTCTTTTACATTATTACACATTGCTGGTCAAAAGTATGGGAAGACCTGATTTATACTTTGAGAATTGCTATTTCGAATTACATTTCGTTAATTAATACAAACGTTGTAATTAAAAAGTAATAATTTTTAAAGATACAGTGTTGTAGTGAAACGACCGTTTACTATATTTATTTATTAATCATTCAATAGTATTTCAATAATATTCGTCGATTTGACAAAACCTGGTCTAAGGTCTACTGGACGCTGCCAGTATTATTGACCTGTACTACTTGTGAAGTAGGTGCGTCAAAATACTATCGACGTACGCGATAGTGTATTGTGCCCGCTTTACTTATAATTGTAGTTATACATTAGTCAAAGTAGTCCGGTGATCATTGAGCTCATTATTTTTAGTCTCATTAGCCCCACTTTGACGTGGAGATCATAAATCACGAACAATTCAACATGCGTACTATGCGGGGTAAACATTCACACTTCTGAACTAATCGAAAGTTGCCCAAGGATATACAAATCTATATAGTTTAAGCTACTAGCTTTGAACCACGCCGCTCAAACGAGAATTTATATACGAACACCACTACTTCCCTAAATCTTCTCTTTTCGAGAAAAATGAAATGCTATATTCCTCAAAAACATTTTCGCTTTTTATCCAAGCTAAATACAAGTTTGTTTCAGCAATTTTGTTTACAGAGTTCAGTATTCTTGCGAGCAGGTCCAAAATTTTACAAAAATCATCCACGTACGATGACTTATGTCACACGATTTACGTCCTGAGTGAACATTTATTCTTTACCACAAAAAAGATTTACGAAAATTATTAACGAACCGCTTGTTCTCAATTCTTGTATCGTATTGCATTGAATGTTCTAAAATGGCACAAAACAAAACCAGGATCGGATCATACAAAATCAAACAGAATATAAGGGTTAAATACTCCCTGGTGCTCGACCTACCTCATAACACATTCAATAACATTAACAATACCTTAATAAATGCAACAGACATCGGATATTTTCAGATCTGTTTAAACAATTCGTCGAACACAAGTATAAATTACACCCGCCAGGTTAGCCAACGAAAACCACCCCAGTAACAGTAAATCACTCCCGAGCGGAGAAACACCGTGGCATTCGGCTTGTAAGTTAAACGAAAGGCGTGGAATCGCGATAGGGGGTAGGGAATGTCGGAATCGGAACACCAATAAACCGTGGTTAATTATATACACCTGTGAAAATAAAATCGTGGCATCGCGATTGCTCTCTTTGAGGTCAAAGCGCGCGAGCGTCGAGCGAAGAATCAACAAACAGTTCGCCAGAAGTTCGACGGTTCTCCGACGCCCACAATCATTTTCCGCGGATTGAAAATAGCGAGAAGAAAAGACAAATTGAATATTGCAATGGGGAAAACGAGAAAGAAAGGGGAATAAAATTGCAAATCAAGTGCCTCGTTAATTATAACGGGCATCGCATGGAACGAAGGCGTATTAGAAAATTGCGGGAATTATGCCTGAGGAAACTGGCTCCCGGCCAAACAACGAGCCTACTCGCACCTGAAATACGCGTAGACTCGTTCACCTAGCATTTCTAAACATATCTCGCGTCCTTTTCGACGTCCCGCGGCGCCCCGACGCGACCCGCGATACCGTGTACTACAAGGACGCAAGCGTGTCGGAAATTCACAGAGCTATCATCGCGACCCCGTCTATTAAGTAGAATCATGGCTGTCTTTGATTGGAACTCGATTGGCCTCGTGAGGTCTATTTGTTGTTACCGTTGTGTAGGTATGATAATTTATGGTCTCTTTGAGTAATAGATAATTTCTTAGACTTGATAACTATTTGCCAAGAATAATGGGAATGCCGTTGAACTTTTCATTTCAATTGAATCGGATGTAATTTAAGCGGAATATTTCTTTTATGATTTTTAGTTTACATGATTCGTACTTTTTCGAATGATTCTAACAGAACGAGATAAGATTATTCAAGATCGGTTGAATAATTTATTTCTAAAATATCGAGTTGTATCTTGGATATATTTCTTTTAATCACTTAAATTATGTTTCATTTTGAGAATAGAAGAGGTATGTGCTCCTGTAATAGAATGCTGTCGATATAAATTCATATATATATAAATTAAATTTGGGTTCCTGGCAAAAAGCAGTCGCACTTGGAAGAATTATGAAGCATAAGATACAAGATTTATTTTATAGGATAAACATCGTCGATATTCTATTTTAATAATAGTCTAACAGCAACTTCATTGCAATATCTTTCATGAATTTGATTAAATTAATAAGTTCTCTAATGAAACGAATTTCGTCGTATATTCTTCTACATTTTGTAAATGCAAAACGTATCGAAATTGATGCGTGTGACACCTGTGACAATTATTTGTAAACAAATGTTTCCTACCGCGAGTCCGGTTGCCAAACTAATTATCGTCCAGTTTTCTCATAAAATTCATTCTGTTCAACATAATTCATCCTGTAAAAACTTTGTAGCAAAATCGAAAACAATAATCTGAATTAATCGTAATAATTCGCATTTTTAATTGTAATCAATTGAACGTTCGTTCTGTAAGAGAACGCGCTAGAACGAGCTACGAAAAAAGAACCTGTGAAAAGAGTTCTATATTAAAACCTATGAAACTTGTAAAAGCCTCTTGCGAGAATATTTCTATAACTCTCATACACACAAGTAGAGTGGTTGATCAAGAATTTGGTCTGAAATCGAACCACAGGGGATTCCGTTCTAAATGTACTTCTCAGCGAAAGCAATTACGACATTTATACGTCAACGGCGTCGTCGCGAAGCAAACAGGTAATTGCCGCTTAATATTTCAGCAGGCGAAATAGAACACCGAGGGCGCCGTTAAATAAAAGCTAGTTTCCACATTGCAGACTTGAAATACATAGCAAATAGCGTTCGTAATTTTACAGAAAATTTTCTACAAACTTGCACGTTCAACCCAATTTTTTCGTTCCTTTTGTGGTCGACAGTTTAGTTATGCTCAATTGGGGGAAGAAAGAGATCGTGGTAAAGCAAATCGTAATATACACATTTCTACGTCAACATAGAAATCGTATTTCACATTTATTTTATTGTATCAAATTTTATGAAAATGTCGATCTACAAAACTTCCATCTTACTTCCACCGTGTGGATTGTTATGGTCAATGTAAGATAGTGTCATAATAACTTAAGTATAAGTAGGAGGATAATACGAAATCATAAGTATATGTATGTTTCGAACTATTAATTCTATTTTGGGTTCCAATTATTTTATAGAAACCTTATTTATATTTATTTATTTTGGGAAATTCAATTAATTACTATCCATGCAATCCATATAATTATCTGAGATCTTTTGCCCTTGCCAGGAATTCGTATGCTCACGTGTTACCTATGTTACCTTGTGAAAGCTTTCCACTTGTCGGCAAGAGAGATTGAAAATGTTCTGTAAAGTAGTCTCCTCCCATTTTACAAACTGCTTTCGCCAGCTATTTATTCCACTGTTTCTATCCTCATGCCATTTTCTCATTTCCATTTTCTTCTCTCTTTCTTTTCATCCACTCTCAAATTCTATACACAAGTTCTTCATTTGGCCAATTTGGAAGAATCATTCTGTTACATATTATTGTTTATATAATTCGTAAAATCGATTCTAATTCCATTTGCTATTGTATTTCAATTATTTATATTGCAAGTCAACTTTACTTTCTATTTCCAATATTTGCGCGTCCATTGTATCACAAATTCTGAAACCTCCTCTATCCGTATAGCACTCCGATTTTCACCAGTTTCCATAATTCAATAATAACCTACCTAAAAAATTAAAAGAAAAATAAATTTCCTTAATCGCCATAATAAAACATCTCCCCTCAAAGACACTCCACGTCTCTGGTTTCATAAGTCGTCTCTCTTAACTCTCTTAATCATAAATATTCCTCCTCCCTTAATTCATCGATCGACTCTCTTCACTCCCATAACGAAGGACTCGCTCTCTAACGAATTCCCCTTCTCTTATTCCGTCAATTTATTTCTTATTAATCCTTCATTTCCACAAGCCCTTCAGTCCTCTCTACCCACCTCCACTTCTCGCACGTCATCATCCATTCTTCTCATCCCCCGCTACCTTGTCCCAATTACTCCACCCGCAATCGCACCACCCGTAATAACTCAGGTATCCAAACTCGTGCAATTTTTTCACCTACAATTCTTCATCCCGCCGCATCGCACTCCAATTCTTGCCATCTCACTACATCTTGCTCTGTCGTTTTTATTCTACCGCCGCTTGCTCCCCCTTTGCTCTCGTGGCCACTACTCGGCTTATGACTATTTTTAACCGTACGAGTTGCGAGGCAATCCTCAACCCCGTGTTGCCGCGCCATATTAGTACAGGCGGCCAGACCGGATCCCCACTATCCTCGGAATCGTCCGACACCTTACACCCTCCGCGTGTTACGTGTAGGTGAACTGCTGATATCGGAGAGATTCAAGTTTCTCCCTCTTTTCATGTCTACATATACTTCACTGTCAGGATGGCTTACTCTATTACACTATTCACACCCAAGGGGGAAACGATAGAATGATGGCAATGTTACTTGGAGATAATCCCGAGGCACGTAGAAGTGGGCGACAATTATTATTTATACGTATTGTACAGGGTGACAACGAAATACGGCCGCTGGTTGTCGAATTAGGATGATTTAGAAGTTTCTATATTTTTAATCTCTTTTTCGGTGAATTTGGAAAACTTTGAGAAGAAATTTTACTCATTTTCGAGGTCTTACACGTGTGTATGTTTAGTATCTTGTTCCCACCGTACTCGGCTTTATGGTAACTCGTACTTGTTTTAGTATGCTCTGTATGCAGGGTGATAGAAAAAAGAGGATTAGAATGTTTAGAATTGGAGGTACTCGCCAGTTGGAGGAAAAATGTTTTAATAAACACGAGTCGACGAAATTAATACTTTCAAAGTTATAAACAATATTTCGGCTTTCTTGCTGATGTGGTGGGGTATTGTGCTGTATAAAAACGTAACATAATTTTTAGGAACAGTTAAATACGAGAGGAAAGGTTGACCACTTATTTTGATGCAACCCAGTATATGATACCTGTACTCATTCTTGGTATTTCATTGTTTGGTCAGATGGTTAAAGACTGAGGATAAAAGAAACGAAAGGGCTGGTTAGGTCTGGAAAAGTAAAGATGAAGAGAAGGGTAGTGGTGATGGTGTTCATACGTACTATATACATTAATGGAAACAGGTTGAAGTTTATTTTAGAAATTGAATTATCTTTGTATCTTTTGCTTTAATTAAAGATACAATTTTACGGAAGCCGATTTTTTGTAAGATCTATAGATCATGCCCTACATACTCCTTTAATTAATAGTCCATTCGAATTTTCGTTTAAGCTTTGGCAGTAGTGAAAAAGTTCCTATTCACATAACGTACACTAAAAATCGGAGATAGTTTAAATAATCAGATTCTAAAAGCCAAGAAGAAAGTTTCAGCATTAATTTCTTTTACTATTTAGAATGAGGTTTGATTGGGAGGATCCACCTTTCGTTTTCTGCTTCTTCCAAGTTCTTCTTCGAGATTAATGAGTGAAGATGATGAATGTTCGATTGAGAGTTGGAACACCAGTACTGCAACCGAAATAAGTAGTGATTGATAAATTAGCCAGATGGATAAGACAGAGATGTTATGAGGACTTTGTTCAATGCTGTCGTTGCGTGAAATGTTGTTCTTGAACATTGTTTAGAGGGAGTAATTTTAGCCCCTGTTGGTTTTGGCACTGTTTTTCGAAGTGTTACGATTGATGGTGGCACTTTGTTGAATTTACTTAGAATGCTGATGATTTGGAATGATTTATTTGTTGGGAAGGAATGAGGAAAGTTGCAAGACAGCGAATGGAATTGAACGTTGGTAAATGTTGCTTAGCAATATGAATGATTTCTCTAAATAAATTGGGGCGCGAATAAAAGAAATGAATAATAGAAGATCGGTTAATTTTTTCATCCCTCTTAAAGTTGGGCAAAGCAAACGAAAATTGAAACGAGAAATGAATCCAAGAAAATGAAATCGCAGAAGAAAAAGTATGAATAATACTTTCCAAAATATGCGAGTAAAATAAATTTGTATTCTTAGCGATGTAGAACTGAATATTGGATTAATTGGGGCAAATATTGTACCAAGAAATCCCGGTACAAATTTATATATTTTTTATTCCATTTTATATGAAAAGTGAAATAATGATCGCAAAAAATTATTCCCTAGATTATGCTGCATAAATCTACTAGCAAGTATTATTCAAACTCAGAATTATACTCGGTTTGTTTCCCATATAAGTTTGCGCATAAACTAAAAATGTTGCAGGAAATAAATTAAATATTATATCTTGTTTAAAGTCTTGCTGCAAAACCATACAATTTTTTTTGTGGTGTTCACAGGGCTGACAAGGAAAAATCAAAGTTTCAACAAGAGGTATACGAACTCCTCTCTCAGCTCGACAATGTCACTAAAGAAAAGGTGATGTCAATCAAGACGGTGGAAAAGCTTGAAGTGCACGTATCTGAGCTTAATGTGAAAATCGAAGAACTGAATCGCACCATTGTCGACATCACCAGCCACAAAACCAGGCTCTCCCAAGAGAATATCGAACTAACGAAGGAAGTACAGGACTTGAAGGTAATTTGACACTTAACTATTATCGTCGATAATAAATAAAATAAAAATAATCCTTGTTTCTTTTTCGTTTAATTATTCACGTATGTGCAGTCTGAAATAAATTTGAATTTTGTACTGGAATCTTAATAAAAATATCACACCTAATTGTCGTCGTTAGAGGAAAATAAAATAAAAATAATTCTTTCTGTTTTTAAACTTTCTGCCTATGATGATTTGATAACTTGGTTGATAACTTGGATAAATTGGTTCTCTGTAGTCTTGGCAATGACATGATGCTATATATCCATACCGTTTAATCTAATTTTTCTTCTTAGAATTAGTACGGATATTTATTTCATTTCAAATATCGCAGGTGAGCATCGAGAACGTTGTTTACCTGAGGACCCAAATCGTCGGCCAGCTTGAAGATGCTCGCCGTCGTCTCGAGGATGAAGACCGTCGTCGTGCAATGGTTGAGGCCTCTTTACACCAGGTAGAGATTGTTCCAATTAAAAAGTAACATTACATATTAAAATTTAAAATTGTATATTATTTAAAAAAAACATATCCCTATGGAAACATTGCATGTTGCAAATTAATAATTGCATAATATTCCAAAATAATTATTCTAATAATTGTTACAGGTTGAATCGGAATTGGAATCCGTTCGCATTCAATTGGAAGAAGAATCTGAAGCACGTTTGGATATCGAGCGCCAATTGGTCAAGGCCAGTGGTGAAGTGCAAATTTGGAGATCCAAATATGAGACCGAAGCCAATGCTCGCGCCGAAGAGGTAATTAAAAAATGAAATAATTACTATCATACATATAATAATATTAAAAGTGTTGCAACCACATAAGCATGGCCCAATTTATTATTAAGTTGTCGGAACTGAACGATATTATTCATCGATCTTATAAATAATTGCATTAAACGACACGGGATTGGTATTCATTTTGGAATTTCAATAAAACATTGGCCGAATTCACAGGTAGAAGAATTGCGACGCAAGTACAGCGCTCGCATCCAGGAACAGGAAGAGCAAATTGAGACTCTGCTTGTGAAGATCAACAATCTTGAAAAACAGAAATCTCGCCTCCAATCTGAAGTGGAAGTTCTGATCATCGACTTAGAGAAGGTGTGACATTAAAATTTCTACAATTATCTACGCGATATTTTTTTAAGTATTTAAACTAATTATCTTATCTCCTTGCATTTCAATGTTCCATAAAACTTCCCTTCTGGGTTACTATTATTCGTTACAATCGTATTATTGTTATTCTTGTACATTTAAAACGTCCAGCGCTCATTAAGTTTTCTAAAGTGAACGCTACTATTTAAACATAAACTGTGTCGCAGAAATTAGTGTCTGTTAAAAACCGAAATATGAAAGTTTGAAACTAGTAACATACTTCCTACATTGACAATCATCAGTTCTAATTATAATTGTTCGTTTTATTAACTATTTGACAAATTTGGCAAATATAATTTCGGTAAGGATCTGCAATTTGCAAGCAACAGTAGAAGATTGTATTTCTTATAAGTTATGAATGTTTTTAGGCCAATGGAACAGCACGCGAATTGCAGAAACGTGCGGAACACATGGAAAAGATTAATATCGAACTCAAAGCTCGCTTGGACGAAAGTATGGCAATGTACGAACAAAGCCAACGCGATCTTCGCAACAAACAACAGGAACTCCAACGTACCAATGCTGAACTCGACAAGACTCGCGAGATGAAGGATCAACTGGCTCGTGAAAACAAGAAGTTAGGAGGTACGAAACTACTAGACTCTCGTATCTAATTAACTAATGATGTTTTCATGGAAACGATTCAGAAATATCTTGCTCCGAAGATGATTAAACTCTAATTATGTAAATTACATATCCAGTTATTCGTATTATATAAATAGATGCCTTAAATTAAACGAAGGTCTATTACGTATCAATGTTGTTGGATTTTTCGAAGAATTTAAGCATCACAATCGATCTGCGTACATTAATTTACATTAATTATCGCTTAAACGTTGTAGATGATTTGGGTGATGCCAAGAATCAACTGTCTGACATGAACCGCAGACTCCACGAACTGGAACTTGAGCTCCGTCGTCTGGAGAATGAACGCGAAGAACTCGCAGCTGCCTACAAAGAAGCTGAAGCAGTGAGTAACAGTCTATTTGTTTAATCATTGTCACCTTTTTATTACTTTCTTTGCGATGTATTCATTCATCTACACCTTCGATATTAAAAGTTCGTGATGTATCGTTTAAATAAACCTATTTGCATCTGCTTACATTTCAGTGAAGAAAATCGACTAGCTTTCCAATATAATGTATCATATCTTATTTGTCAACTATTGTGTTAGTTGCTCACCTATATTGGGTTCCTCTTAAAGCTTTATTAAACCAGTGACTTCTTTTTTTTGTTTTATTGTTAGTTTCACTCCTATCATATATTAGTTATTTCATTAGAAACATACGTGAATAGACTCGGGATTGATATTCTCTGAAAGTGGAGCCATTTCTAAAGAATCTAAATGCCTTACAGGGACGCAAGATTGAAGAACAACGGTCACAGAGACTGGCCGCCGAACTGACCCAACTTCGTCACGAGTATGAGCGCCGTCTGAGTGAGAAGGAAGAAGAAATCGAAATCATCCGGTAAGTACACGAATTGTTTATCATAATATCTTCCTTAATTTTCGTTGCCGTATTTTACTTCACGTTGCAAAAGTAACAATTTGTATATCATATAAAAGATCGATCTACTAGAATATCTCATTTCCGTTTTCTTTGATAATATTAAACGCTTCTTTCTGTATTTTAAGAATAAGTCGCGTCTGTGTTAAATACGTTGAATTGATAGTCTTAAATGTTTCTAACAGTATAATGTTACTATTGCAAACGTAATTTTATGCAACGTCAATTATAGTGAAAGCAGTTTCCAGGTGATAAATGCAACTGTTTGATAATCTTCCTATTAAGAGTGTATTAGGATATACTACTTTCGTATCGAATTGATAATTATTTATATGAAACCTGCAATGTTTTCTATAATATGATTATTTAATAATTGACGCGTCGAATGTGACTGTACAACAAATATTTTGTAGCCAGTAAACGTAATGCAAAATATTCCTCATTCACTAGCAGCTTCGAAATCAAAATTCGTGAAATCGAATGTTCCCTGCGGCCAAATGAATCGCAGTTTCGATAATGAACTTCTAAATTTGTTTCCAGCGTCAGGAAACAAATACATAATTACATAATACATTAGTAAATAGATAAGATATATACAGAGAGGCGTTTGAAATAATATATTCAGGCAATCAAAATTTCCAAAGGGAAATTTTAATTGAAACCAGGGAAGGATAATTGAGAATTAATTTTTTCCAAATATTGCAAATTTTGTCTCAAAACATATTTATTACAAATAAATAATTTTATTAAATTCGACACCTGGGACGATCGAGACCTGAGACAATCACAACTTGATTAATCGGAGATTCCACTGTATTTGAGAATCAGATGTTTGTTATCCCTTTATTCCTTACATTACAAGCATCGCGCTATTTTTGTCACTTTTTAACATTACATTATCGTTACGACATAATCGGCTTCATTATTTAAAACGTACACGTGTTACATAAGATACCAAGAAAATTTACAACCAACATTCTACGATTGAAACAGAGGCAAGAACGAGGGGAAGTATCTATAAAGCAGAGGGTATTAATTTTTAATCGTTTAGCCGTGATCCATGATGTAATGAACTTTATTTCCGGTACAACCGTGTGTGCCGCACCTCTATTAATAAAGACGGAGTTAATTTTATCATCGATTAGACAATTCGATTAATCAGCCAAGGTGTCCTCGGATCGGTTCAAGGCAATATCCTGTAGTGATCTATTTACTTAATTATTTATACGAGAGTGCATATATATAAAGGACCAAAGAAAGAATCGTGAACGGTGAAAAGGGAATCGTCATCGAATGTCGATCGAACATGACAATTCTTTTTGGCACGAGCCCACTCGACGTCGATAAACGATGCCAAATCGTCGGCATAACGATAATGTGACTGTGAATGGACTTCATAAGGAACGTGACCGCAAAGAAGAATAATGTGTTGGAATAAAATGAACAAGTGGAACAATACAATATTCTTCAAAAAGTACTAAGACGTTGCTCCGAAAAACTGCCTGAACTAGAGAGCATCGCAATTTGAAGTCAAAGTACCTACATACATACATATATGCATAATCACAAATCACTCTACGCACACTGTCAAAGACAGTATATTCTAAGCAGAAATGACCAAATCACTGAGAGTGATACATTCACACTTTCAACATGGCAATACTAAATATATCGAGTCGCAAGAAAGCGAGAGATAAGTAAATTAGGCTGCACTGTTTAAATAACGAAGACTGTATCATCTTCTTTAACAAGTAAATAAGAAATTCCAAAATTTATAACAAAAGTTCGAGAAGTATCGTCGCGTGTTGGATTATTATTGACGCAGCGCAGCAGTGATGTACTAGCAGTGCGCAATACAACTATTAATAAACGACGTTCAGCATCGATCAGTCATGATCCAATTATTAGCCGAGAGGTGCTGATTGGCCGTCCCCAATGTGGCAATCGTAAGAAAAAGCTACAAAAGATACCAGCACGCACGATCGGCCCAATTTTTTTCGCGAACGTTCCATTGCAAGTGTCATGATCGATTGTCCGACTATGAAAAATTCGTGAGTAGAATTTTTACCCCCCCCCCCCCCCCCGCCCCCATAAAAACGATGTCCTGTATCTAACACCTTTGACCCCACGAACTTACACGGAAAAAAGGAATACAGCACTCGATCATTTCTATTCAAGGTAGATGTTGGATGAAATATTAACCATACCTATACAAATACTCGAAAAATAACCGCCAACCCTTAAATAAACACTTCAAAGGAGCAGAATTGTCGAGAAAATGAGCGGTACAGGTGATCGATATTTTAGAACTCGTAAAATGTTATAGAAAAAGGAATACAGATCGAGGAGAAACAAAAACGGTATACAAAATATTTAATACAAGGATAAATCAGCTCTAAGAAAATCCTTCAATTAGTGGTCCAACACGAGGAAGAAAAATAACCTCTTACGAAGAGATAAAACCGTTTATCTTGCGAAATCAATTTGATGAGCCCTTGGATTGCGATATAAGGATATCTTTGGAAGAAAAATTCTGCCCGATTCAAAATTAAATTAAGTTACACTGAGAGAAATCACAGAAACATATAAAAATGGCAGGCTACTTGCCGCCGATGTACGTACCATCGGAACCAAAATGGAAACACTGGCCAACATATATTTACGACACGAATTACAGCTACGGAATTAATTTCTATCAGCCAATGCTCGAGTACATAGATCGACACGGTCGATCGTCATCGTTGCCACAGGATTTTCGACTCTCCAGAAGATCAGAACCACCAGAATTACCGTGGTCAGACGGTTGCGTTTTATGGGAGGACAAACCTGTGATACCATACACGAGGCGGGAGTTGATAAGACGTGCGATCGACGCGGAGGACGAGGCGAGAGATCATTTGTCGAATTTCAAGGTACGAGTCGAGAGAGTGAAGAGAGAAAGCTGAGCTGGGTCGAACGTAGAGAAACGATCGACGTGCGATGAAGAAAAGTCAAAAAGTAAAGAGTGATTACTTAAGTTTCTCGAATATTTAATTGAACTGCTGGATGCATTTGAATTATCTCAGAAGTTAAAACAAGATTACCTTCAATGTTCTTTTAATTGCAAGTGTCGAGAGTAAAAGTTATTTTATTGTTTTTTTTCTTGCCAATGGTTTTTCGTATGTGACCCGATTCGAAAGGAACAGCACTATTGCATAAAATAAAGCCAAACGAGAGATGTGGGGCCTGTTCAGTTTTGGAAGTTCAGAGAGACGGGAAAAATACAGATCTCCCGTAGAATACAGAAGTAAAGTGAAGGCCGAATTTAAAAAATATTATTCTGCTCAGAAATCAATATTGCAACGAAGAATCAAAAAGCTGTTTAAAAAATATTCATTGTAGAAGATGCGAAAAATTGTATGAAAGAGTGGCATACATTTTAAATGAACATTACAAATTATCCGGTTTTAAATGTCCCATATACATCTGATTACGTATTCATTTTAGACACACTATTTCTTCATTTAGGAATTCTCAATAATCTAGTCCCTAGTGCAGTCCCAAAAATGATAAATGATAAGAAGGAACTAAGATCTTACAAATCTCCGTCAAACCTTCATAAGTTTCATAATTATGCCAAATATTTACAATTCGTCACAATGAAAGTATTTATACAGTCGATAATTTTTGTATTAAATATTGAACGTTCGAGAGATCTTTTGGTTACCTTCGCGACCTCTTGACCTTTTCGTTCGCTAATTTTGGCGAAGCGGAAGGGGCTGTTGCACCTCGAGCGGACTTTGCTCGATACCGGATGACTGGCATGGTTCTTGGCGACTTTCGAACAGACCTCTGTCAATTGAACATGCACAGGAATGAATTCCTCTGACAATAGAAGGAAAGTCATGGTCGCTGGGAATGATTGGTGGCCCGAGTAGAGTTCATGGTTTTCTTGAAAGGAATTTGGGGTTTAAATTGGACGGGATTGATATACTTAGGACTAGGTTGGAGGTTGCATTTTAGGTTTTGGAGGTAGTCACGTGAAACTTTGGTACGCGTCAGGTGATGTTAATGGCAAAGGGTTAAAGACGTGTAGATTGTAGGAGACGATGGAGGATAAAGTAGTTCTTTTTTTGTACATTATGGAGAAGAGATGGAATTGATGTAGGACACTAAATGTAGAACATGGAGCAACTTTTAAGGAAGAATTATGGATTCGCGATTATTATATAGTAATTTGTTATACGATACAATAATTATAATAGTGTAGGGAAAGATGGATATGGTTCAAAATTTCTGTTTTTATGAAATTTACATAACTTTCAGTTGTACAAGACAATTGTGTTGGTGTCATTAAGTTAAGTTAATTTTATATATTGTTTTAACGTGCATAGGAAATATTGGTATTATCGATAATTTATACATAATTGGAGCACACCTCCTCTCGCCCATGGTACTTTATTTCAATTCGGTCGTTGTTCTAATTCATTTGCAAAGAAAATTATTTTTTTTTAATTACTATTGTACAAGAAACAAGAAATTATTGGCACGACTTGTAATATTTCTGACATAAATATTTATCCGGGCCCAAACTATTTTATACTTTTCCAGAGCATCTAAATGCAGTGCATAATATGCAATTTTTTATTATAACACACAATGTTACAATCGAAACAAACAGTTGGCAATATTTTCTAGAACAAATAACACTATTGTTTATATGGCATCGCACACACAAGTTAAAATTAGACGCGAATTTGCTGCACTATTAAATCTATTGGGAATTACATTCTGTTGAATTAGAGGGTTCTAAAAATATTATAAGTAGATTACACCGATTAAATATGGGATGCCATTTATTATCAGCGTATATTCGTCTGCAAGTTCGAAAAAGTAATTATTCTCGTTGCAATAGAGAATTACAGCTCCGAATTGATCGAAACAGAACCAAGCAAAATAGCACAACGTAGGGATAGCAAATTGAAATAAAGATGCCATAAATCGGAGTCCAATCCTCAAGAACAATTCAAAACAGAAAGCAATCCAACATACAATCCTTAAAATAGAATCTGATCGTAATACTTCCGAGGAACACTTCTCCTATAATTCGTTCCAATAACTTCTGTCTGCAACGCCCCATCGCCGCCCCACTGTCACCGAATCTTAATTTAACACGGTGCCAGCACGCCTTTGGCATCGCGGAAACTCTTCCTGCGTAAATTCGAATCCGTGCGAGACTAAAAAGCACGGAAATCCCCCGATCGCTTATTGTTATTAATACCGTCCAACAGTCGACGTTTTCCCTACATCAGCGTATTCAATAACACTGTGATAGGATGCAAAGAAAATGAGAAAAGACATTAACACTCGATTTGGTTTTCACACAGATCTCCCTTGACGATTTTAATTTAATACTGTTTTTCAACAAAAAAATGCAGTTCTCTTGTTAGGTGACTTATTGGGATTCCAGGTGCACGAACCCTTTGCACTCGAAGTACCTTTTGACATCTTCTCCTTGAATTTATACTGCGATTTGTTCTAGGTATATTGAGGGGGGGCTTTAAATTGCCGACATGTCGCTGTTCTTTTTTTTCTATTTATTTTTCATTCTCTATTTTATGAACAAATTCTGCAAATTTGCTTGCACTACGATGCATTGAATTACGGAGAATTCCTCAGACTTTTACCTCCACGCATACGTCAGTCTCCCATTTGGTGTTTGAACTTATAATTAAAATCAAAATCGAATCAAAATTTATTGAATTATTTATCTTATTATTATTCGTACTTGGTTTTGACGTCTGAAGCCGATCTTCTCCGCGTGCACTGTACCTTTTTACACGGCTCCTTCGACAGCCTCTCCACAATCGCATGGAAATGAAAATGGATTTAAATATTCATTGTACACCGCGGAAACAGTCTCGTTGGCAGGACCCTTGAACCGTTCCGCGGTCCAAACCACGAAGCCGATCGAGAGCTAGCCACGAGGCTGCCAAGTCGCGCGACGTGCGGATTTAAAAAAAAATCCTTCTTGCGTCCCGTGTGTCCCGGGGCCGGCAGGCCAGCACAGCCTGCTCGGATTGGCAGTCGTTCTCGAGTCGCCAGAGAGAGTCGATCGAGGGTGTGCTTCCGTCACTTTCGAATTCTGGACCGCTGCGGCTAAGTTTAGGCTCAGCCTGACGTCCTTAGTCCGCGGGACGGAGGACAGGAAGGTTCGCGTTCGCGAAAACCCAGTGGACAGCTTTCTCTCTTCGATTCATCCTCGAAGTAATAACAGGAAAAACAAACAAACAAAAACCTTGGGCAATCCTTGGACAATCGAACACTAAGCATCGTCGGAAACTCCAAACGGGCTAATTTGTTCCTTTGCGTGTACAAAAGATAGCGAATCGGTCGGACTTCAGCTTGTCCAAGACGGCCCAAGCCAGCCACGTGACTAGAGAAGTGTTCCCCCGAAGATTAGAGGAGATCAGGTCGAGGACATTGCCCCTGCTCGTGGAGAGTGCACGGGTCAGATCCCAAGCTAGACAGATTCAACGCGAAATGGCTGATATCGATCTACAGTCTTTGAGGGACGTGCAGGCTATATCGCATGTTCGGAGCGCCCTTGATCATGGGAAAAGCTTGCGTGGAAAGTCGGCCAGAATGATCGAGTTCCAACTAAGGGCGGAGGCTCTGAAAAACTTGAACCAGAGTCAAGAGCTGGCCGACATTAGGAAGTATCAGAGGGAGAGTGCCGCCGCGAATCTGTTGCTGGATAACAGGGAACATTTGAAGCTTATGGAGGCGAGAACGAGGAATTTATTGGACGAGGAGAAATTCACGGCACCGTTGAACAGCCTGAGCAGAGAGTTGAGGGGCTACGAGGAGAAGTCCAGCAACTATTTCTTGGACAAGAGGTATCAACACCCGACCAGACCCAGCCGATTGTACGGATGCCTGGGGATCAGGCCCGCTTGAGAAATTGCAGATTTTACTGTTTTTAGTAGATTAGTAGTGGCGTGGGTAAGACTAATGTGACACGGAGCAATGGAGAGAATAAATGATACGTGAGAAACAACTGGCACTGTCGTTTGATACTCGGGCTTATAAATGTAGATTAGATGATTGATATCATCTCGGAGTACATTTTAAATGATAATCATAACAGTACTTCTTTGTCGCTTCTCTTTCTTTTCATCATTTTTTTGCGTCCGTTCTTGTCATCTACAAGATATATCTTATTAGGTTCAGTAGTTAAAGATTCATTTTCCACTCTGCTTATAGATCTTCTTTTTGTTCTGCAGACATCATAAATAAACGTGACGCTAGGTTGCATATTCTCTGTTACCATAAGCACACTTTCCACTTGTGATAATGTCTTGCGAAATCCATTGCATCTGCTAGAAAACTAACTGCATCGAGGCATCCGAACTAACTCTGCATCGAATAAAAAAAGAAAAGAGCACGGAGTACTCCCGTTTATAATGTTTATTCACATATCTACCTCTCTGCGTAACACCTTCGATTTAAATGCTAATTGGAGATATTCTTTTCCTGAGGAAATAGTACATATATGTAAAAAGTGTATCCAAGCATATTTGTCCTTGAATGTCCCACCAAGGAAGAGTTCCCCTGCAATTGCGATGATTGCTAGAAGAAAAATGGAATGGTACCTTTTTAGAGACCCAAAAAGTCTTGCTGTTTATCACCTGGAAACAATAATCTGGTTGTATGCCCTTTAAAACGAATTGGATGTCGGTATGTTCATACGAATCGAAATAAATTAGCAAGCAGACCAGCATCGAGATCGAGCAGCTGAACGCCCGTGTCGTCGAGGCGGAGACGAAGCTGAAGACCGAGGTGCAGCGTGTGAAGAAGAAGTTGCAGATTCACATCACCGAGCTGGAGCTGTCTCTGGACGTTGCCAATAAGAATAACATCGATCTGCAGAAGACGATCAAGAAGCAGTCGCTCACACTGACCGTAAGTGATCACGATACCATAGATGGCTCTCATCAAATTACAATCTTTTCTCGCAATTATTGGGCACGGTAATTCTGTAAAGAACATGCAATTTCTTGCCTCTGGCACTTTGCACATTTATATCAAGCCGTTCGTTAAATGCACGATAGAATCACATTGGATATATAGACAGGGACATGGAAAGATTTGTAGAAAAGGAAATTGAAAATTCTATATTGAAAGCAATATATTAAGTGATATTAATGAATGAAAAATGCAACGTTCATTATTTATGAGAAGATTTGGAGCAGTTTGTACTGGAAAAGATAGTTTATGTTTCTTAGACCGCGATAATTAATATAGAGAGTAACAATGAATAATGATTGCAAGTCAGGAAATATATAGAACGTTATTAAATTAAGCGCCAGCGTGATATCGTTCATCACCAAACAACTTTCGCCAGATTTCTGTAAGTAATCGAAGAGGATAATATTGCCAATGAATAATAGAGATACGTCGTAGTACTAGAAAAATGACCTATAACGTATTATACTACAATATTATAATATATTTGTCACCCACCTGTCGTTGACGGTAACAAATAGTAGCCTAGAGGAATAATAACAGAGGTCGACAGCTGTTCGGCAAAGAGTTACAAGTGATGATTGTTATGATTATTATTTTTTTAGGAACTCCAAGCCCACTACGACGAAGTTCAACGTCAACTGCAAGTAACTCTGGATCAACTGGGCATCAGTCAACGACGTCTTCAATCGTTGACGGCCGAGCTCGAGGAAATTCGCGGCAATTACGAATCTGTGAGTATTAACATTATTTTAATTACTTGTCGCTGGTGTTGAATATCGTTTCAGCTAAAATTGTTTAATTGGTCACTTGTACACTTTGATTTGCATAGTGATAATAATTTATTTGCACCGTTCTGCATCCCCAGGAAATAACAGATACAATTATTGACTATTTCCAACCAGTATTAAATAATATTGAGTGATGTATTATTATTTTACCATAATTGGTACTTTTATTTTTATTTCTTATGTACAAAAAAAGATGTACCTGAAGAATGAATTTATTTAACGTTGAAAATCGTAACACCTGCTAAGACCTTAGCAAGTTTATTCCAATTTTGTAAATAATTATTTTTCCGGCTTTGGGAGATTATATTCATTCTAAACAAAATGCATCATCATTCTGTGTCTTCTATTTCAAAAATCAATGATGGCAAAAACAATAAATTATAGCGAGAAACTCTTCGCAACAAACAATCGGGAAACAAATCGCAACGTAACAGAATCTGTAAACGCAATGGTGGGATTTTCCGTGCAATAGCTTTCATCTGCCAATTGACTTTAGAGAGACTATAAATACGCCGAGCTGTAACGCTTGCTGCAAATATAAGGTTTTGCATTCGGCCCTATAATTTTCCGCATCTTCATAATATACATGAAACTTCCGATCTAAGAAAGAGAGCGGAAATTAAAATCTTAAAACTTAAGTAAAATCTTATATGCAACACAAAAAATATTCTGCCTACACCACAGGACTGCTAATAAATAATATGTATCAAAATTCCAAACAACCTTGAGCTTTTATTAACCATCCGGAATAAACAAAGAATTAACGAAATATTATCTTACCACTGTTCCACGTCAAGAAAAAATTCTAAATAAATAAACGTAATTAATCCATTAAAAACTGTCGCTCTCAAAAATTTTACCTACCGCCACTTGAATTTTGTTGCTTTCAATTATCTATTGTACAATTAATTATTTGTAACCAAAACTTTACCCAGCACGGTGACGATGATATCCTCGTTTTATTTCAAAGGCCATCCGCGCCAAGAGAATCGTCGAGCAACAATACGAGGAGTCGGTTAGCCGTATCAACGAGTTGACCACCATTAACGTGAACATCGCCTCGTCGAGGGCGAAACTCGAGCAAGAACTGACTACGCTGGCTGGAGACTACGAGGAAGTGACCAAAGAGTTGAGAGTGAGCGACGAGAGATACCAACGAGTGCAGACCGAATTGAAACACACCGTTGAAATCTTGCACGAAGAACAGGAACGCATCGTGAAGATCGAGGCAATCAAGAAGTCCCTCGAAATTGAAGTGAAGAACTTGTCCGTGAGATTGGAAGAAGTCGAGGCGAATGCTATTGTCGGCGGCAAACGCATCATCAGCAAACTTGAAGCTAGGGTGAGTTTGATAAGCCGTCGATTCGACTGACGAACCATTAATTACATTTTAATATAACTCTACATCCATTTTTTGCTTCCATTCGATTTTTATTTTCTCCCGATTGCATTTCATTTAATGGATGTTGCAGTGGAATTTGGAAGTTTGTCGGTTTTGACATTCGAGACAATTGCTTTACTGAACTACTTATTTGCTTTTAGCAGAAGTTCATCATAACGCAAACTATTTAATGGTTATTTCAATTAAGCGATCTATTGACTATACAAGAAAAACAATATCTGCGCGTTTTGTATAAATCCTTTAAAATAAATACCAGCGCTAATTCATTGCGCTGAAGTATTAGCAATTAGTGACGAGCAATGAATGTTAACTTGATACCACTCGGGAATGACAAGTTCCGAAGCAGTAATTACTAATTACTGATAAATACCATTACCTATACCATTCATCGAACTCCATTATCTCCATTCAGATTCGCGACCTTGAGCTCGAATTGGACGAGGAGAAACGCCGGCACTCCGAATCCGTGAAAATCCTTCGCAAGAAGGAACGTAATATCAAGGAAGTGATGATCCAAGTTGAAGAGGACGCGAAGAACATCACGTTGCTGCAAGAGGCCCTGGACAAAACGAACCAGAAAATGAGCATCTACAAGAGGCAGCTGCAAGAACAAGAAGGCATGTCCCAGCAGAGCGTAACCAGGGTTCGCCGATTCCAAAGAGAATTGGAAGCCGCCGAAGACCGTGCCGACACCGCTGAGAGCAATTTGACTTTGATCCGCGCGAAACACCGCAGCTTCGTAACCACCTCCACTGTGCCCGGCTCTCAGGTATACCTCGTCCAGGAGACGAGGCAGGAGCTGTAAAAACGTCAAAGCCAACGACATCCTACCCTTTGCCACTTCGAACGCCACCTCGTCGTCTTTAGTAACGTATGTACTTATTCGTTAAGAAGTAATATAAGTATGTATTTCTTACGTCTTACATCGTTATATTTTCTTTTGGAAATTTCATCATTGCAGGATTGTATGATACTATTGAAGGATCGAGAAATTTATTTTTATTATTTATTGTAATTTGAGTGTTTAAAATAAAGATGAAGTTAATATTTAATTTTATGGACTTTTAATTGGTATTTTTGAGTCACGTTGATTACTAAAGTAGGAATCGGAAGAAATAATTAGTGGTATATATTCAATGCTGTTTATCGACAGTGTTACCGGGTAGCAAGTTCAAATTTACTATATTATGTATTGGCAAAGGATATTATTTAAATTAGAATCGATTTTAATATTTATTTACCTATATTAGTTAATCGAAACTATCAATTTTTAATATATTACTGTACAAGCACAGATTCATTTGATAATTCACTCTTTTACTTGGTGATACCAGACCATGTACGAATCTCATTGAAGTCGTCGATTGATGCCGAATTAATACCTATATCTTACACGTGCAATATTAGTAATTAAGACATATCTTTTTCACGAAAAAAAACAAATATACAGCAATCACCAGACGTTTCAACAACCTTAACAGAGTTTATACACCTAAAGTTAAAATGAAATTAGAAAAGTTATTGTAAGAATGTTATGAAACCAATATTATAAAGTTTTGTAATTATATGCAGGTGTAACGAATAAACGGCGAGCAAAAGGAAGAGCCTCGATGCATCATCGGAAGCCAAACTGGCCGAGAAGAGTTTCCAACGGGCCGCACCGCTAATATCGTAAAAAGAAAGACCAAAAAATCCGAAAATCGGGTCATCTTATTATTTAATTCTCCTACGACAGCGCTCAACGACCCGTCGTAAATTCGAAGTACTTGGCCAACGAGACGCGGTACCCGTCGCAACGAACAAAGCAATACCCATAATTTCAAAAAGGCAAAGCATCATGAAGAAAACAATCATCGTAAAATACATAACATCGTCGCTATTCAAGCGAAAGAATGAAACGTCGAAAAGTAAAAAATATATTTACATATACATATTATATATTATACACGCGAAAAGTCAACAAAGATTCGTTATATCTTCCTTGTATCTGTTATATCAGCATCATGAAGCGTAAGGAGTGGAAATATATATATATATAATAAAAAAGAAGGAAATTATATGGAAAAGGCGAGACGTAGATTAATTCTCACTGTCACTCACAAACACAAACACACTTTCTCTCATTCTCTTTCTCCTTACGCCTCTTTGATCGCGCGTGTCGCACTTGTATTTAAATGGATTAACTTTAATTCTACTTCTACTATTATATTATAGATAGGTACTATTGCCCATACACACAAGTCTCACTGTACGACATACACGATAACCTGTGTCAACAAATAATTTAATAAATAAACTGAAACACGTACGTACAAAACAGGTGGAATAACATTTCCTCCCATGGTTAGCAAAACTGAAGACCGATAAACACCCGTACCAATATACATATTTTTGTGACATTGTTCGTAGAAAAAGTTTAGTATTTTCAGAACACATTTTTTTGTTTAATTGTTATAATAATCAGTTAACGCACCGCGAAACACCAACCCCAATATATTTTTGTCACGTTACCCGTAGGAAAAAATCTAGTGTTTGAAACGAAAATTGCTTTTTAGTTATAATAATAATTCTTGGATTTTCCGAAATTCTACCGCGATGCTTTGATAATTTTAAACCCTTTGGTCAGAAGGAATTGCAATGCATGTTCCTCCAATAATCAATCTATAATTATGAAAACGATATCGTATAAGTAACTGTGACTAACGAATTACGTAAGTTTACCTATGAAGCAACTTAATGAACTGTTAATATAGTTATAGAAAAACAAATTTTCATTTATTGCTTAAAAATCGTCGGATAGGTTTTAAACGTTCATCAAAATGAAGGCTCAAGTGCCCACTACATAACACTCACTATCGAGACTAACAGAAAATCTCAATTTATAATTGTAAACTCAATAAATCATTACTACATTTATATAGAATGTATGCTTCGATTATTATTTGCAAGTGCCATCAGAAAATAGAAACATCCCTTATGTATGAAAAGAACACGTTTTCTACTATAAATTTTTGCTCACGAGGATCACAAGGCAACGCGTCTATATAAAATCCATATGAGATCTATGCGTGCCACTTGCAATTCCGCAGAAACTGTACCACCGACGAGATATAAGAATAGACCGGACATGCAATGTATTTTTTCGGCCACGATTTCTGGGTCCCGGGGACCCATTACCATTTCAGTGTCACTCGCAACGTTACCCACACATTATCGAAAACGATGCGAAAATTATAAATTTTAAAAAATTCTTTCATTCATTGCCGCAATGAAAGCGAACAAAGGATATGGAACATTTAATGTTAATTAAAAATCATTTAATTAAAGGAACACATGATAACAAGTTTTCTTAATTCAATTGTACTATCAATAAATGAAATAATTTTTAAAGTTGGACTTTACATTATTTTCTGATAAATGACAAAAAAAAAAATGAGCTATGAGGTGTATATTTTTTTAACACCCAAACAATAAATTTGCCGCAATGAAAAAGATAGTGACGATAATTGTATATTACAATTGTTAATTGTATAGTTACAAAACAAATTCCTTAATTCTCTATTCCATTGGAGCATTTTTATTGTTAATGAAAGAAACAATTTCTTATTTATATTCAACTAATAACAATAACGAAGTATCTCATGGAAGTCTCATAGAAGTATCTCATTATACTCCGATTCGGAGTAGGTCGAAGGATTGGTGGCGATGTCTCACTGAGCATTAATTGGGGAAATGAACGAACATTCAGCGGCCATTATTGTACATTGTATCCTAAGTACAATACGCAGTCAATTCGCTCGAATTATATTCCACATAATTATCAAACGTCTGTCAAACGTTTAATAATTATACGATAAATAATTGATTGCCCGGGTCTCACCACGTGGAGGTTACTGCGCATGGAGACCCACCCTAGCCACGGCCCTTCCACCCTCCAATTACGCGAAAACTAATTCTAATACAGCTTGTGAGAAAGAAAAATCCCCTCTTATTGTCAATTTGTAGAACGTTCATTAATTGATCGTAGTACAAATATGACAACAAGAGGAGTACTTGGAATAATCACGACCGAAAGCTAAATTGAACATCAGGAGGAAACCTGAAAGAAATTCTGCTCGAGAATTAAATTTCCTGAAATAAAACTTTTTTAAAAGTATATCCAATGATCTTAAAAGCTAAGCAACAAAATATTATCACAGCAGTGTACACTGCTGTCTTAAAAACTAAGACACAGCTTAAAAAAATCCTGCCTTTTTAAATATTAGATTAAATTCAAATACGCCCTGCCTGACTAAAGGTCTAATTTAAAACTAGGATCACCCTACCTAATATAACATCTAAGATTTTCATTAAACGAACAATTTCAATAATATCCTAACACACAGGAATATAATAGATACTTTACCATACCCATATAGGTATGAGTATGCAGCTACTTAATTCCTCTTCAATTAGTCCGTGTTAATCTCTCGTGGTCCATGGTGTCCTAGAACAGGCAGAAACTCGAACCAAAAAATTACAGAACCTTCCAACAATTTTCGTTTTCATAAACCCTGCCTAATTAAAAGTCTAATAAATTCAATTGGTGTAAAACCTGCCTGTATAAAAGGTGGCAGGGGCAGGGGCAGGGGCAGGGGCAGGGGCAGGGGCAGGGGCAGGGGCAGGGTGAGATTGTGGTCGTATTATACATATATTAGACAATCCTCTTCTTTAGCTGATTCTTTTCCGTCCGTCTGAAACCAAGACAAACTGGAAGTAATTAGTAAGGCATTATAAAAATCTTAAACTTACAAATGGGATCGACAAGGCGGGCTCTTCATAGTTTCAGGTCGTGCCTTTGATATCGTGAATCTGTAACAGTGTCGCAAATCGAATTAGTAATGTCCAGAGACTGGACGCTCAGTTCATGGAATGCGCGAAGCAGGGATGAAATGGATGAGGAGGCAAGCAACGAAAGTGACTGCTACCGAGCAGCCCGCGAGCCCTCAGCTCAGAGTCTGGACAGTAAAACGACTTACAATCGACACCAGTTTCGATATCGAGCCACAGCAGTCATTGAAGAACGAATATGCAAGACCACAACCGCGATCCCAGATTGTGTCCCATATGCCTTCTGCCACCCCAAGGTGTGCTTGGCGTGGTCTAACTCGCAGGAATATCCTACTGGGCGGGTCACCTGTCCAGAACCACAGTCACAGCCTCACACACCGGTCGTCGCTGAAAGTGCAACCCAAATACCGCCACAGGTGCCAATAGCGCCTTTCTATCGATAGACCTCTGAGCGGAGTACAAGAAACTAAATGAAACAAGCAGGGGTGAAATTCGATAGGCAAGCAAGTAAAGAAAGTAACGACGACTCTTAGAAGAAGCGATTATAAATCGCGACGGCAGAAACGAAATAGGATCATAGATAGGAGTATTAAAGGATGTAGGAAATATTGACACTCAAGTCGTGGAATGAATCAAGCAGACAACGAAAATGACTGGTACGGAGCAGCCCGCGAGCACCCAGCCCAGGGTTTGGCGGACCCGGGTTCCTGTCAGCCTTGAAATCGAATCAAGACTCGGTACCAAGCCTCAGATACATTGAGCTGCAGAAATGCAGAACCGTGACCAAGATTCCAGATTAGACCTTTAGCCAACATCCGTTAGAGACGTAGTCTAACAGCGTGCGTATCGTCACCAGAACCACAATCACGGCCCCACTCATCGCAACTCGCTGACACTGACACCCTTACCATGCCGACAGTTACTACCTTACCTCGACTATTCCCCCGAGCCGCGGTGCAAGAAACTAAATGAATCACGCGGGGGTGGATGAGGAAACAAGTAACGAAAGTGACTGCTACGGTGCAGCCCGCGAGCCCTCAACCCAGAGCCTGTGATAGTCCAGGTTCCTGCCAGCCTTGCCATCGAAACAAGCCTCGGTACCAAGACGCAGCCTCATTGAGCTGCAGATATGCAAGAACCGCAACCATGATTCCAAATTTGGGACCAATAGCCAACAACCGTTAGAGACGTAGTCTAACAGCGTGCGTATCCCTCGTCCAGAACCACAATCACAGCCTCACACATCGTAACTCGCTGACGCTGAGCCCCCAACCATGCCAACAGTTACTTCCTTCCCATCGGTAGAACTCTGAGCGGAGTACGAGAAACGAAATGAATCAAGCAGGGGTGAAGTTAGATGTGAAAGCAAGTAAAGAAAGCAACGGTGACTCTTAGAAGAAGAGACTATAAAATGCGACGGCGGAAACGAGATAGGAATATACATAGGAGTATTATAGGATGTAGGAAATATTGGGAGAAGTGAAAGTGCAATGCGCAGTCAATTCGCTCGAATTATTTTCCACATAATTATCAAACGTATCTTAAACGTTTAATAATTATACGATAAATAATTGATTGCCCGGGTCTCACCACGTGGAGGTTACTGCGCATGGAGACCCACCCTAGCCGCGGCCCTTCCACCCTCCAATTACGCGAAATCTAATTCTAATATAGCTTGTGAAAAAGAAAAATCACCTATTATTGTCAATTTGTAGAACGTTCATTAATTGATCGTAGTACAAATATGACAACAAGAGGAGTACTTGGAATAATCACGACCGAAAGCTAAATTGAACATCAGGAGGAAACCTGAAAGAAATTCTGCTCGAGAATTAAATTTCCTGAAATAAAACTTTTTTAAAAGTATATCGAATGATCTTAAAAGCTAAGCAACAAAATATTATCACAGCAGTGTACACTGCTGTCTTAAAAACTAAGACACAGCTTAAAAAAATCCTGCCTTTTTAAATATTAGATTAAATTCAAATACGCCCTGCCTGACTAAAGGTCTAATTTAAAACTAGGATCACCCTACCTAATATAACATCTAAGATTTTCATTAAACGAACAATTTCAATAATATCCTAACACACAGGAATATAATAGATACTTTACCATACCCATATAGGTATGAGTATGCATATACTTAATTCCTCTTCAATTAGTCCGTATTAATCTCTCGTGGTCCATGGTGTCCTAGAACAGGCAGAAACTCGAACCAAAAAATTACAGAACCTTCCAACAATTTTCGTTTTCATAAACCCTGCCTAATTAAAAGTCTAATAAATTCAATTGGTGTAAAACCTGCCTGTATAAAAGGTGGCAGGGGCATGGGCAGGGGCAGGGGCAGGGGCAGGGGCAGGGTGAGATTGTGGTCGTATTATACATATATTAGACAATCCTCTTCTTTAGCTGATTCTTTTCCGTCCGTCTGAAACCAAGACAAACTGGAAGTAATTAGTAAGGCATTATAAAAATCTTAAACTTACAAATGGGATCGACAAGGCGGGCTCTTCATAGTTTCAGGTCGTGCCTTTGATATCGTGAATCTGTAACAGTCTCGCAAATCGAATTAGTAATGTCCAGAGACTGGACGCTCAGTTCATGGAATGCGCGAAGCAGGGATGAAATGGACGAGGAGGCAAGCAACGAAAGTGACTGCTACCGAGCAGCCCGCGAGCCCTCCGCTCAGAGTCTGGACAGTAAAACGACTTACAATCGACACCAGTTTCGATATCGAGCCACAGCAGTCATTGAAGAACGAATATGCAAGACCACAACCGCGATCCCAGATTGTGTCCCATATGCCTTCTGCCACCCCAAGGTGTGCTTGGCGTGGTCTAACTCGCAGGAATATCCTACTGGGCGGGTCACCTGTCCAGAACCACAGTCACAGCCTCACACACCGGTCGTCGCTGAAAGTGCAACCCAAATACCGCCACAGGTGCCAATAGCGCCTTTCTATCGATAGACCTCTGAGCGGAGTACAAGAAACTAAATGAAACAAGCAGGGGTGAAATTCGATAGGCAAGCAAGTAAAGAAAGTAACGACGACTCTTAGAAGAAGAGATTATAAAACGCGACGGCAGAAACGAAATAGGATCATAGATAGGAGTATTAAAGGATGTAGGAAATATTGACACTCAAGTCGTGGAATGAATCAAGCAGACAACGAAAATGACTGCTACGGAGCAGCCCGCGAGCACCCAGCCCAGGGTTTGGCGGACCCGGGTTCCTGTCAGCCTTGAAATCGAATCAAGACTCGGTACCAAGCCTCAGATACATTGAGCTGCAGAAATGCAGAACCGTGACCAAGATTCCAGATTAGACCTTTAGCCAACATCCGTTAGAGACGTAGTCTAACAGCGTGCGTATCGTCACCAGAACCACAATCACGGCCCCACTCATCGCAACTCGCTGACACTGACACCCTTACCATGCCGACAGTTACTACCTTACCTCGACTATTCCCCCGAGCCGCGGTGCAAGAAACTAAATGAATCACGCGGGGGTGGATGAGGAAACAAGTAACGAAAGTGACTGCTACGGTGCAGCCCGCGAGCCCTCAACCCAGAGCCTGTGATAGTCCAGGTTCCTGCCAGCCTTGCCATCGAAACAAGCCTCGGTACCAAGACGCAGCCTCATTGAGCTGCAGATATGCAAGAACCGCAACCATGATTCCAAATTTGGGACCAATAGCCAACAACCGTTAGAGACGTAGTCTAACAGCGTGCGTATCCCTCGTCCAGAACCACAATCACAGCCTCACACATCGTAACTCGCTGACGCTGAGCCCCCAACCATGCCAACAGTTACTTCCTTCCCATCGGTAGAACTCTGAGCGGAGTACGAGAAACGAAATGAATCAAGCAGGGGTGAAGTTAGATGTGAAAGCAAGTAAAGAAAGCAACGGTGACTCTTAGAAGAAGAGACTATAAAATGCGACGGCGGAAACGAGATAGGAATATACATAGGAGTACTATAGGATGTAGGAAATATTGGGAGAAGTGAAAGTGCAATGCGCAGTCAATTCGCTCGAATTATTTTCCACATAATTATCAAACGTATCTTAAACGTTTAATAATTATACGATAAATAATTGATTGCCCGGGTCTCACCACGTGGAGGTTACTGCGCATGGAGACCCACCCTAGCCGCGGCCCTTCCACCCTCCAATTACGCGAAATCTAATTCTAATATAGCTTGTGAAAAAGAAAAATCACCTATTATTGTCAATTTGTAGAACGTTCATTAATTGATCGTAGTACAAATATGACAACAAGAGGAGTACTTGGAATAATCACGACCGAAAGCTAAATTGAACATCAGGAGGAAACCTGAAAGAAATTCTGCTCGAGAATTAAATTTCCTGAAATAAAACTTTTTTAAAAGTATATCGAATGATCTTAAAAGCTAAGCAACAAAATATTATCACAGCAGTGTACACTGCTGTCTTAAAAACTAAGACACAGCTTAAAAAAATCCTGCCTTTTTAAATATTAGATTAAATTCAAATACGCCCTGCCTGACTAAAGGTCTAATTTAAAACTAGGATCACCCTACCTAATATAACATCTAAGATTTTCATTAAACGAACAATTTCAATAATATCCTAACACACAGGAATATAATAGATACTTTACCATACCCATATAGGTATGAGTATGCATATACTTAATTCCTCTTCAATTAGTCCGTATTAATCTCTCGTGGTCCATGGTGTCCTAGAACAGGCAGAAACTCGAACCAAAAAATTACAGAACCTTCCAACAATTTTCGTTTTCATAAACCCTGCCTAATTAAAAGTCTAATAAATTCAATTGGTGTAAAACCTGCCTGTATAAAAGGTGGCAGGGGCAAGGGCAGGGGCAGGGGCAGGGGCAGGGGCAGGGGCAGGGGCAGGGGCAGGGGCAGGGGCAGGGGCAGGGGCAGGGGCAGGGGCAGGGGCAGGGGCAGGGGCAGGGGCAGGGGCAGGGGCAGGGGCAGGGGCAGGGGCAGGGTGAGATTGTGGTCGTATTATACATATATTAGACAATCCTCTTCTTTAGCTGATTCTATTCCGTCCGTCTGAAACCAAGACAAACTGGAAGTAATTAGTAAGGCATTATAAAAATCTTAAACTTACAAATGGGATCGACAAGGCGGGCTCTTCATAGTTTCAGGTCGTGCCTTTGATATCGTGAATCTGTAACAGTCTCGCAAATCGAATTAGTAATGTCCAGAGACTGGACGCTCAGTTCATGGAATGCGCGAAGCAGGGATGAAATGGACGAGGAGGCAAGCAACGAAAGTGACTGCTACCGAGCAGCCCGCGAGCCCTCCGCTCAGAGTCTGGACAGTAAAACGACTTACAATCGACACCAGTTTCGATATCGAGCCACAGCAGTCATTGAAGAACGAATATGCAAGACCACAACCGCGATCCCAGATTGTGTCCCATATGCCTTCTGCCACCCCAAGGTGTGCTTGGCGTGGTCTAACTCGCAGGAATATCCTACTGGGCGGGTCACCTGTCCAGAACCACAGTCACAGCCTCACACACCGGTCGTCGCTGAAAGTGCAACCCAAATACCGCCACAGGTGCCAATAGCGCCTTTCTATCGATAGACCTCTGAGCGGAGTACAAGAAACTAAATGAAACAAGCAGGGGTGAAATTCGATAGGCAAGCAAGTAAAGAAAGTAACGACGACTCTTAGAAGAAGAGATTATAAAACGCGACGGCAGAAACGAAATAGGATCATAGATAGGAGTATTAAAGGATGTAGGAAATATTGACACTCAAGTCGTGGAATGAATCAAGCAGACAACGAAAATGACTGCTACGGAGCAGCCCGCGAGCACCCAGCCCAGGGTTTGGCGGACCCGGGTTCCTGTCAGCCTTGAAATCGAATCAAGACTCGGTACCAAGCCTCAGATACATTGAGCTGCAGAAATGCAGAACCGTGACCAAGATTCCAGATTAGACCTTTAGCCAACATCCGTTAGAGACGTAGTCTAACAGCGTGCGTATCGTCACCAGAACCACAATCACGGCCCCACTCATCGCAACTCGCTGACACTGACACCCTTACCATGCCGACAGTTACTACCTTACCTCGACTATTCCCCCGAGCCGCGGTGCAAGAAACTAAATGAATCACGCGGGGGTGGATGAGGAAACAAGTAACGAAAGAGACTGCTACGGTGCAGCCCGCGAGCCCTCAACCCAGAGCCTGTGATAGTCCAGGTTCCTGCCAGCCTTGCCATCGAAACAAGCCTCGGTACCAAGACGCAGCCTCATTGAGCTGCAGATATGCAAGAACCGCAACCATGATTCCAAATTTGGGACCAATAGCCAACAACCGTTAGAGACGTAGTCTAACAGCGTGCGTATCCCTCGTCCAGAACCACAATCACAGCCTCACACATCGTAACTCGCTGACGCTGAGCCCCCAACCATGCCAACAGTTACTTCCTTCCCATCGGTAGAACTCTGAGCGGAGTACGAGAAACGAAATGAATCAAGCAGGGGTGAAGTTAGATGTGAAAGCAAGTAAAGAAAGCAACGGTGACTCTTAGAAGAAGAGACTATAAAATGCGACGGCGGAAACGAGATAGGAATATACATAGGAGTATTATAGGATGTAGGAAATATTGGGAGAAGTGAAAGTGCAATGCGCAGTCAATTCGCTCGAATTATTTTCCACATAATTATCAAACGTCTCTTAAACGTTTAATAATTATACGATAAATAATTGATTGCCCGGGTCTCACCACGTGGAGGTTACTGCGCATGGAGACCCACCCTAGCCGCGGCCCTTCCACCCTCCAATTACGCGAAATCTAATTCTAATATAGCTTGTGAAAAAGAAAAATCACCTATTATTGTCAATTTGTAGAACGTTCATTAATTGATCGTAGTACAAATATGACAACAAGAGGAGTACTTGGAATAATCACGACCGAAAGCTAAATTGAACATCAGGAGGAAACCTGAAAGAAATTCTGCTCGAGAATTAAATTTCCTGAAATAAAACTTTTTTAAAAGTATATCCAATGATCTTAAAAGCTAAGCAACAAAATATTATCACAGCAGTGTACACTGCTGTCTTAAAAACTAAGACACAGCTTAAAAAAATCCTGCCTTTTTAAATATTAGATTAAATTCAAATACGCCCTGCCTGACTAAAGGTCTAATTTAAAACTAGGATCACCCTACCTAATATAACATCTAAGATTTTCATTAAACGAACAATTTCAATAATATCCTAACACACAGGAATATAATAGATACTTTACCATACCCATATAGGTATGAGTATGCATATACTTAATTCCTCTTCAATTAGTCCGTATTAATCTCTCGTGGTCCATGGTGTCCTAGAACAGGCAGAAACTCGAACCAAAAAATTACAGAACCTTCCAACAATTTTCGTTTTCATAAACCCTGCCTAATTAAAAGTCTAATAAATTCAATTGGTGTAAAACCTGCCTGTATAAAAGGTGGCAGGGGCAGGGGCAGGGGCAGGGTGAGATTGTGGTCGTATTATACATATATTAGACAATCCTCTTCTTTAGCTGATTCTTTTCCGTCCGTCTGAAACCAAGACAAACTGGAAGTAATTAGTAAGGCATTATAAAAATCTTAAACTTACAAATGGGATCGACAAGGCGGGCTCTTCATAGTTTCAGGTCGTGCCTTTGATATCGTGAATCTGTAACAGTCTCGCAAATCGAATTAGTAATGTCCAGAGACTGGACGCTCAGTTCATGGAATGCGCGAAGCAGGGATGAAATGGATGAGGAGGCAAGCAACGAAAGTGACTGCTACCGAGCAGCCCGCGAGCCCTCAGCTCAGAGTCTGGACAGTAAAACGACTTACAATCGACACCAGTTTCGATATCGAGCCACAGCAGTCATTGAAGAACGAATATGCAAGACCACAACCGCGATCCCAGATTGTGTCCCATATGCCTTCTGCCACCCCAAGGTGTGCTTGGCGTGGTCTAACTCGCAGGAATATCCAACTGGGCGGGTCACCTGTCCAGAACCACAGTCACAGCCTCACACACCGGTCGTCGCTGAAAGTGCAACCCAAATACCGCCACAGGTGCCAATAGCGCCTTTCTATCGATAGACCTCTGAGCGGAGTACAAGAAACTAAATGAAACAAGCAGGGGTGAAATTCGATAGGCAAGCAAGTAAAGAAAGTAACGACGACTCTTAGAAGAAGAGATTATAAAACGCGACGGCAGAAACGAAATAGGATCATAGATAGGAGTATTAAAGGATGTAGGAAATATTGACACTCAAGTCGTGGAATGAATCAAGCAGACAACGAAAATGACTGCTACGGAGCAGCCCGCGAGCACCCAGCCCAGGGTTTGGCGGACCCGGGTTCCTGTCAGCCTTGAAATCGAATCAAGACTCGGTACCAAGCCTCAGATACATTGAGCTGCAGAAATGCAGAACCGTGACCAAGATTCCAGATTAGACCTTTAGCCAACATCCGTTAGAGACGTAGTCTAACAGCGTGCGTATCGTCACCAGAACCACAATCACGGCCCCACTCATCGCAACTCGCTGACACTGACACCCTTACCATGCCGACAGTTACTACCTTACCTCGACTATTCCCCCGAGCCGCGGTGCAAGAAACTAAATGAATCACGCGGGGGTGGATGAGGAAACAAGTAACGAAAGTGACTGCTACGGTGCAGCCCGCGAGCCCTCAACCCAGAGCCTGTGATAGTCCAGGTTCCTGCCAGCCTTGCCATCGAAACAAGCCTCGGTACCAAGACGCAGCCTCATTGAGCTGCAGATATGCAAGAACCGCAACCATGATTCCAAATTTGGGACCAATAGCCAACAACCGTTAGAGACGTAGTCTAACAGCGTGCGTATCCCTCGTCCAGAACCACAATCACAGCCTCACACATCGTAACTCGCTGACGCTGAGCCCCCAACCATGCCAACAGTTACTTCCTTCCCATCGGTAGAACTCTGAGCGGAGTACGAGAAACGAAATGAATCAAGCAGGGGTGAAGTTAGATGTGAAAGCAAGTAAAGAAAGCAACGGTGACTCTTAGAAGAAGAGACTATAAAATGCGACGGCGGAAACGAGATAGGAATATACATAGGAGTATTATAGGATGTAGGAAATATTGGGAGAAGTGAAAGTGCAATGCGCAGTCAATTCGCTCGAATTATTTTCCACATAATTATCAAACGTCTCTTAAACGTTTAATAATTATACGATAAATAATTGATTGCCCGGGTCTCACCACGTGGAGGTTACTGCGCATGGTGACCCACACAGTTTGTTAAAAGTCTAATAATTTCGATTAATGTAAAACAAGCTTGTATAAAAGGGCATCGGCAGTGGCAGGGGCAGGGGCTGGTGTAGGGTGAGAGTGTGGTCATATTATACATATATTAGGCAATCCACCAACCAGGGTGGCTCAGGGGAACAGGCTTCCAATTGGAAGCAGTTGGGGACTGGTATTCGCAACTCTAATTAAAAACGCGATCTTTAATCAACGCAACACTAATTGGAACTCGCGATGCAATCATTTCGCAACACTATTTATTAGGGCTGACAGAAAGCAAACGCTAAATTATTTGTAATATCAAATACAAGCATTGTAACTAAAGATCCCCTGAAAAGTTAGCTGAAGGCTCAAGACGCGAAAATAACTTCCGCAACACTAGAAACTTTCACATGTGTAAAGTATATTATAAAATACTACTATTTAACTAACAATAATAAGAGCAAACTTGCAAGAACAATCGCGATGTCATTGCGCAACGCTAAATAAATCACGATTTTCATTTACTCGCAACTGTAATTAAAAACCGTGAGTCACTTCGCAACTCCAAGAATATGCGAGACTCGTTTTCTTTTTCGCGGCTCTACTTGAAAAACCGCGTGGTATTTAACGCAACTCCAACTCGACCCGTTCGCAAGTTTTTCGCAACTCTAAAGCAAGGCGATACTTTTGGGAGGGCTGTATCGTTGGGCCGGAATGTGCGTCGGCCAAGTACAAATAAAAATTCTACAAATGAAAATGCAAGCACAGTGACAAAGTAGTAAGAAAAAATGATTCCCCATTCTTAAAAAGAATGGGGAGCCATTAGTAGTTGCCCTCTTGAGTGACAGTTTGTCGGGCCTCTTCGGCATATAGCCTCTTCTTTTCGTTGGACCCAAGGGCCAGCTGAAACTTAAACTAGGCTCGAGGCTCTAATCGAAAACCAAGGAAAAACTTACAAATGTGAAATAAAGATTTTAAATCGCGGAGCTAAATATAACACACGTGGCCGAATCACGATCAAATAAAATCGTAAAATTGTGATTACGGAAAATCGCAAAGATTACGATTAAAATTGTAATCGTTCTTCGTTCACACGTGCAGCCTCGAGCATAATGCAACACGTTTCGTTTCGAAGCCTAAATCGCGACCACGACCGCGAAGGATTCAAAAAATCGATAGGCAAAGCCAGAGGCGAACGCATTTTCGTTCGCGCCACAGCTTCACCGTCGACTTTTCAAATCAGATTTCCTGAAACAGGTTGAACACGCGAAATAGTGCCTACCCGATCAGAGACTGTGTCAACCTGCCCGGCCCTACCTACTTATGTCTATCAATCACACCAGAAAGTATGCTACCTATCCTACCTGGACCTATATTCAAAAAATGGCAAACAGGCACAACAACACACGACACTCCACGGTTCTCAGTCAAACACTTGGGCGCAAAAGCCTACACTAGGGGGGCGTCCCGGGACACCCCCGACACCCAAGTGCTGTCACATAACTTGCACACTCTAATGTACGTACCATTTTTCTGAAATCGACTGACAGTGGGTGGGATCTTTGCGATCGCGGGAAAAAAACCACGCCGCGGTTGATATGTAATAGGATAATGAAATAGCACCGATACAAGAGCTACTTGATAGCAATTGATAAGTATATTCGATTCTCTTTGGCATTTGGCCTTTGTCATCTTAAATGGGAAAACTTTGTGCCTCAGTATAGTAGAGATTATTAATGTAGTTAATAGTAAAAATGATGTCTCCGTTTGAAATTAATGGACATCTTATCTTGGTCATAATAGCTACATTTTAGTACGGAACGACGCAAATCCACAGCCTAACCACACACACAATGTGGATATTACGTCGTGCACGATACACCAAACGCACTGTCAGTCGCCAACAATAAATCATTTTATGGCTTATAAACTAAATAAATATCATCGTGCTCTACCACCGTTTTCCCACCCAAGTAGCACCGGGGCACGTGAGTGGGATCCGGGCAGTGAACACGGAAAGGGTTAAACCTGGAAATCCTCGTCTACAAAAATGATGAAGACATACTGACTTTCTAACGGGCTAAATATATACATGTATATATATATATCAGATCAATATAATATTTTATTTTATTAAAGAGAAAATGAAATGACACTACTTTATTACAAAAATTATGCAATGACTCGAGTTTATTAAAAGAATTGTGCAAAGACTCTAGTTTATTAGAAAGATTGTGCAATAACTGTACTTTATTAGAAAAATTGTGCAATGACCCCACTTTATTAGAAAACTTATTCAATGACTCTACTTTAATATACTTTGAATGAAATTGAAACATCCTCAGGTGTTCCCGTCATCAAAGCATTGCTCCTAAAACGCAAGGTTGGTTTTAATGTAGGTTGCTTTGATTTCGAGATCTACCCGTTCGCGTATTGTCTTCTTGTACATTCAGGTTGAATTAATATATTGTACGGAAAAGGTGGAATAATTGATATCTCTAAACGCTAAAGACTAATAAGGATATCGAATAATAAAATTATTCGATAGTCCCAACAAATTGACAAGGTAAGTAAATGCCTTCACTTTATATATAATCAAAGTAGAAAAAGAGGAAATACTATACTTTTACTAACAATTTATTATAACGGGGGAGTAATTGCAATTGAAAAATAAACGAAGTCGAAGGGTATTCGACTTCTCCACTACAAACTAATGCACGTATAATACTGGACGTTACTTTATATTCATGTGATAAGTAATAATTATTTCAATATCGTTTCATAGGTATTCAATTAAATACTCTATTATAAAAAGATATATAGTGATATATTTTAAAAACGCGTTGTACAAGAAGACCTATCCTCATATAATATAAAACAGTAAAGAAGTTACTACTCGTGAGTATATTTCCATATACCCATGGTCACAGTGCTTGCCAGAAAAATCTACGTAATTACAACCAGTCACTCGTGTCGGTTCGGACCTTTCGTCCTGCGACATGATTGAGTGACCAGAGGAACTTTAAAGCATGCCACTCACCGGTTGCAGACGCGACAGGGGTGCGGTCAAGCTCGTCGCCATCGAAGCCGTGGAAGCTGCTGAAACATTCAAAAAGAGCAGACAAAATTAAAATCTTTGTACTTTCAGTACTTTTCGAATTGGTTAATTATCAAAGATTATTGCAATACAAGATTAAAGAAATAAAGTGATACTTACTCGTCAAGTTGGTGGATGCAAGCCCGAACTCGCCGAACAGGACACTGACTCTAATACCGGAACACTCGCGATCCACGAGCAAAGTGGTTTTAATCTCACGAAAGTATTATTCCGAAGCAAACACTGACTCTAATTTCGCGTCTCTTTACTGTTATTTACGTTTAATTATTATTTAGAGCGGTTGCGCTCAAAAAATAATAAAAAGAACTTTGACGGTACAAGCACTGACTCTACCAACCGCATTGCGCGCGGTCATCAAAATTTTCTGAAAGAAAGTCTGTACAAGTTAGAAAATGGGGTGAGGAGGTAGAAATTGAAGCAATACACATTTGATTTTATTTGTCTCTTTATTATTTTGTCATCCTGTCGAACGTCTGTTGAGGAAATACTGCTTCTTTTTAATAAAGTACTACCCTATTATTATTCTGATTTAATAACAGTTAATTGTCTATTCAATATGTACTATTATAGATTAATATAAATGATTTATCAAGAGCATACTGTGACTGTTCTTCGTCCGAGTTTTAAAGGTAATCATGATCTTAGTAAGGAAGCAATATCGCGCATTTATACGTTCTCGTAGCTGCTTGTAGAAATTAAGACTCGAAATTATTTATCATGCTTCCGGTGTATGGCAACTAGTACGTTAGTACGCGGGCAATCCTGCATCGAAAATACAATTTGACCGTAGTTGTACCAAGTCACAGCGATAATAAAAGTTCCAACAAGAACACTAGTGAAGCTAGCATAGAAATCGCGAGCGGAATGCAGCGAAACATGAACGTATGTATTTCAATTTTTCGTTTAGAATTAATGAAATCTACTGACTCTAGTTTCAATCGCGAATGATACATTGTAAGTTCTATTTGAAATGTTTACATTATTTAACGAACATGGATATACGAATAGGGAGAGGTAAGTATTGAAATCTATTTACAATAATGAAAATGTTCAATAACTTTAAATGTTAAATGTTAACTTCCTTCATCATAGGTCATCGGACTTATTGTTATGCATCGCAGTAATTCTATCTCAATACTCCATTCCTGCAGCTTCAATATATTATTCTTTACCAACCAATCACCCATTGTACCTGTAACATATAGAAAAGCAACGTGATAAATCTGTGCTAAAATCAGAATCGAATTCAAAGTTGCGAAAGGACATATGTAACTGGGTATGTAAGTGACATTGCAAACAAAATAAACGTAACCGCATTGAATCCGAGTAATCGTGTAATATAATATAATAAAGATTCGAACAACCGTATAAACTAATAAATTAATTAACCCGATATTTTAATAAACGAATAGATATCGCGTATCAAAAAATCAATGGAACCGGATGATCGGTCAAGCGTCCAGCAAGAGACTCGAGAAAGAGTTTAATGTGTATCCACGATAGTCAAACGATTGTTAAATAAACGCGTATTAATTAATAGAAACTAATAGACAAGTGTATGCGGTGGTAAAGTAAACCCCGAGATGCTATTGTCTTGTAAGGTGATGTATGTCGCTAACCTTCGACAACATAGACGACCCGTACGGTACGACGCTTGAATTGATAGTGACACCGCGTGCGCCGCGCTCCGTCATCCCCACTCCGCAGCGCGTCGGTAGCGCTCGGTCGCGCTCGGTGGTACTCGCAATTTCCGAACACTTTGATGGTCTCCGACCGCGGTCGTGCGTACTATTGTAAAAAGGTCATACGTACTGAACTTTTAAATTTTCTGTCCAACTTTTAGCCGGACCGACGACCCTAGAGGTCATATCTACTGTACTTCTTCGGGTTCTGACCAACTTTTAGCCGGACCTACGTTCCTACGGTTATACCTACTGGACTTTTACGTTTTCTGTCCAACTTTTAGCCGGACCTACAACCCTAGAGGTCATATCAACTGTACTTCTTCGGGTTCTGACCAACTTTTAGCCGGAACTACGTTCCTACGGTTATACCTACTGGACTTTTTCGTTTTCTGACCAACTTTTAGCCGGACCTACGTTCCTACGGTTATACCTACTGGACTTTTTCGTTTTCTGACCAACTTTTAGCCGGACCTACGTTCCTACGGTTATACCTACTGGACTTTTACGTTTTCTGTCCAACTTTTAGCCAGACCTACGACCCTAGAGGTCATATCTACTGTACTTCTTCGGGTTCTGACCAACTTTTAGCCGGACCTACGTTCCTACGGTTATACCTACTGGACTTTTACGTTTTCTGTCCAACTTTTAGCCGGACCTACAACCCTAGAGGTCATATCAACTGTACTTCTTCGGGTTCTGACCAACTTTTAGCCGGAACTACGTTCCTACGGTTATACCTACTGGACTTTTACGTTTTCTGTCCAACTTTTAGCCGGACCTACAACCCTAGAGGTCATATCAACTGTACTTCTTCGGGTTCTGACCAACTTTTAGCCGGACCTACGTTCCTACGGTTATACCTACTGGACTTTTAAGTTTTCTGACCAACTTTTAGCCAGACCTACGACCCTAGAGGTCATATCTACTGTACTTCTTCGGGTTCTGACCAACTTTTAGCCGGACCTACGTTCCTACGGTTATACCTACTGGACTTTTAAGTTTTCTGACCAACTTTTAGCCAGACCTACGACCCTAGAGGTCATATCTACTGTACTTCTTCGGGTTCTGACCAACTTTTAGCCGGACCTACGTTCCTACGGTTATACCTACTGGACTTTTACGTTTTCTGTCCAACTTTTAGCCGGAACTACGTTCCTACGGTTATACCTACTGGACTTTTACGTTTTCTGTTATAGTTATATATAAATAATTATATATATAGTTTCTGTTTTCAGTTATAGATAGGAGTATTAAAGGATGTAGGAAATATTGACACTCAAGTCGTGGAATGAATCAAGCAGACAACGAAAATGACTGCTACGGAGCAGCCCGCGAGCACCCAGCCCAGGGTTTGGCGGACCTGGGTTCCTGCCAGCCTTGCCATCGAAACAAGCCTCGGTACCAAGACGCAGCCTCATTGAGCTGCAGATATGCAAGAACCGCAACCATGATTCCAAATTTGGGACCAATAGCCAACAACCGTTAGAGACGTAGTCTAACAGCGTGCGTATCCCTCGTCCAGAACCACAATCACAGCCTCACACATCGTAACTCGCTGACGCTGAGCCCCCAACCATGCCAACAGTTACTTCCTTCCCATCGGTAGAACTCTGAGCGGAGTACGAGAAACGAAATGAATCAAGCAGGGGTGAAGTTAGATGTGAAAGCTAGTAAAGAATGCAACGGTGACTCTTAGAAGAAGAGACTATAAAATGCGACGGCGGAAACGAGATAGGAATATACATAGGAGTATTATAGGATGTAGGAAATATTGGGAGAGGTGAAAGTGCAATGCGCAGTCAATTCGCTCGAATTATTTTCCACATAATTATCAAACGTATCTTAAACGTTTAATAATTATACGATAAATAATTGATTGCCCGGGTCTCACCACGTGGAGGTTACTGCGCATGGAGACCCACCCTAGCCGCGGCCCTTCCACCCTCCAATTACGCGAAATCTAATTCTAATATAGCTTGTGAAAAAGAAAAATCACCTATTATTGTCAATTTGTAGAACGTTCATTAATTGATCGTAGTACAAATATGACAACAAGAGGAGTACTTGGAATAATCACGACCGAAAGCTAAATTGAACATCAGGAGGAAACCTGAAAGAAATTCTGCTCGAGAATTAAATTTCCTGAAATAAAACTTTTTTAAAAGTATATCCAATGATCTTAAAAGCTAAGCAACAAAATATTATCACAGCAGTGTACACTGCTCTCTTAAAAACTAAGACACAGCTTAAAAAAATCCTGCCTTTTTAAATATTAGATTAAATTCAAATACGCCCTGCCTGACTAAAGGTCTAATTTAAAACTAGGATCACCCTACCTAATATAACATCTAAGATTTTCATTAAACGAACAATTTCAATAATATCCTAACACACAGGAATATAATCGATACTTTACCATACCCATATAGGTATGAGTATGCATATACTTAATTCCTCTTCAATTAGTCCGTATTAATCTCTCGTGGTCCATGGTGTCCTAGAACAGGCAGAAACTCGAACCAAAAAATTACAGAACCTTCCAACAATTTTCGTTTTCATAAACCCTGCCTAATTAAAAGTCTAATAAATTCAATTGGTGTAAAACCTGCCTGTATAAAAGGTGGCAGGGGCAGGGGCAGGGGCAGGGGCAGGGGCAGGGGCAGGGGCAGGGGCAGGGGCAGGGGCAGGGTGAGATTGTGGTCGTATTATACATTTATTAGACAATCCTCTTCTTTAGCTGATTCTTTTCCGTCCGTCTGAAACCAAGACAAACTGGAAGTAAATAGTAAGGCATTATAAAAATCTTGAACTTACAAATGGGATCGACAAGGCGGGCTCTTCATAGTTTCAGGTCGTGCCTTTGATATCGTGAATCTGTAACAGTCTCGCAAATCGAATTAGTAATGTCCAGAGACTGGACGCTCAGTTCATGGAATGCGCGAAGCAGGGATGAAATGGATGAGGAGGCAAGCAACGAAAGTGACTGCTACCGAGCAGCCCGCGAGCCCTCAGCTCAGAGTCTGGACAGTAAAACGACTTACAATCGACACCAGTTTCGATATCGAGCCACAGCAGTCATTGAAGAACGAATATGCAAGACCACAACCGCGATCCCAGATTGTGTCCCATATGCCTTCTGCCACCCCAAGGTGTGCTTGGCGTGGTCTAACTCGCAGGAATATCCTACTGGGCGGGTCACCTGTCCAGAACCACAGTCACAGCCTCACACACCGGTCGTCGCTGAAAGTGCAACCCAAATACCGCCACAGGTGCCAATAGCGCCTTTCTATCGATAGACCTCTGAGCGGAGTACAAGAAACTAAATGAAACAAGCAGGGGTGAAATTCGATAGGCAAGCAAGTAAAGAAAGTAACGACGACTCTTAGAAGAAGAGATTATAAAACGCGACGGCAGAAACGAAATAGGATCATAGATAGGAGTATTAAAGGATGTAGGAAATATTGACACTCAAGTCGTGGAATGAATCAAGCAGACAACGAAAATGACTGCTACGGAGCAGCCCGCGAGCACCCAGCCCAGGGTTTGGCGGACCCGGGTTCCTGTCAGCCTTGAAATCGAATCAAGACTCGGTACCAAGCCTCAGATACATTGAGCTGCAGAAATGCAGAACCGTGACCAAGATTCCAGATTAGACCTTTAGCCAACATCCGTTAGAGACGTAGTCTAACAGCGTGCGTATCGTCACCAGAACCACAATCACGGCCCCACTCATCGCAACTCGCTGACACTGACACCCTTACCATGCCGACAGTTACTACCTTACCTCGACTATTCCCCCGAGCCGCGGTGCAAGAAACTAAATGAATCACGCGGGGGTGGATGAGGAAACAAGTAACGAAAGTGACTGCTACGGTGCAGCCCGCGAGCCCTCAACCCAGAGCCTGTGATAGTCCAGGTTCCTGCCAGCCTTGCCATCGAAACAAGCCTCGGTACCAAGACGCAGCCTCATTGAGCTGCAGATATGCAAGAACCGCAACCATGATTCCAAATTTGGGACCAATAGCCAACAACCGTTAGAGACGTAGTCTAACAGCGTGCGTATCCCTCGTCCAGAACCACAATCACAGCCTCACACATCGTAACTCGCTGACGCTGAGCCCCCAACCATGCCAACAGTTACTTCCTTCCCATCGGTAGAACTCTGAGCGGAGTACGAGAAACGAAATGAATCAAGCAGGGGTGAAGTTAGATGTGAAAGCAAGTAAAGAAAGCAACGGTGACTCTTAGAAGAAGAGACTATAAAATGCGACGGCGGAAACGAGATAGGAATATACATAGGAGTATTATAGGATGTAGGAAATATTGGGAGAAGTGAAAGTGCAATGCGCAGTCAATTCGCTCGAATTATTTTCCACATAATTATCAAACGTATCTTAAACGTTTAATAATTATACGATAAATAATTGATTGCCCGGGTCTCACCACGTGGAGGTTACTGCGCATGGAGACCCACCCTAGCCGCGGCCCTTCCACCCTCCAATTACGCGAAATCTAATTCTAATATAGCTTGTGAAAAAGAAAAATCACCTATTATTGTCAATTTGTAGAACGTTCATTAATTGATCGTAGTACAAATATGACAACAAGAGGAGTACTTGGAATAATCACGACCGAAAGCTAAATTGAACATCAGGAGGAAACCTGAAAGAAATTCTGCTCGAGAATTAAATTTCCTGAAATAAAACTTTTTTAAAAGTATATCCAATGATCTTAAAAGCTAAGCAACAAAATATTATCACAGCAGTGTACACTGCTGTCTTAAAAACTAAGACACAGCTTAAAAAAATCCTGCCTTTTTAAATATTAGATTAAATTCAAATACACCCTGCCTGACTAAAGATCTAACTTAAAACTAGAATCACCCTACCTAATATAACATCTAAGAGTTCAATTATCCGAAAAATTTCAATAAAATCCTAACTCACAGGAATGTAATAGATAGTTTAATACCCCAATATAGGTATGTGTATGCATATATTTAATATGGACTAATTGAAGAGGAATTAATTTCGTGGCCAATGGTATCCTAGAACAGATCGAATCAAATTTAGTTTCATGCACCCTACCTAATTAAGAGTCTAATAATTTCAATTAGGGTAAAATCTGACTGTATAAAAGGGTAGCGGCAGGGGCACGGGCATGGGCAGGGGCAAGGTGGGGTGAGAGAGTGGTCATATTATAGATATTTTAAGCAATCCTCTTCTTTAGATGATTCTTTTTAATCCTTCTGAAACAAAGACAAACAGGCAGTAATTAGTAAAGCATTATACAAATTTTAATCTCACAAATGGGATCAAATGGGAGGCAAGTAACGAAACTGACTGCTACCGAGCAGTCCGCGGGCTCTCGCCCCAAAGTCTGGACAGTAAAACGACTTACAATCGACACCAGTTTCGATACCGAGTCACAGCAGCCATTGAAGAACGAATATGCAAGACCACAACCGCGATCCCAGATTGTGTCCCATATGCCTTCTGCCACCCCAAGGTGTGCTTGGCGTGGTCTAACTCGCAGGAATATCCTACTGGGCGGGTCACCTGTCCAGAACCACAGTCACAGCCTCACACACCGGTCGTCGCTGAAAGTGCAACCCAAATACCGCCACAGGTGCCAATAGCGCCTTTCTATCGATAGACCTCTGAGCGGAGTACAAGAAACTAAATGAAACAAGCAGGGGTGAAATTCGATAGGCAAGCAAGTAAAGAAAGTAACGACGACTCTTAGAAGAAGAGATTATAAAACGCGACGGCAGAAACGAAATAGGATCATAGATAGGAGTATTAAAGGATGTAGGAAATATTGACACTCAAGTCGTGGAATGAATCAAGCAGACAACGAAAATGACTGCTACGGAGCAGCCCGCGAGCACCCAGCCCAGGGTTTGGCGGACCCGGGTTCCTGTCAGCCTTGAAATCGAATCAAGACTCGGTACCAAGCCTCAGATACATTGAGCTGCAGAAATGCAGAACCGTGACCAAGATTCCAGATTAGACCTTTAGCCAACATCCGTTAGAGACGTAGTCTAACAGCGTGCGTATCGTCACCAGAACCACAATCACGGCCCCACTCATCGCAACTCGCTGACACTGACACCCTTACCATGCCGACAGTTACTACCTTACCTCGACTATTCCCCCGAGCCGCGGTGCAAGAAACTAAATGAATCACGCGGGGGTGGATGAGGAAACAAGTAACGAAAGTGACTGCTACGGTGCAGCCCGCGAGCCGTCAACCCAGAGCCTGTGATAGTCCAGGTTCCTGCCAGCCTTGCCATCGAAACAAGCCTCGGTACCAAGACGCAGCCTCATTGAGCTGCAGATATGCAAGAACCGCAACCATGATTCCAAATTTGGGACCAATAGCCAACAACCGTTAGAGACGTAGTCTAACAGCGTGCGTATCCCTCGTCCAGAACCACAATCACAGCCTCACACATCGTAACTCGCTGACGCTGAGCCCCCAACCATGCCAACAGTTACTTCCTTCCCATCGGTAGAACTCTGAGCGGAGTACGAGAAACGAAATGAATCAAGCAGGGGTGAAGTTAGATGTGAAAGCAAGTAAAGAAAGCAACGGTGACTCTTAGAAGAAGAGACTATAAAATGCGACGGCGGAAACGAGATAGGAATATACATAGGAGTATTATAGGATGTAGGAAATATTGGGAGAAGTGAAAGTGCAATGCGCAGTCAATTCGCTCGAATTATTTTCCACATAATTATCAAACGTATCTTAAACGTTTAATAATTATACGATAAATAATTGATTGCCCGGGTCTCACCACGTGGAGGTTACTGCGCATGGAGACCCACCCTAGCCGCGGCCCTTCCACCCTCCAATTACGCGAAATCTAATTCTAATATAGTTTGTGAAAAAGAAAAATCACCTATTATTGTCAATTTGTAGAACGTTCATTAATTGATCGTAGTACAAATATGACAACAAGAGGAGTACTTGGAATAATCACGACCGAAAGCTAAATTGAACATCAGGAGGAAACCTGAAAGAAATTCTGCTCGAGAATTAAATTTCCTGAAATAAAACTTTTTTAAAAGTATATCCAATGATCTTAAAAGCTAAGCAACAAAATATTATCACAGCAGTGTACACTGCTGTCTTAAAAACTAAGACACAGCTTAAAAAAATCCTGCCTTTTTAAATATTAGATTAAATTCAAATACACCCTGCCTGACTAAAGATCTAACTTAAAACTAGAATCACCCTACCTAATATAACATCTAAGAGTTCAATTATCCGAAAAATTTCAATAAAATCCTAACTCACAGGAATGTAATAGATAGTTTAATACCCCAATATAGGTATGTGTATGCATATATTTAATATGGACTAATTGAAGAGGAATTAATTTCGTGGCCAATGGTATCCTAGAACAGATCGAATCAAATTTAGTTTCATGCACCCTACCTAATTAAGAGTCTAATAATTTCAATTAGGGTAAAATCTGACTGTATAAAAGGGTAGCGGCAGGGGCACGGGCATGGGCAGGGGCAAGGTGGGGTGAGAGAGTGGTCATATTATAGATATTTTAAGCAATCCTCTTCTTTAGATGATTCTTTTTAATCCTTCTGAAACAAAGACAAACAGGCAGTAATTAGTAAAGCATTATACAAATTTTAATCTCACAAATGGGATCAAATGGGAGGCAAGTAACGAAACTGACTGCTACCGAGCAGTCCGCGGGCTCTCGCCCCAAAGTCTGGACAGTAAAACGACTTACAATCGACACCAGTTTCGATACCGAGTCACAGCAGCCATTGAAGAACGAATATGCAAGACCACAACCGCGATCCCAGATTGTGTCCCATATGCCTTCTGCCACCCCAAGGTGTGCTTGGCGTGGTCTAACTCGCAGGAATATCCTACTGGGCGGGTCACCTGTCCAGAACCACAGTCACAGCCTCACACACCGGTCGTCGCTGAAAGTGCAACCCAAATACCGCCACAGGTGCCAATAGCGCCTTTCTATCGATAGACCTCTGAGCGGAGTACAAGAAACTAAATGAAACAAGCAGGGGTGAAATTTGATAGGCAAGCAAGTAAAGAAAGTAACGACGACTCTTAGAAGAAGAGATTATAAAACGCGACGGCAGAAACGAAATAGGATCATAGATAGGAGTATTAAAGGATGTAGGAAATATTGACACTCAAGTCGTGGAATGAATCAAGCAGACAACGAAAATGACTGCTACGGAGCAGCCCGCGAGCACCCAGCCCAGGGTTTGGCGGACCCGGGTTCCTGTCAGCCTTGAAATCGAATCAAGACTCGGTACCAAGCCTCAGATACATTGAGCTGCAGAAATGCAGAACCGTGACCAAGATTCCAGATTAGACCTTTAGCCAACATCCGTTAGAGACGTAGTCTAACAGCGTGCGTATCGTCACCAGAACCACAATCACGGACCCACTCATCGCAACTCGCTGACACTGACACCCTTACCATGCCGACAGTTACTACCTTACCTCGACTATTCCCCCGAGCCGCGGTGCAAGAAACTAAATGAATCACGCGGGGGTGGATGAGGAAACAAGTAACGAAAGTGACTGCTACGGTGCAGCCCGCGAGCCGTCAACCCAGAGCCTGTGATAGTCCAGGTTCCTGCCAGCCTTGCCATCGAAACAAGCCTCGGTACCAAGACGCAGCCTCATTGAGCTGCAGATATGCAAGAACCGCAACCATGATTCCAAATTTGGGACCAATAGCCAACAACCGTTAGAGACGTAGTCTAACAGCGTGCGTATCCCTCGTCCAGAACCACAATCACAGCCTCACACATCGTAACTCGCTGACGCTGAGCCCCCAACCATGCCAACAGTTACTTCCTTCCCATCGGTAGAACTCTGAGCGGAGTACGAGAAACGAAATGAATCAAGCAGGGGTGAAGTTAGATGTGAAAGCAAGTAAAGAAAGCAACGGTGACTCTTAGAAGAAGAGACTATAAAATGCGACGGCGGAAACGAGATAGGAATATACATAGGAGTATTATAGGATGTAGGAAATATTGGGAGAAGTGAAAGTGCAATGCGCAGTCAATTCGCTCGAATTATTTTCCACATAATTATCAAACGTATCTTAAACGTTTAATAATTATACGATAAATAATTGATTGCCCGGGTCTCACCACGTGGAGGTTACTGCGCATGGAGACCCACCCTAGCCGCGGCCCTTCCACCCTCCAATTACGCGAAATCTAATTCTAATATAGTTTGTGAAAAAGAAAAATCACCTATTATTGTCAATTTGTAGAACGTTCATTAATTGATCGTAGTACAAATATGACAACAAGAGGAGTACTTGGAATAATCACGACCGAAAGCTAAATTGAACATCAGGAGGAAACCTGAAAGAAATTCTGCTCGAGAATTAAATTTCCTGAAATAAAACTTTTTTAAAAGTATATCCAATGATCTTAAAAGCTAAGCAACAAAATATTATCACAGCAGTGTACACTGCTGTCTTAAAAACTAAGACACAGCTTAAAAAAATCCTGCCTTTTTAAATATTAGATTAAATTCAAATACGCCCTGCCTGACTAAAGGTCTAATTTAAAACTAGGATCACCCTACCTAATATAACATCTAAGATTTTCATTAAACGAACAATTTCAATAATATCCTAACACACAGGAATATAATAGATACTTTACCATACCCATATAGGTATGAGTATGCATATACTTAATTCCTCTTCAATTAGTCCGTATTAATCTCTCGTGGTCCATGGTGTCCTAGAACAGGCAGAAACTCGAACCAAAAAATTACAGAACCTTCCAACAATTTTCGTTTTCATAAACCCTGCCTAATTAAAAGTCTAATAAATTCAATTGGTGTAAAACCTGCCTGTATAAAAGGTGGCAGGGGCAGGGGCAGGGGCAGGGGCAGGGGCAGGGTGAGATTGTGGTCGTATTATACATATATTAGACAATCCTCTTCTTTAGCTGATTCTTTTCCGTCCGTCTGAAACCAAGACAAACTGGAAGTAATTAGTAAGGCATTATAAAAATCTTAAACTTACAAATGGGATCGACAAGGCGGGCTCTTCATAGTTTCAGGTCGTGCCTTTGATATCGTGAATCTGTAACAGTCTCGCAAATCGAATTAGTAATGTCCAGAGACTGGACGCTCAGTTCATGGAATGCGCGAAGCAGGGATGAAATGGATGAGGAGGCAAGCAACGAAAGTGACTGCTACCGAGCAGCCCGCGAGCCCTCAGCTCAGAGTCTGGACAGTAAAACGACTTACAATCGACACCAGTTTCGATATCGAGCCACAGCAGTCATTGAAGAACGAATATGCAAGACCACAACCGCGATCCCAGATTGTGTCCCATATGCCTTCTGCCACCCCAAGGTGTGCTTGGCGTGGTCTAACTCGCAGGAATATCCAACTGGGCGGGTCACCTGTCCAGAACCACAGTCACAGCCTCACACACCGGTCGTCGCTGAAAGTGCAACCCAAATACCGCCACAGGTGCCAATAGCGCCTTTCTATCGATAGACCTCTGAGCGGAGTACAAGAAACTAAATGAAACAAGCAGGGGTGAAATTCGATAGGCAAGCAAGTAAAGAAAGTAACGACGACTCTTAGAAGAAGAGATTATAAAACGCGACGGCAGAAACGAAATAGGATCATAGATAGGAGTCTTAAAGGATGTAGGAAATATTGACACTCAAGTCGTGGAATGAATCAAGCAGACAACGAAAATGACTGCTACGGAGCAGCCCGCGAGCACCCAGCCCAGGGTTTGGCGGACCCGGGTTCCTGTCAGCCTTGAAATCGAATCAAGACTCGGTACCAAGCCTCAGATACATTGAGCTGCAGAAATGCAGAACCGTGACCAAGATTCCAGATTAGACCTTTAGCCAACATCCGTTAGAGACGTAGTCTAACAGCGTGCGTATCGTCACCAGAACCACAATCACGGCCCCACTCATCGCAACTCGCTGACACTGACACCCTTACCATGCCGACAGTTACTACCTTACCTCGACTATTCCCCCGAGCCGCGGTGCAAGAAACTAAATGAATCACGCGGGGGTGGATGAGGAAACAAGTAACGAAAGTGACTGCTACGGTGCAGCCCGCGAGCCCTCAACCCAGAGCCTGTGATAGTCCAGGTTCCTGCCAGCCTTGCCATCGAAACAAGCCTCGGTACCAAGACGCAGCCTCATTGAGCTGCAGATATGCAAGAACCGCAACCATGATTCCAAATTTGGGACCAATAGCCAACAACCGTTAGAGACGTAGTCTAACAGCGTGCGTATCCCTCGTCCAGAACCACAATCACAGCCTCACACATCGTAACTCGCTGACGCTGAGCCCCCAACCATGCCAACAGTTACTTCCTTCCCATCGGTAGAACTCTGAACGGAGTACGAGAAACGAAATGAATCAAGCAGGGGTGAAGTTAGATGTGAAAGCAAGTAAAGAAAGCAACGGTGACTCTTAGAAGAAGAGACTATAAAATGCGACGGCGGAAACGAGATAGGAATATACATAGGAGTATTATAGGATGTAGGAAATATTGGGAGAAGTGAAAGTGCAATGCGCAGTCAATTCGCTCGAATTATTTTCCACATAATTATCAAACGTATCTTAAACGTTTAATAATTATACGATAAATAATTGATTGCCCGGGTCTCACCACGTGGAGGTTACTGCGCATGGAGACCCACCCTAGCCGCGGCCCTTCCACCCTCCAATTACGCGAAATCTAATTCTAATATAGTTTGTGAAAAAGAAAAATCACCTATTATTGTCAATTTGTAGAACGTTCATTAATTGATCGTAGTACAAATATGACAACAAGAGGAGTACTTGGAATAATCACGACCGAAAGCTAAATTGAACATCAGGAGGAAACCTGAAAGAAATTCTGCTCGAGAATTAAATTTCCTGAAATAAAACTTTTTTAAAAGTATATCCAATGATCTTAAAAGCTAAGCAACAAAATATTATCACAGCAGTGTACACTGCTGTCTTAAAAACTAAGACACAGCTTAAAAAAATCCTGCCTTTTTAAATATTAGATTAAATTCAAATACACCCTGCCTGACTAAAGATCTAACTTAAAACTAGAATCACCCTACCTAATATAACATCTAAGAGTTCAATTATCCGAAAAATTTCAATAAAATCCTAACTCACAGGAATGTAATAGATAGTTTAATACCCCAATATAGGTATGTGTATGCATATATTTAATATGGACTAATTGAAGAGGAATTAATTTCGTGGCCAATGGTATCCTAGAACAGATCGAATCAAATTTAGTTTCATGCACCCTACCTAATTAAGAGTCTAATAATTTCAATTAGGGTAAAATCTGACTGTATAAAAGGGTAGCGGCAGGGGCACGGGCATGGGCAGGGGCAAGGTGGGGTGAGAGAGTGGTCATATTATAGATATTTTAAGCAATCCTCTTCTTTAGATGATTCTTTTTAATCCTTCTGAAACAAAGACAAACAGGCAGTAATTAGTAAAGCATTATACAAATTTTAATCTCACAAATGGGATCAAATGGGAGGCAAGTAACGAAACTGACTGCTACCGAGCAGTCCGCGGGCTCTCGCCCCAAAGTCTGGACAGTAAAACGACTTACAATCGACACCAGTTTCGATACCGAGTCACAGCAGCCATTGAAGAACGAATATGCAAGACCACAACCGCGATCCCAGATTGTGTCCCATATGCCTTCTGCCACCCCAAGGTGTGCTTGGCGTGGTCTAACTCGCAGGAATATCCTACTGGGCGGGTCACCTGTCCAGAACCACAGTCACAGCCTCACACACCGGTCGTCGCTGAAAGTGCAACCCAAATACCGCCACAGGTGCCAATAGCGCCTTTCTATCGATAGACCTCTGAGCGGAGTACAATAAACTAAATGAAACAAGCAGGGGTGAAATTCGATAGGCAAGCAAGTAAAGAAAGTAACGACGACTCTTAGAAGAAGAGATTATAAAACGCGACGGCAGAAACGAAATAGGATCATAGATAGGAGTATTAAAGGATGTAGGAAATATTGACACTCAAGTCGTGGAATGAATCAAGCAGACAACGAAAATGACTGCTACGGAGCAGCCCGCGAGCACCCAGCCCAGGGTTTGGCGGACCCGGGTTCCTGTCAGCCTTGAAATCGAATCAAGACTCGGTACCAAGCCTCAGATACATTGAGCTGCAGAAATGCAGAACCGTGACCAAGATTCCAGATTAGACCTTTAGCCAACATCCGTTAGAGACGTAGTCTAACAGCGTGCGTATCGTCACCAGAACCACAATCACGGCCCCACTCATCGCAACTCGCTGACACTGACACCCTTACCATGCCGACAGTTACTACCTTACCTCGACTATTCCCCCGAGCCGCGGTGCAAGAAACTAAATGAATCACGCGGGGGTGGATGAGGAAACAAGTAACGAAAGTGACTGCTACGGTGCAGCCCGCGAGCCCTCAACCCAGAGCCTGTGATAGTCCAGGTTCCTGCCAGCCTTGCCATCGAAACAAGCCTCGGTACCAAGACGCAGCCTCATTGAGCTGCAGATATGCAAGAACCGCAACCATGATTCCAAATTTGGGACCAATAGCCAACAACCGTTAGAGACGTAGTCTAACAGCGTGCGTATCCCTCGTCCAGAACCACAATCACAGCCTCACGCATCGTAACTCGCTGACGCTGAGCCCCCAACCATGCCAACAGTTACTTCCTTCCCATCGGTAGAACTCTGAGCGGAGTACGAGAAACGAAATGAATCAAGCAGGGGTGAAGTTAGATGTGAAAGCAAGTAAAGAAAGCAACGGTGACTCTTAGAAGAAGAGACTATAAAATGCGACGGCGGAAACGAGATAGGAATATACATAGGAGTATTATAGGATGTAGGAAATATTGGGAGAAGTGAAAGTGCAATGCGCAGTCAATTCGCTCGAATTATTTTCCACATAATTATCAAACGTATCTTAAACGTTTAATAATTATACGATAAATAATTGATTGCCCGGGTCTCACCACGTGGAGGTTACTGCGCATGGAGACCCACCCTAGCCGCGGCCCTTCCACCCTCCAATTACGCGAAATCTAATTCTAATATAGCTTGTGAAAAAGAAAAATCACCTATTATTGTCAATTTGTAGAACGTTCATTAATTGATCGTAGTACAAATATGACAACAAGAGGAGTACTTGGAATAATCACGACCGAAAGCTAAATTGAACATCAGGAGGAAACCTGAAAGAAATTCTGCTCGAGAATTAAATTTCCTGAAATAAAACTTTTTTAAAAGTATATCCAATGATCTTAAAAGCTAAGCAACAAAATATTATCACAGCAGTGTACACTGCTGTCTTAAAAACTAAGACACAGCTTAAAAAAATCCTGCCTTTTTAAATATTAGATTAAATTCAAATACATCCTGCCTGCCTAAAGGTCTAATTTAAAACTAGGATCACCCTACCTAATATAACATCTAAGAGTTCAATTATCCGAAAAATTTCAATAAAATCCTAACTCACAGGAATGTAATAGATAGTTTAATACCCCAATATAGGTATGTGTATGCATATATTTAATATGGACTAATTGAAGAGGAATTAATTTCGTGGCCAATGGTATCCTAGAACAGATCGAATCAAATTTAGTTTCATGCACCCTACCTAATTAAGAGTCTAATAATTTCAATTAGGGTAAAATCTGACTGTATAAAAGGGTAGCGGCAGGGGCACGGGCATGGGCAGGGGCAAGGTGGGGTGAGAGAGTGGTCATATTATAGATATTTTAAGCAATCCTCTTCTTTAGATGATTCTTTTTAATCCTTCTGAAACAAAGACAAACAGGCAGTAATTAGTAAAGCATTATACAAATTTTAATCTCACAAATGGGATCAAATGGGAGGCAAGTAACGAAACTGACTGCTACCGAGCAGTCCGCGGGCTCTCGCCCCAAAGTCTGGACAGTAAAACGACTTACAATCGACACCAGTTTCGATACCGAGTCACAGCAGCCATTGAAGAACGAATATGCAAGACCACAACCGCGATCCCAGATTGTGTCCCATATGCCTTCTGCCACCCCAAGGTGTGCTTGGCGTGGTCTAACTCGCAGGAATATCCTACTGGGCGGGTCACCTGTCCAGAACCACAGTCACAGCCTCACACACCGGTCGTCGCTGAAAGTGCAACCCAAATACCGCCACAGGTGCCAATAGCGCCTTTCTATCGATAGACCTCTGAGCGGAGTACAAGAAACTAAATGAAACAAGCAGGGGTGAAATTCGATAGGCAAGCAAGTAAAGAAAGTAACGACGACTCTTAGACGAAGAGATTATAAAACGCGACGGCAGAAACGAAATAGGATCATAGATAGGAGTATTAAAGGATGTAGGAAATATTGACACTCAAGTCGTGGAATGAATCAAGCAGACAACGAAAATGACTGCTACGGAGCAGCCCGCGAGCACCCAGCCCAGGGTTTGGCGGACCCGGGTTCCTGTCAGCCTTGAAATCGAATCAAGACTCGGTACCAAGCCTCAGATACATTGAGCTGCAGAAATGCAGAACCGTGACCAAGATTCCAGATTAGACCTTTAGCCAACATCCGTTAGAGACGTAGTCTAACAGCGTGCGTATCGTCACCAGAACCACAATCACGGACCCACTCATCGCAACTCGCTGACACTGACACCCTTACCATGCCGACAGTTACTACCTTACCTCGACTATTCCCCCGAGCCGCGGTGCAAGAAACTAAATGAATCACGCGGGGGTGGATGAGGAAACAAGTAACGAAAGTGACTGCTACGGTGCAGCCCGCGAGCCCTCAACCCAGAGCCTGTGATAGTCCAGGTTCCTGCCAGCCTTGCCATCGAAACAAGCCTCGGTACCAAGACGCAGCCTCATTGAGCTGCAGATATGCAAGAACCGCAACCATGATTCCAAATTTGGGACCAATAGCCAACAACCGTTAGAGACGTAGTCTAACAGCGTGCGTATCCCTCGTCCAGAACCACAATCACAGCCTCACACATCGTAACTCGCTGACGCTGAGCCCCCAACCATGCCAACAGTTACTTCCTTCCCATCGGTAGAACTCTGAGCGGAGTACGAGAAACGAAATGAATCAAGCAGGGGTGAAGTTAGATGTGAAAGCAAGTAAAGAAAGCAACGGTGACTCTTAGAAGAAGAGACTATAAAATGCGACGGCGGAAACGAGATAGGAATATACATAGGAGTATTATAGGATGTAGGAAATATTGGGAGAAGTGAAAGTGCAATGCGCAGTCAATTCGCTCGAATTATTTTCCACATAATTATCAAACGTATCTTAAACGTTTAATAATTATACGATAAATAATTGATTGCCCGGGTCTCACCACGTGGAGGTTACTGCGCATGGAGACCCACCCTAGCCGCGGCCCTTCCACCCTCCAATTACGCGAAATCTAATTCTAATATAGTTTGTGAAAAAGAAAAATCACCTATTATTGTCAATTTGTAGAACGTTCATTAATTGATCGTAGTACAAATATGACAACAAGAGGAGTACTTGGAATAATCACGACCGAAAGCTAAATTGAACATCAGGAGGAAACCTGAAAGAAATTCTGCTCGAGAATTAAATTTCCTGAAATAAAACTTTTTTAAAAGTATATCCAATGATCTTAAAAGCTAAGCAACAAAATATTATCACAGCAGTGTACACTGCTGTCTTAAAAACTAAGACACAGCTTAAAAAAATCCTGCCTTTTTAAATATTAGATTAAATTCAAATACGCCCTGCCTGACTAAAGGTCTAATTTAAAACTAGGATCACCCTACCTAATATAACATCTAAGATTTTCATTAAACGAACAATTTCAATAATATCCTAACACACAGGAATATAATAGATACTTTACCATACCCATATAGGTATGAGTATGCATATACTTAATTCCTCTTCAATTAGTCCGTATTAATCTCTCGTGGTCCATGGTGTCCTAGAACAGGCAGAAACTCGAACCAAAAAATTACAGAACCTTCCAACAATTTTCGTTTTCATAAACCCTGCCTAATTAAAAGTCTAATAAATTCAATTGGTGTAAAACCTGCCTGTATAAAAGGTGGCAGGGGCAGGGGCAGGGGCAGGGGCAGGGGCAGGGGCAGGGGCAGGGGCAGGGTGAGATTGTGGTCGTATTATACATATATTAGACAATCCTCTTCTTTAGCTGATTCTTTTCCGTCCGTCTGAAACCAAGACAAACTGGAAGTAATTAGTAAGGCATTATAAAAATCTTAAACTTACAAATGGGATCGACAAGGCGGGCTCTTCATAGTTTCAGGTCGTGCCTTTGATATCGTGAATCTGTAACAGTCTCGCAAATCGAATTAGTAATGTCCAGAGACTGGACGCTCAGTTCATGGAATGCGCGAAGCAGGGATGAAATGGATGAGGAGGCAAGCAACGAAAGTGACTGCTACCGAGCAGCCCGCGAGCCCTCAGCTCAGAGTCTGGACAGTAAAACGACTTACAATCGACACCAGCTTCGATATCGAGCCACAGCAGTCATTGAAGAACGAATATGCAAGACCACAACCGCGATCCCAGATTGTGTCCCATATGCCTTCTGCCACCCCAAGGTGTGCTTGGCGTGGTCTAACTCGCAGGAATATCCAACTGGGCGGGTCACCTGTCCAGAACCACAGTCACAGCCTCACACACCGGTCGTCGCTGAAAGTGCAACCCAAATACCGCCACAGGTGCCAATAGCGCCTTTCTATCGATAGAACTCTGAGCGGAGTACAAGAAACTAAATGAAACAAGCAGGGGTGAAATTCGATAGGCAAGCAAGTAAAGAAAGTAACGACGACTCTTAGAAGAAGAGATTATAAAACGCGACGGCAGAAACGAAATAGGATCATAGATAGGAGTCTTAAAGGATGTAGGAAATATTGACACTCAAGTCGTGGAATGAATCAAGCAGACAACGAAAATGACTGCTACGGAGCAGCCCGCGAGCCCCCAGCCCAGGGTTTGGCGGACCCGGGTTCCTGTCAGCCTTGAAATCGAATCAAGACTCGGTACCAAGCCTCAGATACATTGAGCTGCAGAAATGCAGAACCGTGACCAAGATTCCAGATTAGACCTTTAGCCAACATCCGTTAGAGACGTAGTCTAACAGCGTGCGTATCGTCACCAGAACCACAATCACGGCCCCACTCATCGCAACTCGCTGACACTGACACCCTTACCATGCCGACAGTTACTACCTTACCTCGACTATTCCCCCGAGCCGCGGTGCAAGAAACTAAATGAATCACGCGGGGGTGGATGAGGAAACAAGTAACGAAAGTGACTGCTACGGTGCAGCCCGCGAGCCCTCAACCCAGAGCCTGTGATAGTCCAGGTTCCTGCCAGCCTTGCCATCGAAACAAGCCTCGGTACCAAGACGCAGCCTCATTGAGCTGCAGATATGCAAGAACCGCAACCATGATTCCAAATTTGGGACCAATAGCCAACAACCGTTAGAGACGTAGTCTAACAGCGTGCGTATCCCTCGTCCAGAACCACAATCACAGCCTCACACATCGTAACTCGCTGACGCTGAGCCCCCAACCATGCCAACAGTTACTTCCTTCCCATCGGTAGAACTCTGAACGGAGTACGAGAAACGAAATGAATCAAGCAGGGGTGAAGTTAGATGTGAAAGCAAGTAAAGAAAGCAACGGTGACTCTTAGAAGAAGAGACTATAAAATGCGACGGCGGAAACGAGATAGGAATATACATAGGAGTATTATAGGATGTAGGAAATATTGGGAGAAGTGAAAGTGCAATGCGCAGTCAATTCGCTCGAATTATTTTCCACATAATTATCAAACGTATCTTAAACGTTTAATAATTATACGATAAATAATTGATTGCCCGGGTCTCACCACGTGGAGGTTACTGCGCATGGAGACCCACCCTAGCCGCGGCCCTTCCACCCTCCAATTACGCGAAATCTAATTCTAATATAGTTTGTGAAAAAGAAAAATCACCTATTATTGTCAATTTGTAGAACGTTCATTAATTGATCGTAGTACAAATATGACAACAAGAGGAGTACTTGGAATAATCACGACCGAAAGCTAAATTGAACATCAGGAGGAAACCTGAAAGAAATTCTGCTCGAGAATTAAATTTCCTGAAATAAAACTTTTTTAAAAGTATATCCAATGATCTTAAAAGCTAAGCAACAAAATATTATCACAGCAGTGTACACTGCTGTCTTAAAAACTAAGACACAGCTTAAAAAAATCCTGCCTTTTTAAATATTAGATTAAATTCAAATACACCCTGCCTGACTAAAGATCTAACTTAAAACTAGAATCACCCTACCTAATATAACATCTAAGAGTTCAATTATCCGAAAAATTTCAATAAAATCCTAACTCACAGGAATGTAATAGATAGTTTAATACCCCAATATAGGTATGTGTATGCATATATTTAATATGGACTAATTGAAGAGGAATTAATTTCGTGGCCAATGGTATCCTAGAACAGATCGAATCAAATTTAGTTTCATGCACCCTACCTAATTAAGAGTCTAATAATTTCAATTAGGGTAAAATCTGACTGTATAAAAGGGTAGCGGCAGGGGCACGGGCATGGGCAGGGGCAAGGTGGGGTGAGAGAGTGGTCATATTATAGATATTTTAAGCAATCCTCTTCTTTAGATGATTCTTTTTAATCCTTCTGAAACAAAGACAAACAGGCAGTAATTAGTAAAGCATTATACAAATTTTAATCTCACAAATGGGATCAAATGGGAGGCAAGTAACGAAACTGACTGCTACCGAGCAGTCCGCGGGCTCTCGCCCCAAAGTCTGGACAGTAAAACGACTTACAATCGACACCAGTTTCGATACCGAGTCACAGCAGCCATTGAAGAACGAATATGCAAGACCACAACCGCGATCCCAGATTGTGTCCCATATGCCTTCTGCCACCCCAAGGTGTGCTTGGCGTGGTCTAACTCGCAGGAATATCCTACTGGGCGGGTCACCTGTCCAGAACCACAGTCACAGCCTCACACACCGGTCGTCGCTGAAAGTGCAACCCAAATACCGCCACAGGTGCCAATAGCGCCTTTCTATCGATAGACCTCTGAGCGGAGTACAAGAAACTAAATGAAACAAGCAGGGGTGAAATTCGATAGGCAAGCAAGTAAAGAAAGTAACGACGACTCTTAGACGAAGAGATTATAAAACGCGACGGCAGAAACGAAATAGGATCATAGATAGGAGTATTAAAGGATGTAGGAAATATTGACACTCAAGTCGTGGAATGAATCAAGCAGACAACGAAAATGACTGCTACGGAGCAGCCCGCGAGCACCCAGCCCAGGGTTTGGCGGACCCGGGTTCCTGTCAGCCTTGAAATCGAATCAAGACTCGGTACCAAGCCTCAGATACATTGAGCTGCAGAAATGCAGAACCGTGACCAAGATTCCAGATTAGACCTTTAGCCAACATCCGTTAGAGACGTAGTCTAACAGCGTGCGTATCGTCACCAGAACCACAATCACGGACCCACTCATCGCAACTCGCTGACACTGACACCCTTACCATGCCGACAGTTACTACCTTACCTCGACTATTCCCCCGAGCCGCGGTGCAAGAAACTAAATGAATCACGCGGGGGTGGATGAGGAAACAAGTAACGAAAGTGACTGCTACGGTGCAGCCCGCGAGCCCTCAACCCAGAGCCTGTGATAGTCCAGGTTCCTGCCAGCCTTGCCATCGAAACAAGCCTCGGTACCAAGACGCAGCCTCATTGAGCTGCAGATATGCAAGAACCGCAACCATGATTCCAAATTTGGGACCAATAGCCAACAACCGTTAGAGACGTAGTCTAACAGCGTGCGTATCCCTCGTCCAGAACCACAATCACAGCCTCACACATCGTAACTCGCTGACGCTGAGCCCCCAACCATGCCAACAGTTACTTCCTTCCCATCGGTAGAACTCTGAGCGGAGTACGAGAAACGAAATGAATCAAGCAGGGGTGAAGTTAGATGTGAAAGCAAGTAAAGAAAGCAACGGTGACTCTTAGAAGAAGAGACTATAAAATGCGACGGCGGAAACGAGATAGGAATATACATAGGAGTATTATAGGATGTAGGAAATATTGGGAGAAGTGAAAGTGCAATGCGCAGTCAATTCGCTCGAATTATTTTCCACATAATTATCAAACGTATCTTAAACGTTTAATAATTATACGATAAATAATTGATTGCCCGGGTCTCACCACGTGGAGGTTACTGCGCATGGAGACCCACCCTAGCCGCGGCCCTTCCACCCTCCAATTACGCGAAATCTAATTCTAATATAGTTTGTGAAAAAGAAAAATCACCTATTATTGTCAATTTGTAGAACGTTCATTAATTGATCGTAGTACAAATATGACAACAAGAGGAGTACTTGGAATAATCACGACCGAAAGCTAAATTGAACATCAGGAGGAAACCTGAAAGAAATTCTGCTCGAGAATTAAATTTCCTGAAATAAAACTTTTTTAAAAGTATATCCAATGATCTTAAAAGCTAAGCAACAAAATATTATCACAGCAGTGTACACTGCTGTCTTAAAAACTAAGACACAGCTTAAAAAAATCCTGCCTTTTTAAATATTAGATTAAATTCAAATACGCCCTGCCTGACTAAAGGTCTAATTTAAAACTAGGATCACCCTACCTAATATAACATCTAAGATTTTCATTAAACGAACAATTTCAATAATATCCTAACACACAGGAATATAATAGATACTTTACCATACCCATATAGGTATGAGTATGCATATACTTAATTCCTCTTCAATTAGTCCGTATTAATCTCTCGTGGTCCATGGTGTCCTAGAACAGGCAGAAACTCGAACCAAAAAATTACAGAACCTTCCAACAATTTTCGTTTTCATAAACCCTGCCTAATTAAAAGTCTAATAAATTCAATTGGTGTAAAACCTGCCTGTATAAAAGGTGGCAGGGGCAGGGGCAGGGGCAGGGGCAGGGGCAGGGGCAGGGGCAGGGGCAGGGTGAGATTGTGGTCGTATTATACATATATTAGACAATCCTCTTCTTTAGCTGATTCTTTTCCGTCCGTCTGAAACCAAGACAAACTGGAAGTAATTAGTAAGGCATTATAAAAATCTTAAACTTACAAATGGGATCGACAAGGCGGGCTCTTCATAGTTTCAGGTCGTGCCTTTGATATCGTGAATCTGTAACAGTCTCGCAAATCGAATTAGTAATGTCCAGAGACTGGACGCTCAGTTCATGGAATGCGCGAAGCAGGGATGAAATGGATGAGGAGGCAAGCAACGAAAGTGACTGCTACCGAGCAGCCCGCGAGCCCTCAGCTCAGAGTCTGGACAGTAAAACGACTTACAATCGACACCAGCTTCGATATCGAGCCACAGCAGTCATTGAAGAACGAATATGCAAGACCACAACCGCGATCCCAGATTGTGTCCCATATGCCTTCTGCCACCCCAAGGTGTGCTTGGCGTGGTCTAACTCGCAGGAATATCCAACTGGGCGGGTCACCTGTCCAGAACCACAGTCACAGCCTCACACACCGGTCGTCGCTGAAAGTGCAACCCAAATACCGCCACAGGTGCCAATAGCGCCTTTCTATCGATAGAACTCTGAGCGGAGTACAAGAAACTAAATGAAACAAGCAGGGGTGAAATTCGATAGGCAAGCAAGTAAAGAAAGTAACGACGACTCTTAGAAGAAGAGATTATAAAACGCGACGGCAGAAACGAAATAGGATCATAGATAGGAGTCTTAAAGGATGTAGGAAATATTGACACTCAAGTCGTGGAATGAATCAAGCAGACAACGAAAATGACTGCTACGGAGCAGCCCGCGAGCACCCAGCCCAGGGTTTGGCGGACCCGGGTTCCTGTCAGCCTTGAAATCGAATCAAGACTCGGTACCAAGCCTCAGATACATTGAGCTGCAGAAATGCAGAACCGTGACCAAGATTCCAGATTAGACCTTTAGCCAACATCCGTTAGAGACGTAGTCTAACAGCGTGCGTATCGTCACCAGAACCACAATCACGGCCCCACTCATCGCAACTCGCTGACACTGACACCCTTACCATGCCGACAGTTACTACCTTACCTCGACTATTCCCCCGAGCCGCGGTGCAAGAAACTAAATGAATCACGCGGGGGTGGATGAGGAAACAAGTAACGAAAGTGACTGCTACGGTGCAGCCCGCGAGCCCTCAACCCAGAGCCTGTGATAGTCCAGGTTCCTGCCAGCCTTGCCATCGAAACAAGCCTCGGTACCAAGACGCAGCCTCATTGAGCTGCAGATATGCAAGAACCGCAACCATGATTCCAAATTTGGGACCAATAGCCAACAACCGTTAGAGACGTAGTCTAACAGCGTGCGTATCCCTCGTCCAGAACCACAATCACAGCCTCACACATCGTAACTCGCTGACGCTGAGCCCCCAACCATGCCAACAGTTACTTCCTTCCCATCGGTAGAACTCTGAACGGAGTACGAGAAACGAAATGAATCAAGCAGGGGTGAAGTTAGATGTGAAAGCAAGTAAAGAAAGCAACGGTGACTCTTAGAAGAAGAGACTATAAAATGCGACGGCGGAAACGAGATAGGAATATACATAGGAGTATTATAGGATGTAGGAAATATTGGGAGAAGTGAAAGTGCAATGCGCAGTCAATTCGCTCGAATTATTTTCCACATAATTATCAAACGTATCTTAAACGTTTAATAATTATACGATAAATAATTGATTGCCCGGGTCTCACCACGTGGAGGTTACTGCGCATGGAGACCCACCCTAGCCGCGGCCCTTCCACCCTCCAATTACGCGAAATCTAATTCTAATATAGTTTGTGAAAAAGAAAAATCACCTATTATTGTCAATTTGTAGAACGTTCATTAATTGATCGTAGTACAAATATGACAACAAGAGGAGTACTTGGAATAATCACGACCGAAAGCTAAATTGAACATCAGGAGGAAACCTGAAAGAAATTCTGCTCGAGAATTAAATTTCCTGAAATAAAACTTTTTTAAAAGTATATCCAATGATCTTAAAAGCTAAGCAACAAAATATTATCACAGCAGTGTACACTGCTGTCTTAAAAACTAAGACACAGCTTAAAAAAATCCTGCCTTTTTAAATATTAGATTAAATTCAAATACACCCTGCCTGACTAAAGATCTAACTTAAAACTAGAATCACCCTACCTAATATAACATCTAAGAGTTCAATTATCCGAAAAATTTCAATAAAATCCTAACTCACAGGAATGTAATAGATAGTTTAATACCCCAATATAGGTATGTGTATGCATATATTTAATATGGACTAATTGAAGAGGAATTAATTTCGTGGCCAATGGTATCCTAGAACAGATCGAATCAAATTTAGTTTCATGCACCCTACCTAATTAAGAGTCTAATAATTTCAATTAGGGTAAAATCTGACTGTATAAAAGGGTAGCGGCAGGGGCACGGGCATGGGCAGGGGCAAGGTGGGGTGAGAGAGTGGTCATATTATAGATATTTTAAGCAATCCTCTTCTTTAGATGATTCTTTTTAATCCTTCTGAAACAAAGACAAACAGGCAGTAATTAGTAAAGCATTATACAAATTTTAATCTCACAAATGGGATCAAATGGGAGGCAAGTAACGAAACTGACTGCTACCGAGCAGTCCGCGGGCTCTCGCCCCAAAGTCTGGACAGTAAAACGACTTACAATCGACACCAGTTTCGATACCGAGTCACAGCAGCCATTGAAGAACGAATATGCAAGACCACAACCGCGATCCCAGATTGTGTCCCATATGCCTTCTGCCACCCCAAGGTGTGCTTGGCGTGGTCTAACTCGCAGGAATATCCTACTGGGCGGGTCACCTGTCCAGAACCACAGTCACAGCCTCACACACCGGTCGTCGCTGAAAGTGCAACCCAAATACCGCCACAGGTGCCAATAGCGCCTTTCTATCGATAGACCTCTGAGCGGAGTACAATAAACTAAATGAAACAAGCAGGGGTGAAATTCGATAGGCAAGCAAGTAAAGAAAGTAACGACGACTCTTAGAAGAAGAGATTATAAAACGCGACGGCAGAAACGAAATAGGATCATAGATAGGAGTATTAAAGGATGTAGGAAATATTGACACTCAAGTCGTGGAATGAATCAAGCAGACAACGAAAATGACTGCTACGGAGCAGCCCGCGAGCACCCAGCCCAGGGTTTGGCGGACCCGGGTTCCTGTCAGCCTTGAAATCGAATCAAGACTCGGTACCAAGCCTCAGATACATTGAGCTGCAGAAATGCAGAACCGTGACCAAGATTCCAGATTAGACCTTTAGCCAACATCCGTTAGAGACGTAGTCTAACAGCGTGCGTATCGTCACCAGAACCACAATCACGGCCCCACTCATCGCAACTCGCTGACACTGACACCCTTACCATGCCGACAGTTACTACCTTACCTCGACTATTCCCCCGAGCCGCGGTGCAAGAAACTAAATGAATCACGCGGGGGTGGATGAGGAAACAAGTAACGAAAGTGACTGCTACGGTGCAGCCCGCGAGCCCTCAACCCAGAGCCTGTGATAGTCCAGGTTCCTGCCAGCCTTGCCATCGAAACAAGCCTCGGTACCAAGACGCAGCCTCATTGAGCTGCAGATATGCAAGAACCGCAACCATGATTCCAAATTTGGGACCAATAGCCAACAACCGTTAGAGACGTAGTCTAACAGCGTGCGTATCCCTCGTCCAGAACCACAATCACAGCCTCACACATCGTAACTCGCTGACGCTGAGCCCCCAACCATGCCAACAGTTACTTCCTTCCCATCGGTAGAACTCTGAGCGGAGTACGAGAAACGAAATGAATCAAGCAGGGGTGAAGTTAGATGTGAAAGCAAGTAAAGAAAGCAACGGTGACTCTTAGAAGAAGAGACTATAAAATGCGACGGCGGAAACGAGATAGGAATATACATAGGAGTATTATAGGATGTAGGAAATATTGGGAGAAGTGAAAGTGCAATGCGCAGTCAATTCGCTCGAATTATTTTCCACATAATTATCAAACGTATCTTAAACGTTTAATAATTATACGATAAATAATTGATTGCCCGGGTCTCACCACGTGGAGGTTACTGCGCATGGAGACCCACCCTAGCCGCGGCCCTTCCACCCTCCAATTACGCGAAATCTAATTCTAATATAGCTTGTGAAAAAGAAAAATCACCTATTATTGTCAATTTGTAGAACGTTCATTAATTGATCGTAGTACAAATATGACAACAAGAGGAGTACTTGGAATAATCACGACCGAAAGCTAAATTGAACATCAGGAGGAAACCTGAAAGAAATTCTGCTCGAGAATTAAATTTCCTGAAATAAAACTTTTTTAAAAGTATATCCAATGATCTTAAAAGCTAAGCAACAAAATATTATCACAGCAGTGTACACTGCTGTCTTAAAAACTAAGACACAGCTTAAAAAAATCCTGCCTTTTTAAATATTAGATTAAATTCAAATACATCCTGCACTAAAGGTCTAATTTAAAACTAGGATCACCCTACCTAATATAACATCTAAGAGTTCAATTATCCGAAAAATTTCAATAAAATCCTAACTCACAGGAATGTAATAGATAGTTTAATACCCCAATATAGGTATGTGTATGCATATATTTAATATGGACTAATTGAAGAGGAATTAATTTCGTGGCCAATGGTATCCTAGAACAGATCGAATCAAATTTAGTTTCATGCACCCTACCTAATTAAGAGTCTAATAATTTCAATTAGGGTAAAATCTGACTGTATAAAAGGGTAGCGGCAGGGGCACGGGCATGGGCAGGGGCAAGGTGGGGTGAGAGAGTGGTCATATTATAGATATTTTAAGCAATCCTCTTCTTTAGATGATTCTTTTTAATCCTTCTGAAACAAAGACAAACAGGCAGTAATTAGTAAAGCATTATACAAATTTTAATCTCACAAATGGGATCAAATGGGAGGCAAGTAACGAAACTGACTGCTACCGAGCAGTCCGCGGGCTCTCGCCCCAAAGTCTGGACAGTAAAACGACTTACAATCGACACCAGTTTCGATACCGAGTCACAGCAGCCATTGAAGAACGAATATGCAAGACCACAACCGCGATCCCAGATTGTGTCCCATATGCCTTCTGCCACCCCAAGGTGTGCTTGGCGTGGTCTAACTCGCAGGAATATCCTACTGGGCGGGTCACCTGTCCAGAACCACAGTCACAGCCTCACACACCGGTCGTCGCTGAAAGTGCAACCCAAATACCGCCACAGGTGCCAATAGCGCCTTTCTATCGATAGACCTCTGAGCGGAGTACAAGAAACTAAATGAAACAAGCAGGGGTGAAATTCGATAGGCAAGCAAGTACAGAAAGTAACGACGACTCTTAGAAGAAGAGATTATAAAACGCGACGGCAGAAACGAAATAGGATCATAGATAGGAGTATTAAAGGATGTAGGAAATATTGACACTCAAGTCGTGGAATGAATCAAGCAGACAACGAAAATGACTGCTACGGAGCAGCCCGCGAGCACCCAGCCCAGGGTTTGGCGGACCCGGGTTCCTGTCAGCCTTGAAATCGAATCAAGACTCGGTACCAAGCCTCAGATACATTGAGCTGCAGAAATGCAGAACCGTGACCAAGATTCCAGATTAGACCTTTAGCCAACATCCGTTAGAGACGTAGTCTAACAGCGTGCGTATCGTCACCAGAACCACAATCACGGCCCCACTCATCGCAACTCGCTGACACTGACACCCTTACCATGCCGACAGTTACTACCTTACCTCGACTATTCCCCCGAGCCGCGGTGCAAGAAACTAAATGAATCACGCGGGGGTGGATGAGGAAACAAGTAACGAAAGTGACTGCTACGGTGCAGCCCGCGAGCCCTCAACCCAGAGCCTGTGATAGTCCAGGTTCCTGCCAGCCTTGCCATCGAAACAAGCCTCGGTACCAAGACGCAGCCTCATTGAGCTGCAGATATGCAAGAACCGCAACCATGATTCCAAATTTGGGACCAATAGCCAACAACCGTTAGAGACGTAGTCTAACAGCGTGCGTATCCCTCGTCCAGAACCACAATCACAGCCTCACACATCGTAACTCGCTGACGCTGAGCCCCCAACCATGCCAACAGTTACTTCCTTCCCATCGGTAGAACTCTGAGCGGAGTACGAGAAACGAAATGAATCAAGCAGGGGTGAAGTTAGATGTGAAAGCAAGTAAAGAAAGCAACGGTGACTCTTAGAAGAAGAGACTATAAAATGCGACGGCGGAAACGAGATAGGAATATACATAGGAGTATTATAGGATGTAGGAAATATTGGGAGAAGTGAAAGTGCAATGCGCAGTCAATTCGCTCGAATTATTTTCCACATAATTATCAAACGTCTCTTAAACGTTTAATAATTATACGATAAATAATTGATTGCCCGGGTCTCACCACGTGGAGGTTACTGCGCATGGTGACCCACACAGTTTGTTAAAAGTCTAATAATTTCGATTAATGTAAAACAAGCTTGTATAAAAGGGCATCGGCAGTGGCAGGGGCAGGGGCTGGTGTAGGGTGAGAGTGTGGTCATATTATACATATATTAGGCAATCCACCAACCAGGGTGGCTCAGGGGAACAGGCTTCCAATTGGAAGCAGTTGGGGACTGGTATTCGCAACTCTAATTAAAAACGCGATCTTTAATCAACGCAACACTAATTGGAACTCGCGATGCAATCATTTCGCAACACTATTTATTAGGGCTGACAGAAAGCAAACGCTAAATTATTTGTAATATCAAATACAAGCATTGTAACTAAAGATCCTCTGAAAAGTTAGCTGAAGGCTCAAGACGCGAAAATAACTTCCGCAACACTAGAAACTTTCACATGTGTAAAGTATATTATAAAATACTACTATTTAACTAACAATAATAAGAGCAAACTTGCAAGAACAATCGCGATGTCATTGCGCAACGCTAAATAAATCACGATTTTCATTTACTCGCAACTGTAATTAAAAACCGTGAGTCACTTCGCAACTCCAAGAATATGCGAGACTCGTTTTCTTTTTCGCGGCTCTACTTGAAAAACCGCGTGGTATTTAACGCAACTCCAACTCGACCCGTTCGCAAGTTTTTCGCAACTCTAAAGCAACGCGATACTTTTGGGAGGGCTGTATCGTTGGGCCGGAATGTGCGTCGGCCAAGTACAAATAAAAATTCTACAAATGAAAATGCAAGCACAGTGACAAAGTAGTAAGAAAAAATGATTCCCCATTCTTAAAAAGAATGGGGAGCCATTAGTAGTTGCCCTCTTGAGTGACAGTTTGTCGGGCCTCTTCGGCATATAGCCTCTTCTTTTCGTTGGACCCAAGGGCCAGCTGAAACTTAAACTAGGCTCGAGGCTCTAATCGAAAACCAAGGAAAAACTTACAAATGTGAAATAAAGATTTTAAATCGCGGAGCTAAATATAACACACGTGGCCGAATCACGATCAAATAAAATCGTAAAATTGTGATTACGGAAAATCGCAAAGATTACGATTAAAATTGTAATCGTTCTTCGTTCACACGTGCAGCCTCGAGCATAATGCAACACGTTTCGTTTCGAAGCCTAAATCGCGACCACGACCGCGAAGGATTCAAAAAATCGATAGGCAAAGCCAGAGGCGAACGCATTTTCGTTCGCGCCACAGCTTCACCGTCGACTTTTCAAATCAGATTTCCTGAAACAGGTTGAACACGCGAAATAGTGCCTACCCGATCAGAGACTGTGTCAACCTGCCCGGCCCTACCTACTTATGTCTATCAATCACACCAGAAAGTATGCTACCTATCCTACCTGGACCTATATTCAAAAAATGGCAAACAGGCACAACAACACACGACACTCCACGGTTCTCAGTCAAACACTTGGGCGCAAAAGCCTACACTAGGGGGGCGTCCCGGGACACCCCCGACACCCAAGTGCTGTCACATAACTTGCACACTCTAATGTACGTACCATTTTTCTGAAATCGACTGACAGTGGGTGGGATCTTTGCGATCGCGGGAAAAAAACCACGCCGCGGTTGATATGTAATAGGATAATGAAATAGCACCGATACAAGAGCTACTTGATAGCAATTGATAAGTATATTCGATTCTCTTTGGCATTTGGCCTTTGTCATCTTAAATGGGAAAACTTTGTGCCTCAGTATAGTAGAGATTATTAATGTAGTTAATAGTAAAAATGATGTCTCCGTTTGAAATTAATGGACATCTTATCTTGGTCATAATAGCTACATTTTAGTACGGAACGACGCAAATCCACAGCCTAACCACACACACAATGTGGATATTACGTCGTGCACGATACACCAAACGCACTGTCAGTCGCCAACAATAAATCATTTTATGGCTTATAAACTAAATAAATATCATCGTGCTCTACCACCGTTTTCCCACCCAAGTAGCACCGGGGCACGTGAGTGGGATCCGGGCAGTGAACACGGAAAGGGTTAAACCTGGAAATCCTCGTCTACAAAAATGATGAAGACATACTGACTTTCTAACGGGCTAAATATATACATGTATATATATATCAGATCAATATAATATTTTATTTTATTAAAGAGAAAATGAAATGACTCTACTTTATTACAAAAATTATGCAATGACTCGAGTTTATTAAAAGAATTGTGCAAAGACTCTAGTTTATTAGAAAGATTGTGCAATAACTGTACTTTATTAGAAAAATTGTGCAATGACCCCACTTTATTAGAAAACTTATTCAATGACTCTACTTTAATATACTTTGAATGAAATTGAAACATCCTCAGGTGTTCCCGTCATCAAAGCATTGCTCCTAAAACGCAAGGTTGGTTTTAATGTAGGTTGCTTTGATTTCGAGATCTACCCGTTCGCGTATTGTCTTCTTGTACATTCAGGTTGAATTAATATATTGTACGGAAAAGGTGGAATAATTGATATCTCTAAACGCTAAAGACTAATAAGGATATCGAATAATAAAATTATTCGATAGTCCCAACAAATTGACAAGGTAAGTAAATGCCTTCACTTTATATATAATCAAAGTAGAAAAAGAGGAAATACTATACTTTTACTAACAATTTATTATAACGGGGGAGTAATTGCAATTGAAAAATAAACGAAGTCGAAGGGTATTCGACTTCTCCACTACAAACTAATGCACGTATAATACTGGACGTTACTTTATATTCATGTGATAAGTAATAATTATTTCAATATCGTTTCATAGGTATTCAATTAAATACTCTATTATAAAAAGATATATAGTGATATATTTTAAAAACGCGTTGTACAAGAAGACCTATCCTCATATAATATAAAACAGTAAAGAAGTTACTACTCGTGAGTATATTTCCATATACCCATGGTCACAGTGCTTGCCAGAAAAATCTACGTAATTACAACCAGTCACTCGTGTCGGTTCGGACCTTTCGTCCTGCGACATGATTGAGTGACCAGAGGAACTTTAAAGCATGCCACTCACCGGTTGCAGACGCGACAGGGGTGCGGTCAAGCTCGTCGCCATCGAAGCCGTGGAAGCTGCTGAAACATTCAAAAAGAGCAGACAAAATTAAAATCTTTGTACTTTCAGTACTTTTCGAATTGGTTAATTATCAAAGATTATTGCAATACAAGATTAAAGAAATAAAGTGATACTTACTCGTCAAGTTGGTGGATGCAAGCCCGAACTCGCCGAACAGGACACTGACTCTAATACCGGAACACTCGCGATCCACGAGCAAAGTGGTTTTAATCTCACGAAAGTATTATTCCGAAGCAAACACTGACTCTAATTTCGCGTCTCTTTACTGTTATTTACGTTTAATTATTATTTAGAGCGGTTGCGCTCAAAAAATAATAAAAAGAACTTTGACGGTACAAGCACTGACTCTACCAACCGCATTGCGCGCGGTCATCAAAATTTTCTGAAAGAAAGTCTGTACAAGTTAGAAAATGGGGTGAGGAGGTAGAAATTGAAGCAATACACATTTGATTTTATTTGTCTCTTTATTATTTTGTCATCCTGTCGAACGTCTGTTGAGGAAATACTGCTTCTTTTTAATAAAGTACTACCCTATTATTATTCTGATTTAATAACAGTTAATTGTCTATTCAATATGTACTATTATAGATTAATATAAATGATTTATCAAGAGCATACTGTGACTGTTCTTCGTCCGAGTTTTAAAGGTAATCATGATCTTAGTAAGGAAGCAATATCGCGCATTTATACGTTCTCGTAGCTGCTTGTAGAAATTAAGACTCGAAATTATTTATCATGCTTCCGGTGTATGGCAACTAGTACGTTAGTACGCGGGCAATCCTGCATCGAAAATACAATTTGACCGTAGTTGTACCAAGTCACAGCGATAATAAAAGTTCCAACAAGAACACTAGTGAAGCTAGCATAGAAATCGCGAGCGGAATGCAGCGAAACATGAACGTATGTATTTCAATTTTTCGTTTAGAATTAATGAAATCTACTGACTCTAGTTTCAATCGCGAATGATACATTGTAAGTTCTATTTGAAATGTTTACATTATTTAACGAACATGGATATACGAATAGGGAGAGGTAAGTATTGAAATCTATTTACAATAATGAAAATGTTCAATAACTTTAAATGTTAAATGTTAACTTCCTTCATCATAGGTCATCGGACTTATTGTTATGCATCGCAGTAATTCTATCTCAATACTCCATTCCTGCAGCTTCAATATATTATTCTTTACCAACCAATCACCCATTGTACCTGTAACATATAGAAAAGCAACGTGATAAATCTGTGCTAAAATCAGAATCGAATTCAAAGTTGCGAAAGGACATATGTAACTGGGTATGTAAGTGACATTGCAAACAAAATAAACGTAACCGCATTGAATCCGAGTAATCGTGTAATATAATATAATAAAGATTCGAACAACCGTATAAACTAATAAATTAATTAACCCGATATTTTAATAAACGAATAGATATCGCGTATCAAAAAATCAATGGAACCGGATGATCGGTCAAGCGTCCAGCAAGAGACTCGAGAAAGAGTTTAATGTGTATCCACGATAGTCAAACGATTGTTAAATAAACGCGTATTAATTAATAGAAACTAATAGACAAGTGTATGCGGTGGTAAAGTAAACCCCGAGATGCTATTGTCTTGTAAGGTGATGTATGTCGCTAACCTTCGACAACATAGACGACCCGTACGGTACGACGCTTGAATTGATAGTGACACCGCGTGCGCCGCGCTCCGTCATCCCCACTCCGCAGCGCGTCGGTAGCGCTCGGTCGCGCTCGGTGGTACTCGCAATTTCCGAACACTTTGATGGTCTCCGACCGCGGTCGTGCGTACTATTGTAAAAAGGTCATACGTACTGAACTTTTAAATTTTCTGTCCAACTTTTAGCCGGACCGACGACCCTAGAGGTCATATCTACTGTACTTCTTCGGGTTCTGACCAACTTTTAGCCGGACCTACGTTCCTACGGTTATACCTACTGGACTTTTACGTTTTCTGTCCAACTTTTAGCCGGACCTACAACCCTAGAGGTCATATCAACTGTACTTCTTCGGGTTCTGACCAACTTTTAGCCGGACCTACGTTCCTACGGTTATACCTACTGGACTTTTAAGTTTTCTGACCAACTTTTAGCCAGACCTACGACCCTAGAGGTCATATCTACTGTACTTCTTCGGGTTCTGACCAACTTTTAGCCGGACCTACGTTCCTACGGTTATACCTACTGGACTTTTAAGTTTTCTGACCAACTTTTAGCCAGACCTACGACCCTAGAGGTCATATCTACTGTACTTCTTCGGGTTCTGACCAACTTTTAGCCGGACCTACGTTCCTACGGTTATACCTACTGGACTTTTACGTTTTCTGTCCAACTTTTAGCCGGACCTACAACCCTAGAGGTCATATCAACTGTACTTCTTCGGGTTCTGACCAACTTTTAGCCGGAACTACGTTCCTACGGTTATACCTACTGGACTTTTTCGTTTTCTGACCAACTTTTAGCCGGACCTACGTTCCTACGGTTATACCTACTGGAATTTTTCGTTTTCTGACCAACTTTTAGCCGGACCTACGTTCCTACGGTTATACCTACTGGACTTTTACGTTTTCTGTCCAACTTTTAGCCAGACCTACGACCCTAGAGGTCATATCTACTGTACTTCTTCGGGTTCTGATCAACTTTTAGCCGGACCTACGTTCCTACGGTTATACCTACTGGACTTTTAAGTTTTCTGACCAACTTTTAGCCGGACCGACGACCCTAGAGGTCATATCTACTGTACTTCTTCGGGTTCTGACCAACTTTTAGCCGGACCTACGTTCCTACGGTTATACCTACTGGACTTTTAAGTTTTCTGACCAACTTTTAGCCGGACCTACGACCATAGGACCTACGGACCTATGACATCTACTGTACTTCTTCGGGTTCTGACCAACTTTTAGCCGGACCTACGTTCCTACGGTTATACCTACTGGACTTTTACGTTTTCTGTCCAACTTTTAGCCGGACCTACAACCCTAGAGGTCATATCAACTGTACTTCTTCGGGTTCTGACCAACTTTTAGCCGGAACTACGTTCCTACGGTTATACCTACTGGACTTTTTCGTTTTCTGACCAACTTTTAGCCGGACCTACGTTCCTACGGTTATACCTACTGGACTTTTTCGTTTTCTGACCAACTTTTAGCCGGACCTACGTTCCTACGGTTATACCTACTGGACTTTTACATTTTCTGTCCAACTTTTAGCCAGACCTACGACCCTAGAGGTCATATCTACTGTACTTCTTCGGGTTCTGACCAACTTTTAGCCGGACCTACGTTCCTACGGTTATACCTACTGGACTTTTTCGTTTTCTGACCAACTTTTAGCCGGACCTACGTTCCTACGGTTATACCTACTGGACTTTTTCGTTTTCTGACCAACTTTTAGCCGGACCTACGTTCCTACGGTTATACCTACTGGACTTTTTCGTTTTCTTACCAACTTTTAGCCGGACCTACGACCCTAGAGGTCATATCTACTGTACTTCTTCGGGTTCTGACCAACTTTTAGCCGGACCTACGTTCCTACGGTTATACCTACTGGACTTTTACGTTTTCTGTCCAACTTTTAGCCGGACCTACAACCCTAGAGGTCATATCAACTGTACTTCTTCGGGTTCTGACCAACTTTTAGCCGGAACTACGTTCCTACGGTTATACCTACTGGACTTTTACGTTTTCTGTCCAACTTTTAGCCGGACCTACAACCCTAGAGGTCATATCTACTGTACTTCTTCGGGTTCTGACCAACTTTTAGCCGGACCTACGTTCCTACGGTTATACCTACTGAACTTTTAAATTTTCTGTCCAACTTTTAGCCGGACCGACGACCCTAGAGGTCATATCTACTGTACTTCTTCGGGTTCTGACCAACTTTTAGCCGGACCTACGTTCCTACGGTTATACCTACTGGACTTTTAAGTTTTCTGACCAACTTTTAGCCGGACCTACGACCATAGGACCTACGGACCTATGACATCTACTGTACTTCTTCGGGTTCTGACCAACTTTTAGCCGGACCTACGTTCCTACGGTTATACCTACTGGACTTTTACGTTTTCTGACCAACTTTTAGCCGGACGTACAAGTCTGGGGTTCTGCCGACTCGACTTCTTCGGGTTCTGACCAACTTTTAGCCGGACCTACGTTCCTACGGTTATACCTACTGGACTTTTACGTTTTCTGTCCAACTTTTAGCCGGACCTACAACCCTAGAGGTCATATCAACTGTACTTCTTCGGGTTCTGACCAACTTTTAGCCGGACCTACGTTCCTACGGTTATACCTACTGGACTTTTTCGTTTTCTGACCAACTTTTAGCCGGACCTACGTTCCTACGGTTATACCTACTGGACTTTTACGTTTTCTGTCCAACTTTTAGCCAGACCTACGACCCTAGAGGTCATATCTACTGTACTTCTTCGGGTTCTGACCAACTTTTAGCCGGACCTACGTTCCTACGGTTATACCTACTGGACTTTTACGTTTTCTGTCCAACTTTTAGCCGGACCTACAACCCTAGAGGTCATATCAACTGTACTTCTTCGGGTTCTGACCAACTTTTAGCCGGAACTACGTTCCTACGGTTATACCTACTGGACTTTTACGTTTTCTGTCCAACTTTTAGCCGGACCTACAACCCTAGAGGTCATATCAACTGTACTTCTTCGGGTTCTGACCAACTTTTAGCCGGACCTACGTTCCTACGGTTATACCTACTGGACTTTTACGTTTTCTGTCCAACTTTTAGCCGGACCTACAACCCTAGAGGTCATATCAACTGTACTTCTTCGGGTTCTGACCAACTTTTAGCCGGACCTACGTTCCTACGGTTATACCTACTGGACTTTTTCGTTTTCTGACCAACTTTTAGCCGGACCTACGTTCCTACGGTTATACCTACTGGACTTTTTCGTTTTCTGACCAACTTTTAGCCGGACCTACGTTCCTACGGTTATACCTACTGGACTTTTACGTTTTCTGTCCAACTTTTAGCCAGACCTACGACCCTAGAGGTCATATCTACTGTACTTCTTCGGGTTCTGACCAACTTTTAGCCGGACCTACGTTCCTACGGTTATACCTACTGGACTTTTTCGTTTTCTGACCAACTTTTAGCCGGACCTACGTTCCTACGGTTATACCTACTGGACTTTTACGTTTTCTGTCCAACTTTTAGCCAGACCTACGACCCTAGAGGTCATATCTACTGTACTTCTTCGGGTTCTGACCAACTTTTAGCCGGACCTACGTTCCTACGGTTATACCTACTGGACTTTTACGTTTTCTGTCCAACTTTTAGCCGGACCTACAACCCTAGAGGTCATATCAACTGTACTTCTTCGGGTTCTGACCAACTTTTAGCCGGAACTACGTTCCTACGGTTATACCTACTGGACTTTTACGTTTTCTGTCCAACTTTTAGCCGGACCTACAACCCTAGAGGTCATATCAACTGTACTTCTTCGGGTTCTGACCAACTTTTAGCCGGACCTACGTTCCTACGGTTATACCTACTGGACTTTTACGTTTTCTGTCCAACTTTTAGCCGGACCTACAACCCTAGAGGTCATATCAACTGTACTTCTTCGGGTTCTGACCAACTTTTAGCCGGAACTACGTTCCTACGGTTATACCTACTGGACTTTTTCGTTTTCTGACCAACTTTTAGCCGGAACTACGTTCCTACGGTTATACCTACTGGACTTTTTCGTTTTCTGACCAACTTTTAGCCGGACCTACGTTCCTACGGTTATACCTACTGGACTTTTACGTTTTCTGTCCAACTTTTAGCCAGACCTACGACCCTAGAGGTCATATCTACTGTACTTCTTCGGGTTCTGACCAACTTTTAGCCGGACCTACGTTCCTACGGTTATACCTACTGGACTTTTACGTTTTCTGTCCAACTTTTAGCCGGACCTACGACCCTAGAGGTCATATCAACTGTACTTCTTCGGGTTCTGACCAACTTTTAGCCGGAACTACGTTCCTACGGTTATACCTACTGGACTTTTTCGTTTTCTGACCAACTTTTAGCCGGACCTACGTTCCTACGGTTATACCTACTGGACTTTTACGTTTTCTGTCCAACTTTTAGCCAGACCTACGACCCTAGAGGTCATATCAACTGTACTTCTTCGGGTTCTGACCAACTTTTAGCCGGACCTACGTTCCTACGGTTATACCTACTGGACTTTTACGTTTTCTGTCCAACTTTTAGCCGGACCTACAACCCTAGAGGTCATATCAACTGTACTTCTTCGGGTTCTGACCAACTTTTAGCCGGACCTACGTTCCTACGGTTATACCTACTGGACTTTTAAGTTTTCTGACCAACTTTTAGCCGGACCGACGACCCTAGAGGTCATATCTACTGTACTTCTTCGGGTTCTGACCAACTTTTAGCCGGACCTACGTTCCTACGGTTATACCTACTGGACTTTTAAGTTTTCTGACCAACTTTTAGCCGGACCTACGACCATAGGACCTACGGACCTATGACATCTACTGTACTTCTTCGGGTTCTGACCAACTTTTAGCCGGACCTACGTTCCTACGGTTATACCTACTGGACTTTTACGTTTTCTGTCCAACTTTTAGCCGGACCTACAACCCTAGAGGTCATATCAACTGTACTTCTTCGGGTTCTGACCAACTTTTAGCCGGAACTACGTTCCTACGGTTATACCTACTGGACTTTTTCGTTTTCTGACCAACTTTTAGCCGGACCTACGTTCCTACGGTTATACCTACTGGACTTTTTCGTTTTCTGACCAACTTTTAGCCGGACCTACGTTCCTACGGTTATACCTACTGGACTTTTTCGTTTTCTGACCAACTTTTAGCCGGACCTACGTTCCTACGGTTATACCTACTGGACTTTTTCGTTTTCTTACCAACTTTTAGCCGGACCTACGACCCTAGAGGTCATATCTACTGTACTTCTTCGGGTTCTGACCAACTTTTAGCCGGACCTACGTTCCTACGGTTATACCTACTGGACTTTTACGTTTTCTGTCCAACTTTTAGCCGGACCTACAACCCTAGAGGTCATATCAACTGTACTTCTTCGGGTTCTGACCAACTTTTAGCCGGAACTACGTTCCTACGGTTATACCTACTGGACTTTTACGTTTTCTGTCCAACTTTTAGCCGGACCTACAACCCTAGAGGTCATATCTACTGTACTTCTTCGGGTTCTGACCAACTTTTAGCCGGACCTACGTTCCTACGGTTATACCTACTGAACTTTTAAATTTTCTGTCCAACTTTTAGCCGGACCGACGACCCTAGAGGTCATATCTACTGTACTTCTTCGGGTTCTGACCAACTTTTAGCCGGACCTACGTTCCTACGGTTATACCTACTGGACTTTTAAGTTTTCTGACCAACTTTTAGCCGGACCTACGACCATAGGACCTACGGACCTATGACATCTACTGTACTTCTTCGGGTTCTGACCAACTTTTAGCCGGACCTACGTTCCTACGGTTATACCTACTGGACTTTTACGTTTTCTGACCAACTTTTAGCCGGACGTACAAGTCTGGGGTTCTGCCGACTCGACTTCTTCGGGTTCTGACCAACTTTTAGCCGGACCTACGTTCCTACGGTTATACCTACTGGACTTTTACGTTTTCTGTCCAACTTTTAGCCGGACCTACAACCCTAGAGGTCATATCAACTGTACTTCTTCGGGTTCTGACCAACTTTTAGCCGGAACTACGTTCCTACGGTTATACCTACTGGACTTTTTCGTTTTCTGACCAACTTTTAGCCGGACCTACGTTCCTACGGTTATACCTACTGGACTTTTACGTTTTCTGTCCAACTTTTAGCCGGACCTACGACCCTAGAGGTCATATCTACTGTACTTCTTCGGGTTCTGACCAACTTTTAGCCGGACCTACGTTCCTACGGTTATACCTACTGGACTTTTACGTTTTCTGTCCAACTTTTAGCCGGACCTACAACCCTAGAGGTCATATCAACTGTACTTCTTCGGGTTCTGACCAACTTTTAGCCGGAACTACGTTCCTACGGTTATACCTACTGGACTTTTACGTTTTCTGTCCAACTTTTAGCCGGACCTACAACCCTAGAGGTCATATCAACTGTACTTCTTCGGGTTCTGACCAACTTTTAGCCGGACCTACGTTCCTACGGTTATACCTACTGGACTTTTACGTTTTCTGTCCAACTTTTAGCCGGACCTACAACCCTAGAGGTCATATCTACTGTACTTCTTCGGGTTCTGACCAACTTTTAGCCGGACCTACGTTCCTACGGTTATACCTACTGGACTTTTTCGTTTTCTGACCAACTTTTAGCCGGACCTACGTTCCTACGGTTATACCTACTGGACTTTTACGTTTTCTGTCCAACTTTTAGCCAGACCTACGACCCTAGAGGTCATATCAACTGTACTTCTTCGGGTTCTGACCAACTTTTAGCCGGACCTACGTTCCTACGGTTATACCTACTGGACTTTTACGTTTTCTGTCCAACTTTTAGCCGGACCTACAACCCTAGAGGTCATATCAACTGTACTTCTTCGGGTTCTGACCAACTTTTAGCCGGACCTACGTTCCTACGGTTATACCTACTGGACTTTTAAGTTTTCTGACCAACTTTTAGCCGGACCGACGACCCTAGAGGTCATATCTACTGTACTTCTTCGGGTTCTGACCAACTTTTAGCCGGACCTACGTTCCTACGGTTATACCTACTGGACTTTTAAGTTTTCTGACCAACTTTTAGCCGGACCTACGACCATAGGACCTACGGACCTATGACATCTACTGTACTTCTTCGGGTTCTGACCAACTTTTAGCCGGACCTACGTTCCTACGGTTATACCTACTGGACTTTTACGTTTTCTGTCCAACTTTTAGCCGGACCTACAACCCTAGAGGTCATATCAACTGTACTTCTTCGGGTTCTGACCAACTTTTAGCCGGAACTACGTTCCTACGGTTATACCTACTGGACTTTTTCGTTTTCTGACCAACTTTTAGCCGGACCTACGTTCCTACGGTTATACCTACTGGACTTTTTCGTTTTCTGACCAACTTTTAGCCGGACCTACGTTCCTACGGTTATACCTACTGGACTTTTTCGTTTTCTGACCAACTTTTAGCCGGACCTACGTTCCTACGGTTATACCTACTGGACTTTTTCGTTTTCTTACCAACTTTTAGCCGGACCTACGACCCTAGAGGTCATATCTACTGTACTTCTTCGGGTTCTGACCAACTTTTAGCCGGACCTACGTTCCTACGGTTATACCTACTGGACTTTTACGTTTTCTGTCCAACTTTTAGCCGGACCTACAACCCTAGAGGTCATATCAACTGTACTTCTTCGGGTTCTGACCAACTTTTAGCCGGAACTACGTTCCTACGGTTATACCTACTGGACTTTTACGTTTTCTGTCCAACTTTTAGCCGGACCTACAACCCTAGAGGTCATATCTACTGTACTTCTTCGGGTTCTGACCAACTTTTAGCCGGACCTACGTTCCTACGGTTATACCTACTGAACTTTTAAATTTTCTGTCCAACTTTTAGCCGGACCGACGACCCTAGAGGTCATATCTACTGTACTTCTTCGGGTTCTGACCAACTTTTAGCCGGACCTACGTTCCTACGGTTATACCTACTGGACTTTTAAGTTTTCTGACCAACTTTTAGCCGGACCTACGACCATAGGACCTACGGACCTATGACATCTACTGTACTTCTTCGGGTTCTGACCAACTTTTAGCCGGACCTACGTTCCTACGGTTATACCTACTGGACTTTTACGTTTTCTGACCAACTTTTAGCCGGACGTACAAGTCTGGGGTTCTGCCGACTCGACTTCTTCGGGTTCTGACCAACTTTTAGCCGGACCTACGTTCCTACGGTTATACCTACTGGACTTTTACGTTTTCTGTCCAACTTTTAGCCGGACCTACAACCCTAGAGGTCATATCAACTGTACTTCTTCGGGTTCTGACCAACTTTTAGCCGGAACTACGTTCCTACGGTTATACCTACTGGACTTTTTCGTTTTCTGACCAACTTTTAGCCGGACCTACGTTCCTACGGTTATACCTACTGGACTTTTACGTTTTCTGTCCAACTTTTAGCCAGACCTACGACCCTAGAGGTCATATCTACTGTACTTCTTCGGGTTCTGACCAACTTTTAGCCGGACCTACGTTCCTACGGTTATACCTACTGGACTTTTACGTTTTCTGTCCAACTTTTAGCCGGACCTACAACCCTAGAGGTCATATCAACTGTACTTCTTCGGGTTCTGACCAACTTTTAGCCGGAACTACGTTCCTACGGTTATACCTACTGGACTTTTACGTTTTCTGTCCAACTTTTAGCCGGACCTACAACCCTAGAGGTCATATCAACTGTACTTCTTCGGGTTCTGACCAACTTTTAGCCGGACCTACGTTCCTACGGTTATACCTACTGGACTTTTACGTTTTCTGTCCAACTTTTAGCCGGACCTACAACCCTAGAGGTCATATCAACTGTACTTCTTCGGGTTCTGACCAACTTTTAGCCGGAACTACGTTCCTACGGTTATACCTACTGGACTTTTTCGTTTTCTGACCAACTTTTAGCCGGACCTACGTTCCTACGGTTATACCTACTGGACTTTTACGTTTTCTGTCCAACTTTTAGCCAGACCTACGACCCTAGAGGTCATATCTACTGTACTTCTTCGGGTTCTGACCAACTTTTAGCCGGACCTACGTTCCTACGGTTATACCTACTGGACTTTTACGTTTTCTGTCCAACTTTTAGCCGGACCTACAACCCTAGAGGTCATATCAACTGTACTTCTTCGGGTTCTGACCAACTTTTAGCCGGAACTACGTTCCTACGGTTATACCTACTGGACTTTTTCGTTTTCTGACCAACTTTTAGCCGGACCTACGTTCCTACGGTTATACCTACTGGACTTTTTCGTTTTCTGACCAACTTTTAGCCGGACCTACGTTCCTACGGTTATACCTACTGGACTTTTTCGTTTTCTGACCAACTTTTAGCCGGACCTACGTTCCTACGGTTATACCTACTGGACTTTTACGTTTTCTGACCAACTTTTAGCCGGACGTACAAGTCTGGGGTTCTGCCGACTCGACTTCTTCGGGTTCTGACCAACTTTTAGCCGGACCTACGTTCCTACGGTTATACCTACTGGACTTTTACGTTTTCTGTCCAACTTTTAGCCGGACCTACAACCCTAGAGGTCATATCAACTGTACTTCTTCGGGTTCTGACCAACTTTTAGCCGGAACTACGTTCCTACGGTTATACCTACTGGACTTTTACGTTTTCTGTCCAACTTTTAGCCGGACCTACAACCCTAGAGGTCATATCAACTGTACTTCTTCGGGTTCTGACCAACTTTTAGCCGGAACTACGTTCCTACGGTTATACCTACTGGACTTTTTCGTTTTCTGACCAACTTTTAGCCGGACCTACGTTCCTACGGTTATACCTACTGGACTTTTACGTTTTCTGACCAACTTTTAGCCGGACGTACAAGTCTGGGGTTCTGCCGACTCGACTTCTTCGGGTTCTGACCAACTTTTAGCCGGACCTACGTTCCTACGGTTATACCTACTGGACTTTTACGTTTTCTGTCCAACTTTTAGCCGGACCTACAACCCTAGAGGTCATATCAACTGTACTTCTTCGGGTTCTGACCAACTTTTAGCCGGAACTACGTTCCTACGGTTATACCTACTGGACTTTTTCGTTTTCTGACCAACTTTTAGCCGGACCTACGTTCCTACGGTTATACCTACTGGACTTTTACGTTTTCTGTCCAACTTTTAGCCAGACCTACGACCCTAGAGGTCATATCTACTGTACTTCTTCGGGTTCTGACCAACTTTTAGCCGGACCTACGTTCCTACGGTTATACCTACTGGACTTTTACGTTTTCTGTCCAACTTTTAGCCGGACCTACAACCCTAGAGGTCATATCAACTGTACTTCTTCGGGTTCTGACCAACTTTTAGCCGGAACTACGTTCCTACGGTTATACCTACTGGACTTTTTCGTTTTCTGACCAACTTTTAGCCGGACCTACGTTCCTACGGTTATACCTACTGGACTTTTTCGTTTTCTGACCAACTTTTAGCCGGACCTACGTTCCTACGGTTATACCTACTGGACTTTTACGTTTTCTGTCCAACTTTTAGCCAGACCTACGACCCTAGAGGTCATATCTACTGTACTTCTTCGGGTTCTGACCAACTTTTAGCCGGACCTACGTTCCTACGGTTATACCTACTGGACTTTTTCGTTTTCTGACCAACTTTTAGCCGGACCTACGTTCCTACGGTTATACCTACTGGACTTTTACGTTTTCTGTCCAACTTTTAGCCGGACCTACGACCCTAGAGGTCATATCTACTGTACTTCTTCGGGTTCTGACCAACTTTTAGCCGGACCTACGTTCCTACGGTTATACCTACTGGACTTTTACGTTTTCTGTCCAACTTTTAGCCGGACCTACAACCCTAGAGGTCATATCAACTGTACTTCTTCGGGTTCTGACCAACTTTTAGCCGGAACTACGTTCCTACGGTTATACCTACTGGACTTTTACGTTTTCTGTCCAACTTTTAGCCGGACCTACAACCCTAGAGGTCATATCAACTGTACTTCTTCGGGTTCTGACCAACTTTTAGCCGGACCTACGTTCCTACGGTTATACCTACTGGACTTTTACGTTTTCTGTCCAACTTTTAGCCGGACCTACAACCCTAGAGGTCATATCAACTGTACTTCTTCGGGTTCTGACCAACTTTTAGCCGGAACTACGTTCCTACGGTTATACCTACTGGACTTTTTCGTTTTCTGACCAACTTTTAGCCGGAACTACGTTCCTACGGTTATACCTACTGGACTTTTTCGTTTTCTGACCAACTTTTAGCCGGACCTACGTTCCTACGGTTATACCTACTGGACTTTTACGTTTTCTGTCCAACTTTTAGCCAGACCTACGACCCTAGAGGTCATATCTACTGTACTTCTTCGGGTTCTGACCAACTTTTAGCCGGACCTACGTTCCTACGGTTATACCTACTGGACTTTTACGTTTTCTGTCCAACTTTTAGCCGGACCTACAACCCTAGAGGTCATATCAACTGTACTTCTTCGGGTTCTGACCAACTTTTAGCCGGAACTACGTTCCTACGGTTATACCTACTGGACTTTTTCGTTTTCTGACCAACTTTTAGCCGGACCTACGTTCCTACGGTTATACCTACTGGACTTTTACGTTTTCTGTCCAACTTTTAGCCAGACCTACGACCCTAGAGGTCATATCAACTGTACTTCTTCGGGTTCTGACCAACTTTTAGCCGGACCTACGTTCCTACGGTTATACCTACTGGACTTTTACGTTTTCTGTCCAACTTTTAGCCGGACCTACAACCCTAGAGGTCATATCAACTGTACTTCTTCGGGTTCTGACCAACTTTTAGCCGGAACTACGTTCCTACGGTTATACCTACTGGACTTTTACGTTTTCTGTCCAACTTTTAGCCGGACCTACAACCCTAGAGGTCATATCAACTGTACTTCTTCGGGTTCTGACCAACTTTTAGCCGGACCTACGTTCCTACGGTTATACCTACTGGACTTTTACGTTTTCTGTCCAACTTTTAGCCGGACCTACAACCCTAGAGGTCATATCAACTGTACTTCTTCGGGTTCTGACCAACTTTTAGCCGGAACTACGTTCCTACGGTTATACCTACTGGACTTTTTCGTTTTCTGACCAACTTTTAGCCGGAACTACGTTCCTACGGTTATACCTACTGGACTTTTTCGTTTTCTGACCAACTTTTAGCCGGACCTACGTTCCTACGGTTATACCTACTGGACTTTTACGTTTTCTGTCCAACTTTTAGCCAGACCTACGACCCTAGAGGTCATATCTACTGTACTTCTTCGGGTTCTGACCAACTTTTAGCCGGACCTACGTTCCTACGGTTATACCTACTGGACTTTTACGTTTTCTGTCCAACTTTTAGCCGGACCTACAACCCTAGAGGTCATATCAACTGTACTTCTTCGGGTTCTGACCAACTTTTAGCCGGAACTACGTTCCTACGGTTATACCTACTGGACTTTTACGTTTTCTGTCCAACTTTTAGCCGGACCTACAACCCTAGAGGTCATATCAACTGTACTTCTTCGGGTTCTGACCAACTTTTAGCCGGACCTACGTTCCTACGGTTATACCTACTGGACTTTTACGTTTTCTGTCCAACTTTTAGCCGGACCTACAACCCTAGAGGTCATATCAACTGTACTTCTTCGGGTTCTGACCAACTTTTAGCCGGAACTACGTTCCTACGGTTATACCTACTGGACTTTTTCGTTTTCTGACCAACTTTTAGCCGGACCTACGTTCCTACGGTTATACCTACTGGACTTTTACGTTTTCTGTCCAACTTTTAGCCAGACCTACGACCCTAGAGGTCATATCTACTGTACTTCTTCGGGTTCTGACCAACTTTTAGCCGGACCTACGTTCCTACGGTTATACCTACTGGACTTTTTCGTTTTCTGACCAACTTTTAGCCGGACCTACGTTCCTACGGTTATACCTTCTGGACTTTTTCGTTTTCTTACCAACTTTTAGCCGGACGTAGGACTCTCGGGTCGTGCCGACTAGACTTCTACTGTTTCTCACTAACTGTTAGCTGGACGTACGACTCTAGGGTTGTAGGGTAAAGTGGCCAAATAAAAGACCTCTTCTAATATGAGACCCCTGCTTATTTCCGATACATGACTCTTGAATGTATTGTAGCGATACTGTTTTGTCCCGTACGTAACTTTTTGTTAGTTATTTTATACACACATACATATTTTATATATAACTGATGGGTGTGAAGAAAATATTGTCCAAGGAAACCTGTGGTGAATTGTTGCGCCGCGGTAATTCATCGTAATTATTGTGCCCTCCATAGTTAGATACGTTTGTTTTCAACGATATCGTGCTACATTTTGTGGATGATGAAAGTGATTATGAAGAAAATGTGATTTCGACTCAACTCGAACCAAACCGAATTGCATTGCGCGACCAAGCACCGTAGCTCAATTTTTCAATTTTTTAATGGGACGCTCAAATCAGTGTCGGATTTCTGAGTCGGTATGGCCGTCACGGTGGGCCACGAAAGTTCATAAGATGTCCGGTCTATTCATATATCTCGTCGGTGATATAAGCACCGACGAGATATATGAATAGACCGGACATGCAATGTATTTTTGCGGCCACGATTTTGGGATCCGGGATCCCATTACCATTTCCGTGTCACTCGCAACGTTACCCACAGATTATAGAAAACGATGCGAAAATTAAATAATTTTAAAGAATTCTTTTGGTTTTTGCCGTAATGAAAGGCAACAAAGGATATGAAACATTTAATGTTAATTACAAAAATTATTATAATAATTTTAATTAAAGAAACACATGATAACAAGTTTACTTATTTCAATTGTACTATCAATAAATGAAATAATTTTTAAAGTTATACTTTACATTATTTTCTGATAAATGACCAAAAAAAATGAGCTCAGAGATGTATATTTTGTTAACACCCAAACAATAAGGTTGCCACAACGAAAAAGATAGTTACGATAATTGTATACTACAATTGTTAATTGTATAGTTACTAGACAGATTATTTAATTATCTTTTTCATTGGAGCAATTTTATCGTTAATGAAAGACGCAATTTCTTATTTATATTCAACTAATAACAATAACGAAGTAACTCTTTTACTAATATAAGACAATTCCTGCGATAAATGTGTCTGCAAACGATAATTGTTCGCATTCGGTCCCGAGCGAAGTGCACTAATCGAGATTTTACTGAAAATATATAATTGCAAATTTATAATCTCACTACTAATTACCTTATTGCTAACAGCTAATGTACACACATTCTAGTTGCAATCGGAAACAATAATAAAGGGGAACAAAATTATTATTACCACGCTAAGTAAAAATTGTTCAAACGATATCGTGTTTGGTGTCATTTTAATCAGGAGGTTGTAACAAACAGTTTGGTAAAAGTTTCATTTAAAACGGACCTAAAATGAACAGGTTTTAGTCTTTCATCTCGCTTGAATTAGTGTTGACTCTCACCGATATTCGATCTGGGTTCGCATACATCCACCACCCCAAGTGGGTGGGGTAGATATTAACACTAATTGTAAGGCAGGCCGTACACCAAAGATACATCAAACACGCAACACGCAACATGCAACGTAAGGTAAATGTCACATCTTGCTAAACCGCGCACACCAGTGCAGCAAATGTTGAATGAGTTACTAAAATGTCATCGTCCGAGGAAGATGTTGTGGCCGCTTGGCAATATTTGCAACGTAGGAAACAAGGAAAAAGAATCCGCCGATATTGGATTAATCCTCTATTCGTGGATAATTTAAGGCATAGCCCGGCAACAGTTGCACAGGAGCAGCTCAATCTCAATCCTGACAAATTTAAAGAATTGTATAGAATGAGCCAGGAGAGTTTTAAAGTGTTGGTGGAAATTATAGGACCTAGTATAGAAAAACTGGATACCCACTATCTTTATATTTACCAGAATCGTTCATTTCATTTCCCACTTCTATCCAAGCCTTTTTCGTCAAATTACGTTTACTATACTCTGTTAATGTATAATTCCATAAACAAGAATATTGTAATGGATGGGTTACACGTGAAAATAAGTCGGAACAACCTTGTTCGAAGGCTGGCTTTTATTTTAGGTTTATAAAATACTTATTCGACAATGATGGACTTGTAACTCGGATTTTGAAATAATAATGACTGATTTACTGAACTGGAACGAATGATCTCTAATGTGTCTTGAGGAGGCATGGTCAAGGGTTTATAAGGGATCTGAAATATAGGAGTAGGGGTGATAGGAGAGGTCGAAAGTAGGAATGGAAAATAGTTAGGGACATAGGTCAGGAGTTGGAAACATTGGACGGGTGACTAAACGGGGTGACTCACAGGGTAAGGGCAAGGATGAGGAAGGTTTGGCAAGAATGCAATAATATTTGTTGTACAGCTTAAGATTAAATGGGTTGGTACATTACAATATTTCTCAATGGCTTTTACAAAATTAATATTAAAAACTGGATTTTCGGACATTTTCACGAACCAGAAACTGAAACTGCTTCTCAAACGCGTGACAAATACTGCAGCAAGACACGCACAAAATATCGCACGCAGTTGATGTCGCGCAATACGTGCAGCATGCCTGCCTGGTCTACGATGGTAGCAGAAGCACAGACGAGATATAAGAATAGACCGGACATGCAATGTATTTTTTCGGCCACGAATTTTGGGATCCGGGATCCCATTACCATTTCCGTGTCACTCGCAACGTTACCCACAGATCATAGAAAACGATGCGAAAATTAAATAATTTTAAAGAATTCTTTTGTTCTTTGCCGTAATGAAAGGCAACAAAGGATATGAAACATTTAATGTTAATTAAAAATCTTAATAAAGAAACACAAGATAACAAGTTTTCTTATTTCAATTGGACTATCAATAAATGAAATAAATATTAAAGTTATACTTTATATTATATATTTTATTTATTCATATTTTTAAGTATATTTTTTTAACACACAAAGAATAAAGTTGCCACAATGAAAAAGATAGCGACGATAATTGTATACTACAATTGTATACTAATCGAGATTTTTCGGAACATATATATTACCAAATTAATATTTGGAGTATAATTTATACTCCGATTCGAAGTAGGTCCAAGGATTGGTGGCGATATCTCGACGGGCATTAATTGGGGAAATGAACGAACGGCCATTATGGTACATTGTATCCTAAGTACAATACGCAGTCAATTCGCTCGAATTATTTTCCACATAATTACCAAACGTCTCTTAAACGTTTAATAATTATACGATAAATAATTGATTGCCCGGGTCTCACCACGTGGAGGTTACTGCGCATGGAGACCCACCCTAGCCGCGGCCCTTCCACCCTCCAATTACGCGAAATCTAATTCTAATATAGCTTGTGAAAAAGAAAAATCACCTATTATTGTCAATTTGTAGAACGTTCATTAATTGATCGTAGTACAAATATGACAACAAGAGGAGTACTTGGAATAATCACGACCGAAAGCTAAATTGAACATCAGGAGGAAACCTGAAAGAAAATCTGCTCGAGAATTAAATTTCGTGAAATAAAACTTTCTTAAAAATATATCCAATGATCTTAAAAGCTAAGCAACAAAATATTATCACAGCAGTGTACACTGCTGTCTCAAAAACTAAGACATAGCATAAAAATAAATCATCCCTTCTTAAATACTAGATTAGATTCAAATGCGCCCTGCCTGACTAAAGATCTAACTTAAAACTAGAATCACCCTACCTAATATAACATCTAAGATTTTCATTAAAAGAACAATTTCAATAATATCCTAACACACAGGAATATAATAGATACTTTACCATACCCATATAGGTATGAGTATGCATATATTTAATATGGACTAATTGAAGAGGAATTAATTTCGTGGCCAATGGTATCCTAGAACAGATCGAATCAAATTTAGTTTCATGCACCCTACCTAATTAAGAGTCTAATAATTTCAATTAGGGTAAAATCTGACTGTATAAAAGGGTAGCGGCAGGGGCACGGGCATGGGCAGGGGCAAGGTGGGGTGAGAGAGTGGTCATATTATAGATATTTTAAGCAATCCTCTTCTTTAGATGATTCTTTTTAATCCTTCTGAAACAAAGACAAACAGGCAGTAATTAGTAAAGCATTATACAAATTTTAATCTCACAAATGGGATCAAATGGGAGGCAAGTAACGAAACTGACTGCTACCGAGCAGTCCGCGGGCTCTCGCCCCAAAGTCTGGACAGTAAAACGACTTACAATCGACACCAGTTTCGATACCGAGTCACAGCAGCCATTGAAGAACGAATATGCAAGACCACAACCGCGATCCCAGATTGTGTCCCATATGCCTTCTGCCACCCCAAGGTGTGCTTGGCGTGGTCTAACTCGCAGGAATATCCTACTGGGCGGGTCACCTGTCCAGAACCACAGTCACAGCCTCACACACCGGTCGTCGCTGAAAGTGCAACCCAAATACCGCCACAGGTGCCAATAGCGCCTTTCTATCGATAGACCTCTGAGCGGAGTACAAGAAACTAAATGAAACAAGCAGGGGTGAAATTCGATAGGCAAGCAAGTAAAGAAAGTAACGACGACTCTTAGAAGAAGAGATTATAAAACGCGACGGCAGAAACGAAATAGGATCATAGATAGGAGTATTAAAGGATGTAGGAAATATTGACACTCAAGTCGTGGAATGAATCAAGCAGACAACGAAAATGACTGCTACGGAGCAGCCCGCGAGCACCCAGCCCAGGGTTTGGCGGACCCGGGTTCCTGTCAGCCTTGAAATCGAATCAAGACTCGGTACCAAGCCTCAGATACATTGAGCTGCAGAAATGCAGAACCGTGACCAAGATTCCAGATTAGACCTTTAGCCAACATCCGTTAGAGACGTAGTCTAACAGCGTGCGTATCGTCACCAGAACCACAATCACGGCCCCACTCATCGCAACTCGCTGACACTGACACCCTTACCATGCCGACAGTTACTACCTTACCTCGACTATTCCCCCGAGCCGCGGTGCAAGAAACTAAATGAATCACGCGGGGGTGGATGAGGAAACAAGTAACGAAAGTGACTGCTACGGTGCAGCCCGCGAGCCCTCAACCCAGAGCCTGTGATAGTCCAGGTTCCTGCCAGCCTTGCCATCGAAACAAGCCTCGGTACCAAGACGCAGCCTCATTGAGCTGCAGATATGCAAGAACCGCAACCATGATTCCAAATTTGGGACCAATAGCCAACAACCGTTAGAGACGTAGTCTAACAGCGTGCGTATCCCTCGTCCAGAACCACAATCACAGCCTCACACATCGTAACTCGCTGACGCTGAGCCCCCAACCATGCCAACAGTTACTTCCTTCCCATCGGTAGAACTCTGAGCGGAGTACGAGAAACGAAATGAATCAAGCAGGGGTGAAGTTAGATGTGAAAGCAAGTAAAGAAAGCAACGGTGACTCTTAGAAGAAGAGACTATAAAATGCGACGGCGGAAACGAGATAGGAATATACATAGGAGTATTATAGGATGTAGGAAATATTGGGAGAGGTGAAAGTGCAATGCGCAGTCAATTCGCTCGAATTATTTTCCACATAATTATCAAACGTATCTTAAACGTTTAATAATTATACGATAAATAATTGATTGCCCGGGTCTCACCACGTGGAGGTTACTGCGCATGGAGACCCACCCTAGCCGCGGCCCTTCCACCCTCCAATTACGCGAAATCTAATTCTAATATAGCTTGTGAAAAAGAAAAATCACCTATTATTGTCAATTTGTAGAACGTTCATTAATTGATCGTAGTACAAATATGACAACAAGAGGAGTACTTGGAATAATCACGACCGAAAGCTAAATTGAACATCAGGAGGAAACCTGAAAGAAATTCTGCTCGAGAATTAAATTTCCTGAAATAAAACTTTTTTAAAAGTATATCCAATGATCTTAAAAGCTAAGCAACAAAATATTATCACAGCAGTGTACACTGCTGTCTTAAAAACTAAGACACAGCTTAAAAAAATCCTGCCTTTTTAAATATTAGATTAAATTCAAATACGCCCTGCCTGACTAAAGGTCTAATTTAAAACTAGGATCACCCTACCTAATATAACATCTAAGATTTTCATTAAACGAACAATTTCAATAATATCCTAACACACAGGAATATAATAGATACTTTACCATACCCATATAGGTATGAGTATGCATATACTTAATTCCTCTTCAATTAGTCCGTATTAATCTCTCGTGGTCCATGGTGTCCTAGAACAGGCAGAAACTCGAACCAAAAAATTACAGAACCTTCCAACAATTTTCGTTTTCATAAACCCTGCCTAATTAAAAGTCTAATAAATTCAATTGGTGTAAAACCTGCCTGTATAAAAGGTGGCAGGGGCAGGGGCAGGGGCAGGGGCAGGGGCAGGGGCAGGGGCAGGGTGAGATTGTGGTCGTATTATACATATATTAGACAATCCTCTTCTTTAGCTGATTCTTTTCCGTCCGTCTGAAACCAAGACAAACTGGAAGTAATTAGTAAGGCATTATAAAAATCTTGAACTTACAAATGGGATCGACAAGGCGGGCTCTTCATAGTTTCAGGTCGTGCCTTTCATATCGTGAATCTGTAACAGTCTCGCAAATCGAATTCGTAATGTCCAGAGACTGGACGCTCAGTTCATGGAATGCGCGAAGCAGGGATGAAATGGATGAGGAGGCAAGCAACGAAAGTGACTGCTACCGAGCAGCCCGCGAGCCCTCAGCTCAGAGTCTGGACAGTAAAACGACTTACAATCGACACCAGTTTCGATATCGAGCCACAGCAGTCATTGAAGAACGAATATGCAAGACCACAACCGCGATCCCAGATTGTGTCCCATATGCCTTCTGCCACCCCAAGGTGTGCTTGGCGTGGTCTAACTCGCAGGAATATCCTACTGGGCGGGTCACCTGTCCAGAACCACAGTCACAGCCTCACACACCGGTCGTCGCTGAAAGTGCAACCCAAATACCGCCACAGGTGCCAATAGCGCCTTTCTATCGATAGACCTCTGAGCGGAGTACAAGAAACTAAATGAAACAAGCAGGGGTGAAATTCGATAGGCAAGCAAGTAAAGAAAGTAACGACGACTCTTAGAAGAAGAGATTATAAAACGCGACGGCAGAAACGAAATAGGATCATAGATAGGAGTATTAAAGGATGTAGGAAATATTGACACTCAAGTCGTGGAATGAATCAAGCAGACAACGAAAATGACTGCTACGGAGCAGCCCGCGAGCACCCAGCCCAGGGTTTGGCGGACCCGGGTTCCTGTCAGCCTTGAAATCGAATCAAGACTCGGTACCAAGCCTCAGATACATTGAGCTGCAGAAATGCAGAACCGTGACCAAGATTCCAGATTAGACCTTTAGCCAACATCCGTTAGAGACGTAGTCTAACAGCGTGCGTATCGTCACCAGAACCACAATCACGGCCCCACTCATCGCAACTCGCTGACACTGACACCCTTACCATGCCGACAGTTACTACCTTACCTCGACTATTCCCCCGAGCCGCGGTGCAAGAAACTAAATGAATCACGCGGGGGTGGATGAGGAAACAAGTAACGAAAGTGACTGCTACGGTGCAGCCCGCGAGCCCTCAACCCAGAGCCTGTGATAGTCCAGGTTCCTGCCAGCCTTGCCATCGAAACAAGCCTCGGTACCAAGACGCAGCCTCATTGAGCTGCAGATATGCAAGAACCGCAACCATGATTCCAAATTTGGGACCAATAGCCAACAACCGTTAGAGACGTAGTCTAATAGCGTGCGTATCCCTCGTCCAGAACCACAATCACAGCCTCACACATCGTAACTCGCTGACGCTGAGCCCCCAACCATGCCAACAGTTACTTCCTTCCCATCGGTAGAACTCTGAGCGGAGTACGAGAAACGAAATGAATCAAGCAGGGGTGAAGTTAGATGTGAAAGCAAGTAAAGAAAGCAACGGTGACTCTTAGAAGAAGAGACTATAAAATGCGACGGCGGAAACGAGATAGGAATATACATAGGAGTATTATAGGATGTAGGAAATATTGGGAGAAGTGAAAGTGCAATGCGCAGTCAATTCGCTCGAATTATTTTCCACATAATTATCAAACGTCTCTTAAACGTTTAATAATTATACGATAAATAATTGATTGCCCGGGTCTCACCCCTGGAGGTTACTGCGCATGGTGACCCACACAGTTTGTTAAAAGTCTAATAATTTCGATTAATGTAAAACAAGCTTGTATAAAAGGGCATCGGCAGTGGCAGGGGCAGGGGCTGGTGTAGGGTGAGAGTGTGGTCATATTATACATATATTAGGCAATCCACCAACCAGGGTGGCTCAGGGGAACAGGCTTCCAATTGGAAGCAGTTGGGGACTGGTATTCGCAACTCTAATTAAAAACGCGATCTTTAATCAACGCAACACTAATTGGAACTCGCGATGCAATCATTTCGCAACACTATTTATTAGGGCTGACAGAAAGCAAACGCTAAATTATTTGTAATATCAAATACAAGCATTGTAACTAAAGATCCTCTGAAAAGTTAGCTGAAGGCTCAAGACGCGAAAATAACTTCCGCAACACTAGAAACTTTCACATGTGTAAAGTATATTATAAAATACTACTATTTAACTAACAATAATAAGAGCAAACTTGCAAGAACAATCGCGATGTCATTGCGCAACGCTAAATAAATCACGATTTTCATTTACTCGCAACTGTAATTAAAAACCGTGAGTCACTTCGCAACTCCAAGAATATGCGAGACTCGTTTTCTTTTTCGCGGCTCTACTTGAAAAACCGCGTGGTATTTAACGCAACTCCAACTCGACCCGTTCGCAAGTTTTTCGCAACTCTAAAGCAACGCGATACTTTTGGGAGGGCTGTATCGTTGGGCCGGAATGTGCGTCGGCCAAGTACAAATAAAAATTCTACAAATGAAAATGCAAGCACAGTGACAAAGTAGTAAGAAAAAATGATTCCCCATTCTTAAAAAGAATGGGGAGCCATTAGTAGTTGCCCTCTTGAGTGACAGTTTGTCGGGCCTCTTCGGCATATAGCCTCTTCTTTTCGTTGGACCCAAGGGCCAGCTGAAACTTAAACTAGGCTCGAGGCTCTAATCGAAAACCAAGGAAAAACTTACAAATGTGAAATAAAGATTTTAAATCGCGGAGCTAAATATAACACACGTGGCCGAATCACGATCAAATAAAATCGTAAAATTGTGTTACGGAAAATCGCAAAGATTACGATTAAAATTGTAATCGTTCTTCGTTCACACGTGCAGCCTCGAGCATAATGCAACACGTTTCGTTTCGAAGCCTAAATCGCGACCACGACCGCGAAGGATTCAAAAAATCGATAGGCAAAGCCAGAGGCGAACGCATTTTCGTTCGCGCCACAGCTTCACCGTCGACTTTTCAAATCAGATTTCCTGAAACAGGTTGAACACGCGAAATAGTGCCTACCCGATCAGAGACTGTGTCAACCTGCCCGGCCCTACCTACTTATGTCTATCAATCACACCAGAAAGTATGCTACCTATCCTACCTGGACCTATATTCAAAAAATGGCAAACAGGCACAACAACACACGACACTCCACGGTTCTCAGTCAAACACTTGGGCGCAAAAGCCTACACTAGGGGGGCGTCCCGGGACACCCCCGACACCCAAGTGCTGTCACATAACTTGCACACTCTAATGTACGTACCATTTTTCTGAAATCGACTGACAGTGGGTGGGATCTTTGCGATCGCGGGAAAAAAACCACGCCGCGGTTGATATGTAATAGGATAATGAAATAGCACCGATACAAGAGCTACTTGATAGCAATTGATAAGTATATTCGATTCTCTTTGGCATTTGGCCTTTGTCATCTTAAATGGGAAAACTTTGTGCCTCAGTATAGTAGAGATTATTAATGTAGTTAATAGTAAAAATGATGTCTCCGTTTGAAATTAATGGACATCTTATCTTGGTCATAATAGCTACATTTTAGTACGGAACGACGCAAATCCACAGCCTAACCACACACACAATGTGGATATTACGTCGTGCACGATACACCAAACGCACTGTCAGTCGCCAACAATAAATCATTTTATGGCTTATAAACTAAATAAATATCATCGTGCTCTACCACCGTTTTCCCACCCAAGTAGCACCGGGGCACGTGAGTGGGATCCGGGCAGTGAACACGGAAAGGGTTAAACCTGGAAATCCTCGTCTACAAAAATGATGAAGACATACTGACTTTCTAACGGGCTAAATATATACATGTATATATATATCAGATCAATATAATATTTTATTTTATTAAAGAGAAAATGAAATGACTCTACTTTATTACAAAAATTATGCAATGACTCGAGTTTATTAAAAGAATTGTGCAAAGACTCTAGTTTATTAGAAAGATTGTGCAATAACTGTACTTTATTAGAAAAATTGTGCAATGACCCCACTTTATTAGAAAACTTATTCAATGACTCTACTTTAATATACTTTGAATGAAATTGAAACATCCTCAGGTGTTCCCGTCATCAAAGCATTGCTCCTAAAACGCAAGGTTGGTTTTAATGTAGGTTGCTTTGATTTCGAGATCTACCCGTTCGCGTATTGTCTTCTTGTACATTCAGGTTGAATTAATATATTGTACGGAAAAGGTGGAATAATTGATATCTCTAAACGCTAAAGACTAATAAGGATATCGAATAATAAAATTATTCGATAGTCCCAACAAATTGACAAGGTAAGTAAATGCCTTCACTTTATATATAATCAAAGTAGAAAAAGAGGAAATACTATACTTTTACTAACAATTTATTATAACGGGGGAGTAATTGCAATTGAAAAATAAACGAAGTCGAAGGGTATTCGACTTCTCCACTACAAACTAATGCACGTATAATACTGGACGTTACTTTATATTCATGTGATAAGTAATAATTATTTCAATATCGTTTCATAGGTATTCAATTAAATACTCTATTATAAAAAGATATATAGTGATATATTTTAAAAACGCGTTGTACAAGAAGACCTATCCTCATATAATATAAAACAGTAAAGAAGTTACTACTCGTGAGTATATTTCCATATACCCATGGTCACAGTGCTTGCCAGAAAAATCTACGTAATTACAACCAGTCACTCGTGTCGGTTCGGACCTTTCGTCCTGCGACATGATTGAGTGACCAGAGGAACTTTAAAGCATGCCACTCACCGGTTGCAGACGCGACAGGGGTGCGGTCAAGCTCGTCGCCATCGAAGCCGTGGAAGCTGCTGAAACATTCAAAAAGAGCAGACAAAATTAAAATCTTTGTACTTTCAGTACTTTTCGAATTGGTTAATTATCAAAGATTATTGCAATACAAGATTAAAGAAATAAAGTGATACTTACTCGTCAAGTTGGTGGATGCAAGCCCGAACTCGCCGAACAGGACACTGACTCTAATACCGGAACACTCGCGATCCACGAGCAAAGTGGTTTTAATCTCACGAAAGTATTATTCCGAAGCAAACACTGACTCTAATTTCGCGTCTCTTTACTGTTATTTACGTTTAATTATTATTTAGAGCGGTTGCGCTCAAAAAATAATAAAAAGAACTTTGACGGTACAAGCACTGACTCTACCAACCGCATTGCGCGCGGTCATCAAAATTTTCTGAAAGAAAGTCTGTACAAGTTAGAAAATGGGGTGAGGAGGTAGAAATTGAAGCAATACACATTTGATTTTATTTGTCTCTTTATTATTTTGTCATCCTGTCGAACGTCTGTTGAGGAAATACTGCTTCTTTTTAATAAAGTACTACCCTATTATTATTCTGATTTAATAACAGTTAATTGTCTATTCAATATGTACTATTATAGATTAATATAAATGATTTATCAAGAGCATACTGTGACTGTTCTTCGTCCGAGTTTTAAAGGTAATCATGATCTTAGTAAGGAAGCAATATCGCGCATTTATACGTTCTCGTAGCTGCTTGTAGAAATTAAGACTCGAAATTATTTATCATGCTTCCGGTGTATGGCAACTAGTACGTTAGTACGCGGGCAATCCTGCATCGAAAATACAATTTGACCGTAGTTGTACCAAGTCACAGCGATAATAAAAGTTCCAACAAGAACACTAGTGAAGCTAGCATAGAAATCGCGAGCGGAATGCAGCGAAACATGAACGTATGTATTTCAATTTTTCGTTTAGAATTAATGAAATCTACTGACTCTAGTTTCAATCGCGAATGATACATTGTAAGTTCTATTTGAAATGTTTACATTATTTAACGAACATGGATATACGAATAGGGAGAGGTAAGTATTGAAATCTATTTACAATATTGAAAATGTTCAATAACTTTAAATGTTAAATGTTAACTTCCTTCATCATAGGTCATCGGACTTATTGTTATGCATCGCAGTAATTCTATCTCAATACTCCATTCCTGCAGCTTCAATATATTATTCTTTACCAACCAATCACCCATTGTACCTGTAACATATAGAAAAGCAACGTGATAAATCTGTGCTAAAATCAGAATCGAATTCAAAGTTGCGAAAGGACATATGTAACTGGGTATGTAAGTGACATTGCAAACAAAATAAACGTAACCGCATTGAATCCGAGTAATCGTGTAATATAATATAATAAAGATTCGAACAACCGTATAAACTAATAAATTAATTAACCCGATATTTTAATAAACGAATAGATATCGCGTATCAAAAAATCAATGGAACCGGATGATCGGTCAAGCGTCCAGCAAGAGACTCGAGAAAGAGTTTAATGTGTATCCACGATAGTCAAACGATTGTTAAATAAACGCGTATTAATTAATAGAAACTAATAGACAAGTGTATGCGGTGGTAAAGTAAACCCCGAGATGCTATTGTCTTGTAAGGTGATGTATGTCGCTAACCTTCGACAACATAGACGACCCGTACGGTACGACGCTTGAATTGATAGTGACACCGCGTGCGCCGCGCTCCGTCATCCCCACTCCGCAGCGCGTCGGTAGCGCTCGGTCGCGCTCGGTGGTACTCGCAATTTCCGAACACTTTGATGGTCTCCGACCGCGGTCGTGCGTACTATTGTAAAAAGGTCATACGTACTGAACTTTTAAATTTTCTGTCCAACTTTTAGCCGGACCGACGACCCTAGAGGTCATATCTACTGTACTTCTTCGGGTTCTGACCAACTTTTAGCCGGACCTACGTTCCTACGGTTATACCTACTGGACTTTTACGTTTTCTGTCCAACTTTTAGCCGGACCTACAACCCTAGAGGTCATATCAACTGTACTTCTTCGGGTTCTGACCAACTTTTAGCCGGAACTACGTTCCTACGGTTATACCTACTGGACTTTTTCGTTTTCTTACCAACTTTTAGCCGGACGTAGGACTCTGGGGTCGTGCCGACTAGACTTCTACTGTTTCTCACTAACTGTTAGCTGGACGTACGACTGTAGGGTAAAGTGGCCAAATAAAAGACCTCTTCTAATATGAGACCCCTGCTTATTTCCGATACATGACTCTTGAATGTATTGTAGCGATACTGTTTTGTCCCGTACGTAACTTTTTGTTAGTTATTTTATACACACATACATATTTTATATATAACTGATGGGTGTGAAGAAAATATTGTCCAAGGAAACCTGTGGTGAATTGTTGCGCCGCGGTAATTCATCGTAATTATTGTGCCCTCCATAGTTAGATACGTTTGTTTTCAACGATATCGTGCTACATTTTGTGGATGATGAAAGTGATTATGAAGAAAATGTGATTTCGACTCAACTCGAACCAAACCGAATTGCATTGCGCGACCAAGCACCGTAGCTCAATTTTTCAATTTTTTAATGGGACGCTCAAATCAGTGTCGGATTTCTGAGTCGGTATGGCCGTCACGGTGGGCCACGAAAGTTCATAAGATGTCCGGTCTATTCTTATATCTCGTCGGTGACCAAAGTCCATAAGATGTCCAGTGTTACGTCCCGGCGCGGCTTTACAGAATTTACGCAGGGTTCTTCTTACCACGGTGCGAGACGATTTTCTCTACAATCTTATGATCCACGCGACACGTACGTTCGCGTCTGATCGGGCACCACGGCTAGATACGCGATCGCAATCTTATGAGTGTCACTCACCGGTCCTTCAGGTGTCCTCAGCTTCCAGGTGTAGTTCTCTTTTAGGCCTGAAGATCTTGTCGCACCTGAACGGTTGTCGTCTCTGAGAGTTTCCGTGGAGCGGGAAACGGAGTGGTTTCGGAATGAAGATCACTGACTCGACTTGCGTTAATTAAGTCTTTATATTATAAAATAAAATCACAATTTCTTAACGTTTACTATACAGCTAACTAGATGTAATTAACTACTAAAATATACTTCTAATCTAAACTAGGTATAATTAAACTTAGCGAAACAATATTCTAAATTCGGCGCGTTGGTTTAAGGCACACGGAGGTGTGTGCAATAGCTAGAGGTGCTATGTGTTGAGTGCGCTCCGTAGGGGAGGATTTAGTGGCCACCGGTGTCCTCGTGGTGTTATATAGGGTATGTTCCTCCTGGGTTGCCTATCTGCAGGCGCTGGGCCTGATGTCCGATCTTGGTGCGGGGTGGCTCCGTTGCGTTTGGTGGAGGTTTAAGGGGGTAGACACGGGTAATGCAGCGAGCTGTATACCGACACAATCTGGGCCGAAACATGGGTTTGGGACTATGCATTTTTCATCCTTATATGAGAAGATTTTGAGCTCGGCGAGGGCTCATTAGATAGAGGAAGGTTCAATGAAGCACGCGACACAGCCCGTTCATCGAGATTGTGTTGATATCTAATAATATGAGTGTCCAAAGTAGAGCAAAAATTGACATAATACACCGCGGAATCTAAGTATATTTTAAGTCACTAAAAGAGTTTTATGGCTCAAACAGGCTGTGTCGCGTGCTGCATTGCACTTTTCTCTGTCGAATGAGCCTTTATTCATCTTAAAATCTTCTCATATAAGGATAAACGATGCATAGTCCTGATTGCATTCCCACAGACCAGTTCCGCCGTCCGCTGTTCATATTGCCGTTAAAACAGAGCACGTGACGTCACAAATTTAGTTCACGTAGTGGTGATGAGGTGGCGTCTAGTCAGGAGGACTGGCAACGTGAAATCATAGCAAAACTGAAGCGTTGGCTTGTGACATGTGCTACAGTAGTAACAGCGTGATGCGGTCAATGTATGCATTTTCGTACGATTATAGGTTAGGTCATATGCATTTTAGGTATTGACTGGGAACTGTGTACAATTACTAACGCTTTTACTGTATATAACACATGCTTGACTTGAAATCGCTGTCGAATTTATGTTATTATTGTATGGTTATATTATTTAAAATAAAAAAGAAGAGATTGGAACTTTTTTACGGAGGTTGGAAGTATTGATGTACTGATATCATATTTTCAGAATGTGGTAGTTACGTCAAATATTTGAAATTATTGCATTGCTCTTATTATTCTTCTTTTGCATTCTTTTGACTATTTTGTATAAAACATATTGTAAGAAAATGTCACCAAATCAGTCATAAGTTGACCTGATGTTTTTCATTCATACGTGAATACGGATGCGTGAATACAGATGTGTGCATACAGACATAGTAAGGCATAGTTGTCGCAACTTATCAAGACTACTGTCGCGCTGTTGCCACATCTGTTACAAATGTGATCATCAGCTAACTAAATGAATCGGCTCGAGCGGAGATTTTGTCTCGAGCCGCCAAAAGCTTTTCTGTAGGTTCGAGTCCCGCACGTGTTCATTTTTTAACTTTCTAAATTTCGGTTATTGAAACTTTGGTAATTATTTAGAAAAGGGGAGGTCTCACCGATTTCGATGATTTTCGAGTATGTTATAGAAATCAACATTTTGAACAACTTTTTCCCATACATATAACCGCCGCCCGGCCTTAGTTTCCGAGATTTTTCCCAAAAATGATCGGTACTACTACATTGAATTCTGCATATACGTACGCGTTCGTGAAAGTGTATGCGTAAGTGTTTGATCGGCAATTGTCCATCGTTTCTATATATAACAGCGTAGCGTCCAGCGACGAACATTATACAATGTGTAAAGCAAATTTTGATCTGCATTGATCTCCTTATTAAATGCAACAATGAATGTGTGGCATGAATACACTAACCCAAACCTAAACCGAACTTAATCCATTAAAATAGTTATTAGGTAGAAAAGTTCGATTTGAGTAAGGTTCGGTTCGGATTTTTATTCTTTCAAGCATAACCCAAATCGAGTTTGCACCCGTTATACGCTTCCATTGCCGGCCGTCCGATGTGTTTGAAGAAACCGTGAACGATCGCTGATCGAACGCTTACGCATACGCTAGAACGGACGCGTACGTATAGACAGAATGCTATGTAGTAGTACCGATCATTTTTGGGAAAAATCTCGGAAACTAAGGCCGGGCGGCGGTTATATGTATGGGAAAAAGTTGTTCAAAATGTTGATTTCTATAACATACTCGAAAATCATCGAAATCGGTGAGACCTCCCCTTTTCTAAATAATTACCAAAGTTTCAATAACCGAAATTTAGAAAGTTAAAAAATGAACACGTGCGGGACTCGAACCTACAGAAAAGCTTTTGGCGGCTCGAGACAAAATCTCCGCTCGAGCCGATTCATTTAGATAGCTGATGATCACATTTGTAACAGATGTGGCAACAGCGCGACAGTAGTCTTGATAAGTTGCGACAACTATGCCTTACTATGTCTGTATGCACACATCTGTATTCACGCATCCGTATTCACGTATGAATGAAAAACATCAGGTCAACTTATGACTGATTTGGTGACATTTTCTTACAATATGTTTTATACAAAATAGTCAAAAGAATGCAAAAGAAGAATAATAAGAGCAATGCAATAATTTCAAATATTTGACGTAACTACCACATTCTGAAAATATGATATCAGTACATCAATACTTCCAACCTCCGTAAAAAAGTTCCAATCTCTTCTTTTTTATTTTAAATAATATAACCATACAATAATAACATAAATTCGACAGCGATTTCAAGTCAAGCATGTGTTATATACAGTAAAAGCGTTAGTAATTGTACACAGTTCCCAGTCAATACCTAAAATGCATATGACCTAACCTATAATCGTACGAAAATGCATACATTGACCGCATCACGCTGTTACTACTGTAGCACATGTCACAAGCCAACGCTTCAGTTTTGCTATGATTTCACGTTGCCAGTCCTCCTGACTAGACGCCACCTCATCACCACTACGTGAACTAAATTTGTGACGTCACGTGCTCTGTTTTAACGGCAATATGAACAGCGGACGGCGGAACTGGTCTGTGGGAATGCAATCAGGACTATGCATCGTTTATCCTTATATGAGAAGATTTTAAGATGAATAAAGGCTCATTCGACAGAGAAAAGTGCAATGCAGCACGCGACACAGCCTGTTTGAGCCATAAAACTCTTTTAGTGACTTAAAATATACTTAGATTCCGCGGTGTATTATGTCAATTTTTGCTCTACTTTGGACACTCATATTATTAGATATCAACACAATCTCGATGAACGGGCTGTGTCGCGTGCTTCATTGAACCTTCCTCTATCTAATGAGCCCTCGCCGAGCTCAAAATCTTCTCATATAAGGATGAAAAATGCATAGTCCCAAACCCATGTTTCGGCCCAGATTGTGTCGGTATACAGCTCGCTGCATTACCCGTGTCTACCCCCTTAAACCTAAGTCACCGACGAGGTATAAGAATAGACAATTCATCCAATGTATTTTTTCGGCCACGATTTTTGGGACCCCGGGTCCCATTACCATTTCCGTGTCACTGGCGACGTTACCCACAGATTATACAAAACGATGCGAAAATTAAATAATTTTAAAGAATTCTTTCATTCTTTGCCGTAATGAAAGGCAACAAGGGATATGAAACATTTAATGTTAATTAAAAAAATAATTATAATAATTTTAATTAAAGAAACACATTTTAACAAGTTTTCTTATTTCAATTGTACTATCAATACATGATGTGTCGCATACAATATTGTACCAAGTCAATTATATTATTACCAACTCCAATAATTATACTATTCGAACAACGCGTTTGGGTTTGTAAGAATATTCGAGGTACAGGAACGGCCGAGGCGGGCCATGTGCATTTTGAAGATGCACGCTGTCTTTGTCTAGCATAGCTTTCATTTGGGGCGAACCTTAAAATGGTTAAAAAAGGGCCATGGTGACGTAGGCGTCCTCACGACGGACGCTTTTGCCAATGGAAGGCATTCTTGTATAGACTACGGTCGAGAGAGCACAGTTTTAATAAACAGAACACCTTTTAACATATATACACGCCTACAGAATCATTGTAATTAGTAATACCTAATCGCGATAGAAAGGAGACTACGAATACCCTCTCATGCGATTATCTTACAGGTTATACGCGGTTTTTTTCTTCCGGACAATTTTTTTGTTTTTTGTCCCGACACATTTCATTCATATTACAGTAATTTCTCGAACAGCGAGCGCCGATCGGGACTGGCCGCACGCACTTGGAGAGAATGGGATAACTTTGGCTGTTTAGAAATTCGACACCAACATCGACGACCCTTGAAAGGGACAGAGAGTGTAAGTAGGGTCAGATAGCTACGTATCTGTGAGACAACACGAATGCAACTATAAAACTTCTTTATTGTTAATTATTTCGTTCTGTAAATTTTATGAAAATATAGCTGAGGTTCTTGTGATTAAAATAACACCAAACGCGATATAATTTGGATCATATTTGCGTTGATAAATTATAGAAACGGATCCCACTGATTGTGAGCCGAGCATGAAACGATTCCGTACGATCTCCCCGGCCGGGGAGAAACGCTTTGCGCGCGGTCTAGTAAGTCGACGAATGCTACCGTACGCGCGGTCTTGGACGGGCGAGACATGCTTTTGACCACCTGGTTCTTTCCTTATCTGATACTTTAAAAACATCAAGCCATACTACAATAATCATGAGTATCTTACAATACAATGGGCATACAATACAATACAGTTTAGCATTCTGTGAAAACGTTGATAATAAATCTCCGCGGTCAACCTGGGTTGTTTATGACCGAAGCTAAAGTTCAGTCTTGAATTGACTTTTCCCGAATTGTTATTTTCGTGCACTAATCCTTTGAACAATTATCTGACGGAACAGATATACATTAAAGTAGAGACTTCAATACGTAATTAATATTTTTTCGGAGTCAACTACCATGGTTATTTGCAACTGAGAAAGAAATAAAATAAGAAACTGAAGATTCCCAAATTTTTATTGTATGAACAGATTGTAACCAAATTCACTTTTTTAAAAAAACCTATCTACTTTTGTAAAACTACATTACATTGTATTAAAATATTACGAGTTAGAATAAAAATAAAATACATTACAAAACATATATTACCATTAATGACATTTTTTCCAGAAAATTATTATTACTTTATTTTTCTTACATGCCGTCACGACGTGACGTGTTAAAAAAGTAGGCTATACGCGACACACGGAATTCATCGCTCCGATGTGATTTCGACTCAACTCGAGCCGAACCGTAAGAGTATCGCCCGACCAGGCCGTAGTTCAATTTTCCTACCGAAACGTTGACCGAGAAATAGCTTTCCTGATTCTCCCTAAACATTTCACATATATTCACACAGTCGCGTGAGTCCTGTCCCCAACACTACTTCAGTAAATAATAGTTCTTCAAGTGACCACTGTTCATGAGCAGAGGACGCCCAAATCACTGTCGGATTTCTGCGTCGGTATGGCCGTCACGGTGGGCCACGAAAGTCCATAAGATGACTTGTCTATTCTTATATCTCGTCTGTGCCTAAGTCAAACGTCGTACGACGTCACACCAGTCTATTCATATATCTCGTCGGTGCTTATATCTCGTCTGTGACTGTACCTAAAAGATGAAACGCGAGATGGCGCCACGTGTCCTTTTACCGCCTGCTTATGTACCATTTCCGTGTCGCACACAACGTTACCGATAAATTTTAAAATAATTTTTATCTCGGTTCCTGGTGGTTATTTTTGAATCTTTGAGATGTCAAATGAATGGGGAATGAAATAAGAAGGAAAACAGTTTAAATATTACTTATTTTTAAAAGGGGTTGCAGTGGATCAAAGGGGGCTGCAAGGCAGGCAAAATCAATGCAGAGGAGCCACCTAATTCTCAAGCATATTTTATAAATGCAAGTAAACCAATTTTTTAAACTTGACGAAAAAGTAGTGTCTCGTAATCAAAATAAGCTAGATCTACTATTCTTGGATGAAACCTACTGGACTCCTGTGGGGCCAAATTAAACCTCAGAACCTTAGTTTTATTTTCCAACAGATTTCCAAAATGTGTGGTTTAAAAGTTAGTAACAGTTAAAGAGTCGGAAAAAATACACTCTGGGTTCATTGCAATTATCTCAGCTGCTGAACGTTCTCAAGGCCTTTCATTCGGTCAGTTTCTAAAACAGAATCGTCTATCCCTCTATCAAGTCTGAGCCACACGAGCCCAATAAACTATAACTAGGCATTACTTTCCTCGAATACTTAATTTCGTGATTTGTACCGGTATGTATGAAAATGTACATTCCATTAATTCTGTAGCATTCTTGAATGATTATCCCTCTCGATCTTATTTATGTGCATATATTTCTTTATATGCAGGTGTCTGTACATAATTAAATATACACACAAACATACTACTGAGTTGCCCGAGGGTTGCACACGCGACACAAATCATCCCTGCATCGAGCCTGCAATTGCCTATCAAACGTGTCTACCCTTTACAGGCACACACCCATTTTACACATGAGTGCTGTTTGGCTCTACCAACGTCTTTATTAAATGCTTTATCAAGTGGCCGTCGTTCATGAGTAGAGGACGTTATGGAATGAAACGAAACGCGAGATCGAGACAGGAAGTCTAACGTAGAAGGGTAAGGAATCGAGTGACGGGGTCGTTGGCTGGACGTCTTGCGAAAGAAATCGGAAACACGCGACAATAACGCAGACGATTGTTAAAGTAAATTTAATTTATTCGAGCCAATTACTTCTCGGACCACTATGGCGTTTATTAGTAGGGTCCGCAATGGACACGCAACGCAAGAGGCCTCGAGAATCTCGCGGGTGTCGTGACCACGATTACGAACAAATACATCGCGTTCCAACTGTGTTTTCGACGAACCATTATTTTGAAAACAAAATTTATTACATTTATTTCGTTTGTTTCATTAAAAAAGGCTGGACTGGTTCGCGTGATCGTAAAAAAGATGACCGAGTTAAAGGATTGTGAAACGGACCCGCGCGCGACGAGCCTCTAGGGTTTCGTGGCCCCGTTAATTACAAACCAATTGTTAATTAATAATTAATAACATTAGGTACGTATATCTATTAACAGCATTCAGATTCACCCACACCGCCAGGCACGCAACGTACAGTGGATGATCAGTGATCGAACTTATGTATTATTGCAATTATTGCATTTTCTATGTTGTGGAAAATTGAATTTTGGTGGTAGATATATTTTATGGAATAAACGTGTCGCTGATTGAAGATATTCATTTACTCGCTTAGAATTAATAGTGCAACAGAAATAATTTATTGCTCTCTGTGCTCTAGGTCATTGTATATAGAAATATTAATAGAATATTTGGAAAATTTTAGTACAATAAGATAATTAAATTCTTTTACATTTAGTTTAACAATTGCGAAATGATGACAAATGTATAAAATTATGAAAGCTGGATCGATCGGCTTTAGTTTGTATAATGGTAATTTATGCATTCACAGTGGGCCCACTATCTGTAATTGTTACAAAGTATCCTGATGTAAAATTACAAAAGTACAAAAATCAATATAGTTAAACATACTATCACTACTGAGAACGACTTCACAAAAACTGTATAAAAAATTCTTCGTTAATATCGAATGCTCATAAATCGCCTGCAGAAGAAACCACTTGTTCCTTAGCAGCATTACATGTAATCCGAAAAATTACCAAAATTCTACAAAAATAATCTTTCACGCGTAGTCCATCTGTTTCAAGTTTCAGCGACACGCAAATATACGCTCTATCGCCACAAAGCGAATCAGACTAAAATAAAACGTGCCTATTACAAGTATACGTTATGGGAAATCATAAAACAATCCCATCCACCAATCCACCCATCCGTCGTTACGAATATTACAAGTGCTCGTCCTATCGTATGTAATTCGTCGATAAACATTTACACCGTTATGTACAGGGTATAATACATTGGAAAAGAAAAAGAAAAACGGTAAAATAGAAAGATCGTCGCTACGATAATAATCGAATAATAATATTATAATTAGTTCTAGTAATGGTAGGTACGTGTATTTTTTTCTATATAAAACAAAGCGATTGAAAGAAGCAAACAAAGTATTGCTGCACGATCAATTTGAGTCTTGTGTACTCCCGTTCTCTCGGTGAAATAAGGGAACAAAATATTGGCTGCCCGTAGGAAACGAATAAAACGTAAGATATAATTCACGCACACGCACAAGTGGGGAAAAGGGGATGATAAGAAAATTGGATATAAAATCTGTGACTCGCAAGGAATACTTATAATGTACAAATAATAATAATAATCTAGTAAAATTCTTCGCGTGATTAAAAAGCTGTGCTCTTAAAAATTGATATAAAACTAAATCTGAAAGAAAGAAGAAACCCTTGATCGAGTTTGTTCTAATTCGTTGACTAAAAATTGTGTTAAAAAGAATTGTGAGGAAAGAATTAGGGCGAAATGGATTCGCTATGACTAAAGGGAAATTCGCTAAAATCATTAATATAAAGATAAATGAGTGGTAACGCAAGGAAAAGGACGCAAGAATAAATCTATCTTCGCAAAAAGTACGCCAATTCCTCTCTCTCTCTCTCTCTCTCTCTCGAAACGATTAAATTGCAAATACAAATCGGGTGACATTGTAAATCTAATTCTGTAGATGATTGACGCGTAACGTGATTACCGAACGTAATCGTAAAAGCTACGAGCAGAATCGATGTGCCGTTTCAATGGTGACGTTAATCAACTCTTAAAAATTACAATAACATTATAAAATATACGTTGACGTGTTGAGTAACACATCGATTTCCGATTACACCCGACAAAAGAGGCGCCCGAACGAAAAGTAAATATCAACGAGAACTGATTTCACCAGCAATCAATGATTACTTGTTTCAACCGTTATAATATATTATATATTTCTGTCATCCTCGATAATTTATTTACATCTAACGTCGCTAATTCAGAACCATCGAAACATTCGACACGATTCTACACCATCGATTAACGCGATCAATCGAAAAATCATACACCAAACATTCCAACAAGTATAAATAATCAGAAATAGATATAATAAACAAGAGCTACCATTGTTCTCCAAAATTCCAGCAAATACGTTCAATCAACTATCAAAGAAAACACGAAAAAAAAAGAAAGAAACAAGAGATAATAATCCCAGCAGATCGATTCGTCGATCAACACGTAAACGTCGAACGTCCCATTGAAACGAACGCGACGATTCGAATTTTTTTTTCTTTTTTTTTTCGTCTTTTTCTTCCTTTTTACAAATCTTCTCGACTGTACTCGCAATTGGTTTATTCGCAACGCTGCCGGTGCACGCAACCAAATGAAGTCGAACGCGACTTTAAACTAAAAGCGGACGATGCTACTCGAAAATTAGCATCGCCTCGAAGGTACAGGTTTCTCGCATTCTAACACGACGCAGGTATAGTCGCCATGTTTTGCACGTTTTGCGTTTCTTTCTCGTTTTTCTGTTATTATTATTATTATTATTAATTCTTTATTACAATGTTCATTCTCTCTCATTCTCTCTCTCATTTTGTACAAGTTAAGGGGGCAGGGGGTGCTTATTAAACGGTAAGGGAGGAAAGAAGAGCGTCATAGGGGATGGGGGCAAGGTAAAATATATTTTTTGGCAGTTTGGTATTCGTCGGATATGAATCAGACTGTTTGCAACTTCGAGGCCCAGGCAACAACGTCCTTTTATCATCGGCTTTAAAGCTTCACCGACCCCGGAGATCGTTTGGAAATGTGACGGCGGCAGATATGAATTCGTGTCGCGAGAAAAAAATATCTTATCACTTCGGTTTGACCACGACGGAATGGACAAAGAACAGGCTATTAGTATTTGATGTATGAGACGATTGAAATGTTAAGTGAAACGTACGAGGTGTTCGAAGAAGGTTTTGCAAAATATGTTTTGCCGTTTGCGTGCAATCGGAATATTTGTCGATGCTTAATCTAAACATTATTTGGATTCGAAGCTTTCAAAGTTTTACGTATATTTATATTTGAGCATATTGTGTCGCATCATTTCGTAACTACAACAATATCGTAATTAAGTAAATCGATGGGGGACTGTTCGATTGCTGCGATGAAGATGCAAAGAAGTTTAAAATGATGCTTCTTTAAAGTATATCAACAGTTTACGATATTTTTCTTCTTTCGATCATTGCCATTATAGTTATATTGCAGTGATCGGACAAAGTTGACAAAAATCGGATTGTAATCATTAAAAAAAATACTGAAGCGCATCAAATCTGGCTAAAACACGAAACACGTTCCAAATACATTCCCTGTTCTCCACAGAACGCTCACAGTTACTTGGAAACAATTGTTCGTATACAAAGTATTTAGAAAATGTCTATCAGTTGCGAGAAATATGAGTGAATGCCGAGTGAACCCGAAGATATTTCTTTCTCGAACGAACGTCTATATGTGAGTACACGGGCACAGTGTGCACGCGTATGAGAACACTCTGTGAATATGTATATATCATTACTGGTTTCTCATTCTCGCTTTAGTTAACATTCGATATCTGTTTATTGGCACAAAATTGTACTAGTTATATGGAAACACCTGCGGGACCACGAGCGCCGACGAAGTTCCACGACCTGGCGACTCGAAACGGGCATCACAAAACGTAATGACCGCCAAAGGAATCGTTCGTCCGTGTGTACTCCATCGACGCATAGTAACTCTATGTATCGTTATTTATTATATCATAAATTAACCTACATCGTAATAGGAATGTGTACGAGATGAACACCGTGGAAATTGTAATTTCCCCACGACGACGAAACATTCGTTTGTTTAAAATGAAATATGACCACGAGGCGTATCAACACCCATGGGGGACACGTCAGGCGGTCAGCGGCTATTTTATATTTTCCTTTCGATTCTGTAAAATCGTTATCTACTATAATCGAACATTATTAGATCGCTCAGTCTTTTGGTAAATTGCAGCGTCCGCGATGTCGCGACGAAAAGAATGGTTCTCTGGCCGGTGACGTTTGTATAATATATTAAACGGAAAATCTCATCGATGATTACTGATGGCATCGATAAACGATGATTAATATTTATTGTTTTCTTTTTCAATACGATTTTCCGTCGAATCGTATACCCGTATTGTATCCAGTCTAATGTATCATTTCGAGCGTGCGATAAATATCGACGCAGTTTTCTTGAAAGCTTTTCAACGGTAGACACACTGTCAACGTCCTGATCGTTTGGAATAAAAGGATCGCGGCGGCTGGGCATCGAAATGGTTTAAAAAGTCCCTTTTAGAAAACGGAAGAGAAAAATCAGTTGAACGTCTCAGTTCGGAGACGCGGTTGGTAAAAAAAGAATATAAAAATACAGTTATGTGTGTTCGAAGGACCCTCCGTTCCTTTAATATAATTAATCGCAAATTCGCAGACTTTTTACGTTCGCTATTTGGATGACGGTGATTCGATCTCCCTCTAATCTCTCCTCCTCGGATTCTCTCTTTACGCTCGATTCTTTCTACTGTTCTATTTTTGTATTCCTTTTCTGTCTTCTTCTTTCTGCATGTTCGTTTCATCTGTAATTCGTTCTTGATTCGTGCCCTCCCGTGATCCATTCACTGAACATCTTAACACGTTTTTCGTGATATCATCGTTCACGCACAACCTCGTCGAGGAGGTTAGCGCTCCCTGTTTCTTATTCCCAATTTCTTGTCTTTTTCGTGTTTTTCCTTTCTTTTACTTTAATTCAACATCATCGATCCAGCGATCCGCCTTTCGGGGACCGCGACAGAAGGCCGCTAAACGCAGTTTGGCTTCGCAGAGAGACATACCATACGCGCTCTCTCATACATGACGATCGTTTTACATTTCTTTACTTTATCACCATACAACACACGCGCACGCAAAACTCCGTCTCCTATGATTGCTTTTCGTTACGCGCAACGCTTTTAGAACGTGCGATAATAGCTACGAACATTCTTCACTATATGCTCCAGAAAAAATCGTGAACCACAAAGGACAACTTTGAGGATATCATTCATGGAAAAAATGGTTGCAACAGTTAAGAATATTCGAAGGAAACACGCGAGTTCGCGATTGAAGCTTGTCAACCATCAGCATCGTTCTCAGACTAACATACTCTCTCCCTCCCTCTCTCGCTCTTCCACCTTCTCCTTATTTCCTTCTTTCATTGACCCATGAAAAAATTCCCGAAAATATAGTTTCTCCAACGATTTTTTTCTTTTTTTTGTTTTACTTCTCATTTATCAATTCGCTTTTATCCTCCTTCATCAATATTCTTTCACAGTCTGTTCCATCCAGTCCTACTTCTCTTTAACGCCAATTACGATCAGTCTGCCTCTTTCACACGCAACGACACCATTCGTTCTTGAGCTTAGCACCCTTCAATTTCAGCCTTTCTGTGTTACAAAGGAAACACGCTACGAAAGTCCCGCGTATCGTGACGCACCGCCTTCAAGCTCGCGTATTACGATAATTAATACGTAAAAATATTTCGTCTTGAGCAAAACATTTGGGTATGTCTAACGCTAAGAATATGTGAGTTTTCTGTGTAATATGTAACTCTACTCGGCCGCATATGTGTCACGTGTGCGTGCATTAGTGTGCACGTGTATGCGTGTAATGTGTGCTCAGCAAATGAAACAGAGGATCGTGAAGGTAAAAGAAAAGTACGTTCGTGGTGAAAACCATGAGTAGAAGTGTAGAAACTTGGTGTTTAAAAACAAATGAAATGTAAAAACATAAAAAGAGCGTATGTATGATATTGCGTTTCGACCCGAGGAAAACGAGAATGGTAGAAGATGTATCTAGAAAAAAAGGTGCTATTCTTGGTACATACAGCATTTGTGTTGGTCTTATACGTTTTTCCCCTTATTAACAACAGAACCACGTATATACCTGAACTATTTTGTGGTCGTTTCTATTCGATAATCATAAATTATTCGGCCGTTTCTATCTACCCTGTATACAAATTCAGTGTCGACGTGAAACGCGACCCTGTATAATCGCAAGAAACAAGGATATGCATTTCTCTTGTAACACGATGTGTATGGTATATGCTCCCGAAGGAAATCCAGTCTCTGCACGCACCGGTAAAGTGGATGAACGGTTCTAAACGATACGATGTACCCGGCATATGGCGCATGATATATCACCTTCTCCGGACAATATGCCATCTTTTTTTTCGTCTTTTTTTTCAACGACCGTTTGCACTGATTGCGTTTTAGTCTGCTTTAGATTAGAAATTGAAGGAAATGTCGCGAGGTGCAGTGGAAATATAAAGAGCGCGTGTCGGGTGATATATTATGCGCCGCTGTGTATTGGATACAAAGAAAAGAGACAAAAATCAGAAAAAGAGCAAAACCGTACAGAAGTGATCTTGACGCGGAGGTCATTTTCGTGGATACGTTACAAATCGTAATCGAACGAAAGATCGTATGCCAACGGAAATCCACTTTAATAGGAATAGCAACCGACCGATCGATCGGTCGAACGACTGGGCGAGATAATTAATTATTTATCCGCGACGCGGTAAAACGATTCTGGTTATAAACTTACACGACAAACGAATCGGCTCGGTTAATGGAATCGTTTCGCCCGATAACGAATATACATAATTATACGTGTGTATATATTAATATACAAAATTTATTATTACTCATTAATATTACTCAATAAACGTCGCTATATAATAAATTTATATACTTCATTACCTTATCGTTACTATTAATAAATATACAGCAGCAGTGTGTGACGCGTGACCAGGCATGGATACATTCGATCAACCGAACTCGTTTCCGCGCGCTTTCATTTATCCCACTTCGTCCGATGGATCGATCGACCGATCGATCGTCAAAGTACGATCACTTTGAACATTCTATACGGACGTACATCTGCCCCGTTCCGTTTCATGTTCCCGACCAATCGTTACACGTTCACGTATTTTCGCACGTTCCTTATCGAAAAATCATCCCCCATAAATTATTCCGACTGCTACCCCTCTTTTACACAGAACAATTCCACTAACTCGTACGTACACGCTATTACTCGAAGTTATGCTACAGCCCGGTCAAATCAACGCGATTTTAAAGGAACGTCGCATCGTCTCGATTTTATTTATTTCCTTCTTTTTTTTCTTCCCTTCTTGTAACCAGTCTTCCGTTAGGCTCTCTGCTTCAACAATTATATTAGAATTTATCCACCGATCGTCTTACCTCTCGCTTTCTTCCTCTCATCATCTCTCTTTCTTTCTCTCGCACACACTCGCCCTCGTCCTCGCGCGCAGTAACACGGCACTTAAACGCTTTATTGCGATAAAATTGTTACAGTTAATGTGAGTGTCCACGTGTATTTCGAGCACTTCCATTCTTCGGAGTCGTCCCAACGTTCCGGGACCGATTCGCCTCTTTCACTTCAAGTCCTCCATCGCGCCGTAATTGGCGAGAGATTTTTTAATCCTAAGCGCGGTTAGTCTAGCTGCCGCGTTGTGGTACCAACACTCCTTCATCACCTTCGACATCACTTGTAACGCCTGCGAAAAAATCATCGTGGAAGAGATTCGATTAAGTAAATTCAATTACTTATTAGTAAGATCAAGCTGTTTTTCTATAATAACTGTATCTCTCGATGCACTATCGGTATATTAAATGAATTTAAAAATACAGAGAAATCATGCATAAAACCCTTATTAAGATAAAGTATGCAACTCCACAATATTCGTGGCTGTGTAAAAGTTCTGTATTAAAAATGAATAAAGTTGTCCCCAATGGCCATGGAAGTCAATGCGACTACAAACTAACAATACAACAAAGATAAATAAATAAAGAGTATCCAATGCTTCCATCGTATGATTAAGATCAACGAATTACGCGCTATCAGCGATCGCGTGAAAGCAGAAAATCCTATGTGAAAGGAAAGAAAGCAAGAAATTTGCCCAAATAGCAAGTTCAATCCCCCCTTAGCCTTTCTAAGAGCATAAGAATAGATTTGTCAAAGAAGTTCTCGCGCACCTCGATCGACTGCCATCGATTCGGTATCGACGGCCTCTGTCTGTCGGTGCACACAACTTTACGCATCTCTTCGATCGTCGGATCGGAAGGCACCAAGTCGTAAAACGGCAGCTGATATTCGTCGTGAATTCCGCCGACGTTGCATCGCCTGGCGATCTCCCAGAGGATCAGACCGAGAGCGTACACGTCAGCCCTCTTGAAGGAATCAAAGTGGTTCATGTTTATCGTCTCTTCGAGAACCTGAAAGCAGAAGCAACAATTCTCAGGAGCTGTTCTCAAGTAGAAGAGGAAGAAGTCGTAGAAACTTCCTCTGGATCGAGAAGCTCGTGTAGGAGCGCAATTGCACTGACGCGACTCGTCCTTTCCTTCTTCGAAATCGTTTGGTAGCTATTGGACGGGGCAATTAACGCGTTTTATTGCACATCTAATTGTTATATTGGTGCTAGAGTTTCTTTATCTAATTTGTTCATTTGACACAGATTGCTCTCAATTTAATATGAATAATTGGAATAGCAAACTTTAGACCAGTGGGATCAACGAATTGCTCGCCTCAGGAGATCAAGGGTTAATCGGTAGTTCATATTATTTAGAATAATTTATATATCGATAAGTGAATATAACTGACAGAAAAAATGAGAAGAGAAGGAATAGTAAAACGTTTGCCTGATCTTGTGGCACTTACGGTTCAAAATAAATATAATATTGATTTAATCAATATAAAACGATAAGTTCAGATCGATAAATATCACGTTAAATGACGACTGAAACGACGTCCTCAATATTCTCCCAATAAAAAGCTGAACCACTGTTAACAGTCGTAGGTCATCGATGACCCACATAGGAAAGTGCTAAACCCGAGGATTCGCAAGGGAAGATTTTTATTTAGAAATTACCTCGGGTGCCATGTACCGCTTGGTGCCGACTCTATTATTCAGCTGGATATCGACAGTGTCTGTTATTACGTCATGTCTGACGGCCAAACCAAGATCACCGATCGCACATGTACCATTCGTCTTCACAAGGATGTTTTTCGACTTCAGATCCCTGTGAGCGATGGCCGGTTTCCCCTGCGTGCCGACGATCTCCATATGAAGATGCGCTAGCCCGGTAGCGATCGACAGGGCCATTCTAATCATACCGTTTGTGTCCACGGTCGATCTGTTCAGATAATCGAACAGTGAACCCTTCTCGTGATAATCCGTGATCAGCCACAGCTGGGTCCACGTGCCGTTATCTGGGGAGACGGAAATACAGGAATAGCTTGGTAGATTGTTTTAGATAATATCAAATCGTTCGCACATTCTTACTACTGTATCGGCTATCCGATTATGGAAATCTACCGAAGGAATAGGGCAAAATAACAATTTACAGATTTCTTGAATATCATTAACATCATATAGATATCGTGGCAGGAATATTCGATGACTTTTTATGATACAGAACAACAGTTATGTATGCTTATTTGATTTCTGTTCGACCAGCTTCCCTTTCATAATCCAATGTAAGGTATACTTATACCTAAATGTAACAGAACCTGTGTGCATACGTGCTTCGTCAAAGGTTTCGGACAACTTTGTTATCAGTTGTACCGATATTGAATAGATATTTAATGGTTATTAATTATTACGGTTGAATTTAATAATTATGGGAACTACGTGCAACTGGTGTTTATTGCGTTTCAGTTGTATTTCAAGATGTTCAAGTTTTGCTTGCAATACATAGCACGAGCATAAAATATTGTCGCAGTTAAGTTCGGTCAAGAAAACTTATGCGAGCTACTACATATCGGAATAAAATTGTAAACGTCTCGAGTACACAAACCGCCACCAGTTTTATTAATATGGATGAGATGTGTATATGCGCGTACGTGAACACTTAGTTGACCTACTTAATTAAACAATGCATAGCAGGATAGTTTGAAGACTTCCAAACAATGGTAAACAATGACATATTTCAGAAAAGTATTTTACCGCTGCCAGCACTGTTTTAATGTATCTATGCGAAATGTTCAAACCGATACCTTGTATTTTATTTTGTCAGAAATTATTAATATTAGCAGGTACATACTTTCGATAGCTTCGAGACTCTTAATAAAATAGAAGGTTTGGAGTATTCATTTTGCTTTAATCTTAATGCAGGAGCACGAGTGTCCCATGAAATATTCAAAAGGATTTGACTGATCAGAGCAATGTAGAACTGCCCACTGGAGCTAGTGGATCGATAAATTAATTATCAGTGTTTTAATTGGCACAACTTCGTAATAACAATCTAATGGAAGGTGCAATTAATCATTTATTCTTGGGACTAGTTTAGACGGTCACAGACAAGTAGAACAAGACATTAATCCTGCACAGAAGTACCCATGTATGTATTACTATATAGAAATTATAAAAAAATAGAAATATAAGCTAACCCATGCTGCGTATAAATTTATAAGTTATTAACCTAATGCCATCATTGATCAATCAAGTCGTTTAAAGTTCACTGTAAGAAAGTTGTCTCATTCAATCTTATATTGAATGATGTACCCTGAACCCTGACTGTAATGTCTCAGTGTTCCTTAGAAAACCTATCAAACCAGGACACGTTTAACTCTTAGTTGACTCGGTATTTATAGATTAAAATAGGTCGTTCTGTACGCTTAACACGGTTACCATTGTATCTATGAATGTTATTCAGGACATCCGTTCGAACAAAAGCCCATTCTACGTTGTGTCTCAATAGGAAGCTCAACAAAGTTCCCCAGTGTTCTTAGCATTCTGTGACCATTCTGTGTCAAAAAGTCACTAGACGTTAGAAGTTTATCTATTTATTTTATTTTCTTCGCGAGATCTATAACACAAATGAGCTAATGACATGACAACCATAAATCTTCTTTCCACATTTAATACTTTTTCTCGTTGTTCTTCTGTTCATAATCGACAAATAATCGAATTGTTTCCCGATGTTTAATAATTATTTTGCAATATACAAAATTTGTGGTAAAGGATAGAGGTACTTATTTATATACATATAAAACAAAATCTCTTTCCTACACTTGAACATCGTAAAGTTTCGATATCTCTAATCGCATACACTATTCGACACAGAAATGAAGTAAAATGTTTCCACACAAAACGATTATTAAAAATGCATACATGTATACCCAAGGTGATCTAAAACTTTTCACCCCAAACAACCCATGAAATACGGTGCGAGGAAAATTCTATTAAACGAATAGTCACCACTGTATCTATAGGGAATATATAGGAAAAAACCAAGTACACCAGAAATGTCAAGAATCCCAGTATAGTAACCACCCACACAACGATAATGCCTTCCTAGGTGGTGTTCCAGAGGGGAAGCTGCTCGAATTTTAGTTCAACGCGAAATATACGCATATTTTACGTACCTTTGTTATCGGCAGCGATGAACCCGAGGATATTATCGTGCCTCAGCATCACCGTCTGATAAATTTCAGCTTCCCTGAACCAAGACCTCTCCTCCCGCGAGCTGAAGATCTTCACGGCGACATTCTCACCCCTCCAACGACCACGCCAGACCTCGCCGAAACGACCCTTTCCGATCGTCTCCACCAGCTGAATCTGGCGTGCTATGCTCCGCTGTACCAGGAGCGGCAGGCCTACTTGGGAGAGGATGGGCATTGAAGAACACGAATTTCAGTATGATTGAAAATGACTCGTGTGCGCGATGATAAATATCGTTTTTCTAATACGAGCGACACTTGCTGGAATGAAACATGTTTCAGGTGTGTCTGATTCACCGACGATAGAGTGAAATGTTACAAATAACTAGATGACATACTTCGAAATGCTCGTTGTCTTTTTCTCTCGAAACATTTCTTACGCATTTCGGACTCTACATAAAATTGCCACCATTCATTAATATTAGAACAGGCCTGACATAATCGTACATTATCTGGCATTGGTAAAATTAGGATGGAACAGAATTGTTCCATAGGAATAAGGAAATTTAATTTGACCTACCCGAGCCGCTACCTGAGGTCGTCATCTCCAGCATATCCCTAATCGTAACGCCGCCCAGGATCGGTCGATCAGGTGCTTCTTGCGAGTCGTCGAAATGTCCATGTCTTCTTCTCGTCATACGTACATGATAAATGACCATGACAACCACGCAGATCGCGCATATTGGCATGGCTATCGTCAAGGCCATTTTCCATGTGACCCACGTCGCGTTATCGCCACCCGAAGACACTTTTATCAATAGATCTTCTATTAGTATGTGATCGGACAATTCACACGCGAAATTCCACGAAGAAATAGAGAACTCTCGATCCGTATATATGTATGTCCTGATGAATATCTGTTTCTCATTTTTCAGCTACTGTGTTCCATGTTTTAACTAAATGCCAATGTACAATATGTACATAGCTAAACAGCATATTGTATCAATGCATAATTAATAATCATTGCAGCATCGAGTGTAACGAATTTCTTCGAGTATTTCGTATAACCAGCGAGATGCTGATATTCGTAGGAGGACCAAAGGATATACAATACGCAAACCTGGCGAAATGGAAATGCATTATGCAGACACACCTTTTGTGACACATGCCCAACCGCAAACACATAAAGAGAAGCATACCGCAGTGAATAGTAGTAGCAGTTAAAACCGACAAATCCATGCAGCATGCAGTGGTATAGGTGTGAGGAGGTCAGTGGGCCAGGACCAGGGATAAAGTGTTTACCAATTCTTTAAAAATATTCCAACAGTATATCGACGTTCGATTCGGTTCGAATCTTCTCGTTCTTTCAGAGTCATAAAAGAGAGAAAAATAGAGAGGAGAAGAACTGTAGTGAATAAAACATCGATGGTGACAACGTACAAAACATCGTCCCGACGATTCGGCCTCTTCCATCGCGTCGATTGGCCGAATACGAACAATCCCCTGTGTTACCTGTCCGGTTAGTGCGTATACAACGATGATGCAACCCGTTCATGAGTCACCGCGTGGATGCAACGCTTCTTTCGCGATCCCTGAATCATCGTATCGCACTGTTCACAGCTTCACTTACCTGATACTTGTGCGTGGTATGTGGCGAATATGAACTTCTCCATGCTGATGCGGTTAATCGGTTATTAGTCGAAAAACCACACAGAGAAAATTAAGAGGGACACGGGATCAAATGCGGGAGAGTCTTTGGAGATTTCATTGAATCCCAATTCGAAGATATTTACAATTGTCTATTGTAACTGTAAGTGTTAGCGTTATTACATATTCCTTATCGAATTTCAAAGCAAACCATCGCATCGTTTCAATTAATTTAACCGATAATTTGTGTGAACCTTTTTAAATGCCCATTACTGTTAAGTCAAATTTCGAAACAATATAAATAATCGAATGTTAATCGATTTTCGGAACATGGAATCGTGTCCGAAGCGCTATTTTCCAACACACGAGAGCTGGGACCATGGTTTTTACACTGAGTTCCGAAAACGAAGCTATAACTATTGAATCCAATTGCGACAACGATGAATCGTTCGAATTATTTTTCTAATTATGCAGTCGTTTTCGTACATGCAACGGTCTCTTCGACGGTCAATATTGTCCACCTCCAGAACGTGAGGAAGGTTTGGAAAGATCATGGAAGCGAACAACCGGTCTCCGCTGCGGGAAACAAATATTCGTGGTATCGAATCGATCAGGAGACTCGTGTCCGTGCAAGAACCATCCATCTAGCAATTTCACGATAAAGCGCCAAATTGATTCCCACGGGGGATTCGATGCGATGACGAATAACGATGAGACGGACAAGTCAGAGGTGAATGATTGCACGTCCAGAGAAAGGTATACCCGATCAACATGGGCAAGAACCAGAGGGACGTGTACCCTGCTGACGTGCGATGTTAGTGCATTAAGTCGTGTCGAGATGGTTAAATCGACCGCGATACGCGGCATGCAGACTTTCAGCTTCAACGGAATGGAGCAATTTCACGCGTGAAACGCTGCACGAGCATCTGTGTAGAAATTCTTTGAGTTAACGTAACACAGGAATTACCAAGAACGTCAAAATTACTTGGGCTTTCTATTTATTCATTCATTTATTTATGTGCGGGCTTGAAAAGTTATTAATATCGTAGATATACTTATTAAGTATCGCAGCGAAAATGCATGACAAAATAACAGTTATAGCAGTCCTGGCTCATTTCCATTCGACCACTTTCATTTTTGTAACCTGTCTAACGTGTATCTAAATATATCAAAACCCATCGATAATTTTAGCGTTAATGGCACATTGTGAATGTAACGAAATTTAGGTTTCGTCTTTTGGAAACATTGAAAATAGTGGTTCTGTCACCAGGATTAGTTAAACAATGATTTATAGTCGTTGTACTCGATGATTCGCCCTTGATCTTATGGTAAATAATATTTAATGAAACGTTTTAATTATAACTGCCACGGTTAACTTCGTGGAGGAATCACGGATGAAGTTTATACGACAGTTTAACACAGCAATTTCGTTCCAGAATTACAGTCCCTGGTCATTGAATTAGGATCAAATGGAAAAATTTCATTCTTCCAATTACAACGCCGTGGCGCAAGTGGTGCTCGGCAATTGATTTATCACTCGATTTAAAAATAAAAACTATAGATATCTGGGAAACTAATGAAGGCACAAAAGTTGTAACAACGAACTGTATACAGAGGATACAGAGGACACCGAAAAGGATACACGCCATTATCAAAGTAGGGGATGAAAATACAAAATACAAACACGTATGTGTGTCCTTAAAACCGTAAAAGTTCACAAACTTGCTTAATAAAAATTCACTCGAGCCCTTCAATTGAACCAAAAACATGCAAAATTTCGTGTGCTTCTAATTCGATGACCAGACGCTGTGTTTAGCGAATCTAAATGAATAATGTACCACCGATAGTAGAAGGCCACTGTTTTGATTTTTGCTGTAAAATCCGACGAGCCTCGAAGCCACCGATGTAAACATTCTATGCGATGTTTTTTCAATCGTCGGGCCTTAATAAGCGAAAATATTGAAACATACCAGTTTACCAACGTTATTATCGGTCGTATCGAAACAAATCGTTGCAGTGAAAACGAGCATCAATAACTAGCCGCCGCCTCTCCCTCTGGATTTAGTAGAGCCCGTATAATCGATGAATACCGCTTTCGATTCGTTCCATCATCCCTTCGTCAATACCGCACGAATACGCCTCGTTACTCTGTACAACGCATCGCGCTGTCGTCCATTTTATTCGCGCTGCCATCAGGGTTTCACTCCACCATCCCTGAATTATCATGCCTTCGAACGGCTATTACATTAACGCGTCGCACGTTTGCAACAGTGTTTTAACATTGATAACGTTACAACGGTTTTATACTGTCAGATTAAGACTGTCTCGGACTTTTTTTTTTGTGGAATAGAATTTCGAAAAGCAGAGTACGGTTTATTCTAGGAGTTTATTTTAGTTATTCTGTGAAACGTTGGAGTTTGAGCTATTTTCGAGTTCAAGCAGGTCGAATGAGATTTTAACAGAACATCAAGGTCCAAACACAATTTGATACCGAGGTGCGTTCTTCCGTTTAATCTTGTCCCGTGTTTTATAATTGTCCTTTTGGAGACTTGCTTTGGACGAAAGCGAAATAATTGAATTTCATTCGTTTTTAACTGTGCGTCGAAATGGAGTAACAACTATCCAAGTACAATAAGATAACTGTTGCAACGAAATTTGTGTGCTAGTTCTCTATTCGCAGACCTATTTTGTAATGTAGCAAGACCTGTTTTGTAAAGTTAAATTTAATATTTACGATAAAATCAGACTGGTACGTTTAACTTGTGACTATTAACTAGGAAATATAGTATTACGTAATAAAATATTATGACGGAACAGTTTCACTCTGTTTTATGTAGGTAAAAAATAAGAAGAAAAATTGCTTGTACAGGTTGCTTATACAGATAGTTCTAAACGTTCGAATAAACGTGCAAATGCAGAAGCTGCAGTAAAATTGCAGTTTTAGTTCGTTTCAGTTTGAAATAACTCGATCGAGATAAATGTGCGAGCAGCTTGAGACGATTCCCTTGTTCCGTTGATAGCACGTTTTTACAACGTCGTTTCCGTAATAAGAATCCATTGCGAAGTATCTGACGTCGTATCGCCGTTGCATCGCGACGAAACGAAAAGACGTTTCGCTTTTATGTCGAATTGTCCACGTTTTTCAATTTCTTGGTGAATGAAGTTTCGAGAAGCTTATTATTTGAAAACTTGCGACAATGCGATATTGTTATAAATATAATAGAGCAACGGATATCTATAATACATTCTATAGAATGAAAAATTGAATACTATCGCAAATGAAAATCCGTAGGCTTAAAATATAGAGATAGACAGAGATGTTCGTGCAATTGCTATTTGAAAATCAAGTGATGTCCATATTCATACTTGCATTCATACTGCAACAACTGTTTCATAATATGTACAAACCAGCGCGTAAATAATCGCACAAACAGAAATAGCAATAAAATTGTTACAAAAATTGACTAACTGAATGTTCATTACGTTAAATATACATTTCCACGACGATGCACAATCACATCCATAATCTTGAACATAAAATCATACGAAAAAGGTCGGCAAAACGACATCCTAGAATATAGTGTTATCGCGGTTCATGTTTAGCTGAGTCTATAGAAATTTTAGAATCGAGGGAACATGTGTAGAAGGAAAATCGTTACCGAACAGATTGTGCTATCATCTATGGAACTTTTAGATTCTTCAAACAACGAGCATTGTTTGATATAACGCCGCTCTAATTTTCCTTTGAGTAAACCCCGTGATCCCGCGTTCCTCCTCTATTCTATCTACACAGTACGTTTATTTGAAGTACAGTCTGTCCATTTGGAACATTTCATGCTGCTATAAATCCACGATAGCTAACGTTACCCCTTTCATACAGTTTCCACAATGATTAAATAGAACGCGAGCTACGATCGATAATAGAAGGGATTTCATTCACTATTAAATAAGAACGTGTTCATTTTGTTTTACATATACTTTCGATCTATGCAGGGAGTGCAAAAAAATGTATCGAAAGCTCTGTGGACTTATAGTATTCGCCGAGTGGAGTAAGAAGTGTATAATAAACATAGATCCCAGAATCAGTCCTTAGTTTATCAATCTATATACATATAGTCATTTATATAAAAAAAGAAAAACACATAACTAGATATTACATCAAGAGGATTGATTTTCAGACCTATATCGAAGAGTCTTCTTTTATTCCTCGCAGTATGAACTACACAAAAACACTTTAGTCCCTTTTTTTCAATACCCTGTACAAGACTTTTTATTGCAACATAAATTAATTTTTGCAGAGTTATCGCACCCACGCTCCTGTGCTACGTGCTGTGCTACATGTGTCACTTGCTCATTCCTTGTCGTTTAGGAGGGCAATGTATTGTAGTATCTTTCAATTGAGCAGTCTGTACCTATATGTATGCATGTATATGTACTTAGTGGGATCGATATAGCAAGGTCGTAAATTAAGCCCTCAACACCTATTGACGGCGTTGGTATGTAATACCAACTTAAGTCCTCGTGTCGGTACTGTTCACTCACATAGCTTTGTCTCTCAACGGGTATCAACGTTACAATTTACTTATGCATATACACGTATCACTCTTAAACTGTTAAACATATATGAGTTAATACTGCATACATATATGTACACTGTCGGTCAATGGTTTGTGACGTGACCATTTCCATAATTGCAAAAACATTGAAAGGCTTGTTAACGATTCATTGATACGAAAGTAATATTCTACAGACTGATGGTAATAAACTTCGTTCCGATGTGTTCTATTCTGGATACGCTCTTAACTTATCACCTTACAATTATTAACTAGTCGTATAATTTCTGTACAGCTTTAAATGACTGGTAGTCGCAATCTTTTGGCCAGGGGTGTGCATACATAAAACCTCGTAAAGGCTTGTAACACCCCCAAAACTGTGTAGAATTATTATTCTACCACACGAAATATCTATTTTCTTTTATTTTCTTTTTTTATCGTTTGGCAGATTTTATGACAGCACTAAATCCCATCGAGTGCATAAGTGCTCTTATTGGGGATACGCGTGCCCTGTGATCTGTGTATTGATAGAGAAACGCATCCAGAATAAAGAATACATAGCTATTTTCGCGTGACGCCTTCGGGATAAATAAAACTGCAACCGTTATTATTGGAGAGAACTGTAATGATGATTGAATCTGGATTTTTCTTTCTTTCTTTGGGACACTCGTACGAGAGTTAACTATATTTTGTAGAATGTTATATAAATTACACCGAATGAGGCATTATAGTAATTATTTCACACACATATAAATTTATATCTTGCAATTATATTATTTCCCTAATCTAAATTTCATGACAAATAAAATATAAAAATACAGATAGTTTCAATCACTAAAAAAAGACATTTTGAATATGTACATATAAATATACAAATTTAAATTTACGTCAAATGCAGTAAAAGTAGCTACTCTTATCCGGTACACGATCGACATTCCTTCATCAAAAGATAATTCTATCTCGAACATTACTTCTTCTCAAATAAAATCGAAACTAAAGTATATTTTACACACCGTAAAATCCATCGCAATTGTGGCCATTAAACTGACCCTCAGCTCTCTCCAATTGAATTAACACAACATGGAAAAACAAATCCAGTTGCGAATGATTGACACAAACCCAGCGCCCACATCGAAAATTCTTTCCAACAAAATAAATCATCACATGCTCGTGTAACACGAACGGAAACATTAGTAAACGAATATACATTATTCTCGGGTTGAAATTCGTTCTATTGTCGTGCAAAGTGAAACAGCGAAAACGTGTTACGCAGAATGCGTAATTTCAAGCGTTTCCTTATCGCTCGGAAGACTGTAAGCCCGGCTATCTCGAACTTGGCATAAAAAACAAATCCAGGCGATATTTTTCGCATGGAATCGCATGTACCGAAAAGAAGAAAAAAGGGAAAAAGAGAAAAAAATACAAAAGTGGGCGTTTGTACGTAACAGTTCGCTAGTTCTTGCTGGTCGAAATTTATTTTTTTTTCTTCCTTGTTCATTGATCTGTTGTGTGCATGGCACATAGGACGTCGAACAGAATATTTAGAGTTGCATAGCTGAAGATTAATATAATCGATGCAAGCTTATATGTATTTGCAAAACGAAGGCGCATTCTTCATGGTTTTATTAATTCTATTTCCCGCGTATAAGTAATCAATTTTACGATTGCAAGAGTCAGATAAACAAGTATTATACCGTGTGCATTTTGTACGAAGTTACTTTGGTGTCTTTTGATCTTCGACTGATCTTAATGATGGATTTTGGACCTGACTTAAAGTGACGCAAACTGTACATACATGTACTTACATGCATACATATGTCTTCGAGGAATATTTAAGAAAAGCGCATTGCAGTGCATTGAAATGCATATTTGTGGACGAGTAACATTTACAATCACGTGATATGTAAATGAGTTTATACATCTTAATAAATAAACTAGTTTTTTTCAGATTATTCTTTGATTTCACAGCAAAAATTCCATGCAAGACTTTTGTGTTTATTCTGTCTAATGTATGGAATTGCAAACAGGAATATCGATTTGAATAATCAATATGTGAAACAGTTGTCCTTTTATATCACAAGTGTACATAATATTCATTCTCAAGCAATAGTGTATAATTAATATTTCACTTCCTGTGATAAGCTTACGATATCAATGAACCATAATTACTTAATGTTACACGAAACATTAATTTCGCCCGATAAATTAAAAAAATTGTAAAATCTTATCATAAACACTTACAACTACACGAAATGCATAACTAATAAAAACGAGGTTTGCAGTAATCTGCATATAGTATCCACACATATCTCACTAAAATCAATCCTCCCTGTAACATTTTACAACATTTGAATAGTTCCTAATCTTTCGAGAACACAGTTAAAAATGACTGAAAAAATTCTTTTCGCGTATATGTACCTCGCAGACTGCAGCTACGTCAATTCGTTTCAAAGAACAAAAAACATAATTACAATAATACATTAATCATTAATATTGATAATTCGAATGACTAATTCATTCGTCTTCCTCGGTTAAAAAAGGGTAAAGGAAAAACAAGAAGGAAAAAAGTACAAAGTCGCCGCAGTTAATATTTCTTGCGTAATATTTTTTACCGCGCGACTAATTCTGTAAAATCATGAACCAGCTGATAATGAATTAAAAAGACATCAGCCGGACGTAGATATGTCGATTCATACATTTGCGAAAGACGTACTTACCCGATGTATAGCAATGTAAACAGAACGTATCATCGAGTTATGCAATGGAACAGCGGCCTGGTATAATAGCGGTGCAAAATATCGAATTCTCAGCGGCGGGGATACATCTGATGATAACAGTACACCGGGATAGAAACGAAATCACGATGTCCCTCGATCGACGGATTATGTCAGCGCGGGTATAGAAGCGGTACACATGAACAAAGTGGCCCGTACACAGAGAACGTATGGAGAGTGACGTGTGTGTATGTTCTGCGATAGAGATGATCGCCCAGACAATTCACAAAAAGCATCGAAAATTGATGATCGAAAAAGCCCGACATTCTATTTTCATCTACTTTATTCCATTTCTTTATTTTATTCTTATCGCACGCGTCTTTCCAAGGTCGTCGTTGCGAAGATTTCACTTAGGACCGATTATGCAACACAGTAATACATACTATAGTATAGTAATTCATCGATTGGAAATTGAATGGTCATATCCTACAAATTTTTATTGAATATTTGATTTACTTTATCTACACGCGTTTAAACAGCTCAAAAATGGAAGTTGTTCACAGTAGGCAAAAACGTTATGGTAATTTTAAGGAACGAAAATAGAAACACCGACGTTTGTCAAGCAGCTATCCTAACAAACTTCACAAACAGAATTAAAAAGCAAGAATTAACTCATTTTTCTTCCAACTCGGTTTTCAAACATTACAGAGCACATGACACGTTAAAACCTTGCGAATTATTCTACAAACAGATAGGTACATACTTCTGTCTCTCTGATTTATTTATCAAATATATGCTGAATAGATTTGTGATATTTCTTCTTTTGCTCACGTCAAGCTATCTTCAATGCTAATAGTCCTAATACATAATAAATTTTTAATACCCGCCGTTAATTTCATCATCACGGTCTTTTGTACAGTCCCTATGCAGCTATGGGAGATTTGATATATCTACAGTTTTTTGGGAAAGCAAGAGAATGATTCATATAAAAGCAAAAGTAATACAAATTTTAAAAATTTCACGAATATGGAGCTATTATATTTCAATTGAAACGAAGGGCAGAATATTGAAATAACATTTTCCAAAATATCAATCTAAAATGGGTTTTTTAATTTTCAGACAAATTCGAGTGTGAAAGATTAATCCAGAATTGAACAAAACCTTATGGAATTCCAAACATAGTGCACATTTAATTTATTCATTTCACTTCTTTGCCTTCTCTCAATTAACGAACAACCTCCATTGCAATATATTTCTCAGTCCTTACTCCCTTTTAAAGCAATCGCGCAGAAAATTGCGAAAATATAATTCGGTGAAAATATTAAACCGAAATTTCCCAATAAACTATATCGATTTCCCATAAATACGTTAGATTGGAATTATTTTTACACGAAATTTCGTATTTGGAGTAGATTTAACAAATTTCGTACAAGGATCGAAGCAAATCGAGGCTCAAGAAACAAGTAGTGAACCAAACATAAAAATTCAAATCTACGTAATCCCGAATTTTTCGCGGCAAGCGCAGATCGACCTTGGAAAAAGGAAAATACACGGAAGCTGTACCTCGTCCGAGGTAATCGGCGAGTCGAAAGTATGGCCCACCTCTGGACTCATGAGGGGGTAAAGAGGGCCTTAGGTCGCGATTGCAGAAGTCGAAGTTGTCGCAGCAGGCGACCATATATTCCACGTCACCTGGACCGCGTAGGGTGCTATTCGTGTTACACCAGACCGAGTACTCGGGTGCCGGGAAGAAGCGCACCTTATCGTAACACCTGAGAACAATTTACATAACTTCCGGACCAGAATGCATATTCACAGTAGTTTGAAACACTGTAAAAGAAAACTTAGTGTTCTCGATGACCCCATTATTATTCAATTCGTTTTCATTCACTTGTTTCATAATTTACTGAACGATACCTTGTCGACCGAATTTCTGACCATTTTATTATTTGTTTGTTATCACGGTAGTTCTTTTACTCCCTGTTTAATTCATATCTCAAGGAGATGGAGATTTTTCTACCCTATGTTCATTTAACCATTTTGGTTCGAAATATTGATGGCAAATGGCTTTCGAAGTAATACAGTGTCAAATTCGAGAGTTGTGTTTTAAAATTATAAAACTTTATAATACATTTTTTATCTCGTTATGCCGTTAATGTCGATGTGCATTTGTTGATTCTACAGTAATCGAATATTTTACAATTTTTTTTGTTCAAAAGGGAAACTTTGGAAAACATATTCATTGGGCGTAGTTAAGAAAAAATTCAAGGCTTATGTGAAAGAAACTCTTCAGCTATATTTAATCAAAAACCAGCACCACCATACATACGTAACAGTATTGTAAATAAATTACAGGCACAAGCCGCAGTTGGTCAGTGCTTTTTTCGCTTCGTTTTGCTTCTCTTACTCTTCAATTTCGTTGGCCACGTGATAAATGACTCTTATTACGAGGTTACACATTTAAAAGGACACACCAACAGCCGAATATCAAGCAGCTGAGATAGCTTTATGAATTAATCATTAATAACTCGCAATCGGGTAATAATTCACGTTATTTCTGTCGGCAATTTGGCTGTTAAGAGGCTATATTATAATGCCATTATTTTCAACTTTTTAACGAAGCGTTACAATTTTTTATGAAATTTCTGGCCAGAATCCGTGTGGACTCATCGAAAACATTATTAATGCGGAAGTAATAATTGGTAGCAGTACTCATTCTGTCCTTTTGAGAATTAAAAATATTGTCTTTCCGATAAATATATTCAATTTCTTTACTATTAGAAAAATATTGTAAGTGGAAAATTCAAGTTATACTGGTGTAGAGTGTTCGCAGGAAAATTTCATATACATACTATAATTGTTCTAGCAGAAACCATTTGCTGGTCCTACATTGAAGAAGCATTTTCGGCTGGAAATTGATATAAACGCGAATTGTTTATAAATTCCACAACTTCTGCTTGCTTAATGGTACAGAAATAGAAAATATTGGCTCATTCACACTATGAACTTCAATTTTCCGATATTATCGAAGCGTTCGATTATTCGATCTCGAAACTGTCTAGCCGAATCTATCTAACGCAAACCTAGTCCCACAAATATCAGCGCAACAAGGTACCGTTTAAAACCTATGTATAATACAATATTTTTACTATTACTAACATAGTATTAGAGTATTTATTAACAAAGAATACGAAACGATCGCGGTTATTACATGTAATGTTAATCCTTGTATTGTACTCGGGTCTACATGTAAATGATTCGATCCTAGTTTTATCTTAGTAGGACTTTTGTTATTGAAACGTTTTAAATATTAAACTTTTGCATCCTAAAAAAATTCATAGGTGATGTTGCCCTGTCTTCTTATATTTGTAACTTTTAAATAATAAAAAACAATATTAATCTAAAACCAGAATCAGAACTTAAAATGACCCGAATGCGAATATGAGGATTAACATAAAATTCTTGCTCCCTGAGGAGAAGTTATACATATTTGTACACACAAGTTACGTAACTATAATGTATAGAGTTTTATAAGCTGCAAAGGACAGGTAGGCAAGATCAATTCTACGTTGAAATCACGAGGAACGGAGAATTAATTCGTTCATATAACGAAGTCGATTGCAATGTTCTATTGCTTTCATTGGATCTATCTGCAAACAAACAATTCACGACAGCAAAGAGACTGAAGAGATTAAACTGGAAGGGCGTGCAGAGATAAAACTAATAGCAGTCACTACGATTACTGAGAAAGAAGAAACGAAGCGTGGGTGCAAGATGTTATTCGGAGTGAAATCATACGAATCATTGCAACGGAAATTTTTCATTTTAATGGTCGTCTCAAACGCGGACGACCCCGCGATTAGTTTCAGGCCGAATAAATTAATAAAATCGAAATGCGATTAAGCATTATTCGATGATCGCTCATCGAGTCTGTTAGCACAACATCAAAGCTTCAATCGCCTTTGAGAGTGTTAAACGACATTTAAACACGTTGTCAATAAAATAGATCGACGCGAAATATACGCGATTGTTAATATATTACCGATAATACGATACGAATTAACTCACTATACCCCGATTTATTTTCAGGCTCGAATGAATTTTAGACAGTCCATTGTGAAAAAAAAGCTTGCAAGCCTGAAATTCAGAGTAGGCGATGGGATAGGTATGACGAACAAATTTGTTGCAATGGAATGGTACAGCTGCAAAATACTCCGCACAAATTGTTTCATAAAATGAAAAACGATTTACAAAATACTCGAAAAGGTACATGGATCTATAGAGTATAGAAGGATAACAGGATGAATCAACTCATCGATCAAGCAGAAGTGCTTAAAATATATTTCTTAATGTAAATTCCACATCTCACATCGACCCTTCGATCATTCGAATAATTATAAACGATTAAAAAAACAGGTTAATATTTAAGGTCTACAGGATTCCTATGTACAGAAAGGTAAAAGGGCAGAGGAGATGCTGTAAAAGGTTAACGGAGGAGGATTGAAGGGATCCTACTACTTCATTGTTCTTTTTCTACGAGAAATTGAAAGAAAATATATACAAAAGATATACGTTTTGCAAGTAATCCGTTTAGCAGTGTCACTACGTGCTTACTTTCGTTAGAGAGTGCAGTAAAGAGAGATGTGGCAACATGCTGCCGGTGCTTTCCACGTTCACTCAGGGGGACTTCCGGTCCCCACGAGAACTTATAAGCAAGAAAACATACAGAGGAGGAGAGTACCTTGAAGTAACTAGAACTTCCATAGGTGGCAAACATTTTCACACTGTTTTCCATCTCGGACGTTCAAACTTTTATCTTATTTCGCCCAAATACATATATTTCCTTCGAGCGAAATAGAAAACCCGGTGATTACAACCTTCGGCGCGTATTTCTAAATGTCACGTATCAATGTCGCGATTCGCGAAGCAAAATGTACACGAATAAGCAAAGTAGAATTTGTACAGCAACAAATAAAATAAATCAGAGAAGAAATAAAAAATATCGCTATACATGTGCATATTGTAGAACCGGCATGCCGCGGCAGTGCTGCAATGATAATTGCAGAGGGGATTAAAAAATAAAAGAGACACAATCAGTCCCAACTTACAAATCTTTCAAATATACTTCATCGGGGATGATCAGGACGATCTTGCACGAAATATATTACATAAAATAACATTACATTGCGGAAATACAAAACTTCACATAGATCGTGTGTAGCAAGCGAAGACGACCGTATCACTCGTCGATCTGTTGAAATGAAATGTTGAGCAAAAAAATAAAGCGGTTCGAAATGGTGTAAGATGGAAAAATAAGAATACATAGAGGACCATAAACGCGGATAATCGTAAGCATTGCGCTTCCGTTCGCCTGAACCGGAAGTCGGTCTATAAACGGAGGTTCACGCGCCAGGAACAAGAACGAAAATCTCTGTGGCCTCGATGTTGCGATAAATGGGAGGTACATAGTGATACGGTACGATGTATGTATGTATTGTGCTTCATCGGCCATAACGAATACACAGAGAGCGGAATGAGAAAGATAGAAACGCGGATCTGAATGTAAGTAACGCAATATGCAGCGTGTATGATAAGGTATGTAAAGTAACCAACATTTTCTATTAGTTGAAAGACCTATATGAACTCCATTTGAGAAATATTGAAGACTATTTTCCAGTAGCTAAACATATAAGTGCAACGTCGCCAAGAGAATACACAAACTACCACTTCCTTCCACACAATTATTTATATACTCCTTCAATCAGATCATCTATTCAATGAAATTGAAATAATGTCCCCCGTTCATCGCAATACATAACATTTTACTACTAACATTAGTTACCCTAAGAAAGACCCTCAACGCACCGCTGTGCCCATAAAATCCAAGGATCATGTACAAGTACTTCATGTGAAAAAGAAGTGTACTATCTTTTTTTCTTCCTATGATCCATATAACAATTGGATTGAGGGTAACAATGAAAGAGGAATAGCCAGAGCGTATGTCGACAAGTTGGTGACTGTGTGCACGAAAAGTACGCACGTGTAGCGCACCGTTGCTTTGGTGGTCAATGGCACAATACAAAGGTAAACATAAAAATTAATAAATAAAACCAAAAAAAAAACGTTTGCGATCAGCGAGCGTGTTGGCATAATAAATATACAAATATATATTATATGTGTATGTACAATGAAAGAACAATAATATACAGCGGTTGCATCGTTAACGTTCATTCTTTGCTGTTGTTGTTGCTGCTGCTGCCGCTGCACACACATATGCTAGTGATAGTAGCGATAACACAGTACCTGCCGCGTTGGACAGAGAGGGGAAGATAGTTTGAATAGGCACGAGCTATGATGCGATAAGGTCGAAGGGCCATGAGCGTACGCGTAGCGTGGAATAATTGAGTCGGATTGAATCGGAAATGATAGTATGTATAATTATTATCAAAGAAAAGCATCGGTTGGAAGAACGCTGGGAATCAACAGCATGAAAATTTAATTGCTACTTTAATTAACAAGATGCTCTCCGACATTGTAGGCGCTATTATAATACAACTATATATAATATATACACAGTGTTCTCGATTCTAATGAACAATCGAGATCTACATTGCTGGAGAATAAATGAAACAATAGATAGAAAGAGAACTTACGAGACGGAGAAGAGAAGAGAAACAAGAAATATAGCGAACACGATAGACAGAGATTTAGAGGAGATAGATAAAACAGAGAGAGAATTTGAAAGGTAGAGGTGTAGAATGTGAGAAAGATAGACGAAGGATTATAATTGGTGCAGCAAAAGCCTGAGCCACCTGCAGAGTTTTCGCTACTTCCAGGTCGTTGGACTATACCTTCTTTGTTGCGAGGGTGTAGCTGAGGTTTCAGATCCCGATTGCAAAAATCCTCTTTGCAGCACTCGATGACAAAGGTCGTGTTTCGCGAGTCGCTCGTCATGCAGAAGATGAGCGGCTCGGGTTGCGACGACGACAGCTGTTTATGCACGCACCTTCAAGCCGAGTTTGCACCAGTTTCAGAAAAAAAAGAACACAAGAGACAAACCGACGTGTAACGCCGTCGGCGTGATAATCGTGCTTTTGGACCGCGACTGGAGATACTCAAGGTTACTCCGAAAAAAAAAGAAAAAAAAAGAATATCTTATCAAGGGCATTGTTGTGGAGGGTAGACGCGGGTATACGGGGAGTCGCGAATAAGTGTCGTGAGGAATCTTCCAAACTCTTTATGAACTTTGCAGAACATTATCTTACACAAATCGTAAACTGTATTCAGTGGTACATAACGTTGGAAAAAAAAGGAAAAACAGAAATGAGTGGTACAAAATTGTCGATCAATTGGAATACTTGTAATGATTCAAGGATTGAAAGTGCTTTGGAATTATGTTGTACAAAATGTAATAAGTATTTGTAATTTGTACCGTACACGGAACGTCTACTACATTTTCGTAGGAATCTTGTTTGATAATTATGCGAGTGAATATAAAGTTTAGGCATGTAGCAATTATATTAATGCAAAGTACATAGGTGGTTATTTGAAAAATAAATAGAAACCAAGTGTATTCGTATTTCTATAAAAGGGTGTTATCGAGCACTCATTGTCAGCCGTTGTGGACCATTGTACCCGTACCTCCTCCTGGGAGGCAATAAACTAGGTGTAGTTCCGCGTCTCATTTTGTTCAGAAAATATGAAAATATGTTTCTAATGAAGCAATTATTGCCCTATGCCGTTTTCCTTTCATTTCTAGTTACAGAATGCACTGACAAAGTTTACTTATATGAAATGTTGTGTGGCATTCCACAAAATTAAACTTTTTACCTACAATAATTTTACGTAAAGTTCAAAGGGGTTTGAAACTTCAATGCGACATTTATAGGGGACACTCCATAATTTATATTCCCCAGGGAATTTGCTAATAAAATAACATCTGATATATTCTTCTTACTTTTTTATATTTTTTTCAGGTGTTTTAGTATTATAAGTGGTATATTAAGGATAACGCGATTCTAAATAGTAAATATGATTTCGTGCAATTGTAATTTCGTCAATTATTCAATATCTTGAATTAAAGAGTAATGGTCGAGGAACAAGGAGCTTTTTCCAAAAATATCAAATGACTCTTGATTTGATTTGACAAATGGAAATTTGAAACACAGTAACAATAAAACCCAAAAATGTATCATCAATTGGAAGCGAACCAGATAACATCTACACAATAATTTCAAGCTTTATTGAGATACATTACAAAATTATTTTAATGTAATATTAATCAAATGTGTTTTCACTAATAATATTAGTAAGTTTTAAGAAAATATATATTCTAAATGAGAAATAGTAAATAGCTTGTCAGATAATATTTTTATTGCAGTATTTTGTTGGAATAGTATTTAAAACATTATTTCACCTGAACCCTTATTTTATCAACCTTAACAGTTATCGGAAACCCTTTTAGTTAGATATATCGTATTATGCAGGGCACATAGAAAGAAACAAAAATATTTCTATCGCCCTTGAAGAACTAATAAAAAAAAAGGAACCGTGCGTAGAATCCTTTGTTCCTCTTTTACCCTTTAAAGCACTATCATTAAATCATCAGTATTGCTCCGAACTAGCGAAACACCATGCATTATTATGAAAAGAAAGATACCAAAAACAGAATCTAAGGTGATTTCTTCGAACATTTTACTGTCCTATCGAAATTATGCGCAATCTTTCACACACAATCGAAAATGTATCGTTCCGTGGTAACGTGGCTCATCGCGTATACCAACGAGTTTTAGGGGCGGATATACAAACAAGTATACAAACAAAAAAAATAAAGTTCGCAGCCTTGAATATACACCTGTACATTTTGTGGGTTCACCAACGATACCACGGAATCGGCGTTTCTCTCCCGAGAAGCTCGTTCGAGTATATGATCGCTGATTATTTCGCACCATAGCTAAAAAAGTAAAAGGTGGATGCTGGCGCGAATGAGATCGCTAAACAAACTTCAACAAACGCACGAAAGGAAAAGAAAAACTGGTACAAAAAACGCAAGAAACTCAAAACGAGGAGGAGGTAACAGGATAAACGGAAGAGTTGTTAAAAATCAGGAAAAGAACACAAGGGGGGGGGGGGGGAGAAAATAGATTATTCAAAACCGTGCAAATCAACACTCGTTTTCGATACCTGACAGTGGGGGTAGCCAGTCGTAGCAGATGTTGATTCCTGAAACCTCCTTATTTTCGACGTGTCATTGGGCGAACACGCGGAAAATGAATTGTTTCAAATAATAAAAAAAGGAGAACGCAAAAAAAGGAAAATAATTAATCATCCCGTTAAATGGCGCGCAGTATCTCTGCCTATAAACAGCGTTCCTGATCTATTCACTTTTTTTTTGTCAATTGGACTCGCCGCAATTGTGAGAAGGATGGAGAGAAGTCTTGTTGAGTCGAGGAGAAAATTCTCCAGTCGTTGGGCGAGGCTAAAACCTCGCCGGATTAAAGCAGGCACAATATAACCAAACGAAACTCGAGCACACAAAAAGGAGAATAGAAACGATAGGACAAAGAAATTAAACCAGGTAGATTAGTGATTCAACGATTATCATCATCACATGATGCAGTGGGATGGTGTTTTAGTCAAGGTCGTTCAAATCGGAAGTTCAATGAAATAAATTTTAGTTTTCACAGAAAAAAAAGAGTAAAAACGGGATATATTGTGGAGGAAGAAAAATACAAACGAAGTGTGTAGAGTGTATAAGCGGATCGTGGCTCGTCGTGAAATTAGCCTCAAGGTGATCAACAATGAGCGGTAATTCGAAGCGCGCAATCGCAATCACGTACTCGCGAAGCAAATCGAAAAATATAACTATCGCATCTGTTCGTTTTACGCTGTTCCACACTCGTCGTGATTAATTTTTGCTTCCCTTTTTGCCATATTTCGCTTTATGCATTTGTTTGTTGATTCTTCGATAGTAGATCCCACTTGCAAAATACTAACAAGCAATACTAAAAAGTCTTAAAATAACGTGGAGATTTATTGGAAAATTGCTTGAATCTGTTAAAAAATAATAATGAAATGAAATGCAGGAATAAAAATCTATTTTTGAAATTGATTCTTCCCGAAGATAGAACGATATCTTTACTTATAGTAAGATTCTACTTGTTCTTTTACCTTTTATACCTTCATACATGTACATACTATTTTTATGCATGATCAAATTCGAACTTTTCTTTTTACCCTTTGTATTAATACGAGACGAAAAAAAGATTGTGATCTACTGTCTTCTTCCAGTGAGCCGAATTTCATTCTGCCTCCTTACACAAAAGCCAGCGGTAACATTTTATGTCCAACTGAAATCATTTCTTTCCTCAAACAAAGAAGGAAGTCATGAAATTTGAATAAATATATTTGAATGGGATATCGTTCGAGGAATAATCAATCATGTCGAAAACACTAATAACAAAACGCTATTTGTACCAAAGACTTAGCCAAATCGATAACGCCGATTGAATTTGTTGAAGCAAATAATATTGCCGCATAAAGGCGGTCAGACAAAGTATACAAATTATTTCTCTCGTTTGTACTTTGAAATACGAAACATACATATACCTCTCTCGCTTTTTCCGCTACGAGTCCATCCATGCAATCAGATCGAATGTATCCTCTTGAATGGGGCGCCAAGGGACTCGCGTCCGATTAATGATCAGTTACGCAATAAACGCGTAGAAATAATCACGCGATGCCGCGGGAAATCACTGCCGTAGAAGTGAAAAAGGGGGAGAATCGAAGAAAAGTGGAAATAAGGGATGAAGGTAAAACAGAAATAGTTTCAGGTAATTAGCAGAGTTTTTGTGAAGCGGAAAATTCAGATTGATCTCTGACTCGCGTGCTTGAAGTTTACGCGTATAAGCACACGCGTCGACAAGCAAGTGGATAATGATTCACTGAAATCAGTTAACTGCTTCGTACAACGAAGAACATTTTTTATCTTCGGAGATTCGTTCATCTAATGAACGTGGATGCTTCCGATATTTGCTACTATTAAAGTAGAGATTGGCGATGGGCTCGTTATCTTTGAATTGGGGAATTTATACTTTGTTGTAGATAAAATGATCAAATGAATTTATACGATAATTGCCAAATGATTAGAACGTTGCGGTGATATTACTGCAATGTGATAATGAGACGGACAGATAAGATTAATTTAGATTAATCGCAATTACGTTAGATCGGATGTTATAATTATGGCCTTGAATGTACATTACAATGGTTGTTGCAGGTCGCCACGTGAATAATACTGTATTACGATGCATTACTTTGCCCTTTGAAATGGCGTGGAAAAACATAGAGATATAATATAGTGACTGATGTATTTGTAAGTTAGAAAAGACGGTACCAAACACATAGTGGCATTCTTGAGAAAAACATAAATTATTATTTAATAATAGAGCAATTGATGTCATGTACATTAACTACTTTAGAAATTAGTTACTAAACCCGTTCATAATTATTTAAATATTGCAATCAATTTGTTCTTTCATTTGGCAGTGTTATACTTCATAGAACGAATTGCTTTGTTTCGTTAACATTATTAACACTATTTTTACGCCCCTTTAGTCTTTATTTTGTTGCTACGTCTCGCCTCTATTTTACACCGTTTTGGTATTCTCGATTCTCGACGGTAAAATCAGGAATCAGAATTCATGAAATTAGATTATTCATGAGTACTTTTTGAACTGTGTTACCTTTAAACCAATCAAAATGATGTATCAAGAAAGAAAAATAAATGCCAATCGATTCAGAAGATATTACCACGAACTAATATCTTCTTCCATCAATCAAAACTAGTTAATGATCTCCCGAATCGCTGAATATTCATACAAAAACAAAAAAACAACAAACTACAGTAAAGTCTCCATATAAGCGCGAGCCTCGGGACTGAACGTGCGCTTATATCGTATAATTCCTACATTATTTGAAATTTGCCGACAGCGTCGAACGTAGAAAAGGACAGCGAGTAAAGATAAGCGGCCGAGCAGCCACGATAGCAGCTTCTCTTTTCTGCTCCCTACATATCCTTTTCTGTGGTCGAAACTTATTACCATTAATTAAGCCACTAAATATAGTCCAAATTATATCGTGTTTAGTATCATTTTAATCGGAAAAATGTCAGCTATATTATGTAAAAGTTTCATAAGGGAAGGATGAGAAATAGCAAAGTTTCATCGTTGAATTAGTATTACCTCACCGATATACCCGAACCCGGATCGCGTTACACTGATCGACAAGCGAGCTTCTCGACGCCTCCAGGGGTATACCCCTCAGTGATGGGGATAAACTGTGCGCTTATATCGCATACCACTTTTACGCTTATATAGAAACTTCACTGTAAACAACTAAAACCAATATTCGTCGCAGGAGTATCCAAGGCCATCAAAGGAGCAAAACTCATCGTTAAATAAAGTTACTTTCTCACCTCTATGTCCTTTCTATCTCGCATTCTCTATCTCTCTCTCCAGATGCCTGTAGCACTTCGTTACGTGTAGTTTACACACCTTCGTAAGTATACCTTCGCAGGTTCGCACCTGCTTTAACGAGCGCGCGAAAAATGCGGCGTTAAATCGCGAGTTTGTGGAAATTTTACGTCACCGCTCAAACATCGAGCACTTAACTCGTTCCTTTTCTCCATCGAGCAGCTTCTCGAAACAACCTCGCGGATATTTTTGAATCGATCGAATGCATGTACTTACATATGCGTATGTACGTACACGGATGAAAAGCTTCATTCGCAGCCGATCGAACTCGAAAGCATGCAAGTACTTACATATACATATGCCTAATCGTAGGCTCTGGCAAATCGTGAAAGAGGAACACGCGCAAATAGAGAGAGAGAGAGAGAGAGATTATTAAAAAGGTTCAGGAGGGCCAGCTGCGTAAAGTTCGATTCGCGATACATAGTAGGAACACGGTCGCAATAAGCCGCGTAACGTGTAGGTAAGCGTCATGTTATCTGAACGACGGGCGTTAACAAACGTAAAATATGAAGCACAGGGAGAAGGATTCGAGTGGCCCTGGAGAGAAACAGGAGTCGGGCCAGGAATAGTTTTGCACGGGAAAATTTTTATCGGACCCGGACCCCTACGTTGCGCTGGCAGAACACGACTGTTCATACCCGTATAATGTATTCACTGTTCGCGAATTCGACAATTCACATGTTCAAGAGACATATCAAACCCTCGTAGGAAAACTGTTGCAAGTAAAAAATTTGCGATTTTCATTCTATTTCGAAAAACATCTTCCATCAAGCGTAGATTTACCAACTCGAAGAATGTCGAGAGTCATAAGTTGAAATTCAGTGCATTAGATCCAGCTGGCTTTTGTTTCATGATGGTGTCGTCAAGTAGATAATATCCCAAATAGAAATGTTCCTTTCGCATCGTTCTACGATTCATATTATGTACATGTCAAATAGGACACAGAGAAAGGGTGAGAAATTTTGAAATGATAATATAGCTGGCTACTACAAAAATTGCAATTAATCATTTCATTATGAAATCAATTTTGACGATGATTTCCTTAATTAAATATAAAAAGGGAAACATGCGCGGATGTATGAATACGAGTGGTCGAACGAAAAAAATGTTTTTCTGAAAAGGATCCCACTATGATAATAGAAAAATAATGATAAGCTTTATTGAAGTTCCACAAGAATATAGTCGTATGCATCTCTGATCAAGGGGAGGATCGCGATTCGATTAAAAGCTGCAAATTATGGTTAAAGTTTTGAACCATAAAATGATCCCCGATGAAATCGAAGTGTACGATTACTTTGGAAAGTTTTACTCATTTTTCTTGGATTCCGAAATCGCTATTTTTAAAACTTTCTGGCTGCAGACGTTGTAAGGTTACGGCATTGCACGAAGTATAAATTTTAAACATTCTTTGCGCGTTCGCTAAGATTCTACTTTTTCTTTTTAAAAGTGTGCTACGCCGCACGGGAATATGTCCTGTTATGAAGGCGTCTACGTATTCGATGCAGTAACTACTTATTGGCGAACTTTACATAACGGAGAATTTTTTGGAAACGATGGTTAATACGTACATATATTGAATCAATGGGATATCGAGAAAAAAATACTCTTAATAAAGATATTAACATTTCCAAAATCTGTAATAATAAATAATTGTTACGTTATAACATAACACTTATTTATTAAACTAGTATAGACATAACTACTTCAAAATTATGTACATACTTTCTTCAAATTACTCACCTCAGCAATATAAATATTCCCGCGGACTAAGGAGAATTCAACTCTCAACTCAGACTTTTTCGTTTACAAAAAAAAGTTCAATACCCTCATCGTGCATGTAAAGTAATAATAAATATAAAAAGATTTCGCAAGAGAGATCGAGATATCTTTATAACGCGTACATCCGCTCACGTAAATCAAATGTTCAATTAAATTCAACTCGCTGTGCAAAAATGCTTCATATCACAGCAACCAGCAACAGTTACGATATAATTATGTTTCGTTACAATCTAATCAACCGATTACATTACGACGAACAATGAACCATAAACAAGAAAATCATCCATCATTGTTCCCACCCTATATAAAATAAGCGGAATATCCCATTTTAACTCAGCAGAACAATAGCTCAATAATCGCGGCCGTACGAAAACATCGTTTCCCTCGAACCAGCAACCTGTATCGTCGCTCATATCTTCTACCCCGAACACCATTTCGGCCCGGGTTGAAAAACCGACCACGAATAGGACAGCAGTTTCAATCACAATCTCTTTTTCGTCCCAGCGTGCGTCGCCGGCAAAAGTATTGCGGTTACTCGGCCGATGGATATTTTCACCAACCGGTAAACCACACCCAAAACGAGCATTACGCGAATCATTTTGCAATTTCACCCCGGCATCGATTTATAAAACTCGTGGCACACGAAGTCTGCGCATGCCTTCCAGGCGGGATGTGTACTTGCGGATTAGTGTGTTGCTTACATTTACAGCAGCACGGTATTCTCGCGCGTTTCTATGTTCCGTTTTGTTGTTGTTATTATTATTATTGGTACCATTGGTAGTAGTAGTACTAATAGCAATATTAACATTATTATTGTGAATGGGCTTTATTATGCAAGTGAATGAGCATGATTTTGTAAAAAGAAATATAATTAAGTAAATAAAATAGTTTTAATAAGAAAAGATGTACACTCGGGTGTAATCGTATTCTTAAGAAGTGTACATATAAGGGTACTGACTTAATGCGACGTAATTTTTTGTGTAAATCGAAAGTAAGCGTAAGGGGAAGTATCGGGTTCTTCGTATATTATTGTTTCATATGAAATCATCTCCATATGGCTTATGCCATAATTACCGAGACATCGCAGTATTGTCTAAAATATTCGCATTATGCTATTACTTTGCATACTTATATATACATATAGAGAAATTGGTCAGACGGTAATCTGGTCTATGGTAATCATGTACACGTTCATGTGTCTTTCCATTGTCTACATTCTACATTGTCAGTATTCTTGCATGATAAAGTCAGAACCGCAACAATAATGATGTTAATGGTAATGATACTAATAATAATAATCATCATCATCGTCACGAATCGCTATAAGTTTATCTCATTACCTTTGTTAAAATAAAACGAGAAAGAACAAAAAATTCAAAACAAAGAGAAAAGGGCAAAACAGATGGTTAGAGTGGAAAAACACGTAGGCAAAGGAATTGCATCTCTGGTCGGAACAGTGAAAAGAATACCTGAAGATAATTCAGGCGAGTCAGGAGATAGTAAGACCGGATATAAATTCAGGTTGCAGTACTCTTTATCGCAGCAGATGCTGGACCAATAGGTGCCCGGCTTACTGTTGCAGGACTGCGGTTCTTCCGGTGGGAACCATTGCTTTCGGTCGAAGCACCTTTCACAACATCACAATGCCACATTTAGTTTTAACAGTTCATTCGACAACGTTTTATACCCACGTGCGATTTATCCATTTTTCTCTTCACTAATCTTTCGGGCAATTTGTACGCGATGAATTTTCCGATTTTATACGAACCAATCAATGGCCCGAATTGAGAAACGCGCTATTCGAATGTAATCATCGGCAGATGGGCGTTGAAAGTACGAAATTTTAATGATGTAGAAAGATTGTTATTTTTTTGTTAGCCAAAACGAAATAGCAAAGTACATAGTATGTATTTGTTTGCACCTGATGTGGGAAAATAATTCGTGATGTTCAAAAACCATCCCTGTAATTTTATTCTAATCCTTTTTGTAATTTTCAAACAACAAATGACTATCGTGTTTTGCAATATAATTTGTGTGCAGTAGCTAGTTGCACATTTTGACGAATATTGTATACAAGTATGTAAACTGTTTATTTAATCGCCATTGGTCACTGTTGTATATATTACATCAGCAAGTAGTCACACATCTCTGTGATGAAGTTCTCAATGAACGAAGTAACCAAAAGTCTTAGAAGATATAAATTTCAATTCGATTTTTGTCATTTTCTCTGTTCCACTGTCCGTTATTTTATACTAAAATAAGTTACGATTAGTCTGGACATAATCCATTAATATCAAGGTTGATAAAGGAGTACGAAAATTGAATGCAATTCGCGGATAAACCATGTCACTTTGTAATCATTCCGTAGCAGGAAATTGTCTCGTGCCGCTTTCACGTCTCGGCCAATCAAATAATCTCGGTCGTGCTATTTTCGATACGATCACCGGATAAATTATCCGAATAATCCGTCTGGAGCATTAAACATTTAGGCCCCGTCCGCACGTCCACGACCTCAGACTGTCGCATATCGTCTCGGTCGATTTCGTTCGATTTCAAAACCCCGTATCGTTTCGTAATGCCTGTATATTTTGTACACTGTATACTGTATATGTACTTTGCAACAGCTTCGTTAAGAAGCCATACAATCGATAATATGTTCCGCACCAATGGAAATTCTCTTTCGACAAATTTATAATTTATAAACAGGGAAAGGGTTGTGTGCAATGAACGTATAATATGAAATTACGAATAAGTAATTATTACTTTATTTAATTTCACACATGTTTGTTGATAAAAATGAGTTGATCTAAAGTAATGGCAACCATTCTCAATTCAATATCTCATCTGCGACATACGCAATTTATAAAATATTATCACCAAAAATGTTATATCATTTAGCGAGAGAAAGTCTACGTCAACTTTGTGAATACCTTTTATGAATAACGTCGATTCATTTCAATCCTCGAAATCGATAATATTATTATCCTTTATATTAGTCGAACTATATCGAAAACCTTTGCGCCACTATTGGATAGACATCTTCATCGTTAACAACGAAACTTCCATCGTTTGCACGGTCAAAGACCAACAATAATTCCACAATTCTCCCACTGTTATACCATCGACGACGAGAACTCTTGTGATTTCTCGAGTATCTTGATTCAACAGTATTGGAATCTTTTTTTCTATTTCTCATTAATGAAAGCTAAATAAATTAACGATAACAAAGAATAAAAAAAGAGGAATATACAGTCTGAAACTAGTTCAGACTACTAGTTCACTAGTTCTACTACTAGTTCAGAAACAATTCTATTTTCAATCGCCAGAAAATTCTCCTCTTTTCGTGTGTGTTCATATCTGTGGCTACCCCCACGCATTCATAATAATAATGAAGGGAAAAACAGGGATATACGAATTATAAGAATTTTTATAAGAATTTCACACAATTCTTAAAGAAAGAATTGTGTGAAAGGGGGGAATAAAGGTACTTCTCGGGTTCTCACGGAATCTGCCGATTTTTGTTCGGTTCCTAGCGAGGAGAAATGCGAAAACGGCCACACGTAGCGTTACCAACGCGACCACCGGCCGACAACAATAATTCGTTTCCGTCGAAACTCCCGAAACAGGCGCTAATCATGCCTCGCAGGGCCAACTGAAAAAAGCGGCTAAACGTTCCTGGAAACTACAACGAGGGAATCGATCGGTTACAGGACGAGACTGTTGAACTTCCTTTCACGGTGAACGCGATCGAAACGGCCCGCGAATCAGAGCTGTCGGAGTACTCGAAATATTCGGCTCCTCGCCACGGAAACCACGGAAGAATCAAATATTTTACTCAATTTTTATATATATTTTTTTGTATAATATCGTGACGTTGTGCAATAATACTGTAATTCAACTGATATCGACGAATTGAATACATAATTACGTTTCCATTATAGAGTTGCCCGTCTTTTTCCTTCTTCTTTAGGCGAAAAATAAAGGTGTCGGAGAAACTCGAAACGCTTGGAATTTGACATATTTGGAAACTTTGATAGTTCACGTATTTAATTTGTCTCGATATTTTTAAGACGATCTAATGGTATGAATATTGCGGGTGTCAATATATGAGTGTCGTTTAATTTAATTATTTTTTAGTGCTAGTCAATTATTGTCGTTATTACGAGAACAGATTATATACACTTGAATTTTTTGTCTTTTTTTCATTTGTTTCTTTTTAATAAAAACGTATTACAAAGGTATTGCTAGGGCAAATTTATATTTGTATTTCATTGAGGTTTACCTGAATCCTTTGCTTGTTTCATAATCTACAAAGTCTCGATGATAATAGTAATATTGTTTGCAGTAGTATTTCAACTATTTTTCGAAAAGTTTCGAGTTTACTGCATTGCTCTCATTCCATTGATTATATAAATCAAACAACTAGGAGTGTGCGATAAATTGAAAGACAAATTGGGATAAATTCAATCCAATAGTTGATTATTACAAATATCCTAAAGAAATAGTTTGTAAATATATGTACGTATTAGCAACCTAAACAGATTGGAAATAAATTTATTCGAATCCTCAAGATAAAAGTTTAAACTATTAAATATTAAGATCAGTTCTTCCTACAATCAGACAGCTCTAATTCATAAAGTTTTCATGGAAAACAACTTTTATTATTTACTAAAACGAAATGTAACGTAACACGGCACTTATGTAAGAACGATAACGCCTAGTTCCTAACCGTTGATTCTATTCATGATTTATCCCCTAATAAAGTTCAATTAAGCCTGAAATTAAGTTGAATCATCATTTTTGGCGGATACACGAACCGGAAAGCACATTGCCTGCATCCTAGTACGATAATCGTGGACAGATGTTTGCTCCAATTTTAGATATAGCGATTACGTCAAACAAATGTTAATTCACTTCCATAGGTGCTTAGAGTGAAATCAATATTTATTACCGTTCGTTGAACATCTATATTGTTTTCCTGTAACACGGGAATTCAAGGTTCCCGCGACATTTATCGGACAATGTACTTCGGCGTCGAAATTTCCAGATTTAATTGTTAAAATTCAACAAATATACAAGCGGTCTTGTACGTATTTCAAATAATACACGAAATATTGTGCGCGTGTTTAAATGATTTCTAATTATTGGAATATATCAACAAGTAAAAAACCTAATGATTTTTGTGTTATCTATTCTGTAAACTTTATAGAAATAAATCGATAATTCGAATAAGTATATCATAACAATTTTGTAGAAAAAATTGAAAAAAACGAACCGACGTCTATAAAAACAATATGGTTGGTCTCATAAATTGAATAATTAAATAATTCTGGTCATAAATACCCATGCAAATGCGTTACCTTCGAGCATAAGTGATCACATCGTTCTCCAAGCTGGTGCTAGCAAAACAGTAGCCATCGGTTTCGCACGTGTGATTGGTCTCCGTGCAAATATCGCAATGACACTTCAACAGTCCTGAAAAAAAAGGGGAAGAAAAATGAAAAACTAGATATTCTACTGGATGTAGTAAACATGTTAAACAATGGGAAATATGCTTGACGTCTGAAAGTACACTTATTAGAGTTTTTTTTCATCGATAGATTAAACGATTCATCGATAATTTAGCATAGATCATAAATGTTATAAATGTATAAGATTAGTTTAATCATTCAAATGATTCGTAAAATGCAATGAGAAATATTAAATGCATATTATATGTCATATAACATTTCTACAGTGTAAATATTACTCTTGTTTAAACTTCATCGATAAAGAGTATAATTATTTGTCGAAAATAACAATATTATAGAATGATTGAAAAGAATATATGAAATGCCCGAATCAATATGTATATAGTTATGTGACGATAATATTGTAAAATTTCTTAAAATTTGTTTAAAAATCGAGGAATTTTATTCCGTTTTCCAATCCATTTCGGCAAAAACGATTCTTTGAACTCCTTTACAACGCTGTTGGAGTTTATGGCTTTGGGTCGGTAATAACACACAACACTTTTGTTATACACTGTCTTCAGTAATTTAATAAGGAAATAATTGTATTTGCAGTTGCTCGTATATAATGGATTTCACGTGGTACAAAGTATATATCTATTTCCAGTAACCCTCCTTTGTTCTAGCCTCAACCGGGAAGAACGCAACCAAGACACACACTAACAAGGGAACACCGCGACCCGTCACTCCCGGATTTGAATAAAACTTTGTAGGTTTATAGAGTGATCCAAGCCAAGAATAACGGTATGCTTCATTCGTGCCCAATCGCCCTTTAAGGGTGCGAAAACTAACCTCAAAGTCAAATCGGCGTTTCCACTTTTTCGCGTATATCTCTTACAATACATGAGATAGAAAAAAATGTTTTAGGTAAAAATTTAATGGTTCAATGAGCGCTATAAATATACATTAAGAAAATTTTAAAAAAAGTTTCTTTCTTGAAAAGATAATTTCCTTTTTCCTTTTTTAAAATTTCCTTAATGTATATTTATCGCGCTCATTGTACCATTCAATATTGCCCTCTGGGGGAGAAATAACACAGTGTTTACCGCTAATTTTAACAAAGGCAAACATGCATTTGCGTAACTATTTAAATGAACTGGGTTAATCACGCATAAACTGTGAAGCAATATCCTTCTTAATAGGTCCGACAAGCTGAAAAAGTATTTCTTCGGGCTCGAATGCAATTTTATTAAGAAAAATGATGGCAGCATGAGTCCTTTGGCAATTTATCACTCTTAATGGCGCATCCCATTTCGATCTCAACATACATACATACCTTTTTCTTTAGTTGCACGTGGACAGGAATGAATTAAGAGAGTAATGAACTAATTGTAAGTTTAAAATATTTTGGGTATCAACAGTGCAGATCGATATTCGGTGTACTTAACATTTTGAGTGTTACAATTAAACTTATGTACTAGCACTATCAAAAGTCGTAAAAACATATTGAAATCCTATTAAAGATCGATAATATGGAGTTAACAACTGGGGTTCGAAAAAAAAGACAGAAGTCCTGAAATAATAGCGAATTCAATAACATTCATAGTTAACATTCAATAAAGATATTGCAAGACAAATATGTAATACCAACGTTTTGAAAAGTTATATGTAATTTAAATTAGCTGAAGATTCCATTGGAGTAAAAGCTTTTGCTGAAGTTGAATATTGTCATATTATTATTCAACTAAATAGAGTGAAATTCAAACTGTGAAAGGTTTGACCCGCTTCTGATAAGTTCTGGGGAGACTTCCAGAAACTAAGCTGTGTCTACGAATTTCCGAGTACTTTAATTTAATTATTGTTCTTTAATTAGGGACTATTCTCCCAGCTTGAGAATGACTAGATAGTACCAAAATTACAGCTTTAAACAAAATTATCAAGATATGCACTCTATAGTACCACAACTATTACTGTCATTCAGTAATTAACATTTTACATTTTACAAGAATAAAATAAAAAAATATTCATAAGAATGAGTCGAATTGAACGTCTGTGCATATCTTTCGACAATTAAAACGTCTTCGTCTAACACCTCAGGCATTTCGACACGAGATCCATCTTCGATACCGTAATTCCTACCTTGAAATTTATTAATCCATCTTTCATCCAGGTTTATACTAATAACTTGTTCATACACCAGAAATACGTTCTTCGCCGCTGTAATTGCATTACTCCCTTTATCAAACTCATAAAACATCGCACACCAAACACGTTCGCGTGTACTCATGATAGGATCACCCAGCAATCGTCACTCGGTCAAGTACAATGGAGCAACCCGCGCAACAAAAATTTCGATCATTCGATTCGTAGAAAACTTTCGTGCGTAATATTTCTCGACCGTGGTCCACCAGGATACGTGGTTTCGGGCGGTGGTACAACTTGACGAAACGAGTTTAATTCAAGTCATTAGCGCACGCCCACATCGAATGGTCTCGCGGAACGAATCCGCCTCTTTCATCGTGCGGTCACGCAGACCGGAGGTTCAGGAAACCTGAGAAAATATGTACCTGTATGGGATACGCCGCATGCCGAAACCCATAAAGCGTTTTTTGCGCATCCGCGAGATCCGCTATGGGCCCTTTCGGTGACCAGATTCCAACGGAACAAGCACTGTGGATTCGAACGGATCCGTTGTTGTGCATGTGGGCTCTAGTCGAGGATTTTTTATACTCTCGTTGTGTTTGAACAGTATTCGAGCTGCGGAGTTCGAGATCGTTTCTTTAAGGATGTGAAAGAATGCAGTACTTCTACGATTGTTTGGTCTGTTTTTTTTTCAGAGATTATAACGATTATAAGAGAATTATAATATGTTTGAACATTTTTCAGATAAGTTTGTTAAGGATTTACTAAATCCTTGTAAATTTACTAAATCCTTTAAGGATGTGAAAGAATGCAGTACTTCTACGATTGTTTGGTCTGTTTTTTTCAGAGATTATAACGATTATAAGAGAATTATAATATGTTGAAACATTTTTCAGATAAGTTTGTTAAGGATTTAGTAGTGAATTACCGTCGCCTGTTGTTCATGGTTACATGGTTTATATGGTAAATGTTTTAAATGTATTCTGTTCTGTAAAATTCTTGTTGCATGGTACATATCTTCAAACGCGATGAACTTTGTTCTTATCAAGTTGTTATTAATTTTTATGATCCACGACTTTTCGAGGAGCTCCGAGATATTCGATATTTATTGTTTGCAATTTTGGTACTGGCAAAGTTTGTTAATATTTGCAAGATAGATTAACGTAGTGTAGATATTTAAGTTGCTGTTGAAGTGATTTGATCACTTCAACTTGAATTTTGGAAATATTTTAAAACAGAAATGTGATATTCTTTAGACTTATATGATCGTGTTATGTAAGTCAGGTTTACAAATATTTATTGTTAATCAAATTTCTTATTTCATCGTACGTTTAATATTGGCAATATGATACTGGGTATTTATAAATTGTTTATCAATTTTAATTTATTTTCTAAAGCAAATATTAAGTATCTATGACCCAAGACTTACTTGGTTAACAGCATTATATTAATCGCTAATATACATATAACCTAAGCAAAAAAATAATATCTAAATGCAGATATATTCAAAATAATATAAAAACAGTGAGTAACACCTGTCCTAAAACATAAATACAAATGCAGTAGGTATTAAAACTGCTTGCAGCAAACATTTACTTCCAATAAAAAAAACTTTAAATAAACCAATGAAATATAACGAGGATCATGGACAGCTGTTTGTCACAATATGTACTCCATTAATTTACCATCCGAAATAACATACTTGAACAAAGATTAAGACGACATCGTTTCACGCACAGCATTGTTCAACGCAGCCCGAGTACAGATCAAAGTAACGCCACGTTACACCAAACTTTCCAGGCGAATGGCTTTTGTGATGAAGCAGAGAGCGAATGCCCTACACTAGTCTACACTCTACACAAATTCACCGCAGCGTGCAACTATAATCGAGTTGAACGGCAAACGGCTAACAAACCGTCAACGAAACGAGAGTTCCCATCCGTACGTGGTGATATTAAACGCCCGCGTTTAATGCTGTTCTGCATAATTTCGCGTCGCATCGGACAACAACTCCCCAGGCATACAAAACTGTCTTCGAAACAGAGAAACAGGGTGGAAATAGAGATGGAGAGATCGAAAGTTCCATATAATAGCAGAGGATGATTGCACAATACATAATGACGAGAGAAGTTATATTTGTAGAGAAAATCCAATGACTTCTTATTATTTGAATTAACTACTTAATCAGTAATCATTGCCAATTCATGGCTCAATAGTAGTTCAGTAGTAGGTGCTTCTTTTTACAAGAGGACTGATTTCGAATTCTGCATTCATATACCGGATACACGAACGAATACATATGTGTTATGGAACGCCTGTTAATCCCTTTGACAAACGCTATTAAAAAAAAAAAAGGAAACAAGCGGCAGAGGAATATGCCATTCGTGATTATACAACTGTATTCGAATGACACTTGTGCAATCGTCAATTCGTAACAAGTTTTTTCACCTCTGACCCATTTCCCTTTCTGTACTTTCCCTATGGGGTGATTTTCTTTCCTTCTCTGATTAAGTCTGGGTGATTCATTATTATTACAATTAAGCTGTTCGTTTGTCAAAGTGATTAACTTCGCGATAAAAAATAGATTATATACATTGTAGAATATATTAATACAGATGTAGGTATTATGTTGCGACTATAATTCTCTAATTTAGTTAAGTGTATGGAGCTAATCACTTTCGCGGCTGAAACAAATTATTTATTAGTCAACTGTGGTAAAAAGTTTTGTCATAAAATAAGTGAATAAGTACAGGTGTTTTGAATGCCAGGTGTCAGTATTTTTGAATGAATAAAGAGAGACAGGGAGAGAGGAGGGGGGAGCAATAAGATAGAGTATGCAGTTCTCAACTATTGAACGCTAGAACATTTTTCTCGTTTGCTGTGAGAGTTTGAAAGTTATTCACGATGCACTTTAGTGAAAGTTCTGGAACACTGAATGAACAGTAGGATTACACTCCTTATTTATAGTCATAGATATTTTAAAAAAATATCTATGACTATGTGTCAAAAAAAATGGAAGAATTAAAAGCGATTACAATCATCTCCCATTGACTAATTGGAGAAAATACGATAGAAAAAATTGAATTGCCAGGACCATCAGTCTTTATTAATTTCACTTTCTATTCATTAAAAAATATTCACAGTAAGGCTGTATAAATTCTAGTCGCGATTCATCAATTAAATAACCCGACAAACTTATGCACCAACAGAAAATTACTTTTTTCCTACTTACACGCTCGAAAGACATGATATCTTCATTCATTGTTAAACTGGATGTTAAATGTTATTGTATAACTTTTCCGCAGATATGTATGCTTTGCTGATCGCAAGTAAGCGTCACAGGAATGTGCAAACGGTACGAATTAACGATTCAACGAGCTTTTGCATCATTAAACAAATAATTATGTAGCAGCAAGCTGTTTTGCGTTTTCGTAAATCATCTTAATCGTTCGTCGTTCAAACCAGACATGATATTAAACGGTCATATACATGTATGTATATGACCAAGTGTCGAGCAACCTTCTTTTTGCGCGATCCATGAAATGATCTAGCGTTACCTTGATCTTGGAAACGAGTCGACACCACTGTTACGCCAATAACGTCAACACTTTCAGTCTGCACGTTTTCTGTACGTTTTCGTGGAAGAATGTGCACCTTCTTTCCTAGCTTTGTTCGCTCATTCTCGATAGTCGGTACTCCTAATATATTAAAACTCTCATTGCAAAATTAATTGTTGAAACAGGATTTCGTTTAACCCCGGAATCCAACACTCGCATTTTACTTGAATCGTAATATAATTTTTGAAAACTTTACTCCAATATGTCTACTTTATTTGTTAATTTGGAATGCAAAGGTTCGAATACTTTCGTGAGTAACTGTGTGTATATAATTTACAATAGGGCCATGATTAACCAGCTTACTCAAGAGATAGGTAAATTGAAACAATTTATATTGAGAGGAGAAACGGTTAAATGCAACTTTTTCCCAAATATTAAGAATTTAGACTCAAGAGACTAGTATCTCTATTTTATAAGTAGTTATATGTAGAGTGTGAAGATTAGTAATAATTCCAAACCAGGTACAATCTGAACCACGGATGATCGCAATCTAAGAACGATAACTAAGAAGATCGAAGAACGATAATTAACAGATGCTATTACATGTATCAATTATAGAATTCTAATCTCGGATACTGTGTATCGTCTCAGCCTCCCTTATGCCGGAGACATTAATGTACGACTCGACCATTTGCGGAAATTCACAACTGAATATGAAAATTAGTGAAATAATCCTGTAGATTAACGCACGTTCGTGAATCGAGCTTCGAGTATAACATCGTTGTTATGCAACCTATTTGGCATTTTAGCACAGAATCAGGTGCAAAAAAAAGAGACGTTCAACACACATTTTGATTAAAAAATGAAAATTTGCACCTCTGGCATAAAGGTAACGATACTTAAATTGAAACGTCGATCACATTATGAAGGAATTGAACATCAAATCTGTACAAACAGGTCCATGGCTCGCGCATCCGTGGTGCTCGGAATCTCATTAAGGTCGTTGCCGCGACTCCAACAGTGTTCTTTTCCGACCTACGGTCGTTTTATCTGTGTTCAACGTACACTAATAGTCTTAAACATCCGCGGAGTAACAATATATGTACCACGTTGAAACGACAGTCACAGATTCTGTCTCGTTACTTCATCCGTCGCCAGATACACTGTACGATTTACATACAAAGCAATTATCGAACGTTATGCTCGCACGGATGAACACTCGTATTTTATACGATGAATATCAAACGGGTTAAGAATAGGGCATTGTTCTTTTAATTTTGTTTTACGATAAATTTAATATCACACAGTTGCACACGTAAAACATAATTTGATAACATAATATGATTTTGGGTTAATAAATACGAAGCATTTATTAATGTACTTACATGTCTATATACACGTATATTAAAGGTGTCCGTACACTAATGCGTGTAATTTCGAGTAAACATGCATCTATGTATTGTTTCGCGGGTATTTAAATACACAAGTAATAATTTATCCGTGTGAAATTTATTTCTTTATTTTCAATCTGAACATAGATAACACCATATTTTAAATCCACGTATTACTCCAATAAATACATATATACATATATGTAAATACCAAAAGGTATTTCAGGAAATTTGCCCGAATTAAAATCTAGATACCCTGTGTGCGTGGATTTAAATACGCGTGAAATGGGGATCTCCGGTTAATACATATAAATTTGCACTTTAACATGATCCTTGCCCGATCGATTATAAATGACTGCAAATTTACGTCACGTATATCGAAAATGGTACTCACTGTAAACCTTGATAAATATACTCGCACATTATAATTATTTAATTTGTGATTTCTTATGAATGGAACTGTTATAAAAGTAGGTATGTTGTGAAATATTCCAAGTATAAAAGTGCTTTAAATATGATAACAGAATACGAACTGGCGATATGAACTTATTTTATTGCATTATTTCTCTTAATAATAAAAATATCAGTGGTCGAGTTCTCGCGTGTTAAGCTAAAATGTGAAAAAATTTAGGAAAGAAAAATTTAATACATAATTGTCCAGGTTAATCCTTTAGAACCTCAATTCTATTGCCGTTATTTCTATATCACTATCTTTATTCTAGATATTTCCAAAATAAAGGGATAAGACACGTTCTAATAGTCATTATAAATATCTCATCGCGAAATTGTAGAATGGTATTACAAAATATCGTCAGGCAATAAAGGATTTAATAATATACTCTTATCTCCTTATTGCACATTCACATTAGGTCGAATAAATAAACTATTTGCAATTTGTTTAACTATGATATGATACGTGTTTTGTAGTCTCTTTACTTGTCGATTCCCTGTCTTTGAACGCGTTATCTAGTCTCCTGGATACACGGTTAATTTTGTTTCACAGTTTTATTTACCAACATATTGTTGCATGTAGGATGCGTCTAAAATATTGTTCGTAATCTTTCTATTACATAGCCGTCTATGACTCGGAATTTGAATAGATAATAGAACATTATAAAGGAGTGAAAAGTAGCCCGTGATGAGAAATTCGCGGGAAATTTTTATGGCAGCACTCTGAAAGCCGAGAGTCATTGTTTATCGCGACTCTTTCCCCAGCTGATAAGTTTTACAAACGATATCGAAGCGCGAACGCGCACTAAACGTGGTGTGAAAGTTATAAGGGTGTTCGAACAGTACGATAAAACTGTATCTTGCTAGAACCCGTGTTGTTTATTGAGCTTTCGATTCGACGGAGAACTAGAACTGCGAAAGGAGAATTCTCAGGCGTCATTTATTTAGCACATTCTTACGAAAAAATGGTGCCTCTGCAAACATAAAATTGTAAAGCGTGTGGAACGATCGCGTTTTATGGTAAATGAAGAACAATACGACTGGAAATTGCAATTGCAATAATATTTGTATTGACAACCAAATATGTTGAAACTTATTGTATATGAATTATAACAGAACTATGGATAACAGAAAGCTATCAAGTTTTCATTGTGTAACTGTGTAGAATATAATGAGCAAAATTAAATTTTCATCAAGGATTTATATCCTTGTATAATTTCTATCGCCATTGTCGTGTTTCCTATGTAGGCACCGTAACAGTAATAATTATTCCAAGTATTGCTCCAAAATTATACGAAAAAAATTAGAAAAGCACCAATAGTTACATTATAAATGAAATTTTTGCCATATTAAAATATGCCAATGTATTCAAAATATATGCAATATATATAGTTATTCCAAGATTGTAAAAACACTACGAAAGAATTTTAAGATATACAAGTTACTGGTTTATCTATCGCAGAAATATCGATAGGAGTATACATTTAACCTGAAATGTTGTAGAGAAAGGACACGATCCCAGGCAATTTCTCTGGGACCCAGTCGTATCAAAGGAAGGTCAACGGGACATTGAAGGTGGTAAAAAAACAGAATGAGATTGATCGTAAAGTATCTTAATTAACTATCGACGAAGCCCGAAGATAACAGACTACTCTTAGCTAAAGTTGTATTTATAATAATGTGGAGTCTGCGGAATAAATACACTCGATGTAGTTGAAGTGAGAAAATCAATCATTTGCATATACATACATACTTAAGTACATCAATACGTATTTACGGGAAAGATTACGTATCACATGAAGACGATAGGATTTCAAAATCGCCAGATACCGCTTATCAGTAGCTTCGTTAAGAAAATAAGCTCGATCGTGTAATGTATGTACATATGTACTTGTAATCCGACTTGACAACTTTGTTCTAATTTTCATAATAAAGTGGCTTATGACGGAGGAATGGATTTTTTCCTTTTCTCCTGGTTTAATTTATTTAAACAGCATATCAAATTTACTAATGTCTCCAATTTAATATTCGTATTAATTATTCCCACTTTCTTCTCTTCTGCGAATAGGGACAACCAACGGCATAAGATCAAGAACCCCTATATAAATAACGTTGAATATATAGTTATCTTTATTACGAACCAAGTAAGAGAACAAATAAGAAAGCTTATCGTCCGCCAAAACACATTTCATGTATAATAATGGAAACCCATTAACAGATTAATGACCAGAGAATACATATGTACTTAGGAAATTCTATTGAACGGTGTCGACGAAACAATTAAGGAATCAAACTGTTTCTACGTGATATAGATGAAGATGATATTGGATTCGCTGCAAGTACGTCCCGGTGTTTAAAAACTTTATTTACATCTTGAAGGAATTTGGAATGCTAAGTACGAGAATCCCTATTGTTCAATCAGGTAATTGCAAATGAAGTAATTGCAAGGCTGTAGCGACATTGTAATATTAAAATAGAAATGTGGTTGAGAATACTGTAACGCTAACTTTGTGCAGCTTATACCAAAAACATAATACAATATTTTGGTTGAAAGTACATAAACTCTTTTTGCGAGTTAGAGTAGCATACGTTAAAGAGGGGTATAAAATTCTGTTACTTTTATATGTGTGCTTTTTCTTATAATAGAATATCACATTCCAAGTATTAAAACATCATTTTCATTAAGATGTACTAACTTTAGCTTCAATGCATCTTTCGCGACATCATATTGTACCTGAATATTACTTAACACGATAACTATCAAGCCCGTCAAACTGACGGCTTCTATAATTCTTGCTTGGAAGTGATTGAGATTAACAAAATTATTATTATTAGTTTCGTATAGATATTGTTACAGAAACTTATGATAACTTTCGATAAAATAACACAGTTACATATCTCTATTTAATTTCCATTCAACCACTCATCTGCATCTAGTTCTAGTACCAATATTCATACAACAAAATGCGCGTAACTAGCGCTTACATATACGAACTTTAACTGTGTTCTAACGTGGAGTAAAGTAATTCAGTCAAATGATCCTGTAATTACTCCAAACAGTGGATTTATATACACACAATTATTGAGTTGTTAACTAATCATGCTGTCACTAACGAAATTATCGAGCAGCACTTACAATAATCAAATGACACTACAGAAACCAGCGTGTATACCAGCGATAAATACCACCGTCAACAAAACAACATGGACTCCGATCGAAGATTTCAGTCCCTTTAAAGTAAGACATTAAAGCTAATCTTTCCGGTAAGGCCGTATGCATATGTGTATATAACATACATGCGCATAGGAGTAAGAAAGATACAGAAGGAACACGCGTGCAGCGCCAAAAAAAGAGTCGTGTCAATTGCCCACGAGACGGAGTCCATACAGTTTGCGCCGATTAAACGCAGCCTTCCGCATACCCGACGAACCTCGTGCAACAAGATTACCCGGTTCTTTTATGCGCGTGCAGTGGCGCGTTGCTTACGCAACATTAAACGCTTCGCAAAGCGAACAAAAAAATATATGGAGAGAGAAAGAGCGGGAATACAACGGTTACTTCGAGCAGAAAGTAAGAAGGAATGATTGACAGGTAGACAACAGATGAGAAGAGGAAGATCAACCAACCAGACGTCAGAAGAAACATACATGCATGCATGCATGCATAGCGAGAGAAAGAAAAAGTAGGAGACAGATGCATACAATAAAAGACGGTGGAACAGAGATATGTATATCGAATGGGCAAGAGACCAACTTGACAAGTAATAGAAATATTACATACCGTCCACAAGGCATGACGTGTGGAATAAACAGAGGAGCGCCAAAGCGAGAACGCTCGCTATGCCGCCGTCGCACGCGCCTCTCATCTTCTCTCACAGCTTCTCGTCTTCGTGATCGTCGTTATGGTCGTCGTCCTATCGTCCACGGCCACACTATTCTCTCGCGAAAAAAATAATTTTCGCGAAAGCGGCCGTAGTTCAATGGCGACGACAGCAAACGGCGGCACGAGGATCGCAATCAACGTAGCCACGGCGGTATCTCGATGCCCGGAATATCATCTTCTTGTCGACGTGGGGGCTAAGTCGAAGTTCCCCGTCGACGAAACACTTGTCACCGTTGATTGCCGCTCGCTCTCATACGAGCGCACACGCGTGCACAAACGGAACGCACAGTGGTTCTTCGTTACTCACTTCTTGTGTTGTTTTTCCTTCGCTCTTCCTCACGTCCCGCTCTCATCTCGTAACTCGTGGTATTCGCGCTAACAAGGTCCCTCCTTTTTTTTCACTCTCACTCCCTCTCTTTCTTATTTCTTTTTTGCTCTCCTTTACCGCGCCAATTATCGAACGCACGCTGCACGCATCGTATCGCGAACAATCATCGAGAACAGAAAGGTTATTTTTCTTTTTTTTATCTTTTCTTGCGTTCGTTCGCGTTACGCGAAGAATCTCATTGCCCCTCGTCGTCTATGCCGCGCAAGGCGAGCCGCCATTTTCCTACTGTGCTGATAGGACCCGGCCTATTATCCCTCTTGGCAAACAGAAAGGGAGATTTCGCGTGACAAGGTTGAACGCAAAAGCGAGAGAAACGATGCACTGACACTTCGATGAACGGTGCGGTCTCGTGCGAATCGCGCGGCATCAGCCCTTTGACATCATCGTTCGGCACGTAAACGTAACCTCCAGAGTGCTGTCACGCGGGCAACTCGCGAATTTTCACGGCGAACGCAGAGCAACTCGTACTCTTGCTACTGCTGCCGCTACTGCCATCACCGTCGCTGCCTCTGGTTCTGCAGACAGTAGTTGCCTCAGCGGCGCCATCGCTCTTTGCGACAGGGCTGTAACAGGGTTCACCGGCACCTTGGTCAATATTTGAAATTTTTATTAAACCTTTGTTGCATCATTTTGTACGATTTTGAATATTCGCGGTTGGTTTAGTTTGGTAGAGACCGTTAACTTTGAATAAACTGAAACAGTAAATAAATGTTCTTCGTGTTCGTTTGTTTATAACTTTTATGTTTCTGGAACAGCATACGAAAATGGCATGGTGAAATTAATGGGCTCTATCAAAATTTCAAATTGTAAAGATTATTATATCTGGTAATAATTGATATAAACCAACTCCAGTTCGAAATTTTACCCATACCTGAGGGAACAGAGCACCGAAATATGTATCTAAAAATAGGTGAGTATTTCATACAAGAAATATACATCTGTACATGAATTAAAACAAACAGCTAGTAGAAAAATTGTTATCAATCTTTATTTATAAATCTTATGTTAACAGACAAGTAAGTAAAGGTACTGGTGTCAATGAATATCACTTACAATTAGTCGTTATTTATATCAATTTTATGCAGTTACGTACAATGAAAATAGATTTGGTAAAATTATTATAGACATATTATCTGTCTAATTATTTAAAATTTGTTTACAAATGGTATATTAACCATGATTACCCAATCTAATATATCGAATATAACATTCACAATATTGCTTGTTTCTCCCATTCTTTCATAATATTACCATTATAAAAAGATATAATACTTAAGAGATTGAAGTGTTCTTTGCAATAAAAAGAATCCCTTGGACAAAGGTTTCAATACTATTAAAAATACTATTTAAAGAGTACTTAATATTCATAATAGTGCTTAAAACTAAAAATTTTCAAAACTGCAAAAAAGCATAATGAAAAAAAAGAACAAATCTGTAATAATGCTAATTCATACAATCAAAAATACGCTTTTCAAAACAAATGCAGATCTTTATATGCAAGTACATTTTTTTATAGGAATGGACTACTATTAATGATTTCATATGTGCATTGACTGATGCATATCCTTAATATTGCACAAAATAAAAGGCATATCTAAAAAAAATGTATAAAGACCTTTTTAAAATAGTGGTTTTTCCAGTCGGATAAATGCCCATAATAGATAATCGTTGCAAATATATTTGCAATTCACTTCAATAAAGTATTGTAAAAATAATACTACAATACTTATCGTCATAAATATAATAATTGCGGATACTTTCACTACATATGAAATTATGTAAAAAATTTATATAAACATTCGATTCAACTGACATTGTTCATTATTGCAAAACTGTACGATGGCTGACGTATATTAGTTATACTTATGTCCTCGAAAAGGCATACTTCGAACATTTGTCGTCGTAGTTTATTATTTCATTATAAAATTCTGAACTTTTCACAATCTTGTAAACCTAAAATTATACAGATTCGAGAAAGTTAAAAGCCGATCTACTGCATTACAGAAATCTTTAAAGTAGGGAAATTCTTTATACAACATAATAAACAAACGCTACTCGTTCAAAGATTATCCGACAACGAATTAATAAATATCCCAAGTTCAATAATTCTTCGTTTACAAGATTTTTAAAGTATCCATATGATAAATGAAACTGTCATGAAATTAAACAAATCCTATATTTCGTAAACTACGCTTGATTTACTTATATTTGAGTTTGACTTCCCCAAGCTCTTGAAAGTACCGTTCGCATAATTCTCTTACCAATAGTCTGAACAATAAAGCCGATCTTCTGCAACCTATCGTGATCTAAAATTTTTCTCCCATCAAAAATATATGCTGGCTTCATCATGTTCATATAAATTCGTTTATAATCCAATTCCTAAACAACAAAAAAACGGAGTTAGATAAGTTTTACCAATGGTTTACAAAATTCATACACGATTACAATCATTTACTTACTACAAATTCATCCCACTCGGTACACAAAACAATAGCGTGTGTACCTTTCGTGGCACTATAAGCGTCTTTATAAATATTGATTCTGCTTTTAACATGTTCAGGATCATTCGTCACGCTCGGATGCGTTAAGTCCTCGATAATTTGACTCTCCTCGACCTTCACAAAAAAAAGGACAAGGAAAGAAAAGAAAGGAGAAGAAGAAAAAATTAAGATACTCAATAAAAAGTGAAGTATGTCCAATCACATTTTCATAGAAGAAAATTACCTTCGGATCGTATATGTGAAGCATAGCACCCTCGACAAGGAGGGTCTTAGCAACATGAATGGCCGGTGATTCACGCGTATCTCCGGTGTTTTTCTTAAAGGCAAATCCCAGCATGGAAATCCTTTTGTCCGTGACGGTATTGAACAGGGACTCGATTACTTTCGCCGAGAACCTAGATTTCTGGTACTCATTCATGTCGATGACCTGCTGCCAATAGGCTGCCACCTCAGGTAGATTCAGACATTCACAGATGTACACCAGATTGAGTATATCTTTTTGAAAGCATGAACCGCCGAAGCCGACCGATGCGTGAAGGAACTTCGAACCTATCCGAGAGTCAAGGCCAACCGCTCGAGCTACCTCGGACACATCCGCGCCAGTTGCTTCGCATACTGCAGACAAGGAATTTATGCTCGATATGCGTTGTGCCAAAAAAGCATTAGCCGCCTAAAAATCACAATTAATTTGTCAGAATTGCGTAATAATACCCATTGGCGTATTAATGAATTAAAAGCTACAGATCTGAAAAAACCATCTTACGCACTTGGCCATGTGTAATTACAAAATATGTACATAGCTTTTGCATTGCGAAACGTGATGTTTACATGTTATTAGTCATTTACATATGTATTTGACAAACAATCTTCCTTTTATCTTCAAACAGTAAGACAAGGTGAATAAAGAAAATTAATTTCATTACGACCACTTTGCAAACGACAACGATATGTATTATTACTGTTTCTCGCGTCGAATATTTTCTTACCAGCTTCGATAACTCTGAACTCCAAGTGTTCGTAGTTAAGATATTCTTCCTTGGTATCCAGTGCTCGTAAACTTTGCATAATTCCTCGATTGCCGATTGCCCTTCAGGCGAGTCCTCGCCACCTATTAGAACACGATCTGCGTTCACCAGATCCTCGATAGCGGTTCCCTCCGCCAGGAACTCTGGATTCGATAGAATCTGAAATTGATAAAGCTTTTCCTGTCGCCGTTGCTACCTCGAATAATTGCGTCGATGATGCCAAAGCATGCGTAATAAATAATAAGAAGGCTGGCTAGTCGGCGTAGAGAAAGAGATCGTGAACGATCCCTGACGAGGCAATAAATTGAATACAGATGTAATTAGACGATTTCGGACGTCAATCGTATGTTAAATAATAAACGAGAAGATAAGAAACATAAACACCCGCATTCAAATATTTCTAACATACGTCACTGAGAAGTTTGCAAGTTAAATGTACTAAATAAGATATTTACTTTTAATTAAGATTTCATTTATGAAAACAGTTTCGAAGAAATGATATTTTGTTAATTTTATTCATCATTTCAAATTTCTATCTGGAAATATAGTTCCTTGGGTACTTTAAATTGTGTACATTTAAAATATCGTTAGAACAGAAAGGAAAATGTTCAATAACACAGTAAAAGATGCATCCGGTATCAATATCTAAAAATAGCTGTAAGGAATACACTTATAATGGTCCATTACAAGCTAGAAGCAACTGTGCGCTAAAATTCTTTTACTTCTATTACATTGCAATATTAAGTCCGATGTGTATACCAAAAACCCATTATATATTGGTAGAATTCGATCCATTATATTCCGCGGACCACTAAATATTCTGTACAAAGAGTAACCGCAAAAAAATCGGACGCTTCAAGAGGACAATTTATACTTATTGAAATAACCACTATCTCGAGCAACGAAATTAAACTATACCATTTCTTCATTTCTATGAAACGTATACCCCAATAAAAAGTGCAATCCTTACGTTCGCAATGTTTTTAAATATGTAATCATTGCCATTCGCTGCTTTATTCTCTTCATTTTGTAATACGTGATAATAATAATAATAATTCCTACGAAAAATATATTACCTGATACGAGACACCTGGCTTGTGATTGGCACGCAAAATATTCATAATGCTCTCCGCCGCTCTTACTGGCACCGTACTTTTTTCCACAACGATTTTATCCCCAGTAGCAATTTCCGCGATCATTCTCGCCGCGCTCTCAACGTATTTCAAATCTGCCGCCCTTCCTTTCCCATTTCCGAACGTTTTCGTCGGCGTATTAACCGAGATGAAAATTAAATCAGCCTCCTGTATGGCGGTCTCCATGTCCGTGGAAAAAAATAAATTCTTCCCGCGACACTTGCGCACAACCTCATCGAGACCAGGCTCATAAATCGGCAGCTTCTCCGAATTCCATTGTGCAATTCTATCTTTGCTCTTATCCACTACGGTCACCTGAATTTCCGGGCATTTCAGAGCAATCACGCTGCACGTTGGACCGCCCACATATCCGGCACCGATACCACAAATTTTTCTGATAGTCATGTCAATTGGTCCGTGGTTGTATCTTCTTTCGCACACAATTTTCTTCGGCTTTTTTAAAGAAAACAATTTTTCCGTGCGCTAGACGGACAGTGATTGTATGCTCCGTTTCACTGTTCGTTTTCCACGAAACTGGACGGGCATTTGGTTTTTCTCGTACATGTGTTACACATGGATTTTTAGGACATGTAGTTGTTATCTGAAACGCGACATTGCAATTGTGGATGGCATATAATAATTATTTATCGTCGGCGCGTTTTATTGTATCAGTCTTAAACGTGTATATACCAAGGTCTTCTAAATTCAGATACTATTAATCTGTGGAGAAATGTATCGTGGTTCCCCGGAAAAACTATATTACATAGCTTTCGTCCACTGAGAAGTATAAATTGCGATTCTGTACTCTGAGTTGCGTGTCGTGCAATACAAATTTCACGGCCGCGTTCGACTAAAATGTAAAAATTATTATTCTAGTATCACAAGTTTAATGGCCTTTTATGTAGTTCCATGTACCATTACAATAAACAATAAAAATTCATGTGCATAATCGAGTTATTTTATATGTACCCGGTTCGTGTAAGACGATGCTTATAATGCAATAAGAAAAACAAGAAGCAAAACAAAACGCTGCATGACTGTGTTTCAATACAATGTGAACCGATATTGCACATCAGCAGGGATGTATTTATTAACTTTTTGTCAATAACCATCAATGGAATGCTGTATGCAGACTATAGCATTCGATGCAAGTGATGAGTACTATACGACCTATTACTAGACTTGAAAGAGTTGAATAAACGAAAGACTTATGCCAATATAGTTTCACATCGTACGAAACGACCGTACAGGACCTGTGCGGTTATATACCTGCGGCTAATGCTTCTTAAAGTACGCCCTAACAGAAAATGTTTCTCGTTTCTCAGTATCCACGATAGGACGGAAGGAAATGACACGATAAATCGGAGATCACTAATCACTCAAATCACCTACTGTCACGAGCACACTAATAAATGAAAGTTTGTCGAATACGAGACATCACCGTTCATGACAGAACGTAGCGTATACGAATCGTGGATACGTTACGAACCACCAACACAACATACGCACTGCGCGTCCCTCATCATAGAATGGTCTAAATCGGAGGCGCATAGGTCGCACGCGCGATGCCAGTCCTCTGCTACATTCCCGTTGCCGTTTGGCCACGCATGCGTAGTTTGAAGAATTTTAACTTTTAGCCGCATGTTCAAAACTCGCGAAGCAACTGCACCAGGGAAATTACATTTTTGCGAAAGATTATAATTTGTTAACCTGCATTATATTATTCTTCACAGAGATCTGTACAATCGATTATTTTTAAATTGTTGAACTTTTATGTAAGATAAACTTGCTTCACATTGATAGCACATTTTAGACTGATACACACTATCTTTTTTTTTGTAACTATAAATGCATCATTCGTTATCAATATAATTATTCACCGTCTTTCCTTTTACGCTTAATTATTTAAATTATTAAGCTCACTCCATACTGTCTGAGCATGTTTGTTCGTGAATGAGGCAAGGATAAAGATACATCGTGAAGTACAAAATTTATTTGATCCTTTTCCATATTTAAATAATTATTCCTAACGACCGTAAAGTATTGTTTAAATAGATGATAAATTACGAAACAAATAAATCACAATGTTTCTTCTCTAGCATCGCTACACTTGGATGCGATTTGTCAAGTGGCGCTGTTGTTGCCTGTGGCGGCGCTGGTGTATGAATCTCTCTTTACGTTTTCGGCGATCGTACTTCGCGTCGTGTTAAGCGAAGTATAAACTTTTATATCCATTGTGATATAAAGCATCCGTTAGATTTTCTGTTAAAACAATGGTCCAAAAGAAGGTAAATCTACTTCATCGTCACATCGAAATAATATTTCTCATACACGCTGTTTATTGTTGTGAATCCCGATGACTCGATCTCAGCATGTTTTGTAGACACTATACCTTTATAAATATGTTTCACTTCTACATATCGCGTCGTAATATTTAACTATCTGTTAATTTTATAAACTATTCTAACCAATGCGATGTACTTAAAATTTGAGAGACATAAATATTTAGCGTTTGTCGAATGTGGTAATATTTTTGTTCGTTGAGGTTAACTACAACGTTTTGAACATATTTATATTGTTTTCAATATAGCGGTGGCAAATGTACCGTAACATTTATATTAAGCGGCGTTACATTTTTATAAATACTTTAGCCGAAGAAGAAGGTAGGAAAGAAGGTGGCAGCTGCCCCACTGGCAGTCAAAAAGGTTGAACCCAAGAAGAAAACCAATCCCCTATTCGAAAAGCGTACCCGTAACTTTGGTATCGGTAAGTTAACAATATTCGATATATACAATTCAACTGTCATTCATTGCTTCACTTTATTAATAACAAAAAAAAACTTACTATTTAGGACAGGACATTCAACCTGCTCGTGATCTCAGCCGCTTTGTGAAATGGCCCAAGTACATTCGTATTCAACGCCAAAGGGCGGTGTTGCAGAAGAGGTTGAAAGTACCACCACCAATCAACCAGTTCACACAAACGTTGGATAAACAAACAGGTACATTATGCGGCTTTAGCTAAGGAAATAGTTCAATAAAATTAGAAAATTGTTCAATGTAGATAATTAGTATTGGTTATTGTTTTTTTGTTACAGCCACGCAATTGTTCAAAGTGCTGGAGAAATACAGGCCTGAATCAGCTGCCATGAAAAAAATGAGGCTAAAAGCTAGAGCCGAACAGAAGGTAGCAAAGGCAGAAGATACGCCAACCAAAAAGCCCAATGTATTGCGTAGTGGAACGAATACTGTAACCACGCTTGTTGAACAGAAGAAAGCTCAACTAGTTGTGATTGCTCACGATGTAGACCCAATTGAGGTGCATATCCATTTCTTATTCTAACAAATCTAACGTGTAATCGTTTTATCACAATGATGCTTGAATTTCTTCACCTGAGAATACTCTTGATACGATCAATTTTATTCAGAGGATGATACATGACACTGAGTGAAATACATCCATAATATTACTTGAAACTAGCGTGTCCTTATCGTCTATAAATACATTACTTTTATTGCAGGTTGTTCTCTTCCTACCAGCCCTTTGTCGTAAGATGGGTGTACCTTATTGTATTATAAAAGGTAAAGCGCGTTTGGGACGTCTTGTGAGGCGCAAGACTTGCAGTACAGTAGCCTTGACGCAGGTATGCATTCTTAAAACATATTCCCTTATACGGAATTGAAATTATTAATTTGTAAAATGATGAACAAACATAGAGCCAATCCAATGATAATATTCATGATATAATCAAACATATGTATCTGATAGAATTGTATTATTTTTTATTTTTCTTCTATTATAGTTTCTGTAATCTGTATTATAACAGGTCTTTTTGTTTTTTTTATTTCAGGTCGATTCTGGTGATAGAGCTAACTTCTCCAAAATCGTTGAAGCTATCAAGACAAACTTCAACGACAGATACGACGAAATTCGTCGCCACTGGGGCGGTGGTCTTTTGGGCAGTAAATCTGCTGCTAGGATAGCCAAGTTAGAGAAAGCGAAAGCAAAGGAACTTGCACAAAAGCAGGGTTAACATTCATCCTGTTAATTGAAACTTGTTTACTACATATAACAATAAAATTGAAAACCAAACCTTTCGTATTGTTCTAAATAACACACGTCCTTTAATTAAGTTATTAATCATTTTGTAAAAATATGGTTAATCATAAAATACAATATATAAAAAACTATCTCTGCTTCATTATGGTAAAGAAAAAGAATGCTGTTACTTTGTAATATTCAATTTTTATATGGCTATAACTACAGTAACGTTCGGATATATGGCCACCGTACGAGAATGTGTTTCTCCGAGAATTAATCTGCGTTTTTCTGATTTTGGCTGATTTTGGCACTTAGCCGTGTATACATAAAGGGATGGAAGTGCGGCAGAATAGAAGGCCTGCCTCGAGCCAGCAGTTCCAGGAATTGTTGGGGGATACCTTGCGATCATATACGCGAACAGATTATTGGTCGTATACCTGGACATTACTGTATATTTCGTTCGAGTTTACACAGGTGTGATCCGTTCACTAGTGGACACAAAGACTGCTGCTGAACACTCCCGCTGCGACAGCATGCATCATCTGTCGCACAGACAAATCGGCTTTTGTCAACGTGAAGCGAGGTATGCTGATCACATGTACAGACACTGAGCTGTAGTAGCAGCCTATTTGACGGTAGTTTTGTGGTCACTAACGAGTGGATCGCGCTGTACAGTTACAATATAAGTTTCATTATAAAACATATTCATATTCGTTTTTTAATTAATTTTTCCAATCTTTTTATTCGTCCCGCTTCGTGTTCCGGACTATCTTGAATTACATTACTCCTAACATCACGTGGAATATCTATATTTTCAGGCTGTTTAAATTGTTCCAGTAATAAAACTTGTTCTGTTTTCTTCAGACCCTATAAATTAAAATTTTAGTACAACAGATAAAAGACAAATTAATCTAAGTGTTTATAAAAAAATTGCTACCTTCATGTCTAAAATTTTTTGAAATTCTGGTGCTTGTAAATCTGGAAGACGTATTCTACATTGCTTTACGAAATCCTTTGGAGATTCAATTGGTGACATTACTATTTTAAGGATCATTTCGGCACTGGCCATACCTTTCACTACTACCTGTTTGTAATAAAAATGAATGGAATAATTAATACATTAGTACGATCTGATATGGAAATATACAGATCAACATAATTTACTTTAGTGTAGGTTGCTGGTGCTTTTCGCTGAACTTGGTATCCTGTTGATGGAAGATCTAAGAGGGCAGTTTTTAACATGTGTACATCCAGCAGTAATTGTTCGGCACCCACAGTATTTAATGGTTTGCATTTATACAGCTGTTGCACTAATTTCACTATAAAAGAACTGCACGAGAAAAAAAATTATCATTAGATTTTTTTACAACATTAAATAATATATTCTATTATTTATATATTGTTTTACTACCTTGCGAACTTAACGCAGAGTTGTGTGAAGTACTTTCTGCACGAAGACAATCTATCTCTGATAGTAGGTATTGTTTGACGAAGATGTGCCACGATAGTGTTAACATAATTACTCTGGTCCCCAACAACTTCTATCGCACTCCATTGAACCTTAAATAATTTATTTTAGGCAATGATTACTTTCTCCTTCAAAGGATCAAGTATAGCAAATATGAAATTGTATAAATACCTTTGTCATTGCAGTTAACGCTGATTCGCATGCAGATTCCAAATCTTGAACAAGCAGTTGTATGCAATTCGATATAACGCTTGAAAATGAAAAAACGGATCATAAATAACGCAGTTCTTGGAAAAAACCAAGATAAATAAATGTTCATATGTATGGTAAAAAGAATATATGTATATGGAGCACGTACTTGTGAAAAATATCTTGTTCCTGAGATAAGTTAATTTTTTCAGCATAATATTTATCTGTCTTTTCTCGGAGTTTTTCTTCCAGTTGTTGCGTTGTTTCTAGACAATATTCAGCTGTCGTTAGAATACTGAAATGTAATTTCACGTCATTTATCTTCTTTTAAAGTAGGCTGTAATAAAAGTGCTATTGGTTAGCAAACCTTTACCAGCATATACGTGACTGCTCTTCTTTGCTGAATCTGGTATTTTCACCTTCCTTCAAAAAGCTCTGAAAATTTTGTATGAAACCAGATGTCGACAGATCTCGGAAGTCACGTGTTATACTGCTCATACTTGTAGCAATTCCCGCACCACCTCCAATTCTGTAACAAATTCTAATGATTAACAATCATCAATAATATTATCTCGTATTAATATAAAGAACAGATGACTTACTTCGGCAAATTGTTTTGCAATATTTTAAGGGCATATTCGCGCAGGAATTTTTGAAAGGTTTCAGCTAAACTCAACATAATTAAGCCTGTGCTAAGTTGTGTACATTGCAGCATACACTTTTTATAAAATACAAACAAATCAGCACACGATGACAAAACGCTGCTAGGACCTTCAATGCCATCGAAATCTTTAGCTCCGGGCGGTTGTGTTTTTGAGTCGGTTACAAATTTTTCCATTAGATCTGCCAGATTTCTATCTAGACTCTCGATATAAATGTTTAAGTATGGCTCGAAACATCTCCCTATTAGATTAGAAAATGGTGATGGCTTTGCCTTTTCATTTTGTACCTAACACATAACATAGTATTTAAACGCAAGGATTGAAATATTTTAACATTGTACTTTCAAAAATAAGATACCTGCTCATTTTCTTCAAAGGGGTTGCCTGGAGCTTTATCAGTCGTATCTGTATTCGTAGGTATCTTTTTATTTGTTGCATCCACATTCTCCAAAGTAATACCGCTAAATCTTTTTGCTAGTAAAGATTCGAAATTGCTAGTCCTTTGAATTGCATAAAGTAATAATTTTACATCTATTTCAGATCGTCTTTTATACATAAACTTTGTAAGATCTTCGCGGGTTACGTGACAAAATTGCACAGCAATGCGTTCTGAGATTTCCCAATCTTGAGGAAAGATTGTACCAAATTTTGATTCGAAATCAAGCAGATGCTTCTTTATCCATGCGTATCGTCGATCTATCTTGTCCAACCATGCAAAATCTTGATTTTCATCAAATAAATGTGCGTATTCTTGTAACTGAATACCTACGAACCAAGTGAGTAGATCTTTCCTTAAAAATGCAGAAAAACAAGCTATATCATGTTGATTGCGTAATATAAAGTTTGCTGGCATATTTTAAATAAAATTACATACTTAACCTTGGGATCTAAAACAGATAACACTAAGCATCCTTCTGTGAGTTGATTAAAATATTTAGGATTTTGACCAGAAAATGCTTGCTTGAAATCTGCTGTGATTTGTTGGGCCAATTCAACATGAATCTGACGTACCTGTAGATCAAAATATTAATAAAAACCTTACACATAATACTACTGTCATTCAAAGAACTCATATATTGCATACTTCATCGGACAACTGTTTTACTTGAGGTATATCCATGTAGCTATTAAAATGTTGCATTACTTCCATGACAGCTTGCAATGGTAAAACAATTTCACCATATTGCTTCTTTTGGGTTAATACCCTAAAATGAAATCAAATATAATATTGTGAGACAATGTTTGTCGGTTTTTATTAACTGCGACGTTTAGAAAAATTATGAAAACATTACTTCAAAGTATCTACACCTTCGACAAGCATATGTAAATGATTTAACGCTGTTATCGAAGCAGTGAGATTTCTTTTAGCAAAATCCAACTGTTTAATGTCTCTCGTAATTTCTTTCACTACTTCTTCGGATTGTTCTGCTTTATCTTTGATGTCTTTGATATGTACGAATAATTGTTTAATGACTTTCTGGGCATCTTCTAATGCTGCTCTCCCATCTTGACCTACATTAGTTTGTCCACGCACCACTGAACGAATTTCTTTGTCAATGGTACGTATCTTTGATCCCATATTATTTACAACATCGTCTATATTTGAGAGGGACTGTTCTGTTGGGAACAGTGAATTTATGTAGTCTACCACATTGAAGTTTGGTTGGTCCAAAGGATCTGTACTGGGTAAAACCTGATAATTGAACAATTCGTTAATATTTCATTTAACACGAAGAAAGTGTTAAAATCGATCTAAGAAAATATGAATAGCAAAGAAAGCAGATTTATTGAGTTGATTATGATATGGCAGTTATTATCTATTAAGTTTTATATTGATCGATAGGAAACTTATAAAAATCGGATAAGAGGCAAAATAAATGAGTCAGCCTATGAGGACATATTAACTATTTCTTGTGGATCTGTGACAGCTTTATAAACATATTTTTGACAGTTTCACTGTGTACTTAACCTGTTCGATCACATTCTGAACATTCGGTGGAAAGGTATAAACAGTTGAATTCAAATCTTCTAATTCATCTTCCACATGTCCGTTCATTTCTATTTTTGCTTCAATTTCACCTATGCAATTCATACGTATTTCATGCTAAATGTTTTCACTTTAGGCGTATGACAAACGGTCACGTAAAATGATTACATGAACGACATTACTATACACCTATCGTTCATTTGGACACATTTTCTACGCCTTGCCACGTAATAACAGAATATGTTTTGTACGAAAAATAAATGATAATAAGTCATTAGTCAAATTATATGCAGAGGTATCGAATTGTGTTACAAATGACATATTACGATACAACTTGCATCGTATACGTACATTACCAATTCAAACTGAAAGTGTTAGAAAAGATATGAAACTCTGGCGGCAAAAACTTTATTTAAAACTTTGTAAAAAGAAATTGATACTGATAGTTTTATTATTTTTCAGTCTGCCCATAAACGGTGTTCAGTTGAAGAACCATAGTTTACTGAAGTAGTGTTGAGGACAGGAGTCATGCACAGCATTCGTAGCTTTCTTACTTATTTTGATTACGAGACACTATCTTTTCGTCAAGTTTAAACATTGGTTTAATTGCATTCTCATTTATAAAATCCAGTTAATACAGTTTGAAAATCATATAGCTACATATTTGTTATTCTTCTTAGTTAAATAAATTATCTAATACTGCAGCTTGCGAATTAAGTTGTTGCTCAGCGTTCACTTTTATTCCCCTGAATCTCTTTTTGCTCCACTGGAACCCCGTTTGTACGCAACTATCTAGATGTCCGTAATTAGTATTTAAATTGTTTTCTTTCTTATTTCTTTCCCTTTCATTTGACAAATCACTGACCAAAAAGCAACCATCAGGAGCTGAGATATGAAATTTATAATTAACATCGCTTTTAATAATGTGTCGGTAACATTGTCAGTGACATGGAAATGATACCACCGACGAGATATATGAATAGACCGGACATGCAATGTATTTTTGCGGCCACGATTTTGGGATCCGGGATCCCATTACCATTTCCGTGTCACTCGCAACGTTACCCACAGATTATAGAAAACGATGCGAAAATTAAAAAATTTTAAAGAATTCTTTTCTTCTTTGCCGTAATGAAAGGCAACAAAGGATATGAAACATTTAATGTTAATTAAAAAAATAATTATAATAATTTTAATTAAAGAAACACATGATAACAAGTTTTCTTATATCAATTGTTCTATCAATAAATGAAATAATTTTTAAAGTTATACTTTACATTATTTTCTGATAAATGACCAAAAAAAATGAGCTAAGAGATGTATATTTTGTTAACACCCAAACAATAAGGTTGCCACAACGAAAAAGATAGTGACGATAATTGTATACTACAATTGTTAATTGTATAGTTACTAGACAGATTATTTAATTATCTTTTTCATTGGAGCAATTTTATCGTTAATGAAAGACGCAATTTCTTATTTATATTCAACTAATAACAATAACGAAGTAACTCTTTTACTAATATAAGACAATTCCTGCGATAAATGTGTCTGCAAACGATTATTGTTCGCATTCGGTCCCGAGCGAAGTGCACTAATCGAGATTTTACTGAAAATATATAATTGCAAATTTATAATCTCACTACTAATTACCTTATTGCTAACAGCTAATGTACATACACTCTAGTTGCCATCGGAAACAATAATAAAGGGGAACAAAATTATTATTACCACGCTAAGTAAAAATTGTTCAAACGATATCGTGTTTGGTGTCATTTTAATCAGGGGGTTGTAACAAACAGTTTGGTAAAAGTTTCATTTAAAACGGACCTAAAATGAACAGGTTTTAGTCTTTCATCTCGTTTGAATTAGTGTTGACTCTCACCGATATTCGATCTGGGTTCGCATTACATCCACCACCCCAAGTGGGTGGGGTAAATATTAACACTAACGGTAGCCACTATTATGAATACTAATCGAGATTTTACTGTAACTTCATAAGTATAACAATGTATTCGACATCCATGATGTCAAAGGTTCCCATGATATTAACAACTTTGTAGTCGTCAAGTTTGGTCGTTGAGTTCAGTCGCTTAGTTTTTGACCGCTCGGCCAACTAGTGAAACAGACGGGTGTAGTTATTAATAATTTAAAAATATTTTATGGAAAGCTATATTGTATGTGTACATATGTACGTATCTACATATGTATGTACTTAGGTCTTTATGTATACACATAAACATATACTGGTATGGAACTAAAGTGAAAGTAAGGCATTTATAATTATATGTTAATAATAATCATAGCTACTTATTCGCAGGTTGATGTCCATCTAGTTGGAAGTCAACTATCGTGATTATTTGCAACTTAGAAAAAAAACAAAATAAGAAACTGAAGAATGTAAGATAATCGCTCGAGGGGGTGTTCGTAGTCTCCTCTCTATCGCGATTAGGTATTACTAATTACAATGATTCTGTAGGCGTGTATATATGTTAAAAGCTGTTCTGTTTATTAAAACTGTGCTCTCTCGACCGTAGTCTATACAAGAATGCCTTCCTATGGCAAAAGCGTCCGTCGTGAGGACGCCTACGTCACCATGGCCCTTTTTAACCATTTTAGGGTTCATCCCCAATGAAAGCTATGCTAGACAAAGACAGCGTGCATCTTCAAAATGCACATGGCCCGCCTCGGCCGTTCCTGTACCACGAATATTCTTACAAGAAAGATCTATTTAATTCTGCAAAAGTACATTGCATTGTATTAGAATATTACGATTTAAAATAAAAATAAAATACATTACAAAACATGTACTACAATTAATTACATTTTTTCCAGAAAATTATTATTACTTTATTTTTCTTATATTACTAAATATTTTGTGTCAATTATACGTACAAAATTATACGTGTTATAATATAGGTATATTATACCTATACATGTATAGGTGTGTTAATATTTAACGGGATATCTTAAACTTTGTATTTGAAATGTAGCAAATTCGGGATGTTTGAAAGAATTGATTTTTGGACTAAAAAGTAAATGATCATACATATTAAAAAAGTGCGCTATACCCGACACACGCAATTCATCGCCCCGATGTGATTTCTACTCAAATCGAGCCGAACCGAAATGCATCGCGCGACCAGGCACCGTAGCTCAATTTTTCTACCGAAACGTTGACCGAAAAATAGCTTTCATGATCCCCCCCAAAAGCATTCATATATGCATATTCAACAATCGCAGGAGTTCTATTCCCAACACTACTTCAGTAAATAATAGTTCTTCAACTGTTCACTGTTCATGAGCAGAGGACGCTCAAATCAGCGTAGGATTTCTGAGTCGGTATGACAGTCACGGCGGGCCACCAAAGTCCATAAGATGTCCAGTCTATTCATATATCTCGTCTGTGGCGCGACATCCTGCCCGAAAAGCCGCAAACGTGAGATGGCGCTATGTACATTTTTACGCGGTGGTGGGGCTCTAGGACCCATTATCATTTTCGCGTCACTGACAATGTTACCGACACCTTATTAAACTCGATATTAATTATAAATTTGATGTCTCAGCTCCTGATGGTCATTTTTGAGTCCGTGAGGTGTCAAAAGAAAGGGAAAAGATTAAGCTACTCGCTTGCAACTATTTCGTTGGTGTAACTTTATCCTGTTGCACGTAAATATTATTTAAATGGTTTAACTTCTTATAACAAAACAATCGTGCATGGAATATGGTTAACACCTATTGGAAAGTAACTTAGACTCTTAACTTCCATATATGATAATTGCAGCAAAGAACAAAGGCATATGTTTAAAATTATTTAATTTCTATGTCTAGTACAGTGAGCGTTATGATCGTTTTCTATAATCGGTTGATAACGTTGTGAATGGCGGAAATGGTTTGGGGTTCTCGGATCCCCGGGAATTTCGGCCAACAAAATACATTGTCTGATTTGTCTATTCCTATATCTCGTCGATGATCAAACTAAAAAAATCCATTAGATGCTAATATTATCCGTTTTGATTGCCGTTTTACATCGCTTATCTTATGCTAAATTCATTTAGGAATCCAACCCCGAAGATTGTTCGATAACAGAAACGACAGCGAGTCTCCGCTCTATATGTTACATTCCATGGGAGTTGGTCGAACGATCGAAAAGCTTGGTCAGTTGTAGCGCCGTCTCGGCTCGAAGTTGTGTAGTTTAAAGGCACGCCACTGTACAAACTAGAAGCACGTTTTTTTCGTATTAAATTACGTAGAGACAGTAATACTTTGAATAGAAAAGACGCGAACGAATTCGTACAACAATGTCTCGTCAATCAGCACACTGGGGGAAATTTGTACTCGTATATATTTTACAATTATTTTCATGTAAGTTGCACACAATCGTAAACACCCACCCGGCCAGTTCATTCTGTTCCCGGACAGTGGAAGTAATCGTTTGTTTTTCCAACGTAATTTTGTATGTCATATCATTCCAAACGCAAATGTGAATAGCAGCTATTGAAATCTAATCGATTTTCACAAATTTAACCATCGATTTTCAACGAAACAGTGACTTGTTCGTAATTTGATTTTTCGGAGTTAAAATGACAGGGATTGTTTTAACATTTTATTATTTCATTCTGAATAGGAGAATGGATGATTGTGTTTAGTGAAATACTTAACAAACTGTGATGTCATTTATATAAATTATATTGCAAATTTAATGGTCCGTATTATCAGAATAAGGAAGAAGCAAATTATAATCAAGTTTACGAATTGTGACCTTATAAGTTCTCTTAATCTAAAAGCGTGCTGCTAATCGATTATATATTAATCTAATTAGGCGGTTCCAGCGAAGTATCGAATGGACAAACGTGTTTACATTTTTCGCGGTATTTTTAAACCTACTCTTGTCACGGTTACGCATCTCGCGTATGATATTTCTATTCTCATTTCATAAAATCGTCATATTGACCAAAATTTCTACCCGTGACACACATATCTGTGCAAGTCGAATTCCAGTGCACCCCGGTATAAATGGAAGTCACTTGACATTTGTCTATCCCGTCAATCATACCAACATATTACAAGATATTTGAACAAGCCATCTTACTAGAAATTAATCGGCACGTAATTCAATCTAATCTCACCGCTGTGTCTCACGCCAAAGAGAACAATTTACAATTGAAATTATTCCAAACATTTATTCTGTCTTAATACTCGCGACCAGTGTATACAATAATTATCTTACATTTCATTGTTTCGACTGAAATAATACAACCACCCTCCGGTTACATCATTACCATACAGCGTACCACGTAAAACCTATTACCGCTCCTCGTTACGTCACGCCAGTTTTCAACGACCATCCAAACCCTGATGGAGTTTTTAAGATGCACAGTGAACGGAGCCGTGAAAACCGCCTCTGTCTCGGCCATTTACTCGCTTTCCTTTTCTTTCCCTTTCATTTCACACACATACGTCACCCCTGCTGAATTCCACTCATGCAACGAACGTTAATCGAAAACGTTCTGACGCGAGTGAAAAACCGATTAAAAAATTTCAAGCGTACACGCACGCTGTGCCGGCGATTTTATTTCTTCTTTTTCTTTCATTCGTACGATTATTCGTTTGTGGTCGAATACGTTGCTTTCGTAACGTCTTGAAAGCCCCTGGAATATCCTGCGCGCGTGTTAGTAACACGCGCTTTCAGTGATCGATACAGTAACACCTCCCAGCAACAGGGTACTGCCACAAGTAGTTATAGTCAACCGAAACCTCTCCATTCTTCCGTACTGTTTCATTATCCCCGTCGTATTTTCGTCGGTGGATCGTTTCATCGTACACGATTACTTTCCTCTCGTCGAATGAATCATTTACTGTTCGGAATATCGTTCACGCACGATTACAATCGAGATGGTTTAAACGATCGTAATCGAATTAACGTGGGGAAAGTTGACGTTGGCCCTACTACTCCTTCGACGACCTAAATTTCGTGGAAGAACCCTCGAATTAATAGTCACTTCCCTTCCGACGCGTTAAATTGTATCGATCAACCGGTTATGAATGATTGCTCGATGATGTTGCCCGGTAATTGTTGCTCGACTTGTTACGTTGACTCGTCAGGATCAAGTGTTTACTTAATTATTGTACGTCTAAATAACATTGCCCAATGTGTTTCCTGGTGTACCGGGAAAAATGTATTGATTTGGCTACGGGATGGATTTTTAATGAATAATTTACAGAGATGCGGTGGATTTTGTAATGTCTGAGATGGTACTTGATTTTGAAAGAGTTATGTGTTTAGATATTAAATTTTACATCTAGTTTAAGTATTGGGATATATTGCAATGATTAACAATAACGAAAATAATGATATACTATACATTTGCCTGTCTATCAGAGATTAAATTTTAATTTTTCTATTTGCTATTATTTCCCCTTGGAAATAACATATTTTTATATCAATACGTGGCAGTTTTTCTTTGTCGAAAAGTTGATTATTAATATTTATTTTTGGGTTAAGTATTATTATATATACTGAATTAACAGATACAAAATTATTACAGTATATTATAATAATTTTCAATTACGAATATAATGTTTTACTGTACGTCAGTTTGCTTCTCTATCGGGGATGAAAATTTTAATTGTAGTATGTGCCCTTATTTTTCCTTGGGAATTATACATTTAATTGAATACGTGGCGGTTATTCTCTGCCTGAAAATTAATGTCCTTTTCGGTGATACTTGATTTATATATATAAACCAAAAATATGAAAAGCAACCTCTGAACCATTTACACAATTTATCCGTTACTTTTTACCACAGTATTATCCTGACGCCGTACACTTACTACTTCATATTTTATTGCAACTGCATTTGAATTATTTCTTTTTACTGCGGTTGTTTAAATCGTTGTTAAAATAAACACTCAAATCGAGAGACAAGATTTGTTTCATCGAACATAACTGATATTTGTGTACGACGCTTAAAGTTTCACGCCATTGACCGACTAGAGTTTCGTACCTCGTTATTTTGAACATAAATTAATTAACGATATTTGTCGCCGGTGATGTTGCGCAGGATGCATGTGTCGAATCGTAACGAGGCAAATTTCGCGCATTACATTTTCCGATTTCCGTTCTGCGTTAAACCGCGACCGTGTATATCATTTGTAAAAGCGAATAATGAGACATCTGAGATTCGTTAAATTAATCATTGCCCAAACAAAACAGCCGTGGCGCTACTGTTAATAGCATATTATTATATTATATTATATATTTTATGCTTGTAAAATACGGTGCATCGTGATTTAATATTTAGGATTTATTTCGTATTTTCGCTCTGAACAACCAGTTGTTGAGATTTTGTATTTTCCAGAAATATGTTTCGCGATTCGTGAAACTAAAAATATTTTTATACCGTTTTACATTTTTACGTATTACACTCGAGCCGGATTCACCAAAAACCGAAGAAATGAAGATAATATTTTCGTGCGGGACAAATTTCATAAATAAAAGTACGGTATTACGTTATCGGCTTCAACGACGAAAATTAAGCGGCATATTATGATAATATGCATGCACAGTTTTAGTAAAAAATAAAATGAACATCGTTTTACAGAAAGATATATTTTCAACGCAACGAAGAAACAAATCCTACTAATAACCCTTTAAGGTCTTATAAAGTAATATTTACTTGTCGAACGTTTTATAAATTCGACGACGTATATTTTACAATGAAAATTGACAAACGCGTATCAGATTAAATTCTCTCCTTTTCTATTTCCCCCATTCCTTTTAACTCTCCATTCCGTTTCTGAAAATGTTTTCCCTATTAAATAAAAATCGTTGTCTATGATTTCCAGATGCAACTTCCACGGTGCATGTACGATTGATTGCACCGTACTACGTAACATACGGCAGTACAGCTACTTTGCATTGCAATCATAGTGTCTCAGATGACCTTTTGCATAAAATCGAGTTCATGAAGGATGAAAAGAAGATATTGCAATACATAAAGGATAGGACACCGCCGTTTAAAGAATGGGAGATAGGCGGCGCAAACATGGAGGTGAGTTTCATGCAATTAACGCACGCCGTCCCCACCTGCCTTTCAATTATACAGTCTTTAAGCAATTGCGCAGTCATACTAGTTGAACCTATTACCTCGAGCAAATGATAATCTTTAAACTGATACTTTTTTTATCGCAACAACATGCAGAATTTATCGTGAGAGTTAGACTGGCATTTAATTTGGAATATTTTTCATATTGAATATATTTTTAACAATAGAGTTTATAGTGTAGAGTTATTGTATTTTACATCCATTACATATTTTATGTGAAACTTTTATGGTTTACCGTTTCGTTTTTATTATTGTAGTTCAGTTTTTAATTTTAAACATTGTTAAGTATAGCGATGCGTAGGATATACGATTATATTAATTTTATTCGTTGAATTTAATAAGTTTAACTTGTAACTTTTAATACACCAAACTTGATTTACAATTTATTACACCGATTTATATTTTCTTTTAGATTCGTTTAATTGATTACTGTTATTTCAACATACCGCCTCTGAATAGTCGATTGTCGTGCATATAATTCAACCATATACTTTTGGTTTCAAAGTTTCATTTTCATTCCTGCTATAAGCGGAAGTTTAGTATGTTGAAAAATTTGTGACTTTAATCTCGGCACCACAATTGATTTTCTATTACCGTCATTTTATTTTCACTTATTTACGCTTCTATCGGAAAAAGATTATGCCGAAAACTTATCCCATCGTTACGTGTACCAGTGACTTTATACTTCATTGCACACGAGTCATTTTTTAATTCCCTTCGCTACTGTTTCTCGAATTTTTGTATTAAATAATTTACGTAGCATGTTCACAATAAGTGTAACTTCGTGCGTATAATAATAGCTGTAGAAACGGTTTTTAATGATATCCATGCACGAATATTGTACATGAAAAAGTAATTCATTGGTCTAATGCATTTAACTATTCCGTGATATCTTGATAGATGATCGCGTGTTGAAGCTACGTCCCGGTTTCCCGTAAGATTCTTGTTTTCTGTTGTTCGGAAAAGTTTTTTTTTATGTATTGAGACGTGCACAATCGATATTGCTTTTCTATTCAAACATTCTCTACTTCTATTCTTGCAAGTTCTTTTATAAATATTAGTTTTATTTAGGACAGCTAACAAACGTCCTATCTTGATCGAAACCGATTCTGTGAATATTGAAGAACCATGCGTCGAACGACCATTCTGCAATAATAGTAAAAATAATAACAGCAGCAGCAACAACAATAATAATAACAACAGGTTATTACAGACATTAAATAATGCGAGGAGTAATAATAACACAATTCGCCAATATATCTAAAAAGATGAAATGCAGGAGAAGTAATTAATTTCACAATACCAAAATATGGAAGTCAAAATAACATATCGCAGTAATTATGTCCAATTTAATCAACCTTTGACCAAACTGCGAAGCCTTTTTTCTTTATTTGTTTCAACTATGCACTTGCATACGTCAGGTTACAAAGCTATATTATTATTATTAATATTGTAGCTTATCTAGAGTATCTAATGTTTACCTTGTTCATATGCATGTACTTATATCGTGCGACAGAGTCATATTGATATCGTTACAGCCATTTTTATTATTACTGCAACACACGCAAAATCGTACTTGACAAAAATAACTTACCTACATTCCTGTTCAACAAATAGAAAATACAGCGGTCATCGCTGTTTGTAAAGTTCAACGGACATGTACGGATATATGTATATGTATGTATATATCGCTGGCCTACAGTTAAATCGAAGGCGTATGTGGCTGTATAGGCCAAACATAAATTATCCAAGCTGTCTGGTCTGTTTAATACTTTAAATTCAAACACGTCCGAGTATAACTTTGAATTAATATTTTATAAGCCGAAAGATACGTTCGAAAGATACTTCAACTGAATTGGAATGTTTTCGGGGAAAATTACAGGCTTATATACGTTTGAGTGTTGAATCTGTTCGAGTAGCGGTAGTTCGTTTATTAGTTATCGTTTAATTTACAGTCTGGTTGCTTTCAGCGCACCGTCGCATCGACAAAAGCTCAGTCGATTTGGTTAACGATAACTTTCGCTTTAAACCTCGAAAATTTTGATCCCGGAGGGAAGAAAAATCATTTTTCAAACATTTCCACCATTCATTTCAATGTAGAGAATAATTCGTTCAAAAAGTTTCATTCCCTCTACAATAAATATAAGCATTTCTGTCAGAACCGAATGAAATTGTTGGCTAAATTTAGAAGGCACGTGCAAATATTCTTTTTCGTTTTATCATAAAATATCACGGCAACTTATGTGCAAAGTATGAAACGGATGGAGAAGCAAATAATTTCCGTTCGTGTAGTTTCGCATTTCCATGCCTGAATATCTTTAATAAAACGCCTGTTATGGCATTATGAATACAAGGCCTAAAAAACAAAAATTTCGTGCCGTATATTACCGGCGTGATAAAGTTAATGAAATCTTAAAACACTTCCATGAAATCTTCTCTTTTACATTTCTTATGTTTTTATTTCGCTCAATCTTTTATTATAAGTATATGTATACAACTGAAAATTATATAGCGGTACTTGTAACAGGTGGTTCGATAATGTTTACTGCGTAAATTATAGCTGTTTTCGGTGTTACCTTCACTGTTACGTCCCTTTATTACCTTCATACTGTACCTTTTTATCCCCGTGTCCGACCGTAGCCGTCTTATTCTACTTGCACGGTCAAACGTGGCGTTGCCAGCGCTGTCCGATCAGATACGGCGTTATACTACTTGCCCGGCAAAGTTATAATTAATTCAAGCTCGTTCGTTCATTCTTTCGCGAACAAACTTTTCGCTTCTCGCTCGAATCTCCCTTGACATATTACTTTTTCAACGGTGTCGCATTATCGTTCCGTCTATTAACCAAGTAAAGAAAGTAGAGCGACATAAATGTTCACGAGCCGATAGCTCGGCGATTAACGAGAGGTGAAAAGTGTCGTTGCGATTAATAAATGAATAATCGTTAAACAAATTAATCCGCCATCCTCAATGTCGTTCGTTGTTTTCTTTCGGCACGGTCCTAAAGGAATAAGTATATAGCTATACAGTAAATGCACGATAACCGGCCGTGTTCGTTGTGTTGAATATTCATGGTTTGTATATTATAGAGAATTGAATAAAAAATGAATATAGTATGCGGTTGACTGCATGGAAATGCAACGCGTTCGTGCATGATGTTTCACGATATGCATAGAAACTGTTCGCGTCGAAAGAAGGATGAATGGGTAACTCCTCTGCCTCCTTTCATCCCCTTCGCCTATGTGTGTGTACGTATGTACGTATAACGAGAAATTGACGTCCGATAAAATGAACACCGAACCGTTGCGTTTGGATACTATTGGAATTATGCGAAGTGTGGTTATCTATTGTTAAAGTTGGTAATCTGGTTGCTCTGTCGTCCAACGGTCAAAGGCGGCTTATCGTTTGTACAACAATACGCTAAATTACGTACGCATGCAGCGAACGCCCTCGAAATGAACAATTATATTTGATAATATATATTTAATCGCGTTGACAAATTTTGCACCTGTTGTATTAAATCGAAACACTTTGCTCGATTGTTTCGAACGGTGTTTCAATCTATTATACAGTGGATTCAAATATACTGCGAAATTGTGTACAGTTTGGTTGCAGCCGAAGCTGCAAGGAGGATTATGTCAATTACATGATGTTAAATTAATCGAAAGTTAGAATCATTGCTATTTATTGAATTCTTAAGATATTTATAAATATAACTTTTCACATTTCCGAAGAAATTGTTGAAATACTTTACTTCTGAGAGATTAACTCATTAGAAAATTGAGGATTCATTCTGTCCGTTAAAACTTGCGATCATTATTCTACGAGGTCAAACACCGAGATCCTAATAATAGTATTAATTAATATTCATTGCGACTATGCTACCGCAAATTTCTATTCTTTAGCATGGTTTATAATTTGGAAGCAGACTAACAATATTTCTAGTATACCAACCTGATATACATTAAATTTCACGTAAGTTGATTATTACTGGAGATTCCAAAACTCGGCGAATTTGGCCGCTTTAAGTATTTCACTTTATCTCAGCAATTACAAACAAACCTCTTTCCGCTTTCATTCAAGGGAATCGTGTCATTCTGCCATCGATATATTTACGCTGTCACTCGTATAAGGTGTTACGTATGAATAATACTCTCTTACGCTGCCCTCGCACGTGTCGTTCGATCTTGCGTAAAAAGGGAGGACGCTCAAGGATTTCTCTCGTTATCATGCGAATAATAGGGTCTTTGATATCGACTAGTTTCATCATGACAGATTAAATACAACCGTGACCCGACGAAAACCCTGTGATCTTACCATATATGGAGACCTCCAATGAGTCCCCTCCATACATTTTTGCACTATATAAACCCTTCGTTTTTGATCATCTTTGGTTCTTAACTACACAGTTACGCGCATCATCACGTTACGTTACGTTTAAACAGAGTCGGTTACATTCAGTGAGAATCGGGCTTAGGGCACCATTCGCATCAAGTTAACCCGTTAGAATCCGCAAAGTTCGGTTGAAGTTCTTTCGGTATACTTCGTAATCGATTCTCAGACCCCGCATCGCCAGTGCGTCAACACCGTGCAGCTTAGGTAATAATTTACACACACTACAAATATATCGCGACAATTACACTTGTATAAACAATTGCTTGCAATATATACTTATTAACTGTTCACCATTAAATCGAGTAGATTCGTTGAAACCATTCTTTACTCCGTAATTCCTTACATTAGTAGTAACGATCCCACAGATACAACTTAACCGCTCGAGTTGTATCGAATATTAATCTAAACTTACGAGTCAATCTAACATTTCCTGCGACTCCCTGATCTCGCATCAGGCTCCCTTGTGCATCTTACTAACATATTCCCAATCGTAATCCTTGGGTAATATCAACCAAGGAATCCAATGTACAAAGTTGTAATAATTAATTATCTTAGTAATATTTGACCGAATTTCTTGGCCTTTCTTCATGACCATTCTACCCCCAACAAAATGACTATTAAAATGACGCTATCAACAGAAGAGTTATCTAAACGAATCATCCAAACCGATCTTCTCTTTCCAACGAAAAGTCAATTTTTCTTCACGACTGTCAATTCAGCGGTTGAGTAGTACAAAAGTCCGCATAATATGTCCTCAACTTTTACCGGGCAGTGTACGTCCGCGCGAAATGCCGAGATCAGAATCACCCGGGTGTACCTTTCTTCCACGCCGCTCATAAAATAGCCCCGCTTGAAAGCAGCGGAACGTTGTTAATCGTAGAGCCTGAGTTCACATTGTGTTAAGTTTGCGCCAAGATCCGTGCACAGTGCAAACGATTTACTTTGCGTTTGCGAGCCGCATTGTGCCCGAAACGTCACGTGCAACCTAGAAAAAGTGACGCATACTCTTTATCAGCCACTAAACGCGCGTGCACTGTTTACCCTGTTCCCCGTGACACATATCCGCGACGATAATACGACCGGTGCGGTGGGTGGACATTGCAGTTCAGAAGCGTGGCAATTTGAATACCCGTAAGGATGAGCAACGAACGACAAACAGAATTGTCCCCTTCTACTCAGCAGGAAAAAAACGGGCGTAGTATTCAGTCGATGGTCTTTGCGCTTGTTTAATACTCGATTGGTTTCTGCAGTTCTGCAGCAACCTCTTTCAAACACCGATTACCATTCTTTTCATCCTTTTCATGCGACCCTTGTTCACGCATTTTAATGAAACAATGGAAGATGAAGGTCGATTGACACTCGAGATGGGAAATGAGAATCGCTTTGCGATAGGGGTTGCGAATAGGCTACTTGCACGCGTATTTAAATTCTTCTTCAGATATGATCAATCGGATGATGATAGGTAAAGAAAGATTGAGGATCTATCGTTTAATTAAACGTTTATAACGTACAGGCTTAGTATAATCTTGATTATAAGTTACAGTTGTTAAATACATGTATTTAATTTCTGTTTTACTACGTACAAAATTCGAAAATTATGATTGTTATACAAAACATTGATAAATCTATGTAAATGATAGTTCAATTGCAAGCATAAATATGCAAGAGAAATTATGCTAAGTCTCGTAATTTATTCTGTTTTTTTGTTTGCTAATAACGCGTTCATTAAAATTTCACCGGGATTCACTATAAAAATTGCCATTAATAATAATTATGCGTTCATGCCGGGCCCTGATTATGATAAATCGTAAAGTAGTGCCTCCTAGGGAAGGCCTGGTTAAAATATTGTTTACTTATTCGCTCCCTAACAACGTTTGCTGCACTTTACCTTTAAAGCGTATACACTTTCAGTCCGTTATCCAATCTTGCTTCACGATCCCCTATATTACTTCATTTTCCGTAGTCTCTCTATAAAAACACAGCACTGTATCATATTGTGTTCGTTGCACACAAGAACTGCCGTAAAAAAAAACAAGAATTTGTCAACCACGACTCTACACGTGGGCGTTTCCCTGACCTGGAATTAAATAAAACATCTCTTTCCATTGAGACTTATTGTTAGCCACGAGCCCGTTGCCAGAGGAAATTGAAACTGTGCACGACATTAAAGTAATCTACTGCGTATTATGCGACAGTATGAAGAGGTAGACATCTTCAAACAGTGACTGCCACCGCGAAATAGGCTGCATCCAAGCATGCAAGTTTAATAAAAAAACACTCCTCGCGATCCCTGGTACAATTTCTGCTACGAGTAATATTTCTGATGCGTTCTTTGTAAAGAAACGCAAATCTAATACTTCATTTTTTTGGTGTTGTCCTGGAGAAAAGTTTAGAGGAAATTTTGCTTCTGAGAAATTGATTAACGGAACGGTGAAATGTAATCGAATTTATCCAATTACCGAACGTTGTTGGTTAAAGCAAATTTTACGCGAGAAACAGTACGCAAGTTATAGGGTATTATTATACAATAAAAGTACGCGTTCTTTAATAATTCTTTACCTCTTTGGTTTTGCAATCTATCTTCACGACCTTTCAAAACAGCTAAATTGCATATTTTCTTTAAAGTTCCTAATACTATAGGATTACTTCCCTTTCGTGTTTCTTACCATCGGAGTACTGTTCCTGATGCTATAATAATAGCTCACGACGATGAAAGAACGTTAGTTACATCGTCCTTCTCATCGCTTCTTTCGTTAAAAGATCCCCTTAATCCTTGGGACGATTTCTTCGCCACTTATATCCCTCATTTTATCATTTGCCAAGGGAAACGATGGAAAATAATCGTGTCCGCATAATTCACAGTATCAGAGAGAAACATTTAATTAAATTACCAAATGTTCAGTAATCAGCGGCAATGATAAATTGTCGTTAACAACGTACTACCTTCCATTTTTTACAATCTTCAAATGATTGATAAGTTTTTCTTCAGCTATCAATGGACATTCTGTATAAGTTTCTATGTTCGAAAAGACAATCCTTTCAGCTACGTTTCTCCTTCTTTTTTATTCGTCTATTTTTCCGCCACCATTTTTTCGCCGTTCTAACGTCGAAGCGATCAGAACGATCGTTTGATCTATTTTCGAGGGATCGATACAAGCGTCCCTTTCAGGCGTACTCTCGCACGCAAGAGGCAATAATAAAGGCGAGGGCACAATGCTGAAGGGTCTGAACAAGTACCAAGGAAAACTAATAGCGTATTATTTAATGGGTCTGAGGTGCCTGGTTAATTCGATCGAAAGCCATCTAGAAACGATATCTACTACTTCTTTTCAGTACTTGGAAAATGGCACGACAATCAAATTAAAAGATGTCCGTTTCGAGGCGTCCGGCTCGTATTCCTGTCAGGTCTCGATGACGACTCCTATTTATAGCCAGGCTTCCGAAAGCGTTCAGATGAAAGTTATAGGTAAGTGAAAGTGATCACTCGTGCATGTATAATATGTAAAAACGTTTCTTTGAAATTCATTTGTATTAACTCTTTAGAACATTAGTTTCATGGCAATTACGATTAAGGGGCTGATTTTTGTGTTCTATGTTTTTAAACGTAGATGCAAAAACGGATTTGTATTTTAGAGCATTGCACATTTTTGGAAGTTGAACGTTCCACTATTTTTCTTGGAAAAATTATGTTACGTGTTAGACGAGTTATTTGAACGAAAAGAATAGGTGTCTGAGAAAGTACACGGCAACTTTGCATTTCTACAGATTTTGCGTAAATAATATTTCAAAGAATTCCTGACGCTGCAAACGAAACAGAAAATATATTTTCCATTTGTTCCATAAAGTTTAGTGCCATAAAGTACGTGCACTCATACCTTTAAGACGGACAGAATAAATAACGCAGTAAGATTATGCACAAATTTTCAAAAGTTAAACGCGTCATGAAATCAGGTTGATGTAAGCAGAGATTGTACAGTTCCATTAATTCCTTTCAGTCTACGTTTGATTGCATTGAAAATTCTTGAATCAGTTCATACTTTTATAATTCTAATAAGATTCGAACTGCAAACGTCCACACGATAGAAGTCACCATCACTCTAGTTCGCCATTTCATCGATCGATCGGTTAATTATGCAATTCGTCCGCCTGTGCAGTGCGCTAAAATCGTGATAAAACGTGATGTCTTTGCAATTATAATGAGTCATTCGAGCAAAAAAAGCTATATGACTTGCATTGACATAAATTTCACTAGTTGTATATTATGCATAAGTATATACACTCACCATAAAACACGAGACGAATATAATACTTGCAAACGTATGAAATAATTAGTTGGAGGATAGAACAAATATAATAGTGCTCTTAATCCAGACCTACAACGAGACACTGAACACTTCTTACCATGGTTTTCAAACCGTGCAACTCTGTTCTAATTAGTGTTATGAAATTCTGCAGTACCACAGACTGAAAATCCGAAAATCACGTTCAAGAAAAGCATGTTTGTGGTTGGTGAAAGTTTAGAAGCGAATTGCACATCCTCAGCTGCCCATCCAGTTCCTCACTTGACTTGGTACATAAATGGCAAGGAGGTGAGTAAAATTTCAAAAATAACGAGTAATTATTTAATCAGTTCTCGGTGAATTAGTTTATTACTCTGGAAATAGCAATACCTGCTGTTTATTTAATAATGTCGATGGTCGGTCACTATCCAGTTTCGTATTAATTGTGAAAAGTTTATAGTAAGCTATAATTTTATAACAGCATCTTGTATTTATTGCTATTTATTATGTGTACGTGTATATATAGAAACTTACCGTTAAACTTTGAATTAAGTTACGGAAGTAAAAGCTAATATTATCGTTACACTTTAAAGCTTATGTCATTCGTAAGAGTTTATGAGAAAATTTTTGCTATGGTGTTATTTTAAATAATAAATTTCGAAGGCAAGTTGACACTGATTATGCTTTTGCGATACTGAATTGAACATTGAATTGAATTATTGAACAAATTTATTTTTAATTTCATTATTACGGGTCAAATTAATGAAAACGCCAATCGCACACATATACATAATTCAGTTTTTTCCACCAAAAGTAGATGAGTCTAAATAAAATATTTCTGATTATTATTCAGAAAGTATTCGATTTTGTTACCGTACTAGTTTCAGACCAAAAATCATATAGGTTGCACTGTATATTGATAGTGGATCAATATTCAATGCAACCCATATGCCATATACTATTTTACAACACAATACCGGCTGAACCTCTCCAATAACATTTTCTCTTTTAAGATATTAATTCTACATACTCTTCAAAGATTTGAAACTGAAGTTTAAGTTAATATCAATATTATCATGTTGATTAAGTTTGAGTGATTCTTTTTACTACATGCTCGTTTCTTCGCATCTGATTCAGGGTTACGATATTTTTTTGTGTGCCATGTTAGGTGGACATCAGTCTGGTAAACCACTATCCATACACGCGTCACAAGGATCAATTGATGTCCGCCACTGCGAAACTAACGATAGAGGTGTCCGCGTTACATGCAGGGGAAAATGGATATCTGGAGATCAGCTGTTATTCAACTATACCGGATTATCCTTTGCACCACGTGGAGTATGCGGATGCCAGGATGGAAACAGTTTCGGGTAAATACTAATTATAATTATAAATATACTCATTTTGAACGGAATTCTTCTCAGTAAAGCATTGACGCAATGTAATATTGTACATACTAGTATTTTATCTTTAGTAAATGTAGTTATCATTACGATCTGAATAATTTTGAATATTTTTCACAATAATTTAATACAAATTCCAACAAAGCGTAAGCTTTGATTTAGTTCGGATTATAAATCCCTTTTGTAGTTCTTTGTATAATAACGAATGGCTCTTTTAAATTATGTAAATATAACGTCCGTGCATTGCATTTGTCATGTGTTTGCGAAATAATTTTACAAGAATTTCATAATCAGATTTTTCGACTCTTATTCGATCCATCCCTACCTATTTGCTTACTTGTATTTACTATTTACACAAACAAAGGAACCATAGTTGAATAGACCCTATCGAAATGCTTGCATGAATCACGTACCCCTTTCATTGTCTCGCGTTTTATGGGTTCAACTTGATCGCTTTAAATTGAATTTCGTTTTACAAATGGGAATTCTCTGTTCATACAGGAATCTATATATTGGATTTTTTTTAACAGAACAAATAATACTATTCACCTTTTAGACGTGTAATGCATTACGTTGTTATTTCTCCATTGAAAAGCATTTTTCTGGTACAATTTGAAAGTTACGAGGCTTTCATCACAAATTCTCCTTCCATGTATCGCAATAAGACAGGCAAATGAATGAAACGCGTAGTTTTGAAAAGTAGGTGTTCTAATTAACCCGTTGGAAACGCTATTTCACCACTGAAAAAAAAGTCCAATTAGAAATCGCAATCACGAAATTCGTGTCTGCTTTAGAAGCACGTAAGACTAATCCCATAAATGTGCTGTGCCCGAATCGACAGTATATTATTTATATCGATTTCATTATAAATACACAATCGTGTTAGTCCTCTAAAAAAAATTTGTTCCGAACATGGGTCACTTAATAAGCAGGAATTGGCAGGGGGAATTGGCAGGAATTATCAAAAGTTACATTTGATAAATGAATGCAATCATTAAATCTATTAATCCTGTGAACGGTTCTCATATCGAGCAGCATTGTATTACAGCGTGATTTGCACCGTTTATATTCCAATCTGCCATCATACATTTCAATTATACATGCATACACAGATCAAAAAATATGCAAGTACTAATCTATTCTATAACGTCCGTACGAAATTGTACTTATATTTGTCAATTTCCATTTGACAATATCGCAGATAATTGATTTGATTCCCAAACAAGAAAAGCTTTACGACTATCGTTCAACCCAGTTACGTCAGTCATGTCAAGCTTCATCTTTAAAAGTACATTGCACAATTAACTGACCGCGTTTCCATCGAGCTTCGCGGAATCGTGTGTTTCTAACGTGAGATTTGTTTATCGGTTGTTCCAGTGCAAATTATACCCGCGCCGATCGTCGATACCTCAGCGGTGAATATCGTGCGAGGGTGGCCTCTGGCTACATTACTGTGCGTTATCTACGCGATGCACATCATTCCTTAATAAAAGTCAATTGCTTTAGGATAATTAAACGAAGTAAACTATACGAAAAAGAAAGAAAGAAATAACAAAAAAAAAACAAAGAAGAAGAAAAAAAAAATGAACAAATGTGTAATATACGTAAACAAAGAGTAAGCACAAGCGGTGGAAAAAGGGAGGGCACGTGTGGAAGGAGGATATACATATATATTATATTATATATATATATATTAAAGAACGAACAATCACAATGTCTTCCTTGATTATACCGAAATACACGGGGGCAGCGATTTTATTCTCTTGCAGAAATTTTATAACTCATATAGTCGCGGCTTCTTCGTGCAACTATTTTCGATTGTCGCTTGTACCAATCGTTATCTATTTCGCGGAAATACTATCGAATCCCGTTTGAGAATCGTTCGTTTAGTAATCGTTTTGTCTCGCAAGGGAGACTGCTGCTTAAACGACGAGGTAAAGGAAAGAAAACAAGGAAAAGAAAACGATAACGTAGTGAATAGCATAATTCGCCGGTGAATAGTGATTTTTTCTAAAAATAAAAACATGAGAAAAAGAGGCACACACACACACACGGGCGCATTTTTCTTCTTCTTCTTCTACACCTCGTAACGTCGACCTCAAGAATAACCCGTTTTCCATCGTTCCAATGCTGTATATGTATATCTGTGTTCCTGATTTCAAATCTTTTAACGACGTTGACGCTATATGAAATGGAATAATTGTTTCGTTTGTACTCGATTGACGAGAAAAGTTAATTGTATCCGCGAGAGTAAATATATGAAAATACATACTGTGTTATCTATAATTTAGAGATCTATCGTGCTGTATGATGATGTTGTGGAATCTCGAAGCGTTCTCGAGAGCTTCGATGGACAGATCTGTTCGTTTGTTCGATATATACATATATTATAATAGCACTGGGGGACGAAATTTTGTCGCATTAGTGAATTTTTTTTTACCCGTCAGTCATAGTTTTTGGCCAGGAAATTTGCAAACATCTGACAATACCCAGTAAGCATTATTTTGACAGACTCTCAACTTCGATACCTTAAATATAATGTTTTCTTTTTCTTATTTTTGTATATCTTGAATGAAAATCATATTGGCACAATATTTTCAACTATTGATATTTGTGACACTTATGAAACCTTTGAATTCTATGCAAAATAATTATAAAATATTATCAACAATAACTAATGTGACAAAAGATTAATCCGTCCGTTGGCCAGTGTTATCGGAGACGGTGTAATGAATGTCAATTTGCAAATCGAATTTCACGATCGAAATTAAGAAGCGTAATCTCTTACAAATCGTTTCAATTGAACGTTGAATCCTTATACAGCTTATATTGTACAGAATGTTTAAAAAACGAAGCTATTGGTGTTCCTATAATAATTTACGTTATCAAAGTACGTGAATATTTTTGTTGTATTATAATTGTATTATATTCACTGTATTATTCGGTAACATATCTTCTATTTTGGATTATCTTCTAGTCATTTCATTTCCTGTGGACAAACATAATCAAAGATAACCATTGTGATCGGTTATTTAACATTTTTACATTCCTAGTTCTAGTATAATCTAAGTAAACGACGTGAAGCTAATTTAAATAAGAACGAGAATCGTCTATATATTTCGTATAAATATTATCGTGTAAACAAATATTATGATAAGTTATATAAGTATCATAAAATACGAGCTTCGCACACGTGCATGTGAACGTTTCGTTTTCAAATAACTCGGATATTTATACATATAAAAGTGGGTACAATGTGTGTTTGCTAGTAAACGCAAAGTCTAATACGAAACTTGCATCCTATCGACAAATCACAAATCAAGACTGTTCTATATTCTTAGCGGCATAATTATGTAATTCGACGTAATAAACACGGTATTAATTTTTTTTTTATATTTTGTTACGACGTTTTTCGAATGGTGTCACTCGTCTGTAGAATTTCATAGAAACCAAAGGTATCCCAGATGTTTAAGATATGTTATTGTGGGAAGCAATGTTGTATTTTATCGAAACTCATTAAGAAATGGATATAATGGTAGCCACAGTCCTTTAGTTGTCATTGTGCAATGAAATTGCTGACCATTAGTGATGAAGGAATTAATCGACTATTACGCGTAACAACTAAATTATAATTAACTAGTACTAAGCACAGGTCTGGAATTGCACAAGTATAATTGATTATATGTATACATATATCTTCCTCGGGCTTTGCAAAATTAATTATAATTTCCTAAATTGGTATTTGTAAATGCATTATCCTCTTTTCATTCTGAAAAATAGAAGTACACCGCATACCTGAGTCTCATTTTAGGCATAGACCTACATAATATAATACATAAGAAAGTATACATAAAGAAGTATACATAATATCCGATACCCTATTTTCAATTCTCTCTCACACAAATTAATTTTATTGTTAATGTATAATCACGTTACATCCTGCAACATTCCTTTCTACGTATTAGCTACAGTACATGTAGTTAAACATTTTCCTTCAAACCTTTCACTCTTATCTTTCGCAACTTTTGCAATCTATCAAAAAAGTGGAGGCAGTAGCACACACGTCCAATCGGATAACGATGAAAAAATATACATCGATGTTGCCGTACTCGGAAACCTATATCAAGATTGTTAACCAACTTGGCCAATATTTTTCCTCTCAAATAAATTACCGAGCAGATGAGTCTTAAAAGAATCTCCAAATCCCTGAAAGTCGACCTTAGATTCTAATCGATTATTTTAATTTGAAACATTACATCCGTACACACGGAAACACTTTCGCCAGGACGAAGATAAAAACCTTCGACATCGAAGGCAAAAAATACCTCACTATCTATACCTCATTTTTCTGCGCGGGAAAAACGATATTACCGTTTCTGTGGATACAAGTCGTATCGGATAAATCGCGATGCAAACAAGTCGCCAATAATTGATGAAATATCCTGCAAAGCTTATTGCACGATTTAACTCATCGTCTGTGGTTACCTTTAAAATAATCCAAAAATAGGATAGAAGGAGAATAATCGCACACGCGGGCACGTCCTACGAATAAATTAATTTACATCGTTACACCTTCTAACAACAACAATGGGCCCCTATTTTTAACGAAAACGAATAAGAGCGAAATAAAGAGAGAAAAAGTTGTCTCGGATCAAAGGGGGTGAGGACAGGTTACTTTGTTGTTCGCGAACGTGCATGGTATGCACTCCTATAAATGTCAATCGCGTGTTGAAAAACAACAACGTATAATTATAGAATTTCCATGCCTACGCACCCCGCTCGTGGAATGAGCGATCAATAAAATTGTGTATACGACGACTTTCCGGGACATCCCACGTGTGCACGATTTTAAAACGCTTCCGTTCCCTTTCTCCCTTCTTTTTCCTTTCTCTTCTCCTTTGTTTAATTTAAATGCATTCTATGCGAGTGGAAAAGGAGCGGAGAGAATTGAACGGAGAAAAAGTGTGCGTGTAGGCGGGAGAAAGGGTGTTACATGTATGTATAGCGGTAAGAATTCTTTAGCCGGTGGATACTTTCAACGTATCGTGCAACATATCGTAGCGTTATAATTACACGTAAAGAATTAATCTTTTCGAGCCTCACGGCTACTCGAATGTCCCTATTCTGGAGAGGCACACGATAATAAAGCCGTGACACAATACCGATACAATGGAGATGCTGACGAACGCGACCCAGCTCGACTACTATGTATACAGCGTGGGGAAGACAGAAGCGGAAGTTGACGCGAATAAAGTTTCTGGAATTTCGATAGGAATCTCCTGCAACTTTGTTTACATAGCTTCCAGGGACGAATAGTAGAAGATTGCATTAAATTGTCCTAATATTTTTATATTATAAGTGTACCTGAGGCTATACTGTATGTTCTGTTATTTGACATTTTTTAGCATCCAGCTGGAAAAACGTTTGAATTTAAATACTTCTTTATTTATATGCATCCTTGAAGCGTATATGTGGCAAAGTAGTGTTTTTTATAAAATCGTAAGTATGTATGAGATGTTGTATATTACAGTTGAAATGAAGAATGGCACCCTGGTATTGTATACTTTATGATACAAAGTCGCTATTTATTTTCGAATTAACTAGATACAACGGCATTGGTAGAATTTTCCTATGAATAATAAATGTTATATCAGTGTTGCGATCATATCTTTCGTCCTGTAGAACGATTCTCTTAGGCATCAATTATTTTCAATTATTCTAAATGCGTTTTGAAATTGTCTGATTAAGCCACGCTGTATAGTGCGAAACAGCGAGAATAAAATAAAACGACTGGGTCGCCAAACTGCCAGCAAATTCAGATCAATAGTGCCGATCGTGTAAAAACGATCAAAATGCTGTTTTCGTTCATATTGATATGTTCTTCTCAAGTGCTGGCGGTAACCGTAAACGAAATTCCATCGAGTGATAAGGAATCCCAGTTTCCTTCCACGAAAAATGTATTCGTGAGGGTAGTCGGCGGAGAAATCACAAGCATAACGAATTATCCGTTTCTCGTAAGTGAAATGCGCCCGTGACGTTTCCTGAAATACTTACGAAAAATCTAAAAAAAGAAAGAAAAAAAGGAATAAAGAAACTGCGGATGGACGAGTCACTCTAATCATTTTTAAGAAAGTAAGAAAGATGAGATGAACGACGCGACCATGTGAATTTACGATATCAATCCTATAATGCGTCTCGATAATCGTAACGAGGCTGGCTTCCTTGCGAATTATTTTTATTCGGGTCCATAGAAAATAGGAGTAAATATAGAGTACATTCTGAAGTGGGTCCTATTAATGAAATTTATCGAATCGAACGACGAACAGGAAAATACATATACAGAGTGAGTCACCGTCATAATTGCACACCCTTTAAAACAGAATAACTGTGACTTTTTTATTTTTGATGTCATTCCTACTATGTAATTGCAAATTGTTTGAAAATACTTTTTACACGTCCTCTGGAAAACTAAGCGATCTGGATTTTTAGAGAAGTCCAAGTCGGTTGGTCCATTTTCCAAAAAAGTTATTCTGTCTTGAAGAGTTATAGATTTATGGCTGTGACTCGCTGTATGTATAAGAAATGTTCATTGTCAATTCTGAGAATATTATACGTATACTATTCGCGTAGCGAGTTATTTTCTTTTTCTTTTTAAATGATTAGAGTGATACTCGTGTGATATCCTAGTTGTATCGGTAAGATATAGGGGTTCGTAGATGACGAAACCGAATTTTCAATGTCAATTTCTCGTAGGTCTCGATCCAACGGCGACACTTTAGTCATATCTGCGGAGGTACTTACATAGCGCCGAGATTTGTTTTGTCAGCCGCTCATTGCATGGTCAGGTGCGTTCTAAGACTGCGACACTTATTGTATATGTAGTCTCTAGCTTTTCGCCCTTAAAATGGTAGCAGAGTACATAACTGTTGTGTGTAATTGTATTTTGAAAATGTTTCGCAGCCAACATTTGTGGCCTGTTGGTAAAATGTGTTTGGTGGTTCGTACGGTTGGAAAATCGTTGAATTTTCATCGGTGCTTGATAAATAATTGCACGTCGAACACGTATTTTGTGTCGGCGTTGAATATTATCTAGAAGTCTTCAGAATCCTCGGCAATAATTTGCATCGTTTCATTCAGAATGGTTGACACAGAATGGTTGACACAGAATAGTTGAAGTGATTTTAAAGCAGGAACTTTTTTATAATTATTTTTGTATCATTGGCAAGAACAAATAGACTTCAGGTATTGAAATATTGTATTGCAACATATGAAATCGTTTTTCTTTATTCGCCGATGAGTAAGCAATCATCGAATTCAAGTAATCTTCTGATTATAAATCATATTTTCAATGTCTTACACTTTATGGATTAACATTTGATGTGTTTATGAGGACGGTGTTGTTACCAAAACTTTAACCATTGAATGCACTTTAAATGGATTAAAATTCGATATCTTCACCTGAAATAATATTAATTGAATTTCATTTACGAACATTATCGTTCATAGATAGACCTCTTTGTATTCGTACTTTCTTGTTATACGACACAGATTATATGTATATACATATAGAGCAAACACAATCTGTTCAGAATCCTAGAAACGAGATAGAAAATTAATTTCCTTTCAATGCTTACTGTATTAACGGTACCGTAGAAAATTACTTAGTTCATTAAAATGATATGAAATGAAGTGCGTAAATTATTTCGTTTCTTTTTTTTTATTAAAATCATAGATAAGAAATTGCAGGACAGAAGATAATATTCATTATCTTTTGCATTTTTGTGCTACCATTTTACGGTCATAGAGCAATGCCCGCTCATAGCGCTTTCATTGCTATAATAGACACGTATGCTGCTTTTCTTCAAACGTGACAAATATGAATTTCTGCCGGTATTAGGGATCTATTTGTAGTTCGTTCAAAATTAGCTGGCCAGTCGATACTAGTTATAAGTCCTCCTTCTCCGTTAATAGCATTGATAATTCGATGACCAGAAGAATAAACAGGGAGGAAACACTGCAAAGTACATTTATTTTTTACTTCAATTCTGTAAATGTTCACATGATTTAGATGAAATGTTACGAATAATTATGAGCTTATTCTTTTAACTTCTTTCAGCTATTGTATAATAATTGAACTTCTATTTATACTGTTTTTCATTTCGCAACATTATTATTATTATTATTATTTGCTTATCTATTTATATTTGATCGATGTATAAATATCGTAGGAAAGAAGGGAGTAACTCCAATCGGGGGAAAAAATGATTGTAATGGCTTCATTTTATAACTATCATTTCCAATTGATGAAGTGTTATTGAAACTGTAGTAATTCAAATATTTGCAGAGTCACCTTCATTTTATATGTATTGAGGATATTTTTTGATCAAAAACAAATTTTTGTCTTAATTATGTTTTCAAATCATTCGTGAATGTGATTATTTTCTGTCAAAATATACTTAGTATTCTGCTTCCAAGAAAGGTATATAAAACAATAAAAAAAATTTATTCAATCAATCGCCAGACAGATGAATTGCTATTTTATTTTTTATAATATATGGGATAACATATCGAATAGCTGTAACCCCATTCTGTCATATTGATCTCTGTTTTTTCACTTTACTTGATAAAACATCTGTATTCACTTTTCGACTTATATTTGCAAACAACCGATATATACGGAAAATAGTCATGGATCATAGAATCATTTAATTGATAATCACATATGCGATCGAGATCAGCCAATTCGTTTTGGACAGACTATATTGAACTTAATCATTAGATCGCGGTTCTAAATAAATTAACGCCGGCGTTATCCCTTAGATTGCTAAATGTGCAATCTAGAATAGAACATCTGCGTTTTCGAACGTATTTAGAAAGAAGATGTTAGTTGAATATAAATGTTCAATAAAAACTCGCCTAATGACAAATAGACGATCACATGTGCAAAGGAAATTATCAATTAGTCGTTGATTCACCTATTAACTGGGACATTCATCAATGGGAAATATACTCTATTCAGCGTATAATAAAAGCCGAAGGAAAATAAATTATTCTTATTTACACGCGGTAAATGAAAATGTCTTGCGATTGAAAGTAAAATGTAAAGAATTTTGTTTTTATTCCACGCGAATTGTAAGAATTTTGAAGCAACATGATATTAAAAGATATGTCAAAATTCTAAATCAGTGTGAATGATTTTGGATATTGAAATGTTTTCAAACAAAGCGATCTGCTATTAGAGTTCGTATCATTGAAATTCTACAAATTCAATACTGCAATTGGACAAACAATTCGAAAATTTCAATCGATAACGCGTACCATTTTTCCACCGTGAAAAATATACTTCTATCCAACCAGTTAACAGGTTACCAGTTAATTAAGAGACAAAGATGTTCGAAAAATGTCAACGCTTTCATTGTACCATTTATCCGAGGTCAGCATACGTAGTACGGTGTACCAAAAATAGTAGCGGTCACAGCAGTGAAAGGGTTAGCAGCGTTAGATTGTATTAACGTAATTAACAACCAAAACTCACAGAATAAAAAAGTGAGAAGCGAAAAACGAGAAAAAATAATAGAATGCAAAAAGGAGTGAGAATTGACGATGTGAGTGCGCTAGTCACACACAAAACACAGACACGCTCATCTATTGTATTGTAACTCTGTAATCAGTTAATCCGTTTCCCTGTCGATTTTCGATGCGCCTTTATCATTTCCTGTGTGAAATCAGCCTTCTATCCACTTTGGAAACAAGAAATCAGTAGCTGCCCGTGATGATCCTACGTAAATTATTACCGTTTCATCGTTGATCTCCCCGATTGTTTTCATATGTGTGTGCGCGCGGAGAAAAAATTAATTATAATAATGAAAAAAAAGAAAGAAATATAGACAAAATGTGGAAGACTATCAGTATAATTGGGAATTGATCAGAATAAATCGTTCGCATAGACGGATATCTGGTGACATATGGGTAGCCGAAAATCCACGCCGATTCTACGCGATCGCGGGATCGACTTACGTGTATAGTCCAATGTGGACTACCTTACAGATGGTATTGGTAGACATGACGATTCCGCACATGGACTTTAAATTCTCGAGCATGCACGACGATATTGGATTGTTCAGGGTGAATATTATGTGTATATATAAACTTTATGTGGTAAATAAAATAAATGAGAGAAATAAAGAGTAAGAAAAAAACAGAGAAAAAGAACGGGTAAGAGTTGAAGTTGAAAAATAAGAACCTGAACCAATTAAAACCTGTTTCATTTGCAATTTCATTTCCGCGTACGTCTCTGCATCCTTTTCTTCAAGTTTCTTTTTATATTAATTATTATATACGGTATATAGTTATAGATATACATATAAGTACCTTAAATATCAGCTTCAACTTCAATAGCACAACATCGAGCTTTTCGATCAATAACAAATCACAAGAAAAGTTCCCACTTTACGTTTGTTTTTTATTTCTTTCTACGATCGATTCCCTTTACTTTTAAAACAGTGAAAAGAATTGACGATCTTTAAAGAAAAACTTATTCCTACCGATTGCCATTTTATTACCATTTTATTTGATGTTTACCTTTGCATTCAGCTTAATGAACCCTTTCAAATTAACTCGTACGTGCAATACGTCACCATTCCACCGGCCTATGATGCAAGTCTGTTCAGGAGGTACTCCGGTCTATGCACAGTGGCTGGCTGGGGCCAACACATTCCTCACTCTAACGTACGTACTTACCTGTATTCAATTATTTTCGTTCAACTGCAAAAATGTTTTCATTGATTGTTCAGAGGAAGAATAATCAATGGCAATCTACATTGTAAGGGGCGTTGGAAATGCATGGCGGTGCTTTGAGGGTAAAAACATGGAGGGTAGTATAAAAGATATGAATGTGTGGTAAATATAGATCGTATGCATTACCAGTTCTGGATTTACGGGGGATTTAAATCTGTAATCAGAGATAGTGGAATTATACGCTGCAATGAACCTTTTTTTATAGTCAATCGGGTAAATACCTTCATGATCACATTATTCTTCATTTCCTTTTCCATCCAACATTTCTTATTTCATTTATTTCTCCAATTTTATTATTTTATTCTCCATTCTACTGCACGTATGGATGATATCATTACGTCAAGATTATTTTATGTCGTTCTTTCTTTATTGTGCATTCGCTTTCGTCTTTTCTGTGCTTTAAACATTATTATTGGAAACTTCAATACAAGTTGTTCCTTTTTTATTTATGTACATGGTTCTAAAATGCTTTAAACCAGGCCTGTCGAACTTCTTCCCCCCCGAGAGCCCTACGAGTCTGGATCGAGGGGCCACACCACTCACACTCTCAGTTATCCGATCCCCCCATCATGAACAGACTAGCTACTACCACATGTATAGTCGGTGAACCCAAAACACGTGAAATGGCACACACACAGCTACAAGTATGAGACTTTTATGCATGTGAATATGTAGATAAGGCTGGCCTACTGATTGGGCGGGTGGGCTCCCAGAGTAGCGAAGTATACAGGGTCCGGCAGAGTATATGACCACCCTCTTAATGGGGGGTTACTGGGGTGATTCTGAACAATTTTTTCCTTTACCAAAATGTTGGTTGAAGCTTAGTTTTTGAGTTATTAACGAAAAACACAGGCCAATCACGAATAGACGTGTTGGCTCACGCCTCGACCGAGCGCGATGGAGAGTCACACGCTTGAGCCCGCGCTCTACGGGCGCTCTGATTGGCCAGGGTTTTTCGTTAATAACTCAAAAACGAAGCTTCAACCAACAATTTGGTATAGGAAAAAATTGTTCAGAATCACCCCAGTAACCCCCCATTAAGAGGGTGGTCATATACTCTGCCGGACCCTGTATGTGGTGAGGGTCGTTCTCCTACGGCTCTTCGGAGCAGGAGAAGAGGAGAAGGAGCCGCATGCATGTGTCTAAAGTTTAATTTCAATCCTACGAAAAATATAGATCTCTCGAGATTAATGGAGGAATGATAAATCATGACCCAAAGCTCTCGAAATTTTAATTGAAGATATTAAAGGGTGAGACATTTTTTTCATACTGTATCTCTTCATTGAATAAGCCAATTAAAAATGTCTAATGAAATTAATAAAAGATAAAGAAACCTTACTGTTAATTGAATAATAATCGTTTACGTCGAAGCATAATATTTCTTAAATGATATAACCAATTTCATTGGACGATTTTTGACGACACTTCACGACAGATTTAAGAAAGAGGGAAAATTGAAAATGTGGGAAAGAATGGCATGCACGTTTTGTTACAAGAAAAGATAACTCCGCATTATATGTATTTAAAATTCAAATTTCAAGGCCTGGGACACGTTTTATTGTTCTTTTATTAATCTTGTGGGACCTACACTTTTCACATGAAATGGAACACTTTGGAAGGGTAAGAATAATAAATTCAGACGTAAAACTGTAAGAGCAACCCTAACGCGGAAGTAAAAACGTGATTTATTTCCTACATAAATTTTACTCACACGAAAAAAATAAGTAATAAGTTATAATATAGTGGAATTTACTTTATTCTTCACACTACGTTCTTTCAAAGTGAGTAAGATATATGTTACGATTTACGATTATGTTCACATATTTCTCGTTTGTGGTTGGATCACAATGCATTTTCGTAACACCCTTTATAGTGTACGTATGTTGCCACGTTATATTTTCTAATCATGATAAATATTCTAAATATACCACCAATAATATTACGAAAAAATAAGAATGAAGGCTCAAATTACTCAAACTAAGCACTCGATGAAATGACTGAATATAGTGAAAAAAGACAAGTAAAAGCGAATGCTAAAAGAATTGCTAAAAGTGATTCAAAATTAATATTATTTTTATATACAAATGCACAAAATGTCCAATTTTAAAGTACCGTCGGACCTCGATCAACCGTATTAACACGGAGATAGGTAAACGAAATAAACTAAGACCAAAAGAAAACTGATTACAAACATATTATATACTAAATATAACAAAGCATACCTCAAAAATTAAGCAGCTCCCTCCCAAATAATTTTCATGTCTTAATATTATATAGGGTAGACCGGGGCGAATCGGATCACTTTTTATTTGATGGTAAAAAAACAATAGTTACAAATTGAAAACGCAATATTTTCTTATAAATTCGTAACAAGTACCCATTTAACATGAACATTCATAATAAAGAATATAAACAAATTATAAAAATTCCTCTTTTATGGACAAAAAACGAAAAAGTGGAAAATATCCGATTCGCCCCAAATCTGGGGGCGAATCGGATATTCCGAATATCTCTAAGAAAACAAACAAATTGTCGTAAAATAATCTTTGGTTATAACTTTATAACGTGTAACTTAATAATAATAATGTCCAAGACTCTACGTAGTACATGGGTGGCAAGTATATTGGCCTTGAACACCACTTATATTAGCACACTTTTTGTGCCTTCACTTTTCACAGGTATTGCACTGTACCCAAACCTCTGCAGGTGGATGAATTTCTCGTTACAATAAATGCAATGACCCTCTCTTTTAAGTATGTGCGAACCATCTTTACCTACATGTATAAGTTATTAACGCATTTAAAGTGATACAGCTAATTAAATAACCAAAAAAAAGAGTGATCCGATTCACCCCAAATGTGGCGATCCGATTCACCCCATATAATAATAATTTTAAAGTGAACAAAATACGTAAACAAATTATGATATATTAGTGAAAATTATATCAAATATTATTTCTGGACACTATACAAACTAATAATATTAAACTCATTTGGATGTTAAAGCTTACCTTTTATTTTTAAATAAGAAATTGTAAGTAATGTATTTTAGATCTGCGCCAAAATTATTACGTTCGTCCGCGTAACGCAAACCTGAAATACGTGTCAACACTAAACGGTATTGTAAAACAATAAAAACACAATTGAAAGAGGTGCATAGAGAGGGCCTGAGGACTGTATGCACGACCTAAACAATTTTTTCCACAGTAACATAACAAATTTCAACTAAATTCTTATTTCGATCCGATTCGCCCTGTGATCCGATTCGCCTCGGTCTACCCTAGTATACTGTCCGACAATATACATGTGTGTTCATGTATATTAAAAAGTTTATGATATGGAACCGCGAATAATTACAGTCCGGTTAATCGAGGTACATATGTACTTCTGTATTTAGAAGAAATGCCAGTTGAAAGTTCTATTACCGATGGATATAAATATCCATGTAATGGAAATCTCATGTAATTGATAAGCATTATTAAATATTTGGTGGTAGCGAAAACATTGTTATTTAGGAAGGGGTCGGTAAGTATCTACGACACGTTCACATACCATTAATTCCACCGGAAAAGTGTCCAATGCTGGGTGCGGATCCGAAGAAGAATATATGTGCAGGTGTACTAGAAGGTGGACAAGACGCTTGCCAAGTTGGTCATACCTTTACGCTTAATCTTGTTTTGTACTTTAATATCATGCTTAGAATAAAAACTGACATTTCAGGGCGACAGTGGTGGGCCGCTGTTGTGCAATGGTACCCAAATAGGTATCGTATCATGGGGACAAGGTTGTGCTCGCCCTAATTTACCAGGTGTATATTGCCGATTAGATATATATTTAGATTGGTTAAATCAAACTCTAAGAACAAATAATGCGCCACAAAATATTATTCGCCTTTCGACCATGTTTGCCTTAATAATTCCCTTTATATTGTGAAGTATAATAATTAAGACAATTGAATAAATTATATTAATTATAACAAGGTATTTGTATAGTATGTAATTGATGGACATTTATATTATTCACTAACAAGATTTTTATTAAGAATATGTGGGATGAGAATTATATGCTACAGATTAATGTTTATACCCTATAAATAATTAATTTTTAAATGTAAATTCTTAAAATGTGTAATTTCTTACTTGAAACCTTTAATATGCACATACTAACATGTTCGCAAAATCTATAAGAAATGATATATAAATACACATGTTATTTAAAGTATACATATATTATACAGAATTGAACCGTAACCGACGCAGAATCCAAAAGTAATTGCTATGGAGCCGATATAGTATTTATTCTGAAAAACCGAAACCAAAAAAATCAAATTTATAACAAATTTGTAACATTAATGCGGTCTTCCCAACTATTTTAAAATTCGATATCATAACTATTTTCAGCCATTTGTAGCACATATGTAAATATTTAAATGTATATTTTTAATGATCCAGTTTAACTTCACTTTTAAATGCACAGTCTTGTGTTTTTATCATAGTAGTACTATCATTGGCTTTTATTTGACCAATAATTAAATAGTTTATTTCTTAGCTTTAAATCTGATTGGAATAGGTCGATAATTCGACAACTCGAATCGTATCGAATTGGTTTAAATGTACCGACGCAGTAGGAGTAGAATATCAATATTCACGTGGTGAACCTATATACGCTCACTTATTTATTGTTTATAGTTTCACGTTTTATATCTCCCAAAATGAATCTGAAAGATAATTTTGATATTTACGTTGGCGGTAAATCTGGCGTTTTCAAAGGTAATTGTAATCATTTTAATATAACAATTTAATTTTTACAACTCTAACTCCTCATAATAGGTTAACAACATTAGTTAACCTTCAAAAGTTCCTTTTCGTTTATGAACAACATTACTGTAAATAATAGCACGTGAACAATGATAATTACTTAATATATTTTTATCGATAGGTGTACGAATCGATAGAAAAGAATGTGTGATGCAAAATATTCAGAATCTGGTGTCTATAACAGATAACGATGAGGTTACGGCAATCTCATGGGGTGACGACGAAGAAAAAGAAATTCTCATTGCTTGCGGTGTAAAAGGCGTTAGGAGGTTATAAATAATTCATGAATTAAAGTAGAGCTTCTCATTTGTGAATAAAAACATTACAATAATTGTTTCCTTTTTGCAGCGTGAAGGTTTATGATACGGATTGTTCAACGTTTACATGCTCGTTTTTTTGCAACGTTGGAACAGGAAGAATTACTGGCATATCACGATACAATGAGTAAGTAACATCAAAGAGATATGAAACAGTGATATAATTTTTAATTCTAATATAATAATACCCTTCTCACAGGGCAATACTAACTGCTGTACACTCAGGAGAAATAAAACTATGGAGATTTAACGAAGAAGATGGAATTCTTTTAAAAGCCGGCGAAAATTTGGATAAAATGTGTCACTCAAAAATAAACAGAAATATAATAGCCACTGGAGGGCAGGAACATTGCTTAAAGTTATTTGATTTAGAAAGGCGTGAACAGACCTTCATGGAAAAGAACGTACCTCACGATTGGTTGCAACTAAGGGTTCCTATATGGATTTCTGATATTGATTTCCTTCCTACCACAGAACAAATTGTTACAGTTGGCAGACATGGACATGTAAGTTCCTGATTAATAATATTGCTACAAAAAACATGTGCTATTATGTAGAACAATAACTATATTTCTAAAGATACGACTGTATGATCCAAAAACACAAAGACGGCCTGTTATAAATGCGGAAATAGTAAATGAAGCTTTAACAACTTTAGGTGTTACTTCACGAGAAAAGTATGTGCAACATGCATAATATAAATACATATATATATTTTTAGTAATATATATTACACGAGCTGTTCATTTTATTATAGGCAAATTATAGTGGGATCTGGCAAAGGTAGAATGAATCTTATAGATCTTAGAAAACCAGCTACAGTATTAAACACGTACAAAGGATTTGTTGGTAGTGTTACCGGAGTAGCTTGTAGTAAAACCGACCCGTATGTTGTTAGTGTCAGTTTAGATAGACATTTACGAGTACACCATATTGATACAAAGAAGCTATTAAAAAAGGTAAAAATAATTGAAGACTTACATTATACAATATGTTAGTGTGTTATTCATTTAACGTACATAGTATAAAGAGGACAATGTTATTTTTACTAAGTATTTATCATACTATTTTTCAGGTTTACTTAACGTCCAAGATGACTTGTGTGTTAGTACGCTCAGAATTTTCGTTGCCAACAGATAATGAAACTTATGGAGGGATAAGACAAAAGTACCTTTGTCGAATGAACAAAGGTACCCAAAAAGGAGGAAAAGAGGAAAACACGGGAATAGTTTCGGATAGTGATTTGGAATACGATATTTTATTTAAAAAGATGCAAAAAGTTGGGAACAAGGAAGATAGTGGAAAAGTAATAGAAAAAACACGAGAGAAAATAAGAAATAGTGAAATTGTAAGTAATCTGATAGTATCTTCTCAACTGTAATGCAAATTTTATTTAATAGAATTAATTGATTTTTTCATTTCAAATATGTACATAGATACCTAAGCAATCTACAATATGGAAAAATGAAACTCTGGAGAAACCTTCCAAGAAGCTAAAGAAATCTAATGCTTCTACGTAATTACAGTAAATAGTATAGGGTTAATAAGTTATTAACAATCTATGTGAATAGTATCTATCATATTTACTTTAGTTTTGTAATCTATATGCTATTCGCATATAAGAAAAATACTTTCATATTTTTATAAACCCGTTTATAAAACCTAAAAAAATATTTTTATGTTTAGTTCTCCTAAAAGTTGCCTTTGGAAACGAAAAAACAGAAATTATATATGTATATTTCATAGAGTGTGTCCGGTTTAAGTGAAAACAGTTAAATATCTTGAGAAACATAAAATATAGGAAAAAATCATTCAGACAAAACTGGTAGCATATCAGGGGGCACGTATCATGCTGGTAGTTACACGACCTTCAAATAACCTTGAAATGCCCTATGAACATTAGCTACAAGTTCGGAACTGTGACGTTATATATATTTTGTATTTCATATTCTTATAGCTGGCATCGAAACGTTTTCAAAACACTCCCTACACGCATCTTTTACATAAGACCTTTAGGGCATGTCAAAGACATTTGAATGTTATGTACATACCAGCATATGTGCCTCCTGATATGCTACAACGTTTGTCTGAATCATTTTCTCGAATATTTTATATTTTTGTATATATTTATAATTATAATATAATTATAAACAAATATTTAATTGTCCCCATTTATACCGGACACACTGTATATAATAAACGAAATAATTCTTCCTAATACCGTTTTTAAATAATTATTCATTAATAACATTATTAATATAATTTTAAGCAACTTACCTTAAATACTTTCTCTTGTTGGACATTTCAATGTAGAAACAGTTGAAATAGAATTTTTCCTAACAGATTGCTTAAGCATTCAAAACAATTAGTTGACCTTACTTCAAAATGTTTAAAAAAATCGTATACTTTCAGTTTAGTAAAAACGGAAAGTGGTCTTTTATTTTTTTTGACTCTACTATCTTTTCTGTATACCTATTGTGTTTGGTTCATGGATCAAGTCATTTATACAAATAAGTACTTATTAAGTATAATTATTTCAATATCTTCTAATTGAAAATATTTTTCAAGTGGTGAATAGGAAAAATAAAATGCGGCTAGTAGTTTGCAAATGTAACAATTGTATATTTGTTTCGATTTATTACTTTTCTTTTTACAATCGCATTAAGAGGTACTTCAATTTGTTCTCTCCTTTTATTCAGAAGGAAATGTCACCGATGATGGCAGAATAGGCGAACTTATTGAACGTTCAGAAAATTCGTTTTACGACTTTCCTCAGTCAAGCTAATCTTGATGGAAGTGTGATAAACATACAATCATGTTTCAACATTCCCGACAAAGTGCAAGTTGATTAAAATCTACTTACAATTTTTCTAGAATTCGTTTCATTCGACTACATAATATGTAAAATGATTAAGACGGGAATTGAATATTATGTATTTAAACATCCCAATTGAAAATGTAATCTATACTATTTAGCAAAGGTATTGTTTAGGCTTTTATCCTTTTTTATAATGTTGATACATTTCGATGAAAAGTTAATGCTCAAATTTTTCTATGTTATCATATACGATCCGTTCTAGATAAGAATATCCAGTTCATACATGTAATACACAGTTTTTTTTTAATTTGTAGTGTAATCGGTAACCTTTTAAATGAGTATGAAATTACATTTTCATACTGCGTATGTATGTACTAGTAACTGAATAGAAATGATTAGTATCTAATAATAACAGTTGAAAACAGATTACACTGCAATACTTTTCGAATAATAAGATTAGTATTATACAATGAAAGAATTTTACATTTCCAATTCGGCTGATAATTTTGAAAATAATACGTTTATTAACTATTAATTTTAAAATAATTAAAAGCAAAATCATGGGAATCCTACATTGCAGATTTTTTAAATTAACGAGAATTTATTACTACATTATTGTTGAGCATTTAATCATTCAATAGTTGGGTGCTCAAAATGTTCAATTCTTTTGTAATCGGTCTACATAATAAGAAATAACAGTTGACTTCTGAAAGTCAAATATTTATTTTTCAGTCACAAACCAAACATTGAGAAACTTTTTCAATGAAAAACGAAATACAATAAGTTGAATTGCGAACTAACACTCTACGATCAAGAGACCATTTCAAATGGCACTATTTGCCACTTTTTAAAAGATAAGGTAAAAGATTTATTTCATTTACGAACGTCACAATGGAGTAATATCAGTCAAAGAATTCGAAAGTAATTGAAAAATATTTTCGATACCTTTTCCCTCGACGGGGCATTATTTAAAAGCACGCAATTTTCTATATTCTTTTAATAATTGTAATTAACAATTAAATTCTAGTCAAACAATATTATTCCTGTTACACTTAATTAGTGCCAAAGTTAAAGGAACCTTATGCATGCACAAAGATTACTTCTCAATTACTGGAATATAAACGAATCTATTTAGGAACTATTAATACTATAGAGTATTATTATTGCAGTGATTATTATAATGATATACATTTATGTATATTATATTTACATAATTTGTTTAATTCTTTTGTACCAAAATCAAACAAGATTTCGTTCGTTAAAAATTAGTAAAAAAATCTTCATATTAAAAAGATACTAGTTTACTCAAAAATGATTACTTAATTACTGTTAATTAATTATTCAGAGATGAAGATTAAATATTCGTACATTCGTATATATACTTTTTGTTTATGTTTGTAAGCTCAATATCCTTATAAATACAAAATTAATATACCACAACTGCAACGACAAGTTTTCGATGACTTAATTAATTTAATGCTAACAACGTCCAAAGATAATGGAAATTTGACCGTGAATGGTCCAAAGGTGAAGAATTATCATTGTCATCTATCGCAATTGTTTTCCATTCACCTAATGATTAATATCTATTCTTGTGTAGATTGGAATGGAATATAAAGAAAAGAAAATTTCGTAACATCTGAAGGCTTGTCATATTATTTTGGGACAAGAAAGTTATAAATTATTTTATATAAATTTTATATATCTCGAAGTAAGACAGCATTACAGTAAATTTTATCGCACTAAAAATGTACAAAATTTATGAAATATGTAACCATTAACCGTTTGAGTGCGGCGAAGCGCTATCGCGCTTCGCTTGTTATATGCTAAAAATGCGGAGGAGCGCGATCGCGCTTCTCTTGTCCAGCCAAGAATGCGGAGACGCGTGACCACACCGCTGTTTGTTAGTATACTTTTCGTATTAATTGAGAACAGTTGTATTTATATTTATTGCATTAAAAATTGTTTTCTTTTTTTTAACAAGTGTTATACTGATAATTACAAAAAGCACTATGCCAAATTATGATTCATCTGAAAGTGACTATGATATGAGCAGTAATGATGAAGAGTGTAGTAATGACTTTGAAACTGATAGTGGAAGTGATATTATCATTCCTTCTAAGAGATTACGAATTATTAGTGATAGCAGTGATGATGAGGAAGTAACTGCAAGTGCCTCCGATGGCGATAATATCGATGAATTTTTACCGGTAAACACAATATTTTCGAATGAATCGAATAGTTTTTTTGAAGTACCCGGTCCAAAAAATGCCCCTGCTTCTGATGCGTTTGTGCAGCAAAACACTCATGTAATAAGTGAGAATAAAAAACATTTTTGTTAGTAAAGATTACTTGTTTTATAATAATTAAAACTATTTTTATTATTTTCCAAAAAAAATAATTACGCATTTCATTCCGCACTTTTAGCATATACGTAAAAAAATTCTTCCGCACTCAAACGGTTAATGATTACTTTTTTTTCAGTAATAACTATATATTTGTATACAAGATGAACCTTATTCATAGAGCTTACCTTATTCATAGGTTCAAGATTATTAGTAACCGCGTTAAAAAATGAGAGAACGTAAATCAAGTAAATGAGTTTGAATATCGAAAATATCAACCAACTTGAAATTTCTTATGAAAATAAGTCCAAGAAAATTTTCTCTTGTCGTTAGAAAAAATTCTCAAAATGTTTAAACTTAAGAACGTGCAAATATTACAATAACAATTAAATGTTCCATTCTGTACGAGAATAAAATATTTGTCAATAATTCATTTTTATCATTTAAGTAATTATACATATAACTATTATAGAATACGTATGTGATGTACAAGAAATTGATTATTCATGCGAAGGAATAAAACCCCCATAACAAATCTAGAAATAACAGGAAACAGTGAGTAGGTAAGGAAGAAATTCATTAGTTTTGAAGAATTGTTACCACGTAGAAATGCTGACAATACAATTGTGCAGTAAAATAAAATGCACCACGCAATATTTAAACCTTTCATTTTCACTATTAAAAAACAAACAGAAGACGTTACAACGATAACCAGACGATTCTCGAGAAAAGATCGAAGAGTTGAATTGATTTTCACCATCTCGAAATTCCAAAATCAAAAAAAAAACGCAAAGAAATATTTCTTCAACCATCAGATTACTTCCTGGAACTTTGTGGAGGGTGAGTAAAGATCGAACGTAAAGTGAATTCCTCTAGAAATGTGAAACCCTCACCTAACAACGACAAAACAAAGTTAGTATTAATCACCATACTATGGTGATCATACTATGATTTTGTCACTAAAATCTTCCATCGTTCTTCCAAGTAAACCGTATCACGTTGGATCTGACACAGATTGCTACGAAGCAATCGGAATAGAAATGTCTATACACCTGATAAACTGCCAGTTTCGACAATCGTAAACCCGGTAACGTAACTACTAAAAAATACTCATCGCCCTCTTACATCTCAACCTACGACGTAAGTCCATGAACATTCTTGAACGAGTCGAACGACCCACTCTGTCCGTGACAAACGAGACAGAACGCCATAGCGGCTTCTCTACTCTATCGTCAAACAGCAAATGAAAAGCAATCCCAACGACGGAACGTTACTTTTCTTCCCAACGAAATACGACAAAAGGATCGAACCCAAAAGAACGAACACGCCATTCCAATCGATTCCTCCTAAGCAACGTGTCCCTTCGCCAGTCCAGTCTCACATGCTTTCTCATGCCGAGCTTTTCTCTTTGAGCAATGCGTCTATATCCTTCAAGATATCATCCGATGCCATATCCAAAGTCAGATATTCGTCTTCGTGGATGTTTAACAGACTGTCGCAGGTTTCCTTTGAATCATCCACGGTATACGTACCGATCGATGTTCTTTCGTCCTTCTTTTCTAATAGCGTTTGATCTTCGTCTGTACTACTGTCGCACAATCTGATCTCCACTTCACTCTTCCTAGGTATATTACTCGACTCCAGATTCTCCGAATTGCCCAATCTATCTGTAGAGTATGTTTCCACCAACTTTCGACTCGTTTCGTCACTCTCCTCTTCGATCTCCCCCATCTGACCAAGTTCCACCACCTCGTTTACATCCCTTCGTTCCTCGATTTCCCTCTCGAACGACGTAAACCTCTTTGGAGACCTCCTAAGCTTTACAGGTGGAACATTTCCAATCGAAGTCCCTGTACGATCGATATTGCACTTGATTTTACGCCTGACGTTATTCTCCTGATTATCCTCCAACGATCTCTTCACACCTCGAACAGAAATCGTCTCCTTGAGGTCGTTTAACGTTTTCATGGCATCCTTCAAGAATTCAGTGGTCGGTTCTCCTGTTTCAGTGGATCCTTTCACTTCTGTACATTCCTTGGATTCTTTCTCTTCAACAACTTTGGGTCTCTTTCGTCGACGAATTTCGTCCAATGTGAGGACTTCGAAGTCCAAACCCTTCTCGCTGGTTCTTCCTTGGCCGATTTCAGGATACAGACAGATCCTTTTGGTTCTACGTGTCTTGATCTTACCACCACCCACGTCGCTCTGATAGTCCTCCGTCTGATAGGAATAGTAGGCTGCACTTTCCGCCTGGATCTCCTCCAATCGAATCTCCTCGTAGGTTTTGCAGGAAGGGGCCCTTGGCTGCGGCTTTACTGGAGACGGTACACTTTCATTGTCTGACTCTGGAAGAAACACAGCACGAAATTGCAAGGATGCTCTGGTCTAGGCTGCTCCAAGGTACTGATCGTGAGACGCTCGTTGCTAAAATCCATAGACATCTTTTCCGAAGCGTCTCCACTCTTATTCTTTAACACTGGGGGAGCGTTTTTGTTTTTACCGTTCGAATATAGCTAAGGGCACGTAATGAACTCGAAACAATAGAGTTGCAATTGTTGATTAATGATTAATTTGTATCCTGTATGTATTTGTGATATCACTTCCGTTATCGTTTCTATTATATAAAATTGAACAGCCTTCGCATCCCTGACTGAGGTTACGAGGGGAAAAGTCCGACTTCTAATTTAGGGAATTGGTTCGAGCTACAATTAAGAAGAGCGTTTAGTACAGTTCCAATACTTCGATCGATATTCCATGGATATTAATTTATTCGGTGATCCATCTCTATGTCTTCTTGCAGCCAAGCCTCTATGCTTACCATCCCTCTTTCTTTCTTTCTTTTTTTTTCTTTCTTTCCTTCTTTCTTTCTATCTATCTATCCATCTCACTCTCTCTCTTTTTCGCCCCTGCTCTTTATATAATACTTCTTTCAGTCTCGTTCATTTCAAATATATATACATATAACTTCCTGATATTTAACTCTTTACAAAAGCCACAGAATGAAGCTAGGATATCCCTGGTACAAGAAATCTACCTGCACGGATCTCTTCGATTTCTCGAACAGGTAGTTAAATCGTACTCCTGACTTATGCTTAAAATCCAATAGGTGAATCATTATCGCCGTCCCTGATGTCACATTGCATTCTTTTCCATTTTTTCTTTGAAAGGTCTCTTTGAAAATTCGTTCTCCCTCCCTCTCTCCCTCTCTCCCTCTCTTATTACAATCGTAATCTCGTCAACGATCCGTGAATCCTATTGCAGAAATTCTGCCGACTCTGTTTTTTTTTTATGAAATTGTAAAACGTGAAGACACACTCAATAACGATACAATGTAGAGCACAGAATCGAACATCGACACCAACGTTGTGCAAACAATTGTCGTCTACAATGTTTCTTTCTCCCCCTTTTTTCCCTTTCCTTCGGCAATAAAGATAAATTTGTTTCTCTTTTCCTCTTGTTTGTTATTTTTAATTAGGTACAATATCTGTGAACATTTTACAAATCAAATCGGTCATCCATTGGCTGCCACGTGGATCGATCGATTCCGGACAACGATTCGGGTATGAAAAAAATATACACCGTGTGTCACCAGATGGAATTCACAGTTTCGTGTGACGCGTGTACAATTTCAATGCGGAAAAATGACAAGTGTCCCGATGGTTCACAAAACGCAAACTGTTACGAGCTAGATAGATCGCAATAACCGGTTAAAAATCTTGGAAAACATTCAAACACAATAGGTGCGGAGAACCGTGAGAAAAACTATCGCCAATATGAACAAATGTTCCAACGGCGGGCATTTAGATTTTAATCCATATCAGGATAACAAAATTCAGAACTAAAATGATATATTGATACTTTCTTCCAATCATTCGCTTACAAGAAATTCATCAATTACTATTGTCTCTTTATCTCTGAACATATGCAACGCCGCAATTGAAATGCATTTGTTCAAAGATCAACGTTTCCAAATTCACGATAGTTTCACTTAGAATCAATGAACTAATTTCATACAAGAAATGGAAAGAATTCATCATCGAGTATTACTCCACCAGTGTAGCAGGGCTGATTGATTTTCGATTCAATTACAAAATATTACAACTGTTACGTTTCCACGAGTTAAACAAGATGAAATTAAACAATCGTTTCTGTTACGCCGACATATTCCCTGTCGTTTCATGGCATCAAGTTTATTGAATTTCAAGTAATCGCCTCGATAAAAATTAATATTTTCTATTTGTTTACATCGATTAGTACGGAGTTACTTATCGCATATTCAGCGTATTAGCTCTCCCCCTCTCACTCTCTCTTTCTATCACACATGCATACACACACGCACGCACGCACCCACGCACGCACACTCTCCCTCTCTCGGTCTCTCTCGCTTTCGCTCTTTCTTTCTCTCTCTCAATCCTGTCTCCCTTTATTTGAAATTAAAGAAGAGACTCGGTCGCCATTTTTTTTATTATGCCATTAATCGTAAGACAAAGTGTTTTACAGGTTGTTATAAACGAATTCAACGACAATTTCTCGTGCTTATACACTTTTCCATGTTTTAAAGAAACGATTCGTTACTTAACGAGTGCTCGATATTTAATCGATATTTCATCGATTTTTATTTTTATATCAGCCGGGAATGTTAATAACAATTTTCCCATTTGTTAATAGCCTCTAATTTACTGCTTATCAATCTAAATAAAAGGAAGTAAGAATGAATGATCGAAATTGCCGTTGATCTATAGGCTGCACACGTCATTTCCAAGACTATTTGTCGCGGAACAAGCGTGTTACAATTTGGAACAAGACGCAGGTCTTCGTGAGTAACAATATGATAAATAATAACGGTCGCACGGTCGCAATGGCGACAATAACAATAAATAAGAAAGGAAGAGGAACAAGACAGAAATAATAATCGATCGACGAAGTAATAATATAATATAATTCGAGTAGAAGACCATCTCCCGGATGGAGGACAATAATTAAGAACAATGATTGCAGCTGGACGCACATGATAACCAACAATTAAAAAATAATCCGAGACCAAAGAAAAAAAAAAGAAAAAAAAAGAGAAACAAAAGGAAAACCAGCATCGTGATGCCCCTTAAAACGGAGAAAAAGAAAAAAAACACGCAACTCCAAGCAAGTTAAAAAAGGAAAACAAAATATGAGAATTTAAAAACAGTTACGAAACCTTCGAGTAATATTGATACTCTATATACCTAACGACGAAAATAAAGTAATGATTATATAAAGATTTCATTATATAAGTTACAATAAACCACCGAGAAATTTGATAAAATGTAACGAAAAAAAAGAAAAAAACCAACATAAATTATTCAAACGAACAACATTCTATAACTAATGATTTTAACGATTTCATAATCGACGACGAACCTTTTGCGAACATTTCATCGATCTGTCGATTCTCCCGGGTGATTCCAGAATCACTTTAAATGCATTATGTAATTAGCTGAACGTCGACACGCGCGAAACAAATAATAGGTTAAAAAAAAGCTAACAAACACCAATTATGGTCGTCGCCGGCGACACAAGTCCAGCTGCTGGTATTACTTTCTTTTCTTCTCTTTCTCTCTTGTTTTTCTCTTTCCGTTAAACATTCTAAGCTAGCTCTTTTACAAACTATTTCATTTCTCGATAAGCACGCACACACGCAATTCGTGATTAAATCCCACGCGTTACAGGCCGTGTATTTTGAAGAAGACAAGCGATAATTGCACTTGCTATATGAAATTGTGTCAAAAGACGGTACTGCTGATTTTAGATTGATCAATTTATCGAACAAATCGATTTCTCAAATTTCTTATCAAATTTGTCTTCAATCACGCGTCGGCAAATATTACTTCACGTCTTTTGTAACACTCTACGTTCTTTCCTTCTTCATTTCGTTTTTTCCCCCCATTTTAATCCTTATTCACTCGCAAATGTGTTACGAAAACGCTGTTGAAAAATGAATGTTTCATACAACAATATTAATAAATACAAAGGCCTGCAACTATCGAACTGACTAGATACTTTCTGCATATAATATCACACTTTTGTAAATTTGCGAGTAAATCGATCGGATTTCATGCTTGTCGCCTGATAGTAATATTAAATCAATATTTATTTGGCGAAAATCTTGTTAACAAAAAAAAAAAGGAAGAAGAAGATAACGAAAAACTGAGAAACATCTCTCTCACGCACCCTTTCTTTCGTTTCGTCAGCTAATCTCTCTTATAATATACAATCTTTTCTTCTTCCTCGTGCTTATATTTGCATTTCTCGTTCCCTTTCATTTCCCATCACCATCCCTCCCGCCCTTATCCAACATACGTTCTCGTTTTTCAATTATATATCGCAATTTTCTTTCCATCGCAAGCTTACGTACACGATTACGTAGAGAATGAAGAAATGTTGCTTCATTATCTCGAGATTATTTTGTTCCTTTTTTTTTGTTATCTTATGTCACGTTTCGCTTTTCAAATATTTCGCGTTATTTTCAAACCGAACGTTTTCGTTCCTTTTTTCCCTTCATTTTTCTTTCAATTGTTCGCTTTTGTTGAAACAAGGAAGAGATATTCACTAGGAGGTAAAGACGAAAGTCTAGGCACTAGAACGTAGATCTCTACTTATATGAAAACGCATAATAACAGAATCATCCCGAATTCATCGTTCGCGAGATCGATGCTCGACATACGGACACGGCGACGATTATCTCGATCGTGACTATATCATTAACAGTTAAATAGAATATAATTACTTCATCATGCTTAAATAAAGGTTACACTTGTTATTTTTTTTTTAAATTTTTTCCCCCATTACATCTCTCGTGCGGATCTAGGCGCAAATAGTATTCCGTAATAAAAATAATAAATGTATTCATATGTACATATATATTTATGCTTTCGCCGAAATCTTGACTACATTTAAGTCGGAAACTCTAATTATTTATCATTATTTTATTATTATTATTTTTTTTTGTTTTTATTTTTGCCCTTGATATACTAAGAAGAAACGAAGCAACGCGTAATAATGTCATGTTAACCACGATATGACTGAAACGAAATTTACGCGCACTATTCCACCAAGTTCCGCCCTTTGTTCATTTTAAAAGTACGTATATGTTAATATGTTCTGTGTATGCATGCAATACGTGATATAAAGTCGCGTTTCCCTTCCCTCGGGAATTCTCTCATTTTCAGCGCATGTGTTTATCCCCTTCTAATTATTTGTGTATACCTTTTCTTACAAATATATAAATATATACGCACGAAGATATATATTTATACATTTATATTTTATGCTTTGCTTCCTTTCGCGTTCTTGCAATCGATTAATCGAAGGAGAACAAGTACGGTTTTGTTTATCCTCCCAACGAGTACGACAATTGAAGTAATCGAACAAAATATTCCTATGCACGACGATCATAAATACATCCAAGCTGTAAAATTCTCCCCTTTCGAGATCAAACGTTCACGTTTTAACGAATTTTGCAATAACAAAAAAAAGAATTAAAAGAAATCGTTAAAATCTATGATTCTATCGATCCTGATTCTTCCCCGCTACTTTCGCCCATAAGTCCCACTTATCGCGATTATCTTTCATTTCTTAACAATCACTGCCTCTCGCGAAACGAAACGTGATGCACGCCAATAAATTACACGAGCTCAGAGAATAAACTTATGAAATTTCAACTTAATGTGTGGTTCAACATACCGCGTGCCTCGTGCACCGGCGATTCAGTGGAACGGTCGTTCTTCCCCTTTTTCTATATGCAATAATTTACGATCGATTTTTCTTTTTGTTCGTTCAATAATGGAAAGTGATTTAGACGCGACAGATTCGAAGCTGTGCGTGATAGATTTCGTCTACACACGAACAGCTACGTGCCTGTTACTCGATTATTTATTATCCCATACCATTTTTTCGAAACTCGCTAATTCGTGTGGGAAGCCAAAACATATGAAGGCATTTATCATATTCGTTCTTCTGTACGCAGTACATAAATCAAGGATGGGATACGATTGAATCGGATACTGCTTATCCCGGCAAGCGAGAATTCGCATAATTCTTTGCACCTGTTCGTTCGCCTCGCCAACTCTGTCTTTCCCCCCTTTCGAAAGAAAAGCAGTATTTGCGAATCCCATGAATGGTACATGTAAAATATATTGCACGGGAAAAGAAAGCATGTGTGCGCGCGTGTATGTTGAGGCAGTATTCGGCCCGAATAAAAAAATTTTTTCTCACATCGAGCTCAAAGCATAACAGTGTTAGAAATGAAGAAACAAAAATTATTACATTTTTACATATTGTAAAGACAACTTCTTTTTTTTTTGTTTTTGGTTTTTTTGTCTGTTTTTTGCGTAATCGCTTTGTACAAGTAAGTTATGCTTCAAGCACATCTCCCTGACAAAAAAGAATTTTTTTTTTATATTGTTTTGTTTTTTTTTTTGAAACGATCAAACAACAAATATATCAAAACTCAGTCTCCATAAAAAATAAAGAAACTCCTTCACCCTAACCAGTCTCGGATGTTCAATTGGTTATCAAGAAATCTGTGCGAGTTCAAATCGTGTGTGTGTGGCAAAGCGACGACCCATAGCTATCTTCTTATTTCATCCAATATAGTTTCCTGTTTTCGGTATTGTTATAGCACAAGGAAAAGATGTAGGTACTTCGATCTCCTTTTCTATTGTGCGGCATTCAGGCAAATTCAAGGCTCATCGCGCTGCCGCTGGAGAAAGATAGCCATAGGCAGTTAGAGGGCTACAGGCAAAGTTTAGATATAGCAGCCCCTGCAAAAATTGATATTCAAATCTACGTTTTTTTTTTGTCTTTTTGTTGTTCTTTTCTACTATCTTTTTTTCGTTTTTGTTTTGCTTTTCTTTGCTTACAATAAGATCATCATGCAGTTTTTTTTTTTTACGATACAATTGTTGTTGACTGATCTCATTGATGAAATATGATAATATGATCTCTAACTGTGTTCTGATAAATGTAAACTTCAACTGTGACCAGTCGGTAATTTAAAACTGATATAATTGAGAACACAGTTCAGTTCCATCAATCTAAATGTTGCATGTTATCCCTCTGCCCCGTAGTATACACTGTACGTGTATACAAAAATTATACGTGTAATCGATCATTATGTTGAAGTAACACACACATTTGACAATATCTTCAAAGTGTAATGTACACAAACATCCGAAGCGATCTTTCAAAGAAATCCATCACGTATCATTATGATTTGATGATCTTGTTCTATCCAATAATAAAGACGACGATACAAATCACCTATTGCTTCTTGCTATGCACTCTTAACTAATGAAATATCTTCTTGAACATATCTCGTCCCTTACGTATATATATGCGCGTACATATACTTTTTTTCTTTTAAGGTTGCTAAATGAAAGCTATTGATATTTTATATGTATCGATAAATTCTAAGTAGTGCAGTCTTTATTATTGAAGAGGAAAGTGAAACCGTATCTGGTGAATTTACAATACATCAACACATATCTGACACTATCAAAAGCCAATAACTATTAGCAAAATATTATATATTATGCCGTCAATAGCTTCGACGCAGCTTAAGCTGTATTTGTATAAAGAGCTTAATTTTTCCTATTTTACTTTTTCTTAAGTTTTTTTCTTTTTGTGAATACTTCTATGATATTAATTTCTTTACGAATCAAAATAAATAAAGATCGATTAAGTATCGGAAATGTACTAACATTCCTGGTGCTCAATCAATATAAAAATCTGCGGCAACTTTTACTGCAAAGTAGGAAGTACAGCTTTTCACCTTTTTTTTGTGTATGTATAAAGTATTGTATGTGCTCGTATATTTATACAACACTTTACACCTATCTATTTTTTTCCCCCTTGCTTCAGTGTCTCATTAATTTACTCTTTTATGCAAGGTCATTGGTCAATAGGGAAACTGGTATCGTTATAATCAGGACGTCCTGCGAATTTCAAAATCGTCTATACGACGTCATTTCGAGATATGGGAAAGGAAATCTTGATGCTTGAGGCTGAGATGTTTGCTGTGTATGAATGGGTGAATATGATGGTTGCGGAAGTAGAGGAGAATTTTGTTGATTTTGTAACGGTGATAATGACTGACCAGGAGCGTGCGAATGTAGATTTTGCGGATGAGAAAATGGTAATGCATGATGGCAAGGGGAGGTCTGTGAATTTTGTACATTAGCCTGCGGTATGTTCAAATTGTTCGTCACATTGATATTATTTAGTATGTTCAGACTGTTAGAAACGTTATTGGGGATTGTCAGATTGCTCGGTATACTGAGTGCGTTTGAAATATTTATGCTCGTCTGTAGATTGGGTGGAAGGGAAAGAGTGGCCGACGTTAGGTAATGTACGCTGAAAGATGGACGGGGGGGCTAGTAAAGCCTCATACCTTCTTCAAATTTGACGATAAGAGGATCTACAGCTGGGCTGCCAATAAAACTGCCTGCTTCGCTGCTTCCTCTACCTTGATCTGACTCGGTACTACTACCATCATATTTTGTGTCATCTGTTAAAAATGTAACAAAAAATATAGTAATAATACAAACGGTAGTGTCGATTAAAAATTAGAAATACTTTGTCATGCATTGTAAAATATCCTCACCTTGACGGTTCAGCCATTCCTGATTCAATGTTTTTGATTTTTTCACTGGGTTGATGGGATCGCTGGTAATTGTACGAGCATTTTTATGCATAAACGAACAATGTGGTTTCCTGCAACCACCAGGCTGCGTTTCCCAATAACATGGAATTGACTTACGATTTTTCTATTAAAACAAAATGGGGAGAAAAGAAAAATGAAAAGAGAACATGAATAATTTGTACAACCTTCAAATAACTAATTTATAGATTTCTGGTATCAAATGAATCTGCTTACTCTTAGTTCCATGTGCCTAAAATTACAGTGTTCATCCAGGCACTTGCCCTTCTGCCAATATACACACATTGTTTCGCATCCCAAGGCAGACGGTTCATGTCTGAATGGACAATTATCACCCTGCAAAATCAATTGATGATTAATACAAATGTTTATAATAATAAATGTAACCAAGAATCTACAATGTTATCGCTTATAGTTGCAGTGCTCATTGAAAATTATTAATACTGCAACCAGTATTTTACAATCATAGGAACATATCCTAATATTTAAGATTATTTCATGTCGCTTAATGTAATTTACTCCTAAAGAATGTAAAATCTTTAAGTGTCCTGTTCTTGCTATATAAGTGAGATCACACTTTTGAATTAGTATTCAAAATGTGACTAATAAATGGATACAATAAATATAACATGGCACACCTATTGAAAATGCAAATAATAATTCAAACAATTTCAATGACGACAATACGAAAAAAAAAATAGAATTTACTATAATTATTTTAAAGAGAAGAATATAGTGGAACCTGGTTCCAACATGGCCGATCTAACCTCGCGAATTCGATGGATCAGAAACAATATGGAACAATTATACGGGGTATTTGAAATCTGATCTGCGGTGAACTAATTAAAACGAAAATTTCATGCATATTGTTAATGTCAAATACATACCTTTGTGCATGTGGAATAATAGAAAAAATAACAATCGGTATTCTTGTGACTGTGCTCCATTTGCAAGAACTGATAGAAGGATGAGTGATCGTGTTCCTTACTGTAAAGAGAAAATGTTTATATTTATCACGATTAAACATTGATTACCGTTAGAAAAATGTGAAATAATGTTGAGAATAATATATGTTACCACTTCGTGCGAAACATGATTAAAGCTTAATGTGTCGTGCTTAACCGCCACTTCCAGTGTTATGGAAAATTGATTTGAATGCAAAAGTATCTAACTGCGAGTATTTGTACCGACAAGAACGACCTTTTTTCAACGTGTATTGATTGTATATTCATTACTTACCTGTGGTGGCAGTGATTCCTTGGGTGACTTCTTTTTTGCCCGTTCGCTTTGACCCACACACTAAATCGACTCGCACACAGATTCAAGTAAATAGTTCGACCGTGGCACTTGTCGCCCCTTTCGTTGGAGACGCTATTCGCTATAGATATGGCGTAAACTTCCGAGCTAATACGAAACTGCACGAATGAAATTCGCGCTTTTTCTGACTTACCATCGAGATCGGTATGGCATATGTATATTGTGAAAGAAAAAAATGGATTTTATCCATACGTAAGTATTAGATTCGTGAATATACTTTCATATAAGATTACATTATTTATAAAAATAAACACTGTCAACATGGATATAGTACAGTATTAGAACTAAACGTATAACCAATAATCTTGGTAGAAACGTTAGATATTTTATAATTGCGGAAATTTTATTTGAATATTAAATATAGATATGTCTTATTTTGATTTAGTATTGTAACTACTTATATCACTCTTAGAATACCATATTATGTTACTTCGACAAGATGTTTTAAATATAAATAAATAATTGTTATGTTGCCCCTACAAAAATCATAGTCAGAAATTATAGTATTGTATAAGATTAGCTAATTTAATGCAAGTTTTCTAACAATAAGTAACATTATGAAATTATTATAATATATCATATTAAAAATTGTTTGAGAAACAGAAAATTGTACTTTCCCGTCTTTATTTACGTTTGTAGTTTTATAACAATTTTTTATAAATCACGATAGAGAAATTTATTATGATACGCTTTGAGGAAAATGAATACAAAATATTCAGGGAAACACAAAAAAGTAATTCTGTTGAGCTGTATCACAATTGCAGCTATTAAACAGTATTATTGATCAAAAATACAGTTCCCTGAAATGTAACACAAGTTAAGAATTATTTACGATTTCACAATATGCTATCAAAATAATAACAGTTAAAAAGTGTATTATAAAAGTATTGTAACAGCTATTCCATAAAATTGAAAGTCTGTATATAGATATACATTCGGAATAATGATAGAATTCGAAAAATGGTTCCAAAAGAGCATAGCAAAACTTAAAATAATACATTACATATTGTAATTATAGCGTAATTACTTTAACATATTTTCCTAAATGTATCTGAGCTGATAAAAATGATTAATAATATAATTATTCACAATTATTATTAATAAAGTCGATCATGTATTAAAATATACATCAAAAATTTAATTCTGAATCCAACCCAAGATCCGAGATTTTATAAGAAAAGATATCGCATAGTTATAATAAATATTTCAAAAACCATTAATCTATCTTAACTTTTATTTCATTATGAAAATTACTTATAATCAGTTACGAAAGCTTTTAATTTTCTTATCATTCGTAAATGACACAAATATCTCTTAAAAGTAATATACATTATGCATACATATAATTATGTAAATATTATTTTCAATGAAGATGTTAGCTGTATAGAAAAAGCAATATCAATAACCAGGAAGCATTTCGAAGTATCATTATGAACAAAAGCATTATGTTAGATTATGCAATTAAGCAATATATATAACACATACGTACAATGTTTAAATAAAATTTTAAAAATTCACAACATATTTCAATATTCAAAATGTATAAATAAAACAAATATCCAAATCTATTATACCTACACATTGGAACTTTTATCTACCACATGTTAATTGTTACAATCTACCAATGTTCACATTTTATGCGAAATATTTCTAGAATTGCTGCCCTTAATGTTGTTATATACTCATATATGCCACTTATATACATACAATTATAAATATACAATTCATTGCACTATGATATATATTATATATTTTAATATAACAGAATAAAATGTGCTAAAACATATCTATTATTTTTTATCAATTTCTATAACAGAAATGATTTTTTATCATTTCTGTTATAATATAAAGTTGCAAAACAGAAGTTAAAAAGTATAAAATGTTCATTACACGAAGAAAAATAATACCTGAACGCACTTCTACAGTAAGTCGATTTCTACCCTTGCTTCGATCAAACAATTTAGCTAGATATTAAATGAAGGATACCGTAGAACACAATGAAATTATGCCTTTCACCAATATTTAAAAGCAATTCAAGTTTTCTTGTGCTTTTATATCTATACACAAAAAATTAAAGGTTTTATCTTACATTTCTGTTTCAAAAAACTTGCCCCAATTTTAACATTCGTAAACATGTCATCGTAGAAAACACTACTGTGGAAACCGAGTTTGGAACAAAACAGTCTAGATATTAATTTTTATAGATACATATTACAAAAATATCTCACTGTTTCATGACGAGAGGATTGTCCAGCAATCCATTCTAGAAACTAAATTTACAATAACGAACAGTGAAATGTCAATATATCACAATAGTACATTATGACAAAATTATTAGTACGTTATATAGTACATCATTAGATTGTAATTTTCTTTTAGTCTAGTTCAATATTTTTTCATTTCCAAGATGAGGTCATAAATATCAATGTATACCCTTATTTTAATAGCAGTACAGGAAATAACACAATAACATTGATTTCACAGTCTTATTAAAAACATTCCAGGTTCTCAATGTATATCGTATATTGTAGTAATTTTCATAATCATTCTAGTTTATCAAGTAATGAAAATGAATCACTAATGAAGTGTTATATAAATACGAACAATCGTACTGCGACAATTTTATGCTAGACAATCTACCTGTAAGTTCAAAGAACACGCCATTCATTATCCAATAAAATCTAGCTTTTATTGCATTACATATTTGTTTTCGTCCGTTCAGTTAAAAGTTACTTACGAAATCTGCCAAAATATTTATCATGAAGAAAAAAAAGACCAATGACAAAAAATTTATATTGAATTCTTCACTTTCTTGCTAAATAACAACAAGTACTATAAAATAAAACATTATATTGGAATACTTTGACTAGCATAGCGTAATTACGTCCTGTATGTATTTTTTCTACATATGTAGCGAGTGTGTGTTTTTTATATATATGCGTGTGTGTGTGCAAATATTAACAACCCCGTATATACATCACTTTTAAACATACATATAATATTACGGCACACAGCAAATGCGCATTTACATATGCAATTAAAATATTCGTTCTATTAGTTTCTTCTTTTTGTTTTGTTAATGAAAATGCTAAACACGATCTACTATTGCCATCATTTATCGCCTTGCTCTTGCTCACCGTTAAAAATCGTATATTTTGTGTTTAAGTATCTTCTTATAGAAACGAATGCTTTCTCAATTGTTTTATATTGTTAAGTTGCTAAGCGGCAGTTACTAGATAAGTATGGTAGACAAGATAATGTATGAAGCACAAACCAAAATTTCAAAACAGTATGATAAAGATATTATTCATGTATTTCTTCTGTAATATTGGAAACTTATAGATTCTATTAAATGTATATAAGGATGAAGTTTCAAGCATCCTAAAATGTTGCGTTTCGTTAATAAAATATAAATCATACGAAACATATACTAACTTAATCATGTAAGTTCTTATTTCCCAATAATATGAAAATTCACTTGAAATTATTCAATTGATTCTTACTACTTGTTCGAACTACAACATTTAGAACAATCAAAACAACTGGTATGCTATCTCTTTGATGACCAAGATCCACGAATCCCACTACCTGGGCCACTTTCTGCTATCTGATTTTGAAGCTCTGCTACGTTTTTTTGCAACAGTCTTTTCTCCTTCAGTAGCAGTTGTATGTCTTCCCGTGCTGTGCTTAATTTACATTTTATCATGTCTGACTCCTCTTTTATGCGCATTAACTTCGCATTTTCTTCGGACAATTTCTCTAAAGTATCGACGCGACGTCGAAGCTCCTCGTTATCTGACTTTAACTGTTTACTGGACTGCCTTAAAATGTTTAATTCCACTTCGTGCTTTATATTTTGAGTTTCTTGATAATCACTATTCGAAACTGCCACAGGGGAATTGCACCTGTTCAACATGTCTACTAAAAACACAATATTTCAATTAGATTGACTATAAATAATAATAAAATAATCTATGATAATCTCTAAAATATAAGAACCTTGTGCTTATAATAAAAATTAGCTCTTAACGCATTGTATATTTTTGATTTCGTATATTCGTAAATAAATTAATTATTTTCATTAACTAATTCGTGTACACTAAGCAGTGTTGTTTACAATACAAAAATTATTTACATTTTTCACTTCTATATGTTCATTCATGCCAATTCATGAATCAGGCTTTCTAAAAATTTGCAAGAAGCGTATATGATAAGCAAAAATGATCGTTATTTGACTAGAAAAAAAAATAAAACATGCCAATTTAAGTGCAAATTCAAAATCCTATTTATATATTGTCTTATCAGATAATATTATTGAAGCAATAAACTCTACTACTAATTATCTAATTGTTTCATATTAATGCTCACATTAGAAAGGCCATCTGAATGCACAGAACAATTACACCATGTATAATATTAATTGAAAAGAAAAATAAATACATATGCCACTTAAATATACTTTAAAAACCTACCATACTGCAAACTTGCTATGTTGCTAACTATGGTTTCTTTTATACATATCAATTAAAAGTGGCAAATAATGCTCATAAAATTGCATTTTACATTGATACTTACCAACTGGTTCGATGTGAAAAACGCCATTTGTATCTCGAACTACTCTAAGTTTCGAAATATTTAAATCTATAGGAATTGGTCCTGGCGAAGTTATATTATTAGCCGGACGATCTTCGTTTAACCGCAGTGATATACTCTCCAAGTATACCTACAATAAGCATTATAAAAAGTAATATAGTTTATGTTAAATAAAACTAATACATATTAAAGAAAAAGATAAAACAAAACATACCTGCAACGGTATTGGTCTAGGTATTATTTCATCCTCGATTAAATCAGTAAGCCCAGTTATTGAACTCATTGCCAAGGCCAATGATATATTAGTGACTTCAACTTCTAATTTGTCTTCAAATAAATCCAGAACACTTTGTTTGTTATGCACATCGATGCTACAACTATCTACTTCGTGCTCAGCCACGTTATTTTTATTTCCATTTCGCACTAGCTGCATATTGTTCTTGTTTATGATTTGAGTTGCTTGGGACAATTTCCCAGCGTCCGACTTGCATTTTAAATCATGATCCAAACGTATTTTAATACCTGATCTACAGTTAGAATCTGTAGGCAATTCAACCCAACCTCTGGTTCGTGCACTGAATTTCGTCTAATAAACAAAAAATATACAGAGTAAATTTATGTACAATATATATGTATGATAATTGAAATAATTATATTTGTGTAAGGCATCCGAAATAGTACGTCTCTGTAATTGTATACCTTTTGAATGCTATAAAATTGTACTTTATATTAAAAGCCATGTAATACAAATAACAAAAGTACAGAGTAAAAATTTGTAAATATTTTGATAATATATTATCATGTAGATATAGCAAATTCCAAAATAATTTCTTTCCAGAATTAACTTATTCATATATGCTTATGAAGATTACAGCATCAAAACAGACTTTATCCGATTTTCGCTATATTTAATCAATTGTTTGATAGCAATTTTTTTTCATGTATAGTGTATATATAATGAGTATATATAATGAATTTTTCAAGAAAGCTACATTCAGTTTCTTATACTTATGCATATTATGTAAACTTCTTACTAATTGTAAGTACAAATACGTTCACTTTTAATCGCATTTAAAAGCCTTTCAAATACATTCCAGTTAAGCGGTACTTTATACCATGCAATGTGAACTTCGCACAAATTCAGTACATTAATTATAAAAGGAAAAGTGAAGAAGCATACAAATTTTTGTTAAAAAAGTAAAAATGTGTAGTTTAAAAATACTGGTTACAAATCGTTCATTTATACGAGTTAAAATAATATTAAGAAAATTTGTACTGCCAGTTATGCAACTTAACAATGTAAAACTGAAGTTACTTGTATACGTGATATACTCTAAAAATCTATTACACACAACAATAAGTCATGACAAAAAGTTTTAAATTATTGTCCAGTTTGAATTCTGCATAAAAAAAATATCATCACAAATCATGCGACAAATTGTACATTGTACAAGGCATTTAATACAAATAAATATATTAATATTTTGCCAATACCTTCCTCTTGACCTGCCACAAGTGCCACATAAAAACATTCACAAGAGAAGGAGAGACGCAGGAGAAGCATGCAAAAAAGTCAAAAGACAAACATTGTATAAATATACATATATAGTATAAAATGTTTGTAATGTATGTAATACAAAGCTAGAAATAAAATTGAATGTCTTGTAGCACATCGAAGTATATAACTAGGAATATAATGTTAGTCACTGGTACATTCCAAGTAGAACTTTATACAAAATTATATGTTATTCGTATAATAAACCGTATTATTGTACTTATTGTCCCTAAATATCATACTCGAATTGTATCTCAACAAATAATAATATAAATTCAAGGGAACATTTTCTCTATAAATAATTGATTTGTGTTATATAAATAAATGTCAACTCTTAGATAATAAAGAGCACTTTATACATTGTATTAAACAATTCAAGACTTCCTAGTAAAAATATTACGAGAAATTATGAACAAAAAACAACAAAAAATACTAAAGAACGATATAATTTGATCTGCAACAATATATAAAACTTCAATATTAATATCAATATTAATAGATTGAAAGTAGCATGTTGTATGTAATTAGCAAACAAGAATCTTGTTGTTAAGTTAATACAAGCTTTTCTTACCTGAAATTCGTCCCATGGAATAGATGAACATTCATCGTTACCAATGTTTGAAACTTGTACTTTAATTGAAGACGTGTAACCACATGACTGTTGAATGAATTCAACTTTAGATAATTTGAATGTTGCTATCGATACCTAGAAAAGGATCGTATAAAAACCAAAATTTAAATTTTCATTCGAATTATATTATTATAAGTTATGTATAACGTAAACTTACAATATCCTTTCGTTTACAAACACTATCCAAAGACTTTTCGCTTTGAGTATCAGGTGTTTCTTCAACTACTTCACTAGCTTCTTCTACCGGTGCAATTCTCAATGAATTATCAATAGAAAAAAGGGTATCTAATTTGTCTTGCTCTTGAAGATTAATTAAAACGTAGTTTTCGCTATCAGAACTAACATCACTTCTTATGGATACAGTATCGCTGCTACCGTCTTCTGGAGAAGCTTTCAGTGCTGAATCAATGGATGTCATTAAATTACTTAATCCTTTCTTCACAGAGGAAAGACCAACATTAAAATTATTAGGAATGAATGGCGGATTTGACAATGAATCTCCTCTACTGTGCTTATGCGTAGTGTCTCCAGCATATCGTAATGTTGGCAATGCCCTTTCTTCTTCTACGCCTATGCCGAGTTTTTCGTACGTGACATTCGCTATTGGATGATCATGCTTACTTGTACCATTCTGTTTAAACGTAACCACAGTTTGAGACGTATTAACAGGATGCAAGAAATCCATAGACAACATCGAAGGTACTTCACTTTCTGGTGTTCCGCCTGTATAATTTGTGTTGATCTTTTTATTAGTATTTTCAACTCGTTCTGTAGTAGTATTTTGCCATGAAATAGAGGAACCGGGAATATCATCAGCTATACTAGACGAATCTGGTATAACAGATTCTAAATCTCCCCCTGAATTTTCCTTGCCAGGAGTATGCGATGGCATGACGAAAGTTACTTCCACTTGTGGTATAAGTGCGCCAATCACGAGTGAACCCCCAGAATCAATTTTTAATATTTTATTGGAATCGATGGTTAGATATGTTGCCATTTCTGATAAAACCTCTGACAATCTCAACAAGAATAGATATTGATAATGATTTATTTGAACACTAACTAAGTTGCTTATGTATGCAAGGCCATGAATGTCAGCAATAGGCGATTGTTTCTCTGGCGAATCTTGTTTTTGTGGTTTCATTGACCAATAACACCACAAAGTTAAAGGAAACGCATCAAGGAACGGTACAGAATGATTTTGTCCAACCGCACGTGCACCGAGAAAATCTACCCATACAGGTTCCAAGTTACAACACCATACATCTTTAGACTCAGTCCATAGAAGTTCCCGATGTAATTGGCGAACTAATTCGCTTACAGAGTTGCTACTAAAATTGGGTGATGGATGACGTATGTTATCAGTACCTGTAATAAACAAATAAATAAATGTTAGACACACAAACATCCAATGTCAAAATATCCTGTAACAATACACATTTGTATAATATTCATTACCAGCACAATGTGCCAAAAATTTGTCTGTTAAGACGTGAAAATCATTTGGTCTATTTGGAAATTCTGAGCCAAAAAACATGTGGCCCATTTGAAAAGCATTTAGACATTGTGCTAAGTCAGCCCTTGAAGACCTTTCTGTGGATCGAACATTTGTTATTGATGCTCTTGAACTCTGTATGTGCAAAGACTTTGGTCTATCTTTTTGATTAGGATAATCCTGTTGGCTTTCAAAGACTACCTGGAAATTATTATTATTAAGTACAACAGTGTCAATTAATCAAATATGGAACAGCATGTCTGCAATATAAAATTGCACTTACTCTTGGAAGAATAGCTTCAATTTTTACATCAAAGTACATTAAATTAGTGGAAGTATACGCTGCTTGATTATCTTTACCCATTAGAGAATGGTATAAATTTAATGCAAAAGAATTTAACCATAAGCAGGAACAAACATCAAAATTTACTTGAACAGGGTTCAATTGCACATAAAATTTTGGTGGTGGCACTAAACAATGACAAAGCGCATATAAATAATTTTTACTTACAATGAATATTTAAATATGTTCAATACTTAAGTATTTGAAAAAATGTATAAACATTACATGTACACTTACATGGAAATGTTATGTCACCAGGATAATAGTAATATGTGAACTCTGCATGGAGAATTGTAACACCTTCTAGAGCACCTGAGTACAAACAAATATTTCAAGAAGGAGAACAATAACATTACATGTTCTGTAAGAACATACATGCATGATAAAGAACGATACTTCATACAATGATAAAGATTGATATAATTTGATATGTTATATATTACAAAATGTAATAGAACTATAACTATAGCATAAAATATAGTGATTTACATGTACCTATTATAATATGGCTTATAAAACGTGTAAAGTCAGCATCGCAATATTCTTTTACTGAATATTTTTTCAAAAGATACAACTAATTAATTAATAATTAAATACTAGACAAATTGTAAAGTCCCTTGATTTTTAATTAAATAAATGAAATTCAGCATCAGGAAAGTTCTTTTCCTGTTATCCGAAAATTTTATCCTGTTATTCGAACGCGTTTGTCTTCCTATCAGTTCAGATATGGGAGCTTCTACGGTACTATATTTCTTATAATATTCTAGCACATTTGGTTTATAATCTCACGGAAAAATACACACTGAATTTTATTATTTGTAGTTTTAGCGTTAAAAAAATGTTAGAAATCGTACGTATCTTTTAGAAAAACATGTAATAAAAGATTTTGATCAAAACAACTGTTACGATCATGATTCAACTACACTATATGTATGCTTCAAATTAATTTATAACTACTGTCAAATTACTGCTTTAACCCTCGTGTACTGCTCGGCACAATTTGACTTGACAGCGACCTTTGATATTATAGTATTTTTTCAAAGCAGGTCAATTTGATCCAAACAGCTTCAGTGTGCGGACTATTTTAACACTGCACGAGTGTTTAATTAATTTATAACTGTTACCAAAAGTATTTCGCATAAAGTTGTAAATTAATGCTAGATCATATAGCACAGTTATGTAGTAGAATAAAAACATAACGCACGAAGCAACAGAACTTGCCAAAAATCAGGCTATGCTTATGTAATATTTATAATACAATATTAATAGAGATACTACATCTATTTATAATTTATACCTGCTGCCTGTTTCTTCCTTGTTTGAGCTATGCAATTATTAAACGAAATTATTGATTGATATTATTTACTGCCTTCGTATGAAATATTTTCGGAAGATAAAGCTATTAAACAAATTATTTAAAGCGCTGTGAAATTTTTGCATACCTGTAACAAATTCTTTTGGTATAGGATTACGGGACGTCGTAGTTACTTTGTATAAAGTAAAATCATCGATTCTTATTATAATGCATGTTGTCATTAATTTAGCAAGCTGTTCCAGAATGTAATTTTTGACTGGATTACCACTGGGATGTTGCGATTTTTTTTGCTCATGAGCACCAGCATTTGTATTTTGTGCCCGATTCCCTTTCTCCGAACTATCTCCCGAAGTTTTTGCAATGTTAACTAAATAAAACAGGGAAAAAAACTGCTGCAAAAAACTATTTTTTTTTTAAATAAACAGTACTTATTGTTCATTATTCATTTGAATGCAAACCTGTAACATTTCCTTGGCTCCTAGTTAAAGGAGAATGTTGTGTTCTACCAGAATCAATGAGATCCATGAACTGGCTTCGAAATGAACTCAGTGATTGTTGTAACCATTGGCTGTGAAGTGTAGCATTCTCTTTGTACTTAACCCAATGTTTTCTATCAGCCATTGCTAAGTGATACGGATAATAGTCCATTTGGAACTTGACTAGCGAAATTTGTAATGCTGCGCCATCTTTTAAATCAGGATGGGCGGATCTACCATCTAGATATAAAATAATTGTTATATACAATTTTTCTTAATATTTAACTGTTTACAATAAATATAATTATAAATGGTATGAAAATTAGTATTATTAGTTTGTGAAATGCAATAAAAAGTTTATGATTTACTTACTACCAGCATCATCACACAAATGCAAATCAATTCTTTGACAAACGAAATGGTATGATGTCTCCACGACATCGTACTTTGTAAATAGTTTCGAAATTTCAGTATTATATTGATTTTTCGTCTTTGACTGCTGAGATATTTGTGCTTGATACTCCGGTAATACCTATGAGACCAAAATATGAGTAGACATAACAATAATTTCTCTTTCGTATTGTAGATTTACACAAACCTCTAGCTTTCTTGCTGCTTTAGTTTTACGTTCTAAACTTGTAGCTTTCTCTATAAGACCTCCCAAAGAGTCAATAAAATGAAGTGCGGCTGTCAATTGTGAATCTGTTAAAACCCATAGGAGATCATCTAATATAAGAATCAGTCTTGATCCCATAACAAAGCAATCTGAAAAAATAAAAAGAAATAGTACTTATGTAATATACATTGTCAATCTTTATTGGACCAGAAAAGACGTAAGTTTATGTAATATATTTTACCTGATATTCTTTTTTTGATTGTAATCCTGCATTTCGCTTGATTTGTAAGTAAACGTAACGGAGTAAGATTCTCATCTTTAGTACTTTGCGCTTCGATTCTAACCGTTTGCCATTCTAATTCCTTAAATATAAGTAACTGTCCACGATCAGGATCTTTTACCCTAGTAGTTCTAAGATCGCAACTGTGCCATGATGTAGACTTTGACTCAACAATTATTCGATTCATCTGTAATATAATAATTTTTACAATAACAGAGAATAAATATCGGAATGTATATAATTATATGAATACACGTTTCATTATTAACCCTTTGACTGTAGAATGCTTAAAAGATTTTACTAGTGTTAGTTATTTAGATTTTACTGAAAAAAAATACTTAGCAATCAGCATGTAATGCCAGAACTTAAAAGACAGATTCAATAATGTGCTGACTTTGGATTTATGCACTTTAAACAAAACAGCGGCGCCTGTTTTCTACAGATTAGCATCTTGCATTAGGCCCCTATAGGTGCTATTCGCAGTCAAAGGGTTAAGCGAAGTAATATCACTATATACCTTAACCGAAGCAATAAATGCAGGACTTTTGAATGTAACTGACACTGTATTAACAGCTACAGTGATACCATCAATTACTTTATGTATAAAAGAATATTTTGTTGGACCGGTGTGCGAAGGCAGTCCTTGGGAAGAAGATAAATCTCTTAAATCCTCGCATGTTTCTACTTCTATGTGAACTTCATCCAAACTCTGCGAACATGAAAATATAGTAAAAACCTTAAAGATCAAATGTTTACTATTATTGTGATAAAAAATAATGAATACATATACACACACACTATATATGCAAATATATGTATGTGTATTTATAGAGATATATCAATTTATACATTATTTACCAAAAAAATAGGAACACTCCTTAGCTTGGTCCATTGTATACGAAATGAAACTTTGTTGCACCAAGCATGCGTTAATCTGAGCCATGATGGCAAATCTAATAAATCTGTTAAAACTGTTTCATCAAGTTCCAAATTTGTCAGTTCGCCTTCTCCTTTGAATGTACTTAGATTTATTTTATCTGCTGACAAATTCTTGGTAAACCTGTAAATTTAAATAAATTTATGTAAGAAATGTCCCAAACTTAATAATATTAACAGTGATATTATTCTTTCTACATGAATTCAATTCTTGTATGTGAAATACCAAATGACATATTACAAAAATTAATCAACCGAAAAGAATGACGTTTAAAATAGAATGACGTTTCAAAACATTTAACCGAGAACTGTCGTGTCAAGAAATATCATAAATAAATAGGAAGGAATTACCGATAAATTAATAAGAACAATGCCAATTTTATACGACAAATGTACAATAATCCAAAATTTGTAATATTTGCGGTATGCCCTTAACTGTTTCTCTTTTTTTCTTTTTTTTAAGAAGGGTGGTGCAATTTTTAATAGTACGTTGAACTAAAGATAACGAGATCGAGTACATGGTGCAACATATACATAAATACCTGGACAAATGTTTCAATAGTTGCTTTTTGATTAATGATACCATTTTTTATTACTCTCAATTGTTTTCTACAATCAGAAATATACGTCTCAACATGGTTAATTTGACACTACACATTTGAAGTGAACTACGATTCGTTCATACATACGACGATTGTCCTCAACTTTCGACTCAAGTAGTCAGTAAGTGGACTGTACTACTGAATTTCTAGTTTCTTTCTTCGACTTTTTGCATCATTTTTCCTTCGTCTTTCCTTTTCTTTTTTGTGGTGTGGCCTACAATCTGGAATTCTTGATTCTAGGACTGGCAAAATACATTAGTTGTATTTTTAATGTTATATTTTTATTCACCACCCAAAAGAAGAAAGTTAACTTATATTATCGCACTCCTATTAATAAATTTAATTAACGTTCAAGTATAATTTGATTTGCATACATACATCTGTATGTATAACTGCAGTATGTTTTATTTATTACTTCTTCAATGGAGAGTAATAACTTAAAAGAAGACCAACACACAATAAATGTAGAAGAAAAGTCAAACTATACCAATTTGTTTTAATGCAATTATGTCCATTGTACAGTCAGCTAGATAAATTAAGACGATGGTGAAAGTAGACAAATCGTTCTACTTAAGATTTTACGAATGAAAGTCATTTAAGCCCGTGCTCGTCAAATCAGATGGTAGAAAATTCTTAAATTCCTAATGCAGAGATGTGTAATTGTAAAATGGTCTTGCATAGATACACTTTCAATTTCTTAGCTGATTTTCAAGCAATTTGCTTTGATTCGACAATACATATGTTGGACATGTCATTTTTTTGAAACCAAAATATTCAGTAATATATTTTACTTTATCTAGAAAGTTACTATTTAAAAATATTGCTAAGTAAGTACGCCACAATTCATAATAAACTATAATATATATGCTCGTATTCTAATGTCAGTTAACCTAACAAAATATTTTTTAAATATCCTGCTAGTATCAAATTGTATATTGTATACGTGGATGTTTTTAAACAAAATGTTTAGAATTTAACATATTCGTAAATAGCAACATCTTCTTGTTGTATTCACTTCACTAATTTATGGACAGTAGTTTGTTATAATAAAACGAACCCATCTATATACACTATTTCGTTTCGGTTTCTATACTGTTGTCAACAATGGCGCAAATAAACCGTACGTATTTAAAAAAATAATACATTAGAAACATAATTTTACATCAATGTCATCGATAATTAATGTTACATTCCGCAGAATCGGTATGTTTAACATTACCTAATAGCATAACAAAACAAATTAGTACGTGCGCAAATAGTGAACAATTTATCACCAATTTTTTACAAAATGCATTGCCTTCTACTGACATTGGTTCGATAGCAGATGAGTTGAGAAAGGTAACAACAAACTATATTTTTAATTAATAATTCAAAACTATATAAGTAGATATTTAAATGTCACCATTAATCTCAATGTATAAAATTCTTATGATTATTTTATAGTCTCTGATACTTGTTAAGCATAAAAATAAATGGAACAAGAAGAAAAGATGTAAAGGAAAATTGTTAACTAGTAGAAAGAGAATGCAACTTGGTTTACGTAAAATTAGCGGCAAAGGTGACCTGAAATATAGAGATTTAGTACCATTAAATCAATTATGGTTAGATTACATGCAACAAGTAATTGGCCCTAAATGCTTCGCTAATATTCCAAGAGATCCAACTGATCCAAATTGGGAAAATGTTAATCAACAGCTGATTAAAGCAGATTTTCACGGCGCTGAAGTATCAGTTGCTGGCTCCAAGTGCCCTAGTTTAGTTGGATTAAGAGGCATAGTTATACAAGACACAAAAAGCACATTTAGAATTTGTGGAACAGATAACATTATCCGAAGTACACCATTTATATTTCGCATTAAAGTTCTTTAACAAGTATATGCAATAGTATACTGACATACAGGTTGAGGCACCTAGCTTTGAATAACTTCCAAATTATGCATGTAATAGAAATTTGTTAAATAAAAAAAGTTATAATGTCGGTAATTATGAGTTTTAGGACAAAAAATGTTTAATACTTTTTTACTTATAAATAAATGCTCGTTTGAATTGTCGCAAAAACGATAGGCCATTACATTTAAAAAAACGTCATGTGTACCATATGATGCTGTCCTCGATGTCCTGCAACTTTTGTATTCAACAATTTTTTATTAGATGCATAATTTAGAAGTTATTCGAGGTGATCAAGTTTGGTGCCTCACCCTGTACACTACAATTTGTATTTATTTTCAGCTATACCCAAGGAAGTTGTTATTATGAATGTATATCTGAAAGAGATAAAATTAGAATTCTTTGGAAAAGATCTTTCAATAAGACCAACTGAACGTACTATAAAAAAGATCAAATGTGGACGTATCTATGAACTGTAATGAAATTTGCACAAATGTTCCATACTACAATTAATTTAAAATCATTACAGTATATAGGATTTTAAATAGGTATATTATCTTTACCAACATTTGTAAATTGATAAATATATATATATTTTAACTAATAATGACAATTTTTCACTGATCAAATACAGTAATTTCTCGATGAGTGCCGCGCGAGTCGTACAGCGTTAGCGGGCGCGTTTCATCCCCACCGGGCCAGCCGACACGTCAGGGCGGTTAATACTTGCGGTATCCCTCGAAAGATTAAATGCCTTCGTATCTGTGAGAACACACTAATGCAACCGTGATTTTTTTTTTATTGTTACGTATTGCGCTATGAAAATTATATTAAATAATTCGTGAAGCTGCTGTGATTAAAATGAGACTAAACACGATATAATTTGGATCATATTGACTTATATGTTTACATAATAAAATTCTTACCCATTGATTCACTATTAATTATACACTTAGAATTTTCACTATTAATTAATCAATTTTTATGCTAATTTACTATCTACTATTTATGCTAATGCTTGGGTAACAAGAACGAAAGCGTGTCTCGCCAACTCTGACTGCGCACAAAGCGTGTCTCGTCCACTCTGACTGCGCGCAAAGCGTATCTCCGCGTGACTCTGAGCGATCGCAACATGTTTTTCCTTGGCCGGGGGGATCGTACGGAAGCATTTCACGATCAGCTCGGAGGGATCCGTTTTTGTAATTTATCAACGCAAATATGATCCAAATTATATCGTGTTTGGTGTTATTTTAATCACAACAGCCTCAGCTATATTTTCATAAAATTTGCAGAACGAAATAATTAACAATAAAGAAGTTTTATAGTTGCATTAGTGTTGTCTCACCGATGCGAAGGCATTTAAATCCTTTACTGACGCCCGACTTCTCTTTCCTCTCTCTCTTTCGCGCGCTGTCCTTTTCTGTGGCCGTCGATGTCGGCGCTTGCACAGTAGACGGCTCGGCCGAAATTTCCAAGAACCCAAAGTTCACCTAAATTCGATTAGTGCGCGCAGCCGGTCCCGAGTAACGCGCGCTAACCGAAGAATTACTGTATAAGCGTTTGATGAAAAAGTTTTCTCAAACAGTATAATAATACTTTACCCATTACCCCTACTTTGATTTTATAATATAAGCATTCCAAACGTAGTAAAATATGTTGCTGTTTGTTACTAATATAAAAAAGAATTAGGCATTAATGCCGATATTTCAATTAATGACGAAGGATATATGATACTATAAAATAATATTTACAATTCCAATACACAATGAAGCAATTACCGTCGGGTATATAAACTACATAATCAAGTTGTATAGTTGTTTATTGATAATAAATTTAGTAGCGACAATGTCACATTTTATACTGACTTTTCAACATTACAGAGATGCATATGTATATTTGTATAATTAACAACCAATTTCAGTATATTTATTTCTAAATTTACTAATATTTTATTTTAATCCACAATATCCAAACAATGGTACAATTACATTACTATCTGTTTATAGAACAGCATTAAATACATTTTTCAATCTACAATTTCATTCATTACATAATTCCAATGAAAGTGAAGTGGTTATTAGGAATGTTACAGATTCTTATTTGTAGCATCTAATTTTAACATTTTCGTTTGCTATGTGCAGTTAAGAATTTACTGCAATCATTAAATGTTAAACGAGTCATTGCAACAATCGAATATTGTTGCCGCAACAAGCAGACAATTATTCAAATGTCTATGTAACATGTTGTTGCATCAATATTATTACGTTACAATTGTTCAGCTTTCAACTTCCGTTTCATACTTATGAATAATGAGAACAATTTTGTAAGTGTACACTTCTCGTTTGTTTTGAGATATGTGACACGAGAAAATGTCACTCGAAATGTCTTATGCAATAATAATGTGGCTCGTTTAGGTATATCATATGTAAGATATGTCAAGAAAAAAAATTGTTTTCCTAACATATCTCGTACATCGATACTGATTCGTTAGTAGAGCATTTTATACAAACAATGTAAATTGTTTAACGAACAAAAACGTCAACAACACGGTTCCGACATTTTCTACATATGCATTCGAATCTGACCACCCAACTTGCATTAATACTTGTATTATAATGTCATTACACATTAATACAATGATATAACGTACAATACATCCAAACTGGACAATATACATACATCGTATAAACCAAATACAATAAGTAAAAAAGAAACTTGTAATTATATTTCTAAAAAAAACTGAACACGTTAATAAAGTAAACATTGATTATTAATCGGTTTATATATCTTAACACTTTCGAATTTTCTTTACAGGTTTTGCTGTAATTTAATTCAACGTGCCATAAAACATCAAAATCATAATATTGTAACCCAGCATAAACAAGATTGTAGCACATATATCCATACATCAATATGACGAGTTCGTTAAAAAATTTGCTTTTTTTCATCATATTAAATATGTTCTCTGTCTAATGAGAGTATATCAGAGAGCTACCTTGAGTATCGTTTCGTTAGCAGAGCGTATAACATTACTGTTCCTATATTTCACATTTTGGCTGACCGACGAGATATTACATTTTTATTTGTCCGTGCTACAGCAATAACACACACAAATACTAAACTTATGTACTGACGAACATACAAATATGTGGTATATATTGCTACATTTATGTTCCTAAATACATTGCATACAGTTTACAGACTTCTCGGCTTTGTTTTATTTTGTTGTTATACTGATGTAGTGATATATGTCATGTCTCTTTTTTTTATTTGCTAGTTACTTGGAGGCTTATATTTGACCGTGACAACGTTTTCAATGAATCTAGATCAATAGATTCCTCTTCCCTACTACAAATGATATATACCGGAATAATATTTTTACTGCTATCCGTTGTTAATCAATATAGGCATGAACAAATGTCAAGTTCGAATAATTGTGTGTTTCGTAATAGTCATTTACATGTTCCTTTTTCTGAATTTTCGTCTTCTTTACCAAAAAGGAAGCACTTCGAAATTTCGTGATATATTTATTAAAGTGAAAGTTACAAGTATCATTTTATGATCGTTATTTTTACTTAAACTAAAAGTTCTTTCAATACTTAAACAAAGGCACGTACGTACACAATACATTCGTATATCAGCGAAAATATGCCAGTTACTTTACAGAGTAACAAACTAATCAGATTTAATTTGCGAATTTTTCAATGCAACACATAGTATTAAAATTATTATTTCGTACTTGTTCAAAGATTCGTATGTAATGTGTCTTTTTAAAATGTTTAAGTGTTCGTTCTCTCGTTTTAATATTGTTATTTCCATTGGCGCAAAACAATGATCAACGTGTACCCATTCATTATTTTAACAGTAAATTAATTCATTTATAAATGTTACTCATAAACTAGAAATTCGCGTTTAAATATTGTATAGTTTACTTTGAATTCGTTATTATCTTTATTATGTTACAGTTATTTTGCGGCGATGCTTTTCTTTTTAATGACATTGTTTCAGCATTTAATAATAATTATGAACTATTCAAATAACCTTGTTCTACCTAGATATTATAGAAAAGTAGATTCTGTTGATCTCCGTTATTGTATGTGTTGCACAATGTATTTCACATACCATAAGCCTGGTACGCTGCAGCGGTAGGTGCATAAACGCCTTGTGAAGGTGCACCGTATACACCTTGTGGCGCATAACCAGGTGCCATCATACCTGGCCCTGCTGTTAACATTAGCTGTGGTTCCGCTATAGACATATAATATAAATGATTATAGAAAATATACAAAATGTGTTTATAGTACGTCCGAAGTATTAAGATGAGATGAATAGGAATATACTTACGCATAATCATAGGTTTATGCTCTTGATGATCGGTTTCTTCCATACGTCGACTTTCAGCTTCCTCCAATTTATCAACCTTTAGTAGAAATGAGAAAAAGAGAGGAACTGTTAGTATAACACAGAAACAACATTAATGCGATATATTATATTGTGTGTTCATACCTTAGTAATATATTCTCGTGCAACTTGTATAAGATACGGCATAGCGAAATGTAAAATACGATGTCTCCACGCAAGTTCTAGAATAACATCTGGATGTAGCAGGTCGTAACAGTGAAATAGGCATGCTGCGAAACAATCTTTCGACCCCCTTTCTAAGAACCATTCTAATAATTCTTGTGCAACTTCGGAATTGTGGGATTCCGCTGCGTATTCCATAGCATCTCTGTTGAATAATATAATATAATCAATAATATGATCATAGCAATGAACACCATTAATTATGCTTAAAATATTGTTTAAATACCTGTTGAATCATTTTATTGAAACTCACCTGAATAATCGATCTTTTTTACATAATTCAACTGACTGTTTCCATCTATTGTTTCCTTTGTACAAATATGCTGCGATTCTCCTGAACTCGATTAATTCATGCTTTTCCAATTGTTGTGCTAGCGCAATATTATCAAAATTATCGAACGCGTCAATCGACGTTCTGAGTCCTTGGTAATCTTCCTCATCGATAAGTAGACCGTTTAATGCCTCATTAATTGCCTTATTGTTTAATGCTTGAACTGACCTCAAGTACGGTTTTACAAGTTGCAAATGCCCTGTTCTTTGAAAGTACGCGACTGATCTCGTATGATCCATGCGTGGTGCAAGTACCAGCAGTATATCATTTAGAAGTAGGGGTTTATACTCGACATAAAACTGTATAGCTTTATAATAGAGTTCAACGTTTGCAACTTTAGTAATCACATCTTTGAAGTGGCCTTCTCGCCATGCTTCTGTTGGATGTTGCATCATTGCAAGGACTGCATTATCGTATTCTTCATATTTATCGTACAAAAATACAAGCTCTGCCCACAAATGTGCTTGTTCTGCTGCGCGAAGTACCTATAAATTTTATTTATTAACACAAATTGAACGAAGTCTCTAATTGTCCTTATAATTTCTTTCAATTACCTTTGGTATATTAACACGAGACCAGAAGAGTTCCAGGTGCTCCCTCATTCGTTGAGGCTTATATTTGCTGTAAAGTATTGCCAATTCGGTAAACATTCCCATATGCGCTCTTTCGAGTCCTAATGCAGCTTCCAACAGATTAATTAGTTCCTCGAAATGACCTCGATCTTGGTAGTAATTGATTAAATCTTCCAGTTCATCCGCGTGCACGACTATATGTAACCCACACATTTGGGCTAATCTAAATTCACCGCTATCCACGCAAGCGAAACAGACCTCCTTCCAAGTGCGAGTTGAATTGGCTTTACGAGCACTATCAACGGCGCCTTGGAATTCTTTCAAGTGCACAAGTGTGATAGCTAATCGTGCAAAATTCGATACATTATTGTACAAAAGCTTAGCAGCGTCATACATCTTGTCATCGAAACATCTATCACCGATCTAAAAAGAAGTCAGCAATATATAATTATATTAATGAACATAAATATGTTTCTATTTTAATTACACAGTTCAATCAATATCGTGAGATACTAAAATAAAATCTACAATAAACGAAAAATAAGAACCTTTTGTATATCGGCATGATTAGGACCGGAAATAAATTCTTCGAGATCCGCAAGTCTGTTGGTTCTTGCGTATGCATAAATTAATTCACTTTCAATGAAAGATTCACGGGCCTTCTTACGGGCCATTTGCAAGTAACGGACTAAGTCCTCCCAATGAGAAGTTCGATGAGCGGTGTCTACTACATCTACGTATGCTGATGGATCGTCTGCTTTAATAAAACTGTCTATAGCTTCTTTAACTAAACCTTGTTGCAACTGTGCCCTGGCTAGTTGAGACCATACTGGTGGCTCATTACACCTGAAAAAACGCGATTAATAAATATGTCCACATATCGCCAATAAATATTATATTTTTACGTTTTATCTCACCTTTCGGCAAATTCGTAAGCTCTGTCTAAATTATTAACTTGTTCAATCAAAACTTGAATTGCTGATGTATTGACATCGAACTTCTTAAAGATAGCAAAAGCTTCTTCATACAACTCATTGGTAATGGCGATATTGGCAATATCAGGGGCATCATAATTATCCAATCTATTGATATATTCCATTACACGTGTGGGATCAGCCTTTATTGCTGTTAAAATCAAAAGGTTTTGCAAGTTACGATGATCGCTAAACAAATTGCTGTCGAGTATAATTTTCTCTAAAAGCTCGATTAGTTCGTTGGGTAAATGGGCAGCCATAAAAGCTTTCACAGTAACTGATACATCCTCGGGATCTTGAGTTTCTGACAAAGCCGTTTGTACAACCTGCAAACAAACCATTCAGTAAATTTGCAATGCTTTTTTACAATACTGATTAATAAGATAGAGACAAATTCTAAATTAGATGCATTGAAGAAAATTGTTAATTCTACTTTTATAACTTTGTTCGAACGGGGACTCACCTGATCAATCAACGGTCTTTTGTAGGGATTGCTCTCAAGAAGAACTTCAGTCCACAAATCAGGATCTCTACGTCTCACCAAATATCTAGCTTCACTTTTAAAGAGGCTATTTTCGTTACACACGCTGATCAACTCTCGATCACATTGACCACGTTCATATGCAATGCACGCCAAGTGTGGATCACGTTTTTCACAATATTTTCCTACTACTCTACTGTCGTAGAACTGGTTTTCCCTGTAGATTTAAATTAACTTAGTAAATACTATACTTTTAAGAAGAATAATGATACTCATATATACTCACTTAAGAAATCTTTCTGGATTATTGTTACTGTCAATGTATATCTTTGCTAATGCATTATGAGTTGCAGGTTCAACGCAGCCTTCATGTACGCGAGACTCCAGCCACGGAAGTAACAATTTCAAACGATTTCTTTTTTCGACTTCCTCTACAAGTTCGTCAGTAGAAAACTGACCGCGCACGACAAGAATTAAATTTTTTATTATATCCTCTGAACAATCCACATCCAACAAACCACCAACAACAACTGGTAATCGCGATGGATTTACCTAAAATTGAATCGATAATGAATAAAATCTGATATTAGTAATTAATGTAGTGCGTACAAGTAGTGAAACTTACTTTTTGGACGTAAATTTCAATGTATTTCTGTAGATTGTTTCGGTAAAGATATAGCACGAGGTCATGTACAAAATCGAATCTATCGCAAACAATAATCAAAGGTAGCTGGTCAGATAATTTTGCTTCTTTGAGAAAATTTTTTACACGTTCAGGATTGTAACAATTGCTTTCTCTACAAATTCGTTCCACTTCTTTAATCTGTCCAGTTTTACATGCCGCTTGAATATATTTGAAATGAACTTCCTGATCTTGACTGAAATTAACAATAGACCCAAGGAAATAAAACAATCCCTCGTACGACTTGAAGCTTTCAAATAGGTCTGAAATAATACATCATTAAATAAATAAATGACTAAAGAATAATGTTAAGGACAAATTAATAACTTTAAAAAGGCGCATGATAAATTAGAAATACCTATCAATGCTTTGGTGGTCAATTGTTCATGATATTTCGTCGCAATCTGAATACAAATTTGCAAATTTTGTCTAATGTTAGCAGTCAACATGGCTTTCAAACATTCCAGAGAGTCTTCTACAGATAATGTACCAAAGAATCCGACAAGCCAATCTGGAGGAAGTAGATGCGTATGTACGACAGCTCTTTTAATGTCATACAAATCGGTGTAGTGTTCCAAAGCACGTTGTAGTAAGCTAGCTTTTTCGCAGAGCTGTGCAATATGAGCCCTATCGTAGTGAGTAAACATTTGATTGCCCAAAATCGCATCCGCAACTTGTGGAGCAGACATCAAGTTCATTTCTAACAGTCGCGTTTGCAGAGCTCCTTCGCTCGGCCGATTATTTTTCAAAGCGTCTAATAAAAATGCTGTGCACTGCTGCACCATATTTTGTTCCATAAATATATCCACAATTTGATTAATATCTGCTAAAGGTTCATCGTCCTGAACTAACATTTGGGCAAATGCTACACCTTGATCCGGATTAATTCTCATGACATTTCTTAACAAAAATATATAATCAGGCCTGTAAGAAACCTTTTTAGCATATAATACAATTTTCTGAAACTGGCCAGTTTCAGCGAAACATTGTATCACTTTGTTCGGGACATTGGCTCTTAAATAAACACTAAGAGCTAAAGTTGGATCGGCTTGTTTAACCAAGTCACCCAGTTCTTCGCTACATTCCAATTTGTCCTCTTTCAACCATTTCTCAAGAAGTTGTTTACGACCTTGAACCAGCACTGGACGACATAATTCCAAAGATTCGTATTTGTTCAGTTGGCCCTGATCTAGCAGTATTCCAAAATATTGTAGTAATGGTGATGTTTGTCCTTGCGTAGCAGGTACCTGCTGAAATCGTTGAATAGTTGCAGGAGTTCTGAGTATTCCTTTCGGTGCATTTGCTGCTACTTTAGCTGCTTCTGCATATTGACCATTTTGGAAGAGCAAGTTAAATTTCCTCACAAACAAATCTTCCGCTCCCGATAAGTTATTTCTTACAGCCATACGTAATGCAAGTTCAGAATTTTGAAGTACTCCATTTATGTATGGAATGATATTTTCCTCATCAACGGATACAGATAATACTTGACCTTTTCGATTTACTCCTATTATACCACCGGATGCTTCGTGTGGTGCGGTCACAAAAATAGTCTCTCCAGATATGCGATTCATAAATATACATGTTGCAGATTCAATATCGTACATATGTATATAGCCATATTTTGTTATTAAATATATAACATCATATTTCGAGCTGACTTGCATCGCAACAGGAAAATCATTCCCTGCTTCTGGTGGGAAGAAAACATCTACTGCTTTCTTCGGAAAAGGATGATTGCCAGCTGGTGGTTGTCCTACCTCAATAATATGAAGCTTTGCTCCTTGTACTGTTCTAACAGCAAAACAGAACAAGTTACTGGGTTCCGCATTTCCTTCCATTTTAAATTGGGCAAAAGAGGCAGCATGACCTTCGATTGGTTGTGAACATTTTCTTTCGACGGAATAAAGTTGCATGGCACCGACTACTCTGTTATGTTGTGCAGAAATACCAATCAATAAAAGCCATGTTTGCTTCGGATCAGTTCTATAGTTAATTATTTGACAGCCATTTAATGAAGAATGTCGATCAAACATTTTATTCGGAGTTGACTCCCCTTCCATAGACCAATGATAAACTGCGGTCTCTGTGACTAATGCCAAAGTATTTAAAGATATCCATTTCCAAAAAACTACATCTTCGGTCATTGTGTGTGCCTTCATTTTAGATTTCATTTCTATGTTAAAGATCTGTAGTGTCTTCATTGCTGGTAATGAAAGGTAAAACATTATTAAGTTTAATGTACTTGTATCTTAAATATTTTGTTTTTAAAAAATATTTCCTTGTTACGTTAGCAACATTTTATTCATTGTCCATTTATTAACTTGAATATATATTTTTTTTATGGGAAAATAAAAAGTATCAATTATTACCTTTTAAAGCAATCACTTTACTTGCAGGATTCATAATTGCAGAATCTGCAGAAATGGGTCTCCTAATAGGATTTGCAGAATCGTTCATGTCAATAATAACTACCTGTGCGGTATCACCAACTTTCTCTCGAACACAAATAAATTTATCAGATTCCATAGTAAGTGTGTTAAAACTAACATTGTTAGCATTAATTCCAACAGCTGTGAGCTATAACAATGGAAATAAAAAAGTTACAAAACTACAGAGCAATTAGTTTTCATCTTATGCATTACATATATATATGTATATTCATTAATATTTAATAAAGAATTTTAAGAATAAAACTACTAATAATAACTGCTCTAGTGAAAAATGTTAAAATAATTAATTTTTTCCAAGTACAGTATGATATAACTAATTTTCATTTTATTTTAAATATTACGTTTAATGGCGATTGTTATGGACTAAAATGATTTGCAATTGAATTAACACACAAATTGACATAATATAAAAATCCCATACAGTTATTTTGATTAAATGTTAAACTGAATTACTTCTACCATCAAGTAATTAATTTCATTAGTCAGTGAACGAACGTATATAAAACGTAGTGAAAGAGATAAGTCCAATATAGTTTATTCGGAATATAGGACAAAAAATACAAAATGATACATGATTACACATATCAAAACGTATTTCATAGAAAATCGCGACTCTGCTACTATGAAGTAGAAAAGTACGAAGCAATATTAACTCTTTGAATTGCGAGTTCATTCGCACTGTTACCGTAAAATATACGACATAATGAATATTTTAATTACAAAATTCACGATATACAGGAGACGGAAATAAGGGGCGTATATGCAGAGTAGACGTGGCTCTCGTTGATAGAAAAAAATCAATTTATTTTTTTCATCAATTGCACCATACAGAACAAGAGACAACGATTAGTTAACCTCTACCTGTTCTATCAGGTGCGTACTTAAAAATTGAATGAAATTCGTACGTACGAAATGAACATGCGATCATATTATACCTGTCAAAGTAACGTCAATTTGCAAGATTTTAACGGAACTTCCGTACCTCGTTGCCAGAGTACTAAATGGCAGTAGAGATGGATACACGTAAGAGATATTAGAGAGACGTAGAATGATATTTCAAGTACAATTAACGAGTACGAAGATGTTTGGCGACGTGTCGAAATAATAGGCGAACCGGGCAGGAAAAAGCGGGTCACCTACCTGGAGATGTTCTTGAAACCTTATGGGTAGTAACTGCGTCATTTTTCCGGTGTTTTTCGAATCTTTCCGAGGTTTTCCAGCCGCTGTTACTTAATTGAGATAATATCGCGGCTGTCTGCCGTTCCTATATACAACTGTTTGGCTTAAGGTGCGCTTCTCAATCAAAAAAAAACCTCAACCCGACCATCAGCGCACAAAACCAACTGACGCAAAGTGAATGCCGTCACTACTTGCCGCTGACACCCATCATGGCCGCCAAAGACCGCCCCCCCTGTCTAAAAATAGTTCCTCAAGTACAAAAGTACTCCGATCGATCCTATATTCTGATATTGCCAAACGTTTGTAAACGCATCAAAATAGTAACGATCCGTGGAACACGTATGATACCCCTGAACACAATCACAATTACCGCTGCGATCGCGTTAATTTAAAATGTTCATCAGCGTAAGAATACATGCGACTGGATATTCTGGTAAATCTCGAACACCCCTACCTTCCATCCAATTCTCACCCCCCACTTCATGCTGTGAATGAAGCCGCAACGGCGCACAATTGTATACGTGGTATATGTAAATCTTCCCCCTCGCACATTCATTCCATTACATGTTACCTTATGTAGTAAAAAATACGGATTTAATCGCGTTAACTTTTACCGTTTATATCTTTCATCAATTGCATTAACGTATGGAATGCAACAAGGTCAAAGAGTATGTTAGTTTTTAAAAGAATTTCACATTTTGAATTACGTATATAGCGATACTACCAAGGTTATAGTAACGTTCATTCAGAAATCTGTTTCGAAGTCTAGGTATATCGATTATTGCACCAAAAGAAAATTCTACATTTATGTTGAAATACTAAAAAGGCTCTTTAAATGCAGTTAAAACAAATTATTTTTCCATGTGTTGAATGCGTCTCAGATACGAATGACCCGTTTATACGTACATATATCATCTGTCACATATCGCTTTCTTTATCATATAGTCGTACATATAAAGAAATTTATCAAGAATTTATTAATAAATTGCTTAATTAATAAATTAAAAATACAATTTGTATTTAATTCATGTCGGAACTGTATAATATTTTACAATTAGTTATTATACAGGTACTGTTCATTAGCTTAATCGAAGAGACCAAAGCCCATATCATCATCTTCAGATTCAGATTCTTCCTTCGCTGGTTTCTTCTCCTCTGTTAGAAGAAAATCAAATAACATTTTTATACATTTTAAATTACAATTTTAAAACTTACTTACATTTAGTTTAAATTAAAATATGTGTATTGTAGCATATAGCATCAAAAACGAGTTTACCTTTCTTTTCTTCTGCTGGAGCAGCAGCGCCTCCAGCTGGTGCTGCAGCAGCAGTAGCGGCTGCGGCACCACCAACTGGCATGGAAGATAGTTTTTCACGCCCTGAAAGAATGATAAATTAATTTTATAATATATGGAAATAATTAAATAAACACAAACATATTGATTCCCATTTCAATGAAATGATCTATTACCAAACTCATAAATACTTCTAACTATCGAAGGGGCATATCATGTGGTGTACATGACATTTTTATGACTGATTCACAAAGATGCCAGTTCCCATGTAACCAACTTTTGTTAATATCTTTTTATTTATTAGCTTGAGGATAAACAATGCCTCAATACTTTTTTACTTGGAAATTAATGCACTTTCGAACTACTGCTAAAAGGATAGTACATTCCACTAAAAAAAATAAAATTTGTTTTCAAATCTCCCAAATGCCTCTATTTATCAAAACATTATGCACATCACCTGATGCCTCCTTCGATACCCTGCAACTTTTGCATTTAACAATTTTTTATTAGAGGTATAATTTTGAGGTGATCAAGTTGAGTGTCTCACCCTATATACATCTATACAATAGTTTATTCTTTCAATAATTAAAATTTAAGATAAAAGAAGGGCTTATACCTTGTGCAATAAGGTCATCAATTGATTTTCCATTCAATTCTGAAATGACTTTCTTCAGTTTCTCTCCATCAGCTTCAATTCCAACGGAGGATAAAATTTTTTCAATATCATTTTGGCTAGGAGAAGGTTTGCCTCCTAGGGCAGCTAAAAGGTAGGCGGCCACGTAACGCATTCTGAAAAGCGAAAAATACGAATTTAATTTTGGTCCAGCATTAATCGAACTTCTTTTACATTAAAAAATTGTCCTCAGTAAAAATAAAGTTACCATCACGGTTCTCAGTCGAAAGATGGTGATAATTTAAATCATCATATAAGTTGAACATTCGAAGGAAAAAGATTATGATTATTAGATAAAACAATAGAAACTCGAATGAATTAGAGAATGCAATGAATCTAAATATAATTTTCTGCGCCTCGTGCTTAAGGACACTATTTACGTTTCATACCTTATTGACTATACTTTAAAAATCTCAACGCTAAATATTTAATATAATCAACGTATTCATAGATGAAAATAAAACAATATAAAAGTAAAAAACTTTAAAGAAAACCACATGTACGTATGATTACTTCTATCGATATTGCGATACATTGCGATCCATTAGAATACACGTGAACTGTTATTGGAGTGTTTATGGTATCGTTAAACATCGTGTAACAGAAAATGCTGTGTTATAAATAAATTGCATTATTTAATGCACTGATGTATAATCCAATAAAAGTATATTATATTATTTATTATAAAATATGTATAAAGAAATATATCTACCTTTAAGTCTTACGACACGAAACGCGGAACTCGCTCTAAAAGAATAGTACGTACGTTCAGGTGCGTTGATAAATGGTAAAGAACGTAGAAGGCTGAGTAAGCAAGAGAGTAAACGTATTTCTAGAAGCTACTGAAGCGCCATCTGATGAAGAAATGTAATACCATATTTCTCATTCTTATAATTTTCATTTATTTTCTAATATAATCTTATATAATAAAAGAAATGGTTCATGCATTATATTTCCCATAAAATAATTTCTTACTCAATTAAGGTATAAATGTATATTACAATTATAATTGGCATTTATTTTTACTATATCAAAATTCAATAATTTGGTTTCTTCAGAATTTTCTGCTGAATATTTTGTTAAATAGATAAACTAATTTAATCTCAAACACTTCTAAATATTTTTTCATTTCATGTCCTCTTTGTGATTTAATAATAATTCAATGTATCTGTCAAGTACATTGCAAATTTGTTCAAAGTTCTGCTGGTAATTACGTATTTTTTCCATTACCTCCTATTTACATCTATATTAAAATCTATTTATATTTGTTAATAATTTCTAAATCATACGTTTGTGTATGATTTATAACTTAATAAATACTCTATAATATTATTATATCAAGACTGGAATTGTGAAAATAGCGTTAACCAATCATAAAATTTGAACCTCAGGCATTAAAGATACACTGTAGTTGGAAGAAACGTAATTTTTGTCATTCCAGTATGATTATTGAACTAATAGTTTCTGAATGTCCATTTTTTAAGATTTATTACAATTTCATAGGTTGATTTGATTTCTTTATCTTGTATTGATATTAGTCATTTCCTGTGTAAAACAATCGAAGAATGCATGAATGTAACTCATTTTTCCAATTCAATACGAATCAATGCGAGTGAAGCGTGTGGGTGGAACTATGAAAAAATTGTTGGTCCTTACCGGTGTATGAATTATTTTTTGTATTATTTGTTTACATTTATTAATCATTGTGGGCAATGAATCAAAAACAGCCTTTCTTGGACGCTATATAACAACAACTGGCTGAATAGAAAAAAGGTATATAAATGAAATAATATTTAAGTGAATGAAATGACAAATGTCCCCAATAAATATACATATTTTTATATCTGATCAAAATTTACGTCGTTATTTATCATTTCTCCAAACTGAATATGGATAATCTATGCCATTACATTTATACGTTATTATTTTCCAATTTTTGTAAATTGGATTGATATTGGCAAAATTCTTGATGGTATTATGTTTAAATATGAAAAATAAGATAATGAAAATGGAAAGTTCAAACTGATTTTAAGGAAATGATAATGATAGTGTAATTGTGTCGTTGTCAGTGTTTACAGATACAAGATCAAGCATATATAAAGTATATAAAAAGATACAGAATAGGAGAATAACTAGAGGTGCACAAAAGTATTAGACCGGTGTCCTTCATTTCTTTTATTGTATCATTAATAGCTTGCCCCTTATGTAAGATTTCTACTTGCATAGAAAACAATTTTTTTATTTTACAATTTTATCGCAGAATGTTGTAACTCAAATTTTTTGAGACGTTATTTATTTATTTTTTGATACTTGTGCGTATTATTATTATTGTTTAATATCATTTATATTCGAACTACATATATACATATATATTTATATTTTATATAATCGCTAATTTATTTAATTTCTTATTTTTTAGGAATAATGTTGAACAGTATAACAAAACACATTTTGCACTGCTGCCTACTACTTATTGTTATACTAATTTTTGAAGTGATTGCTGGTGGTTTGAGCTGGAGTAGTTCTAAACAAGAAACATTTGATCCATGGGTTCGATATGGATTTGTTGGTGCTTTCACTTTGTATTTGCTACGGACGTTTACATTTCTTTCCCTTCCGCAAGTTTTATTTAACTTTGTGGGATTAACTATGTATAACGCTTTCCCAGACAAAGTTGTTTTGAAAGGTTCACCACTATTAGCGCCATTTATCTGTATCAGAATTGTGACGCGCGGAGATTATCCGCAACTAGTGAAGGTGAATGTGGACAGAAACTTGAACAAGTGTTTAGAAACAGGTTTAGAGAATTTTCAAATTGAAGTAGTTAGCGATAAACCAATTGGATTGGCACCCCATAGAAGGATTAGGGAAGTTGTTGTACCACCAAATTATCGCACGAGTAGCGGTGCTTTATTCAAAGCACGAGCTTTGCAATATTGCTTAGAGAATTCAGTAAATGAATTAGCAGATCATGATTGGATTGTACATCTTGATGAAGAGACGTTGCTGACTGAAAACTCTGTTCGAGGAATACTGAATTTTGTATTGGATGGAAAACATGAGTTTGGGCAAGGATTAATAACGTATGCGAACGAAGATGTTGTTAATTGGATCACTACTCTGGCAGACAGTTTTAGAGTGGCAGATGATATGGGAAAGATAAGATTGCAGTTCAGCATGTTTCATAAGCCATTCTTTAGCATGAAAGGTTCTTATGTTGTTACTCAGGTAATTATTTATTATTTTTATAGAAGATTTATTTATACTTATAACAGTATCGTACTTAATTATAAAAAATCAATTCTTTTGTAACAGATGGGCGCGGAAAAACAAGTTTCCTTTAATAATGGTTTAGACGGATCCATCGCAGAAGATTGTTTCTTTGCAATGAAAGCATTTACCCAAGGGTATACATTTAATTTTGTGGATGGTGAAATGTGGGAGAAATCGCCATTTACACTGTGGGACTTTGTACAACAAAGGAAAAGATGGTTACAAGGTATATTACTTGTCGTACATTCCAAAGCTATACCGTTAAGCAAAAAATTGCTTCTTGGCATATCTTGTTACTCATGGGTAACATTGCCTCTTTCTACATCTAATGTTATACTAGCTGTAATTTATCCCATTACTTGTCTACCATTTATAGACTTTCTATGTGCTTTTATTGGCGCAGTGAATATCTATATGTATATCTTTGGAGTGATTAAGTCATTTTCTTTATATCGATTTGGTATTGCCCGATTTATATTATGCATATGCGGGGCATTGTCAACAATTCCGTTTAATTTGGTCATCGAGAATGTTGCTGTTATATGGGGTTTGTTTGGAAAGAAAAATAAATTTTATGTTGTTAATAAAGAGTACAAACTGCCAATGACAATGTAAACAAACGAAGTATTCAGTTCTTAAATGACAATTTATGCTTATAAGAGTGCTTAAATAACACACTTTTAGTAACAGTAAATTTAAACAAATGCAGATATATTTATGTCAAATCAATTAGGCATAGTGTAAATTGTATGATTTGTAACTATACATATATGTATATATGTACATCGTTATTTATAGCATTTCAGTCATACAAGTAAATTATTTATTTAAAAGCATAATTCAAATATTCTTAATAAGATAGTATTTAAAGGATAAGAAATGAACTTCGTAAAATTTAGTACTTCTATAAATTATATGCTATACCATTATTTATATAAAACTAGTCAAGTAATCCATGCCTGTAATATAACATGATATTTTTTTATCATCTATAAAGATGAATATTATCAAGTAAAGCTCATACGTAATTCTATGTAAGGAATTTAACAATTATCCCAAACATACGTAACATTATTTTACCATGGTTTTTCACAATTGTACTAACAACATTTAAGAATACTAAAATTATTTGTACATGATGCATTACATACCAAATATAACTTCTGTAATATTATAAGATATACAATTTAAGGATTTCCAGGACTCAACAGAAATTGACACAATCATTATTATTAGATATACATATTATTAATACATTTTATGCACCGTAATAAATGCCTTGCATGTTTCTTTTTATACCGATTAAATTTTACATATATATTTGCTTAATATATCTGATAAAGAAATTCATATTTAAACTGTATTACATATCTGCTATTTACGAGTAATAATTACAAATTATATCTGCTTATAGTATAAAAGTCCTCATTGCTTTTATGAAACTTTCAATATCTTTTATATCAATCTGTTGCTTTAAAAAAGTTTTTATGTGATATATAATGATTTATTTACTATGTGTACTAATTCATCATATATCCATCAATTCTTGCATAAAAAGTAAAGAAGACTATATATGTATATAAAAAATAATGAAGTATGCAATGCAGTTGATACATGTAATCGTGAAACATCCATTTTGAAGATATAATCCATTTACCATCTTGTACTGTGTGTACAGTTAAAAGTTGTTATACGATTTACTGTGATATCAATTTATTTTAGTTATCTAATCTACGTATATCTTAGGAAATTCCCGAAGATTTACCATTATACACCATTCAAATTAAATATACATATAAAGTATACGTTACTTGCGGTGCATGGGTACTTACTATATGAATAATGGTATAGCTCCAGAACATATAATACTTTTGATATCAAATTGAACAAGACAACTTTGTGTTTCCAAACTGTAAAATACATTACTTAAATTTGAGTGAAGAAGAATATTTAGAATAAAGTACACTACAAATTTAGAGGCCCTTCTATACGTGTATTTCAATACATGCATGTACATATGTAATACAAGAATTGAACTTCAATCCATGTATTTTTAATGTATATCGGTTTTGTACACGTGTATTTTAATGCACATTCAAAATCAAGGCCTCCATTCCGAATGCTTGGTGTACTTAAGCAAGTACAACAATAGGCACAAGTAAAATAATAATGTTAAAATATAAAATTTAAGGGAAATAAGTATTGTATTAAACGTTTTTCTACTTGCAAAGGTCATAATATCTGCAAAGAAATAATTTAATAGGTTGAACATTATATTTAGTATTAGCATTTAAAATAAGCTTAATCAGTTACACTTTATATTTATTATCATTTAGTGATGCTCACTTATCTTCAAGTCATAATACATAAATTATCAATATTATAATGCATCGATGTATGATAAATCATTGCTAGCAATGTAAATTGACGTACATGACCAATGGAAATTGTTATTTTCGGCTAATGTGGGACTACAGTCTTACATGCTATAATATAGTGAATGATTTGAGGGTCAAATTTACGAATCAAAATTTAATTATATGTCTTTAGAATGATTCAGATAATGTATTAAGTAAGATTTAGTTTATCTAGTCAGAAAAGCAAAACACAAAAGGAAAAAGTACTTTCTGCGTTCAAAATAAAATTTTAAATTTAATTTGTTTTGTGCAAAATTTACATTTTAAAATATTATTCACAGCACTATACAAACCACGATATATGATATTTCGTTCTACTTAAATTGAACAATTTAAATAATATTTTATCACCAAAGTATAATGTAATACTGTATTTAATTTTTAAGTGCTTAATTTGGTGAATGAAACATTAGAAGTAATCTGTTTTTACGAGTACATATCACGCTTACTGCTTAAGCAAAGTCTTCTTAGTTAAATATATTTTTATATATACATATACACATAAAATTAGTTTCGCGTGTATTGGCTTATACAAGTAATAGGTATCTGTAATTTTTAATTTTCAATATTCATAAAAATACAACACATTTCAAACAGTTATAATTGTTTTTTATGGAAATAACATTTCCTCCTATAATGATGATTTGAATTACCATTTCTGATCCGCATTAAAATTTACAACAATTTGTTTGCGACTAATTGTTTAATCAACTGGCAAATATTTTCGATAAAGTCTAGACTACAGCTGTAGTGTGAAGACCATTTGTATTATGTGTTTTATCTAGTTTTATAATAATAGCATAAAATTATTAACTAAGGGAACAGCGATGAAAATGACATATAATACAGTAGTTTTTTATTTCTCCGAAATATTGTGTGGCGACTTTAATTAAATAATATAGATTATAGATAGATCTAATTATTGTAGAATAATTTGAATACTGATTAATATCACTGTTCTCTAAAACTAAGCATAGTGTATACAGGCACTATATTTACTGTGTTATAATTTTGGGGTCTTATACGACCAAAAGTTAATTAATCATATAATTTCATTGTGCAAAACATTTTTTATTACTTGGCAAAACATAAAATATTGCATAACATAAAATATCACGGCTGTGGATAAGAACATAATTATACAATTGGCAGTTTATATTATTGGATGTGCAATGGATGAGTTTTTAAAATGTTATCGATGTATAATATTTTCTCAATTTATATTATAAATAATTTTGAGTAATAAAAAACTTTCCAATCGCCACCTTATAATATTAAATTAATTATATGAATCCATAACTTAATAAATTAATTCATAAATACTGCTTAAGAAGTTTGTATTGTTATTGTATTAAATGAAGATAGCAATCATGTACAGTATACTGATATTTAGTGGAAGCGCTTCATGTATTTCTTTAATTGAATTTAAGAATGTACATGTGCCAAATCTTCTTCGACGCTGTCGGCAAATTTCAAATAATGTAGGAATTATACGATATAAGCGCACATTCAGTCCCCAGGCTCGCGCTTATATGTAGACTTTACTGTATGTTGTACCAAAGCTTATGGTATAATAGAAAATTGTAAAGTACATTAAAAAATGTATTTGCTTATTTTTACATTGCTATTTATCCCTGTTTTCGTCCAATTTGAAACGAACTACTGTAAAATATGTTTTGTACAAATATAGACGAGGCATATCGCTGCTGAATAATTTTATATTTATTTCTTTAATTTCCTTTATTTCCTAACCTTTATTTCTTTTAACTGCAAACTTTAAAACATGTTTGAAAAACTATTATCTGATGTTTTCTAGTTATTATTAAGCTTTAGTAACAATACAAAATTCAATTATCCATCAAAAGTGATTAACATGTAGTAAATTGATATTAGAAATAATTTTATATAATATTACAGTAAAATTGTTTATTTTATAAGTCAATTTATAACTCATTTTTAACCCTTTGCGGACGAAGGCGGCCGGCGACCGAGCGTCGCTGTGGACGAGAGGTATTCGAGCACGCAGCTGAGAAAATTTTCACGTCGCACGTTTGCGTTATAAAATCTAAAGCTTTATTCATTTGTGTGCAGCATCAAAAATACTTATAAGAATCGATCTCTCCTGAATATTTCGGAAAAGTATGGGATCCTACATTTCTTGTCAGTGGTCCAATAATCTTTCAAGCTTGGAAGTGGCAGTGTCCCCATAAGCAATATTATGCCGAGAAATGCTCGCATTTCTTTTGGTGTGACATTAGTCCATGTATGCCGTGTGGAGCACTTTTCTAGATGTTTTCCTTGTATCATATGATTTCTGATCAAGTCATCGGTAAAGAACGAGTTGAAGAAATCTAATGGTTCTGTATGAGTTGAATTTAGTTGTGAACCAGGTGTTCGTGATCCAGAACTACTTGGTATTTACTGTCACTATTGAACGTATCGCCTCTGCATCTTTTAGCCATCGTGTGTAGGATGTTATAAGGTGTAAAATATGTGAAAATGTATAAAATGTATGAAAACTTTGCTGATTTCTCTGGTAGTGACACTGAAAGACTGACTCGGCAGACTAAATTCGTTCTGAACCTACATGGTTTCGCATCGTAAGTTTACACTATACAATATACGAAGATAAGACCTTATCCATACAAAAACTATAGGCCGACACTCGTCCGCAAAGGGAAAACTTGGATACATATACCAATACCCAATACCCATGCGTATTTTATCGTTTAGAACGATAAACATACGCCAGCCGCAGCGCGAGAATTGGGCGGCTATATGCCGACACGCGTCCGCAACGGTAAAAAGACTCGGGCGGCTATTTGCCGACACTCGTCCGCAAAGGGTTAATTGTTTTTCCTATAACTTATCTGTAACTATAGACGAGGTACAGAAGAAACCTACTATTCAATGTACTTTATCTAGTACCCCATTATCATTTCCTTATCACTCACAACGTTACCAACAGATTATAAAATACGATGAAATTTAAATGTATTGTCAAGAAAAGAGCAACGGAGGATTTCACAAAACACATTAACTATGATTTTCATGTACAAAGTAATTTAATAGATAGCTAAAACATTTTAACTTGATTTTCAAACATACATATGTATAACTGACGTTACAACGGCGATTTATTTAGAAATTTTTTATTTTTATACTATCGCAGATTGAACTCTAATATACATATGTACATACACATATGTATATGTACGTACATGTATAGGTCTATTCTATACTCGCTGCGAATATTGAAGTATCACGTAAAGTCGAAACAAATATATGTTTACAATTCAATTATCAAATTTCTATTTAGCTCATGGTTATTTAATTCATTATGTTTGCAATTATTTTTTTATTTAAGAAGAAATTCCAAATATAAGAAGTTGAGTATCGAAACAATTGCTATCAGACATAAGCGCTACTGCTAAATGTGACAATGGATAATTTTGTGGATAACAGAGGTAATCAAAGAACGGGGAAAGGTTCATGGAATATTTAGTAAATAAATTTATTTCTAGGCAAGAGGAGTAATAACAAACGCGAATTATGCTTGTTTTATTCCACAAACACATCTCTGGAGAAGCTATTATTCACAAAATATAATATTCGAAGATTAATAATAATTGGTCAACGCAATATTTACTCCTTTCATGCAATCACAGAATTAATTCAATTACAAGAGTTATGGATTGTTGAATGTGGTATCAAGGTAATGATATATAACTTCCATATAGTAAATTGATTACAGCAAATTAAAAGTTAATTTATTTAGGATGTACCATCCTTTAGTAAGGATTGTTTATTAAAGAAACTCCACTTATATTCCAACGAAATATCTTGCATTCCGGATTTAGAAGTTTGTTCACAGTTAATTATTTTAAATCTAGCAGGCAACAAAATATGCAAACTTGAGGTAGATAATTTATATTATTCTTATGTGAAACATTTTTAGTTTTCCATGCCATTGACTAATCTTATATATTTAATTCGTATAGAATTTAAATATCTTAGCAAGTTTGCAAGAACTTAATTTGGCCAATAATAATTTGGAAAGGATAAATACAATACCTTGGAGAAAATCTGACTTAAATTATTTAAATTTGGCAGGGAATCCTTTGTGCTTTATAAAGGTATATATGAAATATTTAAGTAAGCTTGATTTATAAATTATTCCAAAAATATAATAACATTTATTTAACAAAAAGGACATAAGATATTTATTACAATTGCAAAAATTAAATTCATTGGTACTTGCGGACCCACTATATGGAGACTGCCCCTTGGTTGCACTCTGCAATTACCGTATATACATTATTCACTATCTTCCACATATTCAAAAACTAGATCATTATAAAATAAGTGAAAAGGAAAAGCATTGGATCAATCATTTTTTTAAGTATCTATGTTAAATCGGTATTATCTTTTCATATAATACGTGTGAATAACATTTAAAAAGTATTATATTATTTTCAGAAAACAAGTAACATATTATAATGTTTTATTGCATAAACATTTAAGCACGTACTTGAATTTCTTGAAAGATAAATATACAAAATACGAAAAAGAAATGCTTTGTCTTAAAGGTCAGCTATATTCAATTAAAATAAAAAAGGTATTTAATATGATACTAACTTTTTAAAAATAATAAAATGATATAAGACTTTTGTATCTAAAGCCACATTATTCTTATTTCATGGATAAATAATTTTCTAATTATTTCACAGAATGATCAGAATTATTCAGCAATTGATGATGACGATAAATTACGTAATATAAAGTTACGAGTGAAATTAAATAAGGAACAGCTTAAAGAAACAAAAGAAGTGATTTTCATGAAGATCAAAGTATGATATATTACTTTATATGTTTGCTTTCCAATTGTTTAATGTAAATTGTATAGCATAATTCTTTGTTAATATAAATGTTACTATATCAGATTTTGCAACAGCAACTCTTGCTTAATTTAAATTACTGTGGGAATATAAATTTTGTTGAATACAACCCCAATTCCGAGAACACAGTTATTCAATTATGTAAACAATTTTTACAAGCATCATTGTGTACAGTTATGAAACAGTATGTAGTCATTGCTTTTAAATTATACTAAATGCAATATTTAAAAAAGATGTAATCTTTATATTACTTTTGTTACCATTTACAGAGGCATAGGTATAAAGGACTTAAAATTACATAAAGTGACAAAAGTGACTAATAAAGAAATTGACCAGTTAAATATTTGCAAAATTAAAACTCTGCAATCTGATGAATGCAGCATGATTTTAAAAATTTTAGTTTCCCCAGGTGTGACAGATATCCAGAAGTGGCCATTTAATGTTTTTCGAACTGACTTATTGATTAAAGTATGCATGCTTTTCATACTGGGAAGAATACAAAATAGAATGAAGAAATACATTATAATGCAACAAATCTTTCAATTAACAGGGGAAACTGTCAGTAACTAATTGCCTAGCCGTAGCAGACTCTGATTGGTTGTGTAAAATTTTTTCAAGAAACCAAGATAGTACTCCATTAAATTATTGTAATTTGCGTGAAAAATTACGTGTTTGTGTACTTATCCAAACACCAATTATCAACTCTGATGAAAAGTAATAATAGTAATATATGTATAAATTTTAGTATATATTCATATAAAACGTTTAGTATTTCTACACAGAGCAACCGATGCTAATGACTGCCTGCACATGAAATATACCAGTAGTTGTTGCAATAGTACAAATAACATTTGCCAGATATTTACATTGTCAAGGGCAAATATAAGGAATCCCCTGTTCATAATAGAATACGAGTATATACTAGACGAATTGAAAAATGTAATCATTTCAATTACCGTAACTCAACATTGAATTTTTCCAAATAGTAAGAATTTTATTTACAATAAAATATTTCTGCATTTCTTTGCAGGAGGATGAACATAAAGACGCTAATGTTACGTGTTCAGTAAACGACGCAACACCTATTTGCTTGTCCAATTATAATATTGTACAATATATTAATATCAATGGGTTATTAGATGTAGCCAGCCTTGCGAAAGTATGTATTTCAGGACAAAACATAAATTCAATGGATATAGATCTCAGCTTACCTAACTTAAGAGAATTTGATGTTTCATTTAATCAACTGAAAGAATTTCCAAACTTAAACATTATGAAGAGTGTGCAAACATTGAATATCAGTTCTAACAATATAGAAGTTTTGAACATTACAGAAAGTTTTCCAGCACTAGAGCAACTAAACATATCGTGGAACTTGCTATTAAATTGTCTACAAATTATTAGTTGCTTTGCAATTTCCACTCCCAACATAATTAACTTAAAGATACACAATAATCCTTTTAAAGATGTCATTGATCCACAACTAGCGGAATGCATAACTCATATTTATTTACCAAAATTAGTATTCATTAATGATCGTAAATGTGATAATCTTCATATTCCACAAAATTATTTTCCTTGTGTATTTCATATGTGTAAACTAAATCATAAACAACGTAACAAACTAATTTATTTGAAACACTGTACATCGCAAAATATGGAGCAAATGAAATTACTGGAAGAAAAATGTATAGAACAGGAAAAGTACATTCATATATCGCAAGATTTTATTGTAGCTTCAAATATACTCAAAAGGATGAAGAATGTGCATGAATTATGCGTTACATGTTGTTCATTGAGTGTGCTTTCCGTTGTAAAACCTCTAAAATATTTAATCAGGCTCAATCTTGGAAGCAATTTTATTTCGGTCTTGGATGATTTCACACAAGAGAACCTTCCTATTTTAAAGTATTTAGACTTGACGAACAATTTAATAACTACTTTAGAAGCAATGGGGTCATTTCATACGTTACACGAATTTTATTGTGGAAATAATCAAATAAGTATGTTAACAGAGATAGACAATGTTAAAACTTGGCAAACATTGCGTGTTATAGATCTTAGCAACAATCCTATAATTTCGAATGGATTATACAAGAAATTTATTACATTTCATTTAAGTAACATCGAAGTAAGTAAAACAAAAAAATTGTAAAGAAATAAGCTCTAAAGTTTTTTATTTTATAAATGACTAGGTGTAGCATAAAATATATAAGATTAATTAAATTTTATCAGTATATTTCAGGAGAATATGTACAAAAATCTGATATTTCCGAAGCAAGTTATGTATTTGGCAATAAATGTGATAAACACGTATTGAATGCAATATATGAAACAGACAGATTAATGAATATTACACAATTGAGTTTGGTCGATTGTTCATTGTCAAAGGTAATATTATTTGTTACAATACGATATAAACATCATGATCCTATAATTTATGAAACTTATATTATTGTTATTATTCTTTATTTAATTATCAGGTGGATATTTCTGCAGAGCTACTGCCGCAGCTAGAAAGCTTAGATCTGAGTAAAAACCATATAACTTATTTATGGGGTCTACATTCATTTAAAAGTTTACGCACGTTATGCTTAAGTCATAATTGCCTTGAAACATTTAATGGAAATAATTATGAAAAAAATAAGTCTACATTTCCAAAACTATGCACTTTACTTTTGGATCACAACTGCATTAAGTCTGCAACAAATATTACTAAACACATATTACCGGTGATTAAACACCTATTTTTAAATAATAATTGCCTTCAAAGTATCAATGGTAAAGTTTTGTGTTAATAGAATAATAATGTACCATTTATATAACAATAACTTTAAATCTTATTGTATTTATATATTGTATTCAGAAATAAATCATTGCTCCACCTTGGAATCTTTAGTTTTGGATAGCAATGAAATAGAATTGCTAAATGTAGAGGACTTTATTGAAAACAATAATCTCAAATTCTTGTCCCTTGAGAATAATAAAATAAAGTCTTTGGAATTTGTAAAGCCATTGAAGAAATTGAAGAAGCTTTATCTCGCTTATAATTATTTAGCAGTAAGTATAAATAAATTCGAATGAATATATGTATCTTTTGAACAAACTGATATGTTTCAGAATGAAGTAGAAATACAATATATATTGCTATTGAAGAATTTAGAAGAAATTACGTTTATAGGAAATCCTTTATATGACAAAGATAATAAAGATAAAATTATTGCGTTAGATTTTGGAATTAAAGATGTAGAAATTGAAAAAGTATAATTTGGAAGCAATAAAGCATACAAATTTCACTGCTTACGCATCTTAAATTATTCAATAAATATACTTTCTATAATGAAAACGAAGTTTGTACTATTTTTTATTAATTTAATATAATTTTCACAATTTTCAGTTAAACAAGTATCGTTTATGCGAAGTAGATTAAACGAAGAAGATTTAAATTGTACAAGTGTGAGTATGTACTATTTATACGTACTAATTTTATGAATGAATTTTTACGGATGAATCGGCATGCATACTGTTCATTGAACGTTCTACGACACACTACACTATGTATACGTATCGAACTGTAGCATGGCAAAAAACAGCTGGAACGTGGGAAGCACACATGCATACATTGTATACGTGTGTGTTATGCCTATATCTAACCTTAATTGCCAGTAACCAGGCAACTGAAAACAAAAACAAATGGAGCTAGAAACGGTCCTTCGAAAATGTGCAACAACAAGTAAATGTAATTATTATTTCGTAGTCTTTATAGTTTTTTAATAAATATCTTTTTCGTAATATATTTTAATATATATTTTAATGTATTGTTATTCTTAAGACATTCGATATTTCTATAGTAGATACGAAATTAGAAGAAAATGAGACGAAAGAGGATGAGTATTTTAAAAAAATATACGTACAATGGAAGGGCGCCAAAGCGAAAGATAAAGATTTAACATATAAAGTGATTCCTAAGTTTTATTTCAAGGTAAGGCATATAAAGATATAAAGTTTATGGAAGATTAAAAATATGTATATTCAGTAATATGTTTCCTGATGTTTTAGCTACCAAGAGAAGATGAGGTTTTGCCACAGAAATTACGGGAAGAAACACGGGCATTATTTTTGCAAAGACGCTCGCGACAATTGTTAGATAATAATGAGCTTAAGGCGTTATGGGTATTATTGGATAAACACCATAGCCCCCCTTTATCAGGAGATGAGCAATTAATTAATTATGAAGATTTTAAAAGAGTAGGTAAATTAGCTGGCACAAAATGTAGCCAATATTTCACTGCAGTTGTATTCGCGAAACTGCAACAAGGAGACCCTCATGGTAGGATCAGTATAATGGCATTGTTTAATTATGTTATGAGAAAGGTTTGGTTGCATCAAACAAGAATTGGTCTTTCTTTGTATGATGTTACTGGTCAAGGATATCTTAGAGAATCTGTAAGTATCATTATTATTCTATTTGAAATTAGTTCATGCAATTTATTCCACATTAATGTAGAAATTCAATTTACTTTGTCTATTTCTTCTAGGATTTAGAAAACTATATTTTAGAATTAATACCAACTCTACCTCAGCTTGAAGGACTTGAAAAATCTTTCCATTCATTTTATGTTTGTACTGCAGTACGAAAGTTTTTATTTTTTCTCGATCCCTTGAGAACTGGAAGAGTTAGAATACAAGATATTCTAGCATGTAGTTTTCTTGATGATCTGTTAGAATTGCGAGACGAGGATTTGCCTAAAGATTTGCAAGAAGCAAATTGGTTCTCGGCTCCATCAGCTCTAAAAGTTTATGGACAATACCTAAATCTTGATCGTGATCATAATGGGATGCTAAACAAAGAAGAACTTGCAGGGTAATTCAAATATAGTAAAGTTTAATAAATAATGCTTTATCATCATTATAAGTTTAAAAATATTTTACTCCCTTTAGATATGGGACAGGAACATTGACTGGAGTGTTTTTAGAGAGAGTATTTCAAGAATGCTTAACATATGAGGGTGAAATGGACTATAAAACGTATTTAGATTTTGTTTTAGCATTAGAAAATCGACACGAACCGCAAAGCTTGCATTATTTATTTAGAATACTTGATATTAATAACCGTGGATATCTAGATACTTTCTGCCTTAACTATTTTTTCCGTGTATGTATAAATACGATAATACATCAAATTTTACATTTTTTAATATAAATTTTTAATGAATTAATTTGTCTCACAGGCTATACAAGAACAAATGACTATGCATGGCCAGGAACCAGTGAGTTTTGAAGATGTTAAGGATGAAATATTTGATATGGTTAAGCCAGCAGATCCCTGTAAAATTACATTACAGGATTTATTGTCCTGGTAAATATTTCCCACCATACGCTACAAGCTCGGAATGATTGTTCTAAAAAAAGGATTGAATTCTAAATCGATTCTGTTTTAATTCTTCCAGCGGGCAAGGTGACACAATGGTCAGTATTTTAATAGAATTCCATGGATTTTGGGCGTACGAAAACCGAGAAGCTATGGCAGCTGATACCGGCGATGAATCATCCCACGTTTGAGAGACAAACATCATAAAATATGACTGTGTATAAATGAATATAAATGTAATTCTCAACAGTATTTAAAACGAAATATGAAATTAATTGATATTCTTTTGATACTTTATGTATGTATAATCACATTTTTTTAGCCACATGAAATAAAGTGCAAAACATAATTTTGTAATAAAAATATTTTTCTCTGATCATTAAGTACTATATGTATACCATGGACTTCTCATATAAAATAAAGCGAATTACTATGTCAAAAGACAATTCAATTTTAGTTTAAAAAAAAAAGTGTCCTTTCAATATTCAAATTTATATTATTTTTATAATCTAAAGTTCATTTGTGGGAGTAAACATTGCTTATTCCGTTGGCCAATGACAAGGCTTTATTTCAAATGGTCCTATTCAAACGTACGATGCCCCCCCTCGAGCACAGGGGGCCGGTCGTTTATACCTCTACAGTTGCTCCAATCCCACGAAAAGCTTCGGTTGGTCTTTTCTGCGACGCTTCTTATTATATTTGAATTGCACTAAGTATTTTCATGTATGTATTGATACTTTTTTCGCGTAAAAGCATTCATTATTTAAACGACATGTGTTGAACGTGAATTGCACCGCTTTTGTGAAACTAATATTGTCGTGAAACGCTCGAAAATAAGAGCTGTCACATTTAGACATTCGCACGCGTATCATTACCATGGCGGTTGCGTTTAAATTCAACGGTTAGAAGTGAGTGTGTAAGGAAGCATCCTGTTTCGTTGAATGATTTTGTCACCATTCATATTATTTCGATATAGTGTCGAAAATTTAGTAAACGTGGTCGTCGTATTCTGAACGTGATTACGGGAGCGTTCGTTGTGTTTAGGATAATACCGTTTTTCATACAATGGACCCTTTCACTCAGGTAAGGCCCCTTCATTCAATTGCGGTACGCAAATTCAGCAGTAGGTAGTTGAACGTTACGAAACAAGAGGGAATTCCAAACCGGCAGCAACCAAATTATTTATTCCCTCCATGAAATTCATATTATTATAATATTCATTATTTTACCTTTTTTTTTATATCTATTTTTAATATTACTATTTTTTCATTGTCGTGCTGAAGTTTTATTTTTACTACTTTGCTAAGCATTGTTTATTATTCTGAAAGTTTTTAACAGAACTTCACTTAACAAGTTTTAAGTCAAGTACAAGAATTTCTTTGTAGTTTTGTATCATAGAGTACTTTACAGTTATTTCACTTATCACATAATTATTGCATATCTAAGCCACCAATTTCTGAATGTATTAAAAATTTGTCAATAACCCTCATAAATATACAGCGTATGTTGGAGCGTGCAAAAGCTAGGAGAGAAAAGCTGGATACAAAATTATCGAATGCTGGACACGATGTAAAAAAGAGACGCAGTCCTTTAAAGGATGCGAATGCTATATTAGTGCAGGCTACAGGTATTGTTCCTTTAATATCAATTGTTTGTTCTATTTCTTCTTACGAAATATAACTAATTTCATTCCTGTACAATTCAATCCTGTATCAAAATATATCTTTTGATAGCAAAATGTGTTTTTGTTTGCTTAATGTTAAAGTGACTAAGAGTAAAACTCCAACAAAGTCTCCTGCCAAAATATCCATAGAGAGCACAACTCCACTAAAGTCTCCAAGGAAATCGGTATCTAAAAGTATTGCTAATGAAAATAATGAGAAAGTAAATAAAGAGAAAGTAAATAAAGAGAATGGAAATGTTGGAATCAATAATGTGAGGTCAAAGTTGCAGAGACTTGGTAAACTGTATTCTGGTAAGCCACATTGAATAATACACCTACACAGTCTGGTTCAAACTGGTTTCTCACACTACTTTATTCCATATATATATATATATATATATATATATATGTATATACACACAGGGTAGGTCATAAATCGTAGTACAACCGGGTAGGAGATGATCCTACATGAGAAACTTTAATTTTAATTTTCTAAAAAAAATGATTTTGTCAAAAAAAATTATTGCCCAGATTTATAGAGGCCTAATGTTTTATCGTATACGATTTATACGCACGTGCATAGAAGGGCTGGTTCGGATAAAAAATTTATTTACACTCACTCAGTCCGTATACATATTTAATAGAATATCTTTTTATTTTATCATCATACCTCTTTCGGCGCATCAAAGAGAAATTTGATATAAAAAGACTTAACAATTTGTCTTTCTTAGATGACGGTACCAGGGAGTTAAGTTCCCCTATTCACAGAACAGAGGAAAAGTTTAATGCAGAGGAAGAAGACAATGCGAATGAACAGAAGCTTAACAAAAAGGGAGCAAGGCTTGATAGATTAGCAGCCCTTGCATCGACAATTAATAATTGGGAAGATGATCTTTCACATCCAACATTGGTAAACTGATCAAGAATGACCCATAATATCGAAATATATTTTGCAAGGATTAATTGTGCAACATGATTATTTTGTAGGTGAAGCCAGTGGATAGTAAAGCAGAGAAGATACAGGCAAAGTTCAATGAGCAAATAAAGGCAGCATCAGAACCACAACCAGGTACAAGCGGATACAATAGAGGAAATAGGACCAGCAAAGGATATAATTCGAAGAAAGAAGATTCCCCTTCTGGAAAGCAATTGAAATGGGATAAAACTATATTGCAAACATTGGTAGGAAATTGTAGTCACTCTTAAGGGGGTTACACCACACTGTCTGTGACAAAAGTCAAGTGATTGTTACAATCTTATTACTCTAGACTTGTCGAGATTGAAATTCTGCAAACGTGCATTGTATGTTCAAGCGCTGCAACTTCTTCAGTATTACAAATGTTTGAAAACTATTCGCTATAACATTCTTTTTTAAAAGACTGAACAATCAACTCACGAGAATATTTGATTTTTTTAGAGGCCACAAGCGTGACGTAACCCCTGCAATATAATTCTTCTATTTATATGACAAAAGCTTTATCAAGTTGTTCTGTGAATTAGTTTATTATTATTTAAATGCGCCCCTTTGCCTCAGCTTGCGAATACTGATTGTATTTGGGGTAATGGCATAAATGTATTGCAAACAACTGAGTTTGCTGAAAATACTATTTACAGGAGGCTCAAGGCTTTAGTCGTACAAAAAGCAATAGTCGTCTTGTATATGACTATAAGGCTTGTTCTCAGGGAAAAAATGCGAGTTCCACAAATTCGTCACCTAAACAAGGAACCATCACAACAATTGCCGAAGAGAAACACGGGAAAACGGCGGAGGTTTCTTCAAGAATAGCCAATAACAAAAGTTCTAATACACCAGAGAAAACTCCAAGAAATGTGACACCAAACACAAACAACACCCGTTTGACACCTAGACTTGGCTTTAACGGTTCTCCTAAAAGTCCTGCTCAATCAAGCCCAGGTTCAGTATTGAGCAAAGCATCATTATTTGAATCTAAAAACACAGAAACGAAGGCAAAAGATCCTACACAAATGACGCTTTCTGAGAGGATGGCACTTTTCGAGAAAAATAAAGGCGGAGCACCATTATTACCTAAGGCGCCTCTTACAATGTCTATACCACCTAAAAAATTACAGGAAAAAGAAAAGCCTACTTCACCAGCAGGATATGCAAACGGTGCAGGTACGTTTGAAACTATAAACGAATTAATCGCAAAAATATAAATAAACTACAATTAAACAGCAATGTAAGGTGATCTTATGTGTAAAAACTCTGTTACAGGAAAAGGACGATCTAAAGCCGGTATTCCCAGTAATGCTGTTAACGTTCAGCGGGAGAAGTTTGAACAAGGATTAAATACGCAAGAATTGGAGAATGATATTTTACGTAACACATATCTAGAACGACAACGCGAATTAGATATGCTGCGTTCACGTTTTAATCGGAATAAGGAAATGGCACGAGCTGCTGCTGGTTCTTGTATTAGAACGAGCGAGAGTAGCGAAGGAAAATCAATTTCACCTAAAAGTTCCCCAGTTTGTCCCGTGAAACCAACACCCGCACCTGTAAGCAAAAATGATATCACTTTACGTTTAAATATACATCTAGGAAAATGAAAACTAATAAATAAGGATTATTTTTGTAGGATCACGGTGCACCACCACCCCCACCACCACCTCCACAATCGTATATTGTTAACGAGAAGCCGATTCCCAATCAAAATAAAAATACACCGGTTAAAAGACAAGGTACACATCATTATATCTTACATATCATTTGCAAATAGTTTTTGCACTCATATTAATTTTTAATATTTAATCTTAATTTAAAGTTGTTACAAGTCCACCGAAAACTACACAATCAGTTAAAATAGCGTCCGACATTAAACGCATTCGTGTTGCTCCACCTAAGCCTGGACATTTGTATCCGAATCTTTCCGCAATTGAAAATACAACGTCCACAGAAACGGATACAGAGTATACTATTAACAGCACGGAAGCAGAGACAGCTACTCTGGATGAGAAAACCGATACTGAAACAGGGACGGAGGCGGAATATTATGTGCAGGTAAGACAATTTTAAGCAATACATATACAATAAACCGTAAGCAATACATTGTATGAAACCAAATTGTTTTTTATGCGGTATATTTAATTTATCTTAACCGTAATATAGGATGACGGAACTGAGCTCGACAGTGAAGAGGGAAGCGAAGAGGAAAGTGAAGGAATGAATACTAGTCTCGGTAGAAGTATTTTACGTGTAGTAAACGAACAAGCTCTTTTAAAAAAAAAGGTGCATATAAATATTTCCATGTACATGTATATAATCGCACATTTAATAGTTCATTATTATCATACAATATTCAATTATATAATTATAGAGATCGATTGATCCGGATCCCGATAGTACATCTTCCGACATTTCAGTACTGGATGAAATGGATGAGTATTTAGACGAATGTCTTGCGCTGCAAGAAGCGCAGAATGCGAATGAGAATACAGAAGAAGGACCGACACCACCTAAGCTGAACAAAGGTGGTAAAAGTCCGTCAACAGCGTCAACAAGCTTTAAATATAGCGAAGGGTAAAATATAAATATAATAGTAATGTAATTGTAATTGTTAATTTAAGGTTCAAGTAAATGTTTATTTTTAATTTCCTTTCAAGGACCTATCGTTCACCGATAAAAAAAGTTTATCCTGTGTCTCCGAAAAAGGGTGAGCCGTATATTGTAGACGGCGACAATTGTGTGCCGCTAATGCATAGCGTCAGTTTTTATAGACGGCAGCAATCTCAAGTAAGTGGAAGAAATAATTACAGTTTCAATATTCGAATATTAGTTTAACTATTTTTTTAATGGAAAATAAAAATTTACCATAGAAATTAAATTCGAAATATATTTGCAAGTTTGATAAATATTCAAATCCGAAATATAAAGTTAACTTGAAATTTCAGACGCCGAAAACACCAGTGCGTATAATATCGAGAGCACATGACTCTGTTGAAAGTATTCCCGATGCAACACAACTTGACTCTAAGAACGAAACCGTTTTAGTGCAAGAAAAGGTAAAAAGATTGCTAGATGAAGTGTGTAAACAACAGACAATTATTGGTCAAGCTAGTCAAGCATTGAATTTGTGTTGTTCTACCGTGGAGTTCAATGATTCACGGGAACAAGTTGAAGGCGAAAGATTGCTGCTTGTTGCTAGTAAGTTTTCATCTATCTCTATGAAAATAGTTTCATTCAATGAATACTAGTTATATGTTTAAATATTCATGTTTTCAGCTCATAGGAGGCAAGCTGCATTAAATGAAGTCCAACGATTAAAAGTAGAAGGTACTTTGAAACCTGTTAGTCCTGGATCACCAGAAGTACAAGAAAGTGGTTCTTTAACCGTCTCTGCTATTACTTTACCTCTCAAGAAAGATAATTTCCGTCATATGGGGACAAGTACGTAACACTAACAATAAGTCGAATTGAAAGCATATTCTCCGAATTGTACAGCATAAAATTTCTCTCCTTTAATTTTAAATTTTAGGTATGTGCCTTCATTTTCTTTGTTTGATGCGCCATTTGGAAGACGTAGTTGTTACACCGGTAGTTATAGCAGAGCCGGGCGACTCGTGTCTTCGATTTCCCTCAACCTTAAAAATGAATGATTTGCAGAATGATTTTAAAATAACTATTGAGATATACTCACTGCAAACACAACCGGAAATTTTGCCTCATGAAATCAAATATCATATTAACAATGGTAGTGGATTCAGTAATAGTAGTAATTGTAATAAAAAGGTAAATACGCGTTTATATATAAAATGTAGCATATTATGTATAAACAGGAAGTTCATTTTATAATTTTATGTAATTTTGCTAATTGTTCCAATATATTGCAGCTAGTAAACAAAACTCCTAAGAAGTTTTTGAAACAAGACAGCAGGCTAATAATGCCTAGTGTACAAAGCCCAGCTGGACCATCCGCTGTTAGATCACCAGCTTTTCAACTATCTGGCTACGTTGTTTTCAGTTTGAAGGAAATACATCGACAACAATTTACATTGAATAAAGTAAACGTAATAGTAAATCGTTATATTGTAGTATCCTGTAATAAGTATGGTTTAACTGTTTTATTTACAATTAATAGGTGCCAACACAATCTCCATTAGAGGGCAGATTGCAGATGCATGTTTCGTGTGAACTTTCGGTAGCAGTTGAGCATAGAGGATTTCTTACAATGTTCGAAGATGTTTCTGGATTCGGAGCTTGGCATCGTAGATGGTGCTTGCTTAAAGGGTCGACTTTATCATATTGGAAATATCCCGATGACGAGAGGAAGAAGACACCCATTGGAAGCTTGGATTTGCAAGGTACCTATCTGTACTTTTAATTGATTACACTATGTTATTAAAGATATAACGAAGGATACACATTGTTATTTTCTTTTGCAGGCGTTACTACAACAAACGTAGGATTAGTTTCCCGAGACATTTGTGCTCGTCCTAATACATTCTTACTTGAAACAATTAGAGCTGCCGAACCTGAAGATACCGAGAGTTTAATAATAATCAGGAATGGAGCTACGACAATCATAAGGTAAATATATCTTGTCTGCCGTTTTACTTAATTACTGTGAATGAAAAATACTAAAAAGACATTTCAATAATTGATAGGCATCTTCTATCGGCCGACACAAAGGAAGATAGATTAGAATGGTGTTCGAAACTTAATAAAACACTAAACCTCATACATGCTTGGGGTGGAGCATCAACGTTATCGTAAATTAATATTTATGCAGAACATCAGAAATTGTAGCGTATAAAAGATACGCTTATTTATTTGTACTATGCGTATTTGATGATTAATACGCCATGTATACTTGTGTATACTTAAGTAATGCAATTAAAATTTAATCGCAATTTATCTATACTTGAAATCTGTATATTATACATATAGTAAACCGCGGAAGAGATTCGAATCGTAGAAGATAACATTTTGCATTTTAAATATAAATGCAGATTCAATCGTAAAGTATTAAATAACTAATCATATTTTAATTTTAGTTAAAAGTCAAGAAATTGTTAGTTTTTCGCGATATATTATTTTAATGTATCCTAGGCTCTAAAATTAATTAATTGCAAAAAAACTAAAAACGCTTAAAAAATCTATTCAATTATGTCTAACCCCTTTAGGTATAGCGAATTATTTTAATGAATTTATTGTTATTTTTGAAATATGAAAAACTAATTGCTTGCTATGAAATTCTTACGATATTTCAGGAATTTATGGAATTTTACAATTCGGAGAGTTCATGCATTTATAATAATGCATTATAAATTGATATAATTATGATATCAAGAAAATTGAATATAATTAGAATTTTCATTGCAAGTTATATTTGATCTTTGTGAAAATGCTAATTATTTATATATTAATTAGTTACATCTGGTAACGTAATATATATATTTGTAAATAGCAAGGGAATAACAATACTCTAGGGTGGTCATTATCAAACATATAGGTACACCCGAGTATTTTTAACTATATTTTTGCCGTAATTGATAGTATTACATAAAAATCACAAAACATCTATACTTCAAACATTTGTATACTTTATATCTGTCTACACAAAAACTTTATTTTATACTGTCGACGTTGAATACTTGAAATAAAGAAATCAGCAAACGTTTCTCCGAAATACTGTTTTTTTCCTGTACTGTAACACGTTCATTCAACAACGATCGATTCGTTTTAGCAAATATTTTTTATTGTCGGTGAAATGAAATTCACATGGAAAAACTTAAATCCCAGAACACAATATTCAGTTTATGTATATACATATATTTATTTATTTATTTATTTGCGCGATTGGTTTTTGTTACATACATACAATAAGGATACGCGTATAAAAAAATATTATGTACTCATTTTCACGCGAATTCTAAAGCGTGTAAAATGAATAATGCTTCGTCGTCGCCTCCCTAAAAGTACACCGTAATTGGAACTTCCAACGGCTCCCGTTCAATATGTTTACCATAGTAGTTTCGCAGAACTATGTAGAATAACTTGTCTTTATGCATTGGCACGCGTTTCACAAACGCGACTGCATAGGACATAACATTTTATCGTCGTATCTATTTATACAAAATGTAGTAAAATCTGACCGCGAATACAAATTCTTCATTTCCGAATGATCGACATTTCTTTTTATGAAATTTTCCGATCCAACAGCTCTTTCGTTTCACGAGCCATCTTCTTTACGTAAATTGGAAATTACATATTAAGCAAAATAAAAGAGGAAAAGGAAAACCGGCGAATATATTTTAGAAACAATAATAACGGCAAAGCAAATTGATTATTTAAGAGCCACAATCGATACGTGAATCGCGTGCCACGCAATTTTAAGGTACGTATAAGATATTTTAATAGACTTGTATTGGCGTGCGTCGATGGCCGGAAAATCCTAGATAATATTGTCGCGTAACATCGGTTCTGAGGATTTTTTATTTTGAAACGAGATTGATTGTGGGGTGGAATCCATCCTTGTCGGCGGTATAATCAACCCTTTAATAGAACAATCACATTTTAAGTATTCCTCTGAGAAATGATTAAGTCATTATCATTTAATGTTCAATTCACTACTCGACAATTATTTTACAAATACTTTTACCTGTAAGTATGACCGTCGGGCGATGTGAATGAGAAGCTGCCGGTTACATCAAGGGATTCATCGTCAGTCCCCTCGTTCTTCAGTTCTGCTGTTTCTTCCCTCTTTTGGCCGTCGCTTTGTTCGTAACTGAAATGATATCCACCTACACCAATACTGTTCTGCTCCTCCTGCTTTATGATTGTGATTTCATTTGGATTGCCCTGGGGCGCTGCGAGAGCTCCCACTATCACTGTCACGAAGATGAGAATCTGTAAAGAAGGATGACCTGAAGACCTTGCGTCACTTTAACTTTTACCAATTTCCATTCTTAAGAACCTTTCAATTCCTAATTGACCTTTAGACTTTTTATAACTTTGTATTTATAAATATATTATTTTTTTCCACAACACCTGTTTGAAATCGAAAAGAGAAGCTTCAACGATGTTCACTATCAGAATAATCAATGGTTATTCCCGGAGAGCTACTTAATACTGAAGTACCGTAGCATCGAACGTTAATTCACAAAAGTTCTCGTCATGCAAATCTCGACTCGATTCAAGGGTCGATTATCCAACATCGGGCTACTGAGGACGTTCCGACAAATCGATTACCCAACTACACGAAATCGACCGAGTGCTCGATTAGTATTCGAAAACGAAAGCTTTTCAGAGAATCCCCTACTGACCGAGTTATGCAAACGGCGACCATAAATTCGTCCGGGGCCAGCAAATTTAAACGTGCTTCTGCCGTTCGAGATCAACGAAACGCGCGCGTTACATAGTTCAAACCGCGTCGACGCGTACATACGGCGATTGTAATTGAAAGGAGTGCAAAGAGCAACGTGTCACCTCGTAAGGATTTATCGAAATTCACCGACGAGGATTTGACCGCGGATCGACATAAATCCCGTCCCGGCAAATTGTCGGAACAACCCGCTGTCGTCCCGCGCCGAAGTTATGATTAATCATCGGTGCGAGGTGCGCGGCACACGAACAAATGTCACAGTCGTCTTCACTTTCACTGTTGCGTAAGAAAAATAATTTCGGAGTCTGTTCCCGAAATGATCGGTGGCTCTCTGTCTGTACGGGAACGCGGAACGATCACGCGACGCTTTTACGTTACGGTTCCTTCTCTAATCGCAAGCGTGGAACAAACCCCGTGAAACCCACCGTCTTCATGGCGAATGGTCTTCGTGCGAGCCGGACTCGTGTGTCCCTTCGTCCTTAAACAACGACCGATACGTGATACCAAGGATCCTCGGTGCATCCGCCTTTATATAGTCGGGAAATCACGGCTGTTGCATCCCCACCTGGCATTAGAAGATTCTCTAGCAGGAGATTCGCGGATCCGTCTATCCCCTAACGGTGTAAGGATGAATCCGCGATGCAACGGTACAGGTGTATCTCCTCTGGAGGAGCGCTTGCATTCTTTGCACCGCTTTGTTTGTTCACCGATCTCAAGAGGGATCTTGGATCGCAGGCGCAAGAGATGTTTCTCGTTGCAGCGTAAGAAATGTATGCACGAGTACTTTAGACAGTGTCCAGCATTTAGAGGATAATCTAGTTTCAACAGATGGCTGACGTGGTTTACGAAAAGTTCGTTTTTCCGCGGCTTCTGTTCGAAATTAGGGAAACAGCGAGTATGCTTTAGAGTATTCCCATTCACGTAGTGCGATGGAGGAAGTATGCACGGAACTCATTGACAGATATTTCTTTTTTTTCATAGTTTTAATTTATTATCGGGCACGATTGCGGTCGAAGTTGTACATAACATTAATTGAGCTACTATGAAGAGAATTTGGCGATGACCATAGTAGTCATCGCAAATAGTTTGCAAGGCTTGCTTCCCCTGTTAATATAAATTGTATAGAAAAATGAGTTGCAAAATGAAGCTTCGAAGAAAATGGAAAATGGTGGTCCCAAGGCTGTTTACGAACTAACGGTTCTGTAAGATGTTATTTTGCATAGTATCTTCGTGCAGGGTCGCATATCTGACGTTAAAGAAAAAAAGAGGGCTTAGCGTGTAATATGGACGACGGTGAGTTATCCTCGTTATTGTTGGTATTGAACATATCGAAGTAAACAGGACTACAGTATTTTTAATTATTCTTTTTCAATTTTATTTTTCAGGCATTAAACAACCGGGATGATCATTTGATTGAGAAATGGAAAATAAATAAAAGATTATGCTAAACGATTTTTTGACCTGTTAGATTGAAAAACACTTCGAGAAGATATGTCAATTTAATGGAATTACTTGTCCCGTCACACGACAGGTAGTTATTCGCCGTCGACATAGCGTTTCTGCACCTGTCAATCGTACCGTTCGGATATTATTATGAAATGTATGTTTCAGGTGGACTTTGCCGTAGGAACCTTGTCAGCAATGCCAAGGACCTTTCTGCAGAGAGAAACGATTGTTCCTGTTCCCACAGAGTATGTGAGTCTAGTCACGTCAAGTTCAATCTATGTATAGATCACAATAACGTTCACCTTGCAAATTGAACTGTGTTAAATAGAATATGGGAATCGAAAAGCGAACGTCCGATGAGATCAATGTTACACATATATATTTCAATTGTATCCTCTTTATTTAAGAATCGCTGTACGTGAAACTTTAATTTTTCAAAAATAATTACACTGAGCTTTAATAATATTTTGGTTCATAAAATAGATCGTACTGTATTTTAATCATTTGGAATTGCAAATATTTATTATCTACATTAGTTACCATTTTGTAAATATAGAAAACGACTTCAAATAAAATGTTGGAAAAATGTTTAATTTCAGGAGAACAGTTCTGAATCATACGTAATGTGTATTGTTATGAGTTTTAATCAAGATTTCATATACAAATGAGAAAATGTAAAAATCTTTGGTCACCTGGATTTTACATTTACGTTTCAATGAACTTTACATAGTACGGTTTTCAGATTTCAGTATCCTCGTAACGTAGCCTGGATAGCCTGTAATCTTGGATTAAGTAAGATCGTTTGTGACGTAACATGTGAAATGTATTTACCCGGAGATACTACCACATCGGTAGAATAACGTGAATGAAGTATTTGTCTCTACGCGGCTTCCCTCCATGTTCGATTTAAATATCTTGCATTTTGTTGTCGCAGAAACATTAATTGAAGAAAAGTTTGTCATATATCAGTCAACGTAATGGTTGATCTTCGACCAGGCAGTTTATATTTCCTGTTGCAAGAATAGAATGGCCTCAGGAATAAGATGTTGCCACCATTCTCTATACCGTCTGCATTCATCTCTTTAATCGAGTATTATTTATCTATAATTTAAATAATCTTTAAAAAAAGATTATCTTTATTCACCTTTTTATTATACGTAATACGAATTGACCGGGGAAAAAAAATGAAAGGGGACTAGCAAAGAGGAATTTTTTCTATTTAAATAAAAAAAAGTATTATGCATATGCTTGGAATAGTACGTTCCACTGACGGAAGATATCTCGAGAATTAGTTTAACAGTATCCAATTTATCATATGAATTTATCAAATGCAGCATCGACGATAATTGCATTAACTTTGAAAGTAAAGCTCCCCTTCTAATATGTCTTTCAAACATTCCTCCATTTTGTGTTACTATATATTTCACATCGATCTTCCTTTCCTTTTGTCTTCACACTTTCTCTACATAAACTCAGTCACGTTTTAAACCCAGCAAAAAAATAAATGTTATTTTCTACATCTCTTATTAATAAATTAACTCTGTCAAATATTTTACCAAGCGAATTTGCTTCAAACATTCTAATTCGTGGAGCCCAAAACAATACACCCAGGCTACATACACATAAAACGCAAGAAGCGGAAAAATTTCAAGAAGAACGAAGCTTAAGAGTAACAAATTAACGATCGAACACAGAAACAGCGCGTCGTGGTCCTGTATCATCGATTCACAAATTCCCGTACAGTATTACCGACAGTTCCCACAAATACAGTGATCCAATAATATCAATCCAAAAAATCTCAACTCCGCAATGCCACAGGCCATGACGCATGGAGTCGGAGCCCTTAAAAACGCGCTCCGGAATTGTTAACCGAGACATCAATTGCTATGCATATATTCCCAAAAATCCTGGCAGCGCCGCGTGAAGTCGGTGACGTGTAGTAGAACGGGTGGTATAGCAATTCTTCCTTCTTTTTTTGTATACCTGTTACCGAGGAGGAGACAGCCACTTACAAAATGTTAGCAATTTCGTAACCCGGATGATCCTTTGAGATTCGATCGAGCAACGGCGTAGGAACATCGGCTACCTGTCTCGGACAACCAAATGTGAAAGCCAAATCTGTGTGAACGACGAATTCCTACCCCCGTATACATATACGTGGACGGTCGTTTGATCGTCGAAGCGGGGCCTCGTGGCAATTGTGCACGCGGCCAAGCGTCCTTGGTAATTGTGACATTTGCTTTTCTCGTCGGTGTACGCGCGCCAAGAGGAGCCGAGGAAAGTTGGTGACGCAACTACCGGTGACCTTGCCATTTCAGAAGATACGCCGCGAATGAAGAAGATGCGCGGGACGCCTCCGGCTACCGCATCTCCAGGCGTCTTCGCTCTTTCCCTTCACTTTTTTTTCCATCTCTTCCCTTCCTCTCTGACGGTTACGGACTATCGAAATTCGTGGCCGTACGTCCTGCTTCTTTGGGATACCGTTCGTAATTGAATGTCAAAGATTTCTAGTCCTCGCTTCCGCGTTCGCTTGATTTTTTATTGCACGCTCGAATTTGGATGGGTCAAGTGACGAAACGGGCCTGCTCAATAGTTTAGAGTTTCCTGCAACTTCTAATGGAGTTCGGTTAAACTTTTGATGCCGTTCAGATAATAACAATAGGTGCGGCGGATTCAGGGTACCAAAATGGTCGTGGACGAAGACGATTTAGTATGAGGCAGGGGGGATACGAGTTTGTGGGTGCTGTTCAGTGTTGCTATTCACGCGAGCTCGATGCTTTTGCTTCATTCAGTACTCGGGGAATATTTTAGAATCGGTGGAATAGGTCTGTCTGTTGGATAAATGTCAGCTTGTAGTTGGATTTCAGATTCAGCCGCTGGGAAGGCTGCCTTAAGCGATCGAACATTTATGCGGTGCCCATGTAGATATATTTTGTTCGGTTTGATTAAGTTTCTATATTTCCTATATATGTAGTTTCGTTCCGAACAATTGGGGAGTTGTTTTTTAATTGCATGTAGAGTGCCGAGTAAGGTACATTGGAAAAGATCATGATCGTTACTTTTCGAAGGAACGCTTAAATTTGTATTTACAATATTGATACCCGTGTTAGATAACTGTTCTTTTCCTTTTCCAATAATGAAGGAAGGTGTGTGTATATGTTATGCAATAAAATATGTCGCGGTACTTGTATTCCGTACATGTAATTTATAAGCTTGATATAAAAGGAAAAGGCGAGAAGGAAATGTGCTTTTATTTTTGATAATTCCAATTTCGTACGTTTCACTGAATGCTCAACAGGAAACTGAAGAATGCAAGGCTTCAGGTGGTTGACCTACTGTGACCAAACAGGTTGACATGATTGACTCAGGTTGCAATATAGGTAATTTTGCCATTCACCCCTTTAGTTAAGATTCATGCTACGAGAGACGTTCTGCATTTATATTATGTCACAGCTATTATTAGTAACTAATAATAGTTAGCAATTTCATGGACAGACAACGAAAATTCGAAATAAAAGTTACAAGCTTCCATCTGTGACAATTTCACGGAAGTACTCTTATATGATAAATATAATAGACGTACTATGCACTAAAGTAAATTTAAAGCAAATATCTTGGTGACTCGATTAACAAAGTTGAGGTTCACGATTTCCAAACCTATTGCGATATACATTCAACTATTTTTTAACATTTTTCCAATCAGTATACTTATTATGCATTTCCTTCGACAGAACGAAGTCGAAAAATCTTCTTCGCTATAAATTTTGCCAGGGGAGCGTGTCATCACAAATGATTGATGTTCGAAGATGTTTTTTCACCAAGAATACACGTCCTTTATTCATAGGTAATTAACAATTTGCGGCACTTAAGAAGCTGTCGACCATGTTTCCATGCTCGATGACGATTCGTGTTATTTCAAGCGGATGCCATGGACGTTCAAAGGGATTTCGATGTACATATAATGTGAAGAACGTACAAAAGTGAAACTATGGCAAGGGACACGTTTAAATGTCAGTTCATGCATTACCTATACGTATTTCCGTGTAAAAGTGATGGTTGATTATTCGCTATTGCTCGATCGTTTGGAGGTATGCAGATATTTTTACACAATTTATTTCATTGCCATAAAGTTTAATTTGATGAGTTTATACTAGGAACAGTAAGTTTCTTCTAATCTGAAAGTAATTGGAATATTGACTCTACTCGGGTGGGTAAAAGGGAATTGATTCAGTAGGACTAACTATTCTCAGGTAACAATAACAGATAATCAAAATAATAAACGGATACGGGTACAGTTTACTTTTTGAATATTTTTGAAATCGGTTCTTGTTTTGTTCTAGGAAAAATAATCGCACAGATGTTTGAATTACTAACTTAATTTTGGATAGCATGGTTTTACAAATCTACAACTTTCTTATTCTCGTTGCAAGGATATGTGAGTGTATAATAAATATTGGACTTAATTAGGAATTAAATGGAATTATTTATACATGTATTGCCAATATTTATTAATTACTTGCAATGTCGAATGGTAAGAAGAATGTAGAAAAATTTCATTTGACACTGTCAGTTATCAAAAAATGTATCGCATGAATGAAGTTGCAGAGGAACAATAATATCTTTGAATTGAACATATTTTTGAAGATTTTCTCCTATATTACCTTATATTATTTATGTTTTTCAATTTACAATAAACCCAAAGTTTCAAGTTAATTATGTTGTGACGAGCGATTGACGTTAATGAAAAACATAATTCGGGGGATAATGTCTACCACATCAATTATAATATTTCATTGGACAAGTCTAATGGATCGTTTCTATGATCTTTTTTAGCAAAGGATTGTTAATTAACTTATTATCAATACCGCGTGTCTGCGATACCAAGAAACATAAAAGAAACAAGAAAATATTTATCGAGTATAGTGTGATGGACTTGCTAATAGCATACCTAAGCAAATTAATATGCTAATCCATGCAGAAGGCAATCAGATTGAACGGTAGCTTGTAAATTTGTATAACATCTTTGGAAATTAATAGTATTTCCGACATAAGAAATGGAAAGTGTAAAGTAATCCTTGCAATTTAAATTATTGCAATCTATTATATCGTATTGTTGCAATCTATTGTTTAATTTCTCCATGAACAAATTAAAAAAAAATGGTAAATATTAAAAGGTGTAATTAAGAAGTTGCTGTGAATGGAATGTCACGACCTGGTCCAACATTTTATTTATAAAATTTACTTTGAGAGTCAGGTGCCGCAGAAAATGAATAATCCCTATAAAATTTGCGAATGGATATTTCTTTATAATAAAAAAATAAATTTAAATACAATTGTTCGAAACTCATTGGACGACATACTTTTACTTTCTTATATTATTGTTTGCTATAAAAGCACGGTGTTCCTTAAACGAATATAAATGTACCTAACAAACGGTAAGTATAAATCTGAATCGAAAGCTGTAATATAAATTAGAAATCACGTAAAACGAAGACAACGATGTTACCGGAAGTCGTGATCCATTCTTCCCGATCACACAATCAGTGTAACTTGTGCGATGGAACTCCTTTACCTTTACGTAAACTGTAAACATCCCATTGAGCATCTAGTCGTATCAGCACGAATGAGTATTCATTAGAGTGCATTTTTCATTTGTCTAACACGTTTAATTTTCCATGTGGCAATCTTTTCGTATGCAAATGCATAAACATTTACCAATCCATTATTAAAAGGAGTCTCAGGTATGATGACTTTTACTTAATGAAGTATTGTAATTGTCGACAGGCGATTTAAATTGAATATTTTTAATGCACAACAGGCGTACAGTGAATAAAATCCATCAATGATGACAGTAATTTATGTGGTATTAAGTCAATCTTTTATTTTTCACAAAATTCAAAAATACTTTTACAATTGTTTACAATTGTTACAATTCAAAGTTAATTAAAACAGCCGGATTGGTGTTAATGTAAATTTGATTTATTATTATGTATATATACAGTGGCTGGCAAAAGTTTCCGGTGGAACAGTTATTTTTAATATATCTCCAAAATAAAAATTAATAACATTATCTTTGAGAAAGGCTTAGCAGATGGTACTTTATAAATAATTTCAGATTGAATCCCGACGTTAAAAAAAAGGGTTCTTAAAAGGGAAATAAAATTGAATAAAGATTCCACGTTCGGTTCCATATATTTCAATAAATGTCCACGTTTTGAGACTCGTTGGTTTTTACCAATTATTTATTTATTTACATTATGTTCCAGGAATTTCGCAATTCTTTCTACGAATGTGTATCCAAGGCTGAATAAATGTATTCTCGACTAAAATAGCGTAACTCGCGTTAATTGCGCTATGTTATTGGTTACGATTACGTCTCGAGCGCAGTTGGATATAATAGAATTCTTTTTTCCTTACTGCTGTAATAAAACCTCTATCGTGACCTTAATTTAAAACCATTTTTTCCGAAGCGAAAAAAACGTATGATACATGAAGCCGTAACACGTTTCTGTATATAATAATATTTAATACGATGATTCAACATGACGAAACGTGAATATTAAATAAAAAAAGGAAGCATGAGATTTTGCATCATTTCAAAGTGACGCATTAAACATGGTTACTTCGTGTATAACGCTATACCATTTTTATTATAATCGATCAAAGTAAGTACATTCACTTTGCATCACCTGAAAGGTTGCGTTTTCTTGCTGATTCAAAATTACATGGAAAGTTATTTTTAAGAATTTGTAACCTTTATAACATTGCACGATAAAATCGCCAGATAAAATGGTTTGTATTTTTCCACTTTTATGCAACATCAATGGAATAAAGTGAAAGACATAATGTGAATGTTAATTACTTGTATTTTTTATAATTATAATAAATGTAAATTAATTCGAATGACATACGTTCTGATGTGTGATGAAATCGATATTTTCATGGAATTTATTGGAAGAAATCCATAATTTTGCAAATACACTAATAACCGTAATAATAACATACATTCATTACGTACTCGTCACGATCAAATAAACATTTTTTTTACCACTAACTTCGTTACAAGACATTCATAAAATATTGTACTTTCTGCATAGCGCATAGAAAATAAAAACATTGTGCCATTCAGAGTTCGCCTATAATTCTCATTATCCCTTAATTATTACATGTACAATATCTGCCGCATAACAGGTTCCTATACCAATTTCTACTTTACTGCCACCAACTCTATTTTACGAAAATGAAGATCGCGCAACCGAGCTGTCCTTCAGCTGATTGCTTTACCTGAATATTATTTCCACCCGCAATACAATCGGGGAACAAAATAAATAAATACAAGGGTATTCGCATGCATCTCAGCAAAATACGCTACGGGAGTGCGTTTTCCGCACGTACGCGCGTTCCATTATCGTGTTGCCGATTTGCGATATATGTACATACATACTGTACATCCATACACCCATAGAAAGACTTGAGAACGTAATTTCGCCAGCTGCGCAAGACGATGCGAAACGGCGATAATTGCACAGTTAATTTGCGTGGCCGGGTATTGCGAGATAGAGTCGCGCGAAATTGCAAAAATTGTACAACACAGGTTTGTTTGCTCTCTTCCACACGCTTTCTGCCAGTTGATATCAGTGGACAGTAACAATATGCTCGTGCCAGATGTACAATTACATCGCGATAATCTTTTGTGTGCCGATGTTAACACGACAAACGTGAGCAGATGTCGAGGATCACCTCTTCATCCGCTTTCATTCGTCTTCTCGGTTCTCTTTAGTATACGCTGTTAGCTTTTGGATGATGGACAAATCGGCCGAAGGGATCTCCTTTAGCGAGTATGGCGGAACATCGTTTATCCGGCCGAGTCGGGGACAAGTTTTTAGAGTAAAAAGACGATTCTGTGTATTATGTGACGTGCGCTTGCTAATTTTGTGAGGGAAATTGGAAAATGGAATTGTAGCTTTGGATAGGTAAATACATGTGTTCGATTGGTTAATATTACGGACAGGGTTAATTCTTGCAACCTTGTTTGTGCAGTTGTGATAATATTGTAAAATGTTTTGCTCGCATTAAGATGCAAGATTTAATAAATACAACGACTTATATTATATATATTTTACTGCATTTAGAAGTTTTGATTGCAATAGAAAAATTGGACGAAAGTACGTCTTATAATATATTGATATATTAACTTTCTGCAACACACTTTTACAGGTAAGAAATGCTCCATAAGAGGAAGTTTGAAAAGAATAATAAATGTAAGAGGAAAAACGTGTATATGAACACTGTCTGACAAAGTCAAATTTTGTTAACATATCAAACTATAAAACGATAGAAAAATATTATCGTGTAAATTTCATATAAAAAATACATGACAAATTATTTTCATAAATTACTTTTTCTCGAACAATAAAATCTTCTCATTTTTAAAAGTAAATATAATGAGAACATGCGTCTTCTTTCTCATATATTTTACTTCTTTACATTTGGTCAAAGGTGAGAAAACATAATTTACTCGGGTAACCAGTGAACACCAAAGAACAAATTTAGATTGGTTGTAAGAAATATTGTTTCACTTGATTTTCCAGAACGAATGAGGAAAGAAAGAGGGCAAAGAAAATGGCGAGGGGCTTTCCGCTATCGCGTAGAAGGAAATGCATCCATCGAGTTGTACGTTAACATACTTAATAATGCACATTTATCCTTTCTCTTTAAGTGACGCAATAGTTGATCTTTCTTTTCGAATGACGCAAGTATCATAAAATTTGTTAAACGATTGTAAATTCTTACGAACAGTTGTGAAAAAGGAAATAGACGTAATAAACGTATGATTTTTACTTAAGTGGATGATTGTTTAACGAGGGTTTCGAGCTCGATAATCGATAATATATATTCGGAATAAGAATTGTAGCCATTGATCTTTTAAATAATGGTATAGAGATATTAAAGAGTGGGCCGGCATTTTTGCCCGTGTGACTTGTACATATTATATTTATTAAGGGGAACGAAGCATTGAGAAGGCAACACGCAAATACTGATGATAGTCTAATTAAGTAATACATACAATAGTTAATAATATAAAAAAAAAATCAAAATTGAAAAATAAGAAAACATTCTTGAAGCTTTTCATTGTGACAACATACAGGGAGTGGGCACTAATTGTGGAACAGTTTGGAAGGGGATAATCTTTGAAGCAAAAATAAGTAAGAAATTCAGAATAAATTTTATTCATTGGAGATATTATTTTACAGCAAGCAAAATTCGCAACCCATGTTAAATATTTACAGAGATTTAGTAAAGGAATTTCAAAGTATTATGAATCTTCTATATCTCATAGTTCTGTTACACACAGCCATAGATAAAACCAATTGATTTTAGAACGTTCAATTATTTAACAATGCCAATATAATATTGTCGAAACAAAGACTTAATCTTAAGACTTAATGAAACAAAAAGCCACAAAAATCTTCGCCAACATTCGATCGTTCTTTTTCAATTGGCTTTCTCCTTGTCTAATACCAATTTACTTTTGCATAAATGATTGTTCTTCTCTTATCTTCATATGTATCGCGTTTTGTCGTTTAATTAGCCACTGTTGTACATTGACACAAGTGTCGAAGGCTATGTAGTGTTTGAATAACTGAATTTACCTGGGACGACGCGGCGTCCAGATTATTTTCAAAAACTTTGGCCGTATATAACCACGGAGCACGATTTCTTGGAAGTGTATCAAAACTGTTAAGCACGGAGGGATCAAAAATGGCAAAAGCCATTATCGTTCTTTGTTATTTTGCTATCGTTGCGCATGTAAGTGAAACTATTGTGCTCTGAATAAATCTCTTTGGGTGGATTATTTAGTGACACGGGTGCTAATACATTTATATTAATAACAAGAAACAAAAGCCTTTAAATTCATACAGTATTAATTATACATTCTAGTATTTTTTTCCATTAAACAAGTTATTTGTTCATATTAGGGCAGCCTTATCCCCCCATTTCCTGGATCATTGAACCCACTGCAGAATGTTGAACAATATGAACAATTCATTATAAACAAAATTAATGACGCGATTAATACGGTCAATAAAACTTTAGAGAAAAACAGAGAGGCTGCGGAATATCAAGTCAACGAGCTCCAAAAAATTGGTACTAGACAATACAATGAAGCAGTTGCAAAAGCCATGGATGTAATAAATACAGTAAGTGGATAAAAGATTCATGTCCCTTTCCTTTCTTTATCTTTTTTATTCATTTAAACATGATTGAGTAATTCACGTCTTACAATTCTTGGCCACAATATATATTGAGATTTTGATTTAGAAAATTGAAGTTCTGCTTCTTCTGAACATTTTGGATCTTGTTTAGCGGATGTTGAAAGTCTTCCACTAGTGCATTGTAATAACGAACGCGAAGATTAACATTTTTATTGGGTAAGGGACGATGTTGCTTATGTCGTTTATTGTTATCAAGTATAACGTTGCACGTGTAACAAAATCTTCTAATACACTGTTAAAAAAGTTATACATGTGTCGTATAGTGTACTTTTCTGAAATTTAATGATTAAAAATGTAGTGTGGCAAAACAATGAAAAACGATAAAATACAGTTCCATTTTCTTTGGAAATATATGATTGAAATTAACTTAATTAACATGATCTTCCTGAAAGCGGGATAATTGATTTAAAATCGCATTTGTAGACGAAAGATAAAATCGATAAACTTACGCAGAATGCGTATCACCACGGTCACGACTGCATAGATGTGGTAAAGGAATTACAGGAAGCTTTTGACCAGATTATCAAAGTTGTGGATAAATGTATTACAGGCAAAATAGATGAGGGGACAGATATTCTCCACCAAATTATCAGCAGCTCAACAAACATTTTGGATAGCCTTAGTAATGCCAGCGACAATGCAGCGCAATGCATTAACAATAATCCATTTAAGTTAAACGCAATTGCATGCTTAAATCGCGTAAGTATGATACATAAAACTTATATGTATGTACAAAGTTAAGCTATAACAGGGCCAAGGTATAGTTTTCTTACAATTGATGGGTAAAGAAAATAAAATCGTAAAGAATATTTCTATATTGCTGAACAAGCTCTGCCACTTTCAAATATAATTTCTACTTCGAGTGCAGTGGTGCCCCAGAAAATGTAATTACACCTTTACTTTTAATCCTCTGCACTCAAAGATATTTCTCTTTTCTTATTGTTGCAGAGAACTAAGTTTAAGCAAATTTAAAACGACAGTTTTAAACACGGTGGTGTACTATAAATGAATATATCATTTACTGTATACATGTATAATAATAATCTTCGAAATACCTAAAAAAATGGTTAAAAAATTAAAAATAATATCAGTTTGTCAGAAAACATCAATCGCCAGCGAAAATTCATATAATAATAATTTTTGTTCTGTATTACAACCTTTGTAGGCAATGGCGGACGCAACGAAAATCGTACTAAGTGACGTCGTCAAAATGACGAAAGAAAATATACGTATGATCAATCTAATCGTTGGGCTCAAGCCTTCCTTGCTTAAGTGTTCTATAATTGAAGTACTTCCACAACTCTTGAAGCGATGTGCAGAAATTTTATGGAAAGTGACTCAATGTCTATCTAATCTTACTACAACTGAGCAACCAACAATTAGAACAACTGAGCAGCCAACTACCACTACCACTCAGCAGCCAACTACTATTACAACTACGAAACCAGCAACTACTACTACAACTGAGCAGCCTGCTTCTAGTACAACTGAAGAACCTGCTTCTACCACAGAACAGCCTGAATCTAGTACAACTGAAGAACCTGCTACTACAACTGAGCAGCCTGCTTCTACTACAACTGAAGAACCTGCTACTACAACTGAGCAGCCTGCTTCTAGTACAACTGAAGAACCTGCTGCTACCACAGAACAGCCTGAATCTAGTACAACTGAAGAACCTGCTACTACAACTGAGCAGCCTGCTTCTAGTACAACTGAAGAACCTGCTTCTACCACAGAACAGCCTGAATCTAGTACAACTGAAGAACCTGCTACTACAACTGAGCAGCCTGCTTCTACCACAGAACAGCCTGAATCTAGTACAACTGAAGAACCTGCTACTACAACTGAGCAGCCTGCTTCTACTACAACTGAAGGACCTGCTATTACAACTGAGCAGCCTGCTTCTACTACAACTGAAGAACCTGCTACTACAACTGAGCAGCCTGCTTCTACTACAACTGAAGGACCTGCTATTACAACTGAGCAGTCTACTACTACTACATCTGAAGAACCTGCCACTACAACTGAGCAGGCTGCTTCTAGTACATCTGAAGAACCAGCTAGTACAACTGAGCAACCAAGTACTACTACACAACGTATTAAGCACACGTGTGGATGCTTCCGCGTGAACTCACGCGAAAAGATACGTAAATTTTAATGTCTCAATCTCGATATCAATTTTTTGTAAACCTTCTCTTACTTTGATTAAATAGTTTGTTTGAATATTTTCCAGTTATACCATTCTATTGTAATCAATTTGTTTATTACACCTAATCAGTACTAACAACCCATGGCTCATTGTGAATTCAGAGTTATAACTTTTTTCCTTGCAATAAACTAAAGAGTTCATTGATAATCGCACGTCGAGATCAACAGCACCGTGCGTTTTAGTAAACAATTTTTTACGCATCAAAAATAGTTTTTCACAGTGTTTGAAATGTTTATTCCTCAACGAAACTCGACAATACATATATGCACACGAATATGCATATAATGCCGTCAATCAATGCTGATCTCCAATCGTATTTCAATCCAAAATGATTCAATAACAACTAACTGTGCTGCGTTCCCGGCGCAATAGTTGAAGGAAGATTCTCCATTATTTTTAAATTGTGTAAAATCTAATTTGAATCTCGTTGTAATATAATTAACAAATTTAGAACCGCCTAGTATATTATACGTACACGTTTACTTTACAATAATTGTACTATGATGAATTATTCAACTGAAAGAAAGATTAGATACCCACAAAAAAAACAAAGACAGCAAAACTTCCTTTTATACTTAATATCGCCTGAACTAATATGTACGAGGGATAGAATAAATTATTAATGACCTTGCGCGACTTGGAAAATAATAAATTTCTAAGATAAAAAACGCAAATTTTTAAATAAATATTGGTCATACTAGACGGTCTGAGAAACTTGCTCTAATACTTTGTGCAACATCTTGGAAGAGGATAATTGTTGAAGCAAAAATAAGTGAAAAATGTAGAATAGATATTATTCGTTGAAGATATTATTTTACAGCAAGCAAAATGTGCAACTCATGTTAAAAATTTACATAGATTAGCAAAGGAAATTCAAAGTATTATTGTGAATTAAAAAATATATAATATAGAATATAATATATTTTCGCCAAAAAGGGGCTTCGGACAGTGTTTGTAGTAATATAACAGTGGTTTATTGTTGACCAGTTAATTGAAGAAAATTAAATTATATTATGTCCTCCAGATTAAAAACTGAGTGAAGGCGAAATGTTGTAGAAATATACATACATATTCTCCCAGTGGCGTAAACTGATAATAAATCAAGGACCTTAAACTTTCGACAGTGATAAACATAAGTACATATACATATCTTCGAGATAAGATCTGGTCTACGATCAAAGAGTTCATTAGCAAAAAAAGAGATATGAAATTTCGCCACATAATCGCGTCTGGACTAAGCAAAATAAATCTTCTTTCTACTACCCTTCTTTTTCTTCATCTTCTTCTTCTCGCAATCGCGCAACTTTAGTGGCAAAGGTCGTACAAGTACAACTACATGAGAGGTAACGAGGAGCCGTTCTGTCGTAATAGCGAGACAACGCGAATCACGATCGGTCAAGGGGGTTTCGAACTGAAATGTCGTTCTCGGGCGAAATTGCATTTCCGCAACAACCATTTCTTCTGACCACGATGCAGTTGTCCCCATGCGTGGCGAAAGGCGGCCAAGAAGAACTGACTCATCCAAAAAATGTGAAATGAATCAGGTGCAAAGAAGTGAGGCGAGAAAAGGAACATTGAAAGATTTAAAGGGCTATGGCAACAATTTGTCGTGATCCGCGATTTCTACACTTTGACTGAAAATAATGTAAAAAACTCGCAAAGCTTATAAAGAGGATATAGTCCTATTATCCTTGCACCAGTGGCAAAGATGCATTTACACTGGCACTAGAGCAAACGATAAATCATGTATTTTGAGGTGTAATCAGGAAAGCGAGAAAGAAACAATAAAAAAGATAACGCTTTATGCTTAGAATAGAATTTATGTGCAAACGAAGTAATATGACTTCTATCAATCAAAGACAATCCGGTTTCTATCAGGAAAGATCAAGCTTAGCACGGTGGAATCTCGAGGTCGCTGGATCCCACCCAGTAGAACTTCAAGGACATTGGATTCTGCAGAGTTGGGCAGGGTTAACTACCCCTTGAGCTTGCCGAATTCCAATGCGTGGACACTTGAGATCATTTAACTATACCGAATGGAACTGTGGGGTCTTTGGATCCCATTGGGTGGATCGTGGATTGAAGGTCATTGTATTCCGCCAGGTGGTATCCTTAGGACGTCAGATATTGTTCGTACCTCCAAGGTTGGTGAATCCTGCTGGGAGATACCTTGAAATCATTTGTTTCCGTTAAATAGAACTCTGGAGTCGTGAATTCCAGCCGGATGGGACCCTGAGAAAGGTCGACTGTGATATGAGGAGAGACTTTCACAGCCTGATGTTTGTATAAAGTTCAATCCTTTCGAACACAAAATTACGACGGTTAAAGTGGCTAATTATCGCAGAAATCATCGTCGTAAAGTGTATATGGATTGCCAAATTGACCCCGATTGTGAAAATGAGCAAATTATTTGCTTGTCAAACTAAATTACAACACTGTGCGTCATACGAAATACCTTCAATCATTATACGCAGTGCAGAAATTTCCCGAAAAAGGTAAAAGAGGCTTCGTGCAGTTGTCATATTGTTCACGTCTGCATCCTTTTAAGACAACCTATTGACGAAGAAAATATGGACAAATGAGTCTTAATGTGAATTTTGCTTAACATCGAACACGCGCCAGTTGATATATCGAAAATTGCAGTATGACGAACACTTTAATTATTTTTAGAAATTTCTACAAAGTCACGCCTAGCACCGATTTGTTGATTACAGTGAAAACCTTGTTCGTGATGGGGCAACCGTAACAGCAAGTACTAAGCTAGAGGTGGAGAAATAGGGAAGCGACTAACAGCAGTATTTAATCGAAACGCCTTATCTGCCGTGCTTAACGTTGATCTTTCCACGTGAACGGGGCGAATTTCTATTTTTTCTCATATCGATGGTACAGGTTTGACTATGATTTATTTCATGCTCCTTAAGTGGATGCATTCAAGGTAAGGGCAACTGAATGCAGGGACTGTTGGCGTTTCGGGTGTTCGGTTTCATAATAGTGTTGTACAAGTATAAGTCATACATATGCTATGATCAAGAGAATAGTTACATAGCCTTTTATTTTATGAAATCGCCGAATGAAACATTGTTTATATTTCAACCCTTGCCACTGCTCCTCACATTTGGCCCACAGTATTATCCTATATTTATTAATTTTTAAATGTACATTATAATTTAGCATTTTTTTTTTAATTTATAAAATTAAAATTGATAAGAACCTAGATATTTATACCTACCCACATTAGTACATTCTGCAAAGAATTACATACATACATTTTGGAGCCCACTATTTTTCAAGCCATTTACGAACCTCCAATTTTCCACCGTTCGATCTTGTTTGAACTTTACGTTCGTCGATACTCTGCAAGAAACCAGCATCCTGTTGCCTGCTGATTATCTTATCGTCAGACGTCGTTCCCATTGCGCTCAGAAAATTCTTCGTGAATTACGAGAATCATACTGCAACGATGCGTGTGCATTCGCAAAGTACAGGTGGCTCGACCTCGTCACCTTGCCGCAGCTCGCGCGATTATTTTATCGTCGACAGCGGCGAAATAAATCAATCGTACTCGCGCACAGCCGTAGAAGGATGCACGAAGGACTGGAGAGTCGTGAAACGTCGAAGCAGAAAGTTCACGCCAGCTTGTGAACCGCGATATCAGGGAGATATCGTTGAAACCATTCAGGCCAATCATTTCGTTATATAGAACTGGGCCAGCTTCTCTGAATTTTGTACCTATTACGGGGTATTTGTTAAAATTCTTTCGGCAGGCAAAGTTCAATGCTTATTTTACAATTGTATTTTATATCGTACATCATTTGACGGACAATATATGCTGCTTCTCCGATTTAGGATAAATTCTAATTTGAACCAGACTACAGGGAAAACAAGGATATCTTGTTCTCATTGTACTTGACGTTTAACAGTTCCTGGAGTTGACATCGGCTGTCTCAAGTCGGTCTGAACCAGTATTTTCCCTGGCAAATAATCACTAGAGAGCATGGAAAAGAAGGAGGAAAGAGATCATTCAAGAGGGACACCATTGAACTGGCTATGGTAAAGCCTGCTGGCATTTCAATCGTGCGGGGGAATTACATAATACAATAAATGGAAGAAGGTCTAAAGAGAGAGAGCGTATTATGCAGCCTGTTACAAAGGCAGTGCGTTTCAGTGTTAATTGAATATCGGCGAAATTTCGCGACTGTGCCTGCTTCTTGGTCATTCAAAGAAAGGATAGGAAGTTGTATTCGGCGAACACTTTTCGCTGCTCATCTATTCTCTGGATTCTATCGATAATTTATCCAGCACGTGAACGATATAAATCGACCGATAGTGTCCGATACACAGCGGATGATTCACGATCGCAGAGCCAGACGACATCTTCGAGGCAAAAGGGCAGATTCGTATCGTTGACCGTGCTACTCAATTTTTCCGTTTAATGCGGAATAACGATGGTATCCTTCTCACGAATGAATTAATATGTTTCGCGCTCTTGTTTGAATGGTTGGAATGTTCGAAATCACGACGATTTTTAGATTTATATGACGTAGCGAATTGTAAAATTCATTGCGATATGGTCAGATAGATTATCAATCAGATATGAAGAAATATATTACTCGAAGTCCTTTCTGTAATATTTATGCATTATTTTTATTATATGCTTGTTATATCGAGCGAAAACTTTCGGGTGAAAATAATTTAATGTACCTATATGACTTTTCAGATTGGAATCAAACACAATGAGATCGATACAGAACATTGCATCCTGTGTTTTAACATCGTTGTCAGTAACATAATAATATATTAATATTATACTGCTTTATCTGGAATTCACATTGCTGTACGTAATGTGAACGATCTGTAGGCGAGAGGAACGTTTCTATCCGAGATAACTCGGTTGTTTCACTTATCGTCTACGAAAAGTGAGTCATTATTAATGTCTTTGAAACGTTCTGTACGACGGCAAGATGTGTATAGCTATTTGTAAAACATCAGTTTCAACTAACATACTTTAGATAATCTATATAGTTTCCCGTACTTTCAAAACTTTGTCAGGTTCCGTTTTTCTATGTGTCAATTAGTTTTCACACGACAATGTTCTGCTTCTTTGAAAAGATTTTAAAGTCTACGATAAATTCCAACACCTTCAGTTACAAATTTGTATGCTTTGCGTATATTATTTATTGATCGTTCATGAAGTTCAAATGGATCACGTTGCTGTCTTATCATTCAGAGAACATACATTTCTGAAACACCTGTCACAGATGGCATAATATCATACATTTAGTATAGTTTGTAGTTTAGTAAGTTCTTGTCTCTCCTTACAATAGTACAATATTCCTTTACGGTTAATTGTTTTGCCCGAACGAAGTCGTAACGAATCACTTTAACAAAATCCGTCCAACACCTGACATTCTTCCAAACACCCTCGTAATTTCGATCACCATTATTTAATGGATCATCGATTCACATGTGCACATGTCGTTTCCCTGGTCGCCGATTAAAGTGTACTATGCAGGCGCAACCATAACTATGTGTCCGTGGAGGCTCGTCTGCCGACAGTGTGATGGCATTTAACCGATCCGTGCCATCGTGTTCGCCGGTTCCATTATGCAACCGGCGCCTTTTAAGCCGGCGACGACGACGACGACGGTGACGACGGCGTCGACCTCGCGCGGTCCAGCATGAATTCTTGCGAAATTCCTGGCTGTCGTGAGCGAGTTCCTCGTTGTACAGCAACGGGATGTCCCTCCTCGACTAACTACTTTGCTTCTTTTCAATAAAATTGACGAGCTATTAGATGACCCTCGTTGGATATACTAGACTTATAGTGTTAATTATTACTGGCTGGATTGACTTGTACACGGTGGGTTTTAATGAACAGGGGGATATGTTACGCGACGTCGAAGAGCCGCTCTGATACCTGGAACTCGTCGTGAGCTCATGGTTTCAAGATGGAGAGAGTGAAATTTTCTGAGAATGCAGAGAAATATTATGTACACGAATTCTGTAATAGAAATTTTAATTTGCTATGTGAATCGCGTTTAAAGCTCTTGCCTTCTTTACTTTTAGTCATTTTTTATTCGGTTTAGTGTGCTGCACATTTATTGAATTGTATGATTTGATTAGCTTTTCTGATATTTTTGGAGTTATGAGAGGAACTTATTAACAATTTATAAATGAGTTTTTTACTTGCTGCAGGATTTTACGCCTTTACTTTTACTTTCTTGACATTTTAGAAATGCTGATTACGAATTAAAATGTGTATGTTAGAAAACATTGAAAGCAGTTGAAATGATACGATTTTATACTGGTTAAATATTTGTACAATGACGTATTCAAAATCTAGAATATCTTCGGTTTAGCAATTACGATTTTTTCATCGTGTTAAAATTCTAGTATTAATTGCAAATTATGTACAAAATGTATCTCAGATTATATTCAGTATACAAACTTTCTAGGATGGACTTTCTAAACGTATGCCAATATTTTCGAAATTTCAACTGGCAGACCTAATCTTCTTTCAGTTTCGAGCGCCCCTTTGTAGGCCCTACAAAAAAAAATGAAACTGATCTTTTTTCTTTGCCTGAAAATACCTACTCGAATATTTATAGAGATGTAGTAATTGTTATTATTATTACGCTCACGTATTTTTTAAGCAGTACCTAAGTAGCTGTATACATTTCTTGCGTGAAATCGTCACACTGTTCGAGGGTCGGTGTGACTCGTTCTTCTCATTTAAATGAAGTTACGAAAGTGAAAACAGAATTTAAATATCAATATTACCATTTTACTATCGGGTGTGTAAATAAGTAATTTACTATTCATTTCCAATTCATTATTTAGTATTAACACATTCCAAAATAATGCACCTGCCTTTCTGGAAAACTTGCACAGTTAAAAGATTAATTATTGCTCGCAATGAAATTACTCAAGGAAATGTTTCTCAAAAACTTCGATAATTTGTCTAACCTATTGAATTTTATTTGTTTTGAAAGTCCATTTGTTTATTTAAAATTTATTAGGGTTTATTAGGGGATGCTACGAACACAACTTTTCACCGGTTCGTTCTAACTATTTAACCAGAAGCTACGCACAGGAACACAGAAAATAGTGAAACAGGAAGACGACAAGTTTGGTCGTCATACTTCAATGGTGACAGCCATCGCTAGAATCAGCTCGTTAAAACTATTTACATAAGTAGACGTAACGTTTGAACGCTTTATGTTGCCCGAACTATGGAGATTAGTTGCGAAGATAGCAGTGATGGATTCAAGTCCACCATTTCAGGCGGATTGTAACAAAATAATTGAGTATTCAAGAGTATACAGTATGTTACTATTTCTAATTCGATTTGAATTCCTGAGATTTCATTATATGGGAAATAGAATTTCAGATTTCGAAATTTTCAAACGGAACGTACTCTTACATGAAAGGTATTTTGACGTAACCTGCGGCTCGAGAATTGATTCTATTAGTTAGAAATACAGAATCTTAATGCGTTGACATTTTTTAGTTGCCGGAGCTTTGGTACATCGAAAACTGGTTACAAGAAACTTTTCGTTCTATGTACAAATAATAATTGTAATCTTACGAAATATTATATCCCCTCAGCTGTTTCAATTTGCTATTTGAATTTTATAATTGTAAGAAAAGGTGTTAGGATTCAAATTACCGTCGATGAAACTATACCATTATACCATTTGTTCTCCACATTTGGGAGAACCAAGGTATTTCACGAGTTTTAGGGTGCAAGTTAAAATCATTGTCATCTTATTTTATAGACGTATAATTATTTTGATTTTAATGCTGAGTATTTATTTGCTCCATTTTTAAAGGAGATGTTGAAGTAAGAATTGAAATCATTTTGTCTGAGTGGACATTGGGGAAAGTACTTAATGGAAATAATAAAAAATCAATGAAGGAAAGCCGTTTAAAATGACATTTATTGAGTGTTGCGGCGTTCAAAACACTATAGACGTACCCGATGGTTGTATCTACGTGTTTCGGTGCTTAAGAGGAATCTTTAGTCAGCAGGTGTTACCCAAAAGTGTTCTCACAAGAACGTCGTACATACTTCGTACAGACAGCATCTGATTGTGGTCCACATTAGAACCATTGAACCATTCCTTCCAATATCCATCCGATTGAAAATAAAAGTAGAACTAACTCTTACGAAAATATCCTTACCGGATTCGATTTTGACCGGATTTTTTTCTCTGTATCCAATTTATTATTAGACATTCATGATATAAATAAAAGTACATTATTTTACAAAGGTTACGATAATACAGGAAATAATTTTGACATACTAACTATGTACTAAAACTACATATTCCTTTAGAAATTAAATTCCTGTATTTATTATATACTACATTACTAGAATTAATAATAGTGCATTAGTCTATTAATTTCAAGTAGTGCAGAGAAGTAAAACCAATAGAAGAAAATTATAAATGTGATCAATTCTGGTTACTGCTACAATTATTACTCGTGACAGTAAATACTATTGTTCTGTTGAATTTAATATATTCCTGGCTAATCGAACTTTTTTCTCCCTAATCTTTTTATTACCTCGAACCGCAATCGATTATATAATATCGTCGCGCTTCACGATCAGCCACGACAAGAAGAGAAAAGTCACGATCCGTGTACCGATGCACGAACCTGTACGAACTTAGTTGATTATCTAATGTCGTGCCACCTACAAATATATACAGTGAGCAAACGATATTGTGGGCGGGAAAGCATTTAACGAACTTGATAAATAGAAATCTCACCGAATGCATACAGGAATGAAATTGACAGTAATGGTACCCACCTCACTTGCTTGATATTGATGGCATTTCGTTCTACTACTATAACAGATTCGTTACCTATTATATGTAGAGACGTTTTGGCCATTTTATTAGCTTTCTATAATTATACGCGATGGGGAATTGTTTTGTGCAATGTGATTAAAACGTAGACGGTATTTTAATGGTTTTGTGTATTGTTGTAAGAGAATAAGAGCAAGTTCATTCAACCTCAGCCATACGCGGTATCTTCATCAATCTAATATTGTTAAAGTATATTGAACATCTGAATGTCTTGATTTCTATGCGCACATGCAATATATTATAAGATAAATATAATTTATTTTCCTAGTATGCAAACAATGCTTTAATCATATTTAGCAATCGAGAACGAGCAATGAATATGTACAAACATTGAAAAGACTTAATAAACCTGGCACCCGGTAATTTTTGAAATGCGCTATTAGAAAGTATATGTCTTTTCCAATATCGTATGAATTAGAAGTGCCATAAGGAAGGAATTTCTTGACGAGTGTTAAATGTAACCGATTACGTAATTTTCTCTGAGGATACTGACGTCTCTTTGTAGCAACAGAAAAATCTTGTTTTTCCCGTTTTTACAATAAATTTATGACTGCTGATCGTGTCATTTCGTAAATAGGTAGTAAATTATCATAATAATTAGTAAATCATTCTTGAAAATTTAACGGTGCTAATTTGATGGTTCTATGTTTATTAGTTGGTAATAAGATTATTTTCTCTATTATTAATTCTGATAGTTCACTTCCATTTTCGCAAGGGATTTAAATACCCGTTTAATATCCCCCTTTTAAAAAATGTGATTTTGTTAAAAATAAATAAAAAATGACAAAATGCATTTTCATCCCCCAAGAGATTTTACGCAACAGTGTTCATTATAGGGGAAGATATATTAATTTTACTTCTGATACAATTGCAATAATTATTAAAGAAGTACGAATATGGTAGATAAACTATAAGGACAGCTATATTTTAAATAACTCAAGATTGTCGCACGTACACATATATCCCCACTATTTATAGGCTAAATTAATATCGTTACACAAAATGTCATGTGCGAAAAAATGGCAGATTTAAGAAAATGGTACACATGAGGCGCATTTGCCAATCCTAAAATAGCTGTCACTATGACCTACTGCTAGTAATAACGGGCATTATTTCATTATAAAAGGAGCATAACAAATATTGTGTTGTGAACGTGTAATACCAGTGAATGTATAATACCAATACCAATAAAATATCCTAATGAAAAGACGGAAATTAGATGGACATTTTAAAGGTCGTATTGCCTGACATTCTAAGGTTGCTGACTTTTTTTTAATATGGACAATATATTGCCGTAATATTGTATCCAGTAAACATATAAATTTTTCCATGTAAAATAGGTTGACCACTTGGGTCGTAATTCTTATGAAATCGTAATTTGATACAGAGATGATTACCATTTTCTTCAATACTGTATATATTTTGGAACGTTATTGAAAAAACTAGCATTGCGGGAAGAATAAAGAAGTAAAAAGAATGAGGAGTTTAACGCAATCGTGGATTTAAAGCTTGAGCGACAATTATTAATCTATTTTTAGCACTCTATTGTCAGTTCGGATAGTCCTATCATTTGTCCAAACTTTTGTACAAATATAAAGGTAAACAATATGAGTTCGAATAGAAATTAGATAACAGGGAAATGTCATTGATGACGAATGAAAATTTCCATCGATATATAAATCATCGATTAATGTGAGAGTTAAGGGTAGGTAAACCAGAGCTGAATGAATAAAATATTTTGATGATCAGTTGTGAACCTCTCCGAACTTTCCAGAGGAAGAAGAGAACTAGAAAAAAGAATCGTGACGATTGAAAACACGGGTCTCCCAAGACTCATCTTCTTCCCCTTCCACGTCGTTTCCTTCTTCTGCATGATCACTCGCTCTTTCAAGTATTAGCATAAACGGTCACCACTGCTTACGTAACCTTTAAGAACTTTCTTTTCGAACTTATGCACGTGCCTTTTTGTCTCATACTTTTTTCCCCCATATTTTTCTGCATTACGTTTTAATAGACAATGGTGAAAGCTTTTGTATTCTATTTTCGTCGTGATCTTCAAGGAAGAACGGCTGACATATCGTTAGAACAGCAACGAGATTGCATTAACGTAATCATTCTCTATGATGCTTCCCGGCAAATTTTATTTTTAACCTTTGCGGATTTGAATATATTTGCAAGATTTATAGGCAAGTATCGGCCATGAAACAGGATGTCACCGGGGACTTCATTAAGCGATTAATGTCGCGATTGCAACACGCTGGTGGATGGAAGGAAGGTGTTTCCGAATCGCAAAAAAATTTAGCGAGACTCGTGTCTGATTATGGATACATGCTGCTAGCATTGAAGGGCACACAAGTTTCACGTGGATTTTGTTTATGGATAGAAGTAAAACTGAGCTCGGTATGGAAGAAGTATCATGATATTTCGTGATTTTTAGGCAAGATAATCGTTGAAGATCATTTGGTCTTTGGGAAGGTGAATCCATAATAAAAGTTATTATTTCACGGACTTTATTGCAATTATAAACGTGCAGCATTAAATGATGAATGTACGAAGGCCAGCATTTTTGTTGCTTGGGAATCGAAAAACAATATTCTTCGAGGCAATTCATTTTCGGTGCTCGAAATACTTGTTATCTAATATAAAGTATAATGTCGGTACTTTTTTTTTATTCGACTATATAAAAATGTAATCATATGTACAATATACCACTGCGCTTGATATATACTATACTTTATATACTGTAATAATAAACGCATTAAAAACATTCATTTACTGAAAGAGTATTATGTATTCACGCGATTGTGGATGTAAACACTAGGCTGACCATTGTGATTCCTCTATGCACGGGATTTTACCATGGATGCTGGTCTATGCTAGAGAGAACCTAGTGGTACTTTTACCGAATATCAAGATTCACCTATCCAGGAGATAAATACTTGTTTGGGTGACCTCCGAATACTCGATTGACCATTAATTTGTAAAACATGTAAATGATGAAGGTAAACGACGAGGGTCCGTATATCGAAACAGCAGACCAAATCCAATTTGTAATGGATTATGCTGATGTACCAAAGTTCTGGCTGCTTTTACTTATACGCCCATGAAGACGAGTTTCGATTGTGTAACACGCAACACGTCTCTCGGTATATCGATAGGCACACGCTCAAGGTGCGACAACTAGTTATTTCCTTCGGTTCCTTATTATACGAAATTTTATTATACATTAACATATGCGTTTCATTTACTGCTTTGTATCTTCTTAACGCCTTTATATTTCTATAACCCCAAAATACCTTTTTTTTATTTAACTAGCTCTAGCACTGTACTATTCTTTCAAGTTAAATACTGTCATAGAAATGAATATAATTCTCGGAAATTTTCTAGAATCGTCTCAATTCAAATATCCTAGAACTATCGCATATTGAAAAAAAAAGAATAAATTAGATCCCTACACTACTAATTGTACATAATATTTTAACATATCACCGATAGCCCAACCATGCTTATCCCTTTTCCAAGCAATCTTTCAAGCAAAGCATCTTTTACCATAATAATAACCCTACCTTTTCTTATAGCATTCAAATCATACGCAAGATTCATCTTCAATCTGAAATGCAATTTCCTTGTAACCGCGGCACCAAGCGCAAGCTGCCACATCTTCAATAAAGATTTTCGGACGCCGACCGCGTGTCCATTGTTCCATCCAAGTTTGGTAAGACAGCCGTGGATCCGAATGAGGCGCAGACACAGTGAAACCGTGCGATTTTTGCCGCTGGTTGCTCTTCCTGGAATTCTTGCTGACATTCACCGCCTCTTCCTTTGTCGGTCATCGTTCTACCACCGCCTGTCGGCCAATGCCATTCGGCGATTTCGACAGCCTCGTTGAAGAATTTTGGGCCCGTGGACCATCGGAAGGGGAAAGATTTGCTTCGAAATCCGAGTATATAATGGTCCAGTGAGCATCATCGAATCAGTACAGTGATCTAGCACATCTCAGGTGAACACCTGTCTCAACTTCGCTAATCACAAGCAGTTCAATCCCAAACCAATAAGCCAACATGAAGCTGGTGCGTGTCTACTAAATAACGAAACATTTACATAACTGGATACCAAGTGCACTGTCGTGTTTTATTCCAATTCGATTCTCCTTCAACCACCTACGATCGCGATTTCAAACAAACGGAAGCGTCGTTTTCTTGTACTAGTGGATCTTCGTACTCGAAGAGAGAAAAAGAGAAAAAACAAGAATGGTTGTTTGTGCGAGATCGCGAAACGATTCAACTGTTACGAGCGTGTAATTAACGAGCACGGGATGGTTATGTACTATTAACGATACAATGCGCAGCAATTACACATATTATCGTTGCTCTGCCTATTGTTGAGATGCAAATATGTCTGTACATTTATTTCAAGTAAATCGCCGGTAAAGGATCTACTTGCGTAACAGTGGAGCATGGCTGCGCGAACTTGTGTTCTTATAGTCGGATGAGGCTGTGACGGATCGCACGGGTTAATTGGATAGACAACTTTAACATAGTGTTACATGCTACTAATGACTTCAATTGCTAGACGATTTAATTACAGTGTACAGTTCAATAATTAACAGTAACGCTTTACATGAATTTTAAGAGGATTTTTTAATCGCCGTGTACCTATCTAATCATAGGATTCGCGTAAACGAAACACCTGACCAGTTGCACACTTTGATTTAAACATTATTTATTAATCATGTTTAACTTCGTTGCTGTAAGTCTTAACAGTGTCTCTCTTTTCTATTATAGTTCATTGCTTTCGCCCTCGTTGTCGCTGTTGCCTACGCTGCCCCGCAGGGTCATCCTAATGAGGTCTTGCTCGTCAAGGAGACACCCTCTGACAACATTGGTGTCGGTGGCTACAACTACGGCTACGAACTCTCCAACGGCCAGGCTCACCAAGAAACCGCTGAATTAGTTAATCAGGGAACTGAGAATGAGGCTCTTGCTGTCCGCGGTAGCTTCACCTGGGTTGACCCGCTCACCAACGTGAGGTACACCGTCAACTATGTGGCTGATGAGAACGGCTTCCACCCACAGGGTGACCATATCCCGGCTTGAACTGTAAACCTACTCATATAGCTGAAAATAAAGATTTTATTTAGGCAATCGCTTGGTACATTCCTTCGTGACTTATCCTTAATTTCTCCTTTCACTTCTTGTATTATTTTGTTACTGAAATTGAAACCATTATAGTACCTACTGCCATAAGTGAGCAAAATATTCAAAATATGGGGGGCACAATTTATTTTCAATTGGTGCGCACCTGTATTATACACATGAATTCTCCTGTATTTACAAAAAAAAAATTGAAAAGCATGAAGTAATTTTCTGGCATCTTTTATACGTATACACTTAGTGTTTTAGTTTACTGAAATATTACAATTGCTGGAGATGAATCATTTGTTAATAGTATGTTTGCCTATTTTAATTGAATTGCACCTTTGACGAATGCTTGTGAAAGTTGTACGAATAATATCGTACTATATGTACCTATGAACTGTGTTATTTTAGTACATTTGTACTATTAGTACATCCCAAATAAGCTTGGCTCTATGTTTATTATTATAGAAAATTGTATGTGACATACAGATTGAATTATTATTCGATTGCAATATGTTCATTGCAAACCGATTTTAGTTTTGGATTTGCACTTTTACTCGGTACAAGGAAATATTATGAAATACAATAAAGGATGTTAGCCTCTCGTACATGCATTTTTTGAATGAAAATAATGAACATGAAATGCCCACTTACAAGAAGAAGAACCATTTTCCAAACTATTGCCTCACAGGTCGGGGTAGTAAGATTGTCATAAATAAATTATAATTGTTTGTGATAAATAAATAAATTATTGTATTAATAATAAACGACAATGTGGTACTTCGCAAATAAAACATTTTTTTAAATGGTCAACGAATTCATATTTTTCTTTATTGCCAAATATCTGTCAATGTATTTCCAGCAAGATTTATATTAATCGGATAGCATAAATAACTTCCATAATAAGAACAATGAAAGAAATAATTATAATAACAAGTAAGGAAAAAATAAGAAACACTCAAACGATTTACGTATGTATACACATATTTATTCAATCGTACTGATATGAGTGTTACAGCTTTCTAATATTGTTAAAGCTTACACGATGAAAGGGTAGTAAAACCATGTGTTATATCCATTTATGTAACAATACGATATTTTCTGTAATGTTCTTTCAAAAGACACTGATTAATTGTTTAGTGATGCGTTCTAACTACATATACACTAAACACTAAATCCTGTTAAAACTATCGTTCCAAAATAACAAAATGTATAATAAATTATTGGAACGAAACAATTGTAATAAATTATATATATTATCATCATCAGTAAAAAAAGCTACAAAAAATATAAAATGGAGGCATAAGTTAACTATTAAATTAATTCGGTATGGCCTAATTAATTCGCTATCAATTAATTTCATAATTTAGCCACGACCTAATGACCAGGCATAACATTTCGAAATTCTGAAGAATTAAGATAAAAAGTACATTTACATTTAAACATTAATGTACATTAAACTAGTAACTAATATCTTCACAAAATAAAATGAAGAATGACAGGTTGAGAGAAAATTGAGAGATACAAATGATTCATTAGGCGAAACGAAAGTGGGGGGCCGTCAGTGAACATGTGGTGATATCCTTTCATGCGAAAATTTCACCTATTAATACCATCTGTTAAGGATGACGAGGTATCATGAAGAGGATTCCGCGCGATAGGCAGGATGATGTCGTAATGATACAGCTTGTAAAATAATATTAAATAATGTGACCCATTTCCTTTAATTCTATTCTGAATAACAATTTAGAAATTGATTATTCTTCGGTATCATCCCACATTAGAAAGAACTCATCACTTAGAATTTATTTGGAACGAAGGTCGAACGAAATTTAGAAACATATATGTTCGATTTTATCGTGAATATTATATTAGGAACTATTTTATCTTGAAGGTTGCCTTTGATTAATGACATTTTACATTCTTACATTATGAAAGAAAAAGGAATGGCGCAAGAATGGAGAAATGATAGGGAGATGCGTTACTTTTCTTCTATATTAGGGAAATCATTTACATGAAATTATTATTCTGTTTCCACTTGTACTGTTTATGTATGTATCGTTAAGTAAGAATTATAATAAGAGAAACTGGTTTTAAACGTTTGTAAATTGATAGCCCTTTATTCTCTTAAGAAATACCATTACATAGGTATATGTATAGAAATCGATTTTTTCGACAAAGATGTAAGAAGTTAACAACTTTCCATTTATTATTTAAATAACGGTTAAAATTTATTTCCGTTAAAAGTGATTCATTTGCAAACTTGTTATACTAACAAATGTCTTTATGTTTTCCTTTTCAAACATAGACTTAATTGCTTAAGGTTTTAACTTGTTTCGTAATACGTTACAAAAAATACTAGTAATGTTAAGTGCATTATTAAAATATTTATTGTATCCACATTAATTAATTGTTACTACTTATTAAGTTTTGCGTCTATATATTAAATTTTTTATAATAAATTTATGTGTATTTAATGTTAATATATATATATATATAAAATCATAACAATTGTTTACTGGTATTTAAATTTTGATATAATTTATATATCTACATATATGTTATGTAAATGTATGTATATTAAATTCAATTTATTAATTCTTTTATCCTGTTTAACACATTTGGAATATGCTTCTTTATGCTAACTTCAATGTATAATGTAATCAATACTGTATTCGAGGATTAACTATTAAATTCAGTTTAAGTTAATTTTCCAGGGCATCCCATATCAAACCGCATTAAAAAATCGAAGATTTCAATTTCACTGGACTAACACACTTTTACGATGAAGGTCAAACTATCAACGATCATGCCTCTAATATAACGAGAGAATGTGAAAGGTGAATTTATCATGGGCCGATGCGAATTTCGGCAGGAGGAGGGCCACTATAAAATTGGAGAGGATTCTCTGTATCGACATCAGTCTTCCAATCGAGACTACCTCTACACATCTACCTCCAAAATGAAAACCGTATGTATCGTAACTGATATTATCGTTTGTTGTCAGTTAACAATAGAAAACTTATTGTGATTAGTTGAATAATTATAAAACTTGGGATTCCTACAAAATTTTTCTTCAAACAATATACAAAATTCAATATTTTTATCATTTATCATAGTGGTTCACTATACAATTTTCCTCTCTACACAATCTTATAATACTTCAATCGCTTTTAATACCTTCAACTGCCTTAGATTTTTTCTGTTTGTACATACTTCTTTTACAATATATTATTATATATAATTTATAAAATTTAATTTAACATTTTGAATTTTTTTTTATTTTAATCATCATTATATGCATTTAAAAATTAATAACTATGTTATCCCTTCCCAGATTGTTGCTTTCGCCGCCCTCGTTGCCGTTGCTCTGGCAGCACCACAAGGCCAACATCCAGAAGCCCTTCTGGTTAAGGAAACTCCCTCTGACAACATTGGGGTTGGTGGTTACAACTATGGTTTCGAACTTTCCGACGGACAATCCAAACAGGAAACTGCTGAAGCTGTCGAAGGAGGAGCTGAGGGCCAATTCTTGAGAGTTCGAGGAAGCTTCTCATTTGTCGACCCACTTACCAACGTCCCATACACTGTGTCCTACGTAGCTGATGAAAATGGTTTCCACCCAGTAGGTGACCACCTCCCCAAGGCCTAAGATGTACAATTCGATGCAGCATCACTTACAATCACATTGCAATATTTCGTTCAGCTTAGAACAGAAAATCTGATTAATCGAAATTGTCATTTATTTATCTATAGTCGTGTACTTCTTACTTTGGACCGATGAAGCAATAGCATGAATTTTCACATTACACACTGTTCATTTACAATAAAGCACATATATATTTTACAAATTTCATAGTTTTTTTTATATATCAATACCCAAATTCTTAATTTCTGTACGTAATGCGCAATATGTATGGATTCTGCTATAAATAATTTGTACATATTACTGTACGCTGAAAATCTATATAAACGATCTCTGCAGTAACGTATAATTACTACAATTATTTCTATAAATTATACGTTAGTCAATTAAACGGAGTATCTAAACTATTTATACGCATAGCTGTTTGATATTAATGAGGACTGTACTGATTTTAGCAACAAGCATATGTTTATTTTTTAGGGTACAAGAGTGAAAGCGTTCGTTCTTTGAGTTGCATAAAAATTGAGTGCAGTATGTCGGACGAAAAATATTATTATCGTTGTAGATTAAGCTTGATGCATTTTGCAGCTACGTTGTGCTCAGGAAAAGATAGTCGTCAGGAAGAAAAGTAAATACTTCGAATAAAAATTAACTTAGCACTCACACCAATGAAATTTAAATTTGAACCGGAAGTCGCGCATGTTTTGTGCGCACCGTTTGGAGCACCATCTGTCAATCAGAACAAAAATCAACTTTGCACACGTTGTCGCGCTGTGGCATTTGACACGTCAAATCCCATGTTCTGCTGCTGGGCCAGAATGTGAATACCTTTTATATTTGTTGTTACTAGATTTGTTAACTGTAGCATAGTGTTTAATCGCATAGAAATTAAGCAAATGACCATGGCGTCTACGGTTAACGTTGACGTAACATCGAGTAACGTGGTGTTTCCATAAATTCTTGTTCTCCGCTTCCATTTGAGGTTAGAATCGTTGGGATGTGTGCCGTGCGATGTGACTGATTTAACAGATCGACCAAACATGCCAAAATTTCGAATGCTTCCGCGCACCTCGCGGATCGTAGCGTTGTGCTCTGCTGCAAATTTTATAAACGCAGCGGATCGAGTTATAATGCCTATAGCGATCGTTCCCATGACAGATGAATTTAAATGGAATTTATATTGGCAAGGTTGGATACTATCAGCCTTTGCCTTCGGTTACTTTACTAGTCAGGTAAATGATTTTATATTTGTAATTTCTGCCCATCTTCTTCTTCTGAAATAAAAGAATTGTTCGTTGCTCATATCGTACTTATTTTTATCATTTCTACAACAGATTATTGGCGCTAGTACGGCGAATCGTTTTGGATGTAAAACGGTACTAATGCTGGCTGTTTTACTGTGGTCAATTAGCACAGTTATAACCCCGATTTTGGCGCAATCTTTACCATTGCTCATTATTTGTAGGGTGGTTTTAGGACTTGGAGAAGGTTTAGGTAATAGATTATTAAGAAAAACAATGATCTTTCGTGTAGTATTGCAATGTTAAGTGACAATTGATATTGCTTTTAGGTTTGCCAGTTATTTTCCATCTGTTTGCGTATAGTGTTCCTGTAGAAGAAAGGTCTAGGGCATTTGGGTATCTTGTAGCAGCTGGTTCTGTTGGACAAGTAGTTGCGTCTGTTGTAAGTTTAGTAATCTGTTTGTAGAGTGCTGTTTATTAGGAAGTATTTCTTTCACTACAGTTTTGTGTAAAATATTTGAAATATTTATAGCTGTGTTCACATTTATCATGGCAAACTGGATTTTATTTATTTGGGATATTCGGTATTGTATGGACGCTATTATGGTTAATCCTCTATCATGAAACTAGTTCTCAAGATGAAATTCCATTATTTGTACCTAAGGTAATTGTTTGGTAGAATACCGATTATGTAAGGAAATAGTTCTGGGAGCTAATAAATATACATGCTCTAATTTTAAGGTAATGCAAAATAGAAGTTTGCGTTGGACTGAATTCATTTCACATTGGCCTTTGTGGGCATTGTACATAGCACATTTTGCAATGAATTGGAGCAGTTACATAATAATGCAGTGGTTGCCGACTTATTTAGCGAGAAGCCTTTCTGCTAATAAAGAAAGTATTAGTTTCACAGCAGCTCCATATATTGTGAATTCCCTTGTTGGCATTGGTGTGTATTAACTGAAGTTCGACTGGCCAGTTTTAATAGATCTATTAGTAAACTTGCAGCTCACGTTTTATTGCAGTTGCTGGGCACAGTGCTGATAATCTTATACAGAAGAGATGGTCAGTCCTGTCTGTGAGAAGACTAATGACAAACATAGGTTTAATTGGACCAGGCGCGTTCTTAGTAGCGTTCTGTGCCGTGGACAATTTACTTGCTGCGGTGATGTTAGTATTGTAGCCAAATAGCTACCGAAAGCTTGAAGTAATTTTTATTCTAATTAATTGACACAAGCCAATTTTATTTTTCGTAGCTTTGTCTCAATATCTATGGGCCTGTGCGCATGTAACTCTGCTGGCCACCTCAGCAACCACGCCGATATAGCACCGAATCATGCGGGAATCACATTTGCGGTTTCTAATACTATCGTACGTTTCAATACATTTCACTTTGCAATACATTAGTTCTAAATGAATAATTCGAAAAATGTCGTATTTTAGGCAACGATACCGGGTATTCTATGCGGTCCATTAACAGCCGAATTAGTGACTGCATCTCATGGTCGGTGGATGCCTGTTTTTGTGCTGGCTGCAGCGATCAATTTTACAGGGGCCATCATATACCAAAGTCACAGTTCTGCACTTCCAGTATTGTGATATGCCCTGAATGTTACAGCGAGCTTGCATGTGTTTATTATCGAAGTCAACGAAGCAGCTTGATCGTTAAAGATTCGCTGCGTAAACGTACCTTTTTCGATCGTGGCCTACGGCCGCGATTTTTAACGAAACTTTTAATCGTTTTTGAGGCATCAATATGGCACGTTTGTACATCACCGATCGGTTAGTTGAAGACATATCATACTTTTGGGCGTATGTGCCACGAGGAAACTGTATATTATCTTTTCTGCTCGGTTCGCAGTTGCGTCGACGATGCCCAGGTCGATCGTTATACAGAATAGTGCCATACTTTTGTGTATATGATGGAATTGGTTGAACGATTTTCTTACCGAAGTGTAAAATATGTAGTCTATGTGATGCTCTTTTTAATTTGTACATGTTTTAACGATACTACTTAACGGCAAAATACCTTGCGATACATTTAACGTATACACAAGCGAGAAATCCCATCTTTCGCATATAGGAAATGAATGTATGTATATGCTGTAAAAGATAAGACTGTATATAAAGAAGACAGCGAAGACATTTAACTTACACAGTTACGATTTAAATGTTTCGAGCACTCACAACATAGAAACATCTATTGATAATTAAGCGAGCAATGTATTACTGTAAGTAAAAAAAAGATATGTTTTCTATATCGTTTAAAATGTCTACCAACATTATTTCAACTTCTCCATTATCTGACCTATTTAATTATAGATATAAATGAAGTTTTATGATTTATGGTTTAATTTAAATAATTTTGTTCACATTGATGATTCTACATAGGCTTCAGTGATCCATCTTTCTTCAAATATTCCGACTGGAGTACACGTGATAATGAATTTTGAGGGAAATTATCGTTCAATGCGTGCAAACCCATTTCTAAGAAAGCATGACTGCTAGGAATAGCTTTTGTATTCGTTTGAATCGAACTATCAAAATTTGTAACGTTTTTGTATCGCATTAACTGCTTGTCTATCGTCGGGGACAAACCAACATCTCTTCTTTCTTTTACTCTCTCATTTCCAATGTTTCCATCGACAGTTAATCGCGTAGAATGGTGCATTCTTATGCTTTTCCCTCGTTCTGCACTTTGTAATAGAGAATCTTCTCCATCACTTGGAATGTTATAAATATCGAAAGAATTCATATTCAATTTTTCCAACATTTCCGTTACATCCTCTGCAGCCGCATCGATCTTTTTCACTTGCGGCCTTTCTTTACTAAAAAAATTTTTCTCCGCTTCGTCGATATATTTGTCCAAATATAACTCGATATCGGAATTGATTTTCTTAGAATCTTTTCGGCTATTCGTACTTGCACTTTTTTTCAAAAGTGTTCCACTACTTGGTTTGGAAGCATTCTTTATATTAGACGGCGATGGCATGTTAGAAATGAGAGCCTTCGGTTTGGGTTTCTTATTTGTGCGCATAATTTTGGACGGAATTTCATTTAACATGCTACTTCTTATAACGCTACTGGAAACACTAGTCATCGCTTCGTTGACCAATTTCTGACTTTCTTTGGGGAAAAGCATGTCTTTCATTCTCTCAGCCTTTTCTTCGAACGATATTTGTGAACGATTTAACGCTTTCATTGCTCCGCGTTGTAGGTACTGATTTGATTTTGGATCTAAGTAAGATTTCTGCATTTTACTTATCTCCTCGGTCATTTTTTCTAACGTGTCGTACAATTTTCTGGTTCGAGGATTAGCGAGATTTTTGCCCTGCCTCCATGCACTGGCATTACGGAAAGTTTGCCAATCCGACTTTACCTTTTCGACCTCGCGATCAATTTCGCTCGTAGGATTCTGTTTCCCTGAAAATTGACTTCTTTACTATGATCTAGACAAATTTAATCGAGATCAATGTATAATCTTTCTTTACAATTTGTTAAAGAAACGTTGATGTTTAACATTAGTAAAAACAGATGATGAATGAATTCGTATTTGCAGGATACTATACATATATTGATATATGTATAGAACAAAAACTACCTCACACAAAAAAAAAGGATAAAGGTGAATTTTTGTTATGAATAAATATTTGATCTTGAATAGAAATTGATACCGCTAATCAGATATTTGCATAAAGATTCATGTAAGCCCAATTAGACAACAATGGATCAGTTTCGAGTCATTTACCTATTTGTGATTAAATGAGAAACATGTACATAAGAAATCTTACGTCTCCTACTGCGACTCGTTACGGACCGCTCAACGTTTCTTTCATGTTTTGATATGTTCGGCAAATTGCCACCTTTACCATAGCTTGTTACATTTTCCCGTCTATTCAAATTAACGTCTAATATAGTGTCACTGCGGGGATGTAATTTCGGCAGTGCTGATTCCATATGGATTTGATGATTGTTAGAATTTTGGTGGGCATTTGATGGCTTTGAAGGTGAGTCTGTAAAGGCATCATCATGATCTGAGCTTTCGAAAGTAAAGTCCAATTTTCTCTTATTATAATTTTTCGTTATGGATTTATGTGTACCTCCTTGTCCAATATTAGTTATATTTCGGGAACTCTTCTTTATTCCATTACTGCTACTCGACGTTAGCTTCCCAAAGGGATCGAACTCGTACGTAAAATTATGCGTCGCTGGAACCCTCTTTGGCACCCTCCTTGCTTTTCTTGGTACAGTTTCTACAGACTATCCGTTTTCATTTTATTTTATTGAAAATATTATTCGCTAAACAATTTATGAAAAGTGACGATCATTCATTATACTACTAGGTCTTCGATTTGCCCTTGAAAATAATTATTAATGCAGAATACATATTATTAATTCATATGGACGGTAATTAATAATTAGATAATTTTAATGATAATATAGAATATTAATTTCAATACAACATATCTAACTTTCTTTAACCTCCATCCAGATATCCTTTCTTGAGTAGAATTGCCAGTATTCTGTCGTGCCTTCTCACATTTAGATTTGCAACGACGAAGATTCGCATTCGGTGGTATCGGAATTTCTTGTAAACTCGGCGCAGATTTCGGCGATTCTTTCTTGTCGATCTTGACCAAACGTGGCCTGTGAAATTCCAGAAATCAGACTTTTCGATAAATCCATCATTGCTTTTCGTATAATGCTTCATTCATTTCCATTGTTCTCGTACTAACATCATAGACGTCTTTTCTCTTAAATGCTTGATCAGCATTGCAAAGGAAATATTGAATTATTCTCAGTGTAATTCTTTAGTTAATATCGTTTCGTCTTATCGATGGGAAAGAGATTTACTTGTTGTAAATGTAGGCGCGAGTGTACTCTTCGACAATTTTCTCGGGATTCACGAAGTGACTAAAATGAAACACAACTTTCTCTCCGCTCTTGAAGAAGATCGGCGGTCCTGAACGTACGCGTCTTCTCTTCGTGGAGCTCCAAATTGATTTGCACCAACTTCCACAGTCACTGAAATAAGAGGGCGAGTAGTGAGCTCGAATCTCGATGTTATCAAAATTAATTACGCATTATTAAATTATAATTAAGCATAAATTAAATAAAACATTCGATCTTCGTGTTGCAAATGGCAGTCAAATTTATTTTAACTCCTGATTCGTGTATTCTTTAATGAATAGCAATTATTTTAATACAAAATCATCGACACAGTAAATGATTCGAAATAGTGGATTGAGGATATTTATTCCTATTATTTATTTCACCCATCTGCCATGTCATTTTTAAATAATTCGATAGCTACATATTTTTATGCGAACGGGGTTTAAATTGTACTTTTTATACCTGAATTTATCATACTCTCGTGGAGTTTCTTTATTTTGTGCTCGTTGTTCTACGTCTCCAATGAATACGGACAAACCATTAATACGTTTGATTTCGCGATTATTGTGCTTTAATGTTTCGGGGTATAATGGCAAAAAACTTGGAACGCAATGGGACTTGGAGCAACTTGGAAACCCTTCAGGGACCTTCGCCAGTTCCGGGAACAGTTATCGCAAACTTTTTATTTTTCAAACGGAAACGAGGTTTTTCGTGTACACATAATCAGGGTTTAAAATATTTTGTCAAATGTGGCATGTGTAAGAAAACAAAATAAATATCTCACATCGATGTCCTCGATGTCGAAGTTTCGATTGTAGATAATTTCTGTACTCAACGAAATGCATATGGCTGATATAATGCATAGTTTTGTACATGGAACAATTGTAGATAGGGGATTGAATGTACAAACGAAACTAGCAGACACATGACAGATAGGAAAATTAATTAACATTAACAGCGAAAAATATCGATATATTACGAATATTTCATATTTACTTGTAATTATATTTCTTTCTCAAATACAAGTATTACATTTCATTATATTATTACATACTAAAATTAGAATTATATTTTATTATTATTGCTATAGTTGACTAATACTGATTTTTTCATTATCTAGAATATTTTACTTTATTTGAGCAACAATATGTACAGTTTACATAATATTCAACATTCTAAATACGTGTCACTTTTTTTCTGTGATCTATCTACACCTGTCATCGCAAGGTATCTCCAGACTATAATCGTCCAAGTCCCCTGTCCTCTAGCCTGTTGCAAGCGTTTCTTCTTGTTTATCAAATTTTGCAACTCTTAAAGCGTCTTTCAGATTCGTCGGGGAAACTCGTTTATCTCGACTTCGATTCACTTCTGAACTGATTTCTCGGTGACATCCGCTGTGCGTGATAGCTTATCTCCGGCGCGTAACAGAAAAACTACGTAGCAGTGGTCTTCTTTTACCACGCCACGATTGCTTATCATACGTTCTATCAAATAATGTATTATTTTAAATCATGCATGCAAATATTTTTGATCTCAAGCAACGCTAGCGTACAGCACCTGTCAAGTTATTTGATCATATCTATGAACGATATTTCTCGGACGGTCGAAGAAAAATGAGGCTCACGTACGTTTCGCGAATGTTCCTTACTTCAACCACGCCGAATTCGGAGAACATTTGAGAGTGCATGTCATGATGACGGTTTAAAATTCGCACTAACCTACACACATTTCAAACTTTGACCTTATTGTACATTTCCTTTACAACGCTGCACCATTCTTGTTCCAATGGATTCAGTATGGACGAATGCTCACTTCACAACAACGAACGGTAATAATTTACAGGCCGATGAAGCATTTCCCTCGGAATCGCACATAGTTCGAGAAATTCTTAAGATAAACGAGTTAATGAAGAAATACGCACATTTAAATGGCAAAGAACCGCGTAATAGTAGTAAAAGCTCCACGTTAAGTCAGGATAAGAATTCAACAAGAAATCGAACGGGTCAAAACGATCGTAAAGGGGAGCGACTTGAAGGCGGAGAACAAGAAATACATTGTCAACTGACGTCGAAGAGTTACTCTTGCCTGCAAACAAATACTATGTGTTCAAGTACCCTTGTACTGAAAATACGTTCGAAAACGACACTGAATAGGGTGGAATCTGAAGATAGTAAGTTGTCCGAGACCGAAATTTCAATGGAGAAAGTTTCAACTCCGTCTGAACGTTCTCTGAATGAGCAAAGTCGGACGCTGAATGAAAACCCTGGAACCGAGGACAATCTTGCTTCACGGGACGGGCAATGGTGGATTTCGTCTTCGTCTGAAAACGCTGACAATGAAATTCCTGCGAAGGAAACGCAAAACATGGAAGATAAAACAATTGGCGATACACTCTTAAACTGTCCCCTTGAATTAGTAGAAATTTACTCGAGCAGGAGGGCGAAAAGTGCCGAGAATAATTGTAAGAAAGGATTCGTGGGCGCGACTAGAGAGACATGTACGACGCGAACATGTCCAAAACAAGATAACGACACTAATAATCTTCAAGGAAATATTTTGGAAAATAATTTTGCCAAATCGACCCAAGATCGAAAGACCTCTAGACTTCATGTAGACGTTAACAATTCGAATGGAACTTTTATTCTCACGTCCGAGAAAGACGAAGATAACGGTTCTGCGAATTTCGTGGCTATATTTAAAGAAATGGATGAACGGCGTGTGAAAGAAGAATGGAATATAATGAACGGACAAAATGATTTGAAAGAAATTTTGGAATCTAGAAATTCACAGAAACGTAGCAAAGAAGAAGCATCAGTTGAATGTAGTATAGAAGACGATCCATCTGTTTTTAAAGGGGACGTTTCGCAGAACTCAAATGTAGAAGAAAATAATAATGGCATCATTTCGGAAAAGTCGAATTTATTGAAAGGAAGTTTTTGTACAAATGATATTCTATTAAAAACAGAAAAAACAGATTCGGTTGAAAAGGGGGCAATAATTAAAGAGGAACATAGAAAAGAAGTGCCACACACGATAGAAGCAAGAGATGTCACTAAACAATGTAACGGGAATGATCAAAATTTTGATATATGTAAAATAGAAATTCGTAATGGGACTGTACTAACAAAATCTGCCAATGCTATATCGCGAGAAAGAACCGTATCGAAAATATCTATGGGATCCGATGCAACTGCCGCAGTCGAAAGTTCAAAAAGTGATACGTTATCGACAGAAAACCCTACTGACTTAACAGATGGAGATATAAATTTTACGAGACAAAATTCGGATGCAAAGTCGGGGAACGAACCCAATATTCAGGTAATTATTGGAAAACGAAAAAATACGAAAAATCATACGAGTGCCGAATGCAGTGAAAATATTCGATTGTCGACAGCTAATCATAAAATAGAGAAACAGCATGACTGTTGTAACATTCATACGAAGAACGAGATAGAAGAGCCCAAATATGGAGTAAGCATTCAAGAACAGAGAAGAATAAACGTTAATTACGAGGCTATAAATATATGCAAAACGTTAACGAAGATCTATGGAAGACTTTCGTGCGATTGGCAACGCATAGATCGGCTTCGAATGAAATTGCAGAATGCACCTTTAATAGAATCAGTCGATTCTTTGAATATGTTGCAAGTATTGGACAGAACTATAGCAAGGTATAGACCGTATAATAGATATTATCCTTTAAATATTTGCACATTTTTACTGAACTTCGAATTAAATTCATTTTTGTTGTACCGCATTTGGCAGTGTTTATTGTGTCGCATAGATTTAGTGTCGTATAGAGGTAGAAAGAAGTCTCGCGAAAAGAACATGGCTCTATCTACAATTAGTCAGAATTGCAGGGACAGACCTTTTCTCACACGTATTTTTGGCTTTAGCATATTATTCTGCTGAGAGAGTCACAAGTCACTCGAACGCGCAACAAAAAGAGTGATAGAAAGGCCTATACAACTGTTGCTCTCAATTGACGAGACGTTTTTCTAGCTTTATTCAAGTCTTAGAAAATATATTTGTGCATAATAAAAGTAATTAGGTAAAACTAAAGAGGAAGTTAATTTAAAGAAATTTCGCTTGCGACAATTGTGTCGTGTATGCAGTTTTAAATATTACTATAAATAGGTGTAAAAGTTACATTCACGGTGCAAGTGATAGCTGCCAAGCCGAATCAAAGATTACCAAGTATTTATCGAAGTATATCCTCGAGTTGGTGAGGATCGTAAATGAAAGTAAAATCACATTGGAAAGTCAAGGTTCGTGAATTTGCATGCCAGCAAATACTTGGCAGGATGTATAAGTTCATGTATTGGTTGAAAAAATAAGAAATAAGTTTTATTGCAGAAAGGCGAGTAGATCAAATGAATTTAGAAACGTCACAAGGCCATAATGCTGCTAGAAAAGTGGGTTTTCAAACATTATAATAGTTTCAATGTTACTTCTAAATACGAATAATTATATATTATCAACCAATCCAGAGAAGTGTCTTGAATGAAATCACTTTGATGTCGAATTATTGGACGAACAGTATCTCCTGCTTAATCGAAGTGATATCGCGTTTGGTGAAAAATGTGATGACTGAAACTGAAGAAAAGGAAAATTTCAGGAGTTCACGAATATATAAGATAATGCAGCGTCGCACGCCGAATAATATACCTGTTAATGATACCAAGTAATTTATTGGACCAGTATACGTAAATATATCGTAAATATATCAGTGAACCAATATTTTGAAAATAAGAAGGTAACGAAGAAAGTAAAAGAAAATTTTTTACCATATTTAAGAAAAACTTTTTATTACATAGAACCTTTATTAGTACAAATATTTGGTAAATTTCAACTATGTGCATACTTACATGGCAGATTGGTTAACTGGCACCATTTTCTTCATTGCCAATTCATTATATTATACATAACTTTTTCTACAGATTTTATACATACTTGTACGTACACTGACATTTTTAAACATTCTCGAAAAAATTCAATATAAAGGAATATATGTAAATAATATAGTGTAGCACAATATAGGATAGAAACAAAATATTCAATAATCATTGATATATGTTTTAGACAAAAACTTGTAAGTAATCGACCAAAAAACACGAAAGTAAACTTTACAAACAAAGAAAGCACTACTGACGCTCAAACGTCTGTTGTTTCGAATTCTGTTAATCCCTTGAAGCAATTCAAATTCAAAACACCCGCGAAGTATCCCTTCAAAAATCCAGAAAAAGACAAGCATCAAGGTAACATTCAGACAAATGTTGCTGATAAAAAAGCAACCGATAGTAGTCGCCACATAGAAAGAGCAAAGCCAACGAAGAAACTGATACCGAATACAAATTTCAATCAATGCAAACAATCGATACCTCGTCCGAAACATCGTGCGTCGAACAATCTGCTACCTGCTTGGAGGCCAGGTGGTGTAGTACAGATACCATCTTCGAGCAGTGTGAGTGTATTGAATCCAAAACATCGTTCATCCATGCATTCCAGAGAAAAGGCCTATTTCGACCATGCAAAGTATGTATATAATATCTTTTTTATAAAGTATATAAGAGTAGATTCGGAGGAATTTCTTGTTACGTATTTCTTTCACGTTAAATAGAAAACAATTATTTAGAACTGAGAAGCCGAGGCGTGCTACAAGTGATCTAAACAAAAAATCTTCTACCGACGTATCCTCGAAGAAAGATATAGTATCTACAGCACCTACCTTGGACTTCCGTAACTTTAAAACAAAAGTCGAAAGAAGCAGCGTAAGCTTAAAAAACAGTCCGAGATTAAAATCAACATCAAAAGTACTAAAGTTACCGACAAAAAACCGAAGTGAATCCCTCCATCCTAGTCCAGATCACACAGATACAAAAGATTCCGGAGGCTCATCTTCGTGCGACGTCACCGATCAAACGATTGTAAACGAATCGAGAGTTTTTCGTAGATTAGAGGAAGCAATTAAAGGCGTACCAGAGAAGGAAGTAGTCAGGGATAATACAAATTCCATACTCTGTTATCAGTTTCGCACTGACAATTTCATTCGTCAGGAAAAATCAGACGAATCACCCTTAATCGAAGAGGAAGTGAAACTTAATGAAGAAGAACCGACGAGAGATGTTGACGCGAAACAATATAAGAAAAGAAAATTACAAAGTAACGAACGGTTTCAAGGGGAACACATACTAATAGAGAACCTTCCAGAAAACCCTTTCCCTGGACATATAGAAAATGTTGAGATGAACGAAAATCTTGAGAATTCACAATCGAAAGGGCATTCCAGTTTTGCCACTGGGCCTAGTTCAAACTGTCCGATGGATTTTCATTCGTATTGTGGCAGTTTGTTTAAGCCAGAATTATTTAAATGCTGTGAAATTCCTTTGAATTCTCCATCCCACCCTAACGCCTTGCGCCAGGAATTGAAACAAGAGAAACAGAGAGAAAATGACGCTTGCAAAGCGTATTCTGTAGATTCCAGCGAGGAGAAAGAAAAGAACGACGGCAAAAATTCAAATATCCTTAGCAATCCATCGAAATGTAAAAAGGATATAACAAACGTAAATTGTCACGCTGCGTCGTTGAGTATGCTGAAAGAATTTCTTTGCGATCAGGGTATTGATGTTGATTTGGTAAACAGGGCTGAACGATATTTGAAAGACAAGCAGGAGATCCGAAAATCTCTACGTAAGAAGTCTATCAGTTTTGCGGATGTATCCTTGAGCGTGGATACACCAAAGAATCGATTAAACTTGCAGGAAAAATTGGGCAGGAATATTGAAACGTGTAAAAGTAATTATAAAAGTAATAGACACGGTTTAAATAAAATTCTTTGGCCAGAAAAGAAGGATAGTGCAACTGCTACATTTGGAAATAGTAATAATGCTTACTCGCAAACTCTTACTCACTGCAAAATGTCCAAAAGTTTGCAGACCATTCCGGAGAATGATTCGCTGATAGTGAACTTACAAACTATACAGGCAATGATGAAAACGGGGGAAGTGAAGCACGTCGCCTGTGAGTGCTCCGAGAATGATTTGAAAAAGAGCAAAGTAAATGTATTCTCCATGACAGAGTCACTTCCAATTAGCGATAGTTGCACAAAAACTGCAAATATTCCTCGTGCTACCAAGTCTGTGTTTACCGATCATACGAATCATCCCAATAAGTATCTGAGAGAAAAGTTTCACAAAAATTCGAATAACATTTCCGTGCAACACAATTTGAAGGGAAATTCTAGGAATCCTCCATTGAAGTTAAATCAAGCATGTAAATCAATGGGCGCAAGATCTACGAACAAGGCAATTGAAGATTATCAAAATTCGTCAAAGGAGTGTTCCACCCTTTTCAGGCAATTGTTGAATCAGATGTACGATAAATGTAATGAATCTTCAGTGAATTTTACAAACAATGACAAACGGAATGTATTACTTTCCGTCGAATCGGATGTCTCAGTGTCATCTAACTTTGCCACATCGTCTTCGAATTCTTCTGGAAGCTGCATCGAGAATGTTGCTGAAAAACAAACATACTCTCCTCTTAGAGTTATTTCTAGTGAAATAGTGTCCGCAATTCAGGTGGCTGCTATTAGAGCTCGTAACGCGTACAAAGTTATTGATATATATAAGCGAAAGTTGAGAAACAAGTTTCGAAAATCAGGGAAACGATCAAAATGTAGAAGAAAAGCTGACAAAGTTTTCACAACACTTAAGAAGGAGTCGCACATAGTGTCGAAATCCGACAGTGTTGTCAAAATTATTATGCAGAAAAGGAATGATAGCAAAACTGGCGTCATCGAAATGTCCAAGTTACTCAGGCACGAGGAAGTGACGTTAGCGTTGAGCAAAACGTCTGTCGATCTCCATGATGAACCTGAAGAGGAAACATTTCAATCCGCGGGACCATCATCAAGAATTTCTACCACCGAAATCAATTTTGAAAAGGGTGAGGTAGACGTAGTGAAAAAATCTACCAGCAGCGTTGTATTAGGGAACGTGTCGTCTTTGATGAAATTTTTGGTGAATGAAACTGAGAACTTGCCACTTGAGCAAATACAATATGTTCACACGATATCAAGTAGTAACATATGCTCGATATTTGATGGAAATGTGAAAGTGAAGGATGAAAAGATTAGCAGGCCGTTTTCATTGTTTTCTAGAGAAAATTTATTACCATTGGTATATGGTATTGTGTGTTGTGTTGTCTTCTGGTGTTTACAGTTTACGATTACCTGCGAAGTTGTTTTGTGATTTATACTATTGTTTGTATCCTTATTTTCTTTTGTTCACGTTTGTAAAGTTTGTATTGTTAGCTTTTTGCTTTGTGTGTGTCTTTGAATAAATACAGGGGTTTTCCTGCTTTGTTAATTTACTTGCTCATTCTTGTCAGAGGTTTGAAGTGTGTATTTGTGTAATAGATAAATATGTAAGAAGAATCCAGAAAGAAATTCAAACATTTTCAGAATTAAATTTTTCGAATAGTTGAACTAACATCAGGATTTCTGTTATTCAAACGTGGTGATACTTTTTTGATCCATAGCAAAAAGGGGGTATGAAGAAGATCGCTCATGTTTCCCACTTGTACCCATTTCTATCTCATATACATATACATACATATGTAGGGGGATAAATTGGAAGAGAAAGAGTTTATTACGTGCGTGGCTCGCAATACTCGACAGCAGTAGCGAGTCGTTACGTTAACACTGACTGACTGAGTAGAGAATTGACCAAGGTTGTAAGCCTTGGTCGGTACCACGACGGTGCGCCCCATGTGTACGCTTATCGTGGGTCATCTTACGAAGTCTTGTAAGGACTTCGGTGCCCTTATTCCGTTGCTAAGTATAATTGCAAGACTCGGCTTGCGTGTGTGCGAGATCGAGGTTGTGAGGCTCGTCTCGGCTGTATTAAGCGGTAGTATTCAACATCAAGGCTCGACTTGTCTCGAGGGTTGTCGGAATGGAACTGACTTCCTCGTCGAACGTTTGTCAAAACGTCAACTTGGAAGTGATCCTCTGCACGCCGATTGGACATTAGAAAAAATTACTAATTTTACAATCAGCGTGTTTTGGAGGTGTAGCCGCACCCTACCTTAGCGCCCGAAGCGCGTTTGTAGGAGGAGAGGGTGTGTCTTTAAACGTTGCCATCGGTTCGACAACTCAGCGGAATTTCCATCAGGGTGTCCAAAACTTGACCGGCCAGATGTCTATTGGGCCCAGCTCCGAAGACACTCCGGAAGTCCACGTTTATGACGCATGCAATTAACTGTTGAGGTCGTGAATAACTTGGACGTTTGTAATTCCTTGGCTAAAGGTATAAAGCACTTTTACGCAAAAACAGTCTTGTTACTTGCGCGTCATAAAACGTGCTCGCCATCTGTACGCAGAAGGTTTTTTCATGTACCGATCGCTAGCCGCCTTCTTTTGGAGGAACCGAGTTTTATTGCCGCTGCTCGTAAGCCGTGAAACAATGCGTGGTGTTTTCGTTTCGCTGGTGTTATTAATCTAGCCTCGATAATCCCTTGACCGGGACCCGAGGACCGCGCGCTCGACGTCTCTTGCAAGGAGGGTTTTACGACGGAACAACGTGAAATCAATGATCACTGATCACATCAATGATCAGAGGACATAAATTAAAGCTAGCAGTATATGCTACGATCTCCAATAGGTGTGAACATTATTCCATGTACAGTTAATTTGTTATAAACAATTAAACATTTAAAATTGTTATTACGGCCAACTGCATATAGTTCCAGCGATGGGGCGTTTTCTCTCGTGTAGCTTATTCGTTTCCCTTTCATTTGACACCCCATTTATTTAAAAACAATCACCAGGAGCCAAGATAATAATTTTTTAAAATTTTGTCGGTAACGATATGTCGATAACAGGACACGTGGCGCCATCTCGCGTTTGCGGCATTTTCGCAGATTTCCTCACCGCCGAAACCGAATTCCTGGATTACATCGTTAAGTAAAACAATTGCGTTTTTCTCGGCTTCTAGTGCGTATTGCTTAACCGGGCTGGTCTTAAATTAAAGCTACGAACCTTAGCTATCTCCACTAACAGTTTCAACAATATGGCATATGTGGTTTAAAAGTTATTAACAATTGAAAAATCGACAAAAATGCACTCCGGGTCCTTGTAATTATCTCAACTTCTAGAGGCGCTAGATTAAAGATCGGGTGCTTAATTTAAGAATTCGTTTGAGAATTGCACCGAAACTATAGACGGATTCACCATTTGATCGGACCTCGTGTATAGTTTCGGTGCAATTCTCAAACGAATTCTTAAATTGTTTATAAAAAATAAACGGCGCATGCAGCTTTTGTTAATCGTTTATAGTCGTGTAGCGGCATCCTTTACTTTCATTTTAAGCATCCGATCTTTAATCTAGCGCCTCTAGAAGTTGAGATAATTGCAGTGACCCGGAGTGCATTTTTGTCGATTTTTCAATTGTTAATAACTTTTGAACCACAAATGTCATATTATTAAAACTGTTAATGGAGATAGCTATGGTTCGTAGCTTTAATTTATGACCAGCCCGGTTAAGAAATACGCACTAGAAGCCGAGAAAAACGCAATTGTTTTAATTAACGATGTAATCCAGGAATTCGGTTTCGTCGGTGAGGAAATCTGCGAAAATGCCGCAAACGCGAGATGGCGCCACGTGTCCTGTTATCGACATATCGATACCGACAAAAGTTTAAAAAATTATTATCTTGGCTTCTGGTGATTGTTTTTTAATAAATGGGTTGTCAAATGAAAGGGAAACGAATAAGCTACACGAGAGAAAATACCCCGTCGCTGTAACTATATGCAGTTGGCCGTAATAACAATTTTAATTGTTTAATTGTTTATAACAAATTAAGTGCAAATGGAATAATATTCACACCTATTGGAGATGGTTGCCTATGCCTCGGGCTTTAATTTATGTTGGCTGGTCATTGACGTAGCTCGCCGGAAAGTGGAGATAATCGCATTTGTTTATAATTTCTTTAAACCAATGCAATTATCTCAGCTTCTGCTGGGCTGATTTTAATCAACGACCTCTCAAATTGAAGTTCTCAGTTCAAGGATCAATCTGATGAACTTTTGAAAAAGACTTCATCTATAGCTTCGGTGTAATTCTCATATGAATTATTTAGTTGTTTATAAAAAATAAACAGCGCATACAGCATTTGTAAATCGGTTATTGTCCTTTATTTTAAGTACTCGATCATTAATTAGCGCCTCTAGAAACCGAGAAAAACGCAATAGTTTAAATTAACGATGTAATCCAGATATTTGGTTTGGACGGGGTGGCAAACTGCGAAAAAGGACTTACAGACTTACGACATACAGACTTATTATGCGTAAATCGCAGAATAAAAAGGATAGAAAATATCAATTAATGCAATGATATAAAATTTATAATGACTTCCTATTCAATAACAATGGCACAATGAAAAATAGAAACACCACTCCACTTCACGCTATACAATATTTTCATTAAAGGCACACATGCACGAACAATAAAAATTGCAAGCACCAGACAACAGAGTCAATTTTTCTTCTACTATATTTATGTTCCTGCTATTTCTGTCCATTAGATAATCTTTCCTCCTCACATATGATCTCAAGCCTCTTCTAAACACTAAACACGTAATCGCGATGCCTGTACATTCCATCAACGTATTGTCGAGTGCACTATAATTAATCATAGTAGCATAATCATTGATAACAAATGAAGTAGAATCCATACTTATAATTGTAGTAATTCAATAAAACATATTATGCTTCTGAGGTGTAATACGTTTTAATAAAGAACATGAGATTAATCGTTGCAATGATGAATTTTACTCATCCTCGTCGAGAACATCAATGGCGGCTGATCCTGTAATGTCCACTAACTGTTTCGAAGTGAAAGTGGCGATGACTTTTTGCGAACCACCTTTCTGAGGAACCAATTGATGTTCTACATAGATGTCTTCTTCTGGTTCAACATCTCTGAATGCTAGAGTTTTATTTTTCGATAATCCTGGACCAGCGTAATTGAATTTGCAATCTGTTAATGGTCTTTTCAAGGGGTTCTTGAAGTGAAGGGAGATTGTCGATGGTTTCCCCACCGTTGGCTCACCGTCAACCTACAAAACATTTTATTGAGAAATATTTCTGGGATAATCTGTCGTTTTATTCCTACTTATACGGAATTAAAAACGATCGTTATCGATCGAAATTAAATTATTATCAATATCTCGCGACTTACGTTATGTTCATCGCTCACGAATTAAAGATTTAGGTAATTATGGATAATGCTATTATTACACGTATAATAATGTTATTAATAATTAAAGTAGACTAAATGAAAATTTTTCATTATTGAAATCGAATTTTCCTGTCGTTCATACTTGGGTCGAGTTTCCAATTAGCTGAACATAGACAAATTTAATAAACCGATTCGATCACTACCATTAATCGTAAATAGAAATTGTCATTATTTGACGGTCGACTTAATTAAAAAAATTCTCGGACGAAAACTTTCTCCAGCTTAATTGATTGTACAGATTTGATCAATCGATTTACCTTGACCACAATGGTTGGTTTCAAGACTTGGAAGTCATCCTCGTCAGCCCATGTCTGTCTGGTCTCCTTGACCGTGGCAATGCAATAAAGTTTCATAATACAGTACTCCACTAACTTATCCAAATAATCGTCCACCGTGACTGTGAGCCTCAACTGTTCGCCTGAGAATAAATTAGATGCGACGTAGTCTCACAATTCGGAAAGAATGCATTACAATATAACGAGATTTCTTTGCTAGGTAAAGGTATTTACTGATAAGATAATGGAATTTTATTATTAAATGGAATTTAATAATAAATAAAATCGGCGACCTATTCGAAATAAAAACGTGGAGTTCGGTAATAAAAATCAATAAACTTACTGGCATTTGGTTGGAGGGCGAAATCACCGGATGCCCTTTTCACCAGGTTTGCCTTGACCCCAGTGTAATATACGCTACCAGCGGATAGAATGGCTTGAATGGTTCGCTGTTCGTTCGATTTGTTCTTCATGATCACTGTGACGGAAAATGGTTGCCCGATATTAACGCGTTCGAGGTCAACAAGATCGAATTCGACATCTTCCTTGGCTGGCGAGGGTAAAGAGTAGAACCTCTTCGCAACTTCCGTGCTACGAACGGCTCTGTAAAGTGTCAGTCGTTCGGCTTCTGTTCCTGAGTAAAGAATGGAAAGCATTAAATATTTATTAATTATCAGATATAATTAAAAAGAATAAACTATATCAGTTTGATTAACAATGTGCGAAAACAGGAATTTTAAATATAGGTGAGAAATCGAAGGTAGATAAATAAATGGTTAAAAATGAGCGGAACAAATTGTTTACAGATGTGCCATTTAATTTGCAACGTAGACAAATATTAATACAGAATCAATTCATATTTACCTTCGCTTGGTTTGTACAACGATGTAATGTCTTCTCTGTCTCTATCCCCATTTGGATCGAAAATCCATGGGGCTTTCGTCAGAATGACACGTCCTATACTGTTATAAGAATATTAATTAAATCTTCAAAAATGAAAAAACAAGGTACGCTCATAATGTAATAATAGACGAACCAAACGTGTTATCGGTCAACAAGCTAATCGTAAATTGTGGGATACCAGAAACAGAAATATGTAAAACCAAACGTTAATACTATGTGCAACAACTTTTGCATAATGCTTAACTGTTGGTTGTACTAGGATTATGCAAATTAATAATGTACGGTAGCGTTCCTCTTGCAAACGTTCGTCTGTTAGTAGAATCAAGGTTGAGATTACCATTGCAATCATGAATTTGAAAGAGTCGATGACTCAGAAAGAAAATCCAAGCGAACAGTGTACGATATTTGTTCAGCAATTAACGTTTCGTGCGACAGTGGTAATATTTTATGACGATAATAATTTACGATTCTTTTCAATGCCACTAATATGATATTCGTAGAATTCGTAGAATTTTCGTATAAAAGTATGCGCAAGCGACTTACACTCACAGAAAATGCATGAAGAAACGACGAAACCTTCCTAGCATTTTCTTTGTTCATGGCAAAGGATTACCTGTTAAAATTTCGAACTACTGACAGGGGAGCTGGCAAGAGGCGAACCTTCAAATATAATGCTCGAAACATTTCTCTTTACTAAATCTCCACGTATTTCAACGGATTGAATTCCACAACACCCTACACTCTCATTCATTCACAAATCCTCTCTAAAACACCAAGATCACTTACTGATACTTATTACAATCGATCTTCGAGTATCCCAACTCGCTTCCCGGATCCTCTTTCCACCTCATGAGATCAGCATTTACCGAGGCCAACATAAATGTTACGTCGAAATTGTAACCAACCGCTCCTTCTCTGATTGCCTCCACGGAAGCTGGCCCACACTGATAGACACCCTCTGAATGTTCTTGTGGAGTCGCGTCAATCGCCTGCCAACCACCGTATCCCTTTGGCAGATCAGGTCTCGCCATCCAGACATCGTTCCAAACGTGATAATTCCAGATAGAATCTTCACCTTCCAAATTGTTAGGATCGTACTCGAGCTCTTCGTTGTCTTTGTTATAATAACGATCGACGGATAGTGAAGCATTGGCATCGTGAGCCGATACAAGGTTTGATACCACTCTGGATGGTATTCCTAAAGCTCTGCAGACTGTGGTCACGGTGCCAGCGAATACCCAGCATTGACCGTAATTTACGGGGTCAGCAGTTTCTAAGAATTGTTCGAGGATCGGTACACTTCCGGTCCACGTGGCTGGCGCGGTACCGTCGCCATACTCACCGTCCCAGCGACCGGTGATGACTCCCTTGTCGTCGTTCGAGTTTATCTGGATAAAATTTGTTACAAGGTTTCAGTTAATACGGTCATCAGTGCGAATTTCTTCCTGGCAACAGTTAAAATATATTGTTCTATTGTATCATGGTGTTTGGTAGCTGCAATTTGTTCATTTGATTTTTCGTAGCCGAAATAGTTACTGACAGGATAGGAGAAGTGAAATATGATAGCGATCTTGCCGTCCAATTTGTCCAGTACACCCAACGATGAGCGCGAGTAATGTTATACAATTTTATTTTTGTGCAAAGTGTTCGATATGTTACGAGGATGAGAACTTACGATCCTCGAAATAGCACGGCACATTTTAATCGGGTCTCCTCTGGAGGCAGCCTTAATGCCGGATCTTTCTAACAGTAACTGACAGGCCGGAAGTACACTTGCATCGAATTGCCCGAAAATCCATTCTCTGCCACGCGAGCTACCCCACGGACCGACCCATATTTTTCCAACGTCATTCAGGATATATTCATCCAGAAGCTGTTCATCCTCCATGAATACTATATCCTCTGAAAAGGGAACGAGTTTCTCTTTACTCTGCTGACTTTCATTGTAAATAAAATATTACACTGCGTAAACACTAAAGCATGCGCTATATGTTTCAAGAAGTACTGCAGTTAATTCAATTTTTGTTAGCAATCGACCACTGCTGCGGAGACGCTTTTATTGTCTAAAGAAAATGTAAGCAATTTCATAATGCTAACACTGTACCCTTCATCCAAGGATTGAACAGCAAATATATGTCCTTGTCATAGTTATAAGTATTCGGCGGTTTCTTGCTTCCTACAGTAGTGCTTTCCACGTTCAATTGCCATAAGCCAATGGGGCTGTCTATAGGGCTTCTCACTTCTACAGACAAATCTTCCCCGCTAACGCTCAGCATACGCACACCCCATGCCTCCAAATCAGTTAAATAACTATCTCTATTGGTGACGGTGTTGACTCCTCTGGTACCCCTAAGAACGTTCGGATTTGGTCCGAAACTAAACAACAATCTGACGATATCAGTGTCGTCCACGTATGCTCGATTGAATCTCAAGGCGACGGTGAAAGTTTGACCTCTTCGAAGAACTGCCGTCGGTGGATCAAGGTGTACCACCTCGTAATTAATAGTTCGATGGGCTGTTGCGTTTTCCTTTTCATAAAGGAAAACCGTTTCGACGACGAGTGGCTCTTCAGAAGACATTGTGAAATTCGTTCACTGATCTAGTTGGCTGTAACAGAATTATTTACGTGATCTGTGAATGATTTATTAATTTTAATTGAGTTAATGTTAGGGGATTTGTAATATAGTATGGTCCTTTTTGATACGGGAGTTTTAAGTACATATTGTTGGGATAAAAGTATTAATACAGGAAGAGTGGGGGAATGGAATAACTTGGGATTATTAAATATTGTGTTTACATTTATAGTATTTGCACGTATGCGCATGTTATGCACAGGTAATTTTTAATAATCGGCACAGACAAATATCATCCACATTACGTATTATAGAATCAAGGTGTAAAAAAAATGGAACAGAGAAAGGTACTACTGATCTTAATTATAATGTAATGCGTTCGGGAAGAATTATACGAAGAATGGTGTATAATAAAATTATGTAAAAGTATAATGATTAACTATCAATTATTGTAACAAAAAATAGTGTACCGTTATAGTCGTTATAGAAGAACAAAACGTAAAGAAACAAATTCACTTTTAGTATCAGGAATCGGAATGATTCATTCGATATCCTTTTAACAACGGTTGCAAAAAGCGTAGTACACAATGTACAGTTATTCATCATTGCGGAGAATCCGGTATTACTACGTCTACTAGAAATAACTATGTACTCATTCATAAAACACACCGACGATTTGTACACAACTTTCATTCATGGCAAAATATGTAGTTTGTGGGAACTGTGCCTTGCAATACATTCTTTGAAATCTTGTGCATTTAATAATTGAGATTTTTCTTGGGAAGAGATGACGATTACAACGATTTCTACGTTAAAATTTGTTTTCAACGTAGCAACGCAACGTTTCTTGTTTTAAAGAAACCGGACCATAAACGTTTAACCGATAGCTTCGCAGGAATTCTCACCTTGTATAGAAATTTGCAGTCGTAGTGTGCGCTTGGTGTTGCCAAGTGTTTACAAATCCTAATCTTAGCACATAATGGATAACAAAAACCCGGTTAAAAATTCGTAATAAGAATACTCAAATCTCGTTTGTGAACGTCATGAGTAACCGGGATATCCATACTGTTCCTTTGTATGAGTTTAAATTTAGACAAAATTATGTAAATATAAATGAAGCACCTGGAGAGAATTATGTAATTTTTTAACGGAGAAATTATTTTAAAATGACAAGATGCTAAATTCAACATTTAAACAAAAATCTAAAGCTGATAAGACATGCAAATCCATAATTTTAATAATAATAATAGTTAAATAATGAGAAAAGCACATAAGGTCATGTATGTACTACCCATTTTCATCAAGTAACCTGCCCTTTGAACTAGCTATGCAGAAATAATAATATTTCATATTGTAGCCAATCTGATAGCATTTCGAAAATATCACTCAATTGTTCGTTTCTCTTTAATATTTACTTATTTTTATGTACCGTCACATTTCGAGGCTGATTGCAGTTTAAATTTCCAGGAATGCTCGGTAATGGTGATCCTGAAGCCTCTAGCATGACAGACGGCGCTTACCCAAATACCTGGCGCGTTTTCAATTGTAAGCATGGCTCGGAATTTACCTTTGATTCATCCAGTCGTTGCGTAAATATCCGGGAGTGATCCCAGAACGTGAGCTGCCTCGCAACTGATGTATCTCACCCTGGAATAGGTGTCTCGAAAATGATTCACCGATTCCTTTGACGAAATCTCAATTTAAAAACCATTACTCAACGAGTACGACAAGACGTATGTACCTTCCTGCTGTTCAGTCTTACGTTATATTTTGGATAGTAGTTTACGCCTACCGTTATACCTACGCGTTGTTTATAGTGATTTCGTGAAATATTTAATACAAACAAGGGAACATCGAAGAGATGTTATCTTGACTCGTTAACGTAAAACCGGTACTATTATATCTCGAGCCTAATTTACATATGTAGGTATTGGTTACGTAATGTTAAAGCATCTCCCATATTCTTGAGAAATATTGCTGTTTTTTTAAGAATATAATTGCTGTTTGTCAAATATATTTGGTTCAATAACGATGAACAGTATGGTAATATTATGGTTTTGAATTGTGGTATTTGGTTTCTCCTTTTTGTTGTTGTTAATGAAGCTATAGTATTACAGGAACCTAATTAATTTTTTCCAAAGTTCATGGGAATATGATAATGTAATTTTTTTGAAATTTTGTATAAATTATTAACTTATCCTTGGAAGTGAAAATTTTCAGCTTTACTTACGTTTAACTGTTTTCCGTTATTGTACCTCTTCTTCGCTACCTCTTTAGTTGAGTTGACTGGTAGATGATGAACGTCGTTTAAACACAATTCCCATACTCTAGATTCTAGATAGTATCAAAGAAAGTAATCGTAGTAGTACAATTTTGTTATTTCTCGAATTCAGAAAACAAATAAAAAACAAATAAAATAGTACGCTTTAATAATTTTATTTAAAAACTATGAAATATAAGTTATGTGAAAAGCTGTGAAGGAATACAAAATATAGCATTGATGTTGTCCAAAATGAAAAAAAGGGAAAAGATTTTCCGTATTGTATATAAGAAAATGTCCAAAAGCGAAGGACGATATATTAAGAATATTTAATAAAAAATGTAATGACATTACTTGGGTACCAGATGTAATCGTCGTCGAGCTGATCACGATTAACAATCGAGACACTCAGACACTCACTATACTGACGCTCACAGTATGTTACTGCCTTTTTATACTAGGCACAGCTCTTCCTCCTGGCTAACCGCAATCCCCACTACACCACGTGTAAATCAACACGTGTAATAGATTGAATGTTTCGAGAGAAAATTACTGTAATAGTAAAAGAAAAAGATTTTTATCTGGTAAAGCACGATTTGTTAAGCGTTTGAAATATTTTCTTTCTATACAATAGTATTGATGAAAAATATTTTTTACCACCTTATTTCATTCAACAAAAAATTATTTTAATCTATTTGTTAGAAGAACATTCTGCTATTTAGAAAATATGTAACTAACACTAAATGTCGAATGAGTTTTTCTTTGCTGACTATACAACGTATTATATTCAATTTTAGTGACATAGTTTTATTATTATTTTCAAATCATATGCCATAACGTAAAATATATTATAGAATTCATTTGAATCGCATACTAATAATAAAATAAAAATATCACTGTAAAGGAAACATTAATGAAATATTATCTTATCGCGTTGGCATGTATTACTAATTAGTCTAAGGGATACGCATAAACGTAAGTGGATGTTGCGGTTCTCTTTATCGTTGCATTACAATGAAAATAGAAGAGCAAAATGTTGTAAGCCAAATGGAACAAAACATTTTGTGTTTGTCTGAAATTGCACTGGATATTATTGCCCTACACAAATTACGTGAAATATTATATTGTGTGGATATGTATACAGGGTGTTCCATTTAATTGGAAACGGTGGAACATCTCAAGCGAGATTAAAAAGATACAAAGAATGTTGTCACAATAGTTGTTTGGTACGAAGGGGGTCATTAGGCGGTGTCAATAATATTTCAGTAGGTATAGTGGTGGGAGACATATTAAAGTACAATTAAGTTTTTTAAATTGATCTGCTATTTATGACATGATATTATAAATACAATATAAAGACATAATATATAAATATAATATAAAGAAATATACTCAAATTTCTGATAACGAATAGGTAAAACGAACGTATCGTATTACCAGAAAATGAAGCAGCATCGTGTACTTTCACAAATAAATGGTTTTATGATATATTTAAAGAATAAAAATGGTTATAAAAGGGAAAGAGACTCGATTCGATTTGGTCAAATAAGTTTGAAAGTGTCCATTACTGATTACTATCGATACTAAAAATTCAACGTATGCAGATTAAGAGATGTTCTACATATACGGCCACATATTCTAGAAATAGTGGATCGTATGTTAAGCATCCATTTAAAGTGTCTAGAAATGTTACGATTAAGGCAAATGGTATTCGTACGAAAACGGAAAGAGAAAAGCATCTCCCGTCTACGGACCTGTTTCTCCTTAGAATGTTACGAAACAAGTTGAATCAACTGAACAATTATCGCTAGCTAGTGGTACTCGTAAATTTGGTCCTTTCTGAGCGCTTCTTAAATATCAACGAATGGCTTAATTACGAAATTCGTAACACGTCCAAAATGAAGTAGGGTAGACCGGGGATGATAGTAACACGTTAAATATCTCACAACATCTAACAGATATTACCACAAATTTTTGATGTATGATGAAAACGACGTTTGGAATACATACATCCATGTCCTAGCACTAGTTACAGTTTCATATACAAAATTTTGTTGCAAATGTAACAATTTTTCCGTAAACGGATTCCATAATAACAGTGTTGCTACCTTCTTTATACAACGAACAGAAAATTGTATGGTTTCGAAACATGACATAAATTGTTGACTATAATTCTTTTTATTACTATTTATCCGTTTTGAGTACTAACCAGACAATCTCGTCCGATTCTTTCTATTTTAATATAACATTGCTGTTGTTTTATTCGGAAGATAATGCAATTTAGTGAAACTGAATATCGTAGCAAACGAAAGATCATTTCTTTTCCATTTCTTTCTTCACATGCATTTTCGTCTTCGAATATCCTTGATGCAATATAATAATAATAAATAAGTTAATCTGTTACCAAACGAAGGCAGGCTCAATTAGGGAAATGCTCAACAACCACAGTGATTAAAATCGACGGAAGTTATTCAACGACTTCCAATAAGATTTCCCTAAGGACACAGGTCTTCCCTCGTTACCATTGCCACTTTAATAATCGCTGTCCTTCAGACTTTAATAAACTTATATTATGCGCCAACTAATAATGATTCAGATCCAGAGACTTCTCTCTCTGTATCTCTTCTCTTCCTCAAGTACCATAACTCCACCGCGCATCATCTGTTCGGTTTCGAGTAACCCTCGAGCTCGACCTGTAATTAGCTTTCGAAATTCAGCCAAGTCACCGTTGCTCCGTTCTCGGTGAAAAGGAGCCGTCCTCCGTCGTCGTCGTCTAGAACAATCCTCGTAGCATTGATTCGTTCGACTTTCAACCGGTTGCCCTACGAATCGCTGCTTCTCGAACTTTATTTCGTCCCTTCATCGAATTTACTTCATTCATTCCGATTTTCTTATTCTCCGATTAATCTCTGTATCAGAGATCCTTCAACCAAGGGATGGGTGATCCATAGATTGTTAGTTAAGAGATCATTGTTAGGTAAACGTTGATATTCGAAGCGATATTTCGGTATTAAAGATAGCAGAATATTAAGCAGAAAAACGGTTCGTCCCTTTACACAGATTATTCTTTATATCTTAGCCAATAATACTTCAATGTCCGAGCACGATTCTCCTAGATGGAATATTATACGATCTGCCCTACGGCCCATGGAAAAATCGGAAATTCACCCGTGCAACCCGCAGGACAATTCGCAGTTGATCACAATCGCTTTAGTCGATTCCGCCAGGCTGGAGTTTCCGCTTCCAAGCAGCAGTTCCACGGGAACGAACAAAGAGGGAGACAGTTCAGAGAATCCTGTCGCCACAGAAACGCTAACCGTACCGCCGCGGAGCTGCCCTCATTTTCCGTACAAAGACGACAGTTTTGCCAGCAGTTTGTCTCCGCCGTTCGCCAGATTCCTCCGCGGAATCCTTCGGAGAATTCCGCGGTATCCGGCTGCACCCTCGACTATAACACGCTTCCTCGGACGGTGGCTGTCGCCACGATTGTAACTGGTTAGCGCCACTTTCGTTATCCGGATGGAATGTGGTCGACGGGGAAACCTCGCGATTCACGCTTCGGTGGATGATGATGGTGATGTCCAGCGAAAGCGAGGATCTTTGCCCGGACGATTGACGATCTAGTAGAACCTGGTGGTTCGGAGTCAATGGGGCTTGGTGAACGTATTGTGAAAGTTGTGACAGGTTTAAATCGCGCAAATATTATATTTTTAAATATTGAGCCCTGTAAGTGATTGGTGAGACGCCTGGAAGCGTTCCTTTTGTGCTCGAAAAATGTACCGTAGTAGTGTATTATAGATAAAGTGGCGAAAATTTATCAAATTATATACACTGCTTTTCAAAATTACTTTGAAAAATGTATTATGGTAAATGTAGTTTTCAAGTTAGAACTAAAATTTTCTAATTTAATTCAACGCATGGACTTGGTTTCTGAAGTCACTTATTCATTAATCAACTGGTGTGCAAAGTTTCGTCATTTAACGGTGTTGAATGTAATTATCGAGGAAATCTATTTTAAATATAAATATACACCTCTGTATGAGGTATAATTATTTGTAATAATAATTGGATTATAAGATACCCAGTAAAGTAAAAATATCCAGAATTGAACCTTTGAATTACATGTGTCATTATAGTCATTATAGTTACAACATTGTTATTTGCAACCATAAAAGCACATCCCTCTACCTAGAAACCCTACTAAAACTAGAATTGTTTCTGAGCTGGGACTATACATACTTCCAAAGAATAATTCTGCCCCGATCATAATCCTCTCGCGGAACAACTCGACCCCTTCAAAGTGCTTACAACGAACGATTCCCTTCAAAATATTCTTTCACGGAATAATTCTTCTTCTTCTTTCTCAAAGAATCCTTCATCCTCCTTTGTGGTGAGGCATTCTCTGTAGAAGTAAGTCCTTTGCCCTCCCTTTTCCACCGGTTGTTCAAAGCACGATTTCTTCGATACTTTCAAACATACAAAAGATCCGAATAGAAAGAAAAGAGGGGGTCATATTGGAAACTGCACGGTAAATTCCATACTTGACTCTGTAGTCGACTTTTCGTTCAAGTAAATTCGATAACAGTCTCCTGGTCCAATTTGATGTCGGATCGGATATTATCGGCAAAGATTGCTCAGTAGCTACTGATTTACCTTAGTCTAGGGTTATTGCTCCCTTTTAGAATATAGCAAGGTAGCATATTGTAAAGGCTGAATGAAAAAAAGGAATCGAAAATATCACTCGTGAAGGGTGCCCCTGAAATTGATAAAGGATACTTAAACGATAATAAGTTTGTGAAACTAATCCTTTAGATATAAAACAGAAATTAGGAAACCAACCGTTTCTTATGTTCGATGCGTGATATATTATAGTTTCCTGACACGTGCAAAATTTTCATTTTGCTCGTCATTTGTACGAAAAATTCAGATAAATTTAAATAGTATTTGCATGCAAAACCTATTGTAATTTAATTGCACTCCAATGGATTAATACACGCGCAATTATCCATTTTCAGCTTTGTGCATATGAATATGTAATAGATACAGGTGTATTTATGCTTGCATTCGTTCATATGCATGCGAGCAACTACCGGCTGGAATTTTGTATGGAAATTGACAATTAATTCACCCTATATTAGTAGCACAATCTATATTAAAATTTATTATTGTTACGGGAGACATTGAAATTTCCATTGAATTTGACTATGTAACACGTGTGCACATACAGACATAGATTATTATGCACGCGTCTATTTACTCGGATAATGTATTTCGGTACACGGGTACATGTATATTTGAGTGCACGTTAAATGGGGATCACTTTTAAATGTTCTTTTTAACAAGCCCCACTAAACTTTCCAATTATTGTACACAATATTATATACGTACATATAATGTAAGATAATGGCTGACGATGTGTATTTTTCCGAAATTAGGAAACGAAGAATGAAAGATCACAATCTCGTTAAACTTACGATGAAGAAGTATAAAATTTACAATCTATCAATAAATTTTGTGCATAAAATTGAGACTTCTGTAACGGTTATTGATCTATCGAACTAAGATCGCAGCAAATATATACCTTTCTTCATTAACAAGAAAGCAGCAGGCGTATCTCGTGCTCCCTTAACACGCTAACTGAAAACATGAAAATAGACTAACGTCGACACGCACCAAACCCGAGTTCGTTCAAGATACTTGTTTCTAACTATAGGCAGGGATACGATCGCGTTATTCGAATACTCCAAACGTAGTAACGAAATTTCGGTACATATTTCAACCAGTGGCTCAGCTATTCCGATTGCCATCATCTCTGTCATTTGCGTCTCCATTGGCAACAATGAAACGGCATTCCCAAGAATCCAAAATCCAATGAATTCAGCTCAAGCTACAACATCGTGACACCTACAATCTGAATCATCATCGCGTAGAAACGAAACCGAGCCCAAATCTTGAAACACAATTCGTCACAGTGACGTGAAGCATTCACAAACCCTACCAACATAAACCACCCTATCAAAATCGAGCAACCCCCCCCCCCCCTCTAACCCTTCGTCCTTCGTTGAAGCTTATCATCGAAATCAGTATCCAACACCATCCCGATCTCCCCAAGCTGTTCACTTCCCTTCGATGGCCGCGTGCACATCGGCCTCCGGGCGGGAACGGAAGCATCGAGGAGTCGACGCGACCGAACGGCGAGAGGACGTCAAGCTATTCTTAAAATAGGGCTCGAGTGAACGAAGCGAATGAACGAGAGAAGCCGATACGTGCGGTGGGAAGGATGAAGCGCGGGCGGCTCGTTAACCAGAAGAAGATGGAAAAGCACGGTCGAAAGAGGAGCGTGTACAACTCGAGAAGTGTTGAGAAGACGGAGTAAGAGAGGGAACGTGGCGTGCCTCGCCGGTCGCCGGCTCTTCTTCAGGGTCCGGGCTTCGTCCGAAACGAAGCGTCTTCATCTCTCATGAGACCGTGCCGTCGGGGACGACGCTTCGTCGAGCCGTTCGCCGTTCGATCGGTTCTCCACGTTTGACCCCGCGGTTCTATTTTCTCCTTTGTGCTGTCTTTCTCCTCTGTTTCCCCCCTCTATCTTTTTCTGCTTCTGCCTCTATCACCGTTTCTACCCTTTCCGCGGCCCTATACATTCACTCGCTCTACCCCCTTTCTCGTGCTCCGAATCGACCTCGGTATCGCAGGTGAAACGATCGTGGTGAACTGCGGGTGGTGGTGTTTTGGTGTTTGGTGTTAGTGCTCGTGTTGGTGCTGGTTCTTTGGTGTCGTCCATGGTGTCGGTGGTTGGTGATCGGTGAATCTGCCTGCAGCAAGCAGATACCCTCGCTGTAGGGATCCTTTCGCTGCTGTTCGGCCAAAGAGGGGAGGTCGCAAAGATGGCGTCGTACAGGAGCTATGTAAGTACGGCAAGTACTGGCGGTGTGAAACTATTCGATGGATACACATGGTGTATCGAAAGTCTGTTCAGGTTGATGGGCGGTGAACGATTAATTGTATGAATTGTCCAATGCACATTCTTTATCTGTCGCAATGACGTCTCTTTATCAATACGGATCCTGACTTCTCTATTGTATCGCGCGTTGAGAACTTCGCGAATGCCGATGTTGATCAACGGATGTGTTACGGAGATTCGCGACAGCGTGATTTTACCAGTGGTTAATTGGGAAGTTCGCTTCGAGCGATGAGAAACATTGTTTACCCGGCGCGGTGTCTTCATTAAATAGACGTCGCTCGCGAAACAACGCGAAGTTATAATTGGCGTTCCGCGGTGTCATCGCACGAGACGAATTTTCGCGACGCGACGCGGAAAAAGAGGCAAGGGAAGCCTGCGTGCTCCCCTTCATGTTGTCGAGCGTTTTGGAGACCAAAGTAGCAGAAAGCAACGAAATCTCTCCACTCCGCTTTCGCGTTCTAGCCAGGCAAATGGGCCTTTCTTTTTCGTAGTATTGCTAAGGTCTGGTTTCATACGTGTAAATACTACACTGCACTAGAGTGCAACTCTTCATAAGGTATAAATAACATTGATACAGGCTGGCAGGTCTCGAATGATATTTTAGCATTGAATGGATTTACAATACGCAGTGCAAGTATTTAATACAATTATTGAAACAGATACGAGACTTAGAAATACTCGAATGGAATGGCGTAGTCTTACACTTTTTCCATTACATACGTACCGGTGTACCGGAATGGTCTTTCTTTGTTAGTGTAGAAACCAAATTACAATGCCAAGGTTTCATGCCCATTAGAAATCCGCAAAGAAATTAAATTCGGATTGTCTAATTATACAAAATTAAATGTCTTAATATGAAATCGTCCGTTCGTGTAGGGGGTTCTAATAATTCGATTACTCACTGTATATTGTGCTAAGAATGTGTTACACATATCTTACATCTAGGATGATTGTAAACGCTGTTAACTAGTACCTTATCAATGGAACGTAATAATGGGATGCTTTACACTGTTAGATCTTGTTGAATCTTTCACCACACAAGACCGTCGTGATCGTTTCCCTCTATGACCTGTTTAAAGGGGCGACAAGATGTATGGTATTTATTGTGTACAGCGAAGATATTATTAACTCGTTGGTGGCTGCACTCGCGTCTAACACGGGTTATTCCTGATGCACTGGTCGGATGTCCCTTTTATCTGGTTTGTCATCGAACCGGCTGACGAGCTCCTTGGTTCACTGGGACGAAAAATATTTTTATGTGGCAATATTTCACGCGGTGTATCCGTCGAAAGAATTCTTCGATATTTTTCTTTTTATGAAATGTGAAAGTTTGGATAATTCTAAAAGGTAGTATGTTTAGTATGTATAGATACTAGTACACGTGGCAATGATCATTTCACACGATTGTTCTCTCAGTTTTTTAAAAATGACGAAATATTATACAAGTAAGTAAAATAAATGTTTGATTGCTTCATATGAAAATGAAATACACCTGGAAGTTAAAGTTGTTGGATAATTCGTTGATAGAAAATATTTTAAAATGTATTTTGTAGCTTCATACATATTTATTTCCCTACAAAATAATACCAATTTACGTGACGCGTATTTGCGTAACATTAATTTAGAATTTGCAATATTATCGCAGATCTGTCCTTCATTAAATTAAATTGAATTAAATTATATTATGCAAATTGAATTTAGTTGTAGTACGTCGTGAACTGTATTTCTTCCTATTCATATTTACATATTCTATTATAACTATTCTAATTGATAACAATAGAGAATAATAATATAAAAGAGTTCATTTTACTCTTGGATCCTTTATTATTTCAACTCTTCAATGCTACTGTCATTTCAAATTGTTTCAGTCACGCTCATATACATACATTACTTGTTATATATATTTCTTAAGATTTTCTTGGAATAGCAACCCCACAATATCCTACAACGATAAAGTGCAATTGAACTTGATCAGTACCAGTTACGTTGGATTAATGTGTAGCCTGACTTTCATTTCTATTCCTGTAAATATATGTAACATTCTAAAGTGATCATCTGACTATCATTTGTACAGTAAAATATTAGACAATATTAATTGATTAATTTATATTCCTTTCATGTATTACTTCCCAGAAAGTTTATTTAAATATGCTGTGTCGAATGGAACCCTGTGAAAAAGTGGACCGAAAGTATTATAAAATAATGAACTCTGCGCGTAAAAATTTAAACGGATAACTGAGTATCTTATTATGAGTAAGTGCTATCTAGATAATCTATTTCATCACATACTATGCCCATACATCTGAACTCTATCACACAGAATACTTTAGAGAAAAGTGTTTGCGGCACTAAACACGATGAATGCATAAAACCGAATATAAAATAAATAATACATAGAAATGTAACAAATTAAAGATAGAGCAACAAATCGTAAAATCACGAACGAAATATAAATAATAAATAAAATGTGCTCAATAGCGAAATAACAAAGCAAATGTATATAACAAACTTATTAGCCAGAAAGAAAAAAATGATAAGCCAGCAAGCAAAGATCCTTTATACTACTGTCTGCCTCTTTCGACCGGAAACACATGTACGTGACGAACGTATAATTTAGACGGATTTCGTCCCTTTAAGTGGATATGGTTGTCATATCTCATGCACAACCTGAACGCGACCTAATCTCCCACTCTAATTATACAATATAAATCATATTAACGTCATCGCCCAAAGGACAATAACCACGCGCAAGCATTCATCTTCGCAGACCATACGGTTGCTAAAAAAGTACCAAGAATTTGAGGCTGTCGTTTATCAACCACGAGGCTAATGCAACTTTCTTCTCGTCTCTTTGATTTCCTTCATCAGTGATCGTTTGCACGTGTTGCTTATATTCGTGCTCCATAGATCGAGCACACTGGTCTGCTTCAGAGATTCGCTAAAATCGGACTTCAGTGCAAGAGTTTATATTGCGTTTCACTTTCGTCTAAGATCGACTACCTAGTGGTATAGTATAGAGTATAGGCTGCTTCTGCTAGTGACAGAAAATTGTTGTGCAACAAAAGAATTAGTTCCACATAATATGTTTACACAACTTACTGTATACTTTCCTTTAAGTTCCATTTTTCTTAAGTTTCTATGAAATCAGATGTTGTTCTGAAAATAAAAAATTGCCATGCTGCCGCTTTCAGCAAACATAAGAGTTTATGACGAATATTATAACTAATTCGGTCTGAAAAGTAATTCGAATAAATGTATACCGAACAGCCTCGAAGCTACAAAAATATGACGCTCCAATTGTCCTTAAAAGTTATCGGTGCCATAAATGATCAAACACGAGTAAGAAATTCGCAAGTAGATTGAGTGTGGTTACTGGTCAGACAGCTTGGCAAAGAATATACCAAACGGGACCGATAATCGTGCATAGTTCGTATACAACCGCACAGAAGTAAATTATTTGGTAATTTAACAAACATTTTCCTACAGAGCTCGGTCTCATCAGTTACGGAGCATGAATATCGGGTGTGTACCTCTGGGAAACGCGTTGATACGTCGCCCTTAGGTCACTTGTGCCGTGGCCAGCAAAATTAGCTGTGCCTTTCCCAGACGTCTGCCTGGCGGCAGTGTGCTCGTGTAAACCTTTCCTCTGGCTGTGCCGCGGAATATGCGTGCACCTGAGTTGAATGCAGGACGCGATATACATACATGGTGTCCCGTTTGGGTAATTAGTGCTGAGGGAAGCTTTGTGGTGTCTGTCATTAGATGAATTTTTATCCAACTGATGGTGAAGGAGTAAATGAGGGTTTTTATTCCCCTAGTTTCTTTGTATAGTTGGATGTCGAGTAGGTAGCGTGAGTTTAATTCTGACACGATAAAAAAGTTATTGCTGATATTTTTATCGACTTGGAAATAGCGGCGATGACAGCATTATTCAGTATTGTTGTAGAATAGAATGAATACGGTGCGAATAGGGAAAGTTTAATGTAATTAAAAATTTTTCCTGACCTTTTAGTATAAAATATTGTATTATGCATTGTATAACAAAGATGATTTGCACGTAACAGGAGGCGAGGAAACGTGTTTAGTATGAGAACAAAATGAGTAACAAAAGTTTAACACGTTTGCATTGAGACTGGCGCCGGGTGAAGCAATCTATATATTCATTGAAAAGAAATCTAAAGCAACAAAGCATTTCCAATAATAAACCTCGAACTTGCACAAATTAATTATTATCGCGAAATTGAATTTTAAATAAAGTATAACGTCTAACCCATTTCTGTACCATGCAACATTTACAATTTTTCATTAAATATTCCTACGCGTTTTAATAAAAAGAATAATACATTCTTGCACGTTTGACTATTCTTTTCCTTTTTTTTTTATTCAGAATCATTAAATGAAGTATACACAGCGACCAGTCGAATTGTTCTTATATATTCCTTATACCGGGTGATTAGTTTCAAAATGTGCTGATGAAAAACTCGATAGACTTGATAAACCTTCGAGGTTCTTCCTGTAAAGTCTGATAAAGAATATCTTTGGCTGCCTCGACCGACAGCTTTAAGAAAGCTGTCCAGGGAACGAATAGTTTTGCCCCCGACCAATGAGGTTCTTTAAACACGACTGCACCATGAGCAAGGGATGTGCGATATCTTTTCCTTCTCGAACTTCTCGGGGTGAGCACCGGTCGATAGGGATTTCTGCGAATGGATGAATCTTAATGTGTGTGACGTGCTGGCCTTACTTTGCCACTGAATCCTTGTCGAACTGTTGACATCGAAATTTATTCGACAGCTACTAGATTTTTATTTCAACATGTTCGCGTTAGTTAGTGTACGACTGCTAGTGTTTACTGTAACTTTAATTGCGATACATTTATGTCGACAATTATGCACTGTGTACTTTGTCTTCCCTGTAATCATTGATAATAAATTCCAATTTTTCGTGGTTCATTGACACCACTTTTTCGTAATCGGAAACAAGGTAAAATAATAATAATCTCTTTTTTATTATCACATCGCTCTGGAATATTCATCACGAGAGGTTTATATTTCGTCGTGAGTATGTAATTCTTATGAATTTCACCAGCCATCGATTACACTTAGTGAACATTAATTTCTGTACGCCTTATGTGTCGCACGACAAGCCGCCGTTTCTTTTTTAAGCCTGCCGATTTGCAATGCGATCCGTTCGTTAACTTTCTTATTTAAGCCTGACATTTAATCACGGGCGTCTGACTTCAGTGGAATTATTTTACGTAATAACGACAATTTCGTCGATCGACGAACATCTCTGCAACGGCGTAAGTAAACGATGCGAGGTACGTCAACGACGGAACGGATGATAAATTTAGCCGGGGTACAACGTGTTTGCGTTCCACTTCCTAGACGCGAAATCGAACAAACTGGCCTTAAGCTTCTGTGACATCACTTTGCAGCAAACTTCGGGCAAATGGAAGCATCCTACGACCTCTCGTAATTCGTGAATTTACTGAACATTTGATGGAACTAATTTCGATCTTTGGAGTGCATAACTTTTATTTACATTAAATTATACTACTTCTTACGTTTAATATATTTTACCGTCGGTCTGACGCGTGGCGATGTTGAGGTTTATGTTAAAAAGGCCGTTCAACAAGCACCCAAAATAATCTAAATATTCAGAGTGGCTCAGACAACTAAAACCACTTCTATAAATCTATAAGTAATGCTTTTAGCGAAACTTCAGACGAAAGTTTGCACAATTCGCAAACAAACTCAAGGTGGCCTATAGTTTTCTCAATTAAAACCAACGATCTATTCGGCAATCTTGGAGCAAGTGCTGAAATCCTAACTCGTGTACATTAGAAAATTCGCAAGGAACAAATCTCACAAGAACTCAACTAGGCACGGTTTTCAATCGCACGAACTGATCTATTCAAAATGTTGAAAGCACGTTGCACTTCTATTTCTATTCAAATAACAAGATTAAAAAATCCTCGAGCCCGTACGATGCATCTTACAGAGTTCTCCTCAGACACCCCTGTAACACCGATAAATCTCGCGTGCCTCCGGAAGAAGGGCCTATGCGAAGGAATAGGCAACAAATCGTGTCGCGTTAAAACGCGAAACCCTCGTAGTATCGCGTCGAAGCAAGCGGGGTCGTTCAAAAATAATGCGCCCGAACGCACCCCGTTTATTTCCAGGCCTATTTGTGGACCGTTGTCGACGGGATAAAGCCGACTTTTAAACGAAAACGGAGGCCAGAAACAGGGTTGGAAAGTCGTCGTTGAAGAAGGCGGGGAATCGTCGAGTAGTATCGTTCGTTAATAAATGTCTGTGAAGAGACGGGCACGCGCTGGAAACAGCTTGAGCGCGATTGAAGGTTACGCGGAAGAAACGAGGGGGCGGGGTGTAGAGAGGTTAGGGTGGCGAAGGGGTGAAGTGGCGCGAGCTGAAGGTAGAGAAAAAGATTTAGCGGCTCTTCTGGATATTTCAGGACGAGTTGCTGCCAGGGCAGACCGTTACCCCGGGACCATTTAATTGAGCGTCCTCCTCTTACCCTTTTCACGCTCGGCGCTCAACCCCTTCGGAGGAACGTTAATTGGAAATGCATATGCATCCGTGGTTCGTGCGTCACCGTTGCGCCACCAATGCTGCCGCTGCTATGTGGGAGAATCTCAGTTTCCCTGATTACTTTAATGGCAGCAAGATTCGTCCGTTCTGCACGCTTGGTGTTAATGCTGGTGCTATTTAAATCGGTTCGAAGCTATTTAAGATAGCGTGCATTCTTAGCTATAGGATGGTAAAGATTCTTGGGTGCATCTTTCTTCGCTTTCTCTTGGCAAGTGTTTCAGTTCTGGAAAAAATAAATGATACAGACAATGAGAATAACATCATCTCTAAAAAAGTATAGTATTATATTAATAACAGTAAGCTATTATATGGAGGGCGCAGAAGAAAATCAGTGTAAGTCCAACTTTCCCTGAACACGAATCTCGTAGTTCAGAAACCTCTTTATTGTTAAAACTTTCAGTTGATAAATCAATCAAGACACTATTTTCATAGTTAAGCAATAGATGACGGCACTAACGTTGCAATTTTTTCTAAGTAATATGTAAAAATCTTATTTATCTCGGTTTGAATGCTAATGGACTTGGTTTCCGATCCCTCCATATATACTTTAATATTAAACGTTATTAGTATTCTGCACTACCAAATAGACACTCTATTTTATTAACAAAGTGATTCGCGTCCACATTCTGAGACGAGGAATTGAAAATAACAACAACATTGTCCAACAATAAACAGCAAATAATTTCGCGACTTATAAAGGAATTATGCACTACCTAATACGATCCATCGCGCGAATCCAATAAATCTCAATAAACGGAACGAATCACCCCTTTTCGTGGCTTGTCACCCCCTAATGTCCTAAGCGCGTGCTCGTTTACCGGTTTAAACAGTTAACGACAAATTGCAACGTTAATACTAGGATGGCCTCGTGATAAAAGCCGCATCGCGATAATGCCTGGGCTTTTCATTGCGCCACGGCGCGGCGTGGCAATAAATTATGCTCGCCGAGAGACTACATAGTTAGTATTTGGCTAGTGTTTCGTGCTCATGTTGAGCGCCGACGATGCATAACCGACTAACGAGTCGGGCCGCATCCACATTTGATGCCTCGATGCCATCGGATACAGGTGTTTCCGATAGCCGTGGCGGCGGTGCGATCCGATCGTGCGCATTTCATTCTGTGGAATTTACGCGAAACTCTATGCTTAGCATGATTGCGTGGAAAATGTTTCGGCTTGCTGCCGATCGATTCGATACCACTGTGCTCGAGCTTAACAGCGTATCCTGTTAGGTTGAACGTTTGATGTGGTACAGTGGAAAAGTACGATTGTGACTGGCATGAGTAGATTATTTCATAGATTCCATTGGAAAATCGTAAATGGGTTTCATAATTATTTGGAAATAATACGGAATGCGATAAGGAAATATTAATATTATTAAATGTGTGGGTAATTCTGCGATGGTATGTACGTAGTAATACTCTTATATGTTTGATGAAGTTATCCACGCGTACGTGGAGGCACCTGAAGGTTTAACGTTTGGGAAGGATTCTCAAAAATTGATTTCAGTATTCTGCCACTCTGTATTCAGTTGCCGACAATGCGTAGGTATGCAGCAGAGTATAAAATGTGACGTTCTAATAATATCAAAAACGTTGTCCACGTATTCCTGTCATATAGTGAAAGTATCATTGTATTCACGATTTTAATTCACCCGCATATTATAAAGTTTGCAGGCATGTCATTTCATCAAGCTCGATTGTCCAGAAAAGATTGATAAATCTCAAAACACCTAGTCCCTAGGTAACTCATTTGAGGCCAAACGGATAATAGCGAAAATATTTTGAACGATCTCTTCGACATAGTTATTTTTACGCTCCAAGAAAAGGACGTACGAAAACCCTCCACCTTGTGCTCGAGGAATATCCGTTCAGTTTCCATTTAAGAAAGAAGCATCAGCCGTTTGATTTGTCGTGTTTTCCCAGTCGAGGAGGCATGCTTCTTTCAGGAAGCGGTGGTTTAAATCCGTTCGCTGTATTGTTTGAGTGCGTGTACTGTTCGCTGTGGTATTCTAGAAAATATAGTTTTCTCTTCCTTTCGTTCTCCCGTTGTTTCTCCCTGTCTTTATTCATCTGCTCCTCTCTTCCCGTACGTGTGCAGTCGAAGGGGGAATATGTTGTCGGTAGATACTCCAGAGGGAGCATGGACGAAGACCTCGCGGCTATATTTAAACGGACTCCTAGACATCGCCTCGACTGTCTTTTTTTCCATGCAACATGCCACGGAGAAGCATGTGCCGTTCAGCTTGGAAAAACTGCACAGCTATGACAGGTCGCGTCGTCCTGGAAATGGCGAAAAGTCCATGGAGGAAAGCGTGACGCGATTTCCTCTGTGCGTGAAATAGCTTCACTGGCTTCGAATGTCGTGGCAAACTGTTGCAACGTTGACAGTTATATTCTTCGTTTCTACAGCTTGTTTGACTTGAAATAGTTCGTTAAAACTTGAGTGGCGTAACTTTTGATTTGACTTGCGGTAGATCGGTTGGATTCATTGGGTTACAAAGAATTCATAGATGAATGATATTTACTACCGTTGCGAGAGTATGTAATTGCTTTGTATTAGATCAATTAGTATTCTAACTGCTGGTGATTTATTGGTTGTAGTTTATCAAGGTGGGAACTAATTTAAACACGTTGAAGATTACATGGAAGGGAATTTGTAGACGCGTTATGCGAACGCTTTTATCAGTCCACAGTTCATAGTTCATTATGGCGAATGTTTCCAAGTATGTACTCTGAATACTGTCGTGAAAATAAACTGGAAATTTGTTATAGAAACATTTGCCTATACCACGAGCATTACAATTCTTACAGGATCCACTAATTTCTTAATGGATCTCGCCAGCAACTAAGAAAATAATGAGAATATTATCGTTATCACATCTTGAAGAAATTTTGAAAAGCAATACCTTTATATTTTATCCCGCGTAGACCTGATCTAAACATAAATCTTTGTCCCCTAAAATCATAGAGATGTCTACTTGTCAAAATCTATCCTAAACAATATTTCTACAACTAGTTAAACACATTGAATAAGCTTAGAGCAATTGCACCCACAAAATTTCAGGGAAACTTTCCAACATTTACACATAGATTCTCTCAAGTTCTTTAAGCGGTAATCCCCGGTGTTCTATAAATAAAATTTTAATTTTAGTATCCAGTATTCTTGAAAAGAGAAGCCAAAAGTATTTTAATGCTTCTGGAACTTATAAATAATAATAACCGACGCATTAAAAGAAATCATAGTGTCGCCAGTGGCGCGGCAAGTGATTTATTGGTCCGCAACAGCATCGAGAGGCTCGACGTCTCCGATATCGGAATTTGACGTAGTCTTTGGCCGCAACTTCCGGCAACTTATACGCCACCGGAAGTTTTCCAATTACGCAGCGAAGCCGCTGTTGTTTCTTCGTCGAAGCGTTTAGTTCTTGGCATTCTCTCCTCGCCATTTTCGCGACGGGGAAAGCTTTTCATTGAAAGACTTTTGCGCCGTCCCAGCCGCTTAGATCTCGAGAAACCTCATTAAATATCTTCAACTTCAGATTACTCACTGCACACCTTGCAACTGAAATTAATTGGATACACGACACGTTCGTTCTATTACTTTGTTGTAAATCAGTCGTAGAGTTGCACAGTTAATACAGCGTGGGTAGCAGCGTGGTCTATAATAGCCGCTAGACTTTGTAAATAGTTCCTATTAATCTATTTATTTATTAACTAATTTATCAAGCCACGCATTTTACTCTCAACTGGAGGTTCACCGAATGGAAACAGATAAATGGTGATTTTACTACTGGTATAACTTAGGGTAAAGCAATAATTTTATTTTTCGACTGTATAATTTCATGAAGTTGATTTATGTGATTGGTATAGGGATTGAAATATTGAATGATATTGCTTAACAATAAGATATTGATTCGTATGTGAATTTCAATTGAACAGTTTCATGACAATACACGTGCATCTTGAGGACAGGAAATCTATTTAAGGGAGAAGAACGTATTAATATATGGCGCCTAAGGAATTATTTGAAAGGAAACAGGCATACGTCGATTTATTTTCTCTACAAATAGGCACACTGGGTACATAATAACGAGGATGAACCAGGAAGTTAAATGGAAGGTGTGGACGATTCTTGCCAAAACTTCAGCAGGAAAATATCATGCGGGACGAATTTTTAACATGCACGTGTCACGCGAACACCCACAGAGGCTGGTATCGCTACCTTGATTTACACATCGAAATACTGAAAAACTTGGCTGCCACCCAACGCGTGAAACGTGAAATAATAGCCGGTGGAAATGGATCGCTGAACCGAATTGATCGACATTTTGTAAGATAAACACGAGCAAACGTTATCGCTTTCTTCGCGCAATGTTTTTATTTCTTCAGTTCCCTGAACGTAATTACGATTTTATTTCCATGGCCCGGTTTTTGTTGGGTCTTTGTTGTCCGCAAATTGTATTGTTTTTCTGAATTTAAAATATCCCACGGAAATAGCATTGCTTTATAGTAATTTGATAGTAACGTATGATAAAAGTTGCTACTATTTATATTATTAGCATGTGCATTCTTTTTTTATTCAGACTATTCACGATGAAGGTTTGGCAATAAATAAAACAAAGTAAAACTAGAAAATTAGTTTGGAAGATACGATCAATTGTTTTATGCTTTACAATTAAGCAATTATTTATTCCAAAATGTTGGCATACGATCGAAACAGCAGTAAAGAGAAAAGAAAAGCATTCTACATATACATACACATGTATACCCTGGAGTTCTGTTGAATACTTTCGCTGCCTATTCAGCTGTAATACAGAAAGAACCACGTAGTCTCTCCGAGTGAATAATATCGAGGAGAATTAAATTTTCCCGCTTGTAAAATGAAGTATCACTTTCATATATTAATCCGTACGCGACTTGAAACTGAAAATGCCATCCCCGTGCGAAATTCTTTTCACGCCTTTTTTTCAGACCACGGCGAATTATTCTCAGATAAAGTGAGGGGAATTGTGGCAATGGTTCGTTGACTTGAATAAAATTTTAAATGGCCGCCAGTAAAAGGATGTAGAAAGACGTAAAGGATATCGCGCTTTATGTCCCATATTCCATGAATCTTTTCGCGTGTTATGCAGACCACGAGGCCGTCGGAGCTCGGAAATAGTGTATGTTCATTCCTCGACATTTTCGTTATGAAGATATGCCCGTAAAATAAGTTTACAGTGGTTCTGATGCGAAGATAGTTACGCAAGACCGTTAACCTTGCCTGATTACGAATTTTACGAGGGGTGTGAATGGAAAATCTGTTTTTGGAAGATCGTGAGCCGAGGGTGTTGACTCGGTCGATTCAACTTGACATAAGAAATATTGCATTGCTCTTGATTATTGTTTTGCCGAATCAAGTTGAGTATAGCGCGGAGAACAATTTTGAAATATGAACTTGCTAATATGGAAAACAATTCAATGATAAAATAATTTGAATTACTTGAAGGACTGCGACAGTTCGAGCCATTCCTTTTACGCTCCTGTATTTTCATTTTAAATGAACCCCCAGTCAGCGCATTCTTTACTTCTCAAACAAGAAGATGTAATAGCAGCTGGAGTTTTTCCGTGTCGCAATATTTCATGAAGATTCAACTTTATGATGGAATACATAATGCAATTTCGTAGAGGCAGGTCGAAGATGGCGTCGGCTGATGAATTACATACGCACCAGTTGCCCCGAGAAAGACAGTTTCAATGTTTCCTTCGCGTGTTACTTCGTAGAAACGGGGGAACAAATAGGAAAGGTAGACTAATGCCAAGTAACGCGACGGTTTCCTAGCGAAGAAAGCGTGTCTGCCCAGGATAGAAGATTAAATTTATGTTTGCAACGCGAAGAACGTGCGTATCACCTAAATATCATCGAGTAAGTTAAAAACGTTTCCAACTGTACGACGTATGTAGATACACAGGTACACGTCATAGTATTAAACTATCGACTGCTTTGGCAGGTTTAGACGCGCCGCCTGCTTTAACTTTTCATAGCGTGCAGCAAAATATTGAATGAGTCATTTCATGAATGAACGAACGTATCTCATAGAACGGGAATGTTTATTAAATGGATTGATGCGCAACGTGGCACAGGTGTGTTCGTTGCATGAAATGTGCTCTTTGTGTATAAAGCTATACACACTTCACTAAATAGTTTTGGTAATACACTCTTTTCTTTTTCGTAGGAGAGAAAGCGGTATTAATACGATACGACAGAATTGTTTTTATACTCAATTTCAATATTGCGGTTCAACTTTTTAAAGCCACTGAGAAGATTAAAAACAAAATATTCTTACCACCTTCGTTATTTCTCTGCGAATGATTGATCCTTGTCTATGGATGTTTATTTCGGCCACGAACGGGCGCTTTTTATAAAACGTTCAATATCGACATCTTTGTATCCTTCAAGAAGAAAGCGAAGTAGTGCCTTTGTGCCACGAAACTCGTGACAACTGCTGGCACGTCGTAAATTATAATAATGCGACCAGTCGACGGAGGTTAAATCAGACTGACACTCTTCAATTATTCGGCCTCCCCTTGAGGCCATCACGCCGCATCAGGCGCCTACGTCCTCATCAGTAACACGAAAATTGCAATAGAAAAACAGTTCTCGTCTGTAAACGTTCAATGTGTTTTGTGGACGTCCATTTTCGAGACGATGATGCTCGGTGCATTATATTTAAGAGTTATATTTCTTAATCTTTTTTCCGAAAAGGGAACCGAATAGAAATTAAAACCTTGGAGAAGGATAAGCATTGCATATGCATTCTTGAATCATCCTCTTGTCTTTCATATGTCATTTCCATTCACGAATTAAAATTATGGTACTGCGTGAAAAATATGAATAAGTTGTTAATACTAGCATCTGTTCGTTTGGACGGTCTTTCAGAAGCAATCGCTCATCAATGGACGCAGAGCCAAGTTAATAGTTCTCGATCTTTGCAAACTAGAAGACGTATTATTATGTCAAGAAACAGTAGTCTAGTTATAGTAGAACCCCCGTACTCTACTATCCAAACATCTACAGCTTCTATTAGTCGAATATGTTTCCAGCTGGGTATTATTATTTTGCAGCACGATATATCGCTGTAGAATACATGATATATGCAAATAGATGCATTCCTTCACAAAATTAAAGTATCACTGAATTTTCACCGAAAAATTGTGAATCATTCAATCGCTGTGACTTTATGAGAAGAAAATGAGTTTACCTGGGTTCGTTTGAAAGCGTAAAGCTCCATAATTGTATCACACAATTATCCACACAAATGGTTCCCCTCATTATTAAGTACATAATTTTTATCCAGAGCGTTCGCGTATCACAGCAAACAAGGGAACATTTCATTCTAAACCCATGGATTGCACAACACATGTGTACCTATGTATGTCCGTCATTTTCAACCTGCAAAATTTGTACACAATACTCGATTCACGTCTCTTCTCAAACCCACAAGTCAACTCATCAAAACGAATATCAATTGGTCCCTGCATGCTGGTACTTCTTTAAGTTAACAGCTTCCGGTCGAGAACATTCGATTACACAAAAGTCAAACGTGGCTTTGAGCCGGGTAACAGAAGTCGGTGCACGGCTGTGCGATTTATCTATCGATGGTGCGAGATCAAGGGCGGAAGGCTGTGGTGCAGAGGGATAGGGGTGGTCAGGCTGTAAACAGCCATTTTTATGGACGATAAAGCAATATCGAAAGATTTCCTGGTCGAGTTGCTTTCAATTCGACTGGTCCAATGGAAAGCTTTTCGCTCCGCCGTCGAAATATCGAGAAGCCTAGGCTAAATCGACGATGGAAACCTCTGGGTTTCCGTTCAGGGAGAGATAGAACGATACTAGACTGACGGATTAGTCGGAGGCCGTTGAACATCGATCGATCGTTTATCGATCTTGGATCAATTGGTTTGGGGCGATGGTTTCGTTTGATTTTTGTTGCTCGTTCAGGGAAAAACCATGAGAAGGCTACACGTATCAATTCTTCACTTTTTACCCTTTATTTTTCTCTCGTCTACCGTGCTGATTTCTTTCCGGTCTCTTCCACAGACTGCTGCCGAGTCTGTTAGCGTTCTGGTTTTCTCAGAATGACAGCTGATTTGTAATGGTTTCACGAATTGTTATTTTGCGTTACAGTTTTTCTCGTTCGAGCTGGCTACTAACGTCAATCGTGTAGAAATTCTATGTATTATAGTTGTGTCTGCTGTCGGCTGTCAGACAAAATGTATCGCGCTGTGACGCATTCCGTTTTAAATATTCATATGTATGTATGTGGCTGATTTGCCCGGAATATTAAACTATTCATGACTATTACTATGAGACTATTAGATTCAAAGTTTCATTTTAATTATTTAAATAGATCAGTTACATGAATAGAATTAATATTTATAGCAAATTTCAAGCGTATTATAATTGTTGTTATTTATCATAATATTCGCAATTTCAAAGGGAACTTAGTAAGTTTTTAAAAAGTATCCAGGAGCAATCTTGAAACTGAAAATGCTGTCTTATCGAGTATGTGCCATAAGCGTTGAGGACTTTTATTGTTTATGTGTCACGATGCATTTGACAGAACGTGCTGTTGTAGTGAAATACTCTATTTAGATTACAAATGAAAAAATGACAAATAAGATTACAGTTAACTTATTACTTATGTAACTGAAGTATTTTTCAATTTAGAAAATGTTCTGCTGATTTACAGTAAATACAAAGGAATCGGTGAAAAATCACTTATTGGTTAAATTCGCTGTATTGCGATCTAATTAAAACTCCCTTTTCTATTCATTACATTACATACGAATTATGTTAACCAGAAAATGATCGATACTTTTAACGCTTATAGGCATCTGATCATCACAATCCTTTCCTTTCTTCGGTTTTGCTTATTTCTAGATTCAATATAATAATTCTATGAGCATAGCAAAATTAAAACTGAAGAGAAAGTTCAGCAGTAAGGCCATGCGAGGTAATTTAACGTTTTACAATATTTATTATCAATATTTCAGCCCTCGAAATAAATATTGCACGCCTGAGGTCTTCCTTGAGAAAAATCGAACGGCCAAACTCAAAGTGAGAGCATGGCTCTAGAGATTTCACCCCGCAGTACATTTTTACCTCGGAAAGAATACGCATAGTACAGAAACAAATTTACACGGGAGGTCGAAGAACACTGCAGGAGTTTTCCGTGGCTGGCGAAGATTGTGTAATCACGATTCTCCGCTTTGCCTCGCGATCAGCCAGAAAACTACTGTAAAGCCGATAATGGACGTCGTAACAGGTTCTCGTTCGACTTCTTGGCAAACCTTCGCCTTCTGAATTTAGCCAAAGACTACGGAGGCTGCCTGCCAAAATGTTTATGGCGGCATCTTCAACTAATTCCGAGGTTCAACATTAAATCGCGCCTCGCAACCGCGCTGGAACAGAATTTTAATATTATAATTATCACGGAATGTCCAGTTAATAAAAAGTATTGATGAAAAATATTATGGAACACTGCTTTTGGAAATCCTGCAATACCTGTGAATCCTTATTACGCGATTGAATATTTCTTTTAGACTGTAGGATTTTCGTGATTAACTTATTATATTATAATTAATATGCATGTTTTGGTCGACTTCCTAATTCATAGGCGACTTAGTAAATGAATATTTCACGTACACCAGTGAAAAAAAAATACATTATTTCTAAGAACATTTCCACAAAATTTCATAAAAAATTGATATATGGTATGTACAAAAAAAAAATAAATAAAGGACAGATGAGAATGCATGTGTCACTGGTTATATATCATTAACCAACACGTGTATCCTTCTTATCGCTAAAGTAATCCACTAATTCATCTTGGGAGAATCCATAGCGCGTGACTGTACCTTCCTTTTCAACTGGGGGACGGGGGTACCGTCGTCAAAGGACCGAGTTTCGCGAGTGAAAGGGTTCGAGACGTGATAATAGGACGGATATAAACGAGTCGCAAGGAGTTATCGTTTCCGGGCGCTTTCGGCACTTCCGCTGCAAAGAATGTCTTTAACGGTCGTAAGAAACGTCCGTTGTAATTCCATTATCATCCCAGAATGGCATCTACATAATAACAAATGGCACTTTTTAAAAGTTCGAGCACGAATACTCCTCCCGCCCATTTCTAATTCTCCTTTGAGAGGGATTTTATCTTAACGTGATAACGCAAGATGTAGACGCGTTAAGGTGTGATTGAATTTAAATTGGAATTCTGGACGCAAGTTGGTACATATCGCGTAAGCTTGTTTTAGCGAAGGTAAATAGACCTTCGGTCGGATGCGACGGAACTGAAATATAAGTATAAGTAAAGTTATACATTGATCAATGATGTCAATTATCTTTTATTAAATCTATTATTTGCAATAGTTCTACCTAATGGAACGTGAATTTGAATAATAACGAGGAATGATTTATAAAGATCCTATTATATTCAAGTATTGGTTATATAGTTAATAATAGCATTATTAAGTAAAAAACAAGATTTTTCATAAATAGTAATCGTATAAGATAAACTTGCTAATTTTTTCCTCAATTCAATAATGAATTCTTCCACGTCCGTGAATATATGCGATACTGAAATATTGTTAATAAATATTATTAATGGTCTAATGGATGCTTAAAGGCACGAAATCGACTCAAAAAGTTTTAAATTCCGAAATGTATCGGTAAGTAAACTTTCTGTTAATGACTGATTAAATGATTGCCGTTCAAACTAGCCATAAAGACTTGATGGTAATTTTTTGTTTGTTTTGGTACCTTAAATATTTATTAAAGAAATGAGCGTATGCACATTTGTTGCCTCACTCGTTGCAGTACAGAGAAACCGGAAGGTTATTACTCTCGCTCAGGTCGTGCCGTCTATTTTGAGCTTGGGGCAGTCCGCCAAACTTATGTTAATTGTACGAATTATCATTTCCAGACCTCCACCGCCCACATATAATACATATTATCCTCCTAAGTTATACATTCGTACTATACTTCCCTTCTAAATTATTTCTCCCTATTTATTTATTTTAGTAATTTGTCTCATTTATTTTGTTTCTGCTGTTCCTGGTGTTGGCACTAACTAATTTAATTTCATATGCCCCGACTTCCCCACCGTGCCTTCTTAACAAAATACACGCGAACCAAGAGCAGAGACAGAGAAATTAGTAGCGCGCGCAATAAAGGTATTAACAATTCAAGCAAAACTTTCACATGGCACAATACGATATTATAGCGAACACATTATCATATTATAACTATTCATTCTTCTACTTCGTATTATTCTTCTAACAGTGTCATAGTCTGCCAGTGTAATGCATGGTAACGCGACTACGCCACGTTCAACCAGTATTCATTCTGTCACAAACAACGACGCATAAATCTATCTCGAAAAAAAGAAGAAAGAAATCGACCCGCTAGCCAACCAATCTTGATCTGTAATTTTATTTCGAGAACCACTCGAAGCTCGCCGCGGTTCGATTGTTTCGCGACCCGTGCAACAACCGAACGAGTGGACGACGTTTCCGGCACTTCGTCCACTCTCCGATCAATTTCGACCGATCGACGTCCGTGTAACGGTGCCACGGATAAATGCGGCTTGATCACGAGAATCGAGAGGGAACTGATCGGCAACGTTTCACGATTTCCAGGGTGACACTGGCGCCTACCGATCTAGAGGTAACGTTGGCATTGCCTCGGGTACTTTTGGGAGAACTGCTTCGGCCACGGGAAGCGGCCATCCGAGTGGTAGGAACAGCTACTCGTCGTCCATCGGTTCCGGTTCCAGCCGAGTTCCTGCCAAGGAAAGAATTTCTGGCCTGGGCAACTCGTTCCTGAGGAAGGACAAGCCCGAGGAGAAATCCACCTTTAAGTATTCCAGTGAGTGTCTCTGTAGATAGTAGTTCACTGATTTGACTCGTACGATTTTAAGTATAAGTGATACGCGAGCAGTTTAATAGTTTCTTTGGATGGTTTCAGGTCTTTTGTAAATGAAGGATGTTTGTTTCATTGATTCATTAATTAATTGTTCCGTTCTGCTTTGCGTTCGTTTATACGTGTCCCTTAACTGCATTTATCACTCAATTAATTCGTTTTCCGTCTATTTCAATCCTAACACAATCAGGATAATGTACGGAATATTTAAACAGATAGTGATTTAAGGGAATATTAAATGCGCACAGTAGCTCTGGAAACAATTCTTTTACATCATATCAAATTACCAAATTGCCCCTCATTTACAACGAACTAGTATTACTTTACTTATATGCAACGCGTACGAATTATTCCATTGTTTCACCATTAGATGCAGGTGAGAAACGTGAAGAGTAAAAGAGACTCCCAGATATTGCGTTTTCAGGTACGAAAGATTCCGACAAAAGTAGACTACACTCGGGCAGGTCATCGACGGAGGACGTAGGGGCGAAAAGTCCATTGTCGAGCAGCAGATCATCCCTGTTGGAGAAGTACTCGTTTCCAGCTGCTAAAACTTCAGACAGGCCCGCCTCCGTCTTGGACAGATATAACCGTGCCACTTCCCGCGAGAAGAGCAGAGCACCCGACGGAGGTTCGCGATACGGATCCAACACGTATCCCGGCTCAGGCTTGCCTCGAACTTATGGAAACGAAAATAGAATGGAGAAGAAAGAGAGAGCCGATCACCCACCGGTCTCGTATCGTGGATTACGGCCAAACTCCGGAAGGAGTTCCCGTGAGCCTAGCCCGGAAGTTAACGTTGGAAAATCGAACTCCTTCCGAATGTACTCGAGAGCCCCTTCCTACGGCCGATCCAGTGCTACTTCTAGTAAGTGAAATTTTTGTCGATATGTCGTTGGAGGTGGGGTTTTATTGTTTATCTTTGTTGGTTGAGTTTCGAGATCAGGGTACACTGTTTCGCTGTTTAAACGGAACTTTATGCGGTGAATTTAATACAACGTATTCATTGATATTTTATTGCACAAAAGACACCAATGTTAATATAGTTATACCTACAATATTCTAAATATTTTCGTCCCTTTCTGCCGAGAATGTTTAGAAAATGAAATTATTCTTACAAACATTATAAACGCTATTCAGTAGCATCTTAACATTGTCCAAAAAATAAAAGGGTGATAAATTGATATACATTTTGTTGCATAATCTTTTCGTATTTCATTTGATAAAAGATATTTCACTATAAATACGTGTAGCGTACATACGTGTACGCTACACTACATACATACGTGTAGTACGTGTAGCTTTACATACAACATTTATAGCGTCAAATTTGATCACTTGTGAGCAAGGCGCCTTAAGGGGTATGGCAGTGTGGTTTGTTCAAAATCAATTTAATCGTGCAAGGCCACAGAGAAAAGAATAACGTCTACCATCATAATTGCATTCAATAATTCCATCGCGTTAACGTAACCCTTTTTAGTACAATAAAAGTACAATGCAGATCAACGATTTCCACGTGTAGAGCATTTATGAAAATGTATAACATATAAATCATATCTAACACCATGTACTGAAAAATATGTGCCTTGAAAATGTTATTAATTTTGAACAAACTTTACTAACTACCAGAGTATTTCCCGACAGGACAGGTTATTAAAAAATCTTTTAGAAAATCATTACATTCTATAAAGAATCGATATACTTTCGCCAATGGTTATTACGACTGACAATATCAGTATCCGTCGTACTTTTTCTACAAAAATTATTTCCTCGATGCTAACGTTTACAGATAAAAAAATGATTGGATAATTAAACCGTGCATCCAAATTTGTCTTGAACCCTGGAATTTGTCAGCTGAATTTCCTTCAGAATCTGTTTAATACCTCTCGTCCAATAATACCACCGAATCAAGTCAAACTAACGTGTTCATTAAACGATCCTCAGCGTTTAATAACATTTTCAGGTGCATCCGAATCGAGCTCGGCGCCAATCTCCTCGAGATACGGCTCGACAGCTGGTAGCAGGTTTCTCTCTTCGAGAAACGCCAACGATCGTGTCCCAACAGCCATAAGCTACTCCGGATCGGACAGGTTCCGAACTTCAGGCAGTAAGCCTATACCGGTAAATTTGAAGGACGAAGATGCGACAAAACGCGGCGCAGAAAAGGAAACGACCAAAGAAACACGATCGAATTCTGTAAAAAACGAAGAAATCGAAGCTGAAAACAGACTTCAAGACAGTGAAACTATCACGCTGGTCACCAGGGGCACATCCCCGAGTCCTCCAGCTTCGTCGTCGTTCGTGAGGAGTAGAAGAGCCGACATAGGTATCGCAAACCAAAGGGAAGTGCCTCGGGCGCGAAAGAAAACGGAAAGCAAAGATCAGGAAGTGCAATGCGACAAATTGGAAGACAGTTCAAGATTTTCAAGGTACGGAGGCGGTGGAAGAATTTCAGGGACACCGTGGTCCTCGTATCTGGACAAATTCCCGTCGTCGAATTCCAGCGGAAGCAGCGTGTACTCGAGAGGTTACAGCGGAAGTAGTACAGCGAATTCTAGGGTGAATAGTTTCGCGTATACCAGATCCAACGACACTGCGAGGAACGATTCCGCCGCGAAAGTATCACCTACTTCCAGCCAAGAAATTCATGGGAACAGGACCCAGAACGAACAGAGTGCCAAAGTGTTTGGTAGCTTGGGCCTAACTAAGGTTGCTGGAGATTCTTTAGTTACGAAGGTAGCAGATTTTAAGGCGTCCTCGGGAAATGGGCAGGAATGCTTCAATAGAGATCAGGTGGACGTTAAATATCAGAACGGGGAGGGACGTTCGTGTACTGTTGGAAAGGTTGAAGGGAGAAACGATCGTTTAACTGGCTCGTCGTGTCTGAAGAGGGATAGTTCGCCGCAGCAGACTGGGCATGTAGCGAAGTCACAAGGTTCCTCTAAGAATGGGGAACAGCAGAATAGTAGAGAAAGCTTGGCGTCCAAAAGTGAGGGAAACAGCCAGAAGAGACCGTCTATACCGAGATTAGATCGTGTCACAATGAAAAATGAAAGCAGGATTGCAAAGTCTTCGTCCAGTTCGTCAACTAAGTCCGATTCATTAAGGGAAAGGAGAGGCTCGACTCCTAAGTCTGATGCTAGCTCGTGTTCCAAATTGGATGAATCCACTAGAATAGTTGAGGGACGCTGTCAGGAACACAGTGGAGGGGCATCGTCGCCGAAAAGCGATAACCCTTCACCTGCAAAGGATTCGTTCCACAGGTAGATATTAAATTTCACCTTGTATAAGTTCGTGAAGTAGCTTCGACTTGAATACTTTCTGAAATTTTCCTTTAATTTTGTAATGCTTACGTTCTTAAATTTTTACACATTAACAAGATACGTTACAATGTAATCTGATATTATGATTGTGGGCGATTTTATGTTTTATGTTGTACAACCTATAATGACGTGAAATTGTAATTGCTCGAAAATTACGTTAAAACTTCATAGTTAATCGTGCACTGGTGAATATATAACAAGGAGACGGTAACCGAAGAATAATTTAATTTTACACTTGGCTACCTGGCTATTATAAAATATTTTAGTTTGTAAAAGGAATCTATTCGGGCGATTAAAATTATAAAAACAAATAGTACAAGGAAAACAGTACATTCATTTTCTCCAGCATTGAGAAATAAGTGCCACAAATCGCAATTACATTTTTTATCAATTCTGTTTCATCTCCATCGCCTCCCTTGCTCACATAAATTTTGTTATTTTTCCATACCAAACAGTGCCTCATCCCATAGCCGGTCTACAACACCACAGTCCCGTAGCGGTTCTGCGAGAAATCTCAGCCGCCAAATGACGCGATCAGATTCGTTAGACGGATCCGCTGTGAATGTGCCAATTGGCAGATCGAAATTGTCGTCAGCCAGTTCCGTGTCGAGTCAGGGTGCAAAAATAAAGGCGACGCCTCCGCCGTCGCCAGGGAAATCTTCCGCTGGCTCGAGCGCTTCCTCAGTGAATCTGAGACAGAGCGGTTCACCGGATGGTCGTGGTAAACCACCTGTGCCGAAGGGCGACGTCACTTTAACGTCCGCGACGAAGAGCATCGCGCCAGTCAAGTACGTGAACAAGGACTTCCGGAAGTCAACGCTGAACATGGAGAACGGTGATCCGTCGCAGTCCAACTACAGCAGGAAGAAGAAGACTCAACGAAGCATGTCCGTCAGTTCTCAAGATTCACAATCCGAAACGAATTCTAAATCGAATATTCATCGTCAGACTGTTCCATCGGAGTCGAGCTCCAGTTCCAGTTTGAAGTCAAATAGTTCGAAACTTCGAATGCCTGCAAGTTTGGCGTGCAAGGGTGTCGGTAAGAAAAGCGGGTCAGGTGGTTCGCCGAGACCAGAGAAAATGAGAAGCAGCTCGAAATCGCCGACTGGCGAAAGGGACAAGGAGGAGGGAACGTCGTGCTCCAGTGCAAGTAGCGATTCTAACTCTTCGAATTCGTCCAGCACGGAGGAAGAAGGGGACGATAGGAAGCAGACGCGACCTGGTTCGAGGCGTCGCAAAAGACGTACGTCCGATTCTCCCTTTCGAGAGAAGAAGGGCAAGATAAGCACCGGATCGTCGAGAACGAGCGTCCTGGCTTCATCAGCCGACGAGATATCTCTGACTATGGAGAAACCACCCAGACCACCGTCCAGCCCAAGAACGAGGAGCGATCGTTCGGGTAAAACGGAGGAGGCCAAATCGTTCCTGATGAGAGCCCTCGCGCCGGTGACGAATCTTTTCAAGAATAAGCATCAAGATTCCAGCGAGTCCGGTAAATCAGGTGGTTGGCTGGATTCCAACGAAGAGAGCCCGGACGCGAGGAAGTCGGAACAGAATGTGGCGGCGTCTTTATCGAGAAGTCTCTCAAAGAGTTTCACGAACCCGGAGAAGAGTGACGAGAGGGGGCAGAGTAGCACGAGGATTAGGCGAAACTATTCCGGGGAACAGCCTTGGTGGATGGATCCGAACTGCGACAACGTTCCTGATGGCGTTGAAACAGGAAGCGCGTGTAACGACGATATTAGTCAAGAAACGACCGTCAGCGGAGTCTTACCTGACGATGGTGAGTCGGGGTTTGACTTATATAGAATATTTCTGGCGTGGCAATGCGTTGGCAGGCATTGGTGAATCGCGTGTAGAGACGAACTATGGATGGGAGAAGCAGTGTGTATTATTTTTATTTCGCGCAAGGCCATACTCGCTAAAATATGTCCGGCAATTCATCTAAATAATTAACATTCTCAACATAAAAATAATTCTGCAAAGTTTTAAGGTATACGTAAATGACATTTCCCAATATTTTACATTTTTGTAATTGCGAAAACTGTTGTTCTCCGTAAACTTCGTAAGTCACCAATGGCACCCGTAGTATAGAACGTCGCAATTATCCACCCTACATCGCCATCCCATTGCCTACAATCCCATCGTTTCATTCGGCCGTGAAAGCACAAAGGAAACATAATTTAGCGCGATGCGTTTAGATAAATAACTTCCCCCAATTGTATGTTCCCAGGCAAATTTAAGTACAAACTATGGAGACAAGAATCAGAGGAAAGGGGCTGGTGGTTAGACTCGAACGACAGCGTGGCTTCAGAGGACGCGAGGAAGCAATCGACGACGATATCCAGACAGGAATCGGAAGAGAAGTCTTGGTGGCTAGAGTCCAACGACAGTGCGCCGTCGGATGAAACGAAGAAACAATCTTCTTCAACGACATCCAGACATGACTCGGGCGACAGGGATCGCTGGCTCGACGGAAACGATAGCATTGCTTCGGAGGAATCGAAAAAATCGTCGCGCAAAAAATCACCACCGGTTTGGAGGCAAGACTCGGGGGAGAGATCCCGGCTGTTGGACGCAAACGATAATTCCCCGTTAGAAGAATCAAAGAAGCAATCGTCCTCGTCCTCGTCCCCGAGACGAGAATCGAGTCGCAGCAGCATCAGGTCTAACGATCGAAGAAATCGAATCAGGCACCAACAGTCTGGGGAACGCGCTTGGTGGATGTGCGACAATCCTGATAATATACCTGACGGAGTCGAAGTTATTCCTGTCGCTGCTGCTCCGGTTCAAAATGCGAATTATAACGACGATTATAACGACGAGGTGGACGACGGTCAGACATATGATAGGCCGTTAAATAAAGTTAAACACGTTGCATCGGGAGAGAAAGCTTGGTGGATGGATAGCTCGTCGAACGTTCCTGACGGTGTCGTCGCGATTCCCGTGGAATCGTCGAACAGCACATCCGACTCGTCAGAGTCATTCGAGAAAATCGATATTGGCGTTAACCCTGAACTTGAGATATATGCGAAGAGAAGCCTCTCTAGATTCCCTATCGAGTTTCCGCCACCTCCGCCCGACGAGCCGCTCGGGGATCGGGCCAGTCCCGAAGGGGTAAAGTGATCATATATCGTGCATTATTCATTTAACGGCCCCTAACTGACGAGACGATACCCTTGCCCGTGGTACGCGACATCGTAAATCTTTAACCTCGCGTGCTTTCCGTCGACGAGAAAATAAAGGTGTTCTTACGATTGGGCCTTTGACTTTTCATTAATAAATAACGGATGGACGGTGGGGTTGGAAAGTTGGCGAACGATTGGCTATATTTCTTCTTGCATTTTCTGTATTAGGGCACAGAAAAGTGTTTGCCTTGTTTCTACTTTGAATGGTCCAATTTAATACGGACGTTGTATCTACAGAGATTAAAGATTTAGGACCAAACAATCATCTTACAGATAAGATTTCATCGTACACAACAACCTTGTTTAGATGCAGCTTTATCGCTGAGCGAAAATTAAATTATGCTTCATTTAATAAAATAGCGCGAAACCTCACCACTCCAAATCCTGCACGTCTATTTACTTACTGTTCCAACCATTCCCATTTGTTTCTTGTTTTATTTCGATGAATATTCTGTATTCCACAAACGCGTAACACCGTACAACCTCGTCCTAACTTTGCCATAAAATTATCAATAGTAATGCTATAGACAAAACTCATTGCTTATAACAGTTGGCAACAAATATTTTCTAAAGCTGCATGAAATCCTAAGGAAATCGTGTAAAAAAACCACCAAATCGATTGAAATAAAATCCGCGTCCCGACTGAAACCATCGACGAACGTACCGAAGGCACCCTATAAATTAGATTGTAGTTTATTCCGTTACAAGCAAGCCCGTTTTCCTTGCAGGTGGAGAGTCCACCGGATCCGCCGGACAATTATGGTGGACGCGACTCGCCTTACGACAACGTGCATCCAAAACCCCGAAGATCGTCACCAAGGAAGCGACCCTCCACGTTACCGTTGTTCATCAGCGCGCACACCGACATCGACGACCTGCTTGGCGACACGTCTATCCTGTGTCCAAGTCCTGTTTTGTCTCGAATCCATAAACGCGAACGTATCGACGAGGGTAAGTTAAAAATGAATTGAACGCGATTTATAATTGATCGTCGATGGGCGCAATCGTTCACTGTTTGAATTATTCGTTTTGTATCGAGCACGGCCGGCATCGGGTTTAGAATCGTTGGGAAACGTGCCTGTTAACGGGAGAACATTGTGTCCTTTTGAAGAGAGTCAATGGTATCGTCCCTTTTGGGAATTGTGGTATGCTGAATGGATAGGTGGTGAATCGTGGGCACACGTACCCACGTGTGTGCATTAGAAAGGGGAGCTGATCGGATTATGGAGCACTTCGTACGAGCAGATTTTGGCGATTCTGGTTCCCCGATGAAAGGAAATATAATTGCTGCGCGTGTGTGTCGAAAAAATTCAAACCGAACTTGCGGGGATTAAATGTTCAGCATGTTCAAAGAAGGACATGCTGTATAGTGTTCGTTTAAATAAAAGAGGACGTCTGTAAAATTGGCAATCGAAAATCTTTTGCATGAGCTTTTTATTAAATTTTTCAATTTCCAATACTCTTCTGTTTTAATACAAAATTTGCGAGCGTAAACAACAATATTAATATTGCAGGACTAGTTAAGTGATATGTAATAGTAATGATACATTCTAATAGCAGCGTAGGAGCTATGATTTGCTAAGGTATAGTGAAATGTAACTCTTAAAGAATCGAGAAACAATGTAAAGAAGTGCACGAACTTTTTCTTACCAAGCCAATCTAGCTTGCCCTGTTAACAATTAATATTCGTGTCATTGTTAATGCAGATTCAGAAGAAGAGAGTTCAGAATGTGAAGAAATCGATGCCACTCAAGTGATCATTCATGACAGCACTCCGCAGACACCAGTGATACAACGACGGCATCGGTACGTTTCATGTCAGTAATCGAACGTGAATTCCAAAACTCGTGGATGCTTGATTGTAATTAAGCAATTTTCTTCAGGGACAACGAGAGACCTCAACCCGACGGCTACATTCCGGTAAGTGTATTTTATCATTTTTCCACTTTCACTTCTTTAAACGTCAAACAGCAAATCAGCCATTACATTATTATTGCCAACAACCATTACCAATCTGGCTGCTAAACTAATGCGATTGTTGTTTATGTTTTCTTATTGAAACGGTTGTATTTCTGCTTTTCATTTCTCACTTATCCGACAAGGTGTGTTTTAAATAATATAATTACTTCGTGCGTGACAAAATAAGATGGCGTTGCGTATCTGCCCCCAGTAGAATTAATTATGTTACTTCTTTTCACGTGATAGTTGCTCGTGCCACTAGCTTAACACGCAAGGTATCTCTGCTGGACAAGCTTATTTTGTCTTATAATTAACATATCAAGAACTAGTCTTTTTCTACAAAAAGGTCACCAAAGTTTCTACATTCTCAAGCTCGGAGATTTTTCAATCAGATATCTCCAAACTTGTTTTTAAATGCAACAAGTGAATGCAGACTATTTTGGGAAGAAGTAGTTTCGCATGTTTTTTTTACACCAACTGCATAATTGACAAAAATTTAATGTGCCCTATTGGAATGTATAATTTTGATCTATCATTACTTGAAGTGTACAAGGAACAATCCAGAATGCGCGGTGTTTCATTACTTCACTGTTCCTCGCGAAAGAGCGGAAGAGACAGGGAACGCGAGACAAGCAACAAAACTTCCAATTCTTTCATTTCTTCTACGGCTCCCCAGTGACGCACTTCTTTGCACTCGCCATTCGCGTGCAATTCTTTTCACGATCAGTAGCTGAAAGAAAATAGTCTGTAGGTGGCCGTGGATAGAAGGCCGCGTACTCGAAAAAAAGCCGGGCGAACAAAGCTGAGAAGAGGGTAGACGACGTCCAGGAGGAGTGGTGGTGCGCGCGACATTATTGTTTCTCATGAGGGATGTGCGAGGAGGGACCCTCCTTTGCGCCAGACTCCCTTTTCTCTTTTTTCTCCGTTTTGCACGCAAAGTGCTAGCAACAAAGGGGTTTTCTGGAGTCACTACCCCTCTGCAATTTTTCCCGTGCGCCACGGTACGGACCGAATTCTCAATTACGCGACGGCAATTTTAGAAAGGCATACCGACTGATGAAAAATGTTACCGCAAAAGATTTTTATGAAAAATTAAAAGAATGTGTGACACCTTTGATCGCCTTCCGTTGATTGGAGTAGACGATAGACATGGTGGTGATTCTACTTGTGGAAATCAGTCAAATGTACAGGGGAATTATATACATACATGTATTTATTCTTTTCTGCTAAAATAAGGAAATCTGACATTGAAGCGCTGGCGGGTATGCTAATCGAACCTGTTTCTCAACATGTGTTACCAAAATCTGCGATGAAAAAAGGGATTGACTTACAACGACAATGACGTCGACGACGAATTCATTGTCTTCTCAGTCCCCAGCCACCGTCCTGTCACTCATATTTTCACGGCGCACTTTAGGAGCTACTCGTCACGTTTCCATTGGAGCAGCCGTTCCTCACGTACGCTTGGCACCCTCGTGGGGTCTCGTAGTAGCGTAGTAGCGGCACAACAATGAGCGCAGCAGTACTTACGGTTACGTTCTACGTGCTGCGCTAGCTGATTATTTTTTCACCGAACAATTACCATCCCTGTTGTTTCGTTTGTGTCCTTACACTCCACGCGATGCTTGCTTTTTCCCTCTCGCAACCCCGTTGCCTGTACTGTCTATCTCCTAAGACCTTCACCCTTGAAAACAGCTAGCCACCCGACGAACCGTGCCGCGGCTACCTATCTTTGCAGAAAATCAAAAAGGGGAGAAGAATACATGCGACTCGAGCGGGTTTAAGAGAAAACAGGTCATTCTGACTGGCTGGGTAAAGTTTGTTCGGCGACAATATTGTTGGTTCTTGGTCGGTCACAAAACGAGTTCGTCCTCGGCGTGGACCCGCGCTCGTTGGTTTGTTCAGGACGTCGTTGCATGTAGAAGGGAGCAAGCGCCATGTTTTTTCATTCTTTTCCAGAACATGGCGGTTGTTTGATGTTTCCTTGCGAAATTTACTCATTCTGCAATGCATGTGCTTTTCGCTTTTTATATGTTCTTAAATCGAACGTGCCGGTAAAAATAATTTCTGGAATATGGTTGGAAGTGTATCTCGGGTCTAGACTGTACAGGCACATTGATTACTGTGCTATATGTAGAATTACATAAGAATTATGGTTGAAATAGTGTTCGAAAACAGCGGTTCCATAATAAGGATCCTGCCAGAGATATATTCATTGTCGTGTTTCGTTTCGATTGGATATGGAAATAAAAATTGAAAACTGTCGATAATCTAATATGAATGTTTCACTGATAACTCTATTTCTCTAAGAACAACCCTTGAACTATCATTCGCCAACAAATAATTATATTTGATACATGTACAAAGAAACATTGCAGTTCGTTACAAAAATGCACTTCTGTGACATTTACGATATGTACCCACTACACTTTCCCCTTTTAAAATACAATCTTCGATATACGATCTTTTTCGTGTCACAATCTGCAATGATTCGCATTAACAGATTCATTTCAACTGTGTGAACCAGCTGCATCGAACCGTTTCCAAGGTATCATTTCATTGACAGTGGCGGTAAACAGTGATTCTGTTAATAAAGACAGCAAATATTGCCTTGTATATATTTACGGTGTCATCCTGGGGTGCTCTTTGTACAGCAAACGGAATAGGGAGGGGGTTGACCGTCTGACGGCGCCACTGTCGCCTTAGTGGCGACAGGTGTCCACGGCGTTCAGTGTCGCGGCGGCCGCTCGCGAGGTAAGGCATATCGTTTGTTCTGTATTTTTTTGCGCTCTCTTCCATCTTTCCCTCGTTACCAGTTTAACGATTACGCGTTATTTTCGATCACGCACCGTCAATTAATGTGCATCCTGGCGAGTGTCGTACGTGGTCGCGGACAAAGGTGACGCGCGTTTCCGTGCGCGGGAAGCGCGCGTGTCGTGCGCGCTTACTCGGCCGAGTTTTTGTCGCGCAGACTCCGATTCGTTTACTGTATAATATAACTTTCGTTCTCTATCTCCCGACTCACATACGCAGGAAAAATCGAGCAACGTCTGAAACTGACGTCGATTCGGTCGAGCGATGTCGATGGAGAATTGACCGGTCCGTGTAACAGGTAACGTGAGACTTGATCTACCGATTGGATGTACGTTTGGAGGTGACATCGGAGGAACTGTCAGTCGGCTGGAAGTGCTGTACATTGGTACGGTAGAGGGAAAATCCTTTATGCTCCGCAAGGATGCTCGAATTGATAATGTCATGGCACGTCGAATGTCGTGAGAAGTTTAAACAGCCTACCGTTGCCGTCGTACCGTGTTATTTACTTTGGAGGTTAGGTTAGTTATATAGGATGGAACAGCAGGTCCGGTTTACGGAGCTGCCTGCTCCTTTTTTTTCTTTTTTGTCTGCTCACCTTCGGCGTCACCGTGTTTTCTGTGATGTCATTCTTGTCTACATAAAATTCTGTACAGATTCGGTTGTCGGTTAGCTTCAGGTGATTCATCAGCAAGGAAAGTTTGTGTATACAAAATTTCTTGAGCCTGGTTCGTGAAAATTTTCACTTGTCTGATAGGTGATGGGGCGGGCAGGAAGGCACTGTATCATCACAAATATCTACCCGTTGCAAATTTTATCCTTCACCAGACTTCACTCAGATTACTCGGAAGATACCTACTCCGATCGAGCTCGTATTGTTTACCTCTTGGAACGCTTCCTGGAGGCGGCGTGAACTTCTTCGGGCATTCCAGGAATCCCATCCAACGAGAATTTGTATTTCTAACGAGAAGTCGAGTTGCATATAAAACGACCCGGTGAAAGCGAGCACGCCAGTGCAGATTCTTCTCATACCGACATATGCACCGCGAGAAATACCGAAAATGTTGGCACCAGTCGAGTTTTCCCGACGCCCGCGTCTGCGTGGAAACGTTGGTCCACGGCGGATCTGTTGATTCAGACGAGTTTGGAAATCCTCTTGGGCACGATCTTACGTTACGATCGCATCCTGATCGTGAATCTTTCGCCGACTACAGGCACGATTACATTCGTGGCATGGCGCAGACTCGTTTTCCCTTCTATCTCCCTCCCCCTCATTTTCCATCTTCCTCTTCACCGGTTTCCCCTCATTCTCTTTACCTTTCTGTCGCTTCGCCCTCTCTGTCTACCACCGTTCTTCTTTCTTTCTTGCTTATTCGGTATTTCTCTCTGTATCTCCATCTTTCTTCCCCTTTTCCTCTGCCTGCCCTGTGCTCCGTTGTGCCATGCCGGTTCGCAGAAGAGCTAGCCCATGCAACGGGTAAGAACAATGCGAATAAGAGAGGATGACAAGACGGGCTGGCATGCGTGGATAATTGACACCTGGTAAATTCATTCCAGCTGGGTGCCGGTTTTCTCGCGGTTCCCTTCCTAATTGGAGCAACGGCGCGGACATCGGACACGGAAACGCCGGAATCAGTATTGTCTTCTCCATAGTCTATACATTTTATTCTCGAGGTTCGAACACCGTGTAGACGTTTCGCATCATGCGTGGGAAGGGCATAAAGGATTAATCCTTTTGTCCTTCGCCAATGAAAGGTAGTTTCGACGCGATGCATTGATGGTCGGCAGAATTTTTGTGTCCAATGAATTGCCGAAAAATAGCTTTATCGAAGATTTAAGTGTAATTTAATATTTATTTTTTGCAAGAAATCGGAGTTCTATTTGTCGAGTTCTATTATCCCCTTTTGTCGCTATTCTTGGAACGCATTGAAGCAATATATTTTGTTAACGAAATACTGTTCTGTTCTGGTGGCGTCACCGTAATTGAATCAGTACATATAGTATAACGCAACAGCACCTCACGATTTGGAGTGAACTGTTTTAAACTGTTTTAGTGGATCTGTTTGCTTCCTGGGACTGGAGTAGCGTTCATCCACTTGTATCATTTTCATTCAAATGAAAAACAATGTAGGACTCCACTTTTGTTTGAACGTAGTGTATTTTTGGAGTACTTCAGCAGTGAACATTTTCTTGAAGCATTTTCCTGGCAGACTTGTGAGATGTAGGCCAAGTAACATAGCACCTGATTAATTTTGAGTCAGCCTGTATATTTTAGTTAGATCTTGTGTATTTTTTCACATGTACTCCATTTGTACTATGCCTGCGAAAACTCTTATGTATGTATATATAACGAGCTTCTTTTCACGCTCCATTCAAATATTACAAGGAAGATCAATGTCATTTAGTCGGTCCTACAAATATTATTTTCATCAAACAATTGTTTTGCAATACGATTTGTGAGCAAGATAAAATGACAAGCGGTGTGTCATTTGCACTTGCAACCTTGGAGATAAATGAAAATTACTTCTTCCGTTCTTTTTACTTTCGGCCGACAAGCCGACACAGACGAGTGAAAGGAAAATCTAAAGGTCATCGACCGTCTTAAAACGACGCGGTCTCTTATTCACCTGGTCTGTCGGAGTCAAAGGTTGTTACAGTTCCGATATTGTCACTTTCACACGTACAAACAAAACGAAGGTATCGCCGCTTAATAAACACGTGTATACGTTCTTTCCCGTATACTGTTACATAAAGAAAGAACAAAAAGGAAATAAAACCAGACGGGAAGAATATTCTCATGTCTCTGTTCAATATTTCCGTTTCAACTTCGAACGACTTTCACGTTACCATTAATGCGAAAATAAAAAGAGAACAATTTCCAGATACACATACCGCACCGAACCGTTCGATGGAAGAGCGTGAAAAGCGACGAAGACAGAATAGCGTCGTTTTCTTTCACCGTCACGAATTTTCGTCTTCGCCCTGACGAAAATAAATCGGCAGCTTTCCACGGTCGACTCCCGGTGCGACACTCTTTCTCCGATCCCCCATAAAATAAACGAGGGGACGAGAAACGGTCGAGAAGCGGTCGAGCAGAGAAAGAGAATATCGGCTCACCGCGATCAAGGTATTCACGTGAGCCTCTGTTTCGTCGTGGAGTCGGTAGACACGAATGGAACGTGAAGGTGGAAGACGGAGCGACACGGGGGGAAACGGAACAGCGGGTCGGTGCGAACGACGGTGACAGGCAAGGAGATAGAGAAAGAAAGATAGGAAAAACGAAAACGGAGAGAGAGAGATAGAGTGAGAAGGACGTAGGGGCAGAACGAGAGCAAGATTCGTTTTCTCGGTTGCTCTGTAACCGACTCGAATGAAAATAAATCGGCGGTACGACGAACTGGTTCGTGCGTTCGCGTAAAGCGGTCGTGCGGTCCGGTGAGACAGGGACAGAGGAAAATCAGTGGCGGCACGACGAGTGCGCGGGACAAAGAAAGGAAGAAAGGAGTCTCGCGACGCGAGACAAGCCTGGTGTGTTGCCTTCTTTGGATTGTGGAGATAAAAAAAAGGCCGCAGCGGACAACAATCGGCCGTTACGGTCGAGAAACAGAGGGCTCGCGAAATGTCTCTGACGTGTCGAGTGCAGTACCTGAATGACGTCGATCCGTTCGCCTATGCGAGCTCCTATCCGGAGCCACCTAGGCCACCGGTGCACACCTTCAGCGCGACCTTGCCACTAATTAACCAGCTCGCAGCGGTGCATCGACTTCTACGGGCGCCTCACAGGGTGAGTTGATCTTTCCCGCTCCGGAACGACCACGTTCCTCTTAATTCATCGTTTATCGAGACGCATCGAGAGCGAGGGCGAATTAATGTTCTCTATCGGGGAAGCGGCCCACGGCGCCGTATGGGCGATCTACCGCGAGGCCATAATTCGTGGAATTTTTTTGCCATCGCTAACGATGCGTTTGATTGTTTATAACTAGCATTATTTCGCTGCTTTATTTCTCGCGTTTCATTTGCGATTTAATGATTCGCGGTAGCCAGCGTGACGGCGCATCGCGTTGGACGTTCGAATTAAACGGGAGGAATTGATGAATGTAACGCGTAGGTTGGAACCGAATACGATCGCGATAAATGAGCATGACATTACACGCTACGATAATTACATATTTCGAGGCGCGCAGTATTTTGATTTCTGATCTTTCATTTTTCAATTTTCAACAACTTTTCGTTTCATTTGAGAAGAGTCTACTGAAGGAAAACGAGTTCATTTTATTAACAGATATTACTCTCGAGTAGATACATCTAGGTAGGTCAAAGTTTTCGACAATCTAAAAAACTGAATTGCACAGAAATATTGGTATAATAATACGGTTTCATTACATTAAATTAAAATGTTCTAATAGTAACACGCATAAACTAAATGATATTGTACTAATTGTAAGTACGTGGGCTTCTGTTCGAAGTCCGTACAGATCTGTTAACGTGACTCGCAACGAGAGTATCGAACGCTTTCGTCACCTATCGCTCACGGCCCCTCGATAAGTGACAGAGACGAATTGTTCGAAGGAGAATACCGCGGTTGGTGTTTAACCGAATGTTTCACGTTGGCGGAAAAATATGGCACGACTGGTTCAATGGTAATGCGCGGAGATCCATCTGTAAGGGAACCTCTCTCTGGTTAGGCAGACATTTTTCTCACCGTCAGACAGGATTGTCGTTTAATGCAGCCACTTACTGCATCAGGGATCCTCGAGACCGCAGAAATTTCCCGCCTGGGACAGGTTTCCCTTTTACACACTCTGTCCTTTAATGCCCGTTTCGCAGTATAATACGTGCACACGGAAATATATTTATATCTCGGAATAAAAGCGTGTTGAAACGGCTACTCGGGCATACATTTTCCTTCGTTCGTATTAATATTCATGAAATCCGCCCCGATACGACACGTTCGCATAATTTATGCTTAAAAATATAAAATTTTTAATTCATTACCCCGTCGCGATACTGATCTAATGGGAATATTTAAACGAACGTCTCGAACACTACGCGGAACGTTGCTATTATCTCGACGCTAGTGTTATTCGCAGAACAATCACTGGAAGTTATAGCGAGAAGCAAGTAGTGCAAATAGTGCAAATAGTTCTTCAAACTTGATGGGGAGAGAAATATTCGTGCTAGCGTGGCGATGATTTTTAGCAAGGGCTTCAAAGTTCTTGCACATTCATTGAAACAACGAAGATTTTGTCACGTGTCTCTTCACCTTTAAACAAAATGAACAAACACAGTCCAAACTCCTCAATCTTCATTACATTTATAGAACACGTTGCACTTCCAAAATGCTGCAACTCGCTTTTAAATTCATACTGAAATCACCTTCGACGCAGGTATCATTACTTCTCGGTCCCCGGAGGAACGATTAGATTAACTTCCAATCGGCGCTCCATTAAACCGACCTACCCATCCCGAAAGTTTCTTCGAAATCACGTCACCGGTATCACGACCAAGTTCCTGTGCCGTTGCAAGACGACCGGTGAAATTACATACATCGAGTCGGTAGAACAGGAGGCGTGCGGACGGAACGATAAATTATTAGCGGGCGGTTAGGAAAAAATGGGCGGAAAGCGTGACTGGATCGGTTGTCCCGCATCCAGCTGGAGCTCGTAGCGTTGGCCGAACTTCACCTTGGGCCGAGTAATTCTTCAAAATTGATGATTAGTCGTCCGTCGATATCGAGGCAGCGGTTGCACGCTTCTCAAAGTCGCCCGACCGGCTAACTATTGTAAATCGATGTTATTAAGCGCCCAGCCAGCGGGGAAATGTACGCGCGGCGTATTGCGACAGCGTAGGAATGGGATAGGGGAAGAAGAACATAAATTCCGCGAGCGTAACTATGTTCATTAATGGCCGGAGGATCTTATGGGATTCTCGGATGCATGTCGTTTTGCCCCGCTGCTGGTGTTGCTGTTCTCGAGTAAAATGCGTTTGCGTATGTAGCTGCGTGGCATTTGTGGTACCGCGACCCGGCACGCTCACGTGTTCCATTCATTTGTACGGGCGGGCTTGCTTTGCGTAAACTCGAACGGCACGTATGAGCGAGCACCCCATGTCGTGGATATCTGTGGCTTTGCACATTCGCCACCGATTACCTTTCGGTGATTGTTACTGCTGGCTGGGTGTGGACGGTGCGGTAATTAATATCGGCGTGGGCGGGTTGGGTGTATCGCGAACGATGGCGTGTAATTGATGCTGCACGATAATGGTTGAAGGCGAGTTTTGCTGCGGCACGTGGGGAGGGATTGTAAGTTAGGCTGGTTATTCGAGTAATCATCCCTTTTAGTTATATCGTAGGGGCTAGAACGTTCTGCATGGGGTGAAATTACAGTACGGCGGGTATAATCGAATTGCTGGAATTTTGGGGAAAAGGAGGCTAGGATATGTTGGTTTTGAATAGGTGGAAATAGAATGCGTAAACTGTGTATATTAATTGTTCTATGGTAGAGTCCCGGGGCATTGCTGTTAGATTTACCTTTTATTAAATTGCTATAAAAGTTTTCTTGACATTATAGGTATGAATCTTTTTGTGCAGATAGATAGATAAGTTCGATTTGTTTTGGTTGAAATTTTATTTGTACTGTTGCACGTATGAGAATGTGTCCACATTAGTGAAGCCGGGGAAGGTACTTATTACGTTTGCGATATTGGTACAGGTAGGAAATACGTACCGGGAAGTTTGCTGAACGAGCAAAGAAAATGAATAAGCAGAAAAATTAGAAGTACAAGAAGAATAAGAGGGATATAAAAGCTGGCTTATAGTGGCAAGTCCTTCAGTTTGATTGTAGTAGAATTCAGCTCCGGAAGAAACAACAGTACCAGATTTAACAGAATAAACGAGAACTGAGAAAGCTTGACGCTTGAAACTAGCAAGTTGAAGAAAAGAGCAAATGAATAACGGGGCAGTTAGTACTTTTGAAAGACGGAGTTAGGTTTTAGGAATTTTGTGCCAGCAAGGACAGAACTAAAGTAGCAACAGTATCCATAAAAGATCAAGCGGTAGAATACGAAGTAGAAAAACGTGTTGCAGTCGTTAAAGGCTTTTCGTTAGATATTCCTGAAATATTCACAGATTACTGTGAAACCGTACCAGGAGAACAAAAGGTAGCAGAACCTTCGATTTCTTTGCTCGTGCAATACGCCAAGAGGAGGCCATTAAGTGTAAACAGGTTTCCATTCCAATTTATCATCCCGCAAGCGTTCCTTTCTTTCTTATTAAGGGGAAGTTTTGTTTCCATAAAACATTAACAAATTTCTTGAACGCAATGAGAGTTCCCCGCTCTATTATTTTATTTGTAATTCTCCAAGTACCTCTACCAATCCCAATAGTTGTTCGTACATACCGTTTGTTTTTTCTTCATCTATATCGGGCGTTTCTAAAAAATGTGGTCCACTTAAGGTACAGGGTAGATTGTGGCACATTTTATTTATATAGATGCTGTTTGATACATAGCGAAACGTATTGATTTCTAGCAACGGTAAATGATAGGCAGTATGTAAAGCTAACAGAAGAAAGTAATGGTACATTTTTATTTTTTAGATATTGTATACTAATTACTTTGGGCGTTTACGTTTAACCGTATACAATTCCACTAACGTTTTATGCAACCGTCTGCAACTATGCGCGTAGCTCCAAGAACAAGTTTGGATCGTTCACAACCTAGTTCCTCGGAGTCTGCATACCTTCAAGGTCTCTACGTTGCCCATTGTCATCGTAGAACTCGTTGGTCTCGCGCTTGTTACAGAGTGTCGTGATCATTTTGACAGCGGCCACTGGAGGCGAGCCCATGAAAGGTCCAGGTCGGTTGCGAGTTGCGAGAGAACGGTTTTACGATCGTGTCCAGATAGCTTTGTGGACGTGACACCTTTGCGGTGCTTTGCTTTGACACGCTAACGCGCTTCATTCAGCTAATTTTGCACGCGTGCTTTGTGTAAACTGTCCGAAGAGACGGCTTCGTGCACGCGTGTCCATCTGGCGCGACCAGAAACAGGCACAAACAGCTAGCGAACGCACAATAGAAGGAGATATAGACGGTAGTGAAACGAGGAAAGGGACTGTAGTGGGCCTCTATTTAATCGAACTCGTAGGGGGTAGAAACAGGTCGGATAACGGGGTCGTTCGTGTATATAATAGGGGTTCATTGATTTCATCCACCGGATATTTGTACTGTTGAGGGATTGGCATAGATTATTATGGCGCTCCTAAAATCTGTCATGTTTTCCTTTTATAAAAATAATCCAAAGGTCTAGGGTAAACTGCATATATTTTACACAGTAAGCACCTGTGTTAGCCGTTAATTGATTAATGCTTCTGATTGGAAACATTAATCGTCAGAAGAATTGCGATTAGAGTACCTAGCCGCTTCATGAAACCAGTTGTTGATTACCAGTTATAAGTATTAATTTTGTAATCATCAATCGCTACTGAAAATATTTTGTCATTAATTATCAATTGTTACTGTATAATTGAGACAGTCACAATAACGAGGTCGCCCGTAAATATGGCGACCGTAATTTTATGCAGCTCGAGTGGTGAAGGAATCTACGGGAGTATCAAAGGTGGGGACAATTGTTTCGGATCTACTTTTTGACATCCTCTTTGACACTTTCCCACGAATTTGCATTACCAATATACACACGCATTTTATATATAACTGTACGCATTGTCGGTCCATTCTTATGCTGTATTCTGCCGCTTGCACCCATTCTATTCCAACCAATCGAACCTACATATGTATAACTAGTGGAATCGTCGACATAGCAACCGGAGTTCGGCCAGTCGGACATTAATACAAATTTTCCTTTCAATAAATCGACTTCCACTGCAATGAGAACGTTAGGGGGCATGCAAGGTAGTGAGTAAGGATAAAGGAGAAAAAGTTGGGACGAAGGAGAGAGGTCATGCGACACGTGCGCAGAAGCGCAGCAAGCGTGCACGTGGTTCCTTTGTTCGTAGCACCGTTTCTGGAACAGCCCTTCAGCTGCAACTATTCTCATGGAGGTCCTGGTGCACGGTTATATGCACACGATTACTGCAGTGTCGTTGAAACCTCGGCCGGCCACCTTCGTGACTGCACCACTTTGACCCAATTGCGTCGTCGTGTCGCAACGTTGAACAACACGCGGCTTCCAGCGGAGGAGCCCACTCGGTTGTGCTATTCCTTCCGCATTCAGCGGACCGACTACGACCTGTCTCGGGCTACGATCCTAGCTGACTGAAAACGCCAATCTTCCACCGTGACACCCCCTAGATTAACCTGGATGAACTTTCACCGATCATATTCAGCGCGGTTCAACATCGTGTTCTACGTACGGTCGACGCGGTGACTTTCTTTTTTGCTTCCCCTGGTTCTCTGTGTTTCGATGCATTTTCTCGAATGTTGAAGCAGTATAAGAAATATGTAGCGGCAGGGTAACTATTTTTCAGTACTTTTAGAGCGCAGTGGAATGTAAGTACATTATGCTGATTCTACCTTTCTCGTTTCTCAAGTTCTCAACGTGGACGCCTGCAGCTCCTAGCAGGCTTCTGATAAAGATGTAAATAGGTGTTCCCCACGCATGTCATTCGTTTTACATTTAATACGAGCGATATTCGAGTTGTTCCAATATGGTTTGAAATAAAATTCGCATTTTAAGCAAGGGTTGATATTGTTGTCAATTTCAGTGGATTACCAATATTTGGAATATTCAATTAAATCAATCCTCTTCATACTTGGACTTTTAAAGGGAAATTGAGCAATTCGAACTCTGTCGTGACACAGTGTCGGTGAATGTCTGCAATAAACATGAAACGACTGATGATCCCCGGAAGTTTACATTATTCACTACCTACAAACAGTCGGCAATCAGAATTGTCAATTATGCACCGATAGTGCTGTGCCTCTTCCCTGACATTGCCAACAAACCTTTTGCTCCGTTTCGTCTTTTTCCCCTTCCGAACGATACGTCCAAGCGGATTCTATTGAGGGGATATTACGATGCGGTTAATTTTAAAGTCATTTCGGACGCGGCTTGGTGCTTCTGAAAGATTCGAGCATTCCGTAAGATGCTGCTGGTCGGTTCTCTTTGGACCTTCCCTTGGCAGATCGCCGACATAACGGGACCAAGAAGCGTTACTCTCACGGAAAAGGAATAAAAAAATACGTTTATGGTCTCGGCATTATATACCTATAGGTTCCGTGCGCCGATGTACCGGTTATCTTGCGAACGTTGCTGGGCTCTTTCCATGTAACTCTTTTACCTGTCCTTTGCTGCGGTTAAATTCGGTCTCGCCCATTCCAAAGGCATCCCTGACGCAGCTACTCGACGCGTTTAAAGCGGACCGGTTCGACCGCGGCAAAAAAATCAGCGATTGACTGTAAAAAGTTTCCTTGAACGAATTGAAGTCGTGGCAGCGGGATGAGGGGTTGGGGTGGTGGTTCAGGGAAAGAACGTCAGAGTCAAATTGTTATTTAACAGCCAATATTGTAGGAAACGTTTTCAAGGTGCTAAATTAGGTTCTTCGAGATGGAATATACAGATATCAATTTGGAGTTACCATTTCTTTCAAATAATGAAGTAATTGCTGATAGTGTCTTTTTTCCAATACATCAATAGTTTAAAAGAAAGTCAGCAGTATGCGGGTGTATGTGTTAGGCTTCCGTTTAATCTCTGGGATATATACACCTGAATGTTTTTCCATTAATTATCATTTTACACTATTCGATGGTTTCTCTGTAATGTTTGTGAATCAAACGAACGAATAGCCGAAACAACACACGCGTAGAAAAACGAGGGCATATGTATATACCTACCGGTACTTGTTCCCCTCGAGAAGAAATATGCGAAGAAACATAATAATACTGACAATGACACGCAGTTGCTGGTTTTTCGAACAGATCAATTTTGTTGTAAAAGTGGAAGACAGTCGTTGTGATGCACTTACGGAGAAAAGACCTTGAAATACATATGACTACAGGGTTCCGTAAAAAAAGTTTCTATCGAACGTTCCAAGTTACTTTGTCAATCGGTATATAATCGCGGAGGATGATGGTTGTGCATAAATATTTGGAAAACTCCTTAGGCAGCAACCGGTGCAACTGTGTACACGTACGATCCGCGATCCGCCTTTTATATTCTTCGACGTTCCCTTTCATAAAAATCCTCTTTACCGTCGCGTATCCTGTCGCGCACATGCTAAAGCAGTGCCATACTCCGAATTTATGGGGGAAGCTGTACCCGGGAGCCGGAATTTATAGTGCGCATTCTCTCGAATTTATTCCTCGGAAAATGTAACGAGACGCGACGGTGAATTTACGCGTGTTCACGCGACCACGAGCACGATTTTTAACGCGAAACGATAAACATCTTGATCTACGATCGCGCAGCTACTTGAAAAGATGCCCGATCATTCTACTTTCACCATGATCGGCGCTCTTTACCATTTATCCCATCAACGATTTCATGCTCGTTCCGATAATTATAATGCTATTGCAATGGTAAAACACTTGTCCAGATATAAAATCCATGCGACGCGAAAATATATTCGACAACAAGTTGTTTCGGAATTTCCGACCTTTTGTTATAATGGATAACAACGCTCTTAACGGCTTAAAACGCACGCGGTGTAATTACGAGTTTCTTCCAAGAAACAAAACTTGTACTTGCATTACTGTACAAAAATGTGAAGGAAACGAAATAAACGTATATGTGTACACATTAACGTATCAGCTCATAAAAAAGCAAAGTTAATTTGAAGAACGGGCAACTTCAATTTCGCGTCACCATACCAGCACGAACAATTAAATCCCCAGCGCACAGCTCTTGGAGTGCCTTAACACCAGACACGCCAATAAAATACGAAAAATCATCAACAGTTCCTAACAGTTTACAATGCAAGTGAGGCAACAATAATTATTATCTCCGAGCGACGAAACTTGGGGCTTGCATTACCATAAAACGACGCGAAGGAAACAAATGAAATTACTCACGAACCACGACATTCCTTTCGTACTAAATCCAAATTAACTTGAACAAAGAGCAACTTCGTATTCATTTCGCCATGCCAGCACGAACAGTTACATCCCCAGGTCACAGCTCTTGAGGTACTTCAGCATCGAGCACGTCAACTCGCTATCCGTGAGGATTGGCCTTTTTCGCGCCGCGACAACCGCCATATCCGCGTTACATAATGTTACAATTAGATCTTTGCCGTCCAAGCACGCGCGTTCCACCGCTTGTCGTTTGGTTACACTGTGTAGCACGAGTGTCCCACCCGAATCGTCAATTCGAGCTGCTCGATTTTATGCGAAATAGAGCTTGCTCGTACCTCGTCCCGCGAAGATCAGTGCCGTCACACCGGTCCCCAGCAATCCATTTTTTCCCCACCGCATTCCTATTGAATGGTAATGGAGAGTTACGATTGCGATTTATGGCTGCGTTATACTTGGGAGGCTGCGAAATTTCGGTTTTATGGCCGACCGGCTTATCGTGCCGCACGGCAATGGACTGCGAAGTGCACCGTCGGTGCCGTCGTGCCACCGAATAACGATACCAGAAAGAGACGTAAATCACCACGGGGGCATTGGGACGCTCGTCCTCAGGGATTCTGCATTTTTCTGCCTCTTTTTCTCTTTGCTTCACCTCGCGTCAAGTTGCGCGCAGAATGCACGAAACCGTATTATTAGAGCAATTTTGGTATTGTTGGCGAGAAACCATTGATATTGCTCTGCCGTGGGCGCTTTTGCTTTAATTCCTCGATGGATCGTGGTTCTTCTGAAACTCGAGCGGCGCGTTGACCATTTTTTTCCAAGCACCCGTTGCATCCCTTGTTTTGATTTCTGTAGATAACATTAAACGACCCTAGGGAGTCGCATACCAGGGTGGCAATTATCGTTCTCCTTCGTAGATTTCTTCATCTAATTTATTTGAGTTATATAAGTAACACATGCACGGAATACGTGATACGACTAGAATTCGAATGGCAAATGACAACAGGAAATGAACGGGAAGTTGATTGATAACATTTCGGTGATGGTGGTCAGTAACGTGTCGGTAGGACGATTTTGACAAAGTGAAAGCGTTACGCGGGGAATATTGAAATTATTCATTTATCATTTTGTTTGTCCCGATTTATTTAATAGGCGACACGTGATGCGACTTTATAAAATTACGTCTACCGGTGTTTAGGTCTTTCGATGTGGAATTCAGTAGAGAACTTGTTTTTGGATGTCGTGTTGCGTGGAGCACTCTGCGGGAGGACGGGTCGGATAGATATAGTTAATGGATGGATGAGACTAATCAGGGTACTAAAAATTGATTCGGAGCAGTGATTACGGGTGGCAGTAGAATTAATGGGCCAGAGTGATGGATTTTTAACACGGGTTAAACGCGATATTTCGAAGGGATTAATTGTTAGACGGGAGTGTCTGTGCATTGGCCCCCTGTGATAATGAAAATGGTTAAATTGTTAAACATGATTGATCAAATTCAAGCTTTCCAGCCATTTAAGCGCCAAATATGTAATTTAAAATGCTATATATCTTAACAATGATTAATAACGTTTGATTAATATCGCCTGAATATAGGTCGTGAACAATTTCTATTGAATTCAATATATTCACTCGCCATTTTCTGTTCGTTGCCAGAAACACATACTATATAGCGGTGTCGAGGTTTGACATAAAAATTGTTACATTCGTACCACTCGGTTGCTAGAAGTTATTTGAACAATTCAGTCGTGGTGTATAAATCAGTCAAATTTTTTGTTGCTTGCATTAAAACAAAAAGTTCGATATTTTATAATGTCGGGAACTATAATAGTTCTACGTTTTCGTCCCGAAATGTTAGCACAGCAGTGCTGTTATGCGCGATACGTATCTACAACCTATTTATAAAATTCACCCTAAATATATGTACTTCGAACTCGACCGGCCTCAATCAGCACTGAACAATGAAACGATTCGAAACCGACTGACAGACACGAAGAGTTCTTTAGAGATCATTCAACGATCAATATGATACTTTTATTCTTAGCATTCTCCGATTGTAGTTCCTCGGGTTCGTAAAAAGTTGAACAAAAGAATGGCAAAATGATAGATAAAATAAATCTTGCAAAACGAATCGACGTATTGTTTACGAACGACTTTCACCAGAACAATCGTTTCTTACTGCGTTGAACGATCAAGCGATGTACAACTAAGTACACAGAGTCCGCACAGTCACCGTTCCATCATCATGTCCATATATTTTTTATAAGAATATGACGGCCGATTTAATGGACAAAAGGGGCCGCTTTAAAGGTTGAAAATAAATATCCTGCGGCGCTTGGTTAAAAAAGTAAGAACATTCTCTTGTGTTACGTGAACGGCGCCACGATCACGATTCATCGGATGGCCGAGAACAATATCTTATGAGAGAAAGAGAGTGCGAGAGGAAGGGTTGTATGGAGAACGGAAACAAGCGTATAACGGAACAATTCAGTACAGTTTCATTTTGTTATTCGGTGAATTGACAATATTTTGGAGATTTTATAGCACAGGCAATAAATGTATCAACTCTACTCGTGGGCACTGAACACTACCTGAAGTTAAATATGTGGTCATACGAGTAAAATTAATTTTTCCATGTACATACATATATCGTAGTTTGCAGATCGTGAGATGTAAGTATGTACAGTAACCTTAGAAAAACATTTGCCTACTTTTTCATAAATATTTCTGAAAAAGCGTGAGTCTCTCGCGATTATGAATCCTACTAAACTGTATCAACATTTATAATCAAAAAGTGAAAGATTAAACGAAACAGTTAACCGTGGAAAATCAAATTCGACATTAAAGCAGTCCATTACGAAATATTTTAAAACAGGGCCTCATCTGAAAATTTAATCCATTTGTTCAAAGCAGAACATTGAATGAAAGTTTTCCGGTAATCTGGATACTCGAGAAGATAGTAGGTATACTTTTTTCTTCCAGAAAGAGGGAGAAATAAACGAAGAAGGAATAACATGCGCCAAAAAGACATCGTTTTTGCTTTAGGCTGTGTACGCGAACGCCTCTTTGCGAATAGTTGAGCAAAAGAATGCGGAAAACTTTTCACAAGACTTTCCCAGATTTTTCCGAGCTTTTTCTTCTTTCGCGACCCGGAGTGCCAACCACGCGGGATAACCGAAATTCTTCGACCGACAGAACGAACGAGAAGTTCGGGAAACAACATGATCAAAGTTTTCCCGGTAACGAAGAAAAGTAATCTTACGAAACGATGTTTCAGCTCGGTCCGGTCGTTGCGTCGAAATGGTAAATAACGTTTTTCTGGAAATTGGCCAAACTTTGCTCGATCCCGCGTGTTTCTATGGCTTAAATTGATTTACCCTAAGCATTTTTGTGATTCGAGTTGAAACACAGCGAAACCCGAAGCTAGACTTCTCTTTCATTGCGATTTCACGGTCTTCGTTGATATTTCTATTTTTGTGCTGCACTAGGTGAATTGTCTCGATGTATCTTTTTAAACATTAATGAGATTCGCCAAGAAAAACATTAGATAAGAGGCAAATTTCTCACTTGACTTTTGTATTTCGTTTTCTGATATTTTTATACTAGAAGTTTCTTATAATTGTACTTTTGTATCATCGAAATTGATTGTCCCCTAAAATTGAATCTGCATTTTAAACAAAACAAAATGTTTATATAGGAATCGTAACGATTCTCGTCATATGCACGCCAAAATCTTTCAGTTACATAGAACCGAAACAGTAATTCCGACAGAAATTTGTAGTGAAGCAATTATCACATTTGCTAAGTTCAATCAAATTCATCAGGAGAATTTGAAACACCAGTAGCCAGTTAACTGTAACTCAAAATATGGTCACTCAAAAAGTAACGCGCTACGTAATGTATCCTTAGAATCATTATGGTATTGCGTCCACGCTTTGTATGTATGTATTGTATAAAAAACGTTCCGCCATCGGCTTATAGTTGTACGCGAACCAATCGGTGTAAGTATTTGTGACAAAAGTAATGGCATAAAAATCTGTTCAAGACGTTTTACTGCTTCCGTAATGATTCAGAGTCTCTCTTTCTATATATATATGTCACACAGTTATGCTCCACCTCGGCTTGTCGTTATCGTTATTAATACACTTTCTATCCTCGTTTCTAAGAATACAGTCCGAATTTCTACGAGACCAGGAACGTTCGGTCGCACGACACCTGTGACATCGTTCACGACTATTTTCGTGCTACTCGGCACCCCGTGGTGTTCGGCTTTCTTCGAAATTTGGATGCCTGACAATTCTGTGACATCATCGACGCGATATTATTATTATTACTGTGGCTTTATTACGCAGAGGTCAATACAGTCCAAACGAGGCAGGGAAAGGTTTGTCAGAATGTGTAAAAGGCGAGGGATATTTCGCGAATCAAATATAAAGTCAGTTTGAAAAAATGAAAAGAATCCTGTAGAGTCAAACTAATAGAAAGGAAATAATGACAGTAAAAAGCACAATAGCAAAGTGCATAAAGGATATAATTAATAACAACCCTGCATAATACTGCATAACAACCCTGTACATCAGTTGATTCAATGAATGTGTAATCGCCATGAGATTAAATAACATTGTCTTCGCGGAAGGTGAAGTCAGTCAAGACATTTTCAAGCCTGACGACATATCTTTTTCCCTCAACATTATTGGGTTATTATTGCTCGACAGATTTCTGCATATGTATCTCCTTCAACCACAGTCATGTCTGACTCCTTTATACTTACTGCAAACTGGTACAGCCCTCTGTTGCATTTCGCCACGTATGACGCTTACCCACGTGTGCATGTTCCTCGCCACGATCGAATGTCCAGTTTCATTCAGCAGCGTGATTCTTGACGCGATGCTGGAATTCGTTTCGGGGAACGTGTCGAGAATTGCTTTTTGGCCGACTCGCCGCTCGAAGAGGACCCCGTTGCCCGATTCTGGAGCAAATCGAGTTAACTGTTGGATCTTGGCGCATCGGGACGGGTTTGCCGAGATCAGATAGGGAAATGTTTGGAATTCGAGCTTCTTCGGGTAGAAGTGTAAAGTACCTTTTTATTTGTAAAACAGTTTATATATCTCGCTTAATGCTATAGTATTGCAGGATATACTATAGGAATGATTCAATTATTGCGAGTTTCATTCCGGTTTACTTTGTGTTGCGGAAAATTGGAGTAAACACAGTGAAAGTGTATGTGCAAGCTTCTAGTTACGGTGATTTCACACAGGGCGGGTTTTAGAACAATTTTCGTTCTGCAAAAGTACCTATCCGTCTGTTACAAAAATGTAGGACATTCGAGCCGAAAATAAACCACCAGGTATAAGGCAATTTTGACTTGAACGACGAATAAAATAAAAGGTATCTGACTATAAGCACCAATGCCTCGGGTTTCGACCGTTGCGGCGGTATAAAAAGCAAGCGATGCTCGTTTAAAATCATTCAGGGCAAAAAATTTTAATTTAGAAGCAGCGTTCCTGTGCAACGTGTACGGTGCACCCTGTCGTCGATCGACGAGCCAAAAAAGAACTCACCGCTTGTTCCAGCCAAAATTTTTGCCCGGAAAAAACGTCCTCCGAATGACCTTACCTCGGGCCGTTCATAAATATTGATAAAATGCGCTTCCTGCCGAGCGACAGGAGGCAAAAGAAAGGTGGGGAACAGGTATTGGGACGAGAAAGGTAGACGCGGGAACACGGGTAAAAGGGAAGCGTGGCCGCGTGGAGTGCAACGATCCAGCTGGTGCGACTGTCCATGCGATAAAGGCGTTACCGCATTATATTTTCGGGAGCGTGGAATTAATATTCATGAAGATCCAGCCTTGTGTAGGGCAGAGAAGGAAGAAATATGACGGGCCGGCTATGGGCGGGCAATGCGGTCGAAGGACCGTTCGCCAAATTATGGCAAATTACAGATTTCTCGTCGGACATCTCGTTCGGGATCGATATTCCTGGCACACTCGTGGTACAAATGATCTCGTTCTCGTAATGCGAACACGCGGTAAGGATCGATGATCCCGTACGGTAATTTTTGGAACAGTTTTATCGTGGTGTACCGAGCAGAACGAAGCCTTGATCTTCATCCACATTTCGGAGATTCTGGGTGGTTTAAATTTTAAGGAAGTTTCGTGAATGTTGTTGGAAAATGCTGGCATATAAAATCGATAATTTTTTTTAGCGGCATTGTAAATCGTGGGAGGATTATGAGTTTAGTGAAAATTGTCAGCGTAGGTGTCCGAAAGTTTCTTCTTACTTTAGTTCACGATATAACATTAGGTTACTTATTATTCAGTTACTTCAATTTTAAAGGCAGCTCAGCAAAAATTGGCTCAGCAAATATTTTCGGACCGTTACGACCTTTCCTCTGAAAAGTATCGCAGGGCGTATTTCAGACGTTCGTGGGAAATGGAACATCCAATATACTCGACTTAGAGGCCGTATTTTTGTATGCAGTATCGCAGTGGTATTGTGTAAATATTTGAATAAAACATTGACGGTCAAAGGAATGTCCAAGGCAAGAAAGGTAGTAGGAAAGGAAAGCAGCGGGAATTGTATATTGGTTTTCCACCTCACTTTGCTCCCTTCAGGAAGGCTCCTTGCAATCATTAATAAATAAACTACAAACGAAACAAGTGAAAGCAAATACCGCGTGTACAAGGTAGAAGTCGCATTCCATACGCCTGCCATTTTTCCCACTTTATTCCAGCATCGAGCCATGCATCGATACCCTAATCATTTCACGCAAACAGCCCAACAAGAGAACCCGTCGCTCGCGAACTTTATAAACAGAAGACACCATTTACATTTTATTGACAAGGATGCATTCGAGGAATAAAGAGACTGCCAACGGCTGAGGGATCGATGTCATAGAAAGCTCTAAAAGCTTTCGGTAACGCCTTTGCACGGCACTTTTTATGATTCGTCACGCTCTAAAAATCGTTTTATCGCTGTCGACGTATGTAGGTACGTGCACGGAAATATGCCGACGGTCCCAAGCTCGTCTCGTTCGAAATGAATATTTCCACCGATCCATGAAATCACGTATCACAATATATCTCGTATCGACGACACGACGGTTTTAATGGTGGCCATGAGTCTGTCGCGTAGCGATGCTTGCCAGCACCGCTTCGCACCGTGAACGTTACGCCGATCTATCGCTCATCCGTCGTGGGAATTCCTGGTGATCCGTGAATTTTCCAGAAATCAAGGCCAGGGGATGGCCACGAACGAGATTTATTCCCGTAATAAACCCACCCAGAGATACACCTGCCCTGCGCGCCTTCTCTACGCTCGGCTGATCGACGAGTCTGTGGCTTACGGAGCAGTTTCGCTTGAAATTTTACGCGGTTCGTCGGTTCACTCGATGTCGGCTGCGCTACGTCTTGTTATTAGTTCGGGAACACGATTAGTGCACGAGGTCGGGGAGCGTTATGCCGCCTCAATCTGAGTCTAGCGTTTGTCTACTTACTCGATTGTTCTCTTCCTGTGTGCTATGCTTGGCTGTGGTCGGACATTGGAAGAGATTCAATTGTGAAGTTTCAACGAAGTTTGGAGTCGCGGGGGAAAGTTCGCGGCGAGATACAGATCTGCGTGCACTCCTTCGTGAAATTGAAGGATCGCTAAAGCGACGATATAACGAAAAATCGGGCATCTATTCTGCAACGGGCGTCGCAGAGTGGAGGCAAATCTTCGAATCGGGAACAAATTGTCGAAACTTCGTGGAGACGGTTCACTTTGGTGAATTATTGGGGATGAAAAGCAGCTTTCACTGGGTTTTTCACCGGGTTTTCTAAGATAAAAATGGGCCTTCGGAAAAATTCAATTCAAGGACGGCGGAAGTAGGGGTGGCAGCCTTTAAAGTGAGCTCAGGTAAATTTGTTGGGCGTCTTTTTTCCCACGAAATTGCAGCATTTGAAAAGTCCACAATGCTTCGGTGAATGTTTGGCGACCTTCTAATTTTGTCGATGCTTGTTATGCTTTTTCATTTTCAAACCAATGCGGTGAGGGGAGGGGGGCGAAGACTTCGTACAATAATTACAGTGGCGTAACTCAATCCTGCAATTTGCGGGAAACTTTGATTTAAAACGTTCCAGTGGCCGCAGCGATTACAGCGAAAATTGTTAGCAGCATCGTTGATAATTTTCCAATGTAAGTACCAGGTAGGAACGATGTTATTTCATATAATGACTGGACTGATAAATAGCACCAGTCTGCCAACAAAGAAGAAATTATTGAAGCAATAATTTATCTTCAAATTGGCTACTTTTAATATCTGATCTGGGGTGATTGTCGAACCAATGTATTATTTGAAGACACGATCTACATGAGGAGGACTTCTCAATTGTACGTTTGTTCTCTTTTATTCCTTTTTATTATTTCTACGGGCTTTTTCTTACGATTAGCATTGTCGTACTTTTTTAAAGGTATTGGACGAAATTATTCCCTCCTACCACATAAAATATACGAAGACCTAGCACTATTTTTACACTTTTATGCGTGCGGCACCGTTAGCAAAGATGGAAATAATGAAATAATGATGGGTGGTTGTCGTGGGACATGCATTTTTCTTGTGCAAACACGTACGATGTAAATGATGTGAAATGAAAACAAAGTCCAATCGTGAATGGAATTATGTACAGCGTTGTTGTATTTGTCGTTGCGGAAAACGTGGGTCACATGCCTGTGTTTTTCGGGTTTTCAATTACCGTTTCCAGTTTCCATGACTACGTTTGTCTCGGTGCGGCGACGTCGGGTAAAATAACCGATGCGTTAGCGGTGAACTAAATTACAATTAGCGTGAGTACGATACCGAATTTTCTGGGATTGTGACGCAAAAAGCACGCAGGCATCGATGGCTGGGTTGTCGCGGGGCATAAATAATTGCTGATTTAATTGGAGTTGTGGCGCCTATCAAAATTATGTCGTAGGTGGAATTTATTGCTCGGTATTCTACAACGGTATCGGTATATTCGTACACGCAGCGAATGGTGGCGTTAGTTTAATGTAAAGGGATCGATGGGATACCGGCGTGAACTGCAATTTGTGCTGCCAATGAAAATGCTGCAATTTTGTATTTATAAAATAATTCAAAATTACGAGGTGTCATAGTTTTGTAATTTTATTATCAAACAAATAATTAGTTTTGGCATCGATGGTTTCCGTTCCTAATATTAAATTGTTTGACGTTGAATTCAGTCCAGTTGTTTGCTGAAATTTGTGCCCATTTTTTAGCGTACAGTTTATTATTTTTCGTATCTACACGTGGATATTGATATAGTATTAGATGAGTGTAGGTATTCTTTATTCGGTGCAGCAGATAGTACTAAAGTGATTAACATATGGAAACATGGTATATTCCAATATTTCCATTATCGTTCTGGTTGTGCTCAAATGCGCTATAGGTTGCCAGTAACTGTGTTAATAAGATGTAAATTTCACTTTCGACTGTTCAATTTACACGAATAATTATCTGGTTCTTGGCTCTAACATAAAATACGTTCCACATTATGCGCAACAACCTTTTGATTTAGCCACGAATTTTCTGGAAAAGTAGCATTTATTACCACCTCCAGCTGGATATTTTAAAATGATTCAGCCTACAAAAACTGGCAAAACGTAACTATCGTTTCACGAGAGGTTAACAAGTTAACAAGAATTTCTAAATATAGCATCCTTGAAAAGGACAATTGATGCAGCGCCGATAACAAACCCATAACACTGACGTCAGTACCAATAAAATCGCCATCCTGTTAAATGGTCAGCTCCAGATGCATCAAGTTCCTCAGTGTCTGTCGTTTCGATCCATGTGAGGTGATTGGTCATCAAGGTCAATTTGTTAAGCTCTTGACCTGTGTCGTGTCATACTCACAGAAAACAATCGTTAACTGGTACTGCTCGTACCTTCTTTTTAATAGTGGTATTGAATTTTCGTTCGTAACATTTCTCTTGTTTGCTCGCGTGACAATCATCATGAAGCTCGACAATCTATAAAAGGTTTTACGCTGCTTAAGTAAATTTGAAATAAGTTAATAAATAATGCCGCCACGTGATAGGGAGCAAGGGAAAATAATTTACACATTACTACATTATAAGCCTGGAATTACATAGGTAATCATAAAATAAAACAAAAGTTTAGCATTCACATTTCGATTATTATGGAAACCTTACTTCTTCTTACTCGAATGATTAAATAGAACAAACTTGGACTCGATTTCTTTTTACTTTAACTTACATTATAGTTGACACTCCCCTGGCATCTGCAAGCTTTCAAGCAAAACTTGTCTAAACGTGAAATGTCTGACTAGAATTTTGCAAACGTGAGTAGATCAGTGGACGTTACGAGGCATATTAAAAAGAAAGGATCGGTCCAACAGGATTCTGTTTTCGAATTCAATATCTTCTCAATAAGAGGTTCAACGAATGACAAGTAATTTCCTTTTCTCCAGAGTTTCAGCGATAGCTACGGCTGCTAATATAGTTTCAATATTTAGATCTCTCACTACGGCAGGTACACGATCGGTGGGCTCCTGTCTCGAGAAGAGACAGTGACGTTCTTGATCACCTGCATTCGACTAGTATACGTGTACACGGACACTTGTACGGTTATTAAACCGACTGCTCTATCGTCCGAGTATGCAAATAGAAAGGTCCCTTGATAACTGTTGTTCAGATCAAATACATTAAATGTTCATTAAGAAGTTCCATCGCGTAATTCCAGATCACTCGTGTTAAATTCAACAGGATTTTGCACAGACTCTGGGAGATCAGAGATGGAAAAAAAATATCTACTGTTTCACATCGGAGGTGTCTTAGTTATTTGAATTTTACACTATTTAAGTCAAGCTTCAACGACTAAATCGATTATCCGAAGCGGCTTTGAATTTTAAAAATTTTCGAGGAGCATTAAGTCGTTCTATCTCTGGGAATGATTGAAGCCGTTACAGCTGATTGAACAAAATATTTCTCGGGACGTGTTAAATTATTCAATTCATTTGGGCCCTCGTTGAAAACATATTTTTCAACCGATGTTATGTTATCAATTAACGTCAAAACGTTTCGTCAATTGGCAAATAATTGTCAATGTGAAGGAATATCAGGATATTGCAGACGTTTATTTGCATTCGAGTGGCTTGCACGCAAGCGTGCATTGCGAATGAATTCAAGACCGACAAAACGATCGGGGGGGCCCGATATGCTATCTTCTCTGATCGTGGAGGGAAACTGGTTTCGATTTCGTATGGCGATCGTTCAGACACGTGTGAAAGTTGAACAGGTGAGGGCGATCCAATACATCAAAATTCCTTTTCACTGTGACGCTTAGAATTACTGCCGCACGAAACTCATTTATTACAGTTGTACCCGGTCTTATTAGTTGAAACATTAGAAAATGAAGGATAGTGGCGGTACAGTATATGTGTAGAAGCAGAATAGTACACGGTACATGTTACCAGGGGCGATTAAAGGAATATTATGTAGGTTTCCGTGGTTTATTAAATCACTTGCGATGTGTACAATTTTCTAATAAGTCTATTCTAAAATAGATATTCATTGGGGGTATGTATCGTCGAGGAAAACCACTGTATGCGAAATATTAGTTACGATGTTATGCATTACAATTTTTTTGTGGGGTATAATTGAGAGGTTTAAGAAAACAGATGCTATTACATTTATGTTCCAGTCCAGGTAGTGCAAACCTGGGACAAATCCTGTAATAAGAGTACTCGGTAATAGCTGTATTGATTCCAGTCTGTTGGAATGACTTTCGCTCTTTAGAAACCTTGGACTGCTTGAAGGCCACAGCGCGTGAAATAATCGTGAGATAACTTAAGAAACATAAGAAAGCAATTTCTTTTTTGTTAGTAAAGTGAGACGATAGGACGCGAAGAAAATCACCGTTGCTTATATTATAGAAGCAACACTAGTATTTTTTAATCACAATTCGACCAAAATTTAATTCTTACACAATTTCAGTATCTATGCAAATAATATTCAATAAAAAATGATGTGCTTGTTGCACGTACCTTCACATACGATTACACATACAAATCATAAGTGCAAACATAAAAATAGTTTAGACGGACGAAAGTGAAAGCAGCAAGATTAATAATTCTTTTACACAACATTTATCAACCATCCAAATCAATTTTTCTTTACTGCGTGTTACACCGATTTCTTTCCACGAGCTTTAGTAACCCGTACTTCATAACTTTATATACCTCGTGTTACACCGATTTCTTTCCACGAACTTTGGTAACCCACACTTCATACCTTTATGTCACCAAAATCATTTCCTCATAAATATTTCGTTCACACCTCGCGTATTAAGGAAGACTACAAAATCCAAGACAATAGCGAGCAAGGTTTTTACATTCTGTACTTCGAGTTTCATATCTTCCCTCCTCGCTACAACTCCGCAAACAGATCGTCTAGAAAACGGTGCATGGATCGGGGACAACTTTACGCGGGGGTCGACTCGATAGCCAGCCGGCGTTCCTTGCAAAGCGTAAAAAAGAGCTCGTAAAAAACGGGAAGCTTCCGTTGGAATTTCCAATTTTCCCTTATCGTTGGTTCGTCGGTCGACTATTACTCCTTCGAAGAAATCCGTTCAGCTGCCTGGCGTGTCGACGTACGCGCTCTTTGGCTCGTCGCACCACCATCACGAGGATGTCGTGATGTTTGCCTGGTGGAACTATGTCAAAAAAAAAAGGAAAAAGAACAGGAAAGAGAGTTCTTTTAACCAACCCAAATGAATACTTCGCTAAATGACTTGGCACATGTTCTGTACTACTCTGTCGCCTAAGATTGATCCCTTTAGATTTGGAACCTTTAACAAAATTCGCAGAACGTAGAATGACAACATTTAATTAGATTAAGATTGGATTGACAAGCGGGAGAGTCTTGTTAGTGTAAATGTGGAAGGATAAATAGTTAAATATTTCTTTTCAATTTTTACTACTATTCATTCTGAACCATATCCTCAAGAAATAGACAAATGCAACGTCTATCCGATCCACGGTACAATATCCCTGAAACGTGCGTAAAAATTGGATATCAGGCCGCTCTACGGACCAGAAAAGCCACCCCAAAAATGCTAAAGTCCTAAATTGTCAGATCTCCGCCACGATGAGCGGAAGATTTTTGCCGAAAATGCAAAAATCGTATCTCTGCACCACATACTCTAGTGTATCCCCAAAGCCTCAATCGTTCGGATGGCACGATCACGAGTGCGGGTGCAAGGAAGGTGCACGGGCCAGCGTGTATACAAGATCCCGTACACGAGCGTTGCGCGGGGGTAAAGCGGCGCACGGTACGTTCTTCGGGTACACGCATCGAGCAGGTTCATAATCACCTGGCTGTGCACATACATATCGAGCGACGCGAGTTAGGCCGTTTCTCTCTGCTTTATAACCAGTTTCGTGTAACCACCAGGGGCGGTGTAAACGTGGTTGGTGCGCCTGGCTGCGGTAGAATGCCGGTAGAGTGGTCCACGGCGTGTATTCACGGCTACAAGAGTGCAGCGTCGTTCTTAGACTCCGGAATATATTATGTGCACTGTATATCGCCGGCACAATGCCTTCTGCAGGGTATAATGCGAGTACACGATACAATCGGCGAGCCTACGTCCGGTATATTCAGTGTCATACGTATACTATATTGTTAATATAACGCGATACCTGCTTCTGCCGCCGCACCGTGCTCGCCATTTTTATCATCCGCCTCTTCGTCTGAACGTTGAATGACGACGCTGGCCGTGTATTTTAGAAGCGCCTCTTTAACACCGCGCCCGCTCCGAACGCAACACCTTCGCCCTCGATGAATACTCGTGGAACGAGGCGGATATCTAAACGGGTGGCTGGTTATTTCGAGATCCTACGTTTTCACGCGAAACGTTTACGCGTGGTTCCTCGCGGGGGGAAATCGTCAGTGTTCTGAAATAGAAACAATGGTGAGAAATAATGCGGTAGACACGTGGACGTTGCTCGATGAACATTTGGGACCTTGGACGGACTCAGGATATCGATACGGCGACTTGAGTTTGGAAACGGGAATGGTTACAATGATCGATAGGTCCCCGCAAGAACCGAAGAAGAATGGAAGGGCAGGCCCATCGGGATTCGATCCCGAGATCTCCACAATTATAGGCACTGACCAGTCGCACTACGTCACGGCCTCTTCCTATTATTATTCGCTGGTCCCATGCTCCCTGTGTTCCTTGCTGGAAGCCACGAACCTGCGTACGCACCCGGAGCGTCCACGTACAACCTGCTCTAAAATCAAAAGACAAAACGCGTTGTCGAAGAGACACGCCGACCCTTTCGAACATTTATTTCCATATATTGGTTGCGAAGTGGACGGGGGGCTCACAGAAACGTGCCAGCGCGGAGCGTCACAGGAAGCTGGTCGTTGATCTACGGCTACGATCTCATTTCCACTAATTGGCTGATAGGGACGCCCGATACGGACGATACCGGGCTACGTACGTACGCGGGTGCGCGTGTGCGATCGCCACAAAGGCCCCAGTGCTGGGAAAGGTCGTGGAAAAAGAGGCAAGTAAGAGGGCGCACTTACGTAGGACCGCGTGCTACTGCACGAGATTTTCAGAGGGCGAAAGAGAGCCCTCCGTTCATGGTCCTCGTGCTCCCTTGATCACGCGAGTGTCTTCGAACCACCGTTCTATCGCTTCGTTTCCGTTCTTTTTTCTCCCCCCTTGCTGCCGTGGCAGCCTTTCATTCGTGAATTTCAGCCCCTTTTGCGCGACATTCTTCGAGCGTGAGACACTGATAGGCGAGCGAATTGCAAACGGAAGTCGGAGGGTGTTGAGTGCGTGTCGAGGGGTCGTGATAAAGGGGTATATTGGAACGAGTCGAAGGGGAATTATTTCGGGACGTTCTGTTTGACGTTCGATTTCCAACATCGGCCTTTGTCTCCCCGTTTTGCGGCGTTGATGACTCCTTTTGGTGATTACTTTGCACAGAAGGCGCAATCTCGTGTTTTCAAATTGACGAAATGCTTTCATATTATAATTATTAAGATCAGCGCGACTTAGTAAATGAAGAAAACGAATCCACTTCTGCAGAATATTTCATTAATCCACAAGAAGATGTACAGGAAAAGAACATAGAATTAAAACTAATTCCTTTTCTTCCATCATTGTAGACATCTTTTTTATTTCCTCTGCCTCTGCTGCTTTTCAAGCTCGACAACTGCCTTCCACTCGCGTTGTAAGATCCAGACGAACCTTCTAAATTCGCTCGATGAAAGGCCACTGGCTGAAAGAAGGGTGGACAAAGGGGACATAGGTAAGGAAACAGCGGTGGAAAGTGAATAGGTGACAAACGCTGGAAGCGTGGCGGTGAAAGGGGAAAGTCCCTCCGTGACTAGACCGTTCTTAAAGGATAAGCTCGCGCGACGTTAATAGCTACTGCACATGAAGTTCAATGAAGGGAAACGCATCCAGAGACGAGTGGTTTCGGTACGTATTTCTGCTGGATTTTGGAGAACTTCGCGAGAAATGGGTGTCAACTCTGTAGTAGGGTATGTCGGCGAAATAGTGCCCCTGGGGTTGAAAAGGTAAGTCCCGAAAGAGTCAGTTTCTCGTACGAATCGAAGTACATACACAGTCTGTGTTCGAATACCCACGGTTCTCGGTGAAATTTCAGAAAATTGCGCATAATAGAAGATCGGTGAAATCGCACGCCAGTGGCGGTCTGGTCGCATTGTGGCTGACGTCTCCAATTATCGTTAATTGAATGTAATAATAATCCAGTGAAATCTTGATCGAACACGTATGCCCAGAGTGTCGCGACCAGGCGCCACGGATTTCGGCGGATACTCAAGGAAGAGGACGTGACTGTGCATACTTTTCTCACCAGTCACTCAGCTAGTCAGCTAGGTCGATTTCACGACATTCAACCGATCGATCAGACGTTCTCGTTCACATGCAGCGCTTTCCTTGCACGTTGCCGTTTTATTGCCGCGTGAAAGGTTAACCGCAGCCGTTTACGGTGACTTTTAATAACGGTGTGGCTAATCGTCGCATGACTTGGTATGTACCTGCTGTTGGTAGAAAATCAAAGAATCTTGCCGCGCATTATTAGTCACAAGTTCTAGATTAATGTTTCTGCTATAGATTATGGTAGTAGAGTTGAGGTATGCGTTTGATCGCGGAATTACCCAATATGGCTGCAAGGGTAGATTCAGTTGTCATTTGTAACTGGCTTGATATTGCACTTGGGCAGAAGGTTTTAAAATAAATATGAAACCTATTGATCGATTATTTGTACATATAAATTTATATTTTACTCTCAATAATTGTACAGCTATACAGGATCAATGTTTTACCGTCATTCTAGTCAAATCTCCAACTTGATTGACGTTCATTATGATTGTCCAAATAATCTGTGAAATGTTTGTACCTACACCAATTCTCAATAATCCGTATGACATACGTAAAGTATGTAGTAAAATCAGAATCATGTGTTCGGTAAAAGCAAGGTATTTGTAGCCTTAGACAATGCTTGACGGAGTCATACGTATGTGCACAAAATAAAGCAGTTGAGGAAATTCATAAATTCTTATCCATGCTGGATATCGACAGACCTTCAGGTACATATGTTTGACAATCAAATCTTGCAATCTTTTTCTCGGCTGCCTTAACTTTCTTTAGAGTTTTAAATTCGAATCACAGGAAGAACTTTTCGATTTGTATCCTGCCTTGCTCAAGATCGTTCCCAATGGCCGATCCATCATGTTTGAAGCGAGAGATCGATGTTGGTGTAGATCGCGAACTGACATTAGCGATCGCTGTCGTTTTGTTGCGGGGTTTTCTTCTGAATGTGTACTCGACGCGGTTACACTAGCGCCGGCAGTTGTCATAATTATACGGTTGCGAGTTAAGAGTGACTAATAGTTTCGCGACGACGACTTAAAAATCGGCTTTGATCGGCGTCTCGACGCCATGCTGCGTTGATATTCCATTCTCGTGGCGAACTATTAATTTGCGGACGTTGCTTGGATCTGCAGGGAAAAGTGCAGTACCCAACAGGCGTAATGTACTTTTAGCTTTTAAAAGTTTTTATTTACTCTGGCTCGTGTTATATACAGGATTTAGCTAAATGGGGCCAGAAGAGAATTTTGGGGGGGATAGATGTCAGCCGCTGATTTTATTCGGATGTACAAGAGATGATTTTGAAATAAAACTCTTATTGTATAAAATTCTCGTTTAAAAACGTTCTACAGGTATTCATTATGTTCTATCTTGTGTCTTGTTAGTTTATTAGAAGAAAATCATTCTCCTTTCCAGAAATTACGAGTCCGCTTTTGTTCTTTCATTTTTAAACATATTTAGTAATAACTGTTATTGTTATGACGGAGATGCGTCAATTACGCGGCGGCAAATAATTAGATAATTCTACTTAATGAAATTGCTAAATATAATATTTTATATCATTTAGGTATGATGTTTGACATTTTACATTGCGCTCGTGTTTTGCATAAAAGTTATTAAAATATTGCACACTTATTCTTGATTTGGAGGTCTCATTTATGTTCCGAAAAAAATTCGTTGGTTCCCTTCTTCTTTTCTTTTACCGACAATTCGTGAATTTATATTTACGTTTACGATGAACAATTTCGGTGCGATTCATTTCTCGTACGATTCAATTGCCGGCGCTTATTTTTGCTTATACAATTCGAGTTATTTCCATTCGAACGGTGCAAAACGTGGCCATAGTGCCGACGGAACGAACCTTTTTCGTATTTCATTTCCGCCAGCTGATTTGCCTTTTCATCGAATTATTTTCTTATAATACGTCGCAATGAAAGCACGAACTGGAAGAATAATAAAAAAATATCGCCTGCCTCTATGGCGTCTGTAATGTAGTAATTCAGATATCTTGAATGGAGGATATGGAAAATCGATTTCATCTGCGATAAATAACTTCGATATTAACCGAAGGTTCAATAAACCCAAGCAGACGTTCTATTCGTTAAATTCTCCTAACTAAATACCTATCAATTTTTAATCCGTTGCAAAGTTTTAATGGCACTGGTGGGGAAAGCGTTCGAAATATTATAACGTTCTGTTCTATGCTCGTAATTTCGCCGCTTCTGCTTCGCTAGATGCACATCGGTAAGAAATAACTGCGCCGCGAAGAGTCCAGGTAATGGTTTCTGGAACGTGTTGCTACGATACAAGCCGACAGGTTAACTCAATTATATGATGTCAAAGGACAGCCGTGTACAGACCTAATTAGATTTTTCAGTAAACCGATTTACTTCAGCTGCAGGTTAGTAGGTGTACATAAGTGTGCCGGGTCACGGAGGTTGCCTCACATTCAATGAAGAAACGCTCGCAATCTCTTGATTGTTCCAATTCCAATATTTACCATACAAATCATTGCCCCTTCATTTGCTACGCTTCCTCGTGCACTCCCATAATATGTTTAAACAAAAAACGAGTTTCCTGAATCACATGAACTATTCTTTAATGCTGCCAATTAAATCAAGGAACTAGCATTTCATTCCTTCGATTTGTGGAATTTTAGAAAGTTTAATAAAACCTACTAAAAGAAATTGAACACAATGTCGAAGGATTTTATTGCGAAAATAGTAGAAGTATCACCCCAGAACTACTGTCCTTATCAAGCTATCAAAATCGCCATCTATTTAGTACTTTCGATAGATTTCTCGTCTTTCAACGAGCACAATAAGCGTTTCTCGAAAAGAGAAATGGGTTCGCCCCTAGTCACGATAAAGGGGATAAACGCGATTACTACACCCTGTGTAGTAAGCATAAACAGTGTCGATATTCACGTGGCCCCCGTAAACCATGGGGGATGTCGTAAGGCGTCGATGTTGTTTCGGGGCCTGAACGTCTACGTCGATAGTCCCGTGACGCGAGGCGTCCCCGATGGTCGGTCGCGTTTCAATTTGCCGATTTCCAAAGCTCCTACGGATCGAGCCGGCTGATCTCTGGAAAATTGGATACGTGATGGGACTTCGCTGGATTCACGGGAAGTTTACGAGCGATCCTGGAATCTTTACTGTCTGGCTGTGAGCGGTTCGACCTGCACCTTGAACGTTATTCTTCTTCGTTCTTACAGGGAACGGAATCGTAGACCAATGGGCGTAATCAGTCGAGGAACATTCCTCGATCTCTGGATAGAGTTTCGCGCCGGTATTTGGTCCAGAGACGGTTCGATGAACAGTTTGTTGAAGTTAAATGTTTCTGGGCAAATTGAACGACGCGTCGCGAACGGAGTATAAAGGCGGCGTGATTTGTTCTGTGATAAATTCAGAGAAGAATTCGGGTTTCCTCGGATTATATTTATGGTCAGCTGCAGTTACGTGGCTGGGGACTTTGTGGACGTTCCTTTATTAAATTGATATAATAAAGTAAATTTTTGGTAGAAGAACAAGAAGTCATTTTCTTTCGTTGTATTAGCATAATATGAGGACTATAATTTCAAAGTGAAACGAATGGTTAATAGACTTCAAGTAATGCTATTTCATGCAATTTAAAATTCTTTGAAAAGTATAGCTGATTTGAAATGAAAGCATAAGCTCTGAATTTAAATTAGGATAACCAGGAAGAGATATTTTCCCAAGCACATACATAGATACCCTACTTACAAATATAGAGTAGGTATATCCAGATACGTTTCCAGCAAAGATATAATATTATCAGATATACACTCTCTTCGAAAGATTAATTTCCGCCCCACAAAGCTCAGAAGCCAAACGAAAACGCCAAGTGTTTTGTCACAAAGGGATTCTACAATCTCGAATAACCCAAGAATACACTAAAACGCTGAAAGAATGCCAATCTTCTTCAAACGTAACCAGAAGAAGTCTACCTAAGGAATAACTCACAATTGTACCCTCTGTTAAATTCCAAGAATTCCAAGACTAACAACCCCTCGAACGAATTAACAAACCGCCAACATCGTTTCTTGCACTCGAAGTACATAATCTGGACGGACAGTCGCAGGCGATTTCATTGAATTTTACGAGTCTCCTCAAATAACCGCGCAATCGACACGAAACGCCCGTGTGCAATTTCATACTAATCTTCGCATGAGTTTTCGAAACGTGTTTCGTCCCGTCTAATCAGATTAGCCCCGGTTTATCATCAAGCTGTATATACGTATATGCGTTCGTTCCCCTTTGAACAGTTCCACTATGGGGCCGACGTACGAGTTCCAAAGATGAAATTGAAGGAAGAATATTAATTGCCTCTCGTCTACCTGTTTCTTCTGGGCTAGCGAATATTTAACGCCTCAGAGTAATACACGGTCTTGGGTTAGACGAGACGGAACGTTCTTAATGACTGTAGCCGCATAGACATATTCGCGATCTCGCAGGTTGGCTCGCGTTGGCCTCGTATTCGGGTCATTTAGTTGGCTGCTTTCTCGCTTCGTCTACTTTCAGCATAGTAAGCTCCAATATTTCTCGATCTAAGCCTCATTCACCAGAGGGTAATTATATAAATTCCTTTTATTTCCCGACGGGCATAATCTCTGTGCACTTTAACATAGTCCATGCAGCGCATGGTTAACATTTCCATATTCCCAGAAAAATCGGCAGACATTATTATTACTTATTTGTTTTGTTTCACGCGTCAGCTTTCTAGCCATTAGCGGCCACAATAAGATATCTTACATACGAGTAACTAACTCACATTTGTTTCTTGTTATAGCCAGTATGGTTTAAGACATGATTTACCTACACTACTGGATATTACTACAATCGGATGCAACTCCACGACTAACTAGCCTATTTACAAATACTGTGAACTGTTATTTTAGAGAAGTGTAACGAAGCTGAGCGTCAGATGTGTAAACCGTGTTGCTTCGTTGCCTCAGTCTTCATCCAACTCTTTGTAAACTTCATCGCACAAGTTTTTTTTTGAGTAATCAGAAAGGGTTACGGAGAAGGTGCCTCACCTTTGCCTCACTCTTATTTCCCTTTATCCCTTCCTATCGTCTCCGTTCTGGTTCAGTCTCGGTCTGGTCACTGAAGTAAGTACTTGCACAGTTCCCGGTTCTCTTATTCTGCTGCGTCCGACTGGATGGTTCGTCGCCTTGCTCCGTCTCGTTTTATCCCTCATCGCGAGATTTATTCGCGACCCTGCCGAGCGGATATCTACGAGCAAAGGAAGTCCTTTATTTCTGCGGCACGGCGAGTCATGCGCGCACGTGAATGCAGCTTTAACGTCCCTGTGGGACACGTTTGTGTTCCAGCGGAATACGAGAATGCAGAGCACAATCGATTTAGCGGCTCACTTTCTTCCATGCCGTTCGATTTACTCGATCTCTGTTCCGTTTAATCGTTTCCCCCACGGCGAGTCGTTTGGTACATTTAGTTTAACGAGCTTGTAATCGCCGGGATATTTAAATTTTCTACTGGGACGAATTTATTTATACCCGATAGTTTATCCCTTGGCAATTCGTATGTAACAGTTCGACGAGATTCGTACGCGAAATTCATACATTTTTCACAACTTAAACATTTCACTTCACCGAATCTCTCACCTTTCGCGTAAGCTACCAAAATGTCGAATAAATTTGATGCTCGCTACAGATTCGCTCGCAACTCTGTCGCCTTACCATTCTGAACACGAATTTGATCGAACATACTTTACCTTGTAACGCGTTACATCCTTCCACTGTCAGTTCATTGTTTGGTCGAGTGCCGCGCGTTAAATCGCCATTGAACAGAGAGCACCTGCTTTCACTGCGTGACGAGACTCGGCTACCATTTATTCCTAGTTACGCCAAGCGGATTGCGATGAATGAAGGATGCGTTCCATTCCTCTCCAACTGCGAGGCATGCACGTATGAATGCGAATTTACATTCCACTGTCGAGTGCGTTTGTATCAGTCGGCGCAGAAGCTGCGCGAAGGCTGCTGTCGCGCTTTCAATTACGACTTTACAAATCTTCCTTCCGCTTTTGGAGCTTCGTTTTCCTCCTACTTTGATCCATTCTATACCTGCGACGTCCACTCGTTTCACGGTTACTGCCGTTACTTAGCACGCCGCGTTAAAAGGGAGGAACTTCCATGGGGGAAAGTGGTACTTTTGTGTTAAAAGAGATGTTGGTACGAGGCGATGTCGAGGCAGGTCGAACGTATGATTGAAAAAGTTAAATTTGTTTTGAAGACGAATTCCTAGGCACGGTTTACTTCTTTAATTTGTTCCCCCTCGAGAGATTTCTTTTCAATGAGATTGCTGGCTGAAAGCGGCATGAAGTTGGGCGAAGTTGCTCGGCTTTGTGGTACTTGGGTTGCGAAATGTTATGAATTTATTGAACAGTTAAATATGAGACGATCCAACTTGGTTAGCAACATGGAACAACTATTCTTTCATGGGCATCCATAGGACTGATGTGACTTGTATTCTGATTTTCTAAATAGATTCGCAGAATGTTTTATTCAGTTACTTACTTAATTTGAATTCGAACGAAAGGAATTTTATTGCAGAACAATTTTCGCGTAGAGTAAAACACAAATTCCTAATCTCCTTAGCAGTAGCAAGGGGGATAAAGTAATGTTTATTCGCGAATCGTAAGTGAAACAATGGTTACAAAATACTCGATTTCGTTGCATTTCATTCGATTTACGAGAGTGATAGAATTCGCATACGTCTGTTACAATAATCTATCGCAATCAATTGCATTAAGGGTAGGAAAAAGGTACCAGACGAAATTGATGCAAGATGGTGTCTGGTTTTATGAAGCTGACTCTCTCCGATTGACTGGAACTTTCAAGAAAAGTGCAACAATTCCATAAGAATGTTCTGAACAGCGCAAGAACGTTGATGAATACATACTTTTAACGCACTTAACCGTAACGATGTGTATAATTCCAGCCATGACGGCGGACGATTTAACAAAAGTGCCTTTCGCCACACCGTCTTCGGCATTACAATATTACACCGACAGGCAGCGGTGTTCGCGTTCCAAAATCATTTGTGAAATCGTTTATTCACGCGGCTTCTTGCTCCTGTAAATTAATCGCAGTTCATGGCCACCCATTCGTCTGTTCGTGTTCTTACGCAATCACAGGCGATCAAGCTCGTTGAACAATAATAATCGATTAATGCGCAATGAAATTAGAATGCTTAAAGCTTCGCCGCACTGTACGTCACGTACAATTGTATTATTAAGCTAATACAGGTAATACTTACCCCTCGTTTAGAATTAAATTCCATGCCGGCGGAGTGTTGCAAATGCAAATATCTACCCTGATTCGCGTATGCGAAATTCTGGTAGGCAAGAGATTATTCCCAACGAAAACGATAGTTCTGTTTGAATGTAGTATATTAGAATATTGTTTGTAGAATATCTAATAGAACTAAGTTATTTTCTATAATATACCGCAATACAAAGTTGCACTCACGGTATAATATGCACGGTCATCAGTCAGGTACTTAGATACATATTGTCTAATGACATTGCAGATATCTGCGGTTTCTTCTGGAATCATGAATCGACATCAGGTGTACGATAATCGTTTAACGGTATTCGGACAATATGCAGGCAGAATACTTTTGTTTAGGTGTTTTTTAAATAGTGCATGTTGTATAGCACGTGTTGCGTAATACGGTAAATGTTTTGGTACCTACATTGAAGTTAAAATAACGATTTCAAAGATTAAAAGAAAAAACGCATTGCGGAGCAGCGAAAGACGCGCAATAGTTGAATATATAAAATTTATGTACGGTATTCTGGCTTCGTATACAAATTTTACAGTAGAAACTTAGCAATTTAAATTACTCGGCAAATTATACGTAAATTCGTGTACGTATAAATGTTGCGGGTTGTGCCAAAAAAAGAAAAACGTGGATATGCGAAGGAAGCAGCTTGTCTAGGTGGGCAAACACGGACACGTGTACGTTTCAAGCCGTGCCGGTAGCGTGTCCTGTGGAATTAATGAACTAACTAGCGAGCACAATGGACGGCAGAATGCAGAGTATTTGCTCGCTTATGATGCTAATGCTGCCTCTTTACTTTGCATGACAATTACCTTGCCTAACTCTAGCCCTCCCACGGGGGTAGTATATTGCTCGTTTCATATCACAACTCGCCTACGCTGCTATCTCGGCCAGGGTCCTATTCCCAACCCTGGGACTTCCTTAGTACATATATGTATACATATATTAACCTTTGCAGTATAGGTATCTGTACATCGAGTTTGTCTATTCTTCTTCTAATTCTCATTCGCATCTTCGCAAATACACCTTCTACACAACAGAAAAATTCTTATTCAATTCCCACGCTCTTTTGGCATTTTTATCATTTTTCGATTCCGAATTCGAAACTCGATTTTGACTTGAGGTTATTCATTTTTTGGTAATTGATCCACTCAGGTTGGTTGATTTTAATGAATTTAATAAACGAGCATCTTCTTTGACATTTTCCTTCGTCACAATTTTTTCATTAATTGCAAGTCGACATATTTTGTTGTACTTTTTGAAGCTTTTCAGGTGTGCGTCTAGAGTGAGTTTTAATCAATTAGAAATAAAACGAACAGTAGTGTGTACACCTTACGCGCATGCTGCTAAATAAAAATTGTCTTTCGTCTATAGAAGATGTCGAGATTTCTTTCCTTATATGTACAATCTTAATTTTCCTCGGGCATTACTGTTAATTGCCAGGCCATGTAATTACATTTAAAGGAAACCGCAGTGGTTAAGGGTTAAGATTCTTCTCCTGACTCGCGTGTATTTGCACACTTACATGCGGGCACAGAGAAATGAAGTATGCTCTCGCGGACAAATTAGAGAACAGTTTTTAAATTACGAACAACAAATTCGTTCTATTATATCATCTGAATATCTAATAGTGCGAAGGTTTCAAATATTGACCCGAAGGCGATAGCATGATTTCAACATCACAAAAAAGTATACACAACACGATCAACGACGGAACTCGTTGTTCACAAATCGGGCAAGTGATTCGCAAAATCTACCGGAGAAAAGTTGCAAAGCGGCTTGCACGTCGCGTCGTGCCGGAACTAATTGCGAACGAGCATCAGCGAGGAGAGAGAGAAGCGGATAACGTTTGAAAGGAACTGGGTCGTTAGCCCGAGTTTAATGATTGCCGAAGGACGAGGGCCAGAAGTATCTTACGAAGGACGAACGTCGAACGTCCTTTTATTCTTTCGAACGGACGGACGAACGACCTCCGAGCGAATCGATAATCCGGCCCGATATGTCCTGGCCACGGTGGAAGGAAGAAGGGAAGGAACGACCGGCAGAAGACGAAGAAAGGGGTAATGAAGGACGGAGAAGAGAGGCGATACGAGAGAATCGACTGTACTAGCAAAGCAAAACCGACGAGAGAATGCGATATTGGTCGATCGTTAAACTCGACTAGAGCGATCGAACAAGTAGGAAGAGGGTGGACTACTCTGAGAGATTCGATCGACGAGCATAATTCGTGATTCGACGTTTTGCTCATCTCGTGCCCGCGATCCTTCTCAGATTAAACGGGGACTTCTAAGAATACAGATCGCGAAACAATTTTGAACCCTTTAGGTGCTAACGTCCCAGAAGAGAAATTGCATTCGAACTGTCGGTATTAATAAACACTTTTTGAAATACAAAGTTTGCATATCTATGCGCACAGCTTACTTTTTGTCAGTAAGCTTGGCTATAATTATAGAAACTGTTAAATACTCATTGCAACTGCATACGAATAATTCAATAATTTACATACATACAAATTATTTTATTATATCAGCAAATTTTTGTCTGTGTTGAATATATCGAGCTGGGATTAAATTCATCTATATTTTTGATAATAATTGGCGAATAATTAAAACATCGATTTAGCAAAATGCAAAAACATTAATAGCACCGTTTCGTGGCGTAATTCTGTACAACTCCTTCGTCCAGCTCAGCGGTAGTTAAAGCTTAAATCGACGATCATTGATGAGAATCGATCCCGACGTTCGACACTGAACATTCCCAGTTGACTCTCCGACCGCCCAGGGCATCGGATACCTTATCTTTTATTTCGTGGTGAAATTGTAAAGGCCGGTTGCACCTCGAAGATGGTGAAACCGATACAGTCGCACATTTACGGCCACGCATAATTGATGGGCTCGATACTCGGGGCGACTCGCGTTTTTAATGCATCAGGAGCAAGGATGGAACACCCTGTGTGCCGTTTCGTTCGATTGCAAGGCACGGGCACAACGATTAATGCAACCTTGTGGTCGACTGGTGTAATGGTTCCGCTTGGCTTCAGGTAAAGATAGTAGCATCGTGATTCATCTCGTCGAGATTTTTCTTTGATTAATCGGCTCGGCGATTCGGGTGGCCTTTAAATTCGGACTGAAACTAGTTTTATCTAAATATAATAGTAGGTATGTATCTTTGCACCGGGGGAAATGTATTGAACGGTTTGACCAGTTGCAATTGGAATATTGCCTTTTTTATTTTTGACCTGTTTGTTTGACCTGTTTAAATAGTATTAATTTGAGTGATTTTAATCGGCACTATTAATTTAGTTTAGCTTTTCCATTGTAATAATTAACGACAGCGTGCGAGGATCGATTGGATCTGGATTTCCGTGGAAGTAGGTACTTGTTGCACGCTTAGATGGAGAATGTTTGTTTTGGAATATATTAAGTTGAGGCACTTCGAAGGTAGAATCTTACCTTTCCACAATGTTCGCCTATTTTTTGTATTCTTGTTCGAAATTCCCGAACGGAGCCTACGAACGACTTCCCTCCTCTTGATCTTTCTCCTTTATCCAAGTTGGTCCTTGTTAAATATTTAAACGTTGAGCGAATTAGTTGAAACGCTCAAAGACTTCCCTTGCTTTCGTAAAATTCGACAGTTCCTGTCTGTTAGGTTTCGTGGAGAATTTTCTAGCCATTCGACACGGATGCAACAAGCTTCGAAACGAAGGCAAATTACCTATGCTGCTTGCATAAAGATTTTCGAAAATTCCTAGCTTTCTTTTATGCATATTAAAGACCTCGTGGCTCCTGCGATGAAATTGCGGAGAAAGTAACACGTTAAGTGCCCGAATTTCACGCCTTCGCGTTTCCATATACATACTTATGCACCCCCGTTTGCCATTAATTCACATAAAATTGTATAAGATAAAAGTGATGAAAATCACGACGAGATTTATTGAAATTTGTGTTGTCGATAAATCTATAGTTTCAAAACTGTTTCGGAGCACCTCGATATGAAAGTTTCTTACTTCATTACCCTTGATGCACTTTCTTGAGTACGTAGCCAATGTTTGCTCGCACGCAGGCCCAATTTATGGTTTCTCTCAAGGTTTTTCGTCGAGATTACACACGCTCTCGCAAAAGGTTTCATAATCGATAACACGTTTGCGACCCCATACGTAGTCATTTTTTTCATGTGTATATTGTATGTATTCTATATGAACATATGTATTCTTTTAAATATATGCCCAGAATTTTGTTACCCGGTTATAATTAGCAATTGATTTTAATCAATCACTGTTAGTTACCTATGGACTTCATTGTCGAAAAAATTGAATGGAACTTGTTAGAAAAACACACGCTTAAAAAGTTATTTGTCTGAAATGAATCAGTGCTCCATCATGCGTCAACTTCCTGCGATAAACGATATGAAGTATTATATCTGCCGTAGCCCAATCAATTGCACACGTGTAGGAGTAATGTAATTTATTTAATGAATTTTCAATGAAAACACAAAAAAATGTAATTGACGAAAATGGCAAGATTCATTTCAGCCAATCTCGCTATTTTGGATATTAACGTACATTGGAATAATAATAATTCCATAGCAATGCTATCATAAATCGTAGTAATATTGAAATATGCTACAGTGTCAATTAAGTTAACTTAAATTAGAATGTTTTCGCATTTAAATCTTCAGAGATCAATTCGATTCAGTTCCCTTTTATCAATTTTTAACGCTGCGTTTAGAGAAATACCAATGATAACAAAGTTCATACATCATCTGGTATTAGTTTAATCTCACAAGATATGTCACTGTAAACGATGCTCTCCAGAAAAATTAATCGAATCATTCTTCGATCGCCAATTCGATGTACCCCATCGAGCAACAATCGATCCATCAACATAATCGGACAAATCGCATCGCTTCCATCTAGCAAATCTTGCATACCTCACCGAAGCAAACAATTTCATCAAATCGAGGAGCAATGGAAAAACTTGCCGCCTGATCGATCCACCGATTCTCCATGGCAAATTTCTGTACCGTAATGACCAATTTAATTTACTGTGCACGTTGCCGGCGCGCGATCAGCATGACGTGAAACTCGATGCAAACTCGTGTTCCCTTTTCTATTCGCCCACGAATCGATTTGTCTCGTATCTGTTCACTGGCACGTTAGATCTGGCTAATTAGAAATAACGAACGCGGGTCCGGTTAACGGTTTCATTCACACGCGCGTCCCAACGCGCTTTTCAATCGACCACCTCCCCCTCTAATTGTTTAACATTACGCCGGACGCTAACGAGTCCACCGTAAGTTAAATAAATCACGTTACACGTATATATACATATATACATATATGTATATACGAGCCTTGTGCACCGCCTCCTCTACGTGCCCCTAGTCCACTTGGATTTCCTTTTCTTGTACCTCAGTGCCTAGTGCTATTCGCTGGATCCTCGAAAGCGACACGTCGTGCCTGACGAATGACGATTTTCGCGTGAGCAATAATGGTGGGCTCTTTGGTGGAGTACTCTGTGAGAACAATTCAAAGAGGTTTTGATTTGTGACGAAAAGGAAGGGGTGGAGTGGATTTCTAGCACTCTTCAAGGCGGTTGCCCGCGTGTGTCAGCAGTTACTTGGATTTTTCTTTTCTTTTCGCGTTGCGCGCTGTTTAGACGGATTTAGCGAAGCCTACTGTAGTGAATTGTATAATTGTTTCCCTGGTGGCAATTATTTAACGTCCGAGGAAAGCGAGTGTGTACAGCGGCGTGTCACAGTTATGCTTGCCTTCTGAAGTGTTTTCTCCGTTTTATGTGTGTCACTGTGTATCTACTATCTAGTGACTTATTTTTACTGCAATTAGTTATAATGTGTAGGACCGTGGTAGATATTCGTATATGTAAACGAAACAAAGGCAATGAACATATTTTCGGTAACGGTACATGAGCCAATTTGTTGAAATTAACCTGGCCTATATTTTATAATTCTCACAGTATTCTTCCACGTCTCTAAACAAGATAATTTAGCAGAAATCCTATTTTCCCCGTAATGGAAGTGCTCCGCTCGAAGATAACTGGAGACCAGGAGAACAATGTTCGTTCGGAAAAAAGTGGGAACTCTTCCAAACGAAAAAGGAGAGAACGGGGACAAGATTTTCCTATATATTGTTAGGCATTAGATGCGAGGGAGTGATATCGAAAAAAATTCGTTCTCTAGACAACCTCTAGAGGCTTGATTTATGTCAGCTCGAAGGCGCTGTCGTGTCATTGTTACGCTTTACAATCTGGGGAACGATATTGCATTATCCGCAAGATAAGGTCTTGTAATTATTTCATGGAACGTCGTGGTTTTCGGACCACACGTGTATGTATAGGTGTACGCGCAAGCGAACATGGTTCCATTGTTCCCCAATGGCTGCCTGATTCTAATTTGATCTTGTTTTCAACAATGAATGAAAACAATGCCGCAAAGCGGCGTAATTCCGTCCGACGATAACGGTTCTATTAAATCGAGCATTTTCTAATTACCGCATTGTGTGCTGTGTAAATAGAGCCGGTGCATACCGACCACGTATTATAAATAAAGGAAATTGTCTGCTGACGCTTTCAGGATACTGTAAAATCGCAGCTGAATTGCGAAGAACGCGAAAAGTTTATTGTCCTCCAGTCGGCGACGTGCTTTTTAATTATGCTTAAATTTCCGGTGGTCGTCGACGAAATACATTCTTGTTTTTGGTGATCTCTGCGAAACAACAGACTATGAAATATTTTTCTGGGATTCATATTGAATTTAGACACTCCTTTATAGCGTCTTATTTTGTTAACGAACTATTGCAAGAATCGAGCCAGTGGCTCTTTCCTTTGTACATCTACCTAATATTGGTAAATTTGAAAAGTACTCGATGAAATATCTAATACCAATTAACCCATTAGATTAAATGATTCATTCGATTTCTAGTTACGATTCGAATTTCACGCTGTCCACAACTTTTAAAACGATTTTCATCAATTACAACAAACTTCATTATCATGTATTTCCTTCTGCATTCAATGTTCACATAGTATATGTAACGTCGTCGCAAACATTTTGGAGCCGAAAATGTGACAATTTGAAACTTATTTATGTAACCCTTGCGCAGGCCCATCTACACTTTACTGTCAATTTCGTTACACGAAGATCAATCTCCAGTCCTCATATATCGACGCCCTTACACTTTCGTCTCGCACACGTGTCAGCAAATTCTTTGCCACGGTGTCACCGTTCCGTTAGTCATTCCGACCGTGATCAAATAATTCGCCGCGTTCCATATTTCAAGCCAGTCCATTGTCGCGAAACGAAACGAGTGGCCGCAACTTTTACCTGTGCGGAGTGGCCGCACACCGCAACGTGTACCTAATTTGTCGCGAACCTTCTAGCCCGATGTTATGTAAGGATCGCCGTAATGACTCGGATAGGCACGGCTCGCCTTGAACCGTGCACGCTTCTAAGGGTTTAGGGGTCAAACGCTTCTTCTGAGCGAGAGAATATAAGGCGTGCCCCCTTTGGTTACAATTCAGAGACCAGTTTTGACGAACTGATTTCCGATTCATTTTCTTTCATTACGGTGCATATCGCATCATCGCAGTCACCCTTTTTCCCCTTAGAGAAGGAGTCGAAGGCAGGTGGATATTGTTGGAAGATTTGTTGCCGGAATTTCGCCGGAAAGCTTCTTAATCGAACAGAAATAATCTGTTGTTCGTTTAACAATAATACCGAATGTAAAGCACTATATTGGCATTGGCATTGGCAAACAGACAATGAAGCAAGACAATGTAGATGGTTTTTCGATTCGATCGCAATAAGTACGTGACTAGTACGCGTTAATTTATCACTGTGATCTACATGCCGGCTTTTATAACGCGGCCTTGGGATATCGATTAATCGACTCTAGAAAATATCGGCAGACTATAAACGAGTATTCGTGAGTTTATTTGCACTGAACGAGGGAACACTTGTTAAAAGCAGGGGACCAGTAATATCGATAACAAATTAATCATAAGTAACATCACGATGTAATATATTAATCAGTCCGGCTAATGTAATGTGTAGTGTATGATGTATCTTTAAATACAGTTATTAATCGGTTAGCAAACAATTATATCCCTCCAATGCTATAATATCAAATGGAAAAAGAAAGTGAAGTATTTATTACATCGAGAGTAAAATAATGTTAAACGAATATCTTCTTCCCAAATTGCTCCGATTTGAAGTTTTTCGAACGATTTTAGTACTAGTTTACAATATTGTCTGCAAAAAAGGTACACAAGCTTTTTGCCACATAGATTGAGTTGTTTCCACTCTGGAGCTCGTAGAGTTTGTGATCCTAAGTGTATCTTATATAATTCGTTCATTACACGTTTCTTCCTTTATTCTTTAGACAGGAACAATAAAAGAAAATCCATTTCCATCTACTAGTTTTGCACACATAATAATAAAGCATTAGCACTTTTTTGGCAAATATTTATTTTCGAACACTTCTGATGAAAAAACATTTAGTAGACTGTTTTGCAATTTCGTCAAACGAACTTGTGCTGTTCATTCATTTCTTTCAATGTATGTGGTCAAAGTAATTTCAAATGTGTTCGAAGGTTTCCTGCTTTCGACATGCCTTCCCAAACTGCTGTCGGATGGAACGTTAGTTTCAGGAATAGGCTTACACTCACGCGGTTTTATTGATTCTATATTTCAACGCAAACATTGATAAGATCCCCTTAAAGAGTTCCTAACAAGGCAAACTATGATATTTGCGATACTTCTTGCCTGAACACGATATTAAAGACAAGTATGTGCCGAAATACTGCTGATATGTTGATGGTTAGAGTTTGGTTAGATTAATGTTTGTATTAGATAGAGAGGCCAATACCATTCTTAGCTTTAATTTAAAACGTGATTATAGGTGTGACTTTATTATTTAACACTGTATTAATACTGCGTTAGAAAATTATTGCAATAAATAATTGTTGAGCTGTTTTATAGTTGTATAACGCACTCTATCACTTTTGCAATTTCAGAGTCTCTCGAACGTTTGAAATCGAGAATTTTCAGAATTTAGTTAGAAGCATTTACACAATACTCTACTTTATACATGCTACATCCAAATTATTTTACTGCGTCTTATATAATCAAACATTTACTCTTACCATTTATAATAAATAATTAGTACGTCAGTTTTAATAAAAAAATATGTTTTGTTTTAGGTAAGTACTTCAACTGTGGAATGTCCCCGAAGATTCCCGTGCTCTATACAAAATTGCTAATTAATGCTGTGTCAATATGTAAGTCTTTCACCACCATTCATTTTAATCAATACAAATCGATACATTCATCTATTAAAATTTCAATACCTCGTTAGGTATTCAGACCTTAAATACAAAAAATGACCAAACAACATTTTAAGTCCTCCATGACTTTGCATCGCGCCAACGATTTTCCACTCTCGTTGTCCTTCGTAATTTGCTCCACAAAATTCCGTTCTCCTAAAATTTGCACCCCGAACGAAACGACTAGGATAACAAAGTTATCCATCAGAGGCACCGGTGCCCCTTCTCGAGCACGATTATCCATCGCGGATGCTGTCAACAAGATCTGCCAGTCGGGAAAGAAAGCTAGTTTTCTCTCTCCGCGTTGCTTACGAAGCTCCTAGAGTTCATGTAAATGAATTACATACATCGAAACCGCAGGGTCGTGCCGATGTTCACGTGTACCATGCATTAAGCCTGAGAATTGGGCCAGAGATCGTGAATGAAGCGATCAAACGAACGCTGGTTTCACTTCGATATTCATACGTTAATAACTTCCCTCTACTCCTGATCTGACTGTCGATCTTAGTCTTCTGGGCTTGATTGCGCGATCGATTCAATCAAATTCCGGTGAAAGCGCACGATTCGTGTGTTTCTTCATACACACGTAGATTCTAAATGCATACAGGAAGTCGGTGACGACCACGTCCACGTTTGCGGAACGTGTTAAAATGCTGGTTTTGTTGGGAGATCGTTTTGTGGGTGATAAGCGAGATTGTTGCTAGGTGACCACGACGAGATAAAATGCTGATTTCGGCCGATTCAGACGTTTCTCGGTTATGGAGTTCTGTGTTGAAGGTGTCTTCAACTTATAGTGTTCGTCGTCGTAGGTTTTATCTTTTAACGGATTTTAAAGGGTTAAGCGTGGAGGCGCATGTTCGTGGTTGATGCCCTTGTTACGTTTCTCTGATTGAAGAAAGCATTTGGAAGGTATTTAAAGTGATATATCGCTCTCTGGGACTCATTTACGCTACCTTCACATCTGCATATATGAAGTTTAGAGAACTGCTTTTGGGCTGATTTCTGAATATTAATAACAAAACGAATATATATCGTTAGATTGCGGTACTGTATATTAGAGTATTGAATTATATAAACATAGGTAATAAATGTATTGCTTTATATGATGATAATGTAATAGAACATTTGGCAGTACGTTAAATAGGCGACGAAATGCTGGAGACTACGTAATTGTATGTTTGAGTTTTTCCACTCAATTAGTATGTATTATGTATTATTCATAAGCTATTATGTATAGCGTTCCTGTATTGCGTTCATGTCTACTATAATTACACCACGCGAAAGTGCTAATTGTACGTCGATGAAGTTTATTTGGAACATGATGCATGATTACTCTGGCGTGGTGTATTTGCACGGGATAACTAGTTCAAATGCAACACAATGACGTTGATGTTAAAGCAAATACGTATAGTGACATTTCATACGCGATGTTCTAGTTAGCTCGAGCTCTCTCAACATTTTCGCAAATAGAATTACCTACACAAATCGTCTATTAAGAAATAACTATTGGACGATCTTAATTAAAAATACGTTTAAATTTACCAAGTACAGCAAGGAAAATGTAAGAAATTACAAAAATTACGGCGTTATTTGAGATAATTCAGACAACATCATCAATTACTCTTCCAAGAATCAGAAATAATTCAATCTACTGTAATGAATTCACCCCCAAATATCTAGGTATACTTGGTATTAGTCTTACGATATACATAGGTATATTTCTGTATTACTCTTATTATCTACTAGTTACCTAAGGATTCATCTATACAAATATTTTTAAGTTCCGTTGTCACAAACAGTCGCCATGCAACCTTACACGTCGGCAAATTTTACACTACAATATTCATAACAACTTCGAAAAAGGAGAAAATAAAACCCAACTCTCAGTCTTGTTCGCTCTGCAGACTTAAACTATTTCTATGAGTGTGCAACATGTTTTCGGAGCTTCGCGCTAAAAAAATTCCGTCCTGTCGAAAATTGCACCATTGCACGCCGACCTGCAGAAAACGGCGACGTTCTAAGCCCACCTGGCAAATTTTGTTCGCTTTGTTTGCCCACCTGAAATGTGGTCTGCCGAGTCCCCTAATGCCAGCAAGAAATGGTTTGCTTCGTGACGATCGCGTTTGGGAACAGGCTCGAGCGGATTCGAGTCAAGGCAAAGCGACCATTGTTATCACGATGCCCGCGTGTACGTATATCGTTTCGCGGCCATTAGTCGAGCTCTCGTTTCAATGCGATAGACTGCCGGTTCCACGGATCGCCGTCTGTTCGTACCACACCTGACTCCGTGTTTGTCAAAAATATTTATTGTATCCTCCATCGATAGTTATCGCGCTTGCTACTATACTTATTACGATACGCGTTACCGATTCTTTGTCGTTTGACGAGGCAGACCTTGATTTATACGGCCATATGTTTGCACCCCAGATACACGTAAGCTGTTAATTAAATCGCTGTTTTCTATGAGTTTCGCGGCCTCATAAGGGCACCGCATTACACTCGGCTTCTAACGAACTTGGGTCGCGCCTCTCTGTTCATCGTTCAGTTTCATAATGCTAATTAAAGCTAATTAACAGCGGGTCTACCGTGTTCTTGGAAAGCATCGCCAAGATTTTTCGAACCGCGGTGAAGTTCGAGGAGGAATCGGTGAACCGAAACGTATAGATTTTAGGAGGAAGTAGGATAGAGATATTTTTAATGGGGAAGAAGTTGTGGAAGAACGAGATACGTTTTATTATTTGAGCTTAATAGTATGGGATAAGGAAACGTTTAAATATTTGTTTCTTTTGTGAACGGGAAGGCTTGTTTCCTTTCAATTCCAGTGCAAATGAAAGTATCGATGAATTCTTAGTTAGCTAATTGGATATATGGCAAGTTTGATGAATAATCGACAGAACCGGCAATTCATCAGTTTCTTCTTTTGTAATTCGACAGAGGAATACCAACAAAAAATGTACGAGGTAAAGAAATATAGGTAATCCTTCTTCCAGTCAAGTTTAATAACTTTTGTCGAGTGTGTATTCTTTATTTTCGCTATTGCACTGATCGTATGCTCTCGTCGCATAATTTGCAAGCGGCAGAACACTTTCTGAAATGAATTTTAATCATTTAACCAAACGACATCTTCCGTCCCCTGCAACGGATATCCTTAAATAAAAAGGAAAGCGCTCGAGTTACCGGCGATTTCGTGGGCGAACTTTCGCAATTTAATATTTGTCTTCTACCGTTCCAGGTAACTCGCCGGTTTTATAATCCACCACTAATTACCCCGAGCAAGATAAATCACGGGAAAGAGTTCTCGGTTATCCGTTTCACTCGACCAGATTAAATTAGCATAAAATCTGCCGCGAGAGAAGGCGCTGTTGTTAAATCAGCTAACGGGGAAAATATTTTCCCCGCGCTGCGCTTCACGAACCTCCGAATTAAATTGCTAAGCACAACTTGGTTTGCCCCTTCGTCGGCCGGTCATAGCTCGATAGAAAATGCAAGAGTCTCTTAACGAAACGCTTTTTATCGGATGGGACGGTTATTCCTTGAAAATTGAACATTAGTGGACGGTTATCAAAGTAAGGAACTTTTATATAAAGTTTCGGAATATGAGATTGGAACTCGGATACCGTATCAACGAGAGTTCTTGGAGGGGTTTTAAACAGTTCCTAGAGCGAGGACGATACGACGTGGAAGGTGTTTGCGTGTAGTTGAAACGTTAGATTTTTCGAGCTATGCGTGATATAATGTGGATGCGCTTGATGAGGAATTTTTCTTCCATATAATATGGTGAATTCAATAAAGCAGATAGATCATTGCAATATGTTTGTTAGGGATCTTTGGGAATTTTCATATTCATTCATTTTCAAAAATTTTCACTACATTGGAAAATATTGAATGCCATTCAGTTTTTGATAAATACTTTTCTTTACAAAAGTGACTTTGTTTCGTCTTATTATTTGTCTCTGGATATGCGAATCAACAACCTTCCTTCTGTAGTAGGCATGTACACCTATGTATAAATGCGATTAATGGGTATTAGTTAATTGCGGAATTATATTGCATATAATTTGCTTTGTTCGATTGCCTCTGTTAAGTTTTCTCGATTTTTGGGGTACTTTTGTGGAATGGATTTTTATGATTTTCAAATTATCAGTTGCATAGCTTATACCTATAGGAAACTATGATTTGTGCCTTGAGGGAAGTTATTGAGGTGAATCTCTGTTCTAGAATTCTTTTAAACTTTTATCTGTGGTATGTTTGTACGCACAATGATCTATGAGGAAGATGATTTAACTCGGGGAAAGAGAAATACTACAGAACATTCCACACTCTCCTCTGTCGTGAAGTTTCTGTATGCCTTATATCATCGACAGAAAGACAGCATTTGGCATGGAGACATAGATACAGAATCGATGAGCATCTAATCTTTACCGAATTGAATCACCGCATAGAACAAAACTACCAACCCCTTTTTATTTTTATTTCATTTTATTGAACACACTTCCAATGTAATTCATTACTCATTTGCAACAATACGTATAACGATACCTGCAGTTAAAAAAAATAATTTTACAGGACGATACGTTTTAATCTTACTAAGTATTGATTACTTTTTTTTAGTACGGAGTTAATATTAACGTCACAATGTAATTACGAACTCCTCATTTCTTGGAATAAACTTTATGACAATAAATCTCGAGAAAAGTACAATATTTCTGCCAGGGAATTCAAAAACTGTACTATAACTTTATAGTACATATACAAATTTAAACTATAAAGGCGCGAAATACATAACAGATTATTAATACATCTACGTAAACTTCGCGAAATACCGATTTGATTTTTCATTCTGTACTATCAACACTCAAAGCCAACCAAGAAATATTTTCGAATACCTGCTAATTGATTCTTATACATATATAATACCTGAATTACCAATATTCCTTCTTGATAGTGACTTCGTGTGAATGAAATCACGTTTTCGTTCCAAAGTTCTCACTCAATAATTTATGGCGAATTTAGAAAGGCTCGTATCTGTTGGCTGACGATCAGTGAGGAAGTCGTACGCTTTTGGAAGGGTTCGCGTTGCACGCGGATCACGCGAAACTCTGTCCGAACTGAGGCGTTGTGCAGCTGGCGCACGATTTGGGTGGCCGTACACACACACTCGCTCTGCTCGAGAAGGAACTTTTAAGAAGTCAACGTCTTGCTTCTGCAGACGTTAACTACCGCGAACGCCTACGAAGATTCAGTAACAAGTCGACCTGCGTCGATAGTTTGGAGTTTTTCGAGCGAGCAATTTGACGGAAAGCTAAGTGGATTTGAATAACGAGCGGTGGTACATAACTTTGCTTCGTTCGAAAGTTACCGGAAAGTATAATACGTGAGTTTCTCCGTTAATTATTCCGTTCAATGCTATCAATGATACTAATATAGACAATGCTTGGTGCAGTTCGTACCGGTTATTTCCAGGAATATTTGTTTGTTTCAACGAATATTGATAATAGGCAGTGTACATCATTTCCATTTGGGCTTTGAACTTAATCTGTAGTTTTCTCCCTCTCGACGATGTAAACAGCTAAAGGTAATTTCTTCGGAAATGAAAATAAAATGAATTTTATAACGATTACTGTAATCGCTGGACATGTGTGGTATCGAATATTGGTAATAAATATAATAAAAAATTGTAGCAACCAAAGACGCAGCAACAACAATAACAATAAATAATAATATTCATAGTAATGATAACCTATCAAATGCACCGTTCATTGCGGAATTGATAAAAGCACTGGATAAAATACTCGTTAAGACACACGACGAACGACTGGCGATATCGATATTGCTCGTCGTTGGTGGCGATTCTCATAATCCTTGTGCACGTTTGGGATCGTATGTCAGGAAACAAGACGAGAGTCGACCAGACATTATAATCCCCGACACGGTAGCGAAAAAATTTGCAACGTCGAGAACGGTCGATTTAACTTTCCTCCGAATGCCGTACCTAGGGAACATCGACGACTTTCTCGCCCAAGAAATTGTATTCAAACAGCCGATGACAATAAAACGCCACAGTCCGTAAATCGTGCGTAAACGACGAGCCGACCTTTCCCTGTCGGCTCATTTCCACATTGTACACGGCGAATTCATTTTCGACATATGGAGAAATCGTTTTGCCATATCGATAATAGAATGTTGAATTTTCATCAATTTCGAGGGTACTATGATCGAGGAATTAAATGAATGGAATTAGATGAATTTGAGTGGTTGTTCAAGCTGTGATCGAGAGGGGCGAAGTTTCTTACGTAAGTCGAGCGATCTGCTGACTGGTTGAATATGTAAGCGTATTCTTGTATTGCGTGGACGTCAGATGGACGAGTTATTTATTTTCTTTTCTTTAAATATTAGTTCGATTTGGTCAGTAGGTTAGCTTGGAAATGATTTAACGCTAATGAGTTAGAATAGTTAAGGTGAAAATGGAGTAAAATCGTTCTTAAGAAATATTTCACGGTGTTTTACGTGTTTCACCTTGCTTTGGCGGATGCCTTGAATTATCTACGTACATACATATATGCTTGTGTAATATATTTTTTAATGATTTTTTGCGACAATTTATTTTTTCTATTATTGGTATAATTTAATATGATAATAGTTGAAATAATTTCAACTCTCTGCTTTTCTGGAGTATTGTTATTTAGATTTAGAGTTAGAAGGCGCTGAAGATAAAAATATTAATATTTACTAAATAAAATTGCGGAGATCTGACTACAATAATAAATACTTGCAATTTTGACTAACTTTACTTTACAAATAGCTGATTCATACTCATAAAACTTTTGTTCTAAGAAATCCTAAGTGTTCAGGGTGCGCGCGTTGGCGCCATAATGACACCAGCCTTCTCGCGCATCGGCAGAGAGCGTGGCGCTGACGACGAGTTCGCCTGCCAATTAACGGGGTTGGAATCGATCAGCCGGTCGATCGGCTGATCTGCTTGGTCACCCTGCATGCTAGATCCTTCCGGAGACGCCCTTAACTAGGGCAGGAAATAGCCTGCTCCGGCCCTTCTCCGGAAGGAACAAAGAGATCTATTTCGACCATAGCGAAGGGAAGACATCCTTTTCCGTAAAGCGAACAAAAGTGCGATTCAGATCAAAAAGATAAGCGACGAGGTTGATATCATCAATTCGTGTATATACATTTAATTTAGTATAATAATCGTATTAGTTTGTCGTGTTCAAGTCGTGAGAGTAAACGTTTTAATGTACAAGTGTTGCCTTCGTTAATCATCCCGTATCGTTGTGTATCCGTTCCTTCTTTAGTCTTTGGTCTCACTATCAAAGAGTATTAAGTGTGTGCAATTTCTAATTGCGCACATTTTCTGGTCATTATCTGGTCGATCTTCATTATCTCAGTAGCGTATGCAGACGTATTACTATTGGACAGCTTGTGGTCTCAAGCAGTTTCCACAAGCATGATCGATCGAAGTGGTATCAATTGTGCTCACCTCTATCGAGAGAAACAACAATGATTATATTGTTCATGTAAATGGCAAGCGCATCAATCTACTCTCTCTTCGACCCCAGCAGTTTCTCCGATTCGAAGAAAGTGATCCCTATCTGCAGCTCAACCATTATTTATCTGAAGTCCAATTGAAACAGCGGAAATAATCAGTATTCTTTAACGATTTTGTAATCGATCAATCAGTCGAAATGATCAAGACATATTTCATCATCGCCACGCTCCACTACTCGTCAATAGAATATTACTCGAATTGGCCAACGAAATTGCTGGCATCGATCAAATAACTTTTCATCGTAAAACGTCAAACGCAGAATCGTGTTATGATCGTTCCATTCCTTCCTCTGAAATATTTTTAAATTGCAAATTAAATTACACCCAGCTATTCTATCTTTTTCTTAAAAAAATTCTGTAATAAAATAATCTCCTGACGGCATACATTTGTTGCCCTCTGCGTCTCCCCTTTCGGCTATACATTTATACATATCGATTTTCGTAGCTTTTCTCCCTTCGTTCCTATTCCTACACTGGGATTGTAATTTATGATATACATAATACTGCTCCAAAATTGCTCCACTTTCTTTCTTATCGGAATATATTACCTATTATATAGGTACTATTATCATATTAAATCCGATAGAATTCGAGCCGCTGGATACACGCCTATCCATCCACCCGTGGTCAACGATAAAACAGTGCAAGGAGGCAAAGAAATCGGCGAAAGGGTGCGTCGAACGGGAATTAATTCGAACCAGGTCACGCTCTAATTTTATATTCAAATCGCTGGTTAAGCGAGTCGCGGCCGTCGTGATCGTGCTCGATCGCCGGCGTCGTTCTCTGCCTTTCGCGACGCCAGCATATCGGGATCGGCGTAATTAAAGTTTCAACGAGCACGGTGCAACCGGATCGATAAAAAAATTCTCTTGCCCGGGACGATCGATTTAATTCGCGGAATCCACGACGGTCATCGAACCACCGATGTTCACCTGGAGTGGCGATCGATCGTCAAGGACACAGCCGGTCGAAAAACTCGTCGTTTCGGCAACGGTTAACCCCCTCGTACACGTACAAGCATTCCATAAGGTGATAGCTTAAAAAGCCGGCCGGTCAAAGGTGTTTTTTGCCGCGGTGCGATAGAATTTCATTTATCGGAACGACATTATACGCAACACCCGATTCATCGAATTTTCATTAAGCTCCCATTGTTCGTTGAGTTTTTATTGAATAGCATTCGTGTTACACAAGCGCTTACTATTCATAGAGCGTATGCAATATTCGCAGGCACACGTCTAGAAACGTTATCGAGCAGCAGAAGAAGAAAATCCATCTTCGCTGTCTGTTATTCGAACACCAGTTCCAGTTGTTTACTTTACTTTTTTTCTCTCATTGGATGCCGTTACGGAGAATGTTACATATTGTCCTTTGTTCTGGGAATTGTAGGCAACGCTATGTACTGGTTCGCAAATATTAAGGAAGCTATCATTAGGAGAGATCAGTGAAACAAGAAACGTCCAGCTTGATAAATACTGCAATGGCATCAATGTCCGCCATCTCACAGTATCTTTAATCTTTATTTTTGCACTTTCGCGTGACTCGGTCAAATTTGTATGCTCCGCCAAGGAACAGTGGCATACACACCCCGCTGAGCACTCACTGCCAACGAGTTAGCCACAAATATTCAAACGCGTTCATCCCTCAAATTTGACAGACATTCATAAGCCCCCCGTATAGAGTCGACCCCAGAAACAAACAGGTGAGATAGACACAGTTCGCTCTCCTCATACACAGACACGAAGGAACCCGGTAGCCAAGAGAAAGATGGAAAACGCGAGCGCGAAGAGGAGGTGGGTGAAGTGGTGCTCTCGAGATGAGATGCCATGCCTCTCGAGCCTGTGTTCTTTATCGCGCAAGAACCTGTGATGTACGAACAAAGGGATATTCCCGCGGTAAGAATCCTCTCCTCTGGACGAAATACTCGAGCCAAGAGCGGAGGACGACGGGAAAGGAGGAAGGGGTTGGAGAGTGGCTGCATGGACGTTTCTAGGATATTATTCCTACCGTCTCCGTTTCGCCCTGTTTCTCGTTTCGCCACTCTGGCCCCCCCTGTCGTTCGCCACTGTTTGTCGTCAACTCCTGCCCTCTCGCATCCGAAGAGACTGTAACTGTAGCAGTCTCTTCAAATATTTACGATTGGTTTACGGGCCTCGAATTTTGCTTATGATTAATTCAAGAGTGGTAGATTTCTCCCGACGGGGCAGAGCGGCGGGAATACCGGGTCGAATGCCAACGCGCGATGTAATTAATGAGTTATGGTAATCTGTTGTACTCTCGATTGTGCAATCCTGATGGAATGTAATCGTGTTATTTTCTGTGGCGTTACGTAGTGTCGATTACCGTGCCGGGCATGTATTGTTTATCGGTTTCGTTCTGTACTTTTTGTTGAGATTCAGAAGGGCACGTAGATTGGGATTTATAGAAGAATTTTACTGTCTACTTGTATCTATATATTATAGCTGGTTGGATTTTTTGTTAGGCGCGTGATATCAGTTGGTTTGCGTTTCACATACAATTACTGAGGATGATAAATATGATTTATACGTTGCTTGGGATATGTTTTATTAATCCTACGATGATGAATCGTTCGCATGTTGCTCGTATGTAGATCCCACGTGCTCGAAACACCTGCGCTTTTCACGTGCCTCATTATGTGGAAACGATCTTTTTGTTCGGCGCGCATTGAATTGTTGGGGAAAATTATGCGCGTGGAAAGTTTGTCGAGGTATCGCAGTTTGTCCTTTTAATTTCCCTTAAAAGAAACTGTTCGATGCATTCGTTATACTATACTATAATTTACCTCGTAAATGGGGGGAGATGATAATAATAATGACAAGTAGGGATTTTCAATATCCCGAATAATAGGTATAATTCCCTACGAAGTTTCGTAATCTGCACCGCAATATTTCATTCCGAATGAACTTTCCCAATTAGCAAAGTTATGATGGACTCCACCCGCAACGTTTCATTTTCCATTCGCCGAATACTATTTGTTATTCGTAATATTTCTTTCGTTAACCAATTCTTCCAGTCACGTGACGCGACGGTCCGTTTCCCCGAGGACGAGCACACGGATGTCTAATTTTATCTCCTCTCGAAACACTACAAAAAAGGGAACACCGGTTTGGGATGTCGGTGTAATCGGCGGTGCTCGAATCGAGTTCTCGACACCGTTCAATCATTCATGCGGTAAACAGGTTCCTTTGAAGTCAAAAGCGAACGTGCCATTCTCCGTCTCTCGTCCGTGCAAAAATCAAGTCGTATTTATGCAAGTCCGTGCGTGCTGCTACCTCTCGAGCAGTCGCCCTTTCTGCAGGTGCTACACCAGGGAGCGCGAACAGGGAACGGGGTAAGGAACACTTGAGGACTGGTTCCGTGAACAAGTGGTGAACTTTGCTCCTTTGCTAAGGAAAAATAGTCGAATGGGGTACGATGACAGAGATCTTCCTAAAGTGAACAACTGTATATGAAAAATACGGAAACGTGTTTAGATGGTTTTTCGAAAATTGAATGTGTTTGGCAAAGGTTATTTAGTTGATGAAGTTTATTAGAAGATGGTACTTTAGTTTTTTGCTGAATATATTTTCGGTTCATTAACTGTACTCACAAGTATTGTTTATGTTATTTTAGTCATTGCAAACACGATTCGATTTTAACATAGTTTAATTGTAACGCGTACTTAATGTAAGCGCAGAAATATAACTAAACAATTATCACAAGGAAATGAGAACGCCAGTGGGGTAATATTGTTAACCGAAGGAACGCACGAAAATACTTATCGACCATCGTTAATTAGCACTGAGGTTCGTCAAGTCATAAAATATTTTTCCTCGGCTTGTTCAGCGTTAAATTTTTGTCGTCGGACTTCATTAAATGTTCCTACGTCACTTTTTCAACACGTCAGCGACTAAGTTTTAGAGAACCCGGTAACTTTCTAACTCGAGAATCGCTCTATCTAAAACTTACCCACCAACTGTTCCTCGAGACTACAGAATTCACCATCTGCAGTCATCCGATTGCAAACTTTTCCCTTGTTTCTTGAAGAATATTTTGCTAGAGGAAACCTAGGTATAATATAATCTCTTTTCACGTTTTCCCTCAAACAAGGAATTCTATCACAATGAAATGCGATTCAAAGTTGATCACGATGCTCAATGCTCGGTAAAATTAAAAATAATTGCACAATCGTAATCGTAGCCCGAAAAGAGAAATTACAATGATATATTAATCAAGAGATTATATGTATATAACTGTGGCTAATTCTATAGAATGTCCTGTAATATTAGATACATATATACATATACATACACAACCTCTATATTTTTAATCCATTTCTGCGTTCGATGTACTACCAAACACTGAACGAGCTGCAATAAATTAAAATCTTCCACACCTATCATGCCACGTGAAAGTTTCTAATATCATCGTCAGAATAGATTATTTGTCGGTTCATTTAATATATCAATACTGGCGGTGTACACTGCCGGCACACGCAACGCCTGTCGGATAAAATAATAATCGGGAACAAACGTGTTTAAAAATCCAGCCGCATGGCCAAGCAAACGATCGAGCTATTCATGCGGTTTCACGACACTCCGTTTAATTCACCGAAAAACCCTCGCAACGATACACCATTAATTCCCATTCCCGTCGTATTATTCACTCTCGCGAATGATGTATCCGTTCATTCACGGTGCGCCAACCACGAAGCGAATATCCATCGCCGGAAATATCCGTCGCAGTAAACAACGGACGGAAAGATGGCGCGAAAACCAACGAGATACACGTGGCCGTTTCACCACGAAAACTTCGTTTCCTCGCACGTTCGGAAACTTGTCCCACCCCGATGGAAACAGGGTTTCCAACGACCACCTTCGCGTGGCCACCGCGGCAGTAGTTTTCAACGGGCAACCAGATAGAGAAACGCGTATGTACTTATGTATGTATGTATGTATGTATTTACGTCGCGGAAACAGAATTGCCGCCGGCACCGTCCGTAGTTTTCATTATCTCGTGCACACATAATAACCCGGACAGCTTTTACAGGAGTTTACACGGGGAGTGATAGGGCGCAGAGTTAAGTTAGCGCTGTGCTATTACCAGCCGGATCCTTCTACCGCTCTAATGGGGATGGCCATCCTTTTCGTTTCGCTGAACGGGATCTTCCCGCGGCCTGAATGCACTGCCCGTTTTCTTTCCCCTTTCCAGGCCAACTGGACTAATTTATCGCGCGATTAAGCGAGTTCCCCGACGGCTCTTCTCTTTCTTCTCGCCCTATTTTTCCCGTTCTTTTTCCCGTTCTTTTTCTTCGCGCGATTTTACGCGAATTTGCGGGTGGAAGTTTGGGACTGAGAAACGTGGGACGAATCTTGCGGATGGTAGTGTTTGTGCCTGCGAGATATTTAGTGGAGTTTTCCCGGATACTGGGTGTTTCAATGTTCGGTACTGATTGTGAGAATAAGTACCTACTATTTTACTATTTTACTATTTTAATCGAGGCCGATGTGATTCGCTGCGCACGCTAAATTAAATTAGAAAATTCTAGTCGCAATATAGAAGGTACATCTGTAATGACATCTACATTCTACACATCTACACTGTATGATTGAATATATATTTGAAAAGAAATTTAAGACAATGATGTATGTAAATTTATCAATCTTCTCTACTTTTTGTTTTGCTCAGTTTGGCAACGTTTGTTTGACTTATGGAACGTTTGGACAAAATTCTTTTTAATAGAACATGTACCAACATTTTGACACCCTTTTGAGGCACATGTACATATAATTCTCTCTCAAAAAGCAAAGCTGCTGGAATTAAATGTTGTTTGCGGATCGACAATTGTCGTCGAGGAATTTTCATGGTTACGTTGACATCGTAACAGGTATTCCTTTCTTATGAGGCGAAGCGACAGAATACTTTCATTGCTTCAACAGTTGTGGCTGATGGTTCTTGACGTAAAAAACAGGAACATTGCCGATAAGTGTCTCTAATAATACAGAGGAAGCCGTGTCGTTAGTAGCGGTGATTGCTAACTTCCAAGAAAGTGAAATGTAACGAACAATTTACCGTGGCGTTGCTTAGTTCTTACAAACGATTGCACTTGCTGCGAAAAGATAATACAGTATATAAAATGAGACGCCTCTATTTGCAGACCAAAAATTTATATTTAATTAGTATGTACCGAAATTGAAGTATGACCTTCGAATAATTATGTAAGTAAGCATTGAAGAAAATGTTGTATGTTAAAAAGCAAAATAATAAAATACTCCTTTCAGTTACATTTTTGCACGCGCTTAAATAGTTAAGACGTCCATTTCTGTGAACGATAAAACTCTAATTTTAATTCGCTCGAACTCAGGCTTTTGTTATAGTATTCCAACACGAAATACACTGTACAAATTGCCAAAGCAGCTGATCATAGTAATCTCAGGTACTTCAAGGATTAAAGTATCTTAAGAGATTCAACAAATATGTATATCTATAAATATATTAGAAATTACGGTTAAGAATGAGGCACTTATATGTATACATACGTGTTATAATGAATCAGTCAACTGCAAGTTGGTTTAAGGTTTTCAGGATACATTATTCGAAGAGATTCGTACCTGAATCAGAGCTCGTTTTGAACCCAGCAACTCACCCCCAATACCATTTGTTCTATCTCACCCTTACTATTTCTTCCTTTGCTACATTTTTGTTCTAAATTTTTCTGCTGTCTCGAGTGGACTTACGCAACAAATATTGGCATATAACACTTCCATTCCCGCCCTGTGACAGTAGTAAGACGTCTTCCTTTTTGTTTCACATGTTCGAAGAGGAACGCCTTTCTGTGCCCACGTACATACATATATGTATACGTTTGTTTCCAATGATATCGCGCTAGGTTTTCGTCAGAAATGGCAATTGTGTCGGGGGGTCCTCAGGACCCCCTGAATTCGGTGGCCAAAAAGAACGTTTTGGACGGTCAGTCTGGATACATAAATGCCATTTGTTCATCGATACCTGTGGTGAATTGTTGCGCCGCGGTATGTATCCTAATTAGTGTGCCATCCATAGATGGATACGTTTGTTTCCAACGATATCGTGCTACGTTTTTTTTTGCCACATGGTAACCATTACTATTGCCGACGTTCAGTTTTTAAATTATTTGCTTCGTTATTTTTTGATCTTCTAATTCTTTACCCACTTCTTCCGTGCACTCCAATATCTTTCCAAGATTATTTACAACTTATTCTATTGAAAAATATTTTTGAAATATCTAAATGTTACAACATATATACAACCTATGGCAATCCATTCCGTTTAACCTGCATCTCGCGTCATTCTCTATGATTCTCTTACTATACATATACCTGAGGTATATTCACGTGATTAATCACTTTGTAGCCTGTCAAAGGTAACTTCGTGTAACATTAGGTCCGATATTAAATGCTGAAGATTGATAAACTTCATTATCCCCAATATTATTACAATGCATACGTCATATATAAAAACAAATCGATTCACTTTTCCTCGTAGCACTTTCTCCATTTAATATCTCCGCGTATACATAACCATTCTCGATACTTAAACGCTATCTCTGCCTTGCCATTGATCCAACTATCGACAGGGAATTGTATGTTTCCGTGAATGGCGTGTAACATGTTATTCCATCGCGTACGCCGTCTCGTAGCAGGTGACGGTGAACAAAAAGGTGGCAGTCGTGAAAGTTTCGTACACTCAAGCAGAACTATATGCATACTCTGCCGGGACTGTGTCGTGCCTCTCTCGTTTTAATTTTCTCGGAAGGTTTTCTTTTTATCTCATCCCAGGGGACTTCCGTCAAATCGCTGGACGTTCTTGAATTTTCATTGTACTTCGCGATATACTCTTCCGGTTAAGCAAGCCAGCCGTGTCCGCCTTGAAAAGCATTTCGTGTTTGTTTGATCCCATGGGGACGCAGCACATACCCGGAATTTGCATAATGAAATTGTAATCTTTATCCTTGCTGATTCTCTTGGCTGTCTTTTATTTTTAATTAATTTCCACGGCGCTGGCTGTAAATTTGAACTATTATTATTAAACTTGAAATATCATTAGAAAAAGCAGTATGTTACGATGTTTTGGGGGCAAGTTTAAATTATACACATAATCGAGCATCGCTCGAATGGATTTTAAAACGTCGTTGTGTATAGAAATAAAGGATTTTCAATATTCGTAAAATCCATAAGCGTCATTGGTCTCATTTTATCCTACTTTTAAATTCTACAGATGAAAACGGAAGGGGAATATTATTATTATTAATATTATTCAGTTTTCTCCAACTGCAACGTATTAATGAACATAAATTTAATGAATCTACATTTTCCTAAAAATGTAACGTATTATTGAGTTCCCATGAAAATCTAAAGATATGCAATTAATAATTTTCCCTTTAACTTTCGATGGACATTTTTAATGCGTTATGTTCATGCATATATCGTAACTCGTATGCAATGCAAGATGCGTCAATTATGCGCGTGAAAAGTGGTGTCGTGAGAAGGCGTTTTCGAGTTACTCAAACGACCCTCTGCAAACAACGCGCGTTCCCTTCAGGATAAGAAGTAGAATCGCGCAGGGCAAATGTTAGCCGGGGAAAATTACACTGGTGACTGAAAGGGGAAAGGCCCTGGTCAACTTGTCGCATCGTTCACGTACACTCTTCCTACAGCCGACAACGCATCAACACGTGTTGCTTTGCTACCAGAAGCACGAAGGGTTAATTATTCTGTCGTTCTAACCAACTATATCTCGCTCGTGTTAGAACGTTACAATTATGGAACGAAAGTGTACTAATGCACAAAGTAATAATAGTCATAGTGCAACATGCGTGTGTTTAAATAATAACGAGGATACTTGGTTCAGATTTTAATAATCAATATGACAAGTTGTATTTACCCTCTTCTAGTTACAAATCTTATTCTAGGACTTATTCGTTCGGCACTGTTATAAGAATCATACGAATTAAAAAATTCTTCTCTTCTAACATTTTCGAGAAGACTGATAAAAAGTTACGTAAATACAATCGAACGGCGATTTGGTAACGATTACATTCGTCGAGTTATATCATTGAAATCTCGCTTTTAATCGCTGCAAATTCCAGAACCAGGTGATCGGTCGTTAATCCTACGCAACTCACATTCCAGTGCGGCTCTATCGCATTTAGTTAGCGCAATTAAGATAGCACACGTTGTGTCATCGTGTACTAGATTCCATTATCGGAAGAAGCCTTGCAACTTTCGCCGTCGATATCGACATATGACTTAATTAATATGGAACAGTGAACACGTAAATTTTAGGTTATACAATATCCACATGTCAGTGTTCAATCATAATTTTAGCACAATTTCATGCAAACGAATTAAGTGATAAATTAAATTGTATCCAAATCAATTAGAAATTCGTAAATGAAATTATGATGTTTGCAAACATGGCCAGATATATTTCATATTTAAAGTACTAGTGATAGGTATTATTTAATCACATTTATCGAAGCATCTTTTTTTATTTCTTTAAATTTCTTCTTTCGCAATACAATACATATACATATTCTTCTTAACTTTTATCTTATTGCAAGGCTGATTGAAAAGTATTCACTTTTGTTTCTCCACTTGCAGCCTTCGTAAATGAAAGTACTAAATACTAATTGATATTTTTAATCCATGCCGAGCGTGGCTTTACTTGCTGTAATATTGATTAAAAAATTAGAAAGCTGGAAATAGAAAAATTCCTTTTATTGTCCTCGAACTATGCACAATAACAACAGATTATTTTGATAGAAAACAAAGAGTTTCCTTATCATTGCAAGACAAAACGGTCTGGAAATAATTTCCGCTTGAAATGTGTCGACAGTCATGCATTAAAGAAAAGTTTCTTCAACGTGGATCCGCGAAGACGTGTAGCAACATTGAACTGTCCATAGGGGAGACGCCGGAGACCCGTGAGACTTCAAGTGGCTAATTAAACAACTTTCCCATGCTGCATAAATCGGAAAAGGAATTATCAGACCGTGGTAAAACTGGATTAACGTTATGATTAATTAGATTCACGATTGAAGGTGTACATATACACACGTGGAGGGCCGTTTTCACTTTGATATTCGACGAATCGATGCATCATTTTCTATCATTCAATTGAAGCAAGTATTATTTCCTCAGAAATTGACCGTTAATGAAAATGTTTATGTATCTTCGAAAGCGGCGCAGTAAAGGTCCCCTTAGAAATGTAAATTCCAATGCATTTATGAATGAAATTCCTTGTGATTTGCATTCGTGATAATCATGGCGTGAAGATTTTAGAAGAAACTAGAAGATATATCTACATTAATGAGCGATTTCTATTGTACAATTAAGTGGCTGATTTCAGTTAATTAAACACTTCCCATTTGTTATCACCTGAGTAAATCTAGTTACTACAAAGAAAAACAGAAATTGCAATATTTCTCGAGAAACTTAAGTTTCAGAATATTATTATAAATCTCATTGATTTTCGGTAACGTATTTTCAGCTTAGTTAGTCAAATTGTGTATCACTAGTTAATCGTGAACGCACACACTCGTAAATGCCAGCAAATGCACGTCAAATGTTTAGTGCTTCTGCGTTCGTTGCACGATCCAATATACATTTATTTCCGCAAAGGGTCGACTCGACGATCATTGTTGCCCCGCGAACCAAAGCAACAATCGTAAGAGCGTCAACCTTATTCCAAGAATGTAAATGTTGCAGCACATTTTCTGTTCAACCATTGACGAATAACGTCTTTCGAGCAACGACAAACATCGAAAAATCAGGAACGCTAATTACACCATCTCTCAACAAACCTCCTCATCCATTTATGCATTTCTCAAATTCCTATCGCTTTAGCGACGACTACTTCGTACGTCAGCGGCGCGAATTCGTACAGTAGAAACCGGCAGAAAAGAAGTGTTCACGTTCATCTTGCAGTCTACGCGTTTCTAAGAGCAGCGTATATTCTGTGACGCGCAGACTTGCGCCGGAGCAGACTTCCGGTGCACCAATTTCATTACAGGCTCGAAGGCCGGACACCGTGCGGGACACAGCACGTGTGTTACATAAGACAATTCGCCTTCCATCCAATACAGACGCCTAGACTAGAAACCGGAGAAATGCAGCGCGTGCTCGATCGAACCTCTGCATTATAACGGGCGCTCCGCCGTCGGCAGACTATTTTGATGCTGCGATTTTTAGAAATATGGGTCAGCCATGCACTTCCTTTCCCCTGCTGTACGCACGCGTTCCACTGCGTTACGAGAACGGCGCGCACACGCGCAATTCCCTTCGCCCGTTTTGCTTTGGACCTCGTACGTTTCGGCTGGATTCTCGTTTGTCAACGCGCTCAATACCAAGGAAAGGAAATGTTGTTCTTAAAATGGGGCCATTGCCCCGGAATAGCCAGCGCAACGATAAACATTAATTAACTTGGCTCGAACGATTGTTCGACGTGTTTTCGTCAGGGATATCGGGCAAGCCTTATTGGAAGCGGAAAATAACTTTTACCGTCGCGACAGTTACAGCTTGGTGACAAATATGACTTCCGAGATAGCTCGACTATTTTTAAAGCGGTGCTTAGCATTTCTCCAACAGCTTTTCAAATGGTCCGTCGCTGCTATTCTTCTTCCCCGTTTCCATGTTTTCAGTTTATCGCCGGCTACTTCACCCCATTCCCTTCCCCTCATTTCCTGCCTTCGTTCTGATTTTCTTCTGCCTTCGAACCAAGCAATTTTCCTCTCGAGTCTTCCTGCGCTATCGTTCTGTTCTTATCCTTCGCGGCGTTATTTCTTCCAGTCTGGCAGCGTGCCGTGGGTACCGGCTGATCCTAATCTCGAAAACGAGTGTTACGCCGGAGAAAAAATCCAAACGGGGGGAAGAAAAGCTTCGTTTCCGTCAGAGCTATTTACCCCCCAGGATTTATCGCCAGACAATTTGATAGTTCGAGGCGTACGGCTGGGCGATTCGGTGAAACCGATTTGTCGTAGCTCGAAAATCGGGCGATCAATCTATGGTTTAGACAGGACGTACCCGATCAAGTAGATGGAGGAAATGTTAGGTGGCGACGTTGGGAGTGTGTACCTGTAGAGAATCGTGTTGATACAACGAATGGGTTTCTTATATACGCATCAATGTGGAAAATGTAGAACACACGCTTGGAAGAGTTACATTTTATTTAGGCGAGGTCGTGTTTACGGGTATTAAACGAATGATATTTTATTGGGTTGATGCGGTTTTATTTTGATGGTTTGCTGTTCAGATGTCTGCAACTTTTATATTTATAATTTAACCCAATCTTCTGGATTGGAACATTTACAGTTCCAGTACTTGAAAATGCTGGAAACGTAAATCGATTTGGTGATCACTATTTTTAAAGCTGGCAATATTCAAATATTTCAATGAAAAGCACTAATTGAACGAGCGTTCGATTAGTTATTAAAAAAATTCATCCGTCATGTTGCTGTTTTCTAACTAGAGAACAATTTATGCGGCAGTAGAAACGTTTGTACTTTAAGGAAACAATTTGAAAACCAAGAAACGTTTAAATGGTCGAGTATTATACGGGGCACGTGGAGTTTCTCGCGGCGCAATTTCTACTGTGTCGGAACTGTCTAGCTCTCAAAGTGGCAGGAGTTTAAAATTAGGTGACGAGTAGAAGAGTATTTCCCACCTTTGGATCGTCTGGCGTAAATGCTATCACTTTGCTTGAGACTGCTGTTGCAACGGCATCTCATTTTGGAAGCGGCGATACATGGTAGAAGAAAATTGTCCGATGCTCAATTGCCTGTCATTTCTGCCATGGTGCCCTCGTTGACAATTGGAAAGATTCCAATTTTGTAGCAATGCACACTATTGACAAAAAGATCGAAGGCATTGGCAGGGAACCCGATCTAACACCCTTAAACTCCGTCGGAAAGGGGAAGAGGTCTTTGAGCTTATAATTCGAGAAGTGTTTAATTACACCTGTTTCGTTCGTGCAAAAAATTCGCAGTAATATTATTTCTTCTGGCGTACACTTTTAAATTAAATCATCTGCCTATTATTTCTAAACGGAGAAGATACTGTGCCTATAGAAAAAATTAAAAGAACTACGTGTTCGTTGTCCTGACTGATTGAAAAGAATCGTTTTCAATCTAGGCTTAATTATATTTAGTTTATTTCTCTTTCATTCCCTCTTTTTTGTGACATATTTAATTTTGTAACCGAGTCCATCTTCAATGCACTACTTCCCGTTTTTAGATAAAATTATTTCTGACGCAAGAACGATAAAGGATCATAACGTTTACTATTTTGATGGCATATTGTTTTACCATCGTACTGTATCCAAATGTTTTGCCATTAGTGCAAGTCAGCATAACGTGGCTAATTAATGTAATATATTCTACTTTCTCCTTATGTTACAGTTGGACGATACGGCTCTCCAGCTCTATAAAGATGGCGATTATGGAGCATATTTGGACCTCGAGGCTTCCATCAGTGAGCAGCAAGAAGAATTCGAAGGCTTCCAGACCAAGTAAGTTTTGCACACCATTTAGTTTAGGGAGCGATATTTTGTTTGTTGGGCCTCCAAGCTGCATCTGGATCTTGGAACCTCGCCTCTAGTACCCTTGATCCCGAGGGATTCAATGTATTTTACCCACTCCATGTTGGGGCAACTGAATTATACAGGGAACTGTTTCTAAGATATATGGTGAAACTTTGCAGGCATGCTTCCAGTAAGAAGGGAAGGACATGGTGTAAACGTAGATAGAGCGAGGGTCTCCAAAACTTCCATATTAAGTTGAATACATTTCCGTAGTAATTTGCCCTGAATAATTTCGACGACCTATTTACAGCGATGGACAGTTGCAAATTTTACATATAGAAATAAAAAGTGGTTCTCGATACAATGTATAGCTAGAAGCATATCATTTATATATTAATAAATGGAATAAATCAAATAATGAAATAAATTCCTCCTTCGTGTCGGGTATCTCATGGCGATACACAATTTTAATACATTCCCTGATCAATCAAACTTTGGTTTCTATGATTCGATTAACCAACTTTGTCATGATAAACGAAACTATTCATTTAGTTATAACGCGGTGATCCATTTTTATCTCTTAACAACTTGTTTAATAGGTTTAATTTGCTAACCGTGTTGCTCCGGTTGCTACCGGAACTGAATTATTCCTGCACAATAATTTTGCATACCGATGGGACTTCGTCATTCATTTCATAATAATATTATTATTAGGGGAACTATAACTCCTTTTATTATCGTGTTCTTACTGTACGAAGGATACCATATATCTCGCTGCGCACTATTTGATTATTAATGTGTTAAATATAATTATAACTTTATCCGCTTGTGAGAGTTAACTGTTTCGTATAATATAAAATAATAATAGTAGAACGGGATATGACTTGTATATCTTCAGTTCGTGTAATTCGTGTTGCGTTATAGAGGTTACCGAGCAACACGGAATGCAATGAGAAATAAATCCTTATCACAGGTTGTGTTAGATCAAATCAAATTAGCAGCATTGTAGCAGAATGTCGAATTATGCACATACGGGATCGTGAGAGATTGATAACATTGATGTGATCTAGGGAATTGATTTTCTACTGGAACATAGAAAAAGGCACATACACACCATTAAAGTAAAAGTAGCTTCATCCCCAGCAATTTAGGCTTCCTTTTACCGACACTTGTTTATTTAAGATGCACTTGAGTTTCATTGCCGCTGTTTGGTTGATCTTTGCATTCGCTTATGTATATTAATTGCAAATAGAAATGTGTAAAAAATTATTCTACGACTGGAAGGTGGGGTAATGTTTTTATAAGGGAATATATAAATATATATTATGTAGATTTTAGTAAATACTCATATGTATATACATATATCTCAAACAACAAAATACAATTAGGACATAGCAAGATATTATTCACTTTCTTGGTCCCTTTTTCGTCAATAGCAATTCTTTTTCTTCAGCATGTTGTAACGGTGTCTTTTTTCGTGCCCTCTAACAAGTATCTAAAAACGTTACCACTAATAAACATCGGTTGCAAATTGCACAGAGAACCAAGATGGAAGGAAATCTACGACGTAGATAAGAATCTAAGATTAATTAAGACTAGCTCGAGAGAAATTAGTTTACTAGTGTTAATATCACATCCTGCAGAGACGTAATCTAGTGGACCTTGACTTCGTCATCGTGTCGAGCACGGTTCCGATAATCGCCGCGATTGTCAAACCATTTTTATGAATTAATAACACTCCGATAAGGAATACATAATCCCGTTTCTTACACTTTTGCAGTCAAGCATAACAGCAGTATCGATTTTTTTTTTAATGTATAATATTGCAACAGCTTAAAATATTAAAAAGAGCGATAAAGTACGTTCCAGATGTGTTCTATATCCCCTCAAAATTCTCCTACACGTTCATCCTTGTGAAATTGGAAACTTTTCACCCTCGTGATAAAGAGCAGGTTCTTACTTCACAAGCGTAACGTGTTAAAGTTAAAACTGTATTCACGTATCGGTTTCGCGTTAAGACCGTGCCGTGCTTTATATCACCACGGCGAAACTTCTCAAGCTAGATAGCCTGCGAGGTACTTTAGCGAATCGACAACGTTTTCAACGATTTTCCGCCAGAACCTACGCATCCGCTCATTTACGACGTTCAATGACTGCTGAAAGACGCGAGATATACTACCATTCATTGCGCCTATACTTGCGAGGGATTGACTTCCTTCTCTGCTGAATCGATATGAATTACTCATTGGATGAAAATTACATCCTACGGGGCTGTGTTCTCGCAGGGAACTTGTGCAACCACGAATCCTCTTCGACGTGCTTCACGTTCCTCGTGATGGTTGGCGAATTTCTTGCTCCATTGTCGCTAGATTTACGAGGCAATTGTTTGCTGATATTTATCGTTTCGTGCCCCGGATGTATTCGACTATGGAGATCATAATGTTGTATTATCAAATTAGGTGAATAAACAAGAAACGGTATAGAGTAGGCATTCATTGATTTCAAGTGCAATCCGGTTTTTATTTTCGATGTGGGCGATGTGTGTAAAATATGATATTCAGGCATTGATTATTCAATCGAACTCTTAATTTGCTTCTGTCACCTACGTTTTGTATTCTGTTAGATCAAATGTGTAAAATATATCAATGTTATTCATGAGATTGTCTCTTGGTAAACGTTGGTAAATGTATGAACGGGCTAGTAGATTTTGTATAGTGCATACTCTAAATACTAAACAGTTGTACATTATGTAGGAATCGATCTCCTCGAATTTCTAAGACGCATCAATTCTTACGTGTTAATTACACACTATATTAAGGAGTATAATAAAGGAGAATTGGCTAATTAGGTTCTGCAACGCGACGGAATTTTCCGCCATCGCGTTCCACCCCTAACGCTACGCGCTACCCTGACCGCCAGTACGCCGGGCCAGGTACATAGGTGGCCCAGGCACCCTACTCCACTATGTAAACAGCCCCCACCACACCGCCGAGCGACCCCATTGGCCGTTCCGCACGAGCGAGCGAGTATAACAGGAATTATTAAGGATATATATATTTTAAGGATATATGTATCTCTGGAATTCCAGAAATGTCAGAAGAGTCAGGAGTAGCGACCTACTCAACACAAGCAAAAGCTATTAACACGCGGACGACTTTAGTTAAAGTTGGCCAGTCTTAACCTGGAGCTTTAGTGAATAGTAAGCTACGGAACAAGCCCCCTTAAAAACGAGGACAACTTTGGTTAAAGTTTGGCCAGTTTTTAAACCTTGTTCCCAAGACTGAGTATCCCGGGGTTCCAGGATCCCACCTACCCACCAGGACGAGGACAATTTTGGTCAAAGTTGGCCAGTTTCTGGATTCCGCAATCCACATCTCCTAGACCCCGCCATCTTCCTCCTAAGGGAGAACCACCATCCTCTCCTACCTACAATTTTCTGGAACCTACATAAATACACTAACGAAAGTTCTTTAGAGGAACACACTTGAGTTTAAATCTTTCGTACCCGTTTCCACCATCACCCGTACCGGAAAGACCTCTAAAATACGTGACGTTACAGTTGAAAAATTATTATCTATATAATAATAGTAAGAAAAGACACCTTGATTACCATTCTAATTACGCGCTTCCATAATTCTTCCTGCCCCTTCACTTCCAACCCCATCGACCACTCATTCTACCATTCCTCAGAAAATCATGATATGTATCCTTTACCGCCATAGTCTACGATATCCTGTACTATTTGAACACCGAGTTAAACACCTGATAGGCAAATATGTTCCACCAACGTGAGCATCGGTCGCAGAAGCGTCGGAATTGGAGAAATCCGCGTGCAATAAATAGGCAAATATTATCGGAATAAACAGTATCCGGGGTTCAGAAATTCCATTCCTATCCTTACGAGGAATTGGAAACAGACGACCGACGAAGAACAAGCGTGGAACAACGGAGGGATGAAAGCAGGCTGAGGTTAAATAAATGTTTGGCCAGTGGTACTCGTTCCAATATTTGAATGGCCAGAATTTTCACGGATCGCAAAACGACATCATACATTCACCTCCGTCACGGCCCCTTTTTGCGCATTCCCTTTCGATACAACACCAGCGAACCGGTCTGATTTTTCTTTTTTCCCCGTTGATGCTCGTAGCCACCTACACGAGTCGAACGAGGCAGCGACACGGTCCATGGTTCGCTCGCCGCCAAATGAAAACGCGTTCCACGGTTTTTCCGGTCGCGACGCGTCCCGATATTGGCTCCGTGGCTGAAATTTGTCGACCGACCATGATGCCATACACCACACTAGACGGTATTCTATATCTCCACCGAGTGATATTCCACGTTTCCATCCACATTTTCGGCCACATTTTCTGCCACGTTTTCTCCGAATCTCGAGCATAACTCACAGCTATCTGAACGGCTCCGAGGAATCGTTGATTCTTCTTGGTATTCGGTGCACTCGGGTATCTACCAGCCAGTGCCTCATTCCGATCAGTGCGTTCTCCAATGAAGTGGCATGTTGAATTCACGGTAAATGTGCATGTGAAAGTATGCGAGACTTTAAGCAAAACTATGGAGATATCGCATAATACAAATTTGTGTACCGGGGATCAAATTGAAGCTTGGAACAGTTAGCCTGGTAATGAATGATTATGCAAGAATTAGAAAAATCGTTCAAGAATTTAATGGAGAAGTTACGACTGCAGTACATGTATTTGTTTCGCCCGGCTTTTTCTATCAGAGGTCTAAATGTTGCATGAATTTTAATATTAAGTTCCGGAGATCCATTACCGTCATGTATCACATACTGATACAGGTGCAATGAATAAATGTCATTGAATAAATAACAATGAATTCGACTCTATTCGATCGAAGCTTTACACGATTCAAATATTTTAAAATGAATTTAATTCACGTAAATTTCTCAATAACTGAAATAATTTACAACGATTTAATGTGATATTAATATCGGTCTTTTTTTATATACTCTTTTAACCCCATTCCTCTACATACTCCTATTTATTTCATTTCGGCTTGCCCTACCGTTCAATTCGTTAGACATGTCTGATACTTCATACAATGCATACCTATTTGCCACGTGTTTCCAATAAAGACGTTTGTTATTATGATTACTATTATTACTATTATAAAGCACAAAATTATAGAGCCGTACTCGCGTGCCTCGTTGCTCAGTTCCCATGGCGAATCGCTTGTCGCAACCAGTCTGCCTACTCACGCCAATCTTCCTTCTCTCTCGGTCTTCCTGCCTCTCTGTCTCTCTCCCTCTCTCCTGGTTGATTTTCTTCATGATCCTCTGATGAAAATTGCGAAAAACGAGAGTCGTGAGCGTGGAAAATCCGGGATCCGTCCAACAGTGAAGAGAAGGCGGCACGTCTAGCGTAGGTAACTGGTCGTTTGTCTTCTCGTCGTTATGCATCGTGATGGACCGCCCACGCTCGAGCTTGCCCGCGATATCTGGCTGCTCTGCGGCCACCGTCTTGCGCGAAAATTAATTCCGCAGAGCGTTCCTCGTGTTCCGCACGCGGAATGAGCCCGGCTTTCTAGCGGTGACGAATAGCAAGCCACCCACGGAGTCCGTGTCGAAGTTTCTCTGACAAACGAAACGGGTTTTCAGTTGTCGGAAGTCGAGCATTTAACGTCCAAACTTTCGGCCAAGGGCTGCCCTGCGCGTATCAAGGGAAATCAGTCCTTCACGAACACTGTCAACCCCAGGTTATACACCCTTTATTGCCGGCCGATACTTTGTACACCAATTTAGATGTCCATTTAATGATTTCGTCCAAGATATCAATTTCGTCAGCTTACCCGTCCCCAGGTTGACCATGCTTCTGCTGCAGGTGGGATACGTTATATTTGATCACGTTTGATGTATCTATCTCGGCAACACAATTCAGCCCTTAACGGGTCGAAGTTCACTGACATTTCAAGGTGTACCGCATAGACAACTGCTTGCGGCGATAAAAGAAATAATACAAATTGCACTGCGCAAAGATCTGACGAGGTAATTGTACTCGAACGTTTCTACGGAAACAAAAAATTCGCGCCAAGGAACAGACGCACAGTGCGGCCTCCAATGGACAAAAATCAAAAAAGTAATGTTTGAATTTTGAACTTTTTATTCAAAATAATCATTAATCGGTAGGTAAGGAATACGAATGTAGCAATTATTACTGTCAAAAACCAATAGGGGACCGGCAATAGTCATCGGTTTATAATAACTAAAATCTTAAAAATTAGATAACTCGTGCATCACTCGTTCTTTTTTGTTCGTATTTTGTAATATGGTTTGTTGTACCTTAAATATGGATAATTTCATAAGCGGAATGCAAAATTTTCATTTGCAATGTAAAATTTTTAATGGTTTGTTAAAATTCAATTTGCAAAAAAGCGGCACAAAACGTCCCGTAATTTTTGTTGTTTTGAATCGACAAGGTGTTGTACTACATTGCTATATAATTTTTATCTGCAACTACCTGCAACACTCCAAGTTACTTAATTCTTAATGCGGCGTAACACATGTATTGTTATTATGTGTTAACACATGTATGTGTTAACACGTGCTTCCCATTGCAAGGAACTGAGTTTTCAACGTCTCCTGCTCAGTAAGCTACAAAGGGTCCTGTTATTAGAGTACATGCTGGTATTTTGCGAATTAGAGTATAATGGTGTACCACGAGAAAAAAACTGTTGACTATTACAGTGCAATAATGGAATTATAAAGCTTTAATTTTAAGAATTATATCTAGTACGTACAAGATAAATACAACTGCATTTAGTGTACTTTTAAAACAAACATTAGAATTGTATTTAGCTAAGTATTGTTGGTACTACATGCCAATAAGTGTTCATAAAATTCTAATACATGGTTGCCATATTATTGACTTTTTTCATTTACCAATAGGTCTTCTGCCCGAGGAAGCTTTAGAAGCAACACATAAACAAATTAGAAAAAATAGATTAAACCATACGCGTAAAACAGGCAGGAAAGATACAAACATTGATATATTTCGATCATGCTAAATTCATCTCTCATCAATCTCTTATGCTAAATTCAGATCCTCTTATTTCGACTCATCGAAATGCAATTTCAAAGAAAAATACTAAAGACTTTTCTGAAATACAACAATATATAGTACTTGCAGATAACACAGAAAACTTGAATCGATCAAGCATTTTGGATGGTTTGCAAATCAGATTAAGTGAAGCAGAGAGGACTGAATCAGAAAACAGCGAATAATCTATGATTATTAATTATGTTAACTATGTGCCGTTCATTGCACTGTGTATTGTTTTTTATTATAATATTCATGTTTGACTTATATTTCGTTATGTAACAATTATTTCCTATTATTTGATCCTATTTCTTATTAATTGTTATTATTTATTGTTACTGATATGATCATGTTATGTCATACAACTAGTTTGACCTTTTCCACTATACAAATTTTCATTATTTAAACATTGTATGCATATTTTGATTTTTGTCCCGAACGCCCATTGAATGGCAGCACTGTGAGACGACGCAAAATCGTGGGCTTGGAACGTTGAAGAGGCGCAACACGATGCACCAATGGTATATTCGTTGCTGGAACCTGTCGCAACTTCTAGACAATTTTATCCCGTCACTTCGGTACAAGGCGCGACGGGAATACGTAGATGCGCATTTCCGGGACGCGGTACTCGCGAGACGAGCACGGAAAATTATGAGGATCAATCTTTCGTGAATTAAGAAGAGACGGCGCGCGAGCGGATCAGCGGGAGAAGCGGAAAACTTGGGTCACGATGGGTTAATTAATTACGTTTGTCTCGGCGTGCAATCTAACCGTAGCGAACTTGAGTTTCTGCCGTCTGTCGTCTCAGATCGTTAACTCATTAACGGATTAACGAACACCGGTGAAGTTGCGAGGCAAGAAATTCCCAAGTAAGGTTAACGGAACGGGGCAAGGGGAGTTGTATGATCATGTTACCGCTTGGAGCAAGACTAATGCTTGTCGACCTGGTATTTGTCAATGGTGTGAGGGTGCTTAAAGTCGAATTATCGGAAGTAAGGTGTCGCGTCCTGCACAGATGCGGACGATGGGTCGGGGATGTTGAAGGAAGTTACGAAGGGTAGCTAAAAGGAGGCACGTATTACGTATAGTAGAAGCTTGCTATTCAGAATGAGGAAGTGGACAGACCGGTTTGAGTGGTAGTTGAATAAATAGTGAAACCGGAACAGCTTTTTGGAAATCCATAATGTAGGTGTCGATGAAGAATTTCGAATAATTCTCTAGGACGATTGCATAAATGTTTGTAAAGAATTTGAATGTACAATGCACTTTGCTGTTAAACAGTTTAGCAACCATTGATCAAGGCCGATATCAAGTAAATTTAAAATTGATTTACCGTATTTTTCAAATCCGATACACTAACCGGTTTCACTATGCCTTTACCTTTTGCTGCGTTATTCACTGAAAAATAAGATCCACCGATTGTCAGTTGAATATAGAATTCGCCAATAAACCAACCCCATTCATAAAGCCGGTCTCCTTAACGCCCACGAACAGAGAAAGCTGTTCACCACGCGGAATCGACGGCGGTAGTTCAAGAAATATTTTTCAAACGTAGTCGTCGATATTCTTAAAGTAATCAAAAACCACTTGACACATCAAAACACAAGTTTTTCAATGATTTTAATGTAAAAGAAACTAAACGTATGTGTCAGTATCCTTGAAGAGGTTAATCGAGCTCGTGTCATCGTTTCTCTTTCTCTGAAACTTGCGTAACCCGTTTGAATGCACGTAGGTATATCTCCGGCCGTGTGCAATTATAATGGAAACTATGTATCAGCGAGTGTAGAAGGGTGAGAAGGGGGAAAAGGGTAGGTGAAGAGCGTGGATAGTGGGTACTATCCCAGGGGTTCAATAACCAGGCACAATAAGTCGCTAAACGTTCGGTATAGACGGCGCGATGAGTAATCAGCTTCCTACGTATCGGCCCCGAGGATCGTTAAGGTGTGTACACACGTCCTCCAGTCGAGATACCTTATGCCTTATACGTTATCAGCGGGAAACAGAGGAGAAAGGCAGATTGTGTGGCCACAATTGTGCATATTTATCGGTTATTGTTGCGTTCGGCGTGGTAGAATAATTTTTAAGCGGGTCGTGATTGACCAGAAGCATGATCTTACAATTCGCATATGTATATACACTTCCTAATCTTGTCGTTTAGAAATGACCAACAAAACGATTTCGCGAATATATAAATGGTTTTCATGTTTAGATTCCGCGTATTAATTTTCCGTTATGTGGCAAATGCACCGAATTTCAGTTACAATTATTTACAATTTAGTTCACTTCGTACCAGAACCAACAACCGTCTCGCATTTATTACATTGCTCCGCGAAATGCGAAAGGGAGCAACAAGTCATTGACAATCAAAACAAAATATTCACCTCTGAGAAACCGTTTCTACGATCCATCAATCGCGCCAGTTCGTTCCGGGCATACGTAAACGCAACCTTTTCGATTAACGTCCAAACGAATCACCAAGGCGGTATCATTCATTTTATTCTTCCTATTCAACGGCGGCCGCGAGACGATTCACGGAAAAATTGGATCGCAGTTGTTATGGAAATTTTTAAATGGCACATCCACGAACATATTATTCATGCCGGTAACTAACGAACCGTCTCGAAAACTCGCGGACCCCGGTTACGGATGGAGCTCGTTTCGGATTTGCATCGACATTTTTGCCGCATTCTAGCCGAGACAGTGGTTTTGCATGATAATGGTCGTCCCTTCGTGGGACACGTCGCCGTGATAATCTATAGGAAATGCGGCCTGAACCACGCCAATAAATCCGTTCATTAACGTCGTCGCGATAGAACGTAAACTCGCGGCACGTTGTCACGCTAATATTATTAGCGAGTGTCAGCTGAAGGATATTCGAGCGAAATGCGTTACTGTGAATGAGTGGTCGCGAATTTACGCGCTTCCGCCATTAGCCACTTTGAACCGTATGCTCGTAGTCGTGTCAGGATAGTTAAAAAACGTTGAGCAAGAGGGACACATCAGAGGGTCTAGGTCATCAGCTGAATGAACCTTTTGCGAGAAACGATAAGTGGAGTTGTATGGTGATTTCAAGACGACAGTGAGTTTAATGTTTCTTACAAGAGGAGCTTTCTAAGCGTAGAGATTAACATGATGGTCTTTTTTCTTTTTGTATGAAGTTATAAGTTTATGGAAAATGAATGGGGCTTGGTTTTCTGTTTGTCATTTATTGTAATTTATGTTGGCACTGGAAATTATGTCTCGATATGAAGTACACGAAGAAATTAATTTTGGTGTATGAATTTTAGGTGCATGCACGATTGCGCGCGACTTGCTTGTGGAATAAAATCTTTTTAACACTTTCTAATTCTTTCAAAGAACGGGTTGAACATTTTTATATTAGAAATTATGCCCGGTCTCTGGAAATCTTTCTTCTCAACCTTCATTGCATCTTCTAATTTAAAAGAACGGAATGAGTTTCACATACGATAAAGCAGTTCTATCACAATGTTCATATTTCTGTCGTCAACCCTGAAGCGTTACAGACTTTCACCTCAATTTAGTAAAAGCTACGTCATTGGATGATCCATAGCAGCCACGAGCAAGGGATCCTATCGAACGATTCGATCCGCTCGTTAATATCGTTCGCTGTTATCCACTTAACTTCGTTCCACTTCCTCAAAAGAGAGTATATCACCGTAAATTATCCGGCTAATGAACCGTGGTTAAACAATAGTTGAACGTTCCCCTTTCCGAAGACGTACTATTCTGTGCCTCGAATGGCCACAGAGGAAAGTATTAACGAAAGGCGGAAATCAGGATTTTTCCTCACTTGTATCACTGTGGTTACCGTAATAGGCCACGTTACCTATACATACATGCTTATGAATATAATTTGCAAAATTCTTCGATAGTACTGAACGTGTATAACGTTCAATGAAACACGATTACGTAAACGCAACAGCGTGGAATCATTTTTAAATTTTTACTTTCTGGAGCTTAGTGCATTGTTCATTATTCCAAGTTACATTTCTTCTTTAATTCAACCCTTTACCGTATGAATCAGTGGGAAGGTTAAAAGCTTCAAACGATAATTGTCATGACGGTTTCTTAACTTCCACGTAATCAACTCCACGCCCGTTTTCTCGGTTCCTTTCTTTATACGCTGATCGGTAAACCGCGGTTTACAAATTGAATCCATAAGCGATGGCAAACGGCCTGGAAACGTGAGTAACGATCGGACACGAGCGACAAGAACCGGATAATAGAAATGTCGACGGCCTAGTGATGGTATAGCAATTGTCTTCGATAGAATAAAACTGCTGGGAACGTTCGCAGGTTTCAATGTATAAGAGATTGCATATTTGGATGGACAACCGCGCTGATTGACATTAATTAATTAATTTCAATAAACAAGTTCGACGAGGAAGTAAACTGTCGTGTGGCAAATATCTTTGCGATAATTGTTGAAATTTCTTCCATATTCGGTACGTATGCTATAATTAACTGTAACTTTGAAATTATACATCAAAATTTAAGTATACATGTGACAGTATCCGAATTTGGAATTGTACTGATTTGTCCATCTCTTTCCCGTCTTCCTATGATTCTTTTATAGATATAGTCCAAATATACTTCAATATTTATGTCAATATTTAAGTTCGAATTGTTTCAAAATATTTCCCTCTTCGACTGACTATTCTACTTTTCAAATAACCTTTTATCAATTGGAGGATGTACCCTCGCAAAGTTTAGAAATTGCATTCTTTCTTGGACCCAATCTAACGAATAATAGGGCCGCACGAATTGTGGAAAGTACTGGCCAGAAAGAAACCAAGCACACCCGAATAGATCGATCCCAGCGGAATCATTTAGAATTTGAGTGCCCACTTATTTGTCTAAATTTTAGACAAATAAGTAGGCACTCAAATTATCAGAACTATCGGTCTGTCTGGAAGTTTCATCGCCTCTATGCAGAATTCGATTATTGAATCCGAGTTGCGGCATAATCGCGTTCCCAACGTCGATCAAGTGATCTCTATAATTGATTTATTTTAGTGAAATTACTATATGTGCAACTTGCAAAGACGAATGCAAAAGACGATGATGATTTTGAATTCAGATTAATGGATATACGTATCTTTCCATACATTAAGGCACATAGTTTACATGAATCTCGCGAAAAGTAAGTGTAATAGTTTTCTATTATTCAAGACTCAAATAGTTTCATGAGAGGTGATGTAGTAGTATATCAATGTTATTTACAGTAATATCGAAGATACAACTTATGATACACAGGAATTCTGTTGTGACTGATTCAGGAATTTCTGTTATTATGGTATTCCGATACCTGTGGAGCTACGTTATTTCGATACACATAGTCATATGTTCTTCTGAACCAGCAATTTCATGCTATTTTAAAACGGGTAACGCTGGGTTATTAGAGAAAGTGGTTTAGGGAAACGAGTATGAATAATGTTATGGTGGATATAGAAATATGTGGTATTGAAAGTTCTTGTAGTTAACAGTAATTTGCCTTTGCAAAACCAAGATGTGCTTAAATGAAAATATTTATATGGCGATATATTGTTGCTTGAAACTTTAAGAACAAAAATTTGACCTTCGTTATATGTATACATACATTATACAGGATGTGTAGGATATAATACAGTCAGTTTTTTCATTGTTGTCAAATGAATCAAATATATCACGATTTACTCCACAAACCAGTTCTAGGGAGAAACACAAGATTGGATATATTACACCACTATTGTTAGCTTTCTGTAATTAAATAGTCTAGGGCTTTTTTTTATTGTAGTATTGCCCTTTTAAGTTTTTCTATTTTTCCCACCTTCCTATTATACCTTCCCTTGATACCTTCCTATTTTACAGGACAGAATGCGTTAGTTAATATAACAATAATACACGAAACCGAACTTTTTATAATGACGTTATAGTTGGTTGGTCATTATTATTTTTTTCTTTAAATGTAGAAACATGCATGGGTGAATAGAAATCGTTCTTTTATTCCACCTGTTTCCCGCTCATCATTTAAATGCACATTTGCATTATTACATTCGTGCAAATTCCTGCATCAATTAATGCGATTCACGTTCTACTCCGTATTGTCCGTGATTATTATATTTTAGCAGGCAAGCTAAACCTGTAATAATAATAAACCTGTTTGGTTGCAACGGAATTCCATTCAAGTAACGTTGTTCTTTCTCGTAAATGTCGCACGTTGGATTCGATTCTCCATTGCGAATCATTTTGTTATTTGTATTATAGTTTGCATACGTGGTTTCCATGTGTAGTAGTTTTTCATTCTTAAAAGAATCGTACTCTCTGTGGCTTATTATCTCGATATTGGCCTTCAATTGTGTCACTGCTCTTCTCGCAAAGAAAAAAAAAATTGCAAAATAGAACTATGTTCGCGATTCGTAACTTCAATAATTGAGCATAAAATTTAAATGTATTATAGATAGTTTCTCTTCTAATACGTCATTTGCTCGCTTTGTGTTAGTAGTCATTTGCATTTTTCAATTGAATATCGAATGTACGGGGTATTTGAACCCGTCTCATATTTGGGCAGAATAATCTAAATAAAAAATGTACACACACTGCTGCTGTAGTAAGTAATTTGTATAATTGAATCAACATTCACAGCCAATTGCAGGAATATTAATATCATTCTGTGCAGGCAACCAGATGCCAGTTGCGTAACTGATGCTTTCGAAAACTGTGGAAGATTCCTTTTTCTTTCGTTCTTCCTTTGTTCCTGCGCCACTTGGTGAAGATTTAACGCTATGAACTATCGTTAGCAGCTGCCGCGAAACACCTCGGTTCTTCTTTCTCTGTTGTACGGCTGGCCTTGCGTTGCTTGCTTTAGTTAGTTTCAAAAGGCTATTTCGGCTGTTACAAAATTCTTCTGGCTTCAAATGTTGATGTCAAACATTTGATTTAATCCGGATATTTAAAATTGAGCATTCCTGTTTTTCCCCCAATTTATTTCTGTTTTAAATTCAATTCGCAAAAGAAATTTGATGAACTTGCAAGGGAAGAATGATGAAAGCAATCCAAGCCGCTTTGGTCTTGAGGGATAAAAGTTTTTTCGATTTATCTTCTGTTCTGCTCTTCCAATTTTAATATTGCATACTTCTATTTTGGGATCGTTCGCACCTATCTACCGCTGTATAATTGATATTTTATGCGTTTATTTCTTTTAACCTAATCCTTTTAACCCAAACCTTTTACATTTTATCTATTTCCAATTGGAAATAGACGAACAGTAAAGATTTTATATTTTATATACCTACATTTTTTATGAACTTTTGAGATTTTGTTGAAATATGATAAACTCTATATTCCGCGTCATGGCTCCTACTTTCCCTTTATTGGAAGTAAGAAGGAATTAAATAATACAGATAAGCATTAATAGGAATGGTGTTTTCGTTCACGAGCTTTTACCCGTTTTCTTCCGGTGAAACTCGTAGGTTTTTCGAATAGCTGCCGACCCAGCTCGGAATAAATCGCATAACTGGGTTTACAGATCTATTCCCAGGGGATCGGCTGGCAGTCTGCGCCGGGCGTTTCTCGTTTTATAAATATCTATCCGCGTTTCCGTCAGCGGAGAAGCGGCTCGAGCGACAATGAGTCAACCTCCCTTCCCGTTTGCTTTTCGCTTTATTATAAATCAAAATATTTAGAAGCTCTATTCATTGCCGTTCATGCAAGAGCGAACGTAGTTGAAGAAATAACACCCCTTTAATTTCTTATCGTTTATTACTTATGACAGATTCGCATTAAGCCTTGTCGAACGACATTCATGGATCACGAACGTAATTTCACACGTTCGACCGTTTCTTTTCGGGATGAAATATTATCGTTGAATGTTGGCAATTCGAGGCATGAGTTACGGCGGTCGTAAAATTTCCATACATCTTTTCTTCATATCTATTACAGTTCATTCGTTATTTCATAATGCTTGTTTATTGCTCATTGCGTTCGTCGGATCAATGAAGTTGCTGCAATCGGATCGTTTTTATTATCGCGTCGATTTTCGCGATGAAAGATAACGAAACTTTGGCGAAAAAAATGGATCCACTTGTTCCTTGTAACATAAAGGTTCGATTATCTGTCAGTGTTTAATGAAGAATGAGCTAGGTCCATTTGCATCTGCAGACTAATTTTATTAACAAGACGGTTCATGCATATTGTATATTACAATTAAGCTGACATAGTTTTTCTCTCGTCAACGCTCTGTTTGCGTCGCTTTTTTTACACGGTTCACTGTATTTTAATCAACGGGCGAATCGTTGAACCGCTCGACGAACAATATATCAATTGTCACGTGCAATCTTTCGGTTTCATGAAAATGTTAAGGACTTGCACGGAATTATTGGGAGCATAAACGTTCAATTAAAAAACCGTCCCATTGGGAGCATGAGAAGAATTGGAGCATTTTGTACCCTTACTAAAAGCTTCTTATCACTGGTATCACAGACACGTTTGTACAGTTCTAATTATTTAACGCGATCTTGTACAAGTACAAGTCTGCATGCATGCCTATTTAAATTGACCGTGACCGGCTAATTGATGCCTTAAAGGGATGTTACACCATCAGGAGAGTAACACACGATGCTATTCAATTATGCACCTGAGAACATTGCGTAATAGAAACAGCCGCGTCACGCTCTGTTATCTGTTTAATTTAATCCAATTCGATACTGTTACGCTGTTCTTATGCATACGATAGCAATGGTTAACGTGACAGCATCCTCACTGCTTCTTATGATCATCGAATTGACTAGTCTTCTCTCATTACTGCTGCAATTAACGAGCATACGGTATTTATAGAGAAACAAACATCTTTTATTTTCTCGAGAAACATGAAAGCTTTACAACAAAGATATTAACCACTGAGAATATGTGCTTCTATGACACTTTGTTGTCCATGGAAAATATGCAAACTTGTCTTGCAATATGTTAAATGTATGGAATGTTCCTTTTATAGAAATGTATCATGTATTACAAGAATTTTCTTCTATTTTTCCTTAAAATATATATGTTTAATGATAATGAATTGAATGCTATTGACCGCGAAATGTAGCTATGACAATAATTTAATTTTAATTATTGGCCAATTATAGTCATTTCCTTTTCACTTACTGGCAAAGTGTTAAACTGTTTTAGCTTCTCCCGTTTCTTGACAAATTTCCAATTTTGGACCCCTTTCATCGGTTATCCGAAAAACCACTTAACCGAACGGATTTGTCTGGTAATTAGTTGAGTTCATCGACATTCTACTGTCTTTCTCGTTCTGGCAAACAATTTTCGAATTTTTTGTCGCTTTAAATGTAATGGTATAATCAATGTATAGTATAGTAAATGTAATATTTAAATGTAATAGAGTACAGACGAAGGGAAATTAATTTAATATTTTAGAGAGTTGCACCAATTTCAAATACCGCGTTCTAATACTCTAGCCTACCTAATTTTCAATACCGAATAGCGAAATTTTAATGATGTTCACCCAGTCAGGCAGGTTTGCACGTTAGAATTTCAACTTGTTGGTACGTACACATGCGATCGAACTATACATCGTAGTTGTAGACGATCAATCGGACGCGAGGTGTCCAGTTTATTCGATACGTGTGCCGTTTTAACTTTACTAGCACTCGATCGGTGGAAGGACGTTTCTAAAACTTGCTACGCCGCGTGAGAAGTTGCGTGGTCAGGTTTAAATCTGTTGGAAAGCTTGAAATCCGAGGAGCGCTTCTTCGAGTTCACAACTGGACGCAGGAATTTAACATCGATTTTGTATACTAGATGCTTCCAAAACTTTTATCAAACTCCACCTTTTCTACCATTTCACGCTTTACGCCGTTGGCGTGTTCGAAAGTGCTTACGTTATTTCATGTTTCCCCTTTTGTTGGACAGTCGCGAATTTTGTTATTCTTTCCATTACATATTTATTTCGTGTATACGGTGTTACAGGAGAAATACAATCTTATAAATATTTTAAAATATTATATAATCTTTCCACAGACATGCTTAGTTCCCAAAGTTCAATTATGTATGTACATACATAGTTAGCATTGCAATGCGTTTGTAAAAAAAATTCTATGCTAGTATATTATTAATATTCACTCTTCTTTAAAAGAAAAATACACATATGTATACCAATTTTACACATTCCAATTTCATCGTAAAGTGTATATCCAAAGATTTCTATATGCAGAATTTCTTATATCAAATCAAAGCGCACTAAGATATATAAGTTATCCAAGAGTAGGCGAAGAGTAGGTAGACTATATAAAGGTTTTGTACGAAAGTATTATCGTGTTTGAGCTTTCGACAATATTTTAAAGCACTTTGCAAGCATATCTTCCACTGGCAGGTGGAGCTAATTGGCTGTGCGTAGACTGCTTTAGTTTTCTTAATGCTGCTGGTCTCGTGACTTACGATTCGACTGGTTCTATGGACTCTATGGTGCTTTCGAGTTCTTCCTTGTTAGCATGAACGCGCCTTATGCATTCGCGAGCAGCGCTCGTGACAGTTGTCGGGGTAAATCGTGAAACTCCCAGCGTACGTGTTCAATGAATATTAACACCTGTTTGGACCACGACTGACGTACGCAAGGGTGCACAAGACGTTGAAAAATGAGAAATAGTTTTTGTGAAAATGCATACAGTACACTCTGCTAACGTTTCTCTCCTCCTTTTTTTAATACTCTAATACTATTTCTCCGTTTTGTATACTTTTTGTTTCAAAAGAAGAGAATTTGAATATACAGAATAATTGTTTTAATGCTTTTAATTTTTAAAATCATCTCTTCTGCTTTATTTGCTTTGTAAATAATATTCATCGTGTATCCAAAATCAACAAAATTTTTAGCCATTTTCAATCCCCTGTTGAGTATTTCTTTTCATGGACTGAAATTTCCTGTAGGCATTCTACTAACTGTTATTCATACTGCTTTATTGATACTCTCATAGTTCTACATTACTTCACAATCGTATTCTTTAGAATTTACATATGAAGCTCGTTATCATTTAAACGCGAATATACGTGAGCAGAAAAATCCTTAAAAGTGCAACGATGCTTTGTTGATTTTTGCAAGAGGTTCATTTAATCGCTTATCGAAGCATTGACAAAACTTCAAGTGGTATTATAACGTTGTGCTTCATCGTCATTTGCATCTGCAAGTGGTATAAAATATAAATAGAGTTATTTTGCACGCCCGAGTCTCATAATTTCCTCTTCATCCGTAATTCCTCGTTCCACACCATCCCACCTTTTCGTTTATTCCTCTAGTTGCCCCTTTTACTTTCCGCCCGCTTTGACTCCCTTTTATTTCACGCTCCGCGTACATTCAGATTTCGTTTGTATCAGGGAAATCCTCGATAACCAACAATTTTACTGTCCAGCGCACAGTAACGTGCAGGCATCTGTCTCTTAATATGTTTTCTCGCAAACGAAGCCAATTAATACGTAATCACAAGCTCGTTTAAAAGTGGATTTCGTGTTGAAGGGAAAAGTTAATGGTTTATGTTATCGTAATGGAATTTCATTTTGAACTTCTCCACGGAGTAATACGTTCCTTGTAAAATCATACGAACGAATTATTTCTATATTATAATTCAGACCATATAATTTTGATTTTCCAATCAAATTTTAGTATTAGATATATTCTAATTTTTCGTATGCAAATTAGCACTTAATAGTACATTTATTCTAAAAAAATGAACACGAAAGAAGAATAGAAAGCCATTGCATAGTGCAGATCTAACCCAAACCTAACGATTATGTCGACGTCTGTCGTCACAAATACACATATACCGAAGTCAACCAATATTCGCATTCTATCTACTTTAACCAGGTTCTATTCTGCATGATATTTATACATCATATACATTACTCCAAACCGCTACCTTGTATTCAAAAATATAAAATATCACGTAATCATAAACTTTCGTACGTTGTTCCGCGTCCAGTCTATATATAAAACTCATTTCTCCGACGTCAAGTTCGGGGCTGGATCCAAACTTCCAACCACCAATAACCTGGCACGAAACCACAGAACCGCCATACCTGTAATCCCACAACTAGTCATTCTCGTACCGATACGACGCTCGTAACTTTCCCCATTGAATACTGTGCCTATTTTCTCCAGAAATTCAGCTCAGCTCGGAAAAAAGTTGAGCCAATTAGGTGACGACGAATTCGCAGGCGAGCGTTAATCGGTCCCAGAGATACGGACACGGCCGGAGAAGTTTCGAACGTGGCCCTCCGCGTTGTTTCCGTGTTCCGTTTTCGTTGGTAGAGGGCTTTAGGATCTACGTGCACTCGTGGAAACAAATGGTCCTCGGGATCAATGGTTCGCCGCATTGGCCAGTAATTACGAGCTGTTACCTTGCTAACGGGGGTGGCTGGTTCGATCGGGACTGAACGAAGAGGGACAGAAGAGCGGCGTGGGGAATGGCGGGCCGCGGATCAACGAACGTTCCCTCGTTGCACAATTAAATTTACGATCGACTCGAACGCGAACGGACGTTACTGTAGCGTACTCGGGGCCGGATATAAATTGCAGCCCGCCCGGTTCGGTTACCGTCGATCGCTGATCGACGATTAAGCTCGATGACATGGCTCCTCGTTCAGGGGGAACCTTGAAGCTTCGTCTTGTCATTTCTTATTACCTGTTATTTATCGCATTTTGGAGTTGGCCGGCCGTGGTCGGGTTGAAAGGATGGCTCAGCGATTCTTTTTGTTGTTTCGTTCGTTTTACCGTGACTTTGGGGGCTGTTGATTTGTTCCCTTGACCAAGGGGGAGAGTACCGATGATAGTAGATACGGGGTGACTTTGAATGTCGGAAATCTAAAAGGAACAGGCTAAAAAGGAAATCGGAAAATAACGACGCAGAACTTTCGATCATGAGTATCAAGTGTTCTCTTTTATTTATTAATTACCATTGTTGAATGAATCTTGTTGCACGAGAAATTCAGTAACGGCAAAATAAAACCGTGAAACCGATGCTGTCTCCTAGTCTCTCGTTCGATGAGAGCTTCTGTTTCTCCAAAACAAAGGCGACGAGAATCTTTGCATTCACGAAGCTGGTGTTTATCAGTGCCGTGGTCGAATGTTCAGAACGCAACGATTCCAAAGGCTCGTTCCACGGTGGTGGAACAAATATCGAGCGCTGCTATCCCAGGGGGTTAATTAAAATAAGAAAAGCGCTCGAGGAACGCGCAAGGTGAAACAAGGTAACGCTGGCTGGAAGTTTTGTAGGATTTCCTGGAGAAGACTGGTATCTGTAGAACATGATACACAGCCCTGGGGTATTTTGTAAAAAAACTTATCTAACTGGCGAGGGACAAAAACGCATGAAAGTGAACGCAGTAATTCTGAAGTCTTGTTGTACTCTCCAGTTGCCGTGAAGTTTTTTACGATATCCGAATAATCCCGTACCTCTTTGTCCTTTTTCCTGCAGCTGGACTTCCGATATTTGTACGTTCCTCTGAGACCCTGACATCTTTAATTCTGTGTAGTTTTCCATGAATTACTACTTGCAGCTGTGAGAGTTGCGAAATTATGACACTGGATAATTTACGATGTTAGGAGACACAATAATACGGCTGCTACTGGAAACGTTTCATATTAAAGGGAATCTTTATTTTCTCGTCCTAATTGGAAGTTATAGTAAGCTGCCACTATTATCTTAAGCTTATCTTCAGCTATGTGAAAAACTCAGTACTCTAAGTTTTAATAATAATAATATTTAAGTACCTATTGTGTACATACTGTGTATTTTTTTATAATGATTGAAGTAGTTCCTTAAAGATTTACTTTGATTATTAATACAGATGAGGAATAGATAGGACTTGCTATATTGTACATAATTTTAGACAATACATGCATCGAAGGACTATAGAACCATAGAAATAAATGAACTTAATAATAATTAACGACAGATGCATGCAACAGAAAATTCTTGGCGTCTTGCTAAGAAAATTGTGTAACTAACTCTGAAATTGTTACATCTCGCCAGATGTAAATTGCTAGATATGTATATAATCATTATCATGTGTACGGAATGACAATTTTTGACTAACAGTAAGATTGTATGTACCTACTGTAAAATTTCACCCATTACTTGTCTCACAATCAGTGCAACATCCTCATCGTCACGAACTTCATTTAATTTTCTAATTGTTATGAAATCCACTAATGTGTTACATTGTTTTAATGTAAATGTAAGGGTGGAAATCTCGTATCTAAGCCATAGCCGTGATGCATGATATGCATGCATGTTGGCAATTACGTTTATGCAGATGTTATGTTCGGCCTTTGCTGTTTATACGTATAGACATGCGACCACTTCGCTGATGCGTATTTCGTGTACGTACATGAAACGTCCGCAAACGGAAACGCGCAGGCCGTGTGCATGGTGGTCTGCGCGTATTTATGGGGTTGCAGATTCGAAAACGTATCTGTGTACACTGCGTTTATCCTAGGTACACCCGGGAGAGTTTTGCTTTGCTTGGTACAAAACCATTAGGAGTTATTTGAGGAGAGGAACAAAGGACGTCCTCTTGGATTTCACAAAAAATCTTCGCCACATTTTATAGCGAATTTTTTTGTTGCATAGGGGTTGAATATGGTTTACAGTAAATTCGATAGATACTTGGGACAATATACATATGTATGCATTATATCTTTTACAAATATAACTATATTTTCCCAAGTGTTCCTCAAATCCATTTTGAAATATATCCACCGCCTCAACGACGAAAAGTATCGGTATGAAAATGTTGAAGCAGATTTGCGCATCTTTTTATGTACCAATTATTTCTATGACCAATTCCTGTATGATGTTAGTGTCTATAATATATTGCATACATTTCTCCTGTGTGTACCGGAATCAATGTGAAAGAATTCGAAGCAGCAGCATGGAACTTATCGATAACAATGGAATTTTGTATAGGAAGACCAATAATCGGGCATCCGTGCGGAGTTTTCTGTTCAAAGTACTCTTAAGTGCTGTACATTTCGTTCCCTGTGCTGTTTCCGATACCTTTGCGCAGCCATAGGGAAGAATTGGAAACTGAACTCGACATCGCTGAAATTGCTTGTTTTTACAACATCGTAAATATATGTATGTATATACATATTTATATTTCTCGCTGAAAATACGATATTGTAATATTGTACCTGAAATTGCAAACTTGAAAATACTTCATGGTTAATTAAATTTTAGGGGATTTTAATGCAAACGTGTTGAATTCAGTGAGTTTCGTTGACTGACGTAGTACATATTTCTTACGGGAATTATACAGCGAGTGCAAGGACGACGTTGACAAAAAAAATAGAAAGTCACTGCAATACATTTAATGAATCAAAGAAGAATAAGTACGGGGAATGGTATTCTTATACTGGAGAATAGGAAATTATTGTATAATTAATATTAAAAATAATGTACGGGCACTTGATATTTTACAACACTCCTTCAAATAACTGCTTTTCTGTGCCGCTACTTCTGCCGTGCAAAATATATTTCTCTAAGTTCCCATTTCTAATCAATTCATAATCTATTACAACACCTTGTATACACATTCTTCTGCTTCATTACTTAAACTTGCTTTCACTTTTCAACGCGCGATGTATCGATCGGCTGCGCTTAAAAACTCGCAAACGTTAAACTTTCAGCTTTCGAAATCGATTGCCCAACGAAAAGCAATTGGTATTCCATTCTGTGAAAAAAGATCTTGAAAACGTCACATTCTTTTTGTCCGCCGGAAATCTCTCTTTCTGTGGGTTTGCTTTTCCCCTTCTGTTCTCTGTTTACATCCCCCTTAACCCGTCGCGTTTTCAATCGGATCGAGGATCTCCTCTGGAAAACAAATTCTTTGGTTTTCTAACAACCTGCCCAGCTTCCGTGATCGAGGACATCCTCTCCTCCTCCAGCAGTGGTTTCCCTTTTGCTTTTTTTCTCCGCTTAACCAAGGGGGAGACACGCCGCGAAAGGCAAAGGGTGAAGCAAAACGAATACGAATCAAGGGTACCGATGGAAACGAGCCGCAGGAAGATCGTATCGACTTCACGCCTCGTAAACGAAAGCTTCCCTCTGCCTTTCGTGGTCTTCGAGCAGATTCGAAGATTTCTGGCTCGCGTGCATCCGAGGGATTCTGTACATTCCCCTTGGATTGCCTCTGTGGATCGACATTGCACGATTCTGTCATCCCGAATATTCAAGGACCTTACGTGGCACATCGCCATGTTAATTGGCATGTATACGTGGAGAATATTTTTATATGGAAAATGAATTTTCAATGTAATTGGATTTTTGATAAAGTTTTGCATTTTTCATGACATTTGGTATAACGTCATTATTGACTTGTCTGCTGTACGTCAGGTGAAATATAGGGAATAGTAGACGATTAATTGCGAAACATTGATTTTTGTAGTACACGGTAGATTGTATTAATAAAATAATACGGGGAATATTTAATATTGAGGTACCGATTGTATAAGATGAATAACAACTTCATATAGAGGTAACTGGACGTTGTTACCAAGTTTGTTATATTTAAAGAATAAGGTATATTTTTTCAATCAACAATTCCATTAAATTCGATTGCCTGCTCACGATCATTGCTTACCGCAATGCATTAATTATTCTCATGTATTTTGGACCATGTACATACTTTCCATCTCCTCCTGTCAATGCTAAAGAACAGTTTCGTCAGTACCTTTAACGAGCGCGATTTTCATCTACCCATTGTTACCGAGAAGATTATGCTGGGAGCTTGATTGTCAGAGTTGGTCAGGTAATTTTAATTAGTTTAATTTTCAGCCTTTTAATTGGTACAAAAGCGCGGAGCTGTTCCGGAAAATTCTGAAAGTTTTCAGTCCCTGAACTGTCTACTCGGAATGAGTGGTTCCCCTTGTTCCAAGCGGCCTATCTTTGTATGCTCTCCATTCTTCTCTTTTGCCCACTCTTCTCCGACGCTTTTATTTCATCCTTGTTGGCGGTTTTCCGCCTCTGAAAATTTGTGTTACGCGAAACTTTTCCCTGCAAGAATACCAGTAATTTAAGAAGTTTCTGCGTCGATCAGAGGGAAACGAAATCAAACGGTTGGAGACGGTGTGGAAGAGAGCGAGAGGGAGAGAGGTGGGATATTCTTGTCCGTAAGAACATTCTTTGTAGAGATTTAGACACAAATTGCCAAGAGAAATTAAATTATCACGATCTGAAACATTTTTACGAGATTTACCGCGAGCTTGGAAAATATTAATTTTCGTAATTATTTTCCTTTTACCTTTTATTTGGTGGAAGACAAAACAAAATTTCCGTGGAAACAAGATTTCAAGAGGGCAACGTGGAGATAAAGAAAAGAGTACGGTACTTCGCTTTATTTAATGTTGAAGAGATTACCACCGCGGCAATACTCTGTTAACAAATGTGAAAATATTACAATTTTCACTTTAAAAATATTATTTTCTACATGTTTAGCAATTTCAAGCAATTTCGTATATTGTAGAACATCAACTTTTTTGTTATCCGTGTTAAAATAAGAAAACGTTGCCCTAGAACAACTTGAGTTCCATCCTCAGCAATTCGGAAACTTTCTTGAACAAAATGAATAACAAATAAAATGAATTAAATGTATAAACGTAAACTGCATGTTATGTGCTTATATATCATGGAGTATTTAACCCCTTGCACTACGCGGAACCTCGGGAAAAGTCAGGCCAAACGCGGCTGCCTCAATTGTCGCGGTGAAGGACGAGCGGTGGAGCGCGCGTGCCGAAACTTGAGACCTATCTTACGATCGAGCGCAAGGTAGTCGTGCCCGTATTTACTTCACGCGATGGAACTCTTGTGAAATTCAAATGAAATGGAATCAAAAACTTTTTAAAAATACTTTAATTATCACATAAGATTAAAACAAATTCTGAATAAGTAATAATAATATAATTAATTAATAACGAAATAAAAATATGTAAAAGCAAATCCACGGTAGTAGTATTTGAACTCAAATAAGTTTTCTGTTTATCTCACTAATATCAAACCTAAAACTGAAAAACACAATATAAATAAACAATTAAATATCAACAAATTATTAAATGGAAAAATACTTACAAGTATAAATTCAATAATCCTGCATGGTATGATATTTTGTAAAGCATTCCGGTACATGCAAAGCCACCTTACATTTACTGCATTCCCAGGATGTTTCGCTTCGTTTTTTGTGTTTGTAACACACTTTACACATTCTAGTTGGGTGTTGCTTTCTAGGAGTTGCATCAATATGTTTGGGGAAATGAGCCCAATATTGCGCCTGTAATCGCATTGCTGTTTGATTTTCAGCGGATTTCGCACGTGTTGTATAATCAGGCAGCTGTACATATTTTAAAATTGCCTCGGCTATATCTAGTCTGTAATTTACGTATGATTCTCTTCTTGGATCTTGTAGTTTTTTTTTTATTACGTATGCATTAAATAGGCCCATATCGGACATGTAAAAAAAGAGTTTTTTGTAACCCTTGATATATTTTCTCATAATGGGAAAACATGCCAACATTTGATCATTGAGGTCAATTCCCCCCATTCCTTTGTTGTAGTCAATCACGCAACTTGGTTTAAATTTCGTCCTATCTCGTTTGTCTGTCACTTCGGTCATTTCTACAGATGCGTGTTTCGTTGTCAACATATACACATCACGTTTGTCCTTCCACCTTACAGCTAATATCCCATTACACGTTCTGTATAGATGTTCTCCTGGTTTTAATTTGCTTGTTGAAAGATACTTCGGCATATTTTTCCTGTTATTACGCACGGTGCCGATAACATTTGTTTTTCGCTTGTGCAATCTTAGAAATAGAGCGGGCGAGGAATACCAATTGTCAATGTACAATGTGTATCCTTTATCGAATACCGATTCTGCCAATTCCATAACCACACCTTCTGATGCACTATCAGTCAGGTCAATTTTATCTTGGCCAGTATATATTTTGAACTTGCTGCAGAATCCAGTACTTGCTTCACATAGTTTATATATTTTTATTCCAAACCTGGCTCGTTTGGATGGGTTAAATTGTTTATACATTAAGCGGCCTTTATATCGCATTAATGATTCATCAATACTTATATTTTTATCCGGTGTGTAAATTTTATTAAATTTTTCGTTCCAATAATTAATGATTGGTCTTATTTTGTGAAGGCGATCATTGCTGGAATCCGTTACATTATTTGCGAAATGCAAACATCGTGAAATTTGGGTAAATCTTTTCAGCGGCATTACTTTTCTAAATATAGGTGTGTCTATCACTTCCCGCTTAGACCAATGCATTTGTATATTTGGTTTTTTGACTTGCGCCATCAAAATACACAACGCATAATAGGCCAATACTTCATCTTTAGTAACTGGGAACCAACCATCATCCAGTTTCCTTCTTCTCCCATCATTCATTATTTGTTGCGCGTAAAGATTTGTTTGCGTAACTACAATGTCCCACAAATTTTCGTCGAATATAATAAAAAATAAATCTAAGAGTCCGTCATTCGTGCCTAATTGGTTTAAAACATAGTCTTTTACACCACAAGCCTCCGAGTATTCCCAAATTGTTGGCGTGTTATCACTTTCCTGCCAATTCCACTCAAGACTCACTTCAGGTCTGGGATTTTCCTCTTCATCACTGTCGCGTATAACTAATCTTCTTGCAGAATTCACTAGTGGCACAATTACACTGCTGTCACTAGAATTTTCATCACTGTCTCTAATTCTTGTATGATCTATCGATTGACAGCTTGAAACATTGGAAGCCTTTCCCCGGCTCTTACTTCCACGCGAACTACTTGCTTTTTTACTGGTGTTGCTTCTCAAACTGTACATGCTGGAGGGGTTGGTAGAATTAAAAATGAATATGCAGAGATCACTTTGTGTAGCAAGCTGTTCGAAACGTGTGCACCTCGTATAAAGAATGGTACAAACTGAAGATCGACTGAACGGTCTTGGTCTCGCCGCGTGCGAATGTTTATTTAACTTGGATATGTTATCTGTACCATGAAAAGCAGCACTACGTTCTAGGTAGCACGTGCTCTGCACGGGGACACACAATCCCATTCGAGATGTTCATACTTGGCCCGAAATTAAGACCACGAGTCAGACTCGTGATATTCATGTTTGGTCTGGAATTGAACAACGAGCCCGACTCGTGACATCCATGTTTGGCCTAAAATTTTCATCACGAGTCAGACTCGTGAAAATAGTGCAAGGGGTTAAATAAATAAATGATTGCCCTCCAAGTTTTGGTATTTCACATATTAACTGTATCGCCTTTTCAATTACCAAGGTAAAGTAATAGAAAGTTACGGCTAAGAGAATCAAGAGCCAAGTTTGCGAAAGCAGTCGAACGGAAGCGGCACAAAGGGGCTAGTAAAACGTGCGTTCGAAGTTCTGAATAGAAATGGAAGTCGCGAGAGGTGTGCTGATTCAATCCGGTTCCTAGGTGTTCGTTCGTCTACGTTTCCCTTCTCTGTTTAACATAATTTTCCTGCAATGCAAATCGACAATGTAGACGGGAGAGGTCAAGCGTCGAGAGAAGCGACAATGGAGCGGTTCGCACGGAAGTTCCGTTCGAACGGTTTCGAACTAGTTTGAGATAGTCGCGCGAGAAACTGCTTGCAAAATAGTTTCGGCAGCTTCTTTGCCCGTTCGTGACGTCGCGTCGCAAGTGTCGAAGAAAAAGGACGAGTACCGAGGGAAACTTTGTATCGATAGAAGTGAAAAGCTTGAACGCTGTTACGAAATTAGAATTCGCGGAAAATTTGACCGGATAAGTTGTGCGAAGAATTTTATAATTATAATTTTTATAGCGGCGTACTCGCGAATGAAATTGTAGTACCTATACGGAGAAAATGAAAGATGAAATAGACAAATAGGCGTGTGAAGTAACGTTCTTCGGGATGTTTGATATACGATATTTTAAATACAGTAAAATAATTCAAGATGTACATAATTATAGACAGCAGTGTTAATATTACTTGAGAGTTTTATTCGGTTGATTTAATTAACCAAAAATTTTAATTCACGTTTGCGTTATACATGTATCAAATTTGGTTACTACTGCAACACGAGGTAGTTTAAAAACTTACAATAAATTGCAAATCATTTTGCGTGTAACAGAGAATGAATACATTTTAATTTTAACTTATTTTAATTCACCAAATAAATCATGATTGACATTAGTCAATAGACAATTAGATAGTAGTATTAGAGGTAGACATTGACATTAATTAGTATTTGACATGGAAAAAATAGTACATTTATTTATTCAGTGATGTAGAATTCCGTTTATATCACGTTACAAAATAGTAATGAATAGTTCAAGCAATCAAATTTATTACATAATGTGCTAAATTAATATTTTAACATTCTGGACAAATTGTGTATGCTGTTAATTGGAAGAGTCTCACGTTTGTACATTGAGAAAACAGGCATAATCTGTAATTACTAAATACTATTTAGTATTTAATGATCATCGTGGAACCGACCTTGCATCGACGCGGGAGTTGCATCATGTAATAGTTCGAAATTGGATTTCGAATGGCACCCACGCAAACGCTTTAAATTGGATTTCGATTCGCATCGGGACGATCGACCAAAACTCGATTTCTAATTGTACCGCGAAATTTGCCGAAATCCACATTCGGCCGGGCCGCGGATTCCCTCGAAATTCGAGTTCAACCGGCGCGATAAAATTGCTAAAAAATTCAGAGCAAGTAACATCACTGTCTCGCCAAATTAACGAAAATTGGCGGAAGTGCTTGAAATTTGTATTTGAACATTACTCCGAACCAAATGATTGTTATTGATGCTCAAGCATGAAGCAAATTCTAAATTGTATGTAAAATTTAATTCCCTTCGTATTATAGTGCTGGAAAATTCGTAGCACTAATATATTAATTTTAATGTACGACAATGATATAAATAGAAGCATGTAATAAACATAAATTCCAGAATACTCTCATCGCTGTTAATTCTGAAATCGCCAACCGCCGTGTACTATGCACATACATACACAAACAATTATACTCGCTCGTTTTTCAGGTGCAACTAGAATTCTTCGCATTCATTAACCTCAGCAGGGCTGGGCAACCACTTCACAAAAGCAGCACGCTTCTGCCTGAAATTTGTTTGAACAAAAGTTCGCGCGATATTCGTGTCCGTTTGACGTGCAACCGCGCTCCAATTTCGTCAGACACAATACGTGGCTCTCGTGCGTTTTAATTAAATGTGCCACGTTGGATACGACTGATCCTGCAGTTTAGTCAAACTTCCACGTTAAAACAGAAACTTCTTTTTATTGCCAACCCTTCCCCTCAACAGCTGACGCTTCAGGGAGTCGTTTTTCGCAGCACTTTCAGAAAAGCCCATGCTCCTGACACAATGTATAATTACGTTCCTACTTGTTGGAGTTTAAACAAAACATATATTAGACATTTATACAAACAAATAAATCAGCTGTGAGATTTCAATGTTACATTAACAAAAAATCATTATCGTATTTTTTATTAGATACCTTTGGATGTGCTTTATCCATGTTCGTCTCTATAATATTGCACTGTAAATCATTTGTTTTCTTGCTTGTTATCTGTGTATAATATTTTGATCATAATCATTACATTCTTTGTTTCAGGTAAGTAACTCGGCATTGAAATATCCCGGAATTCGTAGATCCATATTCGAATAAGCTGTTGCAAATCATTGCGATTATTATAAGTAAGTATTATATATTTATTCCCATCAGACTCCATCAATGTATTAAATTCACAATGAATAAGGGCGGAGCCATTGTTTTTCAAACTTGAAAGCACGCGAACGAACCTGTGAGTTGCTGTAGAGTCTGTATTTCCTTGACGAGCGAAATTCGTTCACCCTAAAATTGCTATTACTTTTATTCAGACAGGAGATTTCAATTCGGAATTGATTCGCGAATGATTCCAAGAACATTGCGAGTCGTTTGCTCGCGGTTTCGTTGGGAAAATCGCTAATATAAAGTCTAGATGGCCCATATTCTTGCATATCGTTGAAGTTCCCGAGGGAAATTTCTGCATTCTGGCGACTCGTATTACCGCCAACTTGCGCGTATCATTCCCTCCTCTCTTTCTTACTCTACTCTTCCCTCTCTATTTGCCCCTCGTCTGTCTGTCCCTCTCGCCCTCGTAGACTTCATTCCTGTAAAACTTTTTTAAAGGGCGGATTTTCGGCGAAACAGACCGGATACGAACGCTGGCGTAACAGGCCTGTCACCGAAAGCTTCTTATTTTCACTGTAGCTTCTAGAACGGTTCTCGGGCCACTCGTCATTTCGATAGACTCGTTCACTCGTGAATCGAACCTCCAACGCAGCCTCGATTGGCTCTTCGCATACATGGTCTGAACACTTTTCTACTTTTGCTTCTTCTTTTCATTCTTCCCTGTTCATTGCGGATCAGTTAGTTGTGGAGAGAGTTTCGTTCAGTTGAAACGTTGAAATGGAAAAGAGCTTCTTTGCCTACTGACTGAAAGATACTTGTTAATTACTCTCAAGTACTGAAATCTCAGCACGAGCGCATATCATTTGGTTTACCACGAGTAAAGCTTTATCGGATTCATGTAGTTTCGATGGAAATTTGATTACTTTCTTGGTGTTATGGACATTCATATGTGACAATTTTGTTTTTAATTGATTCTACGAACGGGAATGTCTCGATGTAAAATATGAAAAGAAGTTTGTCAAATGCCCATGGATAGCTTAGATTATGTTTGCACATTCGGAAATAAAGATAAAATATTGAATTAAGTATTTAGTTGTAATCAGCGCGTTTCTTGATTCAACATTTTTTACGATAAGATTTTCAATTTTAATTTGTCAGTTAATACTTTCATCGAAGATTATAATGTTCAAGAGTACATTTCCAATAAATTTTTTCGTAGAATACGACATTAGATTGCACAGGAGAAACGCACAAAGTATTACCTAGAAGTTGTACTAACCAATAAATCGTTACGGAGGACTTCCGCTTTAACGTTTTATTTCACTGGATACTCCATCCGCCTCCTCATTTCATCTTCCTTTTTCTCGTTAAATTGAAATATAACACCCTCGTTTTGCGACCTCCCTTTTTCTATTTCTCGAGGAACTTTCGTCGCGCCAATCAAAAGTTAATGGAACTTCACCGTTTCACATAATAATTGCAAAAGGATTGTAGTTCCTTGCTGAAAGTTTAATTCCAAAATGATGATGGTAATTTTTCTACGTAAATTATCGAATCATTGTACACATTAGAACTCATTAGGTCTTAACTATGCCATTTAATAATAAACCAGGCACTGCACGGATACAAATTGTTACTTACTGAATTTTTTTAACGCTCGATAGCGTAACATTTGAATTCATTTTAACATTCAATATAGCGTTGGCATTTAATGAAATCAAGCGTCGGGATAAAAAAAAAGATCAACCAACCGAGAAATGAATTGCTAATTAAAATGACATTCAGTTATAATTTTGCGTAATAATTTTCCGGATGTTAATTCATCACTTAATCGCTGAGTCCACTTTCTACGAGTAGAAACGTATTCGAAATTCATCGTCATATCGGTTCTACTCTTGATTAAATGAAAAATTGAAATCCCCATCTGTTTCGACGGGTGATTCATTCAGCACAGGTTGGCAAATGTGGGTAATTTCTTAGGCTCGCTTACCCCCCGTCGCTTATCACTTAACCCCCAGGGTTAAGTGATTTCCCGCTAAAAGTGCCCCTTTGAATCAGCAAAGGTGTCGATAATCTAGCTGGATAAGGAAGCTGTATTGGCGAACCGAGCACTGCTGGAAATGCAGAACGCATACGTTTGCGGTACGCGTCCAGTTCGTTCAATTTTCGTGGTCCCTCGACTCTCCACTGCTTAGAACGGTTACAAATTGTCTGATTGAAACGTGAGAATACCTTAAATCGGCTCCGAACGACCTACGACCTGAGTGAGCTTGAAATTTTCAAAAGGTCTTGGAGCTAAAGATATTTTCGTTGGATTGATTCTGACTGCTAGAAAGGGCGATACGTTTCCATGAAGTGGAATTTCAAGCGGGCACCGTTCAACTTCATTCGAAACCTAACTTTGCAGCCGAACAATCATATTATTTTATAACATCCAAATGAAACGGGCACGAATAAAACTTTCCCGACCACAGTGAACATTTTTTAATAGGTTTTTCCTGGATACAATTTATTGTAGATTTAGATAGGATAACGTAATCAATTTCTGAATATTTTTTTAGAAAAAGCAGTGTGTTACAAAAAGCAAATCGTTCTATGGCCAGGTTTGATCTGCAGAATTGATTTCGTGCGAGTATATATCAATATCAAATGTGAATGTGGACAACGATCAAGAAATAAGTTCTCATGGAAAAAGTTATCCTTGTAAAATGTTTTGACTGTTACGGTGAAGTCGTCATTCGTTTAATATAAATTACTCTTTCAGATGTTCAATTATTTGAACAATTACAAGGAATAATACTCTGACCATCTTCAATAAAAAATACTTGTAATTATCATATCTTCGTAACCAAATTAATTCGGAACTTCTGAAACGTGTCCCAAGTTTCTAAATCCACTTTAAACATTCACCCAACACTTTGCACTCGGCAAATACAGTAACAATTGAAAAATTAAATGTAATGCTAAACCCAACACTCACTCGACACATTACCCATACAGTGGGACCTCGATTAATCTGTTCCAACGAGAGGTAAACAGACTGAACAAGTTAAGATCAGAGAACAAACGAATAAAAACGAATGCCCTCCAAACAGTTAGAGCTTTGACTCAAAACCAACAACACCACCACCAATATCCCATATCAAAGTTAAAAATTGCGATTATCAGTATATCATTGAGACCTCGAGCAGTCACGAACCAGCTTACCAAAGCACCACCCAATTCTAAATTTCACCTGGGTATTCCAACTTTCGACAAACAAACTATTCACCAGTACTTAAAGAAACATTCCCTCCACTATACCAGCTATGTATAAATTTTACTCCGACGCAAAACCACAAATGCATCCTCCCGGTGCATAACAGTTACGATTCCACCCAATGATCCACGAGGGGCACCGTTATCGGAGCAGGTTTCAGCTTCGAATTACGACACGCAACAGATACACGCACGCTTCGAGGCGGCGTTTTCACGCTTACACCCGCGCGAGGGTCCGCTTGGCACTCGTGTGTAGCTGCGAGGACGTCGAGATTTCGCGGTGAATCGCGGCTCGGTTGGTCTATTGGCGTAACAAATTAGATCGTTACACGGTGTTAGAATCCTGCTCGGTATTCAATCGGGATACCATTTCCTGTACTTGGTCAGTATCCACCCCTTTCTCGATCTATTGATCTGAATCCGTTGCTGGCAGTGAGCATTTCGCGGCCACCTAATTTATCGCCATTATTATACTCCGTAGCCTGTCTGTGATACGTTAGACGCTCAGCTTCCATATCGACCTCCACGAATGTTCTTAGCGTAAGAATTTATGGGTTTAGTCGTTCCTCTAGGCTGCGAAGTAGATGCGACTTCATTATGTTATCGAGCTCTTGAAATTACACGCCCGGTTGATCTTCCTCGGTGTATTTCGAAGTTTATCGGTACGTTTGTGCGGTTGATATGCGAATTTGTGTAATTGAGTGTGTGTACTCGTGTCGACGTAGGGGAATGTTATAGCGGATGATACTAGGATTGATTGTTCGTATGTTCGCGATCATGAAAGGAGTTCTTATCAAAGTGTCTCGAGCGTGAGTTTGTCATCTGTTCGGGGGTAGTGAACGAACGTGCACGTTCTTGTGACTTTGTGAGATTTATTTACAATACAGAGTTCAGAGGAGGGTTCTGTTGTGCTATTGAATTTTATGACGACGTGCAGTTCTTGTTCAATTCATCATCCTTGCAGTTTGATTTGGTACGATGGGTTTCAGAGTTCTCTTGTAATTCTGCCTACAAAGCGTTTGTTAACTGTTTTTAAAACGCTGTCAGTGTATTGCTTATCTGAAAGGGGAACAGACCCAGTTCTGTGGGGGGATCGAATCACGAAGGGACAGAAAATTCCAGAGGGTTGAACTGAGAATCGTCAGGTAGGCCGTCGTGTGACCACTCGCACCTCTCCAGGTTTATGACAGGGTCGCTGTTATTGAGTTGGAAAAAAAGCCGATGTGACGACTAAAAAAGTATCTTATTGAAAGATTGTCAATTTATGCTGAGACTCGTAGTACCATCTGCGTTCTGACGCCCAGGTGGTCGAAGCGTTAAAATATTTCACAAAACTGGCTTTACTTTTCACCATGGCATAAATCCGGCCCAACGGAACCCTCTGAGATTCGCGTAATAGCTTTCGTCACAGAAGTATGAATATATTTTAGGACCACTTAAAAAAGTAATAAACGAAATATACCACTTAGTAAACGAAATATGGATTTATACGCGCTACACGAATACAAACATAAGAATAAAAATGCCTCACTGCAGTCACGACGGCGGATACATGGTAATCTTGATGAAAATGTTCACTGCCATAAGCGGATATTTGATTTCACAAGACAGAGTGACACAATTTCTCCCACGAATGTTACACCAATAATTGCAATAATTAAACGAGCGAAAAGTGTAAAACAATTGAACCAGTAACAATAAGAGGAGCACCTGTTGTCGTTTCGTTACTTCTCTCGAATCGTATCGCGAGTTATGCGATCATTCATCGCAGTGGTTCCCGACGATGCTCGTAGATCACGCGCAGGCCACACTGGCCGTAAATCAACGGGGCTGTTTATCCCTCCGATGTCCAGCAACTTTTATCTCTACAGTATCGAACGATCTCGATCTTATCGCTGTATACGCGCAAAAGTCCGGTGAACGCTTAAATACTCCCGCCCAGCGATGACCACCGAGCCAATGTTTCTCGAACAGGCAGAAGAGGGCCGAAGGAAAAGAAGTCGTGGAAGGTAGCACGCACACGGCGGGCATGCCGGAAGCAAGCGGTCAAATCAAACCTCCGCGATCGATATCAGATCTTCGTAGATAATCGGCAATTAAGCTTGCGAAAGGAGTGTACACCGCGCCGGTGGGTCGTTAGTCTGACCCAAGCGTGGCAGCCAAGGGATTCTGGGAACACGGACCAACGACACGTCTTCATTAGCCTTTCATGAACGCTAGTCTTGCCCGTCGTTCCTCCTATATGCGTATACGTACATATACATATGTACATATCTATATGTATATGTATATACGTTCTCCCGCCCTTTCACCCTCTCTCTGTCGGCTTCTGCGGTACACCGAAGCGTACTCGCGTGTCCCTACTGTGGTGCTCGTGTCCACGGGCACGTTGTTCGAACCGGAAGCGGGCAGATTCACCAATGGTGGTTCGCCAGTGATGCCGACCGAGGTACGCGTGTATCTGGCCGACACCGAAAAATAAATGAGGCTAATGGAAATTGATCGAGCAGGGACGTGTTTTGCGATGGCCCAGCCTGTTTTGCGAGTACTGATGGATGTTGCTCGTTAGGTTGGGAAAAGAACAGCCGGCCATAGCGCCACTGTGACTGTTCAGTGAGATACTACTGGTGGTTGTTCCTGGATACTCGTTGATACGTTGGGGAACGTTGGCTTTTCGATGAAAAGATATTGAAGGGAATAGGGGGCGCCGTAATGGTAGAGTTTTTTGATCAGGGATTTGGGTTAACGAGGGACACCTGGATTGGTAACGAGTGATTGGTTTGAACGGTGAAGCTGTTTTCGAAGGCATTGCATTGTTTCTGGTGGCGGGCTTAAGGGTGGATTGGCCCTGAATGTGCCGCCCATGATCCGTCGAATTAAACTTGGATTCTGTTCAGAGCATTGGTTGTGAATTTTGTTTGTTTTAATAACACGCGATATTTTTTGACTGCATTGCTATCACCTGTTGCTCATTACCAAATGAATTACTGTTTTCAAGCAGGGCCAAAAATTGCCCGAAGCAAGTATATCTTGTTTCATGAAACGAAACAAGTAGAATATTCGAACGAAACACAATATGTACTGCCATAATTTAAAGTAATAATTAAAAAAAGAAACGGAGTTGGGTTTGCATCGTTTACACCTGTGCTGTCTCTCCTGGAATTATTCTTGTGCCATACGGGATTCGGGGTTACAGCCGCGTGTCACGATTTATACTAGCACTGATAAGCCCCTTATCGGATAGTCGGTTGGGTCGTGCTAATCCTTTCTGTTGCGGTCTCGTGAAGTTAGGAAGCGCGTTTGACGATCATCGACAGGTGTATCCGATTTTAGTGCCACCGCGTAATCTCGTGTTCAGTTACACGGAACAAAAATTCTTTCGCGTCAAGCTTGATTAAATTCTACGGGATTAATTGCATTGCGAAATATTAGATTACATGTACATATGTGCAATTTTGGTGTAATATTGCAGACTCATAAACTCGCGATCTAACTTATTTTCATTTCAATTCTTTGGGGAATCCTGTGGGTAGGTACACGCTTGCGAATAATATTTTCTCGTTTCTCGAAGTGCAACGTATTCAAATGTGTTAACCTTTCTTCGTACGAGAAATGTTGATTAATATAAATGACACAATCCTTTACGTAAACCTTAGATTCGAGAAGAGAATAATCTTCTCGCAATCTCGAGACATTGTTCGGCTGTAACACAATCAACCAATTTCACGTGCTCTGCTGCGCTATCAATAGCTAGTAAACGCAGTCTCTTTCACTTCACGCTTATTGCCGCATTATCATATAAATTATCGAGAGTCCCTGGGCCCCGAAGTCTGGGGACACTTTAATAGCTTATCCCGACATTCCTTATCAGACGTGGGGTATCGCGCGAAAAGATGTTCGCGTATCGACAAAAATCTCCGATCGAGTGTTCGAGCCACGAAGAAGTCTCGGTCCAATAACTCCATTGTCGAGTGCATCGTGGCGTTTCCTGGTATATCCTCATCGACTCCGGTGTTCTGCACCGGCGATATCCCATAATGGTGGCGTTACGAGGAGACCAGGGGACCGTATGCATCGAGAAGCGGCCGTCGGTATCTGGATAACTATATTATATGGCGTACACTTATATGGAGAAAAGTGCTCGGGGATAACGGTTTCTTCTCTACGATCAGCGGTACCTGCCGCTCGAAAAAGTCATCTCGAAGCGAGAGGGAATCGAGAGATGTTGCGGTGCTGTGTGAATCAGAAAGAGCCCCTACCTGCACCACAGTTCTTCGAGATCGGTGCTGTCTTGGATCGTCCGGTATTGATCGACGGGCGTGCACGCTTAACCCTTTTACTATAAAGGGTGCACTGGGGCGAGCTGTATTTAGAGAGAAAGAAGAAAAAAATAATAATGGAGGTAGACAAAAGTTCTGTGATGGAAGATAAGAGTTTCTGTTGCAACGGTACAATCGAAAATCGTTGTCATATTTGTTCTCAAATTGGAATGTATAAATTATACGTCTACCGTTGCACGCATTTATCGACGCACAAATTTATGCTTCGCGCAAAGGTATTATGTATAATGGTATAGCGAATGAAACTATTATAATAGGGAATAAATTGAACGTCTATATTTACGGCTGTGTGAGCTTCGCGTATCGATAGATGTGGTGGTGGAAGAAGAAAGCGACAGAATAAGAAAGAGGGTGGCGTTTCATGCTAGGCCTGCTAGCGGGCTCATCAGTAAGACGAGCATAAGCGGATGTACGTAAAATTTCAGTTGTAAATAATAATTTGATTGTCGTTCAGTAATTCAATAATGCAAAACGTTAACGTGCTTTGTTACAATCAATAACCGTACAATTTCTAAATCTCGAAAGATGTTTGTTAGACACCGCCATTTACTTTGACGTAGTCTCATGAATAACTAAGCCTCCCTAACACAGTATAATAAATGTAGTGAACACGATCCCGGAAGCATCTGTTCAATTTCACTTGAATGTTGTCGGACGGACGTCTGACAGGTGACAGCTTACATTGACGTTCTCGTGCACGCAAGCCGTATATAACATTTACAATAATATTCTATTGCATCTTAATACGTAAATCCCTCGGCATGCAATGCGTACACAACTGCGAACTATAAAAATTCATTATTGCAATTATGTGATTCCCAATTATACGATCGTACATTTGTTTTTGAACGTTGGATCGTTTTCAATCTGATCATTTATTACCATAGATATCAAACATTGTAGACAAAATAAGAAGGCTCTTCGTAATGTAATCTGTAGTCTTGAACTTTGTTTATAAAACACATAATAAGCGTTAAGTAAAACGTGCGGCTCATTGAGGAACCATGTACAAGGCGAACACATACATACATCACACGTGTCACCTCTACAATATGAACATATGAATGATACATCAAAAATTAAAAGAACTCTGTCGTTCCATATTAATTCCGAAACCAACTTGTTGCAATATTCTTAGTTATACGTGTCGATATTCAATTAGATGAAGAATAAAGACACTGCACAGTAATATAAGATAATAATGTATTTGTATTAAGAATTATATCAAGCAAAAAATTACAACAGGGAGAGAGAGACATAAAGTACAATATATAAGATGGGTTCAAAACATAGAAAGAAATCATAAGTCCTCTAGTGCACTGCGCATGCACCACCATGTGTGATGCGTGCATAAGAATCGTTGTTCCGACTTGAATATACTCCAACACAACTTCATCTACCACACACTAGAACCACTATATCTCTTGATCCTCACAAATCTATGCCTCGCCCAAATCACGCAACCCCTTCCAAACTTGGACCACACATGAACAACATCCATCCCAAGTTGAGGTTCAAAAAAGGAAACGGAAACGAAACTTCCGCCTCTCTTCGCGCGGTGTCTGTTCCCCAAAAGAAGTCCGATCGGCCACCTCCACCGTTTCTGAGATGTTAAAGGTCACAGAGAAGACGAGAGAGAGAAATGGAGCAGCAGTTCGCTTCCCCGGTTCGCAGCGATCGTCGGTCGAAGTTTAACGGTGGATACTAACACAGTCCGATCGATCCACTATATTCAACTCGTCCTCGTCCTCCTTCCACTCTTTTCCTTTTTCCTCTCTTTCCGCGATGATCCGCCTCAGCGTTGACCTCCCGCGGCGTGTTCCCACGGTGAACCACGTCTTCTGGGTCTGCACAGCGCCGCTGATTGCGATACCTACGCCTTCGCTAGCAGAGCGCCTGTTCAGCTGCCTCTAGGCTAGGTCAGTACCGTAAACGGCTTACTTACACGCTGACACGCACTCGCGTGAGCCACGTGTTTCACCAGTACCGGTGACGTCGAACAAGCCGGCACGCCAACGCAAGAAGGGAGAGGAGAGCCACTGACCTATGACACCGGCTCGGTCAGAATCCTTATCGGCGGGGAGAATGGCTGGTGGACGCGGCGTTACAGAGCGGTGGATCGAATGGCGAATCTGATGCCTCACTGGTCGGATCAGATGGGAGGATCGGATTGTTTTCTGATAGGAGTTGCTTGATTTCGGCCCGTTAATGGAGATTTCAGGATGAGTAGTATCTAATGGTGTTTGAATTGGATTACTGTAGACGTGTTCTTTGATAGGAGTGGCTGGTGATTTGTTGAAGTTCGTCTAGGTTCAGCGAATAATAATTGCGGATTTTTCGAGATGCTCGTAGTGGGGCTGTTGTTAATTGGTCCGATGTGATTGCGGGGGGTAGTTTGAATTTTCTTCGAATTTTTGATTTAGTAGCTGTTGAAGCCATAGGGTGAGATAAAAAGAATAAACAATTCCTTTTTATTGCGAATACGTTGTTTTCAATGAATTACTACGCGTAAATGTCAAACATTGTGATATAAAAATTCATACTCGGATTTGCAATACGATTCAATGCCAACTAAATCTTCCACATTTGCAAGAGAAAACATAAAATGGGATACTTTGTTACGAAGCAGTTGAGGCTCAAAAGCTTTACTCAAACATAGTTGAGTCGCGCATTACGGAATTCCATTTTACCAAACGACTGCGCTTACAGATATTTCAAGAGTTTTGGTATTCACTGGCTTCTGGTTTCCAGTTTTACAGTAGTAAAGCTGTCAGGAGAAAAGATACGCGCTGTGCGGAGAAACAATGTAGCAACCAACGAGATCTGGCCCCGAGTCTATCTGAACGTTTTTGTTATTAACTGCGATAGTCCAGTAAAATTTGGTTTCGATGGATCTTAAAAAACAGAATAGCCTGCGAGCAAGATTATTACCGTAAACATAAAGTTTGCTCGAACCACGATTCGCCTGTGGCCATAAGCAACGCGTGTTTGCGATGCCATAACGAAGTATGTATGTATGTTTGTAATGTGAATCAAAAACAGTAGATCATTCCATAAATAATGATGGTTCTCAGTATTAACTTTCACTGCAAAATATTAATATGTACATTTATTTGTCATCACGATGTGTTGACTATTATTTTTGATACCCTCGTTCCCCCTTCTCCAATTGTATGCTTCACAAATATTTTTCACTGCATCTGCAGTCACATTGGTTTTTAAACAAATCACAGAACGTATATTGTCGTAAATAGCTTCCGTTGACATTCATTTTTTTTTTTTAACAGGGAATATTGATTTAAATTCTGTTAAATTGCCCGGCGTTTGTAGAATCTAGAAAGAAAAATGCTGTGCCATATTTTGGAAAATAGTTGCTGCACTTTTAAGGGAATATTAATTGACGAATTTAAAGCTCGAATCTAGTCAAGCATCATTTGCTCACAAAGAAGTTCATTTACACAGACCTAAATGCATCCTACAATTTAACAAATGAAAGAAATTTCTCCAGGAGTATATTCACGAACACCACGTTCACATAAATTTCTTGAAATAAGATTTCAAGTCGTGATATATCTTCATTTCCAAGGATTATCCGAGCCATTCGATGTTCTCCTTGCTTGTAGCTTTCATTGGTGGAAAACATAGTCCACGTTAAGGTAAAAAAAAACCCCCTAGAAACTCGTTGGCTGTGCAGCGACTTGGAATTGCTGGCAAAAAAAGCACGTAGCTACGGCTTGCTAGATTTACTCTTATCTAGAATACAGACGCTTTATCGGAGTTCTATGTTACCATGAATGTGTATGTTGGCTGCACGTGCGCGCGCGCGCATCCGTGGCCATACCAATTCAGCCACCCACAATTGTCACTGATCATTGGGATACCCGGTCCATGCATTGTTATCTCTTAAACGCGAGCTTCAGCTCGTGGAGTCCCATTCAAAAGGACGCATCCTTGGAATTCTTGGTTCACGTTCTGCATTTCCTTATTTCAGATACTTTCTCCGATATCGTATGGATAGAATATTGGTTGGACACAAGGACAGGAATTGGCAATAGAATGATGTGTGATATTTGTGAAAATGTGTAGCGAGAATGTTTGAAAAATGACAGGGCAGGATAGTTTCGATTTTACCGATGAAATAAAATAGTTACGAAATAAGAAAATATCTATATTGCACTTTAACTTATTTTCAAAAACTCGCTATGTTAACAGTATACGTTTTACAGCTTTAATATATGCAAAATATTGTTAGCTGACATATGTAAGTTAATTCGGAAGAAATATTTTGTGCGTATCGTCTAATATCGTGCGTTTAAAACAATATGAAGTATTTTCTGTTGTAGTGTATCAAACTCTGAAATTGTCAGTTGCGTATTCTATTTTTAGTCCTAATAAGTCCTCAAGTTAGTCCCCAATTGTTCTTCGATTTAAAAACTAGAAAGCATTCCTGAGAAGTAACTGGAAGTACCGAGGTGGCTAATAAAGAAACAATACAGCAACTTTGTTACATTGGCAGCCCAGTTTTCCTCGAACCTCGTTTGCAATAAATAAAAACGTATTACTCTTTTTCTATTGTACTATCCCTGTATTTTTCTACCATCATTAATATTTCCCGACCCAACATTTTCCCACACATTCGTCTAGAACGATCTCATTAAACCACCACAGTCTCACGAACCCCTCTATTCGTTTCACTATTATAATTACGATATGATATTTCCACCTCATCTATTCAACAATAAGGCTGTCGCACAATATATTCTTCAACGGAAAATGGAAACGAATAAACTTGCTGCCGAGCGTTCATCTTCAGCCTATTTCCCAGAATCTACGTTTCTGTGGAACGCTTCAGTATTCCTTGCGGTTAAACGCAATCCTGGTTGAGGCTGACGAAGAACTTCCACCATAGTTGCAAACGTAACTCTGACAAAGTTACACGCCACCTCAAATCCGTGGAAAATCGAAATAGTTTATCGACAATTTCGAGCCACCCCTCAAAACTTTACCGCTGAACGTAATTGTCCGCACACGTTCGAACTGATTCGATATTCCTCGCTCTATCTTGTCTTCCTGCTTCATCGACCCATCCTATTTGCCGCATAAAATTCTCACGGCGACAGGACACTCGCCATGTTACATTACGTTTCGACTGGATCTGTTGTGTTAGACTTGTCTGAAACTTTCTGTGGTAAACTGATTTACTTAAGTGGCGGCGAATACGTATAAATTTATTGGTAGATTTGATATAAAATATTTCATGTGTTTAATGTAAATGAATGTCTAGCCCGTTTATAGTTGTAGAAGTTAATAATAAAGTGAGGATCATGTAAATTTTTATTATTCATTTATGTTCTGGGACGCGACACGGTGAGGAAATAGAATTGTGGGCAATAAGTAGGCACAGAAAATATTTTCCGAAATTAAAAGCGCCATTACTATAATATTATATGAGAATAACATTACATGGATGGATGGATGGAACTTTTGTAAATTTTGCACGACGTAAGTACTCTACGCTGCAACTATTCATTGATTAAATAGGGTTTCTAACTAAAGGCACGAGGCTATGAATTCTAGTATACTCTATCTCTTCACTTGGTGTTTCCCTTGCCGCACTGTTTGTCTCAAAGATACAAACACGAACCCAAGTTCTGTTATACCCTCCTTAAATGCATTTGGAACAGGTGAATTTCCTGCAGTGCCGTTACTTCAAGTAACCAATTAATTTTGACCAGGTGATAAAGGGGCAGTGCGGCACCCTCTAAATTGAAGCACATGCTAGTAAATCGTAAGGGCTGGCGCGGCTTAATCATTTGTCTAATAAAATAAGTCAGTAAAGATTAAACTTAATTGAGTATACCTTAATATGCATATTGTATATCACATATCTACATATCTATATGTACCGAAAACCCGTGTCATTTATAAAATGGCCCAATATATCGGGACCCAATTTTCGACCCTAATACCTAACGTGTCTCTACAAAGTTAAACCCGTCCCAACCGGCACAAAACCACGACACGGTTTCGCGGCCGCGACTTTTCTTCCTGGTGTGTGTCGCAGTTGCCCCCGTGGTCGTTTCGCGTCCAGTTCTGTCGCGGTCGTCTCGAGAGAAGCCGTTCAGTAAGTGGGACAGTCACCTGAATACTTTGCGGCAATCAAGAGTCGCTCTTCTGCCACGGGACCCTGTAGCCCCGTGTTGCAGAAAGAGACGAAGAACCGGAGGATAGCCGGCAAAAGAACGACAAGATGTATGGAGACGAGTTCGCGGAGGCCGAGGTAGAGAGAAACGAAGGAACGGGACGGAGAAACGCGTTCACGGTGCTCCTGTCTGTCAATGTTCAGTCGTCGTTCGGGGTTCGCCGGGTGTGATTGGTACACGGAAATCGCTTTTCCGCCATCTTGGTTGGTATCCACGGGACAGGAAGGTTCACGGAACCATTGTGCAGCAGGACTATGATCGGGCTTAGGGCGACCAGAACTGGCCCTCTACGCTTTTTGCATTGCGGAAGAGATGTCTGTCGTGTTTGCAGGTATAACTTTAGAATAGTGACGCCGTTCCTAATTTTCGAAGAACCGCCGGGACGTAGTAAAATAGTAATGGTCAATTCTGCGTATCTTTAAATCATGGTATTTCTTTTTAACGTCGGCGGTGTACATTTCATGGTTGCATACAAATATTTATTCTCCTCGGAACAGTAAGTTTAATAATAGCAGTAGGCATGTATTGCGTACGATTTCTTTTTATACTGTTCCGATTTTCCATTCCTCTGGTCTATTTGTAACGTTATAATAGAATGGATGCATAATTATGCACTACAAAGTTGCAATAATGAACATTACGAATTGTATGGGAATTAAAGGTGATATAATAATTCTATCGAGTTGCATGGTTCGAACATGGGTATCGTCTTAATAAATTAATTACTTGATATTGACTATGCAATGGCTTCTATGTTATTTGTAACACCTATTTTGGTGGGAAGTCGAGAATATCATTTCCATCCAATAATAAATTATTAATAACATTATTAATATCGTTATGTTCGGCAATAAATTACCCACGAACAGTGGTTATGAGCTGATTACACGTTGCACAAGAAAGGCCGGTAAAAGTGATTAAGTAGTTTGAAAATTGCCTCCCTTAAAATAATCACGGTTTCACGGATGAGTAGTATCGTCTCTCTGGGAGACTACTAAACCACAGAACAAGGCAGCGATGCTTTTGTGGGGATCTAAGCTTCTTGCAAAAAACGAATCTTCCGGTTTCAATTGATTGTTATATTGGACGATCAAACGATGCAATAAATCTACTAGATATGTGGTGAATGTTTTCCATTATGTATATTTCAAATCGACAAATGCAATTTGTGCATTATTACATGAATTTTCTGTAGGTACATCTTGTCCCCTAACTTTCCCGAAAAACAGAATGTGTTATTAGAATACACTGCGCGATAGATGATAATGGCTACGAAAGGGTTGAAGAAATGGATATCGATCGATTGTCAAGTACCTTAGAGTCGAGATATCGCGCCAGAAGTCTTTCCAACGCCACAAAAGTTTCATGTTCGATCAACTGGCCACCGTCTAATCACGCTTGGCGTAATCGACTATTAAAGCTTGCACTTTGTTGCATACCTGAAGGCTAAGGAAGATTTGAGAGGGTTGAATGATCGATGGCAAAATGGCGTGCTGCGAACGCCGTTATATGTCGGGGAAAGAAAATTTTGGAAGAGGGGTGGAAGTGAAGAGCAACGGTTGCACGTAATCGCGTCGAGATAGTGCTTAGAAATAATTAGTTCGCTCGTTATTACCAGACGATTTATAGAGGGAAAGGCAGCTTACTTCCTTTCTCGATTACACATATAGGGTGATCTAAGTAAGTTGTGTAAATATTTCGTTAATGAAAAATTAAATTGTTAACTTTTTACCTTCAAAACCCGATATTTTAAACGATACGGCAACATTTTGGCCTACACGTAGCTCAGATGTTAAGTGGATCACCCTGTACATAAAATAGAGTTCCTCTTCCTTCGTACGAAATAACTCGGTTGGAAATCCGGAAGAATTCCAATGCGATCGATTAATTTATAAAAGATTCTTTAATAGCCTAATAGATTGCCCTACGGCGAGACGAATGTCAATCAATCGGAATGAGAACGGAAGATATATTCGAGATGCCGGAACTTTGCTAAGTTTCTGCGCGTAAAACAAGAATAGGTAAAAGAACGCGGTGATTGTTGAGGGATTTGTTTTTCTCCATTTGTGAAACGAGGTGCAGACTGTGTGCGGTGATTAAGAGTTCCCAGTTTTTAATGAAGAACGATGCAAATAAAGGAATTGTGCAGAATTTCTGTTCTCTGAGGAATTATAACATTGCGTGGTTGACTTTTCCTCCAGTTTAAATTAATTTCGTGTTGAATTTAATTCAAACTTATTTATATATATAGTTTAAGACCATTCTTACTTTTGAAACAGTTTGTTATTTGAATTACCTTTCGAATTGCTTGTTTCTAAAAAACCATCAAACAGCTTCACATCATTTAGATATTTCTTATTCCAGATGACCAGGCATTCATTAGGTACGCGAAAAATGTCGATTGTGAATCAAGAAAAATTAAAGCAAATGTTTTTACCGCTACGAAGATTCTAAAATGTTGAGCTTTATAAAATATTAATATTATTAAAGTAACTGTGAAATGATACACTTTAACAGATTATCGATGTATTTCGCGTTATAGGTTCCTAGTTTCACAGCAAAAGCTGACCAGTTTACCCGACTTCGATTGATAACTGTACATAATTACAATTGAAAGCTCAACATCATATTCTGAAACTACTTAAATGCGAAAGCACCGTTTCATACTTCCCCCCTCCCAAATTAGTATAACTTCGGTGTTACCAAATTTTTATATGACTACTCATTCTCACGGCATTGAACACTAATAAACGGGATTCTATAAGTTATAGCACAACGATCACATAATAATATAATGTTTCATTAAAATACCTTATTACGTCACCCACGGTAATCTCCAACAAATCATCCGTCTAAACCATCGATGATCAACGCTAAACTACAAAATAGTAACCAATACCGCAATCTCACGGGCAGAAAATTTGTGTAAGAAATCTAAAGTGGTGCAATTTTCCACGCTGAAATGAAGCTGTTATCGGATTCTCCGCGGGGATTTCTTTACGGTCACGTAACTACGATCGTTAAGAGAAACTACGCGTCGAATAGGTATACTTAGACCGTCAAAGGTCGACACGAATGAAGCATCTACGCGAACGAAACACGTAGTTTCCGCCTGTTAACTTCCGATCGAGTTGAAAAGCCGAGGAATTATTTCTACGGATAGACGTTTAAAGGCCGGCAATCATGACCTCGAATAATCCTCGGCTATCCTCCCTGCTTGATTCTCAGCTATCATTGATCAATCGTTCTCCAGCTACTGATCGTTTTATGCTTGTGGATCACGTGAACGCATGAACTCGTGCTTGTATATTATTTACGACTACACGGAACGGCCTGTACCTTGCAACGGTCGACAGAGAGATCGACAAACTTCAATTGTCTATGAATCTGTTTTTAATGACGGCGCTTGTATACGTTCGCGACGGGACATAAATCTTTCGAAAATGTAAATCTGATCTCGTTCGTGCCATTTGAAAGATTAATTATGATTTTGTCAGTCAAATTATGGGTTTCGAATGATTATGCGTATTGCGCGATTGAGTGACATTTGAATTGGGCGTTATTAAATCTCAGATTTTTTTTTCATAGGATTTTGCGTAATAGTTAATGATGCGGCTTAATGATTATAACAGCCGGTTCCATAACGTTGTCGGTAATTTTAGTATTAATGATCTGTATATGTATTATAATGGTCAATCAAGTATCGCAGTTAATATATTTCTGAGGTTCGAGTCCTGTGGATCTGTTCAATCTGACATATAAAACTTATTAAGCACCCTTTTATTTTTAGTAGCAGTTAAAATTGAATCAATTTTTCCCCATTAAATGTTAATGTTCATTTATGATTCCATTCACATGCATATGTGCTCGGCGTATGTCCACAAGAAACATTTCACTTATTCCCGTGCATTTATCGGCAAGATGAAAGTCCCTATTTACCCAGGTTTGTTAGTAATTCCCCACAGAACATTTCATTAACAAAAATCTTTCCAGCTTTTCACATTTCCAATACGACGGATTCAATCATTGCTGAAATAGACCTTCCATGCATCGAAATAAGTACCCCAATCACCCCACCCTTCTATCACGTGACGTCGCATCGTAATCAATATCGTTCGCGATCGAACTCCCTCGAAATTAAATCAATCTGCCGTAGCACCGACACAAAACAACCCAGAACTCATTCGCAATTTCATGGAACTAATCGACTGCGTTGTGCTCGTTTCCGTCACACTCTGTTGTTCGTTCGGTTCATCGGCGAATCGAACAAATGCTCCACGATTTTCGGTTACGTCTCCGCATTCCATTTAATTCCTATCATCGCGAAACAATATCGCCAGTTTCCATGTGCCACTGATCGTTTCGTTTGTCGCCGTTGTGCTCGAGGAAGCTCGTTCGTCCCCTTCGAACGTTTTTGCCCTGCTCCCGTTTGACAATAAAGTTACCATTAATATCCGACCGCGTCTGTGCGCCACGATGGCGCATAAAACGGTCGCTCGATGATTATTTTCCATCGATAGTCGATACGTCGGTCGTGGCCAATCGACTTTCGCGGTCCGGCCTAAATTGTATCGCGAAAATAGGTAAAAGCCGAGGTAACTGGGACGCGTGCTCAAAGATTGTTTGGTCGGCATACGTATAGGTTTGCAATGTTCTTTGGAGATTTTAACCGCGACCTACTCTGGCCAAATTGCCGATTTAACCCCTTGTGCAGCAACCAAGAAAATGCACAACGAGTTTGAAGCTTGGTTGCTTAAAATAGTTTGCACACAATTCTGTTTCGCAACAGGTACAGGGGCTCCGGATTAATTCTGCGATATCTTGCTCAAGAACATAGAACAATTATTAATGGAAATATATAGATTGATAATATTCTTGAAAGAAATTATATTGAAACTGTCCTCTCCTTTCCTTCGTGGTGATAGAATTTTGGGATACAATTTATTTACCTGGAAATTATTGATTGAATTGTTCTTATTGACTCGGTGGTGGAATATTGAAATAATGCACTCCGAACAATAAGTGGATATGAATCGAAAATCCCGATGATTATTAAATGTCTGAATTACACGTTCTCGATATATTATTTTTATTGCATTTTACCTTGCCGTAAATTGTTCGTCGGACTTGCCCCGACTGGAAAGGGAGCCGGTTTAACGGGGAATTAATTTCTCTGAATAACCACTCAGCGAAAAGTAAAAGGACTGTAACACTCAGATGAAGCCATTCTCAACGCAATTTGGCACGATGCACCCCTTTTGCAACACAATCCACGTCGTTTCCGCTGCAATCGCGATGCACCCGTTTTCTTCAGCAGAACTCTATCAAATGCAGATATCGTTCCCCCTACTACACAGTGAGATTAAGTGTGCGACTGTTGGGGTCGCAGCGATTAGAATGTATCGTTGGCCATAAATCAGGCCGATATTTATCGATCGTTTTCCTTCGAGCGCGAAGATAAGAAAAGCGATGCATGCATTGTCGTAACAATTGGAACGTTTCAGCTTGTAAATCATCCACGCTTCTGGTTTTCAGACTTATCAGACAGAGTACACGCTGTTCCGAGCAGAGGCGTGACCCGATCTTTGCACGCAGCAAAAAGTCATGAATACGCTGTCAAACGTTGTTGCATCGGTGAACATTCGAGGCAACTTGATCAGTTTCGTTTTGCATCGTCCTTCTCCGTCGGCGTTGCAAGCCAACATCGTCACTTCAAATGCATTCAAATAAACGCACTTCCTATGTATTCCCTTTGGTGGAGTTCAATCTGCGTTCCGTTCCAGATAGAAAACATTACATGGAAGGAAGTACATATTCACGTTATCTGAATGGAATTTACATTTTTAAGGGGCCCTTATCTTTCCGTTTACGGTGGCGTTCGCATAAAAGTACATATGTATATACATTTTTCTTAAAGAAGGAAAGCTGCGTTGCATTGGGGGCGGTCGATCTTAAAATCGAGATCCTGCGTCGACAGCACTGTCTGGAGAGGAAGTCATAAACATGGCGTTGTTGAGACGCCTCTGCTGATTGAGTTGCGAAGGCTATTGTCCAGTGATCTGGCGATTATTCGAAATGATACCTCTGTAACTGACCGAGGCTAGAAATACAGCTAGTAAACATTTCAGGCTATAGCACATACATTTCGTTTAATGTCAATTATCTGAACATGTAATGAAATTATTAGAGCAACAGCCCAAACACATATATTGTACGCGTTTGTGTCGGAGGAGAATCACAATATCCAGGAGGTTCTTACATGGATAATTTTTGATTAACATTTGTCCAGTGAGAATTCGCAGAAAAGATGAGGCCCAGTTTCTGCAATTATAAACTATTAATTGATCCAATGTGAAATCGTCCATTTAAGCAGGCGGCTCCAATAATTTGATCACCCACTCTATAAGTCGCAATCGATGGAAAGTTCTTAAAATAGAATGGACTGGGAAATATTCCCACGTGATCGTACTCCTCCCTCGCCGTTGAAAATCGTGGAAAACAAGTACATAGACTGCTTGTATATAATACAGTATAAAGGAAGCGAGCTTGGGACTGTAGAGAAATCGTCTCGCCCTGGAACGACTGCAAATACACGAAATTCATTCTCGAGACGATCCACACGGGGCTAGCTTGCATCTCGCCTCTCCACCTTGGGAAAATATTCATACGTGTCAGCCGGGGACAAGACACCGCTAGAAACGCCGACAGACGCTGGATGTCGACATCGTTGAAACGCGAAAATATATTTCCTGGGGGGCCCGTGTCCGTCCGCTTTTCATTCACAACGCCCCTTCAACTATTGCCTGCTCGACGTTAAACTGGTTTTCGTCTTCTTTTGACGATTTAGATGTGCATTGTATATATTCTGTGCGGATAATGTTGGGTTGACGGATTGAAACTGTGAAATGAGTGGAATACATTTTGTGCTTTTCTTTTCAACGAACTCTCTTCCTTTGGGTTGCTACCCTGGTTGTAGAACGACAAATGGCGTGCGTTATTTTATAGGCGGACTCGGGAGGTGAATTAAATTTTGAACGGGGAAAGTTTTCTTTCCCCCGCTTTGATTTGTTTTGACGGGTAGAGTAAAATTTTTACACTTCGGAGTAAATTGAATGCGATAAAGAGCAAACATAAACATTTTCCCTTGGTTTTATTGGAACGTAATATCGTACTATTTCATAGACAGTTTATTTGCAGTGGATTATTTTATACCTTATTCTTTGAACATCGGTAAATAACTTCGACAGAAGGAGGCTACTTCTGCAGGCTCGTGAAAGAAGATTATGTTATGAATTTCGTATCGTGTATTATTAGTTCGTGGTTAATAACAGGCTAGGAATTACTTTTATGTAAAACAACATGAAAGCGGCCAATTACTACTGCCGGATAGATCGGTATGATAATTAATTCGTAAAGAGTTCGTTAGTAAAAGCTTATACACATTTTTTAGTACGATGAGACCTTTGATAGCACTACACACTTCTTTATACGTATATGTTTCGTTGCGCATAATTCTGATGGTGGACGTATATTATTGGGGACATATTAACAGCAGAACTTGTCACAGCTAAGCTTAATTATTAAACATTAAATTAAATATCCGACTAACAATTAAGGCGTTAACGCGCTATTGGCATATTCGCCTCGCTATAAAATTCTAATATATTTTCCATGCCCAGGTCAATTTCATCTTAATTAATGGAAAGCTTTGGAATCGTATTTTGTTATTCCCACAAAGTCACCATACTATTTTTACCATATTTCAATGCAGATCAAGCCTGCGTGAATAATTTCTGCATAATTTTTAAGAAAATTCTTGCAGTCCTGCTATCGCTCGTATCCCTTTGCTTTTTTTTTATGATCTGAGAAAAACCATTTGGCTTCTGCTTTCTCTCACAGCCGCAACTACTCATTGATGGTTTACCGCGGAAAAGAATCGGAAATCGACGGTGCACGGAAGCGGGTGCGTCTGAAACTCGTAACTTCCGGGGTTTGATGAATTTTTTTCAGCGCAGGCCAATAAGTGGCCTGCGAGCTCGGAATAATTCAAAAGTTTTTGGGGAAAATCGACGTGCTAGAGAGCGACGCGTTTACAAGCTGCCGTAGCACCGTTCGGGTTTCGAGGCCGAAAGGAGAATAAAATGCAAATAACTCGCCCACACACCGATCATCCGCCGACAGAACATGGAATTATATAAACATTTTAACAGCCGAGGTGGTTTTTCTGTTTTATTTTTTGTTATCGTTTGAAGTACTTAACGAACGACTGCTTAGACAAATTTTTAGTGAACGTAATTGATTGATATTTTATTTTCGTTTCTTTTCTGGAATAATTTGCAAGACACTGTGGACAAATAGGAATTGACTTTTCTGAAAATTTCACAAATTTAATTCTCTGTGAAAATTTGATTGTTTACAAACAATTATTTCTTGAAATAAAATGATTAATTTTAAAATTATGCTTATTATGAAAATGTAGAATTTCAGAGCATTTATTCTTCAGAGCATGCAGCTTGATAAAATTAAAAATGATATTTCTAAATAAATTGAAACATTCATTTCAATTAAAATTAAATTACTTGGAGAATTATTACGATGTTTCATTCAAACCGTTTCATTGCAGTTTGGCCTTTTTTTAGAGAGAACGTGGCCCGTTAAATTTCATTGTTACGAAAACAAAGTCAATTCAGGCACTAATTGTAGGGATTCGGCGGTGCTGAAAGTTCTTGATTTTTATAAAATATCTCGCCATCCTGTGGCGTTACCTCGCTGAGAAAGTCTGACACTGGAATACGAATGGCTCAACTTATACCGACAAACTTTGGGAACATAGTTCGCTCGTAAGTCAACGAGCGAGTGTGGTTCAATAAGTTTAATGCCGTGTCCTCGAAAGGGATTTCCCGGAACAATTTGCATTTTTTTCCCCCTTTCGAAAACGATATTGGTCGGCAAATTTGTCCTACTATTTTCTGTTAGGGAGAATCGTGAGATAAGTCCGAAAAATTTAATGTCACACTTTATTTAATCCTCCAATTATTATAATATACTATTAGTATTTATATCGTTAGCCCTCATGCTAATATCATTTAATTGAAAATTGTAAGAAGAGCATTGAAACTGTAACTGCACGATGCGAATAAAGTTTCAACTTTCATTAAACATAACAATTAAATGATAGTGCCTACGATTCAAATTTGTAGGCTCCGTTTAATTACTTGTCCATATATGACTATTGGTGCGCACTTCCCATTTGGATCGGAAATTTCATTATTCCGCGTATTATAATTTCATGCATTAACTTACCATTAACCGGGTTATTAGCATATATTTCACGTGCAAACAGAGGGGGGGCATGCAAATGGACATTTTTAAAACGGCCGACGATTTCAATCGTTAAGTGCTGTAAGCGTTATTGCCGCAAATATTCCGACCCGATTAGTCCAATAGAAGATAATTTGTGCAGAAGTCGATCCGCCAATAATTAAGTGAATCCAATTTACTCGTTTGTGCGTTACACTGCTTTATTCATTGAAATTACCAGCCAAAGCTCCGTAATGTGAAACGAAGCGGAAATTTTAAAGATAACGAAATCATGGAAAACTATAAACAATACACTTGCATTGCAGGCCAAAATTTTGGGGCCACCAGGCATTTCATCATAGATATACCGAAACTTTATGACTAATCATTTCGAGTTGAAAATTTAATTTAGTCAACCTCAATATTAACTTCGAATTAATAAACCATTAACATGCTATACAATATTTGTACCACTAAGAAAGATGTTCAATATTTAAAGTTTGGAATTATATGTACTTGTATGCTCACACGAAATAGAAAGAGAATGCGGTAAAAATATACATAAAAGAATGAAAGCATTGACTTCAGATCATTCCACTCATTCATGCTTCGAGAGTTCTACTTAATGCACGGTTCTTACCACATTAACCACAAATATTCTAACGGGACAATCCCGTGACAGCTTCATCAATTATTGATCGAGACGAATCGTAGATCCATGGAATCATAGGTCGATCGCCTATTCCTAATTCACCCGAGGAGAAATTCATTAGAATGGAACGAATTTGAAGTGTTCGATAGCCTTATCTACAATTAAACATAATTATGGCTTAAATCATATAATTAACCGTCCCCGTGATGTAATAAACTGTAGTATCACCGATGTTCCCCGCTTTCTTGTAACATCCAGCCGAGAAAGTCACCCTAGCTCAGGTGAAAGGAAGAAGACTGTTCTAACACGTAAGCCAAACGCGTTTACGGGACAGTTAAGTTGTTTTGACTGGTGCTAAAACGATTTCGGTGTTTCGACTGTGGAAAAAACGTGGCTGTGAAAGAGAACGGAGCCGATTAAGAGAATACTGGCAAGGTTAACGCCTGAACTCCTTAAAGAAAAATAAACGCATCGCGAGAATCCCGTTTTCAGCAACGGGGTGCGTGGAATGCGTTTTTAATGCGGCTGAATTCCAGCCTGGCTTCTTAAGAAACGGGTTAAGGACGCGTTGCATCGCACTGACCGAATTACTTTGATCGTTGAATTACAGAAATTTAGAAATTATCATTTTTCATCGAACAGTAATCGAGATTGGCATTTCAGCAAGTTTAATTTAAGTTTTTTTTTAGTTACATTGTCCCTTATATGTATTTACTTGACAAATTTGTTACCCATTTAATGTATCTAAACTGTGGAATGTAACATTTTTCTTACCCAGACAGCTGTAAAAAGAAATATTGCAAATCTCACTCGATATAGCTAGCTTGATTATCTAATATTTTTGTATAACTTGCAATACAACGAAATCACTGTAAAAATAATTGTATTCACTTGCTCTAGGTGATGAAACGAAATCTCGTCAAGCCCTACTGTTTGATAAGAACTTTATTTGAATAAGTAGACATCGTTTTCTTTCATTTCTTACAATAACTAGATATTACGTAGCAAAAAGTTTCCTGGATACTTCCATTACATCTTTCTGCACAATTTTCTTAAAGAACTTTCCTTTCAATTCTCCGTTTGCTACGCCGTACCTGCTCAGAATAGTGTATTCCCCCATTTAACGTAAGAAGAAAAGAAAAGAGCCAATTTATCGTCGGCGCTCACAATGCAAACGCGAATTCAACAATCTGCTTCCGTCAACGACGTCGACGCGACTGGAATGTACGTTCAACAAGTAGCTTTTCTTCATTGGTTTTCTCGGTCCCCCCTCGAAACGTCTTTTCTAATCGCGACAGCGATTCAAACGTCGAATTTCTTTCAGGGACAAAGAGGTTCTCTCGGTAAAGACATTTTGAGTAATTCACAAGGACAATGGTTCCCGTGGAAACGAGTTTGGTTAATGACGCTGCATCCGGTACACGTGTTCGATTCACCTTTCAGTATCTCTTGTCAACACCTTTCACGTGTTTCGCCTGTGAATGCAAGTGACATTTTTTCTTTGCTTCATACCCAATTAATCTGGGAGTTCTTCAGATTAGTTTCACAAGAACATCACGTTTCAAGTTTGAATAAATGTGAATTCGTTTATTGTAACAATCTATTCGTGCTTTCACGCCAGAAAAGTATGATTTATTTTCACGATTTTTTAAATGATCATATAATATATTTTATTTAACAGATAACATAGATTTTTATATTAAGTTTCATATATTAAGGTATACAATCACAGAATAATTCGTGGTGTGCCTATTTTCGCCCTAAATTCACGAGAAAATTTTGTGAACATCACTTCTATATTTCTAAACAATGCCTTGATATACCGTGAGTAAGTAATTACCTTTAGAGCATCCTTGACCCAGACGTAATACAACGTAGAAGTGTTACATTGTTCGAGGAAAACGGTATAACCGAAATTATGGTAAGAATTGTGGGAAAGTTTGCAGATAATTAGCTTGAGAGCCAATTCGTTAACTGTAATTACATTTTCTTATATTCGTACATCATTACTTTTCATTCCGCGTATACGAACATTACTTTTACTGGTTATCAAATTTTTCTCTCGCAATTATTCCATGTCCTTTACTTGACATACCGACTATATTCATTCTAATATATTTGATAATTTATTACGAGGCTTTATTTCTTTGTATGAACAGTACCATTACGGTAGACGGTGATTTACTCGAGAAATATTTAAATTCTACAGAACAGTTACCGCTGTTTTCAAAGTATATACCCACCTTGATTTATATAAATATTTTAATAGATTTGTTAGAACCTTCAAAGCTGACATGAAATCATTTCTGACATATTTCCTACAAAAATCGAATGCTACAACTATTTCACGAAGAATTTAAAATACTCTACATAAAGGGGATTTTACAATAATGCATAAGCAATATTGCAAACTTCTAAAGAATCCTAAAACCACTCTCCATAAAATAAAACAACCCACACAATTTATTTTCCCCAACCGTCTCTTATCTTACCAATCAACATGTTTCAATCGAGAAGATCGTTCGAACATGCTACAGCATCTGTAGAAAAATGGTGAAAAATAAGGAACGGGAAAAAGGAGAAATTGGCAAACTCCACACGGTCTTCTGGTTCTTCAAGTCAGAGATTTCGATCGTACGATCTCTATTTTCGTTCTCCGGTTCTTAAGGGCCGTGTTTGCAATTTAACGACCACTACCGTCAGATCGGAAGAATGATGCGTGCGCAAAAGTTTTGCGGATATTTATTGAAAGTTTTATTACGCTGAGCATCGTGAGGAAATTTTGTAGAATAAGGAGAGAGTAATTTATGAAACGAGCTGAGCCCCGATATATCGATTCCAGGGATTACAGCTGTCAAGTGATTAATTATCGTTGTGTTAGTTGCTGTTAGTACGAAACTGCATCGATTAATTCCCTCTTCGACGCGCCTCCACCATTCATATTTCGCTGACAAGGGAAGGACCCCAATTGTCCGACTTAGATTTTCACGAGCTTTTGTAATATGATACTATATAGGCCCCTAATGATAGGTGTAAAATATTAGCTTCAGATAGTCAATAGTTTAAAAGATATAAACAATTAAAGATGCGTACCACGTTTGTGCCATGCGTATAAACACATTTTATATGAAGTGTAACAGCGCAGTGTGATAATTCGTTGACTCGTACCACGAAAGTCTTGGGTTCGATTCCGTCCAAGTATATTTTTTTTCATCTCTATTGTGATTGCATCGTACACGATACAAATAAATAATAATGACTCATAACAATAAAAAGTTCTCATTCTTTAGATAATACGCATCTTTAATTGTTTATATCTTTTAAACTATTGAGTATCTGAAGCTAATATTTGACATCTATCATTAGGGGCCTATATAGTATCATCTTGCAAAAGCTCGTGAAAATCGAAGTCGGACAATTGGGGTCCTTCCCTTGTGAGAGACACGTTCTTGGATATTGATAATGGTGTCGCTTTAAGCAGCAATAATTGTCGTCATGGAGAGAAACTATTATTTTCTTTGAAACATTTCATTGTATGCCGAAAGGTGGTTTCATGCAAGATCCATTTCTCTAGGAAGTATGCTATATAAAATTACGAAATATTTAGTTCGAAATATTCGATGAATTTTGTTGTTCCACCAAAAGAATACGGAAATATGGTACCAATTATTGCGAAGATAAATGTTGCTTTGCAGTAACTTCTTGGACGTACTGTAACTTTTAACTCTTCGACGGAATCTCTTATAAATTCATCGCACTTTGGTGACAGCAATCCTATGTTCCTAAAAACAGAACCAAGAAGAGTTCCGAAAATTCGCTACAACAAATGCATTCTTTTACTTGCTTCTCTCTTATGAAATTCACTTTACGCGACCGACTGCATACTTACACATTTACAGTACGCCTAAATCGTTGGTCTAAACAATAGCAATATGTTGTTTTAAAGCACGCTATAAACTTTTCTACACGAGAAACCTCTATAGCCTAACAGTTTCGGAAATATCCTGTTTCGAAGTGTCTCTTTCGTCTCTGCCAGAATTAGGGAAAGAACTCACTTAAAAATCGAGGAAAGTCGGTCGATTTCACGGATTTTGCGTTGAGCGATTTGTTGAAAACAATCCAGAAGAGATGTTGTTTTCAACGTGCGTTCGAAGAAACGCAGTTGTTTTGGCCACAATGATAACTGTTACCATGGAGGCCACGTGAAGTGGTTTGTGCAATTTATTTAAATCATTTTAGAATGGAATAAACAATCATTTCAATATGGTTAACTCCATAATTTAATTGAAGGACACATTTATTAATAAAAGCTTCACTGCATTCCCCCGATTCATTCTCTTTCGTGTCTTATTTCATAAATTGCAAACTAATTCGAAAATTCAGTTCTAAATGGTAAAAAAATGTATTTGGTATTAGAACGTGGTAATTTAACAGTTTTTTTTTCCTTTAACGAAGAACACTGCGTTTTACAATTCACACGTTACCCTGCACTTTACGTTACATGGGGGGCTTTTTCGGTGGGCACAAAGAAAGTTTGACACGAGCTCTAAAGTGTAATCGCCTTTTGTGAACAAAAGAACGGCGGGGCGTCGACGTTGAGGCGGTAAATTATCAAAAACAATGCAGAGAAAAGGTGCAGCCGACTCTTGGACTGCGTCCAAAACAAACTCAAAAACGTGGAAGCTTCATGAGAAGAGCCGGGAAAAATGGTAGATTAAAAAGGGTTGAAAACGAAAAGCGACTGTGTATAGCATAAAGTCTTGCTAATGATACCTTTGAAAATATATTGTCATTTTAATTTTTTACATATTACTTATTGCCATCGATATGAATTTAATAAGAAACTTGATAAATTACCTGACAGTGAGTCGGGAACTTCTCGTGGGGTGTTAATAATCAACCTCTATAATTAAATTTCTCTTTAATACAAAATATTATCGAGCGGTTTTAAGACGTCTACCCAGTCGGATCAATTATTCTCTGTTCGCTGAGAAGCCACATTTACTGATCAAATTCAGTCACTAAATTTTTCTTTCTACGAAATAATTTATCGAAAGGTAGTGCTCAATATTTCTAAGCATTCGCAAACGAAATTTATATTATTATTATTGAAATCTTAACAAGTCGCCGATTAATTACACGAAGCTTATCTGTAACTGGCTCTGTATTGTACTTTCTTACGACTTAACATCACAAAATTTTGTACTCTACTGGTCAACTACATATTCGTGTGCAATAAAAGCATCGATAAGTGGAACATACAAAGTGTAGGCTGTATTTTTGTTTTAACTCCATCAGAAATACAGTGCAGATCAGCCAAAACAATTTCAAGAAGTAATAAAATTAGTTTACAAATGGGCGAAGTCAACTCGTTTATATTTAAAGAAACTAACTCTACATTTGCTTTTTGTGGATGAAACTATATAAATATTTCGTTTGAATTTGGCGGAAAAAGGGGAGACGAGTCTTTCAAACCGACCTCGATTTTATATGGACGAAAATATGGAAGCAAAGCTGATTTGATAATCCATCGAGGTGGTTGGTACGGTCGTGTTCTTTGGAGTAGCGGGAAAATTAATGTCACTCGCAGCCAGGAGAATGAAGAGATAGACGGTAGTGATTTATGGTGGTGTCGTTTGAGGCCGTTGATTGTGATAGTGAAGGAGTTTAGGAGTCGTAATTAGATTCGAGTACCCCATTTCTTGATGCGGTTCTTATATGAAATATTGTGCACATTATTAAAATTATTTTGCCAAAGGTTGAATTCATGAGTTTTGTAGTTAAAATTGTAATTGTAATTGTAACAGAGAATTTAGCAGCGGCAAAAATGGAGTAGACCAATTCAATGTAAATACAAATGCATTTCGGGGAAACATCGGTGCTCCTTATTCACGTAAAACATTTTTCAACGGGTTGAATTAAAATTGACAAGTGTATATTCCTGTGAAGAGGAAGAAGGTTGACTGGTACCAGAAGCGTAAAAACTTCCAATCGTATAGAATGTTCGTGGAAACGAAGCTTACTTGGAACTCTGCGAACTGTAAGGTTGAATGAAGTGCGAAAGATCGTGTTACTGTAGAAAATTTCGTTCACCTGCGATTATTATTGCCATTATCATGCCCATAAATGTTATAACTTTGCACAAATAGATATTAATTAATTTTGTCTGAAACTACGATTACGATTCACTTTGTACAAATAGTTCTACAGTCCTCGCAATTACGAACATTTTGTTTTCGAGTGTCTCGAATTTCCTGAGTTAATTGTTCCATTTGATTATGATTAGAAATGCACTAATCATCGGGCGACTTTTCAATTTTTACATCGAGAATAAATTTTATAGAGAATTGAAATAAAAGATACCTCGATCATACCTTACGATCAAATGAAGATACATGGTCAGTATCCAAAGGTGGTATAATCGTAGGTCTGACTGCCGTGTCTCTGTAAATCTACCCTAATAGTTTCATTTTCTAAGGTTTAGTGGCAGCAAGGTGCATACGTATGAATAATACGGATGTAATTATCGGGCAGCCGTTAATTGAGGAAGCAATAACAGTAAGTGTTGTATATTATACACTATCGTTGTTTGTCATGACCGGCTGTCGTAATTAATGACACCGTTCTGCAGCAATTCTTGGCTACCCCTTGGCAGCTTATAGTACTAGAGCGTTGACTGATAATTGGTTGCGTTACTGAGCTTTTCTTTCTCGCACACTTGGGTATGGAAAAGTAAGCGTGATTGTTCATGATACGAGATGCATTACCTTCTTTCTGTGATGGACCTTTCATCGAACGCATTTGTAACGACGCGAGGAATAATCTTGTTAACCGGATATTAATGGCTTTCCTTCGAGTTACTTCATTTATAGAAGAGGATTTAGAACCTTATGATCACATGGTGTTGTACAGTTTCAGCTCACTATAATGTGTTGCACATGGTGCATTTCCCTTGAATTAATTGTATCGTTGAGCTTGTCTAAATGATATTGGAATTTATGATCGGTGGGTTAGTAATTTGCTCAGTTATTCCGAAGTTATAGCGACCGGTTAATGTTGGATTTTTAGAGCCTTTCTTATCTACGAGGAAATCAAATTTGTACTCTCTTATTGCATAATTATTTTGCTTTGTAGCATGAACTGTTGAACCGCTTTTGCTTTACTTCGAATGTTGGATCTCTTACTTTGCTGGTTTAGTATACAGTGCCCATTCGTGGACTTATTTTACTCGACCTTTCGATCTCTCAATTACAAAACAATTTTTCAAGAAAACACTCTTCTTCGATCTTAAATGTTCTACCGCGGAACGAGACTGAGCTAACAACTTGAAGTTTCTCAGTTTATTAATCTTACCCGGGCTTGTTTGCTCGGTTTGCTTGTAAACGGGAAACGTATTGGTAGACACCAATTTTTATTGAAGTTTCCGATTTTTCCACTTTACGTCGCAATACTCTTCTGGTTGCAAACCATTTTGCATTTCTATGCTGTTCCATTAATCAGGTCGCAGGAAACATTAAGCTTCTTTTATACGAGTGAAAGGCATAACCGTCTTCAAGGAATTCTTTAATAGCTCGAAAATGAAACGGGTGTTACGAGAAATGTTTTTCAAATATCTTCTTTAAATTGATACAAGTGTGAACTGGAGCAGCAATTAATTTTTATTTTTAACCCTCATTATTTTCGAGTATACTTATTTTGAACTGCATATGGTCGTAATTTATCTTCTTTCCATTAAAACAGCTTAACGCGCTGTTAGAAATTAATTGCGCTGTCCAGTTTGAAGATATCGTTATCAAGTGAATTCTTGCAGCATGCATATCTGTCATTCGGCCATGCAAGATTAAATTGGCTCGCGTAGCAAAGATCACCGCCACTAGCGTAACAGAGAATAGCTCTAGAAAATCAGTCATTCGAATAATTTATCCACTGCATATCATTCAATTAATCATTGCCACCAAACATAGAATTTCATTGCGCAACGAATATTCAAAGACGAGCCATAAGAACAACTCATTAATGCATATATATGGGAATTATTAAAGTCGTGTAACAGCATTACCATTCTTTCCCCCAGTTATTCTATTCAAATCATTTCTATTCGATGCGACAGAGTTACATTGCTTTTCATCTTCTCCGTTCTCCCGTATACCTGATCCCCGAAACACTGCCAATAACAACCGTAATAATTAATAATTGCATCGGCCAGCGGGAGAAAGTATCTGCCGGCAAATGCGTATTCCTTTTCTATCAAATGAACGTTAATTCTGTTCGAATATTTCATTTTCTCCATACGTATAACATCACGTTGTCAAAGACACGTATCACAAGAAACGACCTTCCGTCGTTTCCCCCTTTATCAGACCTCCCAAAGCTCCCCGATCCAGTTAATTTTTGACGGCCATAAATTGCGACCGCGCTGATATTTATATTCCCGCTCCAGTCAGCCCGTGCAGGCTCGAGACCATGGTCGATGTTTTATGCTCGATCGGTGCCAGCCTGATCCCGATTCGAAAAGCGAAATTGTTGGGGAGTTGGCGCCGAGAGATCGCTCGACCTCGACGTGCCCTAAGGGCCTTGCAGTGAAATTGCATGCGTAATTACTGGAGCGTGGACGATACCACGGGCTGCGTTGCATATCCGTGTTAAGTAAATTAAATGCTGCCACACTGGCATGGCGAGCACGGATATTGTGTCCCTTTATTCTCCACGCACGCATGATACAAGACACTCGGGCGCAAACACACATAGGAGGCACTGGGCAAACGCGAGGCCTGCCATGGATGATTGCATAGGTCCAGGGGCCTGAACATTGATCAAGGAAGACAGAACCGAGTTGATATTTCGAATTGTACAGCTGTTTGCGGAACCATTCCCCTCTAGCCCCCAAGTTCCGTGGACTGTTTCCATTAAGTTTCACTCGGCTGTCCGGGTTCGATTTTTTTGTTGTTGTTTGAAATTGTGATTTTCCAGTTGCTATGATTGGCCCCTCGAGAAAACGTGAGCGACAAATCGTGCTCTGCGTAAGATATTTCGTTCTACAATATGGATTTCTTATTTGAATTGCATTCGGGTACCGCTGCTGAACCAATGTTGTACACGGCGGATTAAGAATGCAAAATAGATGGATATTTGTTTCACGTATGATGTAGGAAAAAAGTTAGGCTTTAGAGGCGCGAGCGGAGAGAAAGCAGTAACAGCGATGACGCCATTCAAAAATCGTTATTCCATATGTCCCTCGATCATCGGATCTTCTCAAATCTTTCTGCGCTAATACGTGGATACATTGATACGTCGCACATTATACTTCATTTATCTGAAAATCATATATCCAATCTGAAATACGTTGCTCAAATAATTAAGTAGAAAAAAGCGTGTAAGAAGATCCAACGCGTCGATCGTGTTCTCGACGATGAGCATTTAAATCGCCTAATAAATACTTCTTCCGAAAACCGCCGACAAAGGGCGGGCCTGTAATTACCAGGTCCGTCGGAAACACTTTTACAACCCAATCAGCCGCTTCGTTTTATTCATCGGCCGCGTCACACCGTTACTCTGTTACGCAATCCCGTGCCCGCCTTAGCTTTTGGCGATCGGCGTTAGCTTTTGGCGATTTTGACGATCGGCGATCGATCAAGCCCGCATGTGAATTTTCCAAGAGCAATCCACGTCTGCAACGCTCTTGGTTACATTGTTCGGTGCCCCCCGATCGAGAGAGCACGCGTGCACGAAGAAACACGTCGCACGCGTGCAACGGATGTGTATATACGCGTGCATTAGCGCTCACTCGACGTTTTGATCTCCCACCAGTTTCTATTGTGGAGAACGCTGGGACCAGGCAGGCAACAGGCCATCTTGGTAGCAGTCAGTCGTTGCCTAGACCCCGAGAACGTCGCGAGTGTTCATCTCTCGGGAGGACTCGGTCGCGTCCTGGTGTCTTCTTTTACTGTAGATATCACTTCTATCTTCTTATCTTTTTTATCTTTTTCCCTGTTGGATTGTGATGTATAAAATATACGGATGTATCGTGCACAGTGCACACTGTGATTTAGTTTGAGTAAGAGTGATCCAGCTGAGTGTGACACTGCTTTGGGGTTACTTTGAGGACATGAGACTGCGATTACGGGATGCCACCTTACTGGTAATTACTACTCATTGTTGTAGTTTTTTTTTAATTGGATATATCGGTCGGGGAAATAGTCTGTTCGTTTGAACGTGATATTGTGTTTCTTGTGGAGTTTGGAATTTTCTTTTTATGTCTTCGATTCGGTTGAAGGGTGAATTCATTGGACGGGTAGTTACTTTATTGCTGGATTTCTTTTTAAACATTTGGAGTGCTACGTTGTGGTTTGATTTGTTTGTGTAAGGCTTCGTTGCAAAAGTGGAGCTGGTCTGTCGTATATTTATGCAGTTGAAGGTTGGAGTAGTTTGTGATTTTTTGTTACGGGATTTATTTTTTCTGTAGACAATATTTCTTTTTAACAGAGGTACAAATTCTCGAGATTATAATTCTGTGAATGAGAAGGATTGGACGACATCAGGAAAAACTAAATTGTTATTCCTGACTTTTTCCAATACTGCACTATGTATTATTAATACATTCCGTGGCCACCTACAAGTATCTAATTTTAATGCTACCTGGCAAGTCATCTGTCTAAACTAATGTGCCCTCAGATGAGGAACATTCGCAGCTTATACACGATTTAATTACCGACTTTTCAATTTAATAGCCTCCTCTGCAAGAGCAACTAACTGAAATAATTTATATATGTCAAACTTGGCAGTTTTTTTACTAAAAAAAAATGCAACCCTTTTCAACCATTCGACAGCTGAATTATGTCACCATAATTTTTTTTACCACAGCTTTTCTTCTATATATGTACTATAAAGCGTTAAAATCGTGTTCAGTCCCCAAATAAATCCACAGCTTCTCTATTTTTCGCTACAACAAACGTACCTGCATAAAACTTCAAAATTGCTTAAAAAAAAGAGATAATTGTTATGCGTTCTTTATGTTAACCATAGACCCAATCGTCGAATACAATTCGCCGGACCTAAGTTTGAAAATGTTTCCTATATCCAAGACAAGCGTTCAGACAGCGGGCGAAACGGAACGGTGGCGCCAGACACGTCACTGTCCCATCTGCGATGCAACAGGTGCAACGGGCGCAAGGGTACATTTGAATAATTGAAGCGAATTGTCACATCCAGGGTATCTTGAACCGGATCGAACGATGGCCGGTGGTAAATTCCCCGATTCACGATTTCTAGACCAGCTTTATTACACGACTCGCTTAGTTTCTGTTCAATCTAGCCACCCGAATAATAGTCGCGAGCGAAATTATCTCTTGATATTGCACTTTCCCCCGTTCGCCCCGTGAAAAGGTAATTCAAGGTGAATTCACGCTACATTCTTCAAATGGAGAAGCGGTGTAACCAGTTCGGACAGATTTGGAATTTGTTCCCTGACACGGTTTCCGCATCTTTCAGCCGGTTTTAGGTCGGTTGATACGTTCCAGGGTGGAACAAATCAATCATTCACCTGTGCTTGATTTGACGGATATAATACACGCGACATGCTGACAGTTTTGATTTAGAGAGCAGACCACCGTGTTATGGTCGTTTTTGCGAATGGGAACGGCTGGGGAAAGTTTGCTGCCTCGAAGGAAATTGTTGGATATTTTTCATATATTTTCGAGATGATTTGTGTCGGTGTTTAGTCAGCGTCGTGTGGAGCGTTCAAATAAAATTATTATTCTTACCGGGACAGGAATATTCAGTGTTGATTTATACTTTTTCGGATATTGTTGCTTGAATGTTCTAAATTGTAAATCATGCATTTCACGAGGAAGGTATCGGAAAGAGTTGTTCCCTCGGTACATACAATTTCACTGTGGTACTTCATTTTAATAACAGATACGCCGTCGTGCACACTTCATTCAAGGATTAATAAATAATACTTTCATTGCAACGCCAACGGAATATTCCTAAGCTAGCATCCTTATGAAATCGAAGCGTGCATAATATTTACCGTGTCGATCCTGTATGAAAAGGGAGTGAAAAGTATTCAAAACAATTCACAAGAACCTCGATGCTTTTTCAAGATTATGTCCTGAAGTTTTCCTCAAGATGCGACTTGCATTTAAAATAAATATCATACAGGTTCATCAATAAGCTAAGAAAGCAGCAGCGCCGTTTCGAAAGTTCCCATTGTGTCAACCCTTGGGGCCGAAACTTTTGACGATCCTCGCAATCACGAAACGGTTCACGATTCGATGACACCCAGCCACGATTGTTCGTTCCTTGACTTTCACTCGCGCGTGCATCGTCGATCACAGGCCGTGACTCGACTGTTGGAATACGCGACGGCCGATTATTCGTCCCTCGTTTTCTCAGGGTTCGTCGAAATCGTACGGGCTTCGATATTTTCGCAGCGTTGCGAAAAGGGTTGGATGAGGTGCCCGTCACGAGCACGCATCGATCGGTCATCGATCAACGAGTCGTGCGGTCGTTGAATTCTGATGATCGAACGACGAGTCGAATGCAGAAGGAAGGTACCATTCGATTTGATGGTGGTAACAATGACGACGATTACGTTTGGCAGATCGGTCGCGATGACGAATCGCATAACGAGTAATGAATATTAATTTCGTTTTAGTGCCGGTGTAGCGATCGATTTCCGCATTTCCCGATGCATTCGGCGGTGGCAAGGTGATAATTGAATTTCCATATGTCCAATTTTTCGGAACATTATTATTATGGTTCAAGTTTGAAATGTCATTAGAACTTGCGTCGTTAACCTATACATTTCTCGTTCCGAAAAATGTAATTGTCTATCAATAATCCGAATGATACCGTGTGCACATGCGTACAGAAATATATAGACATTTCCTCCCCAATAAACGCAAACTTAAATCAAGCCCGGCTCGTTAAATTTCTAAAACGCTGGTATTCTGCAAGCTGTTCGTAGACGAGGAAGCGTCGATTAATTATGAAGCGGGGGAATTAAATTGACCGCTGTGTGTAGAGACAGAAACGTATGCACGCGTTTTCCACGCACGTCCGCATTCTACTAATTCGTACCGCCGTCCAAGTGTCGTTGATTTAAATACTGCTGGACCAATTACGGGGGGTTAATTGCCCGATGATTTATGGACTAAAAAGGGATGACAAGGACGACCTTACGCGTGTCGACTGGCCTCGAATTCTTACGAAGATCGTCCACTCGTCGGCGGCGATTATTCTGATGCTTTAATCGACTCTGCCCCCTCCTGCCATCCTGTCCACGGCTACGAATTATGGATGTTCGAGGGAATCGCATCGGCTGCCTCGTCCGGGTGATAATTAATTCGTCGCCCGACGGTGTGTAAATCAACGACCCCAGACTTGCCAGGAGCCAGTTGAGTCGTATACGTACTACCGTTCGGTAGCTAGTGGTCGTAATGATAGTAATAATACTGATAGTAATGGTAGATAATCTCGGTTGGAAAAACTCCGGTGGATGTTGAACTCCAAACGGAGTTAGGTGATGAAAGAGGTACCGTTATTAATGTGATTTTAGGTGCACACCGTGGCACCTTTTAATATGTTAATGGGGATTCGGAAAATTGTATACAATTAGTGGGATCTTTATGGCTCCGGGACTGGTTTGAGTTGTATCGTAAAAATGAACGGATTAGAAATGTTCACATGAATTTGAAATAAGTCGTCATCAACGCGATACAGAAATCAAATAACTAACCGATGTACCACGTTTATTATGCGTTTGAGGGATCCGCTTTAATATGGATGAGTTGGAGTAAACGGGATTGCGTATGTTTTATTATAATTAACGCAACTGGAATGCGGCACGAGCGCACCGTGAAATAGTAGCGTTAGGTTATTTTGTTAAATTGTTATTTTGTACATATGAACTGTGTATCGTACGTTCAGAAATATTTTACTCAACAAATGAGTGAAAAATTAGTACATCGTAACACCGATAATGTTCATACACTTGTGATGAGGACAGTATTGTCCCAAACATTAGAATCGTTTTCTAAATTATGCAAATAGTGAACTGTAGCGATGAATCCAGTTACACCTCTGAATCGATGTTGAAATCGGAATACTATCGTGGAGATCATCGATTACACTGTGACGGTCGATTCTCGCGAGCGGAGGAAATGTGGAATTTTGTTTGCGAACTTAATGACTCAACTCTTGGCAAATCGCTTAAGACACTTTATTTTCGGTGCTTTGTTGTTTCGCCTGTTTCTTGCATAATTCAGCACGCGAGGGATGGAATGAACAGATGGAATGAGAGGAGCTACTTGAATAGAGATTGTTTCGACACCGTCGAAATGATACTTGGTAATTCAGGTCTGTAGGTTACCTCTGAGTTTGCGAGTTGATGGTTCACTCCACCTTGATGTTCTCAAGACCTTCATGGTTCTTAGAAGTAAGATGTATAAAGGCTCCAAGGCGCAAGATATGTTCGTCATTCGCCTTGGAATATAAACTGAATTGAAGTTTGTTAATATTTCAACAATCATCAACAAAGAACTGAAATATATATAATGGAGACTATTTTCTCACCCTAACTCATTTAGTCTAATGCTCCCTTTAGTTCCCCTATACTTGTTACAGTTAATACTCCCATTTTTATGGGAGATATGTGTTATTATATTAGTATGTTCCCAAAATTTTGTCGTATTCTGAATCTCTTAAGTGTTTCAAGCTATAGTGTTTTTCTTTTCTATTTATTCAATGATTGCATCAATCACGCTTTACTCATAATAATAACGTGCAAAGTACTGACTTCGTTATGACGTTAGGCAGGTAACGTCACTATAATATTGAAACTCGCATAACTGCAGCTATGGTGCTCGTAATTCTCGAAAGTGATAGAACGTCCCTCATTTCTTTGACATCGAACCCAGTCGTTTTTCTCACCCAAGCTATCTAGCGTTTCCCTAAATTAAAGCGTGGCGAGCGCGTTGGCGATAGCCAATTGGCAATTTCGTGCCGTGACAAAGGGTTACCAGCTGGCCGAGGCTCAAGGGGCTTCATCGAAACTCGTCCAAAGTTTATTACATGATATGCGCACATGTAATTCTTCGCGCGAACACTTGAGTCAAAGTCTAAGCTCGGGTTTCAGATGAAATTTGTGTTTGTATCAGTGTGTACTACATTATCTATTATTTGTCTTTCGTATGATTTACACGGTTGCCGCAAATTCTGCTTGATTGAAGAACACAACCGCCACAGGCTTCGGACGTGACCCAGGCGTCGCTTATATTTAGCCCAACTTGTACTTAACTCGAGTTTAACCTAAATAGTCGGATTCAAGCTTAATTCGGAGATGCTTGAACGTCGAGTGAGATATAGATAGAGGATGGAGCAACGTTTAGAAAGTACACAGAAATGACTTTGGGTAGATTTGAAGTAAAAATGAGGATAATTGTTCTTCGATTTATATTCAGTAGGGAAAGTAGAGAAATATCGAGCAGATAAAGAGAAAGCTTAACTTTCGTCAGGTCGTAACTCGTTTAATCAAACCCAATTTTATATATCAAATATGCTACACAGAGGAATGTGGAAAACATTTCTGTTCAAAGATTTCTACTCGGAGCCTGGGCTTAAACGAACGCTGTCCAAATTTTCGAATCGCGTAACATTCACGTCAAAACTCGATTGCAACACTTCGTTACAGCGATATTACATTCGCAACATAATGATATGAATTATCGGAGGTTATATAAGTTGCGCTTGAAACTTTCATTCCGGCTGCGTATGACTGCGAAATTTCACTTGGAATAATGCTATCCTAACGATTTTACAAAGCCGATCGATATGAAATTACAATATAAGCTCTTCGAACTCTTCGAAACGTTGGAATGTTGGCAATATTCCGTTAAAATGTTCTCCCTTTTTGATAAGTTTTTAAGCAGATGCATTATAGATCTTTTAAAGCCAATTACTCTCTGAATATTAAAATTCCCGACTGCTCGACAAAATTAAAAAAAGCTTTGCGTTTATAGCGACAGCGGAAAATGCGCATTTATTCGTTCCAGGCATCTCGTCATGAAAAACAGCTAATAAACTATAGACTCATTTATTTGCCACGCTTCCACTCGATCATATGATGTACAGTTAATGTTGAATGTAAATAAAATTTCAAACATACCTCGTGCTCCACGGGTGTGCCCCAAATTTTCGAGTGCAAATTAATGTGGTGTGACAGCAATCATTACATATAAATTCAAGAATTGTTGAATACTATTCTTTCGTAACAAAGTGTCGTACACAACTGATTGTGAGACGCATCGAAAAGCGTTTCCTAAAAGGAATGCCTATATACTATTTGCTAAGTCAACTCAAAGGTATAATATATTTTTTAACATGCCGTTTAATATTAACAATCAATTTATCCGTCCCGAACACAAAAATAAATAGTCTTTGTCAGACTTATATTTTCTCAACGTACACATTCTAGTTATTAACTGTAACCATTGGCGAAACCACACGGCGAAATCAATTCAGTGTGAATAAATGTACCGTCCACGCAAACAAAATAGTGTTCCGTTCTTTGAAGTCAATAACAAGAACAACAAAAACCCACCTTCCAGCACTTTCATTCGCGCAACACCCGATTCAACCATCGGCATACAACTCAGCCGGCAGAAAGTAAAAGGACAGGACAGAAGCGTCTATTTAACGCCACTCCATAACGCTGAAATTGGCGCGCGGCAGAGCTGCTGCTCGTTGCGCGAGGGTATCGATAATCGGTACTCCAGAGAAACTTCGCAGACTAACGGTCGCCCCGTCGTCAATTGAAAATCGCTTCGAGCCAGGGTTATCGCGTCGAACCACCTACCCTTTCCCTCTTTAACCCCTCCGCAATTCCTTCCATTTCTCCGCTGTCCCCGTTTCTCTCTCTCGCCCCTCTGGTCCGGTTGTTCGTCTCAGCGGAGTCGCGATTAATGCGCCATTAAAGAAGATTGGAAATCCTTTCGTCAGGACTTTCGTCGCCGTGCTTACGAACGGCGAAGTTCCCACGACCATCGGCACACACCGTCCACGAGTTTGCGTTCCATTCGCAGGGGAACGTTTCCCCGCGGCCGCTTGTCGTTCCCTTGCGGGTGCACTAGGTGCAGGCAAACTGCGCCACGCCGTCGAGAGGGTGAGATCGCATTTACATGGAGCCTCGAGTCGATCTTGAGGAGCTGATTTGCAATACGATCGACCTGTGTTTCCGGGGAAACTGCCTCGCGAGACTGTGCGCAGTTAGAGGGTTGAAGGAGGATCGTTGTTTATGATGTTTATGGCGATGGAGAGATTCTGGTTTTAGCGGGATGTTGAGACGCTTCGGGGGTGGCGAGAGGCGTGGCTGAGATTAATAAGATTTGCGCGATATAATGCGGCAATATCGCGTTGATTGGTGTAATTTATATTTATTCTTTTAACGGGCCGCGAGGTTTTTTTTTATTTTAGGAGGGCTTGTACTTGTCGAATATAATAGATGGGTCGAATACATTGATGAAGGAAAAGATTGATTTTTTTAGTGGTTTGTGCAGTGATTTTCATTGAATATATTATATATATGGAATATTGTATTATAATTTCATAGAGTACGAGGTGATATGAGATTATAATGTTATATTTATTCGTTTAGATAGATAATCTATGCTCTTTATCTAGATTAGACATTGTGCCCTCAAAATATATACACAAGTTAATGCATAAAAAAGTATACATATGGATTAGACATACGTGAAGGTGGAGCATAGATTTTGGCAGTAGCAAAAGATGCAAAGGTGAGATGGCTGTTAATTAAAATCTACCATTATTGTCGTTTTCCTTAGTCTTCTATATTTATTATAAATTTAAACTGTATAAGATATTTGTAATATTGAAACGATATATTGTAAGCGAAGGGAATTCGACGTAAATAAATTATTGCACCCAAAAATTGATCATTCAGATCTCGAATTGCCTTATGTTCCACTGCTAACTAGTTAAGGAGTCAGATCCAAGGGTGAGGAGTACCTGGGTCTCCTGATTGCCTGTGTATCGTGACACGAATTCATTGCATATATGTATATCAATTGGTATTGGAAGTGCAGAAGCGAAGTATTTACCATTAAAATTCATGTGGCACGTAGAGTGGTTATCGAATTCGTTCATGTAAGGTAAATTAATAATTCCACAAAAAAAGAAAATATAAACAGAGAAACTAAATTGGCGTGGTCAGAAAGTCAGGATGAATTGAGTAGCTTTTCGTTAAGGCAGTTGACAGGGGAAAATGGAAAAATCTTTGGTTAGGTAGTATTTTAGAGTCTTGTCTTGCAGTGATTTCTTTTCAATTCTATTGAAAAGACTTCGTTGTATTTCTTTATTACAAATTTACCATTTTCAATGTATGGATTAACTTAATAATCTTTTAAATGTCTTTATCGTCTGAGAAAAATGGGATAGAATTGTAACAAAAAATTATTTCTGATTTTCTGTAAGATTATCGTACACCTTCCTTTTTCAATATTATGCATGTCTAAAAGTATTTCACGATAACAGGAAACTCAAAGTGGTTTCAATAAACAGGAACCAGGGCTCTCATTGATCTATACGTTATTGACAGAAAATGTATGACGCTTGTCCTCTAAAGACTCATTCAGTAATCTTGAATCATTCGAAGGTTCGCGTGTTTGCATGCCTTCCTTCCTGGCATTAACAACAGATCAAAAGTGTCTTTTCAGAAAGAGAATTTTTATCCCTGATTTCCTTCATGCTTCGGTCAACCAATTTTTAACATTTCTACTTCAAATTCAGCGAGATTCAGATTCTTCTTTAGAGGAGCACATGCTTTAGACCTGCTTACTTGTTCATGTTTCTTGACGGGCAATTACATACCGTAGAACAATATGCTGCAATTACACGAGATAGGTTTGAATACAATGCGAAGAAAAGAACGGCACGGCATTCTATTAACGTGGAAACGTGAACGACGAGGAGATCGCCGCCAGGAGCCAGCCATTTCCGACATTGAACTTGGCCCCGTGCCTGAAACTCTTTAATTTATTCCAGCAACCTCTGCCCCGCGTGTTTCAACTCTCTTAAGGGAATCCGACAAGTCGTTCCACGGCTTCTTTTCCCTCGATTCTCATGGAAATGGTTTGTTTATGGGATAGTTGGATAGCGAGGTAGGATCAAAAGTTTTGCTACTCTGTCGTGGATACGGTCCCAGCGAACCTCGAAACTTTCTGCCATTTTTCAATTGCTAGCTCAAGAACTTCATGATTCGTGGAAGAAGTGTCTTTAATACTCTGTGTCGGATGCTTTTCATTCGCAATTGGAGAACAAAAAAATGTGAAAGTGCAGTCGCGTGGTGGAAAGTTGGTTTTAATACAAGAGGATCACGTGTCTATATCGATCAGAAACTATTATATACCTATGTCCTTATACATATGTACAAATATGCAAACTGCCGAAAACCTTGAGGCTCGTAATCGTTTAGAAATGCATTAATTAGCGGGCTGAAAAATGATAAAAACAAAGTTGTTCATACAGTGACCGGAGATCCACTCGACACCACGATCCAGCAGAGGTCGCGTTTAAAACCGAAAGTGATGGAGCAGGTCAGGGTTCGAGATCGACGTCCAGGATTTAACGTCCAGGTCAGGGTTCCAGGCTGTGATCCGGGATGCAGATTAGGGGATGAGGTTGAGGTCCTGGGTCAGGGTCGAGATCCAGAGTTGAGTCCGTGCTCAGCTTAGGCTTTACGAGTGTCTTCGAGATCTCAACTCGAGTTCTGAAGTTTTGAATGCCCCGATACATTCAGCACCCTGGACGGTTACCTTTATGCGCTCTACTGGGGACAAAAAATAAATTATTATTTTGAAGTATTCATGCGATTGCAATTAAATAACATCAACGTTCATTTGCATCACAATCTACTTTTTAAATACACGTTTGTCTCTTTCCAATCCTATCTAAATTGCCCAACCATCAAGCTTATATATTTCACTTACACTTGTCACGTATCAGCCGTTTGCCGATGCCTCAAACGGCTCGGAAAAACGATTTCTCATATCGCGGGCTGAAATTTTCACGAAGACAAACGCACACAACCGCGTTCAATCTTGGATCGATCTCGTGGCCCGCGCGTTAGAACCGGCCCGACGGGCAACCGCGTTGTATTTGCACACGGGCACGATGGTGGATCGTGCAAGCAACCTCGCGTGGATCTGTGTGTCTTCGCTTGTGGGAAAAGCAAAACACGTAATCGCGCCCCGTCTCGCTCGTTTAACGAGCGGAAACATTATTAACGCGCGCGTACGTAGCCGACTTTTTGCCCCGGACGCGTTTGACGCTCACTGAGCCGCCGCTCTCTGTCTTCGTCTCCTCCGTTCTCCTCCACCTTCTGCGTCCCTCGTTTTGTTTCTTCTACACCTTCCTTCCACCTCAGCCGGCTCTGAAATCTATTGTGCGCTCGGTCGCCGTAGTTTCTCAGGGACGCGTGGCGTGGGAAGGTTCGCAGGGCCTTAAAGTTCGCCGCGGCTAGCCAAGGTGCGCAAGACACAAGATTCCAAGCGGGGCCACTGTAACCCAATTCGTGTCGCGCCTCGTGTGTGCATTGTGCAGGCGCTCACGCAGGCCCAATTAAGTAATTGCCGATCGGAAGGCTCGATTAATTCGCGGCTACGGATAATTAGCATCGGTCCGCGGCGCGGCGCAAGAAATAATTATGCGGCTCGGTCGCGATGCTTTTCCATCCGGGGACCCCGGCGCGTTGCTCGAATGCTTAACCCAATTTTCGCGGCCGAGTTGTTGCTTATGGATGAGGAAAGTTCAAGAGCTGCTCAGATATCAGGGTATGGCGCATGCCGTGCCGACGGGGGTGCGATGTTTCTGGAGGAGTTTTCAGGTACCAGCGGGGACAAAATGAATAATATATACGGCGGAATTGAGAATGAAGGGCTATACTACTGGTCAGATGTGCGGCACATTTATTTATTACTTTCGGAAAGCAATGTTTGTTTCCCGGTGATTTATTAATTTATGAGGACCTTATTGTTTTCTGGGGTGCATCTTGTTGAATAATGGAGTATTGAGTAACGTTATATGTATAGGGTTGTATCGAGGTTGCTTCCATATATTCGATCGGTGGTATACATTTGCGTTGGTCTAACATCTGTCCAACAGCCTGTCACTGTTGATGCTTGTCTGAAAATATTCGACAATCAGTAATCTTGAGGAACTTGAATTGGAAAAGAAGACCTCAAACTTTTGATAATTATTCTATCGCCGGTTTTGTGGGTACCGCAAATCAGTCACTAATATCGTGCTCTCTTTTTCTCTGTTACAGCCGGAAGAACTCGATCGTTCTCAGGACACAGCTGTCCGTGAGGGTCCACACAATCATCGGTGAGTATATATGTACATTGGAGACTCGATTCGAATCTAAACGCGGGATCCCACGATCCACTTGAACGAATCATCCGATTCACGACGTCCGTCTGCGCCAATTCCTCGACCTCTAACCGATATCGCTGGGTTGAATCTTGCTCCACTTCCAGTGTATCGATTCGATGATCGATAAAGAATCGCTAGTCACAATGGTACAGTTTCTGTTTAAATGCCTGAGACTGTCGTAACATTGATAATGACACGGTAAGAATTAGATTGCGGCAATCTAATGGAAGGAAAAATCTTAAGATTATAAAATTTGTTGAACAAACTTCGGATAATTTGTTATCGCGTTGTAAAATTGTGTGTTCTAAGAATATAATTCTTTTTCATGGGAGGTCGTTAGCATATTATAAAGTTTGTGAGCCAAATTTCAAACTGTCGCATGATACAGGTAGACCAATGTAAAATACTAATCGCAAGATGGAAAGTTTTTTTACTCAACATTTTTAGACGTCTGAAAATAATTTACGCGTCGCGTTATTTTAATTCGAATGAATATTTGCTGTGTCAAATAATATCGGACAAGGTTGATCCTTGTTACAGCGAATATTGAATTTAACGTAACGTTTGATCATAACATCATCGAGATGAAAATTAAAATCAGATTCGAATAGTACCCAACGGAAGTTCGTAATAAATCGTGGTTTAATTATTGTAATATCGACCAAACAATTCACTGTTATAATTCTCGTTCCTGTCAACCGATGAACACGTATGTTCAAACTTTCACGAATTAAACATTAATGACGGATCGTTCAATATTGCATTGTTATTACTCGAAGGGAAGAATTAATGGATTTCGCCTCTCGAGAAAAGATTTAATGTAAAGTTACTGTTCGTGATAATACTTTTTAGTGAAAACGTCGCATAGAATAATGACTGGTGTATAAAGTGCAGAATTGTGTAGCGGCGACAAAAATCAACCTAGGGGTCCGCTAGGGAACACGGCCCATTAATCACCTTGACAGGTGATGGTTAACCGCGTAATGTCGAATAAAAACTGTGTCCCCTAAGCGGAGAGTAGTTTCTTTTCCAGGCGCGCGATTCACTTGACGAGTTTAAGTCCATGACAGAGAATAATTCTGTACGGTGTTCCGCGTTTACGTGAGCATTTTTCATGTATGTATTTATGAACCTACTTTCCACGGGTTTTTTTATTAACGTCGTGTAAACAATTCTATGGAGATATAAGATTAATTGTTGGATGAACTCATTTATCAATACAGGTGTGCCTATATATTTGTGAGAGCATTACCAATAGTTTGATGAGGTTTTTTTCTTTGTACTGTTTTTTTTTAGAAAGTTTATAATATTCTCCTTTCAACTGTGATATGCCGAATACGAATCTCTACAAAAAAGCTCGAAAATTTTTAATTATGTTTGTCGGCACTGTATTTTGAGTACTGTTAATATTGTACATTTGTAACAATTTAACAGCTGGTTAATGTCAGTCATTTTGAAGGAGCTGTTCAGAAATTTGTGATTCGAAATGTCGAAAATGGACGTGCAGCTATTAGACACGATCAATTATAAATCTTTTGAAGAGAATGAATAAGCGTACAGCAAGATAGGAATAAGTTCTGCAAGCTAATGAATATTACTAGACTGCGGATGTTTATGCAAATGCATATTTTATATCGAAAATAGATAAAAAACTGGGACCTAAATACAATTTTGTTTTGTTATTTGAGGATTTTAAAAATATAACGTTTATTTTGCATATTTTGCATATTGCATATGTCTTGCATAAGTGCATATTTCTTGCATAAATGCATAAATTTTGCATAAATACATATTCGACTATTTAATGAAAATGAGAAAACACAACCCTATTTATTAGCGTGTAAGCAATTAACACAAACAAATTATGCAACTATTGCTCGATTTGTGAATTCAGCTATGAGAGTATTATGGCCAAGTGGAGGCGAAGATAAAGTACTATTGCTCGTCACAGATGCAGCAACGTATATGCTGAAAGCTGGGAAGCATTAGAAAATATTTTATCAAAATTTGTTGCATATAACTTGTTTGGTACATGGACTAAACCGAATTGCTGAGGAAGTGCGACTGCAGTTCCCTACTGTTAATAAATTAATATCTACTGTTAAAAAAGTATTTTTAAAAGCTCCACTACGCGTTGCAATTTATAAAAATAAATTACAAGATATGCCATTGCCACCAGAACCTGTAATAACAAGATGGGGAACCTGGTTGGAAGCAGCGTTTTTTTATGCAACGCATTTAGAAGCAATAAAAGACGTCATAGAATCGTTTGATGAAAGGGAGGCTTGGCCAATTAAATCGGCGAAAGAAGCATTACGATGTAAGTCTTTACAACAAGATTTAACATTTATTCAGAGCCATTTCCAAATGTTACCTGTGACTATGAAGAAATTGGAAACAAGAGGATTACCTCTAACGGAATGTATAGATATGGTAACTACAGTTACAGAAAATTTAAAACTTATACCCGGTGATTATGGAGGAAAGGTTAAACACAAAATGGAATCTGTATTAAAACGAAATCTACACTTTAATGTATTATTAAAAGTAAGTAAGATTTTGAAAGGTGAACACGTTGAAGGACCACGAGAGGTTCTAGCACATAATTGGAGTAAATTTAAATATGCCCCTATAACATCATGTGATGTAGAACGCTCTTTTTCGGCCTATAAATTAATTTTAACAGACAAGAGGCATCAATTTACAATCGACAATATAGAAAAAACTATTATTGTATATTGCAATTTAAATTATAATAAATAAAACAATAAAATATTTACTATTTTACAGATCCGTACATACATTCCCTGTACATATGTATATTTCGCATATACCTTGCATACGTCTTGCATGTATTTTGCATATATTTTGCATATTTCGACATATTATAACTGCAGAAACATCCGCAGTCTAAATATTACAATATCTATCTTTATAAAAGGAATTTTCTAGGAAATCTACGAATCTTGTTACACGAATCCACCATTAATATTCAATACTACTTTTGGAAACTCTTAATAATTATTCATTACGCTTAAAATTTATAAAATCGTAGAAAACTTCTGCTTTTACAGTAAAGCCCCGATCTTGCAATAATACCTACTACCTGTTTCCTTGTCGCGGCTTTTCGCCCCAAAGATGTAGAAGCCTGCTAAAACCTTCGATTCCAGTCACGTAATTATTCGCCAACAATCTTCGACGTTTCATCCATTATTACGAACCCTTCGGACGAACAAACGACGCCTTTCCCTCGATTCGTGCACGTACAAGAAAAGTGTGCCACGAAAGTTCGAGTGCTCAAAATACACCGTATTGTAACATAGTTGGAAAAACGATTACGCGACGCTGACCACTTGGAAATGACCAATTCTAAAGTGCAATTAAAGTAACGTGCTCGAAGCATTTCTGTGCGTCCTCCGAGGGACAGAATTTTTGCGCTGTCCCGATTGCAATTATCCTCAAGTCGTCGTCGACGTCGCCGTGAAGCGACTGAAAGGCGCCCTCGCCTCGCCGCTCGAGGCGGTCGGCCCCGTTAAATCAGAATATTACCAGGGAAAATTGAATCGTGCGGCACGCGACGAGATTTCCCGCTGAAATCACCGTGCAAATGGGCTCACCGGTTTTTCGAGGTGACGACGGAAGCAGCGCCTTTTTCTGATACACATAGAGATGGAGGTAGAGAGTTAGATGGATAGATAAATAGATATATAGATAGAGGCGGAGACAGAGAGATAAATAGAAAAATAGAGGATGGAAGAAAAGATTGATTGCTTGGAACCGATGAACTTTGCCGGAACATCTTATTTTGGCGACCCATGATATAAGAGGAAGAAGTTATAACATAAAACTTATTGAATGACTGACTGTCTCGTGGATGCCCATGATTTTAGACAGGCCTTAACGGGATATGCTGGTTCTGTTTTATATGGAGACACCGTTTTTTTAGAAATAGTATTATACGTGTATACTGCCAACCAAAATTGTCTGCCCACCTTCACTTCTTTTTCTTTATTTTGAGAGCGCCGTTTAAGGTAGCAGTGTAAAAAGTAGCAAGCAATTTACACGGCGGATTTCTTTTGTGGCACTGCTGCGTTCCCGGGTAGTTGTGTATACAATTTCTAAATTGCTTGAACGGTGATTAATACCTTGTTCGATAGATAATGCTGGGATGCTGGGCTATGGTGTGTATTTATTCAGAGTTTAGAAGTAATGGCATTTCTATTTTAAATAGTGCAGTCGCGAGTAATTTTGGTCCCGTTGTTTTCGTGCTTTAATCGTGTGTTTTATGAGAATCTACTTCGCTGTGTATTCGACTCGATACGAAATGATATTTCATTATTTCTTACGTATAACACGTTATGTAAACGCGCCAAGGCAGGAAGTATCATTACCTCTCAGACTTAGTACTAAACTTGCAACGTTCCAATTAACAATGTAAAATCATTAATAAATTCGTTCCGTAATATCTGGAGTTACTTAATTTCCGCAGACAATTTTATTCAGAGTTACTAAATATAATATAACATTCTGGCGTTACATATTGCACCGCCTGCGGAGATTTCAATGGGGCTGCTCATAAAGGCGTGTTCAAAGTATACGACTAGTTTAAGGAGACTACGTTTATTGCGTGCCTAGCAGATTTTAATTAATTACCCAAAATTCATGTAATACACCAAACATCCGTCTAGCACAACAATCTCGTTTACTATACATACGTTCTCCAAAGAAAGGAATCGCCATGCTTAAAATAATCGACACGTCAATTTATCATCATCAAACTTATCATCTCATAAAAATCTTATCAACAGCTGTGAGCAAGAACCAAGCTATGATTATAATGAAAATATCTGTCGTGAATATACCTCTGGCAATTACATTAATAATGTTTTCCACTAGAATTTAATTTTGTAAACTGATTTACACGTGCGTACAAAGTGGATAATCAGCGATTTAAATATTCGAATCTTCTTTATCACAAAGCTTGAACATTTTACAATTTCAATATTTGAATCCCCTTTATTGCAAAGCTTGATTATTTTACAATTTCAATATTTGAATCCCCTTTATTACAAAGCTTGAATATTTTACAGTATATATTATTCCTCTCAAGGAGAATACCTTTTTCACTAACAATAAAATATTTGTTTAAATGTTTCCCATCAACTTATAATCTCTGCCCCCTTAAAAGGATCCTATTCTTGTTAAAGATTCCTCGATGTTAACACTAATACTACTCTTTCACAACTTTTAATTAGCACACATAAGTTACGCAACAATATTTGTACATAGCATAGGAAACAAAGGAGCGTGGTACCATTACGATACAGTTATCCATTTATTACTCCAACCAGTTTTACGTCACAAAGGTGCATAATTAAACAACGAGGAGCGAAGCGTTTCTCAAACGAGCCACGTAATCTCGCAATTTGTAACCCGTGAAATTCGGTTAAACAAATTCTAGTTACTTTCGAAGGGGAGGAAGAGGGGGATATGTTTCCTAATGCGTGCGTTACAACCTTATGATCACCGATAAAAAGTTCCGGCGCGAGTTTTGCCACGACGCATTGTGATTTCAACCATGAGCGTGACTACGTTGCCACCCGTGCTGTAATACGCTGTGATAATCTATGTGTGCACTTGCACAAGTGTAACTCATCTCACTAACTGCAATCATGATTGTCCTCGTATTCGAGAGCATTCAATCTCGAGTAGGTCGTTGCATGGCACACGCGCAGCAAGAAATCCAACTCCGTCGAATGAACGAGAAAGCGTCTGAGCGAACTTTTAAATCGCACTTCGCTCTCCGCAAAACTCGCCAATTTGCGTCGTTGTACCATTTTCGCATGACAGCAGCACGTTACGATAACCAGTAATTTTCTACGTCATTTATTCGATTACAGATAGAATAGAACGGTTTTTAAATAAATGCTAATTAGAAAATGAATTCCTGCATTCTGTTATCTTCGTTCCTTTATTACCCATACACCGGGGTAAAAAATAATTTGCGAAAAAAGCCATTTTCATATAATTAACATTTTCCTGGATCATCTGATTTTCATTCAACTCCCCATCACGCCTTTATCTCAATTAAGCATTGACATTTATGGAATCCTATAATTTCGATGCTTACATACAGAAAATCAATTTTGCAATTGGTTTTATGTAGAATATGTATATACATTCCTTCTGAACTGTCATACGTAATTGCCCATTCAGAAAATAATTTATTCAAAAAATTAAAATTAATTTCACCGCAAACATTAAAATTATCTAAAAAATTAACTACACAAATGGTCAATTCATACGCAATGACAAGTGTCTATCTAACTCCCAATCGTTTAGTCTGGTCAAATGTTTATTGCAACATTGCACACGCGTTGTCGAATGAATAATGTTATCGTGGCAGCCGTGCATTTTACTGGAAAAATTCTTCCTTGAGAAACAGACGCCAATTATGCGGACCGTACAGTGTGCGATCATGTTTCGCAGCGAATGCTCACTTAGCGTGTTATTACGTTTGATATCGATCGTCCAGTTACTTCTAATTAGATGCGCCCATCCGAGAGAAGCTAAGGAGGTGACAAGTAATTAAAAGTGATTAACTTTGTTGTCTAGAGTATCGTCGAGACGGGCCGTGTGCGTTTTTGCGACGTGAACCGGCGCATCTGTCGTGTAATCAGAAGACACGTCTCGAGTTGCGAATAGCGCGATATAGAGAATAATCTCAAAAAAATAAGGAAAGCGCGCGGAACGCGTTCTTAATTGTAACTGAATGGACGTGAATTTAGTTCAATTCTTGTCTTTCGTTGCAGTAACTTTGCTAGATTTATCGTACAAAATTACTTCCATTTTGGTTAGTTTCTCTCGTTCTCTGAGGATTCTATGCCTATACGATTTATTACCTTGTCAAGCTATCCACGTTTATTATAATAATACGTATGTGTTCTGGCCTACGGTATTGCACGATTTAAAAACAGATAACCTGCTTAAATTCACTGAATGTACTCTAAAAAAGATAATTCGCGTACAGTAATGAGCATCAAGGAACTTGTCACAGAAATTCTCAACAAAATTGTCTAATGTTTGAAATGTAGTCTTCTTCGATTGATGCACAGCACGAAAATTCACAACCCGTACATTGTTATAAGGAAGCTCTTATATTGTTGAATAATTTCCCGTCTATAAATATTTTCGTCTTCATAACGTCAGCTGCGATTCATAATAAATACTCTGCAAACTCAACCGAACAATTGAAACCACAGATAAAATCGTGCTTTTCACGATCGTTTTTTAATAACAAATCGTTCTATTACCATATAATCCTTCTTGCGGTTCGGCTAAACTAATTCAAGAACAGAGCAGAACGAGTTAACCACAGTGTGAAACAGAAACGAAAAATAAAGAAAGGAAGCAGAAACGAGAACGCCTAACTAACTGAAGGTGCGCGATTGGAGTTGGCAAATCGAACGATGAAAAAACTGCGTACCTGGCCGTCCGCAGAATTCACCTGTGGGCCGTAGCCGTTCATTGAACCCCGCGAAGGTGGTGGAGATGATCGAGGGTCCAGAATAAGCGGTCGAAAAAAAAGAGAGGGAGCAAAAGGGCGGAGGGAGGCACGGAAGCTGACGTGGTCCACTCCGTTTTACATATTTTAACGGTGCTTCGTGTATCTTGGGTTCTCGCGAAACCTGCCGGCCCTTTCATTTATTCTCCAAATTTCGTCGCTTCCTGGACGGATCTATATTTCAACAGAGTCACAGTTACTCTTTCTCTGCCGTGAAATTGCGAATCGTTAACGCGGAAGATTCATGCTGCAGTAGTCTTTGAAAGATTCTTTACTGCAATAGAACGGATAGTTTAATTGTTGGTGTAGCCGTTGATTTAATAATTCGATGAGAATTGACGTTTTTCATTTCTGAGCCTGAGACTGTTATGCTCTTCGAGAGGAACTGAATGTGTGTTAGATTGTTCTATATTGGAGATGGTACGAGGGTAAATTATATTTCTGATCGTGAGTGAACATTAATTATTTTTGCGGGTATTACTTCGTTGTCAAAAAAGAAATGCAAGTACGAAGAGATTGTTGAGAATAATATCGACTTTCTTTTTTGCACACTTCATATGTAGTTTCTTCGAAGCCCTACTTTGTACACTTCGTGTAATTATAGAATAACCTTTTATGGCATGAACTTTTTCTTTTTTTTCTTCCCTTTTTTTCTTATTCGTATGCTATATTTGAACAATCGTCTCATTCGCCATCGATCGACGAATAAATGGTGTATGAAATGGCCTCGCGGAATAATGATTTGCTCGTTTTAATTTTGCCTTGGAGCGACGCCAGTTCCGCTTGTAAAATTCTCGATCCCGTTATTAGTAATGCGCTCGTTAATAATCGTGATCTCTGTGGCCTCGTCCGTTGGACAAGGCCACGGAATTTCACGTTTTGTCCGGCCAAATTCGTGAATAAGCCCGTTCCCAAGCAGAAATTCAATCGTTATATCCACCTCGAATCGTTTGCCATCCAAATAATATGAGGTTCCAATTAATTGCCAATTTTACGTACAATGTAAATAAAGTTTAAAGAAATATTCGTTACAGATCGCAATAATTATTTAATAAAATATATTGAGGCTCGAAAATCCTACAATTGAATGAGCTTCTAATTGAGAATTTCTAGAGAGAAACAAATCGCTATACTTTTCGTAGATGTTAATTAAAATGTTCACCCGATACAAAGGATTCTTTCTAAAGTTACTGACACGACATTTCAGCCATCTTGGATAAAAGGAGCAGGGAGCAACATGTTTTTGTTAAATTCCGAAATGATTTCATTAATATTAAAGCTGCGGGACTCTTACTGAAAATTGGAATAGCTTATATTCGTTAACACCGGTATAGAAAAAATTATCGCAGTAAAAAAAAACGCTTGCAAAGTAAAACTGTACTTAGCACGCATCACGCGACACGCGGAATCGGGTTTCGTGCACCCTCAGCAGCTATGCCACAGCTTGCACGGCCTTGAAATAGATTCCATCTTGCACGTTTTCTTCCTGTGTTCCTTTGCATATCGAAAGCTTCGTTACCAAGATATTTTACATATTTCCTATCTTTTTCGCCATAAACTTCTGCAGTTAATTTAATTCCTTCGGCACGAAAGGTTTCTGTTATAAGTTCAAGCCACTTCACCTGTTTAGCGTGAAATAATAATTCAATTTCCCCAGAGCTTCACAGAAGCATCGCCATACATTTATTTCAGTATTTCAATTTGATTTTCGTTCGCCGTAAATCTCATTTCAACCGCGTCTAGTTGGTTGAAGCACCAACTAAAAGCTCCCGCACTCCACTGTTTTAAAGATATTTTCTAGACTGCTTGTATGCGTTTCATCCTCTTCAGACCACATCAGCGTTGAAACGCTTGAGCAACGCAACGAGTCCTTCAATATATTCCTGTGCAGACAATTTTTTTCACCTGCAACTTGCGTTTCGTAAACAATCATTTCATAACAGACATCCTCCTATTCCTAATTAAATTGGTCACTATCCAAGACGCGTTTAATGGTGGGACCAAGTAGTACGTATTCTGGACGAGTCCGATTAACAAAAGCTCACCTGGTATGACCAAGGAGCTGGCAAATGGCCGTTTTCGCGAGCAACGAACATGTTCGCCAAGCGGAACGCAACGGACAACTTATGCTTTTGCGCCCGATTTTCTTCGACTCGTGAAATCCACTGCCGTGGAAGCAAAGATTGCGCGCCGCCGTAGAAGAAGCTCTTTTATGCCCTTGGTGTGTGTAGTTCGCTAACTCTGACGGGAATTTCCAATTAAAAGTCGCGTTCCTGTTAGGCGGCGCAAGAAGTGAAGCAACGACTTACTTAACCGTGATTGGAGTATATGATAGAGAATTGGTATCGAATCGGTTGGTCTTCAGCCAATTCGTACGAATCATGTAAACATGAATAATTGGGTCCGATCATCGTCGACCCATTACCTGAACAACATCCACGAGCATCGCGAGCCGCGTCACCATCACAACGATTACTCCAAACTCACAGGGAAGGACGTCTTCGCTTTCTCGATTGTCGGTGTCGCAACTGCGCACGCGACCTGGCCAGATCCCGCCAATCGTTGGAAACTCAATGAAAGAGAATCCACCGAGTTGCAACGCGGCATTGCGAACCGGTGGGCTTGCTTAACGTCGCGGACAGAGAATAACCGACGAGAGAAGGATAAAAAGGGGGAGGCTTCTGCTTATACGGTCACTGATTACGAAGGGGCCAAGGGCCCGAGGGCCTTGGGACCGCTATTCTTAGAAGATGGGTCCTCCTCCTTCTTCGCTCTCGGGCTCGTTCCTTCCTTATCTCGCCTCCCCTTTTCTTCATACCGCATCCTTCCTCCCCTCTTTCCGTTCTCTCTTCCTTCGACACACTGCTGGACTCCGACGCTTTCGTCTCGTCTACGGTCCCCACGGCGATTCCTAATTACTTGTGCTCATATACGTCCCTCTTTGCTTCACCCATTTGCTTCTTTCTCTACTTTGGGTCGCAACAGACGGCGTGCATAATGTATTTAAAGATAGCGTGATAACAAGCGATTATGCGGTCACGAGCGAAACCCCATCCCCCTCCCCTTTCCACGAAAGAAATAGCGAATTGGGCCTCGTAGACCGTGACTCGGCGAGCAACGAGAGCGTGGTTGTGCGAAAGAGAGAAACACAGGTAACCAGAGAAGACGGCATGAATGGGAACGATATAAGTTCGTTTCACGCATTGGCACAGTTGCGAATCGCTTTACTTTAAATTGAGAATTCGGAGGTCCATTTTGTTTAGGTAAGAATTATTCAAGGTACTGATTCATTCGTTTTGATTATTGTTAGGTGTGATAATTGTTCAAGGAATTGATGTAATTTCGGTGAAACAGAGAATTCAGGAATAGCAAGTGGACCTCGTTATGTTGGCGATCTCAGAATATCACGTACCATCGATTCCGATTAAATTAGGATCTATGAGGTAATCGCGTTTGACAAATACTGTTTGGATTATACGTCAAGCAGAAATAGCTGTTTTTAAGTAATGATGATAATTGTCAGACTACTGTCAGATAATTTCACGATGTTCACGTGTTTAATCGATCGCAGTTATTTCCGTTTTCCGATAGAAGTGGATGACCCGTTATTTCGTGCTTCTGCAAAAATGTTGAAGGATTTGCACACGATTTCTGGCTCGACGTAAGGCCAACATTTCCACGTGACACACACTTGATGCGTCAAAAAATAAGTGGGAAGGTGAGAGAAACTTTCGGCGTTGAAATCCTTGAACGAAACGAGTTGCCTTTGTGAATTGGCGAGTATCGCGGATTCGCTAGTATGGAAATTAGCTCAATTGCACGGCCAGCTCGAGTTTCATAAAAAAAAGTACAACAGAACTCGCGGTTTACTTTACCTTTGTCGTTTTTGCATACCACTTTCCACCCGGTGTCCTTTTCTTCTTGCTTTTTGTCACTTTACGGCACCTGTCGCATTCCATTGACGGTTTTATTTAGCCTGTACTGCACAACGACAAACTGCACCCGTAGGGAATATGTATGACGGAAGCATCCAATTATTATGGAAGTTAGACGAAATAGTTGATTGCAGTTTATTGAAATTCGAACATTGAATACTGTAATTTAATGTTGCACTCGATCCATATGATGCGGCGGGAAGATATTTTAATCGAAATTGCGGGTTCGTCGATACAACGAGCGGCGATAGTATTTTTATTATAAATTCACGAGTCCAATACATTTGAATATGGCCTCATCGGCTTCTCTTTTGTGTATGCATTCTGTGGATAATATTACCTCCGATATCGCAGGTAACATGCAATTTCTTGATATATTCCCATTTAATTAATAACAAATATCGAGGTTCACAAGCCGTATAAGTAACCCCTTCTTTGCTAGCAGGCAATGTTACACTTTTGCTGGCTTTAATATCAATTAAATGATCCATTCGCCCGATCTGTATACCTTGCAAACCATTCAATTAACTGTGCTAATAATTGATTAGGATATTACCGATGAGAAGAGGGCATTACAACAATTAACGTAATCGTAACGAGAAAAGTGTAGAATATAGTCAGAAAATCGCGAAGCGGCATCTGCAATTTTCAAGCGAATTTCGTCTCGGCTTCACGGTTACCGAGCACAAAATAACCCGGTGCATGTGTATCGTTCATAATAGAATGGTCAACGTGTCGCAGACGAAATTATTCGTCCATTGCCGCCGGTACGAGACAATTATGTACATTCATGCTGCCTGATTGAGCCCCGATTCGAATGCACGCCCGGCACCACGCAATCAGTGTATCGCGCGGTGGGCCGTGTAAAATTGATCTCGACAGTTTCCGATTTTCTTTTCTTTATTCCACGATGCCCCCGTGTTCCTTCGAGCTATCTCGCAATAATGCATTTTCCGATTTCTCGTCCAACGAACGTCGAGTAACAGTCCCCGTAACAGTCTTTCTCCCTTTATGCCCGTTCATTCTTGTTTTCCTTTTGCCTCTTTCCCTGAATTTCCAGCAGGCTGCAAAATCACGACGCGACCGCCGAGCCTCGGGAAATTCAATTTAGTGCGCCGCTGGTGAAATGGAATTCAATTATTAGTAATACAGTCGAGCCGCGATTGAAAAAGAATGATAGAGCCGACAGGAGCAAGAGTAACGGAGGGCGAAGGGTTGATAGGGGGGGGGGGGGGGGGGGGTAATAGGGGCGCGGAACGGTGAATGGGAGTCGACGAAAATTCGTCCTGTAAAATTAATCACAGACTTAATTACCGGTTTTCCTCTAATTAAGTCCGTTAACTGGAGTCGCTGGAAAGAAATGGTCGTGAGAGTTATTGTTCGCCGATGCGAAATCGACTGATACGATTTTCTTACATTATGGGCAGCTTGTAAAAATACGCAGACGAGAATTATGCATACATATGGATAGTTCTTGCTGTCAAATATTCTCGTCAATTGTACTTCGTTCGCTGTTTTGTCAAAATTAAATCGGCATGATTTCGATATCCCAAGTAAATCGCTTTTCAATCTGAAACTACTGTTAAAATTGTAATTTAAAGTTTATTCAACGTAAAATAAAGTGTTTCAGGTCTGGAAAATAGAATATTCATATTTTAAGTAGAAACCACAATATTCTTGCGGAACTTGATTATTAATCTAATGAACGATTAATTTCCGTTTTTATACACAGTGAAATGCGTTCCACCATTTGTTGGCATACATCGACAGAGAATTATACTTAAAATAGATTGGGCAAAATATAATTGGTAATTGCCATCTTCTCTTTCGCTTGCATATATGCATCATTATATGTGCATAAGTACTTTTAAAATCGCACCCCACCCAGCAAAGTGTTGTACACTCAATGTTCCAGTGGTCCACACCTGTGATATATTTCCCTCCACGGCGATAGGAGCGAGTGTATGTCGAGCTCCTCATAAAATTTAACTGTTTCCAAGGGTCGTTAAAAATTTCGCTCGGAGACCCTTTTCTCGACGAACGCGTATAAATTCGTTCCTACCAATCACAGAACGGACAGTGCACAAAATTAATACCTGCACAAAATAATTCCATCGAACCCATAATTTTATTACTACACGTTCTCGAACCCTTCTGAGGTGAGCATCGTTGTTTATAACACTATCCTGACCACCATGCTTACTAAGATATAAAACGAAAAAAGAACACCGTTCGCTAAACAAAAAAAAACAAAAGGGAAAAGGATCTCGACTGACCGATTCCAACCCAAGATCCATCCCCGTGAGCCAACAATATGGCCCAACCGTGCAGTTATATTATAATAAATGGTTGCGTGTTACTTGTCTGTTGCAGAAAAGTTGCTGAACAGCGAGGGACGCGAGCTGCGACGTGCCCTCTTCTCCCTCAAGCAGATATTTCAGGTAAGTTTACAATTCGCGATACCTGTGGGAACGCGCCACGGACCAAGGTAGAATAAACGGAGACGTGCTTGGGGAAGTGAAAGGGCGATAGGCAGGGCATCGCGAACAGATGGAGTATGTGGAAAGGAGGAAAGTAGAGAGAGAGATGCTTAAACGGGAAGGGAGAAAGGTGTAGAACAGCAGAAGAGAAAACTAAAGGGTGGAAGAGGCAGACAGGGGTGATTTTTACGCGAAGCTACTCGCTCGACGAGTAAATATTTGCATGGCGGTTCGAGCGAGTACATTTTCTCCTCTTCTCTCTGTTCCTCCCCCTCGTGGCTCCTTTCGCTCTTCCGCTCCTTTCCTATGATCCCTATCACGATAACTGCGGCCCTTTGTCTCGTAAATTCGTTATTCCTTGGCGCGTGCACGCTGCATTCCGATACGCTTCTATCCGCTACGGATGACAACATTCACGCGTGTAACTTCGCGAGTAGTGTCGATTAGTAGTGAGTGAGTTCTACTATTAGGAGTAAATATTATTATGTTTACGGCTTTCGTCTGTCTTTTTATGGCTTGCATAAGTCCACGCTACATATAGGTAACGTCTCTCAAGTATATTAATCGATTAATAAAGGTATGTATGACTCATTCAAGAGTAATTGCTGAAGTTTAAACGAAATTACGAACTATCAACGTCGTAACATTTATCGTGGAATTCTAATTTTAAAGTGAAACAATCGTTTTATAAAAGAGCTCTTTATTTATAACATTTGTAACAAAAAATTCGATGGACGAGTGTCTCGTTTCGTCAACCAGAACAGTTTCTTCCATTGCAACGTTTTTCCTTCCGCTTCCGGAGGAAGGTGCGCAAACTGGACTTTTCCAGAGTCTGTTTATTCGAGTCAGAGCTTTCTTAATTCTGTTCTCTGTAATTAAATCTCGTAATTAGCAGAGCGGGAAGAGAATATTTTTCGTCGTGGCTGCCAGTTGAAAAAGCATCTGTTAAAAGAAGTACCACTACACCGGCAGCTATTGTTCTTTTCTCGTAAATGGATGCGCTCATCATTGATTTATACTAAAATCCTGACAAGTAGTGAGAATGCCATGCAGTGGTCTAATTTCATAATGTATCATTGGAGTATAGTGTAATTCTTTTATACATAAGATGGATCCATTTCGATTATGACTTGCCTACTTGTTAATTAATCACCTTAAGTTAGTTAATCTCTCTCCCCCCTTCATGTATATTAACAATTTTGTTCATTTCTGGAAACTAGTATTATTTATCATCCGTTCGGTTTCAAACTTATGATTTGCATTATTCCGAAGAATATTATTATTGAATATAATATATTGACATTAAAGCACAAGTATATTAATTATTGGAATCAAATTCGTTCGCGCAGGGATTGGAAATCGCAAATTACTTGTATTGACAGCTTGTCCGACTGCGAGGTTATGCATTTGCTGCGAAAAGGATTTACATTGGCTGCTGATGTGAGGTAATGAAAACAATACAGGTTTCTGATATGCTGAAACTCTTTACAGTAATGATTAACATTGATCAGCTTAATTAAGATATATTTTTAAAATGAAGTACCATCTTACATTAAATTATTACAAATCAAAATCTTTCTTTCCGCCTCGTATTATTAACGTGACGCGGAATCGTTGAAAATCTCACTTGGCCGAACAATATTTCCCTAATAAATGAAATAATTCCCTAATTGAAAACACATTCTACTAATTTCCCATCTAAATCGCGTCAACAAAATGTACATAAGAAACTCTCATTGGTTGGGTACCTTTAGAACGGAGTTCTAATCAATTCACAAATACATCACAATAAACACCTTTTTCAAAGCAAAACGTTCAATGAGACAATAGGATTACCACATCGTCAAGATAAATTGCTGCTGCCGAATGTTGGTACGCCGGCAACTGAGGCACCTAAAAACAATCCTCGAACTCTTCCTACGTTCGGCACCTTATCGATTCAATTATCAGGCCGGGCTGGCGACGAAATTAATTACAATGCCCCGTCCTTCTTCGACCGGGATCACCGCTTCGTCTATTGGATCATTGGAATCGCCAAGGCAATGTCCAATTTTGTTTCTTAATCCTGGCTAATCGTCCACGCAGGTTCCAGGTGATCGCGTGGGCAAACTTTTACTGTCAAGATAAGCGGTGAGACATTGCTTTGAACAACGGAGTTTGACAAGATCATAGAACGGCCTGCTAAGCAGGCGAGACCACTCGCACCGGTAGACAGCGAGTTTAATGAAATTCGTGGATTTTCCATTGTGTCCACGACTTGCCGCCCGGAGCGGCATAACTAATTCCATTTACCTCCTTCGACCTGCCAAGTGGCTCAGTCAGAATCGTGTAGATAAATCGCATGAAATCCTGCAGGTGCAGGTCGTCCTGAAAACATTCGCTCCCGACGAGACTTTAGTGTTTATGATTTTGGCAACTTGGCAGTTGTTTCTGAATTTTCTTTGTGATGCTTGCAAGTGAGCAATACGATAATTTCTTTAACTTCGCATATAATTGTAATAATAATATCGTTACTTATCTTTGATACAGGTTCTAATGAGCACATAATAGTTCGCCACCAATCATTTTTGTACTAACAAACATATTGTACAGGGTGTAAAGAAATGTTTGGTCTTGGCAATCATAGGCGTGTTCTACACCTTCTGATCGGTGAAGATCTGTAAAAAAAAGTTGCCGCAAAATTGTCCTTGACCTTGAATTTCCAGGTCAAATTTTTTTTTAAGTGCATTGTATTCTACGCATCATGAGGATAAAATGTGTCAAAGGAACCATGGGCCAAAACTCGACCGTTCTCATAGAAAATAGTAGCAGAGTCATTTCTCATAAAGCAAGCAGTTACTATTGTTGTTTATCTACTGTTTATCGGAAATCTAACATAATCGATCATAATCAATATTACCTTCTAAGTCTTGAAAGATGTTCATCTTCTATTTCTTCTTCTAAGCCAAAGAACCGATCCATTCTGATGAATATTTCTTAATAGGCGAGCTTGAACGCCAGCTTCAATATGGCCACCATTGTTTTGCAAACACGTCTCTAATCTGTTCTGAATATTGTTTCTAATTCGCTGTTGTAAATTTGGAATATTTCGTAAATGTTGGAAGGCATCCTCTATTCGCATTTTCAATTCTTCCACAGTTCGAATTTCGTGCCCCGATCTATATATCTGCGCCTTTACCGCTCCCCATAAGAAAAAATCTAATGGATTTAGATCGGGCGATCGCGGAGGCCATATAATTGGTGCAGGTCTTCGACCAATCCATTTGGATCCAAACATTTCATTTAAAAAGTCTCGAACCGGCCGACTAAAGTGTGGTGGTGCTCCATCGTGCATAAAATAAGTATAACGACGCCTCTCACGCGGTATGGTAAGACGCAGTTCGGTCAACAATCGTGACCGTAAAAACCTAAGATAATTGTCACTTGTTAACCGATTTGGAAGATAAAAAGGGCCAATAATTCTGTTTCCTAGAATAGCTGCCCACACATTGACGGAAAAACGTCCTTGATTGAAATGTTGTATCATGGCGTGAGGGTTTCGGTAACTCCATATTCTAACATTTTGCCTGTTTTGTATACCATGATTAGAAAAATTGCTCTCATCCGTAAAAATAATATTTTTTAAAAAATTCTGATTACGGTGCAACTTCCGAAGCATCAGTTGACAAAAACGTTTTCGAACATCATAGTCAATATTTTGGAGTGCTTGAACAGTTTGAATTCGAAAAGGTCGGAGACCTTCTTCACGAATTATACGACGCACTGTCATATGTGAGATGCCGACACGACGAGCAATGTGACGCAGACTCATTACTGGGAATGATCGTGCAAGTGCAATGACTTGTTCTTCCAAACGCCAATGCACACGCGGCCGACCAGCTTCCCTATAAAAATTAATGGAATTCAACACTGATTCTCCATCTCCAAAACGTTGATCTAATCGTTGGAATTCCCGTCGATCAGGAACTTCTCTTGCACGCCTTCCAATACGTGTAAGCCACACTTTATATATTTCTCGTGCTCTGGCATAGTTTCCAAATGCTTCATCTATTGCACGAAGCATTTGCCGGATATTTATATATTTTCGCACCATGACACTATATTACACAAAAGATCACCACAGTAACCAAAAGCTAGACATAAACTATTACTAAACGAATGTGATATCAATGAAAGCAAAGACATCAAAATCACAATAGTGGGGGTCACTCGGACTGTGTTTATGTGGCCTTTAACGCTGTAGCAGTGTGTTTACATTTTCGCTATGTCTGTGTTCATGTCAGCAGCTAGCATTTCAATTTGAAATGTCCAACTTCTATGAATAAAATTCATCTTACAGTCGACAAAACTTCCGCATCAATTTCTGGGGAAACGGTCGTGTTTTGACCCATGGCTCCTTTGACACTTTTTATCCGCATGATGCGTAGAATACAATGCAATTAAAAAAAAATTTGACCTGGAAATTCAAGGTCAAGGACAATTTTGCGGCAACTTTTTTTTACAGATCTTCACCGATCAGAAGGTGTAGAACACGCCTATGATTGCCAAGACCAAACATTTCTTTACACCCTGTACATGCTTAGCTTAATACTCATGGTGTTTATCATACGAAAATTTCAAGATTCAATTAGCCTTTTTCTCGACATCCAAATTCCTAAATACCTACTGCGCAGTTCGAAGAATCTATAATTACCTGTTTTCTAGGTAAGAAGTAACCCCATTAATTTAAGCAACAGAGGAATTTCCTTGCTTTATTTTTATTTATTCTCCACTTCCTTGGTATTCTTCACCCTTCCTCCGTCTATTTATGAATTACCATTCGTCAGACTAATATTCATTACGCAGATTAGTTATAAGCAACTTCAACTAATTCGTGCTTTCCTGTTTTCGTCAAAGATTCACATTTTACGCCTCGTGTAAAAATAAAGTCACTGAAACTTGCATCCATGGCTAAATAGAGTGTTACCCAACACATTACCCGTATCCGTCGTGTATCGTAATCGAGCTGTGGAACATTTTGCATTTCAAATTTCTAAAGAGGGGGTACGCCAATGTAACAGGGCGGAGGTATCGATTAGGAGTCTCGTTCCGCGTTGAATAACTTAAATATAACCGACGATCAGATTTCTAATAGACATGTATTCCACCGATCGGTGTTATGTACCATAAACTTTGATTTTACAGGAGGACAAGGACCTGGTGCACGAATTTGTGCAAAATGACGGGCTTGCCTGCCTCATCAAGGTTGGCAGTGAAGCCGACCAGAACTACCAAAATTATATACTACGAGGTGAGTATCCGCACAATCTGTCGATAGACAATTTTCGTGCCTAGCATTCCTTAGGCTTCTAATAGCGTTTAGGGTTTCTTTGGTGCATCCTCAAGGCTATACTTTTCGTATTACAAAGAACGATAAATATTTACGACGAAAAAAGTACAATTTTTTGTATGAATTGCTTAAAGATCAGCGTCTTTTACACTACTCAGCCTGAAGCTACATATTTCTAAAGTTATAGGTACGAAGTGAATACAAAATTTGTTCTCGCTATATGGTGTACATCATTAAATAGGGCCATGGTTCTGCGAACGTCATAAGAAATATTGATGTAAATGATTTGCGATATCGATTGTCAGCTGTTTTCACAGCTGGTACTACTGTTTGGCATCAAGGCGGGTCGTTACAACTCACAGTAGCTTGTCAGTACATACGTAGTTCGAATCGTTCCTTTGAAACTTCGAGTCACTGTTTTTTTCAAACCTTTTTTTCCACGCAGTGTCGATTAAGAAGTTGAAACACGATCACTGTCTGCTCCATGGATTTCGAGCATTTTTACAAGCTGTTAAAAAGTTTTAAGTAACGAATGGAAATTAAAATTGCATGGTTCAAATTGAGATACGTATTGTGCGAATAGAAACGGTCAATGATTAATTTGTTGAAAAAAATTAGTATGGGTGGTACAAGTATAATGGAACTGATTTGCGCTTTCTCTATTCCAATACTACACCTTCAAACGTCACCCATTCGCATTAAAACAGCAATTCCTAGAACCCAACGTAGTTCACAATATAGAGGCCGTTTCTGAACTGGTGGTACAAGTCGAATGGTCATGCATCTAGATTATAAAAGCAAATGGACAATGTACAATGACCTTTTAAGTGATATCATTGTACACTCATTTTCGGTACATTCTTTGGTAAACTATACCTTTATTTAAATGTTCATCGCTTATCATCTAATCAAATCTAATGTGATAAGCACGAAGAACAATACGAGCACCACAGCAATATCAACCGTAGACGTAAATGAGGTCACATGTTACTGTACGTATACACGACGAATTTTCAACATTCGACGATTTATGTGTTCATAAATAAAGTTCCGTACGAAGAAATGTTCCATATTTTCGACTCACTATTTCACGTAGATATATCCCCTTTCTACTTGTATCGCTACATGACCGATCCTTGTAGACTCGTAGTTACTTAACATAAGAGACACCTGTCAAGGTGCAGTTCCTTCGCGGGCATGAAGCTGTGTCACCACACACCACGACCTTTATTTCCGGCCTAAAAGCCATAGATTCAGCCAAAAGTTGGTCAGAATCCGTAGAAGTCCAGTAGGTAGGGCCAGTACTGGTTGTGGCCAATCCTACTAAACCTAAGGTCCTACCTACTGCTTCTACGGGTTCTGGCCAACTTGTGGCCAAACCTGCGATACCTGCGATAAAACACCCATAGCTTTTATTTCTTTGATTTAATCCTGCTGCCTAAGGCGAGTGCATTTGTAGATTAACGCAGGCCAGTCTGTACATTGAATTTCAAGACTCTCGATTTTGGTCCGAACGCGCTTCCAGTGGAAGAGGTCAATATAAAGACAAACGCGATGCGCTGTGCGGCGATTCTATCGGAAGTGAAATTTGACATCCGGTCGCATCGTTGAGTTGCACTTTCTTTTCCGAAAAATTTACCTAATTTATATTCTTCTAAGTTATCCATCGCACTTTTTTTCGATGTCGTTTTCGATGGTTCAGTTAGAGGTTCGCATCTCGAGGTTGCCGATAAAATCACGGTTCACTGACTCGACTTTGCCAGGTGCGAGTACAGCAGAGATGTATCCAATTTCTGATCGGCCGTGCACGACGGATCCTTGTTTCACGAAAAGTCACCGGGGCAATAAATGGACATAGTTAAAGTCCACCATTCAGATCAGTTGAAACTCAGCACCAGAGCGATGCAAAATTGGGTCCTCGTTCAGCAAAGCTTAAAATCTCGCATACCCGCCAGCCTAACTCGAGTTATACACGATATTCCACCAATTATTATTCCGGCGTTGTTGAACGCAACATATGTAAAAATTTTGCGCCAGAAGTGACATAACTATTACACAGAGCATGCCACGGTACAACCAGTTCCGAAACCTGCCGCACAGCAAATATATACGCGTCCCAGCCGCGTTCGGGGATTTCTCGTCAAACACAGGGCGTCGCACGTCTGCGAAGCTGTCGTAAACAACGATAAGATAATACCTGGCTAATGCAGCCGACGCCTAACGAGCTAACAGAAACGGCTTGGCGAAGCGGTGCCTGAAACAGGCGACGACGTCGTCTTTCCCGATTTTCCCACCTCGCCTTCGCTAAAGGCGTCCCGCCGTGCGACGTATTTTCCCGTGACACGCGTCGGGATCTGATGGAAGATAGACGTCGGCCCGCGTGACTGCGTCGTTAACGCTCGCCGTTTACAAAGGCGGCTGTTCCGCGGATTCGCCTGCGAAACCGCGGCGCGTAGCAAATTATGAATGCACCCTTTGATCGTGTTTCGAGTGGTTCGCCGCGGCGCAGGCTGGCTCGAGTGCTTCGTAAACCTTCGTGTCGGTCGAACAACGCTGCGAGAAGACCAATTCCGTGCCGGTTGGCTGCTGGGAATGCTGCAATCCACTCGTGCCCTCCTCGCTCTTTTCCTGCCTCTGATAACGAACGGAGTCGACCCCCGTCTTCGATCTCACCGGGACTAACTGGAGTGCATTGTATATCGAACGAGCCCTCCGGGAGTGCTCGGGGAATCTTCCTGGGGAGTGAAAGTCGGGCTACCCGGAGAAACTGCTCGCGCGGGAGGGATGATTCTCCTTTTGGGAGGAGTTCGTCGGGTTGCTCCTTTTCTTTTCTTTTTTTATTGGTGGGGGAGGGAGGAGGTGACTGTTGTTTGACCCGAAGTTGGGGTCGGTCTTCGATCGGGCGCAATTTATTTGATAGAATGTCAGTTGCAATCGGTATTGTATATCGTATCGTGGTATCGTATATTTTTATGTTAAATCGTATATCCGGAAAATGACGGATGAATTGCTTGAATTAATACGAATCGTTCAAGTGGAGCGGTAAAGGTAAAGGTAATCCTATGGAAATGAATAATTCTGAATTTTCCTTATTGGGCCTTTACGATTGCATTCGGTTCCCCTTGATAATAATAATCTCTTGGCAATTTGCGTTACTCTCTACATTGTGCTTATCGATACGAAATTATCCCATTATCCCTTTCTCCAGGTTAACCCCGCGTCTCGACCTTAAACTCAACTCTCTCTTTACCCCCCCACCCACTTCTGAAACGAATTAGATTATCCTGGTGAGCATCCTTTTACGATTGCTTCCAAGCGGTAGGTACACAGACAGTGAGAAGGAGAAGATGAATAGCTCACCAGTTGTCCAACCGAGTCAATTAAGATTAAGCGAATATTGAGCAAGCAAGAACTCCTCGATAAGCAGCGGGAGTGGATGATAACGTAATTCATAAAACAATTTGGCAGTTAGGTTTATCACTCGCGTAAATCAGACCGCGTTTCACCGTGTCGTCGGCGTTGGAGAGGGGCGACACGGTAGGGCAATGTTAACTGTCTGATTTAGGGTGCGGTGCTCATTGCTTGTTCCTTATCTCTTGGTAAACAGGAAATTTATTACGAGCAGCCCCAGAACGAGTATCCAACCTTCTGATCCACGTAACTCAAAAAACGCGTGCACTCATTAAAGTGCGGACGCAACGTCCCGACAGTTTCGATTGGCCTGGAACGCCCCGATTGTAACTTTAATAAGACATTTACCTAATCCGGGCGAAATGGATCGCGAATCTTCTTATAAGCGACGCAGAATGGAGTTACACTCGCTGTAATGGCAGAATCGAAAGTTACCAATGGAATTGTTTAATTTAAAGTACTGTTCGAAGTGCATACATATTTCTGAGGTTGGAGATTTTCATCATATTTTTGAAGGTTTGGATTTCCTATTCAAAGTTGAGTAGCTTATTTAATCGTCTTAAATTCGTGATTTTTGATTGAAAGACCAATATTAAATAAAATATGGCTTCCATGTCTTGAAGCTAATTTTATAGTATTATAACATAATAAGTAATTAAGGACGCTGACGATTGCATTAATATGTCTCAAGCTAAGTGTCTGTCATGGTAATGAATAAGCGTTAATTTTTAAATGGTTACTCTTAACATAGAGACTCATTACTGTCAGAGTTTATCATTATCCGTCTTTCGTGCAAAGCAACAATATGTCCGGTAATTTGCTTGTTCTTAATTGGAAAAGCTTTCAATAGATACCGTAGTTATTTATTTATACATATGTAGAATGCTTTAAGTATTATAGAACTTCTTTGGGACTCAAGTTTAGTTCGACATTACACAGCCTTAGAAACTGAGAGATGCTTTTTCTCCGAATTCATTTTACTTGGAACCATTATATTATAACGTTACGTTATAAAATGAGAGGAAGTCGAGAACTGTTTAATTGTCGAAAGATTACGCGAATTTTCTTTCGAGTAAACGAAACTTAATTGATTCCCAATTTTTGATTTTCACAAATGATGTGGCAAATCGACGAAGGAGGTTGCTTTTGCTCCACGAGCGTAAATTCTTCTTTGGCAAGGCGATACAAAAATGACGAAACAATCGGAGTCTCGGTACGAAACGATGACAACGTAAAACACCTGTTCGAATGTTCGAAAAGTCGTCTTGGCAACGCGTGAATACCGCTTTTACGACGAACTTGACACCAAAACTAATGGTCTCTGAAAAACGTGGCTGTATGTGAATTATGTCACCTCGATGAACTTTGCCAAGACTGCTCTGGTACGCGAAAAACAGCGTAATCGCGAGATCTTCGAGCTGAGAAAATCACAGGAATAGCAATGAATTGCTTGGTTCCAATTCGAACGTTGCAATTAGTGCCATTAGACTGTAGAGATCAAAGTGTCGTACTTTCGCATTTGTATCCATTATATTCATATATTCTGCACGTTTTATATTTCATAAACAAAGAACATGCATAGATCTTGGTCTGAATTGTTATTTCTTATTTGAATTGATCAATTTGTAGAATTTTCTATAAATTGTTGCCTTTACTGCGGGGTTTTCTCCCAGTAGAAAAACTTATAAAAAAAAGAAAAAGTGTAGTGTGCACTGCAGTCGCAATAAAGAGAAAATAAGAATTGGCTAGGGCAATAGAAGCGATGAACGCCAAATCTCCACTGCTCGTGTTTATCATTTCTGCATCTTCATCGGCACAGTTTACGAAGTATTGATCACATCCAGCAAACAGTATCTACTTCATTCCGAAAGAAAACAGGTTTTAATAGTCATTATTTTAGAGCACAATATTTTTACACATTCATTGACAATGAACCGCGACACGTTATTTTGTTGCAAGCATGTTGGCAATGGAATTCTTTAGTGGAGGGCCAGAGGAATTTCGAAAATAGTTTTCTTACGTAACTCGCGAACTAGCTATACCTAAAATTATGTTTGCATCTTCGATTTATGCAAACATTGTGAAACCTATCGTGGCTCGTTAATTACATCCGATTATTATTACAAAGGAAGCCTCAGTTTCACCTGAGAGTCGTTATTATTATTAATTACAAATAACTATTATGAGAATAACCGTGAACTAAATTACACAACATATTATATAGCGTGCTTTGTGTTCCTGTAGTTTATCCACAAATACAGTTCAAGCAGCATAGTTTTGTAACCCGATAATACGTTCCTCGCGCATTTCGTTCTCTCATCTGCTCGTTACGCGTTCATCTAGCCTTATCATAATCCAATAAATTCTACCGCTAAGTGCAATTTCAGTTAAAGTAACTTAATATACGCTACACCCTCTTTACACCGTATATTCCAGAAACTCTTCACTTGTTATCTTCCATTACTTTATATAGGCAAATAAATCTAGAAAAGAAACGTCTTTTTACGCCGCGGGAATACGTTTCCATTATTACGATTTTTTAAATTTTAAATGCCGTATGATATGTAGCATTCACCTACTTCCCTGCGAGCGAATAGATTTTTATCGATCCTCTTGCTTGATTCGTCGAAAAGAAGGGATTCATACGTTCTCGGCTGGAGAAGCTGAGCTTCCGGGACGCGCGCCCGGATTATGACTCTAAATCACCGGGGAAAACGTTTTCTGTGCCGTTGAACGCAATGTCGTCGGAGTTTTCACATATTTTTTTTCCATCCTTCTGCCTCTCCGGTAGCTTTTTCTATTTTTCGTTTCTTCCGTTTTTTCTTCCTTCTTTTTTCAAGTACTTTTTGCCGCTTGGTTTTTATTTTATTTTCGTCGTTGACGAGAGCAAGAAAGGGTAACAGGAGGGTGCTTCGCGTAACGTCACGAGGCTGCCGGTAGATTTTTCATGCGGAAAATTATGGCTGCTGTTTCGACGTACGCTGATGAAATTGTATAACGTACGCGTGTAACAAGCACCCTTATTCATATTAAATAGTTCTACCTTCAAAGTGGAAGTTGATGTTATTGAAGTGTGTACTTAAAGTAAGGAGATTGCGGAGCACATCTGAAAGAAGGGTTGGTCTCGCAAGAGTATTTTTTGCGGAGCTGGAACATTACTTGGAACGTAGAAATAATTAATTAATTAACTTGTTATTAATGGTTACGCCATTAGCAAATTAGGAATATGCCTGCGAAAATATTATTTTGCGATAAACAAATGTTTGACTTATTTTACTAAATTTTTCCATTAGGGGAAGAGCAGCAACATTAAATTATCTTGATGAATCTCTTCATAGCGAATTTCCATCCAAATATAGTACATTACTATTGACACGAATAAAATGAAATAACATCATAGCAGGTAGTTCCACAACTTATTGTCTGTACATTAACAGAGACTGAAAATTTAATTAAAACATAAAGATCAATTGTATTTCCCCTCGCAATTAGACCATTGCCTTAAAATTTGAATTCGTTTGTGTTAATCAATAGGTTTGTACAGGAATCCGGATAACCATACCGTGTTGCCTCGATCGGTGATTATTATATCCCTAAAAAAACAGGGTCGACGGTTGATGATTTTGCTGGCAATCTACATTGCTGTATACGGTTCTAATTAGATTTCACGGCGAAACTTATGGACAGTGTAATGATAACGGTTCGGCTAATGCCTACAAGCGTGGAGCGCTTAAATCGCTTTACAATTATTGCCATTACCGGCGCGACTATGTCGATGAAGCGGTGTTACGATTGCGACGCCGATGCATGAAATGTGACATTAATCTCCATCAGTGTTTCTCAAACTAACTAGATTGTCGACAATTATTTTTCCTCCAATACAGCATTTCATATTTTATTTATTTCCCAGTTGAATTGATATATTTTAAAACGATTTAGAGTATGCAATTATTATTATTATGTACCATACTAATAGTAGTCGAGGCTTAGATACTCTGCCTATTTTCTTTTCACTCAACATTGAAATGTTTCGTCGAGTTTGCTATTCGCTGCATAAATTGGTTACTTGATGTAGAATACAAATATGTTCCCTTATCAATTCATTTTTCGTGGGTATGTTCCATTTCTGCGTTAAAAGTTTAATTGTCAGTAGTAAGCATTCATAATATATTATTACAAAATAATTATAGCAATGGAGTCCAGCGTTCGTGCCACTCCACGAAAATTATTCCTATTTAAAATCGCAGTTTCCTAACTACGCTCTTTGAGAAACACTGCTTCTAAACGATGTCCAATATAGTTTCAGCTGAATGTTGCCTCGATATTCGGCACGACATGCATGCAAATGCTCATTATAGATCGACCCTTCAATGTTTTTTTTCCTTCTATCCATTAATGCTTTTTCCGAATCTGGTTGCATTAGCCTGGCTTATGTTTGCGTCGCACGCAAACGATTTTCAAACGAATTGGATTAATAGCGTCGGACATAAATCTCTGTAACAGGAAAACTGGAGAAATAACGCGGCTCCATGCAAATCGCTAAATTTACGCGCCGCTGTTGTTACGTTAAATCACTACACGGTATAGGAACCAAAGGGGCTGAGTGTTAAACGCGTTATGTGGTGTAACGTTTATTATTAGCATAATCAACGCATTATCATACTCGTTTTTATTGGCTGGAGCAACAATAAATTACAACGCTCGGATAGGTATTACCTACCACGTCGGGTCATCACATAAGCGATATGCATAAAATGATGTTTTCTCTACGCTATTCTGTTTTTTTTTTTACCTTTTCCTTTTTTCGTTACAGCTTGCCTGAAACGCGGGAATAGGAGCAAGCGAGCACGAACGAAATTTTGCTAACGCGCCGTGTTTCTTATCGCGAAAATTTATGATTGCCCACCCCGGTTCGTGATCAATTTCCTTTCGAGATTATGCACGTTTTCTTCGGTCGGGCAGAGCACGGCCGTGGAACAATTTCGATTTCGTAAATGGGTCGTAAATGTCGGTCGAGTATTTATTCGAGCTGGTTCAATTAACATTGGTCACTGATTGGTAGAAACGAAGTTGCCACGTTGCAAATGATTTAATAGCCGTGTTGAGAAAAGTTGCAACTGGATCGAGATTCAAACGAAAATATAATGCGATCCGATTTAAGTAGACCTTAAATTGTGCACTCTCTTCGACAGAATTGCCGTGGACACGTGTGCATCGCACGCAATAGAAAACGCCTTCTGTAACGTTCACTCGTTTAGGGAACTTAGCGTACTCGAAAATGTGGTGAAGCGAGAAATAAAACACGATGGACTTTAGATAGCTTGTAATAAACGTGAGCTACTTCTCTATATTATGTGGTCGCGGCATTTGCATGCACTCATTCAAGTCAGAAATATATCTTGCGCATTTCATGTCGGAAAGCCTTGCGTTATATTTGCGGTTTCTTAACTTGGAAATATTAAGTAGACACGAACGGGACGTTTCAAAAGAACCGACGTATTATTAAATGTGCAGAGAACTGGATAGACTTCAGTCAAGCACAAGACTGTTCATTAATTTTTCTCCTTACGAGGAAAATTGTAATTTTCAGATCTCTGCCGCCGATCTACGTGAATATCTTCCGTAGACGGTGTGCACTGTAAGGGAATATTGCATAACATTTTCATTCTCCATAAAAAAAAGAGGTTGCATACGTCTCGTGCAAGTTAAATGAACGTAACAAAATTATTTCCTCACGTGTTTACCATTTTTTGCAGTCTCACCTTTCCTCTTTAAATGATATGAAAGAAAAACTTAATGGAATGGCAGTTGGAAAAATTGCATTAAATAGTCCCTAATGAAAAATAGCAATTCTTCCAATATTGCGTCAAATTTCTTGTTATTTTTTAGAAATGTAGATTTACATTTAGTAATGTATGCCCAATGGAAATTTCGTTTGTCAAACGTTTCCCAAGATTATAAATGTACATCCAACTTCCACTGCGAGAGTTATCTGTAACGAAAAGATACTGCTGTGTATAGTCACTAAACCAAGTTTGTCTCACGATGTAGCTCTAAACAGCAGCCAACCGGTACTCCGAACTTCCTGATGTTTAATTTAACAGTCGCCCCACCGAAAGTTTCGTCTGAGCGAATTTCACGAGCTGCTTTTCGTGCCATCGCGTATTCCGTTACAAAAGTGAACAAATCCAAATTCAACAGCGGAGTCGAGCATGGAAAGCATGGGAAACGTAAAGGATACAGAATAAAGTGACATTTTGGTACGTTCTATGTGGAAAGATTTATTATGTCATCGAAGAAGAATATGTGTTGAAACGCTTGCTGACCGATATTTAGTTTAACTAAGAGAATTCCTTATACTATAATAATGAATGAAACACAGGATATTTAAGAATGAGTACGAGTATAAAGGATAGAAGAATTTCGAAAAAATTTGAAAACCGTTAGAATATTTCTTGTTAAGAGTAAAGTTGTTGTACAAACTTGTTTTACATAAATCGAAGAAAATCTATGGTAAAGACAGAAAACTTTGTAGCAATAAACAAATTCAAATTCTTTATCGGGAGAAATAGAAAATAATCAGTTGACTAGATATCCCAACGAACCACTTTGATAGCGTCTCAGTCTAAATCACGTCGTTCGATAATGATCGGTCTAAAAAGATGTCCCGCTAAGTAGAATGAGTCCGAGTTTGGGCAGCCAGTGCAAAATCGATTAAATGGAAATTTCCGGCTGGCCGATCTTTCTACAGGAGAAAAGTTTCATTCGGTCGACACAATAGTTCCATTATCCGGCAGTTCTGTAACGCGTTTTCGCTGATTTAACCCATTTGCATCGGGAAACGCATCCGGTTGGCCGACACGAAATATTCAGTATGATGGTAAGTGCGCGCGTACTATTTTGCGCGCGATGCACGGACCTCTAAAAATTAAATTTCGAACGATAGTACAGAGTCATATTTTGAAACAAGTTTGTACCTTTAGCCCGGATTTTTCCCATTTGTGTTTTATTTTCGAATTTTATATAGTCTTCATTTGGATGCAATTGATATGCTCGTATTTCATGACGATTTCATAAATGGAGGATTGTTTAGATGCTAGTCAATTTATTCTAAAATGATATTTGTATTATAAAGACGGTGTTATGAGTGAAAGAACAATTTTACAGTTGCTTAAATAATACGGGGGAATTTATATTTGATTATATGTTGTAAAAGAGGAACATGTAGGTATAATATATGTATTACAGTTTACTATTTCCCTGCACCCTTTATGGTACGCCTGAAGAATAATTTGCATTACAAATTCTGTGGAATGGTCTGTTTGGTAATTGAACTTTTATATTCGCCGTTTAGCCAGAATTAGAATTTTAAAGTTCAAACAAACTTCGTTTCGATATATCCAAGTAGTTTTATTACTACGTACCGGATATGTTTCGCATAATGTGACTTAATAATTGAAACCGAATAACTAAATTTATATAAAAAAGAGGAATATTCAATACATTTGACGGAAGGAAAAATGCTAAGGCACAGAGAAAGAAATATAGTACAGAAAGGTTTAATTCGTAAACGTTCCATTTAATTACGCCCCGGATTCGTTTGCATTGCCGCAGAAAACTGTGCAAATTTACTACATATTCACTTTTACGTTGAAGCTGCAGCAAAGTACAGTCAAAATGAATAGAAGCCGCGTTTGAAACGCACATAGCTTTGTGTACACCGTCCTTTTTGGTCAGCAAAAAAGGGTTGTAAAATTCCACATAAATAAGTATTTGCACAGCTTGCTTTAAAAAATGTTTGAATCGTGCAGACTGGTAAGAGTATTTCTGTTGAACTTGCGTTGCAGTATCTGATACCGTTTGACGACAAGTATTGCCCTTCTTTTTTTTACGGTTCGATATTTATTTTATGCATAAAACTTTTCTTGTCATAGCAGCAACTTTGAAGCAACATAAATGAAAATTGTAGAACGTTATATTAGTGGCGTGGCATCAGTTGTCAATTACAATTTTCTATTTATTTTGTTACTGTGCGAAGTTATCGATGGAAATTAAAGTAACCATTACGTTGCACGATCGAAGATATTTATTTCCTTCGTTCGCAATATATTCGCCGCGTACATGAAATGTCGGTATCAAATACGATACGTACGGGTATAAATATCTGCGGGAAAATCGAATCCAGTACTTTATGGGAGCTATGCGTTCTGAACGGGTATCCAGTATCGGTTACAGCAACTAACAGAATAACGAAGTTATTTTCATAAAATACTCTGAATTTTCCAAAATAACCGAATACTTCAACGACGAAGCAAGTATTTTTTTCGCCTCTTACACCGTTCCACATTTTCGGCCCTGCTGTTTTTATAATTAATTGAACATTGGATCTTCCAAAGCCTCCAAATTTACTTCAAATAATCACGGCGAAACAGGTGCATAGAAATAATGCAGGTACATATAAAAACCAACTACGAAAACACGTATTGCACATTCGATTTTACAAGGCTGTATCAATAATTTTGTATTTCAATATAAATTATGTAATTCGAAGGTAAATATCTGTATTAAGAATATCGGAAAGCAATTTATTTAGATCATACTGTAGATTAGTTGCCGTCTTTATGGTACAGATCTGTTTCATAGTATCAAGTGCTCATCATTTTCATGCAACACAATACAGTATCGAAAATTGAACGTTTATGTATGTGCCCCGATTCAGGTTACTGCAGCAAGTGGTACTGCTTCTGCACCATAGTGCATCTGCACCTTTTCGATCACGATACGAGGTAAATAGTCGCAGATTGCAAGTATCGATTACAGTGTTGTACTTGAGAGGCATATATATTCATTACTGAAACCGCCCACTATCCATCGAAGTTCTGGGACCGCACGAACTTGAAATAGCCGATATCTAACTGCTGTACTTTAGCATCACAGATGTGTGTACATAATATTCGAGTTAAAGTAATGTTTCATAAATTCCCTGATTTAAATAATATTTCGCAATAAACCGCAATAACTGGTAGATTGGCGAACAAAAATTGCATGCACTTGGTAGGTAGGTGAATATTTCTTCATCGCTTATAAGGGTTGCACACGGTAGTTACCTTCGGTTTTATTACTTGCACACCTTCCACAGGACTTGCCAAACTGTCGTGTTCCGATAATCCATTGTTACAGCAATGCCCAGGTTCAATTGGAACTCGTTAGCGACTGCACACTGTGTAAACTGCAGCTTTTGACACAGCAATGTCACGTTCGTTGCACGAGTTCATAATTTGTTCGTGGTTAGTCATTGTTACGTAATTTTCTGGATTTCCGTCGCCGGAGCACCCTTTAGTATAACTTACGAGGAAGTTGAGAACAATAATAGAACGGATTAATGGCAGAGTTTTCTTCTTTGTCAGTTGCAATTCAAGAATAACAATGCATTTCATAAAAATAATTATAAGTAACAATGCAGTGAATTTCCAGTGGTTTCGCGTGAATTTCCAATTTCCTCTCGTTATGCTTTGCTACTTCTGGTTTTGACGTTTTTGTCATTACTAGTTACGAATTTATGCTCCAGATGATACTGAAAATTGTGCGGAGTGGTAAGGGTAAAGTTTTTATTAAAAAATAACAAACAGTAATGAAGTAAGAAATAGTACTGTATAGCACAATACAAATCTCTCATTATTACAGAACAATCAGAAATTTATATTCCGAATTTTAAGATACTCAACTTTTTATGCGGATTTTACTTGGAAGAATTTATGTTATGTTTTATATTTGTGGCAACTTTCTTCTTCGATTCTTTAAACAAAACCTTTTCGAACTACTAACCTTTCCCTATCAAAAGGATACAAAAATTCTATGCTCTACGAGTGTCCAATATTGTCATCCATGAAACGCTGATAAACGAATTTCAAGTTTTTTCAACCCTCGCACTAAATTTCATGGTGTCCATGGGCCAGAAAATCCCTCGACGAAGGCAAATCTAATACAAACCTGACGTAACCCAAACCAAATCCAAAATCCCTCGGGAACCACTGAAAAATCAACTTCGTGTGCAATACCAGGCGCCACAGTCGCGTGGCCATGGGGAAAAAAAAGGCTGAAGTCGACCTCGTGAATTGTAGATTGATAGATTTTGTCCTGGTTACCACGAGCGCCAGCGTTGAGCGTGACAAAAGCCTGCCATTTGATATTCGCGTTCATTGTCGACGCAGCGCCGCTTTTGCCCACATTTTCGTTGAAAAATAGAAAAGAGCAGAAAAGAAAAACAAAATGGAGTGTTTGATGTGTAATAGGATTTCGTTGTTCGAGAAGACAAAGAACCCATCACAGTTATGATTCATGGGAAATTGATAAAACGTGTGCACCTATATGCGCCTATATTTAACTCACGTGTAGAGAACGCTAGACACGACGCTAGCGTTATGGCTGCTTCAGCGACCCTTTGTTTCATTCATGAACTTTCACACTTTTCCGACGAAAACAATTCGCTGCGGGAAAAAATGGGGGCAGAACGCGTGGTTGGAAGATACAGCGGAAGTTGGTTTACGTTTTTTTTTTTCCTATTCTTTTTTTGCCTTTTTAATATGGATTCGACTGGTCCGTCCAAAAAATCGTTTTCTGTATATAGATTGGGTATACATGATGGACACATCGCGATATTTCGATGCAAGTATAATTTTGTGTTGTTTGTAAAAGCGATTGGGAAATACGACATAAAAAGTGAATACTTTGGTAGCTATCGTTACTTCGTAATTATTATTCCTTGTTAAGAAGTTGCATTAGGCTTTGAAGTTTTCGGTATAAAGTTAATTCATAGCGAATACCGAATAGTTAATGGAAGGGGAGGATGTTTAAGAAACAGATCTAGCATTATTTATGTTCATTCCTTTTTATGTTAATGAAACGCAACTAAATATGTCTAGTAGTAATAAATCCAATGTCAAATCTCATTGTACATTCAAATTCCATCACGACCACTAAACTTACTATTGCCACCAAAAATACACTCTGAAAAATTGACGATTTTTGAACTATCGTAAATTTGTGAAAAAAGACATTGTACACCAATCTACCTAAATTCGTTTTAAAGAGGAGACTTCAATCTTCAAATTATGATTTCGGTCAAACTCGAATTTTGACGTTTGATTTTGTTAAATTATTATCCGTGAAGAAAAGCACCTTCATTTCTCCACTTAATTTTTTAATGTAAGAGGGTCCCCGAAAATATTCTATTAAAATGTCCGAAAGACGAACCTTTAAAATATAGACAGCTGTACTACTGTACGATTTTCTTTCTCGAAGTTACAGCAGCTCAAAGATTAACAATTGTTCAACCAAGATTGAGTGATCCTTTAAATGATCGAGTAAACTATCCCCATATCAATTAAGAATCTTCTGTTTCTGTTTAAATAGCTCTCGGCCAGGTGATGCTTTACGTGGACGGTATGAATGGCGTGATGGAACACGGCCAGACGGTTCAGTGGTTATATACGTTGATAGCCAGCCGCTTCCGACTGGTAGTGAAGACCGCGCTGAAACTGCTGCTGGTGTTCGTCGAATACGTGGAGACAAACAGCTTGCTGTTGGTCAGAGCTGTAAGGTCGGTGGATACGTCCAGGGGTATGATACCCTGGACAAATGTGATGAAGCTTCTGAAGGATTACGATGCTGCTGACACCGAGTTGCTGATCTACGCAACAACGTTGGTCAACAAGTGTTTGAACGGCATACCGGACCAGGATACTTACTACGACCAAGTAGACTGTTTGGAGGAGCAAGGGATAGAGGGCATCATCCAGAGGTACATGTCGAAGCAGGGCACCGATCTTGATCTGCTCAGGCAATTCCAGATCTATGAGGCCGTGTTGCATCACGAGGACGGAAACGATAGGGGTTCACCTATTCGCCAGCTAGACGACAACATCAGGTACTGATTTGGCATATGAGTCGCTTCGTTTACACTCTCACCTTTGGGATGTTTGTTGAGCTCGAAGTTCGAGCGTATAGTGCATGTTCAATTTAGGAATTCAGTGGGTTGCAAGGAAGGAGATAAATTGGTTCAACTATTAAGGTTTACTTGAACTAAGGTCAAGAAGATTCTTTAGATAAGTTTCAGATTAATCTATTTGTCCTGGAAATTATTGAATAACAGTGCATGAAGAGTGCAAAAAGAATTGGAACATTTGATTATTGGTAGCGCACAATATACAGCAACATTGATGCTATTCTTATAATAGTAATAATAGGAATAGTAACGTAGCAGTACATGCAGATAAAGACCTAAAGACACGTAATGTATAGAGATACAATAACGTCCTGTTTCTAAAACTAACAATTAAAAATGCAGGAAAAAAAAGCAAATAACTTATTGGGGAAATTGAGAAAATTACTTGTACAGAAAACAATTGCTTAAAAACATAAAATTAATAACAACTTGTACGAGACACAGGGAATAATCTTATGATTTGACAGTAGTAGATCCGTGCGGTTTCTCAGGCAGCCAACAGGACGGCCACGTATACAATTTACCAATACTCTCTTACAACTCAATTTGCTCTACCTAAAGTGTTAATTATCACATAAAATACAGCACAATTCTTTCCCACGGCTACGCTTTTCGATTGTCACTAAATCAACGTCAACACTTAGCATGCATGTGAATAAGTAGTACAAGTCAATGATTTGGTAATTGCACCAGCCAAGATTGAAATGTGCTCACGATTTGTTGCGCAGAATCGCGATATTTCCAGCTGTGCCAATCGTAGGCACAACTACTCACTCAGGAACACTTTCCTCCCTCAGGAAGACGCTTAGGAACCGGAAGTCTCTCGTGGATTCTCATGAGCGGCGAAAATCCCGGCGACACTCCACGGGCACGTCTCCATTGTCGATGTCCTTGAACGCACGCCTAAGTCCACGGCTCAACCACTCGTTGGGTCTAAGCTCTCTAAACAACACGCTAAATTCGAGTTTACCCGACGACGATGATGAGTCGAGCAGCTCTCAAAGTTCGCAGGGTCATCTCGGGGAGGTTCAACTGAACGGCAGCTATAAGGAGAACAAAGGTAACACGCCTGCCTTGTAAACAAAAGTATCTCCCCTTTTTATATGAGTGCTGTCTACAGGCTGGTTCTCTTATGTTTTTTTTTCTCTTTATGTCAACTTCCTTGACTTAAAAAGATTAATGCAATGACTCGTATTCTGAGTATTCCTGGGACAGGATAGTAGTAGGAAAAACTGTCGATTCTTTAATGCTGATTATTTAGCGGGGCCTTTCAAAGACGGGATATTATTTCAAGGTGTAAACGATTATTAGTACAGAACAGTTTACGAGATATTTCGTGTAATAGAATTCCCGGTTTCACATTCAAACAATTTATGCCCGTCCATTTTACACACTTAATTAAATTAAGGAAATATCGGAAGCAAATTTGGTACATTGAAGATTCCCTATACACTTTTAAAATAAAAAAAACGACAGATCCACTCGAAACACTTTAAACGCGGTCAGCTACCAAACAATACGTGAAATCGCAATACACGTTGAGAAACTCACTGTTAGTTTTACGCCCAAGCAGTACTTGAACAGCACTATTCAATAGAATCTCTCCTCGTCCTTCGAAGAATAAAGTTTCCCTTTCGTTCGGAATGAACACGCGCGTACGGGTGTTCGATGTACGTCGCAAATCTGCTCGTTAACGATTCGACCGCGCGATGAATACGAACTTCGACGCCTACGAGCGGCGATTTCCGCGTTAACGGATCGTCCCTCTCTCGGGAGAGAGACCTTGCGGTTTTCAGTTCCCCTGTGCGTTTCGTTGCGGATGCTGCACGCGGCGAATACGAACTAACCGCTAGAGGCCAGGCGAAAAGAGTAGTTTCGCTCGAAGGGGGCTGTGATTGAGTGCGTTCGGATCGTCGAGGAAAATAAGCTCCGGATCACGTCGATCGGGTCAAGTGCGCGACGTGAACTTGCGCCAACGGAAACGGAAAGATGATGCCGCGACCGCGAATAATTTAATTATATACATGTGTACATGTGCGTACGGCTCATCGCTGATTCGAGAATTACAGTTTACGTAAGACACTGAATTGCATTGTTGCTCTATTTTCCGTGGAATTTTCATTCAGCGCTAATTGTGCTCGGTATCGGTTTCAATGGGTACAAGGTTTCAATGTTACAGAGTTCGAAAATGTAATAACGTTTTGATGCGAACAGAATAGAAATTGAATACATTCTGGGAACCGGTGCGATATAGATTAATTACGTTTACGTTTAATTATTCTGCACGGAAAATGGGTGTTTTTTCGTGTTCTCATTTACTCCACTAGATGATGAGAGGAATTGAACCCGATACATTAATCACACGGGGGTTTTACGTTATTCTAATGAAAGCTACCGGCACAATGAATCTGTTAATTAAAACCAAAAATAGGACAATCCCAAAGGGAAAAAAGGAATCAAAATTCCATGCGTAGTTTCCCACCGTTTGTACGGAAAATATAATGCATGGAATAATCAAAGATACAGCGCTGAACGTCCAGTGCCCGAAGTGTCGGCGAAATAATTGATACGCGGGCGTATCTGTGGCGCGGGCGCGACCGCGAAGGAATGACACGCGTGACGAGCAGAATTTATTGGAACTGTCGTCGAGGGACATTTCGATCCGTATCGCATTCGATAAATCAAAATGAAAGTTCGACCGTCGCGTGATCCGACGCGAACGAAAACGATCGAGCGATAAGCGGCCCGTGTCGCGCAACGAGTAAATAGTAAATTATAGTTTGACGCGGAAAATGATCGGGCTCGTGCAGGTATTGCCGGCCAATGAATCAGGAAAGAAGTGATTTATTGTGGCTTTCAGTGGATGTTGGCGTGACACCGGCGTTAAGACGTCGAAGAGAACGAGCCGAGAGGCAGCGGAGCTTTATCAGGGAGCAGCAAGAGGCCACGGCGAATATGCGAGCATCCGTGACTCCCTCGGACGACCAGGAAATCAGTAATTAATTTTATTCTTTTGATACTTAACGCTAAGTGGCAGGTGAATTTGGTACATGCTTCGTGAAATGAATTTTCACTTGTCTCGCAGGAACGGTAGTTTCATTGAATTTGTTAAATTGATGATAATAAATTATTTATTGCATTAAATTGCTTAAATGAATTGCAGTCCGTTCGACACTGTAGCTGTACATGATATGTAGATTTAAAATGGTGGCGAGGTTTATTAATACTGTGGACGTATTTGATTTAAGTGGTTTCATTAATTCTGACGTGGTCAGACATTGGAGACCCCCGTGGCATTTAACGTGCTAATGGTGAAGCAATATCAGTGTGGATTAAAACATAGACCATAGGTACATATTGCTTAATCAGAGAACTTTGCGAGGAATTTATTTAACATACATTTTAAGGAATCGTGATGTTAAACTTTTTTATATTGATTCTATTACTTTAGCTGGCACAATATAAATTTCTGCAATATTATATTAATGTTTTATATAGAAAAATATTGCTGTATATAAATATTAGACTTTGTAAAGAGTTTTTACGAATACAATTCAGAAGGTTCGTTTCTCGTTCAATAGAAAATGGCAATGGTGTTGTAAACTTACCTTTGTATCTCCTTAAGTCGCCGGAAATTCATGTTTCTAGTCGTGTAACTTCCCGGTTCTTTCAAAGATATTTTTGTACAGTTTGCATGAGTTGTTTGAAGCCTCTCGACTAGTTCCTCAAGTGGTGGTTCGAGAATCAGTTTCTGCTTGCATTTTTATGGGATCCTCGTCAAACGTGAACTGTCGATGTGCAAAACTAAAGCACGATGTTGGTTCTTCCAAAATTGAATAAGCATTTCGACTGATATTGACGAAAGCAAACTTGACGAAAACAAGTTAATTCAGGGAAATTAAATTCTGGGATATCAAGTTTTGTATATCCCATATTATACCGCGACGAAAATGACAACGAGAAGATTATTATTTGAACGATAAAAATTAAATACGTACTCAAGATAAAAAATGTAGGAACATTGTATCCAAGAAAATAATAATATATCGAACAGAAACCATAATAATATGCAGATCTAAAAATATATAAAATACAGAAGAATAGAAAGAGATTTAAAAAACTATGTTCATCTCCGTTCTACTATGAGTAAAGTCCATTGTATACAATTCAAAACAGATTACGCGATAATAGTAAAATGAGAAATATAATTAATAGTTCAAATTGTTTTATTTATTAACGAATTAATAGACGGATTTCCGCCCGCTGAAGGTCCATACCCGACGAACGGTCTACGTTACACGAACGGCACGTCATACGAAAGGAACGCGGACTCCCCGTCAAATAAGTTATCCAGGACGAACAGCAGGAAGGACTTGACGCCTCTGATGAATGCCGCGAACAAGCTTGACTCTGAAGAGAAGAAACCATGGTACGGCAAAAGCCCGGACGAGGGTGTCGAGTGCGACGAAGGTAATCACACCGACGAGGACGAGGATCGTCGAGTGGTTCTACAGTTGAAGAGGGAAGGAACCGTCAAGGATCTCACACAAAAGCTGGCCGCTCAAAATCTTATACCGAGCAGCCCGGTCGAGGAGAAGGTTTCCAGGTAATTTGACCGGACGACGTGCAGAAAAGATCATAGCCCGTTAAGGAAACACTGCTGTTGACACGTTTCACTTCAGTGTTGACCGTGGTCATCGAATTTATTTCTCTTTCGTCTGCTGTCGATGGCAGAGATTTTTTAACTGTTATTTACGAGAGAATCATTGGTTTACGAAGTCAGACGTACAGTTTTATTTCCCTTTCTAAGTATTTCGGCTCGACAATCATTTTATCTTAAAATTTGCATACGTTGAAGGAGGTAAATATTATTGACGAAAATGATGATAAAGAACAATTTTTACAAATCGATACATCGAACTTCGTACCATAAAATGAAGCTATAATTGTATCCAATACACGAAACACTTATAAAGTGAGAAATAATACATTATACGAAATGGTGTGCAAATAGTGTCAATGTTAGATTATACTAAACCAAATTTCCAGAAATATTAAAGCCAAAACAATAAACGTGCACCCCAAATACTCACCCTGTCATTTCAACGAATCCCTTTCCTCGTCCTCAGGATAGGGGACATGAGCGGTTTAATATCGAAGGCGAAGGAGGGTCTGGCCAAGTCGAAGTCGAAAGCGGATGTGCTGAAGTCCCCGACCGGGGACAACTTGCCCAAACTTCAAGAGTCGAAGAAATCCGAGAACGAGCTTCACTGGGAAGAGCTTGTGAAGAAGCTGAAACGGCCGCTGGCTCTATGCGACCTCGACTTCACTGATCTGAATTCCGATGACGAAGTCGATGTACTTGGTCCCGTGAACGTGACAAACGGCATTCCGCCACCGCCACCGCCCATGGTACTTCCAGCAGGGGGTCCACGTGCACCACCGCCTCCACCTTTGGGTGCAAGACTACCACCGCCAGTGCCACAAGCTCCTCCGCCATTGTTCGGTGTGCACCTCAAGTCGCCAAGATCACCGACCGCTATCGACGCCAGCAACACGCCAAAGAGTCCGCCTCCAGCCTTCACAAAGAAGAGCAAGAAGACGGTGAAGTTGTTCTGGAAGGAGGTCAGGGACGATCCCATCATACTGTCGAGGCTCGACAAGAATAAGATGATATGGGACGAGCTGTCGCCGGTACCTGTTGACACGCAGAAGCTCGAGCACCTGTTCGAGAGCCGCGCTAAGGATCTCATAACAAAGGTGAGCAGCTCTTGTTCTCTAAGCTTCGTCGTTTCGACTGCTCTGGGAGATCTTGTTTTCTTTGGAGCCAGGGATGATTAGGGACGATAGAGGATGGAGAGTTTGATGGTTCTTTATTGGATCGATGGTACAGAGTATGTATTATATGTATTATGTATGAATTAGGGGGTATCAATGCGCGTACGTCTTGTAGGCTTCGTAGGCAATGAAGTGTGCTTACCGGTAGAGTGTATGTAGATATTTCAAGGGTGAAAATGAATTTGGAAATAAGGAATGTGAACACGGTTATTGAAATTGAGAAATCGATGCGCAGTAAAAACGAAGTTATAGAGTCTCGTATTAAAATTCCGTATCTTGTATTTTATATTTTGAAAACCATTGAATAGACTCGATATGTGTTAGTTAGAACTTTAAGGACACTATAAATCTTATTTCTGAATTTGGCCGTTCAACCGAAACGCGCACGTTGAAAAGAAAAATCGTTCAATTTAAACAACCCCGTGTTCACCAATTAAATCCGTCTGACGACGGTATCAAAGGCACTCGCGAAAATCTTTCACGGAACAAAGAGCCGTCACGCTATAATACGTCACAACAATAAGTCTCTACCACTGGAAAAAGATTTAAGGAAGACTTTGAGAACTTTCTACTCGTTCACAATCCAAACCAATGTTCTAACCGCTCTTTCTTCTACCAAGGGGCGTTGAAACTTCATCACTTTCAGCAGCATCTTGCGCGCAGTTTATTTCCCTTGTTTCTGTCGGCGAAAAACCATTGCAACACCTTTCGCGTTCGCGGCTTCGCAAGATTCCACTGTGCTGCACCATCAAGCAGGAAATTTAATTACTGCCGGGGAATTCGGTGGAAAAAGCAACAACGTTCGCAGTCCCATGAATCTTGCTGTTTCTTCGTTCCGTTCTGCCCTTCTTCAACAACGTCGACGTGGATGTTGCTCGACGTCGACGTTAGTCACTCCGAAACGTCTGATTCGTGAGAAGCACGCGGCAAACAGAGAACGTTTGGCGCAAAGTTCGCTTGTCTCTACCACAAGGAGCTTTTCATCGGGCGAAAATTCCGCAGCCCGTCTATCCACAATCCAGAATATACAAAGCTACGTGGCTGGTTAAGCGGCTCGGTGATTTAGGGTTGCTTAAAGGGGATAAATCCTTTGAGCTCACTGAAATGGGTCGAGGAATTGTCCTTTCCAATTGTTCTTAATCCACGATTTTTAATGTCGCTTACAGTGAATCCTTCATTTAGAAATACGTATGCGTGCGCGATGTTGTGGAAGATTTTAAGACAATGACTTTCGCGATACAAAGTTTCCTTCGACACATTTCTGTTTTTCTTCCCCTTTTTAATTAATTGTGCAAGTTGAATAATAAAACAGATGTAGGCATTCATCGTCGCTGTTGAAGTTCCCGTAAACTTTGTTTTCTCTTTATAACATATATTTGTAAATACTTGGGTGTGAGATTTCTATGCATTTCGATTTATTAATCGCACAATTGAGAATAGTGTCAATTATTTTGCAATATCGTAGTGCCGATTAATAAACAGCAGACTAGTTGCAGTACAATGCAATATCAGATAATTTTGCGTTATATGAACGATGAGATGTATGTACATGTTCTGACTCGGTTAGCCTACTACAATATACATAAATCAGGTCCATGATTTCGTAGGCCTAAATGAATTTTTTGATGGTATTCTTTCTATAACAAAATTTCGCTCCCAAAAAGACTATTACCGCACGGTGTACTTTGACAAGTAAATTTTTGAACCATTCTCGTTCGATCGCAGGGGATTCATTTGATCCGAGTCTCGTTGCTCTAATCAGCAAACATTTGCTGAAATTCTTCTTTCCCCATTACCCAATTGTTTGGAACTTTTTCTCTTGCCTGCGCAAGAGTAATTGCTTGCCAGTAATTGTTGCCTCATTAATCTATGATCCAGAATTCTTCCGGTCCTCCTTTCTCCAGACATTTCCACCCGAGCTATTATTGAATAAAGGCCACTAGCCGCTGAGTGACGCGTTAAACACATTAAAAGAACATCCGGGCTGGAATGGAGTGCTGCAGATTGCATTAAATACGCTGATACTTGTCGTTTTTTCTTGCGCATACTCTTCCGTACGTGTCTCAGCGATAACGGAAGGAATTAAAGACTTCGGCTTCGTTCCTAACTTTCTTGCCGACTTTTTCGATGCACGTTAAATCACAGGGCAACGTTCGATCCGTGACGTCAAACCATTTTCCCGCAGTCGTTCGTTCGACGACGTTGCACTTTAAAAAGGATTTTAAAATGTTACACCCAGTTGGCTAGCATGGAACGAACGTGCAGTGTGTCTGCTTCAAGTGTGCCAATTGAGGTAATTGGAAAATATCGGGGTAGATAAATGGAATGGATGCACGGTTTCGCAAGAAAGGGGTGAATTATTCAAATCGAAATATCTAGGAAGATGTGTAGGAGAATATTTCAATAGTACATTAATGTTGTCACTCTTCAAAATTACGCCACACAATCACGATGTTCTATAACATTTACACATCCACCGCAATGCTTCGGCGCAATCTTCATCATAACGCTGTAGCAATTCCATCGCTACCACTCACAATCTCTAGCTCCAAAATCGCGATCGTACAGAGAGATAACGCCCATCGACTTCTCCAGATACCTTTGACACGGATTACACATTTAATCCGGCGCCGTTTGCAACAGTGTTACTCTGTAGGAGCCCCTTAAACCGCTTTACCATAAACGGCTTTATTTTTGATCGTGTACAGAGAAACAGAATGGAGGCTTGGGGTCTGGTCGTTTGTCGCGGCGCGGCGCCGCGGAATTCTCGCGTCTCGATTCCTACGGGAGTTTTCGTGTTTCACCGAGCAAACAGGGAAAAACGTTTGCCAGAGCTTTAAGAGGATAAAATTCCCACTGCTCGTTTGAGCTCCACCTGCCTGTCCCTCCCCCCTCGTTTTCAACTCTTTCACTCGTTTGATTTCGCGACTTTTTAACGAAACTTTGTGCCACGCTGATAAAATAGTGCGCCGCAACGTGATAAGAGTTGTGAATTTATCGTCATCCCAGACGTTTATCGAAGCGCGTTCGCTGCTATATAATGAACGCGAAAAATGTAGAGAATTTCCAAAATATGAGTCGTCGATCGGAGAGTATACTAAAGGAAAAAAAAAAGGGTAAAGAAAGGGTTTTCTTAGGGTAAAGTTCTCTTCGCTTCGTTTTCGGCAGAAAGATTCGATACGTTTTCTATGAGGCGGTTCGAGGCCTGTATCGTCTGTATCGAAGAAGTTGCGGTGGATAGTTAAAGTATTCTTTTACTTCAGCGAGGCATTCCCTTGGGTACGTTCTGAATTATTTGCTTTCTTCCATTTCGTAAAATATATCTTTGAACTGTTCATATTGGGCTTGCGATGCATTGCAAAGAAAGAGTTCATTGCATTGAACGAAATTCTTCAGAGTTTTATTCGCTGCAGTTGGTCCTCCGTTCTTTTGCCACGAAGCAAACTGGGAAATATTATGCTGCTGGTCAGCTACGAATGTCAACGAGTTCAAAGGATTTAAGTTTCCGGCCAGCACCGTCCCCTTTTCATCCCCGCTTCCGGTCCTTTCTTCGACCGACTTTCGCAAACGGCATTTTGTCTCTGCAAGACTTAAATTCAGCTGTGAAAGAATAACTTTCTTCCTTGAAGAACTTAATTTGTGTACCTGGCAATCGGGATTGGGGATAAGGAGGTTTTGAAATGAAAATCTTTCGAAACCTAACAATTTTATTCGCTTATATCAATTGCATTGGGAACCCTTCGCTTTGTCCGCTTTCCTCAAATTTCAAACAATTTAATCAAATTGTGAACAGAGGTAAACATTTATAATTTTCAAAATAGTACTCTTACTTTTCAACCTGCTTCGCAGTAACGTTATTCAGATGAAAAAGTTCAACCAAGCGTTACGAACGAAAATTCACGCTTTTGAATACGCAGCTTCAAAGCCTGAAATTCATAATTCAATCTTATATAACACCAACAGCTTCATGGTCGGAACAAATTTTCTTTAATGAATATTTGTTAAAACAGGTAAATATCACGCCGGGGCTATAAATTGAAGGGCGTCGCGTCGACGTTTCATTGCGAACAATTTTCCTGGATAAATAGTACCGTTGGTAAAGAGTTTATCGTTTCAAGCACCTGGAAATTACCATTAATCACAATCTTCTAACACTCGGTCGACTTGCGTCGAAATACATGGTTGAAATTGAATGAGACGCGCATTAAAAATGCGACGGCGTGCTTCTGACAATTTACTAAATTTATGTCCTCTGTGTTATGAAAGGCTGCCGTCTTGGCGGATTTTGTGCTATCGGATTTCATTGAATAAATTCCACCGAAGGAAACGGAAATGGCCAAGCGTATTTTCCTATTTCACTTTTCTCCAACCCTTTTCCATGGAGTTCGAATCGTGAGCTGCAACGTAACAGGTAAATTTTTCTGGCAAATAGTATTGCAGCGGGGGGAACATGTACGTGTAAAATAAATGACGGCTAAAAAGAATGATGCTTAAATCGTAATAATTCTTTCTTTTTACCTATGCCAGTATTTTCACAAAACTGTAAAATCTACCTCAAATTTAATTTCGAATGAGTGCAAATAGAAATCAATCGTAGTACACATGAAGGTACACTCAACAATAAAATTAGAGGATCACTAAATATGCACCGAAAAATTATCTATTTAACACCTGTAAATTCCAAAAATCTTGTCAACACAATGCAGACCTTTGATTTGGATCAAATTTCAGAGTAGAAAAGCGTCTTCAGTTTTGCACCTTATTTCCTAATAAAAAGCTTCTCGAAAAATTCAATCGAAGGATGTAAAAGCAGAGGCTCTGAACTTCGAAATTAATGTTTTTTCACGAAGTAACAGGAAATCAAAGATCGACAAGAGCGATTGCTAACAAGAATATTTCTCGCGCAATCTTACAAATTTTATAAAGTGCCAGCCAGAAGTATTAACATCGACCCAATCTTTATAAATATTCCTCGTTCGTCAATTTGCAAATTCTGACTTCCGCTTCCCCCATGATCACATCGATCGTCCAACCAGAGCCTCGTTTTTCTTCACGCTCCTACCGTTAGCTTGTACATTAATTTCTCGTCTCTGCGCCGAACAATATCGGGTAATAATGACCACGACCAGCCGTGTCTCGAGCACACGTTTTTCCTCGATCGTCAGAAAAGCCGGTGGAAATTCTTCGCAGCGATCTCTGAAGGATTCCATGTGAACGGCCGAGCTGCCGTTAATTGCTGGAGTAATTACTTGCCGGTTATATCGGCTTTGCTCGTTCGCGATCCACGTTCTGAATTACGTCGGGAACCGATGGACACACTGGCATATCATAACGTCACTTCTTCGGATCTTTTCGTTCCTCCAAACCTTTCCTTGTGCTTTCTTCGCGCTCTTCCTTTTCGTCTGGGCGAATTCTTTGAACTTTCACATCCGCCCGGTGGAATCCGGCAATTAGGGCTGGGCAAAGAGTCCGGCTAGATTTCCGTGTGGACTGGGTATAAAAATAGTGGCTTGAGAATAGGTCGCGGCCGAATTTGTGGAAAGGTAAAAGTGTAGACGGAAGAAAGAGGATAAGTGAATTATATAGGATAACTGAGGGGTGAAATCTTTGAGATGTGGTCCGTTGATTTTCTTTCGTGCTGAAAATGATTCAAGAGAGCTCGATGCACTTGAACATATCGGTCTTTAAGTGTATTTAATAACTATCCCGTTTGTAACAAGTTGTTGGTATCGTTGGGTGTATAAATGGTGATAATTAATTCTGTCGATAAATCGTTTTAACGATTTGGTGAAGATATGTGTGTTTAATACAATGACAGTTACATTGCATTGCAATCGTATACAGGAATTTCTCGCAATTACTGACAGGGTAAAAGGAGACAACAAAGTATACAAATATAAAATCATAAGTGCTCTTTTAAATAGGGGAGACTGGGAACGCCTGATACGTACGGAGGTTTAACAGAGTTTTACATTTTCTAACTAATAAACCAGAAGAAAATTGTAAAATCCCACTTGGTTATTAGTTGGAAAACACAAAACCGCATCAAGCATCCCTACATATAAGGCTCCTCGGTGTCCCCTAATTGGAATAACAATGTGTATCGCGAAAAAATCGTTTTCCACCACGTTGAATTTCCTGAATTTATCCAAACTTAGTTTTCATCTAGTGCCAACATAGTCATTGCCATCCTAAATTCATAGAAATACATTTACTACCTGCACTCAGAGCGGATGTACCATCTTTAGACTCCACTATTAAACGCGCACTTGCTCCCAGCGATTTCACATGATGATAATACACACGAGCGATTACCTATGATACATATACATATATACATATGTATACATATAGTCTTTGTATAATACTATGCGTTCCGTTAGTCTAATGAAGTAACTTTAACAACAATAATAACATCGTAAATTAATACCCCCTGCAACAGTAACGAAATCCTGTAATAATGTTCCCGGGTAATAGTGATAATAATGAAAATCAAAATAATAACAATAATAGTAAATATAATGATAACGATGATGATGATTATGTGGATAACGACGACGCTGACGATGACGACAATAATGAAAATGATAGCAATACGCAATTAGTGGTCGGGTGATGGTAATGGTGGTTTAATGCAAACGACTAATCTTTTCTTGTATTATTTACAATATTCTTGGTGCTCGCACGAAAAATGAACGGAATGGCATGCTGGAATTTTACAGGAGGTGAGTCCTAATTTCTCAACTTCACTTAACGGCGCGTCGCGTTTTCGCTAACTCCATCTTCGCTTTCGCACTATCTTTCTATTTCGAATCAATTTTCTTACCAAGTTAATTTCACGCTTGATGCTAAATAAACGGACAACTGAAATTTCATCATTTGTAACTCTTATCAATTAACCAATGTAGAATTATTGGACGATGGTTCTTGTGTTACTTTATTTCTACGTAACATCACTCTTCGTTAATTGGATATCCTTGTACATATGGTTTAAGTGACTAATCTCGACATTGTCTTATAGCTATTGCATCGCTTTGTTTGTACTAATATAGCGTGCCTCTCAATTTTACAATTTCTCGCTATTATTGCCCTTGAAAACGGAAAACGGAAAGGTATGCGGTATTTACTTTTAACTCGCTTCGCTAATACCGTTTCCGCGGACAGCGCACGAATATTTTTCTATTTTGCCAGTTGATTCGCGGAAATGGCAAATGTCGTCCGCCACACTTCCATCTCACTGCACTCCCGTCTCCCATTCTGCGATGGACAAATATTTAACCTGCACTTGGTTGTTAATATATAGAATTTCAGTGGACCACCGTGTTTCTCCTTTGTTCGTTTGGAAACCGCTCGTGCACGGTGTTTACTTAGATTCAACGATTTTGAGTGTTCAAGTACGATGATAAAATGTCTTTCAAATTGTGTCAGCGACGATATTTATATGTGTGCGAGTGATTGAACTAATTACTTTTTTGTCATCGAATAGAAACAACAAGAGATGAATAAGAACAAGGAGATCATCGTGTTGGATCATAAACGATCGAACGCCATCAACATCGGGATGACCAAGTTGCCACCCCCAAGATCTATTAAAACCGCGATCTTAAAAATGGACGCAACCATTATGAACAGAGAGGGAATCGAGGTAAGCTTGCACGATACCTTGGTCTTTTATTAATTAGTATATTTCAAGTAGTGTTAATTGTTAGTAATCGAAATGGAAATCGAATAATTATGCGTGGTGTGTGCAGATATTGCAGTATATTGAGTACAGTATTATAGGTTCCTCTGTTTACATTTTTTTAATCAATATGGTATATGCAATGTTCCGCAATATATCTGATCTTCTTGACCGAAATACGATTCCAATCTAAAAATATACAGGATATCCCGAACATGATTGGACTACTATAAAAGTGACCCTTTACAAAAATAAACCGTGCAATGTGGAATATATTTTCGATAAAAGCTATACTTTCCTTGAATATTCAAACCAGCAGAATACATTTTACTGTTTCGTCAGAGATATCATATTGTAGTATCTAAATGCTTAATTATCTGCACACTATTGTCTAAAAATATTATACCTATCTTCTCAAAACATTGCCATTTGTGTAACACTGTTCCTTAAAAACGAAAATCTGTCTGACATTTTTCCACTGGTTTCTTCATTTTTTCCCCCAAATAAAACATTCAACACAATCCCAATTTTGTTTGAAATCATTATGTACAGCGTGACAATAGAAGTCACAATCCTTGGTTCACGGTCGACCCTGTGATTCAGTTCAAACACACGTACTCCCTGTTTTCCAAAGTTTTTCTAATTTCTCTAATTTCTTGTTCACTTCTCTTCTTCGTTCGTTCCCTTTCCTTTGTCCCCGAACCCGTTCGCCACAGAAACTATTAACGATGCTGCCAACCGAGGAAGAGAGGTCCAGGATACAAGAGGCGCAGGCCGCCAATCCTGACCTACCTTTGGGATCAGCCGAGCAGTTTCTTCTAACTTTGGCCTCCATCTCGGAGTTGCCTGCTAGGTTGAAACTTTGGGCATTCAAGTTGGACTTCGAGAATTCGGAGAAGGTGAGTTGTGACTCGATCTTGACTACTTATCCACGTGCCCGCGGTTCGTTGCCTCGATTTCCTACAAATTGCCATTCATTTCACGAACTGCGGCCTGGACGTTTTACACCCGAAACAATTTCACAGGCAATTTTTCCGCTGTGCAATAGAGAAATCGTAGCAGGCCTTTAGCTTTATATATCTATTCCTGTTCCCACAAATTTCGCGACAGCGTGCTTGCCTTGTTAATATTGGCCAACGTATCGTTGGATAAATATTCGGGTGTCAACGAATAGATTCGCGGGACGTACAGTACCTACGTTTCATCGTAAGAAGTTGCGTGACATTTCGAATGCAAGTTCTATTAAGCATCGTTGACTACGAATGCGTGTAATAGTGTTCGAATTGGTCCGTTATTTCTCACGAATCTCGTCTGGAATTCCGCGGAGATAGTCGCGGATCCGCGACGAGGAAAAACGCCTGGTATGCGGGGAAGGAAGTCGCGGGGAACGTTCTCCGCATAATCGTGCGATTTCTTCGCTGGAAACACGGCGAATTCCGATACACGATCGTGCCACGTTGAACGTGTGCGACGTTTCCTTGGAAAACCTGGCGCGCCGGGTGTCTCGAGCCTGCGAAACACCTTGACCGCGTCGTAACAAGAATTTTCGTATCTGTTCGATCGACGTCCACTAGATATCTATAATCCTTTAATAATTCGGGGGGGTATTTGTGTTCATAACGTCATTTTTTAAACCTTTTTGGGAATTTCTTTTTTTCTTACATCGGAACACTGCTTTTCATTAGCCCTTTGCAGATATGGTTGCTAATATTTTGACTGCATTACATATTTTTTTCGAGTGAAGATGTATAAACGCGTAGCAGGTACGCGTCACTGAAGAAGATAGTCTTATAAAAACATGTCACCGTGGCTGACATAGTTGCAGCCTTTGTAGAAGGCCAAACAAAAAAACGGGGTGTCATTTTCTTCGGCGTGAAAGTAGTTATAGCCCCTACCAAAGGGGATGAGCATCTTATTGTTTTAAAAAAATGGCAATACTTCAAAGTTCAAGTTTCTTTTCAGGCTGTTTTTTTGCACTTAGCATAATACAAAAATAGAAAAAATTAAGTGTGCTTAAAAATGTTGGTGACCTTTTATAGCAGTAAGTATCTGCTATAGCATCATGTCTCCCCAGTTCAGAAAACGTGGTCCCGAAAGAAACGCGTCAATGTTTGTCTGTCGTTTATATCAAACCTTCGCATGGGATACATTTAATGTCTGTAACTTCGTTATTTTCACGAATTCCGGCGTGTCACTTGACGAATATAATTTCGAAGATATGTACTTTAAGAACGTGGCGAAAAGACAAATCTATTTTTGCAAAGTTCGAAACACAAATGCCCCCATAAGGCATCCCAGGAATGTTACGGCTTGACGAATCCACAAAAATGGAACCGCAGACGAGCCCAACGTACCAGTCGGCGTGCCAAAGAGCTCGTGGCTCGAAAGAAATAATTGTGAACCACCTTTGTGACTTCAGGAAATTGCGGACCCTCTGATGGATCTGAAGCAGGGAATGGAGACGCTGCGAGTGAATAAAACGTTCCGCGGGATTCTCAGCACGCTCCTTTCGATCGGGATATTCCTCAACGGAAATGAGGTAGGTATTGAATGCCAGCCAAATGATATCCGCTTAATCCGTCAGTCGGAGTCATCCGTTCGCGATGGAATCGATATCCATCGGTGCCGATAATTTTTATGTAACCGTTGCTCGACGATTCGGAAAGAGGTGCAGACAACGGTTCGTGCTCGTTTCTTGAATCAGTGTCACGCCTCCAAGCTTTTGAAGTAATTAGCCAGTCGTTTGACTGCTGCTTGAAGAACCGAGTGACTTTTGCAGGCAATATTAAATGTAATTTATGATTTGTCGTTTCTTTTAAATTTGAGAGAAGAGAATAACAAGTAGGTATACGCAATATGATCAATTATTTGGATTCAAAGCAAAGAAAACTAGGAGGAAATTCTTTTTTACCATTTTAGTTGTGGTAATTAATTAATTGAACTTACGGAAGTTCGTTTAGAGTGTTGTCGTGCTATTAAATATATTTTTGAGTAATTCCGAACAATCACTGTTTCGTTGAGCAATTATTATTATCTAATTTTACCTTTCCACGGCGAACAAGGAAGGCAAATATACTTAAGCCATAAGTATGCTAAATATTTGTTCACTGCGGAGAGCACATCGAACCCCAATAAGGCACTCTCAAGGTAGTTGCATTAAAGTTCATGCAAGTATATTTCCAAGTGGGGAATACATTTTTCGTGTCGAAGAAATACTTGGCAACATTTGATAGAAAGATATTATGTAAAATTAACGAACGACGCTTCTAGCCACAAAACGGAAACACGTGAGATTTACTTCTGTATGGAAGGACGCCGAGCATACGATACGAAACACAGAAATGGCGCACTCGCACGAATATTCGTGCAGAGTACTTTGCGATTCTTCTTCGATGTAGTACAATTCCTTTTCATTCGTCATCGCTCGCCTCCTCTCGAGTATGTTATCGACCCCGACTCTCTGAGACCGGGACGACTAATCATTTCTTATCGGCTACTCGTGAAAGTGTTTTTGCAGTGCACGCTCATTTATCGAAGTTGTCGCGTGGTCGAGCAGCTCGCCGCCCATATGAATCGAACTGTTTTCTCGCGTTTCGCTGTAAATTAACGAGGGAGAATTATGAGCGGAAGATATTTCATTGCTCGGATATACATACATAGGATGGTGGTAATTCGAACAGTATGATTTTAGTGAATTTTGTATTCCTTAAAAAAATATTCATAAATATTCAATTAAATATTTAACATTTTCTCCTTCATCCCCTCGAAATCACCTAGTTCGTGAGACTAAAAATTTCTCTATGCACTTCTGATTAATTAAGTCCCTCGCTGCCGCGTTGACTATTCGCGTTCTCATTCTCGCAGCAAAGATATTACAAACTAATTACTTCGCTTAAAAATACTTGACGATCGCGCAGCCCGTACTCGTACATTAACCTCACGCCAATCACAGCCAATTAGATTCATTGCATCCCCTTATTTCCCACTAACCCGATTTCCCTCACCCATCAAACGTTTCAACCGTATCGAATAATAAAATGATAAACGAAAGGAGCCTCTCTGAGGGGTTGAATATGCCGTCCTCGTCGCGTCAGAAGAGTGTGGCGACATCGATTCCGGGTTTTCACGACAATCACGTTACACGCGAAAGTGGCCAGAAGCGTCGGGCGGAAAGCCCGAACGGCAGAAACGTAGAAGTTAGCCAGCACGATATTCCGAGCGTCTCGTAACGCTGAAACGTCGCCGTGGCCTTTTTCAGGTGAAGGGCTTTCAGCTGGAATACCTCGCCAAAGTACCTGAAGTGAAGGATACGGTTCACAAGCACTCGCTGCTTCATCACCTTTGCCACATGGTGATGGAGAAGTTTCCGGATTCCACGGATCTCTATTCGGAGGTGAGAGACAGCTTACTTCCGCGCCGAAGGATCCGGATAAAACTTTAGTTACGCCGCGCTCGTGAGCGACCGAATAACCGTGGCTACATTTGCGAAATCGCGGACGGGAAGTTCGTTTCCCTCGAGAACTTCTTCTTCGTCTTCGGAGACTATCAAGAACGTCGTCCCGTGAAATTGTGTTATCCGAAGCTAACTCGTAGCAGTTATGACGTAGCGAAACGATACGCAGATAGTTCTCAATCGATCCTTGTCGGTGCTGTCATTACAGATATTGCTGCGTGTTTGTTTAACATGGTTTACAGGGTGTTCCGTTTACCTGGGAAATGTGAAATATCTGACGAGAGATTAAAGTCTCGGAACAAAAATTTGATAGTACATGTTTGGTATGACATTAGGCGGTATACATAATTTTCCAATAGGTCTAGTGGTGGGAAAGATATCAAAGTAAAGTTAATTGTTTTAAATGGGTCTATGTATTTTTTTGTTCATGGTATAGTAGCATATGCTTAGACGAATAGAGTAACCTACCACGACAGTTTAAGAAAAACAGAAAACGTTCGGGATGCCTGTTTCAAAAAAGGTGTTTATTGGGCATATCGTAGAAAAGAAATTTTTTAATAAGGAAAATTGTAGGTATATGAAAGAAATTAATTTATTGGCTCAAATAGTTGTGAAAGTGGTTCCTTTTTAGTTACTCTAAGATATTTTTCTCCAAAATCGAAACTCGAGAATACACCCTGTATGATAACCGAGGCTTAAATTGAGGCTTAAAATACGTACAGCTTGAAAAAGGATCAAGATTTTTGTTGGGAATATTATTCGTTTTAATTTGCTGCCTAATTGGACGTTAAGTTACGATGTTTTGGGGGAGTTTTTGCGAAGCTTACAACTACGTCGTTACAGATCTGTATGTACATTTCCATTTCTGAACACAGCGGCACGATTAAATTCTAATTTGTATGAAATTTCAGTATACTGAAACGTAGCCGTAACGAACAATTTCGCGGCAATAATATTCGTTATGCATACGCAAAGAAAAATTGTATCTAAAATTGTGACGAGTTGTGTTCAGATCGGTGCGGTGACAAGAGCTTCGAAAATCGATTTCGACGAGCTAGCATCGAACATTGGAAAGTTAGAGAGCGAGTGCAAGGCATCCTGGGACCACCTGAAGCTCATCGCGAAGCACGACGGTTCCACGATGATGAAAGTCAAGTAAGTACCAAATTCAAAATCGCGAATCAGACACGAAATCGATTTCATTGGAAGTTCCTAATTCCTCAGGAGCTTTGCGCGAACTTTGTTGCGCGAAGTTTCCACGCCGAGTTTCCGAAGATTCGAGGAATGTTCGATAAAACTCGCGACAGACCTTTTTCCGCGATGAAACTGGCTACGTTCCAAATGGCACCACCATTAATTACCGAAAGCGTATTTCTCCCTTCCATACTCTTGCTTCCTGCTCGCCCCCTTTAACCTCGTTTCTCACCTTTTTTTCTTATTTCATTTCACCTTATCCCGTTTCTACTTCGCGGTGGATTTTCGGAGCTTTTATCTGTTCATCCCCTTCCAGTGAACTTGTCGTCTTATCTAAGTTGGGTATATCGGGCAACGTTTCTCTTACCGTTGCTCTTTTTTTCAATTTCCTTACTCTCAGTTAAGGTTATTACGCCCTGCGTTTCTTTCTTTTTTTTATTTTTGAAAGACTGAAGTACACGGAAATGTAACACGATTTATGCAAATGGATGGCGCCCATTGAAATAAGAAATTTTGTAATTTCCTGCTAAACAAGCTTGCTAAGCAATTGTGCTGATTTAAGTCTTTAACTATTTCCATTTCTATTGTATTTTATTTATGCCGCTTTATACTGTTATGTATTTATAAACATAACAACGGGGCAGCAATGTGATCCTTTTCCCTTAGAATATAAATCTATGTTCCAACGTTTATTCCGGAGTAAAACATCCTCGAAAAGCCATCATTTCAGTTCACACAATCTAACAATAAGACACGAACATTCAATTAGCTACGGACCTCTGATAGCCTCAAAATTATTCCTCCGTCATTCGGCCATTGGTAATTTCCGTTTCCAACCACAATATAATTCTGTCAGGGCGCACATTTAATTGTATTTACTGTAGGCCGTAGTCGTGTAACAATGTTCCCGTCTGGAACACCGACGAGTCTCGTACTTAATTGCGACGTCGACGTAACAAAGAGAGGCTGCGTTAAGTAGTAGCCGGTGTTAAGCAACGCTTCATATCCTGTCGAGGCCGATGCACGCTGTTATTTCGCCCAGATATATTGCGGTGATATTTTGTTTAACGGCGAAACGTCTTCTTAATGTAGGCTCGCGTGACCGTGCGTTAATTACGTGTAACGGGACGTCCCAAATGCCCGTCGAGTTAATTCGTTTTTGCCCGAAACTCGTTTAAGCTACCTTCCAACTCGTTTAAGCTACCTTGAACGCGATCCACCAATGAAAATGTTTCGTGCAACAATAACCGTCCGCGTTTGCCTTCTTCAAACCTCGGCATTCACTGCTGCGCAGCACTCACGGTTCGCCGATGTGCCGACGAAAATGTATAAAATATTACATCTTGCGCCCACGTACTACCCTACCATGTACCGGCTTTTAATAACAAATTATATCAGCAGCGGCGGTGAAACAAGTTCCTAGCATTGATCCCCGATTCCCCGTTACTCTCTGTCGAAGCAGAATGTCAGACTTCTTGGCGGACTGCGCGGAGAGGATAATCGTGCTGGGCATCGTGCACAGGCGGATCATAAATCGATTCCACAAATTCATCCTATGGCTGGGGATCCCGTTGCATAGGGTGCAGGACACGAAGCCGAACGAGTTCTGCCGGGTCGTGTCCGAGTTCGCGCTCGAGTACAGAACCACCCGGGAACGGGTGATACAGCAGCTGGAGAAAAAAGCCAATCACCGTGAAAGAAATAAGACCAGGGGAAAGATGATCACAGAGGTGAGTTATAAGCGGACGCCTGCTCGGCTCATATATTTCTTCGGCGGTCGCTGAAAATCTTTCGGCGGGGCCGGGGCCCGACTCCTCTCATCAAATACAGTTATCGGACCGTGAACGGCATTATGGTACGCTCCGGCGAGGGGAATAAATTGCTTTTTTGCCGCGGGGCGAATCAATTTCTTTCCTTGCCTACCGGTTGCATTAATATCCCCCTTGTCTTCGTTTTCATTTCTGCCGTGATATCGTCGAATGTACACGCGGTCCCGCTGTCACCGCCATCCTTCGGCCTACGTCTTCACCGCCAGTCTGCCCATGCGTATTCGATCGTCCTCTGTGCTTATTACAGGTTGGCAAATTCAGGACGAAAGAGGATCGTGCCGATGCGGAACTCAGGCAGCTACTCGGAAGCGACATCTCCGACGTCGAGAGTATCCATGGTACTCTACCTTGGAGAAGACAGAGAAAAGATGGTGAGCCTCTTGTATATCTTTGCTTACTTTCCCGCGTCTACCTTTGTTCACTCGGTTCCCTCGATCGACTAACCGCCATTCACTGGACCCTTTTCTTTTCGCCTTCTTTGAACCGCCTTTTTGCATCGCTGATATTTAACACCAACTAATATCGTTACCCGGAGAATGATCAAATGTGTGGAACTAATACACTGAGACGAACTAATCATAGAGGTGCTCACGTTTTTCCACGGCCTACCTATACATATACATATAAATCCATCAAAAGTATACATTTGTCCGGCAAAAATATTCCAACGCTGCACAGTGGTGCCATTTCTCGAAAAGCCGGCCAAAATTAAATTTGTAATTGTAATACAATTATTAGTTATTAATAATTAATAACAATTATTTGTTATAAAGTATATAGCAGCTGTTTTTTAGTACCTATAGTAGATTTATTGTATATATGTATATCAATGCATCAAATGCCGCTTCGATTTTTTAAATATATTGATTGGTTACTGAGATATAGGCCATCAAAGTTGATGAAGTTTCATGCTCCTGCATATCTTAAAAATTGGAGATTGTTTAATGCGTAAGGGAAAGTTTATTTTATAAAAATTAATATATGAAACATTTTATCATTAAAGTAGGTGTTATAGACATACATTTTCCACAGAAATAAAGTAAGATATCTTTGAATTTATCCTTGTAATTCCGTTCTCAATATATGTATAATAAATATTACCCCTAACTTAATGAATCGGAAGGAAAAAAAACATGTTATTCACCGTAATTCACGCTGAGACAATATTCTTGATATAAAGTGGCATGTCAACTATGATATCCAGGTGAGAAAGTATGCGCCTTTTTGCGCCTTTTTAAGATATTTAATTTTAAAATATCAAGTAGGGGTATTTACGGTCTGTCCCTCTAGAGCATAGTGGCGATATCTCGTGCAAAGGTTTGAATATGGTATATTGAATATGAGATAAAAAAATCTACCGAAAACATTAATACAATAATAATAAATAAGTAAATAAATTATAATAAATAAATAATAATTAATAATAATAATGATGTGTCTAAGATTATAGACTAACAACCCCAAAAACATAAGAATATCCATTTTTATAAAAAACCGTGTGAAATTACGAATTTTCTCCAGCTTTTTCAGAAATGGCACCACTGTGCGCTGTTGCGTCGAACAACATACTCGACGATCATTTCGAATCGCTGAACATACGCGCGCAAACCATACGACGAATGATACGGAAAGCACAACTTCCAAATATCGGTATTATAACGATCGACAAAGGTAATCGTGTATTTCCCGATAGAATAGAGCGCGAGCAGTCGGCGCGAATCGTTTCCTCCGTCGAACATCGGGACGCAATTTGCAACGTAAATACGTTTTCTCTGCCCCGAATCGTTCATTGATCGAGAAATTCTAATATAGGTACATACTACCGTCGACAAATTTCATATTTCTACATTGCGCGATGTCTGGCTTCGCGAAACCGTAGAATACATAACGATGCAATAAAACGTAATAATACCGCTACTCATTGTACCCGATGGAAGGATGGAAATAGTTGAGGCGCTCTAGTATTTTCCGTTTTCCCACGTTTATTCTTTCGCCTTATCCGCGGGTGAAGCAGTGTATCGAATGTATGCACATATTGTTCCGCGTACTCGTTACGTATTCTTTGATAAAATAATCACGTTAAATATGAATCGTAGGACAGTGTCCGTGGCGTATGCCTGTGTGTAACATAATGGCTGAAAAATGAATACGAAGGTCGTAAATTGATTTTCAATATATTACATTGCAACTGATCTATGTGTTGCGTGCCGATCATTAATTTTTTCTGTGCTTAATCGCCAGATACGCCAGGCAAAATATACGGAAACATATTTTTTGTTAGACGTTCTTAATTAATACATAATGGATCAATGATTTAAAAATGTCAAAATATAAAGTTCCCAGTACATATTTCATTTCATTAATTGCTAATAGATTGTCGCGTTTCGTATTAGCTACACATATTAGAACATTTGAAACGGTTTACGAAGAGAATGGACTCTTTTGAACAACGATAAACATATAAATTCAATGTACATTAAAATGCAACGACCGGTGTATTTTCTACCTAGAATCCACGATCCATTACCTTAAAATCCTCCTAAAATTAGTCAGCAGTTGCCGAGCCTAACTAAATCTAATTATATGAACAATCTATAAGGTGAACTATTAAAATCAAAAGCTGTTACAAAAATACTTTTCTCTCCATCCATACTTTCGTGCTCACCTACAAATAAAATATACCTACGTAGCAACAGCCTATCACATTCTCCAGCCTTTTCTTTTCTCCACGTACACCTTAGAACGTGAAACAGATCCGGATTTCCCGAATCGTTTGGGTGTAGCTCGATCGAAGAAAATGATAGGCCAAAGTTTTCGCCGCGATCGTTCCCAGCGGGTGCAGATATAGCGCGTCTGCTTAAAATGGTGGTTCCGCGACGCAGATAAGAACAAAGTGCGAGAATTTCTCCTCGTTTCCGTAATACTCCAGCCGGTGGCGGCTCGTGAGATAAATGCCCTCCTTTTAAGCAAACGCTCTCGAGGTAAGATTCGAGGGATAGCGTCGGCTCGTTTGACGACGTTACCGGAAAATGAAAAGTAACGGCATCGAGATTTCAAGAACGCGCATCGTCGGCCACGGTGCCCGTTCTGCGGGCTGAAACGCGAAAATCGCGTTTAGAAGATAATCTCGCGTGAGAAGGGGTTCCACGTTGTTTCCCGGCCTTCGTTCAATATTTTCTTCTCACGGCTTGCGCTTTTGTCTTATCTTTTTCCACCCTTTCTCGAGATCTCCCCGTTGGAGAAAGCTTTCGGCTGACGAGAGTCCTTTTATATGAAACATTATTTGGAGTTCCCTAATCTCGTCTTTGGAAGAGTTTTCACGGGAGAGTATTTTCTCGTGCAAGTGTGCCATTGTAAATATATATTTCTGACTGGGAACATTACCGGGACGCAAAGTGTCATCGTTTAATGTACAAATTAGCCGCGAATAATGAAATATAGAAACGTGTTAGTGAAAGGTTGGATAATTTTATTTAATCAATTAACTTTTTTAAGCATGTTGATGAACAGTCAGACACTCTTGTTGTTCAGTGTCAATCGTAGTAAATGCAGCAATACTTGTCTTGAAAAACCCTGATAAATATTTCGACCTGTTTCTATGAATATCAAATATAGTAGAACATATAGTAGCAGAGTAAGTACACTAAACTTGAAGAGGCAGATGGAAGGCGTGTATTCCTAAATTTCCAATATCCATGGTCAATAGGATCATAATTTAGTTCGTGGAGTTATTGATTGCCATGAGAGATGCTTGCCTGACTACATACGTACACGTACTACTCGGATTTTATTTCAGCAGAAGCGCTAATATTGCTTTCGCATTATCATTTGTTTTTTATTTGCACGTTTTTTTCAATTCCTTTGAAAACCTTCGACTGTGTACACCTTTACATTTTCATTACCGGGAGAATAAATGAGAACGGGAAGTATACGTGACAGAAGTAATAGAAATATTACTTACGCGCGCTCAAAGCACACAGATTGCCGGGATGCAAGAATAAATTTATTGCACTCATAATTAGGTTCTTCTTTAATCACGTAATATATTTATTGCAAACAATGAATTAACTTACTTAACGAAATGAAATAGCTCGGAGTCAGTTATAGCTAAAAGCACATTAAACTGGAACGATTCTGCAATACGGGGAAACGTATAGCAGGACATACAGAAGCATCCCGCAAATATGATATTAAGGATTTATTATACTAAAAGCAGCGTCGGAGAACGTAACTTTGGAATATAATTTTCACTGCTCACTCTCTGTCATCGTCTGAGCGTGATTAATTAAAGAGATAGAGTGTTGCACTTTTCGCTCAACCCAGGCAACTATTAGAATTCTGGCCCGCAATCAATCCTAATAAAGTTTACAGTATTTGACAATTGAGAATGAAATAACTATCGCCATTTGTAATTCTCGTGCCAGCAGTTATTCAAAATTAATATCACTTCTAACTCCAACGACGACGTCTGACCATTGACTGATATCTACTACTTGGAACTCTATAGTAAAATGCCGCCGCCATAAATACCGCATCCGCTTGAATATATTATTTGCGTACACCTTCATCTATTACCACTCTAATCGCTCGTGAATTCAAGCAGTATAAATTTGCTGAATTGCGCCCAAACATTTTGGAGAATCTAAAAGCACAGAAACTTTCATATCGTCGTACATTACGCACATCTTCCATAATTCTTACACGTCACTATCCGTTTCAAATCCAAACGCCTCTCGACACACGATTACGCGCGGCACGTGGTACAAAATTCGTCGGCAACGCGTCAAACGTCAACGCGCTGTTTACGGGACGTTTTCTTCCGACGAATTCCGAACACGCCGCAGCTCGTCGGGGCAATCTTCCTCGCCTCCCGCCTCTTTCGCGGAAACGGTGCCATTTCCACGTCGATTGGGCGACCCTTTTTACGGTAACTCGTGACATTCCCGCTGCAGAATTAGCTATCAGCAACGCGAGCATCGCGATGATCGTGGTGCTTGGCCTCGAAATCGGCGTACAATGAGAATGAAACTGGTATCGGTGGGGTCACACGAAATGATCTCGGATGGTAACCTCGACTCCTCATCTCTGTCTTCCGGCAACGTGGCGTTAGAATTTTTATTCTTCCCGTGGACGGCGCGTATAAAGGGCCTAGGGGGGCGGAACCACCCCTTTACGGCTCGTAAAGTTGGCGGTGCTCGTGCATCACGACGGCTCTGAAGCCATCATAACTTTCCTTCCTTTTATTCCCGTGTATGCTCCTCTATAAAATACCTAAACGCTTTGCTCCGTTTTTCGTCCCGGGGGCTGAACACCTGGCGACGACCCCTTCACCCGGCCCTCCTATCCGGTGCCCTCCCGTAACAAGAGATCACGATTTGTCGCGACAGATTCTTCCTGAGTACGGTATCTTCCGGCCCGTTATTGCATTCATATCCGCGGTTTCCTTGAGAGGGTTTTATTTATGTCGAGATTGGTTAAAGCGAAAGCCTGGCGGCGGTGGAGGAACAGCTTTTTCTTATTTTGTTCTAGCAGATATACGTTTCTTCCTACCACTCGTATATAGTCGTGGTAGACTGTTGGCCCGATGGATTTGCATGGTGATTTTGTTAAAGCGACAGACAGTTCAGTGTATATAATGGAAAAACGTAAAAGTATTGTAATATGGAATTGTTTGTCGTGCGATCTGAGATATAAATTTCATTTCATTTCGAATCGCTGCAGTTGGATTTGACACTCTCATTATTAATGTAATCGTTTGTCGTGTATCGGCTTGGTTTGGAAACCTTGGCAAAGTTTGCAACAGTTTGTGTTGAACTTTTAGAGTTTCGATTGTATTATCCTCACTCACTCTTATGACGGAGTTAGTCATTATTCGCCTTTAAACAATGTGAACATTGCACTTTTTTTCTATGCCGTAAACTACAACAATCTCCACAAATATGAAGTTAAATTTGGTTTGAAAACTTGCGTTATTACTCCGCGTGGAATATTGAATATCGTAAACTATTCGTTCCGTCGCGACGCGTCGACCACCAAATTAATCTCGTTTAATATTCCCGCGAATGCGAAGCGTGTGAAAGTCAAGCATCCGACGACACCCGCCACCTGAAACAGGTTGACCGCATCGCGAAACTTAGTCCTGTCCTTTCCCGACCTATAGAAATTTCTATCGCTCCCTCGTTCGTCTAGTCCCGGACAGTTCTTCCTTGTGCACCACGTTCGTATCGGATTTACACAGCTGAAGATATCACCGATGGGGGCTCCTTTCAGGCGAGTTTCAAAGAAGCTCTCAAAGGAGCTCCCTGTGCTTTCGACGGTTCCGAAATTTCTACTCCACGAACGGGCAGTAAAGGGAAACTGTTCTATGAAGAGTTGACCGGAGAGCTAGTACGAAAGAAGAATGGCCCGCACGTCTCTGAAGGCTGGTTTTTGAGTAAACGTCGTGGCTCTAAATCCCCTTGGTGCACGAAAGCCTGTGCCAGGAATTTCTAACGATATAGAATATTTTTGGTATTCAACAGAATATGTAACTAGAGGCGTTGACTTACCATAAAGTGTTGCTGTATTTTGGTGAAGTTCTCATTGCTCCACTTGGTCGTCTGTGGCTGTACGAGATGATATTATAAAATATTTACGACTCTATCTAACGTATATTTTTATCAAATGTATCATAGATGAGCGTACAATCAAGTGTTCTTCAGAGTTAAAAGTATTTTAAGATAGTAAATTAGATTATTCTGAATATTTATTGAATTAATTCGTGTATTTGTTGCTACATTCGAAAGTTCCCTTTGATAGCCACCTTTACTTTCCACACGGCGACACATTCACATGAAACACGTCTCTCGTCGTTTATTCCGTAGAAAGTTCAACAGAAATCCCATTTAATCGGTTTATTCTCAACTTGCGTTCAACGCAGTTCTCTACTAAAGGGTATTAAAGTAGTACACATATTAAGGAGATTCTGTCAGCTTTAGATTTTATAATTTCGTAAAAAGTTTGAGCAATAGAGCCGAAGTTAAAATTAATGCGATTGTAAATTTAGAACGAATGTTATTTTCGCGTTTCAGGCCGCACTGCATTGGGCCCATTGCTGCGCGACGAAAACACAAACGGCAACCTGACTGACGGCGACGACGAGTTGCTGGAATCGTTGGTGAAAACCGCGACGAAGACTCCAGCAACCAGGACGACGCCTAGGGAGCGCAAGAGGACCAGACACGCCGATCGTAAGTCTTGTAAGTGTGATCCCCGCACCCTGCACCCGACCTCCCTTCTTCCGCGCTGATCGATCTGTCCATTCTCTCTTGAAAGATTGATCATTCGATCGGTTAGCTAATGAAAAAGCTCCTAAAATTGCCGCGCGATACATTTATGGATGAATTTTTTCGTGGGCTCCTTGGCGCATTCGCATTATTATTATGATTATTCTCATTTATTGATAGAATACAAAAATGTCAATTGTTTGTACAGATTTTGTTAAATGGTTAATGAAAAGCTATCGTTTCAAGTTTTTTTAATATGAAAACTGTAATCACAGAAGATTAACTTTTGAAACTTTGTAATTTATTATTTAAAACACCTGTTGAACATATTTTTAACATGTCGATTCCTTAGAAGCCACGTGCACATAGATATTTTGCAGATATGACACTCGCTTATGAAACATATAGTTTTCTAATATACTTTTCTGAATACAATGCTGCTTAACTTTTCCGCTGACGAAGCACGCGTTGTTCGCCCAAAGAGTTTCCAATATATTTTTCCAAATTGCCTATGGGGCACGATTAACTACTAGAGGAAGCACAAGCAACGAGCATGGTTGTCGATTGGAAATCTTCACTTCCGGAGCAGAATTTCATTTTTCATCGGGGTCCATGAAGCTCGATCCGTTGGCCGGATTGATTAATCGCCACGAGGATTTGACAAGTGTTTTCGCGGAAATTCTGGTTATCTCATGGAAAACGCAGATTTCGAAACGATCGGTCGTTGTTTCCTGATAAATAATAGGGGGCCTACGGGATGTGATTTCTCGGTATACGGCGAGCAATTAATCTGGTGCGATTTGATCTACGAGATATGGATTTGTCGTTGACGATTTTCTTCTTGCACAGCGATTTTCACGACGTTATAGCTTTTAATGCTCTTTTATGACAGTTCACTTATAAATGAAATTATAAATAGAGATGCAATATTTTCGAATTACTTATACCGTTCATTTCGCGTGACATGATAGTTCCTTTTCCATATTCACTTCAAATAGAATACAATTTGAAACGTAAAATCTTAACCTACTTAATAAGTACATATCAATCTCAATAGTTTCTTCCGATTTTAACAATTGCTCTAATATTGCGCAGGATTCTAAAAATAAATCACAAAGGTACGTCACAAAATAAAATCATGATTTCTATATTTCAGAAAATACACTTTTTATTAAACCTAACAAGGTTACGCGATCACAAAGTTGCATGAGAAAACATGAACTCTTGGGAATCCAAATGTTTAAACATTTCCTTGGGACGTCTGCGACTTATTGTTTCATTTTTATTGATTAATTTCACGAAAGTTTATCTCGTAGGTCTGCAAGAACACTAAATCCATATAGTAAATTCTCGAAATTTGTGAAAATCACAGTTTACCGTCAACAGTTGTTTTTTTTACTTAACTAACGCACAAAACAATATATCATTTATTTAAATAAAAGCATATTTCTTGAACAATTTATCAGAAGGGAAATAATTTCATGAACCTGCTTTACACTCTTCCATCAGGATTAGTTCGCGTCCCAGTAAAGATTATTGACTACTCTAAAAATAGTAAAACCAAAGAAACTTTCAGTCGAATGCTTCTAATCCTCTCAATCTTTAAGAGTATCGACGAATCCATGGACTAAGTTGCCTGAAATTGTGGCGCTTTTGCTATTCGTATCTTACCCACGAAATAATTAATACGTCCGCGAATGGAGTCCTAGAGTAAATTCATCCAAAACGATGTTACCTTATAAACTGTCACGAAAAAATGCCGATCGACAAGCGGAAGTTTGGAGGCGAAATTCAAAACGCCCCAGATCGAAGAGGAAATTAATGCCATAACACCTTCGATCGTCGTTTAACTTTTCTCAAGCACCTTTATTGGCACCGATCTTCCTCCATCTTTTCCTTCAAACTCGCCACGTGTATATAAATGTCTATACTCGTTCGACTTGCACAAAATCGAACGAAATAAATATGGTACGATAAAATGGTTGATAAAATAAATGGTACGAACTATTCAAGAGGGTTGTATCTTGAAGGGACTGATATAAAAATGGCCCATTCAATTGGTTGGAATAAATAATCCGGCAAACAAGAAGTTTCACGACCATACATCATGTAGGTCGCACAGCCTCTACAAGTTTCCCAAGCAACATCTGCGGTGGCAGTTTTTTTTTAACCCCTTTTCACGAAAACGAAACGCCTCCACAGTTTGTGCGAAAGTGTCATTTGCATTTTATATTGCTCCCATTCACAGTTTTGGGGGCACATCCAAAACCCCCGCTCTGTAGAGCGTAGCCGTGCCGTTTTCATAGCCGAACGCATCAGTGTTTGGAAAATCCGACGGATTTTCTCATCCTCGGCTGAAAGCAATTTTTCGTTTCATTGTGGGCCGTTTTAAGACCTCGTTTCGTAGCCACGAGGATTTAGTGGCGCCTTTGAAAGACAGTAGCGAAAGGGAATGCATAGGCGGTTAAAAAACGAAAGTGTAAAAACGATTTCCTAGGGTGTCCTTCGTAGATGAAAAATAGATGAAGGCCTTATGAAGAATAAAGTTCTGTATGAATGCCTGAGTTGGAACAGTATCGTGCAGTTAAATAGTTTACTAACATAGTGCAACGGAAAACAATTGCAATATTTCCGATTCGTTGGAAACTTTATGTATTCTAACAATGCATTTCACTAAAAGAATAGACAAAATAATTGAACAAAGCAATTCAACTTTATATTTGCATAATTCACAGAAGCTTCAGCACACGCCCTTAATGGAACGTGAAGGAAATTATGCATTCTTTTGTATTAAATAATTTCAGTATATCTCGTTTAATTTTATAGCGATTGCTTAATGCGTTGCCAGTTTCTTTCAGAGCACAGCACAGTATAACTTTTGCAAACAATTTGAATTATTAAATTTCATCTGTGCGAAGTTTCCGAAACTTCCGTCTCTTTACTTCGAGGAAGCATAGGAAGTTTTACTGGAGTCGAAAGATGGTTTTAGACAAAACCATCTATCGTGAATCCGAAAGAAATCTCCAATAAAGAACTTCTTGCTTGTACGATTTTCGTGAAACGAAGCCAGTTCTTATTGCGAAACCTGGAATCTCTCGATAATCTGCCGAACGAGTGCGAGCAGTCGCGTCTAGCTCGCGATATTTATTACAAGCTCATTCGACATATGACCAAACGGATCGACGTTCTTTGCCCGGCTTTCGTGCAATTTTTTAAATTGCACCGCCTCCGTTTCGCGTTTTTTCGACGACACACAATCCGCCACACTTTTTCCATCGACAACCTCGCCATTCTCGCGTGTGTATCTACCTTTATTTTCCGCGTCGGTGAAATCAATTTCTCGTGACATTTTCTCCCGGAAATTGGAATTTGCTTTTTTCCCTTTTTCTTGTTTTTTAAACAGTGTGTATTCTCGTTAATGTTAATACACGTGCAATTGGAATTGGAATTTCGAATAGTACATGCGATTGTAATATTAATTAATTAATACTTGAGACGATGTATGAATAATTTGTATTTTAGAAATGGAATATGCAATTCACAGTTTTTGTATTAAATGTTAGTCGATTAAATTGGAAGATATCTAAATAACCATTTTTCAATCAACTGCACTGGTCACATTACAATCTTAGTGTCTCAAAGTTTTTTTCTTTTTTTCGGTTGCAAATTGAAATTTCAATTATACGGGCTTTCAATGTAACGTATTATACACACCGTGGTATACAATATAGCTTAATGTTCGAGATCCTTGCCATCGGAAAAATCGTATTTGTTAAGAAAAACAGGCACGTTTGAATAAAGCACAACAAAAATACTACAAGTCTCGCTCGTTTTTCGTGTGTAAATATGTATATACTTTATTCATTGGAATAGTGTACAGAGATAAATATAAGTGATTTTTCACTTTTACATTTTAATTTCAGTGCTCGTTGCCTTTACGTGCGTGGCGCGTCACAAAGCGTTTAACTAATAAATATCATGCGATCTTTCACTCGAATACGTGCACAGGTTTTTTTCGCCAACTGGACACAAAAACGTTTCCGGCATGGCATAACGAGGTATTTGCTACGCGCACACGAGTGCATTGGTATAGGAGATAACGATTAAACATTGCATACACTCTGCACGAAAATAGAAAAAGAAAACGTACACCATGGAGAAGTTTGTTGCAAACGCTTTCTCTGAAACGGAACTGCGGAAGATTAAGATTTTTTTACCTGATCTTTATCGCTGTGATCGATTAACGATCGAACATCGACCGTGCGATTCATTAAAAAGGTACACACTACACTTTGCAGATATGTATATGTATTTCTCACCGCGCAAACGAAATGCTTGCGCGACTCACATTTTGCGCCTGTGTAAATATTTCCCCGTCTGCACTGATAAAAATGCTAAAAATTTCAGTCAAAGAGCTTGTTTGATGCCTTGAATGTATTTGAAGATTGGTCGGACGAAAGCCGGTTCACTCAACAGTTGAATATGTTTCATTTCGATATGAATATTACCTTCATCATTTTGACTGTTGACATTTCACTTAATACAGATACAAGAGTCCTCACATATTCGATTGCAATATCGTTTATATTTAAAAACAGTAGCCGTACGTAACATTTGAAATAATTATTCAAAATACCAAAGACTTCGTGTGGCTAATTAAGCAGTAACAGTTAAAGTATTCACCTGCGTAATAAATTCCAGGCCGATTTCTCTATTCTGTCTTTGTCGTAATTCAGAAAAACATTGTCAGGAAAATGCCAAACCCTTCAAGATAATGCACGAACAGTATTACATTAACGGTCAACCCGTTAAGGGTAACACCATACGTAACCGAAGTGGTAAATAAAACAAATGACGTAATAACCTGGAAGGAAGTAGTCGATTATCCGTAAGCGGATTGGAATCCAGCACCGTTCAGGGAAAATAACAATTGTCGTTGGGGTGGCATGCGTACAAGTAATTCGGGAGGCGTGCTTTACACCCGGGAAAAGTTCTCTCCTTGTTTCCCACCATTTCCTCCCCTTTGTCCCGAATTATACCGTTTAAGGTGGCGTGGTAAGGGGTGTGGTGATGGCTTCTTGGTTACACGTGCACGCAATCGCCAAATACGAATTTGCGTAGCTTGCGCGTGTGCGTGCAGGTATGCACAGCGTACAAATTTGGTGGCAGTTGCTAACGGGGTGGCCCAGCGTTCTTCCCTTCCTTTTTTTTCTGTCCGACAGTGAAGCGATCGCGCACCCGGGAGAACAACACCACGCCGGAAGGGTATCAACCCTGAAGGGCTGCCGATCGTGACCGACGCGATGAAGGTTCGCTGGTTTTTCGATTAAACGCAACCCTTCTGCTCTGTCTTTTTACTTTCGTGTCTGTGCACTTCTATCGTTACTTCTTCTTTTCTGCTTTTTCTCCTCTCGCATGGAATGCAGTCTTCGCTTGTACCTTTTTACCCACGTGTACTTCGCTTGTCCCTTTCAGCATGTATGCATATCTGTATGCACTCCGGCGTTTTTATACGCTGGAAATATTTGAGAAATTTGTATGGTCGTTTACTGGTTTTCATGTGCGATGAAAGTTGTTTCGTGTGCGTCTATTGTATTCCGCCTTTTGCTCGAGATAATTAATAAGGTGAAGATTACTTAATAGTTTAATTAATTCATGTGACGAGTGATCTTTTATTTTTTGTTTTTCAAGGGAACAGAATGGAATTGAATCTGCCACTGAAATGAATATCGAATGTTCATTGAAATTTGCAAATTCGCTTTCCATGGTGACAGGATTGGTTTAATGTGCCTCGGTAATTTAGGTTGAAAGCCGTGTAGGCTACCACTTGTTCGTAGGTTAAGTGAAAAGTTTGCGCGCCATATGTAAGGTACTTGTCAGTGGCGTAACTTTTCAGGTCTCATAGAGGAATCGCGGAAGGCAAATGCATTTATTTTGTGCAAACTTCTTTCAGAACGTAGATTGTTTCTGCCTTTGAAGAACGAACGTGAAGAACGTTATCTTCATCCGCGGAAGTAGGCCACTATCGTTAACTTACAGACTGTATTAAATATCAAACCAGCATTACTTGATGGCAACATAAATCTAATTTATAATATAATACTATTTTAAGTAAAAGTGAATTGATGAATAAATGAAATAATCATTGCTAATAATTATTGTCTGTGGGACTGTTGGTCTCTGAATACATTATTGTTTAGGTAGTATATTTAGGAATACACGTTTCATGCCTGGGTAAATCAATTGATTGGGTTGGCACGTTTAATTAACGTGATTAGAAGATGAACCGTTCAATCGTGATTTAGAGAAACTTATCTGAATATGCCCAATGAGTTCTTATTTCTAAAGTCTTTTTTGATAGTTTCGTGTAATTACATACAAATGTTGCATGCGCTTGAGTCACGCATGCATAAAATAAAAGTAATACATCAGTGATCGGTTGAATAATTCAAACGGCGAGCTTCACGAGCACATTTTCGTGACATCGGATTTCCACACGCGGTAAACGATGCTGAAACTATGTATTCATCTACTTCAGTTTCTCTAACACGTAAATATTATGCTTACAATCTTTTCAATACAAGTACCCATGGTTTCGTAGAAAATGAAACGGACAGCTTCACTCGTGACGTGAAAGTTAAAGGTAGATCCTGGCAATCGAATGAATCATTTAAACAAAATTACAGTAATATCATCGCGTTAGTGCCGCGTGATGGGCAATTAGAAACGATTGTCAGTTTGTCGCCTGGACAGAAAATCATGTTTCATCATAAACGGTTCCATGTCGCGCGGCAAATAATGCGCATAATTACCCGTGATTCTATCCATTTTGGGTAAACAAAGTTTGGCATCACAAATAGCAGGATTACGAAGTTTACTTTATGTAATACCGTACGCCATAAATGTTTGTGCAGTCTTACGGTAATAGACCTTAATATAGGCACATCGTTCATGTAGTTGTCGATTCCGCTTTCTAATCATTACACGAAATAATTCTGTTTGTGCATTAGATAATCACAGTGATGCGCAAACCTGAGGGAATATGTTATGGGAACGGTTGATACATCGTACTTTGATTACGTTGTACTTGTCGCGAAATGGTATAATTAATAATTCGAAAAGTAGATCTTTCCTGGAGAAGCACGTCGACGTTTCGCCTTTAGCGACGATATCCGTTTGCTGATGAATTTCGAGGCTTCTTGTTAATTCCTTTCCAATTTGAAAATTCAACGCCACACAGATGGCTAAATGGAAGCATAACATCGGGAATGGGAAGGGACTAAATTTTGATCATGATTACTAGATGAGATGAAATAAATACATGCGCCATTCGTCTTAAAAATCTATATTAAGACGATCTTTATAATAATACTCTAAATTTATATATTTCAAACCAGTTCGATATTTGTTAGCGGAATTCATATAATTCCAATCTAATCGATTAACCCTCTCGTTCATAATAATAGTGAAACGTGTACCCCGTTGGTCGCTAAAAAGTCCGAAACATTTGACATCGCTTTCACCGCACCTTGCAATCCATACAACAATCAATCGAACTACCATGGATTATGGTGCATGTGTGTGTGTGTGTCAATAACCTGCACCATACCCTACCGGGACGCATGTATAGATATAGGCTTACACGCGCATCCAAAGAAGCGTCTGGTAAGTAATTTCGTTGATATGGATCGTCTTTTCTTGTAGCGGCAAATATTTGCCGAGTATTATAGCTCGGATAGAGTACAACCGCGTATAGATACACGACAAAATCGAGTCGCCGGCGTCTCGTTAATAACGTGATCATGGAGCGTCGTGGCGCGTTCCGGCGCATGCTGTACACGCGCCACGGCAAATAAATCGGGCTGCGTGGAGGTTGTATTTGCCAAACAGTCGAAGCGCGAATGATTCGCATGGACGACATTAAATTGGAAATCGACGGTGCAGGAAAATCGGCCAATTCGACTGATGGAAAATTCACGATTACGGAAAGAATGTGCTTTCAAATTGACATGCAGGGAGTGAGTGTCGGTCGTCTGAGTTTGATTCCACTTGCTGTTAACTACGGGGAACAAAATTTGGTGCGGCACTGATAGTAAACGATACAAATATTTATTTCAGAATATATGTCTGATGGATAGACACATTAAATTCGATTGCGTCGTTTGATATCATTTATAATTTTTGTCGTCATTTTTCCACATTCTTTGCTATTTGGACATGCAGCCAAACACTTTTGAAACGCATCCTGTGGGGTACTGTGTTACCGATTGTATTTTCGAAGCCAATTATTGGAAAACAACGTGTGATCGACGTTTCATTTTCGTCTAGAGCATTGAATATATAGAAGCATTTGTTTCAATCTATTTTATTATATTTTTGTTGTTGTATTATGTCATCTTCTATGCTATTTCACCGTGCTGACATGGATAGAATCTGATTTATTCTCGTAAGCGAATTTTTGATTACATCATCATCGTCACTTTTTGAATAAAGTGACGTTTTATGCTCTGTGTAGAATTTGTTACCGTCGTGCCCCCAAATTGGCATATCCCTTTTAAAATCTCTAACAGCAGGATAACAAACTAAATGGACCTGAATATAATTCTAAATTAATGATATCAAAAATAACGAAAACGCAAAACTAACGATTAATTAAAGCGACTGCAATTCGTGACGTACCCTTTGAACAAAGTGGAGCATTGTGAAACAAAGTTGCACGAGCGAATGAAAATGACATTTAATTCAGATCAAAGAGTTGGCTAGTGTCAACATCTTAACCAAATAAAACAACAAATATAAGAATAATAACGAAATCGAAGCTATCGTGAAAGTTTGTTTCATCGTTATACCGAAAGCTTATTAAATTATGGTACAGTTATTTGTAAATTATACGAATAAAATTTGCATTTGTAACCATACTGGATGCCGTGGATTAAATGGTTATTATAAATTATTTACGATAAAAATAGGATTAATGGAAAATTTGTCAATAGTTCATTCACTGAAGTAAAGGTACTGCAATGTCCCTAACCAAATGGCAAGTCGAATCCGTAAATAATTTAATAAATTTGTCAAATGCATGGCACGCATTATTATTTTCAAATCGTGTAACCAAACGACTTCGATAATTTATGAAGTACCACAAATAGTGTACCTCGGTAATACAATCAATAGCTTTAGACTTCATAACTATAGAATTCAAAGGCGGTGTACATGTACAATAATTTTCTGAATCCATTAACCGCCATTCGTAATTATACATATATGCAAGTGCGAATGGTTCATTTATTACGTTACCTGCATGTTCGCGTCATGTTAATAACAAATATCACTCACACTAACAACCATAAATCAATTTTCGCTTGATCAATCATTGTGTAAAATGTCGAATACGTACAACAATTCCATAATGTTGCTGCTCAATCTCTTATTACCTGAAGAATACGTAATCGTTCAACCCCAATCACCTAGATACAATTATGTATAAGTTACTTACCCTACATATTATCACAGGTATGTTGAAAATAAAGTAGAGAGAAATATCGTATAAAATATGTTTAGCAGAAGTAGCATGATATAAAAGATACTGTTGTTTACTCAACTATAAAAACTGTTTAGTGTATATCTGCATATAAAAAATAAAATAGTTTACAATTTTTCTATTTCGCGGATATATTCTTATTTTATTTATTGTCTTCGACCAGACAGATATTGACAATTATCCGTCGTTAATTATGGTAAATCAATGAAATTATTTTATTCTAACTTATACTACCTATATTTGGCTAGACACGACTGTTTCTGTCGATCATCCTCCTGCATGCAATTTCGATTTATCTTTGCCTAGTGCAATGGTATAAATCGAGTACTGAAAATCTGTTAAGAAGATCGAAAATTTGGTACCAAATTTAAGTAGCATGCTATAAACTCCAGAGATGGTATATTAAACAAAATAAATAATAAGATAGAATTTGTGTGAAATTGGATTGTTCCCAGCTAAGAATGTAAATAATTGCATAAAATATGTCGCTTAATTGTTACTTATACCTTTGGTTTGATTGCATGCAAATCTACCTTGGAATGATTATTTTTAAGTGATATGTACATACAAACACTTCATCCTAAGCGTTAAACGTACGTGCATTTCGTGTACAGTCAATTTTGAATAATAGAAAGCAACTCTATACTTCGGCAAATATTTGATGACCTAATAATAACACAATTTTATGTGAACGTAAACCTCATTGTATTTAAACATTAAAAATACTATAATATATAGTGCAATATTACAGTACTTATAGGACATAGTAACCTATGTACATTAAAAAACAGTATTACGGCAATTTTAAAACATTTGAATATGGCATACATTGGAATATAATAATATTCACGGATATTGCTATCCACGAGGACAAAGCTGTAGGGTCATTTACACATGGAGATATTGTTTCATTAGTACACAGGAATATTATAGATGAACATATGATTGGATTTTGGACATTTGAGCATCGTTACATACGGTATTCCAAATTCTCATAACTGTAACTGTAGAACAAAATATTGAACTAGTATTTCAAGATCTATTACAACATCGCAATCCCATCAAAATTCTCAATACACGAAATGTCCGCACGTACCAGTAATGTTGCTTGCATTTTTCTATTAATAATTACCAATATCAGTTATCTTCAAGTCGGTATAAATTGTGTAAAATCTGCAGTGCGTAGAACGCTGAAGAATGGCCTCTCGGAAGAGGAGAAGAAGCACATCGCCGCCTACATCAAGGGCTATTGACTGTGATAAAACTCGAACCCTATAACTCGTCCACGAGAAGAGAGGAAGGATAATAGCTGCATCATCAAACCTTCGATCGGACGTTGATGACACGGCCAGGACATTGCGATTTCATGGAGGCGCGACCAACGAACAGGACGAACAAGGGAAGCAACCCCCACGGGAGATCCCTAACATACACCAAGGTTACACATTAAAAGAATTATATATATAACATATACATATATATATATTTCGATTGATCTTTCTGTATGCTGGCAGAAAGGTATGGTTTTTATCTTAATCGTTGTCGAAGATGAAACTTGAGGCCTTCAATCCTATTTTTCGATTACATCTATTGACTCTGTCGTTCATACTTCTCTTTGCGGCAAACAAGAAACAGTGGATAAATTCCTTAAACTTCTAAGATATGTTTAGAAACAATGAAAGCTGTATTCTGTATATTCAATTAGAATTTCATCCCTGAACGAGAAGGAAATGAGCCAGCAATAAATTAAAATTAAACGAAAGTTGTCTGTCGATCGGTGATTTGTTAGCAATAAACGAACAGTTGATTCTATTAGATATTCTTTCGAGAGAAACAATTATACATATACTGCATAGCCCTAGTGAAAATTTGTTAGCTGTATGCATGTACGCTGGAAACCAATTATGTATAGGTATCGGAAGAAACTCTTCAGCAAATCTTTCAATGAATGTCACCCTTCTAATTTAATATTAATTTCGTCGATTTTTACATGCAGGCATTTATAACTTCATTATCTATAACACACCGAACATTTCCTTGCATTTTACTTTGCATTGCATTGAATTTTACTGCATCATTCACGAGTACGTGCATTAAATATCTCGAAATATTTTATGCATTCGGATCCTCTCAGTCTTGAGAAACGCCAGACGGAAGCAAAAGGAAAGGGAAGCAGGTTAGCGTGATCAGTGAGTCGACTTATTCGCGAAATTTCGTTTCGCAAGACTGCTGGTAGGTTGCATGCGAGCTTACGGGACAGCGTTTCACGTTGCGAGCGAATGTTACAACTTTCAAACTTCTGTCCCCTTCATCTCCTCGATGCAACATAAAGCAAAAAAAAGGAGAAGAAAAAGTAGGCACAAGGTAAACTTTTTACATGCATCTTCCGCGGTGACAGTTTCTCAAGAATAAATGCTCGTATGCAAAGAGGGGAAGCATTTCTCAAAGCAATTCGCTTTTGCGATATGCATAGAACGAGAGGTTTATTGAAATTCCTGCTGAAAAGATTCTCCGTTTGAGCGGATACTTGGAAAGTTCGAACGACAGGGATGAAAATCGGACAATCCTATCGAAACATGCCCAAAACGATATTTGATCCGTCGATGAATAACTTTGAATTCTATCGTGAGATTAAGAAAGTCTCGCACGAAATTGCTTGGACCAGTGGACGACGCGAAATATTATCTTTCGTATGTGTATTTTTCGACGAAGATGGAATGGGCGCGCGAGGGTGTTTATGAGAATAGCGATTTTATTTCTGCCGATACGTATGTAGGTAGTGAATTTCGATACCTAGACGACGAGAATTTGTAAACGGTGTGATTTGTTCGACGAGAGGAGCAACTTAATTAATTTAATTATCACCTTATTATCGCTCTGCGTGGCGTTGCGCGTGCGTGCAATTACTATAATGTTCTGCAGAAATGATTCTTGAAATAAAATTGAAAACAGCATGAATAGAAATTCTTATTCATTACATGTACCTCCTAAATATTTTTCCTACTATTTTTCACTTGATATGCAAAACATCAGGATTCTCCGAGGAGTCGACGTAATAATTATAACGAAAGGTAAGTTGGGTCCAATGCAGGTAATACGTAAATGTCAAAATTTTAAGTAGGTAATTAAATTTGTCTTGCCAAAAGGGTTATGAAGATATTGGGCCCTAACAACTATTTTTTATTATACACACATTGGCAAAATACAATATCGTTGATTTATCCTAGATTATATTCATGGATTTTTCATTATTCTGAAAACGAAGCATAAAAATGAGGAAAACGTTGCCCCTTTAATTTTGTCTTGCAAACTATATAGTATTGCAATTAAGAAGGGCACATATCGAAATCTTTCAAATCTAATAAGCGAAATTTTCCAGTTCTCTTTATTCAGCTCAATCCTTTGTTTCAGATATCCTCTATCCTTTCTAATAAAATTGGAGGCCCTACTTATTTAACTATATTACTCGTCCCCTGAATTGAACAATTGCTTAGAACTTTCATCACAATCGTCGTGTACCAGTTCGTTATGCTCACCTGTATGCAGCAATGAAAGGAAGATAAGGTAGAAGGAGAATGCAAATTAAACGAGCGAACCACTTTTATAACAAACTGTGCTCGTGACACACGATTTATTATTAACCTTCGTCCAACTTTAACAACATACAATATAATGTAGTAATAAAAACGTATCAGTTAAATGTGTAATAATGATAGCTTCGATCATGGGAGAAAAAGGATCGCGTCGATCGCGACCGCCAATCATTTCCACCACGCACCCTCGAGTTATTTCCACGAATTTTCCTCTATCGAGTTCCTTCTCCAGTAAGTACTTAATACGACTCTCGCATGAATTTCGCGACCACGAATGTCTGCGGGGCTTGTAATGCACGTGATTAAAGGGTACTTATGAATGTTTGTGTGTGGGTGTGTTGTCTGTCTTCTGTGTAACGTAGCGTAGAGGTAAGGAAGAGGACGATATAAAGGAAGAAGCTTCTGAGAGAGGGACAGAATGTTTCGCTTGTGATTTTTAGCACCGGTATATCGATGCACTTAATTAATACGCTAAAATCTATAGTCGTGTAGAAAAAACACTTTCTCGCGGTTCCTCTTTCTCTCCTTTCGTTTCTTCTCGTCGATTTCTGCACACGATCACCCTTGTTATCCTCTCGCCATTTCTCGCCGTTTCTTTCTATCGATATTTTTTTATAATTACGTTACGTAGAACAGTCTCGCTCCGCGCCGGGATTTCCATTTCTCGAACGAACGCTTTGTGTAAATATTTTCCTTTGTACGCCTTCGACATATTGTAATTATAGTTGCCTTCGCTGAATAGCGCGATCGTAATTTAAAACTTGAAGCGTCGGCACTTACACCTCGACAAATTAAACGAATAACGATTGTGAAAAATATATAAATATTAACTAGCATTTCGAATATTTTCGAACAACTTCTAAAGAAACAAGTTTAATCTGATACCCGATTTTATTGGAAATAAACTTCTGACGTCTGATGCTTTCGTTTTTATATTTCTGTGGACAAGCCTTGTCACGATGGTCGGAACACCGAATATACTTCGAGGGATTACCGATTTTACAACGAATTACAATCCTGGGAACTGGCTGTGCGACTGGAAGTCGTGAGAGGGTTGCAGAAATCACTCCCAGTTCTGCCCTTTCCCATCCCCCGCCCGCGTAATTATTGTTTCATTCAAACCGAATCCCCAACCGCCTCCTCTTCTGAGAAAGCTTCCCCGTTGGCAAAGTTAAAAGCATCCCGGATGGAGGAAAATGTTCGAGTATGTCCTCGATACTTTCCGGCGGCGGTTATTCCCTCTGTTCTCCAGTTCTCAGTCGCTTGGAAAAATTTGCGACGCACGAGTGTCCCACTTCTGTATTCGTTTCCGCAATCCCCCGGGCAAGCACGCAACAGTTCATCGGGGGACAAATGTTTTTGTTTCCTCCATGTTCCTTTGAAAAACGAAGAGCCGCCCCCCGATTCCTGACAAGCGTCCATCAACTTCAGTATCGAGTGTCTGTACAAAGCGTCGATAGATATCGCGAGCGATTTTCCAAAATTTCCTCCGTCGGTGCTGATTCAATGTCCGTTCGCGACGGAAATTCCCCAGCGGAGAAGAGTTCTGCCCGCGTTTCCCGGCTATCCTTGTTCTGTTTCTCGAGCTCGAGAGATCGGTGTGCGTCGCACGACTGACGCGTCGAAAAGCGGATATTCACGACAGCATAGTCCACGGATAAACGATTGATGGATCGACGACACAACGGAGAGTTCCGTGTTCAATGTTGTTCGTTGCGGACCGAATAGAACTCGAGGAGGCGATTCCGCGCGGATATGAACACGTGGTGGCGCGAGTCACGACGTCGACGGCGACGCGGTGCTCGGAGACGCGGCGACGCGGCTCGAAGACTTCAGAGCTCGTCGTGCTTTGGCCCACTGAACTCGTCGTGGGAGATGAAACCGTTCTTGTCCTTGTCCTCGTGCTGGAAGATCTCCTCGACCAGTTTGTCGTGGTCGGCGAGCATCTTCTTCACCTCCTCGTTTTCGGCGGCGCCACCCTGTTCCGCCTCGATCATTTGTTTCCTTAGGTATTCGCTCACCTGCGGGTATGGAACAAAATTTTAGCATCGGCATATGGTCCAGCTTGGGTAGATTTCGCTGAACGATTGGTTTGTTAAATGGAATGATTCTTTCGTATTGGGGAGGTAAGCGAGAATGCTGATTCAAACGTAGAAATTATTGTATGTCTTTGTTTTGCCAGCCTGTCGTTATTTTTGTCGGTATTTGACTAGGTTAGTACCTTTCAAATTTCTCTGGGTACCGAATAAAGATGTAAAGATTTATTGTAGAGCGTATTTTGTTTTAGACAAATAAAAGAAATTGATTTTCCATTGATCAGAGCTTGGTTAAAGTTACATTTCGTATTTTGTATTGCACGTGAAAAGCCGGAATATCGGCTTAAGAGATTTGTAGCTTTTTTGTACTGAGGGGGTTAAATTACGAGAAATAAATTGGGCTTTGGTAATAATAACCCTGCGTTGTTAGAAATTTCTAGACAGTTACGTATTAATACAAATTTAATTTAACAGTAAGGCGTTCAATAACTTCTGATACATGCAAATTATTTCAATATGAATCTTGTATTAGTAGTAATCTGATTACAACACGAAGCTGAGCAGTGCCCAGTGTTAAATGTACAACAAGTATGTAGTACGTATTCGTATGTTGAAACAACTTTATGTAATTTTTAATGTATCGGGCATTCATTTCGCAGCTTTGTGCCGGCACATTTCAAACTGTTCCAAACACAGCTATCATACCTTGGCACATGTGCGCGTTTATATTGTTAAGTTCAGAACTTCGCGAGCAGAGGTGGATGAAAAAAAGGTTGCAAATACATTTTCGAATGTACTTCGGGACAATGTATTTACGACTAAAAAGTTGCCAATCGCACAATATTTTATAGCGATTATATCGCATCGCTATGCAGGAGGCCATAAAAAACTGGCAAAGGATTAGTCTTGCACGTTTGTTACATGCTGATGAAATGTAAAAAAAAAGGTAGCGTTGCGAGGTACAACCCTTTTTATCAGTACTATGCACATGTTAATCCTTTGCACTTGCACAGCAGATATAAAGCTCTCAAATAGCGATGCCGTGATTAGCTTACACTTTGACCGGCTCAAATTTTATGAGGATGAATAAAACTGTCAAAATTATTTCCCCCCTCCCAAGTGACATAATTCGAGCGAGGAAGAGCTACAGGATAAAAGATTCGTTAATCCTCGATGTCACGTCATTGATAATAATGTTTCATAATTGGACTGATCTTTTATTCTAATTTCTCTGGTTTATTCTCCCGGTTTGGTAAATGCGATAATCGAATCACTATTCACAAATTTTTTATTGACTAAAGATATTAAATTTGTGTCCGACCCTAATTACAATACGAAATTTTGTTTTTGGCGTAAGTAAGAAACATTTGTTGGAAACTTAAGTTACATTAAAAAAAAAAGAAAAGAAAAACTTAAAAGGGATCTTGCCATTGTTCTCACCTCCTCGCGAGACAATTGGTTGTCATGGTCGCTGTCGATCTCTTTGAACACATTTGCGCTTGGTGGAGTGTCGCTGATGTTGATTAGTTCAACTTCGAACATCAGGGTAGCACCTGAAATCAGAAAAATATAATTTTATTAAAACCATGTCCCTCCAAGTGTCTGCCTGGCAGAAATTAATCGTCTATCTCCATAAAGAGGTCTCAATTTCTCTCTTCTGTTGCAATGCTCACAATTATCTCCGTTCCCTCCTCCATTTCTGCCATCTCATTTATAGTTCACCGCGGCGAAATTTTCTTTACCTCGCACGCCCACCCGACCTACATAAACGTCAACAAGAAGCAGGCGTTTCGCCACAATATTAAACAGACCCTCCTAAATAAACCCGGGGACTTCAGCTACTTTCTAAGACTCAAGATCCTAAATTTCCCCCAGCACGACACTGCACTCAGAGTCCTTTTCCACGAGCCTATAGAAAGCAGACCTGCTAATAAAATATTTCACGATACTGCTAGAGTAACAGCTCCCGTTGTCGAACACGTTCCAAGAAGTTTCCACTCAGACTTGCAAACGCTTCGTTGGCAGACGTACCATCCGCCCCGAGGACACGAGAGGGAACGGCCACCCGGATGAAATTCCGATTCACGATCCGAATTTCTGGCTAAAATTTCTGGCTAATATCGTTTAAACGTCGACGGCGAAGAATCGAGACGGAAAGAGAGTCAAAGGATGGAGGGGAAAAATGAAGCAAATTTTCTTTCACCGTTCGTGCTGACTTTCCATTATGTTCCACCGATCCCGAGGAACCGGCACCGCGTATCAGCCGCAATGATTGGTCGAAACCCAATAAAAATCCAATACGTCTCTGTCAATGCTGACGAAAGGCGACCACCGGAGCCTTTTCTATTATTCGCCCGTTTGCGATCTATAGGTTTCAGGCTTGACGAAAAAGCCTGTCCTGTGTGTCTCGTTCGCTACACGTATGACGTATGACGTATGACGAAACCCTTGCTGTTGACGTTTACTACCAATCACGATTACTTTCGTTTGAATGTACGACCTGGGAAAATGAAGAAATCGATAGCCGCTTCTCTGGAATGAGAAACGTTGCTCTATGGGTAAGACACGAGGATTTTTTAATACAGAACGACGAACGAGGCACAGGCGCTTGCGGATGTTTATTCAAAAGGCGAACACAGCCTGACGCCAGGGCCCGTCATAAATTAGACAGGGTCTGAAGGGACTTCGCTGACGTCAACGCAAGGATTTTCCGGTCAAGAGCATGCAGTCTTGAACAGACCTCGTTTCGAGACGCACTACTTTTTCAACTTGTATCGCCTTGTTGGAATATATTGAACTTTCTTTTCGCGCCGCCTTATACATCCTTATTTTACCTAAATCTTACATTCGATTTAGTGTCTTTGTTTAGAAAGGTTAATAAAATGAAGAAATGAAGTAATTGAAATGAACATTTCATGCTCTTTGTGCTTAATATGATGTGCTTATAAACAGAGTTTTGATGACAACCACAGATTAAATGAGTGATTGAAATTATAATGTTACTGTAAGTTTTTAATGTAAAATTTCCTCATGCCTATTGTTGCAGTAATTTAACGTAAATTATTACATTTTCGACGTCCAACTACGTGCTGCATTATTAACGATCGCACTGAAATATCGGGCGCAACTTTTATTATTCACTCAGGCTCTCTGGTTCGATACGTACATTATTTACACGTGCCGCACAAATTTACTAGATGAACATAAAATTCGTATTACTATTCTAGCAGGCCATAATTATCCGTCGCTTCTGCATTAGTTTGTGAAATTTAATCGATGTGATGATGTGATGTGAAGATTAATCGAAGCGCTGCGAGAGTTATAAAATCTTAATTTTACACCGATATTCAAAACCTTTTCAGACGAATTAAACTATGGCTGGGTTTAGTAGCATCACATTCGTGATTCGAAGCTTTTGGTCAATATCCTAATCCTGTTTAAAAAGTGCTATATTTATTCGCCATCCATCGAAGACTTATTAACTTGGCAACTAATCCGAGCATTTTTCCAATTACCTATTTTTCGCGAATATAATGTTGTCCCGGTTGATTCGTTGTACATTGCGAGCTAGACGTAAATCACTTTCGTGCTGCCAACGATCTGCTAATCTACCATGAAATAGTAAAACTTTCCATGCAGTGAAACCCATAAATGTGATGGTAGTTGCTAATTGTGCTTCACAGTAACGAATTTATCTCGGAACTTGTCCGAGCGAATGCTGGTAGAATGAAATATGCAGATTTTACCTTTGGCGAATTGACATATACAGGGTGTCGTGTAAATGGTCGTACAACCGTGAAGGGATGATTCTACTTAAAAAAGAAAATTTAGATGACAATAAAGAATGAAGTTTTTCCACACGAGACTTTGTTTTCGGGGAAAACGACTGAAAGTGTATCGAGTGTGCGTGCATTCCATTGGGTGGCGTTTACCTATGGTACCATGCGAACAGTCTAGAAGAATTGCGAAAGCGATATTGCAAAGGAAACGGTCTTGTTATCAATGGGGTGCGCGTAATTTTCACAGCGATGCGATTTGGCGGCGAATCGATTTCACCTCGACGATTCTTACGCAACTCTGTCGACCCGGGGGTGCCCTTCTTGGCGACAAGAACGACGAATCTATTTGGATTACACAACCACCCGGATGATGCTGCACTTTTACCGATAACGAGAATCGCAACCGCGACGAATTCTCGCAAAATTCGGCTAGCCGTGTGCACGCAGCGAGCTCGTGTGCATGCGTGCATATTTCGTATTAATTATAGCTGGTCCCATCGCGATAAAGCCGTTCTCTAATGAAATATACCCCTCAATTATTCACTACTTAAACGCGAGCAATTAATCCGGTGGACTACGTGCCCCGTCTGAATGAGAATCTCATGGAAATTCAGCGAGCTGATCGGCGAAAAATACGATAACCAAGGGACTGGTATTGATCAATTTATTATTTAAGGGCTATATTGTGTGTGGTAGATTAAAACCATTATGGACTGTTCATCTTACGATTTCGTTGCTTTTAAATTCTGAACGAAATTTCGATTCTGTTATGAACGTGGTATATAATATGTTAGATATTTGTTAATATCTGAGAAATTTAGACGCGTGCTCCTTCAAGGTTCTGGGGTAAGTGCCGTGGGGTCTATCACAGTCCTCTTACCAAAAGGCATAGCCTTCCCCACTCCGTGGCCAGATCCTTCAGGAACAGAATCCCTAATCTTTAGCAACGTGACGTCGGGTCACTTGCCACATTTAAACTCTCTCTTCTACCTAATAAACAATCCCTCGACACTCGATAGCTGGAAGACACAGAGTGGTCGCCAGCCATCGCCTGCCGACAGGATGTTTGGTTTCATGCATTCATTTCCAAGACACTCTTTGACCACTCGTAGGACTGCGTCCCCATCATAAATTATCCACAGGGTGCATAGTACTTCACCACCCGATCGTATTTCCTCTTTAAAATACGCTATCGCTAACAAATATTATACTTTGATAAAGGGAAAACTGGAATCTTGCAATTTACCAATCTAAAAGTACTGAAAGGTTTACGAATGGTCCTTCATAGTTTACTTGTTACGAAGGATTTGATTCCAATGGCGATTAGTTAGCATCAACGCGGTAGACGTGTGAAGAATAGTATGGATGTATGCACTTAGTTGGATATGTACATCGATAGTGTACTAGAGAGTTGATTGTCCAGGGATGTTTATCTAGAAATATTACAGAAACGCGTACCTCAGGATGTAGTATAATGAAATAAATCCTAAGACCCTTAGATGATACTACCTTCCAAGAACAGCACATCATTTACCAGTAGATCGTCACAGCAGTAGCTCTGCGATAAATATTACATTCGCCGTGACACATAGCAAACGTTCACACACGAATCAATATCCCCCAGGTCACAATCCACCGGCTAAATTCCATCTCAAACACTTCTGAATCGATGGCAAGCACGCGGAAAACAAATTCTACACGATTATTCCAACCCTAATGTAAGATAATCGCTCGAGGGGGTATTCGTAGTCTCCTCTCTATCGCGATTAGGTATTACTAATTACAATGATTCTGTAGGCGTGTATATATGTTAAAAGGTGTTCTGTTTATTAAAACTGTGCTCTCTCGACCGTAGTCTATACAAGAATGCCTTCCATTGGCAAAAGCGTCCGTCGTGAGGACGCCTACGACACCATGGCCCTTTTTAACCATTTTAGGGTTCACCCCCAATGAAAACTATGCTAGACAAAGACAGCGTGCATCTTCAAAATGCACATGGCCCGCCTCGGCCGTTCCCGTACCTCGAATATTCTTACACTAATTTGCCATAAGAGTCATTTGAGCCTTTGAAAAAACCTTTGAAAAAAAGTTCTTTTTCCTTCCGGGAACCGCAACAACGACGACAGACCGAATCAAATTCTTTTCCTCCTCTACGTAGTTTGGCATCCCTCCCTTTTCATTCACCGTGCGTGTCAGGAGAAACAGCTTTCATTCTCGATCGTAGAAACTTGAAACCTCTTTTCCCACCGTCCTTAACTCTTCTCGTGTTATACGTCACACCAGGACAAAGTATTTTCGCTTCGCAAGTTCCAACCTGTGAAAACCTCGGATACGAGTTAATGGTAACCAGACCAGAAGTGGAATAACGGCGGAGTTAATCATTCCATTGTTTCATAGCGAGAAAACTGGAGCGGCAGAGAAAAGAAACAATTTGAGTTAATCTGTATTTAAGGGCGAACAATGGCGTGCGGCTGTTCGTGTAAATTGTTCAACATTTTTTTGTTCCTTTTTTCAGGATTAACGTGCACAGGACAAAGAACAGCGTTTTAATAAAACTATACTCTAGTGCGCGGTGAAATGAACGTCTCTGAGAAAAATTCGTTTACCTTCCGTGAATCGACTGAAAGTTGTAAACGTTACGCGGCTGCATTAAAAATATTTATTTCAAAATTGTTTCGCGTTTAAAAGTCTAGTTTGCATACACGTAGTAGTTACCTAATGTTGTAAAATGAAAATCGTTTTATATTTGCATAACAAATTTGTAAATGATAGGTGTCAAAGAAAGGGACGGCAATGGACCACGAGATACGTTTAAACGAAAAAATCCTTTCCGCCGGTTAATCGTTTAAAAGTATAATAAATTGGTTTTCCCCCTTGTCGAGGATAATTAGGTGTTCATTGATTTGTTAGTCGTGCCGAGTCCATTCAGAAACATTGGATAGTTGCCCGGAATAAAGAGACCCTAATTAGGTTCAACAAATATCCCGTTCTCGTTTAATTCCGACGTAAACGCCCTGTTCCGCAAATATTTTTCACAAAGGAAATGGGTGAACCCGTGTCCGCTGGCGAAGAAGTTAATTACATAACCATGAAACACGTAAACCGCAGTTAGCTGCTCGCGCTCCGAAACCCTCGAACATTGTAACTTCTTGTTGCACGCTCCACTGTAACAAAGAATCACGGAAAACACTTTGTCTGGGAGTAACCGCGAGAAATTCGGCAAGCAAAAAAATCGACAGCAGAATCAGGATGATTGCAAAAATACATTCGTTACACGAAATATTTAAACAACGAAGAGAAGAGGACTGTCAGAACGGCAATCGAGAACATTTTCTCCTCGTATTACAAGTTGTAGCATGTTAAAAAGCTTAAAGGCAGGTCGGACGTGTGGTTTATAGTTTTTTAATTATATTTGTTTGGATACCATTATTGTCTTTACATGCATTGCCTGCAAAGATCTACTGTCATCTGCATTTAGATAATAAGATCCAATGCTAGCTAACGTCTACAATGACATTTCTGGTAGTAAATATGTCAACGAACAACTAAGTATGCATTTCGAAGAATTTATAGCTGTAGAACGATCAATCAGATGAACAATGTACCTACTTATATGCTATTGACACGGAACCATACAAACTTGTCCCATTGGAGCATTATCGTGTCAACTCTATTCTTTCCATGAAACGAAAAGTTCGTCGAGCCAATAAAAGCTCTCCATAAAACGTGGAAACGATCTCGATCAAAGTTATATGCATATGCGAGGCTAACTTTCGATTTATCCAACGCCCGGGCGTTTCCGAAAAAAAATGAGCGAACGAGTGCCACTGTTGATCCAACTGAGCTGCCCAGGATAGCTGGTGCTCGATTTAATGGTTGACGCTTTATTGGATTTCCGAGCAATTGCATTTTTTAGTCCGATTTCGTTACTAACGATCCCCTTTTGTATCGATTCGTTCATTGGTCTCGTTCGTTTACCCGCGAGAATCGATGGACCCGCAGATAATTTAAGGAGGGTTAGCATTCAACTGAAACTCCCCATCAGTGAAACTGTTGCAACTTTACACTCTGGATGTCAACCCCTTAGCCTCTCATTAACGGATCTTCAAATGTTGTTTAATGTTAGCGATTTGAACAAATCGATTTATATGTACGATATGAAGTTCAGGGGATTGTAACATTTACAATGATCATTTTTGTCCACGCTTACAGTATTAGCTTTAAAATACGAAGGATTAAATGTTTGTTTTCTTGATTTTGCCCGAATGATTATTGTACATTAGATATTGATAGAAAAATTGGACTGCAAATGAATATTTCATATCATACACTGGACACGTTGATTGAATACCTTTAAGTTAAAGAAAAATAGTAGCTTAGATATTTCCAATGTTTAGATATTTTTATTTCATATTCGTTAATATTTTATACTAACGGAAAAAGAATGGCTACATATCTGTCGGTCCCAACTTAACCATCTTAAACTAACTTTATACGTTTACTTATACCTATTCTATTGTTAATTTTCTGATACCCATTAAAACCATTGTTTATCACGGCAGCTGGAGAAAATCATTTCTATCCGACAAAACCGAGAAATAATAAGAAACTTCAGACGCAGCAGACGTCGCAAGAACATAGTCGATGAAACAATCTTACCTCCAGGAATTACGTTTCCGGCTCCTTTCTTCCCGTATCCCAGTTCCGGCGGTATGGTCAACTTCCGCTTTTCGCCCACGCACATATCCACCAATCCCTGGTCCCAGCCTTTAATAACTTGGCCAACTCCCAGCTGGAATGTGAACGGCTGATCTCTGTCCAAACTGTAACAAGCAATAAGCGTGCATCGTTTTAAATACTATCGCTTTCTGATAGACACGCGCATAGATTCTTCCAAAAAGTAATTCGGATCTCATAGCGGATCTCCAATATCTGTCGACCTGTATCGTTTCGCGAAATTCATTTTCTCGATGTTCGAGAAACGCTTTACAGCCGTATCATTGATAACGTCAGGATTCACTTTTCGTAGGAATAATAAAAAGATCATTCGTGTGCTCTGAATGTCATATTATAATTACGGTTAGTTGTGCTCAATAATTCTTCCGATGACTTTAATGTAGTTGCTTTTCTTATTATTATTAGAATTAACATTGCGAAGATCCGGCGAATTTAATGATTTATTATTATCTGTTTTTGCAAGCGATTAATGGTGGTTCTAATATTGGTAGCATAATTGATAATGTAGTTTACTATCTCAAGGCAGATATAAGAGAATAATTCTACATAAATGTTTAGAGCATCCCAGTGTGCTGAATCTGCGTTGAAATCCATGGCCTTCTGTCGCGGAAGTCAGTATAGTTCGCCTGTCCATCGATATTTCCTGTGGAAAAGGTCGCCTCATGGAAGTGTCAATCCATCGCAGTCTCGTAAAATCGAGTTTACGTATGCCAGCCGATCGTTTCACGCATGCAGGCAACGAAAATTGACAAGTTCATCGGGTGACTGACGCTCGAGGGTGGAAAGGCCGGAATAAGAAGGTAGCGTGAGCAAGATAAAAATTCGTCGAAAGGAACACAAGAATTCAGCGTGACGATTTTGTAAAAGCAACGAAGTAACCGTGAAAAAGAATGCAGTGGCATAGAAGATAGAAATTAATAGAAAATGATCGAAACTTGCAAAGACAGCTGATTTCATTGACATTATTCGCAATAATTAATTTTCGTATCATTTATTCAAAAATAAAGATGTAAAATGAAATTTTTGTGGGATTTCGCGATCGATTCTTGGATAGTCAATTTTATCTCTGCTTTTGAGATATTAAAAATTAAATTACCAGACGATAATGCACAGCAATTTCGACTATAATCGGATGGAGTGAAAAGTGAACAAAATTGATCTCGAAATAATTAGTCTACTAGTAATAAAGGGAACTGCGAAGATTTGACTATCCTCTAAACATACACAATTCAGAGTTCATTCAGATAACAAATTTTCATTATCGAGACTGTAAGTGTACACGTTGACATGTAAATTTGCATAAATAAATATACAGAAAGATATAGGATATAACAAGAGACGGCGCAACAATACAGAAATGAACGGAAACGACGGGAGAAAAGAAAGCCACAGTAAGTCCTCAGGTGGAAGCCTATGTCGATTACCGTGCAGACAAAGTCAACAGAGAACAATAAAATTGCCCGCGATACAACTGTCAACCGAACAAAAGTGATCCCATTATTTTTAAAAGGAGGAAAACGACGCGGTAAATCTTCAATGAGGTAAAGAGAAACGAACCCAGGTCGTCGGGGTTCAGGGGAAAAAGTCGATGGGACAGAAGGCAGACACGTTCTCGGACTCGTTTGAGGCGTCCCGACGTGCGTCGCTGCCACTGACTCGTGGGGGTTGCCACGACGCGACGCCGGGCGTACACACGCGAATGTAGATGAAGTTCCGAGTGCACCGAGTAACTATGCAGTGCCACGCGGAGAATCCTAAGCAGAGTCTACGTTGATATGCAGATATGTCGCTATGAGTTGAATGTGTTTATCCAGACGAGCTGGTATGCAATTTTAGGAGTGCTTGAGCTTCGTTTCTTCTGTTTCGCTATTTCTCTTTTTATACTAAATATACTTAAGTCAAATGCTACTATTTTATGTAATTGGGTAGACTTCGGTCTTCAAATCGACGGTGGCTCTTGTGTTTTTTCGATTCTTGAATTTTATGCAGGAATGTAGTTCTTACATTCAAGGGAAAAGATTGTAGATATTGTAGAATTACTTATATGTAATTCTTATACTTATGTTACACTAATACTTATGTTATTTTGCAGGTTTCCCCGATTCGGAATATATTTAAAGCAACTCAGAGCGTGCTTGAATGCTGGTTTTCGAAGAGTTGATATCTTTTTATCTAGATTTATTATATTAATCTTAAGAATTCTTGGGTTTTTAATTTATTTGTTGCTTTATAGATTTCTTTTACTTTGGGTGTATTAGTATGAATGTTCAGCGTAACACAAATATAATAAAGTGCTCTGCATTCTCCTGCTCGAATCTTTCGGAGTGAATCCATTTTTTCCGAAGAAGCCGGATAAAATCGGCAAAGTTGTTATAGAACAGAAGGATATAAGAATTATACCAAACTGTGACCCCCGTTTAAACTGTATAAAATATTTACACCCCGCTTTTCTTTACTACCATTTTATTATATTAAACATATACCTATTTTGTATGGGCAAATAAAATATCTCTTTTATTTCCCATTTAATCAGCTCCGCGTACTGTGCGGGAGCCAGCATCCTTCCTTCTAACAGAAATACGATCACCTTAACGGCAATTACCGTTACTGCAGGAACTTCCATTACATTAAACCGTAACGTCATTCAGCCGTCGCACAACTTCCATAAACTTCCTCCAAGACCAAATAAAACTGATCGCATCAGGTGTCGCCATTCGTTTCAGTTTCACGTATCTATTTCTCGTTAAACGAAAAATAGAATAAAAGCAACAAAACGATTCCAGGTCCAAGTATAGATCGACGTGGTTCGATATCATAGACGGTGTTAGATTGAGAATGTTATTGATTCTACGGCGTACATAATCCTGTTGCGAAAGGAATTTTCTGATTCGCAAGATTTACGAGCCCATAACGTACTGGCCCTGCTGGTATCTTGCCTGTCACGGGGCCTGAAGTTCGTCGCGTTAGAACCGGTACGTTATGGGATTTCTGTCCCGGCAACGAGGATTCGTCACGGGAGTGGTAGTTTATTGAGGAACGCTGTCGTTCGGCGAGAAATGACGCGGCAGAAGTCGTAAACGCCGATACGGCCAAATCGCGAGAGATACGAGCCACTTGAGCGTGTTTCGAATGGATTCGTTTAAGGTGTGTCACCGTGAGAGACATTTGTACGACGAGACTTACAACGGGTACAGAATTGGTGGAAATTCTGGAGCTGCTTGTAAATAGTACGAATGTGAAACACGTTGATAATCGTTTTTTGTTTTTGGATATATGTATTGGCAGGTGCTTGGTTCCGTTTTTGTCAAACGTGTTACTCTTGTCGACTGATAAGGAAACATCCCGAACCGCCCGTCTCCGATTTGGATGAAACTCGGTGGATATACATATAAAGCAGGTGAAAATAAGGGACCCGTACTTTTTTTACAGCTGCCCAATCGCAAGTTTAGTGAATGAAAGCACCAATTTGTTGAAAAATCCATGATTTAAACAATTTATTTCCACGGATCTTTCACTAAAATTGTTAGTGGGGAGTGGGGAGTGGGGAGGCACCGGAAGCAGTCTTTTAAGGTCACGGGGCCTCCCCTACAAGCGTCGAGGTTAGGTAACCGGGGTGGTTTTAGTCAGTAAGAATTCGACACTACCCTCTGACCTCCCTCAGGTCAGGGGGCGTCTTTCGAAGATTTCTAACTCGTAAAAAAAATGTTCCCTTGTGAGTGAGATATTCCGGATGCGATTGAAAATTGTTATTGTCCCAAGTTACTGTAACCCGTCGGCCAAACTTTCGAGACCACTTTCTCATTATTAATCACACAGACATTGAGTGGGTTGTTAACGATTCATTAGCAAGTATCAAAGACAGCAGCTGCTAGTCGTTCAAGAAGGACCATTGAAACAATGAATTATCGGTTTATTTATGTTTATTAGGGAGGCTAGTTTCGTTAGTGAAATTTCCGTGTCGTCCTATTAACTAACTTTATCCGGTATCGCGTGGCTGTCCTTACGCGTGAACAAACAAATTATGCGCTCCAGACGCAGTCGGTCGAAATCCTTCTAATGCGACTCGTTACCGCTCGCATCGCGACTCAGGCCTGGCAGAATAATGTGGAGCAAGTTTCACGCATAATTACGTTGCGTAAAGGTAATTACGCCGTTCCACGTGAAGAATTTCAAGTTCCGTGCACCATCACGTATCCGCGTTACAAGGGTCTCTTCCGCGCAATGCCGAATATTTTGGGATATTCTCTAACAATAGTAATCATTTACACGAATGCAACAACAGTCCGCAGAGTTTAATAATCCTTGTGTACGTGAATTTATGTAATGAATATTAATGTATTATTTGAAAGGTGACGATATTCTTCTATAAATGACAATTAATGTTAATAATCTGTACATGTTTTCCTTAATATATGCACTTTATCATTCTGATTTACAGATTATTTCGTTTTGCGTACGAAACAAGTCCATTACATTAATTATAATCGTTGTTTATCTCGAAATGTTACTTTCTTCTCTCCCAATGATTAAAAATGTCAAATAAACTAATCTGGCGGAAAGCTTTTGCTTTTAACCACAGTCATTCCATTTCGTTATCCGAACGGACTGGTTCCCTGCTATTGTTACCCGCCAAGCGGCGTTGTCACGTTAATTAACAGTTCATCAACGGAAAGAAAACGAATTTCCAGGTTGCGTGGCAGGCAGGTACAGATTTAATGGCAGAAGCATTAGCAGGAATCGTATGACAGCTATTGGCTTTGTACATCATACGCCCGATGCTTCGATAATTAATGTTACGCAACGAGTTACAGTCACGGTGTATCGAAGCAGAAGTTGTACACGTGCACTGCACTTGCCTCGAAAACGCGGTTAATTTACATATGTAAATAATAATTCATCGCTTGTGTCTGAAGATAATAAAATTGCCACGTTATCGAAACTTCGGATTTCTCTGTTTAATGAAAAGTAATGAACTTAATAAACATTCAGTCGCCGCGTAAATTGGGTCGCCGTTTGCACAGCGCGATACTCGAGCTCTCGATTTAAACTGCACGACTGTCTCTCTTGCTATTTTATTTATCAAAAATTTATAGAATATCTGCGGTTACTTCCAACACGTATCTCGATATTCCATTAAACTTCAATTACTAACTTAATATCGATTGGCTTTTTTTGTTGGGTTTTTTGCTCTGGACTTCCTTTAATTAGTTGCTTGCATCCCAATCGATCACTGAAGAAACAATGATTGACGTCTCCATTTAAAATTTCATTACCATTATTTTATACAATTTTCCTCAAAAGATTTTAGCCTTGCTTTGAAATGTTGACGAAAATTGTTTATTGATATTAACACGAACGGTACGCAGTAGATAGTGTTAATAATAAAAGGCCCATACAATAAATAATTTTTAAAAAGTCCGTGTAAACAACACTACACATCAGCCTTACTGTTTCGACCGCACGTTATTTTTTCTAACAATAAGTAGAACGACGGCATACGCCTGACAATTCTAGGTTGCCTAGACCGTGCTTCCCGACGGCAAATTAATGGCGGTGGGAACTTTTGTGCGATTTAGGGAGACTTTAAAAGAACTGTAAACACAGTAGCTCCTAATCAGTTTGTTTATTGAATATTGACAAGTTATCCGTGGATACACTGTGATGTAGAAAGGCCTTTGCGACTATTTCAAACGCTGGTTGGTGGTAAACTAAACTAAACGCTCAAAAAGAGCTACAACGTAGACTCCGTGTGGGTGGAGTTCAATACGTTTTTAAAAAATACTGAGACTTTATTGGTGCAATCCGGCATAGCTCCCACCAAGGCGGTCAAATAAGACCTTCCCCAAATAATTGGGGAAAGGGAAAAATTCGTCTTGGGAAACCCAACGACGCCGGCGGCCAGCGTCTGGCGCAGGACCGCTAGCCTGTCATCGAGCCTCGCAGGCCCTTATCGCCTGCATAGAAAAGAGGCCCTTGAACTAGGCTGGCATGCCAGGAAAATTGCGTCTCGACTATGAAAAGTCTCGCCTTACTTAAGAATCATGACGCCTTGAAATAAACATTGCGTCCAATAAATTAGGTAGAACGTTCCGTCTAAGGACGGAACACTTACCGAAAGCGTATTATCGCTAACTAGATCTCGACGATCAACGGTCACCCAATGGACACCGCAAATTGAAGTACCGCTACCGTTTAATTATTTCATTAACAGGTACCGTTTTATGATCTCTTGGCCAGGGTAAACCGCTACTGGTTTATTGTCGTAGCCCGCCACTACTGGTGTTATGCTATCGTGGTGGCTAATCATGCACTCGACATCAGGCGACACGACAATTTCGTTTGACTTCGTTTGTCGTTATTTCCCGTGTTTCACATAATAACTCAGTGAAACGTCGAATCATACTTAAGCGTGTTTTAGAGGAGTCATTTCGTCGCTGGAACGCGATCGTGAAACGAGATAAGAGTTCGAATAACGTCGAGGCAATTGAATAGGAGTAATTCCGAGTTTCCAAGATCGATGAAACTCCCTTTAAAATGGTTTCATACACTTGCTTCCTGTTTCCTCGCCTCCTCATTCTTCTATTTGTTATAGTTATATGAAATATTAAGATTGCTTGTTAAAGTAAGGTCTGGAACGTTTCTTCGGGAAAGTATAAAAACTTTCCCGATATCCTTTACAGGTGTAGAGGGTTGGTTCGGCTAGGAGAATGAGAGCAAATATTCTACGGCAATCGATAGATTTATTTCTACACTTTCTCGCAATCTCCGCTAGTGGATAATTGAACATCGTCAATTTTATGATGCGTTTAATTAATTATTACATATTGCATTTAATACTTTTTTCTATATTTTGCTTTATCTATTGTTTTGTCATTAGAGTCGCGCGAAATTCTACTAAAAAATAACGTAACAATTTTTATAAACCCAGCTATAAATAAATGAAAGCACTCAGAACTGTCTGAATAAGACTAGACACCTCATACACACACATGTTCCCTTAACGTTCTTCCCAGTCGGTGTAAAAAAAAAGGGAAAAGAAAAATAATGAAGCCGAGAAGAAAGGGCTTCGAGTGAAAATGCAGTGTCGGCGAAAATGGAAAGTCATACTAGGCATTGGAGGGGAAAAAAGAAGAGCCCAATGAGACGATAGAGAAAAGAGAAACCGCGAGGATAGCGTGGAAAAACGAATTGTGCTCCAATAAAGACAAATACCTTGAAATTAATTCCTACCATGTTTCTACGGTTCCTTGCGACCAAACATACTGTTGAGACAGGACCAATAAGACGAATTGGAAGCAGGGAAATGCAGGTATGATAACCATCGATAATTACAGAATTATTGTTAGTAGAATTAGTATTCCTTGTTTCAAGATCTGAGCAACATATTATTAGCCGACAATTCTAACCACATTTTCCCCCATAAAGAAATATACATAATATATGTATAATATATTTTACATCCTTCCACGATCCATGCATTTATCTCGATTTCTATCACGAAGAAGAACAGATACCAGCACTTCTGGTTCAGCGCGCGTTCGCAAATTATACGGGTTCGAGTTTCATCAGTCAGGGGCGAGGAACAGCAGGGACGAAAAGGTGGAAAAAGGCGAGACACGTCCAAAGTCGTGACGTGCGACGAATGAACATCATTCATGCCGGCTGATAGACCGAGGACCAAGTGCCAGACTATACAAAGTCACAGCGAGGCGCAGAAAAGCTGAACGAGCTGGAAGAACAGTCCAGGCAAGAAGTAATCGAATAAAAAGGAAGAACAATCCCTCTGGGACTGACCATGGGGTGATAAAAAATATTCCAAAATCAACCCTCGTTGAAGTCCTCCATTCTGCCCTGAATATCCTTTACGTATGGGCCCATGCGGATAGGAAACTTTTCCCCGTATCACGGTGCATTTTTTAAATATTCAAATGGAAGCACTTCTAGCAGCCGCTATATACGGAATATTGCCACTTCACGAACCTCTCTATCCAGGAAAGTCCTATGAGACGCTCCACGTTTTTCACGCGAATCGGTAAAGTTTCGAGGACTACTTTTGCCGTAGAACGGGGGATCGTTACGCTCCGTTGGATTGGAATGTCCGACGGCCTGTCCGAATCGATTTTAATAATTAACACTTAAGACGAAATTAGTCGTGGGGTAATCGGAGTGATTCGGGTGCTATTTGAAAGTGGGGTGCATTTTTAGTTTAAGTAAGGGAATTAGTTTTTGAGATACTATCATTATTGATATTGGTTATTCTGTGGGGCGGGGGGCAAATTGGTATTTATGTCCCGAGGAAAGTTATTATATCTTGGGCGTGAAATATGAATACATCGTAGGTACCCGAGATGTTCTAAGTTCTCAGCGTGAGGGTAGAGTCTTGAAGTTTGAGGAAGAAGTTTTGTGCAAAGTATTGGCTTACTGCGTAAAAATCTTTTCATAAAAACAGCTTATTTATAAAATATTTTTCCTGCGAATCTTAGTACCCACTACGATCAATTACATAATAGAAATAAATGAACGACAATCGAGATGATAATATACCTGTTTATTCTTCAAAAAGTTATACGAAGCAACGAACAGTTCATGTAGCTAGTATTGTTTCTCAAACGTGTTAAACAGAAAAAAACGAATGGCAAGAACACGTATAAAGTTGAGACGATATTTGAAACTGTAAAGGCACAGTGGCAAACTAACTTAAATTCTACTGCAATTTAAACTAGCTTCCGGTTCATTTATCATTCCACACGGTTTGTACTTTATGCAGCACCTCTATTTCTCAGTGGCGCGTGAACGAAACGCGCGGGCATAAACGGAGAAGTGCTACAGAGAATAAACGGAAAGCGGCATTCTAGTTATTCCCGATGAATCGTGAATCGCGAAACGTTGCAGCGATTCGCGTGTGCCTCGACGCCACGCCGTAGGCATTGATAAGAACATCGAGGGAAAAAAGTGCGACAAAAAAAACAAGTTTGCCGCATCCGATAGAACAGTCAACGCTTGGTAAATGGAATTGTCATTAATGACGGAAATACCATTATTTAAAAAATGCCAATAGGCTCGACCTAATTGTCTTCTTATTCACTGTAAGCACGTTGTACCCCCCTCCCCCCTTTAATTATAACTGTTCGAGCGTGCGAATCACATCGACGAAATTAACTCATCGACTCCCAATGCGGTTCTGCACTCAAAATGTCAGATCCGCATAAATTCGATCGATGCTGTTTTTGTATCGTGGATAATTGGTGTTATTTTATATTAGATGACGTTTATGTTTTGGCGACGCGTTTCGTTTTGTCTGAGATGTGGGAATTAGAGTATTTTTTGTATACTAGTGAGACGACTTTGTTAAATGAAATATGGACGGATAATCAAGAATAAGACGATATTTAAAAATGTATGAAGTTCTGCATAATAGTAGGACTTGCAATTAAATGTTAGAAAATATGTGTGAATATGATTAAAGAGAATTATAGTATTGGCATTGTTTATCAGAATTTGAAGCTGTTCAGTAGTATAAGTTACTGCTATTGTTTTGATAAAGAATTTTTAATAAAGAAAAAAATTGATGGGCAACTGTCTTCTTTTCGTGTTAATAGTAGTCTTATGGTACAAACGATTTAGAAAATATGAATTTCGGTTTTGTAACTAACTTAATTTAGATTTCTGAAGACTACAGTAATTTCTACCATTAAATCCAAGTTACGCAAAGAGTGAGGTTTAGTTCTATGCTGTTTTACGATCATACCTAATTTCTTGTAGCTTTCACCGCAAATATAGATGACAGGTAAACTTTAATGAATATTCCTCAAGGAGTCCCATTGTCATTTTCAGAAAATTGTAATGGACAATTTGAGTTGAATTTAATGAGAAATAGTAATAATAGAGAAATAATAAGTAAGGAGAGCTCAAAAGTTTATTCTGTTCTTGTTTCATATTGCTTTTCATAAGGGGGCATAATAATAATCAAATTTTTCATGAATTATATTAATATAAACAATATTTGTGAAGACGTTGCGGCCAAAAAAATGTGTGTTAATGCCCAGCAGGTCGCAGTTCCTTAATTACCATTGCAAACTGAAATGCCATGCTGGTAAATGCAACGCCTGTACTACTGGAACAAGTTCGCCTAAGCAGCTTAAGACTATTCTCAGGCAGAAATACACAAATACAGTAAATACTACGCATCGCCGAGGCGTAAAAACTCTCATCCTTTTGCTTACTCTCTCAGACAAGTCAAATATTAAAACGCTTGGAAAGTCCCTCAGCAGATGGTCAGGGTCTTAAAACAAAAGCTGAGAGCGTAATTTTCACTTCGTCACTCTTTTTCTGTTATTTTCACTTTATGCGAACAAAAAATCACTGTACGGACATCCGTACACATACATATGTGTATTTTATAATGTTCTCACATTAGCGCTTTAGCTTCACGCAATAAAAACAGAAATTACTTGGCAGAATTGCTACGAAATAATAAACGTACACGTGTAAGAAACAAACAAAATTATTCCAGTTGCAAATGAAATTGCTAGGATAACTTTGACAAATGGTAGCCCGAGGGTGATTTACAAAGTTTAAAATTTCTCGCTTTTATAAATTATTCAACAAAGATGTGATTTCGGCATTACAAACATTTCAGGCGTTTCTTATACACTTCTCAATTTTAAACGAAATCAGAATGTTCGCAGGGGTGTGTAGAACGGAAACGAAAGTTCATACGCCTCGTTCACCACAAAATTCCACCTGCAATGAGAACTTTCCGCAAACTCGGTGCCGACCCTTAATTTTACGATTAAAAAACTGACCAACTTTCAGTCCATGGTAAAGAGAAGCGAACTGAAATAATATCGCACGGCGACGAGGAAATATTGAACGGAAAAGTCAGAGGGGCAAGAAACTGGTCCTTCCCCTCTTCGTAATAGCATTTACATGCAGCAAGGATAATAATATTGCAATAACAAAGTTCAAAGTATATAGTATATATACATCTCTCAATATCTTTCACAAATCTGCCGCAATATCATCGGCTCGCGTGACATTGTCATTCAAGCATGAAGATTTAAAAAACGAGATACTGGGTTATAGGGGAAAACGAAACCGTGAACTAACCCAATCGAACAGCGTTACGAAATACGACGAACGCACCAAGAAGGGTGAAGCAATAAAGGAACAAAATGGAAGTCGCCGTCAAAGAACTCCGTTCTCTTCGGTCCATCCGTTGGTCGTTCTACGACTGCCCCCGTTAACATATCAAAGAGTAGTCCGTAGCGATATTTAAATTTATTCCTCCCAACTTGCCCTCTTGAACTATATACCACCCTTTCGATACTCTTGCGTATCGAGAAGCATGCTACAAGCATCCATCGCTAGCCGGTATATTCATGCGACGGTGGCTACGACGCTCGAGCTTTTCGTAAGGAGCCAACCGGCCTCGGCAGTCTTCAACCGAAAGCTCGTTCCTCTCGTGAAGACTAATCCTCAACCATCTCCTCTGCACCATGCTATAGCGCGACTGAATCGGACCAGGTGAATTCTCCATTGTCCTGCAGCGTATGATAGATTGGATGGAAACGAGGGCAAGTGTTCGATCTCGCGCGAACGTTTTTTTCCTCCACACCGGAATAAAGTGCATCGCGTATCTGTGAAATATTGCATTTTTAAACTGGAAAGAACCCTGTGTTCCTCTCTGTCCGCCTCGCTATTTGGTATACGGTGGTTTGCAAATGAAAAATGCAACTTTGCACGAACAATGTAGATGTATCATTTAATTTAAATTTCGTTTACTAACCATTTGGAGAGGGGACGGGCCATTATCTGTAGACGTTATCAAGTGAGTAGAAAAGTTTGAATGAAAGGAAAATTGTGTGCAGTGTTCAAAGAAGACACTAACAGAACTCTCCCACTCACGTAATACTTGATTCCTAATTGCATAATTATATTATGGGAAGCTTTTGTTTATAGCAAATCGAATTTCTTCTCCGATGTGATAAAGATATGCAGGATGCTTCTGTCCAAACAATAACTGTCAATTATTAAGGTCCCTGGTTTTATTTCAAGTCTATCGCTTCGTATTATTCCCGTCTTGTTTTATATCCCGGCACCAAACCTTGTTTCTCTTACTAATATAAATTTGTTAATTACCATACAAAAGAAATAATCAACGATGAAAAGTTCTTACTCCACCACGAACTAAATGGAAACCGAACGTCGTCAACTTTAACCGTACAATAATTCTTGGCTCCAAACACTTACAACCCCCATAATTTACCAAACATTAAATAAACACCCAAACAGATGAGTACAGCAAAACTAAGGGCGAACCTCCAATTATCTCCCATTACCGTGTACGTATTCTTAAATTGCATTTCGCTAAACGTCCTGCGGCCAGAATGTCCCCCCGAACGTGAACTCCATCCACGGCATAAATTATTTTCAAGCAGCATCTGTAGAGTTCGTCGACGACGCGCGGAGCTAGCATGCATCTAGCATGCTAGCGTGCAAAAGTGGAGTAACCTCCAACGCGTGTATTTACACGGCACGCAGAAGTTTCACTTCAGTCGTTCGTCAATTACCACGAGAGCGAGGACGAAATTTTTTGAAAGCCTCGAAACAGCGAGTCGTGGAAAGCAGAGGGTGGCGGGCGCAACGAAATGAAGGTGAATGATTAATTCCAACGGGGCAGCGTCACCGGGTGTACGCTGAACAAATTACATATCGTTTACAGGCTTGGCGTTGGTACATCATTTTTAGCGTCCACTTGGGTGTTGATATCCTTACGAGACATGTCTCCTCCCTGCTCGCGATAAGAAACGACTAGCAAGCCAAGAATTTACTACGCCATTAAATGTCGCGTACAACGCTGCCCGGCCATTAAAGCTTCGCGGCACAGGCCGTGAAGTTTTCCGCCATGGAACTTCAAAAATATTCCTGGCTCGAGTGTTTACTTCGTGTCTACTTGCACTGTTAACATTGCACGCCGGTAAATACCCCGGGCGAGTAATGCCTCGGCACCGTTTAACGTTCGAGACCAGACCGACAGCTACGACGTTGTTATGTGTCAGAGACTACTCACAGTTTTTGTTTTTAAGACTAAAGTATGACATACAGAAATGAGTAAGGGGGCACGGACCGATCGTATAACCCAGCGATGAGTCATACCGCCTCTCCTTCGTCCAGGCCCAAGGATCCAAGGGTCACCCTGCCGACGCCACCGGAGCCCACGAAAACAAGCGTTAGATATACAAGATGTATAAGAAAGGAAGAAGCAAGGGTAGCAAGTTAATCTATCTACGAACCGTCAGGCTGGTAGTTTCTAGTTGCGTAGTCTGTAACATCTTCCTGTAAAGTGCAATTCGAGGATTGCACTCGTGCGTCGACTGTAAGTGCTGTATTACTATAAAATATTGTGGGATCTTAATTAAGGAAAATAACTAGATATCGGTGATTATAAGAATATGAGAATATATATATATTTTATTGTATATGACACTATAGACTAGGGAGTAATACTAAATAAACTGTTAATAAAAATACACTTGACTATACACACAAAACAAAAGCTCAAGACCGCACCTCGCAGGTCAGAGTTTCCTCGGTCACAGTTCGCTCTCGACTGTCCTTAAAAGCTATTTTTTCTTAACCTAGACTTTCACCCCCAATGTCGGCTGCATCGTATGCATCTGGAAAATTTCGCTAGCGACCGACACGGACACATACACTGTTAGATACCTGACTGTCCACCCTGCACCCCTATACCTGCAACATCACGGGAAAAACCCGATACCTGCATACATCTGGCGAAAAGAACTATAATACTCCTTCTCCTTTTTCTACAACATGGAATTTTCCGCAACCTCCTGCATATCATAAAAAACCTCCTTCCCCAAATACCCAATAAGAAGTCCTATTTCCACTCCCTCGCAAAATTCCAATAGCCAATGGAATTTTAGTTATAGTTTACATGTTTCGCTGCATCATACCATCAAATTAGAATAACTTCGGCAACCAACCAGTACACTTATAGAATAACTCGAACAACCGAACAGTACACACTAGATTAAGTTCAATAGTCAACCAGTACACTTATAGAATAACTTCAAACAGTCGAACCATTTATTTCGATCAAGTTAATAAAGACGATATTTAGATACTTATAACGTAGAGTAAACTTCATTTCACGGGTTCACGACAACACATACACACAGTCTTAACCTTTAACTTAACCAGTCTTAAGCAAGGCCCTTTTTAACGGTGGCCTCTTGGCCGGAGCTACGGTCAAATTTATGACTCCACAATATATTGTGTGAAAATTAAAGGAAAGGAAAACCAACAACAGCCTTTTCAATTAATCAACCCACCACGTAACAACGTCTACGTTTCGATTAAAATTCTGATTCGGTCGCGTCGCGTCGCTCGAGTTTCGCACTATTAAAATAATGGCCACAGTAACAGGGGAGCTCTTTGGATCGAGTGACTCGTAGAATTACATTCAAACGGCGAACAACAGTTGTTTCGTTGCGCTGGCTTGTGGAATGTTTTTGTCAGTGATGAGTAGTTACTTCTGTGAGACTTGCGGGTGGTGGAAATATCTTTTGATGTGGGAAAATGTTTAACGACGGGACAGAGAAATGAAACACGATACAGTACGTACACTGTAAGTTAGACTTAACGGGGAACATCTTGAAGCGTGAAATTTCGATTCCCATGCATACTTTTATATGTACAATGCAGCTTTCAAAGGAATATTTGACTGCGTTGTTTTTGCAGTGCAATTCAATTTGAATAAATGTTATTGGTACACAACAATTATTGCAGGCAATACAAAATAAATGGGCAATTTTTGGATAAGCCATACTCTGCTTTTTATCAAGAGTTATTAATTATAATTTATAATTAATTTTTGGTAAATAATAAAAGGAAGTAATAAAAGACGATGTTCGTAGGTAGATGGCGAAATGTAAGTAAAAACTTGTCAGTTCAAATATCACATTACATTAATTCTTAGTGTGAAGAAAATACTTTGACAGAATCCCATTAGGAATTCTATATCCCGTGCTCAGCACCAAAGACTTTTCCATTAGGCTCCATCTCGCAAGTTCTCATATAACTATGGATTCCTTTAAATAGAAACGATTTCTTAGGATCGATTCGCTCTTACTGCTGCAACTATGGAATCGATCTGATAAGTAGATTTCCTGGAGAGTTCACTAAAATGCATTCCTTCTATTCCTTCCACTTCGGATCTCCTTTTGTCTCTTTGATAGTATCCTTGTCGAATAGTTAAGTATTCATAATTCTAAGAAGAATGGAGCTGTATCATATAAAGCGACTATGACGATCCAAAGAGTTCAGAATTATTATCCTTAATTTATATTCAACGAACAATAAGAACACTGTCCTCTTTCGGGATATTGCAATACACTTGAGTCGTCTTGGAGAAAGGAAATGTAAGTACGTGTAGTTCCAGCGAGTAGTTGTCGAAAGCTGTTTAAGAAAACTGTTGTTCATTAACGATCAAGTATTCCCATCAAAAGCAACAAGAAAAGGGACACAATGTCTACGGTGAAAGACAAGCCTCTAATATTATTCTATTTACAATATCCTTACGAAGATCAACTGGACCAGGGCTGCCATAATTATCTTACAAATTGGAACGGTAAATGAAATGCAGCAGAACGAAGGTTTAAAAAAAAATGATACAAGGCGTGGTGTCCAGAAACCGGCATAGGAGATACATGTAAGTTATCGAGCTTTCCGGTCAAGCAAGTCGAAAATTGCACTCATTTGCCGTGTGCCAGGCACCAGGTATGACGTTTGACCTGGTTGAATAATTCCTTCGATTCCCCCGACACGTCGGACAAATTGCCAGCATGGATTTAAAATGTCCCGGTGGATTTGCCGAGAAGAACGTTACACTCCTCAACTCCCTTTCCAGCTCTCTATTCCGATCAATATCCAGAGAAAAACAATCATTCGTCGCGCCTGACACGATTTTACACCTGTCGGGAACGCGCACGTTGGAAATTCGACGGCGGGCGAATTTGTTAGTCCGGCTGGATGTGGCGATGAATTCATTATTCGATTTACCTTTGCCAAATAGAGGGACCAGTGGAGATGGCAAAGGAAATGGCAATTAACGAGCGGCAATAACGAGCCAAGTTTTCGAGCCACCCTCTCGTCGCCCTCTTTGCGCCAAGCACCACCGTGCAAATTCGATCACGGCATTGTTATTCGGTATATTTTGTCGTCAATTGTACGAGCCACGCGTTGATAACGAACTTGGCGTTAACGTAACGATTCCTGCGTGACCGTGACGGGAAGGGTTGGAAGATTCGCGAAGCAGGAAACACCGTGGTCCGTGGAATACGGGACGAAATTCGTCCTGAGGAAACGGAACGAATTTTAAGTCGCGCTACGTCGATGAGAATGTCGCCAGCTCGCAGAGCGTGGAAGCCCTCTCATCTTCGGCGAGACGGCTTTGTGCACTTCGAATCGGGCGGAGACGAGGCAAGCACGCTACTTTCTACACCGACTGAGGGACGAAGCTTTTGGGATTGGTCAAAGGGCACTTGTCGGAACGTACGCTCAACATACGTGCTGGGATAATTGGGAGGAGACTGCGAACGGTAATAGGGACTTATTTATATCGGGCGTATTCGGTAAGCAGCCTGAGCATACGTTTCCTGTTTAATTCCACCGCCTTGCGGCTGATTCTGCGAGATTCTATTTAAGGTAGATCATTTTGAATGTCGTTGCCAAAAATGGCAACCTGTGGTATTTGCACGAGTCGGCACAAATGCGCATCCCCGCTCGAAATTCATTTTGCTAGCACCAGCTGGCCTTAACAAACTTTTCTCGTATAATGTAAAAAATACTGAAATTATATTATATTAGTATATTTACGAATATACGTTAGGTTAGGTTATTAGTTATTAGTTAGGTTATTAGTTTAGAACAAGAAAATGAAATGTTATGACAATAATGCGAAACGTATTCAAAATGTTGGAAATCCATTAAGGAGGGAATTTCAAATCGCACTGTGTTCAACGTTCAACACAGTAGAACAAACGTTCTACGATAGTAATGAAGAGTATTAATAATCAAATTTTGAACATACAGGAGTGAACATACTTACTAGGTCTCGTAAATACGACAAACATGTTCATCGGGAACAAGTACTTCGCGGATCTCACGAACAGCACGAAGCAGTTAAATTAAATATAAAGAAAATAATCCTTCGTGGATTTTCGGAAAAGACTTTATACGCGTTTGTGAAACGTTCAACAGCTTTCACGCACGAACCTCCCGAGGGAAAGGGAAACTCGAACGACAGTTCAGACACGACCTGAAGTGTTCCACGTGACAGTGGCGTTGCTCACGATCTGCAAGTTGTACGCGAATGTTGCGTTGTATCGCCACGTCTGACGTGTGTCACAAAGCGGTCGTTCGGCTTCTACCCTGCTACAGAAATACTTATCATCACTTCACCCTCGGAAACCATCTAACGCGAGTCACGCACGACTTCGCAATGCAACCGAGCGGCTGAACTATTGCTAGAAGCTTGCTATTAACTACTTTGCTCCGAGCAGCTCACGCATACCAGCCGGTGACGTTTGTTGGCGTGGGATGAATGTGCGTGACAAAGAAACCATTAGGGAACTTTGCGATGCACGCAAATGGGAGAATATGTCCAATGTTCAGGCGTTTTACAATATACATTGTACAAAGAATATTTCACCCAACTCGCTACAGATTAACCGTCACTCGACGACCAATCGTTGTATGATAACGAATGCCGCTAAATCTATCTAATTTGTATCGCTCTCTTCGAGTAGGAACGCTCCTCTCCAATCGGCATTAAAAAATAAACCAAACGTCGCGCCATTATCACATCGCCCCTTCTCAGAGACAGATCGGTGGGCGATAAATTTCACGTTAATATTGCAGAGAAGCGACGGCGCCTGGCCCGGCTTACATTAAACATAGATTAAACCCCGGCCCCGCCCGTAGCAACTGTAACGCGTGATAAAGTGAAAATATCTCGAGCGCCGGGAGGATTGGCCCTATCAAGCGGTTTGCCGGGATAAGGAAAGAGGAGCCATTTTTCAACACGCACCCCTCCTTATCTGCCTTGACCCCCTGGAACGGCGACACCGTGTAATACCCATAGTGGCGGGTACTATGCATTCATAAGATATTCATAAACGCGTCGACGCGATCCCCGTGGTCGACAAAAGGCGGACCAACGACTATCCTGTTGGCGGTGTAAAGAATCACGAGCACAACGACGCGGGTAAAAGTGCTGGCGTCGTCTTTCCTCGCGTCGAGTTTCTGTTCGCGGAAAATGAGCTAGTCCCGGCCTCTGGAAAGAATCCTTTTCGCGTACGTGGGACCCTGTATAGGGTGTAGGAGTTGTTGTTCTCTATGGAGACAGAAAATCGAAAGATTCTGCGCTGCGTTTTACACTTTCTCGGTAATCTATGTTAGGGCATTATCGATTCTTGCTAAAGAACAGATCTGGCGTCACAGATTCTAAATGAATCGATACGTATACTTTGATATTCGCAGACCAACGTGTTTGGAATAATATTACCGTCAAGAAGCAATCGTGATGAAATCGAACGAAATTCGGCGACTCTGCACCTTCCGAAAAGTTTAATATTTAATAATTAAATTGAAAAAGTGCGACTGCAATAATTTATGCGAGGTGTATCTTGAAATATATTTGTAAGTATGGATTAAGGGTTTATCCATCTGAAACATTCGAAGGGTTTGGGAAACATTGATGAAAAGTGATGTCCCGAATAATATTTAATTAGAAACCGCAGGTCCTTCGAAAAGTTCACCGTAATTATGATAGTATCGTTCTCTCGCACCTCGCAATGAGGTGCTATTTCATTAAATTGAATAGGCACACGTCGGCTGTCGCACGACGCGGTCGTTTCGCTGTTATCAGTATTTTCGTTCTTCCGAATTGTTAACTGTGCTCGAGGTGAAAATGCTCGGCCGCAGAAGAAAGCAGAAGAAACAAATGTCAAATTCCCCGAAAACTTGTGCCCCCGAAAGAGAACATTGCGAGCGTAAAACAACGGCTGCGCCCGGAAACACCCCCAAAAAGAGGAAACAAAATACACGGAAAAAAAAGAGTAAAGGGAGCAAAAAGCTGGCAGCCAGTTAGCAGCACTGCAGCAGAATTCGCGGCAGAAACAAAGACCTGAGCAAATGAGTGGCACGCTGTAAATTTCGCCCACCCTCGATAGGTGGTTTAATGCAGATTTAGATAGGGTGGTTGGGCGGGCGTACAGCTTTCAGGTCTTATGTTAGAGACTTATAGACTAATTAATTTATAGACTGCAGGCTCGTATCTGTTGCTGCCTACGTCGTTGCCGGTTGCATCATGTTGTTCAACACGCGGTGGTATACGTAGCCGGAGATACCTACGAGCCACCCTAAGTGCACCCTTGGAGAAGCAACGGTACAGTTACCTCATCCCCTTTCAACCGTAATACAGGACCCGATGCATATCTCTTTGGAGAAACGTGTCACGCGGAACTCGAGGTTCTGTCATGTTCATTTGTGTCTTCCCGACTCTTTAGAGGACTTTGTTGCATCCATTTGGTGACGATAGGGACGGTGGAAGCCAGGATGAAGGGAAAATGTAAACTGCGAGAGGATTGTGTACAGTTTGATGGGGAAAGTGTGTGGCAAAGTCGTGGGGTAATTTTACTTAAACCGTTACTAAGCTGTACTTAAGTTAAAGATACTGATAAGGACAATGGAGTTCGGGAGAATAAAAATTATTAGTAACTTTAGGATGATCGGAAATTAGCCTTAATGCCGTTACACAAAAATGAAAGCAATCAATATTCAATTGATTTGAAACGATGCAAGTTTTAATGGATGTATATTATATTTGAGTTAGGCATGAGATTGAAAGAAATTTCTTTTGTATTGTTCATGAGTCCCATTTTCACCAGAAATTACAATTTTTCTGTATTTAGTGCGAGAGCTTATAATGGCTAGAGTCGTGTGTGAGGCTTCACTTGTGGAAAGCGTCCAATTAAATTAACCGACGACTGTTGACACACTGTTCCTTTCGAGGGCAACTGGAGGCTCAATTATGTTTGATTCTACTTGATCAGCGATTAGCTAAATCTGGTTGCTAACGACAAACTTAGTCAAAAATATTGTGCAAAAGTAAAGTAAAGCATTTTAATAACTATATAATACTTTTTTCACTCTTGAATGTTTAATATACTCTTCCGTTATTAAAAAGGCAAAAGGTAATGACTTTAAAATTCTAATTCGAAATACTCTTTTCATTTATTGAATATATTATCGTGATTATAATTATGGCAGTACACAAGTATTCAGCTCCATACAAGCAGGATAGTTATATTCCCAGATTATGTACGATTATATATTATTTACGCAATGTGAACGCGGAAGTTCTAATATGCTGATCGAAAGAAGTTATAATTGGTTTCATTGGCATATGGGGATGAAAGCCATTAACACTATGATCTAGCTAAGGGAATCGATAATTAGACATGGAAACTGCTGGAAGTAGAGAATTCCATGGTAGAAATGGTACCTCCTCTATCAGAATTATGATCTAGCCCCGAACTGTTCCATTTCTGAGCTCTCGTGATGAATAATTATAGACTTCAACGGTGAAAGCTTTCATACTTTTACGAATCAACCTGTCTAGCTACTATAAGTGAACTGGTTCTACTGGAATTTTCAGCGTGCAAGTAAAAGAATGCAAAATGGGTTCTGAAACTAGCTATAAATTTTAATTAACCCATCTTCATAAAGTCATAAAATAATTTATTAGTTTCCGGTGCTACATAAAATATGGAGCAGAAATTTCTTCGAAAAATTATAAAATCAAAAATAAATCTAACTTCCCCACGCAATTCTAGGAAACGATATTACGTTGAATTCAGCCAATCGTATAAATTTCGACGCTCGCTGTCCATACCGTTCAATACAGAAGTCAGACAACGGAATCTATTTCACTGTTAAACCAAACGTGGATCATTTCCTCTCGCTTCGCAGCATCTCGTGGAAACTCTGAGCGAATCGATGCGACGTCTAGTATATAATAAAGAGCAATTTGAGCGATGTGTCAACGGGTTTAATCGATCTTCTTTCTCAGCGGCGCGGCATTACTATAAACGTACGTTTAATAAAGCACGCCAGAAGAAACAGCGTGGCGACATTTAAGTGAGAAGGAAATTCATATAAGCGGCAAATGCAATTTCTAGTACACTAGGTACCATGCACTCTGTTTCCAGGTGGTTCGTATGATTGAAAGGTATTTAGTACACCATTGAAAAATATCGAACAATCTATTTGTAAATCAACTTCTTGTCCTCAGCAACTATCGTAGTTAATATAGAAAAACCATTACACTAATTGTAAGTAAAATACTTCAAAAAATTCGGTAAATCCTATTTTATATTATAATGAAATAACAACAATAACAACTAGTATGTAACAGTTGAGCAAGAACAAGTTTTCTAATATTCAAATAAACCATCGGAATAATCATTAAACGTCCCTATAAATACATCTGATGAAATATGTTATTTAATCCACAGCCAAAGTATTATTAGATGTAGACGATGAACATGACAGATTAATTCCTCACAGATCTAAACTCTCCCCTGTTGTCGACAATTCTACTAAAGTAAATTCACTAAAGTATTTAATTCAATAAGTCAAGCTTATCAATCTCATCAGCTTTGCTTCTCCCCGTCGACGTTCTCTGATCGTTGTTATCGCAATGGGAAGCGGCGAAGCGTAAGTGGCGCAGCTCGTTAGATAATCCGACTCCTCTGAAAGCTGTTAATTGCCCTCCACTAGTAAACACGCGTGAACACGACTCAATTTATCACCCGAATTCGCAACGCAGACGGCTGCCATGTTGACGGCGTCGTTTTCGACGATATAATTGTGCTCCACGTTTGAAGAAAGTGGGAAGGGTAAAAATAGAAAGGATTTCGAACGTGGGTCCTCCGGGCAACGAAATTGCCTGGAGAAAACTTGGCGTTGCCGGATAAACTAGCTTCAAGCAACAGCCACTCAAATACCTCACTATACACGGAAGGACAGGGGTGTGAAAGTTGGTCCAATGTTCTTGAAATTGGGTTTTTAATTGGTGAGAAGGCTGGCCTGCTCGTGACCCACTTAAAACTTTAGCTCGGCGTTCAAGTTTAATGGAAGGGCGTTGTGAGCACCTGTTCAATCTTACATTTCTTTCGTTCGTTTCATTTTAATGGAACTTTCTGTATGTTTCACATGGAACCGGCTAAAATTTTTGATTTCGATCAATCATTTTTCCCGTTCTAATCGTAAACACCTGGCACTGCAATCACTCGCGGACTCTGAGCCCTCAAATGTTTGTTTCTCGTACAGAGTAAACGGTATAGAGAAACGTTGCCTTGTACAAGTAAACTAGTGAACGGAGAAATGGCAGAAAATTGGTTGGTTCCCGCGAAACCGATGCGTACCCCGTTACCGGTAATATTGGTTCATGAGTTAAATTCCGTATCGGTGCATGGCGACGATCTTGGCCAACACAGTTTCGATTGTGTGCAGCCACGATTTCTAGTCACGATTGGACCAAGTGCTCGTGCATAGGAAGCAGTCGGCTCGGAAATAGGGTGAGGACCGTCGTAGGGTTGCGGCCGTGCCAGCAGATAGCGTTGCATATTTCATGGTGCACCGTAACGTAATGTACGCCCCGCATGGGAAATCCTAACGCGGTCACGATGCCCAGCTTCCATCCCCGAGCCACGTAACCTAATCTGTTTTGTCCTGCGGAGAACGGAGGCGTGAATTTTATACGGGCCCGGACGTTTCCTTGGACATCTTGCTTCCTTTTTAATATTACCTCCTTGGTCTTTGCAATTTCATGGAATTTTGGTAGTATGCAGCTATAGTACATGCATGAGTTGGATAATTTCAGGTGTTGAAATAACTAGCCCTGGTCACGTAAGTTCCTTGCGGCAAACGGTACCAGTAGCAACTAAATGAAATTCTTGGGGAAAATTATGTAGTGTCTTTGCAGGAGGCACGACATGCAATTGGGTAGCTTGAATATATACATTCGTTTAAGAAATAATTATAAACCAGAGGTGGATGGGGAGAGGTCGGCGAACAATTAATTCGTTCGATTTTACTGTTCACACATTTTTCTTTAAAGTCTAAGTAGCGTTAGCGTATTTTAAGGAGGTAATACGATCGGGTGGTGAAGTACTATGCACCCTGCGGATAATTTATGATGGGGACGCAGTCCTACGAATGGTCAACTATCGAGTTTGGGAAAACTGGGTTTTCCAACTATCGAGTGTCGAGGGATTGTTTATTAGATAGAAGAGAGAGTTTAAATATGGCAAGCGACCTGACGTCGCATTGCTAAAGAATAGGGACTCTGTTCCTGGAGGATCTGGCCACGGAGTGGAGAAGGTTATGCCTTTTGGTAAGAGGACTGTGATGAACTCCACTTACTGGGTAGCACTTACCCCAGAACTTTGAAGGAGTACGCGTCTAAATCTCTCATATTTACAAATATCTATTATATATGTACGTATATTGAAAACTAAGATGTAACCAGAAAATTCTTACTGCACCTCCGCAGGTACCTACTCTAAATACAAATTCCGAAAAATTCGTTTAATTCGAAGAATATTTAATTGCATGGCACTTCAGCCCCGTCATACTAATGGCTTCAATTGTTCGTTCATTTTTCTACGAAGTCCAAATTACAACCCGGCATTTCGAACACCACAATACCCACAATTCTCTTCGCTCAACTTCACTCCACTGTACAGTGCCCCCGGGCGCCTTTTGTCCCAATCAACAATGACCAAATACCACCCATATCGTGCGCCCAAAATTTCCTTAATTCTTAAGCGCAATTCCACCTTCGACATTTCCCCTTTCCCTACACCCTTGACCTATATTCCTCGCATATTTATTCCGGTCCTAGGTGGAAAGATCTCGCGGCGGTACGCAAAGGGAAATCAGTTGGGAACCTTTAGGTAAGAGGACGCTTTTGATCGAGAATCGAGCGAGAGATCCAATTTCCGTATGCAGTCAGCCGAGATTCTGCCCCCGGACCAACGGCGGACGATAGTCGCCCCCTATAGGGGCGGCAGCCTTCTCTGAATTTACGGCAAGAGCGTGCCCGCGTTTAATCTCGCCAATTGAATGTAATCTTGTAGCCTCTTTATAAGCGGTTCCCGGAGTTCCTGCGAATCGAAGTCGCCGTGGAGTCGCGGCTCCGTTTCACCGGGGATCGTCGCGTCGTTTCTGCTCGCCCCGATATCAAATTGCAACGACGGATCCGCGAAGAAAAGGGAACCGGTAATGGATTTCTGAAAAGTTTCCGTCTCAACGTCGCGTCGCCTGAAACGGTGGACGGCGGTCTTTGTTCACCGTGGACTAAGTTTCGAGTCGTGGAATTAGTGGCTCTTTAATGGGTCCTGCGCGTGCTACACGGGACTTTCTCTCATTCATGGGAAAGAAAAAAACCGAGACGAAAAGTTTCGTTGGCTGATCGAACGGCGACGACGGGGAGGGAGAAATGGAATACAGGAGGACGGATGGTATCGTGCAGCATGCGCAGGAATATCGTTCAATTACCACTACTAATACACGCGAGGTCAGATGTGCAACTATGAATACATACGTCTATACGGTAAAGTTGTGGAGGAAGAGTGATCGAGGAATCATTCTACTGCACTCTATTCTGGTGTGCATAGGTTGTGAGTAGTCTGTTCATTTTATTTTGCAGCTATGCTTATGTTGGAACTCAATGCTGTGCTAGATTAAATTTCCTTCTTTTGCCCTTGCTACGATGCAACATTTTTATGATACATTTTGGGAAGCGAACCTGCCCCTTTATGGGTTTATAGTAGCGCGGGACGGTACTGTTGCTCGCGTTGAAAGAAATATCGAGCGTGGAGGCGGCTAGTAGCATGGGGCGTTTTTGGTCAGCCATAGAGTGGACCGATTCAACGACGGAGTACCATTTCATAGGCTTCTACTTGGATTGGATTTTGAGTGTTTGGGATTTGCTGGGAAATAAATGTCCGATAAAAAAGGGCTTAATATTTTTTGTAGCCCTTCATTAATTTTTATCAGAAATGATGAATTGCTTTCCTAAAACCATTTCCGTGCTCCCGTTTGATTAATGTTTCGGATTCTGCAGGTATCACTGTTTCGATATTAATATCCGTCCGGTTTAAGAGGTATTTCGAGGTTTTTCATATGTGCTATATTACGACAAGAGATGTATCCGTTTACTGATAAACGAAAATGTAATAGTTGACGAAAATATAGTACCGCAGTGTTCCGCATAAGTTATTTGCTTCATTGTAGCGGACCTCTCTGTTAATCGCAACTAATTGTGCAGGAACGATTATAAAATACATTTGCATAATAATTGTTTGCTGCATTCAAACGTTCAGCCCTGTTATGAATCCGCTTATTACACAGAACCATGTACTAGCATATTTTCAAGTTTCATTATGCGCAACAACGTCCCAAAATTTATTTGAAGAATTTTCTGCCCTGCAACTAAAATCCAAATCGAACGACAATCGTACCTACATTAATGGTTCATGCTGTTCGTTGCGTGTTTCCAGAAATTGAGGTCTATTTGTACTCGCGTGCATGTTCGGTCGGTCCATTCTATCAGGAATCCTCAAGAACCTGATCCCCTAGTCATTTATTTATCGCCATGAATTTCCAATGAAATTACTCCACCCGCAGTAAAGTCTGCCCTCCGACAATGAATATTTGAGATTCAATTCAGGTTAATAGGTGTCGTGTAACTTTCTTTAGAGCGTCCGGCATTTTCGAGAAAATTCACAATCAGAGGAACGTTAGCCGTTCCCTTTCCTGCTGTTTAATCACGGTTGTATCGTGTACCGTTATCGTTTCACCAATTTCAATCGGAATATTCATTAACGAACGTATCGAAACTTTTCGCTGAACGCATAATTAAGTACTCCGGTTGTACGTTTCAGTTGAAATGAATTTCAAAGGACTAGGATGTTTTACGTAGCTGCAGAGAACGGGGAAAGGGGAAAGAGAGAAAGGGAGAAGACAACCCTGAATGTGATGAACGATTTAAAATTGAATTTTCGAACAGCAGAATTCATACGCGTGCAATATGCAAGTTTGTGAGCAGAGATATAGTAGTAGTTTATTGTTCCCAGCGAGAACACGGTTTACGGGCAAGGCTCGTTACATTCTGAAACGTGCCTTGCTTTTCCAGGTGCAATAACAATATTGCGTGGTGAACTTTCAGGCGCCACGTATTATACGTACAAACTAAAATTTCTTTTGCATCTGTACGAACGGCGAATTCATTTGTTTAAATAGACTGACTTTAATATGGTCGAAGCAAATAACTATTACTGATTAGTTTGTCAAATTACGTCTCTTCACATCTGTTTAATCTGGCGTAATATATTTTCCACTGACATTTATGTATTATAGATTGGTTTTCGTGCTACTTACTTTCTAGTATATCTTAACTTATTTTTAAATATCTCGTATTTGGTCGAATAATAGGCAATTCATTTCAAATTGTCAGACCTATTGAAAATCATCTCTTCTAGTGAATCCAAGGTTCAGATTGGTCTTATACACACTGAGTCACATAACGTGTCACAAAATGATCCCTGCTGTCCTGGAGAAATTAAAATATAAAAGTAGTATAAAGGAACGTTGTTCAATTCATTTACTTTTCTATCGACCCAAAATGAACATCGATTATAACAATCTAAATACAACGCACACAGTCATTTTCCACGCGTGGAGAGGTTGAAATCCACCGTTGGAAATTCGCCGCAGACTGTTTTACGATCCCCTCGAACGAACTTGGAGTAACGGGGTGAAACGCAGTCCCGTCGCAAATTCGCGGGGATGGAAATGCGCGGAATTATTTTTAATCCCCGTGAAAATCTGCCGGTAAACAGCCCCTTTTCATTAGCGTGGCCAGTATTCGGCGCGATAGAGCTCGCGCGTTCAATGCTACTTTCTCGCGAGTACGCGTCGCGATTTTAGAGTTTGACAGCTCTTTTGCCTATTTGCTTTCATCGGGCGCGCCGGCAGAAACGGGACAGCCAGTCAATTTTATAAAGCCGTTGCCGCGACTTTTCCCTCGTCCTTTTCCCTTCCTTTCCTCCCCGCGTTCTGGCGCGTCATTAAATTTATATTTCACGCTATGGGCGCGCAACGGAATAGCGACAACGCGACTATCCAAGCGTCGTTTTCACCATTGAAATGACTCCTCATGGAATGGGCTGGCCAGCCGGACCAAACATTCACTCTCGTTCGAAAAAGAGCCTCGCCATGGTTGCAAGCAGGTCGTTTTGCCGAATGCAGGTGTATACCCCACTGTGCCGTATCGTGATTTCCTCTTACGCTTTGAAATCGACTTTCGTATCATTTCGATTTCTGGAACACGCTGATCCGTGTACTGTGCCCGGGTGACGACACGTGAAACGGCATTGCCGAGCTTTTGTTCTGGTTAAATGTTCGTTTGGTCCTGGTTAAAGGTAGGTACATACTGTGGAAAGCATTACGAGTGCAATTTTTTATTCGGGGCTAGGCGTGGTTGATAAGTTATTTAGAATATGTAGCTGTTAGAATGAATTACAGGGGTCATTCATATTTTAGTACTTCGAACTTTATAGTGTTTCGCGTGCAAAGGTGTCGGGAAAAAATTGTTTTAGACTTGCTATCATGTTTTCGTATTTATATGAGTAAATTCTCTAAATAAAAAATATTCGGACGTTTCACTCAATATTTCTCTTTTAAATGTTATCCATTATTTAGAGAATTAATAATTTGAGTGCAAAACTGAACATACAGGAATAATAGCAGAAATTGATGCACCGAACGTTAAAGTTATATCCACAAATATTTTATGCAAACCGAACCAGTCGGTTTACCAACCGTAAGAAGCCATAGTATGTATGAACGCAAACTTTTGAAGCCTAGCGTAATTGGGCCCGAAACATCGTGCTCACAGTAAATAGACATCGCGGCTGATATTATATACATCGGCGAGTGTATTGAAACCACCGTTCTGCCGCTTTGACATGTGAACCACTGTGGTAACCGTGTAGTTGCACCGCAAAAGCGTGGCACTTCGAAATAGTTTCGTAATTACTTCTCCTGTTTCATTTTTTCTTTTCATAACGCACTGACGTTTCCTTGGACCATCCGCGGCCATCTATCTGGCGCCACACCGTGAATTCAATTACACGCCCTATGGAGACGAGCGACGAAAATTTACTGGAGTATATATGTATGTACATACATGTATTTGCTTCTGGGTATGCCCATTCTAGTATCTAGAGTAATGTACGTTTAATGTTCCAAAAGGTTTTAGTTTAAATATGAACAGTAAATGTTTATCGAATACGAGGAATTATGTGCGACTTTGGAGTCAGTAATCAGATAAAATTGTAAGTTCTGAAGCAAGGAATAAACCATTGAATTTGATTAATATATAATTTAATTAGCTTTGGAAAATGTGATCGGACGATGAGCAGTGATTTTTAAAATCGATGAAATTCATCAAGCTCGCGTAAAGGTATCATTATTAATGTTTTAGTGTTGCGTGAAAATTGTAAACATCCGCACCATTACGTCCGAAAACTACTCAAATAAATCCCCCCCCCCTCATTTCTGCTGCTTATCATATTTCATAGGCGAAACCAGGAATCGGTATTAATTAGTACATATCACAGTGCTATTAAAGCCGACATTTGAACGAAAATCATCGAAACGTTTCAATCGTTGCACACTGGTTTCTTGTGGAATACGATTTGGCAATCGCTTTTATCCTATTGTGTTATGATCAGGTTTTACCGACTAATAAATGATGTGATTGCGAACACTTTCAATTATCGGGAGCTTACGCTTGCGCAGGTAATCTTGCAAACTGACATCAAACGAATGTATGCAATGCTTTTCAGCCTGGTTAGGTGGCAATTCGGGCACATTAACGCGAATGCTTCCTTTTTCATCCGGGACCAGCGACCCTCAAATGTCCATTAGGCAAATGATTATTACCAATTCGACGCGAGAGTAGCTATTCGACCCATTTTAATGACATGCCATGGTGTTCACGTCGGACCGCTATTTATGGCGGTTCGAATGGTGTATTATGGAGTACGCGCCTAATTTTAAAAAAGAAAATTGGAAAGAATATTGTTAAATTACATAATTTGAAACGAGCATTTCTACCTTAGAATTACCATGTTGTCCGAATGTGAACTAATGCGACCGATAAAATATAATGAACAGTAGAAACGCTTTAAAGTACGTTCAGAATTATGTATTTTTGATAATAAACCTGCGCCGTTGCGAAACTCTACACGTTAACATTGAACGAAATAATATAAATATAATAAAAAATAAAAATACGTGGAAACAAAGAAAATCGCCCAAAACCCGATCTGATTCACGAAAGTCGCATTAAATCGTCATAGCGAAACCGCTTTGATTACCGCTAGAGGAGCAAGGGATTCAATAAATCTTTGCTTCATAATACCGACACCTGTAAAGATCCGTCGATAGGCGTGCAGTGACACCTGCGCGCGCCCGAAACAATAGCGTGGGCAACGCGGAAAAATGATATTCCTCCAGACGCCGTAAGTCAAGGTATCCGTGGAAAATGCGGCGCGCAATTTCGCTCGGTAAATCTGCGACGCTCGTAAATCGCTTTATGGGGAACTGCCGGCCGTGCTTCAACGGGAATCCGCGATCTTGCAGACACCGTTTGATATACGGGTACTTAATATAGCCGATCTTACGACAAACTATACGTTCACGTCGATAGACACACGCTCGTTATTAACTTCGATGAAAGGGGGCGGTCTGGTTGGAGAAGAAAGCCGTTTCCCAGCCTCCGGTATGTATCTTATAGCGATCGTTCGCTTAGTGACCACGATAGCAGGACAAATACACCTCTCTGCATCTAAAACGTGTCCTTTAAGAGTGCTCGCGATTGCACCGAAGACAGATGAAACTGTTGCTGGACTCATCTTGTCCATTATATTAACGTATAGATTTGTAAAACCTTTGGCACGAAATATTACTTGCTGCTGGTCATACAGCCGATTTATTTTACACGCTTGAAAAGATTTTAAATCGGTTATTGTAGGAAGGAAAATTGTGACTCTGAATTCGCAACGGTAGATGGAGCATAGCGAAATCAGAATTTAAAAAGAAATTAAATTTATTTGATTGGTAACCTTAAACAATTTGAATCTTCCGCGACCTCGGGTCGGCTCTTGCGCCTTATAAAAATCTATGACATTGTAAATCTTAAATGTACACTATATTGTCCACGGAATTGAAAGAAGAATGCATACATTAGAGAAAGCATGGGAACACAATTAAACACAATTGAACGATTTAACACTGTCGAAAGTATTCAAATCCATTTCCACTAACAACACTGTTCCTCCTCGAAACGAGTAACAAGTGAAACTAAGATGTACCATGTTCCGCAAGACGTAGCAATACGCTGTAATAGCCGGAAGAGAGAGTCATAGTAAAAACACAGCAAGGGAACATAGAGTATCAAAGCTTCCAGCGATCCTTTCGCAATGGGTCGCCCAAGAAATTGCATTACCCTTAAAGAATAGCAGGGCTGAAGCTCCGGATCCTACTGTAGACTGTCCCACCAGGATGGTGCAGCCTGGCGTATATGAAATTTCCATATCCGCGGCAGAAAGTGCCGCTGCATCGTCTTGGATGGAACGTACGATCTTCCGAACGTGAGCAACAGAGAAACAGCCAGAAACGTGAGAGTGAAACGGCCAGGGGCACAGGGAGGTCCGACGAGGAGGGTGGTGGAAACATTTGCAATTCTCAGGGACTTTCGCGGAATATCCAACGGGAAAAGGCAGCGAATGCAACCTCTGTCGTATGAAATCTCCCTAGAGGTCGTGTATCAGACATGGATGCGAGGCAGCGCACCGGTACATTACAAGTGCACCTGCTGCAGTCTTCGAAGGGGTAATAATCGCGAGCGAGCTAGCCTAAGGGAGGCAGTGGAGGATAGAGAGAAGAGTGTTCACGAGTTTCCGCATGGGGAAAAGGGGTAGGGTTTATATCCATGAGTGAAAATCGTGTAAGCTCGTAAAATCTCTTTCTACTGACTGTTGTCAATTCTTATTGTCAAGTATCAGGAGTAAAGTGTAGACGAATAATGTGAAACGCGATGGAGACGATAGATTATAATGGTTGTAGCAGATTTTCTACTGACATTCTAGTAAATTCTACCGTTAGAAGGATTAGCCTTGTATGGGACGAACGGGGTGACAAACGACCAGTAGATGGACTTTGATGCGGGTGCGACACAGACCCTTCTAAATCATTACTTACGCTGCAAAGTGATGCAAGGAATGGAGGATGGACTTCGGGCTTACCTGTAACAGATAGACAGAGAGAGAATTAGTTATAATTTATCATTTGACGAATTCTGGTTTAGTTGATTTAGTATTGGTTTTATTGTCGCGGCGTTTTGTGTTGATTTTATTAAATGGATGAATTAAATTTAAAGGGCAATTATTTGGCTATTCTTCTTATTTTATGAGGTAAAGTGATGTACTACTTATATTTTTGTTTGCACATATACATTTAATATGTTTGAGTTTGAGAATAGCATCAGTTTTTAAAGATGAACAAGAGTCTACGATATGTTTCACATTGCGTACTGTAAATGGCGTTTAGTATATTATCCAATTTAACAAACGTATAATTCAGTTCATTGGGTAGTCAATAAATATCGTAACGATTTCATAATTGCTTGCCGCTGGACTAGATAATAATTCCACTAGCAATTAACGAGTATATTCAATTGCATTCGATAATGAACAAACAATACCGCAACAATATCCGCTTCCGACAACTACCTAAATTTATCGAATTGAGCAATACACTTCAGTTAATTCGCATACTAAATAATTATTAGACAAAACAATGCAACTTAAAACGTTTCTAATCCTTCAAACCCGCACACATTGCCAGCTAATTGATATTTCTTCGCAATATTTTACGCATAGTTGAACGCGTGAAGCAATTAATCTATAATTTCTGAATATTTCAAATATTGAAGAAGCCCTTCACATGTATAACTCGATTTCACAAATCCACACGATTGTGTGACACAAAGTACCAATTATCAATATTCGTTATTAATTCTGCACCGTGGTTTTTATCTCTTTGAATGCTCATTAATGTCGACGCTACTGCATTATTGATAATAAATATTGATCGTCTCAGTGCCCTTTTACAAATTGGTACATTCATAGTCCGCTTCATACGCGTAGGAATCGTAACCTCGGACATTATTTCGCGCAACGTAAATCGGAATACTTTAAGAATTCGTATTTCGAGGTTCATTGTAATGTAACTTTAGTCCGAGCCGATGAAATGAGAAATACGTTATCCAAGTGGCTCCCAGACCCGTTAATTAGGGGTACGGTAATAAGGGACATTAAGATTTCATACCACCCCCGGGAAGTGGTGAGCACTGAGAAACGGCCATTAAGTTACTATGACTGCTTTCAACGACATCCCGGTCGCTGGAGCTGCGTCTTTCTCAGACGAAGTTACTAATTTCTGGACAAACAAGATTATCACGTTCACTGAACGAACTGACCAACTAAATACATGAAAAGCTTCCAGAACTTTGTGCATTTAATTTGGTAATTTGTTGTAACTCAGTAATTTTTAGTACAAAATAAAATATTTGCGAAATCAAACGTATTATATATGTATATGTATACGTATGTACGTACATCGTGCAAATCCTTATTTCCATTAATTATACTTTCCACTAGAAAATAACCGAATTCCAAATTAAATTCACGACCGGTTTACAGCTTATCATTTTTTATTGGAAAATAAATGGACAGTGATTTTATGCTTTGCCTGACATTTTTGACCCCCCGGAATTTCACGGAGAACGATATCACCGATGGTCCTGCGTCGAATGTAAATCGCGCCGTAAAAACTTCACACGATTAAACGATCCTTTGTGCCGTTTCGCTTTTCGTCCATACGAGCATCGCGATTTTTTAAACGGCGCGTCTAGCCTTATCTCCTTTTCGTTTGTCCTCCCTGTTTCCCTATAGCAGAATTCATCGCTTGAAACTTCATTTAGCCGTTTCAGAAAGCGTGGCTTTCGCACTGGGGGCTGAAATTTTATAACCGATCCATTACTATTCACGAACGCCAGGAAATACGAAATGGGGGTTTTAAACTGCGTCGCAGAGTGTCCACGAATAGCGTTCTTACCTCTGTTTGGAATGACAGAAAATTGTATTAAATAATAGATAATAATTATTGCCCAATGAAATATTATTCTCGCTTGATTGCTTGGATTTTGTCTTTACACTATTATAAACATTATCAATCCCCAAAAAATACAAAAATATAATATGTATTTTACTTCATCCACCAAACTACTAATTTCCCATAAATGCCTAGATTCTCACTGGTTACACGCCCGGATAGATTATCGACGACGTTAATCTCGAACCCCCTATTCCAGCGAAAGCCACGCCATTTTAACTTTTCGTTTGATGATCATAATGAACGCGAGAGAATCAAAAAAATCACGGATTTAAATATCCCTTTGAAATAAAAGCCCGAGGGATGTCGCGATTAAGCGCGCATTAATTCGCCATGATCGTTCGCTCCCTTTGTCTTTGCGAACGAGCAAATCGTTTCTGAAAGGTGGTCGGCCGAATATGATTGAATTACCGCACCTTAATTACGGCCGTTGAGGCCAGGGGACTGGAATAAGACACGAGACAAGATGAAGCAGCCGGGGTCTCTTGCGCAGCTCGGTTAATTATCAGGGAAATAATTTCTCGGCCATTAACCAAGCGGCGTCTATGGTGCCAAAGATGGTGCGAGATCGTGAATTGTCTGCGAGAAGACAATGCCTGCCGTCGTTCGCCCCCACATATGACGAAAGATAGACAGAGAGGAACGGACGACAATGGTGATGGTTGAGAGGGTTGAATCGATCTTCCTCGACTTCGTTCTGCTGATGCGTCTCGCTCCTTGCGGCTCGACAGCTATTAATGCCCAAGTCCGGTCGACGGTTCTTGTCACGATGGACGTCCAACCCGTAATTGCACAGCTGAACGCGTCCACGGATGTCCCACTGGATTGATTGCCCCGAATATAGGAGGGCCGGGATGAGAGTGTGGATGCAAAATTGGTAGGAAAATGCTGGGTCACGAAACGATTTTTTGTTAGGAGCTGAGATGGGCTGGTGGAAAGGTTGGTAAACTTATAAATTGTATGATGGCTGATGGAAAAGGGAAATTGTGTGCTGTGCTTGGGAATTAGAATTGCAAAATATTCAGGGATAATAACTAATAATACGTGGACATTGTTGGAAAGAAAATGAGAATGGTTGTAACGGCGAAAGGGTGCGGACAAATGGCGCAGGTATTTCCACCAAACCATGATTTAATGTGAATTTGGTGAAAGTGGAATGCACTTATCAAAAAAGATTGAATCGTAGACCGTAGGTTTACTTTGTGTAACTTCTTGTCTCTGTTAGATAGTGACGAATGGAAAATAATAGCAATTAAGACTTTGATTGATTAATTTGCCATTTGTATTTTTCTTTCGAATTTCAATTTTTGTTGTACGGTCCATAAAAATGAAAATATTATTTTTCGAGAAGAAACTCTTGGTAAGAGTTATCTTATATGAAAGGGATAAAATCTTATTTACAAATCGTAAAAATGAATTGTAGGATAGCGGATCGAGTATGCTTGGAGTCTTTCGATCTTTGCGAGGTTTTATGGGGTTTCCAAAGTACAAACTTTCTTCGCGGTGAAAGAACTCCTCAAAAAATACAGTCTCCCGAAGATGGAAATTATGCACAGATCCTAAGTTTGGCTCGTTTCTCATTCACTTCCATGCAATTTTCTAGATATCAACGAACTTCGTAGTTTCTCCCCAACGCACCTTACTTTGCGATATGTAGAAGTTGCTTACGAGTGAATAGTTTAAATTGAATTTGAGGGAAACATTGGTAAACTTTGGAAGTTAAGAGGCAAATTATTTATGAAACTATACGAAATACTCAAATGTTGAATAATTAGACTTTAAAATAGATGTAACACGAAAACTAAGTCACTTATTTCCAATACTAATTATTAGCAAAACGTTTATTAAGCACTATACTTAAACAATTGATTATATTACAAAGTTTTGTAATACCTGCTTGTTCTTATTTATACTAACGCACTTATCTTTTCCACGGGAAAAAGCTGTTTTCAATCATTGGGAAAAAATATAAGGATCTTTAAATAATTTCAAATTATTCAAAGATCTTGTGCATTTATTGCATCTATTGTCAAGATAGTACAAATTCTCGTTTCCCGGATAACCTCGTTTTTGCTTCTTTATCTTAAAATTTCAACATTGTTAGCTTGCACCGCTGGAAGAATTTTTGAAATCTCGAGGAAGCAATTTTCAGAGAAAGCCCGAAAAAGAGGTCCACAAACCCTTCTTCATCGTCTCGTGTCTCTGGTCGTTTGCTCTTGTTGCCTGCTTGGATTTCCGACTCTCAGGGACATATATTCTGGGGAATATTGGTGACCACCGTGCTCTAAGCCAGCCTTTTAAACGACGATCGCTAAACCGGCGTCTGGCCATCGTCCCTTAACACCTCCGAATACCATGATCGCGAGAGCAACCCAGGGGTTCCTATAATCACGATTTGCAGCGTTTTCCAAAGCGCCTCGTCTTCGTTTCCCCGGGTTTCATCCTTTCGTTGGAATTTGTCGTTTATTTGAAGAAAGTAAATGTAACTCAAGTAAGGATAAATAACAAAACGAAAGTGTGGAGGATATAAAGTTTTCTCTTCTCTGAATTCTTTAAGCTAGATATACGTATATTGTACTTGACAGCGTTTCTTATATCTTTTAGTTTTATAAGAAAGAATATATGTAAGTCAAAGAAATTTAATATTCGGCACTCCTTATCGAAATTTTACACTTCGTCTATTTTTAAATGTTTTTAGGCGATCACAATCAAATTCTTGATTCCAATGCCAACCTACATAGGAGTGCTATCCCCTTTCAAAGAGATCAAGTAATATCGTTCTCCATAGGCCAGGCCTAACCGCAAGCCTGTCATGAAATTATAAACTATTCAGAAACCTTACTGAAAATGGCACGAGGATGTTTTCCGGTCTAACCAAGGAGCACTAGGGAGTTCACTTAACTCTAATAATCTTTTCAGAATGTGTCCCTCAATACTACCCAGGCTTTTACCCCGCCTACTGTTTCCTCCGCCACATTACGTTTATTATCACCCCAGTTTCTCATAATCAAGGGAGGAATACGAACAAAAAAGAAAAAACAAGAAAGAAGAAGAAACACGTCGAAAATGTGAAAAGGTTTCTGAATGTCTGAAGAAAACTGATAAAGAAAGAAGGTCGAATGAGAATGTAAGAATAACGCGTGGAATAGATGAGGGAGTGTTAATGACGAATGTATCAGCTTGAAAATTCGCGCTGGAATTGTGAAACCTCTGTACGGGCAGCTTTCAATTGAAAAGAAACGCTGCTCGTGTGCCCCGAAACTGCTCCTTTGCGAAGATTCACCTCGAAATACGTGCGCGAGATGAATCGACCTCGATTACCGAATGGGAAACGCGTTTGCGTAAAACGAAACGTATTCACACTATCGCGGAATACCGAGCGACGATGTGCCCCTACATCGTACCCGCCTTTCTCCCCATATTTCTGTTTTAGATGCTATCCCATTTTCCTTGCCTCTGAAAATTCTCCTGTCTGCCGGAATTCTTTCGTTTCTCGTTTCAAGGAAGCGCGAGGTCGAATTTAACGAAGCTTGGGGGGTGGTCGTTTGACAGAGATATTTTATTTTTTCAACCGAATATTATTTCTGTGGGGTACAAAATTTGATATATGTATATTTATGTTTAGTATTGGATAACGTAAACTATGTCGTGCACAGTAGAGTTAGCCTGGAAAGTGTGATAGGAATCATTCGAATGATTATTCCATGTGTGAGACCACATACTGACTGAGCAACTATTCTTTAAGCTCCTTAGAGTCGTTTAATTCTGAACATTTTTTGGAGAAGAAAAGTCCGGTCAGTTATTCGTTCCGTTCTTCGATGCAAAAGTGTGTTCCAAATTCAATTCAAGTGTTGAGCAAATTCAATATAGGGATGTAAAAGTGGAGGATTAACCACGGAGATGCGGTAGTTAAAAAATCCGAATCTCCAATTCTACTTATTAAAATGTATCAATGACTCATGGAAATTCATTGAGACGGATATGGTGGTTGTTGAAATGCATACAATATGTATAATATAATACAATTGCTCGGAACAAGAAAACACGTTGCTGGGCGGGAACAACTGAAACTCAACTCTCATACGAAACCCCATTTTTCCCACCGTTTTTGTTTCCAATTAGCATCGATTGCTTTCGCACTAATTCAATCGGCACATCATCGACACGATTGTCGTGTACAAGCCAAATACCCCCTGAATGTATCCGTGTAAACGTTATCTCGAGCGACACGTCGATTTCGCCGCGACTTTCATCCGACGCTTTAACGTTATCGATTTGAACCAATGGTGGGTTTTATCTGATTCGATGATCAAACGATATCTCATTGAAAAACGGGGTAAAGCAACGTTGATCCGTGATATTTGCAGATGATTATCTAGATTGCATCGACCGGGCAGAATTTAGAGATACTGGCGATGCTGTTTTCGCGTGTGGCTTGTGTTTAATTAAAGCGCAAGTATTTAATTAAGCGAAACTCCGTACGTGGTTCGGAACACGTAGTAACTGCGTAAAGGTAGCAACGAACGATTAAGCGAAATTGTACATGCTGCCTGACAAACTGTGGGCAATGTGCAACGTTGGAAGTCGAAACTGTCGAGTCGGATTAATCGTAATTCATGTACAATGTGCAATTAAAAAACGTATAGAAACTGCTCCGTAAATGAAATTGGAAGCGATGCAACTGCAATGAAAGAAATTGAACGACGATGTGGCCGAACGAAACATTCCATAGTTCTTCTATTATCGGTGATCGAAGTTTGATACATTATCGTCACCCGGGGATACCGAGAAAGTAATCGTAACGGGACTTTATCTGCCAAAAGTACGGTAAAGTCATCTCAAAATGAAAATCGAATCAAATATGCCAGATCAATCCGTTGTCATTTAAATAAAATTACAAATGTGCATTTAACCTTGGTTAACGCATCCCTGTGTGCATTCGGTTTTTTCAACCCCTACATCGACACTCAACGTTAAATTGCACTACCCCGCGACGAAAATTTCACCTGAAATTCTCTTACAAATAGAACTCCGCGGTCACACTTACTGTTGGATACCGCTCTACGAGGGCAAATATTTTTCACTCTGCAATAGTACACAATAAGTACGATGAGTATGTAATAGCAAACCGTCCTATCTTTTCCTACCTCCTATTTTCCATCTGCCTGGACTTTGGCGCACGGCGACCCTTGACCAGGTACAGTCATAAACCCTAAGTCATACGCCAAAAACCCTAACTTTCCTACCGAAGCCTTTTCCATCTCCACTACCTCGCACCCCCATTTTATAAACTCCTTAAAAAGGACATGCGAAGGTTTGCGAGCAGCTTTTTGACTTCCAACGTCTTCGGAAGAGTAACACATTTAAAAGAGTTTCGAACAAGTACTAGAACTATCATCGTCCAAGTCATTTAAAATAAACTGTAGGATTTCGTTAATTAAAGTTTAGTTTTAAAAGTAAGAAAGCGTTATTTTCTTAAAATACTAAACCCCGGAATCCAACATTACTACTGCAATACAAAAAGAATACGCCAACGCGTATACACGTGCCAACAACGAATCAGCAGCTTTTCGTAATGATCGAATGACCGCGCCACCGAAATGCCGTGCACACGGGAACGAATATTTTCATTGCCCGTGGCTCAGCACGGCGATATCGGTTCGAGCTGGAAATTCGCGCGAACATCGACGAAAATTATTGCCAGCTCGTGTAGCCTGCCTCGGAACTGTCACGAAACGAATCGTATAACCCGTCGTTACAGTGCGCGTTTCCGTTTCGTCCAGTTTCGCGTCGATCCGGAATTTTCCGTTCGCGCGATCGCAACCGGCTGCCCGTTAATCGCGTCGAATCAACGATTTTTTACCTGGTATCCACGCATGCGGCTGTTTACTGCGGGAACAATTACGCGGAAATTTTGTGCACCGCGAAACAGGTACGGTGCAAACGGTTTTCGCTGTTTCCCGCCGATTGCCACGAGCGTGTAAATTCTGAAGTGTCACGCAGATTTTTGTGGAGCGACGCGAAATCGCCACGCGCGTCCAGCCGATGGGTGTTTGAACTTCGTGTTGCAGGATCTGTGGATTTCGATAAACCATTCAGATCTACCTGTCTACGCGGAGATACAGGTAAATATCAATTGAAAGTTCTGTCCTGGATCGGTGTTCGATTTTACATGTGAAACAGTTTACGATGCAATATTCTAAGGTATATTGATTGGATATTCAAATTCAACATTTATGGTCTGAGTGCCCTTATGAATGAAGTTACAGATGAATTGAAGACAAAATTAAAATACTCTTATACTTTATGGCGCATTCGAAGTATTGTAATGTATTTAAGAAATTATTATCTTTCAAGTTTCGAAATCTTAGCGAAATTAGTATATATAAAACATTAGTAAGTATCAGTTAGTGCCAGTAATAGTGATACCCATTTACTGTAGATAAATTCCAAATCAGACGTGTGATCTAAAATGATTAAAGCGACTATCATTGATCTGCAAATACGACAAAAAACAATAGATACCGCATCGTCGACACTGTACCTCTACGAAAAACTTCAGTTCTCAGACTTATACTTATACTATTATTCAATCCAAGAAAACTTCAAAGAAATCTAGAAAAAAAGAACCACCACCAGAGAAAACCCCAACATCACCCCAAAACTTTCTACTTTCCCGGGCACAGTTTTATCAACCGTTTACGGAACATCCTAATCCAACATAGACGAGGAGCTACGAGCCAGCAATCCAATAAGACCAGCAGTTTCATTAGAAACCACGGGATAACGTCGGTCACATCTCTCCGCAGAATGGCGGCATAAAGAGCCAAATAGCAACAGCACCAGTGGCGTGGAAAACTATCGATGCCGGAATCCCAGTTGCTCCGAATCGACCGAAGCATCGACCATCGTGGGCCCACGATGGATTCAAAGCAGAATTCACCGAATGGCTGGTAGCTTTTTCCATCGTCGCCAACGGAGGAAGAAACCCAGGAACGACATTGTCGTCGAACAAGCGAACTTTCGCCACGGCCAATAACGCTTCCTTGCAATTTGGTTCCATCAGCTATTCGATAGCCGCGTTCCAGGGAAAGTTGAAGCCCGAGGGCTAACAATCCGGCTCCGTCGACGCGTTCATAACACGATTTGCCAGCTTCTGCGGCTCGTTCGCCTGCCCTTCGTTTTCCTTTGCTTTCCACGATCGACCTTTTTTCCATCGGCAGACTTCACGGGCAACTTCTTTTCGCGTCTCCGCTTTACGACTCGATCGGTCAGCGTTCTGGCGAGCGTCCTTTGAGAACTACGTTCACTTCTTGTTAAGATTAATCGCCGTGAAGCTGGTCCACTTGCGCGAGATGACGAAGATCGGTCGATGGCCCTTTGAGACTATGGTTCTAACATCTTGCAGAGAGTTTGGATGGGGTGCAACGGAGTATACGGACCACGGTAGTTGGTTTCGGTGAAGAGAGATGTATTATGCGAGGTAATTATCTGGAAGACTTGCGCTTGTTGTGAACGGAACTAAATTTTGGTGCTTAGAAGCATGTGAAATTGTTTGCATTATTTCATCCTCTGAGTTACGCGTATTTTTGCAGTTGTTCTTTTGCTCCGATTACTTTCACTGTTCTTATATAGGTACGTTTATCCTCATTTATGCGCTGTGCGTTCTTGTAATCGATAGATCGCACTATTTTTTCGTATTTCGTGCGATTGCTTGTATGTTGCTGTAGTTCTACTAACAATAAGAATATTTTCGTCCGCTCCTACTTAACCCTTTGCACTCCTTTGTCGAGTGACACTCGATTTCAGATAAAACCTTGAAAATACTGGGGAATTATTGGAAAAATAATTCGGAGTACAAAGGGTTAAGTATCCACAGATTCCACTGTGCAGGGAACTGTTCAAGCTCCTCTGTTAAAGCATCTCGAGTAACAAACATCTTCTTCTCATTATTAACTTTATTTTTCGATTACGGAAATGGGGCACCTGGTTTCGAGACTTTTTCAGTTGCGATATCCTATTGTATACGTTATTATAGCTCTTAACGATTAAGGAAATATTGCTGATTAATATTCATTTTCTTTGTTGCATTAAGTAACTTTTTAATAGTTTGAATCGGAAGTCGTTAATAGCAATTACGCGATGTGCTAACTTTATAATTAGGCACTTAAAGGCCACGATATCCTTATTCATTACGCTATGCTATACATATAGAACACTGGAGTATTCAGAGTCCCAGTGGGCGAGATAGGTTCAGTTAAGTTTCCAACTTCAAGTTTTTAGATAACCATCTTCACCTAACCGTATGCATACGTGAACTGTGTCCAAGCGTACCTTAACTTCAGTTCTAAAGAAAATGACGACCTTTGCACTGTAGAAGAATTCAGACACAATTTGCCGATATCCGAGGTTTACTATGGTAACATAGCTGTCTTCTATTTGATGATTGTTCCACTAACAAATTTATACTTAATATTTATATGAATACCAATAATTGGTTATTTATCACTTTATATAATATTTATTAAGTATTAATTGAATATATTTATTTGGGTGATCGTCTGGTAAAGAAAATTTCATATTTAATCAAGGAATCACAGCGAGTGCATTTTCCAATATTTCTACATTTAAGAATATTGGTTAGCTGAATATAAACTCAAGGAATTTATATACGGGGGTGTAATTAAATATACATCGATCAATATTACCTATTATTAGTTATTGTTTACTGTCGCCTCCAAGTATTGTTTCCACCGAAATTACCATTTAAAAACTTGGAGCATTACGATTGTTGAGTGTATAAAAAAAGAGAGCACATTTGCGTAAAAAAATCAATGTAATAATCATTTCTGAAAAGTGCATAGAATTTAAGGGGGAAGAGGCCATTACATTAGTTTGCTATCCTCTTTGGCTTCACAAAGAAACAACTTTAGTAACGCTGTAGCAAATCGTAATTTTGTTATGAAACATCTGGTAAAGTGTTGTAGGCAGTAACCTTATTTCCTGTCTGATTTTCTGCGCATTTAAAAAGGATCAACTGAATCATAGTGTCGAATAATCGACATTCAAGTTGGTATCGACCCAAAGTAGACGCACCCCTACCAATTTATTGCGACACTAAAAACAGCAGTCTTGTTGGCGCATTGTATCATACATAATATGTATATCGCGTAGACAGCAATTAAATATCTGGTCTGATTTTCTGAATGGCAAACTGTAAATGATCTCCAATTACCATCTATGTTTATCAGAATGTAAAATTAACTAACAATCCGATTAAGTATCAATGACACGAACCTTTTTCCCATGTGAACGGCGTCATACAATTACACACAATCGCTCGGATCGGCATATTACTTTTCGTGTTTAATAAATTATGATGAATTATTGTTCAAGTCTTTCGCCCATAGCTTACAACTTACCAGCAACGTTATTGTTTTATGCTTAAATTCTTCGTTAACGTAAATGGTTCGAGACAATGCCCCCTTGAAATGATGAAGCCAAACTGAACTATACGAATTGATAACACAAAAAGAAATTTAAAATCTCTGATGTCTGGATTAATGAACTGTTCGCGTTTATAAACAGCATAACAAGTACATCATTTTCCAGCACGAACGCAAAATCTTCCGAACGGAACGCAGCCAGCATTAAGAATCACCGTTTGGCCATTCTCGCTCAACCGCGTACCTGAATCGCGCAATCACGAAATATCGATTGGCCGATTTAATTAAGCGCGAGTACACTTCAAACACAATGGGCACACGGCAAACTAATCAAGCCCGCACGTTCACCATTTAAATTGGTTATAATATAATAAATTAATATTTAATACTTTCCTAATTTCACCGACTGATTCGGATAATTTGAACGCCGTTCGAGATCCGCGTCGGGAGTTTTCGAAGTAGACACCTTCTACCAAATTATTTATAGTTAGAGCGAGGTTTACGAACGAAGGAATGACCGAAATAAGAAAACTCCGCCCTGATTAAAGTCGAGGATAGTTCGCCGGGAAACTATAATACAATATAAAAATTATACGCCCCTCAGTTAAATGTAAGGTGACGCTAGAACTGCCGATAAGTTTTGTTACTGTTTACACAGTATACGTTAGACGGACTATGAACACGAAAGTGGTTGAACGGACATTAAATAGAGATATGTATCAGTGCCATTCTGTCTTGTTGAAAGTCGTCATAAATTGTTGCAAGAATACCTATATGCTAATAATGTAAAAGCAAGGAATCTGAAACTGGTGCTTCGAGTATTACAGATGAATTTCACTTACATGTCCTGCGTCATTACGACCAGATACGTATACGTATGTGTCTATACATATACACACGCGTAATATCGACGGACGGATCGTTTCTTAATTCTCAGCACGTCATCAATAAGGAAAGCCTTCCGACCAAAGCGATCATCGGAAGTACAATTAAGAAAGCAACGTGAATCGGCAGTTCGATCTTTCGACACGAATACCACCGTGAACTACTGCCAAATTCGACCGCTAATTCGGAGCAGTAGACACTCGTTAAGGTTTGCGGATCTTCGTTAGTGCGACCTTTCACCCCCACGCTACGAACTTCAATCGGGTTATTAATGACGAGCTCTACGATAGGTTGAGTGGGTGGAGGGGAGGTGGGGGCACAAGGTATATATACCGAGCAGCAAGTCGGTAATCACTTTCGTGGCGGACTTTAAGCTTTCAGACACGATCGCCCGTTATCCCGTCAATTTAACCCGTCTCACGGCGTGATCCGTCGCGTCTAGCCCAGCGAAATCCTTTAACCTTACCCTCCTTTTGCCTGGCGTTCGCGTTTCGTACAGATCCCTTCTGCGAAAGGATATAAGAAAGGATATTATACCCATCACCACCAGACGATGTTTTTATCCCGTGGATTTAGGTACGGTTTTCAATGTGAACGATTGCTGATCACGAATGGGTTTATTAATTTCCATCGTCACGGATGGGGCTGTCAAAATGGTATGACCGTTCACGTGTTCCTGGCGATCGTTTGGCGATAGACTATGCATGCGTACGGTATGATTGCTGAGAATATTTCATTCACGAGAATTTACGTACATATCGAATATTTCTAGCGGAAACGTTTTGCGAAATAATAAACCAACCGAAAATTCTGGAAAGAAATATTGTGCCGATAATTATATAGTTTAGTTGTTATATATTTCATAATCGTTTCATTCCTCCAGTGGCAAATCATTTTATCATTGTTAATGTTTGCACGCATGGCGTATAAAGAATTCTAATTTCCATAAACGCCACCGAACCGTCGCAGACGAAAATTTATCCTGTATTCTGTGTAAACACGTACACCCACCATGGTTAAGTACATAATTATCGAGCCACATTAGATTAATACCCCATTATTTCAAGTCACATATGCACTGTCGATTGTCAGTGCACGAGGACAAATTGTGCATAATATTAAATGCTTAACACTCGGCGGAGATTCAAAGCAGGCTTAATATTGACGTAGCCGATGATAATGATAAATCGCGTTATTCATTAATCCTCCGACAAAGTGCATTGCTCACGCTTGTCCTTTTGTAATTCTCTGTTATAAATAACTGATTACAAGCTGAATATCGGTGCGTTATTCCGCGCACCGTCGACTATCATCCGGTCAGCGATAAACATTTATGAACTACCGGCCGTATCCAGCAACTATTTAGCGTTAATCGCATTATTTCTCTGCAACACAGCGAATCGCGTAGTACATGCATTTCTTGCTTCAATTAATTAGTCACTAGTCTGATGGATTGTTGTTACATCGTGTAAATTTCGCTACGGGATAACCAGAGATAAATCTCTGTCACGCCTCGATAGAGAGGCGTATAATTTATGATCAGGCACGAACTTCGTATTCAAACGGCTATGAAATCGATATAAAAATAACTGGTGAAACAGAAATGGGGGGAAGGAAAAAAAGGGAACATTTATGGCGTAGAGAACATACGAAAATGTTTGTGATCGAAAAACGATTCAGCTTTAGTACGCTCTAAAAATAATTCCACGATAATCTACTATAATAGGGACGAAAGAGAAAACTTCCAGTGGATGCAGCAGACATTTGTTCGCAGTGCCGTTTTTGAAAACAAAATTTAGCAAAAGAAGTTTAAAGATTTGTTTATTTTATAATATATACATATATTTAATGCAACCCGGTAGACAATGATTGATTTTATCGTTGACTTCATTCCCCTAGAAAGCAATCGTCGAACAAATATTTAAAAAATTATACAATTCATCGCGTAAGCGTACGAATATACAAATGAACTCTCCAAATACCACATGTCATATAAAACAAGGCCATATCACGCGCATAAGTACAACTATTTTTGTGCTCGACAATATCAATGTTTTTATACAATACAAAAAGTGTTCCAACCTTCCCCCGAATGATAACCAGGACCAACGGGAAAAATAAGCGAACACGACGAACAAATTCCAGGAATGTCCTAAATATTACAGTCCAAGTTTAAAAAAAAAATACCGCAGACCCATCGCCTTGCTGTCCGACCAACAAACCACCTTGAACCATCCCCATAATTACATGTCTAACCAAAATTCGATTGCATCCACCGTAACTAAGTAAGAAACCGCAGTCGCGAGGGTTGTTCCAGCAGAAGCTTCAAGAACATCCCCCCCCATACCTCTGCTCCCTACTCGGTCTCTTGAAGGGAGCGCAATATCGGGCGAGAGGTCTCCGCGATCCGTCAGACCGACAGGACGCGGCGAGCATATTTTCACGGTGGTATAGCAACGGGGTAGACGTTAATATCTTTTCAGCTGGCAAAAAGGCGGCCCGCTCGAGAAGTTATGGCCAGTTTATCAGCGGCTAATCCAGATTAATCTGCGGCAATTTTTTTTATCGGCAACGGCATTCCTCTGTTCGCGACTGCATCGTGTTCGCGCGAGTCGTTGGAGCTTAGGCATGAAATTTATGGAGCCGCAATAGACGCGTCCAACCCTATGAGAATATTCGTCTTTCGACCCCTGTGCACTCTTGCTTCTCTATCTCTCGCCCTCTCTCCCTCTCGCTCGTACTCTTTCCACGATCCAGGAAAGGATCCACCCATACTCTGCTGATAATATAATATGCAGAGTGGCACGTACACGCGCTCACGAACTAGCGGCCACAAAGATGCGGTGCACCAATGTGTCAGGTCGGGTCGGCAATAGATCTGCCAGGGCTGTGCAAGTTCGGCGCCGGAATACGGATGAAGATGGCCAGGCGTCGCGCCGCGCTAGCCGGTCCGATCGGACCACCTGCGACAAGCTTTTATATTACGGTGCAAGCTCCGCTTTAAAAGGGGCTCGACTGGAACGAAGGTGAACGACATGCTGGGTTACGCGGTTAAAGGGGGTATCTGAATGGGGTAGGCTTGTTGTTTGTGGTTGATTGTGTTGTGGATAGAACGAGGTGGTTCGTTGTTAAGCGACTGGTTCGGAGCATTTGAAGCCAGGGGTGGTAGAATTTTCGAACGAAATTTCCATTTTTATATTCGCATTCGTTGCCTCTTCTACCGACATTAAAGTCTTGCCGACGTTCGTTCGTTGCGAAGTTTTAAATACGCACACCGTTCCTTTGGTATTTTTTATTTCGATTGATTCACCGCGATGTGGGGTTTAAATACTTTGCAGGTGGACTCGTGACATGTATTGCAGCGATTTGTAGTATTACTAGGATGTGGTAACGCGACTGAAATTATTGTTGAATTATATGATGCGGGAAATTCTTGTCGCTATTATTACTATTCAGCTGATGTGCTGTATTTTCGTTGGGGGTACAATTAATAATTATTCTGAAATTTCATACCAAGGAGAATTACATAGAAAATTAGGAATGCTATGTAAAGACTGTAATAATTTTATTGTATTGCATCGAACAAATTCTATATGCCAAATCTTTTAGATTACTCAGTTCGAACGTTACCAATTATTGAGTTACCGAAAAGAAGACCTATCACACTCTCAAATTGGTAATTCAGTTGATTTTAGGTCTAATAATACTTTTGAACATTTAGACTGAGGAGAAATGAATTGTTTTTTGGAACTCACCCCCTCGACATTCTAATTGGACGATTCATATCCACGTATTGTTTACTCACCTGTAATAAATAAGAAAATACATTAATTTTTTACGCCTAGGCAACACATTTAATATGTAGATCTCTCATGCAAATAAAAGTATAATCTTAATAATTTAGTAGAATCATCCACACTCCCTTAAAAATAAACTTAATTTTCATCCAAAATTTTACAGAACACAGAGACCTTCGCAATAAGGTCTACTACAATTCATGACTTGACGAAGCAATTTCAGGTCAGAACGTGAATTAAAGAAACTATGTCAATGACTCCGTTAGAAAACAATTCTACTCCAAATCAATCCTCGAAATTCTATATGCACCCCAAAATTTGGCGAGGAAAACCGTCACCGATATTACTTGCAATTACAAAGAAACATATGTATATTATTTGGCGTGAATAAACCTTGAACCGATTCAGCGCAGATTTATATATTTTAAACAGATGCACGAAAAGCAATCTCTGATTTAACAGCGACGCGTCGTTCATAATTTTTTCCGTAGCACGTGATATTCCATATTCCAATTTCCAGCAAACCTGCTCCAGAAACGTAACCGCGTTCTTCGGCCACCATAAACGAAAATGGGAGCAGCGATCTCGATCGAACTCGAACGAGAAGACGTCGCCGCCTGTACGAAAACTCGCGCGATGGTCCATAAAAGAAATGTGAAAGTGGAGCAAGGAATGCGGATCCCTTATGCGCAGGTGTTCGTGCGAGTCTCCTCGCGAGGTCGAACGGCTCTCGATCATCCTAATTCACGAAAGTGCGACAGAAAAAATGAAAGTCCCGCAAGTCGGTCGTGCGACCGCTTTTAAGCTTCGTAGAAAGCGTGCCCAGAACACGACCTAGAAACGCGGTCGGACGTAATTCGGACGAGAAAATTAAGTCGACCTTTCCATTCCCTCTTTCTCTCCTCTTCTTCTTCTTCTTCTCTTTGGACACGAAGTGTATTCTATTCAATATGCGAAACGGTTTTCTTCTTTCGATACGAGGCTTGCATTCAATAACGCTCATGAATGATAAACCGCCGAAGGCCGACGTTAATTGCACTCTCGTCTTCTTACAACAGCATCGTGTTCTCACCCTAGCTGTTCGTAATCGACTTTGTTCCTGCGCTCGTACAGATGGAAGAGTTTCATTTCTCTGCTCGTTACTCTTCCTGCTTTTGCGAATGTTTCGAGGTTTATACTGCGAGAGGAAAACGCGGAGACAACGCAGTCGCATTATACTCATCGCCATTTATGTAGCATCTTGATATACATACTTTGAAAAGAAGAACGAAAGCTTTACGCCATTTCGCCAATCCCTATTAATAATCCCTTGCCTTGAAATTTCATCACTGTAGAACGGAAAGTTTCGAAGCTAATTATTTTTTTTTTTATATAGAGTTTTACGTCGCATCGACTTCGAGGTCTTTAGCGACTTACTAGCTATTTTCTATATTTTTTCAAGTAGTTTTGTGTTTGCAAGTAGCTATTGGAATCACATAAATGGGAATGCACTCGGATCGATCAATCACGATCACATTGACTATTCCTGCGTAATCAAATAAATATCTGGAATGGAAATGAAATGAAACTCTAGTTACGCTAACGCAATCTATTTGCGGGCTTTCATAGACTCCTTTACGATCGAAAATATCCAACTAATCGAGTCGCGATAAAGAAGCTCGAATCCCACTCACATCAGCGGGTTTCTCTGGGACGCCGACCGTGCGCCGAACATAAACTCTACGAGCTCGTAAAATCGCGAAAGTTAGAAGCTGTTCCTGGTAGCCCAGTATTTTCCACCGGCGACTGCAAACTACGGACTTTCCCCGAACTTCCCTCGGATACGACACCGGTAGACTGTCTAACGAAGGGAAAGCGTCCGGCCCGCGTAAGATACGCGCCGGAAGTCGGACCAGTGGTACCAACGACCATCTGACTACCGCTACTTACGGCCTTTCAATCGTCGCAACGAGGAAACACGTTCCTGTTACGCCATATGAGATTGGTTATGTCTGACATACTTTATTGTATAAATTACGCGCGACTATTCCTCGATACAAGAAACTTTATCGATTCATTTGAGGACTGGCCCTTCTCAACCTTTCGTAGTTAAGTTTCGTACCGTTTATGCTACACGTTGGACCTTCCATTTTGGCTAATTTTAATACTTGTATCCTATAGTGCGCTGCTTCTTTTCAATTGCAAATTATTTAAATCGACTCTGGGCGCATGTGTTTGTTGCCCCTTTGTTGTGCTAATAACATGCTTTATCATTTTTAGATTGTTATTCAAGAAGTTCGTACACACAATCGTGTTAATACATATAATGGAAGCGATTTGTCCGATGATTTATCTTTTTCGATTTTTACGTTGCCATGAAAGATCGTTTGTTTTAAAGTATCATGAGTCATAAGTAGCGTTTTTGGGAAGGAAGAAATACTTCATTCCAGTTCGTTTAGTGAATATTCTGATTAATATTTGTTTTGCTCGTACAAAATTGCAACGTGACGTGATATCTCACATATCTGGAGGTTCTAATTTTAATGGGATCTAGAAACTTTGATAGCTGTGTTGTCAAGAGACACCATGGGGGATCTTGCTTTAACTAGAACGGGAGTTGCAATGAACTTAACTAGTTAAACAGCTAATACTTCTGAGATGGATGCCAGGCAGAGTCTGGGTAATATAATCCTTTGTAACGAAAAGCTTGGACATTTTGGAATTTAATGACCAAAGTATTTCAGAGTTACAATAGGGTTTTGTTATAATTTATAATGTACCAGCCAAAGTAAACGGAACTTTAGATTACAAATTATTCATGCGCCTGTAATATAGAGTATGCGTTCAATTAAATCTGGACATAAATTAATTGTTCATTATTCTTTCAGATATTTAAAATTATTCATAGAACTATCGATCGAGGCTGCATCCAATCGCATTGTTCGTAGAATTACAACGAGTACAAATGCCATTCTTTTCCGCTCGTTAAACGTGTTACGTTAAAAGCATACTGTTATGTCCGATTTTATAAAAATAATCGGTCGAATTAAAATGTTAGCCGGCGCATCGAGTGCCCTATACACGGTAATAGTACATGCAGAGTGTAGAGTACTGGTCCGTAAACAGAATCGCAGGAAAGAACATGGAAATGTTCCAACCAGGGAAAATGTTCTGCTTGAAAATGACCATAAAACCCATTGAAAATCGACGATCCTGAAAAAAGGGGAATTCTTTACAAATCTAACGAATAACATTGCGAACATTCGCATGCATACAACCGACTCGCGATCAAATTAAGTTAAAAAAAACAGCGGCCCTCAATTTCTATATTAACTGCGTGACTGTATCGCGAAATTGCAGGCTGTTCAACCTTTTCAATATTTTCAACTCCGCAATGGCGTGTGTTTTTCAACAAGTCGAACAATTTTCCCTAACGATTTGCCAACCCTTCAATCTCATTGATTCGCATACACATTTAAAAGAAAACGAAATCAAATCACGCAAGTATGTAACACCGCCAATCATTAATCTTAAACAATTACCACTTTATGTCCATCGAACCACTAATTTACCTACACCCCCCCCCCCCCCCTGCAGACTTACTGACCCGCTATGAAGACCGAAAACTTCCCCTCCATCAATATCTCACGACCCTTCGGTGGTATCTGCCGATTAAATTTTCGCGCCGTTTAGTTCGCTCGTACGCAGCCGCCTTTCAGAACGTTGCGGTTGAATATTTCGAGTGGCCGCGGCTGAAATTTTAAGAGCGTGCTCAGGGGCAAGGCTTGAACAGGTGCGCATCGTTATAAGAGTTCCTCAGTCACGAGTGTTATGCCTGTTCCGCTAGGGGCGTGTACAGGGTTTTCGGGTAGTCGAGGATCGAGCGAAAGTGGAAGTGCATACACGAACCGACGGGTCTTCGGTGCTCGGCTGCATCGAAACGCCGAATTCCGCGGGGCGGTTTTCGATGCACCAACGATCAAAGAAACCCGGGGTCACGACCCTTGCCCTTTTTATACGTTGCTCGCGACGATGGCCGTCTGTGTCGTTTGTATCGCGCACTCGTGCGTTTTTCAACGCATCGGTTGCGACACACAAGCTGGCCCGGATACGCCTCTCCCTTGGCGAACCGCTCGAACATGCACGCGCGCGGAACCACCTAACCGTGCGGTAAGACGTGTTCACTCGCGTTGAACAGTCAATTGCTGGGTGAATCTGTTGTGGTAGATGAGCGTGAAGAAGTTGCGTTGCTATCGTTGCTTCGTTCTTTGAGTCGAACACCGGATAAACAGTTCTTAGGTGGAATGGAATTAAACGAAGCGTGTGCGAGACTAATATCATGCCCGGCAGATTTTACGTCTGGGCAGGAATCAACGCTTGAGAGATGGAAGGGCGGGGAATCTGGTGCGGTTCTTATAAGGGAGGATGATGTACTATATTAATTAGCGAGGCACAAAATGCGCGACACGTAAGCAGAAGTTTTAACGTAGCAGGTTTCTGCATTAGTTAAATCCCCTCCCTTAATTCAGTGAAACCTTGTGCGATATCAGGAAATTATTTCTTCAGTTATTATATATAAATACAGAATTACCCGGATGCATTTTCAAAGCTTATCAGAATCCATTTGGTAGATAAAGATAATTGTTTTAGTTTTAAACTCTGAACATAATTATTTCTTATTTATTCTGTTTTGTGGTAAGCAAGAAGCTTCGACTATTTAATTCTTGAGCTACGTCCTCTCTTTCCCTTGTTTTCTTTTAATGATGTCGTTCACTATACTCTCCGAAACAAGGAACTATAGTTTCGGATGAACTTTGAACCATCGACGCCGAAAGCGCATAGAGTTCCTAGCTGATCATCCATGTAAGTATTAACGGTCTCCAAAATAGCTTAACTCCCATGATAGAACGTATTTCGTGAGCAGGAGGGCCAATGGCGACACAATGACACGGGATAATCGATTGTTCCACGATGCACGTAGTCATAAAGGAGTTTGGAATTTACATAGCTTAATTAAACAGAACTCGCTTGAATATTTAATTAATTCTGTTCACTATTTAAACATGATCGAACTATAATGGTATTCACACTTTTACATCCTTGCAAACATCAATTTCTTACGCCAAGATTATGTACCAAAGCAGATTATAATATATGTACATGCTTGCATATAAAAAAAAGCTAATGTCGAAATTGCTCAAAACATATACAGCACAAACGACAGTGAAAACTCTTATTAATAAAGTAAAGAAGTCACTGTTCTCTCACCGTGAATGAAGGAAAAAGACTAATACTTTTATAAAATATAAAGAATTAACAATTGGTAGTCAGCCCCTCGCTTTTTCACATTGAAAGGCAAACGCTGCACATTCACCTATCGCTCTGCTGCGTTTCGCGAAACTGTCGCGAGAAGCAAAGCGGTAGGAGTACTCGGCCAGGTAAAAATATCCCACCACGATACAACCCTTGGAGCCTGTAATTTGCTCGCTCTGACCGGGCTATCCAACGGCCAGGCAAATCGAGGACAACCGCCCTCTCGTCTGTCGACGCTTTACCGAATTATTCACGTTCCAACAGACGAGCACGCCGACGAAGGGAGCGCAAATAAGAGACAACAATTTCCGTATTGAATTTTCACCTGACCCATCGTTCAACAATCAATTCAGCATCTTTCGCATACACTGAGAGTACACGAGTCTATGGATGTGTGGCATCACGGAAGATCATTGGAGGGACAAGGAAGCTCGATATCTCATGGGAGTCTACTCAGCGGATCTTGGCAATTCTTCCCTTCGTGCCTTATCCTGACTTATCCTCCTCTTTTTTTCTTTTTACCAATTTTAACCCGTTAACTTGCTCTCTACGTTAGATCTCCAGAATTCCTGCGGCCCCTTCAGCGTGTCGCCATTTCTAATACCCATTCGCCAGACGCATTGTTGCCGGTTACAGATAGAGGGACTTGAAGAATTGTGGGTGCGCCAATCATGATTTCACGCGGAAACGATTAGTTGCTGAAACATGATTGGCGACAAATCAGGTGAAATAATCAAACGATGAGAACAGAATAGCTATTCCTCGAATGTTAGGCCAAGGACTTATGGTTGACTTGATTGGATTAGTATAACAAATTAGTATAATGAATCTGTTCGTAAATATTATTCTTAAGAGTTCCAAGAGTTTTGACGACCATTCTCTTAAAGGAGACTAGGAGTTCGTTACTTTTGTCCTGGCAATGAACAATAAAATGTGGCATAGAATTTTTCGTCAGCTGAAAATTTAGTTTCTTGGCCAATCTAATTTCCGTTTGCTTTGCTACCTCTTACATAAAGACATTGCTACGAACTGTGCATCCACGGATACAGCATTGCAAATGCAAAAACTCCAAACAGACGAGAGAAATGAAAGTTACGTCGCGCAACGCCGCCAGTTAAGAAAGCAGCGTCGAGTGCCCAATCGAGCAGCGAAGTCCAGAAACAGCTCTCTCTGATTTATCGTGGCAAGTTGTCCCGAATAATCAACTTCCTAACGCGCATCCGCGACACTCCGCGGGACTTCAAAAAAGATTAATAATTTATGAGTCTAGGAGGCGGTAAGCCTTAAGAGGCTCTGTCACTCGCAGCTGCATACAAAATCGCCGTTGACTCGCGATTCCGAACTTTTTCTCCCCGGATTCCGTCCCCACCCTCGTTCGCGATCTCGTTCCTCGTTCTCCTTATCGGACTTTCCTTCGCGACCGTGAATCACCGGAAAAGAGGGAAGCTAAGTAAACAGTTTGAGTTTCGTGTCCCGACGCGAACTTCCTCGAAATTCAATTCCGATGCTTCCCCCGATCGATATTGTCATCCAACATTCACGCGCCGCGAACACGAACTTTAATACGGCAAGAGCCGCCCAAAGTGGCTGATCATCGGCTCGACTGCGTTCGGGAAAGCGACTGAGAGCGACGGTTGGGTGGTGTTCGTTCTTCGGCCCGCAAGTTTCGCCGCCACCGCCACATAAATTAACAAGAAGCTTTCGTCGAATCAAAGAAACTTTCCCGATTCTCCTTGCAACGAGCGATGCGCGGATATACGGACGGAAGTTCCGACAATGCGTCGCAACGTGTCCCGAATTGCTTTACCGCGAGGCTTTCTATTTCATGACAGCCAAGAGAGACACCATGTGGCGGGGCCCTTCGTGGAAGCATCGACCGCAAAAGCCTTAAAGTTTAATCGTCCTGGGCGCGTACGTGTCGCACACTGGCGCAGCTGAAGTCGACGCGGCATCTGCTTCGCGTGCAACGGGAAACGTAGAGTTCGGTGAAAAAGAGGATATAAATACATAAATACATTGGCGGATGTGTAGGGACATAGGAGTAGATTCTTGGAGATATTATGGAGAGGTATGGTCTGGAATGTAATGCCACCGACGAGATACACTAATTTCTCGATGAGTGTCACGCGAGTCCTATAGCGTAAGTGATCGCGTTTCATCCCCACCACTGGGGGGAATCCCCCCCGAGTCGGCCGACACGTCCTTGCGGTTAATACTTGCGGTATCCCTTGAAAGATTAAATGTCTTCGTATCTGTGAGAACACACTAATGCAACCGTGAATTTTTGTTATTGTTACGAATTGCGCTATGAAAATTATATTAAATAATTCGTGAAGTTGCTGTGATTAAAATGAGACTAAACACGATATAATTTGGATCATATTCACTTATATGTTTACATAATTTTTATGCTAATTTACTATCTACTATTTATGCTAATTCTTGGGTAACAAGAACGAAAGCGTTTCATGGTCGGCTCGGAGGGATCCGTTTTTGTAATTTAGCAACGCAAATATGATCCAAATTATATCGTGTTTGGTGTTATTTTAATCACAACAGCCTCAGCTATATTTTCATAAAATTTGCAGAACGAAATAATTAACAATAAAGAAGTTTTATAGTTGCATTAGTGTTGCCTCACCGATGCGAAGGCATTTAAATCCTTTACTGACGCCCGACTTCTCTTTCCTCTCTTTCTTTCGCGCGCTGTCGTTTTCTGTGGCCGTGGATGTCGGCGCCTGCACAGTAGACGGCTCGGCCGAAATTTCTAAGAACCCAAAGTTCACCTAAATTCGATTAGTGCGCGCAGCCGGTCCCGAATAGCAAGCGCTAACCGAAGAATTACTGTATATGAATGGACAAATCACCTTATGGACTTCCGTGGGCCAGGAGGCCAGAAGTTCCGAAAGTCCGGTAGACACGACCCCAGAGTCGTAGGATCAGCAAAAGGTTGACTTCCACAGTTTCTGACTAACTTTTAGATGAACCTACGATGCTAGGGTTATACATACGGGACTTCTGCTTTTGTATCGAATACAAAATAGTAGCATTTGAATTGTCAACAATTGCCGAGATGAAAATTTAATTACCCGTCGGAGTCACAACAGAATGAAATAAAATTAGCAGGTTACTTTTATTCATGATCGAGCATAAAATATTAAATATCTCTGTACTCTGTTCAGAGAACGCCCGGTATACCGAGCTAAAAGATGAAACGATGGGGTGGAATAGAAGAGAGGAAAGCAAGATACCTTGGTCCTCCAGCAGGGGACGACTGAATCTTTTACTCGTGTACCATTCCACTCTGTCGCGTACTCGATTCATTCAAGAAGAAAGCTGAAGCAGATCGCAAAGCTTCTTTTCGGCTAAACGTTTCTTAATCAAGTGACGATCCTATGGATCTGGGAGGATCGATTGTTACGATGCTTTCATACGAATACAGATGTACCATGTATATACATACATACTCATGTGTTCTGTCTTTAAAATGCATCGCTTTTTAAAAGATTAAGAAAATCGGGGAACGGAAGTGAAAATGTTATAACTCTCCCGACGAGATAACAGCATGGCAGAGATATCGTAATCGCGCAAAGGTGGAAAGCGAAGTATGTCAGGCGAGGGACATAAATTTTGTGCCAGTACCTGGTGTAATATCTGCACGGATGATCGCATCAATTATGGCAAGTCAATTGGGCGGTTAAGTCGCGCCTATCGTTGTATAAATTCACTGGGCGAAGCGCGGTTTAATTAAACGGAAACTGGGAGAGAGCATGGCGTGCAATAATGAACCGAAGGTACAAATAGCTTGGAAAACCGTTTGGCAAAATTATGGCGATTACGTGTCCAACACAGTGCCGCAACCTTCGTTACGAATACCAATTTTTTACTGGAAATGTAGGGAAAGTAATTCGAATACATAATGCCTGATCGGTTGCGACTGTTCTCGTGCGATGCAGTATACGTAAGTGAAAATAAAGCTAAGCGTCCCTTTACTGGATTGCGTAAAGAATGAAATTATAATTGAATCTGTGCGAATGAAAGCTCACTAAAACAGTGTGGTTTCGTGTTTCTAAATAGAAGTCTGCTATTGTTAAGTTATTACTCTTGTTATTCAACCCGTCTCGATGTTGGCGAGGCAAATTAAACTGATTATTTGTTACACCTCGCAGTTATACTTTCTTTCATGTCCATTATCTAACACGATAATCAAGAGAACAAGAACAGGTACTTTATTACTGGCACAGCAAGAAATGCTATTAAATTACGTATTTTAGTTATACTCTTCATGCACGATATAAACGAACTTTAAGATCCTCAATAAATAACCCTATCGCGCATCTTATCCAGTCGCACGCGTCGAGTCCCAAGACACGGACGAAACAAAATTCCAATCATTCACCGCCGAATCGTGATCCTCGATCGTAATTCCTCGAAACCAATTTCCTCGAACACACGACTCGCTTCTGAAACATTTTGCCGCGACATCTATAACGGCGAATACGCTCCAAGTGGTCAGTCGATCCTAGCAGGGACACTTGGTGCAAGATCCGAGTGAAATGCACGATTTACGAGGACGCGGGGGAGGGTGTGTTTTAGGGACGTTCCCGTTTAGAGTATAGGAAAACGTTTTCGAGAGCTGTTGGCCAAAGGACGGTTCACGTAACACCAGCCACGCGACTGGAAATGTTTTTCAGTGCGAGTAGCGGAAAAGAACGACTTGGATGATGAGGTCACGTTGCACCCTTAGACTACACTTCATCCTGCATACCAAGGCATCGTGGCTACAACCGAAACAGTGCACTCCGTTCCATTTTTTTTAGCTCCATCTCATGCGACTCCTCCGCACGTGACACGGTGTGCTGAACTTTTTATTTCTGCACGAACATGTCACGATGAATCAAGTTTTTGATACATGTAGGGTGGAACGGTCCTCCTGCTACGGGCGAGCAGAACGAAATATTTCTCGCTTCGGAAACGATCAATAAAGCTAACGAATTTATTTCTCTACGTCGTATTTTCTGCCGTACCGGGGAACGGCTCGAAATTCGAGAAGTCGTAAAGATGATTCTGCACTCGACCACCGAATAATAAAACTTTATTTTCCCCGCCGAATCAGGCGCGGTGAACTTTTTTTTTCCCGACACTCTGTGTTTCCGGAACGATTTGGCCATCCTGGCTTTATGTATTTGTTTTGAAAAAAACAACAGGCCTTTGTTTACGACCCACCTTTTACGCGAGTGATATGCACCGACGACAAAACATGGATTCCACGTAGAACGATTTCACGCACGTAACTTCGGCGTTTGGTTTCTACCCTTCACATGGAACATCATGCGGACAGTGTAAAATTCCGCTTGCAGTTGCGCGTTGTATAACCAGTTGACTGTATATCGTTTTGTTTACTGAAAATATGTACGTTTCGAAAGAAGAGAGGTAACTTCTGCTTGCACCTGATCGTCACGCAACTATACATAGGAACAATTACAATTTTCCTCTGTTCTTGCCGCATGTCTGTGCACGTCGCACACTTGTATCAACATTTTTATTTGTTCCACCGTCACAAGAAACTGCCCCACGAATTAACAATAAAGCATATCACGAAAGTGCAATTGCCGTTCGACGCGCGGATCCACTCTAATGCATAGGATCATCCTAAATGTGACAGCGTAGGCGAGCGACCATTAATCGTATCAGCCTGTCTACCCGTGGCGCGAAGTGTCGCGTTAAGGCGAATAAATTAGCGTCTGAAGGCGTCGAGACGACCCGCCCTGAAGCCGACACGCTCACCCAATGTCAAGCATTTCGCGGACGGACGAAATCGTGGACCGGAGGGTGTAAATTGGAGACGGGAGACACTGTGGATGGAAATATGTCTCGCCTCAAGAACGTCGGGGACTTGTTGAATAGCGGAAGCTTCGTTCCGTGGTGAACAATGCGGCTTAATTGAAGAACGTGTGTGGCTCGACGCGTGCACGTACGAGCTTCTCGGCGCCCGTTCCTCTGCGGGAGACGTTTCGACAACGACGTTTGAAATTTATGCGATCCCGACAGGGCGATATGCACGCAATGCCTGATTTGCGAGACACGTTCGAAACTCTGTCGGGGAAAGTCTCGACGTGTGCTTCCGATGATCCACACTTTGGGAGAATCGCAAGGTAGAACGGGACACATGCAAACATACACGTACAGGTATATGTTGTGTCGATGTTGTATAGTGTCACGAGGAGCTTTATGGTGTGGTTGTTTTAAGAGCAACGGATTAACCTGAATGTATATTTTGCATGGTGGAAAAGCTGGCAGTGGAATGTCAGGAAATAAAAAGTGCGAAGTATCGAGATAAGGTGCGGAACAATTTATGGCACGTTGGTGATACGACGAGAGGTGTACTATTATTGTACATTTTTATTTTGCTTTGTGTTCAAATGTGTAATTCGTAATTCTCTTTAATATGCTAGAATTTTTAGTCTAATATTCATAATGCTGGCAGCAGTTTAAATAATATGTAACCTTCGTTAATGGCATGGCGTCCGAGCAAATTGTTGCTGCTTCGGAAAAAATATATATACTTTTCGTTTAAATAAAGAATCGTTGTAAAATCTCTCGCACTTGAAAAACTCGTTGCTGGTTTTAAGTCAAAGTTGCTCAATCACACTCGTTGCACACTCGTTGCTTCAATCTATAAGGAATAAATTACAGCGTAATAAAATCAGTCATACGGTAACAATTCCCCATTACCCATGCGAAAAAGAAAAATCAGAAGCATTCGCTTTACCATGCAGACATAATAACAGCAGAGTTTATGAGGCGTAGGGATCTTCCGGCGGAAGGAGGATACGCGGGTTCGATTCGCATTCGATCGATGTCTGATAGGCCAACAACGATGAAGCTGTTATGCTAATGGTGAAGTTCGATCGATACACGGAACAGCCAACACTAAACGGGAACAACCAACCGCGTTGCGAACAGGTTTATTACGTGTATAATTAATTAATTAACTTGTGCTGCGTAAGTATTATAGGTATACGTTAATTAATGGCTCTGTGTAATATATCAAGCACGTGACATTCCTTTGACAGAATATCATTTATTAATTTATTCATATAAAAACAGGCAGAATTAATTACATCTCGGTGATGGAAATTAATAAAATTCATTGTCATTAGTTAAAGTTTTCCTTTTAGAAAAGCGCAAACTTCCTCAATTTGTCTGTATCACTACCATTAAACTGATGTAGATCTATCGCTATATAAATGATACATGTACATACTTTAAACGTACCTATTCACGAAATGATGACAGTAGCTATAAAAAAAGAATTTACGCACAAGCACGATTGCTTCTAAGATTACGTTGCTTAAGTATTTTTCCCCGATCTCAATTAATAATGCAACCCCTTAAAGTCCTGAAGCCAGCCTTTTTATTACGCTGTACGTACAAGAAAATTTACACTGCTACAAAGTAACAATCATTTATACAATAAATTACCGCCACATACGAAATTTCATTTCCTTCGTCGGCTTCAAAGAAAGTAGTTAAAACACTGTCGACCGGGTGCAGTTAACTGACACACGAACAGTAAACAGAACTGTTATCGGCCAGCTAATTTACGTTTTATACGCTTTTCATTAAGGGTAGTTGTGTATGCGAGCATGGCATGGCACACTTGAAACACACCCTTTCAAACGACCTCCTTTTATTCTTCAACTGTGGACCACCAACCCTTCCAGGCGAATTTTCCCACAAGGAAAAACATTAACTATCATACCGACTATACCGTCCAACGATCTCTCGCTCGGTCATTTTTTTCTTTCTTTTTCTCTGTCCTTTCGCCCGTCCGTTTCGTCGACTTCTTCTTTTCACCGGTTTCTTCGTCCAGCTTTTTCATTTACCGGGATAGAAAGCGAAAGACTAGAACCGGTACTAATTAAACCCTGTACCGTAGCGCAAGGAAACGAGCTAACGTCCCGCATTTTTCTACTGGCCGGGCGCGTTTCGTAAGCCTTGTTTCTTAATTAAAAATACGGCTCGCCTGAAGTCGTTCGATTACGCCTTGAAATCGACGTTCCCTGTCAGCTCGGCTAACGAAGCTCGAATACTTCAGGCTGATTGCGAGCATCGAATCAGCCTTAGAAAGGAGAAAATAAGAGGTTTAAAGGCTCCCTTTGATACCTTGACCGAAACGACTTCGTAGGTACCTCGATGGACTGCCCTTCTACGCTTTGAGATAGTAGGAAATCGTAGTCATCGGTATAGTAACATTTTACGATTACGGAATTAGAATACACCTCGATACACCTTCACGAAGTTTCCAACAAGTCCAGGTGGCGAGGAGCTCGTCGCGGAGCTAAGTTTCCGAAATATGCTCGAAAAGTCGACGGCCAAGGGTAAAGGGTAAAAGGGTGGATGCGGCAACGACCCTCATAATCGGGCACTAAGCCGACTCACAAGTTGTCAGTTTATCTCGCTCCACCGAATGAATAATACAGAGGCCAGAAATGTAATTGGACGAGCCTGTGCAAAGGCAGAACGGCGGAAAGTAGAGATGGACACGCAAAGGAAACAAGCCACAGACGGTAAAAATACGAACGGGCTGAAGAGTGGAGCGGGGGGCAGAATGTATGGCTCCTAATTATTTCGCGAGCATTCACTCTTCTCTCCCTCTCTGGTTCCTTCCGTTGAAATAGTAGCATCAACGTTAGAAAAGAGCGGTGGGGTGATGGGAAACGTAGAGCGAAGCCATGGCAAACGAGGCACGTGTAACCAGAGGAGAGCCTACGGACGCGGAAGAATATTTCCGCGTGCAAGAACAGTGTTACGGGGAAAAAAGTGGCCACGGGTAGCGTGGTTACGGGGAGTGAAATACTGGAACAGTTTTACGGGACCCTGTAGCCCTGGATGCAAGTGGCCCCGTCTGGCTTCTGTTTATGGGGGCAACTCGCGCAGCTTACACTTTGTATCGAGGCAACGGATAGTATTTTTCGGCGCCGTTAATAACGGAAAAAGTATCTGCCAGGGGCCAAGTCCACTGGATGAATGTTACAACGGACGTTTATAATCTCGCCAGGGGGAACATCACGATGGAACAGAACGTACGAGATCCGAAAATTTTTCGTTGCGATCCGACGAAGTTCGCACGATTAGTTTCGCGCTGCTCGATGAGTTTCGCGGTGTGATGACTTTTGTTCAGAGTATCCTTTGAAATACAAGATCGACTTTTGTTGGATACATCGCGGGATACATGTTTAAATATGTCACGTCTTTTGACGTTTGTTTCTTCACTGACGATCGATTCACCTATTGAGAACGCAACGGAGGTGAAAGTAAATATGGAAATTTATGTCAGGAATGATTTCACCTTTCGTCTGCGAAGTTAACGGCTTAAGAAAACTACCGTTCAAGCGATGTCCATCAAACTAATTTTAACAATGATGGAACATTCAAAGCCCTCGCGTGCTCGATTTGCATAACGGCGTGGCCTTTCATTTTTAGTTTCCACGTCGTCGTAGCCGTTCAATTAAATTTCCCTTCGAACCTGCAATTTTCGTGGCAAATATAGTAAACCTAAATTCTCGATCCCCCCTTATAATTTAATCTTTCCATCACAGAGATACCGCTAGCAACAGAAAAAAGGCAAGGCAAGTACTTCCGAATCTTTCCCTAACCGTCCTAGAGAAAATTACTTACTCACTAACGACTAATTTTGCAAGAAGAATCTCAAAAAAAGTCTCCGATCGTCATGCTGAAGTGTTCCGCGAGATGAGAAAAAGAGAAACAGAATTATTCGATTCCTTTAAGGCTGGATATAATGCGGGAAACGCGAAATCCTATTTGAAGAAAGGAGAGACGAAGATCGTGGGCAAGCTTGCGCGTGTGCATCGTCGACAAAGGATCCCATCGGTGGCAGCGGCAGAGGTTGAATGAATATTCCAAATTACGTTTAATGTAACGCTCACCACAGGCGAATATGTACAGTTCATACTAATGGAAACGTATCGTAATATCACATCTGCACTTTCGACTACAAATTGGCCCTTTAAGCCAATACCGCCCTATTACCCTCTGAGTAACGGTAACCGTGATTATTCCTCGACAATTAGAAACTATAACGTGCCTTATCGCCGCAGAAACTCTACGAATTCGCCACTGTGAACCGACTTTACGGTCTCGCGACATACAAAACAGCTTGGCGAAGCCGGATTATCGTGTTAAATAAATTTCCCCCCTGTACGTTGTGCACATACACATGTGTATATGCGATGGCAAAATCGCTTCCGTTCACAAGCTTCAATGCGTGTAATGCGGGTACATAAACGATTTTTCTGGCCAGTCGTGAAAAACATTCACTTCCCACGCTTGAAGAGAGGAATACTCGACTGTGCATGGTGTCACTGTATAAGGATATAGATATATTAGATAGGGACGTAAACAAAAGTCAGCTATACCAGGTTAAAGTTTGAACGGAGAATTACGTAAATACATTTCACAGCGTGGTAATTATCTTGTCATGCTCAGCTCCGGGTCCTCGGAGTGGAGTACACGCCGTAAAGTACACAGTACCGTCTCGTAGAATATTCTGACGTTCGTCCTTACTGATGGCCCGCGCTTTACTACGAACTCTATTATGTTGATAGAAGGACAATTAGCCCTTGTATGACGTTGACATCGTAAGCATGAGTGAAATTAATTGCAGGGTGACTGCCAGCAACAAGCTGGCCGATCATCAAAAATAAAGCCCAGGCACATACTTCATATACCATGCAAAGTGTGCACGTTAGCATAATTATTCGAGCATAGGTAAAGTCGAAACAGGCTGTCGCGTTAAATGATTTAATAAATGTTAATCAATCTTCAGAAAACAATCCGGGATACCAAGGCGGTCCCAGGTAGTTGCATAAAGTCAAAGTTTCAATGAAAAAATTGATCCTTCACTCCGCCCTGTAATTATTAACAACTCAAATTATACTTGGCTCCAGGTAAAAAGGAAAATATATCGTTCAACATAAGAAAGGATCTTCCAATGTGTTCCGATAACCCGTTTGCACAGGTTTTCAACAATGTATCGGCACGTGACTCGCGGTCGGCGTTAGACTTCAGCCAAGAGGGCGTACACCAGGAGATAACTGGTGCACGCGGCTAATATTAATACACATCGCGGCGAGTCTACGTCACCGAGGACGAAAGCTCGCCAAGAACGATAACGTTATCGTTCCTTGCCTCCTCGTTATCGGCCCTTCGAACCGCCGCCCTTGCATTCACGAATGAACTTTCAAGGTAATCGTCTGGGAGACTCGTGGCCTGCACGCTAAACAGCTCACGCGCGTTCGCCACCCTTCGAACACGCTGTTGCTTCGGCTACGTTGCGGTTAGAACAAACATGGGAAAATTATGGGTCTGCGTCGGCCAACTTGCCCGAGCGCGTATGATTGATCTCGTGAATGGCAACGGGGTTACGTGCATCGGTTTCCTAATACGGCTGCGTACGGAAGGTAATCGGGATATTTTTCTTGGTGCATGCCCACTGAACGACGAAGGTTTAGTGGCACGATCCAAATTGAAAATACTTCTCCACGTTCGATATTCACGTAGAATTTCCATGGATGATGGATGGATTGGATTGTGAAGAAATGTTGGAATGACTAACGAGCCGTGTCATGTCATTTTCTTAATCGTTATGGTTCATACTTTTGAGCCTCGTCTTGTTGAAAGCAGGTACGACAATCGATAGACATATTACGAGAATGTTTATGTACTTCTTCCTGCTTTTAGTTTTATCACATCGAAGATTTCAGCGGAATGTACAACGAAATCAATGCTGCGTAAGTAACAGTCCATTATCTGGGAATCGTATTATTCTCATTTCGAAGGATGATAAAAAGGCGTTGACGTGCCGCTTTCAAAGAATTTTTTATGGGTTTCGATTTATGGAGGGAAAATAAATTTCTTTGGTTTTTACATTGAATTAGACCGTAATTTTATGACTTTTCCAAGGTCGTTTTATTAGTTAAAATGCCCTGCTGTTGCAAAACGTTGGGTGAAATGGTAACCTTGCAAGCTCGAAAGTGTATCCGCTATTGAATTTACTTTCCTGACATAAATCACGTAGAAATAACAGCGCTCCCGCGAGGTACCAGTCCATGATCGCGATATCGATTTTCGCTGGATTTGCAAACGGTTTGCAGGTTTACTTTGTCCATAGAGTGCAGTAGCGTGTAAAAATTAACAACTTCAATATTTAGCCACTTTCGATAAAAGCTGTTTGTTTCGGACAGATTTCGCTCAAGTTATATTCGTTTACTACTATTTCAGTTAGCATCGATATTGATTTCCTTTTTGTAACCAATTTTCATAACAAACACTTCAAGAATTGCCCCAACGATTGCGCAGTTGAGAAACGGTTGAAGAATGTTAATATAATGCACGTGACAGTTTCATAATTCTTCCACCAACTTAACCGGACTTGTAGAAAATTGTAATTAATTTACATCGTGTGCAAACGTGCTACAGTAATGTCTCGCACTGTGTCCATCGCTCGGGACCGAATGTGGACAGCTATCGAGTACAGACACGATTCTCGAGCGAGTTCGGATCACCTTTGATGTGTCACTTCCGAGGACCGTGGCAGCCCAGCGCAGCGTACGAGGAGTGGGCAAATTTAAATTTAAATTGAAATTTTACCAAAATGTTTGTTACAATCTCCTGATTAAACTGACACCAAACACGACATAGATTGGTGCCATGGAACTGATTGTTTCGAACACCATTATTACTACCATGATAGAGTAAAAACTGTCCAAACTATGTCGTGTTTGGTGTCATTGTAATCGGGAGATTGTAACAAATATGTTTGTAAAATTTCATTTAAAACGGACAAAAAAAGGCAAGTTTTAATATTAAATTTTGATTGCATTAGTATTGTCTCACACGTACACGGGCATTTAAACTTGCCTACTCCTCGTACTCTACGCTGGGCTGCCTCGGTTCACGGAAATCACAACATCAAAAGTGATCCGAACAACACTTCCCCGAATACAAGGAAGGCGGCCCCAAGTAGGAAGGATAGAAATGAACAGCCATCGAATCAAGATTTTGGACACAGTGCGAGACATTACTGTACTTAAAAAGGTTGAAGGAAAACATAGAAAGATGCCGCTCCTCCAAAAAATTTCTCACAGCACCTCGTTCCCAACTCATTGGCGGCGACACAAAAGTGACACCGCGGCTCAGAAGCTAGGATACAGTCAATAATCGATTCGCGTCTAACAATCTAATTTCGCCGCGGCGTATCCGGCATCAAGCGGGATCCACTGTGTGTCTGAATGCCTGCTTGCCTGTTTGATGTACACATCTACAGTACCTACGTATTTTACACGAACGATTGTATTCGTCGAGCGTGCACTTGAGAGACAGCTCAGCCGCAGAGAACAGACGTATCCCGCATTAATTTAGCCGCCACCGCCGCATCCTCTGTTACATATCTCGTGTGTTTAACTAAAACGCGCCGCGGCACGCTACTTCCGGAAACTTTAACTTTCCCGGAAAGATAGAGAGCCGAGGCCCGTTGCCAGTCGCAAGTATTAGCGGTGCCCGCGAAATACAAACGGCCGCGAGCGTAGAATGGAATTCATAATTTAAGTAAACTGTTTGAATTAACAATTGGACGGCTGGTGTCTGGTCCGCAGCGAGGCGTCGTGATGAGTTTACACTGGGCGCGGAACGCAGCGAGTGCTGCGTTAACACCTGCGAATTATTATTTATGAAACTTTTAGCGGCGAGTGACGTCGATGAATTAACTGGACCACAGTTCTTAAACCCTTTCCCCACCATTCGCTTACAAGTGATAGTAATATGTTCGATTTATATCGACTGGTTAATTGTGCAAGTCATTTGGGTGAGAAGTTAAATTTAATTTATTTCAAGACCGACCAGCATATGTCTCGCAGACTTGAAGGAACTTAAATCTGTTAAAATTATATTACTTAATACCAACCCGAATTTAGGGAAACTCGACACTTGTCTTCCTGTAATTAGAATTCAGTGCTCCCGTAAAATCCAAACTAACAAGGGCTCTGCGCCGTTTACGAACGGTCTAATAAAACTTTCATTACGCGAACCATTGTTCTGTTCATTTGTTATGTCCATTACACCTGTAATAATCCAAGGAGCGTTAGCGGGGCCGCGGTTGCATGAAGCCGCGACGCGATAAGGTAGTTGTTGCAATTATCAGGGAATATCCTTGCGATAGCAATAAAAAAGGAGCGCCTGAAAAGCTAGAACGTGAGAATACTTAACAACTGTTGAGTTCTCGTCGCACCTCGGTCCGTCCATCTTCCAGCTGTTTAAACTGATATCGGTGTTTTCATAGTATATTTAATGAACACTCGAAGCTAGATTGAACGAACGCCAAGGAACACACAGTTTTTGCGGGAAGTTGAAGCGTGGATCGCGAAACTATTGTCATTACAGCCACCTGCTGAGCAAATAGGTCATGCGATGTGTGGAGGGGTTCGCTTATACACAATATCAATTACACCGTAAAATAGACATCACAAGGAGAGAGAACGGTAACTTTTATTCTTGACTATCGATTCGTATGGTTCAGCGTGCAATGCTCCCATACACGACGAAAACTGTTCTCTCCTACGAGAACGCACGAATAATGGAACGCTAATTGTGATGTTCCTAGTCCTGATAATATAATATACGATTTCATAATGTTAATGCGCTCCGTTTGGGTTACGAAATTTTGTCTGCGTAACGCATGCAAAAATAATTGTTATCGGTCGAAACTATGAACATTAATTCGCTGCTTACTTACTGATAATGTTATCACACACGCGGTACAAATTGTTTGCAAATGAAATTCCATAACTCAAGTGACTTTAAAGCGGTGCACGATCCTACTCGTTCGCAATGCATCGTTACGTACTAGATATTGAATTTGATATATCTTAGTTTCTTATAGATCAAATGATTCCGTCGCTGGGACATCTCTTTTAGCTCAATGAACAGCTCTTCTGCAACTGTAACGGAATCTTCGCGACCATTCCAAAAGACATTCAATGCAGATGTCGAACAATGAAAATTAATATTCGTTCTTGTGGAAAATGTACGAACGCTTTGCTCGAAATTCCGGAAACTCTTAGCCCTAAGAACCGCCGCCATTGCGACCATCCCTTCGGCAATTATTCGAGGCATGCTTCGTTAATTTTCTATCGCCGTGACCCTCGTTATACTCGTCGCCAAACAAGCGACGCCGCTAACAACCGGCCAACTCGATCGGCCCATCGGTCTGCGCTACGCAAAATTGATACGACCCATTTCCAAGCGTTGTTCAACCTTCATCGATCACTACTGAATTTCTATGATTCACGACTTGCCAATTACAAGAGCAAGTTATCCTCGATAGAACACGAACGAGCCCAGCTGCGCCCTATTCACCGATCATCTATCCGTGATAGAATCGGATCTGGTTTGTCTAATCGTGGCGGATATAACCGAGGATGGTAAAATCGGATAATGCGCGTTGTGTAACAGAATAAGCTTCGGATTCCCGTTAATATCCGCTCCGATTCTCTCGTTATGCGATGTCCCGTTGCTACACATTTTCACTTGGTAGACACGTTTAAACCCCTGCCCCGTCGCGCATCCATAGAACGCAAGCAAATAATCGGCTACGTATGTACATCTGCTAGGCTGGCGCAGCTTTCGATCGGGTTGTGGATCGTGCCGCGTGGTTAGAATGCGGGTAAATGATGCGTTCGACGGATGATTGGTTGGAGAAATATTGTGAAAGCGGTTAACTGACTGGGCTGGGGTGATTAGTTCTCGGTGAATTAGAATGCGATGGATACAGGCTGGGTGAATTAGCAGGACTGTTTTGAATGGGGAAATGATGACAGAGAAACTCGTTTAGGCCTGTTGTTCTTCGCGATTCTACTAAACGAATTTATATATCACTTCCCTTCTAAAAGAAAAGAAAATCTGGAAGCGTTCGAGAGGTTTTTTTGTACTGTAGAAGATCCAATTTCGATGACAGTTCTGTGCAACTTAGATTCTACTTTAACATTATTTTGAACGGCTGATAGCGCCCCTTCGAGTTGGAGTTTGAATATATGTACTTGTTTCCTGTATTTCGTTAAAGCCTTGCGCGAATTGTTTTTAAACAGAATCTATTGTTAGCGTAACAAAGATGCCAAAAATTTGATACTTCAAGATCATCGCTAATGATCGACGGTGTGGCAAGCTACGACGCACAGAGAAATGTAAATGACTGCAAAGTATTCATGGCTAAATCTACATTCTACATCACACATGAACTCTATGGACATATGTACTGTTAGATACCTGACTGTCCAGCCTGCACCCCCATACCTGCAACACCACGGGAAAACCCCGAAGCCTGCATACATCTGGCAAAAAGAACTATAATACTCCTTCTCCTTTTACTACAACATGGAATTTTCCGCAACCTCCTGCATACCATAAAAAACCTCCTTCCCTAAACATCCAATAAGAAGTCCTATTTCCACTCCCTCGCAAAATTCCAATAACCAATAGAATTTTAGTTATAGTTTACATTTTTCGCTACATCACACCATCAAATCAGAACAATTCCAACAACCGAACAGTATAGATCAGAACAATTCCAACAACCAAACAGTATACATCAGAATAATTCCGACAGTCAAATAGTCTAGATCTAAGAGTAAAATAAACAGTCTAACCATCCATTTCGAACGAGCAAATAAAAACGATACTTAGATACTTTGTAACTTTGAGTAAACTTCATTTCACGGGTTCACGACAGTACATGCGGGCGAATTGGATATTCTTTGAGTACATTAGAAGCTGCAGATTCTGCGTGTTAAACAGAACGATAGAAAGTGAAAGCAAAGCCGATCGAGCCGGTAGTCTTTTCATGGTCTACGTTCAGATTGCACTGTGCACACTCGGCCAAGATGTAATCACGTCGCGACGAACAAAATGAGAAGATAAGGTCCATCGCGTCCGTTGCAATCTCGACTAGCAACCGGGCAGCTCCCAGTCATTCCTGGACATCCGGTCTCGTTGCATTCTACGTGTCTCATTTTCGCTGTACTCGAAATCGGGCTGGCGTGTGGCCGTGCAGCAAAATCTGGCGGTATTCGATGCGTCAGCACGGGATACAGCGAATGCGCGGCGAATGCGATTAAATAAGCTAGACACAATTATGCATTTTGGTGTACAATTGGATTGAAGCAGTTCGGGGCAGGCATCGTCGTGTGCCCTTTTCGGCGTATGCACTTCCTTCGTGGTACAGTGTCCGTCGTGAGTTTGGGGAAAATGGCAGGAAGTCCAGGTTCGGTAATTCTGAAGTGAAATTTACGAAGTTGTGGTGTCTGTTCATAAGAAATTATAACAGGGACGCGACTTTGGGCAGCATTTCTATTTTTTAATTTCCGCAAGGAGTCTCAAAATTGATTTCCCGAATTCAATGAATTAATTAATATTCTATTTTCTCTTATTTTCATAATGGGCTTCGTACAGTCTTTGTATATTTAAAATATTCACCGGCAATTGAAGGCTCGTACGGTATCTCGTACATTATACACATACCAATCACCTGAAGAGTTAAAAGTAACAAAATTAGTTGCTATTTATATCCGTTGCACGCACTGTCGTTAAAAACACCTAATTAACTAAACAATACAAGATAGTGAAACTTTTCCAAACGTAACGGTAACTCATTTCAAGTTTCGCTCATTAAAGCAGTTCCTAGTCATTATAAGCGAATCTTTAACACCGGCGAAGAGTTACGATTTAACGTATTCCCGTTTCACACCGTAAACGACTTTTATCCGTACGTAAACTCAACTTCTTCCAAGACTATTAATAAATCGTTAATCGTTTACATCCTTCACAACCTTCAATACCGTCCCTATCAACATCGCGAGTGCAACTGTCGACCATTCACAACAGCCTTGTGAAGCTGGAACGTCGGCTAAGCGTCTGCTAGTCGGTTGAACAGCACTCGAGCAATCCAACAGACTGCCATAGATTCCGTGCTTTTTTTCTCAACGACCAATGCGCCGCGTGTACCCCTTTATTTCCACAGCCGCCGACGACATTCACGGATTGCGTTCGTCGCGTGTCGATTCAGAACGCCTTCGGAATAGTGTATCGTTGGATGTGAGTCGCGCCTCGCGAGAAATATACGACGAACGTGAAAGGGTGGACGAGATAAACGAACGGCAGCGCGAACGTGGCGGAAGGGTAGAACAGGCTGGCGGGACAGAGTGCATTAAAGCGTCGTCACAGAGTGGAATATCCGCGGAACAAAAACCGACTCGACCGAAGATTTGCTTTGGAAATGGCGGACTTTCCCGGGAAAGTTCGTAGCTGCTAGCAAGAACACAAATCGTAAACGAAGAAATTGTACGGGGCGGCGGCGAATTGAAAGTTGCGACATCTGAACACGGCGTGATAAACAGCTGTTCGAGGGAATAGCAGAGAGGTGTTGAGGGAAAGGGGCTAGAATTTATTGAATGGCCGAGAGAAAGATGAAGTGGGATGAGTAGCAATCGATGGGGGATGAAAGTGTTTGGATTTGCTTTAGTCATCGCGATAAGGCGTAGTTTGCTTGCTTATATACTTTTTTGTATTACGAAGCAGAAGCGGAGGAATTGCGATTTCTTTTCGATAAGGATATAGGAAGACTTGGCGAAGGACAACTCTGTATGTACATACTTTGCTTTTTACCCGAAGATTTTTTCCTGCAGGGACGCGATGGATTTCTCTTGGAATTGTTAGACATGCAGGAAAACAGGTGAAAACGATTCAGAGAAACTATAAAAATAAAACGACTTGGTTGCGATACCTATGACATAGGAAACTAAGAAATTATTTTCAACTAAAATTATATTTTAATATTGATTATGGTATCACAAAATATTTTTCATTACCATTCTAGGATATAGTAAAGTTATTACCGAATTTATATTCTTCCTTGCTTATGCTATGTATTGTATAATATATATCTCTGCAACGAATATCACTGTAATGCGTAGACATTTTAACAGCAGTGCTTGACTGTTAAGACTTCAATCCATTCCCAATTAACTCCCGCAGAACTATGAAATACTACGAAATAAAGGTATTTGCCGCTGGAGGTTTGAAAAGCTGAAGTTTAATCACTGACCATGTCAAAACGCTTCGTTGGTGGGGGGGGGGGGGGGGGGCAATTTCGCTTAGCGAACGTGGCTTCCAAAAAGGAAGTTTAATCGCCACGCGTAATTACGGAATTAACAAGGCAGAAAATAGCTTGCACGATTTTACAGCTGTACACATATGCACTAGAACGATAGAAAGCAGTACTGACAAGCGATGTTTTATGACAATGATATTTAAATATTACGATTCGACGACCCAACAATTTTATGAATATGATTGATGATTGATAAGATTGTTTCTTAAGAACCGTGTGGTTCGATACGTCTCTATTTAAACCCATTTTGGGTTTATCCCAATCGAAGAAGAAAAAAGAATGCAGTGGAGATTATTCGAGTGACGTCAAGTATTTAGCATGAAGAAAATACTAAACATTTAAGATACTAATTTAATTCTACGAAATGTAGGTGATAGCCATAGCCTATTATGTATATCACGTTTCTATTGTAATATTTTATTTGATCGCTCATTATTCGTCACAATGCTTCTAGTATTGTCACGTGTATGTAGTGGGTCAGACAAGTATTCATACAGTGCATTAGTTTCACTTGCAACTTCATTATTTTGGTGTCACCAGAATGTTGGTGTTAACACAATTACTCCGTAAAAAATATACATGCATATGAAACACATCTATTACACTTTCAAATAATTTTCGGCTTTTTACTTTTTTGGTCCGCTGTATGTACATATGGAACCACTTTATATTCTTTTCCAGTCAATTCTATTATTTCTGGTTAATGGTCGAACCGTTGTTTACACGTGGAAATAAGCAGAATGTCGACAGAATGAAACTGCAGTGAAAATGTGATAAAACGCAGGAACAATTTTTCTATGGCCGGTTAGCAACATTGTTTGTTCAACAATTCCCCGACGGGATGAATTAATCAGCGATCAAAAAGCGAACGGATTTCGCACGTGTCCCGAGCAAACATATAGCAAACCGATATTTTGTTTTAATGAGACTATGACGGCAAAAAATGACTATTGTGTATCGAATGTTCGTACCAATGCAATGGATTAACTTCGAAAGTCGAAACGGCCAGACATTCAAATTTAAACGCTGCACTACCTTATTTCTTCTCTTTTTGCTTTTTGTATCTTTCAGTAAATTACATAGTAGAAAGCTTTAACAAACAGTCTATCATGGCGTGCATTTATCACACGATGCAAGCGCAATTCGCCTGTGAAATCGTTTTAAAGCCCAGCATGCTTCGAAAACATTTGTAAGATTTCCGTTTCGATGGATTTCATCGGAGATATTTTATTCCAATTCAATTGAATGAAACTCAGTATTGAATGGTCGACATTTTTTTTATTTTTCCACAAGAAACTGTGGATATTTTGTGTACATTTAAACAATCAATCATTCTATTTTTAATATTCCAATTCATACGGATGTGCATTTAATTGACACCATGATCACAAAAGCCATATGTTTATGTATATAAATTGCAAGAACTGAAACCATAATTAATTGAAATATAAAACTGTAGTTTTTAAAGAAGTACAGTTTTATTTCTGAAAATATTCCGATATTAAGAAGAAGGCGTCATCATAAAAAAGTCTAGTAATCAGGACTTCACGTTACATTCATGGCACCATGTGCAGTACGATAGTTCATCGCGACTCGTGACCCCAAAACGTGGCATTAACTTTTCCCAGCATAGTCTGCCGACCCCAAGATTAACGGTACGAGTAACGGCTCCACGGAACAATTTAGACATGGTGACGTGACCATCCTAGTCGAATGTCAGTACGAAAGGAAATAAAAGATGAAAAATTAATATACAAATGGCGAGGTTCAGCAAGCAAACGGTTCACTGTTACTATTGAGCAATAATAAAACTAATTCTCAATACGGATACTAATGAAACAGGAGATCATAAATGCAATCCGTTCTTAATAACGGAGAACAGCAGAAAAAAGGCTAGAAATTTATTTGCAATTGTAACTTCATTGGGGAGAAAGAAGTTGATTCCAAAGAAAATCTTTAACCGCAATATGTCACACGTTAAAAGTTTCCGCGTGCGAGTGGAACATTTGTCGCGCGGTAAAAAGGTTTCTATTCCTATAATTTTTTCATTTTATTTCATGCGACCGCCAATGCGGCATACGCGAGAACGAGTTCGAAGAAATCGGCAAAGAAGAACGACAAGTGTTTCAGGTGTGACGATGAAACCTTGCAGCAAGAATGGAACGTGGATATTTTTGACGAGTGATGATTTGGAATTTTGCAAAATGCTCACGACACATGCAAGAGCTAACCGCACAATGACATTTATCCGAAAGCGATACAATTTTGCAGCATATTGAGGGTTCAAAGGGATTGATCCTCGTTAGCCTTCGCTCGTAATATCGAATTTGAATCACAAAGAGCTAGTCGATGATGCACGCTTTCTATGGTAGCTTAATCTATGAAAAAATAAAGCTTTCTGATATATCTGTGAAGATATTGAGCAACTTGTTGATGACTCCAATAGTGAAATAAAACCTGGGCATTTAATATAAGTAACTGGTTCGAGTTTGTCTTGCATTTGTAGTTGCGTTTACGTTTTTATTTATTTATAGCGATCTATTATATATATTACTATCATGATAATGGCTCTTTTATCTGTAACTTGTATTGATGATAAAATATTTGTTAATTGTTATTGCTACGTGCACATTCAAGGACGACCATTATAGAGAGCAGTGAATTGTGTCTCTCATCGATATTACTGTGGTACAAGAATAACTCATGGCCAGTAATAGATTAAAACGTCTGGTACGCTTGTACGTTCTTTTTTCAATTATTATTCTATAATTGCATGCCCACGGCATTGAAATGATTTACATGTAATTATTTGCGTCAATTCACCGGCAAATTATAACTGCAAGATATCGACATCATAAACGTACGTTCGCAGAGGGCAATCGATGTTGCAAAATTTGCAGCCTTCTATTTATAATAAAAGAATATTATGCAATAATTACTTAAACATGTCTACAAATTCTTGAATTTATAAATCCACGAATTCATAGTACGAATAGTTGACATTAATTTTTACATATGAAGGAATGAAGAAGAAATAAGTAATCAGAATACAAATGTCCTCTTCTACGGTATTTTAAGGCCAATCTGCGATACTGATAATCAAACATTTCGCTGACATTAACGGCCGCAAGATAGACCTCACGACACCAGGCAACGAAACCGCGATTATTTCATTTATCAGACATAAAGGTCTACGGTAGGCACGATAGCAGGTCTTGTTTACACGGGTTAAAGTCGACTATCGGAACAGTTATCGACTGCGTTAACCAAAGAGAGCGGCTATCGGTTTCGCTCGGCAAACGAAAATCTTTTCGGTCGTTTTGTCTTTTGAAAAAAAGGAAAATATACGTATTTCTGTCACGTTCGGCAGAAATACCGGTTTTCGCGTGGACGTCATCTCTCGCGAAATTGCCATCGATCAATCGACTGCAGGACAAGTTTGTCACCTTTGGATAGAGAAGCAATTAATCCTGCGGACGACTTCATCGGACGGACCACAGAGCACGTAAGTAAACCACCTGTCAACTCCGATTTCTAACGCGTTCCCGGTATCGCACACGCACCAGTCCTCTTCTAACCGAGATACATATCTCGTTATCAGTATAATAGTTAACGCAAATAATGATCAATGTGGAGTAAAAATATATATTCTATAAGATTATCAGCGGTCGCGTCACATGTTTACGCGTACCACGCAAAAACCAGCCGCGTTGGCAGATTATGTGGTCCAATCGGGCGAGAGCACGTTTCGCATTTCGAATGAATCGTCGATATTGAGCCTTTCCCCTAAACGATTTGGCGAATCCACAGTAGGTAACGTTCACAACATTACTAACTACATATACGGGCGAAGTTTGATCGCCAATCGCACGATTCTATCGTTCGACAGCTACGAATCCCAATTAGTAATTACGCTCGAACAAACGTTTCCTAATTTCTTCGTGTATATAAATATACTGGCAGGTCGACGAATAATCGAATTCCCGGTCGAATCGATCGATACGCGAGGAAATTTTGTTCTCTTCTTTTTCGTCGGACCAAGGCAAACTGAAGTCACGTCGCGTGGAATGCTTTAGACTTAGGAGCGTTTCAACTTTAAGTTATTCGAGACGCCTGTGCTACGTGACATCGCTGCCATGTAATATCTGCTTGAGGATATGGCACACGAGTGGTAAGCTCGATTCTATCGGGCCGAGCTAATTATTTTCGTGTGGGGCTTGCGTTTCATGTTCCGCGTACATTTTGGACAATTTAATAGGGGGTTACCGATGAAATACGTGGCTTTCATAATACATTTGACGGGATAAGCGTCTTGCGACGTGGCGTACATTTTCTGTCGGATGTTAATTATTTTCGAGTAGGCGTAGAATAAATCTGTATGGCCGTTGCAAATTGTTACGGGGAGAAAAGAAAATGAGCACAACATTGAACCGCTACATGTATTTAATGCCCATTACCATAATTACACGATACTGGTGGATATAAATATTGTGATCTATACATAGTATGTACTATGTACTTCTACTCAGTTAGTAATTGGAAACTGGAAGATGGTCTCAATTCGAGCTCTGATACCATAACTGCTAGAATATTATACACACTGTCCAAAGTCACAGGGAACAAGAAGATTCCCGAAAGTATGGTCGATGTTCGGCGGCTTCATAATTTTAGAATCCGCGGGAAAAACTTCATATTACATTGATTCGCTGGAGAGGTTCCCAGATAAAACTTAATACGTTAGGATCACTCTTTCCAAACGACATCGAAACAGCTACGTCGAGTAATATTTCTCAACGAGATTTTGACATCATCAACGACCCCGTTTCAACAATTTTATGAAGCGGCAGATTGTAACTTCGAAAAAGAGATTCGTCTTGACCGTAAACACATTCGATTCGCATAAAACGGTGTGCATTACGAACAGCAACAATTGTCCCTAATCTGTCGTGGGAGGATGACGTCATCGCTGACATCATCGAAACCTACATGCCAGCCTGGCATCTGGATCCCAATCGTAAGTTCGCCGTTCCTTCTCCCGAGAACCAGAAACTGTTCCTCTAAAACGCAGCCTCGTGCTCGTTCGCCAGTTAAAAGCGATCTTTGATCGTAGAACGAGTATCGTCCGCAACAAAAAAAAGTAATCACACGAGCCATAACCAACTACGCGAAACAGCGAACACGTGTACACATAAAACCGCGTCAACAAGAATCTGCTAGTTAAAAAAAAACAGAAAGAAAACCAATTGAAGCAAAGAGGGGGAAGTAAAATTCCGTCGCCCGAGAAACGCACGAAAGCCATCATTTCCCATCAGTTAAGTTTCGTTGATGGAATGCCACTGACCTTGAGTCGAACTTGGTGCCATCAAGCAGCGTGCCGGTATAGTGCATCGTCAGCTGGTCACCGATCTTCGACTTAGCGTCGCATACTTCCGGTACGTAAAGCTTTTCGACCTTCAGTCCCTGTGCCTGATCGGCCTTGGCGAGAACAAGAACGGTGGCGAACACGAGAAGCACCGTACGGCACGTCGCAAGCACGACACCCGCGTTGTTTTTCACGGAACGGACAGCCATGATTCCTTCGTTCGCTTGCGAATGCTCGTGAGCAACTGAATTGGGGTAGCTCTCTACACCGCCGAGCTACCTTCGTTTCCCACTCCCACAGGCGGCCGGCTGCGCTGTACTTCGTTCGGGAAGCAAGCGAACGCGTTGGAAGAGGACAAGAGCACCGTGCCGCCACATTGCGCCGTCTCATTGGCCCCGTGGAATATGTAGGTCTCTGCCTCGGTCTCATTACCTCTCTCTTTCACTCTCCTTTCCCTCTATCATGCACCTCTATCGCTCTTTATCCGTCTCCTTTTCCAACTTTAACTCGAGTTCCCTATCCTTACATTTCCTTTTTCCCCGTCTGTCTCATTTCCTCCAACCGAAGACCCCCCCCCCCCCCCCCCCCCCCCTCCGCGGTTATTTCCTTTCTCGCCCACGCCGGATTTTTATCTTCTTCCTTCACCCCCGCGACGTCGCGACGCGTCGCCTTCTTCTTCGTTGTTCCACGGTTCGGTTCTCCAGCGTCGACCTTCCACCGTTGCGCGCGTACCGGTCGTGGCTTCGTCATCGAGACGAAACCTTCTACAATTCCGGTTCTTCTTTCCACGAACCGGGCGCAATTCTTTCTTTGCTTCTTGCTTGCGGTATCATCGGCAGCCGTGAGTTCTCCGAGGATGAACCGCACCGCGTCTGGTGCTCGCTTGTCTCTGTTCGGGTCACTTTGTAATTTCGCCTTCGAGGCAGGGCGGCGAGGCTCTGCGCAAAGGTGAGAATCCTGCAGGGGCATCGTTAGCGCATTCGTGTAACGTTAAGGCCGACTGTCGAATTATGTATTGGGGTCTAGGTACGGTTGGAAGATAGGTCGAATTATATTGACTGGGTTGTATCGATGAATTAGATCGACTGGGAAAATTGATTTAACTCTTATTATTTATTACACTGTGTAGTTGCATTATGAAAATTGTATTTTATCGCTCGAAACGTTGTCTTCGGCAATTGAAGTAAACAGTCAAGCCAGATACGGTATTATTGAAATCATTTTTGGCCTATGAGGTGCGTTTTATATTATCAGAAGTGGATGACGGGGCAGATAATTTTCGGATAAATATACTTGCGTGCGATAAACCGGATATTGAAAACCGGTTGCTTTTCATTCTTTTAGCAAGCGACCACAATTAATAAGAATAATAGTTTAGAAAGCAAACCTGCCCCATTTTTAATAATTAACTTGCATTTATTGTGTCGCATACCGCAGTTGTGTTTGTGCATGCATTTATTTGTATCGTATGGTAAATATTTTATCTCTCGAAAAGCATCGCTTGGAATCAATATTCGATCGAAAATGTGCCGGGCCACTTGAGTTCTGCGTGCAAAATAACTGAATAATATAAAAAATACTGCAAATAATATATAAAATATTCTTTCGTCGGTCAAAAGTTCAGCGTTCTTATCGTTATTTTTTTTACAATAACGATAACTCGCCAGAAAAGGTTGGCGAAAATGTGTTTAATGCTCCTGGAGACAAAAGGAAAAATGCGGTCAGAATGATGGAGAGGTAAAAGAAGCGGTACCGAGTTTCTCAAACGCTTGAGACTAAAACAACCATCCAAACGTTAACGAAGATATAAGGGAGCTACATATGTCAGAATAAAACAGAAGCGTGAGAAAGAAATCATAAATTCCATTACGTTTCGTTCAGTGAAATACTCGAAGTCGCTTCTCCCTTATTCCGTTGAAAAATGTAAATTGTCATTACGCAACTTCCGTCTAACATAATACGTCAAAAAAGAAAAGTGAAAAATGACGTTGACGTTCGTCGTCGCTGGCAATTGTTTCAGGCTCCTCGTTGACGTTGTAGTTCTAATTAATTTCCCCTTACTTGTCCACTTATTTCTGAACCACCCCTCGTAACTCACCCCCTTTCAGTTCTCGTCCTACTTAACCATTTGCTCGTAGCATCGCAAGACGTCTTCCAACTTCAACCCCCGTGTTCTTTGGAGGTAATCCTTTTTTTAGTGCTTCCTTGGCTTTGAATACAATTTGATTCTTCCCTTATTGCTCTGCAATCCTTTAGCAAGAGTTCAAGAGAGCTGCAACGACTTTTATTAGAAACTTCTGCAGCTAGTATACCGTTCAATAATTCAATGTCTCCTTTACTAATAGATATATATGTATATTTATGTTTTATATGTATCCTTGGATCTCGCAACTATATTTCTGTTTGCTTCTTCCATTATTGGTATTGTAAATTTTATCAAGATGATTTTAGATCAATCAAATGAACTTTCTAAAATAAGCGGCTATAACGGAATGAACATTTCCTGGTACACTATTCATGCAAAGTTTATTCGGTGTATAAATATATCGGAACGGTTTGCCATTAACTTCGATATCGGAGTAGGAATCATTCGTAACAATGATCAGTGAACACTGCCTTTCATCAAACAGTTATATGGTTCAAATTGCTCAATAACGAATCTATCATCGTTACTAAATACTGAAAGGTATGTAGTACGACAAGATAATATTGATTCTCAAAATATATTCGCTGAACGACAGGCGCAATCCATCATATTGCTATTATCGGCGAGGAAAATCACCTTTATCTCTGAAGGCACAAAAATTTCCGCCCAGTTCTACTAAGAATATTTTTTCTGCACTTACCAATTATAGGTTCAATAATAAATATATGTTCCTACTATTTGCAATTGGTACTTATTATGTAATTCTTGCAGTCAAACGTTACAATGAATGTTGTTGTACGTCTATTACAGGCGTGGAAAATGGAAAATCTCAAACTCTGGAAAATGCAACATTAGAATTATGACCCGCCTTTCCTAAGAACGTTTGTTCTTCTATACTTACCCATTATCGGCTCAGCGAATGATATTATATAATTGTTATCTGGTATTTTGTATTCTTATCAGCACTATTGCCCCACCACTTTCCATCTTTTTCCATCCCGTTTCATTTCGCTAGTTATTTTCCGTGCAACGGATATCGCTTTGTTGCATCCAACCCTTTCTGTCCACTTTCCTCTTCTCCCTGTTCTGTATCCGCGCATTCGTCTCCACTCCTTTCTCTTTTAACGCTGCTCATCGTCCTACTTTCTTCATGTGCCAGCCGTGTCACAGCAGCAGCCAAGCGGTTACGAGCATCGTGATACGTCTCATCTTGCGCGGAGTTGCGTGCACTGACGCTGCCAGCAACGTTCTCCAAAAGTTACACATGTATCTCGGAACTCGCGAACGGTTCGCTGAATTTCGCCCCTCGCGAGCAAGCAATTCACGCTGTTGATTGGTGGACCTGGCGAATTTCACGAGGAAATTTGCCGCTCGAATGTAGCTCGATGAACAGTTGGCTTGTTCCTTAATTTCATGTCGCGGCGAAGCAATTTTTCGTTCGTCTCTTGTTTCATCGTTTATTTTTTGAGTTCGATATTTTTGCTCGAAGAGTTGCAAGGTGGTGGCAGCGAAGATGCGTGAAAGATGTGCACAAGACTGTAGACAATAGCGAATGTTCATTGTACACTTTGTGATGAAATGTATGAAATGTATGAAATGCTAGAAAAGGATCAGCGATACCGCAGTTTCGAATATCGAAAAACAATATCTGCAAAGCCAACATTATAATACTTATTGTTGCAAATGAATTTCACTACCCACCGGCAAAGGGGGCGTCGTAAAACTACCGAAAGGTACGAGGCAAATGAAAGTTGTGAATATAATATCGTTTACATTAAAACAGCAAAGAGTTCGGAGATGTCGAACGTTAAACATTCCAGAGTAATTTTGAATAAACACAAGGGCCACGATCCAGAAAGGAATATCAATTTTCCTGAAATACATATAGCGGATTTCAACGAGCGCCCTGAAAAGCAAGCAAGGGCGAATCTTGATATCCAACAGATTCTAATCCCAGGAAATGCCACTTTTTTATTTGCCCACCGACGCGTATCGATCGCTTCAAATTACACATAGGATCGCGAGGATTTCAGCGGATCCCGCGTGAAATTAAAACGTTCGTCGCGGGTGATCCTCGTGCGATCAATTCTTTCGTCCCTTTTCTTTTTTTATCTCGCGTCACCGGTATTACCGTATCGCGATAGCCTATAAAGTTTCCACGGCACCGAGGATAAACTCGTTCCAATTACAACGTTCGTAACTTTGCTCGAGCTTCTTCTCGCTCGCGGACTAATTCACTGGCGACATTCATCGTGGCACAATGGTGCCGCTGTCTGAAAATGGAAAACTCGCGTTCAACTGCTTTCCCGCTTCGGCCTAGTAGAATACGCCCGCTTTAAGTGGATTCGGCTTGGCTCTAAATACAGCGTTTGTGAAGCGTGGGAGGATTGGAGGAACGTCACTGTGATAAGCGTGAAACCTTATAATTCAGGCGCCTACGCGACTGGTGACCGCGAAAGGGAACGGCTATAAAATGTTTGCCGAAACGGGATAAATGAAGGTTCGTAATTTCGTCCAAGTAATTTCAATGCAAAATAAAGGCGCTAATAGGAAGCCGAATTAATAAAATTTGCATCCGGCAATTCGCGAAATCGTTGGGGCCTTCGTTCTTTCGCAGAGCTGTTGCATTTTGATATTGATAGAAAACGGAGATTTAGTTTTATATAGTACATGTTTGTATACATGTAGATGTCTGGATCGTATCTACGGGAAAACTTATGAATACGTCGTAAGTGAGTGCAATATAACTTTCCAGGATGGTAAAATGATGATTTCATTACTTATGATTAATAAGGAATTTAAGGAAACAGGTTACGGTGAATAATTTGATTTCGGTTTGTATTAACACGCTGGTTTTAGTATACATACATTAAGATTTAATATCCATTTCTGAAACGTTTAATAGCGAGGATATTTGGAGGGAAATTATAAATTAGTGACACGAGATTAGTCAGATCTGAGATCTCGGACAAAAATAGAGTTTCATTACGTCAATAAAATTCTAAATTATTCAAAATCATCTTACCTGCTTGAACGTTCTTTAACCGAAATATAATACTTATCGGTATTTAGAACGAGCTCCATGTAATATTAAAACACATTGCGCAAAACAGAATCATATATAATGATGGGAAAACAAATAATAAAGAAAAACCCTTTATTTCTTTTATTATGACTAGTATTGTTATCGTCGTTCATGTGTGCACCTGTGTGTCACTGAAATTGATAACCAATCTTTGATATCGCATTCTACATATCGCAAGAACGAACATTCAGAGTTAAAGACATTCAGTATCAGATTGGAATACGTATTAACAAAGAAACCGTGATTTCCGTTTTACCTTTCGTATGCTGTAACAAAAAGAAATTCGAAGCCGTGGATTATGACACTACCACGATCTCGAACTAGTATGTATGTACAACGTCGAGGAGAATCCTGAAACCGTCTGTTTGCTTATTTGTTACAACGGACAGCCCAGGACGGCCAGCTTGAACCAAATATGCGACTGGTTCTAAAAAATCTCGACAAGCCGTGACTTGAGCAACGCTACTGCACCGCGTTCACATTCCAACTTCATGCATACAAATTATATGATTTGTCAGGGATACGGTCGTTTGAAACTTTCCAAGTCCAAGGAACAGGGGATGCTATTGCACCACCAACGTTTGTCGTCGATTCTCCGAAGATAATATCACGATCGACCCCGTCGACTCGAAAGACGGAGGACGAAAATACAGAAATCGAAAAAATTCATTGATCCTGTTCTCGCAAACACGCGATTTTAATTTCATCGTAATTCATGGGAAAAATGCCCTTTTTCCACCCACGAAATTTCTTTCCTCTGTTCCACGAGGAACAACGTGTCGGGACGCTTTGCCGTCTGACGGTGCACGTTGTTAACGGACTTACGAACGACAGCGACACGGGAATCGGTGTCCACAAAGTTGAACGCAAACTTTTATTTCCACAGGATATACCGTTTCTCGGTAATAAGCTTGTCCCCACAGACGAAAGTTACGACCGCCTGCAAAAATATTCGCCGGTCCTGCTAGCGCAAGAAGTGGGATGTAATACTTCCGTCGGACTTTAAGTGGGACGGCTGCTTTGGGAAGAAATAGTAACACCGGAGTTTATCAATGTGTCTTCTGGGTGCTTTTTTGGGAGATAAGGGGGAATAAATGCGGGGAAAACTGCGGCGAAAGTGGGATACGTGTATGGAACTTTCGTTTTGAAGCACGGTGAACGTGGCTGCGGCCACTTGGCGAAACGGTGATGCTGTTATACTCGTTTATAGCCATATTGAATGAAACTGTTGAACGAAAGTTAAAATGAAACGTATGCCCGCTATTTCGTGATTGTTTGCACATTCATGACGATTTTCATGTACCCATTATATTATCACAACGGATTTCATTTAATCTCACAGCTTTCATGATAAATTATCATTTTCATTTATTATACTATATGTACAAATATCACGAACTGGTTTATTCAAAACATAAGTAAACCACGATTATCTATCTGCACGAAGATGACTCTCATTTCCCGAAGTGAAAATTCATGCGAAACTATCAAATTCAAATTTCATACATTCCTTCGTGAAATATAACAACCGATGCAACGGAAGTGCAAATAGAAGAACGAGGCGAGAGCGTGACAGCGATGCATCGTCAATGATGTACCCGTGAAAAAATTAGCGAAAATAATTGTCACTCGGTGCCATGCCATTTCCTTCAAGAATAATTACATCGTGAAATCAATTGAGCCCCATAGAAATCCAGCAGTTCCGTCGCGTCGTCAGGTGTAACGTACGCCGCCAAATAATCCCAGCCCCGGCTGCTTAACGCATGGAAATTAATAATGAGACAGAATGGAAATCCTGGAGCGATAAGCCCTGGATCTACATAGCCCGGTTCGTGGATTATACAGCTACGCAGTGGTGCCATGCCGGTGTGAATTGAACGAACGATCGAGAAACAAACATGGAGCCGGTTCATTTAATCCAACGCGAATGCGACCCGCCCGACTTGAAAATTTCTACACTCGCTGTAACGCGTAGGCAAGCGGCGGATTAATCGCTTACTCGCCGGATTGGTATTCTCTGTCTTCGATGTGAATGCCTGTCATGCGTGAACGAGGGTTATTTATTAAAATTAATTATCTGGTCCCGGGTAATCAAGTTTTGATTGCTCAATACGTACAAGTAATTTGAGGCCCGATTGTGTTTGCGCGATCACGAATTTGATACGGTGAAAAGTGTGAAAAGTGAACGGGAAATGAATCACGATGATAACTACGATTAAAGGCGAAACGAAAGTGTGTCGAGGAAATATTCATTCTAAATTCATTCTCATAATCGAGATTCTCATTTAATCAAATGTTGTGAGAGAATCAAGTTTGCATGTAGGTGCAGAGATTGATGTGTGGTCGTTATTTGTTCCTAATGTAGAAACGACAATTCGACAATAATCAAATTATATTGTAGGAAAAATATTATTCATCGTAACCCACAGACATTTGGCCACGCTGCGCTGTCTTTGAAATCATTCGACTTTCAAATACTGCTTCGGTGAATTCCTTTTCCCCGCCATATAACCGCCAAATCGAAAATTGTATGGCGACTAAATTCCAAAGCAGACCTGTTACCACTTATTCTTTTCTTATTACAAGAACAAAGGCAGAATTCGGCAAATAGTAGCGGTCCTCGGGCCGTTCCTCGCCCCTTCTTGAATCTCCGCAGACAGTTAAGGCATCGGCGAATTCGCATAGCAAAGGAATTTTGGTATTCCCGTCACGTTGTTGTTACTATACGTATGTATACCTGTCGCATCCCGTTCGATTTAGCGTGGAACCAGTGTTGTCTCGCCGCTATCGACAGGAACGAGAATAGATCGACCTGTCCTGTGCATTGTGAATGTTGAACATTACCCGTCAAATTTGAAAAATCTATCAAAACTGTACATACGATAACGCTCGAGTGTAGCGGGGAATCCAAAACAATGCGATTTTTCCACTGCTGGCATGGGTAAACTTTCAGCAACGGGAAACAAACAAGCAAATGTCTGGATTTATGACGCAAATGACAGTGGCATAGTCTTTGTAACGTTATTCATTCCCATGAAAAGACCGGTTTTTTTTTCATATTCATTAAGATATCAAATGAAATGAATGGAGGGGTTATAGATTGGTGAAATATAGAACAAATAATTGTGCCAAGTGTAACAAACTGATACAAATTCAAACGATAATATGATTACGAAGATTTGTTCCCAGAATGAAGATGACTATTTTCCTGATACAAAGCGACACAAGTACACGAGCTTGCTCGTCGAAGGTAATATCGGATTTTCCAGTATATCGAGGATCGTGTAGTACCCATGCGAAAATAGTACGGCAATATATGCAAGAATGATCGCGAAGTCATGAAATCGCGAACATTTGAGCGCCAAATGGATGGAGCTTAATAGCGACTCGTTTCCATTGGACACTGGTATACATAGTTGGTTAAACCCGCGTACTTTCGAGGGGAAAGCTCGAATACACGAGCGTACGTAACGCGAGCCTCGGCCAGTTTGAATGCCGTAGATAACTGAACTGCTAGTTGTTCGCGGATGAATTCTGGTTTAAAGGAAACACCGCCAACTCCGGTACTGTGCTGTGGTTTTTGTTCGTTCAAAGGATCCATCGCGTTACGTATCAGCAACTAACAAAACACACATGTTCGGACGATTAATTACTAGTTATCCTTCCTTTTTGGATGTTGATTGTTGGTATGCTCGTTGTGGTTAAAACAGCGTGCTTGTAGAAAATTGAACACTGTACAAATGAGAACAGTCTTGAACTTATAGGTTCTTACGTGAATATTTTTAGCTTAAAAGTTGGACGAAATTTTGTAATCGGTTACAGGTCAGGCACTGTTCGTTTCCATGGAATTTATCAGATAGAATAGATAACGTCGCGGGAATCATTTATAGTAAAAATGGTAACTTTTCTACACTCTTTTCTTAACACTTTTCGGTGATAATTTCAATCTCTTTATTTAATACAATACATATAATTTGCAATAAATATTCCAATCGATTGCGTATACATTTAACCCATTACGAAAATTACTTGCTTCCGTACAGCACGTCGACAGACATATTAATATCGAACCGGAAAACCGAGTGCGACGGACAACGATTGAACTGCTCAATCAGATGATACTCGACGAAAGATTCCCTCGTTAGCAGAGAGCATTACGTTTTATTCTAAGAGCAACAGCGAAATCAAACGCTCGCCCCAAGCATGAATTACCCGCGTATCGTAGAAAGCGAATAACAAAGCTGATCGTTTAAATCCATGGCAATCGAAAGTAAGTGTAATTACAAAGAGTCCTGCGTGATATCATTTCATGGGAATTAGTACCGGCGTATTTCAGAATATTGTCGACATTTCTGTCTCCCTTCAACGTGTCGCGCGATGTCGCAAGTAGACGTCTCTAGTTGCAAGGATTTTGCACGGTCGTTAGGGGCTTATCGACTTTGTCAACAACCAAAGACGGCCCAGCCACAATGTTTGTCGTCGTTGCCAACGCGTTGACAAGTGTTAAGCGTCTGCAGCAGACAGTATCAGGCTCGATCGCGGGCCGTGAACATCCAAAGGTGCAAATGATACGCGTGTCGTTGGCACACTTTCGCGTGCTCGGTAGACTTCGACGCGGAATCGCGATATTTTCCGGCGTGTTGCCTGATCGATCGACACGTTGCCCGTAGGTGGCAAGTTTGACAACGAATACTGGGGATTTTCAAGGAGATTTTTCCTTCGGCAAATTTCCAGCGTAGCGGGACGACGAACATGGATGAGTACTCGGTCGCCAGAATTTCCAACACAAGGTAAAACGCGTTGTCCCGAGAAACTCTCAGGATTTGATTCATGGCGATAGTAACGATGCCAGGATGGTACGGCGGGATCTGTTTCCCGAGGAAATGACTCGAGGCGAAATTCTTCGATGACGTCTCTAAGGGAAGTTGGAAGAAATGATGATTTGCATCATAAGGGATCCCGGCGTAACGATATCGGGGAAAGTTCAGTGATTTGGTGAGCTCGGGCCTTTGAAGCAGAATTTACTTAATCGGTTTGCACGGTGATAATATTTAGAAACACTCGAACCATATTCGTACTCTAATTGTTGATTTAGCACTACGAATTCGTGTGGGAGATATCTTGTTTTATAGAGTTACAAATATAACTCATTTCGATAGTGGTTTTCTAATATTGCAATTTGTGTTTGAAGTTTTCGATAATGGTGATAATTATCTGCAGCAGGGATTATGGGATTATAATTGCGTTCGTAAAAATATGATTTTATAATGTAAATATTATTCTGTTGTGTGCCAGTGTGTGTAAAGCACAATATTTTGGCAACACATGTACATTGTATGTATGTATTTGACGACGATGAACCACGTCTGTTAGGTAATAGAAGTAATAGGAATATCGCAGTCACAGAGTATGTACCTACTGTTTTCGGATCACTGTTGCTCAGAAAGCACCGCTTCGGGCTGTTTGCGTCTTCTTCTCATCTCGATTCTACAGAGGATATTCATGGAAATTGATTTTGCGGTGCAGGCGGTACGTTATTGCGATTGGTGTTATCTGTGGAAGGGTAGCACGAGATACCGATAGTCGAATATCGTACGACCTCTGAAAATCGTATTAATTAAGCTCAAGATCCGGGAATAGAATCTCAATGGGGACAATGCTAAATACCTTAAAGTTCACGGGATATAACGATTCAAATCAACGTTCGAAGTCGCGTTCGGGGGAATATAGTTAATGTTCATGTTCATTGCTCATTTATGAAAAATTGTGCACTAGAGTGAAACATTCATTGATGAATTCTAAAATCAAATACGAATCCAGTACAAGTCATTATACATTGTCGGATTATTTTCATTACTTTTCATTTCGTCCAAAGTTCCACAATCTGTGTATTGAAAGGTATTCAATAGAATATAATTGTAACTAAATCTAAATTCGCGGTTTCGATTAAAAATGGCTTCATCGATGCAATTTATGAATTCAATAATTTTCCCCGTGCATACAGGGGCACTGAATCAAGTTACTAAGGTCTCGCTCTTGGGAGTCAAATTTTTCTTTGCTCACAATTACATGTGGAACATATTCGTGAAATATTCTAATACTAATGCATTTTCTAAAGAAGGGCACGAGTACGCCTACTTGCATTAATTTTCACTATCAGGAATAATAGAAACTGACCTTATTCCGAAAATGTATTTCCAAATTCAACTTGTATATAATCCACAAATCAATAGGACGTTCTGTTACTCCACAAATAGAACCGTTTGGCGACGAGAAAAGCAGGTACGAACGGTCACGTTAATGAACAGGGCAAAATTAGGATGGTACACAGACCGGGGCCTGGACTTATGGAAATGACCAAAGGATCATATCGATCCGTTGTAATTCTTGAGAGAGCGCGAGCTTTGAAATTTGTGCGGTGCCCCGCGGGAATGCGGATCTATTTGGATCGCTAATTTCGGCAGTTAATTTTAGGGAGGCTAACCATAGTAATGGAGTTTGCGGTGTGGACCAAGCTTCTCGTCCGTTATCGATAACGTCGATGGCGAACTCCATGTACCGAATGTCAGAGAGAATTGGACGTGTACCGAACACGTTTGAAATTCCTACAGAAAGTTCAGGGAACCGTTTGGCATTTCTACCCCGAACAATCGGCTACTTCCAACTCGGTCAAGAGCTTCTGAACGTTTCTGAGCCAAGAAAATGTGTTTCTCGATAATTCGGCCAAAATCGTTGCTTTGCCCATTTTCTATCCACGTTGGCCATTTTACATCTAAATGGAGTTTCGGTGTGTGCACTATGCGAAGTTCGCATTGCGAACGGTCGAATACATTCCGAGACAGAGTATCCGTTCAATTAAATGTTAATTACTAGGAGGAATGGTATAATATGCTTAAATAATTTTAGTTAATAAACATCTATTACAGTTCGTGTGTGTTTAACAACAATTTTGTAAGAAGAACTTATTTTCTGTTTTTCTGTTCGCACTTCTCTTTCATAAGTTGGTTATACAGTATATTTGGCGACGATATTTCAAGTTTCATGAATTTGTCCAAAACAATCTAATTCCCAACGTCAACTCCCAACAATTAGACAATCGATTTTTTTTGTTGGTGCTCCAAAATAAAGTTTGGCGTTAGTTATTATTATAATTGCATTTCCTTCTTATATTGCCGTATTCGTGGAATAAAATGGCAACATATTTTGTCATTTAACTTACAGCTGCCATTAATACAATCTTTATTTCGATGAAATCCTAAATCCGATCTAGTATTTATGTACTTTCAGTTGATTCTAATTGTGTACTTTCTAAAAACTGAATTACTTGCAATTTTCAGAATTAAGATTGTCATGTGCTGTTCCGCATTTTAATGGCGCGTTTATTACACTCGTGAAATTAGTTTTAAACGCACGACGGTGAATTTTCTCTTGTATCGCGACTAGCTTTCACAAGTTTTTATGGCGGACCCTGTTACGGGTCAAGTCAGAGTCGCTTCTGGAGTTCTATTCTACTCCACATTTCTATGAGTGCATTCATTTTTGATATTTCCGGTCGCGGTTGTTCATATTTTACTAACGAATGATGCTTTAGTTTGATGAATTATTAATATCTAGAGAATATGCGTATATAAATGGGTTCCAAAATTATAAATTTGATATTTTAATACATTTTGCCTGTCATTTATATCAAAATCCATTACCTTTAATTCATTGCCGAACAGGAACCAAACAAAGGAAAATAACCCTGGCAATTATTATTAGCATTGGCTACATTTAGTGACAATAGTATTCAGTAAAGTGAAGAATAATATCGTTCTCCTATCTCTTTCTACCGTAATTGAGATAATGAGGAATGAAACACGAAATTGAAAATCAGACTGAATATTCAAAATGTCCAACGCAAATACGATCTGCGAGCAATAATGAAAACAATCATTACCGCTTTTGAAATGCGCTGTGTCCCCGTTATTTTTCAAGTGGGCGAACAGAAGCGTTTCTATATTATTGCAATGAAATAAACAAGCGATTTCAGGAGCGAAATTAAAATTTTGTCGTAAATACTTGTCGCGGAACGCTTGGTACGTAAATTTGCGTAACGAGCATTTTGTCCTGTCCCGTATTGCGCCATTATGACTATAAAAATAATCACGCGAAGTATTGGATCGTAAGTATTCACAATGTTACGAACTGAACACTCTTTTAAAACAAGTGGGTATTCGCAAACTAAGGGTGAAAGAGAACGGGGAGAGGGAAGGAGGACTAGCATGTTCCGATCGTTCAAATGTATTCTCAAAAACCTGTGCGAATGTTCCATGGTACATGGTTGCGAACACAGTCACGTCTTGGCAGACAACAGAAACTTCCTGGATAGATCCTTCCTGTGTCAACGATTCTTCCTGCTATATTTCCCGTGAAAAATTCGCGTGGAAACGTCACGTTCGCCGGACCTGATAATTCAACACTGTGCAGAATATACAAAATATTTGCATGCATAATATTTCAACCTGATAACTCGATCAATTTATTATTTTCTTACTTCTTTTTCAATCGCTGCATTGTAATCCATAACGTGATTCTGTATATGGATTCAATTGTCGAGTTAAAAGTCATAAAGTTCAATTTTTTTGTGAGTTTAATATATTTTAAATTATTCACGCGATAAATGGAATTTTTGTATTCCCATACGTGACCGTGCATCGATAAACTAAACCATATGGCACTGTCAAATGTTTGAATCTCGAAATAATAGAAACAGTAAATTCACGAGGATATTAAAGAGCTATATCTTGGTAGAATGAAGTCATGTTTCAGAATGCCAGTAAGCCCAGCACTTTCTACTTAAAATTTAGACGTGGTCGCAGTTTATACGAGTTCGTTCAACTCTTTCTTGGCCTCGAATAGTTTTCGGCGCAAAAAAGGCATTCCGTGTTTCTGCTCGAGAAGGCAAAAATATATTAAAAATTGCTCGTACGCAATTCTATACTCCATTTCGCCCTTTGTCGCGTATTCACGTATTTGTTGTTAGTCGTTAACAAATACTCGACGAATATTAAATGATACTCGCACGTTCCTTTCGTTGTATCAGTTGCCTCAAACGAATTTCCATGCAGGAACGGAAAATATTCGTGGCCGAACACGCGGAAAGAAAATTCTTCTTTATAATCAAACCTCCCGCGTTATTCTTCAACTCAATAAATCCTTCAATATTTTAAATCATTTCCACTGGCATCGTGTTCGCAATAACAGCCGCGTACTTCACAAAATTAGAAATTCTCACTTACGTTTCGGGTGGGATAAAAATATTCAGAAGGCAAGTCGAATTCGACGAGCGGCACACAGGTACGAGTAACGGTTCATCGAGACCTCGAAGAGGAAGAGAGTGTCTGGAAAGGTTGATGACTTGCTAGCACATCGCGATTACCGATATGCCACCAATAAATCTGATTTAGTTGGCGTGATCCATCGAAATTCTGCTGGTCCCTGTGGTACCAAACGAAATATCCTTACGGCTCCATTCACCTGAACAGAACAATGACCCTGAAGTACAACCGACGAGGTGTCGTGGAATATTCTATTCGAGGCAACCGGTTTTTTCCCCAAAGATCTCTGCAACGGGACTGCGAAATCGCTAATTAAAATCGCAATAGCGTTGTCGATTTTCTGAAGACAAAAGATTTGCAACGAGGTTCGCTCTGCACATCCAACGGCACGATCTTTCGAAACTGCATCCGTGGCGCGCGTAGAAAGTTCTCCGGAGGTCAACTTTCTCCGTTCGAAACCTGTTTCCGGAAGAAGATGCGCCGTGTAAAGGAATTTCGAATTACGCTCGTGAAAATCACACCTTTGACTTCAGAAACGCTTTGTGCCTACGGAACTATTTATGTTAGTCAAATGTCCCAATAATGATATGACTAATTTTGCCGGCTGTATTAATGAGATTTACCAGCATGGAAACTTCGAGGGCAGTTTAGTATAGCCTTGTGGAAACTTTCTACTACAGTAAATACCTACCTAAAAAAAACATTTATGAGGAAAATATATAAAAATATTAATCAAGAGAACACATGATACTTTTACTGAATCAGCACAAAAAGAAAAGCGCTGTTATCACAGCAATCAATCAATATACATATGTATGTAGTAATAGGAGAAACAGGTGGATTATTGTTTGCACATTTATCATTCGTCCATACGTAATTCATTTAATAAAATATAAATTCGAAAATCATCTACCTGACACTGTATTTTTATTTCTGCAAACATATCATGAATTTCCATCCAATTTTTCAGGATGTTATTTTTAACTCCAGTTTCATGTAGATATCTTTATTCTCTTCCACGGTCAATAAAAGACTGTTAGAAAATATGATCACCCTTATTATAAAAGGATTTCTATTTTATGAAATTTTTATAACTAGACATTCATAAAAGTAGCTTTTCGTAAGAATGAAGAGTCTTTGCTTTTTCTTGTATAAGCACACTGCATTATTTGAGAAATATTCTATTTGAATATATAGCGTTCTTCCTTTAATATTTCTGGTTAGAAACTACAATATCGTTGGTTTCTCACATACATAGTACATATCTACATATAATATAGCACGACCTCGTTGACTGAGCTATAAACTAGAACTTTATGAATCATAAAAGTTCATTAGCGCTTCTAAGGCTTGTGCGCGTGTTCACAGTAATTAGTGTATGAATAAAGGCAAGTAGATACAAATTATTTATGTACAAAATGCATAGAGAACCTTAAATTGAGGGAAATTTATTATTGCTACTTATTTTTAACATAATATCGAATTCGCTTTTAAGTAATAATCAAATTTTAATGAACTTCGAAAAAATGTATATACATAAAACGTGAATATGTGGTTAACACTGACTTAATAAAAAGTATTATATCGTTAACACACTTTTCCTTTTCCATCATACGGTTCTTTGAAACTGCCAATAATTTCACTAGTAGAAAATTAATGATTGCACAAGTATATTGAAGTGATTGTCCGACAGTAAAATAAAATATTCACTTCTCAATATTGTGTAAACATTTTTCAACAAAAACTCGCGGACAAAAATATTGGCCATGCCTTCTGAAAAGTATAAAATTATGAACAAGGCAAAAAAGAAAAAAAAAAATTAATAAGTTGTACGTTTATTAGTTTCAAAGGTAACGTGATATTACTTATTACCGAATGCAGTTTCCACGAAAAATTACAAAAATCGGAAATATCCTGATTCCTCGTGCGTGCAAAAACTTTTTAATTAAAAGCTAACGAATCAAGGCTCCTCTACTTTAATTTGTACAATACATCATGTTTCAATATTACGAATATCCCATGACGTACGAATGTGACCAAGTTGGCATGGAATGATCTCCTAAAAAAAACAGGCTCACACAAAGCCAACACTGTAAATGTCTCTACAACCCGTGCAGGATTAATTAGCATCCAGACACGTGATCGTCGCAGGGTGCTCGTTAACAAAATGCAACACCATCAACCTCGATCGACACGAACCAACGTAATTACGCGATGCGCCGGAATTTCGTCACGTCTCGACTCTTGCCAACCCTACACGCGTCATTTTTTTTTTTCACAAATTTTTGCCTGGCTACCGCGGCGAGGGTGCTCCTCTTCCGTCAATAGGTAATATTCAATGGAGAATATGTGCGAAAGAAGTGAAAGGAAATGCAATACGCCTCTGCCGGGAACATCAAGTGGTCGTATCGTTCCAGCTTTTTCCACGACAAAAATCCTCGTCCTGATTTATTCGTTCGTCCCCCTTCATCGTCGAGCTGCACGATTTCTGATCGCGTGGGAACGTTTTCATCGACGTCAATTTTGACCACGAAACGACGGACAGCACGTAATTATCGAATCTCATAAACCGATTAAAGGGGCGCTTTTGAAATCCATTTCGGTCGCGATGTATTATTTCGCTGTTTTGTTTCGCAGCTCCGTTTTTCGTGTTTCAATCCCTCGGCGTTAGTCAGCGAATCTCTGACCTGTTCAGCGCGCAAATATTTACGGTCGTAATGAAATGCAAATTTTCATTGAGAGCCCAATCCCCGTTAAGATCGCTGACTTAAAAATGGGAAAAATTGGTCGCCAGTTTTCATCGTCAGTTGTCGTATTTATTACCCTGATCCAGAGGGCGGTTAATGCGAAACTGGCTGGTGGAATGGCGATTTCTCCAGCGTCAATTGCTTCCAGCAATTCGATGTCGCTGACGTTGCGGGTATTTGAAATTTTTCTTTTTTTTTTGTATGGCTGATGGATGTAAAATGGATACGACAAGCATTCATATCGGTGAATATCGGTTATCGATTGGGAGAGATAGTTTTTGTCACAAACGCATTAATCAGTGTTCTGTATTTATGTACTTTTGTACACAGAAATCGATTATCGATTGTTGTTTAATTCATTTGGACTTTGCACCGTGCAGTATGGCGAATTAGACATTGGTAAACCTCTCGAGTCATCCTGTAATACATACTGCAATAATACACCAAATTAACAATAAACTGTAATGCATTCGATCATTAGAATCAACGGAATGAAAATATTTTGTTAAAAAAGTGCGTGGAATTATATGTATAGAGACTCTTAGAGCCCCTTAAATATAGCAAGTCCATACAATTCATTTAATTTATCATATTCTTTTATTGCGATATAATATGCTATAATTTAAACGCTGAAAATTGTTTGCCTGAAAAACCATGCTAAACAAAACATATTTGAATAGGATGGAAATATACGATGAGAATTGTTTATAATATTTCTTGGCATAAAAGAAGTAATTTCCCTTTTTTTGTATTAATCAGTGTTTCTACCACAAAGAGAATTCGATCAAATCCATTAAAGAACCTTTTTTTATCAATATGTCCGCAATTTTGTAGAAGCGTTCATTAGCTTGAATGGGATTCGGTTAATCTCTTTACGTGCCCATCGTTTTCGTTATTACAGGTATACTTAACTTTGCACGGCCCTGGTATCTATTGAATTTTTAGCTGAACGCCTGACTATGTGAATCCACCAAAGTAATTGTTCGACCAATTTGCATTTTTACAGTTGTAGCAGTTGAATAGAACGCGACCAGAAAACATGAGATGAAAGTATTTTTTCTGTGATCTAGATTACGAAATTGGTTTTTTGGCCAATCACGAAGTAGTATCAGACCACGTATACACAAAGATTTATTATAGAATTTTACGTACACACGAGGAACGTATGTGGATCACGGAGTATTATTTAGTTAGGTTCTAACTGTGCCCATCAGTTTCGTTTCGTTGAGCAGATGGAAACAGTTATTTCGATACAATGTGGCACAGAATAAAAATTGATCGATCATATAGACGAAGATTTAGGACCGAACATTACCTGACTAGGCAACCGACTCTACCAATTAAATTATCTGGGTCAACTGTGAGATCTTTTCCTTCAATCCTCGCAATTATCCTCATAACCGAATTTAGGTACGATCATTACACAAGAATATTCGTTAAAGAAAATGTAATTGAAAAATTAATTTGATTATTTGCTGTTGCGCTCTTATTACACTCAAAGCGAAGTAATAATGTTGCGACTACTTGTATAATTTTCATTGAAGACTTGGAACAAAAAAATTCCAATCTATCGGCGTTTTTATTATCCCCATTCCATGTTTGCAAAATAGGAAAATCGATCCAAAATTTATTGGAAGAACAGGCACAGAAGTATAATACAGAAATAAATGTAGTGAATTACTTAAACAAGAAAAGCCTTTCTAGAAACTACCCGCATATCTAAATTCCTCGTTCAAAAATACACTACTTTCCCCATTTGATGAATCTATCTAACTCTACCTAATAGTGCCCGAAGTATTGAAGGAAACAGGTCTTTCACTTCCTATTTCACAGGTCATATACACTTACCTGATGCGGGCATTTGCTGATAGAAAGAGATATGTATGTGTCAAACATTTTCCATCAAACTACAATAAACACTAAAATCGATGATTAATATTTTATCATTGTTCTTTTATCAGATAGCTACACTAATAAAATATTCGGAAATATAAGCGTATTGGACTTAATTTTAGCTATTATAATTTATTAGTATCTTCTCACAATTCCTTTTTACCTATTGCATCGCAGAAATGATAATGCATAATAACAATAAAACTAATGGACACATCTTCTTGGCACGCGTAATAAAATTTTTCACCTTGAAATAAAGTATGCAAAATGTGAAGATGAACTAATGAACATACTACAAATCTTCTATAATTAATTGATGAATGTACCTATTACGATATTTTGTCACTACATAATATCTTCACGGTGGATAGCAATAAACAATGGTAATGGTAAATATCTGTTATTTTGACGCGGCTAACTCGGTGGTGATTGCTCTGCATATGAAAAACAAATATTGGCCGATCTTTACGAGTTTAGAAATTTGGCAGTCAATATTGGTTCGCAACGGGGATATTGGAGCACGTTTGTTCGCAGAATAGAATGTACTACTATTATATTGGAAATAGAGAATTGGAGCTTCGTTTATGTTTCGTACAAATAGTCAGCTAATAAATATTAACGGCGCCTCGACGAATATACTAGGGTGTTTGATAATGACCTGAAAAAATCAACAAGAAACTATTTTTTTAGCAAAAATCAGTTTTATTCCTCAATGTATTCTCCATTTAGCTCGATATAAATCGCAAAAATTCCGTTGGGTTGCGGTTAAAATAGACCAAATTTTGCTCAGAAGTTGTAACACGAATGCGTTTTTGGTCGATTGTAAGCAAACGCGGCACCCACCTTGCACACAACTTTTTCATGTACAAATGTTTGTGCAAAATATTGCACACACGTTCAGATGAGATCCTTACCATCTCCGCAATCTCACTCACTTTCACTTTTGTGTCATCCAAAACAATATCGTGGATTTTATTGATCATTTCTGGTGTTGTGATCTCTTTTGGACGACCTGGACTTGGCATGGTTTTTGTGCTCGTACGATCACGTTCCGATTGATGGTGAAGAGCCCGGATAATGCTTATCAAGCTTCATTTTGGTGCCACTGCTAGTTTTTCCACGCAAAAAATAATGTTTAATCAAAACACGGAATTCTTCCGCTTCCATTTCAAAAACAAATTGGATGGTTGGTTGCTTTCAAACGCTGTAAGTTTTCAACTATTCGATGGTTTTGGGTAAAATTTTGACACAGAAGGTTTGGATGTTGGTACTTGGCAACAGTTATAGTATTTTGTTATTATTAGCACCCTCTGATAGATTTTTCAAGTCATTATCAAACGCCCTGGTAAGTATGATAATAGTATTTACGTTGACAGTACATGAAGCAGACCTGCTTGGTAATAGTTACAAGATGTACAGAATATTCAATGGCTATTAAGTGTTTTTCCTCGTACGCGAGACAATTGAATAAATGTACAAGCGACACGTCCTATTACTTGCAATATTTAAACCCGTTTAGTGATATCACAGTCAATTTTCAAAACATGAATTTTTATTTGAATATTTCATCGTTGATAATTACTAATGACATTAGTATCACCTTCTACGAAACGACGGAGAAAATAAAAAAGGGGAAACAGAACATGGGGATAATAATAAATTGGAGTAGATTTTGTTCGTTAGGATAATGGCTAACGAAACATTTCGAACAATGTTCTGGCTTGGAATCGACAAAATATTTGGGAACGTAATTATAGGATGGATAAAACATTTCGCAGATATAGAGGATGGATGGTGAAAAATATGACTGTACATTTTGTATGTTTGCACATTTATTTTTTAATCACAATATTTTCAGAAGCCGTCAGTAACAATGGCCATTTAATTGCATAGAGAGCAACGAGATGTTTCGACGAATAATAAAACGGTGGAAACGCAATATGTGAATGAAGGTTTTTATTAAAAACCGGATGAGCAGGGTCCGGTTCTATGAAAGGTTTCCAGACTCGCAGTGAAAAGTGAAAATACGATGTTACGCGCTGTTGCAAGACTTTGACGGAATAAAAACTTTAATAGCGTTTGTCGTGAAAATTCAGTTTGTAACAGTAGGGGTTGTCGTAAAAGGCACCTTGCGCCGCACACCGAAATTTCGACGGAAATGAAAGGAAATAAGTCGATCTGATAGGAACAAGTTGATACGGAAAAGTGTTAATTCCATAAGATCGTGACGAATATATTTTATACGAACATTAAGAATTACAATTGCATTGCCAGAATTAATCTGAAGAGAAGGATGTAGGGAGAACAATTGTTGTGCAAAGTATGATTGCAAGTTACTGTTATAACGATGCACAATGTACATAAGTACACTGTGCTACTTAATATGTAGTTACAGTACAAGTCATAACTAACTTTTATCGTACACAATTGAACTGCAGAGAAATTGTTGAAATTTCGAAGATAAAATTGTTGAAGAGACACATTTCGAAAGCGACGATCTTAGCACTTCCTCAGCAATCCAACTTCCATCGACGGAATTGAATTCGATTCAAAATCTATCTGACTCCATTCCCACTTACTCCATTGGACCTTCCACGCGAATGCAAATTAACCATTAAGTAAAACATTTTAGAAAACGCTGCCTACGCAGACCATGAGTACACGAATATGTTTATAGACAGAATAAAGGGTTAAAAAGTAGAATGCACCGTGGGTCACCTGAGAACGATAATGTTAATAAACTGACCTTTGGCCAGTCGACGTTATAGCGTAGCACGAGGCTTCGGGGTTTGTGAGCCATAATTGCAGGTAAAATCGAACAATACGCTAATCGGCCGAAGGTTCGGTGGCCGCCTCGATTATACGCTAACAGCCTCGTGCATTGCCAAGGCAATTAAATGTGCGCCTCGCAAAGTGTCGTTAATATTAAAATAGATTTCGAGTCGCGCGAGCACGCGTAAATTACCGGATTAAACTAAACGTTAAACGAATTAATCGCTGGTTCCTCCGACCGATTCTCGATGAAGTTCGATTTACATAATTTGTGAAGCATGCAGTGCTGTTAAGGCTGAGGGAAGAGTATGTATGCATACACATAACATTGAATTTCTCATTCATTTATGTTGGGATTCGATAAGTGCCGATTAGATTCAACGACTCTTTGCTCTTGCAAATAATTCATGCCCAAAGCGTAGTTCTACGGGTTTCAGTGTAATCTATACGTATGATGTTTTTACAAAACCATTATACGTATATCGTTAACAAATAATTTACTCAAAACATTGGTAATTAAATTTTGAACGCATTGTACATAGTTTTGGTAATGAACGAAAGATGTATGCAGATGGTCTACGGAAAATATTGATCCAGGGGCGTTTAAGTAAAGTTCCACCCCCTTAAAACAAGCTCAGATAGACTGAGTTCTACGATTTCTTTTATCACGAAATCAGAAGTAGCTGAAAAATCGACAATTCGTCGGCGATCCTACAATTTCGTTGCCAAGTGTATATTCAATTTTGGACATCGCCGTTGTTGTTATTTCGCACGGTAACTATCACCCTTCCCAATATTATCCTACACGCGTTTGGACTTTGCTGAAGACGTTGCACGACCGGTGAGATTTATTTTCAATCGAGAATCGCCGCGATTCGTCGGAACGCATCGCGCGTCGTGCCGGCGTCGCGACGCCGACTAGTATGTTGTCAAAAGCCGCCAGCGGAATACGTGCCCGCAAAGAGAAAGAGCGAAGCTCGTCCACGTGGCCAATTTTCTTCCGACAATATTGACCTTGCCTGTATTCCGAATGGTGGACCAAAAATTCCTGCGGATTTCACGTCGCCCGGAGACGGAACAATGTAGATACCCAACCGCTGGCTAATCCAGGATGTTCCACGCGAAGACTCTCGATTACATTGCGGATTTATCGGAATCATTCGGTGTTCTAATCCCGCCACGGATCTCCGAGAAAATCGAAATTTGTATTCAGACCATGCTGGGGAGACTGGCTGGGGAAAAAAATTGTTTTGTCGATGTTGTACCCGACTTTAACTCCCCGTGTTTTCTTTCCATCGATAGATATTAAGAATTATACGTGTCTACGTGCACAAGAATGGGGAATTGGTAGATCATTGGTTTGAGAGGGAACAATTTTTCTTTTGTTTTGTAATGGTTTCGAGAAATTTCAGGAAAATGGTGTATTATCGTTTGAAAACTTATATCCTGCAATACATTATTAATGTTTATATTCTATTTTTATAGCACTGACTGCAGAGTATAGGTTCACCATTAATTCAGACATAATGATATCCACATGCCTTTGTGGAATGCTCTTCCGCAAGAAAATTATCTTTCCGTTTCCATTAAAACCTCATCTTGAAGTGCGAACTCTCTTGTCAAAGGGCTTCAACTTCGTTCGAGCACGAGATAAGGAAATTATTTTCGGTCGATGCAGATTGCCCTGTAATACGGAAGGTGCAAGAGAAGAACGGATAAATACAGCTTCGTCGGTCAATAAACTAAATTAAAATAGCTCCGGAAATTGCACATCCGAGGATTCTCGACAACGTAAAGTACATAGTACTTTGCCCACCGTGACGTAGCGCAAAGTTCTTCTGGGTCTAGAATTTAGATGCTCGATAAATAGTCTGACTCCAATGTCAAATTAGTCGAATATCTATGTGTGTATAAATGCCCATTAATTATGATCTAAATAATATTCCATTATTCATTCGTAATGAGTATTCGATTAAGTAACAACAGACTATACAAACTACATATATAGGTACATCAAATCAGTCTTACAAGTATTCGTACTGTAACTGTTTATACAAGAAAATTAGTGTTTAAAGGTGGGTTACAATTCAAATATTTTTATTGTTAACTTCCAGTTCCATTTAAAATTTTGTGTTCATAAACTTTACATGTGTTCATTCATAGTCAGAAATTTATCGGAAAACGTCAAACGTACCACTCAATTTCTATCAATTTCTCTCATTGGCAGTGTGGATTCGAATAGTTATAACTCTGAGTGCATACATATCGTAAGCTATGCAATATTCACGGAGTAGATTTTTAAATAATCGTGAATTGAATGTACAGAATGCAAATAAAAAAGTTTCATAGAAAATGAATCCGCTGTAATACATAAAAATATCTTGTACATAATTTTCAGAACATTTACATTGAAACTTTGTAAATGCTGTCTAATTTCCGTGACCCTGTCCACCTTATATCATTCCTTTTCCAAAAGGAGTGCCACAGGAATCTCTCGGGGACTCTTTTCTGCAGCCACTTTTCACAACCAAAGGTCGAACAGTAATTCATTGCGTTGCGTTGTCTAGTTAATCGCTTTCACGGACACTCTTTCATCCTATGTCGAACGACAGTGAGAGCGACCAGTGAAAGCCATGTGCACGTTGGCAAATGTTCGAAAGCTCGGCGATCGCACGATGCCATCGACCGCTTTGGTGAGAATCACGCGAACGATGAGGCGACGCTTTTTGACGACAAGAAGACGCAGGAAAGTATCGACAATGAAAAACGACCCGTATTGGAGAAAGTTCATGTGCAATTCTGCGAGAAGAAGGTCAAACTGCTCGCCTTTGCTGAGAAAGATTATGAACGAGCGCTTTAATTGATATTTTTATTACCTATAGCGTTGTTAAATGTCACTGGTCCGCGGTATGAGAATGAAGGCCGAGAATACTCTGACTCTGGAGGCTATAAAAACAGTGGCAGCTTTTTTGGGTGCAGTATTGTTTCAGTCAACTGTGGTAATAAAGAAACTGGTGAAATGAGGATAACAGTATTATGCTAAATTGTACACGAATGGTACAACATTCGGAGTCTTTGCACTGTTATAGATAAGAAGATCAGACAGGTGTATCTTTAATATGCAAGAACATGATATCTAGACAATAGCGCAATCTAAAAACAGAAACACTTGCAAATAACGAAAATATCACGAAATAGAATTATATTAACGGGCAAAGTTAGTGCGAAAGCAAAGACAGTATTCTGGTATCGTTGCATGAATTTCGAGCCACTATACACATAGTAATTGGTGCTGCAATTAACTTACTGTAATTTATTACCGGCTGTAATTACTCCGAATGATTAATGTTGATGTAAAATATGCAGTTATTTATCTTTGAATGTAGTCGGGGGCAAAATTAATTTGGCATGCAATAAAGACGAGGTCATCCTCTACGTTGTATCAAAATAATAGGTGCTATTATTAATAACACGTTCACGATAAGTCAAATATAAGTCATTAAACTTTCCCGATTTAGTACTGTAGGATGTGAGAAAAGTACTTCTGTGTGTGAATACATATGTGAATCTATGATTGAATGTACCCGTGTGAATGAAATCATTTAACGCAAAGAGAATGAACAATCTTCAGTGAGCTGCGCATTTTTTTATTGTTTATTAATTTACCCGGTAACAAGATTGTAAATTGAAAAGCGGTCGCCATTAAATATTCATTCTAATAGTAAACGTTGCAAGAGAAACATCAATATAATCGGAATAAACTTACTATTCTTAACAAAGTCAATACCACTTTATAATATTCCCATAGTAATATAAAATATTTGATTTCTATTTTGTTTAACTTTAATCCTTCATGGGTAATGCACGATTAAGCATCGAGTATGAGAGCTTCAGAGTTACGGGGCCCGATAACGCGAACCAGAGTCGCCAGTGCTGACGGAAACGGTACCAGGGTGAACGGCTATCATGGCCCGTGATCCAGGTAGGATTTTCCCTGTCGGATAACAGATTCGACGTGGATGTCGTCGCCGGTGACTGCATCTACGTCTCAAACATTTGTGTCCATTTGCATTTATCGCCTCGAATTCAGAAACAAGCAAAGCCGGCTTACCTGAGCGTAAATAATCTCGACGAAATACCTTGGAAAGATATTCCTTGAAGGGCAAAGGTTTCCCAGCGTGGCTAATGGGATTCACGACTGAGAGATTACCACGGTGCAACGGTTTTTGCAATTCCACAGAGGAAGTGGATACCTTCTTCCTAAAATGCATTTAATTAGCCGGAAGATCGGCTTCTTATCGCGCTCCCCGAAGAGCATCAACCCTCCTTAAGTACCCATAAACTTACAAACGATCACACCTTAGTGACTCTCGGCGGTGACATAAAAAGGTTAAAACAGAACACGGCTTCTCGAATTGCACTCGTCGATCGCAATATAAAAGAAACAGTAGAAGGGTGTACGAATAACATTAAATAAATTCGTGATATTTTAACATTTCCCGTTCTAACGCATCTTCTTTGCGGTACGTTGGGAAATAAAGCAGAGACTAAAACGACTAGAGGAAAATAAATATCTACTTGAACAAACTGATTATAATCATTATTATTACTACCACAATATTTACCACTATTCATTTCATGAAACGCAGATGAATACGTTCAAACTGTATAAACGTAAATAATCGAAACCGTGAGATGCTTTTTCCAGGACTGTTGAGAAGCCCAAATGAAAGCAGATATGATTTTATAACGACGAAAACACACAATAAACGCAGCGCAACGTATCGCAATCAGCGTGCAAGTGAAGCTGAAACGGTTACACACACGCACACATATCCACAACGAGTGCACGTTTGGTCTCAATTTCTGCTTCCTCTTGCAGTTCAGCAGATGGCATTGTTCGTATGTGATAATAGATGAAATTGAAGTTGAATCGATGTGCGTTTGTAATTTCAATGTAGGAACGAGTTTGCGGTAAATCATATTCTCCCCCTTCCGCTCGCTACTTTTTACAACCCCTTCCTCATTCCATATTTTAAAAAACGATTAACCGCTATCTGCGTGGAAATCGATTTAAAGCGAAAATTAACTCCGTCTCGTTGACAACGCTGTGTATTAACCGCTGCTATGTGTTGTAACTTTCAGTGACCAAATTTCCCAGTTTGATTAAATTGCCCATAATGAATATCTAAATTATTCGCATGCGAAATAATAATATGGTATGTGCTATTTACCACCCTACCGTCAGTCCATCTAATTTCTTCCCACTGTATTGTAGTTATTGAATAACTTATTTTTAACTAAATATTTACATTGTAAATTTTATAGTGGATCTTATTCGTGGACAATTTTACATTATTGTGCGCAATTAGCAATTACACACACTTGACACTCTTTGCAAGTGAGAGCAAAGACTAAAGAAAGGAACGGATACACGACGATGCGGAACGATTAACGAAGGCAACACACATGTATGTACATACATTAAAACGTTTACTCTCACGACTTGATCACGACAAATTAATACGATTATTATATTAAATTAAATGTATATACACGAATTCATAATATTAACCTCGTCGCTTGTCTTTTTAATCTGAATCGCACTTTTGTCCGCTTTACTGGTGTCATAACGCGCGCATCCTGAACAATTATAATATTATAAAAACTTCGATAATAAAGTTGTGATAACTACAACTAATGTTTAATATAACTAGATTCATGAGTATTAGCCATGCGAGAAAAATCATTCGGCTTTACATTACTAATTTATTAATTTGCAAATTATTATAATGGTACAGGGGATCGATTTGCGTAGTACATACATATTTCTCATTGATGTCGCGAACAGTCTGCGAGCAATTTAGGTGCAGTATGTATTATAATTCACGATGATATCGCCTTACTACTGAACAACCTTATCTATTATAGATCTATAGATTATAGAAAGGCTATTGAAAACTACTGCTTATTGACTCTGAAAATCTGATAGTAAATCATCGTAATTGGGAATATTATATTAATGGGAGATTTCTTCTACTAGAATGCACTTATTGTAAGATAATCGAAAGAGAGGGTAATGGAGTCTCCTCTCTATCTCGATTAGGTATTACTTATTACAATGATTCTGTCGTGAGGACGCCTACGTCACCATGGCCCTTTTTAACCATTTTAGGTTCGCCCCAAATGAAAACTACGCTAGACAAAGACAGCGTGCATCTTCAAAATGCACATGGCCCGCCTCGGCCGTTCCTGTACCTCGAATATTCTTACATTATTATGATTATTATTGCAGTTATGTGGGCAGCCACAGTAGGTGTTGGAAGTTGTCTGGAATATTCGGATAAAGTTCCCAAAATATTTCACACAACTTTCCTCCGTCGTCAATGTTTATTAACAACCGAACAGTATTATACTCTCCCGTAGTCTGACTATCGTCCTTGATATGAAGTGGTCAAACGTTGTAGAAGCAATGACCGCAATAGAAACAATGTTTTAGAAGCGACGACTTAAATCAATTAATGTCGAAATACTCGTTCAATACCTGACCTATTGTCAAATAAAAAGTTGTCTACTTATCAGTAATACATCAAAGATACATCTAAAAATAAATTCCACGGTGTTTCATAGAAACGTGTCTCCGCAGAACGAAATGGGTTCGAAAATCTTTCAACGCCGGCCATACAACAAATCTCATGAAAGAGAAATATAAAAGCAGCTATACAACAAGTCATAACAATACTAGAAAGTCCTTCTATTCATTCGTGCAAAGAATAGGCGATCGACCAATTCCTGTTCCAGGATACGTCACCGATGACCCGGAAAAACGAATTCCAGATCTACACGAATCTACGCGAACTTAGAAAGTATTCGTCCTCGATATGAATCCCCGAATTTGTCACCAGGCACACGCACAACTTTTCTTTGCACACAATTACGAGTAATGTTTGTGTATGGAACAATTCACACTGTAAGAAGCGTACAAAACGTCAGATACGCAGTAACAGACGCGTTGCTCGGAAAAGTAAAGGGTTGGCGAGAATGGCTGTCGACGTTGCGACACGACAATATTTCTGTGCTGCTTTCGAGATCCTCGAGTACCTACGTGAGCACGTGTAATAGATTTTACGATGCATGAAGATCGTGTCCTCGCGATTAGAACGAATCTGCCGTGTTCATCTTTTTCAGGGGAAAGTTGGACTTCCCTTTATGGTGGATAGAAATATTGCAACGATTTCAATAGTGAACTTTATCAAATTTTTAAATACAATGAAATGAACATAATAGATAGTGGCGATAAATTGTTTCTATGAAATTCTTGTTTACGGGTGACTCCCTTTAGCGTGGATAAACTGTGAATAATGAAGATACAAATTGTTTGAGGCACAAATCCCCATATTTTCCACTAAAAATTAATATTTTTCTAAAGATGTATATATGAAACATTTGATACGCTGTGAATTGGTTTAACGGGAGAAAAGTAACTTTGAAAAATACTTGATCGTGAAGTGCATTATTATTTGCAAAGTTATTTATTTGGCGGCTCGATATCGATGTTCGATACAACGAAGTTTAATATAAAACGTTTGTTCATTTCACGTTTGATAAATTTTTTACGTCACTCAACCAAGAAGTACTAATCGACAAAGTTAAGCTACATACCTATATCTATTACGTTTTTTTCCAGTCAAATTGAAGGCATTGTAGGTACATTGAAGTGGAAGTTTCAACCGAGCCGAACGTCGACGGATACCCAAGCAAATTATTCTGTCTAAAGTTATGCAATACGCGTATCATCTCGAATAATTGCAGAATTTGCAGATGCAGTACGACCAGTCTATTCTCTCGTTCGTGTCGTTTTATCCACAGTTTATCAATTATAATTTTCTTGTCTACTTTACCATCGATGCTAATCCACAATATCGTACATCAAAAAATATTATACACACAAATAGTAGGCATGTATTTCTATTACTGAGAATCATTGAAATAATGAATTATTTTCTCCCTACTCCCATTTTATTCACAATTGTATTGCGTTACATGCAAGTGCAATCACAAAATCACCTCAAACGAACGTTGAAGAGAAGGCCCAAATTACTTTTCTTATAGACGTTCAAGATTCCTCTGGGTATGCATGGCACCAATTGTGAAAATAATTGAAATAACTGCAAGGTCCAGCGTGGTCGTTCCAGGTGAACCACCGCACCTCGTGTCCCGCTAACTAATAATTCACCAGAGTTTTCGGTGTGCAACTTTTCGACGGGGAATTATTTCGGACGTGATTGTTTCGTTCGGTGAATTTTACAGTGTACGCGTCGTCGAGCCTCGCATTTCCGTTTTTAATTGGCACCGCTAATTGCAACGGCTTTGACGCGCGATCCCCGGATATCCGAAAGCGTGAAGATTTCTGCAGCTAATTGGTGGCCGCCGCGTGTCGCTTCGTAGTGACGGAACGCCAGCAGGCAGAGAGGAACGGCCGCTGACATTAACGTGACGTCTCGGCACAGATAGTCGTTGAAAACTATCATTGTTTCGGTACAAACGTGAACGATGCATGCATCAATAATGCGTGTATAATCAAAATTCGATGCTCTGCCAGCTAATGGAAGCCTTTTACGAAAGAAGCCCGAGATGGCAGCCTCGTAGCCGCGTTGCTTTTATTAAATTATCGTTGCAGAGTGTCGTTGCCATTGTGACGATAAGATGGTATGTTTTGAATGTGGAAAAATGTGGACCGTCAGATGCAATAGGTACTAGGTCACTTGAAAAAGCGATTTCATATCTTTTAACAATCCACGATCATCTAGACGTAAGAAGTTTCGCACATATATTTACAATATATATAATTATATTTTCTGTAAATTATAAATATATTATTTTTGCCAAAGATAAACTGAGTATATTAATATGCAATTAAATTATCGATTTATCAACATTTATTAAATTAGGTACGTATTAATAATTACCCTGTATTCTATATATCCATTCGAAGTCTCTATACGATCGCAGAATACGATTTGCCTTTTCCTCCATCGAGACAATTTTTACCATCAAAAGCATCGAGAAATTATACAGTCACGTGATCCCGTTAGAAGACTTTGACATACAGCTACCCAGTGGAGTAGTCGGGAAAAAAGCGAAGAAAAAAGCTCGAGCAAAGGAACCCATTGAAAAGGACCAGCGCAGTTGACAGAACAGGTCGATCTCTATGTCAGTTTTCTCCTCCTTTTTTAACTTTTGAGAATCTTCGTTAAACTGAGTATATATGCACTGTGTATAAATACTCTCCGAGCATACCGTTTTCAATATTATGTTGACAGCAAATTTTCTACTTCCTTTTGCATCCTCGGTACTGTTTATTTGAGAGGATCATTTTTTCATATCGTCATAAACGACCCTTAAAGGTAGGTTGATTAAGAGGTCATAATTAATGGGAAACAACGCGGAAAAAGAATAATTCTTTTCTCCAATTACAGATACAGTGAATAGTTTAATGTGTAATCGTCCGTCCATGCAGGTAGCTCTAATAACATGATTACCCACGGTAATTCTCCATTAAGACTGATAAACTAAACGTTTGCTCTGCTTTCCAGCATTCGTAACCAAGTTATATGTACACATACTTAGAGGAACCGAATAATCACTATCACGCGGCATGTCAGCAGTGAAATAAACGTTCATTATTTACAATAAATATTCGCATCAGATAGCGGATGATAGCCAGTTGCCATGAGTATACCGCGATCGCGACACCCACTCTATTCCATTCTGATTTCGCGATATGGGGGGATATAACGGGTCTGGTAATTAAACCATGGGCCGATCGCTATGCAGGAAACGTAATTTCTATGGTCGCCGCACGAAATGCGTCTACATGCACAGTTTGTACGTATATTCCCTCTTCGCGTTGCCAATCGATACACGGAGAACAAAGAACAGAGTGGAGAAGGAGGTCAAATAAAGCATGTCGACGAGGATCCCGGAATTGTGCGGTTATCGTTATAGTTTCAGTAGCTGCCGCCACGGGAAATGGAACAACCATAACCCTAGAGATGCAACGCTCCGCTATGGACTTTCCCTTTTGTTCCACGTCTGCCATGGTACACGCGACTCATTTCTGGATAACGTTTAACGCAACCATACACCATAAATCGCCCTCCTTTGCGGTGGATTACGTAATTGGAGATTTTCATATTTTATGGCATTAATTTGTTGCACTGTGAGCGTCAGGAACTGAGAAATCATGTGGCAAAGACATTGGCGAACGGCCTATATGGGTTCATACAATTTTACTGATTACTTTCTTGTAATTGGGCTGTAGTACAAATGGTTTGGGTTTCTAGAATATTTGTTTGAGTTGTGTGACGAATGGACTAAATGAATAGGGAAAGGAATTTCAACTGCGCACTAAAGACTCATTTCAATTCAACTACCCCGTAGATCGAAATATGAAGAACAGTTGATTGTTTCAACAGAAGGTGACTCCATTCGACCTACAAATATCAGACCGTCAAAGAGTGCCTGAGTTACGAGTATCACAGACGTTATAGTAAACTGCAATGTGTCCGAGCTGAAAATTGATGACTCCCTATCAATCAATCTTATGATCTACCAATCGATAAACTCCATTCTCAAATGCTACTCTAAATAAAGCAATCTCTAATCCTAATCTAGATCATTCAAACAATCCCTAAAAAATAGTATTAGCAAGGTTTGTCTAACTTCATGAAACCATGTAACTAATATATGACATAAGTACGGCGAATCCATGCTATGTACAACACCAACAATACTGAAACTTAAAAATCATACATTAACCATCGACGGTCCCCTTGAAAACTTCAAACAAGTGAAAAAAGTCCAAAAGTGCTTTGAAACAACGCATAATGAACATAATCGCAACGAGAAAGTAGAAGTCAAGTGCGCCAGTGTCGTTCACACAAACACATCGATCGCAACGACAGAATAACACAATTATCGTTATAGTGCCCAGCTACTAAAGGCTAGACAGGGTGTCCAGAAGGGGGATCATAATGATACACGGTCGAACTATTAACGGGTCCTTGATCAAAGGACGGCTTAGCCCGGCGATAGAGAAACACAGCGTGTCGGTTGGACCGTGAAACACGCTGGAAATTGTGGCAACGGTAACAACGCCGCTATCAGCAACGACAGTTACATGATAGCCAGGGAAGAGGACACCATCCAGCTTAAGCTTGCCTCGCGTATTCCTAACCGACAGAATTGTATGCAGTTAACCCGGACGTTGCAATCGGATCTTGAGCGGCCAATCTGGCGGTCGCGGACGATTTTCCAGTTGGAGGAAACGGTGGTTTAGCGCCGGAGCGTTCCGCTATAACGTGGCCTATTTTTATCGGATAGTCATTTTTGAACCCAACGTTACGATGGAAGTTCAATCACAGGATACGAAGGGGCGGCACGTGGTAGAACTCTGAAATTGAATTCTGAAACAGCTGTTCTGATTGATTCGCGAGACATTCTCCGCGTTCGCCTGTGCCGATCTATTCGTTAGTTCGGTGTGCATCGCTCGCGGCAATGACACAGAAATATTTGTAAATATTTATTTTTTGGCTCGCATCTTTTGCTGGTGATTGGGGCTTCCATGCGATGGGGCCAATTTAAATTTTACTTGGACACGTTTGCATGTCTGCGGCGGTAAATCGAAAACAGCGGTCGAAATTTAAAAACAATAATATTTAAGGTAGCGAGCTAAAACATGAATGAACGTAAGCGAAAGTTACGATAAAACGGAAAGATCGTTCTCAAACGCCGCAACACCGGTTGCTCGCGTTTCCTAAGATTACACGTCCTAGCCGTAGTGCGTAAAATTAACCTTCACAGCTTCAATGGGGGACCCATGTCAGCATGCAAGCACCGGCTAAATACCCCCTCCCCCCCAACCCGCTAGCTTAACGTTTTCATTTGACATTTCGGACTGTCGTCGTCGTGGCAGCAACGGCGCGTTTAAGCCAAAAGACCCTCAAGTGCACATTCAAAGAACCCCGCACAGAGGCGAGAGGGCGACGTTCTTTTTTCTTTTCTCTTGCTAGCGAAGAATTCATGAAATATGACTGATTTCCCAACGAAACGAGACGTCATGTAAAAGGAGGAGAAAATTGAAGGGACGGAGATCAGAGGCTCGGAGAAATGGACATTCCTCGTGACATTTCACCGGAAGCTCGACTTCTGCTCTCTGCTGTCGCGCCCCTTTCTCCCCGTACAGCTGAGTTCGAGACGCGTTAAAAGTTTCATCCGGCCCCGGGATGCCCGGCCGTATCGACGCTGAACTTTGCTGAGGGGTTCACTGTTTCCTACCCCCTCCCGCGGACACCCCTTCTACCCTGAAGCTCCTTCTGACCCGGTTGATCCCACAGAAATCGCACATCGGGGACGAATTTCTGTGGAAAATTTGTTAATATTGCAGACTCGCCGGGCTCGCCTGGCTCGCGAAGCTTGTGACACAAAAAGTCACTCGGCTGCCTGGGAGAAGGAACTTCATAAACGACAGGGGGCGACGACAGAAGCGTCGCTGTAAAAATTAAAAACTTCCCGCGACGTACATAGCGGGCCGGAGCGAAGAAACATTCTTCCGCCTGTTTCCCTCTCTATCGCAGTCGGGACTCGTTTCACGATAAAAGCCGAGAACTTTATAGCGCCAGCCATATAAAGTTCATCCTCCGTTCTGTCTACGCACTTTTCGGAACTTTTAAATTGAATTAACCTAATAAACTGCCGGCTAAGCCGATGGCCGACGTATCAGTGTTTGAAGCACTCGGGCGCAGATGTTTGCGGATGTATAATAATTTCGGGATAGTGTAGTCTGTAAATAGCGTAGTCCGTCTGTTCTGCGCGCGGAACTTTTGAGCATGACGAATAGTGCAAACAAGGAAAGTGAATAAAAGAACTTCTTAGTTTGTTGTACAATTCTGTTAAATTATTACAGGGTTTAACGATGCAGATTTTCCTCTTTTTCGTTTTAGACTAGAAGTTATGACGAGTTTTTCTTAATGCTTTAACATCGTACGTACTTTAATATAGCAATGCCTTGGCTTTGTTTTATTTTATGAACAAAATGTGCCCGTTTTGCTATTTAATATTTCCCACCAAGGCAAACTAATAGTTCATACCTGTCCAGTAAATAGATTGTGCAACATAGATTTTAAATGAATGAATTGTTTCCATCAATTCTACACGTTTCGTCGCTTTTCTTCCCTTTTCATTTTTAATCCTTATTTAACCCCGCTGAGATCTTCCGTCGAAATGAACCTAATAAACCACAACGTGCACCAACGTTAACACGGGGCTCGACGTTACTTTTAATTTCTCTTCGATGTCTTCCTAGCTAATACGCGGCGGGCTGCGTAGCCAAACGAGGAATTAGTGGGCCAACGAAAATCCCGCTGTGGCCGTTTGCCGGGCTACGAATCCAGCATTGTCTACGAATATCCAACATTTACGATACTGTTATACCTCGCCACAATTAAGGCGAGCTGGCAAATGGAAAACGAAAGCATTTCCTTTAAGCTTCCCGCCTTAAGCCTCGTCTGTTCATTTGTACCGCAAACTGCTTGCGAAGAGGTGAAAATGCGATGGGAAAAGAGCACTGTCAGTCGGGCGTTAATAAATCGTTTCCCTCTATTGTGCATTTTATATTCTTGCAAGAGCGTACAGACATTTTAATTACAAAATGTTGTTCCGCTCCTAAGATGCATATTGCTTTTTCTCAATAATTTTAATCGTTTATTTTCGTAATTTTGAAATTGATAGAACAATACTAATATACTGACACTTTAATCCATCGACTGTCAGAAAATATGGTTATCTATACGATAAGGTGCAACGAATTAGATATTTTAAGCTGAATGTTATTGTAGAACTTGTACAACTACTACATACTTCCTCGCACTTTCTCCAACGGAATACATTTTGTGTATGCCCCGGCAATTCGTATGCTTATTCTTTGTCCCAGTTTCCTCGTTCTCGCCTTTAAAAAAATCAATGACGTTCTAAATCTATACCTTCTGGTCCACTTCGCTCCCGTACACATATGGTAAAGTTGCTCGGTCACGCCGAAAACGCAGCCCACGCCGACACGCCTCTACAACCTGGTTTACATTTTGAAAAAGAAAGCATGGAAAAATGCTGCAGCACGGGAGCACCGCTTCGATTGTTCACAGGACGGGGACACATGACTAACTAACCGTGTGCCGATACTAGGTAACCCGAAATTCGCGGTTCGTCCGTGTTTGTCGCGATACACGCATTTAATCAACGTTTAATTTATCCAATTACGTTGATCTGATTTCAATTAAAGTTGGGATTGAATCGCAGGCGGAATTACTTTACCGATTGAGTGTTGAATTTATAACAGGCACGTCGCTAAATATTAGTATGCGCAAACGCCCTAATCAAAACACCGTCACACAGGCCGGTTTAATTATTCCTCTTAACTCGATTTGTAAAAGTAATATATTTCCGCGCCGCGTATCGCTGACCGCCGTCCCATTAATTCGCCGACTTGACGGGTGTTACATGGCCAGGGAAATTTCCAGAAGAGAAAGCGTAATTGCTGTTTTGAAGTGTCGCAATGCTCGCTAATTTCGGGAATTTGCTGTCTGTTCGGAACTGACATTCAGAGAAACGGCAATTATGGTTATTCAGTAGCTGGAAAACTCTTGGCAGGATTCAATAATATTTTTATTCCTTTTTTAACGATAGAGCGATCACGATGATCACGATAGAGCGATTGCGTTATAAACTTTTAGAATATTTCGTTATTTCAATCGATTTTTCCGTTGACAGTTCGCGAAAAGCGAAATTGCGTTCTGACTTTTACGTTTCAGTCTTTCGTAATACATTAGTTTCTTCGCTTCACTTCGATAGATTAAAATGACCAACAGTATCTTTCAGTTTTATATTCTTGCTTGCCTGCAATTAGATTAAGGGATTTTTTTTAGAATCGAATATTTAGCCGTCGTTTGCATGATGCCATGAATGTTATTTTTTTATGAAGGTTTTATAGAATTTCGCAGTGAATTTTATTTTTCGCCTTCCCTCCATCGTTGTCCGATTGAACTTACATACCATAGATAATAATTCTTTTCCTTGGATCGGTATACATCGAAGCACCAAAAGCTTAAAACGCTTAAAATAAAAAATATCTAGATTTACTTAAAAAAAAAGTCAACCACCTACAAGAATATTCCAATCAAAAATATTCGTCATACGAATATAAATGTTTCACAAAATACTTCCCGAGAATGATTTGAATAACACAATCACGATTTTCCACCTGTCTGAAAGAAATCTCCTCAATATCAGTAGGTACGTGATACTCCGCAAATTTGAGCAGTCAAAATCTCAGGTAAACGAGTGTAGCAATTTCACCAATTCTGCTGTAGATAACATGGTTTCCGGTTTGTGACGACTTCAGGCGGGTCGATCTTCGGCGAATGATGACCATCCGGATACGGTTAGCAGACCGCGTATCCTATTAAACTTCCAGACAGTTTCGACAAATAGAGGATAAAACGTGCCTGATGCTCGCCCATTGGATTTTTAAACGTAGATCGATTCGGATGCGTCTCTGGCTGATAGTTATTAGTAAAGTAATTTCACAATTGCTGATAATAAATTGAACTTTCTGCAAAGTGATTTATGACAACGATATTTCCATTTCTGTCCCTAGCATGGTATATGAATATTTCTATTCCCGGAAAGAACAAATACGGAGATGAACGGAAAAATTGATCTTACTGCTGATTACCAAATTATCAGATCGTTAACGACAGGAAAAATTCTGTTAAACGGATGGTTTTTTTTTAAATGCGCTTCACTGAGAATTACAGATTGGAAAGATTTCCCTGTGGTGAATAGAAAAACGTATCCACTTCGTGCCTCATCAGGCACATGTTTATGTATTGCGACAACTGGAATTTAGATCAAAACGTGACTGAAGGCTGAATTTGTTAATTCGTCACCGTACTTGCAACTGCAATTTTAATATCTGATTTGCCTCGTTAAACGATAGGAATTTAGACACCGTGCTGGCGTAAAGGTGTAATGTGAAGGAAATGTAAAAGAATGTCTACACAGGAAAGGAAATATTCAAACACTAAGATGATCAAGAGAAGAGGAGAACGAACATTGTCAACTTTATTTCTCAAACATATTTTACTGTCCAATCGTATGTTATTGAGCTTCAAGTTTTACACGGTATACATAAAATGCACGAACAATCAGCACTATGGTAATCAATCGATTATTATTTATCACTCCTTAAAACCTAGAACTACTGTACTGAGGCAACTGATTCTAATGGAAATGGTTTTATCGCGTTCGTTGGCTGTGAAGTAATTTAAGGAATCGAGGAATCACAGAGTCCCCAGGCTAAATCTCCTTCCCTGCTGTATCTAGTGTTCCCCTATCTGGAATAAGATTGATACTTAATTCATCGATTTCCGGTACTGGACTTGCAACAGTTCAGAGCCAATCTACTCTCCGAAGAAGAGGAAACGTCTGACCCAAATCACTGTTCTTCGTTTTCGTAGTAAACTACTAGTCTTAGATGAACCGATTGGTAACACGTTTCTTCTGGCCGATTTTCGATCTACTTCCTGAGCTACCTCTGTCTGCCTGATCGATGTTAATTATTTTTGTTCGAATTTCCTTGTTCAATACTTCAGCCACTCTTGCTCCTCGAAGCATCGAAATTCTTTCGATTGTCGAATTCGAATAGTGCATTCATGGGCAAAGTATCGATCTCGTAGCGTTAATAATGTTCGTGAAACATTTACAAGATTCACGGATTACGAGTAACTATACATATATGTATACATAATGATGTAGATTGGTCCACGCTTAACAGGTAAACGAAACGTAATGAAGTTTCAATTAATTGATGGAGCATTTCGTTCCATGGGGATTAGGTTAATGGAAAAGCATTTCTGCGATTTACCAATTCCTCGATCCAAATATATTTCTATCTTTAAATTCAACTCTAACCTTCCATTTTAATTATTTCAAAGGTTGCCGCATGTTAAAGCTTTCAATATTGCAGTTTGAACTTTTCGAGTTATTTCGGGAATCAATGATTTCCGTTACGTAGCTAATATACCATCATAGGACTATATACACTTGGCGATAAAAATTGGGGAACACAGCAGTTAAAAACAGTACGTATCCGATATTAAAAGCAGAATATTATTTTCTGGTATGCCTGAAATAATATTTACCACTTTCCAATGTATGAAGTCATATCTTTCACATAGTTTAAGTAATATTAATTTATTCCCGTCAATTAAGGACGAATATTTTTACCGAACCATGGGAAAATTGATTTCTTTTTCAAAGATTGTCGTCCACCGTGTATTAATTTATTTATTTATTCACCGCACATCATATATAAATCGTTAAACCATGCCATCGTTCAATCTATATTTACTCGTACGAAACTTCGAATAACGCCAGCTCCGTATATACCACGTAGCGAGGAACACGTTAATCCATTCCCTGGCACATAAATTCCAATATAGCGACTAAAATTCCTCCTACTGAAAAAGTCCATCAGAAACGACCCGCCAATCAATTTGAAATAACCAGAAGCCCCCTGAATTACACAACACGTCTCCGATTTAAGCAACGCCGCGTCTCGTCGAGAAATCTGTCCATAAAATAAATCGATGACTCGCTATTAAGGTTCCAGTCGAACGGTTAAACAGCGTGCCTCGGCGTGAACCGACCGTGTGCCGCGTGTCGACTATAAAAATTCGTTCCACCGGCGAAATTACACCCGGGTGGCCGCATATCGCGTGCGTTAAACGTGGAAAATAAACGAGCAGGCTGGAAAATCCCCGGCGAATTTCAGATCGACGCGACGCGACGCCGCGAAGCGTCAGCCGCGGATTTCTCCCGCACGCCAGCTTACTCGGGTGAGCATTCAACCTAGCTCGTTAACTCTTGCTAAACTGTACTTGACCGAATCACCGAGTCGGTGATTCCGGCCCCGGGCAACAGATTTCCCTCGTTTCGTCGCCGGCTTTTCCACGGATTTCACGGGATCCCGCCTTTCTCCTCGCGCAACGAAAAGAACCACGGCAACTTTCGTCACGGCGCTTCCAGCCGTCCTTTCGCTTATCCGTGCAGCACAGTAGTCGCGGGACGGGTGGGAATTATGAGTCCAAACGAGCGCGGAAAAAAATCATAGAAAGGTGGAGAAGTCTGGGACAAGTGGGGGGATAGGTGACGCGAGATGAAAAGGGACTTATCCGACGGTACGGCGGAAACGACGGGATTCTAATAAAATTTTTGCGATCTTACATCTCTATTCCTGGATAAAGAAATGATTGCGCGGGGAAAGATGTGAATTGCCGCGAATAAAATGTTCCCCGCGGTTATGCGGTTTAACGTTTTATATGCTCTGTTCTATTCTCCGTTTCAACCTCGCGGTGCCTTTCATTAATTACAAGCGCAATAGACTCGCGATTCTCTGAGCCCCGCTTGATACGTACGATTGCTCTGTTTAAAAAATGCAATCAGTCCCTGTCGGCTGAGAATACCAACGGAGTAGAGAAATAGGTGAGGGAGGAAGAAAATAATGAAGGGCGAGCGAAACACTCTATCAGAACGATCACGGGAGACAGATGGTAATTACGATCGGGAATAAAAGCCGCGAGGTAAGACTCGAGGCCAGCAATTTCCGGGGTGGTTGAATTTTCAACGCGCAACGAAAAACTCTCGGTGGTCCAGTATATTCATTAATGAAAGCAAATATGTAGCCGCACGAACCGGCAAGGAATACTGAGGGGCCCCGACTCCTTTGAGGCCAATTCCGAATTGATTTAAGCGCCACTCGACAGAACGGGCGTTAGTGAAGAAAACACAAAACTTGCAGGTTTGACATTTGACGGTGTGACATCTAAAGTCGTTATATAGAAATATAAATTCACGGTATGACATCTAACAGCATTATGAAAAATTGTAAACGGATAGTGAGATGCCATAGTTGTCAAATCACACCCTTTTGGAGTTCTTTCGCGCTGTTGCCACACCTCTTAAAATAATGACTATCAGCAAACTGAATCGGCTCGAGCCGATGTTTTTATTTTTGCCGGCATACACATAACTTCTGCAAACTTTGTCGTAGGTTCGAATCCCCCTCCGGTTTCCTTCTTTCACATTATCTTTTTTTAATTACTATCTATATGACAATGATCAATATTTATTTACAAATGTTTTAAAATAATTGTTTTTATATTTTCATCTATTATAGCGTTTTCTATGCTATCGTTTTTAATTTCGAGTATCTTTCCGATTATGGTACTCTTTAATATTTATAACATTTAATTAATTTATTTCGCCATTCTTTTATAAGCTTAGGACCCCAACTGTACGACTTCGATTTGAACGACCTTGTGTAAGGTGATAGCATATAAGGACCTAATGATAATTGTCAAATATTAGCCGCATGTATTCAATATTTTTATAGACATAAACAATTAAAGGTACGTAACTCTATCTCTACTATGAGTATAAAATTATGTTATGAGCAGAGATTTCTATTTCCGCCTTACATACAAAAGGACAGCGCGAGCGAAAGACAAGGAGTATCAATAATGGAGCAATACACCTAACGTACGCGATCATAAAGTTATATCAATAAAAAATACAGAGTATTAATAATTTCCGTTCGTATGCAATATTTATTTAAATATTTAATAATTTTTTAAAACGAAGGTCCGCTCGCCTCCGCCAACGTCTCGGAAATATAATAAATAGTTTATATAAAACACAAAAATCAATCAATCATCGCCAACATTCAGTATATGTACATATGTATATAAAAATCAACGCTTTTACTAACTTCAGTCATCGTGGGCATCGGAGCAACAGCGTGATAAGGAGGCTCGATAAGTTGCGGCAACTATGCCTCACTTGTGTCTGTATTCACGTATTTAATGAATCGCCGTTGGTGGTGTCAAATTATAAATTGCATTTACCAGCTGATTTGTATTTCAATCGACCCTCGTGATAACGTAGTAAAATTAAATAAAATATACCATAAACGCGTCTGACGGAGAATCATTGAACTATTCTTACGTACGTTGAGTGCAAATTGTAAATTAGAGCGTTCGTCTTCCAGACGTAATAAATTGTGCGAAACAGAATTTCTGTGATCTTGTGCTAGGTTATGGAAGGGTGTAAATGCGAGATATCAGTGAGTAAACCCTTAAATCGTTCAATATTTGCTAAATGTGAAATTAGACGAGGTGTCAGCAGCCATCTTTTTTGCTTCAATCTGTGTCTGTCTCAAGCTTCGAGTTGCAAAACTAACATTTTTATAAACGAGTGGTATTTATTCGCGTTAAAACGGCCGTTGCACCCTGTGGTGAAGTCTACCGTTGTGTACAGTACTCGCGAAAATTTAATTTATGAAATTATGTAGAAAAACCATCTAATCTAAGAAATCAAGTGTCTCTGTCGCGCATAGCGTATACGTGCATGCTTTTCGTTGTTGTGTGACAGCACGCACACAGGTCATGGCGCATGGAGTCGGGGCCCTTCATTCAATTTCCGGTGGGTGAGGGTTATACCTGTCGCGAATCAGTCTGTTACATCGCGAATTGCATTTATAATTCTTCTATCAATGATCGAAACTGTATTTCCGTGCTTCCGTTTCTTCCATCAGTTCATCCTGATTCTCTTTGTCTAACAAATAATTGGTATTTTCAGAAGCGCTACAAAAGCGAATGAATGATTGAATACGAAAATGAAAGATGTAGAATTAAAGGAGGCAATGTGGGGAATGTTTCAACAAGGGTAGATATGTATCGTGTACAACCATTTTACTAATTCTCTTTATACCTGTGCAGCAAAAGCGTGATAATTCAGAATTTTTTTCCCGGACATTAACTAGAAGATACTTAATTAAACTGACTCTGAGTTAGACCTTCGTTCTAGACACTGACTCGCCCGCGGACAATTTCTAAATTTTCGAGTTCCCAGAATTACCAAAATCAGAATCAGGCCACGGCACTCGAGGTCCCAGAGATACTATCGTGGAACATCTAGAAGCCTGAGACTTTGGAAATTCGTAGATCGTTGAGATCTTGGGAATTTGTTATAACCTCAGCTTTTCTAATAACTCGTCATGCCTTTGACACTCTTCGAACGTATTAATATATTTGATGATATGTATGGTATATGATCCATCGAACATTTCGTTATGTTTCTTACTAATTGCAAATTGCCTTCAATTACATGCTTATTTCATATTGCTCGGTCCAACTAAGACTAACCTGATTCTAATTACAAGAACTGCATCGAGCTGCGACATTATTGTTCAGTGTCCAGGGTATTAACGCACTCGTAACGTAGGAAACCGCGACACCAAGTTACAACTTTGCATTTACACCCGTAGCCGAATGACATGCGTAGACTGCTATATCTGGCGTGTAAATATGAATCAGCATACACGTAGGTAATACGCTGCGAGCCATATTTTTGACAGTAATGAATACCTGCGTACTAGGAACTGTCTGGCGTACAACGTTCGTGATGGTCGACCAGGTTTTGTTTTAAATGTTTTCCCCGTTGGAATAACGCCAGCCTGTGCCGTGCAATAGCTCCACCGCATCCGAACCACTGCTACCCCATCGGATCCTCGGAAAAACGACAATACCACGCCAACTCGGCCCACCCTTCTCTGCCTGTCTGTTCTAAATCGTTCGGCTCATTCCCGAACCCTCTCCTACGTACATCCGGGGTAGTATTTCGCGCCAGTGGAACTCGCGTTCGCGTGAACGTTAGAGAGCTGCAGGGCTGCCCCGAAAAAACTGCGGTAGTCATTGCGTTTTCGGGGATAAATCGACCTGTTAACTGGACTAAAAGTAGAGCGTACATATGGCGCGAAAAAACCACGTTCACGACTCGACTACGTACTATTGGCTGTGCAGCTTTCCGTCCCGGCTCACGCTTCGATGAATTACCGTAGCTCTTCATTCGCTGACACTGATCGAACGTTGTTGCAACACCTTTCACGAACTCAAAGTAAGAGCTAAGCAAATTCCGAGCAGTTGGACAGTTCCTTTAAAACCTTTCTCGTCGACTGGGCCACGGTTTCGTTTTAGAAGTATTGCACGCCCTTGCGATATTCCGGATGTACAGTGAGATTATTGAACTCGAGATCAATTAACGCGTCGGTCGGCAAAATGATTTTCTAGTGGAGAGAATGGTTCTGAAAGGATTCTCGAAAAAGCTGCTGACGCCAGTCACATTTCACGTTATCCACCGGCGAACGAACGTTCGTTCGAACGTGCCGGCGATATATTACGACGACGGAATGGAGCTTCCTTCGTTGCGGCACTGTCAAAAATACGTCCGTCCGAACGGAGAAAAATTTTGTTTCGCTCGTTATTCTCGTGAGAATAAATCAGCACGTTAATCTAAATGTAACAAAGTGGTACGTATGAAAGCGAGAACCCGTGTTTTTGTTCGAACGGTTTACAACGGCACGAATTGATGAGAATTCGATTTGCTGCGCGGCGCGTGCTGCATGCATTACGGAAAAAGTTCATCCGAATGAACGGAACTATTTCACCAACAAAACGCGTATTACACAACGGAGTTATTTATAATGCTTGTGCAATACAATCTTTACAATTGCCTAGCGGAGGACTGAACTGTAATTCGGGCAACTGAAAATCGGGAATTTCTGGAATCGAATTGCATTTCACTGAGGTAGGTACAACGCGTTTGATGTGAACATTTACTTCCATTTAATTATAAATAGAGACATGTGGAAATAGATATATTCTCCGGGCAAGTACTCATTAATATTAATAAATTAATCGAGAGAATTGACAGAACTTATGAGCAAAGGATAACTTTTCATTCGTAAGGCCGAATATTTTTCATAAATCGACTTTCTTCAAATTTGCCACGGGAAAAGAGCTTTCAAATGACAATAGAAGAGAAGATCGGCGACAAAGTAAATATTCAAAGTACTTATTGTGAGATACCTCTCATTTGGGAAAACGGGGATATTCGAAGCGCAGGAAACTCGAACAGAGAGAACTGCCGAGAAATCTCTAAAGCGGATCGGAGGAAATGTTTATATTCATGTTTGCATCCATTGGTGTTTGCATTAAAACTGAAGATCCGTTCTAGCATAAGCTTGTAATTAGTAAAGGAATTTTAGTTATTGCCTATGCTGTGCGAGGAGTATCTTATTGCTAACAAAATTTCTTGACAAAGAAGTGGAACAACATCAGAATTCACAGAGAGGTAGCCATTGAACGGGACCAAAGGGAAAATAAATGAAATTCTGCACTGATCGTCCGTAGATTAAAGAGAATCGAATCAACGTCAGACGTTGGTTTAACTCAAATTATTTTTCAGTGCATTCCATTCAATAATCAAATGGTATAGGTGTTTAAGGCGTAGTACAGTATATTTTTCAAATACTACTATAATGGTTTAAATTCGATAATTATGAGATGCTCAATCCTGAACCAATGCCAGGTATTACTGCAAACCCGCTATTCTTAATATATAAATCCATATTTATCGTACATGCATTTGCACGAATGCAAAAATCTCTCTGTGCATAGAACCGTCTCTGTTATACATCCGTGAAAAGCTATAGCTTTATAGTTCACCGAACAATATTTCTTTCAACATCGTTTTGCTTGCACTGAAACGACGGTATTTTTCGTGCAGCCGACGTTAAAGAGGAACACTTTATCAATCGAAGCAATTATTTGAACGAGCGTTTACACGTAAACTGAGAAACCAACGCGTGTATCGAGCAGGCGTGGCTCATTAATTAAACGCAATGCACCCCTGATTTGTAGTTAAGCGAATCAGTTAATTAATCGCTTAACACATTCGCACGTTTCGGCTAATCACCTTGCGTGTGTATCAAACGTTCCACGCGACTCTATAATGAAAGGAACTTTAATGTTTAATAATAATTATTTATTCGTTCGCAAAATATAATCTTGCTTACTACACAGTCAGGTATCTGAAGTTTTCATTATGTAAAAAATATTCACCCAAAAAATACTTGCGTACACTTGAAGTTGACGAGAAGTAAGGGTAGAACCGTTATTTTTGACAATTAAAAGCATGCGAGCGAATCTTTTAGTTGCTGTAACATCCGAATATTATTCTCCAAGACTATTGGTACGATTGTATATAGATATATAAAAAATACATATAAAGGGTTAAAGCTAACGCCGATACCTTTAAGCAGTTTTGAGACTATGGTTACAATAAAGGCAAGAAATATATCCAAAGCCATACAGCATCACGGGCATGAAGGAACTGATCATCGTAATCGTCGAACGCCAAATTAATTACGCAAGCCTGAATGTTACCAATCGTCGCTCCGATTGTCCCGGTAACAGGCACACATAGTTCCAAAGTAAAAGTATCGGAACCCATCCGCGGTCCCCGTTCACAAAGGATAATGCAATGATGGGCGCAAAGCAGAGGCTCGAATGGTGTACTTTCGCTCAAGTCCAAGCCGCGAGAGTAAACCGGACTATCGAGCAACGGGGATAAGCGAGGTGAAAGGAGGGCGCCCCTGGATAAGGGTGGCAAAGGACTTAAACAGGGTAGAAAGAGAAGGTAAGGGATAAGGGACGACGAAGCATCTCGCGTACGGCTTGAAGATAAGACGAGCGTCTTTCACGGTTCGTCGCATCTCAACAAACTCAGCGCTGCGGCCGGAATGAAACAGAGGGTTGGCGGAGGATATTTTCCTTAACATCTCCATCACTTTGCCGGGCTTTCTTTTCCTTTTATTCGGCTCTCCGGCGGATGAAATAACACTGGCCGTCGGAATTGCGCGGAAAAAGTGCTCATTTGCAGATCCCACGCCACCGGGTCCGACCGACCGCGATATCATCCCGCTTTGTATGAATATCGTTAAACTTTTCCCCCCGAAATGCAAAGACAGCCGCCCGTAAGACGGAATTACCGACGAAGGGTCCCTTAATAAGGGCCATCGTTCGCCTCCCTGCGATTCCACTTCTTCGTAACAATGCCTGCCACCGGACGATGTCATATTTCTCCTCCAACGAAGACCTGTTTTCTTTTCTTTTCCACACTTCGTGCCAACTTCCTACGTTCTGCCACGAATTGTATATAGGTGTCAATATTTCGCCCTTCTTTACGAGGGTCCAGGAGTGTCGTCCCACCAGACGTCGCGGGAAATTGAAGCCGCGTATTTGTCGATAAGCGCTGGCATTTACGCTGGAGAAGTTTAAGGAATTGCAGTTAACGTTGTTTCCACGCCTTCGATCACGATTAATTACAGCGACGACAACAGCGAATTCTTGGCCGTTGTTTTGAACATGGAGCCTCGCGGAATGAATTGCATGCTACGAACGGAATTTCGTTGCACGACCTACCCCGAGATGAAACAATAGCCATTCCACGTAATGAACGTCGCTGCTCTCTCTCTAGAGATGGCTGTGGTATTTTCTTCTTTTTTTTCTTTTGTTAGGATGAGAATCATTAGGTATGGAATAGAGAATCAGACGAGAGAGTTATTTGGTCATTAACAATATTTCCCAGTTAATATTATTTTTTTCTGTAATTATTCAACCTTATGTTTGAGTGCGGTTTTTATTCAGACGTCGCGGCGAATACCGCGACCTAGTCGAATTTAATTTCGGCACACGGTCGCACGGGCACGACCGCAAACGTCAATCTCGAATTAGTTGGTAGGAAAAGAATTTTTAATATTCCGACGAATCTTTCAACGTTTGTCCGATTCCAAAGTTTGCAATCGTGAACGGGCGTAATTAAATTCTGACCGGCTCTTATTTCCACGTATAAATCGTTTATGCGCAATTCGCACTGCTTTGTATGTACATAATTCGTGGTCACCGCTTCGAGCGATGCTTCGCGAGTTTCAACGTGACATCCAACGACGGATGAAAATAAAAATGCAATTCATGGGTTGCGCAAATGCATTTTGCATATTTTGCAATTGCAGGACAAGGTTAAATGTAGAAGAGTGTTATTTTTTCGTAACGCGATACGTTACACTATTGATCCGACTAGTACGAAAAATTGTTTTGCACTGCGTTGTATTGCAACTCGGTAATATTAAGTTCAGTGACAATTACAATCATGTCTCATATTTCAAAGTGTACGAACGAAACAATATTTACTGTAGATTTGTTAACACGTTATTAATGTATTCGGGCAAGACGCTTAGCTGCATACCGCATACAATTCACAAAAGTCTATACCTGAATACTGCGAGGTGCTGTCATTTCAATATATGTATGAAAATAGGGATGTAGAAATTGATATTTTCAAGAACTTTTTCCTATACATATAACCGCCGCTCGACCTTTGTTTTCGAGATATTCAGAAATCCAGTAGACATGATCTCGGGGTCGTAAGTTCGGCTAAAAGTTGGTCAGAACCCGTATCAGAAGCAGGTTCGGCCAATCCACGCGGTCATAGCGTTACACGTTTAAAGTGCACTAACTCGTATGAGGTCTTTAATTGACGGGTGAATTTCGTCCCTTTTCTTAATTTTGCGAAAAGTAGACTTTCGTGGCATTCCTTAACACAGGTACACATTACCTACAATGTAAAACAGACTATTTTTTTCCATTTATGTACCCTACATCGTATAAAAAATATACCTAACAGTTAAATTGGTCGAAAAAACAAATACTCTTAGTGCGTACTAGTTCTATAATAAACACATTTTCGTCGCGTCGCAAAAGCGAATTTTGTTCAGGTGTAATAGAAAGCTTAGGAAGAGCCGAGGTAATAAAGATCACAATTTGTTTATCAAATAATTGTATCGCTTTTCGAACATGTAACAGAAGCCCAGCTGTGTGACCGTGTTCAAATTCTATCGCTACTTCCGACCGCTTAATAAAGAAATCGCCGAATGCAGTTTCGCAACCTGGCTACTATAAACATACGGCCGTTCTGCGTATCGGAAGAGCAGAGCTGCAAGAGACAGGTACACGAACACACATCCGGCGAATTATCCCGTTTTCGTTGCACAACGAGCCCACGGGACCGTGTGTTTTCATCGACCTGAATGGAGACCCCTAGAATGGGCAAATTGGATTGACGCGAAAGTGAATCGTCGAATCGAACGGACCCGGTATCGGCGAAAATAATGGCTCAATGGCCCTGCTCGTGGGCTGTCGCGAGCGGCTCCCGTTGGAAAGGACCAGCTCGACAGACGTAATTGCGCCGGTGAACGTCTTGAAAAGCCGGGGTGATTATGAACGGAGCGTGAGAGCCGACGAAAGCGTGCCGATAACGCCGCGTTAGGAAACACATGTTCTGGTTTAAAGGAATTAAAGGATGTCGAACTGAGATTCGACGACTGAATAGACACAGTCCGTCTATCAGTCTGATTGTGAGATTAGACACATTTCCTTCCGACGGATGCGTTCTGGTATTATCGGTACACCTTATGTTTACTGGAAGATTTCGGATAACGATAATTGAATGGTAATATCGCTGTTCTATACATCTTGCCTAGTTGCATGAAAGAGTTATTTCAATTTATTCAACAAAGCTAATTAATTATTAATCAATGGTTCGTGAATTTTTTGGTTAATCGGGGGGATAAAGTATTTTCTCTTTATGGAATTTTTATTTTACGATTTAATCTGTAGAAATGCATCCGAAACTATCAGAGCGAGGAACAGACAGGAAATTGAAAAAATTCACTTATACTTTCGGACTCGAAATGTATACATACCTCAATTGTACGTATCTATGTGGGTAACATGGGCCCGTTTATCGTACAGACAGTTGTATCGTGTTTATACGCAGATTCGCGAATGTAGCATATCTGAGATATGTACATTGAGTTCCGAAGTTGACGACGAGAGCGTCGCAAATTTGGCGCGCGGCAACAGGTACATATTTCGGTACTGTTTGTTTGCGAACGTCTGCGAGTGACATTGTTCGGATTAGAGCACTTTGGTCTTTCAGCGACGAGGCGAAACTTTATCGTTAAAAACGGCATGAACGAGAAACTATTCATCGGTTTCTGTGAACGGTAACGAAATTGTTCGAATCGTGGAAGGAATACGTTTCATTATCGCGCGAGCGCGATAAAGAACGAGGGAATTTTCAACGAAGCCGGGCGTGTCGCGTGCCAAAGCCATGTCGAAGATGAAAACGGTCTCTTTGAATCTAAAATGAGGCAGTAACTGGAAAAGGTACGTGACACTCGGTACAATATGTATCGAATCGTGTCGTTTCCTCCCCTGCGAGAATATGGAAGCGAGTGAACGCGATATTCGGGACACGATCTCCTTTATAGTTCCGATCTCCGGAGACGCGGTCACATTAAACTTACATAATTTGCCTGCGTTGTGTTTTCTAGGGCGCACTGTCAAATCAAAAGCGAGGGAACCGCGTACATAAGAATGCCGTCGGACACAGAGGAACCGTACTTCACCCAGAAACATGGGGGGTAAGTCCTGGAAATTTGTGTTGTATTTTTAACACCGAATCGATGTTGACTGGTATAAGTACGTATGTTATATTTATGTCCCATTTACGTACACGTCATTTCGTAATGAAATATTTTGCATGAATTATTTCTGGCTTAGAGTATCTATTGTTAACAATAAATACAATACAGTGGGGTATCCTGCAACGACATAAATTCGTTCTAAAACCTTGTTCGTTATAGGATACACATGCAGTCGAACATCTAAGATAAAAGCATGCAAATATACGTATTATAAATCTATTATATTCAAATGTTATACATTGCACACGTTTGTAAATTGGTAAACAAATTACAAAGAAGAGAAGGGTAAAGGGCCATCAATTCTACTTATCTCGCCGAACAGTCCGTTCCGTATACCATACTCGTTTGTGTATAAACTGCTCGTTATATCCTTCTTACAATATAGCAGTAATAGCAGTAGTAAAAACAGAGGAACATACTACACGTGTTTAATCATTTTAGTAATAATAATAATAATATATTTCATGAATCAACTGGCAAGAGAACCCTTTAGTATACAGGGGATTGTGTCACACAGAGAATAATAGTATGTATCATGTACAGTTTAAAGTAAAAATAGGAATAAAGAAAAGATTAACAACTTAAATAAAATAACATAAATGTAAGACTAATTTATGGATATAATTAGTCAGTAATGAAGATACTTGTATTTATTCCGAATACAAGCTAATAGTACAATATTCTGCGGATCGCTATCCGTACGCTCTCGACGCTGGATTCCCATAGAATGCCCCGACGCTGCATCCTGGGCGCCCAAAGGGCGGGCTCGTCGGACCCACGACGTAGTACGTTCAAGGGCCTGCTTTATGGCACCCCCAAATGTGTATCGTTCCCGCTCCCATGCCAGCCTCTTGGTGACATTTCCCAGATGGGCATGCTAGGCGCTCCGAACCCTCGCATTTTCTTACATAAAGTAGAATATAATACAAAAAACAATAGGATAGAGTAAGAAGATAGCTCTAAATTCATAAAAACAGAAAAATTAATTAATAACTAATACCGATTTTCGCGGGCATGGCGTCATGCGAGAGAGGGACCCCCCGTGCGCAGAGAGAGGTTCGCGAACCACACAATTTGCGAGAGTCGTCGTCGAACCACGGATAGCGAAAGTACCACCAAGTTTATTATACCATTATTAAGAGATATCTTATTATCAATAAAATATATTTCAAGGCAATAATTATAACATAACTATTTACAATTTACCGCGATTAAAACGGATTGCTTAAACGCAGTAAAGGAAGTCCCAAAAAAATTGAGGCAATTGCAAAATTTGTTCGCGTTGATGCATTTATCGAATTGCATTGAAGCAATTATCGAATTGCATTTCACTGACAATGAGTGAGGTAGGTACAACGCGTTTGATGTGAACATTTACTTCCATTTAGTTATAAATAGAGACATGTGGAAAGAGATATATTCTCCGGGCAAGTACACATTAATATTAATAAATTAATCGAGAACAGAACTTATGTATTCCCATAGAGAGTCCCACGGGTCTCCACGTCGAGAGTCACACGTATGGTTTTACGTGTGAGTCCGGTGAGTGTTCGTGCGGAATAAAGTATGGATTCTTAGTTGAAAGGTGAGAACGTGGAATTGTAGTTCCGAAAGGATGTCAAGGCACGAAATCAACTGATTCGTGAGTTTGTAAATAAATAAAAGATCAGCTGTAAGACGCCGTTGCTGAAGGGTTAATAACCTGAAGCGAGACAGATAAGGTTCGTAGTTATGGCAGAGAGGAGACATTGGTCTTTCAGTGAAGCGGGAGGCAAGCCTAAGAAATAAATTTTAATTTATTGCTGCAATATTTGTCAATTGTAACAATTTAGATGGAAGGTGTAGCTGCACGTGAAATTATTCAATGATGCCAAACATAATCAAAGCACCAAACTATAAAGCTCAATAACATCGATTTCAGAACTTGGAGAATTTAATTTCCTTCGAGATCCCTTGTAGAACTTCGTACAGGCGTGCAGTTCAATATACTATTATACCTCCATAGCCTTATAATTTTCCACGAAGAAGGCACAATCGTTTTCTTTCATGCAATGCATTTAGTTTCTGTTGATGTTCCAAAACTGAATCGAAGTTAGCAATCAGAATGAAGATCCTCGTGAAATTTGAATAACCCTATAAGTGCGAATGTTCTGTCCCAAATCCGTATGCTTGCTTCGATTCTTGAGGGTCGTGCCTATTGGACATCTGGAGGCTCCAACGAACTTTCAGCTGAACCTGTGACTCGGGGTCCTACTTACAGGACTTCTGCGGGTACTGACCAACTTTTTACTGCACCTATGATCCTTGGGTCAGACCTATTGGACTTCTACGCTTTCTGGCCAACTTGCAGCTGCACTCACGACTCTGTCTTTCTTAACGACAATGCCATAAAATCAAAGCGTTCCGATTATCCGTTTTTTTCCGGAATTCACTTTGCTGAATCACTTCACAAATATTCCCACTTCAACGAGTCGAACGAAAATTCAGCTCGACCGAAATTTCCGCCGCTCCTTATCGGGTGTATTTTCTTCAATCAATGCGATCCTCCATCAATTTTCGCCCTGATATACTTTACGGTTGACTCACTGATAGATCCATTACTATTCTTACGTATCGCAGATACTTATAATGAAATATGAAGGATTTTATACAGCAGGTAAGGTTGACTAAGAAATTATCCACTTTAAGGTATACATACCTGTACCGTTGCAATAAACAATGTCGTCAACTGAGTTTCGTATTGTTCCAAAGTATAAGATTAAATCCATTTTAAGTTCTTCCATAAAAGGAAAGCCTAACTTTTTGCCATCGATTATGCGAATCACATGTACCAATTATAATGTCTAATGACGATTAGTATATCCTTGTTCGCTATTCTATTCGATCCTCCATCAACGTTTGGGTAAAGGCAGGAAGGGTAATCGAATTTCATTTAAGTCCGCAAATAATCGTTCGTAATGTAAATCCAAATATCAACCAATGAAAAGTAAGTTGAAGCTCCATTAAGCCATTGCGATCGCGGATGTTGTGAAGGAAAGATAGGCTAGCAGAATTCAGTATGTGGGCAGCATCGAATGGAAGCTGGTAAAGCTGATCCAAGCCGGCAGAGCTTCACGTTCGGATCAGAAATCGGCTTAAACCTCGATACTCTGGCGCGCTTCGATGAAGAGTGCAAAGTGTGGTACGAGCGAGTGCCACGCGAGAGGGGAGACCTAAGGATCCTAAAAGGATTCAAGGATCTTCAGGAATTCGGATACATTTTCGTGCATGTCCCAAGGAAGCCCCTGGCAAAGTAAAACTTTCTTCAGTTCGTTCCTGCATAAAGTTGCGCCCTGCAAGCCAGCCTTATCTGCATCTGTTGTCTACGAATTCATGTACCAAGTGCAATGCGTTAATTAAATTGAAAATTTGTTCAACAAGCCAGTAACAGTAATCTGAGAAACGTTTGACAAACAAGTCGTCCCCAATGTAAACAAGCAGCTCTTACAATTGAATGTCGGAATATCGGGAAGAATTTGTCGATTGCTAAAACAAAACATTCCAGATTCTGCTAGAGATCTTTTTAATAAGCTAGGCACATGAATTCAGAAATATGACAGACATAGGAATATGAAACGATGTAGGTGTATCAATCGTTTCATGCAACCACTTTGAGCACATTATATCATACAAATTACCTATCAAGTAACAGTAATGAACGTTCATAAATCCAAATCACAGCTGATTTGCACGTGTTCAAGCAAAAAACGAAGGAAATTAATTACGATCTAGCTTTATTAGCTCCCCACTTCGTCCCTCTGGAACACTTTCTGTGGCGGAATTTTACGTGGCATCGGTCGAGTTAGAGGATTTTTGAACGTGACCCGTTTCCTGGTCTGTAGTCCCGTGATACAATCATCGTTTGATACCCGAGGGATGACTGTACGAGGGTGGCGCAGAAGGGGAAGGATTATGGTGAGAATGGACGGAGGATCGTGGTCGGGAATGAGATTTAGTTGGAGTGCCGGAGAGCGGAGCAACAATCACGGACGATTGAATTGGCCTCGCGAGAGATATCGATTGGCGGGACCGGTGATACCATCTTGTTTCAAGCAACACCGACGTGAAAGGTAGCAAAGGCCGGTTGTAATTCGGAGTAATTGGTTCTTTCGCTTAGGTCGCCGCGAAGTCCTTGCCAGACGCCGCAGTGTCAGGTTTAAGAGTATGGGTGTACGATTTTCGAGATTGGACGACGATACCATTATTTTCGAACTTTGGCCGAGGCTTGACTTGGAATCGATATGGTTAAAATGATTCGAAAAAATTGATTCTTTGGCGTGATAGTTCAAAAGATAGTCGATGTTGGTAGAGTTTAGTGGGATCGCAGAATCAAGTAGGAAAGGCGGAAATTCAAGTATAGACTATTTATTGATTTAAATAGTACACGATGCATTTAATCCTTTCGCCACAGTACCCACGAAAATGAAAATTGCACTCGTTACACGGCACTTTATATAAATGATTGAATTAGTGATACATTTTGTTGCAGAGAACAGTTGCTCAATATTTTAATTTTAGGGCATGGGGGTGCGCGTATATACACCCTCTGTAGCAGAAGGGTTAAAGAAATATGGAAACACTTTTCATTGAATTTCTTATTAGTTGAAAATAATATTGCACTTGAAAGAGCTGAGCATTGTCTCTCCTCAATATCCTCATTCCGTTAATTTCTCTCTATTCATTACACCAAGTACCAGTCCTTGTAATTAAGCTGGCCTTTGCAATAGGTGTCACAATATTATAAAAAGTATAGGAAAAATAGCAGGCATGCTTGCGCAATTTATTTGCCGCAACGAAATTTAGTTTTGGACAATTACAGATATTAAAATTTAAAATCGATACGGTTCCAAGCTGACCAAGTTTGTATATGCATATACATTTACTGAAGCACAAAGTGCCTAACTAATATCTTTGTATCCAGCTTATCCGCACAATAATTACATCCATTCTCAATTCTCGCGCGCCCTTGTGTTCGCGGATTTAATGTACAGCCGGATGCACTATCTTTAGTTACAGTCAAGTCTCGTGCACTACGTATAATCCGCCACTAATGCGGTTTGTAATCTCATATCGCAGCTCCTTTACATACTGGAAGATATATCTATACACGCCTTCCCTGGAATTTACTACGGTAGATGTGCATGCGTCAAGCCCTCATCCACCTTCTTCGCCCTACCTTAATTAATAAATGTTCAAAATAAATGACAATTCATTTACTCAGGTTATTTGCGACATTTATGATACAATTAATTATGTTGAAAAAGATCGTGCTTCCGAATATCAAACGAAACTGTAAACGAAGTAGATTTTACATTACATTACACAAAACAGCTTTTTAGCAGGGAAAGTTTCTATTTGCTGAAATTGAAATGGGAGAATTTTTAAATTTTCATGTCGTCTCGAAAATAAAAAATGAGAGGGGAACTGACGGTCAGGATAAAAAAGAAGAATAGAAGTACAAGACAGGAGGGGCTTTTTCATCTGTATTGCAATGGGCAAGAGATACGTCAATGTATTTGGAAGTTTACGAACTTACGTTAGAGAAGGGTTTTACTTATGTATTAGTTCATCACAGGAACGACGATTGCCGAGGTAGATCCAGCTGCGCCCTTCTTTCGCCTGCTTTCCTTCCCTCTACGCTTTTCCGCTTCGTTATTTCAAGTATTTATGAAAAGCATTAAAGCCTTGCAACACAAACTCGAACACGAATGAGGATACAAATGTGGGTCATAATTTATTGCACGAATTCACGCAGGGAAACGTGAAATACATCTTGTTTCATTTTAGAACTTAAATCTTCACGAAAAAAATAGGCTCCGAAATGGGCAACGAAGAAAGTAGCTAACCTGTATTGTTAAAAATTGTGCTGCAAAGTGTAAATAGAGCGTAACTTCTCAAATCATGTAATGAAATCAATTTTCACTTATATCGTATCTGTAAAAGGAACCATGATAGTTAATTACGTAATTTCGTAATAATAACGTTAAAATATTCTTTTCAATCCCAGTGAAAGCACTTTGCTGGGATGTGCAACGAAATCTACACCGGGCAAACAGTAAACACGTACATTCTTTCAACGCAGCTGGTATTTCACAACGTAAAGTGTAAGGATTACGTCGAAATTCCACGGTCATTAAGGCGTCAGTAGAAAGTATGTAGCAAGCAGCGAGATAACAGATTAGATTACGTGCGATAATTGCAATACGTTAACGCGACAAAGTCAAGTCACGTTGGCCTTAGGCACATACAGTATGCCATTTTCTGAACGTGTCTATGCGACTATGCCCTCGACCAAACATCCCAGGAAAACGCGCGAGAGGGCGCTAGCCCGGTTTTCTTAAAGGATCATCTTCAAATATTTAATGAAGCTTCGCGCGAGTTTATTGCATTTTTAACGCGTGCCACTCACGCGGGACTCGTACCCGTGACGATAAAGAGGGCAGGTTGGATTCGTGGGGTTCCGAGCGAAACGTGAAAGAAAGACCAGTGAAAAAGCACAGGAAAAAGAATACTTCCTGAACGGCCACGTATTCAGTGGAATAATAGACACAGTAACGTCCAGCGCTGTCAGGTCACCGATTAAATAATATATCAGCAGGAGCCAAATTTCCCCTGCATCACTAGGTCCTTTTCCGCCTTATTCCTTAATGTCCTTTCCGTGTAGTGAGCCTTTTTTGGTTTTCCTGCCGACCCCTTTACACAGCCGCCACGCCGTATTGCGATCTTTATCGCACCGCACAATCTCTATCGAAAAACGTGATTCCACGCATATCGATTCAACGATTCGTACTCCCGGTTTCACATTTCACACAGTTTCCTTCTATCTGTATACGATTGTCAGAGAAAACTTTCGAACGTCATTACCAAGATTCACGATTGACGAGTGGAGCGTCTTACAAAGAGAGGATTATGAAAAATTGTTAGGTACCGTCTAACCAGCCATAGATATATCGACGGTCAAGCTGAAAGAGGTATCAGGCACGAATATTAGCTTCGTTATTATTTCAAACCAAAAAGCCACCGATGCTTGAATTTCAGTTCTTGCCGTGTAAAGCGAGGTTCTGAGAACTCGAACAGGCGAAGAGGATGGAATTGATAAAGTTATTCTCTCAGTTTACTTATCATACAAATTCTCCATTATCAGAATTGCAAAACATACAAACCACCGTGTATCCGTCTATTGGGCGTACCAATTTAAGAACTTTAATAGTGCTTATTAACCGAACCACGCTCAACACTCCGACATATACGACAAATGCTGCTTTTTCATTTAGCGGGTCTCGAATGTGGCCAGAAATGTTCTTTCACCTGACGTAAGCACACCGTCGTTCCTACACCCACACGAAGCGAAGCTGCAGGAGCAACGATCCCGCGCCTTTAAGCGGTTAGCGTGGCAGCTAATAAACGGTCTGCGTGCCCGTAAAATGCGGCTATCGCAAGACCGCAATAAAGACTTCCAGTTGGCCGTGTGTTCGAGATAGAAACACGGGGGCAAGTTGCGCATAGTGTCGGGGGGACAGGGAAGCCAGAGGATCCAACAGAAGTGTACCCTGTGGACCGGTGCCAGCGGCCAGCAGCCACTCTCGTGCTCATTGCATCGAAGCTCCAGTCGTACGTAAAGGGAACGGTATTTATGGTACTGCCACATTGATTCGTGTAAAGCCGACGGTACTTGACCTCTTCAACGTAAAGTAGTAGCCGGTCGAAACCACGAATGAATTCGGGCTACGCCGTCGACTGTGGATACGGTGCACGTGTCAGGGCATCGTGGATAAAGACATTAGCAAGGGTTACTTTATGTACAACCGATCCGGCACCGCGCTGAAAATTTCATCTGCAACGTGAATTTTGCGGCCGGGCGAAACTGCGAATGCATCCGAGGAGATATACTGCCGGGTGTATCTTTTTCATTTACTGATGGTTTTTAAGGATGATTGGAGTGGATACTTGGAGGATCTGAGGAGATCAATTGGAGTTCTCCCGTCGATGAACGTTATAATTATTATTATTGCGGGGAAGTTTTTATTGTATGATAGAATGGACATGGAGCGTTTGAGAGGAGTATTTGAGATTCGACTGCGAATGAGGAGAATCAAGTTTTGAATAAAACTGTCGTACGTATTTCTTGTCTGGTGGACGTACAAGAACGCGTGGCAGTAGCTGTCGACTAAAATATTGACGGTCAAGTGGCGTATTTGGGGGTGATAGTTCAGGGAACGTTTTATGCAGAGATATAAACATTTGTATACATTATTGCTTCTCAAATACCACTGTTCCAAAACGAGAGCATGTTTCTATAACCCACTGCCCTTAAATCATTTTTACCAAACTCTCTTATTAAACAGTACGTGCTATGCCTGCGTGTCTTGCACATTGTATATACTATACAACGTACGTTTTACAAGTTTAATACCGCGTAAAAGGCGGGTAGTGTTCGGGCTGTTATTTAAAGCTAAATTAATGTAATTAGGAGCTAAATAAAATTTAATAGACTACTTTTGTACCATATAGTTAGAGTAATTTTCGTGAAATTTGTTCAATACGATACCACACGCACGCGATATGCTCCCCGTGCTCTCGCATACGTGTCATAATAAATTTCGGTAATTTGTGTTCCGACCGCAATGAATTTCGCGTGTGTGATTTTCATAGCCGTGGTCCCGGAAAAATATAGGAGAGACGAGATAACGAGCGAGCAAAATACAGCCCTCGGAAAAAACGATTCGCACGCCGCGTCGGAGGACCGGCCTGTGGCAAGACATGATTTTCAGGACAATTAATCAGCCGAGCAACTCCAGACGACAAAGGAAAATTTGGCTCTCCAACAAAACTAAAGGGTACGTCAGATTTACTTCGTTTATTAAGAGACATTGCTGCGCATATGAAAGACTTGACTGTTATTCCTAAAACGAAGTAACACAATTTTGCACCTCGGTGAACTTGAGTAAGCAAATTCTATCATGTTATTACTCGAGATATACAGGGTACCATAAAACGAAGCTTTTATGAAATTTCCCTTCCATTTCCTCGTTAATAAGTTCGCAACGAAGCTGCGATGCTGAATGTGTGTTGGGGTGTATTCAAATACCATCGCAACAGATCAATGAGAAATAAATTGCGGCAACAGATAGATGACATATTTTAATGTACATTTCCGAGTACATTCGGTAAGAGTTCAGTAAATTACATTTTTATATTACAGGTAGTATGTTACATCGACCAATAAAGTATCATTAAGCTGCCTGTAAATAAAATCTGTAAATTAAGACTCTTCTTATTATTAAATGCAAATGGTATATTCATTAGTGAAACGATAATTGGAGGAACAGGTGAAGAAGCTATCGTTTCAAATCGTGACTCTTTAATAGTTGTAAATAAGAGGGTGTCGGCTGTGACAGATATTACTTTGGCGTAATTAGCCCGTCCTTGTTAACCGCAAATGGAAACGGAGACAATTCAACTTAACCCTGTGCTGTAATTAATAGCGATACTCAGTCAGGGTTAGGTGTAGCGTTCCTAGGCAAGAGTCCTCTAGGCCAGATCGAATTGTCTCCAACGAAGCAGAAGCACGTCGGTACACTTGTAGATTTCTCGGCTACGCCGGTTGCCACGGAGATCGTGTAGCGTGCAGGGCTCAACTTAGATCAAGTTATAATCGTGTCAGATATTCGGCCGGCTATCATATAATTTACCAACCCCTACCAGAGCTACCCCTCTCCGCGTTCACCTGGCCAGATTTCCACGGCAACCATCTATCATTGCACAAGCCGTGTAGGTTGTCCCGTTGATATCCCGTTTCTGTGTCAACGCCACCTGTGACAATACAACCTGTTTCTGCGCTTCCTTGGGGGATGCTGTAAAATTACAATTGGAAGTTGTAATTTTTATTCGAGGCTTTCAGAGTTTCTAAATATACATATATCGCGTCTATTGGTTCATCCTACTCCATGCTGGATGTATTGAAAGGTAAATGGTAATTTTGTGAGAATTCTCTGTTTCATCAATTGTGCTCAGGTTATGAAAATCTTGACACTCTTTTGCTTTTCACTTGTGCACATTTTTAAGGGGTAAAAGATTATATTGCAAGGATCATTGTGTTAACGAAATTGACAAGCTATACCTTAAATATTCTTCTTCTTATACAGTTCTTATTATCTTCTAATTTCATGCTTTTCGTTTTAAAGTTTAATCACTAAACGTTAACGTATCGAATCGTTTTCCTCTATTTTCGGTTCGCTGAGAATGACACGACTGAAGCGTTCATATCCATCTCGTCAACCTGTATAGAGCCCTCCTTGTGCATAGTGCACGATTCTTTTGCACGGCACCGAGTCATCGAAAGGACATGAAATTCCTTGCGTTCCTTGCTTCGAAATCGCTTTTTGAACAGAATCTTTACAAGTTTCAGGAGGCTTAGTCGCCAGAAATTCTTCCGTTCAAGCATACGAAATTGGCCATAGATGAAATACATCAGTGCTCCTGGGAATCCCTGGGATTATTAATGCAAACCATACGAAATTATTTCTGGATCACATTTTATTCAGCAATGTGGAATCTTCATACTTTAAGCGTCCCCAAAGAACTTACTTAGCAGTAAGTCACTAGAACCACGTTTTACCTCAAACCAATTAGGTATGTATATGTAATAAAACTAGTTTTGCATTAAAGTGTACGAAATATTAATAGTGCTACCACTTCTACTAAAAGATATAAAATATTTTCCCATTCAATTAAATATTATACAGCAGTCAATAATACCGTAGCACTTGTTTTAAGTACTTGAAATTCCTTCGCTGTATTTAACTTCCAGTAATTTAATTCTTATAAATTCCCCGTGCAATGCAAGATATCAGATTCTACAGAAATAGAAAAGAATTCAATCTTCCGTCGCAAACAATAAAACCTACTGAATTCCTCTAGAACCCGAGCACCTACAGAACTAATTAATCGAGCTCTAAAACATAACAAGCTATGCCGAACGCGACGGGGCACAAGAAACGCCGCTTTCGAAGCTCCAAAGTACTCGAGCGGAACAAGGAATACAATCCGTAACGATGGAAGAAACGACGTAGAACGGCATTGTTTGCAGGCGAGCGTAGTCCAATCGCCAGCGATAATTTTCGGGATTATAAGCAACTTGCTGCAACGACCAGGGAATCTCATAAAGCGTAAACATTACTCATTACGAATCGCGTTAAACACAGATGCGTACGGTTGTGGTTTCAACAAGTTTCGTGGTTATCCACAGCCCGAATAATTTATCCATGGATAATCGAGAGTTTACTGCTTCTCTGCCTCAGACCGTTGCACCCTCCCTTGCTCTGAATCGTTCTCTCCTTCGCGTTAAGGGGAGCACGTAAAGTCTCTACTCATGTATGCGCGCCAGGGGGTGGAAAGATGTGCGCATTTGACGCGATCTCGGGGATTTATACTAGGGGAAAAATGTTCGCGTTAAGCGGAGTCTGTAACGCGGCAGGATTCGAGTGCTGACTTGTGTTCAACGTTAACCGGTAGCCCATAGAATCCATTAAAACGTAAAAAGAAAAGCACGATTACCCGGCTCCTGGCACAGCATAATTCAATCGTCACGTTACGCTTCAGATAATTGTAAAAAACGCAATTCAGTTTATGGGTCGTAAAATGGCACGTAAATGGACTGCGATTTTAGTCGTACCTCGCACGGGAATTTCGGCAGCTCGAAAATTCAGGAAAATTTGAGGCTTTGCACAAATGTAGTCCACGTTGTGCTGACAACGGAACAATTTTTGTTTCCTGCTAAAAAAAACGGTCCTAGAGGCGAAAACACCTCTTCAAAGAAATCTTGACCTTCCATGTTATCGTGAATAATTAAGAAACTGTTTGAGATACATGAATCAAGTTAAATTAAAAGTTGGATGGCTCTTTGTGGTCTATAATACGGATGTAAGGAATTTTCCAAAAATAGTTCTTTTTTAAAAATTTTCTCTCATCCGTATTATTTTCAGCAGGAAACAAAAATTATTCCGTTGTTAGCATAGCGTGGACTACATTTGTGCAAAGTTTCAAATCTTTCTAAATTTTCAAGCTGCCGAACTTCCCTTGTCAGTCAAAAATAATATAATAAATTCTACTTATTTCTTTTTCCTTTCCGACTGTCTGGAAAATTTGAATTGCAAGGTGCAATACATAGGTGTAATTTCCAGAAGACTCGTTACAAATATTGAACCTGCTCGAATTTACCTATTACAATTATTTCTCGTGCTTAGCGCGGACAATGTTTGTCATTTTATCCCGCGACATCTAAACCAGCAATTTAGTATATCTAAAAGTAATAACAGTTACTAAACTCCACGAATGAAGCAAGTATTCCACTAAGAGCATACCTAGGGCTCCATTTGTTTCTGTACTAAAAATAAGCGGAAGCTGCATAAAAACCGCAATTTTGTTTATCCAAGACATTCGACATTTTCCATCTATTTCTTCTCTGTCAAGATTCATCAGTAAACACGATGTAGCAAGGGAAGCATTAGAATTTCCATAATTTTCCTCTACCCGTACCTGCCTTCCCATAACAAGGACAACAAGAGGAACTCACGAAGCACCCTCGCAAATCATAACAGAACTTCGTAGGCCATTACGAAGCTCGCGTTGGACGACGATGACGTCGCGACGTCCAGTAGGAGTAACCAACTTCTTACTGTCTCGATTCTGTGATCCTCTCGCCGGTACCGGATGCAAAGCTTGCGCTCTCGTTTGCGCGTATGTTTCCTGTGGACTCTGGGTCCAGTTTCAACACTGGCCCAAGCAACGCACACACAGAAATGCCCGGTCTCGCTTCGGTGCACAAGTTAGCGTAGGTTAGATGAAAGGAAAGAACGTGGAGGTTGGGGTGCCTAGAGTACACCGACGCTTCCCCCAAAACCTGAGAAACCCCCGGCCTGCCCTCTGCCTCTCCGTCTTCGTTGGTGAAGCTCCCGTGTGGAAACTCATGAATTTCAGACGCATTCGTGCTCGACCTTCAGTTACCTCGAGCTTCCCGTTCACCCAGAGGAACGGGGTGCACGGACGTCCGCGGGCGACCGTGTTTGCGGAAAAGGATACACGTAATTACGCGGCCGCCATTGCCAGTACCGGCAATGAATCTTTTTCCACGGCGCATGTTGCTTTTCTCTAATTTGTTTGAACGGTCGCGGCGGCGACGACTCGAGAAAATACCGTGGAGCGATGCTTGTAATTTGCTTGAAAGTTTCAAGGCGTCCCAATATTTTCTTCATCCAGAGGCCTTTCTCACTTTTGGACACGGTTAACGAATATGTTTATCTTTGTCGACACTTTATACCGCACTGAACGAACATTTGAAACTGATTGATTTGTTTTGTGCGCCCTGATTCACGTTTTTATGCAACGACGAGAGAGGGTAAAATATGTGGTACTCTTAATTACCATTCTAAAAAATGGTGTTTGCACTATATTTTATGTTATGTTTGACATGTGTGAATTTACTTTGGGCGTGTACAAGGAGGCAGAGAAAAGAGTGTTTCGTGATATTTGTCTTGACAAATGCCCCCATCATGTAGAAGCGTAATTTTGAATTGGTTTAATGCTACTTATGTACGCAATAAAAATTCACTGCTCCTCGATAACAATGATCATTTATACTTTAAAACGAAAGTAAGGATATCATTCCAACGAACGATGCTCGTAAATGTACGGAAAAGGCGAGGCTAAAAGTTAAACGTCATAATTTAAGTTCCGTCCTTGCATCTTCCCCAGCCCATACTATTTTCCACGGTTATGCGCCGGAAGAAATGTACGATGATGAATGCAAAAGTCAAGATATACAAAGCAAAATTCCCGGTACTGTCCAGCGAAACGAATGTGTAGAGAAAATGGTTGTAATAATATGTGCATGTATTTCAAAGAAGAATTACGTCGCCATTGGGAATACAAATGGTGCCATCGTATTTTATCTCCGTCGTTATTCTTCGCATTCATTTTCTAACATTTCGGAGGCCCAGCGTGCACATGCGAACGTAATCGCAATCGCAAATTTGATATTCACGTGAGCAAAATGACGACAATTTTTAGAAATACGTGTTTCGTGGAGTGAGCGTTGGCATTAAAGCTAGAGGTACGCAAATTGCTCTTGCAGTCAAGCGTAACATAAAACACCGGCAGTACCGTTTAAACTGAAATCGTGAAACGATTTTACGAAAAAACGCATATAAAGTTAGCCATTTATAGCGGACGTGAGATGCGATTTGTCTGATTATTTCTGGAGAGGAAAAAAAGAGCTGGCCGTTAAAGTAGGAACGACAATTTCTGAGATAAGTGAAGTTGATATATCTTTACGTGACTTATGACAGTCCTCTTGAACTCATAAAGATAACTTGCATAAGTGAAAATGTCAATGTAAGGTGTAATTTAATGTAGATTTAATAGTCATAATTGTCACGTCCATCTCTCAATAAGGCAGCAAGTACAATTGACATAAAAATACAGCCAACTAGAAGATCATTATTAAGACTGTGGAGGCTAATTAAAATTATTTTTCTAAATTGCATTGCATTCATAAAATACTTGTGCTTGATACTTTTGTTTAAATCTAGGCTCAATTCATTCACATGCTCGAAAAATACAATTACTTAACTTGCAGATATAATAGTATCAGCTTGAAACTCAACTTACGCGAAAAATACTTTGCATGAAACTCTCGCAAATTGTATCGTATGAAGCTTCCAGTCTCTTTGAAATCGTAAAAGAAAAAATCATTATTCTCAAAGTGTACTTGACACGACATCCAATAAACCTGGAATTCGATCACCGACAATGTTCAAGATTGCAAACAAAATACGAATAAATGTTTGCAAAATTCCACGAGCGATGTAGAAAAATGTAGTAATATAAAGGTGTACGATGCACTGTACGTAGAAAAGGACGGAAGACAATTGATATCAGCACAAAGATAACAAGATATACCCGCGCCTACTCTTCTTTCCTTTCAGCCAGTCTATCGCGTATTTTATGCTAACTCCAATTCAACGGCTAACGTTGTACCTTCCACTTTATAGGTACATACCTCGAAGCAACGACGAACGTACAAACGGTGCGCGCACAGAGCATTTCAATTGGTTACTCCTATGCGTTTGGTTATACTTTCAGAAGGCTCAACCCAATCTCTTGTACAATTCAAGAATTTGCAATTTCCAGGGTCGCCGTGATCGCACACGCCATGGGGAGATCCGATACAGTTGCCTCTACATACTTGCGCGAATCTCCAGTACGCACGACGCGTTTAAATTCCTTGCATCCACTAAACGAGGATTGGTAAGCACGAAGTTCGTAGAAAGCTGGATAATCTTAGGGAAAAGGACGAGCATTGTTGCTATGAAATTCCTGCTCGTGGCGACGTAATATGTACATATGTATATGGTTGGTAAAATGCAGGAGTTATCTTTCACTTAGAAGGGTTTATTATGGAATATCAAGATGTTCTATTACAAAATGTTTCGCGATGTGTAAAAAAATTCTAGTTGGAAGTTCTATATATTTTGTCACTTTTCACGAGCCACCTCTCCTGTCGCCTTCGTCTTGTAGGTGGTTCTATGTGGATTACATTTTTCGACTGATAATTAGAGTAATATGTATAGGAAAAGGTTGTTTAAAATGTTGATCTCTACGAGATATTCAAAAATCAGCAGTACTTCCACGGAATTACCAATATTTTTGTCGATTTGAAAAATAGAGTAGAATTTTTACATTCCATACATTTATTACGAAGCGATAACTATTACGATCGAAGTGGATGATTGCCAATTTTTCACTCTATGCATTGTCTACTAGTCTACTGGATTTACTTTTTAAACAAATTTCCCACCATTCGATCGATCAATAATGGTGACTTTACACCTTGATGGAACCTTAAGAGTAACACCGCATCATTTGTATCGGTGTCCGGGCTACCCAAAATTTGGTCAACTTTTTAACATCCTTCTTTCTCTATTTGCATATCTGCTCACCACTGTATCCTTCTCTAAATTTAAGTTATTACACAATGCGTGACAGTGAAACGTAAGTATTACAATGTTGAACCACGTAAACAAGTAATCTCTCGCAGTATCAATATAAGGGATACAATCGATCGTTGAGTCGAAGCTACTGCGTCCCGCACGATTCGCAAATATTATTCGACAAGCAACAATAAACACTGCTAGTCCCGGACAACAATTCGCAATCCTCTCGTGACGTAAAATGCAGATTATCCGACCACAGTGATATACTTGCTCGTTCTATTCGGCTAACAAACACCAGGGAATGCGTTTACGGTTTCAATTTTCCCGGAACTAGAAAATGGTCCTAATGGAAAACGTATTCTTCTCACGCATACTTTCGACATCGTTGCGTGTACAGACGACAATAAATGCCTTCGGACAAGACCGTTCTCGCGGTAGCCTCTCACCATTCACCAGTGCTCGTTGGGGTCTTCTCGAGGCAGGGATTTCCTTTTCTAAAGTGTCGTCGGGGGCTAACACGGCACAAAAGCTTACATAACGCGCATTTTCTCGTCAAGCGTCTCCCTCTCTTCTTCTCTCTCTGCCTCTCGCACTCCCGGCCAGTCTTTTCAAACCAGTTTTTGTTAAGGTAGATCGAGCGCTAATAATGCCATACGAACGTGCATGCGTTCATTTGCGCTCACCTCGCCGTAACGAAATCATTAAGCTGTGTCTGCCAGACCCTCCCAACGATAACGTAACCGCACCGTTTGTTGGTCCATCGTGTGTTATTTAGCGGGGGACCGTGCAAAAGGCGAGCTCAGTCGAGGCTGCCACTGTTCCAGGACGAAACACGTTCGATAAAACGTTGGCTCGACGGTTGTTCAGGAAATTGAGTTGAGTTCTGTGCGACTGTGATCGTGCGTTCCTGTATCTCTTCTGCATCTCGTTTCGTGTTGCGCTGGCCGCTGTTGGTTCTTGGAACATCACGTGAACTGACCGCACAATTTAGAGTGTCCACTGAAGACGCAGAAATATTATATAGAATATGCAGGAGAGTGGCAGACCGAAAGTATGGCGCCCAAAAGAGGACGGCAGGATACGCGATAACGACGGTATCTCCATGTCGACGACTTCTGGTTCATCGAACTGCAGAAGTAACAGGGAGATCGAAGCTGTGGTGTATCGCGGGACGAGGGTGAAGCAACAGGGAGATTTGTTTATCTTGGAGCCCTCGAGGATGGTTATCGTGGATTCTCAGCATGCCAGGTATCGATTATGCCAAATAGCGATCGCGTATGGTATCTGATTAAGTTTCGACTTAATCCCGTGGGATAGAAGTTTTTTCGATGATTTTTTATTATTGGATTTAGGTGCCGATGCAGGCGTTAGACCTGCACAATTTTATCAGGAGATACGTCGAATTTCGTAATAAATAAATCTCGCCAATTAAGTGAATTTTATCAAGCTTACGATGATACCAAATGATAATTACAAAGGGGAGGAGCATAACTTTGGAAGTCCGAAGTAACTAAAATTTATCGACAAATTTGATAACTGAAATAAATGTAAATAATTCTTGCGTTCTATAATCTTATATAAAATACTATAGTTATTAAAAATATCATCAGAAAGGTGATGATATAAATCATACATTGTGGCAATGCAAACTCTACGATTCCAGGCGAATGAGCTTAATTAAATCCATCGAATGGTCGTGTCAAATATTTTTGAACGGCATTAGAATGCATGTTTTGTTAACGTACGTTGAATAACAAAAATATGCCCGGCTTAAAAAGTAATGTCGCCTGGATAGAAGAGGTAAAGAATCAATCGGTCAGTATAGCGGAAATTGAATACGGCCTGAACGAAAAGTTTGTTGCGTCTAGGGTATTGCTATACCCATGGAAAACTATTCGAATGCATACGAGGTTAGTTGGAAAAAACGTCCGAGTAGCATGTGTCGGTGCTCGGCTTTTATCCCAGAAGGCGTTCGCGTTGCAGCTTCTTGCAAACCTCGTTGCACAGAATTTGCAAACGCATGCACGTGCGTACCATTCGTTTGGACCCTGTGTGTGCTAAGGTATAAGGTACAGGTGCGAAGGGGGAAGTGACGACTGCAATTGCGACTCGAAACTGCCGACTACGAATACATTCTAGCCACGCACGTGATCCACTGCACACGTTGTATTCTTCAAAAAGAATACCATTCGCCGTCTGGTTTCTACCATTTCGATTGAATAATACACCGTGGACAGACATGAACAAATTGTTCTTGCGCTTCACGGATTAATCTTTAACATTATTCCTGTCAATGTAAACGTTTCTGTGTTTACAAAATGTTATGATGGACGAATGGCCAGTCAACAGAACACTGGTTATATTTAAATGCAATTATTCTTTATAGAAATTATTTTAAAATAGTATAAATCAACGAAAGTAATTTCGTCAATTGGTTCAATGACTTCTGTAGATAGATTAAAGTTAGAGAATATCGCTGTGGTACATACCCACGGCTTGTGACCCAATTGTGCAACAATTAAATAATTATACTTCCAGACTTTTCAATTATTCGCGAGACACTGATGCGAATTAAATAAATATTATAATGTGTCTACATTTCATTTGCAGTTAATTAATCGCAAAGTATAATCTTAAGAATATTCAACCACAAATCGTATCGACGATAATAACTCGTGAAACAAATTGTCGTTCTTTACCCGCGCATGCTTGGTAAAAGTTGACGCAGGCAAATAATTCCAAAGAGCACTTTCATCAAAATGCCAATAAATTCAGCGGCAGAAGCGACTCAAGTGGACTGTGATATCAAAAGAAACCAGCACCGTCCTGGCCTTTCTAGCAGCGTACAAACCCGCTTTTCCGTTCTTAACGTCGAAAAAGGCGTCGACGGTGGTGACGATCCAAGAGTCGAAGCTCTTTCCACTCGGTCGAAAATAAATTGCAAGGAGATGTCGGCTGTCCACCCTCCCCTACTAACCCCAGTGCCACTTTCGACCCTCTCCTCTGAAATAGCCGAAAGAGGAGAGAAGCTGCCCTATGGCTGTTCGGAAGCTAGACGACCAAAAGGGGGTTTACATTGATCGGCAAATCCCATCGGTTTCACTATTAAATATTTACAGCCAGAGGCCAAATGGTCCTAGGATGAGGCTACATCGGCATGGAGGTTCGGGTTGGCGGAAGTTTGCTCACGTAAAGCAGCAGGTGCGCTGCATGTTTATTATATCCCAGAATTCCGTGGTAAACGCATTTGATAAACAAATTCCTTTCACGCCAAGACGAACCCTGCAATAATTCGCGATCATTTTCCCGAAACTGCAGTATTTATGTTGCATTCCAGTTGATAAACTTCTCCGAATACATCAAGCTGGTTAACCAGCTGGTTAACTGGTGCTCGGTTCACGAGAGTAGATTGAGTCTCGTGAAAATAGCTCGGATCGTTGTTGTTATAATGGTAGGGTCGATTGTCTGGGCATTAACTTCGGTCCTTTCAATGTAACACTTTCGGCTAACACAGCTTAACACTTTGAGGGAAATCTGAAACGTTCAACAATAAATACTGTTGACCGATGGGTCGCCTCGAAGAATCAATCTTTATGCACAGTTCATTCGGTTTCGGTTTTGCACTTAATGCATTCGTAGTACTGAATATAATATTCGCATGATTCTCTGCACTTTTACAAACTGCAAGTGCATATACGTTTTGCGCAGTATCTGTATATGCATAGTATGTACATTATATACAGGGTGTCCGGTAACTATGGGAAGATCGGGAAATAAGCCATAGCCGAGGTGCATGTAAAAACTTTTTTCCTTTGCCAAAATGTGGTTTGTACATTCATTTTTGAATTATTAACGAAAAACACTGGCCAATGAGAGCGCCCGACGGGCGGCCGCTGGCGCGCGCTCAGGGACGAACCTCTCACAATCTGCTGTCGTGATGGGGGGGCATCGAGGGTACCGATGGAAGCATGCGGCAAATGTTACATCGTCTTAATTAAGAATAATGTGGAATAATTTGTTATTCATGAATAACAAATAAACTAATAAGTCGTTTAAGAACAGTGTTCGATACGTTTATTCATTATCCGAAAGGAATAAACTGTTTTATTACTTACGCAAAAATATTTTTTTTATCAGCACGTTTTCAGGTGGATAAATTATGTTTCCAGAAATTGTTTGCAGAATTAATGTTAGGAAAAGCTAGTTAAACTTACCCATTCGTCCATGAATGTTTAAACGTAGGAAGAATAAATTGTTCTTAACTGTACCCAAATTTCACAGTGGCAAGTGCTAGTGACTGTCAAGTGAAGTTATCGTGAAGTAAAGTTATCGTGAAGTAAAGTTATCGTGAATGGAAGCGATCGTGCAAGGATATTAACCCAGCCGTACCGTCAGCTGTTGAGCGTTGCCTAGGTCAGGATTCACACAATGTTAAGCACGGTAATTCATGGACGAATGGGTAAGTTCAACTAGCTTTTCCTAACATTAATTCTGCAAACAATTTCTGGAAACATAATTTATCCACCTGAAAACGTGCTGATAAAAAAAATATTTTTGCGTAAGTAATAAAACAGTTTATTCCTTTCGGATAATGAATAAACGTATCGAACACTGTTCTTAAACGACTTATTAGTTTATTTGTTATTCATGAATAACAAATTATTCCACATTATTCTTAATTAAGACGATGTAACATTTGCCGCATGCTTCCATCGGTACCCTCGATGCCCCCCCATCACGACAGCAGATTGTGAGAGGTTCGTCCCTGAGCGCGCGCCAGCGGCCGCCCGTCGGGCGCTCTCATTGGCCAGTGTTTTTCGTTAATAATTCAAAAATGAATGTACAAACCACATTTTGGCAAAGGAAAAAAGTTTTTACATGCACCTCGGCTATGGCTTATTTCCCGATCTTCCCATAGTTACCGGACACCCTGTAGAAATTTCTTTTAACTAGAAGGATATTTTAACTTAAATTGCAATAAAGTAATAAAGCAATGCAAAATACGCGCACGTGAATTATTTCTATTATATCCTTTGCATACGTTCTAAATATTCGTACCTACATAGAAATTCTCTATAGCACATATGTACATATCTACCTACATCAATTACTCGAATCACTTTGAACTAACATACAACCCAATTTTCTCCACACACAGTGTCCGCCAAGCGAGACATTTCCATTAATTAAGTACCGCGAATGAAAATCTCTGAGCAATTAAAATTTGGTTACCCCTCGATCATTTTTAGCGATGCTAACGTCGAACCGATTGGACGAGGAACTCGAGAGCATTCGCATCCAGCACACCATCGCATAGGAAAACAAGAATTAGAGTGACGACGACTCCGATGGTGGAGCATATCTAATTAAGTGGAATCCCTTTTATGGTAATGTACCGGTGCACAAATGCCTTGGCAAGTCGCATGATCTCTTCGAGACTTTATCGAGTCTTCAGCAGCCTTAGAGTTTCGCAGTATGAACGAACTTCTACGCGGCGTAGCGACGATGGAAATATTTATTCAAGCACGTGACCATGTTGCACAGGACGCACGATTTGTCAAGAATACACGAAATCGAGTCCTCTCTGGTCTTCAGGAGAATAGAAGGTGCTCCGTGGAGTTGGCGCTTGGCTACGTATATTCTCGTGACCACGCGTTCGCGAAATCCGGATACCAAGAATACCGATGCATCTGCATAATTGTGCGTACAAATTTCGAACTTTGCCAGAAGGGATGTGCTTGGTTCACCGCGGCCCACCGCTACGTTTACGCCAATGTGCAGCCGTGGTTCCTCGTTCGCAGATTGCGAATTCCGACCGATGAATTATTTATGCGAATACGCGTCATTTTAAAAGGTACCGTAATTCCCGTACGACTTCCAGCGAATTTGCATGTCGACTACAACGACGGAAACATGATGGGAACATGACTGTCTTCGAGTTAGGATATCTTTTTTTAATTCAGTATTATCGCAACCAATATAAATGAATCGAACGGGATATTGTTGGTAATATGAAATGAAGAAAAACGATATGTACAAACGATGTGTGAATGTTATTTGCATGGCTATTTGCATGGCGTCAATTGTTGAAAGAATATGGAGCAAATTTCAGACATAAAGCGGCGGTTAATTTAGCGTGGCAAAGATACTAAGAAATTACCGGGTCTGAAGCCGAGAGAATATTTCAAGGATTTAGTATTCATTTGTCCCGGAATTATACGAAGCACGTAGGCGTAATCCAGTCGTTGCAAATAAATATAAAACATCGTGCAGGTTGCAGTGATTTAAAACACACCAGTGAATCATATGCATTGAAAATTCATGTAAACGACCTTTTATGATAATTCGGCTATTCCGCGAATTTCATTTTTACCGACAAATTGTAAGAGATCTTTTTTTTACTATGTGTTGCGAACTGCATAGTTCCTTACAAATGTCAGGGAAACATTGTTCGTTGTGCAGCGAACGTATGATACAAAGGGAACCAGAAATTCAGGCATTTTAATTAGCAGCCGACCAACGTAGCCACTTTTAATACAAGATTATGGAAATATAAAAGAAGTAAAATCATCATGTACGAAAAGTTTTTGTAAAGCAGATGTTGACTGTTAGAGTTCCGTATAACGGAACCACGTTATTGAGTACGAATTTGTTATTCATGGCACTGCAGAGTTTAACGAGAATTTAATATTAATACACAATTTGGCTCACTGTCTTGTAAACGTAACAGCATCCCTGTACCCAAAATATAATATTCATGTGAACGTAAGCCAAAGATACAAATGAGAGAAACGTGCCCCTCTCGGTTCATCTGTATATACATATATACATATACCTATGTATCGAGACACGAAAAAAAGGAAGGCTTGGATACGCGTCGAAACTTTTGCCGGCGTCAGAGACGGTACAATGAGGTAAGCGACCTCCCTTACACTGGATCGAAGTACACCCCGGTGTCTCATTGCTATATCTTTTACTCCGTGAGATTTCTGCAGTGCAGCCTGGCAGCGGCAGGATCATCGACAAACGTGTAAAAAATACTCATGGGACGTGTACTGATTCTAGAACCCTTGTTTAACGACTTTCTGCTATCTTCGCCCTCTCGAAACGAACAATATAAAACCATGATGTGTAGAACACTTTGATGTATAGAAAACCAACATTGTTCAGGGCCATGGCACATGAAGAGTAACTGTAACGAGACAAATAAGTAAAAAAAATAACAACATCCAAGTCAAAAGCAGAGATATAGTAAAGGGGCAGGAAATTGTGTTGTCTATGCAGGCAATTCATTCACAAATACTTAGCATAATATTCAATGAATACAGAGTATATACCTTACCACGCCCTAAATCTATAACTGTTATAGTAAACTTAAAGCAACGTGAGATGGTAATATCCTCCAAACGGCAAGCCTAAGGTCCTGGAATAACACTCAGGATAACAAAGGGTCATTCCTCCGTGCTCGGGGGTACGCGATGCTTAATAGTCTCCCTCAGCGACTATCAAAGAGACTACAACCTAAATCAAGTCTAGGTCCTCAACTATCCAAGTGTCAGACATCTACGCACTTGGCCAGCGTAGAAACGTTAATGCACGCGTAGTGCAACTTAGAAGCTTCTGACTTACGAATAGATTAACCCAAGTGACACTGATTCGCCAAATGACCAATCCCAGGTCCGAGGACCCCGATATTGTAGCACAGTCGTAGAACTAGTCTTAGCTCGAACATCCACGACAAAGAGAAATCGTCAGTATCGTCGATCAGGATTCTTGCAAATTTTGCAGACAAAGATGCAGCCACATAAGCAGGTATACGTCTAGACACACTGCGACGTTTATAGCAATTCCTCACAACGGCTGACAGACTAAATTACCGCCCTTTAACAACTTTTTGTACAAGACCTTGGCTGCCGCCGACAAGGAGCATCCGACGTTAGAAACATGTCAGCCAGAGGGACGAATATAATATAAGGCGGAGAGAAGCGAAAGAAAAAATATGCGTCGGACACTGCATCCGTATTACAAACCACCATCCCCAGTGAAAACGTACAAGAATGAGTACACACGCGCGAATACGTTATTCTCTGCAAGTCCGGCGTAATCGAAAGGGTACGAAGAAGCATGAGGTGGCACGTCGCAACAATACATATTCTACGGAACAGACCGCTGGAAATACACATAAATATACATTTTTATGATGAATACACTGGTGGAAATATATATCGTTCCAAGAAGGAGCGTCCAAAGGTGAACATGGGAGGGGAGGTCACTGGAGTGACGGTGGTTCGGATACAACGTATCGTATCAGGGAAACTCGTAAACGGATGCGTTAGGGAAACGTCACGTCTGGCACCGAATATTTCACATTCCTCCGACTTCCACCGTTTTTACATGTTAGTTCGCTGTATGCGACACGCAACGTTGAATTTGAGCGTACTGGCGGTAATTTTATTTTACATTCCCAATCGCTACCCATAGAGATGGGCTTCGTTCATTCTGTATATATATTTTATAATTATCTGTACAATGAGTTCTCGATATACCGTACTTATTGCACGTCGCCTTTTCAATTTCATCGATACGGCAATTAATTACGATACGTTAGAATTAATTATTGCGCCCAGCCTCTGAATTCTAATGAAATTTGACTAATGGCATATTTCAATAGGGGAGTAGCGAATGTTTGTTAACAGTATGAAATTGCCTGGCAATGTAGAATTGTTTCTCACGATATACAGTGCGTATGAAAAGTTTATAGACACACTTGTCATTTTTCTTGCCTACATATTATATCATAAAAGTGAACACAACCGATGCTTGTGTTCATTAGAGAAATGAATATGGCAAAATATAAAGTCGTCGGCAAATATGAGCACCGACGGGATACATATATGAATTTCGACGCTGAAGTCCTACTGGACTTCTATGTTTTCTAACCCACTTTTAGCTGAACCTACGATCCTAGGGACGTACCTACTGGATTTCGTTAGTTTTTTTTATAACCCGATGGTAACGTTGTCAGTGAAAGTGGTAATATAATAATTGCATTTTCAAGCACCTAATTACACCTAATTAATCCGTCAAGGAAAGCACTATAGATAAAACAACATAGGAAAAGTTACGTTATAATTGCGACATAATGGCGTGCCCCTGCCCGTCGCAGAATCAGATTGAAAACTTCTGAAAGTGCTTACGCTACTTTTTAGTTACCTCTAGATATCGCAATCCGGTTCATAATTTAAAACTTTCGATAACGCTTCCGGATGTTCAGTTTATGTGCTTGAAGAAAAGAAAGGTAACTCTTCCGAGGTTTAAGGTATGGCCGAAACTTAATACCTTCAATCACGAAGAGAATGCAGCGGAAGCGGCGTTAATCCATAGTAGTCCATAAAATTTAGTTTCTTATTCACGGCACAAAGTACGAGTATCTCGAATATTCCCCTTTCGTTTTAATTAACACGATAAATTCGTAAGTTGTGACGCACTACTATCTAATTATTTCCAGCAACGAGAGCCCCTGAGTTTACCCTCTCAGAGCGTACACCAAAATGATAATATAATACCCGCTCAAGAAACACGCTAATTCAAATAAATATTGTTTGAAATGATGTTTGCCAGGGATGTTTCAGTAGGAGAATTCTACGATTCCATGACTTTCCGTTTAGGGATTCGCTGTACGATAAATTCTTCGGCCTTACCTTACCTCGTTCAGCTGGACACTGAGAAAGGATTTTAATTAAACGCTCAGAGATTTCTCCGTAGACGGTAGCTGTGGCGATTACAATGAAATGGCAGAAAATGAATACAGGGACAAATGATCTCGTTGAGCCAGAGTCGTGGTATAATATCTGTGCTCAGCCAGATGTTTAGATGCATTTATATGCGCGAAGACAAAGATGATAGAAAACTGGTAATTTTAAAAACCCTGAAAAAGAAACATTGTCTTGCGGTTCATTATAAATATAATACGTCTTAAGAAATGATTTTATACAAAATGATAGGAAGACGTGAAAGTAGTAGTATCTCAATGTATAAATCCTACGATTCTCCTTTATAAATCCTTTATAATAGCGAGGCACATGGGCCCGGTAATACAAAAAATGTTAAAGCGGAGTAATTAAAAGGTGACTAGTTATTTCGATCGATTAAAGTAGCCAGAGAAATAGCCATTCTTCCCACCACTCGTCTTCCTTGCCTCTGCTGGGCCCAGTTGCGCAGGAGGATTATTTTAGAAATATTCCGGCCGCGTTTTTGAATTGTCAGAACGGCCAACACACAACGTGTATCAAAATCCTTTTAACCCGACATAAATAAAGGCAAGCTCGGCCAGGTATTCTCCAGGGTGGATTACCCAGGCGTCGCTGAGGCGGAAGGATGGGACTCTCGTTTACCTCGGTGTCGGCAAGTTGAGGGTAGATGCTGCCATGGTGGATGGCTCGCGATTTTATCAGACCCTATACCTTCGAGCACGTTCGCCAATTCAAAAACGTCCCTTCTATCTAGGAGGAATCGTTGTAGCCGGTGCACTCTCCACCTCTCGCAAATTTAATCTCTCTCACTCGCGTCAAGGTACTTACCATGAAACGGACCGTCTCTCTTAAGCTCTTCAGAGCGCACTTCCGTTTCGTTGTCCCATTCTTCTCATATTTGACTTGATTACGAAGAGAAAAGAGAGGAACACCGTTTACCAGGCGTGGAAAGCAGACGGAACGTGGGGACGAGTGAGATGAAGAGAGGACGTGTTCGAATCGGTTCAGGACTCTTGCGGACTAATCTCGAGAACGAGGTAAATGGTAACTGATCAACGGAGAAGAGATTGGGATGAAAGTGGGACGTGACGGTCCAGAATGCAATTGAATTTCAGATTTACGCCTGACAACATAATGCGATTTGGAATTATATGGTGGCTCAGATACGTACAGTCCACTGCTCATTGATTACAAAAGAGCATCCCTTAGTCCGGAAAGTGGTATCGACAAATTTCGACGATCAATTTGTTTCGAAAGTGCTGAGAAATTGGTCGAATATACTGGTTTTGAAAGTGATCATTAATTTTTCTAAACGCAACCACGTCGTTGACAATCTACAAATTCTGTAGCACTTCGAACGTAGATATGTATTTTATAAACGTTCGACATAATCAATGTCTGAAAAAATCAAGAGGCCGCTTAATATACGAATTACAAATATGCTACATACTTAATCGTTACAATCGCTTACTGGAATACTCTTCAAACAACTATCATCAGGAAAAAAAAACAGGGGGTTGTAGTTATATCAAATTTATCCGCTTAAATGTGTGTACACCAACCCCCGAACAGGTAACCACAGACGAGATATACATAGATACAGACCTAACAGCTTATGAACTTTCGTGTCCTACCTTACCGACCTGGACAATTCAAACCGATTCGAGCGTCCTCTATTCATGAATAAGTGGGCAGGTGAAGAACTATTGAAGTAGATTGCGGCAAAAGAGGTGCGATTGTGTGAACATATATTTGAATGCTACGGCGGGAATTAGGGAAGCAATTCCTCGGTAAACGTTTCGGTAGAAAAGTTGATCTACGGTCCCTAGTCGCACGGCCCGACGATGGAATTGACAATGAGGTGAATGTGCCACGTGTAGCGTACTTTTTAAAAACAGGCTCGTCTATTTTTTGAAACATAAATATAAGTACAATGCGTACAGTGCTTTGAATAAATGATTCGAAGATCCATAAGAAAATAGATATCGTCGGTTGTAAAACAAGCAAACAACGATTGTAGAACAGATAGCGTGGGTCTCTGTAGAACCGATAGAGTCCGTACGTTGCTCTCCTGATAACGCAAAAGTAGTTATCTGAGATCGATGAATGCTTCCCGGTAGTCGGGGGAAAACCTTTCCTCGCTGACGATATCCACAGTTCCGCTGGCAGATGTCGGTAGACCGTCCGTAACCGGTTCGATCCGACGTGTACCGCGCACGAAGCGATGCGCATACCCATTGACCAGTCCGTAGGTTGAGTGGTGTATTCGGGCCAATAGTAATCGTGCGTTGCCTTTGAGAACACGGTCCGGTCCCTCGTTAGTCTCGCTTCTCGTTGTGCGTTTCCACACGTCACATCGGAAACGAGAAGGGCCAACGAAAAAGGGGAACAGAAACGAAGGTTCCATCTCATCGTCGTGTCTGAGCAAAAAAAACCGTTCCGAAACGAATCAGCCGATCGAGCTGCCGTGAAAAAGAACCCCGAGAAACAGAAGAACGAACAAGGTCCCTAACAGGATCCCCAGCGCCTCGTACACTCCGTCTATCGTGTCTCTGTTTCCGTGCTATCGTGTTCAAAAGTCGCAGAGAAGCTGCAACTCTTCTTTGGTAGCAGGATTCCGCAGCGGGAGCCGCGCAAGACTAGGTGAGTCACTGCCCGCGCCTCGTACCCGCGTGTTTCCCGTGTCAAGAGTCGTTTTTGGAGACGGAAAAGCGCAAGAGTTATTCCGCCGTCAGGACGTACAACATTTCGATCGATGACAGTTCCGTGTTGTATTAGAGCCGTCGTTGCCGTGGTGTCGTTGCAGTTCTCGCCGTCGGTCTTTTCCTACGCGCCAACTCGTATCCGTCTCTGTTATATGCGTTTCTGTTCGCAAGCTGCCGATTTGCTCGTCGCGTCTCGCGTCACCCGTCGAGTCTTCGTTCTCGAGGTAGTGTTAATTCGTCTGCGACGTTATTCGACATGAGTCATCTAGTGTTTGCTACGACGGTCGAGCTTCGCCTCGCAAGATCGATCACGATTCGCCCCTAATTAGGTTTTTAAATAAACTCCCGCCACTAGGAGATCCCGCGTCAGAACGTCATGCGAAGCGTCAGCGATACCATCGGGATCTCGATACGTCATAGAAACGGCCCGGGTACGCGATTACTCAACGAGAAACGAGGTTAAACGTTACACACGAGACTAGCCACGCGAAAAATCAATACACGACCCTCCTGGGCCACGATTCAGACGCGCGCTTGATATATTCTTTGAATTCAAGGAATCATCCTTACCGGTAAAGCGACGACGATTATCGCGAGTTCTATTGAAAGCACTTAGTATACACGGATCGATTTCTGTGTTCGTGGTATGTGTGCATGCACACACTAGCCATGGTTGCGTACGTAAGTCAGGGACCGCAGCTGATCCCCATAGTTTAGGGTGAAGCGAAGCACCGAAAACGTTTGCAGATTGCCCGTAATCGAAAGACTCCAGGGAACGATTCGACTAATCGATATGGAAAATTTTCCGGATATATTTCAATGCCCTCCACTTTGCTCGTCCGTGGTAAAAGTTTAATGGGATTTCACGGTTACGCTCGAATATCGAATTAACGAGCGTCCGCAGGCAGACAGGGGACATTAGCTAATAGGGAAATCGGGTTATTTCCATACGTGAATGTATGTGCATCTAGCCATGTATAATCTTGTTCCTTATTGATTATTCTTTTCCGTGCGTCCGTTGGCCTCAAAATATAGATCACACGGACTCTACTCCTGGATATTCTATCGCGAACTACGAAATTCTAACGAAATCGCTAATAATAATTGCTGCCTGTTCCCTTTCATTATTCCAAAGGTATACGTGTATTTTTAATTTACAAAGAATTTATAGAACCACCCAAGAGCCTCGATAAAAAGAATATCCAATCGCGCGTCTAATCCGGATTAATAATCCTACCTTGGTGCATCGTTATTTTACTTTACCGGTCTTTCTATATAAAGTTCACAGTACCCGATGGTTGCCAGCGAGGCACAATTCCTTGTCTCGAGCTAATTTTTCTTGGTCACTGAAAGTTTTAATTGACAGGAAGATCATCGAGTCGCCGCGTTAAAATACCCCCTACAGTCCCGAAGAGGGTCGTGCCCGTAAGTTCTATAGAATTAACGCATTCGTTCTTACGGCCGATAACGGGACAACGGAGAAAAGAAATTTCCTTTCAACGATGCGGGCCGCGTCGACCGGATTACACCGGAAACCCTTACCAGGCGTCATTCTCTTCGCAACACTCAGACCTGGTGCATATATCGATAGTTATCGTTGTCGTTTTGCCGCCGTGCGGATACATACTCGACGGACATAAAAAGACAATACTCGAGAAACGGTATTTTTAAACTATGCAGCGAAACAAAAGAGGAAGGACCCCCCCAAAAAAATGAAAAGGACAGTGTTTGAAAATATGCACTTTGTATTGTCCATTATCAGGCTCGTCACTTTGAGCACTCACGATCGTTCTCTTGCATGTGCGTGCCTGTCGTTTTTCGGATACACGTTTGAAATCCTCGACGAAGCGTATAATCAGTGAACCGAATTCCACAGAACGATTTCACACAGGTTTGAGCAATTTTGGGGGCATTTCGGAGGAATACGGTCACTGATCACCGCTTCGTCCTTCTCTCAGCATCTGCGTGTTTTTTTTTCCACGAAGGCGCATAGCGTTGCACCTTGCAGTTGGCATGTGGCCAGGCATGATTATTTCGATGTTTAATGACCAGGCCATTCAATTTGTGCATGCTGACGCCATGTTCCTTGACACCTATGTACATATTTCTCTTTGTTAGACTTTTTCCTTTTGGGGAAACCAATGAACGAAGTATCGGCAATGATTTTACGTTTACCAAGGATATTTTTGCATTTACGGAAGCATCAGATGGTTGAAAGGAAATGGGAACCTGGGACGGATTAATTTAGATGGGGGCGATGATCTTGAGTGTATTAAGTGTATCAAGATCGTGAATCTGGAAAGGCCCTACACAGGAAGCATCCTATTAGCACTGAAAGCGTAACATCTGCCCTGTTCTTTGTCAGAAACCAATTAAGGAACGCCAACCTCGAATAGACAAGTCCCCGTAGATCAGATCGACTTCATGTTCTGTACAGTTTATATCAAATTAGAGAAATTTTCTGCACCGAGGAATGTTCAAAAGAATGCGAATGCGAATAGGGAATATGAATTTTTACAGCTTTCTAGGATCACTTCAGAATTTCCCGAATGTAGCGATCGCAGATAGGAGCAGAGCAGTTTCTTTATAGATATTGCAAGCAACTTTAATTAATTCCGTTTAATTTTTTTCCTTATTTATTCATTGCTTATTTCCTGCAAGAACTTTTTTATTAAACCACGAAATCTTTCGCCCTTTATCTCCTAACAATTTTCTTATCAAATAGTTACATTGTTAATAGCGTGATCTAATATTAAGCACAAGTTGCTGTTTTAATTCAATTCGTTTGCTCATTCAACTCTCTACGATTACATAAAGATTCTGAGTATTTATGAAATATTTGTTTTGCTATGTTGCAATATTATATTGAGTAAATCGTTGAGGCTGAGTCACCAACGGCATAATTGCAATTTCATCGCCGCGGCGGCAGGTGTACCTGTCCTTTCAACCATGGTGACGTCACGAATGGAGCCGTGCATCCTTGATCCATAGCAGTAACGAGTGACCATAGTATTATTCATGTCTTTCGACCGCGTTTGGTTCTTGCCGAGTTTTAATGTAATATGTATTAAAAGGAGAGCGCTCTGAACTCAGCTGTTTATATGAAATTTCATTCAAATGGTGATCCAAAACTACGTAAAGAAATATTTGCCATTACTAAGGGTACACAGAAGATGTGTGCTTCGTAACAAAACTTTGTATCGTTTAACAAGTTGTATAATATCAGTAGAACGAAAAGAAAAGAACAAGAATAAAACTATACAGAATCAGATCGATCAATTCAAACAGCAATTATTTTTACACGCGCCAAACAATATGATTTAGAAGCTATATTTTACAAAAACCAGGTACGTAGATTTAACCAGACAAACGAAGCGAGTAAGAAATTTATTGGAGCATTACCAAGAACCATCTGAGAACGAGGGAAAAAGTAATCACTACACCCGATGTGAACCCGTACTTTGACCCGGAGAGCATATTTTTGTGATTCTCCGTCGAAAAGTCTCTCTCTTCACGTTTCACTAAAGTACCAGTCACAAGTATCCTCGCCCCGTATTAAAAGCCCACTTCCAAACTTCCAACCACATTCTCATTATACCCGCAACACACTTCTACGGCCCAGTGGGAATAAAATGATAATTATCATTATTATTAATCGCTTGGAAAAAATACAGGAAACAAATAACGAACGAATTACACGTCTCTTTATTTGTGACGTCACCAACGCCCGAATTACTCGCCAACTTAACTCCCCTTTGTATGAAAAAAATCACTTGCCGATGCTTCGATCGATGGTTCAATCCCCGTGCACACGGAACCTCCTCATCTTGGATTTTCTTTATTTGCCTGTTCGCCTGTTCTATTGCCTTGTTGACGCACGATATTGGCGTATCTTGGCTTCGGGCACGCGTATCAGCAACATCAACGCAACAGCAGCAGTGGTCAGCCAGCAGCGAGGAAGGAAATTGTCTCGAGGAAGACGGTCGTGTCAGAGGTAGATCCGCCTCAACGGTGGACGACCGAATCCACCGTCGGAGACGTCCAAATAGGTCGTCGTAGCCCGGGGTAGGCTTCATCGTGGGCAAGCAACAGCAAACAGAAACGTCGCCATGCCGGCAGGTATTGGCGCTTCGTACAGGTCGTTAGGCGACCTGGGCGAAGACGTGTACAAAAGCACGACGATCGTCGACCAAACACAGACCACCGGGCAGAGCGTCCTCGAGAGTGTCAAGAAGGCTTTCAGTTTCGCCTCGCCGAAGGTCGAGCTAAGGAAAAAGGACCCGCTGATCGAGGACCGCCGTGAGAGCGTCTCGATCGTCTCAAGGTAATGCCTTATACGATATTGTCCGCGAGTAACAGGGGAAAAACCGGTCGGCAGGTAGAGGTGATGGTCGCGGGACACGCTGTTTCGCTTCGGCTCTTCGTTGTTTCTCGACCTCGGACCACTCTTGTCTATTCAGCAAGGGGATCGATCACGATTTCAGATCCGACGTACGCACAGTTGCTGTCCAAGTTGCTTCGGCGACATTTCCTGTCTATCGATTGCGTTTCGCGGGTACGCTTGGTATTGTGCAGGGTGTTGTGGAAATAGATAACGAAGACATTTCTGGGAGCTGGACGGAAGGGGTTTGGGGCGGAAGGTTTTTGATAGCAGTCTGGGAAATACATGTCGCCGTATTGAAAGACTTTGGGAATATCTTTTGACCATGAAATATTGCGGATACATTTAGATGACACAATTCACTTCCCCTTTGAATATTTTTTTGTGGTACTTGAAAAGACGAATTCAATGATAGGTCATAATTGTCATTGATCAACCGATGCTAGAATAATTCATTTGGTTACTCTTTGTTATACACTGCAGGGAATGATAGCTTGGACATAGAAGATATATTTGTAATTCGTGCTATAGATCCTTCTCATTTTGTCTATTTATATGTATATTTGCGTCCATAAGACATTGCTAGTGCTCTGGAAATTGTTACATAAATTCAGGGAAATTCTTATGGTCTTTAAATATTACTCGCGATCGATTAGAGTTGAAGTTGCTTCTACGTTAACGAAATAGAGGCCGCTCTAGAGCCTATAGAACCCTTTTTCCATTGAGATAGCATTGTTCGCGAGAAAGAAAGATGTCGAATTGATAGAGCGCGATCAATGATGAAGTAACCTGGGCAGAGGCTAAGAAGGTCGTGAATGATCGGTTCGAGGTCGAAAATGTCAGTGGTACGGTTAAAGTGCTTTTGCTATTGACTACTGCGGTGGACTGGCGTCGAGGAATCGATCGTTAAAATTTCCTACCCTTCTTAAACGCTACCGGGGAGAATTAGAAAAAAATACTTGATGTACTTCTGAGAAATGCATCGAAAAACAACGAGGTCGCTTTTCACTTACTAAAATTCACAGCTACTAAAACATCCGACTTACTAACTGCTCGCATTAACGAACATGGAAATGGAACTCGTAAAAACGAAATTTCGTCTCTCGAACTATACTAAATCTAAGGAATCGTATTTTCTTTACACCTATTTAAACCTCTGTTACGATAACACTTTTACTTTAACGCCGCTAAATTCTTCAACCCGACTCTGCACTGCATCCATGCCAAATAAACAACGAAACAATGCAAACAAAGGGAATTGCCCCCGACGAAATTGTGATTCAAAGATTCTATTGAAAAAAGAAATCTTGTCCGTTCGTGGTACTTTTCAAACATTAATTACGATACCTCAGATAGCGATCCATCAATTTTACGAGTGCCATTTAATCGCGAATCGATAATGAGATCAGGGTAACACGGAGCCAACAATGTCGATCCTGCGACCGCTTAATTGTGCGCTCCTTCGACCCCAGTGACGGATCGAAGCAGGCACACACGTGTCCCTGTTATCAGGATAATCAAAGGCTGGTTTAACCTTAAGCATGGACGGACTTTAGGACCGGAAGTTGGTGGCGCGACTATTGATCGGTCTGGGTACAAAAGCAGGCCACGAGGTAAGCCGCATCATGCGACCTGAACGTCACTCCTTTCCTCGTACTTCCACTCCAACCGTATTGCTATCGTTGCCGACTTTTCGACATCCTCCGTTTGCCTGTTTTGTCGCTTGTATGCGTTCGTTGCTTTAGTTGTTATCTGTGCTGCCCCGCTATCACTCACAACTTACCACCGGTGATAATAAGTTTGCCGGCACGACGATTCTGAATAAGAAGCATGATGTCGGTACGCGGGCAGACGAGATTCTGATAATGAGCGAACAGGAGGGGGAAAAGCTTCCTATTTTATTTTCATGGACAATTGTAGATTCTCCAATTTTTCCAAAGGTTCGATGACGACGTTTACGAAGGGAAAGACATGGGAAAATCACTGTTTTATTATCGTCACCAGTGCTGCTTGTTGTTATATACGAATTCATGGGAAAGGGGAAGTAATGTATCGCACAACTAGTCGCCAATGAGTTATTCAGATCTTATCGGGATAAAGAAGGAAAGTGGAACTTTATCAGTAGCTAGTTTCATCTAGTTATCGTGCATCGTCGAACCTAGGAATTCGTAAGAAACTCCTGTCCTGCGCAGTTATCACCAGTGTTACGTTATTATTATCGTCAGCAATGATCTTTTGCATGCACGTACGTAGTCGGATGTGTGTTTTCTTTGTCCCCGCAACGCTCGAGTTGCATTAACGTGTGCTTCATGGCGCACAACGGCAACGCGTGCGTTACGGAACCGGCTTCTCGGTTCGAGAGATCTTCCTGCGAGGTCGATCCACCGAGAACGACGGTGGAGCAACATATTCAGCACGACATGTCTCTCAACCGCACGGTACCACAATTTCCTTGCGGAGAACACCCGGGACTCATTATTGCCGTCGCGATTCTGCCTATGCCAACGAATGTTCCGCCGTTCTAATTGGACAACCGTGAACATAATAAATCCATCGCGATATTTATTTTGGTTTCGAAAAGACAATCGCTAATTGGTAAACAGTAGCTCTCGTACGAAGAACATTTACGGGTTCCGATTGCGGATGAAAAGACAAGCTGAATGCTGACTCGACGGATGTAATTTCTTGCCCGGCGATTTCATTACATGTATTCCGGAATGGGTTTAAGGATGTTTGCCTGCTTGTGTTCGTTGTTGGCACCCCTGGTAAAGGCTAGAAGCCGCTAGGGCCGGGCGTTGTTATTATTCGCCGCCATTTTGTTCTAGGGAAAGAAACAGGATGCCGACCGCCGCCACTGCCGAGGAATCTGCTCTTTTGGGGTAAGTTTGGTTGAAAACGAACAGACGATAGAACGTATTCGCGCCCTAATAAACTACGCATTAGCCCCGCTGCCCAAGTAGAACGCATTTGCGAGTTGATTTTGTGCAGGCGTGCTGAATCTCCTAGCAGAATCTTCTATGTGTGTAGATAATCGAACCAACATGTCCCGCGTCGTATAATCTCCTCCCATCGCACAAATAATATTCATCGACATCCGACGGTTGTCCCGCGGGGATTTTAAACGCTCGTACAGAGAGAATTGGTATTGACCTCGATGTTGGTAAAGCCCGAACGATTGTCCCAGTAGTTGTCAGTTTGGTTATTAAGAGCGGTAACGTGATTGCTCTCTTTCAGAAGTACAGACAAGCCAATGTTTGTTTCCCATTAGCAGCTGGACAATCGGAAATTGGATAAAATCGGTTCGAACCGATGACGCATTTGCGAATGAATGATTTATCTCTTCTTCGTTTTTTTACCCCCGCAAGTATATTCTCATTGAACTTATTGCGGTTCTGTAGAGCCGCTACGCAAAAGCGAATCGATAGTATGCATTAACTCGAGCTGGGCAGAAATGAAATTGTAATGGTGAGGCATTGCGTGCGACCTATTTCTCTTGACGTTTATTGAATGGCTGTGTATCCTTTTTTTGTTATCCGCCGCGGGAAATATATTTCCGATCACAGTCGAACGAAGTTTGAAAGGTATCTGGAGCACGATTTCCACGGAAGCGGTTTTTCCTCGATTTTTCTACCGAGCAAATGTAATTCCTGCAGCCGATTAATGGGATGAGCTTGAACATCGGGGGGCATCGGTGTGCTCTTTGTCGAAATTGCACGATGCCGGAAAGCTCTTTGGAAAGTTCGACGGTTGTCGCAATTACTTTCCTCGTTTAAATGTAAATGCAAAGTATATCTGGGATTCTCAAATATTATCCCAACTTCCAAGGTTCCTTGATAACGTTTAAGTACTTTGTACATACCTGTAGTACGACTGCATCAAACTATGGCTGTTTTAATTCGGAAAACTTTCATTCTATGGAAACTTCTACCCTGACGGTTACAATTATGAGTAAATTAGAGTGTCATCTGACGCAGTCACCTTGTTCTAAAGTTTCGGGTCAGGATGACAAAAAATCGGTTGCCGCAACGCTAGAGGAGAGAAAGGCCAGGCTTAAAAATGGTATCAAACGCGATGAACTTAATGAAATTTTCGTTACGTAACTGTTAGAAATATTACACTCGGGTACACGCTACCTCCAAGCTATCTGAAAAGAGCCACTGAAATGCGCGACGCGACATTAAATTTCGAAGTCTGTGGCGCCTCCTATTGTTCCCATTTAATTAAACCTCGAGAATTACATTTCAATCTCTCGACTGATAATTGTATTCCGCACGCACGAGTCTACGTTGTAAATAATTCCACTGTCGAATGTAGCGTGATATCAACACGTTTCGCAATTTGTTATCGATCAACTACAAAAAAAAAACAAGTGACACATTCACGTGCAACTGCTTAAATCTTGACAGGAAGTCATTCTTGGTGTGCATTATAATTTACACTTTTTATTTATCTAGTTAAGAGGGGAAAAATAAATATGTATGTATATTGTATACATATATAAAATATAATATCCAGAAATAGTATTTGGTTTAAAGTAGCGAACAACAATTATCGTGAAGTCCAGTAGACCGAACATGAAGAAACTTTCACTTCACTGTCTATAATGATGGAGGAAATATCGACTCACTGTACAAATGAAGCAATTGAACTGGTTTCTGCAGGCACGCTGGAAGCATTTTCTTTTGAAACAAAATAATGAAAAATGATCAAGTAACAGGAAATGGTCAGACAACAGTTTTCTGCTTTGCACATAACGAATGCTTTTTGCTCAAGCGTTCGAGCTGTTTGAGTTATCAGTTGTTTTCCATTGTCATGTCGAAATCGGGTAGTCAGACAGACTGGCGCCCTACTTCCAATCGAAACGACCAGGTCCCTTCCTAATCTATCTCCATTGCCAAGCAATCAACGATGAAATTAAGCTTAATTGCGAGCAATTACTGTAACGAACAGAAACATTAACCTGCATATAGTAAATTTACTTCCGCGTTGCACAAAATGAAATAGAAGTTACGAAGAATATCGGTCAGCATGGTATTTCTGTCACAAGTTTGTGACAATTTGCAATGCCACGTGCCGTGTCAGTTAAAATAAAACTACGAATAAGGAGAGTCGATATCGTACTTAATATCGTACATGTATCTGTCCATGAGATATGCTTTTATTATATACACAATTCATTTTTCTTTATCGTCATACACTTAATTTTCTCCCCATTTTGAATGAAAATTAGCGTCAAAAAGAATGAAATACTGCTTCGATAGGAAAAGAAAATTCTGATTTCTAAAGACAGAGTAACATAATAATTTGCAGACACTTGTCATCCGGTGGTTTCCATTCACTTCTACAGTATACAGTTACGTAAGGTGTACGCGATGACGAACTATGTTAGCAGAACATTAAAATATAAGAGTTCCTTATGACGCCGCAAACTCGTACGTCATTTTGCTCTACTTTCCCTGAAAATTCGTTTTCGTGCCACTTGGCAACACGCCTGATTCACCTGAATTGCGCGATCCTCGGGCTTTCGCTCGGCAATCGGCTCGATAAAAACACTAAACCCATTCTTTCCCTCTTGCGATTTTTTCCCCCGGTGCAATACCATCACCAGCACGGTCGAGGCATTAGAAAATCTGAAACTCGACTGCGACCTATGAAACCGAGGTTTCGAACGGTGAAACGCGTTCTTCTCGAATATCGATTCATGTTTCATTGTGCCACACGTTGCTCATTAAAATAACAGGAATATCACCACGGACGTAAACTATTCAACGATAATACACCCGATCTTAATGAAAACTCGACGACATATAAAATTAATTAACCAGGTCACAGAATCCACGTTGCTCATGTTAACGCTCGTGCAACGCGAACATTGCCATTTGCTATCAGCCAAATTTCAATAGCAGACGTACATGAGTTTCATAATTAGCAAGTGCGCATGAACGTAGACGAGTGGCCACGAAACAGACGAAAACTAGAACAAAGACACGTCAACAACTCGTCCAGGATCGGAGGCGAACGCAAAGGTAACGAATTGTTCTGCGACATGAGTTCATGCATGGAATGAATAGACGATATATGATTTTTCTCCTTCTCCATATTACTTTCAGATGCATTTTTCGCTGATATTGAGTATCGCCTCGAATTTTGTCTACCCCTAGAATTGATGAAAGTGTGTACGACCCTTTGGTTGAGAGGGCTTTAGCGAAACGTGCTCCGTATTCTGCATAAATTTGTTAGCGAGGAATCGTTCGAGCTTGGCTGGTTTCAAAGGAAAGCCTGAGTCCAGAAAGAAAAGGCGTAAAACGATCTATCCTCGACAGCCTCGCCTTACATCTCTTTACGCCGACCGTAAACAGAGAAATGTCTGAGAGCAAAAATCTTGTGTGCAGCTCGGTTAATCGATCGGCAAAAAGGATACGAACGAGATATCGAATGACGGGGATATCGAGTGTTCCTCTGGGGCGGTTTGCTTGGCCCCTATGAGACATCGATCGAATGGTTTCTTGCGAATCCACCATTTTCTTCTCTTTAACGAGTATCTGCGTTCACCGGTGTCGTAAACCTTACACGACCTGTTTCTGCTCGAAGTGACTTTATTTCCTATCTCGATATAGACTCGCGTGTAAAAGTCGTCACACACCTTACAAATCTCCAATATTCTTAAAAAGTGCAGGGTTTTAATCGGTTGCTGGTTCGCCATATTTGAAGTATTTCTTTAATAATATCCTGGCAATTTCTTCGCCGCTAGTAAATATAGATTTAATTGAACGTGTTTTGGTAAAGCTGGATTAGCAAGTTGTCAACAGCAATATCGTAAATGCAAAATTTGTATAGAAACATGTGGATAACGGAGCGTCATTGGCTAAACTGTACGCAAGTGTGACCCACGATTCACCGTAATAAAATAATAAGTGTTTTTGTTCGCGTACGTTTTAACGGATTCTTTATCTGTTTTGAACGCTCTAATTGCAAGCATAAATTGCTGCGCACCTAGGTCCAAATTTAAATCAACTTTCGAATAATAAATTTCGAATTAACTTTAGAGGGGCCAGCTCCGGGCGTGCTATTTAGCCACGATTAATTTGCAGAGACCTCAAAGCTCTCACGTTCTTCTTTGCGGATCTCGTGAAAAGTTCTACAGTTTTCTCCGCAAGAAGTCATTACGGGTATACGCCGGTTAAATCCCGCTTTTCAGCGGTGCTGTGGCTATTCAGTATTTTTCCCACAATTTTTTTCCCCGCAATTCCAGCGAACACCTTCGAGGCTGAACTACATGTTTCTCCCGTTTCGTACTCGCGACGTGAAACAATTTTAAACATGAAAAGGGTCGATGCTCAATTTAGACGAAAGTTTCAGGACCATTTTTATAATCTGCTTCTGGAGCACCGATACATTTCCAATACACATTTTCATCCGTATTACTCGATCGATCGTGAAAACGACAAAGCTCTTTAGACCCGAGATATTTTAAAAGTCAAATCGTTTTCTGCGATTTGCATGGCCAATATCAAGTATTTCTTTGAATGATGAAAGTTTTAAAACGGTCGGCCATTACGTGAAGTTAAAAGACGATACTGATGAGGATCCATCGAATAGTCTGTGAAACGCAAAACAGGAGGTATCATTGTTTCAGTTTGCCTTGCAATAATTGTAACCCTGACCTATGCAAGGTTTGAAAAGCCGTATACTTTTATGAATGTAATATTACTTCCAATATTTATGGCCATAAATACAATTTTACTGTTCGAAGACATAAAATGAACTAATAATTCTTCAGGTAAATATGTATTACGATTTTAACAATTGTGGGGTAATAAACGGGGTAAAATTCACTTAGAACTGGATTCGATAAGGGGCAAAGGAATAAACATGTTAACAGCATGCTTTTGTCGCCACTGTCTTCATCGACGCGTACGGATAAGAACACAGTCGGACTTAACTTGAACAGGAAATGATAGTGCGACGTGCTGGAGATACGGGAAACCACATGCAGACAGATTTGTCGTGCCTGGAAATTTAATGAAGTGAACTCAAATGATACGTTGAAACCACTACAAGTACCGTTCTATCTTTAACCGGCAAATAGAACAGTTGTGTGATTAATAAGATCGTTATGTGCACGTAATAAGTCGACAATAAATGTACGACGTACTCGCTTGCTTGCAGGAGAAGGGAGTAATTAATTTGAAGTATGACATTTTCCACCAAGGTATTACCATTTCTTCACCGAAAGTAATTAATGATCAAGGCAAAATGTGTTTTATTACCTTCGAAAATAATTGTTTAGTTCTAAAATATAAAGTGCAGGTGAAGTTTCCATTTATGATTACTAAGGAACTCTACATAATACAAATGGAATTGTAATTATTCAGATTAGTATCGTAGGAAGGTATAATAGTAACGTGCACAACCGATTATCGTGTTTATTGTGTAATAAAATGAATTTTATGAATGTATAAAACGAAAACGATCTGTTAGGCTGTATCAGTAGTAAATCTTATTTTGTCCCAAGGGTATCAGAATTTACCTCCTCGTAATTTAAATGCAATTAGAAAACTTTTAATTAAGATAAAACAAAGCACTTCAGTTTACCTCTAAAGCTTCCCTCGCTTCAGGGATAATGATCAATAACAACGAATGGCCAATTAATCTCTTCGACGCTTCAGTTCGTTATCAGGGAGGACGCTTTTTAGTATGACTAAACGTTGTTCATACAGCGGCGAGTTTTATTGTATTTTAGATTAAAAAAGAGAGGAGAATTAAATGAAACATTTATGAAACTTTATGAAGAGAACATTGCAATTACCGTTATTAAATATTAATCTACCATCCATGAATGAAAATAAATATTTCCAAAGTAAAATATTTCGGTAGCATTTTCGAACGGAAATGGCTGAACGAATTTAACAAGATTTATTTGTGCCGAAAATATCTGCACATGGATGTATATACAAAATAGATACCTTAACTAACTAGAATTTGCATTTACATTGGAATACAAATTTGGAGTACAATTTTTCCATTTGGTCGCCTTTTTTCTATTTTGTATTCTTTGTGCGATATCTTGAGTACTCGTTTCTACATTTATTCATATGATAACTTTGCGATATACATTACCAGGGAAATACGATCACGATAGTCAACAAGAAATAGTTTATCGTAGTCAACAAGAGAATACGGTACGTCTACCTGATGCGAGGCATTATCTATTTTATGTATCACCTTGACGTAAGAAATCGGTTTTTCTGAAGGTACTTGATTACGCCGATTATACGTAATCTAAACGTTGGATTATGTTACTGGCAGAAAAAATTGCTTTCATTCCGTGCAAATGGTATATTTCATATTAAATAAATTGTGCCGAATCTGTAGTGACTATTATTTATCAACATCTATACGCTTCTAACGCACTTTACATTTGGAAAACCTGTGGCAAGATTCTAGGTATCCAAATGCCTGATGACGGTATTTTAAGAGCACGGTATATTAAGGCTCCCTGAATAGCGCTATCGATTTTCGAGTAAAGTCAACCCGGCGCTATCCAGCCACGCTCATAAATCTCCAGTGCAAATTTAATGAAATAGTTTCCAGAGAGAGATTTTTTTCCAACAGATGCTAACCCTTTAAAAGAGAGGATTTCGTGATATCGCCCTCCCTCGAAATCACCGTTCTATTCATGCCTCGTAATTGAATAGAATGGAACAGAATTCTGGGTGAAATGATAAGAAAAATTAATAATTCTGAATTGTGAGAAGTGTTTTAAAATTTATATACGAAGACAACTGATACATTAATTGTATAAAATTACGATATATTAATTATGATTAAAGTATGAATAGAAGAAAAACTTGACGGTGGCATTATTGGAAATACAATGTACAAACCTGGTTCCCTAAATGATAAGGCAAGGAAAGAAAATGTTTAACAAACAGGGATGAATGCACTCAGGAAACTTCAATAAAGGAAGTAACTTCATGGCGAGGTCAATAGATGGTATTTTCATTGATATTTCTGCCAAAGGGAAGCATGTCTTTATCTTCCTCGAACGACCAGAAGCGTCAGCATATATAGAACAGGTCAGCCTGAGTTCCTGACATTTTCCCGGCAAACTAAATTGGGTCGCCTCGTAAATCCCGTGGAATACAGGTCAAAGTAGATTCTTCGGGCATTGGACAGGAAAAGGGTACGGGTTGCATCGTACAAGTGCCGTCTGAACACTTAACACGATCGAATTAATCACCTCGAAAACTATTTGTTTGCCCTAACGATGTCAGTGATAAATCAGCGAACGTTTTATAGAATGACAGAAGGATGGAATAAACGTTTAATCGATTCAATTACAAGGAACACTTAATAACTTTCGAAACTAGAGTAGTTGAATCACGTCAAGTGATATAGATATATACAAAAACTGTTCTATATTGGAATAAAAGAAACAAGTATAGATAACATTAAAATTCTATCAAAATAATAATTTCTATTTGATTTCTACTTGCCGCTCTGTGCACGAGGGAAATTTTTCTGCATTAAACTGTAGATTTGTGTTGTACATCAATTTATTTAGACATTTTTCCGCAAATCAATAGAAGCTATGGGAAATATATACATTCAAAAATATGTTATTAATTTTGAGAAAATCCGTTTGTTTTATCATTTGTCTTCGTCATTAGTTAAGAGTTTCATTAAAAAAACATTTCTTACAAATAATCCGCCCTTCTCGAAAATTCCAAGATAGCATCTGAGAATATTCCGCATAAAATTCTATTTCGTTCAATTTAAAAACCACTGCATAGCACGGACGCCGCACCTATCATCCAGTACATGAACGTACAAATTTTCATTTAAAAACTGCCAAATCGTGAATCACATCTTCCCATAATAAATGTGCGCTTAAATGAGCGTTTATACGGTCTGGGAGTGAAACCCACTTGTGGACATTACGAAAGGTGAATCATTTAACGAACATGAACGGTTCGACCTGCTTCCCCTTTGACGTGCCTACATTTGAATAGATGTGCAGGTGTCAACGGCGCGCACGAATCAGAAGATTACCCGCCAGAATTAAACTGCAAGCAGGTGGTGCAACATAGAATTTTGCGGACACGAGCCACCTACAGAAACACACGGACGAGCCAATCTCGATACACTCGACAGGGCGTGGTCCTCGGGATCGATACTAAATATAAAAAGCTTACTGCACGTCCACGTTCTTTAATAAAGTGTGCAGCTTTGCGTGCTCACGTTGGTATTTAACGTTTCCACGAGTTTCATGCACATTTTTCTCCACTTCCGTGGCCGCGCCAGCAGATTATGCCGTTTTGTACGCATATCCAACAATATTATTGACACGACAATGTGGCAAGGGGAGCTTCAACTGTTCAGAAACTCGTACTCTATATTTTTCACAGAGATGTTCCAACCTGCTTTAGAAGTATTTAATATTTTTAAAATCATGTCAGCAAAGGGTCGTCTTTTTTTTATATTAATAAGTAAAGAGTATATTGATTGAATTAATCAATGCATCTATTGACGGAGAAGTGTACATTTGCAACACAAAGTGAACTTTCCACCCTGCTTATTTTTCATGCTGCAAGGGTAGCACGTTTTTGTCGCATTCAGGTTAATTACTCAATTAATTAAGCACGAAGGAATATTACATGAGGTTCACTAGTATAATCGATACATATATATTCACGGGTCAAATGCATATGAATTAATTATCGTGGGGCACTGGCAGACAAATTTTTTAAACTACACTGCAATCCCACGTGAGGTCAATTAAAAGGCGATTACGTTTGAACGCATGGAAGTTCAATAATTAACGAATAATCCATGAATGTTCCGATATATATGCGCTCTGATTCGTTTGCCATGCAGCCTGTGCACGAACCAAAGAAATGCACATTTCGATTAAAAATAAAAAAAGGGCGTGGAAGTTTTATAAATATAATATGTTAATGCTATTTGAATGTATCATAATTGTCATGGAGCTCGAGCATCGTAACGAAATGGAACGGTTGACATCAATTGTTATCTTTGAACGGGGCGAAATTGTTGTAAACGAAAGTAATGCTCCTGAAAAACAGAAGAACGGAGGAAACAAAACAAAACAGAATGTTTATTCCAGAAATATTTGCACAGCGTTCTGAAGCAAAAAATGAGCAAAAATCCGAGCTGGCTCAAAGCATCAACTTGGCACATTTTATATTCTGCTGTTGACGTAGCGAATATTTGATGATACGTCGTCTGTACTAGGAATGAAAAGAGAATAAGCAACCAGGAATGAGGTCTCTCCGCCTCGTTGATTCTTTTCGTTATCAACTATCGCGTATTCAACGGTCCCAAGTGTACGCTCGTACTATTTTGAACATAATTGAGTGTCGTTTATTTCTACTTAACCCAATAATATCTTAATTCAGCTGGAAATTAAAACGCGAAAGGAACATGAATAATTTTTACTACCATCGCGGGACTTAACGCGAGTGCAAAGTTATACGTTTAATTTAAAAAGGACGTGCACACAAGTGGATATTACGTGGTCATAAAACGTACGCCCAGAAATATGTAACTCTTTCACGTAAAAGCAAAAGAAAATTTTGCATGCGGCTCATTCTAAATTAACGCTAAATTCTGTGATGTAATAATTCATATCTTCTTCTTAAAAGTGTATCTTCCATTTATTGCGACGCGAGGGACAGAAGTAATAATTTGTTGATATTTTATAAATAAATAGTAAATATTTAACATAAACTCGAATGAAATTAAGTGAACAAATACTGAAAGTATTTATTACTCCACTAATCGATTTAACAATATTCGCGTGAGGTTTAATCTGATGTTTATCAACTTTCATAGCACGTGGATAACTCACGTGAAAATTGAAAAATGAAATTGAAAGAAAAATTTAATTTTCTTTCCAATATAATGTCTTTTATTAGACAGAGAATATGCTTTCACGTCCCATTCAGTTGGAACGATATCAACCAAATAAATTTTTCCCCGACTCAACAGACCTTGAGTACTTTGTTATACGTTTGCTCGTGTGCCAAGAGCGGCACAATTGATTTAGACAAGTAATAGATCGATTAAGAGATTTCTTTCAATGCACAGCACGATGCCTTCAGATAGTATGGATGACATCGAGCTGAAAAATATTCAGCTGCAATTTCCCGCTCTAAGATACTTATCGAGAGACGACAGTTCTGTGCGAGAAGAAAGGGTGGAAACCGACAAAGGAAGTTTACTGGTGGCTGTGCAAGGGAATCGCGCGAAACCTGCCATCCTCACTTATCACGACTTAGGCCTTAACTGTGAGTAATATAGCGTTCTTTAATATTAATAATTTTAAAGATAAATCTAACGGGTCTCCCGAAGATTTAAAACTTTATTCTCTGGCTGAAAATACGTTTAAGACTCTTTACGTTGTCATACTCGGATGATAAAATATTTACGGACCTATGGTTACACGACATTTCCATCCTATATTTAACCCTAGCATGAATGCATAAAGGAAGTTAGTAAGCACAGGATGTTTACTTTATATTAATTTAGATTAACTCGTCGAACACTTGACTATGTGAATTATAAGCGGAGATGTTGACTATCTTTTTCCAGATATATCGAGCTTCCAGGCATTCTTTAATTACATCGATATGCGAGTTTTACTCGAAAATTTCTGCGTTTATCATTTGAATGCACCAGGTCAAGAAGAAGGTGCACCCACGCTGCCTGAGGAGTAAGTACACTGATTATTATAAATTTATTCGCGCTCGGTCGAACGCATTTATGTGCTCTGCAAATCTGTCGCAACGATATTTAAGCTAATTCTGACGGTTTGAAGAATTTTAAACTTTCCATTTTTATTATCGATTTAGGAATTTATTCGATCTTCAAATAAACGTCGATCAGTTTTCCAAGTGCACTAGTTATAATAATTAAAAAAAACATCAAATTCGACGATGAACGTGATATATTATACAAACTCTTGAACTTTTCCATTCACTATAGAAAAAATATAATACAAAGAAGAATATACGATGTTATTAAAAATTCACGCGAGGGCCAGCTTTTTCTGTAGAAAAGAAATTAGTTCACTTATTACTTACTAAATCATTTTATTGCCAATATATACCAATGGCACCTCGAATACGATGCCCGCGTATGATCTATAGATCACCTCGCTTGAACAATGGTCAGTCAGCGGATTAATCATTAACTGATCATTAATTGATCATTAAACTTCTCATTCACAAATAATTTACATAAACTACCAACTGCTTTACCTATTTCTATCCAATGGTAACAAGTGACTCCTAAAACAAGTCATTCGAAGAAGGTGCGTCTCAAAGTCGACAATCGATCGGTTTCAATTGCCAACCGTCTCCGAGCCGATTCCCTTGAAATCCGGTAACGAGTTCGCTAATTAACGCGCAACGCGGCCAAGATCCACAAAGGAAAATCAGCCGATTCACCGAAAGATCCCGTATACGCGTGTAGATTCTGATCTCGTTCAAGAGCAATGCATACGCACGACACTTGACGACACTGAATTCAATTAGTGCAAATCAATGACCCAATTAACATTCTAATTAGTCGAAGCCCCGACTATGCCCCGCTTTTGCGCTTGCCACGGTTAACTCTTACGTGTTAAGAACGAGTTTCTCCTTTGCCTTCTACTCGTACGCCGAATTCTTCCATGCGCTTTACCTCTATCGCCATTTGCAGTTCTACGGATTCGATGTTACTGGCTGTTGCGCAATTCTCATTCCTAGCAACCAATCTCGTCTGAAATCCGGGTGTAATAGCATCAAATTTTTCGAAGATATCTGCCATATAAATGGTCGAGGTATCCCTTTCATGAAAAATCGGAATGAAAACGAAATGTCGTGGTAAGAAATGGTTTTACTTAAAAATCTTTCGAATTCTTCACTTATTTGTAATTTTATTCCATCGCGTTCTTTTCTTCAACAATATTTTTGATTTTTATATTCATGCTTCACCGTGAACCTGATACCTAGCTATTTTTGTACCGTGAGTTGTATCGTTCTTTTTTTTACAATTTTCGGCATACCGTCCCGTGAAATTGATAAATTAGAGTTGATTTAATATTGAAGCGTTGCTTCTCCCTTAATTATTTAATTCTGCATTTGAACGACGTGTGTCGCGTCGAATTTTATTTATTGCAAACTATGTGCATACTCGAAGTATCGTGATGGAATCGTTGCGAGTCGTTTACACCGTTCAATTAGAAGATTGACGGTGCCTACCTACGACATCCGATTAAGCTGACCTCAAACAATCGTGGTTCACCTCGACAGACGCACACGTGCCTAAACAGAGTGTTACTGAATAATTCAGACTGCAATGCAGATTTCCATGCAACCAGCAAGTACGAACTATTTTCGCTCGCGTGCCAAATCCGCAAAATTTCGTGACGAGTACCTATCCCAACAATACATTTGTATTCCGATAGTCTCAAGACCGTAGGTCTCGATGATAACCCGAGGATTTGGTTTCTATAATACTTTCATCCATACAAACTGATCTCCGAATTGAGCTTAAATGTACATTTCGAATTCCTTGTTTAAAGTCCGTGCGAATATATGGATGCATATTTATATGCATCGATCAATAGTATATTCACGTTCACTGTCTTTAATAAATACATCTCTGTATTATTAAGGAATATATGTATGTATCTCACGTATAGAATAAGTCGATAATTATTATTGGAACAAGATACTGGTACTGCTAACTGAAACGGTATTTCTCACACGTCATTTTACCTTGAATTTTGTATGAAAATTTATAATATAACCGTGCAATCAATTCTGGAACATAATTCAAACATTTATAGTGCTATATATTTATACGAAACCAAGTTAGACTTCTTATCAAATCCAGGAAATAATATTACGCAGTACACCTTTCAGATTATAACCCACAGGATTGTTATATAACTAAATAAATTATTGCACCGTGTTCCAGCTATATCTATCCGTCCATGGACGATCTAGCTGAACAACTACTTTTCGTCCTCGGTCATTTCGGCCTGAAATCGGTAATCGGTTTTGGAGTCGGTGCCGGAGCTAACATACTATCGAGATTCACGCTTGCTCATCCCGAGAAAGTGAATGCTCTGTGCTTGATAAACTGCGTGTCAACGCAGGCAGGTTGGATCGAATGGGGCTATCAAAAACTCAACGTTCGCCATCTAAGATCGCAAGGAATGACTCAAGGTGTATTGGACTATCTTATGTGGCATCACTTTGGCAGGGTAAGCATGTATATATGTTTAGCTATGTACATATATGCGATATGTAGGGTACAGCAACTCAATTATACAAGCTTTACACAGTCTTATGGCATTCCGCTGTCAAACGAAAATCTTTTTATGGAACTAAACTTTGTCTCGATAGGTTCAGATTTAGTTACATAAAAAATATATTTCGTTTGGTATCAATGCTATACTAATTTGAATTTTCCTATTCTAATTAAGAAACAAAGCAATAAAGTAATTCTACCCGCAAAGGGGGCAGCAATTCTTTTAGTACGTCGTAGGAAATTGTAATTAATACGACGAATATTATTATTATTATTAATTCTACATTAGCGTTTCGGATGAATATATTTAGTAGTATGATTTAGATATCATTTTGCCTGCCGGGATTAATCTAATTAAAATCTTTAAGTTGCAACTCGTTAAAGAATATAATGATGCAGATGTAAGAATTATTAACTATACACGCAATTGCATTCTCGTTTGTAGTATTAGCAATATCATTTCACGACATCATTAAACACTCCAATTTAACGAGCTGCAACTGTGATCATTGACTATAACTCATACCTCCCAGTAGTTCGATACGTATGTACAATCTGTCAAGCAACCGCTACGGCGACCCACAAAGTTTTATCGAAACAGGTTAGTTTAAGCAACGTTCACAAGTAAACGTACACCAATAAATTATCGACAGCAGAACCAAACCCGTCGAAGGTTTACACGGTCGAGTGTTTCCATGCAACATGGAAAATTGGATTAGGGCATCAGCAGCGATTCTGCCTCGTTTATTATGCAACACGTAGCTTCTTAATAGAGTTACCGCATGCACACTGTAAATCGATAGATAAAAAGTGCGGTTCGAATATCTCCCTCGTCTTCCTTCTTGTTTTCTCGATATTCTCTATTTTCATTTTTTCCCCTGTTCGACACTAATGAAGAACCTAGATGGTTGTTTTACTCTCGTTCGCTGACCGGAGAAACTGGTTCGTAAAATGGAACGAAAAGCTTCGAGTCCTTGACATTTTTTTCAACGGGTTATAATAATGAGAAATGTTTTGAGGTGGTTGAATGTGCATTCATTGGCGGTATAATTACTGGAAGATACAGAGCGTGTCGCATAAATTGTTCGGGGGGTCTTTCTTCCGGAACCATTCAGAATAGTGGAAAACTTGCTTTCGTAATTAGTCTAGCTTGAACTTAAAAAGTTGTACGGAAAATCCTATTACCGAGGGAAAGGAAGGACACTATTATTACGAGACAATGAATGTTCGAAAATACGGCGCAGGTAAATCTCTTTAATCTGCACGAGAAGCATGAAGGTAGAGGCAGAGATAGGAATAAAGAAGTGGTATACTAATTTTGTCTAGCGCGCTGCGAGACAGCTCTATGTAAAATTTGACTAGCAATTTAACTCTTGGTTACTCTTCGGAACTGTATGGACATTCTTAATCGTCGTTTGTAAAAAAAAAAGAAAAGAAAGAACTTCACGTTTAACAGACCCTATAATAACGGATTATAATTTTAACAATTGCTACTTCAGCTTGGGTGTTTACGATTGAAATTCGTCATAAAAATAAATGAAAATAAAATAAAAACAAAATAAAAACAAGAAAACGATTTTTATTCAGAAGAAAAACTTCTTTTTAAACGAAATTAATTGCTAGTGACGCATACAATTCTGTGTCAGTCGCAAAATTTCTTTAACCTGGCTTCAAAAAACACTATTGCGACAAACGTGTTTCAGGGTACGGAGGAAAGGAATCACGACCTTGTCCAGGTGTACAAGAACTACTTCGAGCGTCGTGTGAACCCAACAAATTTAGCACTGTTCATCGACAGCTATGTTCGTCGCACAGACTTGAACATCACGAGGGAATTAGATCCAACACGTAAGAAGGAAGGTCTTACGCTTGGTGTACCTGTGATGAATATCACCGGATCTCTGAGCCCACACGTCGACGACACCGTGACGTTAAATGGACGATTAGACCCGACGAATAGCTCCTGGATGAAGGTACGAAACTCTTGCAACATCATTCACCCTTTCTGTCAACGAGCTGTTCAGATTTGATAGCGCTCTACCCCGTTAAGAAGCACCTCATCAGCAGCTCAGTTCCATTCATTGGATTTACTAATTAGAAACCGTTCTTAGTGATGAAATTATGCTTTGAACAATTGATATTTTCTTACAAATTTCTACGTACTATCATCATTAATTGGATGCGAGATAGTTTTAATTACATGTCATTGCCATACTTACTCGACGTCAATGAAATTATTTAAATATTACGTAACGCGATCAATGTTGTTTAATTGAAATTATTATTAGGCTTCGTAAGTACGTCAATTAGAGAATTTATCAATAAATGTCCGAGCAGGTTAGAATGCGGTGGTACTTGCATTAGTAAATGCATAGTTATTGTGCAAGAGAAAAATGGGTACTGAAGTAATAGATACTAATTTAATTCGTTCCGTTTCCAGATTTCTGATTGTGGAATGGTGCTGGAGGAACAGCCAGGCAAAGTAAGCGAGGCCTTCCGGCTATTTCTGCAGGGCGAGGGATATGGTAAGTGAGCGCGCTGGCGACATACGCTTTAGACATTAATTATCAGAATGTCAAACGATTATTCTCATCGATCTTCATCGGTATAAACGAATCTCGCCCGCGCCATGCTGTTTCGTAAACGGGCACACGATCGTATGATGAAAAGGACGACGGTCAATCCATGAAATGTTCGTGAATCGTAATAAATACTCGACGCAAAATCTATTTTATTGAATTGGCGCACGTACGCAGCAAGACATATACCGACTGATTATTGTCGGAAACCGCAAACAGATCATACGGTTAGAATTTCACAAAGCCGTTCGTGTGCTCTGTTACGCAACGATACGAAGAAACGAAAACGCAAGTGTCGTAGATCGTGAATACTCGTAAGCTTAAGTTTGTTCTATCGATTGCTACATTTGGCTACAGTGTCGGTAATTTTGGCCTATATAAAGATATATTTGAATCGATGCCAATAGACGTGCTGTCCACAAAACAAAACGATCACATCACGTTTACTAACGAAACCTAATTTTCAAACCGTGTCGTTTACGAATTCGTTGGTATGCGACCGATAACGAATCGATGCTTGCCCATTATGTTATCCCCGACCACTTTGCCTTCGAATTCGCTAGACACGCGAGAGTCGGTTGACGCTGCAATTAGCTCTTAGCGAGTAAACGTTGTTTCTGTCACCCTTTTAAATAGGAACGATACAATTGCAGATACTTCTCTCTAAACGTAGAGCGTTATCTATCGCGCACTCATACTCGAAATAAACCTGTCGTTTGCCAATTATTTATTCTTCACACCCTAAGTATTCTTATCGCTTCATGAAAATGCATACGAGCGAATTACAGTGTGTGGTATCGCTCCTCTAACTGATTGATGCTAGTCCCGCGACTAACTGAGGTTTATTATTCTTTTTGGCTTCTTGAACACAGAGACACGATAGCACTTATCACACAACACAACGCTTTTACCACTATCGCCCAGTTGATATACAAGAAAAAGGAAAGAATGAAAATTGCGATGTATCTATCGTGCGAATAGAACACCTCGTACGACGACGAAATACATTCGCCTATTCCTTCGAATTATTGCCGTTCTATTTTTCTCATCAATCGGCTCGAATTAACGAGACAACGCATTTATTACTTATTTCACGTGGGTAGGTATCTGCGAACGTTAGCCAAGTACGCCCAAGTTGTTCTAATTAAATTAATTGTTCCTATCGTGATGATTATCGATAATTAATTGTTGTTGTTATGATCGTCTCTGTTATACGAATAGAGTTTTCATGTTATACGAATGGCGCGATGCCAAGACGTTGTTAATCCCTGATGCATTAAGGATCAACGCGTGCAACAAATTCGGGATCCTGTAAACGAAATCAAGTATCCTTTCATTTCAATCATAAGCGTCGAACCGAATCATTCGATTTCACTCTTAATAATCTCACCAGTATCCTTGCTACATCGCGATTTAACAACGTCTTCGATCATGTACTTTCCTTCGTTGGAAAGCAACTGGCTCGACTTGATAAATAAAAAGAGGTTTGAAAAAGGATTACGTTGAATTCATCACTTTAGTCTCACCACCATTTGTCATTTATTTGAGAGCTTGTTCAACAAGAAACAAACAAAAAAAAAATGATTGTCAAAGGCAAATAAGAAAAAAAATACATGTTCACCGACTTGCGCCTTTATTTCCCACGCGTCTCGGATCAATCGAGTGGTACGTATATATTAATACCTAGTGTTGAAGTGACGTAGTCAGTAAAGTAGTGTCCGCTTTTTGGCTATTTTGTTTGCTTCTCTCAGCTACTGCTAGTGCTAAGGATCACGCTACCGTTTAAGTAGTTTTTGTTAGACTTAGAAGGTAGAAATTAGATAGACGTGTCTTGTCCTGAAAGTTCGCCCATGAGTGTCAGAAGAATTTACGCTTTCGCACTTCATACGGTTGGTATATAATCAGCAAATAGAATCAGAGTTTCCGATTGGGTGATCTATTTTTTATATTTATTTACGTAAAAAAGAAAGACTAGCTCGAATGCTTGTTTGCCATGTGAACAGACGCATATTGAAATTCGTGCAACGAAAGCGCTGAACGACTCGTCGTGTCCATTTCATTCAAGATCCAAACGATGCGCAATTTTTGTTGCCCAGAGAGGAAATGAATATGGATGACAGTCGTAGTCGAATTCTTGCTTAATTTTTTCTTCTTACGTTCGTTTTACTGAATTTAATTGTACACAACGAAACTGGCATAGCGATGCATCGCACCCAGAACAATTTTTACACGAAAAAAGAACGAGTGAAGAGAACGTTCGCTACGGCTATGCTACTTTACGATATTTTATTGTTTTGAGTGTTTTAAAAAATATTTGTTTTCTTATGCGTTTTAGTGGTGAGATCCCCGCGGAAGCCCGTGACGCCGACAACACCCGAAGGTAATTGTAATTAGGAATTGAAGGCCGCAAGGAGTCAAGTACGCAGTTGGCCTGTTAGGCCACGTCTATGTGTTAAGTAAGTCGGAATTCAAACTTTTATCGGAAGGTATTAACCGACGATGATGTATCACGACTAACATGTCTTGGAAAACTTCGGGCATATTCTCTGTATGTCTCTGAAGGCAACTAACAAATGGCGACTAACTACTGTTTCTTTCATTCTTTTTTTTCTTGTTTTTAAACAATACTAACTATTTCGGACGGCGGATATTGTGGGTCTATCTCTTCGGACTTACTAAACTCTCGTGCACTTCATACGATTCTTTGGATGCATTTTAGAATCTTCATGCCTCTCGCTGTTGTTTGTCATTTGAGCGAAACAAATCAATTTTTTTGCCATAACGATAATTTTAAACTGCTTGTTAATCGTCTTTGATACTTGTCATTTCAATTGTTCCTTTTAGAATATTAATTGATTTTTCAGTAGCAGCGAGAGATCTAGTCGTATAATGAAGTTAGCATTGCATATTCATTACATTTCTTTAACTGACCTATTATTTGAATAAACTTCTTAATATGACTGTAATGAGGATTCATGTACCAGGATCACAAGATCATGGTAATGTTTTATCGACTGAGTTCCCTGATTAATTGATTTTATCGGTAGCTAGTATGAATGTAGCCTTGTCAGTCAACGATAAATCAGACATCATCCTAGAGACCTTTCTGTTACATCCTCGTTGAAAATAATTCTCTAACGAAGATACATGTGCTGTTCAAATACAATAGTGTTTAATCTGTTTTCTTGTAGCAGCCATTACTCATGATGGGACATTAACAGTATTATTACCGTATTAACAATATTTATGATAAAGTGCAGCGAAAAATCAAACGATTCTGCACATACTGGGCAGTAGAATAGCAAACAACAAATTCGCGCCGAATCACATGCCTTGCACATGAAACAGTTTCACTCTAACACACACGTAATTCTACGTTTTTTTTTCTTTTTCTTTCTGCATGCGTGCCTTTATGTCTGTTCATTTGTTTCACTTACTTTATCTTCTCGTGCAATGATCAAAGCTGTCTTAACTTTTCTCCACGTTCTTGCCTTTTGTGTTTTCGTTTTCTAATTAAGGCACACCGATGTTCTTTAAAATAAACGGATACATACATGCGAATACTTTTCGTATTAACAACCTCGGCACGAGGCTAAATAACCCGATCCAGCACTTCGATTACTCTGACCTGGCATTTTCGTTTATTTCTCTTTGCAGTGGCACCGCTCTCACCATTGAAAATGGCCGACTACAGACTGGCTTCCCTCGAGGGACTGAATCACATTTGCAGTAAGAAAATCGACTGGCCCACCGCGACTATACACATCACCGAGAATCCTATATCGGAGGCAGTCGTTTGTTAAATTGTCCTCGACAAATTTTATTGCAATTGCCACTGATTTCACAGAACGACAAAGCATGCAATAACGAAAAGAAAGAACAAGCAAAGGCACGCGAATCGAACATCGATTTCTTCAAGGTTTCATCGGGGCAACGATCGACGTGACACGAATTACTTTTTTTATTTTCATTGAACAAATTAGCTTTCGATTTTAGCTTTTAAGTGTTTCGTTTTTGTCTTCTTCTTTCGTTGAAACAACTTATCTTACGTTTCTTCCCCTCTTCCTTTATTATTTATAAGGATCTTGAGAAGATCACTGGAGGCATCAAGTGTCTCAATGATACAACGATACGTTTCAAACAATTATTCGGCATGTTTCGTTTATTTAATATTAGACATAGCCTAGGCTAGTCGATAGATTTTATTTTAAATACACGAGAAGGTGTTATCCGTTTAAGATGATGATAATACTACATGTGCACCCGATTATCGTTCACGAGACTTTTTAAACGTTCAGTACACTTCGGAATTAAGCGCGAATTCACTTTTAAATGTCGCGGACAATTTTTGCGGTTAACTTAACGATTTTTACTGTTGTTATCTATGGGATTTTTATTCGACGGAACAGCGTATTTTTTTAATGTTTTAACGAGCATACATCGCCGTCACCGACGGACATTTTAATAACGAAATTCGATACTAAGAACGAGCGATTACAAAAATTCGACAACCATCACATTCATCTGTACTCGCAGATACAATTCTCCTACGTACAACGTAAAGGACAACGAAATCACGGCGTTACATTAAACCGCGACTTTTACACGAAATCGGCGCGGAATTAAAAGAGAAAAAGGAAAACAGCGTCGCATTGCGTATATAAAATTCGAACGAAAACGGGAAAAAACAGGATAATATACTATACAATTAAACGCGCGTAGAATAAACTTATCCTCGGATAATATAACTCGTTAATTGTGATCTGATTGAGATCGTGACAGCGATCGAACGATTCGATCGACGATACGGAAACAATAACTAGGAGAAGAAGGAAATCGCGAAGGAATTTAATTGAGGAAAAAATGTAATTAATCAAAGACGAACATGTGTGGTAGCACCGCATCGTAGTGAAGCGCGCGCACTATTGCTTTACGTGTTCATAAAGAGAGCCGAGAAATGACTGGTAAGTGCAAAATCAAGGGAATCAAGTTCGTGGAAAGATGATTACGCACATTCTAGCGACTTATTTCCGTTTACTCCATCGAAACCACCGATAACCCGGCGTGATGTCTTTTTATCAATTTGAACCCGTTTAACCGCACCCACTGCGAGTTTTCACGAATCACGAGCAAATCGTTCAGCCTGGTCAACGCTTGTGCATCCTTATCGAATTCAACGGGCTGGCATTACTCGCGATAAATCGACGCTCCATGGATGTACGACACGTTACACGGTTCTGATTAAAATCGACACGTCACGGACGGAGTGCAGAGAATCCCAGAAGGCGGGGTAACGAACAGGTAGGTATCGACAGGTCAGGTGCGTCCGAGTATCTTTGATGACTTCGCTTGTGCGTTAACCGCGGAAATTTTTAAAGTGCTGGGATGTACAGAAAAAAAGAAGAATAAAAACACGGGAAATGAAACGCCTAAATGAAACGATCGCAACGAGCGATCGTTCGTGCTCTCTCGATAAGAAAATTACTCGTAGGCCTGCACGTGTGATATGTGCTTCATGTTAAAGAGGGAACTCGTTCGGGGATATTCGCGCGTTAAACGTCCTCGAACTCCATAAAATAATAACGTTCCCTTGCCCGACGGGGGAAGGAACGCTCTCGTACATTTGTTTGCGCTCGCGCACCGTTCGCACCCTTTCCTTAGTTCGACGCGTTTAGTAGTACATAATTAGAAAAGTGGAATGTATGCTTGTGTGCACGGCGGACAGTGAAAAAGGCGGGACGAATGTGTGAGAGCATGGGTTCGCGCGAGTAACGTAGGAAAAAGGGGTACGTAGATAGTCGTTGAAAATAAATAAAGAACGCAAAAAATTCAAGAAGAAAAAAGAAGAAGAAGGAGTATCTGGTTCGGTACCTCAATACGGTTCTGCCAGGCTTCTTAAAGCCTTTAGCGTGATATGATAAGACGTGCCTGCTACATAATGTTGTACGTAGCTTTCGAAAGTTTCAACGCCTTTAGTTTTCTATCACCGCTCCCGTACGTCCCGGATTTTCTCAATTTTCGCGTGTCCTTTTAGAGCGAAACGAGCATTGCCCTACACTCCTGGTAATAATCGCCGATAGAGATTCGACTGAATTCTCCACGTGTTGACCGCCCGGAATTCCTTACATATCTTGTACTTTGAACAGGAAAAAATGTCAAAAATGTTACCATTTTTTTTACACGAAATGTATCTCTACATTTAAATTAAGCCCCCCCCCCCCCCCCCTTCCCCGCCGAAAAAACAAAAGGAACATTTGCTAGTTAATCGAAAAGAGTAAACCAATGATAGTAGAATTTCGAAATTCGTTAAATCTTCCGTAACCTGACGAAAATTTGTGTACTGTGCACGTCGAGGGGGTTCGATATCGCTACTCGATTCGCGAAATTAGAAATATTCGCGGCATACGAATCGGCGAATCGTAGAAAAGCCAAGAAGATACGCGAAAACACGGCGAAAGTCGAGACTAAGGACGTATCGAGGGACGGAATGGTTTAATCGTTTCGTGTAAAGAAGAGTTTATAAAAAAAAAAAGACAGAAGAGCGAGTATATTATAGATGTATACCTATGGCAGGTTATTTAGGCCGGCGAATTGAAACAGATCTGTAGCGGACAGCTTAGTTTTTAGTATTTTAAGGCTAGATTATTCGGGAAGATTGAGAAAGAGGTATGCACGCATTAATCATTGCTAGACCGCGAGCGCTATAAACAAAAACAAAATGTAACGTAGCTTCTAAGGACCACCGACACCACACTACCATTAATCCCTTCGTTTCCACGCCACTCTTGAAACTGCGTTATAGAAGCATTCAATAACGGATTAGATCCACAACGTTTCCCTATTAATTGTATTTCATTGAACATATCGTGGAAATATGTGATACCACTGCATTGTGCAACCGTTCAGCAAGATCTAAACGTAATCTTTAATCTTTTATTGAAGATGTTCGCGTGACGCATATCATTAGTACGAATTAATTTACGAATTATATTCTATTCGTTATAAGCGATGAAGAGAAAGAAGAGGAGAAGAAAGTATTGACGGTTCCAGAATTAATGACATGTCTGCAGTTTAATTGTGATGCTAACGGTAATTGAATGTCTATAAAGCTCGAGGAGGGGTGTAAGCAATGCTGGCGTGTTTGTTGGTCACGAAGGGTTTAACAGAAATAAATTCATTTGCACACGATCGATCGGAAAAATCGACATCAAAACGCCACTACAATCTCGCTGGAGGATAACGATCATTTTTCCTTAACGTGCTACGTGGAGCTTTTTTCCTCCGGAGCAAATTCCCAATTCCTCGCGCCCTTATCATCGGATAGATTGTAGCGGGAAAATAATATGTTATTGACAACAACTCAAAATAAAACAAGGTATAGTACATTAAGCGAAATAAACTTAGACGGAGCTTGAGAACATATATACATATACAGGTTAAACAACACGTGCGCACCGAATATACATCTTGTTATTTATAATAAACGAGTATAAAAAAAATAAATTGAATGTGCCTCGTGAAATTCCTACCCTCGATCCACCGATCAAATTTATCGCTAAATTAATTCATGCGAAAATAAGCAAGAATTGATGATCTTAACAATTGCTTCCCTTTGCCATTTTTTTTCCTTTACATTGTAATGTATTATCTGATGCATATCGATCATTATACTAACTTAACAAACTTAATAGCTAGTCTGTATATACTTTGTCTTCTAAAGCCAAGAGAAATATTAATAAAACATATTCCAAACACACGCACAAAGAACAGAAACAATTTTTTCACGCGCACACTCTCCCTGCTACCGTCATACATCTTTGATAATAAACATATTCCATCTAGGTTCTTTTGTACCACAAAAAAACTGTCGAAAGAACTCATTGTGGATCCCAGTTTCCATCTGGGAACCAGTGTGCCAGAAAGATCTGGCGTAATGATTGGGGGCAAAGAAAAAACGACTATAGGAAGAAAGCTCATGACGGAAATATGTATTTATGAAAAGTATTGCACTAATAAAAATTAATAAGAAGCCTTCGAATGAACCAATTGATATTTGCCCAATGATATTTGGCCTTTGCGCAGAATTATACAATTCATTTAATGCATGCAGTTCCCCAAGGGGGAAGCACCATATTGTTTTCAATCGTGAGCAATGGCACTTATGCACAATTACAAAAGTTGTTATTTCTTTACATTTACAGCGACGATGAAGCGGTTAAAAACTTTGACAATTAAGAGGAATGTTGCGGAGAAAAATATATTACGATTTAACGATTGAATTCCTGTCAAACTATTTCTGGCGTGCAATGGAATAACACGATATTTTCCAAAGTACACGGAACGCTAATTTCATACTATAATTATTGCGATTAAAGTGTGTTTTTTTATATGCCCCTATATTGTCGACCATTTTAAACGTAGATCTTATAGCGTACAATATTTTCCTACATAGATCGCGTTAGTACACGATTATGTACCACGTCCATGAACAAAAACTTGCTACGACAAGTATGAGGGTACTTTATTTGTACTTACCGGCTGAAAGGTATCGTATGAATAAAAGGTGCATTTGCAACTTCTGTTTTTCACCTGCAATTAAACTCGTGCGAAGAACGCGTCCTTCGTTCCATTTTTGTCTTGAAACATCGGTTCCTATCGTTTTCTTGTTTGATTAAAAATCGACGCGAATCAAACTATTAATCAGCACTGATACATGTAATCGCGTTCCTACTTGAATGATTCATTATCGCATATCGACGCGTGTCTTCTGGCACAAGATTGTTTCGGTCAATTTAATTTAAAAAAATTAGCGATTCTTTGCATTCCTCATACAATAATTACCTTATTAAATTTTTGAGGGATATAATTTGAATAAAACGTTAAATTGTAATAGTTATCTACATAAAAATCTCTTGAACAGTATGCAATATCGTTTTTAATGTACCGAAGGTGTTAATGTACCACATTGTACATTTTATTACGTTGCGATATTTAAATGTTAACATGTGATTCAATTGCATCAAAAAAATGAAAGATATTATTTTAAATAGATCATTGAAAATTCATGTTGGACGTGGTTCCTCTTTCTAAGATCGTTCGCCTCAACTCTTCTGTACCATGTTCTCTCTCAGGTACCGAGTCGCATGTACGCACGTACTCTAGGTGCGTGCCTCGACGACGAGAAACCAGTCTCTCGATGATTTTTGCGATGATCAAACGACTACTGTCTTCGAGGAATCGACAGGGCCGTATATGCTTACAGGTCTTACCTGCCTCGATGGACAATGACCTGTCGCGCTTCAATCGCGGGCGACAATATGCGGTTTTTAAACAATTCCAAACAAGTTCCAACAGTTCATATTGTACAACAATGTTCACCGCACCAACTTTGTTGCCCAAGTAATTTAAGCAATATTAATATTCTCTGGCGATTACGGCTCTCAACAAAGTCGTCTGTACGATTTGCCAAAAATCTTCTTACCCGTTCATCAATCGTCAATTTCAAAATCACCATTCATTTATGCCCCGGTTTTGTTTTGTGTAATGCCGCTTATCGTTTCGTCGATCGTCGGCGACCTTCGTACAGGTTCGTGAGCGTTCGTCGGGCCCAATGTTACCGCCACCTGCCGTCTCCGAACGGAATCACGACCCGTCTTTGACAAGGCGCGCGTATTCTTGACTCGACCAGCGTGGGAGTAAGGCTGTCCCCCGAGAGACGCCTGAGAAGGTGGTCGTTCAAAGCACCTTCTTTACGTTGACCCGTAAGTTTATTTTTTCGCGTTCGATCTTCACGCAACTGTAATTCGAGCGAAACACGAGCGAATTCTGCGTACGTTAGAATCGGTGAAACACACTGTGCCTCTATCACACGGAGTCGAAGAAATCGCTTCTCGCGGTTCGGAGCCGGCGTTGTTGTGAAACAAATCACAGTGAAAACGTAGCCGTGGCGCATGCACACGTTTGAATCGTTCCGATTCGTGTCCCGGCATTTCGTGGCCTCCGCCTGCAATCGGATTCTCGAGGAATTCGCGGAACTGAAAAAGGGTGTCGTAATACGATGTAGACTTTGGCTCGTCTCGAGTGGACTGACATAAAGACTTGACGAGGTAATTCCGGAGAAATTTTAAACCACCTGACACCGTGATAGGGGAACGTGCTACAACTTGGTGACACTTGGTTTCCCAATGTGAAACTCGCTACCACCGTCGTGTTTTCTGTTATTGCCACGGGGTGCCGAGCGTAGGAAATATTTCGGAGTGCAGTACAGTGCGGTTTTTATTCAGTGTGTTAGGTGCCAGTGCAGTGGATATGCGTCGATTTTTATTGTGAAGGTGCCCGAGGAATTTTCTTCCCGGATTTGAGAGATCTTGGATAAAAGATGGGACCAGCCAAGTTCCTTGGGGTTTACGTGCTCTTCATGCTGGTGTACGTCGACGGAGCAGACGACATCGAGGAAAGAGGTGAGCTATTTGTTTATTTTCCCGTAGCCGCTGGGAACATTAAGTGAGATTTCAAATGGGAACCGATTGTCGCGCCAATGTACGTATTTCATATCGATTATATTCTGCTTGAGCACTCGATGTAAATATCCTTCGTGCAATATTATTTAATTTATCCACGGTTACTGTTGGTTATAATAAAGAATTGGATTGCAAAGTAGGTTTAATTAATTTGCACGAACGATGTGCGTTCAATTTCCTTCGCGATGCGCAGTATGTGTAATCAAATTATCTAATCGGAGTATGTAGGTATATGAGAGTTCCAAGAAAATCCACTGATTTTTATGCATCACGTGCGTACAAATATGTCGTAAAACAGCATGCGTACAGCGTATACGCAGTAATGAATAAAATATTACGATATGACCACGATCGGAGCACAATATAGTTTGTATTAGAAATTTTTTACCCATATATATATTTATTACATCAAACTTCAATGTTTCACATTAAGTGACTTAACAATATCAGGGAATATATCTTTTCCTCTGTTACTAAAAATAAGAAAATTTTCTTCTACTGCCGCATACTTGTCATCCTTTTACTCCAGATTTCGTGGAATTATTTTTTCACCTCGTAAGGAACAATACAAACAGATTTGTAAATCAACACCAATCATCTACGTCACCTGTAGATGTTACCTGAAACTGCCTTATCAAAATTAAACAAGAAATGCTCTATCTCAGCGAAACAACAAGCGAGCACTATATATCCTCACGGAAAAGCAAATAAGAGCAAGGTGACAGAGACCTATAAACGTCATTCCCTTTTACTACAAATTTTCACACCAAGGATAGACATATTTTTAAATGTGCTGATCAAAGCACCTAATAGTGGAACGAAGTAGGCGTTTATGTTTCACGTAAAATGTCCTGTAATTAATGCATCGGCCACTTAATGGCCCCAGATTCTTTCACTTTTCGTCATATGGCCGCTGTGTACACCGCGAGTTAAATATATCTTGTTAAATGACTAATTAGGCCTTAATAAGATCGGTTCACCCAGAGCGCTCGGTTAAGAATGAGGCCAATGGTACGTGTCTCGTTTGGAACTTTTCTTAATCCGTGAATACCCGTGCCGTAATAACAGCGAGCTACTGTCAGGTGCTTTCTTTAAGCCCGGTCTCGGCGATTTCGACGGATCCATTTACGATTCACCGATAACACGTTCACTCACTACGCACTCGCTTAATTAACAATTGATTCTCGATCCAAAGGACGTACATGAATAATAAGTTGCGGCCCCGCTTGCGTAGCTCGCGATTAGATTTCAATTCCGCTATGACACATTTATTCTTCATGTTCAAACAGTAATAATTATGTTATTTCAATCTGACTGTCGCGTTCGTGACGCTGGCAACTTTTTCCGTTCGAACGCGTACTCGTGTCAACGATGCATCTTTGTCTCCGGCAAAATGCGAACATCGCAGGCAGCCGGATGAGATGACGATTTCTGCGCTTTATGCAAACGAGTCATCGAACATGACGAAGAAGTGGTGTAAGGTCCGGACATCGTGCGCTGATTCTTCATTGAATTCTTCGATGAAGAAGTATCGGTCGAGTGGAAAAACCGTAGCGACCTGTGGAAGAAGCAAGAACGTGGTCCCTAGCTTCCTTGGCGCATCTCGTCTCCTCTCCCTCTTCGATAGACGAAGGAAAGGCATAGAGGAACGGTGGCCAGTGAATCGTGAAGTCGAGGCTTGAATCGAACTCTACGATTTCGCGGTAGCTATGATCGAGACGCGAATCAGAAATATGTATAGTCAAACACGGACGATCGAGGATGTTCCGGCTAAATTTTTACGAGGTAGCGGAGGAAAGCAATGATCTTTGAATCGGCAAATCTTTCGCTGTTTCCTGTAATAGCTCTTCTTGAAGAATCTACTGGTCCTATTGTATCTGAAGTTTTTATCTTCGACGCGTGAAATCAATGTTGTACGTATTATAAAAGTGGCCGTCGTTCATTAAACTGTTACGCCAGTCTCTGATTAATGGTTTATTCTTGCTAGATGACTGATCAAGAGAATGCTAGCTTCACTCAGGATTATTCGCGCGGAAACACGGCGCGAACGTAATAAGTATCCTTTCACTCTGCTATCAGAAACGTTTAGCAGCTTTACTAATTCGTTTTCCAAGCTAAGCGAGATAATATTTTTCTCCCTCCTTGGAATTTCCTGCGCGGTTCACACTTGTTCGGCTCGTTTACATTGAACTCTTTCCATGTGTCCCCTGGAAGAACAATTATTCCAGCAAAATGTTTCTCGAATGGAGAATCAGTATGGGATATTCATGGCGTTCCCACGAATTAGTAACGAGTCGCATGGATGCAAGGGAACCAGCCCGGGTCAACACCACTTGAACCGATGTCGATGACGACGATCGCAACCGATGACGCATCACCTCGCGAATCATCTTGCGCGATGATGCTTTCGAATGATTTGGCCATCGCGATGCTTGTCTTCTCAGTTGCAGTAAGAGTTTTGCGTCCCATTTAACATTTTTCCTCATTATTTCCCCGGGGACACACCTTTTCCGACGAAGGTCGTAAGGATATAAAAGGTATATATTACATTCTGGGCAAATAAAACGGTGGCCGTGAAAATCATCAAGGAACATTAATCTTGACGTACACTTTTCTCTGCCCTTTGCAACGCATTTCTCAATGAAACAGTCGAAAATATGAATTATCGCGTATATCCCCCTTTCGGTGTACCCTCGAAACATTAGTTAGTCGAACGTTATTCCTGTGTCCTGGATTACATTTCTTGATAATAGTAACGCTCTTGACTTACCGTGAATGAACTTTAGTAGCATTGAATGTTCAACAATTGAGCTATCTCTGCTGGTGCCGCGGCGACAGCAGAAGCAATCAGGGTCGAGCGACAATACATTCACCTCGTGCATCGACCACGCTTTACTTGGTACATTGTCTCGCGTTCTAACGATATGCTTATTTCTCTATGTTACTTGGTGCTGGTCAAGCAGCATTTCCGCTCTACGCGATCGTCTTGATGCTTCGTTAATGAAAATTACTACAAACATGCAACGCTGCATCGCCAACTTTCATTAGCAGTACATGCGGTACGAAAAGAATATTGCCCCCTCAAGTGTTCCAGTGATAATAGTTAGCACTTTATTCTCACAGGCGGTATCAGCTTGAAATACTTTGCGAATGAAGCGATTAAAAGCAGAGGGAAGGAATTAGACAGTGAATATAAAAGTGTTTATGGGCGTGTGTGTGTCTCCCATTCGAGGTAATCAGAAGACATGAAAAGTAAAGTGTTAATTAGACGGAAGCGTAAAGTACCACATAGTTCAGACCCGAGAGCGACCACTATCAATTTCTATGGATTGGACCGTGGGCCCACGTGTTTGACAAGCCGAAGAAAGGGACCGAACTAACATAGTTCAATTACAAGGAGCGCATTCACAGCTGGTTGTGGACACGAGCCTAACTGTACCGGGCTTAACCGTAATTGTTTAATGGGCTAATAAAATGATACACCCGCCGAATCTAAGCGCACACAAAAAGCTAATTGTGCTCTACCGACATTCCACGATTGTTCCGACTTGCGACAGCGTTCCATTTGTAAATGGTTCATAAATATGTATATTTCAATCATGTGCACGATTGGTTTGGCCGCAAATAATTATCTCGCCGTTAACAGGAGTGCACGGTATGGACCATAGAAAAGTTTCACCGATCCGAAAACTTGAAATAATTCTGTACATTCCGGTTTTCTGCAGAAATTTTCATCGCATTTACGAGAGCGTTGAAACTAGTTTTGTAGCGTAAGAAATTTTCGCAAATTCCCATCGAGCATCGTAAACGTAAAATCTGGCAACATTGTCGAGAAATTCTAGGCAAAACGTAGCCCATTTATACTTTACGGGCGAAAGATGCATCCTGCTGCGAGGGTTTAACGGTGACTGCCTACCTCGCCTCCATTCATGCTACTTTTCATTCTACGTTGGAATCTCAGGATGACCTGACTGCCGCAACTGTACATATACGTCAGAGTTGCCATGATATTGACTTCGATGTTACGGAAACGTGAAATATAGCATGCTAAAAAGTATGCAACGGAGGAATGGTTGCCGCATCTGAAATTCTGAATGAAAATGAATATTTCCCCCTATGTCGTACGTAGAGCACTTCTCTGAACGTGTATTTATTTTTAAATACTTCTCAGATACATTTATCGCTGAATGAAACATTCATAGGTGTCGTGAAATTCTTTAACGGACTATGTAGAGAGTCATTGACGAGCATGTTTCTTAAATTGCATCCGTGATCCTCATTAACAGTATCTAGGACACGGTATAAATAAAATAACTAATTTCTAGTTGTATCCGGTTGGGGACTATACTTCCACGTCAGTTCTGTTAACGCTGCCTCAAGATTGTTTTCTCTATTCTCGCCGTGGTTCTGTTAAAGACCGCGTCATCCGGCTTCGCATTGAACAAAAAAATTCCTTTCCTGCTCGATTATGACTCTTTTATATCCATGCATTTATGCCTATATAATCAATATAATCATATCCATGCGATAAATCACATTTAGAATTTGATTTGCCGATCGCGTTCTTACGAGGAAATTCCTTGCCGAGTTGTTTTATCGATTCCCTTATCGAAAGTAGGTACGATTTCTAAATTATCAACGACACTAACAAGGACACGTCCGAGCGCCGCTCGACGGACTCGCTTGCAATATGTCAGACAACTTTGCAACGATGCAGAACGTTTTTTTTTCTCATTCGGCCGATCGCTTTTACTTACATCGTCATTCGATATTCAACCTTGCGTGACAGATTTTGCGGTTTTCGATCATCGTTCGCTGCCAGAACGTCTCAGCTTCTCTGTTGCGTTCCGGGACGCGAGAATATTATACAGAGCTCATTCCAAAATGTACGCCTCGTAATATAAAGAAACGTTGATCCACGCTCGACACCGGGGTCTCACTCGCGAGGAACAAGTTCAAAGGTATACACGCTGCTCGCATTCATCGTCAGCACGGTTTGAAACGAAACTCGAACAGAGGATCTACCTTTTTATGATCGACCATTGAAGTTCAACGACATCGCTCTTACCGATGTATAATCCTAACGGAGATATTCAACGTCATGCCCGGCGTGAAATTTGAATCATACGAGTCTCAAGGAACATGGTCACACCTCGAGGGTCACTAACAGGAAAGGATTTTAGAACGCTTCTTAAGGCCATTTGATCGTGACAGTATAAATGTCCACGTTCGGCGGATCCAGAGGGATCAATTGCGTCGCGTGTTTTATAGTAGCATCGTTGGAATAAGAAAACACCGTCGACGAGTTTTCTTTCCGTTTCCTTCGTATCGATGGACAAAAGGCCACGGGAACATTATGCGTTTCGTAGAAGGTCTACAAAGCATCTGCCTCCAGCTTGGACGAAATACCATGCGTATACTACCGTCGATACTCGGCGTTAAGAATCGACTGGTCGACGCGTGAAACGTAAATGCTAGGCTCGTGACTCGATCTGGAGAAATCTTGCGAATCGTCGAAAAATTTCATTAGCCGGCGATACAGTAATACAACATTCGATAATTACTAAGTATATACTGTATGAAATGTAAACACAAACTTTCTACTGCACGCCGCGTGAGCAACGTAAAAGTCACCGGAGCGCGCACTGGAAACGCGTAAAGAAAGTACTTAGCATTGAACGGGGAGTCAAAAATTCGAATCGAAAGTTTTAATTGCACGCTTTGAGCGAATCTGGCCCAGAAAAGTTTCGTGTATACGATTTGCTGACTGGCCCCGTCGACTGTCTGAAATATTTCCCTCCGCGATCGGAAACAGACGAGAGGACAGGGATTCCTATGCCGATTCCAAGTCTGCAGAACAACCTTCTTGAGACGAACTGCCTCGACCAATAATACATTGTGACTTAACACCAGCAACACTCGGTGCTCCTCGGGTGCGAAGTGAGCATAAGTGCGAGACGGTGGAGTTTAATTGAGGTTGATGAGGGGGGCGCTCGTATTGGCCCGGAATTCAATGCCGCGATGATGTTTCTTGCTTGTAGCAAGACGTTGTCTTGGAGAGAATGCGTCGGAAAAATCGATGTGTCCACCGACCAACCATTCGGCCCAGTCAAAGATTCCACGAGGACAACATTTTGGAAAATATAAATTTCACGAACCTTTTATACCACCTTATCATTATCATGGACTGTGCTTCTCAACTTGAATTCACTTATTTCATGTACTAATGATATTTTCAGGAACTCGTAATTAATCTTTAGTTGAATCAGGATATTCATGTGGATCATTGAAAGATTTATCAAACAATGATACTGCAGAATGTTTCCCTTATAGATAAGTATATAGAGAATGTTCTGGATGACTGGATGTACATATTGCAACCATGTTAGATTGTACTCCACTTCTGTTGCCTGATGGTGTCTTTCATGACATTCCACGGGACGATTCTCTAAGTGCTCGCCTTATGACCGTCTATAGGTGCTTCTTATCAAGCATGTTTTGTACGCGACTCGTATGATACCGACTCTCTGAATGGAGGCCTGCCAACTGCTTCGGCGATCGACTCGTCAGCATCCTGCTCCCAGATACTCACGTATATGTACTTACACAGATACAGAAGAGCAGGGTGCTGTAGTCGAAGAAAGGTCTTCCACGGATGCCCGGGAAATGAAATCGTGACGTTGACCTATTTGATAAAATTGCATGCAGAGAAAGAAGCAAGTAACTTCCCGTGGAACAATTTTTCTTATTACGATGGATATCATGGAAACATTGACATTTCTATACAAAAATGGGTCTTATCTACCCATAGGTAGATCGGTTTAATCAAAAGCTGAAGCCGATAAGATATAATCGACACTAGTTAACAGTTTAATAACTGCGAACCAATCCGTCCTTCTGCTTCACTGATATCGGTCTATAATAAAGACGGCCTGCTACCTATATTATAAAGCGTAATCAAAGATTGTTCCTCGATCGGCTGCGTCTTCGCTGAAATAATTTTCCACGACCGCGATATTGTCTCCCGAAGCATCGGTTTCATCTTCCCAACCAAGATTCAGCAGGAATGCTCCAAGCAGGCAGTTATCAAACAGCAACCTGTTGAGTAACTCCATAAAACTTGCGGGGGGAGGGTGTCGAGAGTGTGTCGTAAAATTTCAACGGCCAAGAGAGACCGCCGTTCGCGACGCTGCTCCTCAAACACGGTTCCCGTAAGTTTTCGAGCGAGGAACCTGGTCGCGAACACCCCACCACATGGTTCCAGGTTGCGTGCCGCGGTTGCGGGGCAAGAACCTCCCCCTTGGCAGGAGTAACGCGTACGTTTCGCGTCCATCCTCTGCTACCTTCGACATTCCTTCCCGTCCTGCACATCCCGTCCCCTGTTCCATTCAGGCATAATAACCGTGCAGTTTCCCAGCGCGTCTTCAATGGGCGAAGATTGCACGCTACGAGACCTCGGTCCGGTCCTCCGCGTCCTCTTCCTCTCCTGCGTCACTCGTACCCTCCTCGCTGCCGTTTCTTACCATTCCCCTTTTCACGTTTCTTCTGTCTAATCCTCTGTTCGATCTGCGGGAAGTGAAAGACTTCCTCCTTTCTCTCCCAGTTTCGTCGATCGCCGATTTCTCGTTCTTGGGGGGACTCGCGGCACGTAACACCCAGACGTAAACGTTAGAACGGAAGAAGTGCAAAAAGGATTTGTCGATATTCCTATTTCTAATTTGCTTCACTCTGCACACGAGTGCGGGGAGAAACGCCTTCGAATAAAATAGACATTCAACGAACCTTAATTATAGTAAAGTCGCAAGGGTAACGCATGTGCGAGGGAATATTGTGCGTTTGAGTTTTTCTCACGTGCTCTTCTAGTTTCTTGTCACGCGAGTAAAGACGACATCCGATTCCCAGTAGAGAAGGCTGCGAAGCGTTGTGCCACAGCGTGGAACGTACTTTTCTCATTTTCCGCTTGACTTTTCTCACATTAGTTTCGTGCGCGCCATTCCATAAATCGAAGATTCGCGGGTTTCTCTTGCTGCCCGGCGAGAGAAAACTACATATTCTGACAGTCTCTGCTCGCATTTTCCCTGGAACAACTTTCGATGATTTGCAATTCAATGACGCCTGTCGTACAATATGTTGCACGTTATTACGTGCTAATGAAACCAAGTGTTTCCTCGGGCGGAAAAGTTGACTTTCACTTAAATTCATCTAGGTGTACTTGAAATGATTACTTTTCGATCGTATCGGTAGCAGCTATTACTTTCTGTTCTTTATTCTATTCATTCTTATCTCTTCATATATTAACCTGCAGTGGCTTAATAGTTTACTATTAACATTATTAAATGGCAGACGAGACAAACTATCCGACAGACGAAACTTACTTTTAGTACTGTTAGTTACTGTTCTCCCTCATTGCCGCTTAGGTTGAACAATATCGGCAAGGGTAAGTATTAATAATAAGTGCATCTTAGGAAATACAGCACAATAAGGAAGCAATATAAGTAAATATAATTATGAATATTTTAGACTCAGAATTACAACGCACCGTCAACGAACGAAACACCAATGAATTTTCAACTTCAATAATATTCCGCGAAATTATCAAGTTCCCTGTTATCCACGCAGTAATTATAATAACTGTATCGTGAACGATCGGTATGTAATACGCGACTTCCACGTAATCCCTTCGGCTTGTCGGAATCATGAACGCGCGATCAACAAAAGAATCGTATTGCTCGCCCATGTAAGGTGATGTTTTCCTGTCCGACGACGAGCTTGTGTAAAATTGCAACGTACGTTCGTGTACCGAAAGGATGAAGAACGAGCCACATCCGTCCGTCCGTGCAGCTTCGATACGCCGCAACGACGGGGCCTTGCTCGCAAGGTGGCTCTCTTCTATACCAAATGGGGCAACCAGTCTCGAAGAAAACAGCCCAGATATGTCTCCGGGGACTTAGAGCTCGGCCCAAACCGGGACTCGATATCGCGAACTCGCGTTCTCTTCTCTTCGTCGCTCGGGGTGAACGTCCACTCGTCGTCGTCCGCCAGACTGGATGAACAAGTGAACTCAAGCTCCCATTCCTTCGCATCTTCAATGTGCCCATCTAACCTTCGGACCACGCTGCGCTTGATATCGAACGTTCTCAGTCAAGTGGCGTGAATGCTGCATCGATTGATTGAGAGGAATAATTGCAACGAGATTCGTTTTGCTACTCTTCGTGAATGAGATCGAATATTGGCTGTGACTGTCAACCGAACATACATATCGAATCGAATGTGCCCCGCGACAGTCGAGACTCTTTCCAATACTTTACACATCCAACTTTCCGGAGACCCGAGCAACCAATTTGCATGGACATTTGAGGTGAAAGAATATTGGACGGAAAATTCCTTTATTCGAAAGGCAAGTACCTACTTATCAAATATTAATGTTCGTTTGCAAAAAAGAATGTTCGAATGAGACAAATCTTGCGAAGAACACCTCCGAGCTCGAAAGTAGGTGCTCGTGCTGTACAAAAAAAAACTGGCACATGGCGTCCACTGCGGTTAAATTCGCACAAACCCGACTTCCTTTCCTTTGCTGCGTTCGCCAACGAAATGCACGAGCATACGAGTCTCCTTTGCACCTCCGGCACATCCCCGTACCTTCCATGATACGGCATGTGCACCCAGAAAGTGGCGCATCCATGAAGAATAGGTATAAAGAAAATCTGGCTGGCCCATTGTTACCTGGTCTTCAGAGAATCTCGCATGGTGTACCGGCAGTAGGCGAGACAGGGGGTCTAGGAGGGATGAAAGACACCGAGGGTTAGGTTACCCGACAGACCCCAACACTCAGGTACTGTATTGTTGCGTTGCAGCCGTGGCATGAATCGCCGTGACCCTGCAGCATGCTGAAGGTGGAGGCAGCAGGCAACAGGAGGACCGAGACTAACCTGCGAGCCTGTTTGTAGGTGGCACTGAACTTGAGACCGGGAACTCGCCTTCAAGGGACACGAGAAAGGGAGAGGGCGAAACGTCGGTGTATAGTTAACATGCACCTTACGGCCCAGTCGTGTTTAGAACCTTAAGAATTGCAAAAAGATAGGACGCAATGGATGAGCGGTCTCAAGCGAATCTTATTCTCTAGGAAGAGAAGAATGCTTTTCAAGTCGAATTAGTGTAATTGCCAGGACGGTATGAAAGGAAATTCGGACGCAAGACAATTGTATCGTGGATCGTTGTTGAATGATACGAAAAATCAGACTTTTGTGCGATTTCAAAAAGCTTACGTTCTATGTTAATTTCTCGTCGCGAATCGCCCGGTACAGCTGAAAGGAGCAGGGGCACCTGGTTCGTTGTCACATTTCGGCCACCCATGCTGCCCGCTGGTGTACAGTACAAGGTGTGCGAGATACGAGTCGGTCGCCATAACGAAAGAACCACCATAGCGCGGCGAAGATATAACGTTACACTCTGGTAGCAGTCCTGGTGTGGGAACGCCACTGAGATGGAAGTGCCAGAAGAAGCAGCGGCATGTATGCTTGCTTCTCGTTGGACACAATCGCGGTTAAGGAACACCGTGTTGGTTCAACGTCGTGTATGCGCGAGGAATAAGATACTCTTCGGTTTCATTTCTAGAGGATACCTTTACCGTGAACTCTTTGACTCCGCGATGCCGTAGATACGCGACCGGATTGCGCACAGAAAAACCGCTACGTTCAACTATGGGCAGCTTCAACAAGGAGAAATTAATTTCCATTGTCTATATCGCGTAAAAACATCCTCCTTAAAAGTTCGTCGCGGATGGTCGAAAAATTTTTGGGACCATCAGCTTCTTCGGCTCCCAATTATCCGACGGGTGTCCAAGGCTGTTTCGGAATTTTTTTGCTCTGACCCATGGTACAGTTTAGCGAAAACAGCCGCACGCAAAGTTGGTTTCGCTTGTGCACGCCGCAGGAGAGGACATCGTATCGTAAAAGAAGAAGGGGAAAAAATTAGCTTGCTGGCCATGTGCGCATGGTTGGCACACTTGGTAGCAGCATCGCGTAAAAGCATATGTCGAGCTTCTTGCCGACCATTTTTTCGCGGGCATACGAGCCGAGAGATGCCTATACCTCGGATTTTTAACACACGCCAGTCATTCGTATGCCTTGTGAACGCGCGTGAAATTACACGAACTTTATTGCTTACGCGAAGCATGCCGGCAGAAAATTGAACCGTGCAACACCGTGACAAAGTCGATCAGAAAGCCGCGAGGCATTTAAGTTTTATATTACCGATATGTTCGCCATGTGCGCTTCAGTAATATGAGTTTAAACTATGTACACACTTATTTTTCGACAGCGTTATATTAGACGGGGGAGGGGGCTCATTTGTTTATGCTACGTATGAGAATGAAATATTCCCCGAGTTGCATGTAGGCTCCTAATTGGGCGTGGGGAACGATGTAGAAGAAGGTGCTGAATGTGTAAATCAATCCAAGCTCTTCTTGCTGGCCCCGCTATGGGAAAAGAAAGACACTATGACATCCTATGTCTTCCCGCGCGCTTTACGGTCTGTTTTTCTGTGACCTTTCTTTCCTCGCCCTTCTTTATTCATCTTTGCCAGTATGTAATATCGAACCCTTTTTTTGCCCTCCTGAATCTGCTATGTCATCTGCGACCTCTTGCAACAGGAGAAAAACACGCGCAGCTTCGCCTGATCTGTGCTTTAGGAACATGTTGAATTATTTTACTCGTCATCAACCTTTAACACGCCCGGAACCTCTGTAAGCCCGTTGATGGACTTTTTGCTTCCGTTCTACATATGGTGTTCCTGGTTGCCTCAGTTAGACGGAATTATTATTTGAACAAACAACGGCTGGCACGATTATCTACATTTCATGGTAGAAAATACAGCATCGGTCCTATACATACAAACTCAATTTGACACGCACACTGGATAACTGACCAATAACGTATCAGTAGAATTATTTGAAATACAGCGATGTAAACAGGAGTTTGAGAGATGTGGAAATTAAGAAAGAACACATTTTTGATAGTAATGATTAGATACGTTGTGGTTGTTGTTCAAATTCCCCACAATAGGGGGTAATAGAAAGAGTAGGTAGAAGACGTTATACATGTAGTTACGAGGTACATATTCGTCAACCCTCAAAACGGCCTGCGCCTCCTCCTCGATCTCAGTGACACGAAAGATTCCACTTCTAGACTAAAGATGGGCCTATAGTCAATGGAATCTGCATAGTCCCATGATTGCTTTGTACACGGGGACAAACAATGAAATACTGGATGACCCTGCGCCGGCAACTTAGCCCTGTAGAAAAAGGCATGCACGGACCACTTCAAGTCAGAGCAAACGGGAGTGAATGCTGACAAGACAAACGGTTTGTTGGTTTGCGTAAAACATCGTTCTCTGCCAGGACGACATGCGTAGTCCACCCTCCATGGAAGCCTGTTGATATCGGTTGTATGTATGTAAGTATGTATACATATAATAAATGCCACCGCATTTTTCGTGTATACATTCTTATGGCGTTTAAACCAGAGGAAAGTAATAGAACTTGTATACAGTAGAAGTGAGAGTTGTTAATTGTTACTCATGTGTATATAAACAATGTAAATGACACGGTGCTATTTACAAAACGCGTATGTATATGAAAATCATAATGATGTAGGAAAGATATAGTGTTGATGTATTGTGTAATAACAATAATCATAATTTATGAAAGATGTATACGGTTATATTTTTGCGATGTTAATTTGTTCAACATAACAACGTGTGATCGTTTAGAAGCAAGACTGCTACTTCCATCCGAAAAACTGTGGACTTCCAACTCTTTTTACAAATACTTGTGATTCTTTGCGCGTATTCTTGCGATAAGGAGCTCCACAAAGCAGGGAACGGTCCGTGGCAAGATAGAAAGAAAGGAGATGTAATGGTAGAAAGACGCATGTAATGGTTAAGATATTCATGTATTCCTTAGGCTTGTTGACTATCACGTATGTGTTTGTACTAATGATGTCGGTCACTCTGATATATCTACACGTCGAATCATAAAGCACGCAACAAAAGGGCATTTTTTTCAAACCGTGAATAATCGTTTATCGCGTGTAAAGCGAGAAATTTATGCGAGCGTTGATTAATTGTGCTTTTGTTAAGTGAAACTTTATTAGAAGCATTCGAATACACACTCATTGTTTCTTAAAAAATGGCAATTGTCTGTTTGGATTCAATGTGTTGTAATAGAACGAGCCAAAATTTGTTACAATCCGGTACTCACTTGATCTTCACAATCATTTCATTCTAATTCATTTAACTCGATGACTTGAAAATATGTATAATCTGCAGCCTGGTAAACGAAAAGGACTTTCTTCCATTTCATTTTGAAGGGCATAGTAGACGCGGTGAGAACAATGCATTAAACTGTAAAAAGTTTTCAGTAAATATTTATCCACATGGGTGATTCATAAACGAGATCCGTATCGAAAACTTGGGCAATAGTAGCGTTTCTTTGCGAGTGCCCAATTTTCGGGATTCGTATTTCGCAATCAAATTCAAGTTGTGACGAATCTTGCAACAATCTTCAATATTTAAATAGTAACTACTCTGCTCAAATTGTAATACAGTTCTGATTGTAATACAGTTCTCCAGTTCTGAGGATTTGGTTGTCATGGAACTTCCTAGCGGCACAACACCTTCTTACGAGCATTCCAATATTTTTAACGAAATTCAACTATGGAATGTTTCGCCCCCTCTAATAGAATCCCCAAAAATGGACGCAGTTTACAACGGTAGTTTGATAGTAATAGAACTGTGTGTCATAATCGGATGCGCAGTTGGAATGCTCGGTCTGTGTTGCTCTCTTACTTGCCTATAGCCAGCGAAATGTTATCTCCACGTTTGCCGGTTCGGAACCGCGCATCGGCTTGATGAACAATTACTTATATCGTGTACTCCAACGGTGCCTCCACATACATACGTCGCATTAGCTACAAGCTTCGTATTAACGTAAACAAGAAAAACGAGATCCCATCGCATTACCCTCGAGACGGTATTATAATAATCGAGGCCTCGAGACTTCCTCGTGTTGCGACCTTACATGCGCTTCATCGATTGTCTAGGACACCAGGAGGCGCGTGATGAAATTGAAATTACGCTAATTTTCGGCCCGGATCACAAGAAAATGTCAATTAAAAAAAAAACAGAAACCGAAGTAATAGCTGGATTACATTGCTGTGTTTCATTTCCATTTATTAAAGCAATTTATTAATTGTATAACGGTGTTTCGCAATGTAATGTCTTATACAAAAATTCAGTCACTTTATACTTTGCAGCAGCGTGTATAGCGCAGAGCGCAACACCTGTACACCTTTCGCGGTGGCTCTGTATCGTCGGTGGGAACAAGATATAATCGCATTCCGCCCTCTTAGTGCATGAAACTTATGAATAAAGGAAGTGTTGTTCGTTAGCGGGCACGTCAGTTTAGTTCCTTCAATTATCAAAATCACAACTGCAATTAATCAATGAACACAATGTTGCGAGCTTGCATACGGTGAATGCTCTTCAAAAGAAGTCATTTTCACCACCAACAGAGTGTGGCATAAGAGAGCAATCGAGCGTAGTCGAGTAGCGAAGATATTAGTTTAGGCGAATAATTAACAAATAACTGAGATTCAGCTACCTGTTACTACCGTTTACGCTGGCATTCTACTGTGCTCCGTTTCCGGGTACGTATACCCTTATCCATCGAGCGGTTTAAGACGATTGCAAGCGCCATTTCAGGGCAACGTTCCAAAAGTCCCCCACAAATTGCAGCTCCTTACGAGCTAAGTGGTTGTCTAGCGATGCACGACGCGCATAAAGGACGTGTACACAGTCAAAAAGGTCTGCAGCTCCCTGGTGGTGTACTTCTTAGAGAAAGACGAGGGAGCAAAACGAAAGGGCACTTCAGTTTTCTAAATATTGGGACAGGTTTGGCGGGGTATGTATGTATATGTATACATATCCTGAATCCCTTGACAATTTACACAGCACCCTTTCTATCATGGGAAAATGCACCTTTCTAAAACTCACGTGATCACGCGAAGAATGCCTATACCTACATTAAGTTGAAATATTTTCTCCTGGCATTTCAGTTCAGGTGGTGCAACCTTTTCTTTTTACTCCATTTTTCACAGCCGTGCCTTATAGTATTATGGAGCAATGTGCACGTTTCATTGATTATCGTTTAGATATTGTTTGGCAGAAACGGAAATACTATGCTGGAGTATACATTTCCAACAAACACGCGTGTTCATTCATAATTGCAATTCATTGATCGATTCTTCATTGACGTATCAATTTACTTGTCGCTGCTCGTCTTTACATTAGTTCGAACCATGATAAACTATGTATTGAAATTCAACGCGTTTCTTTCTGTTCTTATCTGACGCATGTCGAACAGTACATTCAGGTTAACTTGCGCATTAAAAATCTCGTATTTCGAGTCGCCTTTATCGCCGGCGCTTTAAATAGGTATCAACAAATTGAATCGCGTCTGATATCCATAATTTCTTTTGTTTCTCTGCCACATTCTTGTGCTTCTTCCTGTCCTAAGAGCTTTCGCCTTTTCTTTTATTAGATTTATTTTGCTAGAAAAAACCTGAAATCATAGAAAATTCCTGGAATTTTTCCTGAAACGATTGCGTTGGTTTATAAAACGAAGTTCGTATTTTTGCTCCAAAACGATTCGGTTCTCTTTCCCATGAAAATCTGAAACAAAAAGTCCGATAGATTAGATAGTTAATCGTTACCAAGCGAGGATACCGTAAAAACGATTCTAAAAATTATCGAACGATGCGAAGGTGCCGCATATGAATTCTTGCAACTCGAATTTCCCACGAGTCGACGTTCATTATCGATTACCACAGTACGAAACCCTTCCACCTCAATCGAACCTGTTTCGCTACTTTCCCTATGACTATGTAGTCATAGATATACGAAGCAGCGACGAATGGTTGGTCGCATGCATCGTGGCAAACGGGTAGGTGTTTCAGCAGGTTGTTGTTGCGCCGCGACGGACGTCGGTGTGCACCGTGGCCTGAAAAATTAGTTCCTTTCTCGTTTCAACGGGGGCAATGGAAGTGAAAAAGCACCAGCTGCCCCGTAGGAAATGGGCATGAATATCAAATACAGAGGCGAACCCGGAAGCGAGGCTTTCTCGTACAAGAGGAGCACGTCCTGTTCTAAGGATTTCGCCTCTTCTCCTTCTGTTCACATGCTCCTTGCCGCGTGGAGTCCCATGGACACTGGCAGCTGGCCAACTTGCTTCTTCCCGATGTTTTAAGGAAACTTATAACGCGACTGGTACAGAATCTGTGAAAAGAGATTCGGTGTCAGCTTGCCAGCGTCTCTGCTTCCTTGCTACTTCCTAGTTTCGTGATTCTTCAGAAGGCGAACTCTTGTCGAACACTAACCGAAGATTAATAACTTCCGCGGTTGCGTTGCCAGTCATATTACTATTCGTACGTGAATACTGTAGAAAGTGATATATGATATATGGATAGAAATAATCTATTCGTAGTCGTTATATGTACATGGAACGAGATAAAATGGAATTTTGCACATCTTTTTATGCACTTTCAATTTATATGTGAAAATTGTTGTTCGACTTCTTTCAAGTGCGGTTGAACTATCTATTCTAGATTTAAACATTTGCCAATCTGCCTACGAATAATTGTCTTCGGTAGAAAAATATTATATGTACATATACGTCTCCTGTACAGGAGCGAAGTGTAAGTTCCATTTGACGTATCTAGATAACAAAAATTAGATACCATTGAACATTTGATATAGAATTCATTGCTAAACATAATTTTCTCATGGAACGACACTACGGTCGAAGTCCATTTGTGTGAGAGAGTCGGGTGACACTTGCGTCACAGTGAAATAGCAGAAACGGAGCATATCTGCACAGAATTTACGATTGGCCCAGTCGAATTGGAGCACCGAAAGAAAAGGCCAAGCTGTTTAGAAATCCGAGCCTAGCAAACACAACGGGCGATACTTGAAACGCATGATAGCAAATCGGAGCGAACAACCGCGCAGATGTCGACCTGTTCACTGCCAGTGTGCTAGCAGCAGTAGCTTAAGCTCCAAAATACGCCACGAAATGGTCCTAAACCTCTCTGAAAAACATGAAAGTATCATCCATGTTGTGGCCTATAAGACGAAAGTGCATCAGAATCGATGTTCTACCAGATAGACATGGAAGCTGACGATCTTCGCATTCACACGATTCATTAATAATGGAGGGTGCCCGTGTTATCCTCAAGGTTGCCTCTCCCTTTTCATAGGTTTCCTTTTGCGAGCCTTTTTACCTGAGACGATGCATCATCCCACGCTCGATGATGAGCAGGTGATGAACAACCGCCTCCACCCCAACCTTTGCAAACTCCAAAAGATGGGTTGCCGCATGCTAGATCGTATTCTCTGAACTTTCCCATTGGACTAGGTCATGATTTTCGATTTCAAACTACTATGGACGCCTGTGCACATCGCATCTGCCCATTTCGACCTGATGTTTCGATGGGCGTTCTTTATTAACTTCCATATATAATTTACGATAGCCTGAAAAAACTTGATTTCAGAGTAGGAAGACTGTCCAGCAGTGTGTTCATACGGAAGAGGGTGTAGTAATTAAATTAGTAATTATTATATTCATTAATTTCTTTCTTGAAGGAAATTGATTTAAATATACAGATCATTTGGAGTTCCGAGGGGAACGTTGCAGCTGTCAACGAAAACGGTGTATTCTATCGGTTTCGATTAATTAGGCGATTTATCGAGCCAGTCTGCTTCCTCATCTATAATGCCGATCGGTCGAAGGATTACATAATGGGACTGAAACACCGGCTAGCACATTCGATGGCCACCCACGAGACTAGGATCACTCTCGACTGATAAACCAAAGCAGAATCAAGGGAAAGCAATGGTGGGCGGCCGGGTATTTTGTCGGTCGATAACAATTACTGCAAACAAGACGAACAACCTGGCTTTCTCTGACCGTTCCTTTGTTCGCAGTACATTAATCATTTGCTTCGTGATCACGATCGCAAGTAGATAGTCGTGCTTACCTTTGAACGGCCATGGCACGAGAGCAAAGGAAGCGACCGACGTGAACTCGCTTGGTTCCCCTTTGGAATCGAGCGATGCTGACAAACCGATCCAGCTTATGTATATGCATATGTATAGATACACGCCGATCGATTCGAGGGAGGAAGCTCTGTTAAGCAAACAACGAGGACGCAACCGTCACGTTACTCGCATTTCTCTTTTAACGACCGAGCCAGCCTTTGGCCTTCGTGCAACAGGTGTACTACAAATGAAAGCGTGCTTAGCTGCGTTTTGATCCGCCGCGCTGTGAACGTCGGTACGGTGGTGGAAATAATCTTTGATAAGGTAAATAAGTGTGGATCAGCATTTTGGAGTAAGGTTTGCGATCGTCCTACAACGCGAATAAAACCCTCTTGGAAAATTGGGTGATTATTTAACGAGTCTACCTATATGACACGTATCAAGTGTTTACATCAGTGGGTGGACAAATATTACATTGCAAAGTTGCCTAATATTTTCTCTGCGATTAATTCAATAAACTGCTCCTCCATCGAACAAACAGCTTGGGAAAATCTCAGCCCACTCAAAGGGCCGGAAAAACTTGAATGTTTTACAATCAACTGAAACCTCTTTTTAGTATTGATTTCGCTATCAATCGTGTAGAATTCCCAGACTGTAATGACTTATTGTTCCATAAATAATTCACCGAGGATTTTATATTCCATTATGCCTGGATAAAGACTCAAGTCGCGGCAACACGAGATATCCAGAAATACGAAGTACAAAGCACCGTAAATCTACATCTATATAATGTTCCGCTTTACGAGGAGGCTTGTTGCGCTCTATCTGTGATTCGAGCGCTTCCAACAATGGAACGCTCTTACACGCAAAGGCGATTTCACTCGGGACAGCAGGGATCTCGTGGCGGCAGGTACTGGCGACAAGAAACACTCCACGGTGAATACGTTTCTTCGTGGCATTGCAACGACGGACAATCGATCGTTATCTCTAAGTGTGCGCAGTGCAAAAAGTCCTTCGCAGGGGCCTTTTTTCTTTTCGGACTTCAACGAGCGACCGTGAACGCGGCGAAGACGCGGCAATAATTCCAACGCCCGATACAGGTACCGTTTCCCGTTATCCGAACGAAATGGCTAAGTGAAGTTAGCAAACGTCGAAGTTGCTTTTTGCTCTACCAAGCGAGACTACCGCGAAGAAAACAGCGGAATTTCGCTGGCCAACACTTCGGGGAAGCGTGCGCCTTTGTGAAGTCATGGGATCGGGGACGATCCTGACCTTCGTCGATTCTGTCTCTTCGCTTCTTTCTCTTCGCCACCCTCTGAAATTATACGCCAGACGGATTGCAGTCCTTCATTTAGTTAATTCCGTTTCTTAAAATCAGTTATCGCTTTTATGCCGCAACAATGGTGGGGCAACGCGTGGGTAGGTCGGGACGCGCCTTCAATGCTCTCCTGTCGTCGAATTTTCACCTGCTACTGTAGTACCGTGTTATTATTATTATTATAGTTTCCTGGTCCAGATTTTTTTTAACAAATATTAAATACAATATAATTAATATATATTTGGTGGGATAAATATTTAAATAGAAGATTAACGAATAATTGTGAAGAACTGGTCCGTGAAACTAATTATAAATTGTAGTGCCATAAAAAGCGGAAGATGTAACGAATCCTGCAATTATCATGCATAAGCAAGATGAAAAATTCTATAACGATATAACAGAGGTGATAAAGCTAAATGGCGCCAAGGTGATGGTAGGAATGAAATGTAATGGAGTAAAATAAGGAAGTGTTTTCCCTGGAAATAAAGCAACGTAGATATTTATGTATGTGGGAATAAATATGGGAATAATAATAGTAGTACAATTTTCAAGAAAGATGTCAAGATCCGTTCAATCGGTATGCCTGAAGTTCTACTTCGTCAAGGTTTTCCTCTCGATCTGATTAATTGTAAAGCTTGTTGAACAGGGAGAATTTCTTTAGGGAACGCATTTACTGTGCAGAAGGTGAATGATAAATTTCCTAGGATCACAGACGCGCAGAGAGCGCAGACGAAATGCCATGGGTAACCATGCACAACGCCAATCAGTTACGGGTCACGCGCCTTTGTAGAGAACGACAAAGTCGACATGTGTAAAGCTCTGCTCCCTTCTTTACATTCTACTAGTTCAACTGGCATTCTGACCGGAGCGTATTCCTTCTCTTTTTCCACGCTACCTCTTTCCCCGAGCAAACAGACACCATTGTAAAGTTTACTTCCCTGTGGAATCACGATGGATCTCTTGCGTGCTTTTTGGATCGCGTATCTTGATTGTTAATATCTTCTCGACGCATTCTCATTAAAATTTTAGAGCAATCGTATCGTTTGCAACCGATTTATAATTTATTCACGGGCATTTTTACCTTTGAGCATAAGCGTTTTTACCATTCTCGAGTGCGCCTGCTTTTTTCTAAACTTAAATCAATTAAAATTCCTCGGCTATGAGAGCGCACTCGATACATGTTGCATACACCACGATCGGTCGTTGCAGAATAAAGAGCAGTTTCCGGATAAAGGCGTCAGGAAAATCCTTGACAATCACTCCGCACAGTATTCTATGCAACCATCTATGGGAAATATACGCGAAGTTGGCAAGGGAAAGCCGGTACGAAAATTGTTATTCTGTTTAAAAAACGCTAATTAGTATATGTAGTGATTGAGCGAGACAGAACGACAATTCTACTAAGCATCATTAATCATATACATACTTTCCGGAATTTGCTCTGATTCTTGGCGCTCTATCCTGGTTAAAGTACAAAGTACATGTATTGCTGAATTCACAATACGATTTTCGTACTTGTCTTCCTACTATTATAATTTATTGTGAACATTAATGCGTGCCCCGTCATCATTTTAAATGTATTCCTATCCCTAGCAAAATTTATTTTCTATTACTCCATTATACCCCATTCTTATGCCTTTTCGTGCCTTTTGAGTTTTACTAAAATATGATTGATCCTCGGTCGCCAATAAATTGCAACAAGGAATTTTTATACCGTAGCATAAGCATTATTATTCATTGTTATTACTATCAAGCGTAATTCATGGCTGGTGAAGTGTGACAATCGTTTCCAGCTTTGTCTGCATCACCTTCCGTATGTACATACGTGTAATAGGAATGCATGCATATACATATGTACGCGAGCGCATCTTGTGTGGGAAGCGAGCCAACGAGAAACGAAGCAACAGGCTGCTATTTCTACAGTGGGAAGTTAGTCGATCGTAGAAAGAATGAAAAAGAATGAACCAAGTTAAAAGTACGAGGTTAAGAAGTAGGAAAAATTCTGGACACGTTCTATAAGAATGGAGGAGCGTCACCAAAGTTAAAATTTAATTTATCGAAGTTCGAGGTAATAAAATGTATTGTAAAATTCGTAGTGCTGTTCCACAATTTATTATTATATTATTAAATATTCTAATAATTACAACATTTATATCAATACTATTTCTCCTTCTGTTCGTTAACATACATGTATATTAGGTCGATGATTTAGGAAGCTGCACACCTATGTATTTCCTGTGCGGGAAAATATCCATTGCCTGTGTAAATCGGTATTTTCTAATTATCCTTCGTAGTGTCACGTTTTCTTATTCGTTACAATGCTCTTCTTGCCATATGGTTGGGCGCCACCCATTTCTTGGCACATGTGCAACATATTTCGAAGACCCTGCCTTTCGCTTCCCACGTCCTGAAGGTTTCTCAGAAAGAAAAGAGTGCAATACGCGCGGTATATGTACAATCTACTACCTCGAAAGCGAAACCACCGACCACCGGAATTGGTTCAATTTTTACGGCGACAACTTTCCACTGTCCAATCGTATCATGGGAATCAATCATAACTGAATTACGATAGCAAGAAAAAGCTGAAAGGCGAATAAGCAGTGGTGCATGTACGTATGTACATACATACGACTTATTTTTTTATTTTAACAATTAAAAATCCCCATGGCGTCTAATCGCGACGATCTGAATAAATATATTCAACAGCGGTTCCTCGTACAGAATTTTAAATTGAATGATTCTCCGTTAAATTTATTTTATTCCCGCGGTTCCTGTCATCGTTGCCGTGAGCAACGTGAGGGATATAATGATACTTTCTGGAACACAGACCGTACGTGCACAGCACAAAGAAGGCTACCATAATCGAGTTGAAGTGTCATGAAGGCGTAACCGAGCGGGGCCCGGACGAAAATTGCGTGCAGGTAATTATTGTAACGAAATAAAGCGAGTTATATCTGAATATGGCAGAAGTACCTATGGGGTTTTTTCGGCGATGGTACATGCTTCGTGTGCCTGAAACGGTCTGAAGCGGAAACGCCAGTTCGCAATGGATACGGCTGTGCAACGGAATTTCTTGCTCATTAGGAGCTCAACGATGTACGGTAGCTCCCCTTAGGTCCTGCAGCAGAAAGGATGGTAATTTCACGTTGCATCCCTGGTCATTATCAATCCTCCCCAACAGTCGAGAGGACGCAGATAAACGTTTCTCCTGAAGATACGATTTTCGATTGCTGATTTCTTACGTAGTAATTAAATCATACTAGAGTGGGGGGGGGCGGGGATACGGGACAATGAAGATCGTGATATTTGATACGCACCAGAGCGATCGGATTATCTTTCACGTCGAAGAATGTACAAAGAGGAATTTTACCTGAGTATTCGTACACCAGCGTAACCTGGAAAATTCAGGCGAGCGATGTGAGAAAGCTGGTACACTTGTCGTATGCATTCCCATGGAAAATTGACTGATAACTCTTAACACGGGCACGTGAATGCAAAGATCGATCACTTTCTTGTTTTGAATTCGTGAAGAATTGTTAATGTGTCTAGTATAATAATTTGAAAGTACAAATTATTTATTTATTTGCGTTCGCCTTTATTTGGCCTACCAATATCTTACGATAATGATAATATCTGATATAATAATAACTACTGTAAAAAAGAACGGAGAAATAAGTTGTGGAATTTTTGTTTAGCTCTTGTTTGCTTTACTTTAATAATGCTATTGTTACAGTGATTGTAACCGATCACCTCAGGTGTGAGACCGTCGATGCTCAAAAGTTCACGTAGACGTGGAAGACAATTTAAACGAGGTTCCCGAATCCATTAAGCTCGCTTTGCACGTTGATTGTCATGCGCGAGACGCTTTAGTCGGTACACGACCCACGCACTCTTTACGCATACTTAACGAGGACAGGTACACATTATAGCCCAAACTGTAGCGACGAAATTAATGACACGGTATTACGGGTAGCAACGTGCTTGCAAGGAAGCACTTTGCTTGAATGACAACAACAATCAAGATCTTTACTTACATATTGGTCTTTTCGAGCTGTGTTTGCTCGATGAAAACGGAAAAAGCGATCGGGTGTTTGTGAATATTTCTATGGAATAGTTTTTCTATCACGCGCAGTTTTACTATTTACCTACTACCCGGAAATATATTTTAAAGGCATTTTCATCATTTTGGTTGCATTCCTCTATGTTAGATTCGATAATAACCTTTATTCGTGAAATAACTAATAATGATTGAATAAAGTATGCTATCTATTTTGTACTATTACTTAATATTTATTAAACTATTGTGTTACGATAAAAGAAAGGAGGACGTATCGCGATGTTAAAACGCTGTCTGATTAACGAATTTCTGTATCATTTTCGAGAACAATCATTTGATTTCTTCGTCATCATTATTAGATAAAATGGTGGTCCTCTGTTTCCAACATCCATTACAGGTTATTAATTGACAATCGTCGTGATTTATGAGGGTCGCGTTTAGAGCTTTTGTATGTTCAAGTATAATATTTCTCAATCGGCGCTGCTAGGCTGCGCGGTGCTCAATCAAAGGCCTCAATACCACCCGCTATTTTATAAAACTATGTGATCATTAGTAAACGTTGGTATATAATTAATTTTAGATCCATCGGGGCAAATTCTTTCTTACAGCCAATTACACGAACCATGAATAGAATATTCCATGTTTTTCACTGTACAATGTAAATGTAATAGTCGACCTCGTTCACCACAGTTACATTTGCCAAGTAAATTGTTTCTTAATTTACATTAATCCTTAAATAATTTATGATTAATGACATTGCTCGCGTAATTGAATTATAAATCCTGGACTGTTGATTCAAATTACATATTTACTCCGTTCTTTATTTGGAAATAATTGATGAACGATAAGGTTGCATATCAAGGATTGAAATTGTATTGTGTCAATGCATTTTCCCTCTTACCATTGCGTAAACATGCACGAGTCGTGCAAGACGCTTTCTAAGTAATTTCGACGTTGGTTCCGTTCGTTTCAACAATCTTGCCAATTCATGTCTTTGCTTCATATCCTGAAAAGTCTGAACCACAGACAGTTCATAAAACTTATTGTTCATTCAGAAATTAAAAGACGATTGAAACAAGTACAGTAAGTTCAATAAACACTTCCTAAGAAAATGGATATTTATTGGCATCATTGTGGAATTGCCAATGTTCTTAAGAGTGCCACGGGCAAAGACCCACATATTCCAATTGGAATTGGAATACAAATTCTGTTTAATAAATTGGCGCGATCGTTTCGCTTTTACCATCTTTCATTTGCCACGTCGCAACTAGAGTTTGCGAATCGGTGTGCGCTTGCTGATTTGTGCCTGTCACGCAGGCTCACTTTTTAATACACAAGTGACGTCAAATTTAAATGAGCAATCGCATGAACTGCAACTAATTATTTCCTTGCCGCGTGGCGCCCGTTATTTTATATTTTCTTAACGTTGCACTTTACGGAGCATAACCGAGCAGCGGTACTAATTCAAGCGTCGTCCTTACCCCAATCAACTGACCGCGGCTAGGCTTACCCATTAATTAAGAAAATATCTTAATTACCGTTCGGAATTCCATAAGTGGCCCATATAATCCACGCGAGATTTTTTCTGGCCACAGATGCGGGTTTCTGTCAAAGCCTATCGAATTTTGTCTCACACCGATGAATCGATGCAGAATCGTGCCATAGATTGAAGATTCGACACACGTCGATCATAGCTTACATCGTGATCATCGTTATCTTAATTAATTACGCTCAAAAGGTTGTATATTCTAGAGTTTCATTGTCATTTGCCATCACTACGATCGAATTGAAAGGCCAAATTAATTTTTTTGCTAACACACGTAAGAAGTGTTTCGTTGTGCATATTTGTGCGGATGGTCAAATGAATTTATACTTAAATAATTCAATAAATTAGATTTACGTATTGATCTGAATTTTGACAAAACTTACGAGGGCGAAACGATTTTCCAATGCTAAATATAATTTAGCTTCTCAGAAGTTGCAACTAGGCGAATTATACAGGTGCAACTGATTATTTTGCAGTGTTGCATGGGCAAACAGTTTCCTCAGGCTCCTCCCATTCTTGATTGTTTTCCATTGATGATAAAAGCCACACGGCACAGATTGCACACACGACCCGCTTCATGCGATTCTTCCCGAGAAGATAAAGCGTTCGTTTCCGCGATGATGTTCCACGAGATATTTCGCCAAGTATGTCCAGCGCGTCCTTCAAGATTTTCCCACTGGTCGTTTCATTCACGTCAGCCGTACGTTTGAAAGGGTTTTACAAAATTCTGCCTTGCATCTAATACGATTTCATTGCTTTCCCTTTGCTTTTTCTTGCGGGTCTATGACGCGAAGAATATATTACAATTTATTTATTAAATAATGTTGCACCCATTAATCATCGTGATTTCTTTTTGTAAATGGCAACACGCCCAGTTCGTATAAAAATGAATAATGCATTTAGTTCTGAGGTAATATCTACTATGTATATGCTTGAATTAAATTGGCGATAAAGTTAACTGAAGTAAGTACTCGTTATCAATGTAGCAAAGCAACCGACTGGCAGGATTTTTTTTACCAATAACGTGCGATACAGTTGAAATACTACAGAGAAAATGAATCGCATCAATTATTCGCTTATCTCATAATGCGATTGAAACGTGTATTCCAAGGTCTCATAAACTTCCGATACTAGACTAAACAATCCTGCCGTTGTTGAGATTGATTTTTCAACAACGCTCCCAACACTTGTACGCAACCGCGTAAAATCGAAAATGGTAACCATCAAAATATCCCGACCGACTCTATCATATTATACAGATCGCGTACAAGAAGGGTCATCGTTTGTTCATTTCTTGTCCTTGAAGTACGTAAGAAGTGTTTGCCAAGAAAGCCGGAAATTATTCAGTCAACAAAAAAATTGTAAATAATAGTAAAACATTCTGTTCTCGTAAGTGGCTTGCTTCGAAGGTACCCGATGTTCTCGAGGAAACGAAGCTTTTTGTCCCAGCAGATTTATTGCCTATCCATTTCTTGGCGTCGCGGGAAGCTTTCAGGCATCCTGAATCGTGCGAAACGTTCGGGTGCTCCGTGTTTGCCAACCTTTTTTCTGGAAATGCACGACGAAGGCGACACACGTTTAGACGTTCGGTCTCCATTTCAGGAATACTCAATGTGAGATGCTTAGTATTCTTGCGTGCCACTGAAAACACACGATACTACGATCCCAGCAGTACTGGACAGGTAAACGTGTCGGTATCGAGGAACGATCGGCTGGCAAGCCAGCGACCAGCGTTCCGAGAAAATAACGCGTGTCCACACTCTGAAATTTTTCTGCGAGCGTATAATTTTTGCATTCGCGATTATTTATAACTTGTCCGCGGATCGTAACGCGAGAATTGCGAATACCTATGGTAAATTCTTTTTTTTCCTTCCCCTCATCAATATTCCATATTTTGCATCGATTTCTACGTTTCATACATAGGCGTGACGTATTTTCGAATTCCATGAAATCGCACGACCTTGCCTGTTTAACCGATCATTTATACCTATCGGTTGCAAACCATTGGCATACATATTCATTGCGGCACAGCGGTGCCGCGTACAGTTTCTTCCTTTTACATTTTGCTTGTTTGCGATACAGTTGCTGTTCGTGTTATTAACTTCCGTCAACGAGCCTCCTCTTTAATGCTCGAAAATTATTTCGGTTTAACGTGTCGATGATACGTTGAAGTACGCTGGTCGATTGCAAAGCGAATAAAACGTTGGTAATGCATAAATGATTTAACTTTATCCAGGCTTAATTGCACGTGACGCTCGCGTTTTACGAATGCCCCGTCGGGTGTGTCGGTGCTCCACGATTGATATCTTTCAGTCTGCCCGGGCTTCTTCCTCTCTTTTTGCATGCTGCCACTCGTCCTGGCTCACCCACGGTTCGAATAACCTGTACACATGTAAACCGACCGGTTAACCACGACTACGGCTTAGAAGGGAAGGGATTCGTGCATATTTCGTCCGGGCGTATCTGCTGAAACAGGCACACCTGAGGTTCTCGACCGTGAATCGTACACGCCATTCGAGAATTAACGGATTTCGTGCCCCGTCGCTCCGTTTTTTATTAGCCTCGAAATACTTTATTACGTAATTAACGAAATTGACGTCGAATATTTTTAACGAGCGATAAATTTCATTACGACAAGGAGATCCCGAATGATTAACTACAATGTGTCGGGACTTAATTGGGAAGTTTTAATAATGATATATCATATGGAGATCAAGTAGCACAGCGTGGGACTTCTTCGTCAAGATATTCATGCGCGATTCAAATGAAATTTCCGCCCCTTTCTTCCATAAAATTTGCTATTACTTGGAGGAACATTCATTGATATTGTAATGCGCTTGTTTGCGGTGGATACCAATTTCAATCGCTGAAACGAATTTAGTTATCTCGTTTAGAAATAAATGATTCTCTTGTTGAACTTTATCATCGCAGTACGTACTGCACACGAGCCCATGTAATATTCGAATGCAATACTGTCGGCTGAAAATATCGGAAATCAAACTGTAATATCTGCACACGCGATACCACTTGCCGCGTCCGGTTCACTTCCAGTAGAATCGAAGTGAAAGTAGTTGAGGCCGTTTTCAGATCATTCACAGCCTCCTGCAGGATACAGATGTTCGTGATCCTTCCACCACGATCGCGTTGAGCGAAGTCTGAATGAACGAAACGCGTCATGGAAACGACGTTTAACGTGTCGTTTCACGAATACATACTCTATGCATGAATTGCCAGGATATTGTCGTATATGAGGACGAGCACCGGTATGTCTACCCTTGCGAATAAATAAATAGAACGTAATCTGATATATAATTAATCTGCGTAAAAAATAATTGTGGGGTATACCGGGATTCATTTATATCTAGCCCAAAGAAAATTGATAACGTGGCGTTGATATAAAATTTGTTGAGCAATTTTTCCCTTCATGTACCTATCTCCATACATTTTCTTAAATAACCATAGGCAAATAAGTATGTTATTTATTTAACAAGATACTGGAAGCGCGAGTAATTTGCAACATATTCGAAATGTATGCGTAATGTCACGAAAAATTATTATAGCTGTTTCTAACAATTTTTTTGCGTCGCACTAAACAACTATTAACCCTTTCGCGACGGCGCAGGTGTACCACACTTTGCCACCACTGTATGCTTGCAATGTACCATTGCACGCACTGTTCGCTAAATCGTGTATCTCATTTTCTGCGTTGCCTAATGCGTTCGTATGAAGGAATTTTTAGCAAAACAATTTTGTGTCAAGAGACTTTATTTCTGTAACAATAGAACCTGTGTCGTGTACTGTACGCGTCAACCGCTGTGAAACAAGTGATTGCCGTATATAATCGGCGTCAGCCTCTGCAAAGTAATAAGTGACTGCCGAATCTAGACGGCACTAGCCGCTGGAAACAAACAAATGACTGCCGTATATATACGGCACCCGTCGCGAAAGGATTAATGTTCGCACCATGCCCCCGGGCCCACTTGGGAGAGAATGTTCGGCACTTAACGCACTGCCCGAGTCTCACTCGGGATATAACTATCAAAGGATTAACATCTCTGCAATCTCGAGTCACGTTAGTTTCTCAAAGCTCTCGGTCAAAAATCGAATGACTCCGCTGCGTGCTTGGCCACCGATTACCTGATGAAAACATGTGTCTTACTAACGGGACACGTTACGTTCCAAAGAACTATCCCTCGTTGATATTAATTGTCGATGTTTAGTATCGCCTATATCTTCTCGCGTACGCGTAACTTACAATTAGTCATTACCGGTGAGACTGTCGTCCTTGAATTAACACGGGGGCGAAAAATTCTCTGGCAAACGCGAAAGTGATGAACAATGATTGTCGTATGAATAAAAAATGTCTGTCGACATGATGAACGTTGTTACGACGACAGTCATTGTAATATAGTAATGTTGTAAGATGACCCATAACCGTGGTGGGATATTAGGATACACGGGAACGGCTCAATTTATTGCTCATCTATTTGCATTCTCGCGTAAAAGCTCTGCTGCAGGTAAAATACGAATTTCGTTGACTATGTGGAAATACACGACGTATAAAAAAATATCTTTCTGACTTAATTTATGTATTGGCTGCAGAGCCGGTTTGACAAATTGAACGGTAAAGGGTATAGCGGTTTTTGACGTTTTGTAAGAGATATTGTAATGATTATGAAAGCGATTGGTTATATATATATTGGTTGCAAAATACTTAGGAACTCCGAGTTCAATTTCGACTGCGACTAGAGTAACAATAATAGTAATAATAATATAACTGCATGGTCAAAGGGAATGTTTGGCAAGTATTACGGTTGCGGCGAAAATATATTTCGACACATGCCTAGCCTAATAGTACTCCGAATTTAGTATTTATGGATTATGAAACTTGCAACAATAACGAGTGCACAAGTATGGATGAAAAATAAGATGACGGCTGCAGAACGCCACAAAATATAAATCTATCAAACCTTAATATTACAAAACTGCGATACCCTACTACAAAAAAATGATCAGCGATAAAATAACATAGTACATTACTTTTGGTTCAAACCGATACAACCGGTGATCAGTAAAGAGCTGAATCAAACGAAACATCAGTATTATATTACCGACAGCGATCAAATCTAGGATGTGTCGCTGAAAAAGAAAGAAAATTCAGGGGTTGCGTCATTCTAAGTTTCTGCAAGGCACACTGGCTGCGTTCCGTTACAAGACCCATTAGGCTCGGGCCTTCTTCTCCTTGTAAGAAGAGTTTTACAAGGCACGAGCCCCCATGCACACCGTCGTGTCTTACGTAACGACATCCTCTCTTGCGATAGCTCAACGGTGTACAAGACGTATTCTACATTGAGCAGCCGTGAACAGGTTCTACTGCAAATTTGTGTCTGCCCTCGTTGCCGTTCCCCCGTTTTCTTCGGCCGATTTCCGGCCAACAAACGGAAGTCGCGATCAAACCCGTCAGACCGTTTCACCGGTTTGCTAAACGTGTGGATATCATCTGCCTCGGCGAATATCGACTCCAATGGACCGACTGATCCCATGATGCTCGTTCCATCGCCGTGTTCACGGTTCAAGTCGAACGCATATTGTCAGGAACGGAGCGAAGTAACCGATCGAGCAATCGAGCGAAGCTCCGCGAGGGAAACGGTAATCGTGGAAACGACGACGTCCCTCTGTTACGAAACTCGATTGCACTACGATTGCGCGATAAGTTTGAAAAAAAATGTTCACGCATAAACGCGAACTGATTACATTGTTATATTCATCGAGATACGAGCGACGGAATGGGCTGCGATAAAGTAAATTCCGCGTGTGCAATCAGTTATATTATTGGTACTACTGTGCTCGTCTAGCAACTGACGATACCGAGAATAAGTGTAGAGCTGACGGAACTTTGTGCGATTTTTCCTTTACCGTCGCCAGTTTTGTATTTGCTTTGTCATTTTTAATCTTACTAGTCCAAAAGGATAAAGAATTGTAGGGGCTAGAAAATCTATCCATGAACCTGTTGTTTGCAAATGAGATTCGTATCCTTGGAAAATGTCATGGAGAATCTCAACTTTGTGTCAACAACGTTTCCTTGGTATTTACCGGATATTATATTTTGTCAACGATGAAGTAACATTCATATACACCGAGATATAATTTTACACCATTCTGCACAGTATCAACGAACGTGTTCTCCTCCGTATGGAAGAAACGAAACTGCTTGCGAAATTAATCCTCGAATAATGTATTCCAAATCGAAATACTTTTTTCACGGACCTGGCACCGATAATTATAGTATGTCCCTATGAATATCACGGTGCAGCAATAAACTGTCGTGACGCAATCCTGGTTAACTCGTATATCGGCGATTAGCTGCGCTCTCAAGCTCGTTAATAAACGTTCGCCGCCTTAGTCAGTGTCTGTTTTCTAATTGGAAAGAAAAAAATCGCGATAGCACGATCGAACGAACGAGTTTCCAGGTGTCCCGTGAAAGCAGTTCGCTGTGGACATTGTTCAAGGATACGTAAATCAGTCGAGGTCCACGCAATCGAATCTGCGGCGATAGAACGCGTCGCGTTGCCATTTTCCGGGGCCAGTGTATGCAATTAGCATAAAAGCGAGGGTAGACATGCTGGCCGCTCGATAGGTACAGCACACGGTGTCTTTGTTGTTCAATCAAGTCCGTTACATGCGAGTGTCTGTTCTAATACGACGACATTTCGCCCATTCAGATCGCAGTTTTCAATTTGGCGCACAATCGAGCCTCGACCAACGCAGCCACGAGATAACATCTGCGTTTTCAACCGGCTGGGCCGCGTAAAGTGGGGTGCATTCGGTCACGAATGCTATGTCTCTGGAGGTTGTGCAATAATCAATGCTGATTATTCAGAGCTAATTGTGTGACAAAGTAAGGATGACCGTGCTTGCGATAAATAGTCTTTCGCAGATACTGATCAGAATTGTGATCAGTGAGTCAGAGATAACGCGCAGGCAGAGTTTACTTGCGCGGAAGTTGCGATGGAATGGACAGAACGTCGTAATTTGTATTTCTTCTGTGAATATTTCACGGAACATTTCTTTCCTTCTTTACGTCTTTCTATAATCGAGGAACATATCAAGCTTTCTTCTGATAAGAGAAATCTTCGAATGGGAAATTGAATAGAAATGCCAATGGCGTAGCACATATTATTTTATATTTGATTAGTAGTGAATAGTAATATTCGGCATTCTAAACTGCAGCTTTGGTTAGAAGTAGCAGAAAGCATTTCACGTATTATTGTGTAAATCGATACATTTCGAATCTTGCAATAGTTTAATTTTTCTGTTACAGGTAAGGTCCAGTTCGTGACTCAGTCCACCACTTTACTGGAAGGGACGATTATCACGTAAGTGGTCCCGATACAAGAAGCAAACGTAAGAAAAGCAAAGAGAGACTTGAATACATCTTGATGATCAGTCTTCGGTCACAGTTCTTTTCACAAAGGTGTTCTCACGTCGGCTCGCGTTTCACGTTCTCGGCCTCGTCCCCCTTCAGCTTCTCTGTGGCCGCGACATGTCTCTTTCGTCCTTCTCACAAAGTTGTCCCGATAGCCCTGGGCTTCGAGTTCCCAGAGCGCCGACAAAGAATTCAAAAGATTCCGTAGATTCGCGCCACGCTCCCTTCGGCGCTCCAATTGATCGACTTTTTCTCCTCTTCGACGGTGGACCCTCTGGCTTTAATTGGTTTCGTTTTGCCTGGTTGCGCGCAAAACGGCCCATATTTAAAGGTCCTCAATTCTTTTTACTATTCTCGCACGCAGCGAGTTGCGATATTTTGATAGCCAGATATTTCTGAATTTGGTGACTGAATAAAGATTGGGGCAGTATACAATTATTTAACTTCTTATGAAATCTCAATGATGTACAATTGTTTGTTATAGCTCTCCCACTGTTAAATATTTTTCGTACAGCTTAAAATGTATCCTTACCTATTTCTGCTTTCCTTATTTCACGTGCTTGTAAATACATTTGTGACACCAACGAAGTTAGTGTAATTGCAACTTTACGATTCTCTTATAATTCTGAGTATGTTAAGTACATTTTCTGCGAGTTTCTTAGAATTCGCAGGTGCTCGTCTTAGCCTTCAGGCATACGTTACGTATACTGATATCTTTACGCTTATCCGTATGAGACATCTCATGGAGCTACAATGAAACGTACTACCAAGGAATTCATTGCCACCATAGAATGCTTATTAAACATTATTCAATATGCAAACAAGTGGCAATTATTTGTCAACGGTGGCAAACTCTAATTATAGCTGTTGAATGCTTGCTGCATTCCATAATGCGTACAGGTGGAAAACATGATCTGAATCGAGTAAACTATAAACAAAAAACAGAATTCTTTCAATAATCAGATCTTATGACACATTTGTAACAGACAGTGACAAGTAATGCAAGAACTATTTGTTACCGAAAAAAACCAACAACTAATTAAAAACATTTCATGACCAATTTGACTGAAAAATTAATTTCCTTAAGATCGACCATTTTTAATATTGCAAACATAACCGAAAAAAACGTGTACTCTTATTTTCTTAAATAAAGCAGTAATTTCACATTGCCCATCCCACGTTAAACCATTGTAAAACTCGGTCGCCAAAGAATATTTATTATCAGACATAAAGAAAATCACGCTGTTCCGCTCTAAAAATACGGCACACGAAGATTAATTGGCAATCAATGTCAATCACCGCAAAAGCGATTTCCCCGTGCAAGTTTCACGCATTTCTCGATAATGGTTCGCGATGTCATGGCAATAACGAAGCGAAGAGCGAAAAGGGATGAGGGAGGAGTACATGAACCCGTGGATATTCAGGCGTGTTACGATGGTGTAACAACGTGTAGCCGAACATAGGCTATCGTCGTGCAGCCCGGGCACATAAAAAGTATGAACCGTAATTCAAACCAGATGCGCTATGAACCGCGACTTTATGTATACATTTGCGTGGCGAATTGAAGAAGATGAGTGCTGGATTACGGCGTGAAGCGATAAAATATAGCGATGATGGCCAGTAGGATGCTTCAATCGTGTTGCAGGTCTAATAAGCACAATTCCTTTTCGTACAAACGTATCGTACAATTCTGCGATGATTGCTTATAGAAATATCACGTGAAAGATAACGCGAAGGAAATGTATAGTTGAATATATTTCATGCGGCAAGAATTTTATAAGAATTATACAAATTCAAGTAGAGAAGATTGTTTCCTTCCCCTCGATGCCGAAATGGAGTGTCGAAAATCAAACATATAACATAACATAAATTTAACGAAATGGAAAAATTACTTTGCCGGCAAACATTTAACTCCAATTTGCACGTTGAATTTTTCATCGAATTTTTTTAATACGTTTATCGAAATAGTTTCCTACATTCTATCTGTGCCGTGTTGTAAATTTTCACAGGTTGCATGATCTCGTTGCAGAGTGCTTATATCACTATCACTATTCGAGCTAAGTAGTCGCCTGTAGTTATGGACGCACTAGCCCACTTCCATCACGTTGTAGCGAAGTTGGCGAGCGGACCCGTGTAGAGATGTACATGTAAGCAAATCGAAGAATATGCAATTACCACGAAATATTATTTCAGCTCATGAAGACTATTGAATGTCCTCCCCTCCTAATAGAATTCATTCATACTGGCATCACTAATTCACAATCCACGGGTGTATATATTTCTTGGAAATATTTCAATACGTTTAACAGGATGCCATGCTACGGGAGTACCTATTGTAAAGTCAATCGTACGAAACGTTTGATTGATTCAAATTTCGCGAATTGCACATTTTCTCGTGGCAGATTTTACTCGTTCTCAGTTTATGCAGCGTTCGACGGCTGGCGAAGTTAACTGTGCGTATTTTCCAAGCATTGCACTGTTTAGGGGAGCCAAGACAATGTGTGTTTATAGTATCGATCACGCGATCGATCAGAGTTAAAAAAAGGAACGGGTAAAGCGGACGGCTAGTCGAGAGGAAACGTCGGAACATCGAGTACACGAGAACAGCGTGAATTCTGGTACGTTTCCGTCATTAATAAACATAAAATTGTGACCCGACCTCGTGTTCTATAGAATTAATTACAACGTACGCAGGCGACATTACATTCCGACCGTCGAAATGGTAACGCGACATAAATTCGACCGAAAACGTCGTTCACCTGTTATATCATCATAGTGTTATAAAATAGCATGGGAATAGAGTTTGAACGAGTTTAAACATTGGCGTCCTTTCTGTTATCGTCTGAGATGTGCACGCTTGTGACACCAGACGGAATAAACAATACTATTAATACTTATCAATGTTTGAGGGTAATACGCGCGCGCATACTATGATACTAGCTGTGCCTTAAACTTTCGTGTATCTCAGAGTGAAGGGGTTGAGAGTATCGACACCGTAATAGGGAGAATATTGTACGCTTACTACAATAGTTTATTAAGAACGGATTTCGGGTGTAACAAATTTAAGCACGTGAATTTTGTACTACATTTAGGAAGGTAAATGTAGGCGTCGTAACGCGATATTCGTTAGAAAAATTGACTTTTATTCCACATTATATATAAACAATTCTAACTAAATTAAAGAACATTTTAGCTTCGAATATATATGTTTATCCTTGTCGGCCTAAAGTAAAAATGGAGCTGCAGTTAAGCGTACAGAATTAGAGTTATATTAATTTCTTTAAAAATGTTCAATATTTTTCCACGTGGCTGACTGTGTATAAATTCCGCCCCTCTGACCAAACGATACTGATCGAATGAACATTTGATCCGCGGCGCCATTTTTCGACCTGCCAGTATGAAACTGTCAAACGAACGACTACTACCGCAAAACCGCAAGTAAAAGCTCAACGCGATGTGCGAGATTCGATACGGCGTCTGCCCCGCAACGAGTTAGACACAGCCGTCTGATAACCAATCGAACGATTTAATCGAATCGCGGATTACGAATAATCGATTCGTTCCTCGTGTTTCTTGCGTGTTCGCGTTCATGTTCGTCGTAAAACCGATACCCATTGAATTGTGTGATATTGGAAGCGTATTACTGGCAACGCTCGATTGCCATCTAAACCGCATCCTCTTCGACCGTTTCTGCCATGATGTTAAACGAACTAATCAGCATCGATCGTTGTCTGTCCTCGATATTTCCTGTTCGTGAAAAAGAAAAAGAAGAACAAAACAGCTGTACTTCAATTCCACTGGCTCTACTATCCGAACGCGTGAACGCCTGCAGCGAACCTTTTGGTTTCGCTTGAATTTCTGATCGGCGCGTGCGTATAATCGGCCGGAAATCTTATCGTTTGTTCCGATCGGGACACGTTGCAACAGAATATGCGGAAGAAAGGTGTTAACGAAAGAGGGAAGGGTTCATATGAAAGGGTTATCGAGGATCCTGCTTCCGATGCTACTCTTCTGGATGAATAAGCGACATGGGAAGAGAGTGTCATTCGAGAGCAGCCTCAGGAAAGGGGGGAAGTTCGGCTGATGTCTGTACGCAGGGCCTCGCAGCCTTGTCGAACGCAGGGAGTCTCTTTTTCTTCTTACTTTTCCTTCATTATTATGCGTAAGACGTTAAAGAGAGGTGGAAAGGAAACACGCCCACTTTCGAAGCAACCGAACGAACCTGCCGCGTGTACAAGACGAGCAGATGGTCCCCGAGGTGCGCGTTCGTCGATCGACAAGATCCGTCGTGCGAAACAGGCGATGGAGGATGAGCATGCGGCAAGACGGACAGGTCGGGTCCACCTCCCTGGGAAAATGATACGGTGGAAGATTTCCGAGGAAGTATGTATTGCGACGTGACGCGAACGAGGACAACGTTTTGTTAATCTCATTTGCAGCCCGAAGATATATTCAGCCTGTTTTCGCGCAGCGACATTCGCGATCGTTTCTTTGGATCGGCGATTTTTCGCACACGCGATCGTGTTCTGCATAAGGTGTAGCTCGTCTTCGTGATGCGTTTCAGTAACGAGCTACTAGTTTTTCCTTTTTGTCCTTTGGTACCGGTTTACCCTTGCAAGTGTTAAGACGGCCCTGATGAAAAGTTCGAATACAAGATTTGTCATCCTTGTACGAAATCTCGGGGATATTAAACATAGAGCCCTTGGCGATTTGGCGGGCAAATGGAATTATTTCAGCGCACGAATCTTCAGAAACTGTCACCACTTGTGCAGTCCTAAACAGTATTCTTCCAAAAGAAGGCGAGAAACAAATAAAGCATATTTTATTCGGATAGATTAGTAAATTTGCGATACTGCGAAGGCAAGTACAATTCTTCGATACGTTCGTTTCTCGGTTTATGCTTCGTGCTGGCAATAACTGTAACGCCGTAACAATAGCAAAAGTAATGAAAGAAGCTGGTGTGCTCGAGCGGGTACGCGTTCAAATTTCTCACGGGCGACGGATTCCTTCTGAAATCTTAAACACGCCTTAACGGGTATTGCCGATCATCTGTCGAGACATCTGGGTCGATCCTGAGAACGTTTCACGCTTATGCAGTAGCTCGTGTACAAGAGGCGAAGAATTAATATGCATAATTTGTTAGAACAATGGCGAGAACGAGCCTCGCTCTCGAAAGCGGGGTCGTGAACGAAACAAGCCAGGTAGAACGTGGAAATAACAAACTGAACGGTCGTACGTCGTCCGTGGAAAAAAAGATTCTCCCATTCATCTTTGTCAGATTGTTACCAGTAAATTGGCAGTTACACCAAAAATCATTAAGCCCTGTTGTAAACAATAGTTAATATTAGTTCGATCCTCCGCATAGGTAATTTGTGTAATTGCCAACTGCTGTATGATAATATTTTGCTGCGGTGTTCAATTGATAAACTGGTGTCAGTTTCATTGAAATACGCTTAGTTTGCAATAGTTATCTCCATTGGAGTATTCCTGTTACCAAGCCGTAGCGTTTGAACGAATGCCTTTCTATTAACGTTTAAACGTGTTAATTAATTACTCGTGAAACGAAAATAATTGTTTATTTGTAATCCACTACTGACACCCCTCATGTTAACGAATATCAGTAATAATGCGCGCTCTCTTCAAACAAATTAGTTCGTTTAATTTGGAACTAAAATACAATTCATTTAATTATGCAATATTAATAGGCCTTCAATAAACTTTCGTTTTCAAAATCTGGCATCCGTCAAATCGGCGGGTTCCGTACGCCTAGTGTTAATCGGCATTTCAAAAGTAGGTACATTGTGGGACTATCACTAGACTGTTTCTCTTCAACAGAAAATGTACTTTCGGTCAATTACCAACAATTTCCCCGCAAGCACGTCCTTCGAAAATGTAGAAACGCTTCTCCATCGAAGGAAGCTCGAGGCGTGTAACGTTGGTACGGTGTTCTTTAATTTGAGCCATGAATGAGATCGCCAGGAATCGTGTGAATGAAACTTTTCAATCGCAAAACGATTTTAAAATAGGGTCGTCCTGTGCCCTGATAAAAAATAATTCTTGTATAATCGTGCTCACGCGAGCACGCAACAAAAGATACATGTATGTAAGTTCACCGTTCTAAACCAGCCGATTTCTGACACGCTTGGTTCGGTGCACGATGGAAAACGCGAGCCCGAATCGGGTTTCGGCGCGTGTTCACCGCACAATGTGAACCATGAAACGTATTCATCTATTAGACTTGCAGCAACAAACACCGTTCCTCGGCGTTTATGCGAGCGTCGCTGATAGAGTTAACCCGTTTTAAAACGACCGTATCTTATCCAGCGACGGAACGACCGTCGCTTTATGAACGCAAGACAATGAGGTCGCCATGTTTTTCTTATATTCTCGCATGACGAGCGAAACGGCTCTGAAACTCTGTGCCGTATATGTTCGTCGTCTTTCTTCCTTCTACTCGGACGCTCTCATCCGTGACGCCCTACCTTCGCTCGTATAAACGTAAGACGGAACTCTAGCCGACTGTTCCTTCCAGTTAAGCGATTTAGAAACAACAATTAGAGGATCGCCGAAAAATGGGTTCGAAGGCGAAATGTTAAACGCAAACAGGGGTGATTGATGTGAGACGCTTATTATTGGACAATTTCAAGAAATCCAGAAAACGGTCGGACTAATTTATGCATGAATATTCATAGAATCGGTCAGGTTTCTTGCGGTAGCCTGAACGATGGGATAAGGGAACTTTCAATGGGGAAGGATATCGTGGCCTCCTAAAAACAATAACTCCTGCAATTATATTTGCAATGAAAATTAAACTTTCTATTATTTAAATGAATAGATTTTGTGATTTGTTGCTGCCTTTGAGCATGTATAAATGTTTCATATGTATGTACTCCTCATATATAAAGACCTGGGAAATGATTGAGAAATAGTCGCGGGTGCTTTCACTAATTCTAGGGATTTCATTTTAGTCGGTAAAACAGATTTACGGGCAGGGAATGGAAGATACCATTAGGGAAATCCCGGAAATTCGGTAGGTAAGGTAATCTATAGGACGATAAAGTAGAGTACCGTGCGGTTGGTACTGGTTATCGGCCACTGGTAAATAAAAACTACTATTTTAACTTCCGTTAACTTGCTGTCACAGACGAGTGGTATGAATAGACATATCACTTTATTGACTTTCGTCACAAACGAGAAGCACCCGGTAATTAATTTAGCGCGTCACGGAACGCATTTTCGACGATATTTAAATTGTTAATAAATTTTAAACTACGACTGTCGTCACCGACGAGGTATAAGAATAGACAATTCATCCAATGTATTTTTTCGGCCACGATTTTTGGGACCCCGGGTCCCATTACCATTTCCGTGTCACTCGCGACGTTACCCACAGATTATACAAAACGATGCGAAAATTAAATAATTTTAAAGAATTCTTTCATTCTTTGCCGTAATGAAAGGCAACAAGGGATATGAAACATTTAATGTTAATTAAAAAAATAATTATAATAATTTTAATTAAAGAAACACATTTTAACAAGTTTTCTTATTTCAATTGTACTATCAATACATGATGTGTCGCATACAATATTGTACCAAGTCAATTATATTATTACCAACTCCAATAATTATACTATTCGAACAACGCGTTTGGGTTTGTAAGAATATTCGAGGTACAGGAACGGCCGAGGCGGGCCATGTGCATTTTGAAGATGCACGCTGTCTTTGTCTAGCATAGCTTTCATTTGGGGCGAACCCTAAAATGGTTAAAAAAGGGCCATGGTGACGTAGGCGTCCTCACGACGCGTCGTGAGGCTTTTCATAAAAGCGTCCGTCGCGACGGACGCTTTTGCCAATGGAAGGCATTCTTGTATAGACTACGGTCGAGAGAGCACAGTTTTAATAAACAGAACACCTTTTAACATATATACACGCCTACAGAATCATTGTAATTAGTAATACCTAATCGCGATAGAAAGGAGACTACGAATACCCTCTCATGCGATTATCTTACAGGTTATACGCGGTTTTTTTCTTCCGGACAATTTTTTTGTTTTTTGTCCCGACACATTTCATTCATATTACAGTAATTTCTCGAACAGCGAGCGCCGATCGGGACCGGCCGCACGCACTTGGAGAGAATGGGATAACTTTGGCTGTTTAGAAATTCGACACCAACATCGACGACCGTTGAAAGGGACAGAGAGTGAAAGTAGGGTCAGATAGCTACGTATCTGTGAGACAACACGAATGCAACTATAAAACTTCTTTATTGTTAATTATTTCGTTCTGTAAATTGTATGAAAATATAGCTGAGGTTGTTGTGATTAAAATAACACCAAACGCGATATAATTTGGATCATATTTGCGTTGATAAATTATAGAAACGGATCCCACCGAACCGAGCATGAAACGATTCCGTACGATCTCCCCGGCCGGGGAGAAACGCTTTGCGCGCGGTCTAGTAAGTCGACGAATGCTACCGTACATATATTACCATTAATGACATTTTTTCCAGAAAATTATTATTACTTTATTTTTCTTACATGCCGTCACGACGTGACGTGTAAAAAAAAAAAAAAGTAGGCTATACGCGACACACGGAATTCATCGCTCCGATGTGATTTCGACTCAACTCGTGCCGAACCGTAAGGGTATCGCACGACCAGGCCGTAGTTCAATTTTCCTACCGAAACGTTGACCGAGAAATAGCTTTCCTGATTCTCCCTAAACATTTCACATATATTCACACAGTCGCGTGAGTCCTGTCCCCAACACTACTTCAGTAAATAATAGTTCTTCAAGTGACCACTGTTCATGAGCAGAGGACGCCCAAATCACTGTCGGATTTCTGCGTCGGTATGGCCGTCACGGTGGGCCACGAAAGTCCATAAGATGACTTGTCTATTCTTATATCTCGTCTGTGCTGTCGTATTGTTTAAATTCATTGGAAAATAAAGCTAAGGGCCTCAGCTTGAATTTGAAACCAGTCCGGTTAAGAAATACTCACTGAACGCCGAGAAAAACGAAATTGTTTATGTTAATCATGTTATACGGAAAGTGAGTTTTGCAGGTGAGCCGGGTGCACAGACGAGATATAAGAATAGACCGGACATCTTATGGACTTTCGTGGCCCACCGTGACGGCCATACCGACTCAGAAATCCGACCCTGATTTGAGCGTCCTCTGCTCATGAACAGTGGTCACTTGAAGAACTATTAGTTACTGAAGTAGTGTTGGGGACAGGACTCATGCGACTGTGTGAATATATGTGAAATGTTAGGGAGAATCAGGAAAGCTATTTCTCGGTAGGAAAATTGAACTACGGCCTGGTCGCGCGATACTCTTCGGTTCGGCTCGAGTTGAGTCGAAATCACATCGGAGCGATGAATTCCGTGTGTCGCGTATAGCCTACTTTTGTAAGAAAAATAATGTAATAATAATTTTCTGGAAAAATGTCATTAATTGTAATATATGTTTTGTAATGTATTTTATTTTTGTTCTAAATCGTAATATTTTAATACAATGTAACGTAATTTTACAAAATTAGATAGATTTTTTTTATAAAAGTGAATTTGGTTACAATTTGTTCATAGAATACAAATTTGAGAATCTTCCTTATTTCTTATTTCTTCAGTTTCTTATTTTATTTCTTTCTCAGTTGCAAATAACCATGGTAGTTGACTCCGAAAAAATATTAATTACGTATTGAAGTCTCTACTTTAATGTATATCTGTTCCGTCAATTAATTGACCAAGGATTAGTGCACGAAAATAACAATTCGGGAAAAGTCAATCCAAGACTGAACTTTCGCTTCGGTCATAAACAACCCAGGTTGATCGTGGAGGTTTATTATCAACATTTTCACAGAGTGCTAAACTGTATTGTATTGTATGCCCATTGTATTGTAAGATACCCATGATTACTGTAGTATGCTTTTATGTTTTTAAAGAATCAGGCAATTAAAGAACCAGTTGGTCAAAAGCGTTTCGCCTCGGCTCGGAGCGTTCGTTCGGAAGCGTTTCATGCTCGGTCGCTTTTTTGTTCTGCAAATTTTATTACGATATTGTTAACGTTTGTATGCTTAAAATGAGACAACACGATCATATTTGCTTCATATTGCAACCCGTTTTTGTAATTTATCAACGCAAATATGATCTAAATTATATCGCGTTTGGTGTTATTTTAATCACAACAGCCTCAGCAATATATTAATATAATTTGCAAAACGAAATAATTAACAATAAAGAAGTTTTATAGTTGCATTATTGTTGTTTCACCGATGCGTAGGTATCTGACCTTTCTTTCACTCTCTGTCCCTTTCAGTGGACGATGAGAGAGGGGAAAGCGCAAAAATTTGTGAATTTATGTACTTTTAAGGGCTCAAGTTCGAAAGACTGTCGTCATCTGGTCGACACGGACCCCGAGTTAAAAAGATCCGATCATAAAACAGCTTGCCAGGTATCGAAGGCCGTCGATACGTTCGGTTTTTGCGACCAAACAGTTACTGTTATGCATCGAGCATCTACATCGAATTTAAACAGATATGAAGCTGCTTGGAGAATGAGATAAGAATGCATTTGTTTCTAGGCATAAAATAAATTAATATGAAAGAAATGTGTCCGGACAAAAAAACAGAAAAAAATTGTCCGGAAGAAAAAAACCGCGTATAACCCAAACGCGTTGTTCGAATAGTATAATTATTGGAGTTGGTAATAATATAATTGACTTGGTACAATATTGTATGCGACACATCCTTTATCGATAGTACAATTGAAATAAGGAAACTTGTTTTCATGTGTTTCTTTAATTAAAATTATTATAATTATTTTCTTAATTAACATTAAATGTTTCATACCCTTTGTTGCCTTTCATTACGGCAAAGAACAAAAGAATTCTTTAAAATTATTTAATTTTCGCATCATTTTCTATAATCTGTGGGTAACGTTGCGAGTGACACGGAAATGGTAATGCAAAATGGTAATGCAAAAATTAAACAATTTTAAAGGTTTCTTTTGTTCTTTGGCGCAATACAAGGCGACAAAGGACAGCATTCAGTAATGATATTTAAAAGTCTGTTAATTAAAAAAACACATGATAACCAATATTCATATTTTAATTGTACTATCAATAAATGAAAGAATTTGTAAAGTTATACTTTACATTACTTTCTGATAAATGACAATGAGTGATATACAACTGCTTACAAAATTGAGCTAAAATGATGTATATTTTTTAAACACACAAACAATAAACTTGCCATAATGAAAAAGATAGTGACGATAATTGTGTACTACAATTGTTAACTGTAATCCTGCTGGACAAATTCTTTAACTCCCTTTTTCATTGGATCAATTTTATTGTTAATGAAACACGCAATTTCTTATCTATACTCAACTAATAACAATAACGAAGTAACTCCTTTACTAATATAAGACAATTCCTGCGATAAACGTTCTACAAACAATTAGTGTTCGCATTCGGTCCTGTCCGAAGTGCAGTCGAGATTTTAGTGAAAATACATAATTCCAAATTTATAATTGGAATATAATTTGTACTCCGATTCGGACTAGGTCCAAGAATTGATTGCGAAGCCTCCGAACATGAATTGGGGAAAAGAACGAACATTAAGCGGGTATTACTGTACTTTGTATCTTAAGTTCAATACGCAGTCAATTCGCTCGAATTATTTTCCACATAATTATCAAACGTCTCTTAAACGTTTAATAATTATACGATAAATAATTGATTGCCCGGGTCTCACCACGTGGAGGTTACTGCGCATGGAGACCCACCCTAGCCACGGCCCTTCCACCCTCCAGTTACGCGAAAACTAATTCTAAGATAGCTTGTGAGAAAGAAAAATCTCCTCTTATTGTCAATTTGTAGAACGATCATTAATTGGTCGTAGTACAAGTAATACAACAAGAGGAGTACCTGGAAAAATCGCGGCCGAAAGATATCTTGAATATCTGAAGGAAACCTAAAAGAAGATCTGCAAGGTAATTCAATTTTTCGTTTAGAATTGTTCAAATTTACTGACTTTAGTTTCAATCGCGAATGATATATTGTAAGTTCTATTTGAAAGGTTTTCATTATTTAGTGAACGTGGATATACGAATTGAGGGATGTAAGTATTGAAATCTATTTACAATAATGAAAGTGTTCAATAACTTTCAATCGAAGGAAACGAACTTGGGCCGGGAACCAAACGCCAGATAACGAGAGATATACATAAACCGTTGGGACAACAAGTTAAATGTTAAATTACCAGTTAAATTATCAGTTAAATGAAGATTCGAAACCCCGTTCAAAGTAATAAATTAGTTAACGCGATGTTACAACAAACAACTAATTAATGTCATATTAAAAAATTATCGATGTCGGAAGAAGACGCGTCCATCCTCAACCGGATGATCGGTCATTCGTCCAGCAGAGGAGACTCAAAAAAGATTTTAATCATTAAAGCTTAATGTACTGTTGCGATAGTAGACCGATTGTTAGTTAAACGCATATTAATAAATAGAAGCTGATAATCAAGCGTACACGATGGTAAAGTAACGACGGAGGTGGTATTGTGTTATAGAGTGAGGTGTGTATGTCGTTAACCTTCTACAACATAGAGAACATTACACGGCGACGCTTCAATTGAGACTGACGGGGCGCGCACCGCGCGGCGGCCCCCTCCCGGCGACGCGTCGGTCGCGCTCGGTGGTACTCGCAATTTCCGAACTCTTCGAAGGTCGCCGACCGCGGTCCTACGAACTACTGTACTAAGGTCATACGTACTCAACTTTTGCGGTTTCTCACCAATTTTTAGCTAAACCTACGATCCTAGGGTTGTACCTACTGGAATTCTACTGTTTCTGGCCAACTTTTAGTTGGACCTACGATTCTAGGGTCGTGCCTATTGGACTTCTGCGTGTTCTGACTAAGTTTTAGCTGAACCGACGATCCCAGGGTTGTACCTACTAAACTTCTACTGTTTCTGACATTTTAGTTGGACCTACGATCGTCGTTAAAGAATTCTCTTGTTCTTTGCTGTGCAATGAAAACGGTACAGTGAGAAATAGCTTTCCTGATCCCCCCAAAGCATTCACATATATATCACACAATCGCATGAGCTTGTCCCCAACACTACTTCAGTAAATAATAGTTCCTCAAGTGATCACTGTTCATGTGCAGAGGACGCCCGAATCAGCGTGGGATTTCTGAGTCGGTATGTCAGTCACGTTGAACCACGAAAGTCCATAAGGTGACTTGTCTATTCTTATATCTCGTCGGTGATCTCGGTTCCCGGTGTTTTTTTTTAATTTGCCAGGTTCAAAACGAAAGGAAAAAAATAAGCTACTCGTCTGTGACAGTCTTGTTTACGCAGCATTGTTCGGTTTTCTGCAATTACTATATAAGCCGGGTAAAATGAAGCGGGAAAATAGGTGAATTTGATTTCCTTTACCTTTATTCAAAGGAATTGCGCGCAATCGCTTATGTCAAAAAGCTTCTTTTATTATCTCTTATAGAATGCAGATCGTTTCGAAAATTTCAAAAACTTTATACTTCGAAAACATTTCAGAGTATAAGTCGCAGAATTTTTCTGTAAAACTTATCTGCCATTCCATTTCGCTACCTTTGCACACTCTTTATTATGCGCGAAGTGTCACTTCCTTTTATGACTAATCTGACATAACGAGTGAAATAATGCTCTTTTGTTCTGTAAAAAGGGCACAAGCAGGAGCGTTCGTTTTATTATCCGTGACCAATCGAGAAAATTGTCTACCAACCAATTCGATACCTTCGCCGTGAATGGACGTTTCTCGTAAAAAATTTCGAGCCAAGAATTTGGAACAGAGAATTTTCGCCACGATACTTAAAACTTAAAACGCTCCAAGGAATTCTTTTGTTTAAGAAATATGGTATTCCCCATTTATGCGACGACACACAGCATAGGTTAATTTCGACGAGCCTAATAAAAGACGAGAAGATGCCATGAATATTTTACTTGTTTGAGTATTAATTAAATATTTAACAAGACTTCGAGGTAAACAATATCTCATTAATTCCTACCTGATCTGTCTTAATCTACGTCCGCATCGTACACTTTACGTCCCGGTATATTAACAGTCGAAGACATTGTTTGGCTCCAACTGTTTACCTGGATTAGCGCAAATATTGAGGCACCGTAAGAAACCTCGAATATTTGCAAATTGTCCATGTTGCCGCACTTTAACGAATTACTTACCAAAATCGTCGAAAATATGTGATTCCTGCAAACAATATTCCCAGAAACAAGCCATCGGGTGACATTCAGAGCTAATACAAAAATCGCGAATCTGCCAAGATTAGCATGAAGTTTCGCATCGATAAAAAACAAATCCCAAACACTTTCGAAGCTCCTAGTTTCTGACTTAATCGCAACTGTTTACCGAACATCGCGAAACCCCGGTCCTGCCTGTGGACCACCAAAACGGACCCACCGTGCAAAGAAAACGAACGAGATCGGCATTCTAAACTGCATCGGCAAACTGCGTCGTCTCGTTAAACCGTGCCCCTGGTTAAATCGAAAGCTCCCATTGGCGTCGTAACTTATGATCGGTCCTCCTGGGACGAAGCTCGCAATCAGCCAATTCTCCGGTCCCTCCACCTGGACAGGTGGTCGATGCAATGTCTAACCATAGAGTCGGCTGTATCCGCGACTATGCGAGTCCTCGCGTGCGCCGAGGGACCAAGCACGAGGCAAGAGAACGCGGAGAAAGAGGAATCTTCTCATTGCTCTCTCTACTGGTGCATGGCCCCTCTGCACGCGTCCGTTGTCCGCGTCTACTCTGCTACGGGGTCGACGGCCTTCCGGAGGATCGGGCCCCATCCAGGTCCAGCATCATCTATCGGACGGAGAGGGAAACTTGGTACCCCGCATTCTACGAGAACGGCGAGACCCGTTAGCAGGATCTACTACCGCGTCAGCTTGCGTCCAGCGCCGTTTGCGACCGATGTATCGCTTAAATAATGTATTCGATTTATGAACAATCCTTCGAATTAATTATACTGCGGCGGCTTCTTGGCGGCGACGCGACATTGATCCTAGTGTCATGAGCACAGTCGCTGATGATGTTACGCCACTGTTGTTGCGCACCATTGGCCACACAGACGAGATAATTAACGCTCAGATGTCAGCAACAACGTGACTAGATTTTCTGTGATTTTTCTTTTCTGCTACCGATGAGTTTTAGCGTTTAGGCAACTGCGCTGCAAAGGGCACCGCACGCGGTACCGTAAGTGTACGGAAGGCTGAAGGTTTTGGATTTCTCCTTTTATGGTTGGCTGTTTTACGTCTCTGTTTTCTTTTTTAATTTTAAGAGATTGCGTCTCCCAAGAATGGCATGTGTAGAGGTAGCTGAGTGGTTTTGATTCGTGCATGGTCAGGTTTAGTAATTGGAGCTCCTTGTTATCGCGAAATAAATTATTATTGGGATTAGTCTTACTAGTGTATCACGAAATAGCTTGGTTTAGTGATAGTATCCACGAACACTGCGCGATGGATTTTATTAGTTACAGTATCGTGGAAGACCTGGTTACGAAAGGAGGTTGAAGAGTTGTCTGTAGCTAACTGATAGGAGCTACAAAAATGTTGAAGGTGTCCTAGAAAGAGCAGAATGGTACCGGATGAGGAACAAATGGGGAACGGGTGAAAGTCCAAACGAAGCTGTCGAAGCTTTCGTCAAGGTCATTTCGTCGCTTTCAAGACACTAGCATCAACGTTTCACAGAAATAGTAAAATACATAATACGTTTAAAACAGTTTGGAAAAGGAGAAATCTGAAGTATCGTGTTGCAATTGCGACACTAGAATGCTGAGAATTTCGAACATTCCTCTGGCACAGAAGTTTTTAAAACGACTCTCCTTGAGTGAGCTGTCGGATGACTAGTCCCTATTAATAATTCAATCGTGATGTATAAACCTATATATGAAAATAAATATTTTCATTACTTTCATTTCTCTCTATTTTAAGCTAGAAGAAATATAATCAACGCAACTTCGAACATTATATAAATAAAAAAATACCAACGTAATTTTCTCGTAGCACCCTAAGGGAAAGGTTTCATCAAATACTTGTTAATGAATATAGTGAGATCCGCATACGAATTTCGTATTAATCAAATTATGCGTACCGGCTACAGTTTTTCGCAACTAAAAGTTCCTTGCAGAAGCAGAGTAAAGAATCGCTAAATACTAATTAATGCAACATCATCCATTTACGTGTAAGAAAAAAGGGGTACCATTGCCGGTACACTTTCACTATTACAGAACGTTACCAAAAAGAAAAGAAAACAACTCCACTAACTAAATAACCATCCATCCATACTTAACGAGCTGAGACATGAATATAATTTCTAATGACCAAAACAGAAAATACAGCGAATCATGCAAAACCCTCATCGATCGCAATATATCCCCATTCGACCGGGAAACGTACCAAGATCCGTCTTGGAAAGGGACGACTCTCCTCCAGCTTGTACACCATTACGACAGCCAATGACTTCTGTCCATGTAAGGCATCCGACGCCACAGCCTATGATGCATGCCTAATTGCCCCTAATGGCCGGTTTTCGAAAGCGGTTTCTCGCTGTTAGCCGCTATACATACGCGTACAGCGACACCGCGAAAGCAGAAAACCAAACAACCGCGGGGAAATCGGTCGCGCGACCGCAAACGATGAATTGGAGTTGTTAGTTATCCGCGTGGTTGTCACGGATCGGATATATCCACGTGTCCGGTTCTCGTGCCCTTTTCTCTTCTCTTTGCCAGTTGAAGTCGCGTGCGTAACACCGGCCACGGCAAAGTACTCTTCTGTCGACGTCTGTTACTTTGCCCCCCACAAACGTCATCACGCCACGCCAGAGGTAGTCCCGTGGCCCCCATCCAGTTTCACTGGTGCTCGTTAGGATGCAGAGCTCGTGCCAGGCAACGTCGATTTCTATCCGTACTCTGGACCGTTTACGATAGTAATCGTATGGCAAGTCGGTTCTGGACACTTCGTAAATAGTTGTTCGACGAAGTTTCGCCGTCTTAAAGTTTCTCGTTAGAAGGAATCAATCCATGGTGTTGTCTTTTTGGTTGACGTTCGAGTCCATGGAGTTTTCGTACTTATGCTGAACGTTTGCTGGTAGCGAGTACTGTTTATAAATGGAATTTCACGAGATCGTGAAAAGGTTAATTCGCTGGAGAACTGGCGTATTGAAATTGATTTAGAGTGGTTTAGTTCGGTGTTGAAAAGCGAACGATGTGTCACGCAGTGGAAATAAAGGTAATAGGCGTATGGAAATTTTATTGCACCAGGTAAAAGTTGCGTTAACTGTAATAAACCAGTCGGTGCGAGATAGAAGTAATTGTGCTTGCTTAAGGCTGTGGTCAGAGTGGCACCGATATCGGTCGATTCGCCCGACGACCGGCGCGCCGGCCAAACTCGGCCGACGCGTGCATTCGTGTTAGTAGACATGTGTGTGAGCCATAGATTTCCGTCGGACATTCGGTGGTGTACAATTTGCCTGGGAAAGGCGCAAAAAACTATTTTCTGACACAAATCTTATGTTCAACCCTTATTTTTTTCTTTTATACAAGTAGGCAATATCTTTGTTGCCTTGTCGTTACAACATAATCAATCAAATTTATTGTTTAATTGCATTTATAAATAAATTATGGATAATATTGGGCAAAATAAGAGATGCTCATTTTTAAGTACAGCATTTAATGCAATTATTTAATACAAATGTTTCTAAACCATTTAACAACTATATTTTTATTGATCTTTACAAATATTAATTTATTTAAACTCATATTTTTTGCTGATTGTAACAATTTTAGATTCTATGTTTATATTTTTGTTAATTCATTTTAATTCTAAAACTTAATTGAAATAAAGGATGGTGATGGTGTGGAGGTAAATTTGATTTTCAGGAAGGAGGTAATTTATGGTATGGAAGTTCTTGACGGTGTACAGGGTGTATTTGCCCGATCCACCTGGGCAAAACTCTATTTTAAAAAAAATTTCTGAGGTGTAAAACTTTTGTTACCTAAGATAGTTGAATATGAAAGGACAAGTGCACTGGTATTCCTTTTGTCATTTGGGCACTTATAAACTCCTGGTCTTTGTCTAAATTTTAAGGGCTTTTATACAGACGTTTCGTAGGGAAATGTTTTTCGAAACATCTCATTTGTTTATGAGTTTTTTAAATTTTTGAAGCAGGTATGTAAATTTTGTCGAATGTAACTTTATGTGAAAAATGTAACCATTTGGCCGCACTGTACGACATGACATCGCCAAAGCGTGATTATATTGTCTCTGAAGTTCCTTGGACTTCTAATGTCGAATACATGTGGCCATTGTCACCGAATTGTTATAATAAACCCACAATTAAATGAAAAAAGTGGTGTGGGATAAACACGTGTTTCCCACCCCACTAAACATTTTTATTTCTAACTTCTTTTGCATTAAATTTGTTTGAACATGTTGTTCAGATGTTTCAGATCAAAATTAGACCAAACAGGATATAAGTTGAATCATGCTACTTTATTTAACTTGTAGTCTTCTCATCTTGTTGCTTCGAACCCAACATCGGCAGGACGCAAACGTTCCTGCCGAACGGCGGCAAGAATCAACTATACAGAGTGTTTTGTTTGGTTTGTGAGTGTGTATGATAGAAACACACATACAGAGAGAGATAACGCACACGGATTACCATGCCAATTTGAAATCTTTTGTTTTAACAAACTCTACCGACCGTACGACAAATATCAATATACTTTGAATTCGTCCGACTTTCGGTTTGATCGCCGAGAACGGCTCACCAATTGACAACACACATGCCTCTCAATACATCGAAACGCTCATACATGTGAGCTGACGTCAGTTGTCGGGCGAATCTAACGATATCGGAGCCACTCCGACCATGTAAATCAATGAAATCGGATGAAAAGACACACACACATGCATCCCAAAGCATCGTCCATGTGAGCCCGACGCCGGTCGTCTGTCGAATCGACCGATATCGGTGCCAGTCTGACCACAGCCTAATGCGTAACACCGTTTTTGTTTCCTCGCGGAACGAGGCACGGGTTGAGCATGGAAACAATAAATAATGAATGAAATTTGTTTCGTTACTGGAAGTGCCAGGTTTAAATACAGATATCCGTTTCTTATTCAAAATAGATTTTTTTTCTACCCGTCTTTAGCTGAATTTCACAAATAATATTTGAGTAAACTTGGAATGTAAAATATTGTGGGAATATTATTAAGTGGTTTTGACTTTGTTAAGAATAGTAAGTTTATTCCGATTAAATCGACGCTTCTCTTACAACGTTTACTATTAGAATGAATATTTTAATGGCGACCGCTTTTCAATTTACAATCTTGCTACCGGGTTAATTAATAAACAATAACAAAATGCGCTACTCACTGAATATTGTTCATTCTCTTTTCGTTAAATGATTTCATTCACACGGGTACATTCAATCATAGATTCACATACACAAGTACTTTTCTCAAATCCTACAATATGAAACCTTTTGCATTCTGATTAATTTCCGATTCTTTGCAGCCATGAAATTCAAAGTTTTAGCTAAAAATTGCGAAAAATAATTTTATTAAACGAAAGATATTTGCCTAATATTTCGACGCGTTCAATTTCCGGGAATTAAAATTCTTTTTGTCTGCTATTTCACGAAAACTTTGTACTACATATTTATCTTCCCCAACGGAACCATGTATGTACATCGTTTTTCAGTCCTTGATTATTTCGACAAATTTATGCTTCTTGTCAGGTGACAATTTGTCAGGGTTAGCGTTAACAGAAAACGCCGGTAAGGCTCGATTAGCGAACCAAGAGCCGACGGGCAAAAGTTTTACGACTCGGGGTGTAAAAGGCGCTCCAATGTTCGTTACTCCCTCTTGAAAAGCCGGCCGGGCAATGGAACTCGTTTACTTGCCTCTTACCCGAACAAGAGGCCAAGCCACAAAGTAAAGGAATGCTTTCGTAGAAATGCGGCAACCCGCGTGAAGTGTTTGCACGTTGTATGTACCTAGCCACGAAACTGGAATGTTCAAACCTGACGAGTTTACACAGCGAAAGATCGATTGGTATTTCTACCTAGGAAATTTTTTCAACGCAGACGAGGCACACCGGTCATAAATTCAGATATTTGATAGGCAATGCTGAAATGTTAATATTATCAACATTATTCTGAATCGTTCCGAGGTCTTGTCATAGAAATTATCTTAATGCTGCGCGATGTGAAAATAATTTGTTATTTCTTATTATACTGCCTTCCACGTCAATTAATGTCCACCTATCTCCTCTGCGATCATGAATTTTAAAATACCTCTATGCGTGGTATACAAGAGTCAGAAAAAAATGTGGTAACTTGCAACCACGTTACACGCAATTTCCATGACAATCTCCTCATATTCCATAATAATTCCAAACTCAACCGTCGCTACTGTCAGTGGTATACAAAGTCCAGCATAAAAGCCACTGCCACACTGTCCGTCAGGAATATATACGATCAGGCCCAGTGACGAGTGGACGTCTTTAAAGAGAGATATAAATATTTCACTCGGAAGCCGTACATCACCACTAATCTATGTTACACGTCCATTACGAATCGTTGTTGGCCATCCAAAAATGGTCGAGTCTCGAATTCGTGTAATTCAACCGCCAGGAGGGAACGAGACAGGGCTATGGAAGAAGAAGATGAAGTTAGGTATACGACGCAAATTAGGCTACCTGAAAACCAGCGTGCAAGAAGTATCGCTCGCGATTAGCAAGTCGTCTTACCAAATTTAGCAGAGCCGACGAAAGCGCCGTGAGCATATCGCAGCTCGGAATCGGCCATGTCACGACCCTTCCTTCCTCAGTTGTGCCCGCCAAATGTTTCCATGTGTTTCCAGGAGAACGGGGTCCCGATGATCTTTAAACTCCAAACTGCGGCATTATGGCCGAATTTGGACTTTAAGGCCCACCGTCTGTACATCGCATTAATGTATTATTCTTGGCACGCCTGCCGATCCTGACTGCCCTAACGAAGTGTAAGAATCGCGAATGTCCCAGAAGCTTCGCTGTGACGGTGACAAAAATGTAGATACATAGAAATTGTTTTGGTATTCATTGGGAAAAAATATAGTTCGAATCTAATGCGGACAGTAACAGTAGAATGAATAATGTGATTTGTAGTTGAATCTTCACACTGTGGAGCAAAACGTGCATTTTTGATTTCGTGAACAATCTCTGTACCAAGATAATTGATGTTTTAAGGAGAGAATATTGTTCAGTAGGTATATCGATTTATTAATTTTTATTTATTATTGGTGGTGATAATTGATAACGAGGATTGTCCTATGGGTCATATACATTTTTATACTAACAATAAGTGCCGACTAAAATTATGGTAGTATGTACATTCATATTAATAAGTACATTGTATATGTATATTTTATATCTGTCACATGGAAAAATAAACCTTGGTATAAGTGATTCGTGGAAGAAACTCGATCACTCCATTAATCAAAGTAACTACCCTCTACTTATAAAATATCTTAAATCCATCATATATTCCACCTTCAAATTATACTGTTAGGATCATAAATTCAAGACTCGTACCGGATCGGTATACATTCTCGCCAGAGTGATTTCCGGAAGCAGAAGCGCATTTAGTGCACCGTGCAAATTATAGGGTTCGGCAAGGGAATTAGGGAATCGAGGAACCGGGCCGAAATCAATTTCGATCAAAAATAGACGAACAGTATTATATTATCGGTATCGAAGCTTGGTCGAGTAATTAACCCTCGATTAGCAATTTCCGGAGCACGTGTCGACACGGATGAAACACGGCTTGTGCCTCGTGATTTCAATTTAAAAAAAATTAATTACGAGAAGTAAGGGTAGCAATATAACTGGCCAGATTATTCATAGTTTGTCTTACGAACTTCGTAATTATTGTATTAGACTACTTCTTTTTGTCTCCTGCAGTTTACAGTTTCCCAAAAAGGTGACGCCATGCGATCTTTATTAGAAACCTTTTTATTTAACGTATTGCTCAAGTATGTTTTATATTCCGTCACTTTTGTCCGTCTCAGTCTGGTAACAATTCTATTAAATTGCGTTTGCACAATTTCCGTGTTTAACTACTCGATGTAAATGGAGACCACGTTTATTACACCAATCATCTCTGTGCCGGGGGCTGTAAAGAATGGTTGGCCGTCGAATCGATTGCCCCGTTCGCCGCATCGAATGGTTCACGGTGTTTGTAACGCTGATTGCATTCGGATTAAATGAGATGATTACCACGATTTTTTGCTGTCGAAGTTTACGTTTGGATAGACAGTTAATCAATTTATATTAAGTTTCATATATTTTCAGGACATCTGGTCGCTTTGGTCGTATGTACATACTAGCTAATGTAACAATTACCACTCAGTACATTTAATTAGTATTAGCCAAAAGAAAGAAGCAAACTACTTTGTCGTTTGCATTATCCGATACTTATTTTTAGGCGGCTGATGCTTTGTAGCGTGAACAACCACGACAGGACATTTATTGGGAACGTTTTAATTCGTGATAGAAAGGGACAAGCGGCCAGCGATTTGCGTGGGTACACAGAAACGATAAAAGCATATTTGATTGACGCTGCCAGGATGTAGATTTCCTAACAATAATCGATTTCACCGATAAACGAATGCTTTCTAACGGTGCTGACTCGTTTCGAAATTTCCCTGTGTAAAATCGCTATGGCCTCTGATCAGAATTCTTATCGGCACTGCGATTCATCAATTAATTACGCCTCCATACGCAGCTGATTATGCCTACGTCAGATCTAATTGAACTATCGTGCATGACCGTTTTTCTATTTTAACCTATGTAACAAACACGCTGTGGTTTTAATACCAACATCATGTTCATGTTATCCAGATTAAGTTTGACGAAGTGTTTAAGCCGACCCTTGCGTTTCGCTACTCTATGATACGCTCGTTTCTTTCCTTCCATTTTATTTTATCCGCGTATTTTCTCTTCTGTGTTCATCCTGTGAACTGATATAATTTACCATATACTAAGAGTCAGTAATTTTAATTGGAATGGAGTAGATACTTTTAATTTGAGGTGACGTCTGTTGTTTACGACATTCCAGAAATGAACATATAGAATGAGAACTTGACAGGCGATTAAAATTGTTGCGAAACACCAAATAGCATGTATTTCTCTAAAACACCAGCTAATACTTATCTCCAAAAGTTGCCATATTTGCGCATCGAATGTAGTAACGAGTGAAGGATGATAACAGGTCAAAGCAAACTTGAAAATTCAGACGGCAATTATTTACCATCCAGGTCAGACAAATTAAAAATACACTATGAAATTTATCTAATCTTGCATTTTATCAAGCGCCGTGTTACCGATATGCCGCCGAGGCCTCGTCTGCTATCCTTGAAGGTATTCCAGGTAAATTATATTGTTATTATGATCGGAATTGCTTACTCCAAGAACAACTGCATCGCAAAAGCTATTTCGTCCTTAATATATTAAAAAAACTATAGACACACAAGGAAGAAAAGAAAGAAAAGATAATTATCCGATCCAGTACAGAACAGCTGCAACGACTGTGCAAATATTTGGCACATGTGTATCTTGGGTCTACTCTAAGATAGCTTGAATATAATCTCGCGAACTTTCAGACGATTCTCGTTATTGGCGAAAATGAAAACGCAAAATGTAGGGATAGGAAGGATCCAGAGGAAAAGAATTGGTTGCAATGTAAACTTCGGTGATTTATTGCTTAAATATTCAATTAATGACAATCATTGGATTGCCATGGATTTGTCCAAGTTTTCAATCATCAGGCGTGGGTGCGATCTTTGTCAAAAATGTCAAATATTAAGATACAGAAGGTAAAATTTAACTGCATTTAACTCATTCCATTTATATTACCTCCATTTGCATCGTTCTTACTCACACCAGGTATAATTAACGTACTTTATTTTTGTTCCAATATCCACCCTGTTCTCATTCCGCACCTATACGTTCTTTTACTTCGAAATGTGTCGACTTTTACGTCGAATTAAAGACCCTGACAATAACAATAATAATATCACTCACTTTGGAAATGGTATACAAACATCGGTAGGTACAACTGTTAAAAAAAATAGTCGTTATTTTCCTTTCCAAAAATACGTCTAATAATAACCCCTTCGATCCAACTACAAAAATAACCCCGAACCTCTGCCGCCCTTCATCTGCTCCACCCTAAATACTCATCGTTGCTAGGTCTAACTTCTTCACATGTCCGTACACATGTGTACACACGTACAAGCGAGGTAAATCTCGCCGCAACTATCGATCGATCTCAAGCCACCGATAGTTTCCGCGCAAAAATAACGATTAATTTATAACGATTCGCGTGCATTAATTGCAGGTGGTCGGTCCGAGAGGTTCGCTTCCGAAATGTTGAAATTAATGAACGGCGTCGCGTTATTTATTAATTGATACCGGCTCGCGTGCGCCCGTACGAAAGGTAGGACCGATGATCGTTATGGATCGGCCCTTGTAGTGCACGTAGCTTGACCACGCGGCAAGTGGCGACGGCAACACGGCCGTTGTATTACGTATAGTGGATCTGAATTATGAAAGCAATTAATATGGACCGGTAGCCGATACACGAGGCCTCGACGAACCGGTGTGCCGTCGTAGATCGACGCGAGCCTTGTTTCCCGCCGAACGGTACACGCGACACAGAGCTTGTTCAAATGGAGAACCAGCGATGGATAGACTCACCGTCCTATGTTTTTCCCGTGGTCCGTATGGCTCGTCGTTATAAAGGAGAAAACGTGGACCGTGGGCGTATTCATGAAGAGACTTTGCTCGTTGATCGGTTTGTATAATTAGAAGCTTCAATAACGCGGCGGGATCACTGCAATTCTTTTTTCCTTTTTGATTTTGGATCGGTAACAAATGTTCCCTACATTTCTACACTTGTAAGTAACACTACCAAACTTTGGAAAAATTCAGCGGGAGTTTCGTCTTGTCTGATTTTTGTAATATTTGATATTTTTCAATGAAACAGTATTACCAATTTGGAACCAAAGGATCGGGGATATATATTCGAGTACAATGTAAGGGTTCAATAAATATAATTTGCGTGGTATTTAATACTTCTGCACTTGATCATTAAAGTTCTGTAAAATAATGAGTTTCGGGGCCTATCGAATCGGGTCATTGCTAGATTAACGCCCCGCAGCATAAAACATCTTTCCTCGTGAACGATTAACAATGAAACTTGCCGGTTCTTTCATAAAATTTCGGCTGAATTAATTTCACAATAGGTCGCGAAACGCCTCAATTTGTAAGAGATATATTTAATCTATCCCTATCCAGTGTTTAAGCACGCGTAAGATAATTGACAGAGGATAAAGCGAATATCCCGCAGCTCGGTCAGTTTCGAATTGAATGTCATTCCATTTGGTGCTATGACCGTTGGATTAATTCCAGATTTAATCGTTGGACAGCTCGTTCATACGTGAGAAATTGATATCGCGCTGGTGAACGAGAACGGCCGAACCGGAAGGCCTCTGAAAAGAGTCTCGGGGTCTGCCAAACGTGGTGGTGTGTATAATAACACCCCAGTTGATCGTAGTAAACGGGCAGCACGCGCTTCACGCCCACGTGAAAAGGCGGAGGAACGTTATGGTACACCTTAAATTAAATCGAAGGCCCGTGGCGTTACGGTGGCGTAATATCACCAGCCTCGAAAGTGTCTCATAAACTGTTATCGTTGTGAACAAAGTGGTGCCGAAACGACGAGAGGTCGGCTTCCGCTTTCAATTTCTCCACTGCTTAGAGTGCTTAGGCGATGGAATATTATTTAAAATATTGAATGCGTTCATTGAAACGAGACCGTTCTAGCCAATACATATTCATCCTACAGCATGTAAGATAATCGCATGAGAGGGCAATCGTAGTCTCCTCTCTATCGCGATTGGGTATTACTAATTACAATGATTCTGTAGGCGTGTATATATGTTAAAAGGTGTTCTGTTTATTAAAACTGTGCTCTCTCGACCGTAGCCTATACAAGAATGCCTTCCATTGGCAAAAGCGTCCGTCGTGAGGACGCCTACGTCACCATGGCCCTTTTTTAACCATTTTAGTTAACCACTTATTTCTTACAAACAGAAGATTCATTTCCGATGTAATGTCGATTATTAAAAGTCTAAACACGTATTATCTATTACATTGGGGTACAGTAAGCATTATGCTGTATCGGGCACTGTGCTAAAAAATTGACTGCCTGCTTTAGCGACAGTGGGATGCGCCAAACCTTTTTATTATTTTGTATTCTCAATTTGTGAACATTGTTGGCACGATAAAATGAGTAATCTGCTTTGCTAGAAGTTCAATATGTTTGTTCCTCAATAGCTAACCTCTGTGCTATTAAAGTAAGCGACTAGTTCAATCAATTTCACAGCGGCTATGTTTACGTCGATTTGATGAAACTTGTGTATCGAATGGGTCCTTTGATCAGCCGTATTAGGTACTGTCAAGTTGGTAAACGTAACTGCAAAAGTCAGTTTTAATTAATCTTTATTGGATAGTAACTATACTGGGCAGTGGAATTTCTAATTCGATACGAATACGTCGGGAAAATGTTAATATTTCCTTTACGAAGTGGCATGCTCCGAATTCGATATTGTTAAGAACGTGATGCTGCAATCGACACAATTAAATTTTATATCCCGGAGCAATTAAGGTCGCGTTACTGCATAGGAGGCTTGGAAATTCCAGTCTAATACTCCGTTGCAGTTTTCCATAATAAAAAGTGCATCCCGAAGGTATCAGGATCAGGCGTTTCAAATGCGTTTTGCTCAAAATGATAATTTCCAAACTAAGCCTTTAATAATCCCACTAACAAAAAATAGAACGATGCGAAACAGCCACATTAAATCGCGGAAATTTGCATTTACCTCCCTGCACCACATTAGTTTCAATAGATCGTCCTGCTACTCGCACATCTTACACTACAATACCCCGAGCAAATGAAATTCTGAAACGTTCAAGTTCCCGGAGTTTCAGCTTCGCGCAGCCGCGATATCGCAATCTCTCTCGAAACGGATCGCCTGACGAGGGACACAGAGGCAATCGATAAGGTCTGTCGTCCTCCGTGACCACAAATCAATGCAGCTGCGGAGCCCCTCCGCCGTAAGGGCCATTAAAGCACGTTCTCCATAAAATATTTTATCCGGTTTGCGGATCGATTTGAAATCCGTAGAGCGCTTCTCGTGGCTTCTCGTATCTCGACCAGACGGTCGTTCTCGTGCTCGAGATCTGCGCCAGTCGGCCTTTTTCGGCGCACCAAATTCATAAATAATGGCTCAAGAGCGACCCTCCCTCGTGTATCACGGCCTGAATTTGTAGTCTTTAAACCTTTTAAGGTTTTTGCGATCCGGGCCGCGGGTTCCCCGCTCCTTATAATCGCCTCGTAGAATATCTCGATTCCACTCCTGTGAACCCGACTAGAAAATCGGGACGCGACTCAGCCGATCAGTGACCTTTTGGCGAACGCATTCCGTGACGCAAGTACTGGCACTCGGCCACAGGCAACAGTTTTTGCGGCGAAAGTGCTGCCGTTCGTTACGGCGATTCGGGCTGTAGAAAAGGTACAATAATTGTTGGTTCCTCGTCGCATAGAGTTGAGATTTAGAACGTATGGTGAATTATGCTTGACCGAAGCGTTGCATTTCTGATCAACTTAACAGGAGTCTCATGTTTAGGAACGAAATGATAGAATAGAGTGGTGGCTATAAAATTATGTAAGATAATCGCTGGAGGGGGTATTCGTAGTCTCCTCTCTATCGCGATTAGGTATTACTAATTACAATGATTCTGTAGGCGTGTATATATGTTAAAAGGTGTTCTGTTTATTAAAACTGTGCTCTCTCGACCGAAGTCTATACAAGAATGCCTTCCATGGGCAAAAGCGTCCGTCGTGAGGACGCCTACGTCACCATGGCCCTTTTTAACCATTTTAGGGTTCACCCCCAACGAAAGCTATGCTAGACAAAGACAGCGTGCATCTTCAAAATGCACATGGCCCGCCTCGGCCGTTCCTGTACCTCGAATATTCTTACAATTAATTTGCTCGATTTGCCAAATCTGTATCGCTCTGTTAATTGTATGATCGCATAATGTTTGCCCCGACAAGCAAAGCGGTGCGCTACGTAACAGCCGCAAATCCGCCTTCTCTTTCAAACGGAACTCTCAGCCTGACTCGTGACAGACTTTCTAACATCTGCCGTTGTCTTTTGCATTACCGAAAGTCTAAATAATTTTCACTCCTCCTCCCTTCTCTTCCTCTTACGTGGATGTATTGTGCGTAGAGCTAGGTAGAAACAGGTAGACTACAGAGATAACGGTAGTGGCCACTGACAAAGCTGACAGCTATTTCTTTCAGACTCATTCACCTCTCCATTCTTCTTTACCATGTTCTATATTCCATTTTACACAAGAGACGCGTCGAAATGTCGCATCCGTACTCGTCGCACACTACGAACCCTATTAACGAAATTTCAATTCAGAACTTCTATGTGCTGCAAAGACGCTGTCGACCAAAAAATTCTTCCTTCAAAAGCACCAGTTCACTCATTAGTTCCGGTTACATTCAAGAGGTTTTCTGTACAATTCCTTCACCATTATTTCTAGCATAAGCAGGAGGACACCCGGGCAACTGGATAACGCGGAACTGCCCCTCTTTCGTTTGTCGAATTAACACGCTTGTGGTTTCACGCGGAATATCGGTGAATAGTAGTCGCAAAACGAATACTAATGTTCCTATAATTCACAAACGACCAGGCCTTATTTTTCTTACCCGACCTGGACAGCCTTAGTCCCGGGCCTAACTCCGAAAATCCCGCCCGAAAATACGAAACTGGTTCCGAGATCAGTCGGGATAAACGGGTGAAGTTTCCGTGGCGATTTTAAAAGAGCAACGAGCTTTCGTCGTTGTAGCGTTATTCGTCCAAAAGCTGTCGGTGGGTTCTTCAGGTCGTGCCCGCGTGGTAATCCTACACGTCTTGAGAAACTGGTTTCCGCACGACGTGTTGCGGGTAGCGCGCAAAACAAATTAATAACAAGAACATCATAACCGCGGCCCCAAGGCTGTTCGAGGCGCTCAAGAGCCGCAGCTGTTATACCGGGTGATCCATGGCCATTGTTGTTGCTCGCGAAAGAAAGGCTCGCGATTTGCTGCTGCTGCCGTTGCTCCTGCTGCTGCATGTTCATACGGATACTTAAGCGCACGTTTAATCTCTTGCATGGTCGTATTACCGTTTGATAAGGTTAGCCTCTGCGATTGTGCGAGGGAAATTGCGCAGTAAGAGATTTTAATTTGCATACGATCTATTGTATGGCACCACTGTGGAGAAGTTGAAGAGAGTTTAGAAGATATAGGTAAAAGTGGACATTATTTATACGACGCGAATGTTGTAAAGATTTTTTTTAATGTATACGTAATAGTTCGCTCCGTTTCCCGGAGCTATTATTAGAAACTGAAGTAAATAAGGGTCTTGTTATATGGCGGTTCACTCTATGAATAAATTTGGGAAGAAACAAGCAAGAAAGACAGTAAAGGAGATGTTTCATAAGTGGTGTGGAGTACTAGATCATGAATTTGATATTCACTACCGTGTCAGATCACACATCGGATAATAATAGAATCTTTTATAGCTGATGTTAACATATTTAGCACGACTCATATAACATTCAATTCAAGTTCGCATGATTTGCATTTACCGGATCTGGAATAAATCCTCAGCATTTATAGGCATTAAATACAGCTGACGCTGTTTCACTGGAGAACGTAAAACCCGAGCACGTGCCTTATACAAAGGCAAAAAATTATTAGACAATGTCCCGAAACCCAGATTTCAGAAATGTGGAACAGTCTCGAAATAACTCTCATCCATGCACGGAATACAATATAAAAATCTATGAATTAGGGTCATCTCCTTTCAAGAAACATAAATTTCAAGCCATGAAGAGACGCATCTCTGAAACATTAAAGAAAATGCCCAAAATCCATATCGACTGGGTCATGGACGTATGCCCACATTTCGTCTGGACCATGGAAATCCAAACTTGATTCCCACTGGACCAAGGTACTAGAATAGGATCACCTGGAATTCCGTGGACTCCACCATCCAAAACCACTGTGTCGTGAAAATAGCTTCATCAAGTCAGCTTCAGTATTTAAAAACGATTGACCTTAAAGTGGTCCAAGGCTGCTCTGCGAATTTGTCAGTATCTACAAGAATTTCACGATCTCAGAACTATGATCCACAGATCTTGACGTGGTCCAAGTCTGATTTTGCGAACCTATGCCTATAGAGGACAAGGTCCCACAATATTGGAGTGACCAGGTGCTTGTCGCAGGATCCAGTTGATATTGACTTCGGTATTTCACGGTTTAAAAGTGATTTGTGTTCTGGTCCTCGACCTTGTCGCCATGGGTGTCCGAGTTCTTTGAGATCTAGATGATCCATGGTTGGTTCCACGACGCTATGGTCATGACGTGTATAATCCTTCGAGTTTGGACTTACAAGGGGCTGATCATATTATATGATCCTCGAGTACACAGAAGTTGAGGCCGTGCAATCTTGAAGCAGCCCCAAGCGAATCTCACGATCCCATGCTTATGAAGTTTGAAATCTTACGACTATGAGTTGGTCTATAATTATTCACGTGAACTCCAAAAGCGATGGGATGAAAGACGAATTAGTTTCTATCATTGAATTTTCAGCTCGCGATATAGTATTTTAATTTATATACTTTAGTCAGCGGAAGTGTATCTCAAACTCGTACGGAATATACGTCAACTAAGATTCTTATCATATTCTTTGTCCTTGCAAACTCATTCTTACATTATCCCTCATCTTTATCTTGCGTATCTCAAGCGTTGCATACCTAGACTCAAGAATTCTTCATAAAATTTGGTAGAGGTTTTAATTAGAAATGATGACCTGTACTTATTAACAAATTTAGCCGAGTCATCCCCTCGATGTAACTTTATTATCTGGCCGTAAGATCGGTTGCAGTGCTAAAGGGGTACGGACAAAAGCACTAATCACAGAACACCCCCCGCGTTTCAGACACGTATTCTTTTTCCTGAGGGATGCAACCTACGTCTGGCAATTCCTGAAGGTCAACAGTGGTCAGTGATGGCAGGTCAAGACGAGTCTTATTTTTTAGTACAACGGACAAGTGTCTAGACACCTACATGGGTCTAGAGAGTGTTGCCTCCTCAGTTCGTTCTTCGTGATAACACCATTAAATGATCCAATCATTTATTTATAACAATTTCCATTCTTATGGCCATAGTTTGTGACGTTTAAGCATTGCAATCCTATTTGTTTTAGTTACGAAACCTATGATCTTCCATTCTCTGAATCCTACATGGTTCTCAATTCACGGAATCGATTTCGATTCACATTTTACATATTACATATTGTTCTGCTGTAAATCGGTTGTCAATAACAAAACACAAGGCTGCCTCCTTAAAGGGTTAATGGTCAAACGAATTGTTTATACCGGATGTTTTCGAAGAAAACAAAGCCTGAAGGAGGAGGTGGCAGCATAAGTAGCTCGATTGTGATCGATTGGAATCTGTAAGAGTCAGAGGGGGAAGGCCGCGTACAAATGGTATTTTTACGTAGATGATTTTGGGGTCATCTGGCTTGAACTACGCTTATGCATGCAGCAGGCTGGGTTTAAATTATCGTAAGCGTGCGATACAAAAACAATGTCTCAATACGTTCGTATTAACCTCGAAAGGATTTAATTTTACATTGCATCTACTACCTCAATGAACAATAAGCTACCTTCGGTACGATACTCAATATTTCTGATGCTGTGAAGCTCAATCCCTAATTACAGTTCTTTCAGTTATTAACAAATATTCCGAAATTTGGAATAGTACTCCAATAATTAATATTATTGCCAGTTGTGCCTATAATCCCAATAGAAAAAATTCACATCGAAGCTTCAGTAGCATCGATTTCGACAGATGTAAAATTATAAAATCGCTTCAACTGCGACGACCAATGTGTCACGCTCGTCAATTTCTATCGCTCTGGGAACACTACGTCTGTTTAATATTTTAAGTCGACTGTCCTCCCGCGCCATCGTGTCGAGGAGAACGAATGGGTCGAAGAGGGAAGAAAAGGGCAATCGGCATGCGTGCCACCTGGAACGAAAAGCTCTCAGGGGATATTTGCATGCGACACGATGCCAGAATGCGGCACCGTTCGCTGCTCGACAACGATTCCCTTTCCGTTCGTTTCTCTTCGCCTTTTTGCACCGTTTATTTATCCACCCTGGCCGGAACGGCCGAAGCATCCTTTTAAAGTGATTTTTCGGCGGCCATGGCGGATTCCAGCAAGGACGAGTATTTGCTTATGAAAATGCCGACTATAGAACGCAGTAATCGTTGGAGTAATGGACGGCGAACGATCCTTCGTGTCGCGCAGCTTCGTTAATTATTTTAATTAGAGGCGAGCCTGCCTGGCCTTTCGACGACCCTCCTGAGTTGCCATGGTTGCCCCGAATCGAAATGTTTGCACGTGGAAAATTCATTAAACGACGATAGAATTGGTGTTACGAATTAAGAAAGAATAACATTCGATTCGATAGCGCGGTTTCTGTTTGGAAGACAGTCAATTGTCATGGCTACGCTGTTATGACTATTATTATTCTTATTGTGTGCACAGTGCAAAAAGAAAATAAGAAAAAAACAAATAATTGAGGAAGCAAAAAAAAGACCGAGAAACTAGGCAGAATACCACAGGCAAAGATAAATTCGTAGATGGGAATCTTAAGAACCATATAAGAAATAGGACACACGCAGAGCGTGCATATTTCGCGGCATCCTCCCTTTTCTCGCACCGCGGAGTAACAAGCAACTCGCGGCCGCGAAACAGATCTTAAATTACAAATTATGTCACCCCCGTGAAAAAGGAGGGAGCTCAAGCGGCCTCTTAATAATTTTGAAACTAAGTAGGCGCCGTTCTTATCGATGCCGCACACCTTACATCACGAAACCGTGGACGCGCCGCGCCACGTGAAATAATGCCGGCGCGTTTCGTACACTTGTGTGGCTTCTCGTGGAATAACGCGAGATAATCGCCCGACCAGATCTTCCCTGATATCGCGAGGTTCGTTTCGTCGGTGCCAGAGATCCCGGCTGCAGCGTCGAGAGGGAAGGCCGGGGGAACAGCCGAAGGGTAGAAAACAGGAGGGAACGGAGGAAGAAAGAAGACGCAGAAGGGAAGAAAGGAACGAGAAGAAGAAGACGAAGAAGAAGAGCCGAGAAGAAAGAGCATTATGGCGCACGCGGCGATTCAACCGCGATAACTTTAACGCACGTGGAATGTCGGACTCGCCGAGTAGGCAATTATAACTCCGCGTCCCGATCTCCGGGCCCGATGCACTTTGCTCGGGAGAAAGAGGAGGACAAAGGAGAACGGTTAACGTCGCGAGACAGAGGCAGATGAGAAAGAGGAGCGGTGTTTTTTACAGGAATGACAGGAGATAGGTAGTGAGTGTTCACGACGATTAATGGTTGTTCGCCGCGCGTTTTCGATAGCGCAGCTTCGGCAAAAGCTGTATTTCTCCCAACACTGCAGCTCAAATAAGCAGCCTTTCGACGATTCGCTGAGAAACATTTGTGGTTCGACTGTGCGGCAAATTCGAATGGTACAGGCGGCCCGATTCTTGCCTGAAATCATCTCTCAATTAAAATCGAGCATCTTTGGTTCGTACTGCTTTCTATAATGTCAAGCAACCCGTAACCTCACGACCGCGATTCAGTTGGATCTGAACTCCTTCATCGGGCATTCGGCAACTGTTCGATCAAAATCCGTAGCATTGCATCATTATTGCAATTATTTATATAAATTATACTTTAAGCAAATTAAGGAGAGTATCAGAGTGTAAGTGTTTGTATTCGTTGCTCTGCAAGACTTCTCGAGAATTTCTCGTTTTAGGGTACCGGATCGAAAGGATTAAAGATTAATCGATTAAGAAATGTTTTCTTAGTCACGTAGGGGTATATACGTCTGTTGGCAATAGGAGAATTTTGAAACATGCTGCGCACAGAAAATGAATCTTGCAAAAATCTGTTGGCTCCGTTACGGCAAATATTTCTGTACCGTAGAATTAACTATTTCGAATAATTGCTGCGCGTAATACCGCGCTGAAAATTCTTTCACAGCCAATCACGATTCTCTCGACTCCCTAGAAACATCTACTTATACAATACGTATGTACCTATGTACATACTTCCTTTCACTTTTCTATCACGGCACCGTTCAGAGGATCGGTGAAACATCGATGCGCTCGTAAAATCATTTGTGCGAATACGCTTCGCTGTATTTACGATGAATTTCAAAATAATCCGTGCATATTAATTGAACCGATTAACAACTGCTCTGCGTTTCGTACCTTCGTCAATATTCTTCCGTACTATCAAAACAGTGATTACCATGCTTGGAATGTAAAGAGAACAAAAATTCGTGTCTAGAGCAGAAAATAAATTGTTCGTGCTTATGTAATACATAGTAGTAACCGTAGACATGATACCTTAAAATTGCTTGAGAAATGAATAGGTACTTGTAGGATCAAATTGTACTTCTCACAGAAATTCGAAATTAAAACGAAATTCTGAATTTCCTTAAAAATTCGAAATTAAAACGAAATTCTCTTCCATATCTATCTATATCTTTAGAGTATTATAGATAAAATAGAAAGAGTGCAAATCGGAAAGTTGAAATTCAGCTCCCCGACTTCCTGCATCATTAATGTATGCTGGGAACAGACAATTTAAGAAAATTTTGTGAGTAAAAGTATACAAAGGTTAACTACTTTCATCATCATTATTATTACTGTTTTATATTCAACCAATTGCAGTACAAAAGTTTTCGTTTCCATACTCCAATAAAGCATGCGAATAAATGAAAAGAGGACATCAATGAAATCTTTCTGAGCGTTAAAATGTTTAACTTCGCATTAGCTTAAGAGACTCCATTTTGGTTCCACGGTTCCCCCGACCATTTGTACCTGTCTATAGACTCATGATACCGGTGAACGGGGTCGATACGTGTCCCATTGGAAGAGGACGCTGCAGCGGATTTCGCGACCGGGATCCATTAGCAAAGGGAGATAGCAAGGACGTGGACAGAGGCACTGACCGAAATGAGTCGGTCCGGAATGTTTAACTCATGGTCATTCGATAAAATCCCACTGCCGGAGGTCCTTACGAGCATTGGTTTACCGTTAATGTTTCAGCCTACAGCGTCGGCCATGCTCTTCTAAACTCGCCTTAAACACTTAGAAATACGATCCTTCGGCCCAAGGATGGGCCTGATTGCGAATGAAGCGTTCTCCTCTGCACAAACTCGTTCTCTTGAGGATCCCTGAATTTTTGCGGCCACGCTTAATCCCCTCGACATTAAGAAGGATTTTCGCTTCACGTTGAGTATTATTAATTGAGAATTTTTTGGCTTTAATCTTCGTCGTGGATTTTGTTCTGAAGGTTCGATCAGTAATTTATTTACTCTTTTTTTCTGGCTCGAATTTCATCGGTTTTGGTTCTGTATCGTTGGATTGCAAGGATTTAAATTTTTTCGCAAGAATTTCATCGTGCTTTGTCAATTGTAAACGTTATCGTTCCAGCATTTCGTGCCGATTATTATTAATAAATTTCTGTAGAAATTCTGGAAGGTGTATTTTTCCAAATTGATTGTTCGAAAGTGAAACTATGAACGATCCAGGGGCGGGGATCGGGAAATTTAGTGCACGTTCTGCTTTCTTGCGGGTAATAACTTAAAATTTGAATAAAATATTGCAGCGGAGAGAAGCTGTCGGACGGCTTGAACTTCGTATAGTTAACAACGAAGATTTATCACCGTCTGCCGTCTTGAATTTTATGGCCAGTACATGGAATATCAACGTTAAGGCAATTATTTAGCTGTTGCGATATCATTTTGGTCGATAATATTAAATCATTAACCGCATGAATATCGTACGTTCGATTAAACGTGCATGCTGCACGATCGAATAAAATAAATGGAGAGTAAAGTGAAGTAATTAAAATTGTATCAATATCCCGTTTGAAAGTGGACGAAACTGCAGGCGCGAGAAATATTTTCATGCGCACGGCGAATGGAGACGCCGAGCATTCGAAGGGATACTATTCGAATATGATTTCCTCGATTGGAAGAAGTACAATGTAGGAGGTTGAGGACAGAGAAAGTCTAATAAATTATTACACTAATCCGAGGGGATGGTTACCTGTCCCGATGGGTGGGACAGAAATTAATGTAGCCGAAGTTGGTGGGTAGATGAATGAATGGTTAATATAAATATTAATGCCTGTTAGAATAGGCGATTGATCGATGAATAGCAATTACGGGTCAGTCGAATCCGTAAACGTTTCGACATGGTCCTCACAAGCAAGAATTTTTAGAGTACTCCTTAGTTCCTAATGGATTAGTAATCAAACACGTATAATTAGATGCTACATCTGATATATTAGTGTGTCCGTGACTAAAAATCTTAACGCCAAAGATTTTACAAGCACGCTAATAACATCTTAACTTTGATATGTCATAAAATAGTAATATCAAGCACTGTCACACAGATGATTTATATGCATTGATCCTAATTTTTCTTTCACAGTTCTTTACGGGCCATATATGATATTTCATGTATTTGTATTACTAGACTGAGTGAAACGAAAATGAAAAATTGCCTTCTGAAAAGAATACCCGAGCTGCTCTATCGGCTGTCATACAACTGGCATAATATAATATAATACGAATAATATTTGCCCCTCTGATTTTATATATCCTCACGTATTTAATTACTTACGTAATTATATTATATTATGTATCTTATTTCACGTGTTAATAAAAACATTCGTCTTGCACAATCACGTAATAGTAGTTTCTTCTGATTATGTCATGCGCAGAGAAACCCAAAACGAACTTGCTAACAAGCAATTAAATTAGACCAAAGATATCCATGATTATTTCTCGGCTAAATTCAAACCCCTTTTTTTCTGTTTCAGGTAAGTTCACACCGTCAGGTTCCACCAGACCTAGACTGACCTCAAGGAAGGACGATAATGCGCCAGGCCCAGCAGATAAGCATCGGCCGTTCGTTAGCAGACCCAAAAACCGGCGCTTAAAAACAAAACGGCCCGGTGGTCGTTGCGAGTTTCGTGGAACGGCCTCTCGAATATGCCTCTACGTATATGTATAATACGGGGAACGAGTTCACAAACGACAGAGTGGTTCGTTTGCCTGTCTAATAGGGAACTTAGATTTGGTGGTCAGATTAACATGGGGATACACGTGTCAGGTTCAGATTGACGCGATTCCATTTTAAAGAATTGTCTTGACCCCGTCGGGCGGAATAGCGAAGAAGCGGAAAGAGTGTCGTTTTCTCATGTGCATCGTAAAGTTATGGTCGATGATATTTCTTCGGATCTTGGGGAGGGGAATATTTTTGAGTTTTGGAAATTACGAACAACGTTACGGTATAAGGATGGAGTTAAGGTTAACTGTGCTAGTCAGTAAGGTTAAAGTACTGAAATAATTACATATTCTTAAAACTTCTAACTGGCATGTACAAAAAAGATTCTCAATATTCACGTCATCCCAGTGTTCATAATGCTCCAAATCTCAAGAGGGCCAAAATTGTTGGGAAAAGAGTATGTATAACGTATGCATGCTTGTTTGAAACCGCAATTTATTCGATAATAACCACCCCCCCCCCCTCCCCTTCCCTTGTAAGCAACTGCATACTAAGTGAAACGAAACATTCGAGTTCACGCTTATCGCTGACAAGTACAATTCACGATGACGACATTTTAAAGGTTGGTCGTACAATGCTATCTAAATCAACGTAACGACTGATTCTAAACGCAGCCAGTCAACAGTTGCACGGTAAATGCCAGTTAAAATCACGGTTTCCTCGAAAGCACGGCGACGTTTATCAATTTATAAGCGGTTTATAGAGCACGTTCGCGTTGAAATAAGCCGCGACCTGCATTTATGCAAATGGAAAACTGTCCACCGTCGAGTGCGACATGCGTCTGCACTTAATTTATTTTTCTTCTGGCAATTTTTGCGCCGCGCTGTGTAGCGGTCGTGTTTTAAAGTGAACGGCGTTCAAAGGTTCTTGAAAAATGGGTTCGAATAATTTTAATAGGACGTTGTTATTTCGCTCGAACGATGGTTACAAGCGCGAATTATGATTGATACGTTCAACGGGGATAACTAATAGGAAGCTGACTTCAAATTGGCCGGTTTCACTTTCGAGGGGGTTGTTCATATTTGTTACACAGTAAGCAATCTCTTGCACAGTTTATCAATGAATTTCCTTAAAAGTTTGCACAGTTCGCATCCCTCTGGTTTTTGCTCGCAGAAAGCGAAGTAATCAATTCTGATTCGTTTATAATGCGATGGAAATTAGTAAAATCAAAATAAAAGTGGAACACCAAGTTTTAAATGTCTAATTATCTACGTTTCACAAACCTTACTATGGTATTTACGTCTCTAAGAAGAAGAAACAAAATCAAACTGTTTCGAGATTACACGGTCAATGGCTAAATATAATCATACCGAAGTAATGCGAAAGTTTATCAAGGCAATCAGTTACTTTTGAATTAAGCATTTTCATAACTTCCCGCCAATAATAAAGTTTAGAGATTACATCTTTCGAAACGTCGTCAGAATAACAATAATTTATTCAAATCCTTCCCATTAGTCAGTCATGGATATAAAGTTTCGCGTCATAATTTGGATTGGTGGCCCCGATCAGCCTGTTTTTTACTCGATCCTCTATAGATTCGCTGCGCAGATAGGCTCGACTTGGAAGCGTAGCTGACAGAACGCATCTCGGGCGCACGTTTTACAAGTTGTTTTACAACCTGAGGATACCACACCACACGCTGAGAGCCGCAGGACCTTTCTCTCCCCGTGCGAAAGGCGCCGCTCTCTTTTGTCCTGAACACGGATTCGACTTTTAGGCTAGGCCCCCGCTTTAAAACGTCCTCCTGTCGACGCCTCCGCGACTTTTGTACGTAGCTTGTATTCGGTGGGCAGTTTTACTTGACAGAAACGATTCGCGTTTGCTTATGCACGTATACAGTGAGCCAAAGAAATATTCATACAGTTTCACTTGCAACTTCATTATGCTGGTGTCACCAAAGTGTTGTCGTTGAGACAATTATTCCGAGAACAATGGATATGATATACATGGATATGAAGCGCATCTAGTACGCCTTGAAATAATGTATATTGTTTTAGCAATAATTTTCTCGACACCAATATTTTGGCGGCACCAAAATAATGGAGGTGCAGGTGTTTTTGATACTGCTGTGGTATCATATGGTTTCTTAAGAGTATTCAAAAATTAATAAAATATGAGGAAGCGTAAACATCTTGCTTCAGTTGTTAGAAAATTTCTTTTTCCTCTAATGGTCATTACATGTTACATGGGGCACCATTTCTCGTAATCTAGCATGCACAGTTTTACTCTCCGTTTTCCCAACTGGTAAGATTACATTACACGTCAGGCTTCGGGCATTAGGGTAATTAAGCGATCAAGGGGTTTATATAATCGTGCCGCTGCGTTTGGAATTTATAATCAATGAACGGCGCCAACAGTCGATACTGGAAATACTGGATATTCCGGAATAAGAGCACTCTCACTTTGCATGTCGACACTCTTTCTGTGATAAGCGCGCGATAAAAGTGCATCGCTTATCAGTCTTAGAGGCATTACGATAGTTCGATCCAATAGTTAAAGAAACAAACTCGATCTTGTTTCAGATAAATTTACATATCGTTCTACCTTGAAGTAAAGCCAGTTTAATAAGTAAACTAGATTTTACCTTTGTGTACCTTCTCCTTCCCTATATGTATGCACTTATTATTTCATTATCTTATTTATTTATTATTAGTGAACGAAATCCAACAAACTACAGAAATACATACCAGATACATATGTATCTACTTTTCTTTCGCTACTGGTAAGAAAATTTTAGTACTAATTGAAAAACGATACTTGACTTTTCCTTTGCCAAAATAGTTACAAAACAGCATGCTCTGTGGAACAACCGTGCAGAAATTGCACGAAAAAAGAAAAAATCGAAGGCCAAACTTTTGTCTTCGTATAAACAACCACGACAAGCGAATTTGTTCTTATCGACCTTCGATTACACAATTAAATCACCGTTGTCTGGCATGATTCGCCAGAGGACGGGCTTTACGAGGAGACTAGCCAATATTCGAGGGCACTCCGAAGTAACTCTGGCAAACTAGTCATAGCTTAGTCGAGGAATTACGATGCGGTCGAACGGTACACGTGTATACCAGGCATACAACGAAGAGCCGCCTCAATTATCAAGCTCGTTTGTAGCAACATTGTTTACAACGTCTGGCCGTTCCGAAGTATTTATCCGCGAACTTATAGTCGGGACGGTTTTATAGCCCGTCCACGCATCGGGAAGGACTTTTATACTACGTGCCGTACAAAAGCACGCGTGCACGTGTCTGTTCAAGAAATAATTCTTCATTAATTGTGAACGCATGCACGGCATTCCTCCCACAAAGTTAAAGATGCGCGCAATTCCCAGGCTGATATTTCATTGAAACGTGGTATGATAATATTGCGCAGGTGTACGATGATCCCATGATGTTCGTTGTGCAAATACATCATACTTGCATACGTAAAACGGACACGAATATATTTCAAGCGTAATGTGTATCTAGCAGAGCCTATTATCAGGAGGCAGAATAACGATCGACGCGAGCCATAAAAGTCGTCGTTGGGTTCGGGTTCAACGTCGTAGAAAATTCGTGGCCATTGTCTCATATCTGTTAACCGTATCGGTGGAGAAAAAAAGCATGTCTGTCGAACAGCTAGGTTCTCAGGATCCTTAGGCAGGACCCTTGGCGAGCCAAGGTCCTCGTTGTGGTCGGTTGTCGTCCACAGGGAAACGTGAAACGCGGCGCAGCAAACCCTGTCCTCGGAATTTCTCTCCTTCCCCGCCGCTCTTCCCTTCTATCCATCCCTTCGTTGGATTCTTTTGTTTCCAGCCGCGGAACCCCAGTCGAGATCCTATCTGACGTAAATAATTATCCTGGCGGCCAGCAGATGCCGCGGCTTCGCGTTCGAAAGGTCCAAAGGGGATGCAAGAAGCGACGAAACCCTCGGGATTTTCATTTTAATCAGGGATCTCGAATAATTGCGGTAGGCTTACGTTTGGGAATATCCTGGATACTTGGGATTGCTCTGGGACAGTTGAAAGTTTGGAGAAACGAATTGATTTTGTTCCGTGGCGAGTATCACCGAATTTGTTGGTCGAATGCATCCCTTATTTCATTTCTTCCAAAGTCACGGTAGCACGGTACGAAATTTTCGAGCAAAATGAAATTGATCCCTTTATCATGAGCGTACATGCAAGTTTTTCGGGTTAATGCAATTGCTAGATATTTGCTTAGAATATCTTCTAAACTTATTCTTAACTTATTCCATCAAATTTGGCTCGAATGAAATACGGTTTATACAGATTTGTGTTCAAAATCAGTGCATTCCATTTATAGGGTTGGTCAGACACTTCGAGTGTTTGGGAACCACTGTCTTATCTGGATCATGAATATATTTCTTTTGGTATTTCGCACGGAACATAATTAGGAGCGTACGCGACCATTCAGGAAATCGTAATTTTTGAAAATAATCTTATAACGGTGCAATTTTTCGGATGGAATCGAGTAATTCCAGGGTATTATTGCCAACACGGTGTTCATTTTGGGGCGTAAACGAACCCGATACAGAACGCTTTTATGGCTCGCATGTAATTAAGCTGCAAGCTGCTGAACTTATTTTAAGCGTATGGTTCTGAGAGAAGCGACCTATTTTGGAACGTACTATACATGAAGCTTGTTTCAGGTACTATGATCATTTGGTCGTAACGGCAAGGGGACTCCGTGATTAATAAAGTCATAGCAATTACAGTTGAACAAAATTTGTCAAACTGTCCAAACGATAACGAATCATGCCGAACTTAAAATCATCTCTACAAATTTATTCTACCAGGTGTTAAAATTTGTTGCAAAGTTTGGTACTAGTAAAATGTGTTCTATTTATATAATAACTTTCAATAACTAAAACTATTTTCCCTTTCGATATATTCTCTCCAGTCATTTTTCAACAGTTCAGTTACAATGTGCGATTTTGTCAATCTTTCAATCCCATTTTGGGGTCGGAACCTGAGTCGACGTGGAGAACTCACAAACTCTAGGTTATTTATAATGAGTATCCCATAAATGGACGACGTAATTCTTTAATTGTTCCTTGGGGGTCCGCTTGTCCTCGATCGCATAAACAAATTACACGGCGAACGACGCGCCCTGTCTTGCGTTTTCTTGCCGAGGCGAGTTTAATGCCACCCCGAGGGAGCAATTTTCTGGCGTTTTACTCGCGACACACGTTCCACGCCTCTGGCCCTATTGTCTATTCGTACGCAACAAACGGGCAATTTATCCTCGAGGACGCTGCCACGATCAAAAAGAAGGATATCCCGCCTGTCCATTTCATGCAGCCACGAATTGAATCGGACGGAGATACAAAACACCGAAGAGGAAATTTAGAGAAGACTACGGATGAAGATGGACGACGCGACAACTGGTGAGTGGTCTTTTTTACTTTCTTGATTTCTTATTGTTTGATTTCTTACAAAACTGCGATTAAAAAATTGTACTCATGGATACTGGTAAGAAGCAAATATCAAGCTCCATGGCTCCGCTCCGGGATTATTGATTATTGAAGATATCGACAAGTTAAACACGAGTGCGTTCTCCCGCGAGGGATAAAAGGTGATAATTGATAACAGAAATATAAAAGTAACGGCGAAGTAAATACTGGAGTATGTACTACGTTTACGATAGATAGCGCGTTGGTTTTAAAATGAACATCGGTTCAGTACATAGAGTAAGCCTCAATACTTCGCTTTAAAAACGATAAATATTCCAACACCACTATATAAAGATTACTGTGACACGAATTTTCGAGACTATTATTTCGGAATGAAAAATTCCATTAACCATATAAGAAACCCCTACCTTCGCCAAATCTCTCCACTAACTTCAGCGTGCCTTTCACTCGGCGGGCAGAAAACTATTTCGCCAGGTAAATAATAAAAAATTTCCCTGTAGGCGTCTAATACAGAGCAGCGCGAATCGTAAAGCTAGCTTAAACGCATTTTGGTCGGATGGAAACTTTTACGATGCCCATTCGCCGACCGTTCAAGATTTCCTTGATTCATAGCTCTCGCCGTAATCCTTAAATTATCCGGGCAGTTTCGCGCACTGTTCGTTCCGAACGGCGATAATTTATTGAACTCACCGAATCGACCTCGTTCCACGTGACTCTTCTACCAATCGCGTGCCCCAAACGGATCGGGAATCCTGGTAACCCGTAATACTGTCCCTCGCTTGATTTACAATCACGATCGATCGTTCAAAGGACGACTATCTGCACTCGCGACTCGAATTCCACGATTTCACTGTTCTCCAACGCCGTGAAACGGAAGTGTGCGCTTCGTGGCTGTTGTCTTGTTGCACGCTCGAATCGATATAAGTTCATGGGGATTCCAGTGATAGAGCTACGTATGTACAGCTGTGAATTTTACGACGAACTTGCTTTGGTGTTTATTGAGTTTGTTGTCAAGTCGCCGGGTCTTTAGATTGACTTAATATTTTCTTCTATAGTATTATATTTGATAGTTGATGCTTGAAATTCTCCCTATGTTAAACTTGTCGCCAGAGATATGTGTTATTTAGATATTTCGTAATTAACTATACGGATACTGTTGCGGGTAAAACGAAGCGTAGAAGTATAGGAAATTAAAAGTGAGGCAAGAATTTTATATTAAAAAGTTTCACGTAATCATGTCTCTAAACTCAATTTCTTAATTCAAACAAAAATTATCGTGTGTATCGAATAAAAGACGTCGAAAATATAAAAGTTTACCAACATTTAGTCCCATTTACGCACTTGATATCAATCAAGGAATTCAATAGTAGCGACTCACAGAATATATTTCGTCACAACCCATTTTGTAAATTGATTCATTAAACGCTACTCTTCTTTCCGCAACAGCTGATTTGCTGTTACGCGACCATTTATACGTATACGTGTCTCCTGCGGTGAATAGCAACGAGTAGATACCTGCCGGGTACTGTTTTATCACTGACAGATGCTCGAAACTCCTGTTGGTAATGGCTAGTACGATCGGCAATGGCTGGTTGCCTCGCTCGTTCCATGCTTCGTTTCCTCTTCTCTTTTTCATATGGTTTCATCGTTGCCCAGAATACCTGGCGCGAATAAACATGACCGATCATGGGTACCGGATTGTCTTCGCCTGTCGTCACCCCTGCGCTTGAGGGTACATCGTTAATTAGCACTTTGCTGTCTCCATTTTTGAATGTAATATTTTTTAATAACGCATTCCAGCTTATCTTGGTCGGAATTTTATTTATATTCAAATTTAATCGCCGAAATTCCTTTCCTACGTTATTCGACAAGTACATATGTACATACGTTCTTGGGAATAAAGAAAATGTTTCGAGTTAAATAGTACAATTGATATTCAAACTCCGACGTATAATACAGTTTGATTTGTTAACCAATTAGAATAGTATTCCACCCCCGAGGTCTGAAAGGAAAAAAGCGGTAACAATGTATAGCAATAATATTCTGATTTCCCTTTAACAAAGTGTGTACATATTTTCTTTGAACGTATACTATACGAGAAGCAGCGATATGAAAGATTACAATTTAACAGCGATATCGTTCCAAAGAAAGCGATTTCCTCCGTTTAGAAAGCAACACAGTCGCAAAAACTCGGATGTATCCTTTGCTCTCAAGAAGCTCATGAATATCCTCTTTATGGCCTCAAAGGTTTCTCCAAACGATCACGGTTCAGACTCTGTCAATCACGAAATGCCGTAGTGGCTGCTGAATTATTCCTCGGAGATAAATCGAACAGCAAGATTGCTCCTGGTATTTGCAAAATATTAAGTATTCTTGTGCCGTACAAAATGATCTTCGTGGTCGTCAATCTCGGTGTTTTTCCGAGAACGCCTTCGCGCCAAGGTGAGAAGCGCCACGCAAACTAGTAGCTCGAGACGATTCTGTGTGGCAACGGAAACAGAAAAAAGGGAAAAGAAAGGAGGCTGTAAGAGTTGTTCGTGCCGAGAACAACGTGGTGAAAGAAAAGCGGAGGAGCGAAAATCCGTGCTGGAACGATAATGCTCGACTTGTACCGATCGTTACGAACCGGGTAATTATCGTTCTCCGCGGACCTAACAATACCACCAACTGTCAAAGTCCGCGACTACAGTGTTCGATGATTAGTCGACGTTCGCTAAAAGTGCCTGACTGAAAACTGACTGGCAACGTGCGAATAGTTTGCACGTGCAAAACCCTGGTTCCTCGAACCAGAAGAAGAACGGTGTCCTTGCTGCATGAGCTTCGTTGTGAAACGCAAGGCTTCTCCAAGGAACGACTTTTAAACGGATGTTAAAGAAACGTAGCAGTACTAGCGTTTCTTGGTCTTAAGCGACATAAAGGCATTTAAGTTGAAATGTCTTATGAAACAAATTACTTCTGGCGAGATGGCAAATTTTAAGGAAATATCGTATTCTTCAAGGAAGCAATGTTTAGGCAAGTTTAGACTTGGAATACCTCGGATATTGTTTAGACTTGCACACAAGTTTCAGTTTGAGCTAAATGTACCAGGTTCGCGGTGTAACATTTACGGGGAAGCAAAGTAAATTTACATTTCAAGCTTAACATTCCACGCCTCCATCGGTGTTCCAGATGGGTTTGCTTAAAAGAGAAACGTCGTTATTTATCCCCAGTCCCGCGAATTCAATTGCACCAGCGAACGCAGCATCATTTAATGGCATCTAGACGACTTGTAAATTTCTGAATATATTTCGCCCGAATGTGTTATCCATTTATCAGGAAATGGTTTTGATTCGATTCGGCACGAGCACGGTTTCTGGGAACTGTCGCGAATAGAGGGATACTGAAGAGGAACACGAAAAAGCTGGGACACTCTGTCAACACCCTTGTATGTAATTTGCAATTTTAATGTCCAACCATGAATTCCTAACCCGTACTGTTCGAGACGGCTACATTGAATGGGGATACGTAACTCGATAGGGTAATAACGCGAGACTGATGCAGTCATGCAAATTACTGTTCAGAGGCTACTGTGCTGTTCACATTGAATCGCTCGATCGGAGATATTATTGTTATGCGGGTGCTCGTGTCCATGTAATTACTTTTCCGACGATACAAATCGAAGGGACGAAGGTGGACTTCTGAAATGGAAGGCAGCGAGCACCATATATTTTTTCGTGAAGAATACAAAGCTGCAGAAGTAAAATGAACCATGCATACAAATTTTACATCTAACCGTTTTATCCATTAAGTAATTGGACGAGTAAAAATATTCTCTGGTGATTTTGGCAAATAAATCGGAGTTAGAAATTGATGAAAGTTTGACGCATCTTTGTTCAATACGACAATAATAATATTGACCACGTACTACACTGAAATTAAACTATCATTGGAAAATGTTACACATGTAGCATTTGTAGGTATATCAATTAGCGAAACTTCACTTTAATCAAAACTCTCCACACTAAAATATTATATTTATCTTATCTTATATTAACAGTCTTATGAGAAGAACACTATCTTTTCCCGTAAGAAACTGTATCGCAAAAGTTTCAAACCACCGGGCAAGTTTCACAGATCGCGCGTATAATGACTTACATCGTAGTCGAATTTTGTTGTTTATGAATATTTTGTTTAGAGTATACCAAACGAGCAAAATCGTAAAGCGGATGGTGTGGTCTCGATGAATGGCAAGTCTACATTCGGCTGTTTGGGCTGCGAATTCAACGAAAGCCATGAATGAGTTGACGTTATGTTTTTATGAGCCTCACGTATCGCTCATACCGAAGTATGTAACCACTATGGGGTGCATACGTATCCCCGCTACGTATGCACTTTTTCACTACCACGCGGTTCGTAATCGTCATTGGCAAGCTTAACAAGCTGTAAACAAAGCGCCCAGATCGGATTATTCAAACAATCCCCACCAACCAAATGCTTCAATGAATAACTGTTGTCCAGGTTGGCGAATCGATGTAAACATTCGCATTACAAAACGTTCGCTTCGCGTAGCATGCTTCCTCGAACAAATTAGTGTGAAACGATTGCCATGTTGCCCTGCATGCTCGAACGACGATTTGGTAGCAATATCACTTCATCGGGAGGGTTCATTGGGAGTTTATTGAATCTGTGTTTCGCCTGACAGAAAATAGATAAGAAGAGGTTGCAAGAATTGTAGATAACATTTCAATGGAGGAAATTCTTGTCGCATTTTCTAAAACCAAATTCAGATGAATTCCCGTTTCGACTTTCTCGAGAAACTTTGGAGCGTTACAGTAAAGTTGGCAAAATTGTTCGAAACGAGTTCATTTGGAAAATATCTGGGCAAGCAAGCCTGTGCTTCGAATAATGACATAACCAAATGCGTGAAGCAAACTTCGCATTAACACCATCGTTTCTAAATATTTCAAGTAGAAACCTGACAAAAAAAGAGATGCTCGCGCTAATGTACAAATCTCTTGTACAAGAGCGGTTCTTTAATAGAACATCTTCCTAATAGGATCATCAAATATGAAATAAGAGGCACATATCACCGATAGCCAATATTAACGTTAGATTAATGAAGGAAAGAACAAACGTGCTTGTCGAAATGATCCAAAGAAATGAACGACTCACTTCATTGGAATTATTATACACCCCCGACACCCTCGTATGCGAGTTGTCCGTGGCCCCGTTCCACGAACAATCCCCTTACACAATATTTGAACACGTGACTCGGCCGTGCCCCGTCGAAAGTCACTTTAGACAGCAACAGTTAAGCGATCAGACTGTTTGTTTTCTCCATCTGGCACGGTGCGTAGGTTATATGCAAGACGGGTCCGGGCACCGGCATTCTCTCAGCGATTCACGGCGGGTAACAAACCACACGGGACCCTTGTACTGTTACAACGAACCGTAAAGAAGTCGATATTATTCCTACATACGACGATAGTTCCCGTTGACATTCCATGCTCGGGGGTTACGAGCGGCGCTATGCCCATAATTCTGATTTTTAAATTACCTGCGGTGTTCACCTATGCGTGTACACGCGCTACTCGATTTTCTGTGTCGCCCCTTGATCCGCGGCGAAACCACTGCCCACGGAAATTAGGATGGGCAATGTGCCGATGTAAATTGATCTCGAGAATATTTCTGCATGCGCGGAGAAATGATCGAACGGCTCGTTGCACTTATCTTTGGTTTAATCCTTGTGAGAGCCGTTTCTTTTTGCGACTGCTCAAAAATGGTACAGTAATTTGAATTTATTGTATACATGTTACATGTATGCTTCTGAAGCATCGATAATTTGTGGGAAGAATTTGTTAACAAATGAAAAGGGGCAAGAAGTACCCGTCTTCAACAAGTGGCATTGCTGAAAAGAATATTAATATAGATCACTTTTATTTTTTGACGAGGATACAAAGGGAACACTGAGAATCATATTGTACTTAAAGTTTCGAATAATTCGGTGAACGCAAATAAATCTTGTTATACAGTTGTATAGATAGTAAAGAGTTTGCCGTGATAACGCGAAATTTATGTTGTATAGGTGACTTTTATATTAGCATTTGCCTGATAAGATTCTCTGTGTGGATTTGTCTCGAGGAATGTAGGAGACCGTAGAATTTGTAGAGCAATATTGTTTGAAGAACAGCGTTGCGTGTTGGAGTACGTACTAACAGAATCGAGTTAGAGAAACCTGGCTTACTGTCTCTATTTGGCTGAACTTGATAATTTGAAATGTCACGCTCACAGCTGTATCTCGAAGGAACGAGTTCTGTTTGCCGTAGCTTTTCGACATGCGCATGGTAACGATAGACTGAACTCTGAATTAGCAGCAAGAACAAACAACTTCTGGGGTAACGTCATTAACTACCTACCTACCTCCAGTTTCAGATAAAGCGCCTTAAATTTTCTTGACAACTAATTCTGGCGTTTTACACAAACAGAAATTCCGGAGCAAAACATTCAATTAAATCGCTCGAACGAAGTCTTCGTTTTCTACGGACCCGCACGACTATCGCCGTTAATTCAATTTGTTCACCGTCACAAATAGAAACGGCACGGCTATCGTTAGTGGATCTTCCAGTTACAAAATATGTATCTACTCACATCACGCTAGACTTTCCGTGGTACTGATAACAGACACGCTCCCGAAGCAAAGTGGCGCAAGTTAAAAAGCAAATAGAGAAATCAATGATTCTGCGTTCTTTCCCATTGTTCAAAAAGTATACGATAACCGTAATGAAACTGAACACTCTGAATTTTTTCTTCGTTAGATACGTATATTGAAATAAATTTGAGTTTAATTAAACCTCGATATCACACCCCTTTCAAGCTTCTTCAGATCGAATTGAAACCGTCTAAGCGGCTCAAGGACCAAGCAAAAAACGATAACCATAATCGCGATTCGCGTTACCAGATCGCGATCGCGTAATGATTGCATTCTACTGAATCTTGTTTACCTGGGACACGCGATTCGGGCGATTTACGCCACGACGCGAGGTAAGCGTCGCGCTATCGGTAACGCAACCAACGAATCGCAATATTTGAGCTGAACATACGGTTGGAAACGTCGATAGCTCTTTAGATAAGGAACATTGGTGGTACCCAGAGCCGATTGGCTGCACACCACCGATGCAATAACCGTTGCAGATAATCGAATTACACACAGACGGTTTATCGTCCAGGTGTAGCCGGTCACATTATTCTCATGAACTGCGACGTAAATCGCGTACCGGCCACCGATATTCGTCATGTTCGATCTATCGTAGCCGGGAATAGATTGTGTGGGCGGGCAGGATGATAAAGGAAGAGTCATCTTCTGAAGATTCGGTCACCTTGACATTTCGTGGACAGAATCGATATCTGGGTTGGGCGAGTCTTGACTTCCGGTAGGGCCGAATTTCTTTCCTTTTTCCTTCAATCGAAAGTCTAGGGGTTTATATAAAGGCGGCAAGATATTCCTTTTATTATTAACATTGAAGTATTTAATTTTTATTGCCGTACACATATTTTTTTAGAATACTCAAAAAGCAATTATTAATTGCATCGTTTTATCAATATTTAAATGATATTAACAGTACTCAGGAAGTAAATTTTTAATTGGATTAGAATTTTAATTGTATCCTCGATGAATTTTTGTATTATTATGACGCAAATAATAAGTGACGCGCGAAGAAGCTGGATTGGAATTATGGAAAGGTTACAGACGTTCAAGTAATTTATTATCTTGGCGACGTGTTTTATCGTGATTCAATATTGATATGTATATGGACGTGAAGAAATCTCGATGTGGGTCCATCTTGGTTCTATGGGTTCAATAAATCTTCGTTCAGTAGCCTCGTTTTCGGTTTTAACAATGTAGAATATTGAGCACTGCCTAGTCCAAATTATTTGAATATGGCAGCACGAGGATTAATGTCTTATTTCTACCCCGAAGAGAAGATTCGAAGGGGAGTGTAGATTATAACAGTATATAAAACTAGGTAGATGTAGAGTAACGAATGTAGGTGAAACTGAACGAAATTGTGTATCGGAGTATGAGGAGACGGACCACAATATGTATCCAGTAAAATTTTAGAAAGCAAAGTCCGTTAAAAGTTAATGACACAAGCGTGATACATTATTGAAAGGCAAGGACGCCCACGCGCTGCCTATGGTGGAACAGACAGCTTCGTTACCTCCGGACAGTTATTTTCCGATTGCGTTTGAAAAGCAAGAGTAACGCGTTAAACTATTGCACCAGTGTAAAGCATTGTTGTATTGGTGTATGGTATGTGGAAAAACTATTCGACGTTGAAGTACACTCCCAAGTGTGCCATTGTCGGATACAATTTGCGAACCTAAGTTAATACTAGAACGTTTTATGAAATATTCACTACACCGTCTTTGAACATTTCAGTGCCTTATTATGTAACGATTGGAAAAGGATTTCATAAATGTAACATAAACTGCGAAACCCATAAAGGCTCACACGCATAGCTCGTGTCATAGCATGTATCATTTTCTGGTGAAAATATAAAAATACAATCTCGTTTGTATTTTAAGCTTTTCTTGGAATCGCATGAGAAGCAATTCTAATAATTGTAAGGATATATACGAATAGCATAAAATTCAGTGGAAGTTCGCGCAACATACACATTAAAATAATAGAAAAGTATTTAAAAAGTCAAGATACCTACAATAAGTTCTTTAATAACAACCGAAATACAGTTACTTATTTTTAATTCTATAAAAGAAACCTGCAAATATTTTAAGAAGAGCCTCCACATAATTTGAAAACAAATAATCTTATCCCTGATAAAGAGCAATACAAAAAATTACACGAACCAAGAAATTATATTCCACAAGCCCCGGTCAAAGCAACGCCACGAAACAAAACTCCACAACCCTACTCAAACCGTACGTAACACCGTCACGCGTTCTCAGTAGTGCAAGCTCACGATTTGCCGTGCTTCTGATAATACCGTTCAAGGTATCGTGACCACAAATCCAACTGCAGCAGCTGCAGCAGCAGCATATCGATGACATTGGCCAGAGACCAGCCGTGCGTCTTCTATGCCAGATCTTCAGGTGAGAGGCTGAATAGTACACGAAACAGAGACACGATGCAAAGGGACGTGAACTTAAATCCGTTCTCCACAGAAACGTAGCGAAACCCGTGGAGAACAGCAACGGCAATAGGGTGTTGCACGGTGGATGTATGCCGGGCACAAGCAGCGATAAGGCGCGGCCGAACCGGCCCAATCAGCTATGTTTTACGATGGCCGCGACATTACCACTTTATATCACGTATCGTTCGCCCATATATATTTCGCGGCTGTGGTAGAGTGCTGCGTGTACACGCGCCCTCCATCGCGGAGTTGCGCATACCTTAAGAGCGGCTACGGTTCAGGAATGTAGAAAACGTAAACAGGGAGAAGCGGAACGATATCGGCTTCCTCTGTTTTATAGTATCGCCAGTTTGGTTCCGAGAGGTCCAGTCTTTACGAGCCTTCAAAGAGTTGCGCTTCTATCCTTTGCTTTTATATTGCGCGCGTGCAATATAATGTTGAGAAGTTACTGTCGTTGTTGTTGTCCGTTGTTAATTGTACGGACCGAAGGAACTTCTCTTGCGTATTTAAAAATGATATGAAAAATGGGGGTTGTTAAGGACGGATGGGCAATTCGTGACGAAGCTTCGCGCAAGACGTCGAACGATGGATGAAGTATGGCGGTGTAACGTACGCGTATATTGCCTTGCCGCGGTTATGCCAATAGCGCGGAAAGTGTCTATGCGATAGGGTGTATGAAATGTAGTGAGTTGAATTTTGTAATATTTCCATTGCGAACAGGCTGCGCAGTGGATATAAAATATAATAGATAAAGCTTTTTAAGGAAGGGTATAGACGCTTTCTAGAAATTGTTTTCATCAGCAAAATCTAAGTGACTCCAAAATGAAAAATCCTGTGACAGTACAAAAGTCAACATTTAGATCAAGTCGTGATAATTGTTCTTTCCTATAATAGATAAAGGAAGCTTACTAATGTCATCATGTAACAACAAAGTTTATAACAAATTCGTATGATACCCCCTTAGAGAATTACACACTCGGATAACTAATTAGAAATATGTGCTATCTCGCCTTTCTTGGTATATATATATCACTGTTTGAATGCGATTTATATTATATTTAGCCCCATAATAATGAGCTCACTAATAAAAATAATGGTAATAATGGTAGCTCCTGCAGCCCTTGAATTCTATCGAGTTCCTTGGAGCAAAATTGTACCGCGATTTATTACCCCGTTGCGTGAACTAATCGTGGGATGCATAAATTGTACAACGAGCCGACGCGTGTGTCGAAACTCTGTACCTAGCCGATGGATATGCCCAGAGAACAATTATAAAACGGCGGCCGTTGCCTAATCGTCGATCGTTCTGGCACGTTCTCGAGCAATTGTACATCTAGACAACAGGCAAAGAACCGGGTCTTATGTGGGCGAACTCGGCTAGACACACGGAGACAACTCTCCCAGCGAGGAGTTGAGTCAGCGGTTCCTGGCGCAAAACCGATTCGTTGGAAGTTGTCGTGGCTCGTTTCTTATGCTGACCCATCGCAACGTCTATGTCATTTACCGAGAAAGACAATAAAAGTTTGCGCGCACGCTGATGTGTGTTTCGAGGAAACTTAATGTTCAAAGGTCAAGTGCCTTGATCCTGCGGAGTATGTGTAAAATAAGCTGTTGCAAAGTTGTCAATAAATTATTGAGTTTGTGAAATGGTGGGTTTGCATAAGCAACAGCAAATTGGTAAGAGCGTATTATGTACTTCGCAAAACGGAGAAGCCCCTGTAACGGTAGTTCACCAGGATAATAGTACGTACTTCAGATACTAGAAAAACAATGAATTTGTGTGGAGAAACTTCATTCTTACAGAGTAAAATGAGATACAATAATATAAATTTTTAGATGAATTTACGTCATCGGCCCAGTGTAACCATGTTCTAACAAATTGTCCCGAGCCAACTTCTCCTGGAAATTCGAGATAATCGTCTCCCTTGACCGAGCTATTTACAACTGCACAAGAGAACAAGAGATAAAAGTTTATACGTGCTGGCCAATAGTTTCATGTACCAAGGTTACCGGTAAGCACTTATACGACTGTACTTTCGACTGACAGATTGTAATGACCGACGGTCCACTAATAGTTGCTGTTATTCAGCATGCGAGGCCCTGGCACGAACGGATCACGAGAACTTTATGGGTATGATTGCTGTTTGCCCCGTAGCTACCCGGCACGTTCGTAAGTACGTGTAGTACACTTCGTTCTAAAAGTGATGCTGCAACTTCGCCGTAGAATGCGAGTGCTTGCAAGGAACAATACACCTATGAAACGCTACCATATTATCTATCGATTTTCATCTGGTCCGTGCTAGAGTTAGTGGACAATGTTAAAGGTTGGCAAATTTGTTAAATACTTTTTCACAGCATTTTAACTTTTTACTACACATTTACTTAATTGGTGAACGTCACTTAGTCGTTTCTCTGAATAATCCAATAATAAACAAATATAAAATTCGCCTATTCGTTACTTTCATTATGTCTTCAAATATCCTTCGCCAAGTAAATGCTGTTAATTTCGCGCTTAATTTCATGCGCACAGTATATAAATTCGAAGATAAATGCAGTGGGTGATGAATTTCACTATATGTACATACTTCTACTCTGGAGTACAAATTATATACGCTTTTCATAAGGTAATTCCTCAGCATTAGTCACGTACGTACGCGCCGCACACACGTTTACATATTTCTTCAGGCAAGGTATACATACCATTGGAACAAATCTGTTTTAAACCACATAGTATAAAACATTGTCCCCTATTCGCGTTTCTAGAGGTTCTGCCGGGGATAATTATGAGTTGCAGCCGACTAAAAATTTGTCGGCGAGAGAGTTGTCTAAAATCTGTGGAGTCGGGTTCGTGGTGCAGCACGAGCCCTTGGCAAGCAGCAAGTTCCACGCTGATAGAAAGATTTGAGCGATGAGGACGATACTATCCAATATGTCATCAAGGACCTTCCGCGTTGAGGTTGGAGATATTCATTAGCATAATTGTACTCTTATTACATAAATTCGCTTAATCGCTCTTCCTCTTATCGAAGTCTTGATACTAAGGCAGTGGCCAATTGCAGTATTGCATTACAAATTTATATACGTACCTCGTAAAGCATATTTTCTTGAATATCATAATTTAATAATTTGATGTCTGTGGAACGTTTGTTTCAATCGGTACATTAATTTGATATAAACTGTTCAATTCTCCAATAGTTCTACAACTTGCGAATGAATCTTGCGGCAATTTCAATCAAATCTTCAATACGAAATCCAATAAAATAAAATCGATCGAAACATTGAATACGACAACCGAACGACAAATTTTAAACCCAAATGATCGTCGGTTAAATTATTTATCCCAAAACTACTGACGATCAAATGACGAGTAAACTCCTCTTCCCCGATTACCAAGGTAAACTGTATCTCTACGCCTCACCAATGCTCGAAGAATAAGCAGCCGTATCTCGCGTCGAACCAGCCATCCTCTGACTTGCTTCCAGCGCAATTTATCCACGCTTCTTACGAAATTCTTCGAGACAAGAAGTGCGGAGAGTACCAAGGTAAGTACGTATATGTATACATACATATCGCCCTTATGGACACGCGATACGCAGAGAAAAGCAGTACAAAAAAAAGGGGAAAGAAAAGGAAGAGGAGTAGCGGCAAGAAAAATACCGACCCGGGAGTGCGTGCTCGCCGTGCGATGCGTATGAGCGTTCGTGCACGTTCGTTCCGCACGGGCCGCGGGCAGGAATAAAGACAGAAATAGATGCAATTACCAGCAGTCCGAGAGAGACAGGCATATTCATCACTAGAGGTCATTTGAATACTGCGGCACCACGGGAAGAACAAAAGAGGACAGAGGTGGATGGACGAGGAACGAAAATTCTCCGGCGAAACGATGGCAAGGGGGGCGAGGATACGGGGCAAACGGCACACGGCGAGGAGTGGTGGAAAAAAGTTTAGGAGGAACTGAGAAGGAAGGTGGGTTCTACGCAAGCATGTACACAGGTATAAGCAGCCGATGGAAGGGAGACGAACGATAGTCGGCACGAGAAAGCAAGGGGGAGGAAAGAACCGGTTACAGAAGAGGTAAACACGCGAAGGTGATGTACTCTCCGTGCCTCTCTTCGTCACTGCAAAGTGCCGAGGCTCCACGGAATTTGGAGTGACGTGCCCGAAAAGTCATCGGATCGGTGGAGAGTCCTTCGAGCGGAAATTGGAGGAGCACGTTACGTCGATCTCGACCCGCCTTGTCGTTTCAGATCGGAGGAAGCGAACGTGTGATATAAATACGTAAATGCAAGTAAACGTGTTGTTGATTGGCGGGAAAGGAAGAAATATAATAGGCGAAATACACGATGCGTAGCAGGTTCGAGTGGTTGACGAAAATGGGATCCGCGTGATGGATTTAATAGACGAGACAGAGGTACGGTGGTCAGGCGAAATGGTTGGGCAAAAAATTACACGACCCGCCTGGTCCGAATGGCAGGTGTACCAACTTGTTATTCCGCGATTTGGTTCTTGCGGAGAACGGGGGACCAGAAGAAAGGCTAATGTTTTGATCCCGCGTAGATTTTACTCACGGCACGTCGTAATCTCGAGACGTATGCTGACTTTTGCTCTGGTTAATTCCCAAAAAAATTCCGGCCGCGGCTGTTTTTCAACGCGAACCGGGTGAAAGTAGCTAGCTCGCTGACTTTTAAACTGCCCTCGCGGCTTTCCCATAAAAAGCTGCTCCCTGTGATTCAGCGTTGCACGGCCGAACATGTGTCAAGAAATTGGTCGGATCGGTGAAAAAAGCGATCGAGGTCGATCGACAGGCCGCACCGGAACCGACCAGCCTGGAAGGGACCGAGTAAAAAATAGTGGGGAAGAAAAAACAACAAATTAAAACCTTTCGAATCAATAATACTCCTATGTACGTCGTTGTTCCGTCGGTTCGATTAAATTACCCTGTCGTTACACTTGCGTTATGGTTACCAACCCGATAACTTTCTTTATCCACTTTATTACCATACCCCCCTTTCGAAATTATTCGGGCAACCTCGCGTCATTATCCGGCTGAAATTACTCGTATCGTAACAAATAGCCCGGCTAATTGCAAAACAGACCGACGATCCCTATTAAAGAGTTTTCTGCTACCGGGGCTGTCCGCGTATAATAATAATCATTTCTTGTAACCTTCGGTCTACTTCTTTCCCCGGAATCAACATTCTTGCAAGACAACGGTACCTCACCGCGCGTTTTGAAAGCCGTCCGTTTCAGAGCGCCAAGAGGAATCGCTTTATCAACGCGTAATAACGTAGAATGTTTATTGACACGTGTCAACGGAGACTAGTTAAAAATCTTCGAGGTATCGTCGCGCGGCGTCCGTCAACAGCTGTTTTTTTTTCATTTTTTTGTTATTTTCATTCGAGCACCGTCTTTATGGCCGACGAAGGAGCCGCGCGATTTTCAGAGGAATGCCAGCTATTATCGGTTGACTTACTCAAGTTCCAGCTGATTTTTAAATCCCATACCAACGATACGGCAGAAGCCCGTCCGCGGAATGTCGATTCCGCCGGTGTAATTGAAAGGAGTCGCGCTTCTTACAGGGCCTTCAACTACGTCCACATTCTTAAACGCTCGTCTAATACTTGTATCTGGTGCTGTTCGTGCTCCTGTGCCGATTAGCCAAGGATCTTTTGTAGCTGACGTTGCCTTGTCTCGATCATTATCAGGCACTATTTCATACAGTAATTCTGCGTTTCCTAGTTTCTTTCCTGGTTTTTTCTTCGCTGCTCGTTTTTGTGCATTGGTATTATTATGTTGTTGCAGGTGAAACGACGGAAATACTCGTGCGGAACTTAATTACCTAGGCTCTTAGCTTTTCCTATCATTTTATGAAGAGATTTATCTTTTTTTTAGATCATACCTTCAGTACGAAATACAATAAAACTGCGTATATATATACATCGAGACGTGCATTTCTCAGTTGACACTATTGTTCAAACAATTTTACAAGTGAACAATGACTTGTGTTTCTGCAGGAAAAACCTGCAGAACGTAGGTTAGTTAGGCAAACGTCGCGTCGTGGGCACACGAATGGCGGCGTAATTAAAACTCCTAGCTAATGAAGCGTATTTCTGTCAGTTCGGCGTCGATCATCTCCAAGTTGGCGCATTTAACCGGATGCTAGACGTCTTCGTTGCTCGTTCGACTGGCCGGTAGATAGAGTGAAACGTAGTGTATCGTACTGTTTACCGTTTCTTTTCGTTTCCGCAAATATTGGCGACCGTGGGACGATTCGTGGGAGGCGGACGGTCGAGGGCGAGGGAAAAAAGGATTTGTCGGATCGCAAGGTCTCGTCTTCTTGACGAGCTTGACGGGTCGACGACTATTCGCCCGGCTCCTTTCCCAGCGCCCTTGTTCGTTCGTGAAAGCTGAGAAGCAGCATCGTTCCAGCTGACGCGAGGTCGGTGTTAATAATTGGAATTATAGTTCGATACTTCGTGGAAACGTATCGACAACGGTTCATTGTAGCCCTTGGAAATATAATTGAGCGCCGTTAGTCCTCGCGCAGTATAGTGTTAAGTCATTCTTCCACTGTTGCGATCAATTAAACGAAGAAAGCAATACCTATGTAACATAGTGCTTCACTTCACATTTTCGATTTTTCAAGAAAGTTAAGAGGCGAAACGGTATCGAATAAAGTATACCACGGGATTCCACACCTGTATTCCGGCTATATCCTATAAAAGTTGGAATCGCGTAATTCGTTTTCAGAATCGTATGTATTCATTGCCTACCTGTCCATCCCTCATTAAGGGTGGCAGCGAGTTACTCGAAGAAACGGAGACACCATCGTGAAACGGACTAACGTTCCTGCTAACGACGCAACGTGGACGGTCGTTCGATTTTCTACGCGATGAACAATAGCTCCTGCTGCTAGCACGAAAGCAAAATACGAAGCCTCGAACAAAGCGTGTATAGACAGGAGAGGAGGAACAAGAAGACGCGCTCGCGCGAGGGTATACACGCCGCTGGCGAAGGGTGGCCGGTAGGGAACGGGTGGAACGAACGAAAGAGTGAACGAAGTAAAATAAAAGGACGATCGCAGGACGGTGCTATCCTCGTGGCGCATCTTTTGCACGGCCCTGTAGCCAAGAAGGTATATTTGGTCGGAGCCTGCGAGGCGATGTAACTCAACGACGTATGCGAGGGATTCATTACCAGGAGAGGCACGTACTAAGACAGACGCGAGCCTGCAAATGGACTAAATAAATAATTTCCTGCGGATTATTATTAACGAGTTCTTGGAACCGATGTTCAGTGTTCGCGAGTGAGCCGCACACTTGCTCATCGATCGGCCCTTTGATCCACTAGCATTCTCGCAAGGAACTTCGACGAGGATGTTGCTCTTGCATATACATATAATGCGGTACATATATGTATGTTGTTCTGTTTCTCCATAAGGCGTTTCGGATATATAAGGTTATACTCCTTTGCGAGGGGTGCCACATTGTTTTGCGAATTTGCCGGATATTTGAGGAACACCGTGAGAGCAATTTCGACATAGGTTTGCAGCAATTATTTCTATTTTTATGTACACATGTACACTTGCGTATCGAAGACGTTTAGTAATACAGAAATCAAAATAAATATAGTTTTGTACGCATTACCTGTTCTAGAAATATTATAGAAATGATTAGTGTTCCATTTTCGATATTATATTCCTTTTACTACTATCCCTACGAAACTGTCTCGCAAACAGAATGTGATTAGCAATTACTACTTAACGTTCTCATAAATGAGCGACATTCGCATTTCCATTTCAAACACCGCCAGTATAACTCTTCGCGGAACAAAACGAACAGAGGAATCTCCTTGAAAATGAGCCCTTCGCCGCGGAAGAATGCTTCGGGCGAAATGAAACTGCACAGGTATTTTTCTGAGTGACGTACAGCAAATCGACGAAGATTCCGGAAGAGAGCGAACGATAGAGGAAGAGCGCACCCGATTCTGAGTAAAAATCCGCGTGCCTGCTCGATGTTGAGAATTCGAGGAACGCATCGACGAAGCTAGCGGTCGAGTAAGTTTTGTGACATAAGATGCAAGGGTTATTCAAATCTTGTCCAGCGGCGTGATTTTTTCCCAATGGCGAATTCCTCGGGTAGCGGCGCCACTGTGCTTTCCGAACCGGTATTCTCTTCTGGCCATCGCATCGCAGCGTTATGGTCGACACTCTATTGCCGTGGTATACTCGGAACCCGAGTCCCATGGGGAGGGTCGACGGTACGGAGGAGAGACTCATGGTGCGAAATGGCTCGAGGGTGCTTTGCCACCTTTCGTTCTCCGGCGACGCGTTATGGCCTTTGGTACGACGAAGTGATACGAGGAAGTGTTTAATGAGAGACTGATGACACTCGGTATGCATGCTATCAGAATAGTTGCTTCTGTCTAAAATAATAGTGCATATTTGTTTAAAAATCCTCGGGCTTTTATATTGGGAATCTAATAGCGGTAAAGAATTTTGTAGGTTCGAAATTAAGAAAAAATATTCCATATCTGTATAAATGGTATGCATACATAGTATATAATGATATATATCTGTATAACGTAAAATAAATGAAATAAATATGAGCTTACAAAGTTGTTTTGGACTGTATGTCTAATTAGCGTCAAGTTATCAATTGGCAACAGGCATGATTATGGGGGAATCTGTTAAGTAACTCGTTATACCAGATGATGAATTGTTTAATTTGAGAAGAAAGCGTATCTACTTATAGCAAAGGGAAAATACGCAGTAATAAGCCATACATCGTGCATAATTCAAACAGGTTTCAGAAACAATGTTACGAATTATAAATAGGCAACGTTAAATAATGCAAACTAGAAATACCAATCTTCGCAGCAAAATTAAAATCCTTAAAGAGTAGGATAATCATTATTTCATTTAAACAAAATTTACACTCTTAAACGTGTGCAGAGGTGAAGTGTCCAACAAAAGATTGCTGACAAAGGTAGTCTAGATGAACATATACAATGTACTTATCTATGTACTTATGTACTTATCTACCTATTAAACAAAATTCTTTTTTTCACTCCGAAAATGCATCACGACTACTTAATCACGTTTAATCCCTCGCGAATGTCAATCTATCTTCTTACAAGTTCATTGAGTAGCTCAAGAAACACCGACAATTATTAGGTCAGGCTTCCAGCTTTCAATTGTCGCGGTGCAGTAGCACAAAGTTCGTCAATTTTACAACATACGGAAGCCAGTTTTACCAAATCCGCTGTACACTCAAATATCTCGGACATTCATAATGAACCATCGTCCTTCGCGGCCGAACGCAGGGTCCTCGTGGAACCACGTCGGTGCTTCAAAATCGTTGCGGAGGACGCGGTGTATACACTTGCGAGTGCCACTTTTATCGGATTCGCGTACGGCAACGCGGTCGCCGTTGCAACAGGAATGCGAGTGGAGCGTTCCTCTGGAGCGAGCAACGTCGGGGGAAAAGAAGCGAGAAGAGGGAACAGGTTGGCGAATAAAACAACGTGGCAGCTGTAAATCGCGCGTCGAAGCGCGAGATACGAGCTTGGCCCTATCTCGCTCGGGGACCAACCGGCCGCCATAGAGATTGATCTGGCGCTTCCCCGTGACCGTCATCGTCGGCCGTACCATCGGAATTATGGTCCTGATCCCCGTTGCGGATATATACGTGTGGAATTCCTCGAAACGATCTATCTCCAGGCAACGTCGTTCAGTGACGCGCGTGCTTGCGTTTTAGGATTCAAGCGAATGGGTTTGATAGGTGATCGTGGGATTAGGATTTGTGTCAGTATCCTGCTGGGTGAAACCTTTGGGCGATGGGATAAGGTGGATGGTATTATTTGCGGCGATAGATGAATAGTAGATCAGATTGTAATAGGAGGTCGCTGATTGAGGATTAAAATTCAATTCTTGGTAGGCGAAAGAGGCACTGACCGTCTTTATTAACATTTTGATTGGTGCGTCAACCGTGTTAGAGTGACGCTCACGTTTTCGCAAAGTCAACGCACTCGCGGTATATATGTGTTCATGTATGTATATCGAAATAAACGGGAGATCGAAGTTTTCTCGCATCGATTTTGTATTTCCTTGTTTGTGTATACTGTTTAATTCACTGAAGGATAGCTTCGATTAAAATACCAACAGGTTCGTTGAGCTTGTATATTAAGAGAACGGCAGGAATTAGCTGAGAAGTAATTTAGGCGAGCATTTACCGTATCCGGCCACGATCAGCGTTCATTAAAACCAACGCTTTTGAACGATTAAATTCCAATCTAACGTGTCCATAATTATTGTCGCCCAGGCCACACGTTCGCCTTCCATTCAACAGAACTTTCCATTAAGTTATCTCACGTTTACGGAAGCGAACTATTTTCAGCGTTTCCCGACCTCCGCGTAATTTCGTCATCTCGCGTTAGACAGCGAAATCGCACTCGTGCGAATTGCTTTGCGCGCGAAAACGAGAAATCGTCCCGTAAGAGAGACGTAGTGGGGAGAGAGAAGAAGAGAGAATGAGAGACAGAGAAGCAATGGCTCGACAAAGACGGTGGGCAGAGAGAGAAGAAATCCGACGACAGAGGGGGAGTCCAAGACAGAGAGTAGGAGAAGTTATGTCGCGGCTAAATTTAGGCCCACGCGGTCATGAAACCACCTGTTGATGTCTGGCGAACTCGTGCGATCGCCATTGTCGTCCCGGGACGAGCTACGCGTTGGACAATTAGTGTCATCGTGGAAAACGAATCGTCCTTTCCGGATAAATTTGAGAAATTCGAACGGCACTCTGCGATTTCAGGTACAGCGCGTGCCTCGCGTAATAATAAAAGCACGCACCATACCTGTTATAACCAAAATTAAAAAAGGTGCGGGACAGCAATCAATATCTTAGTTGAAATGATTTCGATTACGAAAAATCGTTATTGGGGCGACAGAAATCTTTTTAGTTACGAACAATCATTGCTGAAGACAAAGAGACATTTTTGTTGGTTGCGAATAATCATTTTAGATGACGGACATTTTTTTGTTGGTTAGAGATAACCATTAACGATGCCGGGAAATGTTTTTTGGTCACGATTGACCAATATCAATATCGGCAGTTTAGTTTTGGTTACCTCAGATCTCAAATATCAGCTTCGTGTACCTATTAGTTTTTGAGACATGATAAAAAGACTTTCCGTACTATACATTGGAAGCTGCGTGTACAGATTCACGATGATACTTCAGCTTGAGCCCACCCATAATAATTATCGTTGCTGGTAAGTACTAACCGAGGAGGAAGGCAAACAGGAAAACATCTGGGTTGCCACGAATTCGAGTTCTTTACACGCTTGGAATTTTTTCCGAACGAACCATGGTCGTATTATAACTAATTGTAAGTAGTATTCGCGGCGTAGGTAATAATTGCATAGCTCTCGAGATCGTAATATATATTGGACGCTGTTAAGTATTAATTAAGTCGGTTAAATGAATCCTATGATTCACTCGCACGAAAAAAAACATAGTAGGTATCTGTACGTCACCTACATTTCACACGGTCCATATGATAATACATATACATATATGAAATATTGCTTGAAATATATACGTGAAAAAAGATAATGCATGCATATGTATAAAATATTCAAAATATCGCTGAAAATGATAGCGTACCGAGTCTGAGCACCGCCTTTGAATGCACTCCACGAGCATTCCAATATTTAAGAAAACCATTCTCTCCTGCAGGGCACATGATTTACTAAGGAGTTACGCCCAATTCTAGTCATAGCTATTTTTGGTGTCTTAATATTATTGTTAATTTTTCAAACGAGGAACTTGACACCGTGCGTACATACGCTTTATAAGATACTTCGACATTCTGAATGAAAAACTGATAACAGCTGTGAAATAGCATTCGATCGTTATACCTGCAATTTCAATCACACTTTTTTCACACGAAACCTGCTCTTCGTCCGCGACAACCAGTACGATAACTGCGTGCATCAAGACGAATGACCAATACGATGGTAAATATACACATCCGCCGTGTCGACTAATGGAATATGTGACGTACAATAAGAAACATTAATAACGAAGTGAAAGCGGCTTTGAAAGCGACAACATTGCAAACAGTAGAGCAATTGGTTCTATTACAAAATAAGACAAGAAATTCGAGAGGTTGTGGTCATGCAGATTTGTATTAATTAACACTAGAATGTAACTTTATCACATGAGTAAATACAAGAATTAGTTGGAAAAGGTCCCCGCTAATTTCCTTTTATTCTTAATCGAAAGATCTGACGAGCTTTTGCCGAAAGCCCCGCTAAACTTACTGATACATATTTTGGGTGTCTATGACTCTTACTAATTTACATACGTTGTAATAAAAGTAATATCTAGTTCTAAATTTCTGTCGTTGCAATGGACTGTCATAGTGCTAGCATAGTGCTTGCTTGGAAGCGGACTGTACATGTGTATTGCGTTCAAGTATGCTTTATAACGTGTCAATTTTTTTTCATTCACAGCAAAATACAAGAACTTGCAAAGATTATCCCTACCGCGTGCAATCGTAAATTTTCCTTGCAAAAACCTTTCTTCTTGACTGTTGCAAATCGTATATAATAATTAGCAGTCCATGTATAAATAAAAAATTGTCGCGTTAGTATGAAGCGAATCTGGGCACAAAATGTATAGCTCGTTTTAAAAAGCAAGCACTTTACTCGTTAAGCAACAGATCCTATTCGCAAATTTCTTTATCGTACAGGAATTAATGCATGACTCTAATTCTTAGTGCAAACTAATTTAATGTAAACCGCCTACTACGTAGATAATTTAATTTAAACAAATAACTATAGGCACCCAATATAATGAACTTCAGTAGGGTAGTATTTCGCATCCGACGAAAACTAATGAGTTTTCTGGGTAATGACCCAGATGGAGTAAATAGCAGGAACCTCTCCTTGTAAATTCAGTAAATAATTTGCGAAACGATCCTAACGGTCCAGGAGAAAGATCGACTTATGGAAAAGAGTTTTCCATTGTACTATACAATTGAAAACTCTTTTCAACACTTGTAGTGGTATACAACATCAAGTTGAATAAATACATCATCTGTTTATATAGATTCCTATCTATATAGTTTATATAGATAGTTTATATAGATTTTATAGATTATTTATATAGATAGGTATTTTGAAAAAGAATACAATCTTTGCATGACAACCGTTTCGACTTGGCAAAATCAGTTTTCTAGTAAGGGGTATTAATATTAAGCCTCGCGAAGTTCAAAACCGGAATTTACTCATTTTTTCACTAAATTTTTGTGATGCTACTAATATGGCTTGCGTTGTTATTAAACAATGCTTTTGAAATTGGATCCCTAAATTATTAGACAATTTTATTCAAATTTTGCCATTTTTACCATAGACCACCCTGTATATTCAGCCATACATATCCTGTTGGGTAATTAACCCTTTAAGGACTTTGAAACCTTGACGATTTTAATAATTTTAAAAGACCGCGGGCTCCGTGATTGTTGTACCTGTTGGCGGATGCAATCGACAATGCGCGTATATCCCGTTGATGCTCAGTTCGGTACGTGTGCACATCACAAGGTTCCCGGTATTTTACATTATAATGAGGGGCGGGGTACACAGGCCGAATAAAAATTAAACGAGAACGCGAAGAATGTAATTTTCAACGATATCATGCGTTTTTAATCTAACAATCCCGATCGCGAGAAATAAATTGTGAAATATATAAATAATTCGAAACGTTTACTAACTAAATATTCGTATTAATGATATTATGAATATCGCGATAAAAAGCGCGTTTACAAATTGTTTCGAACGTTAATAGTCAATACTACTGAATTCGTTATGTCAATTAATTATTTCGCGTATCGAACTTGTTCTTTCGGAAGAAATTCCCTTGTGTGTCCGATAATATTGCAAAAATATATGTTACGACTCACAGTTCGCTGACAAAGACACCTCCATTATTAGGTATCCATTATAAGGTATCCAGTATAAGGTATCCATTATTATCTATCCATTATTAGGTATCCATGGCACTTTGAACTATTAGCACAAACACTGTCACTCGCGATACGACTGACACGATCAGCAATGAACACGAAACGACACTCACTAATCAACAACACACCTGGCTTATTCCAAACAGCTAATTTTTCTCGGTAATCGCACATAAAGTCAAAGGGCTCCTACGTACATCATGGCGTCCGGCCTGTACTTTCTAGAAAGCGGAAAGCCGGTTCTACTTTCAGTCGTCTATCGTTTTGCATCTACCATTTAAGCTTGCGAACACAAGAAAACCGACGCGACAATATTGAATTGAAATCCGAAGTATTTAAAAATGACCGGATTGCGATAAATATACATTAAAATCATTACCTTCGTTGTCTCGTTAGAAGAATTGCGATCTACGTCACTTGTCACCATAGTACTACATACATACTCCTTTAACGGCATCCCTCCTCCTTAATTTTTAAAAGCACGGTAAAAATCTGATTCGCTCATTGGTCCACCTAACCAACAATGTCACCAACAATGTCATTTATAATCGACAACAGTTTTGGTCATTATTAATGGTTATAACCAACAAAATTTGAGTCATTTACAATCGTTATTCATAACCAGAAAAGTTAAAAATGAAAAGTGTTTAGTCACATCATCTTTCCCAAAATGTCTTGAAGATTAAATGATAAGTCCCTTCCAATAGAAAAAAATCGACCTTCTATGAATTACTTTTACCTAAAAAAAATTCAATAACTGTTACTTTTTATCTCTGAATAAAAGTATTAGGTATTACGGGATATTGCGTGAGAAATTATGTGGAATGAATTTATGTCAATTGAAACAGAAGTTTGGTCGATGTACAATACATTTTTCGACCGCTTTGTATTTACCGCGACGCTTAAATATTTGCTGACTGTTACGCGCTTTACATTTTCAGTCACGTCGAGGTGTAAAATTTTCACTCACTTTTGTCATTCTAATTGTATACTATTTTCCACACAATGTGAAAAGCCTCTGAATCATGGGTTCACCATTAGAATGCAAATAACAATTTCGTTAAGCATAACACAAGGAGGGTTTAAAATATCGGATGAAGAGCATCATTAGTTATCTTATAATTGTCCTACATCATTAGCCTACAGTTTACACAACAGTGTTTAACAATTTTCTGGCGACCTATAATTACAAGGATCTATTCCGTAAGGCTATTTAAATCTAATTTGCTTCGCCCCTACTGCTCCACCGCCTATCGCAACACTGCAGCCTTTCAATTTTCAAGTACCACTGGAACGAGCTTAACAGTCTTAACATTTTTCGCACTAGTTTAGCGAAAAGAAGAATTCACAACGGGGCCCTCGTTAAAGATTTACGATGGACCTACAAGCATCCTAAAGTCGTCCTGCGGAAAAATTTCTTGCAGTATCATCCATCGAGACGAACAACTTTCGAACAATGATAAATGGGATCGGGATAGGAACACTCGAACTGAAAATTTGCAGTATTGTTCCTGTATTGTTGCGCGTGTTAACTCCGCTGCGTCTCACCATGGGGACCCTTTTTGCGGGGGTGAAGTTGACCGATGGCAAACAATACCGCGAGAATAGTCAAGCCACTTGAAGGGAACAATGCTGTTGCCCTGTCAGTGTTCGAAAGGAAAAAAAAATGGAAGGGATGAATTCGAGATGGTTCGTCGAGGGTCGTGCATCAAATGCTCGAAAAGGAGCATCGGCGGGCACCTGCTAAAAACGGAGAAGCCACCCCTCTTACCTTGAAAAGTCTATGAGAAAATGTACTTCAGCGTTCTTCCAGTCTCCACCGAATCTTGCGCAATAGGAAGAATGCAAGTTTTCTGAACGCCTCGGAAAAGAAAATTTATTTTTGGCTGTGATAGATAATTGGAAATTGTCTGCTGTGGTGGGTTAACGTTGACTGCACGAATAGAATTGGATGTTCCCTTACTGTTTCCAACTTATAGCTCAGTTTGTTCAAGTAAAGAAAATTTCCTAAATTTTCTTACCAGCCATGAAAGGATAATTAATTCACGCGTTGAATCCACCCCATGGAAATTAATTATGTTACATGAAAATCCATAAGGGAACAATAAATACATGATAAACAAATGGCATAGCTTGCTCCAAAAACTCACTAAACTCAGGAACTCAATATTACAACACGATTTTAATATTCCTATCCTCGTTGAACAACTTTCTCATGTCGAACTGCCATTTTATCTGCGCTTTTAGTTCCACTGAATGCCTACCTTTTTCCGCCATTAATCGGTACAAATAGTTCGCGCTTTAAGGCACAACCTCGGCCGAAAGAAGCACCAGGTCATTCGGTTCCGCCCGAGGTGCTTGCATTGTTACATGTTTATGGCGAGACGCTCTCGTGTACTTCGCAGAAGAAACGAGCAGTCTATGGAATCCTTAATTGCACTTTTGGAAAAATCTCCCCACCCTGCCAGCACCGCGTAGAGCAATGAATTCTTCACGGAATGCGATGTATTTTCACACCTGGCTGTGATGGCCTTTACGTAATGCAATTCTACATTCCTGCGCATACAGCATCGCCGGTATACCTACCTGGTTAGATACCAACGTCGTTTTTACATAGGTGTAATCGGTTATACAAACAAACTTTATGGAACTTGTTCTTTCCATAATAGGAACTCGTGTTTTCCCGTCGTGACGTGGCCCCCATTGCTCCGAATACAATTGCAGGTCGATAATTTGTCGAAATAGAAAAGTAAATATGCGACCCGTTTAATAAGCAGCTTACTCGATCGAACGGAATCAAGCTGAGAATATGCATGGACAATCGGGATTCAAGGAAATCCTGCTGCGACCTTCTTCGGATTCATGGAAACCGAGGTAAAACTTCGGTTTACCAACGTATATACACGATACTCGATAAGATACCGCTTCCGGAATTCCCCTCTGATCTTATGCAGCTGTGCGCAGAAGGTTCGGAAAGGTCGCCTGGTAGTCCACTTTACGATTCGACTGTCGGCATAAAGCTTCTCTGCAAACATTCATTGAGCATTTCCAAAGGAACTGAATCACGAACCTCTTGGAGACACCTACGCACCGAGTGCTCTAATTTCACCACATAAATCTGAGATAGCTGTCCCTTCTCTAGCTACTGATATACATACATGTATCTTATATTCGTCGAGGAAAACTTAAACAGTAGAGTGAAAATAAAAATAAATTTTAAATTATACACCGTACAGTTGACAGAATTGAAATTTTACTTCTGCTCATTTCATTTTCATTCTGGCTTGTTTGTTGCCACCAAATATTTCAACTCCGCTTGAATAAAACTCCACGTTCCACGATAAATTAATCAACGAACGGGGTGTAACGCTCGGCGACCACTCGTCGTCAATCAGGAGAACATATGTTTCTCCCAAAATCCAGATACACCGTGCACAACCTTCAGGTGTACAAAAATCGGAGGGGAATTCCGCGTGGCAGTATATCCACAGTGGCCAAGCGTTCTACGTAGCGACAAAGGGACCCCAAGAGTCGTGGCCCTTGCTCCGCGTAGAGATATACCTAGCAGCCGCTCTACCTGGCTAGAGGAGTAAAGTAGAGAAACCGAGTGATCCACGAAGAGGAACGAGAAGTTGGAGGAGGTGAAAGAAGAAGGAAGGTGAGCAACGCGGTGCGGTCGGACGAGGGACGAAGTGGGGCAGGGGTTGTCCACTGGTCGGTCGTGAGGGGGGCGAGAGAGGCAAGGAAGTCTGACGGCTACGAAGGAAGAGGTGGATAGGTACCCCGGTGGTGGCGACTCCGATGCCGATGGTGGTAGTGGCGGTACCAGGCTGAACGTGCGAGTGGTGGTGGTAGAAGGTGGAAAGGGAGAGGCCCGAAGGTGCAGGAGAGGTAAGGAGAGACTCCTGCCCAGCGTGGACCTGTGCGTTGTTGCATGGCCGACCTGGAGACTCGCTCTCCGCAAGGTGAGACGCGCGGACCGAAGAGGAGGCCTCGAAAGAACGGCAGGAATTCTCGTGAAAGCCGCCTCTTCCTTTCTCGTGTGTTGTTGAACGCGCGCGTTCCTTATTTTTCGGTGTATCACGGGACCGCGAGTGATTCGTGAATCGAGTAACGTGTGTCGTTGTGGGGCCATTGTTCTTGTGGTTTTCGTACAACAATTTCGATCGCCGGAACCATCGTGGGTGGATACGGTTCCAGAAGGACTTCTCGAATGTTGGAAAAGCAAACGGAGCACCGGACACGTTGACGCAGGGGAAGGCCCGGGAACGCTTCACGGAGTATTGTTGTCAGTGGAAAACAGGTTGGCCGGGACAGTGACGATAAACTTTGGGATTTTATGTGGACGAGGCGACGACGAAAGAATTCGTTTCTCTGCTGTGGCTGGACGGCAACACTCGAGACATCGGTCGAGAAAGCGAGTTCGTGGAAGCGATGCCAGACCGACACAGAATGCGGCGTCAACGTGTTTGACAGTGATAACGCGTGCGCACGTACACCTCTTATCAGCCGCGTAAACTCGATCTCGCGTGCCACCTCGATCAGTTGATCCCATGGACGTGCCCGTCTGGAGACGTTGCTGCCCTGTCTACGCGCGTGCCGATCGTTTCGTGTGACTTTTGGAGCACCGTGCATTGACTCTGCTCCGATTTCGATTTCGAATTGCGTATTCGTTATGAACCTTCCGTGAAATTCATTAACATTCTTCGCTATCCAAGGGGGTCACGTGAGCACAGCTTCTCGTTCATCGTTCGGGCGCGAAAGTGTAACGGCGCCACGAATTCACGCGTACGAATACCCGTAATTGTTGTATAAGTGTTTTTACCAGTGAACGCGCAGCGACGAAAATCTCGAACACGCTGGTTATTTGTTTTGAAAGTGAACGTTGGTTTTCACGAAGTTGCGAACGCGCAACACGTGTCGAATGCCTTGCCTTTGGATATTTCACCGATCCGACGATCGCTACTGAATGACGGTGAGTGACTTCACATACGACGGCGCGTTCGCGCACGATTCTGTTGTTACGAAAAGAAACGCCAATTGGAGCCGCCAAATATTTTCTCAAGGCTTCTCCCTGTTGATCATCGCGGATGTACAAAAGCCAGTTCTCGCAACGAGAACCACAATGGGGCAAAGTTTTCCCAATACATAACTCGATGAAATATTCCCCGCGTCCAAGTCGCTTCCTAGAACAGAGCGACTCCGCCTCGTAGCTCCACCGTCCGTTCACGCGGCAGCGGCGAAAGTTTCTGGAGAAACGTTGTCCACTGTCGACACGGTCTCCTCGGTCCGGTAGATCGACACGCCTCAACTTTTCTTACGTGCATTCTTCCTCCGTGCAACACAGGTCGAGAGTATCCTCCTCGAAATCCGTCGAAGGCGCTCCTTTGCGCGCCGCCACCGAATACGCGGCCGATACGCGCGCGTTTTCTGTAAAAAGCACGGCATACCGGCGCTACTTTTCAGCCGAAAGATTTATAATGGGGCCCGAGTTGTCGCAGCTACGCGACCGTGTTTCTTCCTCGAAATCACGCGAGCCTAGACTTTCACGTACGCGCCGCGGCGCACGTTCGTCCCATAAATTCTGCCCGTAAACGTAAACAGATCCGCGGAACCATTTGTAGCTTGTCGCGGATCGGTACGTGACCAGATATATAGGTTTTTGCCGGGCCACGTCGACCGATCGCTCTTGATCATTTTGACACCGTGACTGGGAAAAAGCGTGTCCCTCGCGCGATCAGCCACGATCGAGCCTCTCAGCGGTCGACGAAGCGTTCCCCGGATCGTGAATTAGCAGTAGATCAGACCATACTCCGATTTCGCGTCGCGGTTGCCCTGCAATTCGATCACCTTATCAGGGGTATATCGTGCCTACGTACGGGCTAACGGTGAATTCGATACAACGAGTGCATTCTTATAAATATATCCGACCTCGAGCTGCTTCGTTTTGTGCCACTACTTTCCACGTTTCCCTCGGGTCTGTTTGTTCCGTTTCTCTCGCGGTTTTTCTGTTTGCACGGATCTCGAGCCTTCCTTTCGGTAAGTTTCTCTTCTAGCCATCGTCGAACACGCTCCGTGTCGATCAAACGTCCCGATCTAACATTCCCTCGTTCTCCTCGGTATACCGCTGGGCCCGATTGCTCCGCAGAGCTGCTGCGAGAACACATCCGAGCGACTAATCACTAGGAAGAAAGTCCGTGCCGATATCCGTGCCCACGAGCACGCGGATTGCACAAGCATGGAGTTTCAACTCCGCGATCTCGCCGGGACCTCCGCCGCCTAATGTTTGCGGGATCGTTAGTAACTGTGAGAGACTTGAATGCCGGGGTAAGAAGCCGACGCGTCGGCTGCGTTGGCGGCAAAACGCCCGTTTGAAAAACATCGACCTGCGGGCATGTGACATCTGCCACTGCATCAGACCATTAGGTGACTTACCTTTTCAAACCTCGGAGGACAGGGGGGAAAATGCAGAGTTGCCCGGCTTTCCTCCCCTTGGCCTGCCTCCAACCGGAGCCACCCTCGGCCCTCGCGTTTTCACGACACGCTTTTCAATTAGGTCGCTCGAATCTTTCTTAGCCATATATAAATGGATATAATAACGATGAAAGGACAATTGTTTCGGAGTACGTAACAGGTTCGTAGATAGATTGACGTGACGGTGGAACGCGTGCCTCGGGAACGCAGGTATATTCCGAACCGTATGGAAAATCATGAAACAAGACCCGAGTGATTTCCATGTTCCATCCGATACAAATTTATTCTGTCGTAGACAAAGTGAAGAAAAGCGGCCGTATAATTTGTTGAAATGCGCTATAAGCGGGGCCGGATTACGTTCGCCACGATAACGAATGCCTTTGACTTCTCCGCGTCGTTCGACATCGGAATACCACGTTTGGGATGTCGCTTTATGGTTATGCGTACATATGGATGCCTCCACTCGGTCGGAGTATGATGTAGGATGCGTTCAGCGTTCTCGTGAGGCAGCGTGTCGAAGGGGAAAAAATATTATACGCTGGCTGCTCTAAGGACGCGCCTACTCTTGAAACAGAGGAACGTTAATCTGTTCGTGTTGTAGCTTATTGACCGATGGGAGGGAAAAAAAGGAGAAAAGGGACAGCCTGACGAGGAATGACATTATAATGTCATCCATACAATTAGAATAGGATTAAGGGCATCGCCGTGAATGTAGGAGGATGACATGTTTCCCATGCGATTTACAGAAAAATTCGTACGGATGGTGCGCGGCGTTTTTATAGATGATGTGGTGGAAAAACTTGGAATACCGATGACTCGGGTACAGGATCGGCCTACACAAAATTCCCTCGTCTTTTTTTCTTCTTTCCTTCGCCGCGGAACCCTGTTTCCGTGGCGGCAATCCAGCCGGGGACCGATTGTTAGAATAATCGATGTAACGTGCATTGTTGGAGACCGTTTCGTGCCGCGCCAAGGCTATTATTTTCAACGGAATGACACGTCGCGCGTCGCTGATAAATAAATTGCGCAATTCCTTGCCACTCTTTCGTTCTCATCGATCCCTTGATATCGTGCAATTTGTCACATCTCGACCAGACTCTGGTGGACGCGGTAACGTCGCCCGTTATCCTGGCAAATCTGGTTCAAATATTTCCGAGGTTTGCCCTGTGCACGCGAGCACTGTAATCGTTTAAGAAATCATATCGTAATCGCCGTTGTTTGCATAACTTTATGCGTAACGTATCGATGATAATACTCTTATCAGTTTCGCGCGTGCATAATCTATCTAATAATATACTCCACTATCTTCCACTTAGAATCTGTTACGGCTAGAAAGTAATACAAAATAGCGTAGTAGAATACGTAGTTAAAAATCCATCCAAAATATTCCCTCTCTGCTTTTGAACGTTTCACGAAAAGTGAAATAAATTATTACCTGCACACTGTTCGGCAACTTTTGCCCTGTGCCCTCCCAAAGGTAGTCGTTTCTCCGCGAAGAAGACTTGCAGCAAGTGACAGAGCGTTCACGGTTTCCCAGATACAATGTGCAAGAGTCGAGAACAGCGTGTAGCTTTTGGAACATCGATGGGACCCTTTAAAGCCCCCAGACCCTTAAGGCCCTTAGGGCCTATCTTAGTTAGAGGGTATTGACGCAGGATCCCCACGGGATACCTTTCTATGCGGTATCTCACCTGCCTCGGTGCAGCCCCAAGGAAAAGAATGCTTGCACACAGGCACGTGCACGTGCGCGCGCAACGCGCGCACACACACAGGTAGATGAACGTTGCCTCTATTTTTATATATGGGCCTCGAAGAAACTTCTTTGCCTCTGGTCAGAAAAAAATGTTAATTTCTTTACGAGCCATCAACTTTTCGTTTCCGACGATCATCCTCGTCTCCCGCTCGCTGGCCCTATATACTTCTTAAAAGCAGAAGCCATTAATCGATAATCATCGGTCTGTAATTGGTACCTGCCGTTTCTTTTTAATGGAATCCAGCAATCGCAATGAAGTCCCATAAAACACGCCTAGTCCTTGAAATCTCTTCGACAGAAGAAATATGTTTTCGAGAGAAGAGTATTGATAGACATTGATAGAAAAAATTTTCTTGGCAGTTACGACGTTAAATGATTAATTTCTTGTTGTACGCGTCACTTCGATAAGACAAGGAATTTATGCAGAATCGATGGCCTCGTTAATTGCGACTGTACAAAAATCTGTTGCTCGTTAAGCTTCAAAGATGTCCCGTTTCATTGCTATTTTTCAAGCAGTCGTTAATGTTATTAAATCAAACAAGGGGCCGGAAAGCTATAGATGGCAATATAAATTGATGGGATTATCGATTCGTTTCTTCGCCGGGGACTCGCAATTTGTGCGATTCTTGATTATCAGGTGAAATAAACTTTTTCCACCATGGCGATATTATTCGTTGCAATTACGCAATCCTCGAGCTAACGACCACCATTGCTCATCCCAATGGCTCTTTGATAGCGCAATTATTGGTAATCACGCGACGACGAGAAATGATTATCGTTGACAAAGAGAAGAGAAACGAAGCGATTGTCGGCGACCTTTATCCTACCCGTCTAACAAACTATCCGCCTATAATCCATTAACGAAATTAAAGAAATCTACGCAATACGGTACGTAAATGATCGACGAAAGGATTATCTTCGACCAGATAGCTCTACGCTGAAATAAATGAGAGAAATAACAATGATTGACGAGTATCTAGAGACCAATTGAATCCCCGCGCAAGCGTAACGCATTATGCAGTCAAAAATCGCGGGTCGACTGACAAGCCATTAAATTTCACAATCGACTTACTTTCACGCCGGCCACGAATCGCAGGAAACTCGCGATCGTTCGGCCGGTTTTCGTATTTCTCCCGCAAACTTCCTCCAAGAGGGGATGCAAGGAAGCTAAACAACACTTTGGCGAACCGAACGCATGCTCGCGAATCGTTCACCGAGACGAATAATCGTCCATGAGCCTATAATAGTCGATAGATAGTTGGTTGCACATCTCGAGAGATGCTGGAAGGTCCACAGTCGAGGGAAAGGCAAGAGTGACGTCACCGGTAGGAATGAGGTTAAACCGATGCTAAAGTCACGTTCGAACGGCCGATATAGCGTGGACGTGCAGGATGCACGCGAAATATGCACTGGGTCCTGCAAGTAGTGTACATAGTGTCCCGGGGCTTGAGATTTCCCGCGAGCTAGCTCGAAGAGAGGATCATAGATCCGCGATTGCATCACGAATATCTTGGTCGCTGCTTGAACGCTCCTCTGCCGAGATTCGTGCACGATAATGGGCCCTCAAACCTTTCGTGCCGTTTCTTCCTCGATTTCCACTTGGATACTCGAGGAATGCGATTACGACTCTGACGACCTGTGGTTCATTGCGGATTGTGCAAGATCAGAAGAATTGCTATACGCGTGCGACGAAGTAGCGTTAATGATTATTATTATGATTATTTGAAGTTTATAACTGAATACTTAACGGGACAGATCGGCGGAATAAAAACGGAAATGTGAGAAAACGAATGATATAGAAAATATCTATGTAGAAATGATATGACCGCCGTAGAGGCGAAATGTTACATATGATTCGATTAAAATGTGTTTACTATTTGATAATGGTCGTGGAATGTAGGGGTAAAGTTCACATATCGACGAGTTAATAGATAGATTCTTGTTGAACTTGAAATTTGGAAGCACTTACTTGCAGGCCTCTCTGATTGGAAATGTCGTGGTTAACATTGGACAGATAAGAGCAACTTTATTAGTTACCATTCGCACCTGGTAAAACTCATGAACCGCTGTTGGACAACGCTCTTATCTCTTATCACGGACGTTGCTCGTAACGTTCTCCCGTACACGAACCTGCACTCCTTCTGTCAACATCTAAATGTTAATCTTCACGGTGACTCTTGGTCAAACACGCGACACGCAGCCAATGGAAGGGCCAAAGGTGGACGTGGATCGTGTCATCTAAAATCTTCCTAAAAATCTCCGAGCATTGTATACAATCACCCCATACTTTCGGTGCTAAAATTAAAATATCTAACACAATAAAACTGCACTACGCTCTTTACATTCAGCACTAAAAAAGTGTGCAACTGAGTAAAATTCCAGGACAATTTAACATCGTCGCCCTGCATTTAAATCTCAAATCGCCACGATCGACCGGGCAATTTATAATGAACGCGCGTCGCAAACAATATTTGAATATGTCGCCGTAAAGAATTTCCGCGCAACTTATTTTCAATATAAACCACCAACCTCGCGTTCAACTATGATCAACGTTGACACAATTCATTTTCAATCCCTCCCCTCACTCGGTTCGTTCTAAAATGATGTAACACCAATTCCTTCTATCTTTCGACAAAAACTCAGCCGCTTCTTAACGCTTCCTCGAAGTTTCCACCGCTTATCCTCCAATCGCTGAGGTTCTTCAAGCGGGGGTCAAAGGAAAGGAAAAATTCCGTAATTCCACGGTACGGCATTGGCGTTCAAAAGCCATAGGATCTTCGAACCCCTCGGCTGCTCTCACTACCGCCGTATCTCGGCGCAGCATCCGTGGAGGGCTTTGTCTTTAGCCAGTGCACGACTTCGGCCGCATAATATGCGACCAACCTCTGGTGAACGGACCAAGAAGCACTGTCGGGTATCTATCTACCAATACAGAGGGGTAGCGTCGTGTACCGAGCAACATACCAACACGAGTTTCTCAGCCGGGGCTTCTCTATCTACGGAGCATCTCCAGTGGTACGGACGAGCTCGTGCTGACCTCGGGGGCTAAAGATTACGAGGGCTCGCCACGACTAGAATTCAACCTCGAACGAGAGGTATAGGCGCATGCACGTAGCCTGCCACGGCCGTATATTCAGCCTTCGAGTGTGCGCGGATAGGCGCCGAAGTCCGGTTGCAGAAGAATCTTGTGACCGCGTATTTTTCCGTTGATGCGGCTCCATTAGTGCACGGAACGAAGCGAAAGGAGATATTAATGCGCTGGTTTCTGATGTCTCGCGTTTCTCTCTTTTCTATTTTGTAGCGCTCTCTTGTTTATTCTTGATAATATCGGGCTTGATCGTGCTTCAATAGATTTGGAAAGTTTCATTCTGACTGGGGGTAATCAACCCTTGCAGCAAAAACTGTTGTGGGTACCGTCCCAGTGACTACGATTGGGTTCGCGTGGATCTGTAACTAGAGCTTGTTTATATGAACAGTTTATTATCGACGCGTTTTTTTTTCAAGGCAAATGGTGCTCGGCAAATAATTGGATAATCCAAACATTGTAAGAAACAATTTTGTTGTTATTTTATATTTTGCAAGTGAATGTTCTTTACATACGCACTATCGCGTATTTACTATCTGTACATATATCTTCGATCTTGCCCAATCCAAGCCACCTTCTTTTCTCCTCGGGGCAAGCGATTTCACGCGCACGATTACATACACATCGATTCGTTCCGTGCTAATCAGAGATCGTTTCGTTCCCCGATCGTACCGTTTTCCAATCGTGAAAAATCTCTTCCCCCTTTGTCTTTGCGAGAACGCGTGCGGCACGCAGCTGCGTAATTCCCGTTGCTTACGTGGGTCGGTCGAAATGAAAGGCGGACCGACGGTCGATGGGTAGGTAGAGATATACCTACTGTATCCAGCTAGAAATACAAACCGCTCATTGGCCGGTAATTACGTCGATTATACTCGGTTTTTATGATTGCACCGCGGGCCCACGGGGGCCTACGTGCCCCTCTCGCTTACGCAAATGAACGACCGTTCACGAAAGGAAAGCAACAAGAAGCAACATTGCCGCTCGATCATCCGATAATTGATCTTGCGTGTCGTGGCTGTCCGCGTGCACCACATGCATAGTAGTTATCGGTGAGACTGTTAACTCTGTGATAGAAGCACGATCACGAATGGACTAATGGATGCCATTGATGCCACCCTTTAGGACACCCACGTGCTGTTCCGCCTTATCGCAGCAGTTTGTTATTGCCCGATGAAGTTGCTTGCGCATAAATTCTTTAATGCCGTTGGGTTATTAAACGCGAAGATGTGCGATAGCTTGGTGAGCGTAATTTGTGATGTACCTGGTCAATTAGTGCTTTCTTGTTTTGATTAACGATACATTTATCATGCTGCATATTATGCGGTACAGTCGTTATTAATTCGCGTGTTTGCTGGTTGAACATTACTTTATGGATTGGATGTGATTGAGTTGCCCTGATTAGTTGAAGCCGTCGAATGTAGTCGAGTTCAGCTTCGCGCCGAGTAGAAATATTGAAAGCCAATTCGTAATCTAATTTGGTGTTTCTGCGATGGAATAAAATCGTTTTTATTATTACCATTGTCAACAGTAGCAATAGCGGTTCAGGCTCATTAACAATCTAGGCGTTCAGGATATTAGCGCAAAATTCTGTGATTCTAACCACGCACAACATTACATACTACCGAATATATTTATTGTGCACTGACATAACATATAAATGCAAAGAATAGTTGATGGGATTAAAACTATAACAAAATACCCTTACAAAATTTTAAATCGATCGCGGGCCAATACTTTTCAATTCGATCGATCGCTTCGTCAAGACTGCACGCGCCAACGATACAATTAACGTCGCTCTCGAATGGGGTTGCCCGGGGGAAATGGGAAACCCGAGCAACGGCGTGCGCGTCGTAAAAATTACATCATAAGCTGGATTTCTCCGGTTCAGTTCGCGAAACGAGCGGCTGGCTTCGTCGTGTGTCGCATTCCGTGCTAGGTACTCGCGGTACGGCCGTCCCGTTAACGCAAATACGTCCCTGCGGAACCAGTTTCCGTCCCGACGGTGTAAAACCCGACGATTGATTGGTGCAGGACCGCGAAACAGTCGCTTACATTGGCACGCGCGTCTCTTGGAGAACCAGAGTGGTCTCCCTAGGAGCACACGGTATCCGTCTCGTAGTCGGGACACGACTCGACAAACGAGTATTCGAACCTCTACACGCATAGCCGGGTCGCGTGTGCCCGCGACACTTCTTAATAACGCTTTCCCTTTATTTTCCCACTCGCGCTCACGAATCGCAGATACGAGCATCGATCAATTAAAAGTATGGAGGAAGTGGCGCGCGGAGGTTTGTGGAATTTGATTGTTAACATACGCATGGCGCTCGATTCCGCGAAGTCGATCCGCTCGAACGTGTATACGTATGTTGGAAAATGCGGTATTTCACGAGCACGCTTCGAGCAGCGACCGTTTCTGATACGCCGCTTGCATTAATCGAGAGTAGGCGGTGCGAGGTCTGGAATAGTAAGGAGGAAATATTTATAGGAAATCACTTCGACCGATTTCGGACTAGCTACGCGAACTTTTGTTTTCGGAACGTTCAATTTTGATGACGGTAATAGGAGTTTGTGAAATCTGCAGTAAAGCCTGCAATAGCCCCGGAAATCAGAATTCATTGTAAACCGTTTTAACGCGTATTCGTCTAAATATATTCAAACGCACAGATGCAAATGCGAAGAAGAGATATCTATTCAATTCATAGATAAGCTGTAACGAAATCAACTACATCGCAAAGCTCCGGCGCACGTTTAATGCCGTCGTTAGTTCCATCAATCGATTCTACATTTCACTTTTTGTGCACGTAAAATCGCGGCCGTCAGCTGTGCAAATCACCGAACCTGATTTCCAGACGGTTGCGCTAGGTGAGACACGACGCGTGTGCACGCTGTTTGTTCGTCTACACGGTGTCCACATATGGCCGCCGTACCGGTCCATCGTCTCTCCTCTTTCACCTCGAGAGTCCTTGACGCCCACCCTGTGTGTACAGTTCCTCGCCGCGTGTATCCCACGACGTCCAAGACGACGTTGCTTCCCCGGACACCGGCAAGCAGCGTGAGCCCCCATTGTACTGGGAAACACTCACGGCGCCTTGCATAATTGACCGACGTCCCGAGTGGACGCTTTTCACTCTTCCAAGTAGTCGCAGACTTTGTCACCGGTCCATTGTTCCTCGCACTCCTCTTGACGCGACGTCGGTCATCGACAAGATCGAAGGTCGTCGGTGGGTTTGCACCCCATTGGACGCTGCTGCGCACAGAAGGGTGGATATCACCCTTTGTGGTTTAAAAGACGCGAGACTGGAGGTGGAAGTTTCGCGAAGGTGAGCATTTGTGTTCGAAGTTTATTGTATTCGGCAGATTATTCAACGTTACAGCTGAATGTTACAAGGTGTGATTCAATATCGCTGCCCGCGTTATGCGACCTGTTCCTAATGACGCTACTTTGCATAATGACACCACTGTCTGAACCCTGCCGCTCAGTCTTTTTGGTCTTTGTTCGTATTCTCTAGATGTCTCATTTCTGCGAGAGTTTCAAATGGAATATACTCCATTGGATAACTGACGTGAAACAGGGGTTAACAATGCGACTTTTTGCTTTTAAATAAATGCGAGTTTAACAAAACTGTAGACTAGCTGCAATGAAACACCCGGCAATACAGCAGAATATTTTTGTAAAGACAAAGTACAAGGAGACTATTGTATTCTCTTAATCAGTATTACATAAAATTGCTCGCAGAACGATGTCGATGTCTAAAATGATTTCGGTGTCCCGTTTCCGACGCAGTAACCTAATGTTCAGAAATTTCCACAGAAGTGTTTAAATTCCATCGTGTCTAACTCGGCCGTCTAAAAAAAATCCTGTCGTACGACAGACTTCAGGTAATCAAGGGCCTCCGATGAAGACGACAGACGGCGCAGAATCAAGTCGTCTTCCTTAATTACCCGAGGCCCACCGTGCCGGTAGGCGCGAAGTTCGATCGATTCCGGGGAACCGCATGGAATTCGCCAGTTTCTCGAAAGCTGAGTTGGAGAACAGCGGCCCGGTTTCTTGCAGATCCACCTTCATCGAGCCTATCCCGGCTCTCCGCTCTGCCCCTCTTGCTGTCTCTTTCCGTTTCTCCCTCGGTCGGTATGTTAATGTCATTCTCCCGAATCTCCACGGCTCCGTTTCGAGATACTAGCCTGGCCAAGTTTTTCGTGTCGGGAACGATGTCGGTTCTAATTGACGAGTGGCGGACGTAGACGCGGCTCGGGGACGACGAACAGCAGAATTCGCCCGTGTTTCGGTGACATGTGTCCGAGGTGTCCGTAGCAGCGTTCAACCGTGTCTTATTATACGCTGGACACCCTGATATTTCGATGGATCGTGGCAAATGCCGCGGCGACTTAGCCGGCCGCAGACGAAATCTACTGGAAAAAGTGGCGACGGGACCTTTGCCGCGATATTTCAGCCGGGGTAAGAAAACGATGCTACTGTTGCTGCGGCGGTGTTTTACGCGTCACGAATGTGTCGGGATTTGTTGCGCGAAACGGGGACGGGATTTATCGGGTACTGGGGCTGCGTGATGTTTTGCGGGTACAAAAATAAGGAAGAAGGCATTAGGAGCAAACGGTGAATCGGTGTGACGGGTGGTGAGTGCAGTTGTGGGATGTTTGAAAAGTGGCTGGCAGCTTTCTTTCGTGCATGTGCCCTGGCAATGAACTGGACATAAAATGTTGAGCCACGTATGGGTTGTCGAAGGTGTAGCTGGAATGGGGAGATCAGTGGAAATTTACTAATTTAGAATCTCATAGTAATAATCTGCAATGCAATCACTCGCAATTCCCATTATTATTCACTCAAACGAAGAACACGCATCTAACCATTATTGGCACTCTATCTCACAAGCGGCGCAAAACAATCGGGTAACCATTAACCCCAAATAAATTTAGTACTAGCCGCTTGCTGAATGTGAGCTCCTCTCGGTGAACCAGTATAAATCTCTGCGAAACGATGCAAATTCCGCCGATCGATGCGATCCATTAAACCACTGGAACTGGCGAAATCGCAGCAGGATTCGCGACTGCAACGACTTCATTCATTCGAATGGTGGGTAGAGGAGCACATCGCCCGCCACCTTGGTCCCCCCGAACAAAGAAGCTTGTCTTTTCTGCTTCGATACCCGCGAAGGGGGCCCCACTAATGACTCGAAAACTACGCTTGAAAACGACGGGCATGGTATACCTTCCACAGCACTGACCACGTGGGCGAATCCTGCCGTTTACGGGTCCGAAGGATCCTAGCTACGTATGTTCTAATAAGCTCTCGTTGGGTGTACAACTGCGAGAGGCTCATGACCGTTCTACGCGTGGGCGTAAGAGATAGACGACGAAGCAAGGAGAAGTAGGAGAGAAAAGAGGGAGATAGAATGATGGAAAATGGGAGAAGACTTTGGAGGAAGCGAATCGAGAAGAAAGAGGGGATTGCAAAAGAGGAGAGTAAATGGGGGAAAAGATGAAAGAGGAAAAAGGGGGTTCGAAACGAGGGGAGTAGTAAAATCGTGACGTCGCAGGGCAAGTAGGTGTTAGACCAAGTGGGAGTCGTTCCTGTGGGGAACGCGTCGAGGAGAATACGCTGCAACGGTGACATCATCGGTCGCACAGTCAGCTGACTCGACTTAGATGGAGCGAAAGAACGGAGAAAAGTGCGCCGCATAATTATTGTTGTTCGCGTAACTATCATCGTCTCCTTTGGCCGCGGATACGGCCTCAATAATCGAACGGATGTTGACCTTAACGCAATCGAATCTCTATGCCCTCCCTTCTCCGCAACGGCGGACGTGTTTTTTGCGCGGATCGGAAGTGCGTTGGTGGACGAGAACGTGAAGTAGATTGACGCTTTTGCTAGTAGACAGTGGGGACTTTGCGGGGTGTATCATGTATATAGCTGGATGAACATTGTGGTTGTGGATTTGCACGGTTCTATGCAGATATTCATCTTCGCATGGTGGTATTTTGGAACGGTAAAAAATACAGCAGGTGTGACGTTCGAATTGGATTACGTCATTTCTGGTGCGTGCAGTTACGAGACACGTTTTAGTATGCCAAGTATGTTGCGCCAACGTGCAGATTTTCCAATCGACGCTGCAGATGGTAGCTATATCGAGGCGAAGTGAAACTTGGTCTAGAGGTTGAAGAGAAATTACAGCAAATTCATGTCTCTTCATCAGAGATATCTTTTGTACAAAAATAAGATCACTGGGGTACGAAAAGTGTGCAGGGTTTATATTACAGTCTTTTCAGTAGTTATGCTTTCTATCCTCACGGTAAAGAATCGAAGCGGCATATAAAAGTGCAAAATATCTCATTACTCTACCAATAAACTGCAATCTTCGTGAACTTTCCCTATCCTCTTCCCATTGTCACAGTACACGGGCTAATATCATGCTACACGATAATGTGAAATTATTAATATAAATCACCAATATATTATGTCCTCGTTAGTCATGAATAATACACAATAGGGGACTACCCGCTCCGAAATATTCAACAGGTGCCACCAGTTCTGTAACCAACCCCTCGTTGAATCATTCATTCACCTTGAATCCCAACTAGTACCCCGTCGCTTTCATTGCCTGTCATAACACATCACAATACCCTACTATCACGCAATATCTACTTGCAATACATAATCATTCCACTCATCAAAGTGCTCCAATTAAAATTCAGCGCACGTTCCATGGATGTTAGAAAAAATCAGATATTAATAAACGAATTACCACCCCTCCACGCTCACGAACTACTTCAATATTTCTTTCCATCGCGTACAATTGGCAAATCCAGTTGCCCACAAAATTAAATAACTCATACATTATGAGAAGAGAATTCCATGCCAGCCGTACTGGCCTATCCAAATGCGGGGGCGACTGGGCACGTATCATACATTTCCCTTGCCCACACTCACAATTAGCGCCCCTGTCTGCTCCAATTATATCAACCCGCGAAACCCCTGTTCCAAGTCACCTCCAACCTACCGATAGTGCTCCTCCAGACATTGGTAACCGCGCAAACCGCGGCCAGCGTTTGTCGCAAGAAAGGAAGCCTGTTACGGGGAATACGGGGCCGATAGTAAATTCAAGTGAGACATTGTCCTTCGATCCCTCTCCGCCGGTATCGAACAGGGTGGTCCCGCGGTGGAGCGGCGCTTGCCGTTCCGTCGCATTCCCATTGCCCGTATAACGAGCTCTCAGGGCGCGCGCTCCCAGCCCCGTTCTCTCTCTGCCTCTCCGTCGTCGCTCCTGGGTGTTCCACGCGTCAGGCGAATTGTATCTTCGCGGGGAGTGATCCTTAACCTGAATAAATTGCATTTCATTGCCCGTTGCGTCGCCATTTGCCGGCTATCCGACGGACGATTCTTGATGATCTAATCAGGGCACACGTACCCGGATCGTTTCTTTTCGTCCGTTCGCCAGGAGTTCGCTGGCGCAGGCCGCTCCGTTCTGACGCACGGTTCCGCGGATTTCTGGCGCGTCGCGTTACATGCGAATCGGGCAACGTTTCTTTGCCCCGGTTTCGCTGAGCTTTTTCACTCGGGGTTGTTCGATTAATTGGCGAGGCATGCGAAGTTCGTTGGAATTTGGGGGTCGGACAGTTTGCGTGCTCGTTGGATTACCTTCTGCTGGGTGGACTTTTGCGGGGCGTGAGATGGATGGGATACACATATCGAATGTGTATTTTATTGACTTTATGAAAGTACACATGTGTGTATGGTGATTATATTTTGTGATTATATGAGCTCGTTAACACTACGACGTCCGGCGAGACCGCAGTGGTGACCGATCTTCCAATAACCTCAAAAACAGCCGGCGACAAGCGCAATAACAAAGTTAGTGGTGCCGGCGCCAAGCGAAGAAATGTTCAAAAACAGTGCGGCCGGCAAAGTGTTAATATAACAAATATCAGCTGGTAAACACTAGTAGGCAATCAGTCGGTTTGAACTGCATTTAGTTACAAGGTTGTACATTACTATACTTGTGTGTTTATATCATAGTCAGCTCTATTGTCTTCAGAATCTTTGTACAATATATGTTTCTTTGAACTCTTCGATATAACCCACGATTGGAGCAACGAAATCCAAAGCACTGTTTCCAGCTTGCTTGTTATTCTAGTCGAAAAGCTCGACCTATGGGTACTGTATACTAGAGGAGACAGTGGACTGGATCGTAAACGTCGTTACTGCCTTTCGCTGATCGTGACTCATTTAAAGCGAGAAACGCAATGAATGACAATTAGGAATATTCAATCAAGGTTTTCCATGCTGTGAAACGAGGGACCGCAACCGATGCTTGGTTCTCACGCCGCAGCGAATCCCGAACCGATCTGCCTTGAACGGTGAGCGCTAATGAAGCAACTCGAGACTAGAATCCGCGATGAAAGTGTTCAGGCCACTTTAAATCTGCATAATGTCAAGAACCGATAAAATATATCATTCCGATGTTAAAATGGAAGTGGCAGGAAACAATTGCGCCTGGTCTTACAAGTGTTTACATTTTCTTTCTGCTTGACTCTTTATACACATACATACATATAATGAACAACAGATCTTATTGCTAGATCGTTAAACACATTGCGATGCAGTGTGTGAAATATGCGCAAACCGTTTCGATCGCGATCCCTTGCTATCTAAATTATCGCGTAGATATTTCACTATTGGAGATTCTTTTGCGAGAGAAAGTAGATAGATAATTAATATCTGGTACATATGTATCGTGTTTTAGAGAGGCATGAAAGGGAAAGTTTGCCGTAGAAATGAGAAATTCTCGATACGAATGCGAACGCAGCTTTTATTCTTCAATGTCTGATAACGATTTTCGGACTGCATCAAATTTTCTAGATACCTACAACGAATATTACATGTACGTATATGAGTTCAAGTGAGCCCCGGCGGGACCGTAATAATTCGTTCTCAATATTGCTGCTTGAAGAAAAATAGCATGCCAACAAATATTTCTGCCACGGTAATGTCTCACTGCCTTTCACTGTTTGACGAAGCACGAAAGCCGATCGATCTTTCGACAGAACTCATTGGATCGTGTGCAATATGTGCATTTATAATCAACTTAAATACATTTACGCATACATATACGTGTATCCTTCATTTTCTATTTTGATGAAATGAAACGCTTTTTCATTCTTAGTCAATTTATTTTGCAACGATCCAAACCAAACACGAATGTCTTTTAATGAAATGTAAATGAAAGACCGTCGAAGAGAAACACTATCGATGCTTCAAAATCGACAGGGCATCAATCTGTACTGGTACGATGCGACTGATAAATGGCGTCCGCGTGTTATTAATCGAGAGTCACGCGTGCTGCGAAGGGTTAGAGGAAGAAAAAGAGCGGAAGAAAAGAAATTTCGATTCTCATTACAGATATGGGTCCCGCAGTAGAATGACTGGAACTTTAATGGAGTTTTAATTGTATTTCGTCGTAGAAGAACGCGTGTAAACGCATATACGGCAGTCGATAATAAAAAAAAAAGAATGAAAGAAGGGGGAGAATGGGTCGAAGGATGGTGCAAAGAGCCGAGGTAAAAACAGGTGATGATCGATATCACATCGCGAACACTGCAAGGCGAGAATCGATCATAATTATTGCCCCCTATTAGCCCCCCTCGGGAAGATGGATATAGTTTACCTGAGCCGGTTGAGCCTTTGAAACCGGTACTTGATTTATATTTAGTGTTTAAGTTACCAGCCGCGTATTATTTATAACGGGGCCGATCGTGGAATTCCTAAGCTGCCCTTAACTTTATTACAGATTATGTATTAATGTACTAATTTATCGATATAAAACAGTCATTCATTTTCGTTCCACAGTATCGTAAACCCATACTATTTCTGAAAACTATGCCCATATATTATATCCTGGTATATTTGCACGGATCTTAAAAATTCTGGTTCAACAAAATTATGCGTCGGAGTCATCTTAAGAGTTTAACAATTCTGTAAATTATCGACATTTATCGACATTGCCTGCCGCGAACTTTCTCACACGTTCAGCTCCGTCTTCATCAAACGCCACCGCGTCCAAAGCACAGAACCGCATACAACCGTTTCTTCCCATCGTTCCTTACCTATCTTTACCTCCGTTCATCCCTCAATACCATCCTGGATACACAGAAAAAGTCCCGCAAACACGAGAATTTCTCACGCGACTTTCCCCTTGTAAAGGCCTCCTCTATCAGTTGTTCCTCTGCTTTAAGCAGCCGGCTCGATGCAACAGCTAGAACCTTGCCGTTTCAGCATTCTCCTGTCCGTTCTTGTCGGCGTGATCACGCGGCGTCAGGTAGTGCTCGCTCGTCCGCGGCGAGAAACGTGGACAGCCAGCGTGACTGCCAGTGACGCGACAATGGTCGATTCGTTACTTCGCACTCGCCAGCCTCCAGCAGAGAAACGTTGGACACCGCGGCGCAGAGAGAAGTCTCGGTGGAAGTCGGAAATACGCGATCCACGATACGAGCCCGCTCCATTTGTCTCCGTAGAAGCGACCGCCGCCGCCGCGAAGAACAGTTCTTCGTGTCCGACAAACGAACCGTGGAAAAGTGCACACCGTCTCTGATCCCCCACAGCCTTATTCGAAACGACGCGCCGCTTCGACTGTCCTTGTAACAGCTTTGAAGGGGTTCGATCGATTCGACGATATTGAGGTTCGGAAAAAGGAAGAATTTTCGTAGTCACATTTTGGAAGAGATTTTGTTTTTTAAATGTCTAGTCGTTTTTATCTTTTAACCTTGTCCACTGCATCACCACCTGCTGCAGCAACATATCAGTCACATCAAGTGCAAAATGACTCAATTAATTCAGCGAATACTTTCAAAGCAACCGAGTCTTATCAGTTCGTCGCCGAGATCCTTCGTTCCAGTTTACATACGACCTACGCGTCCCATTGGATCCTCGCGTTTTAACGAAGCAGCTGGAGGAACGGGGGAAGCGCATCTCCGGAACGGCTTTTACAGTCTTCGTTACCGGGTGCAAGGCGTTTCGAGAGAGTGTCTATCGGCGGTAATGTTTATCGGAGGGTTGCGGTGAGCAGAGGCTACGAGACGCATGAACAGGGCGAGACATGCAGGACGTGGCGGTCTCTGGGACTCACAAAGCAATTATCCCATTACCCCATGGTGAACGGGGGGAATTACGCTAATATATCGACAACACGTTTGCGCACAGCCCTCCCTTCTCTCCGATGTATACACGAGGGAAACGACGGAGGGCAGTGCATTCTTTGCTCGTTGCGATAAAGTAATCGATTTACCGCGGAGCGACATATCAATGCACGCTCAATTAGCGCTTTGAATCGACTTGTCGAGGGGTGTGCGCGTTGTTCCCTGAATTTCTTTCGAGTATACGGTTGCATGTATCGAGATCTGTTAGAACGGTGTCGTGACGCTTGCAGGCTGTGGCGAGTATGACGAGGACACTACATATTTTGGCCTCGAAAGGTGCAAGTTAGGATGGTACGAAGTTTCGAAATCGTTAAAGTCCGTGTTATCATTCGATTTACGAGATAGATTGATTATGTACAATATTTTAAGGTCCATTTATTTATAATCAATTGAATGACAAAACAGTTGGCATCTTCAACGGGTTTGTACTATTACAGAAGTATTACGACTTATTAGTTAATACGAAATAGAACAAATTCGGACAATATAAATGATCGATATTTGTTCACCAGTGAAACAGCAACCTATTAGCCAAGCGAATTTACAGATTGCTATAGAAGATTGCGTGAAAGTAAACGTCCGATTAAATTGTACACAAATTACGAAGCAGTTAAGACACAAATAAGAGAACAATTACTACCGTGCAATAATACCACCGCATATTTTGGTTCTGCACGCCTTCTCCTTAACGTCCAAACAATTCCGACGAAACCCGCTACGGTCGAATCAGCAAAACTGACGGAACGATTCGTTCGTCGCAAATGTCAGCCACTTAATCGCATGCCCCCCCCCCCCCCCAACTTTCTGTTCTCCATGCGATAATAATTCCTTCTCAGCGTCCACGGACTGTCTTCTATCCGCGGTCCAACCCGTTAAGGGAGAAACGCAGGAACGCTCTCAGCCTGGATTAAGCTTGTTTACCAGCTAGACACGAGCCCTAAACCGCCTTGATATTTCTATAATTTTTCGACTTAAGCGGGTCCCCTGGAACGATGTCGTATTCGCGCGAACTTATCTCTAGACGACGGCATTCCGCGGTTCTTGGATCCACTTCGTAAGCGGATTATCTCTGCCAAGTACGTACAGCGATTTCGTGGCTCTATCTCTCCGCTCTTCGCCCCCCGAGCGGGGACGTGAAAGAAACGGCGCCTCTTTATTCCTTTCACTTGCTTCCCTTTTTCGCCCCTGTGCGCGTCTTCTTCCAGGAGAGTCGACCTTCCCTCGATCGGATTAAGTGGCGAAACCACTTTTCGTGACTCGTCGAGGGCACACGGAAATCGAGTGCGGGCTCGCGAGACGCATTCGAGCGGGAAATAACGCGAAACGAGGCTCGCAAGGTGTTCTTTTGCTTCGAGCCGAGAGGGGTCCGCCAAGTGTTTCGAGTATGCCCGCAGATTATGGTGGGCCAGGTATCGCAAGAGATCAACGGGAACGACCGTGAACCAGGTCCATCGCGGAGGCAGAAAAATTAATAATCCGTCGCCGCAGAAGCGAGAGGGGATTGCAGGCCAAGGAAGGCGAGGAAGATGAAGGAGGGAAAGGATGGGGTGCACGGTGGAGAAACGGGAGGGGGAAGGTCGGTGTGATCTCCCTGGAACGTCGTGCAGGATTATAATCTTCGATTAATAAAGGCCTCGTAAAAAGAAAGCGTGATCGATCGATCGTTCGAGTCTCTTCGCGCGGCAAATACCATGGAATACGCGGACGATTGGCATGAGCTGTTTGTTCAGGACGTGCAAATAGCGGAGGGGTATTTGTCGTATTATTTTCTTGGTACTTGGCGCACGGATCTCGCGAGCGGTTTCTTGCGAATCATTCTTGGAAAGTTGACGATAAATGCCTCGATAAAGCCAGCTGAGAAATACGCCTTTGTGTTTGTCGCGTTGCATAGATGGTGTCCGTTGGGAGAAGCTTTCGCTTCGCTACAATTTGGTAGCTTTAGTGGTCGAACAGTTTCTTGAGTGAGAAATGCTGGTACTGGAGTTAAAATGAAATTATCGTGAATTATTGTACATTGAATATACGAAAATTGTAATTCGTAAGTTCTTCCTTTTGATGCGAAGAATACGCAAAATGTGATTTCAGTCCGCGCAATAATTTTTTGAAATGTTGATGACTTTTGTGAAAATATTGAGAAATCGAGTGATCAATGAACAGGAACACGAGCCACGTTATTTCTGATTTATCGATTGGCATCGCGGTAATAAGGAAAATCCCTGACGATTCTGAAAGGTCGAGCCGAGTCTCGTTAATAATTTATGGTGCGACATGTCCGCACGCATTCTTCGTGGAAATACGATGCGCTGCCGGATTCCGAATATAGTTGGAAGCAACAAACAAAATGGATATCGGAATAACCCCGAGGAAGCATCGGGATTTCGCGACAGGTATGTGAGGTCAAACGCAGTGAATAAAACAAAGCATGCATGAACAAGGTGGTGCATAATTAAAACAAACAAAGAACCCTCGGAAGCGCAGGTCTGGTTGGCAATGGTGCCTCGTCGACCTTGCAGCAAGCCCTGCATCTCGTGCACGGTTTCTCGCGATCAAACTGTTGCGCACGTTTTTCGTCTCCAGTAAATAAAATAATCAGAATATCATCTACGCGTCGAGATAAACGCAAAATTGGCAGAAATTGAATGAGTTTTGATGAAATTTCACAAAATATTGGCGTTCAAAGGTCTACGGGAAAAGCCAGCGGGACATCTCTTTCGTCGACTAAATGACCGACGGATGCAGCGGGGTGGTAGGAGGAGGGTGGTTCCTGGATATTTATAACAGAGTGCCAGCAACACCATGATAAATCAAAAAGCTGGCCAGGAGTAGGGATGAACCGGGCCCTCGTGGGGTCAGATCAGCTTTCGTTGCGACGCAAAAGGGACGAAGGGCCGTGGAAGGTTGAAAAAAGGAGAAGCGACGAAGAAGAGAAGGACGCTCAGGGCCGTGATGAATGCAGGCCGAAAAGAGGCTGGCCTCATCTACATTCCTGAATACAGATGGACGATACCGGTCTCGCACTGCTCTTGATAATCAGTGCGCCTTATCGACTGCGACTTTCGAGAATCGCCTTCATTGTTGCCCGCCAACTATACGTTTCGCGAACGCGATTCGTTCGTGAATACTGAACGAGAAATGAATACGTTCATACGTGGCCCGACTAGCGGGCATCGCTATTGTTATTAACCGAGCTTTGTCATTACTGCTAACTGGCGGTGCATACCGCGTGATTCGAACGATCGAATAATGGAGGAGGAGGTGGGGACGTTTCTGTGGCGCATGTCGCAGGTGTTAATTTTTCACTGTGATTTCGAGAGTTGATTCACAATGAGGCGTAGATTATGGTGTACGGAGTACTATGATTTAAAAGATGCAACTCTTGTTAGACTTGGATAATCCACTGTGCAATTTCCGAGCCGAGCAAAAACTTGTTTAAGCATTCGACATCTCTTAAACGAATGTTGAAACTATCGTTACGAGATGAGGGAACGAAAACGAATTGGGACCATCTTTCTGTCTAAACTTGGGCCCCCAACGATCTATCGATCGAATCGCTATTTAAACAGTCAGCGTTTGAATCACTCTCCGTGAACCTCGTTGACTCCGACCGCAAGCGAGCGCTAATCTCCGGCGAACCGCAGCCATCTCTAATGAATACCCGGGGATCAGAAAAATTCCTGTCCACCGAGGCGAACCCGCGTTACCGTGACAGCTACTCAAGAAGCTGTACGACGCGAAGGATTGCCGATTTCACGTGCGCACGCCAACCTAACAAGTCAGCTCTATGAACGTGAAACGTTCGCTGAATATCGAGTCCCCAGAGGGAGAATCATCGTCGCTGTTGTCGATGATGAAACCGCTCGCGGGATCGGGAACAGGACGCACGCAGCGTGTAAGCATCGATAAAGCTTCGCTTAACCTCGGCCCGTCTGGACGCATTACTTCGAATGACTGGCAACCTGCCAGAACGGGGTTATGCGCGCGGTAAACGCGCGTGTAATGACGGGTTTCGGGACGTGGCACGAACCAACGGCGCCCTCGATGATGACTGCTCCACCCAACACGGACTGCACTTCGCTTTGGTCGAGCAAAATTGGCGGCCGCCGTGAGATTCGAATAATGAGCAGTATCGCGGCGATTGCTCCAACTACCGCGATGCCGGATTGAAACAGCACGGTAACGCGAGCTGCTTCGATCAAACGCGATCGAACTTGTGCATGCTCGTTTCCGAAGAAATTACACAGCTCCCTCGCCATCAATTCCCCGATTGTTTCGACCGCTCATTGTTGCCCACGGTGTGGCGTTGAATAATTCGTGGAGAATATCTTTGAAGTTTTTTGCAGAATTTTGCACCCGCGATAATTGACTTTGTTGCTTCAAATGTTTATTGCCGTAGTTAATAATGCTTGTCCCATTTTTCAATTTTTGTATAAATAATCTGCCCCCAAGTTTTGTTCACTGAAAGTCTGTTTGTACGAATATAATACGACATATACAGAAAAGAATGTCATGCCCCCAACAGATCCCGTGCAATGCAGTATATAATGTTTGAATCGTCCAAGAAAAACCAGTCGAACATAAAATACAAAGCCACTGGATTATTCCGGTCCATAAAATTTCGATTTTACTTTATACCGCGTTCACCTGATCCGTAACTATAAAACTGAAGAGGACTTCTCCAAAACGACAGAATATTGGCAAGTCCGTGTGCACCAAGTATTTTACGAGGTGAAGAAGAACAAGACCTTCACGTGGGACTACTCTATGCTCCGGCTCCTCCAGATACCTCGGTTGTAAACGAGACTTTGGCACGGGTTTCCTCTTTCTTCATGGCCTGTTAGCTCTGTTCCATTCTGCCTCTCACCGGCTTTGCCCTCTCTGGACCCCCTTCTCATCTCCTCCCTCTGTCCCCGTTTCTTCAGGCCCATTTTACCCTCGGGCCTCGCGGCCTCGGTCCAGACCTATTGTCCACGCCGCGTTTTAAGATGCCGCCGCTGGCTTTAATGAGAATTTTAATTACCCAATCCCGTGAACCTCCTCTCATATAAGTCCTCCCCCCGCTCCACTGTTGTAAAACGCTCGTGGACAGCCTGGACGATTTCTCTTGCGCAAGGAACATTGAAATCTCTTGCCATAGCACTCTCCACTATCCTCGTATTGCCTCGTAACCGTGCAAAGAACCGATTACGCGAGTACACCGCTAAATTGCACGTGGATGGAGCGCAAATGTTTGAGCGACGTTCCAACCGAGTCGGCCTGACTCATTGATCGATCGAGGATAAAATGCGACGTTGCTGCCCGTTTGTTTTTTTCATGGAGCTTTTAATCGGATTGCAGCGGTTCATGCAAAAGACGTGTGGTTTTTTCGAGTGTTGATTAATTAAGATTAAATTGAGTTGCTGCTCCATGGGTGTTCAATTCTTTCGTGGATCTAAAGACCGAAGTTACTTTAATTTACTTTACGAAATAATTAAGAGAGACATTTCATTCGTGTGCACCGTTTTATTACAGACTACAGAACGTTGTACGAAAGAACCCATTATTACCTATTGCTGTAACAAAATAGTGACGCAAGGATCGGTTCAAAAGTACAATGAGCTACAAAAAAAAAAAAAATAAAGCCATAGCAAATACGGTAAAATATAAAATAGTATATTACACTATTAAAATAATGCTTCGCCAAGTTTCCAGGTAAAAAATTATTTTGTAATTTGTCAAAACGAATATCTGTTACAATGAGTATGGAATAGTACGGGATCGAAATCTCCTACTTCAAATTATTTTATTGTCGCCGAATCTATCTTTGAAACGCTGCAACCACGACGAATACAACATGTTCTTCTCGGGTCTCTCCGGCTCGGACACGAACAACATGTATGGACTGTTGGACTGAGGAATACACGCAGAATCGTGATCGCACCTACCGTCCTTTTTATTATTATTAATTAATCCTTCATTACAATATGTAGTGTCTATTCTTGCATCGCTCGTTTTGAACTTTAAGCTATTGGGTGTGACAATATCCGTAGACCCCGCGTTCGCATTTCCTTTATCCGTAGACGTTTTCGACGCGTTCGACGCTGACAAGTCTTTTCTCGTTGGATCGCCCAATTCTGTAGTTACCTTTCTAGTATTAATGGAACTACCAATTTTATTCTGTTTATCCGGAGGTGGTTGATTAATTGTTCCTTCGAGTGGCATAATGGTATTACTTTTTGGCTTGTTTGCCAAAGGATTATTGCTTTTTATAGATTTACTATTTGCCTTTGGCGAACTAGAATCGGTTCCTAATATTGAAGATGAATTCGCCTTTTTTGGCGTTTTATCCACGATCTTCGAAGGAGTGGTAACAGTCCCTTCGAATGGCGCTTTCCTCTGTGTTTTCGGTTTTGAACCATGCTTTTGTTCTTTTGCTTCAAAAGGCCTCCATGTATTCGATGCAACGGTGCTTTTCGGACGAACACTCTCTGTTTTGTTATTCATCGTTATTCTACGTGGGTCAGGCACAGTTCCCTCGAAAGGCAATTTTCCCGTCACTGTTCCAGTCGAACTACTTGAAATTCGTTTTTTATCAGGCGAATCAGCAACCGGTTTTACATTGAAAACATTTGCGATTACTTTTTCAACCTTTGAATCATCTTTCTTTGCCGTCACTGCAGGTTTCCCTCCTTTTGTTTCCGTAACAGTTTTGACAGCTGGTTTGTTCTCGGCAGGTTTACTTACTTGTCGAACGTCCACATTGTCTTTCTTCAACGTGGTCACAGATTTCTGTTCATTATTTTCAACGACAGTTTTCGCAGAGGGCTCCTTCAGCGCGGCATCGCTTACCTTCGTCATTTCCAATTTATACACAGAGCTCGCAGCTGAACTGGGCTTTCTCTCCGACGATATCTTCTTCGATACCACGATTTTTGTCTGGTCTAGCACTTTCTTTGGCTCCGAAAAGTGTTGCTTTTTCGTACAAGAAACGTCCACTGGCTCCACGATCTTTGCCTGCCGCGCGTCAGTTTCCTCCCTTGTATCGTTAATTGGCGTCTTGTTTGGAATCCTTGGGATCTGTTTGATATTCCCAAGTGGTTTTCTCGACGGCACAACCACCCCGTAGTCGATCAAAGTCCCGTCCTTCTTTTTCTCGATCGGCTTCATGGACTTTAGAATTTCCTCAATTCGCCGATCTTCGTCAACGTGTTTACCCGTCAACTTTCTTTCCCTCGATTTCTCTAATCTGCTCTGCGTTTCCTTCCTATTGGCACCGTAATCGACCTCCGTCGTAGACAGGTCTGATTTCCGTGGAACACGTTCGCCTAAATTTGTCTTCCCTCCCAACATCGTGCTTGACTGCTGTGCATTTTCATTAATAGCCTGCTTATCTGCGCCTTTAACCGCTACCGACTTCTCAGCCTTCGAATTTTCCTTCCTCGCTTTTCCTCCATACTTCGAAACGTTTGTCTTCTGCTCGATGTTCTCGGTCGACGCTTTTATTTCTAGATTCTTCACCACATTAGCTTTCTGTGGGGTCACCGAGATATATTTGATAACTTTTGGAGAGTGCACCGGGGAAACCGCCGATGCCTCCGAATCCTTTTTCACCGAGGTGCTGGAATAAAGGCTGCCTTTGACGCGGTACTTGGCTCTCTTTACCGTTCTGCTGCTGACAACGTTCCTAGGCTTCGAATATTTCGTTACCCTCGTGACTCCAGGTTTGGATTTCGTTGGTACCCATCTCTGCGGGCTTCTGACTTGAACAATGCTGGCCAACGCTTCTGCAGTTTCAGTCGACTCTGCACCCTCCTTGGCTAATGGTTTCTTCCCTGACACGTTTATTTTACTGTCGCTGGCCGTATCAATTTTCTTAGCATCGATCACATGTTCTTTTCCTTTCGACGCGACGTCAGGATTCACCAGCTGTGCATAATTTGGCGCCTGCCCGATTTCATCCTTTCTCGGATGGAATTCCTCGTGCTCCTTGCTGATCTTGGTGAAGGAGCTTTCAGCGGCCCACCAGGGAATAATTTTAGACGCTGGTCGATTATCTTTCGTCACTTTACTCGAATTCGATGTCTGATTGTCAGTAATCGACGGATCCGATGGAGAATTCTTTGACGCTGCAGTTTCGTTCGATCTCTGAACAGCAGCCTTGTCGGATTCCTTGGTTGGCAGGGCCGCGCTCGTAACGTATTTAACGGTTTCTTTCTTAACTGGAACTGGAGAATCGTCCACGGAGACTGTTCCATCATTTTCAGTTCTAATAAGATTTTGATATCCCGGAGTATTTATCACGTTCGTCATATCCACATTCTTTACTACCTTCGTCGTTTCACTTTTATCGGATTCACCCTTCGTCAAACGCGAATTGGCCGTCATATTCGGATTGAACAGATTTTGCGGTCTCGAAGGCTTTGGTGGTAAAGACGGTTTAGGGGGCGCAGATGTCGGGGGTGGGGTCGGCACTTGTGGTGTATCTATCTTCGATTCTGCACTTTTGGGCTGCTGGAACTGTGGCTCGTTAAATTTCGCGGCAATCTGCAGATTCAACACGGGTGTGGACTTCGCTGCGGTGCTAACAACATTCCCCACGCGTTCGTCCGACACAGCGGCATCCGCCTTTGGTGGAATTCTGATCTCCACTTTGTCCATCGAGCTGAACACGTCCAACTTATCTGCTCTGGCAACGATGCTCTTCAATTCTGATACAGGCTTGCCATTGATAGAGAACTCGATTTGTTTCACTGGGATCGTATTCTCGCTGATGGATACTCGCATCGTGCCGTAATCGGTCTGAGGATTCACATTTCCACCAACATTTCTTTTCGACGAAATCACCACAGAGAGGTGATCTCTATTGGCAGCGCTAGCCGATCTGATAGCTGGCTCGTCAACGTTGATCGACACGACTGACTCGTTCTGCGATGGAGTCATTCTGAGCTCGATCTGGGGCTGATGCGCCGATTTCGTCTCCGCAGTTGCTGGCGATTGAGTGGAACTCTGCGAGAGCGTGGACGATCTGCTAGGTCCCCGTTTGATGTATTCGGCCATGGGGTTCGTGGGCTTCTTGCTGGCTACAACGGGCGGTAATTGTCTCGCGTGTGCGTGGTGTTTGTTTGTTTGTAGTGTAACGTCTGGAGCATTATTGTACGACATGAGCTCTAGAGGCTGCAAGCCTTCGTCGAGTTTTGTGCTATCGAGCGGAGTGTTTTCTGAAACCCATTGTTTGCCTGGGATGCTGTTCTTGTGTGCGTTAACCACCCTGTCCAGCCAATAGGCAGGCTCGTTCACTGACTGCAGCATCAATTTGTCGTTCGACTTCAACTCCGTAGGATCTGCTTTAGTCGTGTCTTCTTTCAGATCGTTTATTACGTCGTCCAGCTTTGTTGCCCAACCCTCTTTACTCTTCGCTTCTGCTTTTCGCCTCTTGGTTTCATCCAACGTACCACTGTTACTGCCAGTAACACGCGGTGGAAAGGAGTTGGCACTGACGTCCTTGGTATCCATCAGGATCGGCTGAACTTTGTGGAGCTTCGTAGACACGTTGCGCTTTGGTATCAAACTACCAGTCCGGTTGTACCTATCGATATCGAGGCTCATCGAATTGCTGTACTTTTCTATGATCTTAGCGTACGACAAGCATGGCTTCTCCAACGCAGTTTCTCCGATGCTATCATGCAAGTCTTTGTCGTCGTGTCGATGGCGACAACGAATCGTAGAAGTCTCGCTGCTATACTTTGCGGCTTGACTGAACGTATTGGCTGCAGAACCACATATATTTCCACTCTTGCTTCCCTTAGACTTGTTTTTTGATTTTTCTGATACCGCGGACACTGTGCTGAAGGGACTCCTATGGATCCTATTGACCATACCTGAATTCAAATTATCTTTCGGTACTGCCATAGGATTCGAAGCGCAAATGGATTCGCTGTAACATTGTATAATCTGTGCGTACGATCGGGACTCCTTTACGATTGATAATTCAGGTTTTACGTTTCTCGTCTCTTTTGCTGAATTAACTGTGTTTCGTGCAGAATAACGTTTCACGTTGTGCGACCCTTTCAACTGATTGGAGAAGTCACGATGTTTCTGGACGCATTCTTGTTGTTGCATTAGCTCGTCGCCATTCACTACTTGCCCTGCACAGTGAAAATCTCTGAACTCGTTGGTCTTCGTAGGTTTGGGTGTTAGAAGCTCGGTAGATTTCGGCAGGGAAACTTCTGATTTATGTCTTTTCATCGCTCTTTTGGACGGTGTATTGAGAAATGTGGTATCTTTTCGGAAAAATTTGTTTCATTAAAGACAAATTTCATTCGAAATGTTGTTTATGTTTTTTGTTTTGATTCAATTATAATTAAGATATTAACATTGAAACTTACTGGATGGAACTGGTCGTGGTACTTGGATACCAAGTACATATTTCAGACGATTCATTGTGTTAGCGTCATGAATTCAGTATTCGTAAATGGTCTATTTCTGGGCACAGTGTGGCAACAAATTTGGATCAACCTAGACTATTTAAAAAATTAACCTTCACTCGTGCAATTTTGAGCTCAGGCCAAAGGAGAATATTAAAGTTGTTAGTAGAAACTTCTTAAAATCCACGACGTATCATGTTGAAATGTCAGTCGGGTTATTCGAGGATAACCATTAAACAAAAGAATTTCTATCTCGATGTTATTTCTCAAATTGCTTCAAGTCGCGAATTAATGTATTATTATTGCATATATCGTGCCTCGAATTTTTTTCAACCAATTCGTACACTATTCCATAATCAAATAATTATATAAATATATTCCCCTGGATTGAATTTATTATCTACACGTGTTCGTGATGCAATTATTTCTAATCATTGACGCATTCAACGAGTTTTTAATACTTTCTAATCAATTTTAACCACGTTGATTCCGAACAAGGAGCAACGCATGCAATATTTTATTAATTTATTCGTTACATACTTTGTAAAGTATGTAACCAAACAGATGTGTAATAACCGGGAATAACGAGATCGGTGACTCGCGAAAACTCGTGAAACGAACAATGTTGCATACGCCCACGTGGAGTAATTAGCATGTATTCACAAAAATCTCTTTCGAAATGTAACAGGTTATATGCTCCACGAGCGACGAAATAATAATAATTACTATCATTACGGGGCTTTATCGCGAGCTACTTCACAAGTCGGGCAATAATTTCAGACCCCAGGTTGTTCCCTACAGGTGGTCAGAATGTTTGCTCATTTGACTAATTACTGGTCCTCACTCTGCTGTTTCTCCGTCATTCTTTACAGATCGCCCTACGTTATTTACCTTGATTCACTTATGCATGCTGTCTGTAACCACGAAATATTCTTCGTATATCGCTGAAACTCATTGCACCCCTGGAGAACAAAATCGATATTATGATATCACTATTGCAAACGATAGACTGACTCGAATAAACGAATGAATAAATATCTCAATCTGTTCACTTGCGCGTAAACTTCCAAATAAATCTCTAAATATAATAATAATAATTAAATTCTATTAATCATTTGCTCACTCAAAGTTCTACATCATCGTAATACACCCAATTCTTGGTTTCTGCAAAATAATCCATTCGTACGACGAAATACCTTTGTCGTAAAATTAGATGGCAAATGATGACATTCAAGTGAAACATATTTAGTATTAATTAAGCACCAAGGTTGACCTGCGGTACCAATTGGAAGATAGCAATCGGTTTCGTGAGCTGCAATTCTCGAAAATACGAAAGCTTTCCAACAGGATTGACCGATTCTCGCGGAGATTCGCGGTGGCAGATACGCGAAACACGAAAGGCCGCAACGTCGTTTCTCCGTGAGCAACCAAAGTCACGATCCAGAGTTGGTCGAGGTGCAGAGGTCGGCGCAGCGAAGAGAACTCACTTCGTGGCCTGAAATTCCATCGTGGTGCACGGCCAGAACGTAGCACAGCCTCAGCAGGATGATCGTGGCTGATCGTGAGCTACGATCGTCGACAGGATTTTCAGCCATTCCTTTTCTACGCTTTCATCCAACCCCCTCGTTCCACCGCGAACCAAGCCGTTCTGCAAATAAGAAGCTGGTTACCACTTAAGCAACAATGGCACGCATTCTAGATATCAGTTGTAACAGTTGCATACTGAACAATAGAGATAATTTCGAGCTCGAATTAATCTGCTTGATGTTTGGTGGATCGTACAGAAACTACGGATAAATAGTTCCTTGTCTGGTATTACCTGTTTTTCTTAAAACGCAATTAAACCTGTCTCCAAACTGCACTGAAGCAAATGGCCAAGTATGTATAACATTGAAATCGGTAGGTCAACTTCTGTGTTAAATATATTTTGCAACCCTCGGCTTACATGTAAGTAATAACCGTGGGGCCACACGAAACGTAGCTATCATCCTAGCATGAGCTGCACAACGCGCGATTGCTCGATCGCAATGCGGATTTGCATCGAAAAGCATGGTGGCCCGGCTTGGACTACGGTGAATGGCGATACAAGGGGTAGTAGGGTCGAGGGTCCGGTCGAGGTTCGCCTTTACGGCGTTCGATCATGCAATCCCTCGCTACGAGGGGCCATAGAAGATAAAATGTTGTGCCATATACGGGCCAGTGGGAAAGTGAGCCGGCTCTGGGACCAGCGCAGCGGTTCGCTCTCAGTTGGTTAAGCAGAGGCCGTTTTTGTTGAGACAACAGAGGCCGACGCCGGCAACTGTGCCATGTTCTAAATCAAAGCTCGTTCGCGAGCAGATACCACGAACGACACGTATCGGAGACAAAGAGAGAAAAAGAGAAGGGAGACTGCGATGGGACGAACGACCACGGCGGAGGTGGACGATACCTTCGAAGGTATCTTGGATTGAGCATCCTCTATATACCTCAATGTATCCACGTTGGTCCAAAAGCATCGGAATCGCGCTCACGTCCAGCTTTACCGTTACCCCACGTTTATACCTACTCTTTTTCTTTCCCCGAGACTCGGGACCCTGCTCGCCCGACTCCCAGTTGGTCTTCTTCTTTCCCTTTTTCGCGGCCAGCTCTTTATTCTTCTTCATCATCTCCGTCGCCGTCTGTTACTCGCGTCTCCTTAATTTTTTCCGACCGTTCTTCTGGCCCTCGTGCTCCCTCTTCTTCGGTCAATTATCGCTGAGCCCAGGCTTGATCGACGATCGATCCGGCCCTCTTCGACCGGTGCAATCCATTTCGTTGCACACCTGGGTGGGGTTCCGGTATTGCATTTCGACGAGCCGCCCTAGCGGCCTTCGGCCAAGTCTAATGACGGATCCGCGAAGCAAACCTCGTTGGAAGAAATTGAATTTATGTCTCATAAGGAGACTACCAAGTGTTCTGAATAAAAAGATCTCCCTTCCATCTTGTTATCACGTCTTTCTTACGTTGACCGATAACACGGGTACTTTATCTTGAAGAAACGCTGACGAAAGGGCTGACACAGGAGAGAGGCAGAGAGGTGCAGTACCGTTAGCACTGGCACGTACGCCTCGCGGAGAGATTCTAACGCGGCAGAAGTTGCTGCCATATTTCATCCCGGAGTTTTCTATCTTTTCTCTTTGTTTTCGCCGTAAGAGATCCGCAGCCGGCTCTCCTTAGCGACGTGAGCCCCGCGTGATCCCTCCTTACGATAAATCACGCTCGCAATACGCTCGCGAAGAAATATTACGCACGGGTAAACAACGTTAATTTATGTTAATCGCCCGGTCGTACTTTATGCTCGTTTATTGCCATGGCTTGCGCTGTGGTCCCTGGCCCCCTCGATTTTTCGAGAAAGTCACGGCTATACCCTCGTGATTCTACGCTTTCCAGTCGCTAAGGACTATCTAGAGGCCAAATTTGGTGAGTGGGTGTTTCTCTGCGGTAATTGGGGTAACCGTGATGTCTACCTACTTATGTAGGGGACCAACAATGATGACAGCACAAAGCCACCTTCCATACAATGCTACGGTGTCCACGTAATTGTAAATTAAAGATCAATTCAAACTCTGCCCCATGCTTATTAAAAACTAAATGCACCGTCACGTCATCGGGGACATATAGGTACAGTCGTCTACGTTAATCACACATTCTAACTTCCCTTTAATATTCGAATTAATTTGCCACGAATGATTCTTGCACCGCTTCGATCAACTGATAACAAATTACCACACTATCATCGGCACGCAATGACATTGATTTCCAAACGTACAACTAAAATTCAACGGCGAAGAGGCTTATCTATTACATCGGTCACCAAATATGTACCTTACGAATTTCCAAGCATCATAGATTCCACCCCAAACTTGACACCTTCGTGCAAGCACGGTATCACACTGGCGAGCAGTAGCGACGAGTAAAACACCGAAAACAAAATCGTCAGCTCTAACCGAGCATTTGAACGTTTCACGTGGCACCGTCGACAGACATCCACAACTCTCGCGCTTTCTCGTCCACGACGCGTCGTCGTACCACCATTGGAATCCCCTAACCATTTCTCCCCGCCTGTTGTCCACCGTCAACAGCCCCCGTGGCCATTGTCGTACAGACGTTACACGGGCAGAGCGTCGTGCCCGGGGAGAGAAAGCGAGTGTCGGAGCGTTCACCCGCATACAAATTGATCCTTTTTGCTGGTGCTGCAACGCGTCTGGGGCGGCAGCTAGCGTGTCCAGCGTTGGCCGGCCACCGAAAAACCGGCCTGGACACGGGTACAAGGGGGTTTGTCGCGTTTTGTGGAAACAATCAGCAGGTTGTCGCGGAACAAGGATATGAATGCATAAGCAGCGCAGTTAACACGGTTGCTCGCCATGTTCCCCAGCCCTTTTTTTGCCACGGGTGTTTCTCCCTCAAAAGACGCCGCTTTTAGACTCTCGTACGGGCTGCCTCTCGCGACCAAGGGAAGAAAGACGAGGGACAAGGACGGGGTTAAGAATGAAAGGGGACGATCGAGGAGCAAGCTCCGTGGAACATACATAGGTGGACGACTTGCGTCGATAAATACAACCAACGTCGCCCATATGCCGGACCCTGGCCTGCCTCGATTCTTCTCCTTTTCCTTTCTTTCCTTCCCCCTTTTTTTTGTTTCTCTTCTCGTCGTTATTTTGCGAACCGTGCTCCGGCATCCGCGGCACTCGGGCGTTTCTTTCTCCCGTGGCATGCACTCCGCTGCGAGAAAATTCCAGACTTTTTGCAAGTAGAACGCGGAAGCTTCTTTAATGCTTGCATCGTAGTTCTGTGCTGGATCACGTGGACTTCTTTTGTATTTCTATCCGCTACGCCCACGACACGTCTGGCTTATCGACGTGTACTATCGGTGACGCGGGCGACTCGTATTATACATGTATCCATTTTTCAGTAGGGCCGACCGACCGACTGATTTCGGAATCGATGCCAGTTGGAGAAATTCGGGGCATATATTTAAATAGTCGCCGGTAATTCAAGGAAACGTGGTTCAGTTTTGAGCGTCATCGTTGATGTTGTAATATGGTAATACATTTATGAATAGAATGGGCGGAATAGCTGTGAACGGGAATTGATTTCCCAATTGGAATTTTTGAGAGGAGTATGTTTTGTTTCAAGTTTCATGCTAAACGTTCAGGTATATATGAACGGGGTTTAGTTGTTTGGAAGTGAAGTGAGGTTTGCATAACATAAGTGTAACGTCGCGACGTCTGCGCGTTTATTTATCTTGCGATATCTCTATTTCGGCAAGTCGACGAACCACACCTCTTAATCTTGTCTCGTTGACATTAATAAAACGGCCGTGCGAACGATACCAGTTCGCAAACAGTTAACATCGCGATGTCCCGTGAACTTGACATTAGTCCGCGATTCGTCAGCGTTTCGTTTACCGAATACCCCTCGTGTCACATGTGTCTACATTCGCAGATAATATCCAGCTCAGACATTCTTATTTCCGTCTTGATATTCAAATGTACTTCAGAACTGCACTAAACATTCTGCGTTGCAAATCATTTCCTTTGGCGATAAATCGTGGCAAAATTAATTTGCTGTTTCGCGAGAAATTTTTCCATCAATTTAAATCTTGGGACGCGTGTATGGAAACATTGACTGTTTCGAGTAATTACAGGAGAAAGGCCTGCGTTTCCGTTCTCTTGGCGCGGCACAATGGCGAATCGAGGTTCTAAGGATAAACCGGCGAGTCCACGACAGACACACCCCACCGGTTAGTCACCGCGAAAACGATCGACGTGTCAATTCCGTCGACGTAACAATGATAAATCTATATAAATACCTTGTCCCACTGGATCAGGGGGAAAATGAAAGTAATCTTATCGATTTGATTCTTTCGATGCCGACCAATGATAACTGCAATCGAATGAGGCGAATGGAGCAACGTCGACTTCTATTCTGTCTGGGGGCAAATAACGAACGTGCAATTAGGAACGGACTGAGACTTTGTGGCTGTGTCCATGCAAACGTTTTCTTAGACGCGGATTCTTCATTTAGTAAAGATTAAACAGTTTTGTTCATTTGAATTGATTAGAAATTGACTGTAGTATATTTATATGATATGAAATTATGTATTTGAGTGTACTTCATTTTGAAGTTATTAAGACAAATTTTTAAGTATTAAGATTTTCATATTTAAGATCCAACTTTTCCCGCGTAAAATAAGCGAAGCATCTTTGTTATCTCGAAAGTAGATAACGCAAGTGAACGATATTTCTCCATAATACATTTTTCGAATATAATCAAATATCATAGACTATATCGGCATCACTCAAAAGATAAAAGAAATAAAATCTAGACAGGAACTCTGAAAAAGAACTCCCTGTTACAAATAAAACTCATCTTCCACTCTATTCCCTGTTCAAATTCTAAATAGTTCTCGACACTAATGAGACGATCCAAGTTTCACGAATCATTACCCTTTGGATGGTGCAAATAAGAACAAGAGCATTTCGGCAATTGTTGAATAGCCTCAGCCGAAGGAGAAGTCTTAAAAGACCAATGAGTCTATCCTATAAGCTTTGCATTCGCTTGAAAAAGTTTGTGAAAGGAGGGCAAACAATAGATTGTGGCGCTGTATAATGGAACCGAAACAGTTCAGCTTCAAAGAACGATCAATCAAAATAGGCCCGAACTCATTAACAGCTTGGACAAAACGGGCAATTAGCCACTAATAATGTGTCCGTCTATTAACCGTGCAGTAACCCTGTCAACCAGAGTGTACACGCTAAACCGGTTCGTTGGTCGTAATTTGTTCCCCTGATTTTTGCAAAAATGGACAAGCAATGGCAAATGGAGCTGTGTATACTTGAACGCTATAGAAAGTACACTTTCAAAAGTTCAAAGATCCTGTTGCAATATTGGTTCAACGTACTTCGTACCAAAGTCCTTAATCCTTTCTCTCCGCCACTTATTATTATAGTTATGTACGTCGAAAACGAGTATCCGCACACGTTTGCTCTATTGAACCACACGGCGAGAGACGAATTACGTTCGTAACAATTAATCGCGCGTAATTGACAGCTGTCGATCTGATCTGAAGATAGGTCTAATTCCGCGTAACATATAATTGCATCCCCCGCCGAATATTTGTTCCCCAAACTAGCCGTACCAAATTGCTATCCGGAACACCGCGATGAATATTAAACACGTATTGTAAGTACGTTGCTGTAACAACCGATGTGCCATCGTATCTGAATCCCCTTCGAAGCATCCCACGTCTTTCTCACCGGCAGACAGCCTGGTACCTCGGCGACAAACGCGTCTTCCAATGAGGGGGAGACAGGGACAGAGACTATTAGAAAGGGGTAGGCTCGACGAGCTTGCGCAAGAAACGTGGAGGAGCGAGGCAATAAGCAGAGAGGAAGCGCGAGGAATGCTCGACAATCACGATCGACACGATCGAGCGTTCGTTCGCCGGCGTCGAGTCTTCAGCCGTGGCCGGCCAGCAAACGATCGTAATTAATAGACGAGTTGGGGAAGGGGGTGAGAGTCCAGGGATGGGACGGGTGGTAATCAGGCTGCTACCTGGAAGGGAGAACTCGTCGAAACCCTAGTTGACGTCATTTGTTTAAGTTGATCGTTGGCCGTCGCGGCCGAATAAGGCAACCCGTGTTCGCCACTCCGCGGGGAGTGCGAAAGAACAAAGAAGGAGCCGTGAGAGGGCCTCCGGGATAAGATCGTGCCGCGGCGATGAAGAAGATGAAGAAAGATAGAAATAGAAGAAGAGAACAGGGCGAGGGAAGAGCAGACACCTGCTGTTTGCAGCATTGTCTCTCTCTATTTTCTCTGTTCTTTCCACTCTTCGTCCTTTATCGTTATCCTCGTCGCCCCTGCATTATTCCTTTTCATCTACTGCTTCTTGCTGTTTCTTCTTCGCCTTCTTGGTATCTGTTCGAAACGATCCGCGAGACGGTTGGCCGTGAAGGGAAAGAACGCGAGCCCTTCGGGCCGGGGCGACGACAAAGCAATTGCCGGCGTAAAAGGCGAATAAGACTTTCTTTTTCGTGATCGGTGTGCTCTATTTCCAAATCGAGGAACGCGAGCTGAGCTTGGGAATCGATTCTGCCTGTGCGACGTCGATCTGGGACCGTGAGGACGCGTGACAATAATCAACCCGATTGCACGTTACGTTTAATCATAGAAACGAAGCATACCTGCGTTAAATACTAAATGATACAAAATTAATAAATCTACCAATTATTATAATCGTAGCAATGAACTTTAAAGGAAATATGAAACTGCACACCACCGTTATTTCTCTTGCCATTAAATGGAAAATCTCGTTTCAAGCTTCTTACCAGGAACACCAAATTGTACAATGTCACCGGACTAATCTGATTAAGTTCTTACTATATTTGATCTATTTTATTACATATCAGTTTCAAATGACATTTCTTTCCAATTTCAGACACGACACAATTCCGTGAGACGAACCATGAAAGGAGCATCGTGAAAAGAGAGCGATGGCAGCAGCGGAAACGCGCCTCCAAGATTCCTTCGATCTTCTCCTTGCTCGCGATAATCGAAGAGAGCACGACAAAGCTGGAATCATTGTCGAGATCACCTTGGCAAGGTCCATGGGTTCGTAAAGGGCATGAGAGCTCATCATGTTCGAACACCGACACAGGCCGCGATCGCTGTCGACCTGCAACCTCTTCGGCGTGATAATTCTTCTACTGATCGTCGGCGGTAGCTACGATGTGTCGGCAGACCTCAATTCCGAGTTTGTCAAAGGGAAAAGTAAGTTATCCCGTTTGAAACACCTTTTGTTTCATATACCTCGCCATGGTTTATATCGCAATAAGGTATTTCTACAAAATGCGTTGTACACGGTGTTTCAATGCCAACAGTTTAATACTGAAGAAGATGAAATGTATACAGCTTCTATAACTATACGACACGGCAGTTTCTCTGTTGGTATATTTATATCTATTCCTCTATTGGAGTAGATTATAAAAATACTCGCGAAGAAACTGAACATTTTGAATGCAAAATATTCTGTTACATTCTAGACAGATTAAGCAGTTTCATTGCTAGGCAACGTTCAAATATATTTCTATTGTTCAGTGCTGAACTAATTGATCAAATAAAGACTAACAGTAAGGAAACACCAGGTACATTTACTTTAGTCCTAAGGTAAGAGCAATAGGACTTTACAGTCCGGGTACGTCTGAGAGGTGAAAGAACTCTGAAACACCCCACTTTTCTCTAGCAATATTTATAGAGAGCCATTTTACCCAAGCAATATCATCAAATAATTTATTGCGTTCAAGCACGTTCAATCTTTCAGACGTAGCCGTTTCTCCTACGTATAACACAATTACCACGAACATCAAATATTAGCCTGGGAATATTAGCGGTGCCGTTCGAGGCGTTCACAAGAAAATGAAGACGCGTGTTCACCGCGTTGCGATATCGTTCGAATTCAATTTGACTGGAGATCGCTTCCTAGTCGAGCGTACATCATCGAGGCTGGCTAGAAAAGTAGAAAGTAAAGTGTTGCGCCAGCTTTACGACAGCGTGGGTGGCTTGCACGGCCCGCCCAAAGGGCCCTTTTACTCCAAGTACATACCTGGAAAGTACCGTTCTTCCCACTCGACCAGCAGGATACTCTTTAAATCCCGTCTTGTTCTAGCTCCGCTAGGAAATATGTAAGCTGCTTTCGGAAACACGCGTGTAGGTGCACCGACGCCTGTTACAACGAGATTCCATTCGAACGTAGGGCCTATGCCTGACCTAGATCGTCGTCCCCCTCGAGTCGTGTCAAAATTGATCCCGTTTACTTTTACTCTGTCCCCAATTATTACCGGTACACGCTATTCTGGACCACACACGCGATCCTCTTCTCGTGATATACGATCGAATATTGACGTTGGTCGCGTCGACAGACTTTCGACGTTGCCGAGAAGAGTAAGGAGGTTATATGTACGCTGAAGAACGATGCATGTTAAAATATTGTTGGGCATACGAGGAGAGGAAGATGTTGGTTGGCGTTGGTTTGGAATTGACGTGGAAGGTGTCTTGAGGTGATTGAGAAAGAAGGTACGGTGGGATCGTTAGACGTAGGATTACCTTTTAAGGAATTTTGAAAACGTACGTGGGTGGTACACCTTTGGTACAGTTACGAAAAGAGTTAGAGATGTAGAGCAGTTGGGAAATATAGTGACACGCGTAATAGTGGATCAGATTTACAGAGCAATGTTTTATCCAGCAATATGTGAATGAATCGTTTAGCTGCAGCAGCGTTAGGATTCAAAATGTATTCTCGCATAGTAAATTGTACGATTAGTCCACATGTACGATTAAACCGTCCGATAATACTGTTTCCTCTTGCCATCGTAATTAGACAAATGCAACATGCTTGTAGCAGCGCAGAAGCGATAAATAGCAATTTTCATCGTACGTATCGATCCTCGAATTGAAAAACAGTCCGAGCTCGAGCCGAAACGTGAAGACGCGCCTCGCCATGAAGATAACCACCCAAGTTCCCTCGGAGCACCGCAATTTCGAGAGATATCACCTAAAGTGGTCTCCATAAAGGTTTCCATTAACATGATAAGGAGAGGTTGATACGTTCGTGGCCATTAGGGGAGGTAACTTACGTCGTGTTGTCGTTGCACAGTCTCTCCTCGATTTTCTTTCACCATTCTTTTTTATTTCAAGCGGGAAGATACATTCGACAGGTATATACGACATTCGACCGACGCATGACATTTTTCTTCGCGAGATTATACACTGTGCCGAGTTAATCGTTGCACTTTATCGCGGCGAGCTTTTAATGCGTATCGCGGCTCGGAATGAAGCGTCAATTAACATCGCGAATTTGCTGCCACTCGTCGAAAAAGACGTGGGAATGATCTTTGGGAAGGTGTACGCCGCAAAGTGTTGTTGAAATCTTTCTGAGGACTATATAAAGGACTATGTTAAACTGTTCAATGGAATTTGTTTTGACACCGGTCTATTGTTCCGTTCACGTTGACGATCATTATTCTATAGACAATTATACATATTATACATATACATACTATAACGTTGGAGCAATCTGTCAAAACCTTCAAACTACAGATGAGAAGAAATTTTTGGTTTTTTTTTAAAACATAGCGCAATTGTATGGAGACATTCCTTAATATGTATCGCTAAAATTTAATCGCATTTCAAACCTATTGAAGTTTTCCAATAGGGTGCTTCGTGTACAGGTATTCAGTATCACTTGCAGAATCACAGAATGCACAAGGCACAAGCAGAGGATCGTAGACATTTTGTTTCCTTCTTATTTCTTGCCTCCCCCCCACGAATGCAAGTTTGCGAGATAACAAAGTCATCGTTTTAAATGGCCGACAAAAAGCAGTCACAGATATGCACGGTGGGCTTTCAGTCACGTTCACCTTTACATTAACGAAATTCGTGCCCTGCCCTTTTTACGAAGGCGGCCTACCTTTGATCGGCGCGCATTAATTCTATCAGCTCACTCAGCCACGGCTTTCCCCTTAAGTAGGTGCCCGATACGCCGTCGATCTTCCGGATTATCCTTTAAAACCGAACGTATCGTCTGTAACATGGAAGAAGGATCATGTGTCCGCCAACGACAACGCAACTCCGCGACATTTACAATCGCGCAGCTATCGAAAGGCAAGTTCCGCTTGGTATTTGGATTTACGTCTTTTATATCTGCCGATTTATGGCCTCTCCTGTTGAGTATCTTCTCCATGTATCGGCTGTCCGGGATCTTCTAGACCGTGATCAATTTTCGTAGACCTTTCGATACAGAAGCTTCATAATGGTTTCAACGTTGATCTCGTCGAGTGACAGACATTGTAAACGTCTTCGGGCGTTCCAGTAATTATTTTACAATTATTCAAGCGTACCCCGATTACAACATAAAGATTCAACGCACATATTAATTAGTATTCATTCACGGGATTTTCGAAAAGTTCGCGACGAACTCTGAATGTCACCCTATCTCTCCATGCTGCATATACGTTAATATCGTTTCGACGTATGACGTCCACGTTACCCCGCCGCTTCGTTAAAAATAACTACATATAACTTTGCCCTGGCTGGATCACCCAAATCCCCACTCCATTTCCTTCGCCCCGCTATGTACCCCCATCGATTATAGACCCACGTAGCCCCCGATGAAACGGAGCAACGAACATGACGATGGATACGGTGGTACCATGTATACGCGGCGCAAGATCACTCCGTATGTAATGTCCGCTACGGTGGACAACTCTATCGACGTGTATGTGCAGGATCGGAAAGGGACATCTGGGAGGCATGCCTTAATTGACCGCTCGGAATATTGACGAGATCCCAGAGACGGATTGAGACGTTGAATTTCCGAGGGACATTCGCTTTTTTGTCTCTCCATGAAATATGACCTTTCAATATGCTAGGCAGATATTTATGAACTCGTGGGATTGCGCCCGATGCAGGGAACCGAAGAAATCGGGCAGGTTCGGGCACAGTAGACACCATTCTTTCTATCCGTTCTTTTTGTTGGTTTTTTAAGCAACTTCCACAGGATGGTTCATTGTTTGTGCCCCTCATTATGGTGGGATGCGTGCAGCAGCGTTGTAAAAGCATAGTGTTCTTGGTATGCTGTTTGCAAATGGTATGGTTTCGTTTTGACCTGCCCCATACATGTGGAATGTTCGATGATTTCAATGTGTGTAACGTTTAAAGTGGAAAACTTTATTTGGCATTGCTCCAGTGTTGAATTTCATAGATATTGGTTTTTCAAGAATTTGGTTGTATTTGGTTGGAAAGCGTGAGTAATTGGTCGTGTTTGAACTGAAGTGCGATTAAAATTTCCTACACCGTGTTCTTCTGTCAGCAGTTCTGACATACATGCATAGATATCGATTGACGGGCTACAATAAAATTGCGCACTTCAATTTACAAGAGCTGAGCACAACCGACAGAGAAAAAGCGGAAGAAAAAAATGTTCTCGGAGAACTCTAGCTCGTGCCTTCTCGGTTTGTCCAAAGCAACTCCATTCGACCATCTCGAACGTCGAATCCTTTGCGTGCAACCGGTCAAGTCGGTTACCTGTAAGTAACAGATACTACCAGACTTCGATCGTTCGACAGAAATGCCAAACGCCTCGTGAGTGTAATAAATGCCTGCAGTAATCACTGTTAAACTTCAGCCGGCGTCGAGCGTTTCAGCCGACCATCACATAAATGCCATTCAAAGTTTAATCGCATCGATTACAGGATCGTGGTATTTCTGTCCGCGGTAATAAACGTCACGATCGTGGTTTAACTTCTCTATTATTTAACCAATGCCCAAGTCGATATTCGTACTTGTTTGTACGCCGTATAACAGGTGCTACGATACTCGCAACCGTAACGGAGAATCGGTTAATTGAATCGGCACGTTCGATGCACGCGGCCCTTGCGCAAGCCGCGCTACAAAATCGATTCAATTAAAGCTGAATTCCACGTGCGTGAAATGAGGGGCGAGCCTTATTAATCATTTTTGCTTGATCCCTTTCGCAATGCGCCGGGAGAATTGCAGGGAACGCCGGGGGACAGCCCTGGGGGACGGTGGCAACAGGTGCTTCCACAGGTGTATACTAATGGCGGATAAAATAAACTTGTTCGTTACGCGCCGAGATTCTGACCCCAATTCCTTTTTCCCCCTTTAAGAGGTCTCGTATAGAGAAATTGATAGAGATCGCTGTATTAAATTTTCTCCAGAAATGACTGTACTTCTGTGCAGGTTCGAGGAAATTGACTTCGTTAACAGGTTCTCAAGTGCGACCTCTGATTAAATTTATGCACTTATCCCTTTACCGTCGTCCATTCAAAGCTGTTATACATTAAATATAATATATTATTTTTTATTTCCTTAAGTCATTCGAAATCAATTCCAATTATAGTAGCATTAATATAGTATAAGCAAGAAAAACTTCAAACACAACCCCCTTTACCATAACGTCTGCTCAAAGTCATATCTACGAAAAACATAGTTTCTCCCTGCCAGTGAACATCCACCGCCCGAGCTCATCAAAACCAACAGCAGTGCTTTCGCAACACAAGAAGTCCCAACCTACCTGAACATAGCTTCCAGCTTAACAATAGGACAATCGTCCTCCGATATGCAGCGCAGAACGGCTGCCGGGCAGATCTCGACCAGATAAACCGAACGATACACCGCACCGGTGTGAAATGATCCATCGTTCCCATAGCAAAACGTTCGCAGTCTTCCGTGAAAAGCATCCACGGAGAGTAGATCGTTCTGGTCAGGTCAAAAGGTGGAGCGTAAGGAAAGTCAAAGCCGACACCTCGGCTGTTTCGCGGTTGCCTGACCACATGATGGATGGCGAACAGCAGTTCTTCCCCGATTGTGTACCGGCAGGTCTGGCTACGTGAATTGGTGGGTGGATGTCGGCGAGGGTGAGAGACGGGAGTGGGTGGATTTTTCATCGATCAAGAATCGAGAAGGGCCATAAAGAGATTGAGCAAGCGAGGGGAAATGGATACGGGCAAATCGTTAGCTCGGATGGTGTGTTCAGAACATTGTAAACACGTCCAGTGTTTAACAGATCCGATGATTTGCATGGTTCTTGTTATGGTGTGTCGACGTAAAATTTGGAAAGCGTGATGAATACGTAGGTCGTTCATAAGGTGATGAATCAAGTTGTGTCATAAAGTATGTAGTGTTAGTGGAGAGAATTGATTAAATTATATGTGGAAGTTTTTGAAATTCTAGGTAATCAGAGAATTTGTTTAATCAAAAGTTTTGCAGTTTTTTTTTATTGCAAGTATTGGACATGCTTATGACTTTCACTGGAATTAAATTGCAAAACTTATTAGTTTCATATTATATTGGAAAACATCAATTCACTGTAATTAAAGTTAATGGAAGAAATATAGAAGTATCTTCACAGCATTCTACCCGAATGTTGCACACAATTTATCGCTCATCTGCCTAAACTTTTCTTGAACTTTCCTACTTCGTGTTTCACCCGTAACTAGATTTCCTCCCGAGTGCAGAATTTCATTCCGTCCTTTCAAAATCGATTTTAAGCCACACAGAAATGCATGTTATTAAAACTAGACTTTCCGTCTAATCATCAAAGTTCCAACAGAATCTCTTGCTCAACATTCCAATTGTAGAATACACCTGTTGGTTGTCCCGTCTAGTCGAAATCGACGAAACGCAAAACGATCTTTGGAAAATGTAAGGAGACAGCGAAACGGACGTGGGAAATCGGCTTTCTTGCCCGAACACGGACACCGTTTATATCAATCTTGTGTTCTTGCCGGCGATATCCTCGCGTGTCTTAGGGACTTTAATTGCTCCGTAATCACCTGTGTCGCTACTGAAATCCGCCGCTTGAATTCCAAGACAAACGGATCTCGACGCGGTAGCGTGTAATCTCAACAAGGTCGACAGATGTCCTCGACAGCGGAAGCGGAATTCCAGCCTCCGGCTTTGCATTCGCAGCTAGCTTTCAAGAATTCACACGATGCAGGACGTTGTTTCTTGCGCGAAGATACCAGGCTCGAATGTCGGTCCTATTTCTTCTTGCCTATGTGCAACGAATTCTTTAACAATTATCCTTTCCCGCTCTTCGCCACAGAAATCGTATCCGAGGGAAGAAAGGAAAATTTATTTGCAGAAAACAATATTTCTCGTCTTTCATAGTGGGACGAAGGTCAGAAATGCTGTGTAAACGAAATATAAATATTCTTGTATTTATGAACTGAGCACCAAAACGCCAGGTTAACTTTCTTTCTTCCTACCTGTGAAATATCAAAGGTAATTACAAGCAGTACTTTCTACCGCCATTGGACAACATATTATACAAACGACCCCTAATTTTCAGAAAATATGGAAAATCGTTCCGATGTGATAATATCTACTTTTAGCCCTCGCCGAAGGACGAAGTTTCGATCGGAATAAAGCACTCGCGAGAAAATAACAGATCGCAATCTCTGGATTTCCACCGCGGAAAAAAAAATAGTACCCCGGCCAGAGGTAATCGAAACGAACATAAATCCAGAACAGCGGGAAGAAATCGAGAACGATTCGTGGGGCGTCGGGTTCGATGGATCGAACAATGGGCGGCGTACATCGACGTAACTCTTTGTGCATTCAAAGACCGATCTCTTGTTCGCAATCGGTGAATATATTTGCAACGCTTTGTCGAGTCTTCCTCTATTCTATTGTGCCCAATATACCTAGCAGGTCTAACGATTTTTACCGCTAACGAATTTACAGCCTCGAGGAATATCGTGGAACCGATCTATCCCCCCAAAACTTCTGCACAATCGAGCACCGTGAAAACACTTGCTGGATCCCTCTGATCGATCCACGCGCTCGGTTTAATTCGATCAAAGTTTCGCGGACTGTTTCGTGGTGCACGAATCGAGGTGTGCTTCGACTTAAATCGACTGCCGGACCGTGTCGAGATAAAGCGTGTCGATAAAACGGGGGTCGATCGGTCTCGTCTTCGGACGTGGCAGGTGCATAGTCACGGTACGCTCGTTTTTATAATCACGCCACTAGTGGCAAAAGCATTTACGACAGATGACGCGGGGATAACGAGGCGTGCGCGACGATAAAGAGAATCTTGTTGCGGTGGTCGACGTGGCGTTACGTGAGCGAATCGTTATTGCGCGATCGCGTATTCAATTGAGCAACAAGTTGTGTTTCAGCGGCCTCTGTTTATCACCGGCCTTCGATTTTCTCGAACCCTTCCGGGTTAAATAAGAAGTTTATTGTATTTTTGCATGCATTAGCTTGTTTTTACCTTGGCTGCTCGCTTTAATCGACTTGACTTCGACCAACGTTTTCTTGTAATTCTAGAGATAATAAGAATATTTGTCAACGGGCAATTGCATTGATTCAATATTGGGATATATGTAATATTGAGGAAACTGAACAAATTGCGCTATGAGGGGGACGGGATCAGTGCTGAACCATTCGCTACAATTTTCGCTACAAAAAAAAGTTGAGTATATGGCCTGGCTTTAAAGGCGGCCGATAGAATTGTAGAGGTGTGTGGTACAAAGGAGATTTTCTAAGGATCCTAGGTGCAGTATTAAGTTTATTGTATCTTGCGAAGGTTATTTCGTAAGGCTACCATTATTCAAACTAGTTTTACCTTAGGTATCATAACTTCAGTTTTCCTATTTTAATCTCGTAGTGAGAGAACAGGAAACGTGTTACAGTATGTGGTATGTTAGAACGTGTTCTGTATAAATTTCATACTAGCATATTATAGACTATTTTATTGATAACCATAGACAATGATATTTTTTTAATCTTGGCTACTGAACATAATTTTGCAGTAAGATCTGCAATGCGACGATGACAATTTTTTGCTGCTCGTTTATAACATGTGATACATTGCGCAGCCTGCAATAACAATAAATTTAGGCGCGAAACAAATTTTTCACAAAACTTGTATTGAATTTGATTTTATTCCAATATTCAATTCCAAAATAATAAAAGAAATACCATGAAATAGGCGCGTGGTTTCCTATCAATTATAATCATCTATCTCCAACAATGGCGCTATGCGCATCTGGTTCTTGCACGATTTATCATATGCGACAAGTGCGAGTTGAATGCAAGTGATTGAACTGGTAAATCACGGGCTTCTTGTAACGCCACAATTATCATCCGGGCGGCTGGAGAAACAAATGTGTCAGGCGTAGGCGTTCAGTATGAATGTAGGAAGAAACGTTTTCCGTTCAGGTTTGTTCTTTGGAGACAGCTCTAACGAGATTCTGTGCGATTGGTCCACGAAAAGTGGGCTAATTCTAACGAAGCCATAGGTACGGTTGAATAGAACTGTTACAGTACAATCCTCATAATTTATTATATTAGGAGGTTTATTATTATCATATTATCTTAGGCCTCGTAAAAAGATATCGATCAAATTGAAAACACCGCGAACATTGGGAAAGGTCTACGATCGCGAATGAACCTAACTCACTAAATCATTACGTATCGCGAGGCAGTCAGAGAATGGAGAACAGACAGAGAACGGAAAGTCCAAGGGAAGGAGGGACGTCAAACTGTATCAGCCCGAGGTTAGATCGGTCCGTTTGTTACGGCGATCTCGAGGGAGTCGAGTGCAATGTACGCCCACGTGCGTGCACAGTAATCAATCGATCGTGGCTGCGAAGGTGATCGTGGAAAAGTGGCTCAATAGCGTTCGATGTTCCTGATCGAAATACGGAAGAACAGAAGGGCCGAGGGAACTCGACTGGATTCTCACGAGCAGATAAATTAACATGTGTTGCATCCATGGCGCCTGGAACGCTCGTTGCCACATCGATGCAAGGCGGGACGGTTGACACGATCCCCGTGTTCCTTGCCGCTTTAACGCGGAAAAGGGAGAAACAGGAGCCGGAGAAAGATGTAGGGATCTTCAGGGGTGGTCGATACGCCTGATACTCGATTCACTCGGGATAGATCGATCGCGAGGCCTCGCGTACCGCATCCACCGCGGGGCGATTCCCTTTGTAGACGCCACGACTCGGTGCACCACGTGTTAAATGTCAAACGTTCACTTGCAGCGAAGAACGCGGCGAACCGGATACCGCGGTGAAGAAACTCCGATGCTGTAACGGGACTGGGATGCGCCGTAGATTGAACGTTCGATGAAAAGAGTTGGAAAATCTTGCGCCTGCGAAGATGGATCCGTCGAATGTTTATACGTCTTTACAATTGTTACACGTATAGTGGTTTCTGATACGAGAATATAAAATTGAGCGAAATATTCTCGGCCGAATTGTGACGTGCAATGGTGCACTTTCTTTCCACGCATTGGTTGGGATGAACTGAGGCAACGCCGATCGTATTTCCGCCGAAATAGCTCGGCCTGTTTCCCGAAGTTGATAAACCTGCTGCTTCGTGAGCAACAATCGTCGTAGCAATTAAAATGTTCCGACGAAAATCCCCGTGCGAGGGGACACGTTTTTGAAAAGGGACGGCCGAGCAAACGTGTCGAGTTTTCGTATCTACATGTTTATCTGCGACTGAGAGATTCCATAGGCACGAGTTGGTCGGTTTACACCGATCCAGGTCCGCTCGTATATTAAAATCTCCCCTCACGGCGCAGCTGGTGAAACCGCTCAAAAGGGAGAAAGAGATTGTTATCCAAGGCGCAAGTTATACGGCGGCCATTACGAATCCACGATTCACCATGCCAACGAAATGATTTACTGACCGGGCTATCAATAATTCAGGAACGTAGAATCCTTGCAGGGGTGAAAGTTACTTTCACTGACCTGATCACCGATTCTACGGGCATTTAAGCTAATGGTTTACAATTAGTGTTAGCCTCGAATGATACTGGGAAAAGGTAGTTTAGCTGTATTATTGTTATTCAATATCGGCTTGTTGGATACTTTTTGTACCAACGTGTGTAGACTTTTTAGAATCGTAAAGTTTTCCCGTGCTAGTTGGTAGCGAAAGAATCCTGTCTTCCTATCGTATTCATTATTTCTGCTACTGGGTTTCTAGTTGAAGGCAAGTAGAATAATTTAATTCGCATGTTAACGACTTTGCAAACAAGGCGTTTCGGAATTCTGCAGATTTGTCAGGTGAATTTTACTGCACACTGTACTGTGAATGTTTCTTATTAATAGTATTTCTTACGTCCCAATAATGTTACACCTCTTCAGTATCCACCGAATCAACTTGCGAATGTTATATAAAATTATAGAAACAGAGTTTTATTCGTTTCGTGAATCAAAAGCTCTTTTTTATTGCACGTGACTATAGAAGAAAAAAACAAACAGGAAAAGGACTATAACAATTTATTTGTGTTAGGTATCTGGCTCGTAAGAGTTGCGGAAGTTGTCCGTAGAATCATTACATTCTAGACAATTTGGCGAAGGTCGAATGTAATGGCCTTGACCGCAGTTTTTCAGGTAGGATGCTCATGCAAGACCTTCGACCATGAAACCGAATTAGATATGCATCTATTTCTATTGTTAATAGGGGTCAATGTTTCAACATGCTGACCGCGGACTAGTTTGTTTTATCTTCTCTTTGTCTTTGAGCAGCATGTGAATGCGAGGGAAGATCAATGATTCTGACTGATCTCCATTCCTCACTGCGGACTTGATCGTGAATGGTTTCCATTCTTGAATCATGTAATCGACTCTTGAAACACATCATCTGTATGTATTTTTTGTTGTTTTCTTTTTAATCAGACAGCTTATCATTTGGTAAACAATACGATGAATAATATAATCCTTATTGGAAATATAGGAAGCTCGATTATCTATTCGGCTGACCCGATGACTTTTTTTCTCATTTCTCTTGTGTGACCCTTCGTACTAAAAAATCCTTCCGGTTCATTTGTAGAATTTTAATGCCAGGATCAGACACACGGTGACGCATCAAAGTAAACTTTCATTACAATACTGTACTCGTTAAATCACTGCACGGCACATCACTTTGCCTATTTAATACTTACCAACAATTTCTTCCCTCATCAACATGTATGCATTGCGTTTTCCGCGTTCCCAAACTTCACTTTGGAAACAAAATGTACATATTATAAACACTACATACATATAATACATATCAGACACGAAGGTATTACTCGCTCAGCAACAAACGCACACGAACGGGCAGTCGACTCGCGGAGAACGAAAGACAGGGAAGGTAGAAATGATGTGTACGAGCGGTGGACGGCGGGAGTTAATACCCTCTCGGAGGGCAAACGCAAGTTCGCGTGCCCTCGACGCGAAACGTTCAGCCCGGCGGCTGCTGAGGTTGCCGAGGTGAGATGAGAACGAGAAAGATCGAGAAAGAACCGCCAGAGGAAAAGGAGAGGAACGATGGAACGAGAAGTGGAGAGCTCTCGAGGCGAGGACCTGAGAAAGAAGCTGGAACAAAGCGCATTCCACATGCCGTCGTTCGTTCCTTATCCAAGTTGCTTGCCCTACGTACTCCATTTCGATTCGTTGTTTCTTTCTCACCTTTGCCGTGGGCATCCTAGCATATGCGGTATGTCCTTTCTCAATAATCCTTTCGCATTCGAGGAATATCAATTTCGCGCACTTTGATTGCCCGTTTTGCCGAGCACTAAGCTGGACGCGGGCGTGTTCCAACGCGAAGAAAATTAATATCGCTGTTAAAAGTCTTGGTACTTATTCGAGCACCAGAGTTTCATTTCAAAAAATCAACTCCACTTCGATGCCTCTCACACCGCTACAATTGCTGAATAAATTTTGTATGTCTCCAAAGTTCGTGCTAAACAACTGTTGTGAGGACATTGTTCTGGAAACTTTTGGATATGTTTTTGTAGTTACACTTCTGCATAATCAACTCGGTGTAGAATGATAGAAAATAATATGCCATCGTAGTTTATTTGCTATAAAAGGCAGTAAAGTAATATTCCTTTCTCACTTCCGACGATTAACATCTGTTGAAGCCTTAAACTCTTGTTTAACGATTTTACGGCACAAAAAGATATCTGGTACGACAGCACGATAAACGTTTTAAATCTTTTTTTCGTAAAACCACTACCGATTTCTCACATTAAATCTGTTGACGTACGACGGAACGACATTTCGACAAAGCGTAAAAAATCGATTACTAATTCTCATCATTAAGAGTCATAAATTCATGTTTTTCTCCGATCTGCGATTAAGTACCCTAGCATCGAAGCAGTTTAAAGCCGATTTTACGTAACAGTGAAAAAATTATTTACGTAATGCATTATGAGTGAAACATTATACATTATACGTTAAATATCTCCCTTCGTCAGTTGACTTTTATCCTTATGGGTAATGCACTTTTTGGCTTGGCCATTCTTTTTCAATTTGTACCTATCGTGCGTGCGTATGGAACGTATTTAAAAAAATATCGATTGTTCAAGCTCGCCGATTGGAAACACTTGGCTTGGCAACCTGCGCAAATTATCTAACGGTGAGACGAGATCGCGAGTTGGTACTACTTTATATGTATTTTCTGTTTCACGTGAATGTCGGTAAAAATAACACAAAGAAATTCACGAGGAGAAGGAAAGGGAAGAAGAACGCAAGATGATGAAAGAGAAATTTAAAAAATGGAACAACCAGGGAGTTTGTAATTAAAATACCCGATGCAGTTAATTAACGTGCGCCGAAGCTGAAATGATATGAGCCATGAAGTTGAAAAGACTTGTCTGAGGATATTAAAATTACTGCAAACGTGATTCAGGTGCGCCAGACCGTGACGATACAAAAAACCTCTCAATTGCATATAAGCTAGCAAGAATTGCATCGACCACCTTAACCCTTGAATGAAATTTGGACTGGAAAGGTGAACTGAAATTGTTACGTCAAATAAAACGTCAATCGAAACGATCGTGCGTCTTATATTGGTCTACCAGAAAGTTCTGTCCGATAATGTCACCTCCAGTTTCACCATTATATGGCTGTGTCTTTTTCCATTGTGTTTCTTAACACGTGCTCTTCTATATTGCATTAGTAACGACGAAAATTATATTGTTCGGTAAAAAGGAATAAATGTATCGAAAATTTATTATTTTCTTTGAATTCAAAAGCGGACAGAACTTTCCGGTGGACCTATTTATGTACAAAACGTTGCTTGTACGAGATTAACCAGTAGAAGGAAGACTCTCTATCGCGATTCTGATTGCGAGAATTCAAAATAACATATATACCAAATAATATATTTCGCGAGGGAGAAATTGTTGCACTACTACTCGAATTTTGCAGGTGTCTCGTTTTTCTGTTGGATAATTCTCCAGAAAGTAACAAACAATTAATAGCAGCATCTGCATTATAACCATTATCTTTGTAAAAATATTTAACGTTAACGCCACCAGACAACAAACCAATGAATAAAAACCGCGATACCTGGCGAAGACTCTAGTGCGTCACACCTCAGCGTTTGCTCCGCGGAGCTGCCCCGCAGGGAGCGGCGAGAAGCTTAACCGCATACTCGAAAGCAATAAACCATAAAGCTATTAATGTTACGCCCCGAGATGGTTATGCCACGGTTTATAACGTATACGCACCACTTATATATCCTCGAGCTCGTATTCTATCTGCCCGACCGCTCGGCCCCGGCCTTCTTTTCGCTCCTCGATTCCGCGCTAGAATCGAAGCTCGTGCAATGCCATGGCTGACATAACTCTAGCCCGATAGAAATGACGAAGGGATTCGTCCGTCCGTGTACATAATGATTTTTCATTCATCCATTCGGAATCTGGTCTCGTAACACGGTCATGAAATTGGACGAAAGGGTTAATTAGATCCGATGGTACGATTCCTGACGGAGGGAACGTGACGGAAAAAACACGGAAAAAAGGAAAAAAGAAAAAGGGAATCGTTCGTGATTGCGGCGAGAAGTGACGTAGTCGGGCTCACGGCAAAAGACCACGGGATATCGCGAACCGGTTCTTACGGGATCGCTCGATTTCCTTTATCGCGAAACGAACAATCGACGTGTTTGCTTTTCGAACGATCGAGCTGTGAACGGGACGAAAATGATTTCAATCGTGGTCTGTTCTGCGTGCAAAGAAAGGACGGACGTGCGGTAGAAAATGCGGTTAGCTCCGGCGCGAGGAAATTGCCCGAGATCTCGAGATGTTATATTATTCCACGGGGCGTGTTTGTTCGAAAAGTAATGTCCAGAAGTGTGGCTCGGCAATGGAGCTCGGGTCTGCATAAATATGCATCAGTCCACGGGGTCCGAGCATCTTGTTCTCCATTTTCTTTGCCTACTTCTTGGCGAACGGAAGATTACACGCGAACCGGGAACTCCTATCGATGATTAATTGCCTCTCGCTTAAGTAAACTCGTTCTTGCGGCGTCGGAGGAGACCCGAGGTGCTAAGCGTTCGTTCTAATCTCGGCGTTTTGTTTTAATCCGCGTCGCGACGTTGAACATTTTAATGAGGTTTTTGCGAAGAATCCGATAATTAACATCACTAAGCACTTACATAACGTTTAAACTCACAGTGTTAATGCGTTCGCTTTCCGGTTTTGCCGCCTGCCTTTGCGGAATCATCTTGCTCGCTCCTACGTTTACTGCGCGCCAAGATTAACGTTTAACACGCCTACCGACTATATACCCGTTGTCGCGTTTTGTTGAAATTAACATCAGATTGTAATGCTAAATTCAATTGCGAAAGCTATTACCCGTCGTAAAGTACAAGCTACAAATATTAATAAACTCGTAGCCAAACGATTTCCCTATACTCGTGCCGAAACGTGGCAAAGCAAAAAAGTGGCTCAACGGCGATACGAACTTCTGTGCAGCCAAAGGTGAAACTGTGATGATACAATCCGACCTGCCATCATTCGCAGCTGAAAAAAGAACCCAAGAACCCTTTCGAAAATATTCCTCGGTCGTTCGTATAAACCTTCCGGTATGAAAGAAAGAGCGTCCACCACCATACGCATTAATTCCATCACAAGAGAGCATGGAATAAAGCGGCAACAAAGCAGACACCCTTTATCCCACCCCCGTAACCGGTGTCAGGGAGTCAACGCTCGTAACGCTTCTCAAGCAGGGCGGGGGATGGCAAACTCATGTTTACACGGTGACATTTATTAGAGAATCAGTGTCGCGGTGTTCAGTGCGGTACGACGATCTTCACCTTCGATGTGGTAGGAGGCTATTGTTCCACGGCGTTCAGCCTCTCTCGTCTGGACCGGTGTTCCTAAATTATTGTTTCCCCTTCGAGCTTCCAGCCTGGCCAGCCGTCCCCCATTCCGCTGCACTGGTTCCTCTTCCTGGCGTCTCTTCGCACCATCGGTTTGTTTCCCTCCCCCTTGGCCCGGGTCGGAAGGAACCAAGAGGGGCCCGGATGGTTATTTCGCGCGTTTACGATAGCCGGTCTTTACTGCGTCGGAATAGACTAGCCGTAGGGCTGCGGTGCACGAGGAGAAATCCCTGGGAGCACGGGGAGATCCTGAATCAGTGGGGAAGAATCGAGAAGAAGAGGCCGCACGGAGCGTATCGATGTTTACGAGGCGAAATAAACGACGGCGGCGGCGCCGCCATTGGCGTGCGGTTATTTCGTATTACTTTGGCCCTTTAATGGCGTCCCAAAGTGGCGCATAAAAATCGACGCCAGCATCCTAGAAGGGTGGTCGACGGACCCACGGCGAGCCGGCGACCCTTGCGCCAACAGAAGAAGTCGCCGCGGGATTTCGATTTCGCGGTCGTTCTGCGTTGCTGGATTTGCTGTGCTCGTACATTTCGCTCGTGTCTCTCGCGGTTGTCCTTCTGCCGTTGGTCGCCCGGTGCTTCTCGTCTCGGATTTTTTGCCGCGAGATTCAGTCATTGACGAGTCCACGTGGCGATGGCCTTCTTCCCTGGCGGAGCCACGCGGATGGAAACTCGACGGTGATCCGCCGATGATACATTATGAATCTGTTCGAGGGAGAGATCATTGTGGATGCTAATGGGAATTGGAGGTAGGAGAGGGGTTTGTGCAAAAATTGAAGGAAATAATTGTTTAATAATGAGCACATCTATTACGAAATAGCTGCGATGAGAATGTATAAGTGATAAAAATATAGACACGTGAAATAATTAGATAGTAGAGTATTGTTTTGGTCAGTGGTGAATTGAATAGGATGAGCCGATACATTCTTGCTGTTATGTAAATGATAAAATACGAAAAGGAATTTGGATGTACATATATAGATATGTGCGAAGGGAAATAATATTTGATAAAATGTTTCGACTACAATAATGCATCGGATCAGTTTAAATGTTTCAATTAGGTGGCAGTTACCAAGAAGGGTTAAACGTTACTCGAGATTACACAACTCTCCGCTCTCTGTACCTGTTTAAATTCTTGGAAATAACTCCATCTCACATGATCGAGTGAATTACACTGGGATATTACACAAAAAATATAACAGGGCAGCCTTTAAATTACCCTCTCGCATGCTCCTGCTTCATTATCTACTTTGCAAAGAAGTCGCCGCAATCATTTCCCCAAGAATTAATCAGTTCCTATTTTTATATTACCACGAACAGATAAAAAAAATTGGTGTATCCCACAACGACCGTGAACGGTTTATTATAAATTAGAGTCATTAACATAATATCCGGATCCTTCGCAAAATTGCTATCTAAAATTGTCAAAATCGCCGATATCAATTTCCCCTCGGTTCGCATAAACATCGACTCGAGGCGCGTGAAAATCTGCACGTCGCGACGGTCTCCTAGTGTTCTTAGAATTTGCTGAGATAATTGGCAAACGGCAGGGGAATTCGCGCCCCTAGCCCGTAATCGATACGTCGCCATTGTCTTTCAGAAGCGTGCAGGCATCGTAAATTTAGGAGAATTTTAATCCCGACCCAGGCTTTCGCCCAGCAATTTTCGTAACCCCGTTGTCGAAGATAATTGCCACGTTTCCACGGGCCCACGGGGCCTGAATTTCGCCGATGGATTTCGTGACCGGGGCCTGCCTCGAAAACAAGAGAGAAACGTGTTGCTTTGCCGACCTCGACCGACACTTCTTCGCTGCTCCAACTGCCACTTTTCTCCCCCGTCTAAACGGCGCGGCCGCTCGTATGGTTATATCTCGCGCCTTCCCCTTTCTTTTTTCCCTCCTGTTGCTTTTTTCCTTTATCGCGACGATCGTCGTAACTTTTCGTTTGACGCGCCACGGGAACCGCCGGCGCGACGCGGTTGCATCGACTGTCTCGTAATTCAGTTACTTCGAAACCTTGTGAAATCTCAGCCTCCTTCTGGGCCCTCTTACGTGTGGGCAAAACCGTGGAGAACCGTTGGTCCCCCGATTTTTATGAGGCTTTGTGGCTTTTCGAAGTTGCTTCGAGGCAGCAGTGTGCCGTACATTTATGCACAGTTATAAATGAATAGGCGATGTTGGGTGCCTAATTCTAATTGTCCATTGTGCTTCTTTATGCAACCCTTTAACAGGGGAGTGGATGGTAAACGGGTGTTACCTATAACTGAATGAACAACAATAATAATAATCGTACAATATACGAGTAACAGAAAGAATTAATAGAATCTGGCACAAGAATCTGGTATTACGACACTTTATCGGACATTTTATGACATTCTAATAATTCCATCTGAAGAAGAATGTCGTAAAAAATTTTGACACGATCATAAACGCATAAAAATCTCCCTCTCAGCGTCTCACGCGTTTCACCCCCTTTCCGTGAATCACGGCCTCGTAACTTCTCAAAAAACCGACTCGATCCAAGAGATCGATGCAACGGTCGATCGAACGGCGTACGCGAAGCTCGGAAATCGAATTGTCCTCTCAATTCGAACAGCGGAGTGCGAGCTACGGTGAAAAGTTCTAAAGAAACGCGCGGAGAAGAAGTAGAACGGGATCGACACGTCCCAGGAGGGTTCGAAACCAGTGCTCCTTATATTCTTCCACCTGTGGCATTTCCATCGTGCGGTCATTTTGCTCGTCCAGGAGCAAAGTGGAACGAGGAGGTGAACACATCGAGCAGAAGATAAAGGTGAAGCATACAAAAGAAGAGGAACGATTCTGTTGTAAAATAACGAAGGAACAGACGGACAGAGGAGTCGTGGAGATGTATGTGAGTTCAGATCGTGGCGTTACCTGAAAAGGAAACCGACGGCGCCTCCGGTTGGCGGAAGTCGCCCTTCGACTAGTTTTACACGCAGCCGCGACTCATGCTGTTCGAACGCGGCCAGTATCGCAAACGTCCAGGCAAATAACGTTATGCGCGCATAAGCTTCGCTAATTAGTTCGAAGGTATGCGGACGAGATGGAATATTCGAGGGAACGAGCTCTGGTTCGCGGCGAATTCATCCTTGGCGAGGACGTGGATCGTTTGGGTGCGTTTGGAAACTGCTTGAAATGAAATTCCGTTCGTGTTCGCCGAGGGAAATGGTTCATTCGAGGCAATCGAAGGAATGCGGAAGTATTTCAGTTTGCGAACACGAATATTTGAATATTTATTTACAGTAAAACATTCTACTGGCAAGGTTGATTTTGCAGTAGCAACTTTTCCATTTTTTTTAGTGGCTCCATTTATTTGTCCGCCGATGGTATTAGATCGACAAGATACTTGTCACCATTATTACCTAATCGTTGTATATTATTTGCTATAATCTGCAAATAATAATATTAACAGCATATTCGTGATGGTATTACGTACATGTACCCCATGCCTCACGACACCGACAAATTGAACGATCCACATGTAGTAATCTGAAGTTCTCAGATTACTGATAATTTATTTACTAAATAAATGATTATTTACTGTTAACTATTACTATTAAATTCGGAGCAAAATATCAGCCGGTTCCACTCGGTCGATATAATTCGCCAAACCCCTCTAACGAGCCGCAAAACACCGCGCAACACGATATCGCCAGTGAACGCCGACAAATTTAATAACCCTAATGAACTTCTTGCTCTTGGTAGCATGCATCGCGACGTCGCAAACAGAGACTGCGGCTCATGTCCCTGTTGCAATGGGGAGGGAAAAACCCGTGCCGTTTCTTATCGTACACAACGATTAGGACATTAATCTTCCGAGCGGTCGAAGCACAGAAAACGCGTCCAAGGGGGCCGTGAGGACTATTGGCCGACGAGAATCCCTGTGCGATGCAGATCCATGGTCGATCCGCATTCTCCAAGTGCGTGGCGCCGTGGGCCGGTACGCGCGTTCTGCATTCGTCTTTCAAAGGCTACACTGCAGCATCTGGTTGGCACGAAATACCAGGACTCGCTTGTTCCCTCGTTCCAACGCTTCTTCCCTTAACCCGCGTCCCTGTCCTTCGTTCGCCTCGCCTCTGTTACTCTTGCTTTTTCGACGGTACACGGCGCGGCGTCCGGTCTTCTACGCACGGTGGCCGCTGGGATACGCGCAAGAAGGATGTCGTTGCGCAATTATTTTCGCATGATTCCGATCGCCCGGCAAGATTAAGACCACTGACGGAACGCAGCGTCGCGTTCGTTTGCGATCCGCGTTACGCAGCAAAACCGAATTCCCGAGGACGGGGACCTGTACGTGCGACTATGCGCCGCGACGCGGGCGACGGCACGGTCTGTGACGGTCCAGGGCCCAATCTGTTACCGCGGTTGGGACGAAGACGTAAACAGATGAAGAAGTTCGAAAGGGAGGATGGGATGCTTTCGGATGTCTGTCGATCATCGGCGATCGTTTTTGCCTGGGGCGTGAGAGGTCTGGTCCGATGCCGTACCGTGTTCCGGTTATTAGCGGCGTTATGAATGATATTGCGTGGATATTAGTCATGCGAGCCAATCCACTCGAACGATAATTGGCGCTGTTAAGGTTTTTCCGTTTACCGGTTTGGGAAACAGTTGGCCTGCATCGGGAAGAGGGTGCTTGCGATTGATACAGAAAACGCACGATCAGAATTCACTTTCAGTCGAAGGTTCATTTCGAATTGCATTTACACGCACTGCTGATAGGAGCAGCGCTTCGACGAAGTATCATATTTCATCGCGGTGGCTTTCGTAGGTGTGGTTGCAAAATAAAATCCACGCGCATATTCGCGAGTTATGGAAACGGTTCGCCCACTGGCGCGGCACGTTTTCAAAGCTTAGAAAGCGATCTACAGATCGGTGGAGCGATGTGGGAGGAAACTCGGCCCGCTCCCCTCGCTAATTCTATGAACACAGAGGATCGTCGATGCACAGAAGTCGCGAGACCAGTCTCTACATATATCCTTCGCTCATTTACAAAATGGCACCGCAGCTGAATCGGCAGTCCTGCCACACCAGAACCAGAGTCCAAGCTTTATTGCATTTTGCCGCACACGCTTCGCAAACAGTGCCACTTGAGATTCTTCTTCAATCCGTATAAATACCGTATAAATCGCGGTACACGAGGAACGTGAACCTTCTAACCACGAAGTTTAAAGGGCTTCGCAAACGCTCTACGTATGATATGCGGCGCCTAAGTTCATCGGTTAATCCATTGCAAATGTAGAAAGTACAAAATCATATTTCTTAAATTGTAATGTTAAATCAATAGCTCGGAATACAACGAAATTATATTAATATAACATCATCTCTATAGCAATCAAGTCATTTTAGCAATTTACATTTAATTTTCATTTTCGGCAGATTTGTAATAAATATTTCCTCGTCTCTTTTACAGTTTGCATTGGAACCAATGGCCGCCTCTCCGTTCCGTCCAACAAACAGCACCACTACCGGAATCTTCGAGACCGGTACACCAACTGTACTTACGTCGACGGCAACCTGGAGATCACATGGCTCCAGAACGAGACGTTCGACCTCAGCTTCCTCCAGTATATACGAGAGGTCACCGGTTATGTCCTTATCAGCCACGTGGATGTCCGAAAGATCGTTCTGCCGCGGCTACAGATCATACGCGGCAGAACCCTTTTCAAGCTCAATATCCACGACGCGGAGTTCGCCCTATTCGTTACGATGTGTCAGATGCAGAACTTGGAGATGCCGGCCCTCAGAGGTAAACATATCTTCCAAGTCCTTTTTCATATGCCTAATAAAAGAGAAATGAGTTCCTTGAAGTACTTTGTCCGATTTTGCTAATCGGTATCTATTTAATTATAATAGCAAGTACAATTTGCCATCAGTCCATTATATTAGATATAGAAAAATGTTTGTCAAGGAACGATTGTGGTTTAATAAAAGTTTAATCATAAGTGCACCGGAGTAAAGGCCAATACAAAGCCAAAGAAGACAAGGAATTTTTAGTCCTTGCAAAATAATCGCAATAGTATATCATATACTGTCGGCCCGCCAGTTTATCTTCTCGCATGTTCAATAATATTGACAGCAAATATTAGACGCCTGGAAGCCTCTTGGAAATGATTTCCACTGGGTATTACCGCCACTGATACATACAATCGCGCAACATACTCGTATATTACTTTTAAATAACATGTCCGATGTTAACAAAAATCTGAAATAAGAAAGGCGCCGATTGCCGTCACTAAATCACGCGTGTCGTTTACAGATATCCTCAATGGAAGCGTGGGCATGTACAACAACTACAACCTGTGCCACATTAAGACAATCAACTGGGACGAAATAATCACCAGCCCAGGTGGGGCGTATTTTTATGTGTACAATTTTACGTCGCCGGAGCGTGCCTGTCGCGCTTGCGATAAGAGCTGCGAGCAAGGCTGCTGGGGCGATGGGCCCGAGAACTGTCAGAAATATTCGAAGACGAACTGTTCGCCTCAGTGCTGGCAGGGCAGGTGTTTTGGCCCGAATCCGCGGGAGTGTTGTCATCTTTTTTGCGCTGGTGGCTGCACGGGACCGAAGCAGAGCGACTGTATCGCATGCAAGAACTTTTTTGACGACGGTGTGTGCACGCAGGAATGTCCGCCCATGCAAAAGTAAGTTCGATCGATCCGCATAATATTATGATTCTAGTTATAAGCGACTAAAGGCTGCAAACTCATTTTATTTTTATAGATTGTTCCTTTATTATTTATTTATCTAATTTATTTTTATTATTTATATAATTATATAAAACGTATTATTATACAGCATGCATATTTTCGTTACTGCAGATGAGTAGAAAATTAGACGCCCCGCAGTGGTTTATTTCACTGCTCCTGCCGGTTCAGTATTTCGTCCCACGAAAATCGTAAAAAGCAATATTGATACACATCAAGTCGTCCCGCATTTTTGCCCAAACGATTTGTCCATAAAATCGACCTGGAATGATACAACGTTTCACGTTCCATTCCATCGAGGTGTAATAAAAAACGACAAACACAGAAATGTTTTTTATCAAAGCATGTCGATATCCGCAATTCACTCGAGCTCACCGCGCGTTTCAAAAATCATAAACCGCTTCACAGCGGCATTCTTATTAATCGATAAATCTTTCCCGCTTACCAATACTTGACCCTCGCCGTGAGATCATACAAGAACGCAGACGGGAAGTTGGAAACTTCCCTATGAGTTTTACGACTCAGAAACCGTAAGGATTACGATGATCGTTCCAGGTACAATCCAACAACATACTCGTGGGAGGCTAATCCTGACGGGAAGTACGCGTACGGTGCAACCTGCGTGAGAAGGTGTCCTGAACACCTTTTAAAAGACAACGGAGCTTGTGTGAGATCGTGTCCGCCAAAGAAGAAAGCATTGAACGGAGAATGCGTGCCCTGCGACGGGCCTTGCCCGAAAACTTGCAAAGGCGTGGAGAAAGTGCATTCTGGCAATATCGACTGTTTCAAGGACTGCACGATCATCGAGGGCTCGATCACGATCTTGGATCAAAGCTTCCAAGGCTTCCAACACGTCTTTCAGAATTTCAGTTTCGGCAAGCGATACGAGAAAATGCACCCGGACAAATTGGAGGTGTTCAGCACGTTGAAAGAAATCACCGGTTTCTTGAATATCCAAGGGGATCACAAGGATTTCCAGAATTTATCGTATTTCCGGAACTTAGAAGTGATAGGCGGGCGAACCCTGACGGAGTATTTCGCGTCGTTGTATATCGTCAAAACGTCGTTGGTCTCGTTCGGACTTAGTTCTTTGAAGAAAATTTATTCTGGATCGATAGCCATCTTGGAGAATAAGAACCTGTGTTACGCTCAAAGTATCAACTGGACGAGAATTAAGAAATCGTCGGAGCATGAAAGCCTGCTGTCGAACAATCGGAACGAGAGTGAATGCAGTAAGTAATAGCACCATATTAATTAATTTTCTAACAATTCGGTCGCATATATTTTATGTATGTGTTACAAAAACTCAACTTTCCATTCTTATTTATAACTTGCAAAAATGTTAGTTTATTTGGTTTCATTTAGTGTTATAAGAAAAGTAAAGAAAATGCCCGAGTTATAGTAGTTTGTTCTACTTGGAAAACTTTACAACTGATACATTTCATCTTCAAAAATGATTACACGACGAAACGATACATGTATGAAACTGATGCACCAATGCTTTGTAAAATTACAGTAAGGGATGGCCTGGTGTGCGACGAGCAGTGCTCAGACGAGGGTTGTTGGGGGCCCGGTCCGGCGCAATGTCTGTCCTGCAAGAACTTTATCCTCGGGAACGATTGCCTTCAAGACTGCACTGCTCCAGGGTAAGGATAACATTGAGCTGTTTAAAATATTCCATGAACTCGTACCAACTGTGTCGCAACGTAAATAACACGCGTTACTTCTGTGTGTTAAATTCGCCTACCTCAGATTGTGGATCGAAGGTAAACTGCAAGCACCTCAGAGAGCTACAGCTTTCTGCTTCGCGTCGCACGTTGCTTTTGCTCTGTTTCCGTTCTGCTCGTTATATGCGACCGCCAAAAAGACGATAATCATTTGGATCCTGTTTTGCAGAATTTATCAGGCGGACAAGAAGACCTGTAAATTGTGCCACGATGAGTGCGATGGCTCTTGCACGGGTCCGAACGCGGGGCATTGCACAAAATGCAAACACGCCCGGGATGGCCCGTTCTGCGTGCCAGAGTGTCCGTCCTCGAAGTATAACGACAACGGCCAGTGCAAAGATTGCCACGAAAATTGTGTGGGTGGCTGCGAGGGACCTGAAAACAACATAGGTCCTAACGGCTGCCACAGCTGCGATAAGGCGATCATGAACGGCCATGTACCTGAAGGATGCTTGCAAAAAAGGGAACCCTGTCCCGACGGTAGGTGATCCGGTATTCATTTCGGTTCCATAAGAACCGGCGCTTTGCCGTGCAGATAATATACTCGGAAATTATAATTTGACACTTAATAATGTGCAGCGAATTTGATTTACGGACAAGATTAAGGAAATTGCATGGCCACGTCACCCTTTCCGTCATTCTGTCGTATTTACTTTTACAATTTACGTTTAGCTGTGTCAACATTTTTCTGCGGTAATCCGTGAAAAGGTCAATAACCAAATAAATAGAACGAAAGATTGTTTTACAGCCCATTTGTCCCGAATGGTTTCTTTATTTCTCGTACACAAATTTTAGGTAATTAAAGGAGGGGATATTTATGGAATAATGGTTTTATGTCACAGGGCATTACTACGAATGGGTGAGTCCTCAAGAACTAGGTGCACTGAAGCCACTGGCGGGAAAGGCTGTTTGTCGCAAGTGTCACCCTCGCTGCAAGAAATGCACGGGATACGGTTTCCATGAGCACGTCTGCCAAGAATGTACAAAATACAAGAGGGGCGAACAATGCGAGGAGGAGTGTCCCGCGGATCACTTTGCAGATGCTGAAACACAACTTTGTATACCGTGCTTCAGCGAGTGTCGTGGGTGCTCCGGACCGGGCCCGAATCAATGTTACAAATGTCGAAACTACAAGATCTACATTGTAAGTCGCATACATTACTTTAATAAATCTGCAAACTTTCATAGAACGCAATAGTTCACATATTCATTGCAATATTCATGATTATCGTGTACGCAGTAAATTCGTTCTTAGATATCTCGTGTAAATTAAAATTATGTTTTCATCTGAGACAAGTTGATTACTAATTTCTGTTTATTATAAGGTATTAATTTCATGTACATTATGGTGATGGAAAGTAGGTGTTTGATTTCAGACTTACAAGGGAACATATTCAGATGTTAATCTCCGATTTTGATGAAACTTATGTGAGATATAGTTCTTTGAAAAATATTTGACACGTATTTTTTTTTATCGGCAACCATCCACTTTGAAGGGGTGAAAACAGCCCTCAAAGTTCGGGGTTAAAACCATATTTTTGAGATATCTCGGAAACCAGAGGTCGAAAAAATTAAATTTTTTTTTAAATTGTGTGTTTTTCAATGGGAAATGTAGTCGCGCAAGAAAATTTTAACAAAAGTTTTTGTTTTAAACGATATATTAAAAAATTGCTTTTTTTTTCAGTTTCTCGTATTTATTGTTAGTTCATTTTAATGTAAACTTGGGTGTGTGATCTTTGATCCAAAATAGGGGATACATGTTTCAGGAATTTCTTTTTTTTGGCCATTTAACAAATAATTATACATAATGGAAGTTTGCACCTGGCGTACGTAGGAAGGATTTCTGGCTTGTTTTATCGAAATATAAGCATTTAGTATAAACGTGTATAGTATTTTAAACAATACCACTGGGTTATGTGTCGTTTATTGTTTTATTGGTAGGTAAAGAAGGTGGCGCAGGTAGCAGCGTGACGCGGTGCTAATTACCGCGGCGGAGTAAGGGTACAGATTTTTGTAGCCAATTCGCCTGTGAATTTCTGCAGTAGTTGGGCCTTCGGTTAAAATATACCTGGAGCCTTTTTAAACTGTGAATCCTCGGAGCTAGAGTTTTCCTCGTCGTTTACGGTAGCTCTAAAAAGAGCTGGTGGCAAATGGCGCACCAAATGCTTTTACCTCGGTTATATACAGCATTTCAAAAGGATACGAATATTTTCAAACATTTCTATTGGTTGTTAGGGTGAGAAAGGGGGAAACGTAAAGCAGTCTTAAGAATGTATAAATATGGGCACTTTGCTACGTGTGCTATTAGTCTTTCTGCATTACGGTTTGTAAAGCAACGTGCATATTAAGAAGTTAAGGCTACTTCTTTTCGATTTGTAAAACTGTTTTACTTTTGTTGCTTGTTTATTTTTGTTGTTAGATTCGTTTTTACGAACACGAAGATCAATCTGACGGACGTTATAAACATTTTGATAGAAACATATAGCACTTCCTTCCTACGCACGCCAGGTGCAAGACTATCTTCCATTATGTATAATTATTGTTAAATGGCAAAAAAAAGAAATTCCTGAAACATGTATCCCCTATTTTGGATCAAAGATCACACACCCAAGTTTACATTAAAATGAACTAACAATAAATACGAGAAACTGCAAAAAAAAATCAATTTTTTCATATATTGTTTAAAACAAAAACTTTTGTTAAAATTTTCTTGCGCGACTACATTTCCCATTGAAAAACACACAATTTAAAAAAAAATTTAATTTTTTCGACCTCTGGTTTCCGAGATATCTCAAAAATATGGTTTTGACCCCGAACTTTGAGGGCTGTTTTCACCCCTTCAAAGTGGATGGTTGCCGATAAAAAAAAATACGTGTCAAATATTTTTCAAAGAACTATATCTCACATAAGTTTCATCAAAATCGGAGATTAACATCTGAATATGTTCCCTTGTTAGTACTACTATACGGCTTTTTATAACTATTGATCGTTTTTCGTGGTATTTATAAAAAAGATTAGTTCTCTACTTTAATACTAAGTTCTGCGAAAAACCTGAAGTACTTGACAACCGATGCACCCGAAAAATATGTCAATTCGAAAAGAGTAGAATTCTGGCGGGAAGCAATAACTTACCTGACATTATATTTGTATCAATTTCAACATTTTCAAGATTAAGATCTTGTTTCTTATTATCATTATCATTTCTCTGCTAAACTCTATACTTCGATTTCAGCATGGAGACATAGATGGAAACACCACGTCGTTCAACTGCACAGAAATATGCCCGGCCGAGCATCCGCACAAGATATTCCCTCCAGACAGCGAGCCTTACTGTTCCATGGAAACTGTCGGTCTTGGATTTCAAGTAGAAAACGAACTTCAACCGGCCATCCTAGCCGGTGTGGCAGTGTTTGCTCTGGCGTTCCTCGTTGTCGCTGCCGTGATCATGTACTTCTGGCGTGTACGGGCGAAAGCGAAAGAAAACACCGTGAAGATGACAATGGCGCTGACTGGCTTGGACGATAACGAACCCCTACGACCGACCGGTGTGAAACCAAATTTAGCAAAATTACGAATTATCAAAGAGGAAGAAATGAGGAAAGGCGGAATCCTAGGCTACGGTGCATTCGGGAATGTTTACAAAGGTGTGTGGGTGCCAGAAGGCGAGAACGTGAAGATTCCAGTGGCGATAAAAGTTCTACACGACGGCACAGGAGCGAACACTTCGAAAGAATTCCTCGATGAAGCGTACATCATGGCTAGCGTGGAACATCCGAACTTGCTTCAACTACTGGCTGTTTGTATGACGTCGCAGATGATGCTCGTGACCCAACTGATGCCACTGGGTTGTCTGCTCGATTTCGTGCGAAGATTCAAGGATAAAATTGGTTCGAAAGCATTATTAAATTGGTGCACGCAAATCGCCAGAGGTATGGCTTATTTGGAAGAGAGAAGACTGGTCCATCGTGATCTTGCGGCCAGGAATGTTCTCGTACAGACGCCCAATTGCGTGAAGATTACTGATTTTGGATTAGCGAAACTCCTGGATATCAACGAGGAACAATACAAAGCTGCCGGCGGAAAAATGCCAATCAAGTGGTTGGCTCTGGAGTGTATTCAGCACAGAGTCTTCACTCACAAGTCGGATGTTTGGGCATTTGGCGTGACTATTTGGGAAGTGCTTACTTATGGTGGTAGACCGTACGAGAATGTGCCAGCTCGAAATGTGCCGGAACTGTTAGAGAAAGGTGAACGGTTGCCTCAACCAGCAATTTGTACAATCGACGTGTACATGATCATGATCAAGTGTTGGATGTTGGACGCTGAGTCTAGACCCAGCTTTAAAGAGCTGGCGGAAGATTTCGCGAAGATGTCCAGAGATCCCGGCCGATATCTTGCTATTAAGGGTGACAAGTACATGAGGTTACCTTCGTATACACTGCAGGTTAGTAAAATAGTATTTTTTATTTACAAACAAATGATATACAATGATTAATTAAATTAAATTAGATCATTTATTAGACTGTGACGAATTCAACCATACATACGATTCTTATTTAAATGCAACTAGTTTTGAAAAAATTACAAAAGTCTCACAAGCCCCCATTTATTGTTACAACATTAATGTGATAATTATACTTGCATTTAGGACGAAAAGGAGATGATACGAAATCTCGCGTCGGCCATGGATGGTCCGGAGGCATTGGTAGACGCTGACGAGTATCTTCAGCCGAAATCTAGGGCACCGATTCCACCAGGACTTTCAGCATCCAGCACATCCGGTTCTCCGCCAAATACGCCTGTGAAAACATGCTGGCCGAACGGAAAGCCATTGGCTGCCGACTCTCCTACACCTCAGAATCAACAAAACTGGGACAGAGAGTTGTTGAGGTACGGCGCGAATCATAGAAACGGAAATGCTTCGCACGATCCAGGAAACTCCAGTCAGCACCCGCATTACGCGCCTCCAAATGGACATTGCGGACACGTCGTAGGATCGGACACATCCAGTTCGAGATACTGTTCGGATCCCTTGAAAATGATCGGTGTCAGAGGTAAATTGACCGATTAATTATCACTGTATTTTTGTCAATGACTGAATTTAATCAGGATCATCGCAATCTATCTCTCCGTTTATGATTTTTCATACGCCCGAAGTTGCTGCTCGAAGATTTTCATAGTTAGAACAATTATTCTCCCTTTATCGTTCAGTACAATATCATTAACATATGTAATTAAGATGCATGTTAATTCCTTCTAGCATTAGCAAATAAATAATAACATAGCAATATGTAATATATGTATAACGGTGAAAACAAAGGAGATAAAAAAGGAATTGAAAAGTTGTTACGATTGAAGTATACGGATAAGAAATAATCGAATAAAGTTATAATACAGTCCCTTGTTGTTCGCACAGATTGCGACGTGACAGACGACTGTTTCGATGGCGAGGTGAACTCCACTCATCAGCAGGCTCAAGTAGGAAACCTGAAGCTAGACTTGCCATTAGACGAAGACGATTATTTGATGCCATCGCCGCAATTGCCAACAAGTACGACGCAGTACATGGATCTCATAGGTGACTCGAAACCTACTGGTAAGCTGAAACAATTCTACAAATCATCCAAATCATCATCCAAACCCATAGAGACTTTCAGGACAATTCTAACTTTGCCTCATCGTTTCCAGAAATGGAACCAAAGCGAGTCAACAATGGTTACCGGAAGTACCCCGAATTCCTTACCATCCCGGGGAAAACGTCTCTGGATAATCCCGAGTACATAATGTCCCAAGACGAAGGGCCACTGACTCCGCAGACTTTAGGCATTCCAACGCCTGATTTGGAGAAGGTTTTAACCAACGGAACATTCGGGTCTCAGGTGAGACAAAGGAGTTCCGAAGAAGAATCGGATCACGAGTACTACAATGACTTCGATCGCTTGGAACGGGAACTGCAGCCGCTGAAGCCCCTTAGGAAGAACGAGACGACCGTCTGATCTCGAGATTCTCAAATAACGTTGAACGCAGATAGAACTTTCCGGTGTTCGTTTCAAGTTCAGAGTCAAAATGTCAGATCGTTCGATCGTCTATCGTTTGTGACTCGTTCACAAGCGCAACGGATGGAACGCATGAACACGAATTGACGTAAACGTGAACGAATCCGACCCCTCGTGTTTGAGGAAACTTCACAGTGTACTTAGAAAGGACACTTCGTTGTAAAGTGCCGTGTTTGATTGTGATTAGACGTAAGACGCGTGAACGTGTGCTAATTTTTCAGCAAGGTCACGGTCGCGAAACAGAAACGTGTCCCGCGAATCACGAACAGTTGTGGCGTGCGTGTACGATGAACAAGTAGTGCAAAGATAATCTTAATGTGCCATTTACCGTGGCTTGTAAATAAAAGAAAAAAAAAAGAAGAAAGGTACTGTCTATCGATTCTATAAGGATATTAAAAATTTTAAGGAACGATGTGCAGTAAATGGCATAAATAATTGTTTCTTTCACACTCTCATCTTCGTCTTCTGTTTTTTAAAAACTCCGATGGTCCACGTTGGCTACACGTTTTTTATATTGTTAAATCGTTTTATTTTATTTGTTCGGATGTTCTCCTTCTGATATTCGCACGTAGTGTTAATGTCTGGATTGAGAACGCAATTTTAAAGCACGCAAGTGCGTGGACCGTCGTTTCTACGAAAGAACGAAATTACCAGTATTTGCTACTATATTCCATTTTTACCTTCCGCGCTAAAAGAATCGTTCGCAAATCCACTTGGATAGCGAAGATGTCCGTTTTGCGTGATCGGATACGAATCATGGGATGTCAAAAGTTGCACACGAGGCCGTTCAAATATTACGGAGTCTCCGGCGACATTTAGACAGCTTCGTGGTGCGGATAATCTATACGATTCGCCCTTAACTGTGATAAGAAACGTTCTACTACTCCTCGACGACACTTAAAAAAGCATCTCAATTGTTTATCAATCCTCCCCTGTTTTCTCTCCTTTTGCATAACACAGTAAACTGCGACGGTTCGATGAATTGTCCTAATTTACGATAACAAGAATGATTTCCGAGTCGTGACGCTAAAAAAAATCGTCCAGAATCCGAGGATTCAAACAAGCAAACGCGAACGAATCACGGAAAAAACAAAACAACGAAAGACAGTTGAACAGTTGCCTATTCCTGGGATTCTTGTCTGAGTGGCTATACTTAAATGTTGAACGATGCCCTATATATATATATATATTTTTATTTTATGCCATCACATTTTGTACATGGGACCAATGAAATTGGCCACGGCCGGAGCGTACGAAAGTATCTCGATTTTTATTTTAGAAACGCGTCTTCTGTACATAGATTAGTGATTAACGCGATAAGAAATATTCTACGAGCGTAGACAACAAAAAAAGAAAAGAACGGAAAGTACTTGACTAAACTAAGTAACCTGTATCTATTTTTTATTTCGAGAATGGGAATAAAAACGGGCGAAAACGAAATCGCTGAGCGCAGCGGCGGTATACGAAATATACAGGGTTACGCTGTGCCGCGAAATCATAGGATTAGGACGTGCCATGTTGTGTACAGGGAAAAGCGCAAGGTAAGCGGCGAACACGTTTCGTGCTAGAGGAATTTGTATACGCGTGTTCGTTGAAATTGGAGAAAAAAGAGAAAAGATGGAAGGAGAAAGGTTGAACCTCCGAGGCATTGCGTTCGATTAACAGAAAGGCATGCATAAGCGCGCGCAAGATTGCCGATATTATACTTAACACTGTGGCGAATGTAATATTTTTGAACAAGTACACGCCTCTCTGTGATAAAAATGGGACCGGGCTATAGCTTCAGAGTGTAAAATTATCTGTACAAATAATTCACCGTATACGCACGTAATATTTTGTTGCGTGGCTTGAATGCAATTAATATCGATTTTCAATCTCGTCGCGCGCAGGGTGCATGCTCTTGCTCTTAACGATAATAAGCCAATACGTATCGTGTACATTGCGTTAATCGTTATTACTGGTTATGTTATTGATTTTTCTCCTGTAATATATTATATGTGTAACTTTGATTGCGTTGCCAAGCGGATCAGCGTGTGCTGCGAGAAATGTGTACGCGTCGATTGTTCGACACTCTCGAGAAACAAAGAAAAGAAAGAATGAGAAAAAGGTGTTTTTCCATATTCCTCTCACCACTCGTTTCCATTTCTTCCTTCCCGTTAAAAATCGACAGATTTAAACGCGTGCGTGAATTTGAAATTGTACAATACCATTCCATCGCCGGGATAAAATAGCTGCGTGGAATTGCATTTGCCATTCGGTTGTGGACATAGAACTTATAAAACTTTATAATATCATTATATATCGTAATGAAATTATTGTAATAAAGAACCATCATCATTCTTAAGACAACTGGGGCTTGTTTCTTCCTCTTCCCCAATCCTATACTTGAGTTAAAATGTTCTACTTTAAGTGAATACCCATTTTTCCACTTATAGGCTATACGATGCAACAAGAAAGGAACACAATTACTTTATTCCACCCTTTGTACAATTAAATACGGAGTCCGTTATATTAAATACTTTCGTGAATGAAGAATTAGTGATTAGAATACTAATCACTATAAAATTATTTGCTATTATCGTCACCCTCCCATTATGCAATACTACTTATTTAATACTTAAAGTATTGTTACCAAGGAAAATATTCGATTACGCAATGCACACTGTCGTAATTCGGCGTAAACGAACGAAATTGCACGAAAGATTGTCGAATGATTCATTACAACTTATTCCACTTGTGGTTCGTTTTAACTGCTATGGCCATGTACATAGAGATTGTTACTGCTGTGCATTATTAATTTTGTATGGCTACGTTTTAGTCGTGCCGGTAAGTACAGCCGGACAATCGTTGAATTATATTTAATACTGTTTAGAATATTAGGCTTTAATTCATTCAGAAATCTACTTGAAGTATATGCATACTTTGATTTTGTCCAATTTCTTATGCGACTCCTACATTATATAGCCTACTAACGAAAAAAAAATTATCTATCGCAAGCAATCAGTACCGAGAATGGAAACTATAGATGACCCATATCGGAGACACCTTTTCGATGAAAATTCTGTGTTTAATGTTTACGAAGAAGATGCAACGAACTTATCAGTGGGTGCTCCAGGGCCGGATCTACTGCAACAATGCGTTAACATGTTGAAGAAAGCAACAGATCACAGATTGGTAAAAGTGTTGTACTTTTTGCTTCAAATTGTGTGTTCTAACACTAGAACTACCGATAGGTTTTGGTGCTATTTAGACAGTATACGTTAGACAGATTATGAACACGAAAGTGGTTGAATACACATTAAATGAGGATATATAATTGCCATTCTGTCTTATTGAAAGTCATCGTAAATTGCTGCAACAGTACCTATGCGTTAATAATGTTAAACCTTGGAATCTAGAACCAGTCATTTTGACTGGCTTGGTAGTTCTAGTGTTAAATGTATCGCTAATATGATCAATAACAAGATTTTCATTGTTTTCGTGACATATTATAGTAGGTAAATGATACGAAATTAAAAATGATAATAAATACATATTTATCGCAGGAGCATTTCATGCAACTATACCGAAAATATTTGATTCTAGGAAGAGGAGAAGAAAGAGGGGAAGTATTATCTTTTTCAATATGGTATTACAGCGGGATTATGGGAATGTCGCGAAGAATTGGCGAAATTTTTAACCAGGCGCTACGGTGACCCCGTTAAGAGAGAAAACCTAATTTTAACATGTGGTGCTTCGCATGGGTTGCAACTTCTATTGAACACAGTTCTCTCGCCAAATGGAGTAATTTTCGTCGAAGAAGTGACTTACATGATAGCTTTAGACGCTTTCAAACAATTTCCCCTAATGAAAATAGTTACAGGTATATTAAAATCGACTTCCCTCTAATTCTAACGATTGTAAAGTGAATAAATTTTCAATCAATTTATTGAAATCGAATTAATATCGATCATTTTACATGATTTAGTACCAATGAAGAACAATAGCGTGGACTTAGACGCGTTTGAAAAAATAGTCATAGAAGAGAAACAAAATGGCGACTATTTTACTAACGATCAGAAAATATTCTGGGCTATGTTTTATACAATTCCTGTCTTTCATAATCCAACTGGGACAACTTTATCTCCTCGTAATCTACAAGTTATATTTTATCGAATTGTCAAAAACGAAACAACCCCATGACCTTTCTTTTTTCAACAGAAAGTTGCAAGCATCTTATTGATATAGCACGAAAGAATTCTATAATGGTTGCTTGTGATGATGTATATAATCTATTATATTATGGACACGGCTTTCCGCCACATCGATTATTTTTCTACGATGATCCAACGGATCCCGAGTACAAAGGTGGTAATGTTGTGTCCAACGGAACATTTTCGAAAATTCTATCACCGGCAATTCGTTTTGGATGGATGGAATGTAGTCCACGAATTGCAAACATTTTTAGATCCTCGTAAGTACATTTTGATTTAAATGGTTTAATATATTGACATCAATAAAAGTATAGCTATTCGAAATTGGAGAATGAAAACTGGTTTGAACGTTAGTGATACTTATAATTTTAGAAATCTCTATAGACTTCTATTTTACAGTGGAATCTTATGCAGCGGTGGTGCAGTTAATCATTACGTTTCCGGCGTAGTTACGAGTTTACTACAATTGAATATAGAAGATAACTACCTCGATAAACTTATTCCAATTTATCGGGTAAGTTTTACGTGCATTCACCATGTATTATTTAGTTCAAGGCTACAGACGCCTATTATAATTTATTGATATAAACATTGATATATACATTGATATAAACTTTAATGTGCAACTCAAAACGCATTTTAAAAAGCTACGTAAAGACGAAGAACAATTGTTTAAATTCAGAAAATTTAACGTGTTGTATCTATCAATATATAGGAGCGATTATTATCAGTATGTACTGTACTGGACTACAATTTGCCACAATGCTGTTCATATCAGAGGACAGATGGTGGTTACTTTGTATGGATTCATCTTCCGTCAGGTACATATAATATATTCTACCGTTTATTTTGATCGAAAATTGTTTCTTATAACGAAAGAAATTTTTTACTATAAACTATAAACAAAAAAATTATTTTTTTCTAGATTTGAGTGGCAGTCATTTTATTAAATGGTGTCAGGATAATCACAAAGTATCGGCAATCCCAGGTGTGAGATTCTCATATTCGGGGAAATTGGATCATTTTCTACGGCTTAGCATTGCATTTCATAAAAAAGAAATTTTGGAAACTGCTGTAAAGACTCTTTGCAGAGCTCTTTTAGAATATATTAGAAACAATGTTAAATCTAAATAACGATACCATTGTAATAACGATTTAAACAGATATTGTGAAAAATATACATTATTGTTATTAACAAATTATATTTATTAAGTATATAGATTGTTGCAATTCCGTGCCAGTGAAATGAGCAAGAGAATGAGATGTTTTCAATATGTTAAGCGTAAAAAGAAATGCTATTATGATTCACCTAAGAGCTCTTTTTGTTTTGCTTTTAACAACTGATCAGCTTTATCCACATATTCCCTTTGCAGTGAGTTTATATAACTCTCAGCCTTGAAGACTATATCTGTTGGCGCATTTGCCTTCTTTTTCAATTCTTTGGTATGTTCGTTTCTTATGTCGCTAATGCGATCTTTACACTTGACAAAATATTGTCTCGCTGTCTTCGCCAAACCATCCCTGTGCTCCTTTGTGACTCTATTAAATTATACAAGAACATTAATATTAAAAGAAAGAGCTATACAAGGTACATGCTTCACATTGACAAGACTTACTTGGGTAGCATAATATATATAGTTGTACCTTCTTGCTGCGGATTTAAATTCATTCGTGACTTTGTCAGAACATCTAAAATACTTGGAATTATTTGCGGAAATGCAGATACATTCAGTACCACCATGTTAGGTTTACGACTAATCTCTACAATTTCTTCAAGGGCATATTCTTCATCTTCAAACTTTACAGACAATCCTTCAATCGCACCCATTCTTGTACGCACACCTAAGTGGTTTATCATCTGTTCTTTAAAACTTTCAATTGCTCCATCAAATTGCGACATCATACGTTCTACCTTTACAAATTCAGCAATTTCGTTTACATCAACGTGCGCCGTTCTCTTTTTCTCTTTAAGCTTATCTTTACTTTTCAATAATGTGCTTGCGGTAGAAAAACTATTTACATTATTATTCGGCTTAAATGAAAAGTCACAGAAGTTAATATCTCTGGTACTTAAACTAGATAATACATAAAGGTTTCGGCAATTTGTTAAGTAATGTAAACGTCCAGCATGTTTTATTTGGCATGTTTTACTTAATTGTGTAATCCAAGGTCTTAGCAGAGAAACATTCATCTTATAAGTGTATATTAGTAAACCTTTCAGTTACGAGGCTCTCTTTGAAAAATCCTTGTACGCACTTAATACAATTTCATGTTAATCATTAACACGATAGCAACATTGCACTCTAGCTGCTACTGAATTAACATCTGTGTTAACATATTTTTGGGAGGTTAGAAAACATCTCTAGCGTATTGTATGTACATGTGTAGGTATACACTAGGGCAGCTTCTATAAAGCAATATTATTTCAAAATTGAATTACAAATAATGGAAGTAATAATTAATGTCAGGTAATAATGGAGTGTTTCATGTAAAGGATAATTCTCTGTATTCAGCATATTACTTTATAAAATTACTTTATTCTATTCTATTAGTTCATTTCGTCTAACAATAATACTTTTAATACAAAAACTTAAGGTATTTTCCATTGCTCAAGATGCGTAATAAGTAAATGATAAATTTTGGTAAAAAGGGGAGAATTTCGTATTTGAATAGTAATTTCATATTATCCAAATTAAATTTTATATTCTACAATTCTCCGTCCAGAATTAAAAGCACGTTCACAACTACACATAAGTTCTCATGTAATTGTACACTAATTGATTTCGGTTTTGTAATTTCAATAATAGTTATTGTTAAAATACAATAAATCTTTAAACATTAAACTTAGTTTTCATTGTTGCATACACAAGCTTGAAATACGTGTAACAACACGAGTTTTGCATATTATGTTTTGTATAAATGAGATTGAACGTTCTGTATTAACATCTACGAATATTCAAATACTATACAACAGTAAATTCATTTATTATTATGTTTTTAATCATGCACATACAATAATATAATACACGAATGTCTTTAATTTCAATATTTTATAAGTTCAGTTTTTTAACGATAGATGTTTACAAATAGAAATACATACAGAGTCCCCTACAGTTCAAAAAAATGTTGATATTTAATATTGGCGAAGTTGGCGAACCATCAGTTTCCTATATGAGTATTTTTAACGGGAAAGTCCCTGGATGACGTACACGAAATATTTCCTCTCGTATTTTGTCTTCCAGAGCAAAGACACAAATGTATTAAATACATATGTGAGTGTTAAAATATAATAATTAATGAAAAAGTTGTACAATACAATTTTCTATATTAGTAGTTATTTTGCATTTTATTTTTGTATATTTTGAATAGCAAGATTTTTAACAGTCCTAACAGTTCTTTACTGTGAGCCAATTTTATTGTATTTCATCCCGAACTTCACCTTTCTGCTATGAATCGTGTATTTTTCTGTTGATGCGTGCATGCTAAAATACTACGATTTAAGTATTCTTTCATTTTTTTTTTTCAGGTGATGTAATTTTATATTAATAACTATGTAAATATATTTATAGTGGTTTATTAAATATATAGATACTAAGAATTATAAAAGGTGCCCTATTAATAAAGGACTGTTAGTAAAGAGAAAACTAAAGGGGTAGTAGCAATTCAAAATGAGCAAAACACCTATATCTATTTTACAAGAAATGATGGTAAAGAATCGCACGTTACCAAATTACGAACTTATACATGATGGAGGTGGAACACATGCAAATAGTTTTACTTATCGAGTGTCATGCGCTGGCCTTACTGCAAATGGTATGGGGCGGTCTAAAAAGGATGCGAAACATGAAGCTGCTAAAGCAATGCTAGAAGCGATAGCAACGCACCGAGGCTATCCTCAACTACCAGCTTCCCCGGCAGAGTCACCTGTAAGAACCCCTTTACCTCCGACTCTACCAGAACTACCAAGAATTCCACCAAATGTACCATTTGTTAACGCTGTTGGCGCATTACAAGTGAGCTATATTTATTGTTTGTATTTTATTGCTGCTGCAATACATATAATATGTAATAGGAGCGTAAATATGTATAAATATGTATGTATGTATATATCCATACTGTTACAGGAACTGTGCAGTGAAAATAATTTACAAGACCCAGAATATATAACAATTAGTGATGTTGGACCACCTCATGCCAAAATTTTTACCATACAGTGTAAAGTTACTACATTTAAAGAAACTGGCATTGCAAGAACAAAAAAGCAAGCTAAACAGGATGCCGCTAAAAAGATGTTGGATAAACTAACTGATTTAGTGCCCACTTTAGAATTAACAGTAGAGACTAGTATGGAACAGAAACAGAGACAACTGAAAGAGGATGCTTGTATTCAATTGGCCAAATCACGTTATACTGCTCTTTCAAGGTTGTCAGTGACGAAAAAAGTTAATTTAGGCGTTAAGTTGTCTGAATATCAGACTCAATTGAAAAACTGTTTTACTAGCGAAACAAGTACAGATTTAGTTGAAAGATTACAAACTATTATCCCACAAGACTGTAGTGACATTTCTGAAGAACGTCTAAAAGATTTGTCTACTGAATTCACAGATATTTTGGCGAGTGTAGGTTTAGATATGTCATTGCAGCATTTGCATTGCACAAGCTCATCACTTCATCTTGTTGCCGTGACAGTAAATTCCACTCCTGATATTGTACAAATTTCAAAAGGAGAAACAAGGATACACGCAGAATTTTATGCAATATTAAAATTAATCAATACTATACTACTTTTTTTGCAATAGTCATAGATAGGGTTGAGATAAAAGAAAGAAATTTTCATACGAATTTGCAGTGGTAAACAAATTTTTGATTTATTTCTTAGACTGACTTTGTTGATTGCGTGTTGCAAACATGCATGAAAGTTCTTAACTTTACTGTTATATAGTATTCTTCTTTATATTGAACAGTTTTTGTTATGAAGTATCAAAAACATATTATTCAGGGAAGCAATTATTCAAATAATATAATTTTGTATTTACTATTCTAAAATAATTAAACCTTTACTTTCTCAGTAGTAAAATTCCAAAGATTTTTCTTTTGATACGGATTATATGTAAATAATTGATGTAATATTCTTGTATACATATTTTTATTTCTTAAAACATTGCTCATTAAAGCTTAAGCAGCAATCATTACCAAGATATTTGTATACAGTTATCAGAAATAAAATATGGTTTAATTTTTTGGGAAAAGTAAACTTTAGTTTATTTTATAAGACAAATTCTATTTTTGTTTGCAGAATTTTAAACGGTTATGGTTCCACAATAAGAAATAATGAGAAGTTAGTGAAAAGGTAATAGAATAATAGGTTTTCCAAATTTTCCATATTGGCCGTTTCTTTTTGATTAAATATCGTTACAGTACATATCAGTTACGTACCACGTTCGCGGAATCATTCATTTTTCAGTCATTTTTATTTAAGATGTATGCTAATGTCGTATTGAATTTGTAATACGAAATGAGTTTTCTTGCAAATTTAAATTCAAGATGCAATTTATAATTGTATTTATTTTTCGAAAAGAAAGAAAAGTTGTGATATGTTTTGTAAATTATGTTGCATTTATACTACATTTATACTGAGCTCAACAATTTTGTTGATTTACGTTGCAATTCTAATCACAATATTGCCTCCTTTTCGGACAAACAAGATTTTCTAAGATTTGCAAATAATCGGTATGGTGGGTGCACATACATATTTACATATCAAAAATGGAAAGGAAAATTGATTCCCTTTATGGAATAAGCTAATTTATTTTATATCACATAAGAGCGCTACACCGCGCAATGTCCAATGCCTGGGATTATGATCAGTTTCGAAATCTATCGATCCGATGTACTTCGAATCTGTTCTCTGTGGTTTTCTATATATAGGACATTCGTAAAGTTTCGGATCTTTGCCCGCTGTTGTATTTATCGCGTAAATATAAATAACAGGCATCTGTTCATAAAGAATCTTTGGTTTACTTTCTACCAGTTTGGTTGCCTTACGATCAAGTGAGGCACCTTCTAGGAATAGACCATGAACGTAGACTCCTTCTTGTGGTTGATTTTTGATATCCTCTTTGTTAAATCTTGTGATTAAATTTTGCAAGACGACAGAATCAAGGGCCCAGCCTTTGTGTGCCCGGGTTACTTCCTGTAAAATACGCCTGTTTTAAAAGTGTTTTATTTTAAAACTAACAATGAGATGATTTGAACGAATGGTATTTTAAATTTATTTGGGGCCTTGCCGAGAATGGTGATGATTAATGTCAAAATAGACTCTAGCAGAAATATTTCACGAAATAGTATATTGAATTAACTTGTCGCATTGCAGTTAGAAATCCCTGAGGATTGAAGAAGCCGGTCATCCAGAACACCTTTGGTCTGCCATGGTTGCACCATTGTCTGAATTGATGATCTCGTTCCAGAAGTTCTGTGTACCAAAATCCCAGAGTCGCTGACTCCCAAGAAATTTTTTGCCATTTCTCTGGAATTCGAGCGTCGTACATTGCGTCCAGTGATTTTCGCAATCCTTGGCTCATTACTATAGTGCCTTCGATAGCTAATTTCAAATCTGTCAAGGTGTTACGCACTTCCTTTATGACTCTCGTGATCCTAAACAGATTTACGAGTACAATTTTTCGGTATCAAAACATAAAATAGAAAAGGATGAAAAAGTGTACCTGTCGATTTCTTGTCTTAAAAATATATTCATAGGTAACAATGCTCCCATTCGTTGGAGTGCATCTTTCACTTCGAAAGAATTATATTGCTTCGGTAATTTCGCCAGCATATCATTACCAAGTTTATATACGATGTTTTCTCTGGTTTCACCCCCTTGTGCACCCCCTTCTTTCGGTTGCACACTTAAGATCGTGTCCAATATTCCCTTTGCTGTATTTATTTGATAAGTAATATCTGCATTCGGGTGCAATCCAAATACCTCCGGTGTATCGGTTACAGGTAAACCATCGATATAATCCAAATATCCTTGTAGACTCTTAGTCTGTGGTACTTTGTATCCGCGGTAAAATTCGAAGCCTGGCCGTAACATGACGTCGCAAAACCAAACGTGTGTAAATGTTGTGAGTAACCGTTTGTCGAAGTCATCGGTGACTCTACCACCGTATTGAACCTGTAATGATACATAAAAGTACAGTATTTTTAGTGTGTTACTGGTAATGTAAGAAGTTGTTGCTATGTGTAACGTTATTTATTTTCATTCGGGTAATAAGTGTAGGATTGGAAATATGGCATGAGTGTTTAGAATGATTCCCAGGTATGAATGGTATGTTCGGAGCTGAGTACCTGAGAAGTCGTGTGCATGGAGGGTACAGTGGCCCAGGGGTTCGGATGGTTAAGACCGACCACCACCGAGGAATGACTGCGAGGTGTGTAATAAACGAGTGAGAGCAAATGGGGAATAGAATGAGAGAGAGACTAAGAGTGTAAGAATATAAAGAATGAATGATGCGTGCAAGAAGCAGAGTGGAAAAAGGATCGTAGTGAGGAGCATCGAGTAGGGAGAGTGGAAGAAGGATCGTAGTGAGGAGCATCGAGTAGTACAGAGTTGAGAAAGGATCGTAGTGAAGAACATCGAGTAGTGAAGTGTATTGAGAGAATCGAGTGAATCGTTGTGTGTGTTGAGTAACGTCGTGTGTCGACGTGGTTTATAATAAAGTTAGTGTATTTAATAGAGTAAACTGAGGTCTTATTACCCCACCTGTCCTCTATTCCAATCTACGTGAGGTTTACGAAAAATAACTTCTACATAAGTAAGTCAGATATGCGTATTTTGAATGAGAAGTTGAATCGTGTACTTGGTGTAATTTGGTGGAGAAAATGAAAGAGTTCTATTTTGGAAAAAACGGAGGGCCATATAAGTACAGGCAAATTCATCTTCAAAATAACCGTCTACCCTTGAATGTTCCCTTGCTAAAATTAGTTTCACACCTCTCCAAGCATGTAACAAACGGTTGGCCACGATACTCCTCGTTTGGGGTCCATTTCATCCAAATGATTTTGTATAAACTGAACTGAAGCAGCAAAGTCAGCTTGATTGAATTCGTATGGTACGTTCCAGCCAAGTGGACCGAATTTCCTGCGTTCTTGCACTACAGTGTGCAGAAAGGCAACGGCGTACAACAAAGGTGGCCACTGTGATTGTGCACTATAATCTAATGTATCCTGTGTAATGCCTTGATAAGTTCTCTTTAAACTCGCTCTGATGCCCTGGGGTGGTTCATTTGTGAATTTGATGGCCATCTGGAATATAGTTAGTTACAAATGAAATTTCGCATATGCGATAATATATGTATAATTGAAAATATAAAAAAAAGTTGAATATTATAACAACATATCATCTCTTGGTTCTTCGAGTTATATACATGAGATATCTGTTATCCATATTATCATGTTAATTATGCATTGAAAGAGACCTGCAATAAGCCTATTGGAAATTGAGCGTGGACTTCCGTAGTCATCCAAAGTCTGAATGCTTGGTGTACCGTTTCTGTTTCAACGAGAGCGTCCATTACCTCCGTGCAGAAAGGTAAAGATAAGTGAATATTTTGAAGCAATACCCAGCTTCCAGTATTCATAGCGTCCGTAATCAATCGGCGAGCATGAAATTCTTGACCTTGACCCATCGATACGGAACTCAATTCTACAAATTTAAACTATACTTAAATTAAGGTAGCTTTTTTGAACCGCTATCATAAAAGAAACATTCTTTAAAATCATAACTCTAATTTCAATTTTACGTTTTCTCAAAAACGGGCCCAAAACGATCCCATCTCTTATCAATTTTACTTACGAATAGATTTTTGCTTGGCTAATGCCGTTATCTGTGGACTAGGATCCGATCCGATCGACAATATGCAAACTAGCGGTGTTCTAACTTCAGACTCTAGCCAAGTAGCCTCCAGATCCAAGATCTTAGCTTCTCCGTACTCCTTTCCCAACGACTCAACCACATATTTCTTTGCTTGTGACAAAGTTCTGTCCGGACTCCATGATCTGATCAAAAGTAACTTTCTAAACACATCGAGTTTCTTTTGATACCCACAAGGGAGGTCTTCTTCCTCAGGTTTTTCTCTCTCATACCACACTCGCCATTCCCGTTCGTTGAATTCAATTTTCGTTAAAATATCTGTGAACGACTGCAATTTGCTAATTTCAACAAGATTCAACCAAGTTATATCGAGAATCCATTTGAACGGTTTCGGATCGACTGCGTTTAGATCCAGTGATGCGCCCCCTTTTATGAAAGCATTAAATTCTGCGTGAGAAATCGCACCACGATGGCAGTCTATCTTCATTGCTAGCATCAGTGTAAATAATGATTTGTGACGCACATACAGGCTCCTCAATGTAAACGCCCATACTTCGTGAGTTAAGTGACGAAGGATTATGTTTATTCGTTCGCTAGTGATAGGACTCTTGGTGGATTTGGTGATGGAATTATCGAATATAGTCAAAAACTGTTTCAACGAATTCTGATACATCACATTTACGTTACTCATTTCTACAATGAGAAAGTACAAAATGGATCCCCTCGATGCAACCGCACGAAATTCTTCTCGGGCCCGCGTGATCTTCTTTTCTGTCAACGCAGACACTTTCAATTTCTCGTTGACCGATTCTGCAGTCACTTTGGTCTCCCTAAGCACATTTATAAGCGCCTCATCGTCTACCAAAGATCCTTCGGAAGATGTGAGCCTATGCAGCAGTGTACTTTCAAGTTCTTTCATCGATCTTTGATTAGTCATCACAGACTCAAATAGGGCAACCCTTTCGGCCTCTAAATCTGCCTTTTCCATAAGTATCACTCTTCCCAGTAATTGATCTTCTAGACCCAACATGGTTACAGTAAAATCGATTATCGATGTTTTTGCTGAGATTTCAGGACTGTAGGCAGGATTAGGCAATTTCGTAGTAATGTAGAGCATAAAACCTGGCATTACGTCACATTCCTTATCACCAACAATTACTTTCTCTATAGAACCGGATTTAATAAAATTCTTTTCGAGGACGTTATCGAGGACTGGGTCCAATTCTTCAGCTATATCTTCTATCAATAGCGGTCTTCCTAAGGAGAGACTATCCTCAAGATGAGTCCTGAAATATTTGTGATTTAGAGACGTGATTTGCAATTCGTTCATACACTCTTTATTTTTTATCCACATTTTCCCTTGATTCTGTGGATCGACTAGTAGAGGATAGGACGGCGATTTAGTTACAATCAAGGCGTTTTGTACAGACAATTCGTCGTTTGGTAGTCCTTGCAGTGTCCATTCCGACATCGTTGCACTGTCTACGAGCATGCTACTAATATTTAGATCTGTGGTGAAGGGAATAGACTTTGTTGCCAGAATCTTCATCCACGAGGACACCAAACCAGCTCTATATTGCTGATTGTAAGGTCCACAATACGATAGAAAACCCGTAGCTAATAAAACATCACCTACTAGACGTCCCAATTGAACTTTAAATTCGCTACTTTGTTCAGTCCATCGTATTCTCTCACCACCCAGACCATTGATCAATGCAGTTGCCGCTGTCATTTTTCTAAAACACACATTTGCAGCTTCGGTTAGTCTCTGCTTCTCAGAAACCGCTGAATCGTACTGCTCTTTAACTGCTTGTAGCGCCATTTCCCTTTCTGACAGTTCTCTTTCAGCATTTGCCAGATCCTCCATTGCTACTTTCAGTCTTGCTTCTTGTAACGCTAAGTTCGTTTTTAACGGAAGAACCTCTTTGTTCACCGAATGAAAAAACGCCATAGACTTCGTCCACGATAACAGACCGGCTACATCACCGCAAACTCGCCTGGCAGTTTCCATGTTATAATCTTCCATTTTGAAGTACGGCTGCAGTAACTCGACCATCTCGTTGTTTATTATATCCTTTGGATAATTCTGTAGCTGAAGCAGAAACGTTGTGCTGGCCATCAATTTCAACGATTCCGCCCAAGAAGGCTTTGGGCATGATGCAGCTGCGTCAGGAACGACGGACCCAATTTTGCGTTGAAACAGAATCAATACGCAGTCCATGATCCTCATGATAAGATGAGGAGGTCTACCTAATTTCCTGACGGTGGCTATGTGAGCTGGCTTAATTGTATTTAAAGCTGCCTCTGCTTCCTCTAGGGCTGGTTTGGCAGCTTCCAGTTTTTGCTCAGCCAAGGCTTTCTCTTCTGCTATGCAGGCTACCAATTGCTCAGCCTTTTCTTTCACCTTCTGCACTTGGTTTTTGAAAGCTTCCGCTTGCATTGCTCTTTCCGTGACTTCCAAAAGCACAGTTTCTGCTTTCTCGGATGCTTGGACCAGCTCTTTTTCCATTAACGCGAGATCTGTTTTCAGGATTTCCACGGATATCGATGCTTCCTCTAATTTAGCTAAACCAGTATCCATTCTCCTAGCTCCTTCGCCAAGCTCGTGTTGTTTGCTTTGATAAATATTTTTGTAGCCACCGATGAAGTTTAGATACGATTTTGGTGTAACATGCGTGGCACGACGGAATCTTTGAAAGTAGTCTGCTGATGTCCTAGAGACGATGTCTTGTATGGAACCTAACGCGTTCACTAGTTCAGCTTTGACCTCGGTGGTGCAGGCAATGTTGAAGCCATGTAAAAAGTGTTTGGCGACCGAGATCAAAGCGTCTTTTGGCCACGGTTGAAACCAGTCGATCGTGCATCCCGATATGAGTGCAGGAAAACGCTGAGCACGGTTCCTAAATTTGTCTCCAACTGGAGAAAAGCAGAATACGACGTGTAGATTTTGGCAGGTTCTTTGAAGGAAGAAATCCATCACGAGTTCGGTGTTGGTTGTTCGTTTTGGATTTTCGCGTCTCAAAATTGGTGTCAATTCTAAGATGATCTCTTGCTGTTCGTCACGAGTAAACAAATTACTGATAACGCCAGAGCTAAGAACATTATTTAAGTATTCCAGGAAACCTTCTTCCTTAATGTCTAGGTCAGTGAATATAAACGTGGTGCCTTTCCCTTGTGCTCCGCACGTTCGATACAAATACCTTAAGTCTTCTAAAAAGTTTGCTATGTTGTAAGACCGCGTCAAAGTGATTTGGAACGTTTTATAGCCGGCGATGAAGGAAGACAGTTTCGTGAGACTTTGCTTGCCAGATCCACCGACACCTACTAGCATTACATTCCCCTTTGGATGGCGAATGACTCTGGATATTTTTACTAAATGTAGCATCGCATCGGGAAAGAAAACCAAATCCATGCCTGACCCCCTTTGCATTTCGTTAAACTGTGAAAGGAACATATCAAGCCTGTCTCTAAGGACTTGATCATCATAAACTGGCTCGTATACTTTTGGTAACTCCACGTCAGTATCTTCACCTTCTTCACCAGTTGGTTCAGGTGCGTCTCTGCAAATCATGAGCAAAACGAAAAACAAAATGTAGGAATGTCAAGTATCTGTTCTAATTACTTAATATGTAAGTACAATTGTTCTTCGCGTGACTAAATAATGAAGCATTAAACAAATTTTATTAAATCGCGTGCATGTGCATATTTACCTCATGAAATCCACGAATGCAGGAACCTGTTCAAGCATGTTTACATAGTTTTCTCCCAACATTTCATTTACAACTTTCGACACTTCCTCCTCGAACCAATCTTTATCAGTTTGTACAGTGAATCTATCGCTAAACACGCGAGTACATTCGTGTTTCCACAACAACATTAGGACACTTTCTTTATCAATGACCGTAGATAGCGTGCCCAGCATGCCTTGCCAAATCCTTGACAAGTCTCGAAGGCTGAATACATAATGAAATTTTGCCGGCGTTGGCAATAAGTTACTTCTAGTTCTTTCCCAAAGTACCCGTGTCAAAGGAATCATCTTTTTCACGAGATTTCTAACTTCCGCAGAGAATCCCCTCTTGGTATTGTAATGGCCTTCTCCAAGCACGCTAAATATACGGTCAATAGATGCTTCGTTTGGCAACGTGCAATTGAAAATACAAAATTGTCTCTTCAATCTGGAGGGGATGTCGTTTCTTCCGCCACCGGGTTGGCACATGGCAGCCAGGAATGTGACGTCTACAATGCTAGTAAAGTCTCCGGGCTTCTCCAAGGAGTAAAATCCTTTCATGTCCATTGTCTGGCGGACGATTTCATTGGTAATCTGGTCGCCCCATTCGTTTATTTGCGGCAGGTTTACATCATCGATGAAGATCCACATCTTCTTTCCTCCTGGTGGACCGAATGTATTGCCCAGACGTTTCTCCACGTAACTCTCAACAGTTTTTTGAAACTGATGCGGGCTTGTCGCTGAACTGAAGTTGAACGACCGATTTAAGGTAGTTTCTGCATTGGCGTTTTTCATGTACGACTTCATCATGACTGTCTTCGCCGACCCTTGTTCACCTATCAATAGAACCGCCTTATCTTGTCGACCAATTAAATCAATTAAATACTGTATCCTAACGTTATCGGGAATGGGAACGAGTACGTTGCTGTGATCAGGCGTGGAGTGTTCTGGATAAACGTAATTAGTCACCATACTTGTCCACATGTCCCATTTACCCTTCTCGGATACATAAAAATCGAAGAGCTTTGCATCAGGGTACATTTCCGAGGACGGCAAATCTAAGCTGTCGAAATTTTGGCGAAGATGCGAATCGTATTTTTGTCTGTCTGATGTTTCAAGCAGCGCTCCTATACCCCAGATCAGAGCAAAGACGTAAAAACGTTGCAAATGTTCGGTTGTCATCGGTTGCTGTTTCTTTTCTTCCGTTTCCTCGTCTTCCTCTTCGTCTATGGGCGTCTCAGGTGGAACTAGTCCTTCGAGAAGGCACAACATTTGTCGCACTATGTTACATTGTAGGACGTCCATGGTTAATGATAATGATTGGGTGCTCCATGAATAAATCTATAGAAATGTTTAAACAGCGCTTTTTGGATATGACGAAACATTTTTACATATTTTACAGTATGAAGGGCATTTTCATTATAAATCCAATTATTATTTTTTAACGGATCAAGCAAATTTAATTTTGTATTGCTGATTAATATTTTCATCGGCGTTTTTTGAAGTCACGCTTTTTTGAACAGTTATCGCTCCAAGAAAATATTTATAATGTATGTAATGTATTGTTACCTGGGCAAAGGAATCTTCGAAACATTGTCCCAGCACTTCTTGCTCCAAAGTTGTTCGACTTTTCAACCAAGCAGTCACCACTGGATTCCAGTCTAAACCGGACGAACTCATGTACACCATTCCATTACGGGACACTGTTGCTGGGCTTGCATTATCGATATTATGAGGCTCGAAGATGATTTTACAAGTGGGTGCCATCGATAATCGATCACCATTAGCCAGAGTTAGCGTCTTGTTGTCGTCCAACACGGAATTTAAATTCTCGATCCAAATACTATCAACGGGTCCATCGAGAACCATCCATACGTGTTCTCCTTCTTTTAATTTCAAAGTTTTGCGCCACAGTGCTGAAAATATTCCATCTGTCCAATCGTTAGTGGCTACGTCCAACCGGCCAAACATTTGCGCCGCAGTTATACTCTTTGGATTCATTCTCATCTCCCTGTAAAATATTAAATCTTCGAATCATATAAGAAGTAGAACAACCTTCTTTATTTGAGATATTAATTTTTGCTTGTCACTTTTATTGCTTCCATTGAAGTAATAATAATTACAGACTCGATAACTGAAATTCTAAACCGGAATAAAATATATGGAAAAGATTCTGTTATTTTTACAAATCCTAGAATGTATATACGTTCGGGTTCTTAATTAACTAATTACAATTTGGCGAACTTATTAACATGTGAAAATACTTATGAAACTCTAATTTTGAATTTTATATTTCTAATCAGAATAAAAAGTTAAGCTTCTTTTCACTGTTACACAAACTGTTGGAAAAATATTTCTATATTCAATTACCTGTGGAAATTGCCGCATTGCGTTAAAGCTTTCATAAGAACATGTATGCAAGTTGTTTTTCCGGCACCAGTCGGACCTAGTGTCATTATTCCGTGCCTCACTCTTTGCGTCTCGTACAATTGTATTAATTTCAATACCCACGGTGGATGATATATCATTCCGGCTTCCTCTACTTGTTGATTAATAGCAGCTTCCAATTCCGGGTAAGAAGTTTTCTCGAGTGCCTGATTTGGAAATAGATCCGCCACCAGAGAGATGAACAAGGGCTCGTCCTCATCTAAAATTATTATTATTTTCAAGGACTAGATCAAATTTGCTTTGTACAAAATATAAACGCATGTATTACATTATAATATATCACGTATTATTTACCTATCAATTTCGAAAGATTCATATCCCTCAGAACACGCATAACGATGGTGCTCTCAGAATCTTTCGAATTTATTCTTTTCGACGCACCTAGTGTTCTTAGCACGGACAGAATGTTTCTTAAGCCAAAGTCATAATGAACCTTCATAAACGCATAAAATTATAATTATTATTAAAATTAAGATTAACACGTGTGATTTTGAATAAATTACCTGTTTCGTTAGTTGCTCCTCACAGAGTTTATATAATGTGTAAAATTTACGGGCAAGTGTAATATTCTCCAGGAAACCGCAGCTGGCCAATTTCACCCTAATTATGATCTGCCTATCAGGGACCATCATAGCGACCGTGCGGAATTGGATCTTCAGATTCTCTGGTAGCTCTTTCCTGCCAGCGTATCCAGGGTTCTGTAATACGAGTTTATTTTTGACTGTACCTAACACCATTAATGTAGGCAATTCCCATACACAGAACATACTGATATGTTCTCAATATTCGTATGAAAAAACATTTAGTACATTGATCATTTTATATTTCAACACTTTTCAGATCCATTTCTGTTCGAAGATGCAAGAACAGTAGCATTTACAGTCCTCTCTTACAGTTGAGAAGTAGCTAAGAAAAAATTTCTAAATAAATCGCATCAACTGTTTGCACATTCCCTTCACTGCATTCACATTATAATACACAGCCTTTTATAATATCGAACCTATTAATATTTATCATTTTATTCACCATGGTTATAAATATTCCAAGTTCGGGACACATGTCTATTAGATCTCCATCGGTAAAAATAAACTGCTTCCTCTTCTCTTTCTTTGCAGCAAGAACGACTGCGACTTGTTGAGCAGCGACAGACAACACTGGCAATTCGATTCTATTGAATTCGTCGAAGCAACCCCAAGAACCGCTCTGAGCTAGGCCTTTGTAAATCCGTCCCAATCCTCTGTAGTCCATTTGATCCGAGCAATTAAATACCACCACATATTTAGCTAGAGTTTTGCCCATATCCTTTACAGTTTCCGTTTTACCTGTACCAGCAGGCCCGCACGGCGAGCCACCCATTGACATTGATAATGCTTGAGCTAGAGTTATGTAACACCTATAAGAAGCATTAAATTAGAAAAAAATATTTATTTATTGAAGCTGATATATCATTATAAGCTAATTTCAATGCAATTGCCTGTCAGTCAAAGGAGTAATCACGAGGCGCTCTGTGCATCCCAGATATTCGTTTTGGTACGTAAAATTCACGTCTGTTATGCAGATGGACGTTTTATCGAGATCTTCCTTGAAGTAGAATCTGCATTGCTTCAGCCACTCAAAATCGTTCACGGATCGTATGTTTAAACGACACTATGTGGGAAATTATTTCGACGAATTAAAATTTTGTTCATGTACTGTTAGTTGCATTTTCAAAATAAGAATGAATATTAATCGAGAAAAACGATAAAGACTTTGAGAAGCTCTTGAGAACTTTGATTTGACAAAAGGAGAGTATGATAAACATAATTAGAATACAATTTTGTACATCCCTATCACAGGTTTTAATATTCACTTATCATTTATTAGATACAACATGTTTCTATTTGCAGAATATTTGATATTTCACATTGAGTAAAAAACTGATTTCCTTAATAGAATGGTTTCTTCGTTGTCTTACCAGTATGTCGAAAATGTCACGCTGGTGTACGTGTATAGTGATCAGAGTTTCGAACTTTGTTCGGTCAATTTTCGCGAGATCTTTAGTAGTCTGGTCAATTAAAGTGTTTAGCAGGTCCAGGAACCTGTTGTTCGTTTCCGCCATGATCTTTTTGTCAGCACGAGCTTGTGCCAAAGCCAGTTCACTGTCCCTGGTCCAGATCATTTGTATTCCTAGCAAACCGATCTGGGCGGGCATTTTATCCAAAAAAGACAGAAGGTTGAAGTTTACGTCGTTGATCATGGAGTAACATTGTCGAATAATCGAATGCAAAGACTGTTGGGATGTTTGCAAAAGTTGCGTTAACCACGCTTCCACTGATCCCTCTGCCCTCACCGCCTTCTCCAACTATATTTGAATTTTACCTATTACTACACTGATGCACTCATATTTTAACACACACTTATATTATAATTCATTTCATTCCATTTTATCTTATGGAGGCGGAGGCCAGATTATGTGTTAAAATAACGCAGGGAAAATAAGGAAGTATACGAAGTTAAATGAAATAGATCAGAGATGAACAAAATAGTTTGCCAACGTCTTTACGATTGATACGTTTTCCTTATGAGTACGCCACGTACCAAGATTGTTTCACCTTCCGACGAAACGACGGCGGTCATCTTGTTGTATTCGATGTCATGGAACTTCACGTAACGGGTATTGTCAAAAATAGAGAGCAAGTGATTCTGTATTGTGTGAGAGTCAGAAGCTTGTCCAAGTATCTCCAATAATGCTGGATCCGATACAAAGAAGAATCTCGGAAACATCATGCGTTTCTTTTCCAGATATCTGCAACCATTATTTTTAATATGTCATTCAAATCAATTGATTTATTGTTCACTCTTAATCAGATATTCTGTTTAATTTATTGAATTTTTCATCCATATCCTGTGTACAATGAAAGATTGTATTTATTTTATTCTCAAAGAACTTTTTACAATTTTTTAATATATTATTATTATTTCAGCAACATTGTTAGGGTGTCACGTAAAGTACTCTGCATTTTGAGATTTTCATTTATCAAATCAATACTTTTTTCGTGCAACCTAATATTATTAATTATCTCTACATGCACGTACCCACTAAGGGATTTCTGACATAGTTCCAACTGTTCCTGCAGATGTGGCAACAGTTGCTTAAGCAAATCATCCCCCACACAGCAAGGTACCACCCCTGGTGTCTCATGTGCCCTTTGCATGATCTTTTGCCAACTCTTGTCAATCTTACTAAATCTCTTCGCTTCTTTGGGTAACTGTTTCGCTATGTCACCCCCGACAAACACAGCTTCCAGATAAACCCACATGTTCTGAACCAGCAACCATCTCTCTAAAATTTCGTTGGTGTTCGACAAATCTGAAAGCCATTGTTGTATCTGTTTACGAAATGGTGCGTTATATCTGTTAGACATTAAGGAACCAAGTATCATTAAACTGTCTTCGAGTTGGCCAATTGTTTCAGCAGTTGTATCTCCCCGCAGCAATAATTCTCCCCTGTTGTTAAACGTCATGAACGTTAATTCGTGAGCCGACCATTCATTCACCACTGTTCTCAATTTGGCCTCGATGTCCTTTTCCTTCATAGCCGAGATGCAAATATCCTCGATGTCTTCTTTATACTTCAACAATGGTGCCTCGAGGATGTTCTTTAAGCAAAAACCCTCGCTTTCGAGATCGAACGAGTAACCTGTCACTTCTATGATCCTGTGCCAGTGACGGGGTTTCATGGCTTTGTTTGCCATCAATTCTAAGAGGGGGCATTTGTCGTTGAAATCGTCGATAGTCTTCTTCAGGGCGAAGAATGCTGGCCATTCCTTCAGCCCTTTTGGCAACTTGCGACAACGATTTTGAAACTCCATTAGTTCATTGTTTATGTCTTCTATGTTTACCTGAAAATTTCATTATCACCGTCTGTTATACGTACATACACAGTGGATTGTTTTACATATTATATTACAGATATTAGTGCATTTGTTAGTAAAAGGAATATCGTTTTATCTTTCAGTTAAATTGCATCATTCGTCTCATTGATTACACGAATAATTTTATCGGGAATACCTTACCTCTGCCCAGGGAATATCATAATAACTGTTCACTCTATCAATTACATCGTTGTATAGCTTGTACAGTTTCTGAAGTAAATTCAGCTCCTTTCTAATTTGGGATAGTACAGGGTAATCAGTAATAGGTAAGCCAAACAGTTCTTCGCCGTTTTGGTAAGTTTGCAGTTTCCTCCACATCCCATCGAATCTGTTCTGGAATAAAATCTGCCTATCTGAGGCTTCTCTCGGACTCAAACCAGCCTGCATAGGCCCGGAAGACCTGTATTCTTCGCAATACATTTCGTTATCCGCACGAAACTTTTCTAGATTATTCCGAAGATCTTCTTCAAATTGGGGTTGCAATTTCAAAAGTAACACGTGACTTTCTTGTGCCCGAGACAACAGTTGTTGCCAAGTATATCTTAAATTATCAACTTGTTCTATACACTCCTGATCCACTGGCACTTCGTATCTTGTAACGATATTGAAAGCTTCTTCGATTGGATCGATTTTTAATTCCATGTCCACTTCTTGCTCTCGAATTTTCTTTAGCGTATCCATAATGAGACGTACATCGTCGAGGTCTCGTATCTGACGGTCTAATTTGCGCTCCATTTCGTTCATCAACGCGTAAACGTACTCCATTTCGCGGCGATATTTCTTTTTCATTGCTTGACCGATTTTATGGGTACAGGCTGTGGAAATTTGTGATAGAGAAGTTTGTTTTCAGCCATAATATTTTGTTACGTTTTATATTTTTGGTCTATCAAACATTATTTCGTCGACTGATTACTTTACTGCAATGATGTCATTAATAAATGACGCAAATTTTGAAAAATGAGAATTAATGGTGCGAAATTCTACGTAATCTATCTATTATATAATTAACTAGTGATAAGTGACGTGAAGTATAATACGTTTTTTCACTGTACGAAATTTTTACTTCCACAGAAAAAAATGTTTCATATAATAACAGACCTTGCACTTTGATATTCTACCTTTTATTTCCGTGTAAAGACCATATTTAAGCTTTTCCGTGGAGACAGCAATGGAACTTCCAAATATAACCATGTCAGGTTCGGTTGCTAGAAGGTCTTCAAGTTCGCTATGCTTTCGAAGCGTGGCTTCAAACTCTGACAAGGAAATTTGTAACAACTCCCGGATACTCCTTTCATTTTTCCATAAGAATTTGTAGGGTTTCCATCGTTCAATAAATTCGGCAAGGTCCTGCGAAAGCAATTATAATTCTTTCGTTTAAATAAAAAGTCGACTCGAATGTTTATTCACGTATAATATTGTTTTTACCGGTTTGAATTCTTGCATGCATGTGTTCTGTATAGACAGTAGTTTCATTATTTCTTTGTTGTCTATCACCATCGCGTGAAAATTCTGTTCTTGAACAGGTAAAACTGGCCTCTCCTCGGACATGATTTTATATAACCTTCGCCTTCTAATCTTCGGATCTTCTGGTTCTTCTTGTTTCTTCTTTGCTGCTTGTATTTTAGCTCGCATAACAATGTCAGCGAAGTTCCTTCGAGGATAAGCTTGATTCCAAGAGTTCTGAATTATTGAGTAAGTTTATGCTATTTTAATCTACTAAAATCAATCGGTACTTTTAAGGTTGTTAAAGTTTTTTTTTTAGCAGGAAAGTTGAGAGAAATATTTAAGATTTCGTAGGTCATTTCTTTTTTCTCAATACTGTACACTTTTACTTCCTTTCAATTTAATGTCGAGTACAACTCAACGCTATAGACGAGTCCTTAAAAAGTTGTGTCAGAATAATTTATGAAGCTTTGAAATTTTGTTTAGGGTCTATTGAGGGTCAGATAAAAGTTCGAATTTCAAAAGAGCATTTTTAGGGAAAATATTTTAATTTTTGATAACTCGACCTGTACCTTGTTGGATCTACAGTTCCATTGTGAAACTCCTTTCGATACACCAGCGATGGTTTTACCAATATGAATTAAGGCTTCTTGCAGATCATCTAAGCTAGGCTTCACGGTCACCATTGGTATCATTAAAGTTGCATGCAGTAGAAAAATTGGACTTGGTGTCTCCTCTGTTCGAATGATAACCATTAAATCATGCAGTCATTGATAAGGCTATATCATTGAGTAGAGGAGTACCTGGTTCAATTTCACGAATGAATCGTTTTCTGATAGCATCCAATGAGTTTCTGGTAACCCTTATCAGAACGTCCACGACTTTCCTAGAATAATATCTTCTCATTTCGGACACTGCGTTTCGTACCATATCTTGCAATCCTTTCGAGAGGCTCCCGGGTGTGATCAATAGCTGATGAGGATCGTCAAATGAATTCCAGATGAGGGACCAATCTTGTTGAGCTGCTTGGTCCACTGATTCTTCATGTTCTATCAATTTGTTGTACCACAAATGGTTAATATAAGTATGTATGATATGCATATCAAAATTCCCTTGCAAATATTAAAAGCAACGGTTAAGTCTCATATTTAAGTACGGTGTAGATTTGATTAGTAACACTTAATCAGCAATGAAAAAATATTTAATTTTACATTTTATTAATTAATATACATATCTATTTATTTAATATAGATATTTTATGTTATTCAATGTAATTAAAATATATGTGCTTCTAGTAAAAATTTTGCAGTTGCATTTTTTGTTTCTGCTTTTCTAAACAGTTAAACTTCGTACAGTCAGTGGAATATATGTTGTATACAGTTATATAAAAAGGTTCGAACACGAACGACACTTTTTTGCAACAAAATTTCTGTGTTTTGTATTTTGGATGCGACGAGAAGATTATGGATGAAATGAAATAATATTTTGTGTTCACCTTCAGTATCAAAAATGTCGAAATTGTTGGATCCGGCGGCACTTTTGAAGTTTTCTGCAGCGTTCTTAACGAGATCCAGCACTTCCTCTACAGCTTCTTCTACCATCATACTTTTACGATACAAATCTACCGCTGCAAGTCTGCATAATTCCTCGGTTTTCTCCAGGAATTCCTCGATCGTCCAGGGTTGATCAGGTTCTGGTAAAGAATGTAGCGTGATCTTTTGCATAGCTGTTAGCACCTGCTGAATCCTAGCAATGAACGAAGGAAGCTGTTACTCATTTTTCTATTTTACTCGCGAGTCTATGCAAAACAATTGCTCGTTCCGTTATAAATAATTTTGCTGGGTATTTATTTTGTGAAACGATTATAATTCTAAAAAATGATTCGTACTTTTCTTATTATTGATCTAGTTAAATAATATAATAATAATAATAAATAACAAAACCAGGAAATATATTTTGATTTGCATTCGCGACATCCAGAAAAAAATGATAACCATAGAAGAGAGGAAGGGGAAATTTGTTAAATGTTTAATTAATTGTGACATAATGCGACGCTGCGATATTTATCAAGAATATAAAAAGTACCTACATATATGATACACTGAAAACACTATTATAGTTATAAGATATGAATAAATTTCTTTTTATTCGTCTTTACTTTGACGCACCTGTTATCGTACACATCGTGAACTCTCGTGATCAGAATGTCGAACTCTTTAAGTTGCCCCTTCGTGTTCTGATAAAACTCTGTCCATTCTGGGCTGGTCCAAGTCAAAGAATCCAAACCAGGTTCAAGCAAAGAAGCGATTCTTACCAGGTGTGGCAACAACAATGTTCTCACTTCCAGTTTCACTCGCCTGGCAATAGAAACGAATTCTTCGATCATCAATTGAAGAGAATTCGTGATCAACGTGAAATGATCCTTCTTTGCCAGAATAGTTAGGGCGACGATTGGAATTTCGAGATTCAATTTAGTCAAGCAATCGGCCTCTCGAATTAGAAGAGTGATACGTCCTTCCAGATTGACTTTGACCTTTCCAGTCTTTTCGTCCACTATCAGCAAGGATCTAAGACGTTGAAACAGAATACAGTGCTTGTCCACGCTGATTGCCAGACAATAAATAATAATAAACCATTTACCGCTTCAAACAATCTTCGATGACCCAAGAATTTTGATGTGTCCAAACTTCAGCAATATCTAATTTATATTGGCTCAAAACGCTCAGAGCATAATTATATCTTTTTACTAATTCCACGGTAAGCGGAAGTGTTTTCAGTACCGGGTGGCTGGAAACTGATGTTGCCAATTCGTCCAGATGCACTCTGCATGACAGTTAAAGCTAAATTCTATTTGTGAATCTCTAATTTATATCACGATTCAATAAATCTATTTATTACGGTGTTGTCGATATCATTGTATTCATTGTAAACGGAAATAATATAGAATGCAATTTACTTCAACGAATTGGCCCAAGTTAATCGTCCAGCAATGGCTGGCATATGTCGTGGTAATGGCGGATCATCCCTTTGTCTTTTGAATAATTTTATTATTCTGTCTATTTCTCTGTCACAATATTTAACTACTACGTTATATTTTTCGTCTAGCTTCGTTAATGGTATCTTTTCACTGACCTTAAATAGAAAGACGAACTTGCACATTAATTTAAGTAGAAATTTTACTGTGGGAAGGGCAATTAAGCCATTTTAGTTCGAATATACATCTTTGTGGATTCATTACTTATATAGTATATGTTACATTACTTTTTCGAATCGAGTTAAGAATCGTATACCCTGAAGTGTTTCCCATACGTCTGCATAATTGTTCTCTATAGTATTACCGATGTTCTGTTTCAGTGCATCAGTTTTGCTTATAAAGTCATCGTAATCAGTATCGAATTCAATATTTCTCGGGTCCAGATAATCATAAGCCTTTGTTGTAGCAACTTTTTCAGCCTCCTCGAAAGTTCTTATCGCATCATCTAATGCTACAAAAGCAGAACGAGATAGGCAAGTAAAGTTGCTTTGATTAAAACGGATGAAACAAAAGTAAATCGAAGAAGACACTTAAATATTATTTTCCAAACCTTCTCCTAATAATAGCCCTTCCATTCTTCTTTCAAAAAGACTTTTATAATCCTGTATTAGCTCGAACATGGTTAAAATTTTTCGAATCCTGTCGCAAAAGGAGTCGAATCTTCCGAACACGTGTGTCTCTGAGAAAGAGAACTCTTGTTCGGTCACAGCTGGAGAACATCGGATTAATCGGTACGTTTCTCTGTAAGTTCTTTCAACAAAGGAGACGAGTTATTGTTCTTTATTTACAGCAATTTGACATAACGCAGTTAGAGAAAGTACTTATAGGACAATAGTTGTTTTATAATATGTTATGGAAATCAAATTTTTATTAGGATATTACAGATTAGGGGCGAAAACATGTGTTTAAATAATATGATAATTTCACTATTACTTGTTTAGTTTTAAGCAGTGCTTCAGCTTTGCTCGTACGGCTTTTCGATCTTGACCCCAAACTGTCTCTCGATTTCTATTTGTGACGTAGTCTCGGCATGCCACAATCATTTGATTCGTTATTTTGATCATCAAGGAACTAGTTCTTTCCGAAGTGTTGTAGTATTTTGAAACGCTGTATATCAATCGAACTGTTTGTAACAATGACACTAGTGAATCTCTCATTTTTACCTGAAAATGATCGTTATTATTGGCTTGCTTAATGAACCAGTCAACTCTATGTAATCTTATAGATGACTGTATATTAGTGAGCAGTGAATCTTAATTTGACTAGAGCTTCGTTTAAATTGTGTGGCAATTGCTTGTGAAAGATTGGAATGCAATTGTCTGATAGGCTAACGAAGCAGAGATGGCAAATTATCGTACCGGATCATCTAAGTAGAGGCAATGACAGCATTTTTCAAGCGCCTGAATGAACTTCGCATTATCCTTGGCTTCGTTGTAGCAATAAGTCACTTCATCCTCGGCATCAACCCAATCTTTTATCAATTTTGAGCGCGCTACTTGCAGACAGAGAAGTGACATTCGTATTTCATGATCCTGGTATTTATACACCACGTGAATAATTTCCATTTGCTTTTGCCCGTCAGATATAAAAGAATATTGAGTAATACGCGAACAGAACCTGAAGCTTATGAACTAATTGACTAAATTGCGCTCCTCTTCTTTTCCAGTATTCCAGTTCTTGTTGCGGCCCGGAGGTGTCATTCTCCCGTTTTACCTGTCTGCTTTCCGCCATAAAATCCTTCAATTTTTTGATCCATGTATTTACTCTTTCTTCTATGATATACACAGCGCTCTCTTCTGCCACGAATGCCTTGGCCTCTTCGAAATTATGCACTTGCGCCATCAATATTTCTCTGTCGTCAAATACATATCCTTCGTAGGCTACCTGCTCGCATACTAGAAGAATGAAAAATTTTGTCAACCTACTGCTGTTTCTATCAGACATACTGATCATTAATTGGAATTGCTGGAATTTTGCAGATAGTTTAAGGCTACGTGGACATTCGTCTATATTATTAATTCCAGCGTCACCTTTTAGAGCACTACAGAAGGACCTCAAACCAGGTAATAAAAGATTCTTAATCATCGGGCAATCATCCTCTCCTTCGGAACCAGGATGAGCAAGAGCATCCATGAAAACGTACTCAACCACTCTCTGTATTGCCGTTATTATCCCTATCTTCTGCGTGTCTATTACGCCTGTATAGAGGTCTTTCTGAAATCCCTCCTCAGGTAGTTGTTTCGAAACGTTCAATCTGAAAAATGTTTCGATTATGTAGTTGCACAAAATGAGTTTAATAAGAATGTTATGGTTTATGGGAATATTGTTAAACCCACCTGAACATATAAATGCATATTCCAGTGCAAGGAACTTGCCATCCATCAGTCAGGAACAATTTCTTTTTACCTGGTTCCTTTATCTCCTTGTGTTCCTTAACCTTTGGCACTGATGCGTTTTGCCCTGGCCTGGAACTGGGACCTTTCGTTTGGGTCTATACAGCAAAGTTTATCATCACTGTTTATACAATTTGTCATCGCTCAATTCTTTTTCTTTTAGCGCGTTATAATTAGCGAGAAACAGTACCGTTTCCGGAGGGCGGAGAGTTTCAGGCTCGTCCACTTCTTGATAGTACCAGACAAGGGTGGACCTCATATGGGGTAGATACATTTGATTGATTTCGTCGAGCATGTCCCCTTCGAAAACGTGATCCATGACTTCGTGGCGCGATAGCCGGGTCGCATCCATCAAGAGATGAAAAGCAAATTCTAGTCGGGGATCCATTTCCCCTCGTCTTGCTTTCCTCTCGCATTCTTCTCGACGTTTCTACGCAAGGGGATCGAGACTATTAATTTTTTTGTTCGAAATTATGGTCATCAAGTGGCAAAGAAGGGTCTATAATTGAGCAATCGTTCAGATTTGTAGACACCATTGGATTAATATATCGGCATGTTCAATGGGAATATTATTGATTTCAGTATTGTTTATTTTATTCAGTATATTTCTCAACATTAGCTGCCATTGTTTGACACAAAATAGTGGATGGTTTGTACAGGTTTTATCAATACAATCGTGGCCAAGGTTAGATTAATTTTTTAAGTAAATGAAAGATCAGTATGTAACATAGCTTTGCTTATCGAGACTAGTCGAAGTTCAGACGAGTAAGACTATACACTTTCGGTATTCGTACGAAAATATAAAATGCAAAAGGGCATCAAAAAGTTCGGAATTTGTTTGAATTATTTTATAAATAGGCATTTACATGCTTATTTCCTTTTTTTGTCAGAGAGTATATTCATTGTAATATACATATATTATTGAACCACACTGAACACTGGAGTTACATCTTTTATACAGTTAATAATAGTTATTATCCAAGTATCCTACGTCAACTCATTGCTCTGCCCCTCTTTTTTCACAACCCAACCCCCTAGAGTATTTCAACTCAAAATCAAACCAGAAGAAACTGTTCTAACGTCGAGTATTATTCGACAAGCAATTTTGCACAATTTTATTCTCAAGTTAAGAAAGATGTGCTATCAAAGTATAGGTCAGCGTACCACCAAACTCAATGAAGAAACTTAACGACTGGAATACAAATGAAAAAGAAGCTAGGTAAAAATTAACCTGGAGGACATCGCCAGACCCTTCTTCATCGCTACCTTCTTCAGAATTATCTGATCTTTGTTGGATCATCAAAGCTGGACCTTGTACGAACATGGTTGAGCGAATGAAATGGAGATACGCGGTTTGAATATAGACACTGGATAAACGAACTCCAAGATGACATTCACAAGGAGGTGCACCAGCAAACTAAGAGGGTTTCTAAGTGGTGCAAGGAGCGAATAGTCAGTGCCACGAATTCGTGTCTGGTACCGCCCTTCTACGTATCGTTCGTGTCGTGTGGGAATTTCCACGCGCTTCTACCGACAGCAGTCAATACCAGATCGTGTGTACCCTTCTATCAGTGTGGAGTGATTACTTTCCAACGATTTTTGCAGGTATGAAAACTCGTGGAATGGTGAGTAATAATTATAGGAAGAATCTATTCAAATTATGTGAAATTTGGTGTTGATATGTTCTATTTTATAGTGATTTATATATGCGTTAAAGTGATGAATATTACTGTTGTGTATTGCTGTGTTAAACATTTCTACAATATACAAGTATAATCGAAGTATATTAAAAGTCGAATGTTAGGAAAGCTAATTTAGCGATATATTTTGTTGGACCCTTGGTTGTTAAAAAGGAAGTCATAAAGTAAAGAGCAATTTTGAACTTTAAGCTTTGTAACATTACTAGAAACATTAAGCTGTATATCAACTTCTTAAATTTCTAATATAAGTAATATGTGCAAAAAGACGAAATGCATCAAGTTGTTTCGATTTTAATCGCTCTATATGTATACAAGTGCACTTTGCATTATATTATATATTATAAGTTGTAACCTTTATAATTGCATATACGACGGGAGACTACCGCTATATGTTCTTAACGTTACAGTACGTTGACATTGAATTTCTCGTATACATATTTCTCATAGGATTTATGTATACAATCCATCCGAAGATAAAAAACAAATAATTACATTCAGATAACGGTATTATTTATTGGAATATGTGAATGTTTATTAATAAATTCATTCCGCATTAAACGTATCACCATCAGACAAAAAACTTACGAATGTGCACCATAATCTTAGTCCATCGTTTATTCATTCTGAAACGCCAGTTAGCTCACCGATATAGATTAAAATGACCGATCATTATTATGAACACATATGTAGGTACACAACTTTTTGTATTTATATTCTCATCTGTCATAAGCCATCCCTTTCGTTGAAGCCAATTATCAACGACAACACAATAAAGATATACCTACATTCAATTCATGATTTACAAGTCGAGTCATAACATCGATTACACGCATTGAATTATTCAGATTGTTATCAGAAAATGAAATATGCTTATTCGACCGATGTATCGATTATACCGGTAATAAATACGATCCGTAACAAAAGGCCATTAACCGATGAGCACGCAAACACATTGTTAACACGAAGGGCAAGCAAACCATATCACAAATCGATCGACACACCGATATCCGGATAAACTTCGTAGTTACATCTTGATAACCTTCTGTCCCTCGACAACGATAAAAATTCACCCGACATTTACATACGAAATACATATGTATACCTTGATTCTTACGTGCGGGAACAAATTGACCATTTACCACCCTGATAAAATCAATTTTTCGTGTCTGAGACGAATTTTGTATGAGGCACACATGAAAATTTAGAAATTATTGTCGAATATCGTGTCGGCTATCTAATCACGATCTAAGTGCCGTTACGTCGATAAACAACGTAGAATTTGTTCAAGCGAAATGGAATTCCCCTTATCGGAATCTATGATCTCCTTAGCAACCACTAGTTATTGCTATATGTTCAAAAGGCTATTAATTGAATCCTAATTCTGTATGGCAATTACTTTCAAGATTTCCCTTTACAGTAGTGCTTACTCTGGCTTCCTCCCTGGTTTCCATCATGTCGACGAACTTCTTGAACTATCCTTTGACGCTTAATATCATAAGCAGCCCACGTACTTATACAGACGACGCCATAATGCGACATTAACTCAATGTTACTTGGTCTCTTAGCTAACAACCCTTCGTTGTCTCTCCCCCACATCTATACTGTGTTTTCACCCCCTCTCGTAACAGTTAGCTGCACGATGCATTATTAATAGACAAATATCGGGAAGCATATTGTATGCTAGATTTGTGGACAATTGATTAAGCGGACGAAGCATTGTTGTTTTAAGAAATAGGGAAGAAATTTGCCGGAGCCAAATTAATGCATCCTTGATAGTGACCGGTTTTATCGAGCGAGAAGCCATTATCGTGATAAGGAAAGGAGTTCTGGCAACGAAAGGGTTGGGCGCTACCACTGATTGGCCTGGCAGTGTCTCAAACAATTCCCAGTGAACATCGACCGATAGGTGCTTAAACAACTACTAACTGATTTGCACAGAGGTAGTTAGTTGCACGTGGGTATAGCATCGGTAAACGATTCGTGAAACGCTTTCTATCAACCTATTAGAATTATCCATTTATGCGACCCGAAAAATTGAAACACATATTAGCTACTATTGGTAACTAAAACATAGTCATAGATACATTGATAAATTATGACGACACTAGTAAAGGGACTAAAATTTACGTCAGTTTATCAACACTTTGTTATCAAAGAATATTATGCCATTAGTGGCGGTATGCACGGCCCAGATTTCTACTCTACCATACCCCTGGATATAAGGCGCATTCTTCGGCAACATTATCTGACCCCACAATCAACGCTGCAGCTACCTTAAAGCCACAGCATCCCTACTGGCAAAACATCAAACGGGCATTCCAAGCAAGAATTCACGAAGTAATCACCTTACTAAACTATTCAGGAATTAAACACTTATTCAAAATCCCGCTCAGTAAACCCATTTTCACTCGAGTATCATAAATCCTACTAACTTCAAACAACGTCCCTACCTCCCCCCCCCCCCCCCTCTCCCAAAGGAGACCATCAAATACCCTCCAGTAGAACAGCCACGGAGAGTCAGAAAACGCTGCCTCATTCTACTCGAAAAGAAAAAGAAAAAAGACGTAAGGCAAAGGAAATGGACGGACGGCTTCAGAGATTTGCACACGCTGGCAATAAAATCGTATCGATTAGTCCATGAGAACAATGGAGGAGGCTGGCAAGAATTCAAAAGTTTCCCAGCAAAGTATCGTTCTGTTTCCAGGAAGAACCGCCCCGATGGAAGGGGTTTTCGACCTTATTCCAGCATCGCGACGCCGGCCGTGGACCAGCTGCCGCGTGTATCGACTACACGTCGGTGTATTGACTAATGGCTGGTGCGCCGTGCAAGTAGCACCGGTCCGTGCCAGGTCAGACACACTCGAGATCCACTGGCATATTTGCAACGCGCGTCCGCCGTGAAAACGGGGGTTAAGGTGCATTTATGTAACACGTAGGTGCGAAACTTCGTCTTCGCGGCGCGACCCACATTTCCTGGCCAATGTCTGGGAAAAAGGAGGTCATGAACGCGATTGCGCGCACGCGTCGCAGACATTTGCGGAAGGACCGCGTTCGATGATGTTTAAACTTTCATTTGGGGGGGAACGACGGTGCACTTGCGAGACTATGAATCTGTCGACCTTAATATGTTGAAGAGTAATTTATTATTTAAGAGATTTCTTCACGACAACGACAAGATTTGAGAGTTTTTGTTGTTGTTTTTAAGCGCAGAATTCTTTTATTACGTGTAGTTCATTTTGCTGCTGATCTTGTGGTTTTAATTAATCAGGCGGTCGGGTGGAATCGAAATATTTGACGATGGTGAGAATGTAATGTGTCGAGGTATAAATGAGAATTGTAAAGTAATACTGATACGATAGTTCTCTTACGTACGTAGAATAGTTTCATGGTTCTTTTACCTAAACCATCTGCATCGTAATTGAAGGAAGTAAGATATAAGAGCTTTTTTAGAAAAAATGTTATGCGATAATAGTGGGGAATAAACGAGGAAACAAGGACCTGTTAATATTATACATATTTATTGAATAATTTGAGCGAAGAAGAATGTACCGACAAAAATAAACAAGCATCCAGAGACAAAATAAATAAATATACGAAATTACTTAGAAATCACACATGATGACGAGATAAAAACTTTGGATTGAAAAGAAGGTCACAAGTTATGTACATACGTGTAAATGGCATTATAAAATTTCGAGTTCGACATCGAGAATCGAGTTCATAATTCAACAGGAAATGTTAAGAGAACCAAACGAACAACGACAGTATACATTGTATTCAAAGTATCAGGACCAGGACATTTTTAGGTAATCGGGATGTATGAAAGGAAAGTAATATATCGAACCGTATATCGAGTGAAATGCGCGATCTACGATCTCGCCATTTATTATTGGAATATCATCATACTATTCTATTGCACTAGGACAATAATCGTTAGTATTGCACCCGTTATCGTCGAATTCGTATCATGACACATCTAGTACACCCTTCATTGCGCTCGGTCAATCAGAATCGCACTGTAGTTCACCGTGATTCGATTTCCCTGCGACTCGATTGCAAATTTTCAACGTTTACAGGATGAAAGCACGCGAATACGCATACACGAACAGCGTGCTGAATTTTAGTAAATTTTAAAAATTTTACATTATCAGAAGCGGCGGTGATGATTCGTGTTGCATAATTGAATTTCAGTACAAGCGGTTTCAGATGTGACATATAATGCATGCTTACATCCTATCAACGATTTCCTTACGAATTAATTCATATTTTGATTGCTTACGCGTGATCGAATATTTCAGCGATCAAATGAAACGTTTTCAATTTGTAAATTCGTAAACCACATATTCACAATTTCCCAGACACGCACATTTGTCTAATTATAACTTGATACTACTAATGAAAAAAATTTGTTTTCTTTTTTTCGTTGGGTCGGGCGCCTCCTTTTTGTCACACGTTTCATTTGCGTCGCTGAAACAACTCTCTACAAAGTATCCTCGACCTTTCAGGCGGTACATCGAGATACTATTGAACTTTTCCACTGTCTGTCCGGTGTGGCAATCACGATGCAATGTATTGACAAGGCTTTTCGATTCCGCCGCCTGTTCCATTTCGTTTCCCTCTATTATTCGAACAAGCTTGAATTACAAAGAAATTATTTTCGTTTCCCTTGCCAATGAGAAGAGCGAGAAGAACGTAAATTTTAATAGATTATCACAATGGTTAAATTTCTCCTCTTTCCATGACTTTCGTTTTCCAAAGAAACGAAAGAAAAGCTCGCGTTCGTATCGAGCACAATTTCCACGCGTGAAAATAATCACAACGAAACTGAAATACTCGTAAGGTTCCAGTGTCGTGTTTACTACACAGGCCGTGCAGGTTTAACATCGCAGCGATAATCGATTGTACAACCACATCATGACACCGGTCATCCGTGGCTGATCGATCAACCATCCATTTTATCAGCCACGTAAAATATGCAACAGCAGCACGTACGGCGGCGAGGTACATTACAAAACTAGTACAAAACTAGCAGCTAGGTAGAAAAATGTAATTAATCGTCAATAACAGAGGCCACTCGGTATTCCGCCGCGGACAACTTTCACATTTTTTTTCGCCTCTATCCTCAACCCAGTTCCTCACTTGTCTTCGCGAGAGAACAGAAGAAAGAAAAGGAAAGAAACGAAAAATGGAAACAACGCTTCCATCTTTTTTTTCTTCATGCAGATACTTAAACGTCGTTTCTTCTACTTGCTGCATCCAGTTTAATGCGCGTTTTTGTCCCCCGCCTTTATTTCGTTCCCCTTCCGTCTTTTCCCTTGAACGACTTTAAAGTGTTTAGAATCTCGTTATCGCTGAGGAATTTAATACTGCTCGGTTCAGCGATTTAGTGGGTGCACACTAACGTGAGCGGTGCGCCGATTTTGATGAAACACGGATGGAAACTCGTATTTCGGTCAGAGTTTCCTTTGGATAAATGTTTCAGGAGACGGCTGCTTCTCCTTTTGTGCTCCGTGGCGGAGTAATTGAATTGCGGTTGAACAAGGACGTGGACGAGCGATCGCTAAAAGCTCGCGTTGGATGGAATTTCTACAAAATTGTTGTTTTGCGACAATAGTTAGGTAGAACAATGGATTGGACAATTTTTAAACAATTATATCAATTAACATAACGGCGTGAAAAAAAGTATATATATTGAAGTATATTAAGTATCTATATCATTAAATTATTGTCTCAAAAATTTGCACAGCAACTTTTCCAGAAATTTAACATCGAAATACTGATATCGATTTTGAAGCGAGCATACTCTACATATAGTGAAGTGTATATAGTGATAAAATATTATGATTGAGAGCAGTGAAATGTATGAACGATCAATTTTGTTTGTTTATTTGATACTGTATTTTTATACTGAAGTGGAACTGAATACGAGCTTATTGTTTGCTATTAATTTTTCTAAAATAAATAATTGATTCACCACTAATTTAAGGGCAATCTTGCGTCTTACTTCGTTCAAACGGCAGACTTTGGGCGAGTTACTCCTTCGTCGAATAATTTTAGAGCTACACAATTTCTTTTTTTTCCTTAATCGTGGTTGCCGCTCAACCGAGGCAGAACGAGATCGTTTCATCGCGGTTGAAATATTCAGGCGAAAAAATGTTCGGTCAGACGTGGCCATGCCCGCATTGGCGTGCACCCACAACGTTGCATCGTGGATGTTTCAAGCCTGCAATTACGGATCCGCAAGATGGAACCGCATCACACGCGAATCTAATTATACTCGCGCGTATGAAAAGATTTTCGGAGCAAAATCAGCGATGTTTTCTTTCTTCTCTTTTACGCGGCACATCGAACCTCGGCTTAGAAATTGTGTAAATACACCGCAGAATACTTCCCATCGGAATGAGAAGAGAAAGGACAACAGATAAAACAATAGGAAAGATAGTTTAGTGAGCAGAGCCCTGTTGCTTTTATTTCATCAATTTTATTGGAATTATTAACAATACGACGGGCGACGGTACCCTGCTTCGCGATTACCTCATTGAATCGTTCAGTTTCGAAGAGCTGCCTTTTCCAAAACCGTTAATTACAGGCAAGAAATTATCTGCCTGCGTTAAGCTCACACTTTATAATATTATACTACTTATTCTGTTTATATTTCCCGAGTGGCTTAAAGCGTTGCTGGTAATCAACGAATCGAGTTCGATCTAGAAAATGTTCGTTGTCGCGAGTCGGCAAGTGGAATTCGCAAGTCGATTTTGATTCTGCAACAGGATGGACGTGTTCCTTATGATAAACGATTCGTCGGTGTTCTTCGTGACATATACACGTCGAATACAATCGATACCGCGACTCGTCGAACTGGCAAATAACTCGCATGACATGCTGCTCCTTTATGGTAAACAATTAACGCGGTACACGTCGCACAACAATCGTTAAAATCTTTCGAACAGTCGCCGAATATCGAGTCGACAATCAACAAAGAAATCAGCGCCGCTTTTCTCCTCTTCTTTTTTTCCCCTCTTTAGCCGGGATATTGTTTTTACGTAGCTAACATTTTAACTATAACGTAGCCAAAAATTTCCTTTGATTCAGTTCTATAATTAAGACACCGTTATACCAGGGAACCCCGTCGAACCGTTCCCCCGTTATTTACCCGGCCATTTCAATAATAAACTCTTTGGTGTTGATTGAAAATTGGCCATTTTTGTATATTTCTTTTCTCCATCATTTCAATTGATCGAATTCTGGATTGTTTGTGTGAAATATCGAGGGAACGTGTCGACATTCCGCGTCTTTATATTTACGTTTTCAGAGCACCGCCGGACACCTTAACCCTTTAATTTATAGCTTGGTATATCAAAATGGCACGATAAAGTAACGTCGCGCATCTAATGGTATTCGCAGCCTCGAATGAGACGTTCGCTTATTATTTATTTATTAGAAGAGCCTTATAATTGAGTAAAACACGAAGTCTAGAGTAAAAAATAGAGTAGAAGCTGAGACTTTCTAGACACCGATTTGCGTACTAGATTTCTCTTTAAAAGGGTTAACGTTCACCATTCAAGAAATCTCAGGGTGTTGGCCTCCTGCGTGCACGTGAGCATCGCTGCTAGAGCGTAGCGGGAACAATTTTTCTTGGGCTTCCCACTTTCTCTCTCTCCCCATTTCTCCTTTTTTTCTTTTACTAATCTCACTGAACTTAGAAAGAACCATTGCATCTATTTTTTCCAATATGTACTTCGTATGTCTGTCTCTTTTTTTCTTCAATTAATTCCATCTATACTGCGTACAAAATAGCAAATAGTCCTTGCGTGTAGACATTGTACTGGCTTCTATATTTTTTCATTCCTTACATGTACACAAATGTACTGCGTTTCTATTAAGCTTTCTGTTCCAACATTGACAGTTCCAATTATGTAATGAATTTAAAAACGTTGACAAAAGTTAGACAAATGTGTTGTATTAATTTGACACAGTTTCGGTTCACTCCTATCAACATTGAAGGTGAATAGAAAATATTTCCCTTCGCTGAATGCATATTGAGCATCTAATGCTAGTAAATCTTATATCCGTTTCTGAGACCATACAAGCGTTGAAAACTATATACACGCGGGTCGATGAGAACGAGACCTTAACTTTAAAATAACATATCCCCCACAACTGCGCAAATTTTCATATCCAGTTAACTATTTAATCTCTGAGCACGGACAATCTGGTCACGTAAAGATAATGCAAGGCTGTACCAATAGGTATATTTCAAATGACTTTAAAACATTTCACGCGAATATTCGTCAATGGACCAGATAAATTCACAGCTCTCCTCACGGACAATTACCTATTGCATGCATACAATTTCACGATGCACAAATACCTCCTTCACAGAGACGTGCCGTCGGTTACATAAAAGCCTCGACCGTGTACCATTCTTAATAGCGCGTCGCGAACAGCAGAGTTTATTCGCTATAGAAACTTCTGGGTATAAGTGAACCGTGTGTTTTATTAATAGCCACTGCTTTCACTCCACCCACGGAAAATCGTTTTCACGAATTTTTTACTCGCTTGAGTCGCGTCGCGTTTCTTGCCGACCGATTTCCATTTGAATAAGAACCGAGGGCGAGTTTTAAATTAGATTCCCGCTGCGTACAGGCCGTGTCGGTACAAGTAGAAATTTATGAAATAATGGTATAGCGCCGGCTCAACTTTGGCACGATACTCTGCCCGACGACTCTATAACGAAGTTATTTCTTTCCTGGCGTATTCCAACTCTCTCGCAGTTTCTTGTAGGTACGTTCATTCAATTAGGGCGGCGCTTTTATTGCGTCTGGTTGCGATTCAAATTCCGCGACCCGCTGTGATCCGGCAAATCCTTTTTCTTTGAAGCATATCTATGATCAAACCGTAAAATAAATCTGAAGGTAATTGACGATAAAACCTTCTGATAAAAGTAAGTATAAGGATATGATTGAGCAGGTATAAACGAGCAGACTAGTTTGTACTTTATTAAAAATGTATTCGAACTGTGAGATCAAGGGTGCGCAGAGAGAAATAGAAACAAAGCTTATTCATATTGCGTTGATGTTTTCGCGGCAGAGAAACTAATTGTAAGACTGAAACGACAAGAGAATGAATCACTAGAAACAACTAATATTTTCAAGCAATTAAGGAATAATATAGAAACTCTTAGGTGTGTTATAGCAACTGAATGTAGTCGATAAATATTTATAATTCAATAATAAATCATTGACTAACACAGAATGAATATTGTATTGAAAGAATCCTCTGCACATCTTCAGATTGTCTTTCCCTATAAGAATTAATAATCTAAAGAACCCTTTTGTTTCTATTCCACCCAATATGATACCAATATCATTAATTGGTATCAACCTTCTTAATACTTCAAGTGTCCTTAATCGTCTCTTCCAATTCGCACGAATGACCAAACGAGAAAATGAGAACCCCGATAATGTACCAAAAATAACGTTCACATACACAACCGTTGAGCCCTATTATCAACTATATCTTAATAATTATGCACACAAGTGTTGCCAATATTCCCGAACAGATTGAATCGGTACAAAGCAATCCCTCCCCAAATGATATTGCCCGACGTTCAATATAAAAAACAAGAGAAATGGAGAGTGAGAAGGGTGCCCGATCGCGAGGCAATTACAGGAGGAAGCGCGTTAAAAAAGCGTGGATCCGTCGCGATCGGATCCTCGTTCGCGAATATCGTTTCACATGGGCTTTCTACGGGCGCCCAGATCGACTTTTAGCGTCGCATTCGTAGAGGCATCTCCGTTAATTGACCTAGTGTTCTCGTGTATCTTTGTGTTCGCCAGTGTGTCAGCTTCTCATCAATACCATTCTATCATCGAATCGTCGCGCTTCAATCGATCCATGTAATAATAATCGCACTAAACATACTTAGCGCTGTCGCGGATTAATCGTTCGTCTTCAGTTACACATTTGCACGTATTACGCGAATCGCTACGATACTTGTTTGAGCGTGATCTTACGACGTATGTATATAATATATATCTATGTATATATATATATATATATATGCAACGATTAGTTTTCGTTCGGGAACGCTCTCGCGAAACGACGGGCAGGAGAAGAAAGCACGGGTCCTCCTCGTATCAGAAATTTCCAAGAGCGTTTCGCGAGAAGGACTAAAGCAAAAAAGAGAAAAAGAGCGCCCGCGCGATTGCGATTGATCGAATTACAGCGATCCATGTCGAACGAATGGTGATTCGCTCGCGAGGATCGCTTTCCACTCGAAGAAGCTTCGTTGCGCGACGAACGCGCCCCAGGCTGAGCTTCGATTGTTCCTTTCGTCCGTACACCACGCTCGTTCCCACGTTCTATCGGCAACGCGAACTGTTCGATAATAGACACGTGTATATGTGTGTATATGTTTGCGCAAAATCGACTATATTTCAATTGAAATCGTATAGAAAAAGGAATACCCTTACAATTATGCGGTTCTTTAAGTGTTTCGAATACTTTAAAGAAGCGATGTATCTATGCTCTTTGCAGCTTTGTTTCCTAGCTTCTTATCTTCGATTTCAACCCCTTATTAGACTCTTAATTAAGCGCGATGTAACACAGCGTATGCACGAATATTCTGAAACTCGTCTAAAGTTGTAGGATTATTTCGTGTCCGCAAATATATCTTAGTCTTCGAAGTTTCGATTTATTATCGTGGCGTTCGATTGCTCGTTGATCTAAGGAGACATTTACTTTATTGTACTCGGCCGATCGATCACGCTCGGCTAGGAATTCTCATCTCCCGCGGCGTTGCGAGAGGAACAGAAGACGTCTTGATCGAACTGCGCTCTGGAGAAATGGCGATTAGACAATTAAATGGCCGAAGCATTTAAGGAACGACTGTTCCCGAAAGTCGATAGCAAAGGATCTTTTATCCGAGCCGAATCATTCGGCGGTTAGGTGGTTCGTCGAACGATTCCGTTGGCGAGAATCATTTGATGCATTCCCGAGGACTTTGCGCCGCTTTGTGAAACACGGCCAAGTTGGTAGCGAGTTTTCGTCATTGAACGTCGCGGTAGCGCCTTTCGGAACAAAGAATCTCAGTCTCAGCCCCTCGAAGAAGACCCCGAGAGAACGGCGCAGGCTGGTAGAAACGGCCTCGAATAACGAGAGATGAAAAGCGCTGCTCTAGGAATTGGGCGCATGCTGTAGAACGCTAAAGGAAAGCGTTTCCCCTCTTATCCTCGTAGGCGTTTGGCGTTTAATCGTCGTCGTCGAGGCCCAGCAGCTCCGGCGGAAGTCGTCTGTGTCGACAGCACAGGGTTAGACAGAGCACGCGAACCGCCAAACGAAACTGTGGGCTCAGGCTACCAAGCACCACCGCTTTCCAGAAGCTATTCGTCACCCCCAGCCACACCACGGCGAAGTGCAGAAACGGTACCTGGAACGTGACGAACAGAACATACAACACGTTCCCTATCAGGCTCACATTTACATGACAAACGAACTCTGAACGGGAGCCCAACGTTACGTGTATGTGACGACAAATATATTTTCTATTTATGCTAAATGTATAAATGAAACTATAAATGATATTCACGCTAAACTTTTAGATATTCCGTAGCATGGCATAGTGAATGGCCCAAGATTACTCAATATTATTTCTAAATTTATACTCGTACAGATGCGGAAACATTGATAAAGGAAATGGGCAAAGAAATAATTTACTGCTACTTATACTTGTTCAATATAAACATAGAATTCTCATTCCCACAAAACCTGTAATTTAAGTAAGCCGCGATAAACGTATTAAAATATTCCATCTGCATTCGAGGTTACCTGGGGCGGTCCGTTAACGACAGCGTATATCCGGAGACCGGCATACGGTGCCCAGGACATCCAAAAAGTCATCACCAGGACAAAGGACATTAGGTGACTCGGATTGCTTAAATTCTCCGAGAGTGCGGTCGCGTACTCCTTGTCGTGAATCAAAACGCCGGACTTTAGCCGCCTCATCATCGTGAAGATGTAGCAGTAAGTATAGACGATGGTGATGACCGACGGGCCTAGCACGAGGATCGACAGCGTGATGGTGTAGGCAGCCATGTTGCCCCAATCGAGCATGCAGATGAACGCCTCCCGATCGAAAATCGGCTTTTGGAATCCTAGAAGGGGTGGGGAGCACATCATCGCCACGCTGATCCACGTGAACACCATCCAGCATTGGCATCGGGTCTTCGTTTGCACGGTCTCGTATCTCAATGGTTTCCTATGAGACACCGTTTTTCGATTAGCTATCTACAAGCTGTTACGTGGAAAATATTTTCGGCAGTTCAATGTTTTAAGTAGTGTAATGGGAAAGCGGAACGAGGCATCGTAAAATCTAGATTAGACTTGTCTATATGTGCTATGGTACGCAGCGTACTGTAAGCGTAAGTCGATCAGTCGAAAGACATATGGATAGAATGAGTTGATTCCTTTGTCGAAAGTTCTCCAGATTTCGGTTTACCTACGTATAATCCAGACATCTGCCACTGTTCGCGTCTAGATATTATTTTTCCACGTAATGCGTTGCACTAGATATCAAGATACGCACAGTGTTGCTATACAGGTACAGAGCCGAAGTGAAAATAAAATGGAAGCAGAGAAACACATTTGTGTCACAGACATATATTTCGTTGCAACTCAACTTTGAGCCAACAGCTAAGAAAGGGTTTTCGGGTAAATCGTTAATCCATAAGCTTGCATTAATAACAGAGATCTATGAAATGCCGTATTATTACGAGCATTGTTCGGGGGTAAAAATGTCTACAATTACGAACCAAGCTAAATAGCACACATGCTCATAAGACTCTTTTTATCCTATTCTTGTCTTCGAGATGTCGCGAATGTCATGCTCATATATTCTGAAATATCCTTCAGAAATTTCTTGAATTTTTTAATACTTTCTCTTCATTGAGTAATAGTATTTAAAAAAAATAACAACATATGAATATTATACCTTCACAGTTTATCAAACCAGGTACGAGGGTAATTGCTGTTGGGACGTACCTGATAGCCAAATACCGATCCACGGAGATCCACATGAAGGTGTAAACGGATACTGCCCAAAGAGTAACCTCCAAATAGCCAACGAGACGACACACGATGTCCCCGTAGACCCATCGTCGTATCAGCGCTGGATACACCGAGAGCGGAACCACCAGCAGACCACAAAGAAGGTCCGCCGACGCGAGAGACAGCAAGTAGTAGTTTATCACCTCGGAGGGACCTATGTGGTGTAACGCTCATTTGTATTTACTTGGTGTGTGTGAAAAACGCTCGTGTATCAACGAATCCAACGCTTTTTGAAACGTTGCTTTTCAATAGTCTCCAGTAATAATGGTACAGTATTATCGGGGCGTAGAATCAAAAGAAAACCGGGGGTAAGGAGAAATTTTCGCAACGGGGACGGTCACTGAATATCTATTGTGACAGTATACTGCTTTGCAATTCCATTCTATTGTAGTTGAACTTGAATACTCTACTCCGAATACGTCCATTTAAATTGGACTTTTGAACGATTTAAGCACACGCAAAACTGGGATGCTATTCTGTCATAGTATGTATTTGAATTACACGAAAGCACAGTTGCCTAGAAACATTTACAGGGTTATATGATGTGTACATACTGCGAACGTATAGCGTATGTTCGCAGTGGAAAAGGAATCTTGAAATTACGCTCTTTCGTTTCTGCATGTAACTATACGATCACGATTTATTTATAAAGAATAGTAAACAACTGTATGCAAGCAAGTTCGAAAGGAGAGTGTGGAAGAAGAAGATTAGCCTCTTCGTACGTAACATTTTTTGTCTCATATCTCCTTATGACAAGCATGCTTTTAGAGCTTGCACAATGATTAATATTAGGTGTTTACAAATTGAATAGTCGTTATATTTAACTGGATATTATAATTTCTCTATACAATTATTTTGTTTTCCATTACCTTGTGAGTAGCTCAATTTGTCAGAAGAAAAAAAGCAAAATGTTATAACTAATGGGAATCATTATTCGTTTACTCATTCGCTATGCATTGCAGAAATTTTTCTGATACCCCGGTATAGATATTATTATCCCTATTATACCCGGCGCAAGAAACGACCATCATTTTTGTACACGCCCAACAAATTATTCCATCATTGCAATACATTCTACGGCATTAATGCAATTAACAGCGCAGTTCAAGAACGCGTACAATAATTCTCCAATTCGTTAAACAAGCCCGAAATGCCTGCACTTGTCCCATTCAAAACAGGTCCCTCTTCGACCCCACCGCGAAATTCAGTTCCTCCCCATTATTTATTCGCGCAAAAGTTTCATAGCTACTACCTGCTAAAAGTACTTACCACGGAAATTAAGGTAGGTGACGATGATGAGGAGATTCGAGAGGATGATGGTGACACCGACCACGAAGATGAAGCCCGCCTGCATGAGAGCCTCCAGCGAGGGCTCCTCCATGCCGCCACCCTTTCGAGCTGCATCCCCCCACCCGCCCTTAGGTGCTGTTGCCCGTCACCCCCACCCCCCACCCACCCTTTTGTCAACAGCCACTAAGCAGCCAGGTGCCAGGCCCTCTCTGGTAGCTTGCCCCTGGTTCGCCTTCACTTCTTGTATCTCTTGCCTTCTCCTCGAGACCTGCCCTGCCCGGAGGCTGTCAATCCTCCACCAGCAATGACAAAACTTTGTCCAAGATGTTTACGCGAACGTACCTTCTCTAACGAGCTTGTAACTTCGACGATCCCGATGGAGGATCGATATAGCTACGTTGCTGCAAGCAGAGAGTAGAAAAATGCTAACGTTTCGGTCTTATTTAAATGGGTATCACTCGACACTGATCTGGCAGATGGACGACGACGATTCCGGAAACGGATGACAACTGTGACGGAAGCGTAGTGATTGACGGCGATCGAAATGAGCGAGGAAGCGAAGATGTTGAGGGTCAAGTGATACTTTGATATGAAGTACGGAAGCCGGGGAAATTTTCTTTTGTTCAATTAAAACAGTTGTAAATACGTTCCATCATGTATGTGCATACGTCGTTATGGTTAGTGTTATTGTGTGGAACTTGGTAGTATGTATAATTGAATATGCAGAGCGGTGAAGCCATGAATATTTCGAATATTCGTCATAGTTGTCCGAAGTTGTATGGAATTAAGCAACTCAAGCTGTACATGTATGTACATAGAAACTGTCCCGCAACATCAGCACACGAGATGCCCCAAATATACAGCCCCTCAAAACAGGCATTCGAAGTCTCAGGGTGAAGCGAAATCGCGGCCACTAAAGAAAGCTTTCCAGCGTAACAACCACATTCTACTTACACCGCAATAGCCAAGTGCTGACAAACAACGTCGTCCCATACTTCACGCGAGCACTGCGCTCACACCAAACTATTTCTTTCGCGAACATCTTTATTCGCGTACACAGGATTTGAATCTTCCGAGGGTAGGACCGTCGTATCGCGGAGGCTAGACACAGAAATTGAATCTCGCAGATTGGATTGTTATGGATATAGCGGAGGAGGGAAAAGCAGTGCAGCCCTGGCGTCGATAGTCGTTCCTTTCTCATACACATTCGCACGAAGGCCACGTAGGCCGGGTAAAACTCGCATGGCCGGTACACGCGTTCTCCCTTTTAGCTATCGACCGTCATTCATAATTCAGCCGAGTCGATCCTGAATGGAGAGCTATATTATGTAGCATCGCGTTGGTCGGCCACCATCGCCGAATTAAAGCGGAACTTCGCTATTTTATTTGGGGCACGGCGTGTTACCCCGGATGAACATTCCGTCGGACAACCGTTGACCGCAAAACAAACGAACTGGATAGAGCCGGTGAAATCATTGATCGTTGGTTGTACACGAGACTAAGAGGCTTGTTGTTGCTCGATGGTATTTGCTTGGATGGTGTTGCCAGTTTTAATTTCGCTTCGGCTTCGTCGGTTGTCGTGCAACTTCTGTCAGACATGTTTCGTGGTTGTTTGGAATGGTTGTTTTGTGCACTGTGGAAGTTAGTTTTTTGGGGTTTCGTTTCATATGCTGGTCGCGTATTGCCTTTAGGTATTAAAGGGAATTTACCAGGTATTTATTTGAATGTGTTTCTTCCTGAAATAGTTTTAATTTAAATAACGATTCGGACATTGTTTTGTATTCATAAGAGATATACATATTCTTTTACGTCAAGCATATCAGAATAAAATAAAATTGACTGTATTCTATCTAGAAATGCAACTGCATATATGCATTTTTAAATGCTCAATTTTATAATCGCATTAATCAAATATTATTACCGCATTCATTATTTCTGCATAAACCTGTTAATATCATAATGTTGACTTCGAAATGAAGCAGGGAAGAAAGAAAACTTTTTAACTTTAATAGTACTTCTCAATTTCTACCGTGGAAATTGGAAATGTCGATATCAAATGTTTATTCGAAATATCCATTAAATGCATCATAAGCTCTATTTCGCGGGAAAGCTGCGTCGAAAAGGTCACTAAATAAACGATAAATATAAAGTTATGAAGCTAAGTATGAAGGGAAAAATGTTTTTTAGATGTTTTCCAATCTTGATAAAAGGCTGATATATCAGTGGATAAAAATTATAATCAGTTATAATAAGGATAGTTGTTTTAGGTAGTTCATAAAATATGTTTGCACCACTAGCCGTCTCTAATTTCTATTTAAATTGCGAACGGAGACAAATATTACACGTAATCATTTGTATCCACAATCTGCGGTCTCAAGATAAACGTCATTAAATGATTATGATACCATAAACTTTATGGAATTTCCAGTGCAGTCGCGTCTCGATTAAAACCGCATTCTTAAGTACAGCTCAGAATATTGTTAGACCATATTGCGGTTCTTAATTCGGAGATAAACGTTGATAAAACAATCTTTTGCCACACGTAGTAATGCGATAATCGTTAAGCTCGCCTACTAAACCGTGATTGGATACTGGCAAAGGATTGTCTGATCTTGAAAACGCGTTTTTGATGGATCTGGATAACGCAATGTTTCCTTCAGCGAAATCGATACTTGTAACGTAAAATACTTATTACATGAAGTTAGATAAAAACATGTAAACTCCTTAAGTAAACAAGTAAATAATGCAAAAAAATTCCTGTCCATTACATGTTTCAATTTTGGTTCTCAAAACAGGCGTGAACGTGATAGAAATAATATTTTAGGCGACAAACTGCATACATAATTATTTTCAGTTAAGATAAGAAAGCAAGATGTGTCCAATTAAAAGACAAATTAGTCTACAAAGCTGAGAAGAAAAGAAACGACAACAGAAGTTCTCCTAGTAAGTAGCTTCAACTCCACAAATATAATTCGATATGGAAAAACATGGTTAGCCAGGTAAAGTGGCCGTGACTTCAATGAAAGATGGTGTTACAATAGAACCGCTTACAGAACATTTCTCAGGTACAGTTATCGCGCTCTCTATCAGATTACTTTCCAGCGGAAATAGTGTGATTTCCAGTTAACCCTGAGCGTGTAAGGTTTTTCTCCGCTTTTGATGAAGGCAATTTATTCAGTAACTAGGATCGATAAAATGCTAACACATCGTAGGATACTGCGGACAGTTCAAACACGACATAATCAAACGTGTGTCTTGAATGAAGGTTTGAGTTAAGCAAATCTCCGTGCGCATCAGCACGCCATATTCAGATACGGTTGAGTCTGTTATATAAAAATGCGGGGCTTAATGAAGCCCCGACCATGTAGCGTTCGAATTTAGAAATTACGTTAGAACCTGCTCTCCTCTGACTCTTTCCCCTGTCCCTTGTAACTATCTTATCATTTGCGGTCTTCGACGACATATAACACGATCATAAAAGGGTCTTTGCTTCCACCCTTCTTTCTATGGCACCCTTGAGGAACAGAAAATTCGATCAGCATTGAATAAAAATCAATAAACCGGAAGCGAACAATTTGGCTACGCTAACAATAGTAAAAGGTTTTGATGGGGAACAAAGATTGTACAATTGTACAATTTGCAGTGCAAAGTTTATTTCATCCCTTCTAGGAACAACATACAAAGCTAGCATTTATAAATATTGGTAAATCCAAGATTGTGAAAAGATTGTAATCTTGAGCTCAGAATTAATTTCGAAGCGACGGAAAGTTATACGAAATAGGGATTTTCCATAACGCCGTAAAAATGTAAGAGATAATACACAGTATGGTATGGTGTACTCTTAGCATATGGGTAGAGACAACCCAAGCAATTTCCACGCGTAAAGACACGTACAAATGGAGTTGTGGTGCAGCATTTATATCAGTAGGTGTAAATTATTCATTAAGAAATATGAAATGAAATCCATGGGAAATGAAATGAAATGAATTCAATGAAATGGGATAGTTGACAATATAAATTTTGCCATAAAAACTTTCTCGTTAATAATCGTAATTTCAAAGACTTATTCTCTTATTCAAAAAATTATTCTCTCTAGCAGGGCTTCGTTTTTGAGAAATTTAAATATGAGAACTCGTCGAGTACGCCTGTTACGCGAAACAGTGAAGCTTGTGCAGGGAAGAATGGTATTCTTTTAGCTGAGAATGGTAAAGAAAGTGTACCCAATTAAGGGAAAAAATGGTTGGAACGTTTGAAGAGTCGCAAACACGGCCCACGTCAGCCGAGGTCCGTGGCATGTCTTCAATTCTATAAATTTAGTCTGATATGTAAAAATAGAAAATACAGTTTTAACAACCTGCGTCCACGAACTGGATGAAAAAGACGATACTGTGTTGTACTTTTCTTTTTTGTGTTTCATTTGTATTCTGTAAATTGTACTTTAATGGAGTGCATGTGTACTCAACTGTGTTTCAGAATAAATTGTACGGAACACGTCCTGCCCAGAAGTCCTCTACAAAAAGGAAAAGACCAAAAATGGAACTATTCTTTCGTTTCAACCAATTCTTCATGAAAAGTTTCGTTATTTCGTATCGCGCCACAATTTCTTTTATTTTTCGTGCAGGTGTGCATTACTATTAAATTAATATTTGGAAATACCTCGCCCTGAATTTGCACGCTAATTATATTTTTACGCAAGTATATGTATTTTTCTTATACATTGCAGCTTGAATTTTACACTGCAATACAATATTTATAATTACTTTGCAAAGATGATGTTTTTTCTGTTCGCTACTGGAGGATGTCGCAAAGATCTTCGTGTAAATGACACAGAAAAAAAGTCAAGCGAAAGTTAACACGCAACTTATTAAATAGAAATTGCCATTTCTGAATCACCTTGCACTGTAACATATAAACTGGCCAATCTTTTTCTCTACCTGTATATGTAAATTAATGAACAAACAAAGGATCTATTCTTTAATTGCAAGTTTTATGTCACGAAGTAAAATGTACAACATAATCGAATTGACATTTAGAAATTTTAACAATTCAGGCATTATTGACTGATTGTCGCGAAACAACTCTGAGATTTGTTTTTAAGTATATTACCGCGTGTTTTTGTATCTCGTACAATCTAACCGATAATAATTTTAACAACACTGTACTTGCAATAATGACGGTGGGTGTTTGCCTTGATTGCAATAAAGGATCGCGCCACACGTGCGAAGTTAGCTCAACAATTGCATCTTACACATGGAACTCGATTGCCATTTACTTCAATCACATTGTGCACACATATAATTCACGACTGAAGATTTTATGAAAGCAATCGATCAGATAACAAGCGGCCAAGAAAATTGCAGGTATTATTAGTAAGTTTTCATTTAGAGAGGAAGGAATATCGATCACACTAAAAATAGTATCATTTACGGGGAAACATTTTTTACTACCACCTTGTCATACTTTTCGACTGCGCAGTTTGAAAACTTCTCGGTAATTTTCTTTTTACCGACACTCTGACGCTCGAATAAAATGTTACCTTCAGATTCTATCATTTGAAGCGGCCAGCGATTCTGTTAAAAGGGATCTTATGATAACCAACATCTTTCAGGCAATATAATGCCTGCAATCAATTCTCTTCTGCGATTTTAATCGAACCGCATAAATCATTCTCGTGTACGCGCCGTTCATAAGCGAATTAATCCACGTGACTGACTTTATTAAACCTTTAAATCACGTTACGGCACGACTAGCGCCCCCCTTTTCTGAATTTTCCTCTACGTAGCAAAAGTTATTACGTCCTCCGTTGCACTACTTTTACTCTGTGCTTCAATTAATGAGAAAAGTTCCGGACCAAGGGGTTCGTTCGCCAGTCGATATTCTTTATACCCGTGAACGCATTTCAACGGAGCATAATCAAGTGTCTAGACTTGGCGAACGACAAGATACCAAATTGATCGTCCTTCTCCTGCGAATCAGAGTAAAAGGAGACAAAAGAGGGACAGAACATATAAAACGAAAAGGTAGCTGGAGAACGAGGAACGAAGAAATGCACACCGAATTAAAAATTCCCGCTCGTTATTCGACAATCGCTTCTTTATTTTCTGTCCACAATTTCATCGTTTCCATCTCAATTCTAACCGTCGGTAACACTAGCCAGACAACGTGAATGACTGGTTTCTGATTTCTTGCTTTGAAATTATTAATATATAGGTGATAATATACAGCAATGCCAATTATATATCTCTATTTAATGTCCATTCGATCGCTTTCGTGCTCACAATCCGTCTGACGTGCACTGCCCAAATAGTACCAAAACCTATCGATAGCTCTAGCGCTGGGAACGAAACAAAATCAAGACAGAATAGAGAATACCGCAAACGAAATACAGGAAACAAACTGTATCAAAAACCCTCCGCGATATTTTCGCCCACGCCGCTGTCTACGCTCGTGAACTTCGAACTCGGTTAAACGAAGATCGTCCAATTTTTCTAGCGATTCGAGGGGCGTATAATCCCTGCTCGCCGGCACAATGACTTTCCTGCCGAAGTGGCCGATTATTTCATTACCAATTCAACGCTCGTTTGCGTTTATTCGCGGCTCTCGAGCAACGTCCACTGGTTATCGTTCGCACGCTTTTATAGGTGAGCAATAAAAAAAAGGGCAACTGAATTAAAAGGTGAATAAAGGGAGAACATATGGGAGGTGACAAAGAAAACAACAGAAACAAGAGGACAGGCAGAAAAAGAAAGTGAAGGGATCTGTGAATTTTTCTTCCTTTTTCTTTCCTTTGCGAAATCGTTCAAACGAACGTTCGGTAGCGTCGCGATGCCTCCATGTAACCAGCGTTTGTGTTACACCTCGATATAACCACAATGCCAGTTTACATGCATATGACCGTACATAGAAGGGGGGCGGCCTGCATTGTTTAGTTAACCGAATATTTGCCGAATGATGCGCATGTCGTGATAAGCTGACGGGAGCACATAGATAGGACCGAGTCAATGTACATCCGGCGTTGGTGTACGTGTACCTATGTGTTTCCCGCTCTCTCCTCGTCTGGTGACATCAATTTTCGTACAGCGGTGTGCGTACGCGGTCTTATATGCACCGGCTGGTGTATGTGTTATGAAACGGAAGAATGTATCGGGCGGGCTATAAGTTAAAGAAAGACGAACGTGGGCCACACTACGAAACGGGGATGAAGGGGAATGAAGTTGGAGAAGGCGGTAAGAGCGGGGGGCAGAGGATCTAGAAAAGAATGGAATGCAGATTCGAAGAGCGAAATGAGAAACGAAGATGAAAGGGGAACGGCGGGAAAGAACGTCAAAGAAGAGCGCACGCATTTGTACCCTGGCAATCTTCCACCCGGGCATGCTCATTCAAGTTTCATTACAGATAAAAGAATGATTTCATTATCCGAACGTTCTCTCTCTTTATGTCTTTATCGAATAATAGAGAAGAATGGATGGAAGCGTCGCTTTTGAAGCGGCCTTAAAAGCAAATGAGACTTAAATTGTTAACCATCGACGTGATTCCCGCCGTTCGATTCTCTCGGCGCATCGCGGACCACGTCGCGCGACGAAAACGTCGACGAGGCGCCCGCTTCCAATGCAACATCGAGATGCCGCATTGTGAATGCACAGGGTGAACACTATCCGCAGTGAACCAACGGTCTGCGCCGAAATAACAGAGGGATAGAAGGGGAGATACGATGAAGAAGGAAACGTAATATCTGGTTCACGCAGCATCCCCATGCATTGGCGACATCGCGGTAACCTGACGCGCGACCTGGCCACTGCCATCTTTGTTGTGCATTAATCAACGAAATACACGCCACCGGGCCACGTACCTCCTCGATTTCATCCTGATCTCGTGCACCAGCTCCGCCGGTGCCTCGGACGCCGCCAGTCTCCGGCTGGGTCTGCCCGTGCTCGCGCCACTTTTACCCCCTCGATCTCGATGAGCCGACAGAGGGATGACGGCAAGAGAGAAAGAGGGAGCGAGAACGTGTTCGTGACAGGGACAGAAATAGCGAGAAGCAGAGAGACACAGAAGCAGACGGACAGAGGCAGAGTGAGCCAGCCAGCCAGCCAGCCAGCAAGCGAGAAAGAAACTGAGCGACGGGCACACACTGAAACGAAGGATGTTCACTGTGGTGGAGACGTTCTCCTATACGTTTCGTCTGCGACAAGAACCATTCACGTCAGACACATCGCTGTCCGTCGTTCGATGGACAGTCTTCCTTTTTTCTTTTGCTTTTCTTTCAAAAACACGGTCTCGTGATCCACGATCCACGGTCGAGATGCGAAACGAGACCAGCTCGGACGAGACGCGGCAGTCAGAGCGCACATTTGCGCTCGGCCGACTCGAGCTGGGTTTTACTACTACCGTCTGAGTCCGCTTCATTCCCTCGGCCCGGGAGCCGAGGCGTCGATACCGCGACGACGCTTGCGCGCCTCCCCCGATCCACCCTTTCCCACCCGGACATTTTCACAGCGCATTGGCTCGGAGCTTGCCGGCGCGACGCTACGGCGCCCTGCACGAACGGCGTCGTTTCTCCTGGCAGGCCGTTCCGAAGCAGCCGAAATTCAGTCGACTTTCAACAAATTCTCGCGCCACGTCCCGTCTCCTCCCTTTATTCGCTTCATCCCTCTGTCCTCCCCTCTTGCCTATCCAACTTCCGGAGACTTCCTGCGCCCCTTTTCTTCGTTGTTTCTCGACGCGCCCGACACGTGCAACCTGCGATATCGGGCAACGGGTCTGCTCCGTCGCTCCACGCCGAAGCGGGAGGCCGCCCGCTTTCGACGCTTTCAATCGCGACAGCTTCATACTGTAGCTGAGTCACACACTTCGCTACAGCGGGCTTCCTTGCTCTTATTTGTCGCTAGACCACGCGGATGACGATGTCGGGGGTAGTTCAGGCGAGACGGACGGCGCAATATTGTTTTTTTTGGCGGATCGTTTCGAAGATCTTCCGTCACAGAATTCTCAGTAGGTACTTTCTTGCGGGAAATTTGTTTCATGTTTTAGGCAGACGCCTGATGGAGGTACAGGTGATTAATTATTTGGACGTGTTTGTGCATCAATAAGGTGTCGCACCGCGTGGCCCGAACTTGTCTGATTGTGAGAGATTAAAATCCCATTACGCAAACTACTTGGCAATACTTGGTTCGCATTGAACTGCTTGGCTAAGAACTTCGCCGTGTATTAGTGGCAGGCAGCGATGCTAATGACGTAATGAGTGCGACGTGCATCAATTTCGTCATTGATTTGCTAATAATTTTCACAACGACGCGCATAGTATCGAGATTGATTTTATCATAACATCATGATAATTCGGGAAATAAATCGTTCTTTTTCAAACGTTTATGGTATATTATTAGTTGGAAGTGAAGCAAATTGTCGATTGCGGCCGGCTTATTTATTATTTTCAAACATTTTCTACTCCATAAGAAAGGTTTGTAAAATAATGGATGTGACGAGTAGCGTGACATTCTTGGCGTTGTAATACCACTATTATTGTCGCAAATTTCTGTACAAATGTGAGTAGTAAATCTCGTATCCATATTTGTTATGGCGCATTTGAAAGAAATGCTTTCTGTAAGTACGTAAAATTGGTAGTAAAATTGGGCAAATTCAAGAAACGTATCTTTTCGACAACGTAAGAGCTCTTTAGAAAAAGAATACATGGTAGAGCGCGTGAATCGCAGCAACTTATCATTGATTGATTGCTACATAAATTATGAACGTCTCAGACATTATAATGAACACTCCTGCATCTTATATCCCCCTAAATTAATACCTACATACGTGCATTTCAATTCGCCAATTCTAATTCCTACTTCTGTACATATATTGAAACATCCAAACACATTAACCGGCGGCCAACGTTTCCATAAAAGAGCAAAGGGCCCGTTAATCATCACGATTGAACATCAAAGCTCGACAGGGATGAAGTAAAATAATTTCAATCGAGCAGCCTGAAAGACGATCTACCGTCACGGTATCTTAATGCAGACATGTTTCACAAATCACGCGACATTCTACATTTAATTGCTCCACTGTCACTGAAATGTCAGGTGCATGAAAACGTCGACCTTTCCATTTGAACCTGGCCTCCTTCGGTAATATGCAGCATTTCATGGCCTGTAAACAACCCTCCATTGACTAGTTCAGCATCGTGATGATCGTATGGAGAACGATCCTTTATCCGGAACCCCGAAGGATTTACTACTGCTGCTACTGTGGAACGCAACAATCCCATTTGCATGGTCTGCGGCTCAAGCACAGCTATCCATAGATCTTGTGAAAGCGATTCGCAAGGAATAGAACGATAAATTACATTGAAAAGTCAAAACTGTTACTCGGTTATTCAATCGAGAAAGTTTTGATCCTACTTGCACTGTTAATGAAATCATGAACTTAGAAGGAATTAGTGCTACTTGCTTTTATAACGTGTTTAACAACCGCGATTATGGTATCATAGATAATTACTCACAAATGTGAGCTGACAATTTATGAGCTGACAAATCTTTTGTCGAGATCAAACATCCCCCCTGTGAAACTTGGGAAGGGGTTAGTGCAATATTTAATTGCGAGAATTCATGGTAGATTGTAGATTGTTTTTCGGAAGAAACAGTGACTTTACTATATCGCTGGTAACGTGGCTATTTCTAACTGGTTTAGGGACATGAACATTTTTTTTTCATCACTGTTTAAAGTCGCATGTTCATTATTTAATAGATATCGTAGAAAATGGTGTCACGACATTCCAATGTTCATTTATCAAAATTATTTATTTCATGTCTGCGTCGTATGATAAACGAGACTGCGGTGGGAAACATTACGATTGCAGTAGTATCTCTTAGCGCAACTTCTCGTGTAAATTCAATTTTCACCGAGCCATCTAGCTAAGGTATCTTTTAAACGGTCATTATGCAAATCTAATAGAAAATTCGACGCGCGAACGCGACCCCGGCGACGGCTCCTCGCCGTTCATAGCCGGACATAAATATCCGATGCGAATCACGCAAGTGAGAGTCGATGATAAAGTGGAACTATGTACTTCGTATGATGCGCTTCGTCGAGATAACAGGAACGCAAGAAGCGTGTACCCTACTAGATGTATGCTGATTCAATTATTTCCGCCGTGTCGCGAGCTGCTCAGGTAGACGAGACTATATTTACCTTTCTCATTAATTTCTATGTTTCCATTTTTAGTTTGCATGAATTTCTGAGGAAAATAGAACTTATGAAATTTATTACAATATATTTTTAGAACGCTGCGACATATATTCGCTATTATTACTCTGGGCATTACCACCAGTATTAAAAAATGTAATAAGTGCTATTACATAAGTTTTATAAAGTAGAGCATCGCTCCATAAAAATTAATGAAGAACGTGCATAAAAATCAAAAGGGATCACAAATGTTGTAACTCAAGGAATAATCCAGAGATCCTAAGCTTCCACTTGGAATCATAAAGAGCGATACAAATGTTATATTTATTAATACGTGGTACACAACGGGCCCCAGCAGAACAGATGATCCAATTTCTATACATTGACACAAAAGAAAAAAATTATGCAACTCATACTCCCGCTAATTCCCAGAATTAGGCACACAGCGATACAGAGAATTCCAATGGAGGCAGGGAGTTTTGCTTCGCGAATCACTTTATACATAATGTAAAGCCTCCTTAAACCGCCACCCCCATAGGCTTCCCACCTGCAAACACAATCGTGTTAAGCGTGCCAGTAAGAAATAAATAGGAACAGTGGTGTATTTATATGAAACAAAGTGTTAAGAGGGAATTATTTTTCGATGAGTCAATATTATTTGACCGATATAGAGTATCGACGACGTGAAATTGGCGATCGCGTAATTCAGCGCGGGCAAGGTCTTGCCGGCGACCTTACCGAAGCCCCATCCCAGGGGTGTTCTATTCAAATCAGATAGAACCTCCTTTCATCCACTCACGTTAGACAGGCTGATTAAGTCTTCCTTGGTGCTATTTTCGTGCACTCTTGATTAAAAAACAGGAGATTCACGTGCAAAATCTGCGATAAGCCTCCGGGGATGCTGTAATAACGCTGAACTAATACGTTGTGAACACTGGTTTTAATCAACAGCAACAGCTCTGGAAATTTAATTACTTAATTCGGCTACGAGGTGGGGTAACGTCAAGCGTCGTTTTTGTTTCAAGACCGCCGACTCGATGACGTCCGATGATCGATTATGTAGAGCAGAGAATGCCTCCCGCATTATGCTCGGAAAAAATTCTTTTACAGTACGGCGACAACAGATTGGAAGCTCTATGAGGTTTTCCATCAACTAATAGTAATCGATTCTGTGTGATTTAATTATGGAAACCAACGATAATTCCATTTCCCCCTAAACAATCTATTATTTTGTTGTATTACAGAGTTAGAGGAAACACGTAAATATCGAGCAATTTACAATTGACCCGCCATTTATTCTATTGTAACTTCTTTTATATCAATAACACTATTTAGATATTTATTTCTCTGAATAGTAATGAAAACGAGTAACTGAAAAGTGGAGTAATTTAACATGTGTATCTAACAAGAAAAGTTACGTCCCATTGAATTTATTAGAAGAACGAACAAATTGCGAAGATGTCGGGAAATAATCATTTATAAAATAAGCTTACAGCGGCGACGAACCCTTTGCTAAACTTTACCCCAAAAGAAAATATTCCTTCCGTGCCATTATTGGTAAAGTGCATACCTACATGGACAACAGCTAAGGACGACGCGTCGGGTACACCTGCACCCTCGAATGAAACGCTTTAAATTCGTGTTATCGTTCTATTTTTATAACAGCCTCTATATACATCCACTCTATGGATCGTGCTATTGTCTACCCTCAGACACAGCTTCTATTTATAATTTCATCTCCGTCGATCGGAAACGTGGTTAAGGGTCTCGGTTCCCCGAGAATCGGGAATTCCCCTGAAAGTCATCAAGGGTAGCTCAGCCAGGCTACACGGCTACCTAACGCAACAGGGCATTGAATCATTAAATTTGGCACAGCTGTGCTTCATTCTGAAATGGGGGACGCATGCGATACGTTCACTCATTCTGAAACCGGCGTCCATTGTCCCACACAAATTGGCACATCTCTGATTAGAAACTTGCGCGACCGTTTTCATTGTTGCTCCCTGGGCTCTGTGGCAATGTACGTGCGACTATGCAACCACCGCGATGCTGAGACGATTTAGAAGAAAGTTTTACGCGCAACTCTGATTTGTCGGGCACACTATTCCTCGGTGTGCGACGCGTACACATATTTCCATTCCAAACACGTGATTTCTTTGAGGCATCTTTATTTGCTTAAGTTCATTTGGACGAGATTAAATGATCATTTAGCAATTACGGTAGAACAATTAAGCTGATATCCGACTTCAGAATTACCAAATTCACCCAAAAATCCCAGATCTGCACCACGGGATCTTCAATATAATTCAAAAACACCGCGGTACCATTTTCGAGATTAACCTCTCGCCAACTACCAGTAATGAAATTTTATTAAAACAGGACACCTCTGTTCAAATCGTTTTCGTGACAACCGTGAACTCTCTACTGCCAACCTTGTATAAGTACCATCTCTGTATAGCGTAAACCGACCTAGAACGGTTAGTCGACAAACGGTTGCGTAAGATACAACCATGTCGCGAGATATGCGGGATGTCCTAAGCCGTCGAAACGCAGCGAACGCTTATTGATCTGCTCCTTCGTGAGAGAAGAGACGAGGGACCATGAGTCCAAAACGACGCTTGCGGTCGTCGTGGATTGTAGATACAATGCTGACCCCGGCGAAGGTCTTTCGCAAACGACCTCGACACTAGAAAATGTGCCGAGGACACCAGGAAGAAGCAAAACGGCAAATGGTCGCGCCCTTTACTTGGATCCTTTGATGCGACTCAAATCGAACGCACCACGATTCGACAGAATCTTTTGTTCCTGATCAAAGTTGAACGGAGAAATTTAAATTAAAAGATGCGTTGCTGTAGAGGAAGTATTAGAAAGTATTACTTACATCTCGCACGAAGGTATTGGTGATTCTTACAAAAATTGATTTACGTGTTTGCTTATTTTCGTTGCCGTTGCACCTCGAAAAACATTTAAGCTGTATTTTCTTATTCTTATTCTTGTTCCTCCCATAGTTGGGTTTGAGGAAATATTTGTTTCAGTGTGACGAAAAGCGGTGGAGATGTAACCAAAATTTGTCATGCAGAAATGACTCGACCTTTTGTAACGAGTAAGTTACAAGTTTTGTAAGTTTACTTATTAATGTAAGATTAATCCTTTTGCAATCCGCAGGCTTTGAGGAAAATTGACATCGACGCTGAATATGTATGAGGACGGTGAACTTTTCTATTCTTTATAGAATAGACTTATCATTTCTCCCGATAGTGTTTCCGCAGAACATTAATAGGGTTTCTTGCGTGTATTCAGATGTGAGCGTAGAGGCTTCGCCATTTTTCTGTCATTGCACTAGCTGCTATTTGATTTGCGGTGTGATATACGAATTCCGCGATATTTCAATTTTACCTATCTACAATATCATATTTCCACATAATAATTTCTGCAAGCAGGACTGCGATGAATTTCGAATGAATAATAATTATCAGCGATCATACCTTCGTTATTATACTTCACTAATCAATAATAAATGTAAAAATATGTTTAATATTAATAAGTACAGTATACATCGTAATTAAAATATACCTTCGTGCAACTTCGTCTCTCCTCAATCTTTATTAACTCATTCCTGACCTAATTCTTCTTTTACGCGAACAAAACGAACCTTTCTCCCCGTCAAACTCTATGCGAAGCTTTCGAACCATTGGCTGGAAAATCGCTGGCAGATAAAACCATCTCGTCGTTCGATTCGAAGATCCAACAGTTGTGTAAACAACAAAACAGAATATCGGTCTCGCTTTAACTCTACGTACGCATCGTTCCACGAATGACTTTCCACTAGATCGAAGCAACCCCCTTGCAAACCGCCTGTCCCTCGAATATTTCTAAACGTTTCTCCACTCGCTGTCACATAGATTTAATTTCTTCAGCAATCTTAGAGTCTCAAAAATATACCGTTCCCCAGAAGAATTATAGAAATGCTGGGAAGCGTATCACGACGAACACAGACGCTGAATAAAAACACACAGTGTCCGTTTGGCAAAAGGGCTTTATGGCAACAGACCCAAAATGCATTTACACACGCGTTTTTCGATCTGAAACAACGGGCTGCGACGGACAAGCACGATTGACGCGACAAATGGCTACGGCCGCACGAATACGAGAACTATTGACTCTGGACAATCGAAGAACATGAAATGATTGCGTTTCAGTGGCTTCTCTGACTGCTGTTCACCTGTGCGACGGCCTTGTTTGGATATTTGCCATATATTTTGCCGCTTCTGGTCACTTTGTAATGAATTTGCTGGTTCTGGATCATGAATGTGGAACTGGTGACGTGCGGCCCGTCACCTGTGCACAATCGTTTTACTTTCGTTCTAATTCCACTGTGTCTGTGCTTCCGCTGCAATATGGGATTCGCTTGTCGCAGTCGTTTGTGTTGCTTTCCTAGGGTCGCCGTAGACGAGGCTTTCGAGATGGTCAATGGCAGAAGGTTCCGTTTCTTAAGGAGTCTCAACGGTGACACGGCTAAGATCGCTTTGGTGACACTACGTCGGCAACGCCACAGGACTACTGCTGTGGCGAACCATGCGAACCAAGGGCCGGCTCTTGGACCCGGGGTTGGTTCCCTCGACCAAAGAAACAGCATCTGATGAATGAGAAGGGGAAACAATTTTTTCAATAACTTTGTAGCGATAAAGCAAAATTTGCGACTATGTGTACGGACATTGCTTAACTCTGAAACTCCCGAGCGCAGTGGTTGGGTGAAATGTTCGTTGAATATATATTAGAATAGCTTAAAAAGTGATTTCCACATCGTGTACGCGTTCAAGTTTGATATCGAAAAAGAAGTAGTGACCATACAGAATGAAACGATCAGTTAAATTTCTAATATCGCGACCAAAACCAGCTGGGGTCCTAGGAGTCCCAGAGTTAATACTTTTCATTAATTTCTTAACTGTACAAATGATTCACCGATACTTTGCGAATGTAAATCAGTGTGAACTAATATCGAACAAGGTATGTAAATCGTATTACGTTGCGTCGATTCAAACTGCGATCTTATTCGCTAAGATACTATTTATCTTATAAAACGGAGTATTCCTCTATGCAATTCGGAAAGCGATATCTACCCTGCTCTGCCAACGTCATTTGAACTCATCAAAATTTTTTCATTTTTCGACTATGCACGTGATACGTGGTGAATCAACGTTGAAATAATGAAATCAAACGTACACCGACGCTGACGTTCTCAGTAACGAAAAATTGTTTGCCAATTAAGAAGCTGGATTCGGGCCGAGCGCGTAGGCGTGCACGTCGTTAATTGAAGTCACAGGTTTGTTCAGACGATAACGAAGCGAGCGGAACCGTCCTACCGTCCCTAACGCTGCGGGATACATATGCCGTTGACGGCTTGCAATTTTTCGTTAATCAAATCGTTCGTACGCCAGAAGGCTGTACAGCGATTAATGAACAGATTACCACCGCCTAGAGAGACGAGCGCGGAACGTCTTTGTTATACCGGCAACATTTTCTCCTAGAGTCGGTTAATATAGCCTGGGATATTGCAGTGAATCTAAATGAAAACGACCCCTTCGCCACTTTCATTAAAGGAGGGGTAAAAACGAAAATGATGGTAGTCGTAACATTAAATAAGAAAGCTTTCTGGCGAATTAATCGAAAATTGCACGTACCCTTAAAAATATTTAATTTCGTGCACAATTTATTTTCCGGGAAACGTAAATATTTTACAGGCCTTAATAGTAACCCTATGAATGACAATTACAAAATTAAGTCGCCTGATATTTGACACCTATTGACACCTATGAGGATATGCTATGGGTAATTCCACCGAAGAAATCAATCGATGCGACGTATTATTTAAAAATAGTATTGAATATCTCACGAACATAGCATAAACGTAAATCGACATAGTTCAGGGCGTTTTCGTTGGGAAGTAAAACAGCTGAAAATATGATTCGGAACATCTCACGTGACACATTTATCCCGGCGGGGATGAAAGTGTTAAAACTTAACGAGCTCCGCTCCTACACTTGTAGCTCCTCCATTCTTTCAGACACGACTTCCTAAAGGAGATCATAAAAAAAAGGATAAGGGGTCACGGGGAGAGATAGTTGAAGAGGGACGTATCAAAGGGTTGCCGAGATGGTGCGGATGTGAAGAACACGAGTGGGTAAGATCGATTCAGTGACCGTCGTGCTTTTTCAAGGCTGCCCGGGACTAAATCCACGATAATTCGTTTGGCGAAACTGGCACATATAGGTCGCGGCAAAGAACTACATCTTTCGTGGCTCTTTGATTTCAGCAAACATCGTTACGCTCGTACACTTTTACTACGTTTCCTCTACGCTTCCTTTCCTTCTACATACACATCGTCGTACACACACACACGGTTGACCCATTTGGCAAAGACTACCGCCACGGAGAATTCCGCATTAGCCAGCCATTGCGTGTTTTTACCATTAAGACTGACCTTATATATCCAGTCCCTGGCGCGTTGCCTGAAACTCAGGGATCGGTCGACTGGCCGAAACATAGAATGGCCGTGAACGATGACTTACACTGCACGGTAGTTGAACCTGGTACAGAGGGATGTGCTTATGTTAGAAACATTGAATTGAAGGTAAGGATAAGGTGTCGCCTAGGCGAACATTAATTTATGAGTTGGGAGGACAATAAAGATCTAGATGGATCCTCGTGGATTTATTTGTTGCTCTACTATGCGTTCGTTGAACAGAGCCCAGGCCGTTATAGTTTGGTTATAAATACTGAATTAATATTGACAGCAGTCCAGAAGGAATAAGAACATATTTGAATGAAGAAAAATAGAAGTCAAATGAATTTCTTACGCGGTTAAGAAATAATATGTATAACCGAGTCGAATAATAAATAATATTAGAATTCAATAAATAAAGAGATGCAATGTTTCATAGATTAACCCTACTAAATTGAAAATATTTGTTTAATTTCTCTCGTGCTGCGGGGGAAATGAGTTTCACACTGCACTGATTATTTGTTAATAGAAGTATTCATTATCCGGGGAAGATTGCAGTTTTAATAATAAGAAATAGAAATGTATGCTAATTATTGTAAGTTTTACAATATTGATAATTTTCTTTCATCAGGAGGCCCAGTGAAAATGAAGTAAACTAATCTCTTGCTACATTGTTCCTTATTTTCATTATATTCGATGCACTGCTTATTGTAATACATTTCAATTTATTTGTTTTTTGATCACCAACAGTCATTTATTTACTTCGGAATGATCATTCCAATTTTAATAGTATTCCCTCTTATATTATGATCCTTTACAATAGTTGTTAATACATGTGCACAAATTACAGCAATGAATACCAGATACACTCCGAATGTTACAAGAAACAAACTATCGCCGTTCAAAGCAAAAAGACAATTCGGCCCGCAACAAGTATCGATTCTTGAAAAACCGAAACAAACGTAGGCAGTAGTTTATGGCGTAAGAAATGAACCGACTTGCTGACCTGCAAAAACCCAATTCCGAAGGGGAAAAACGGGAAACAGGAAGCTTCGCTCCGCGGTTGAGCGGCACAACCGGAATACGCGATGAAAAACGCGATTCATTGATGCAAACGAGCGGGTTATTCAAGGCAGCGAAAAAAGATAACGAGCGTCGTCCAAAGAACGACTGAAGCTTCTGCCAAAGCTTCAAAAAGGCAGGCCGCGTAATTTTCTCGATTATCATCTATACAAGAGGCCTTGTCGTTCCATCTTTAAAAGCTGGTAATATTTGATAAATAAAACATAAACACTTCAGATGTGCTAGATCCTTTCTCTATCGATCATTACTTTACAATTGAACAGCTCGACATTCGTGCAGTATTACGGCAAGAAAATCATTGGAACGATCCGATAAATCCTGTGCAAATGAAATAGTGTCAATAAATCATCGAGGGAACGATTGGAATCATGTTTCAAATATCATGTTTGATCCTCGTCTGTGATATCATAGAAGGGATCATGTCACAGGACACGCAAACTCTATGCGGTGTTGTCTATCAACCAAAGAAATTTGCCAGTCGATAGAAGTTAATAATGCGGGTTGTCTAACTGCGACTAGAAACTCGCGGCTGTTATAGTCAAGTAGATAAGAACAAAGGGGCGGTGTTGCGAAAGAAAACGGAGGAACTTTAATGGCCTTTCTAACGAAGAGAGCTTGACAAATAGTGGTCGACAGCGATGAAAGAGCTGCTGCGTTTCGTTATGTGGCCGCGTAACGAGTTCACTCTTTCAGAACAGCGAAAAGGACCTACCATAAAAAAAGATAAAAAAAACGAGGCTATGCAGAGGACAGCTTGGACCGCGACCTTTTGCAACTATGTATGTACATAGTTGCCCGCTACGTGGATCGATGATATATCGTGTGCCTGGAACAGCTGGTGATTATGGTGAAAACAGCGGGAGGGGAGAATTAGAAAAACGCTCGAACAACCAGAACCAAAGTATAAATTAACATACACTGGCATGCGAGACAAGGGAGGCGAGCACTGTGGATGACGGGTCGAACGAGGTAACAGGAACTTCGATGCAGAAAATTTATTCTAGTTGCTTGGAAATGTACGTGCACAAAATAGGGGAAGAATATTTGTGTCGAGTAGATTAAGTCTTGCTATTGCAGGCTGCTACAGATTCGCCCATTAATAAATGCCTAAGTTGTGGGGCAAAGAATTGAAGCAACACAATGGACAACTTGTATCGTGTTCTCTGCATAATTTGCTGTTTGTTCGCGGTTAAAATATGTGGCGATCAAGTGGAAATGACTGTGTATGAAACTGGAATAACGCGGAGAGACAATTGCGCGCGTAAACGTACGAAAGTGTAATCGAGAGTTAAGAACTTAAGCATAGCGGTAGAAGAATCTCTGTCACTTTTCCTGAGCTGAACCTTGTGCATTTACGAGTTACAATCACCCCGTCATAGCGAAAGAAATCGCAGGCAAATCCATGCCGCTGTAGCCAGAAACATTTATTCGCCCCTTGAAAACCGGGAAGCTATAAAGCCGATGTATATACACGGTTGAGAAGAAAGGGATCCCTAGCAAATTCAATTTCTCGATGGCTCGGAAAGACGCTTTTTACGGCAGCCGCACTCTTCTTTACTACAGAACAATCGTAAATCGCAATGGTCCTAGAATCATAGAACTGGAACGAAAGGGAGAAGGAAAAGGAAGGAACGGCAGGGGAGAAAATGTCGGTAAAATGAAAGTCGAAGTTGGACACCCTCTGTTCCCTCTGAGGAAGGGTGGAAGATATCATATCGGATCGGTGGAGAATGCTGAAAATACAGGGAGGTCAAGAAGCGACGAGGAGATAAAATTTGAGATAACAGCGGGCCGATGTCAAGGCGACCGTGACACGGCGGGACACGTTTCGATAAGAACGCGCAGAAAAATACAGCACGGCCGGTAAATTGCGAAGCAGAACGTCTCGTGGTCTCCTCTGATCGGCTGATATATTGCGACGTTGCGACGTGCAGAACGACGCGTCGTGACTTGGACGCGAGCCGCCGTTCTTCTGGAAGCCGCCGCGAGGCGAACACCTTAAATGGTACACACGTCTCCGGCGTCTTGTCACGCTTCCACACGGAACACCGATTAATCGGTAATAAATAACACGCATAAACGGCCCTATCTTATTAAGATACATCAACGTCCAATGTTTTCCATTATCCTGGCGGCTCTTAACGTACCGTCACTATGGATGCAGTGGAAAGAGAGGCAGCTGTGTTTGTGCGATATTTTATATCTTGGTATACGAGCGTTGGTTACGATACAGCGATATTACTATTATTATTTTTGCAGTGTTATTATTGTACACATGTGCGATTTTGATGAAGTATAACGGGGCTAACTATGAAAATATAATTTGAGGGGTTCAAGGTATAATCTACTGGCGAACGAAGGGGTGAGATGCTTTTGGGGGATGTGTCTGTTTTCGAGAGGTGTATCTATCGTCGTGGTGTGTACTTTTTTGATTTGTGGTAAGTACTTTCAAAGCCAAACAGGGGAAAAGTGACTTGAAACTGTGATCATATATTAGAAACTATTATAGTTATTGTTCGAATAATCAAATATTTTGGTTAGTAGGTACATTGTATCGTAGTATAATAAATAATTAAATTAAATTAAATTACGTGCATACTAGTCATAGTATATATGAGTAGGCAAGTAAATGTTTCGTGTATTACTTTCAACCCTCGACTTTTCACATCTGGGTAGATTATGCGCCGGCGAACCCCTTACCCTTGCCTTCATCGTATTCCTGCAAGTGACATGCATGCTCGGAAAGTTACTTTACAACGTATCCGCTTAAATATTTCGAACCAAGGCCAGTGCTCGATCAAAGCTGTAAAACTGTGTCATGGATGTACCTTGGCAGCTCGAGTGTTTTTACTTTTATGCCATCTCTATTTTGAAACTTTCTACCAAAGGGTTCACCATTTACGTTTCCTAGGATACAGGGACACCAAAATTTGCATTTCGTTATATTACACGTAAATTTTCAGATCTCGAAGCAATATTTTACAACACTATTAATGTTCGATTAGATTTCGCCAACATTAACTGCAAACAGCTAATTGCACAGTGCCTCTGGAAAAAATTTTGAAATCTTATCCTATCGCCATCACGAAATACAACTAAACAACAATTTTGAACCATAGTAATTCAATAACTTAGGAGAAAAGCAAAAATCAATTTGAAGAATTATCTTTGATTTTTAAATTTGAATGGATTAAGCTATCTATGATTATCAAACTGTTTACTGTTACCAAAAGAATGTTTATCAATATTCATGTTTAAAAAATGTGACGACTACAATAGGCTGGTCGCCACAGAATCGACTTAAAAGGAAAACGAAGCCCCTGAAGAAAACGTGTACACTGCGAGTGGAAAGTATGCGACCATGGTTTCTTGCTACAGAAATGTAATTTAACGTAATGGAATATCGTAAAATAGCCATTAATTCATAATCCATTTGCCTTTCGTGACATCTTCTCGTGCTGCAAAGACATTTTATATGCTCCATAAATTGCTTAAGCTTAGATAAAAATTGTTTTATGGAAGCGACTCCTCTGTGCTGCATAATAGCCAATAAAAAAATAATAATGTACATGGATATCGTATTTTCCACATCACTCAGACAATTACATAAATGTGAGCAATTATTGCTTGGTGAGTAGAAGTTTTTAGAAACTACCAACCAAGTAAGTACAAATTACGATCTTCACAAATAAAACTTTAAAGACACGTACTACCTTCAAAAGTAATCTGTTCGAAATGCCACCCCAACATCTGTCCCCCATTTTTCAAACTCTCAAGTCACGCAAAAATATTACACGAAAATCTTGATTACTCCTGAAGTCAGATAACGAACGTGCAATAGTTTGCTATAACTTCTGCTTATATTCAACACACGCATATCGTTCCTCAATATCGTTCACAATAATTGTTAACCGAGCCAAACTGAATACGCAGCATTGGTCATTCAATTTAGATTTTGGCACGGAAAATTTGATTCACACGTAATACTCCCAACATCGCAACCTGGTGCACTCGGTTAAATCGTTCAGGACGATCAACGTGATCGAAACTAAGGGTGCCTATAGAAACGAAGTATTCATATTCAAAATATCCCTTCTCCGGGTAAAAGCACTTTCTACATATACCTTGACGTGTCCCGAACCTATCCAAACTTTCCACCTGGTCTCTCTTCTGGATCTCCACCGCGGAATGTGTTGTCCACTGCCGACGCAGTGGATGTCGGACACGGCCGTGGTTCTCGTGGCGATGGTATTTCGCGACAAGGATCCACTTGGGACCGTGTGCGCCGTTTTCTAACCAACCAGCACCTGAGACACGTCACCCTCGCAGACGGAGACACGTCCGGAAGCGGCACGACGACTTTTCATATCCTTCGACCGTGAATTTCCCTGGACGACGATCGCCGCGAGCGAGCTCCGGACAAGCGGCAGGGTCGCGGCTTTTGCACGCGGAGCAATCTTGCGGGGAAATTATTATAAGGTGGTAAAAAAAAAATGTTGGGTCAAATGACAGACGAAGGGTGCCGGGAGGGAAAAAAATTTAGACAAAGGATGGAGCGGCCCGAGGCTGAACTGGCTGACGTTCGCCGATCACCGATTGGACTATTGATCGATCCTCGAGGCGAGCAGCGTTCAGAACGTATGGCCGACAAGCTTTGAGCGGCGATCGAGCGACTACAGCCGACGGGATATCGGCGAGGAACGCGAATTGATCGACCGTGGTGAACGGCTTGCAAGAAAATTTGTCGCTCGTCGAAACGGAAATCGTTCTGGAAGCAAAGGGTTACCGGTCTTTGTTTCGCGCTTTGCCTGGGCAAATGGATCTTTCCATTCTTTTTTTCTTTTATGGGTTTGTAGGTGCACGTTCAGCGATGCATCGGATATGTGATACGGTTGGTTGAACTTTCGTTTGCAAAAAAATCTTAGAAGGAAAACCAGCTCACAGCTGTTAAAGTAGAAACTTTTCGCTTCGAAACGACCCCATCATTACGTCAATTGAAAGATCGACAATTTGTCGGTGAACATTTAGCGACCGTTTAATTTTGTAGAGGAGTGTAGATCGAAGCAATTCTCTGTCGACAAATTATTAATTTGCAGCACGGGAACATATATTATCATGGAATTTCAATACATTGCGAATCTTATTCACTTTTTTCTTTCATAAAGGCGAGTATCATCTTGTTGCTTATTATCGATGCACCCCCTTGCAACTCGGAAAGCAAATAGCTCGGCTAAGGGTGGGTTAACTTCCAGTTGACTTCAGCCTCTACGCTCCTTCCTAAACTCTCGTGCACTCACGTGACGTCACTGGGTCGTGTCACTGGGTCAGAACCTGGATACGTAATACGTGTGGGTAGCTGTTTGTCCGATGCACTGGGTGTTCGCAAATTACATATCCCCTTTACAATTTCGATAAAGGATTGAACAACTGTTCAAGGCCGTGCGTTACTTCTCGCGCGTAGATCTGATATTTGAGCCGGCATACTGTACCGAAGAATTACGTGAATCATCCGATCGTCTTGTAATCAATAATGAGATCTCAGGCGATCAATATATATGTTATATTGTGAATAATGTTGAGGACCTTAAAATATTGGCAATATATATGAACTGTCTGAGTTCTCCTTCAAGTTTATCTGCAGCGTTATAAAATAGAATGAAATTCCGTGTCGGAAGTAATGTAAGACCAATACGAATTATGAGCAGCGTTCGTTCATGAAGATCGTATGCTCCCGTGTTTGGGAATCTTAAGATGTCCGTGATTTCTGACACAATTTTGTGAGCAATCGAAAATACAAGATTTTAAGCAGCGGGCAGAAAAATTTATATTTTTTTTTTGTATGAAATTAACAGTAATTAAACGTCGTTAAGCTTCCGGCGCAATAGATCGGACTTAATTTTATTTTGGTACTTTATCTATTACGGGGATACGCACGTTGCTAACATCAGTCGACATGGTGCATAAAGTCAGCCCCATAAGTATTCGCGCCCCCACTGTCAGTAAAAGAAATTGGTTTAAATTGACTGACACATTTGCCAATCAATCTTTCACTAAATATGAACGCTCGTATAAAGTTCGTTTCGAGCTTTAAACGAAATGAAGCGAGGTAATAAGAAAAGTTTACGGAAGTTTAACCTACCCTCAAACACTTAATTTCAACACATTTCTTGTACAGACAGTGAGGATACGAATACTTATGGGGCAGACTGTATATGCCCAAGCTTATTTTATAGCACACTGAAACTCATCTGCGGAAGATGCTACACGTCCTCGCACAACGCTCGTTCGTTGAAATTGACACGAGATACTTAAATGCCTTCCGCCATGAAACGTTATAGTCAGCGTGAACGCTCCTCAAGAGCAACACATGAATGGTGTCGCTGATGTAATGCGCATGAAAAATTATATTCGTCCGATTAACCACTTTTACGCGTCGTCCTCTTCGAACGCAACGTTTTCTCCAAGATAAAGGTTATCGGGGCTTTGCAACCTCGACAATTTACCGCGGTCATTAATTTCTTCCGCAACATTACACCCTTGTGCGAGACAAATTTTTCTATAGTCTGCGTATGTCAGTGTGTTGTGTCGCGCGCGACAACGTCACCGTGCCTTTGATCACAGCTTTTTCCCCGGCGTTTTCTGCGATAAAGTCGCCTGAAGATCTCACGGAACAAGTTCCCTCGCTGACAACACAGATTTTCACGATAATCGAGTGCCCGTTGCATTTTTCTGCGCCGTTGGAGGTAAACGAGATAAGCAACAAATCGTATGCAGCCTGGCAATTGCCCATAAATTATTTCAAATAGACTTAAGAAGGAAACGTCATCTATGTTTAATTTTTGTGCAATAAAAGATTTTCAACGTTGAAAGTAAAGGCGTGGCTAATGTATTTCGTATTGGGATTTCTGGCTTTCATTCGTTTGATATGTACAACGAGTGGAAGAAAATGTGAATCTGAAATTTGTAAACATAGCTGGAGTGCATAGCATCGATAACATTCGCAAAATTGTTTACGCTTTAAACAAGAATTTACCTGCAGGATCCGTTTGTGATCTTACTAAAACTGAAAGCTAATAGTATCAAATAACTTATGAACAATGAAATAGACATTGTTTTTAGATTGTTTCGAGAAGCGAAAAATTCTCTTTTTCGAAGGCATTTGCATCGCCATTTCTACCGTGATTAAAAATAATAATTCAACTTTCGAATCACTTCATCGAAAATATTTGTTTTGATATGCGACAAATGGTAGTCATTTTTCACGTTACTTGCACCACTACGTAATACATTCCCGCGAGAATTTCTTTGTGTTCAGTTCGATCGTGGAACCGGTCGTGCTGCTAAAAGAAAAAACAGTTATCGGTGGAAAATACGTGCAAACGATGATTAATGGGCGCACATTCGATGACACGATAACGAAGCTTATCTTGATCTTCACACGAATGGAAGAAACATATACAAATGAAGAAGTTGAATATATCTGTCCTTGCCATGCGTTCGTTTAACATCGTTGCATAACGTAGATTTCGTTCGTCCCGAAAATCGATTCCAAAGTTAACGACGTCATTATTCCAGGTGATTAGTGTTGCACGTTTTATTCCGTGGACCGCAAATGTGGATTTCGTGTATTGTATCAAATTTATGTGAGTATTGCACCGCAAACGTATTGCTCTTCCGAAAGAGGAACAAAAACGTGAACGTGTTCAGAATCGAATGAATGAAATTATTCTAATCACCACCAAAATATAGTTAGATTGAAGTTCATCGTTGCAATTATTCACAGAAAACCTGTACAGCTTTCTACATGTAAAGTACCTTCGGCAAATAAAAATTACATGCCGATAATTTTAATTGCCTCGTGAAATCTAATGTGAAAATATTCCGAATTTGATCGTGTGCGCGATTTCAATGCAAGTATCAAGTTTAAACAGACAGCCAAATTTACGTCTCGAGACACGTCTGCAAAAATTCCTCTCGCAATACCCCAAGTTGAAACCTGCTCTCGCGAGGAGCGAACAGGCATCAATGATTACATCTTCCCAGGAAATCGATTTGCATTGCAGATCGAAAAGGGGTTCGAAGGCACGGGCTGTCACTCACACAGAATCTTCCCTATCGAAACGACAAGGCAAGGATGAAAACATTAAAGGGAATGGAAATGTCGCATGGCGGAATATTATACTGTCACGGTGATTTATCGTTGGACCTGCACCCGCGTTTTGTGCCTCGTGCTCGTAATGGCCAATAACGCGACGATCATGCCCGTAATTATCTCGCTGTTCTTCGTCCGCCGCTTCCGAAGACAAGATCCAAGAGGAGCGAGCAAAAAGACGAGCAGACCTCACTGCGGTCGCAGAACTACTGACCTTGGTCTCGAACACGACGTAGTCGATCCGGTACAAAAATTGCACCGGGTTCCCTTTTGCGTATGCACCTACGGATCACCAAATGCTTGGTTAAATCGTGTCACAGTAGTTACTCATTTAATTACCTCCTCATGAAATTTACGAGAAAATTGTAAAATCATATTATATTTAATTGCGATTCATTTCTAATCATTTGTGTCATGAAGTTTTTCATACCACTTACGCTTCGAAGATCTTTCACGGACCGCCTAATCACATTGAACTTTTACAAGTACATACAGCTATCCGTAGAGGGAATCTCGCTCGAAACTTCTGATATCGTAACAGTTTTAACGACTTTATTTAACCTACAACCATGCCAATAAGGATGAAACTCGGAGAACAAGTTAAACAAGATTGACTTAATAGGTTTACAATTAAAGAAGTTTCAGCTCGACTGAAAACTTCTTGACCTGATACATACTTCCCGAAACACATTATCCGTGAAACGATAAAAAAATCATTGGTATATTTGGTCACGAATTTGCATCATCTACTTACGTTTAATACGTTCTATTCTTAATACTCATTAGTCCTCCCGAAGCTAGAGTACTCGTAATACCATTTGAAAAGCAGCCAGGGTAAAGGAATTCGGCCGAATCCCACACCTCTACAAGGGACGTAGTGCTTCCTAACTTTATGGACGAATTAAAAAACGGGTGAAGCTTGAAATATTTCAACGTATCTTGAAATGATGAAAACATCCTACTTAGCAGATTTGTAACTAACGGGGGGAAGTATTTCATTAAGTATCACAGAACTCCTCCTCTATGGCGAAAATAATACAATTTTTTGGCTAGAAACCAAATAAATCCCCGCAACCATCGTACAGTTTTCCACTAACGTGGGTCCAACGAAATTGGAATTTTCGTCCCAATATTTTTTCATCATTCGAAGAGCTGGCCACACGGTCCGGTGAGCGCAAATTTTCGCCGGGCAACATTCCGATCGTTATACGCGGTTAACGTTGCACCGACATTGAACCAGTGCAATGCTGCAATGCAGGTGGACCAGCCGGTGCAGCTGGAAGATGCGTAGGCAGTTGGAGGCTGGAGCCACTGTCTACCGCAAATCTCTCGTGGTTCCCGCAGATATTATCGCCACCGCAAGATATCCAACGATTCTTGTCTGCCTTTGAAAGCGCAAGTCAGCTTGCAAGAAATTATCTCGATCGCATGAAATAGGAGAAGATGCAGAAGAAGAAAGGAGTCTGTCATGAGGATAGCATGGATATAGGGCGACGTATGGATAGGGGGAGACGAAAACTACGTATCACAATCCTTTGTTCGCGGACAGCGGGTGCTGGGTGTTGGAATATCTTTCTGACAGTGAATAATAATTCATCGTGACAAATGGAACGGGTGCACGGCCCGTCGACCCCGATCGTTTTGCCCGCTTTTCTAATCCATTTTCTGTAACGTATCAATTCGAGCAGCATATCAGTGTGCGTGATCAGAAGCGCTCGTGTTGCGTTTCGATGCGAGTTCACGGCTGTTTGTTGGGTAAATTTTTGGTAGTTGATGTGAAACAGTTGAATGATTTATTTTTATCGAGTTTCCGTGGCTCTATATGATTGACATAGTGTGAAGCAGATTGTGCTTGTCTCTTGTCTCACTGTCCTCTTTTCGCGCAATATTTTGAAGGATATAAATAATTTGATCTAACTGTAATCGTATACTTATGTCACGATAATATATATATTTTTGTATTCAATACTGGGATAGATATACTCAAAGTGTTTATATAATATACTATAGAAATATTATGTAATCAGATGATTATTCGATACATTAATCTTTTGAGAATTAACGACATTGAGATCCTGTTGTGCACATCAGTGAATAGTTCTCTAAAATTTCAAGTGAAAATACCGAGGGCGTGATACGCATCCACGAGTTGGATTTATGTGAATCGGTGTACATTGGTGCACCACTAGAAAATTCCGCAATAGGGCGGAGTGAAATTGATTTTGGGAGTTCAAGGGTGGAACCGATTCTCCAAGGACGATCGTGAATCACGGCAGTTCCGTGCAGTTTGTCTCTAATGCCCCATTCCAATTTCGCCGAGAGACAAGCCTGTATACAATACTGCGGACTAATTTAAATCGAGTTCGCGGGAAAAGTTTTCATCGATGCAATAAAAGTTTGATTGCAATTCAAGCAACGAAAATCTCGAGAAGAAGCGATTTAACTATCTGCATCGAACGAACTGCTCTACCATCTGCAATTCACTGCTCCTTTTTATCGAAACTTGAAATAACAAGAACGTCGTTGTATAAAATTCTGCAGATAGGAATGTTGAAGTTATTCTCATTCAAATCTTTCTGTTTTGTATACGATGATTATACAATTATTCATGTTTGCTTATAAGAATTTCAATATAATATTCTGACATTCCTGTGAGGCATACATAAATCATAACTTTCAAGCGTTCCCCCAAATTCATGAATGCCCATTACTAGATGTCGAAAAACACATCCTTGTAAAGATGCATATTTACAAAATATGCAAAATGCAAAATTAATTGAAAGAGTAGACTAGTACGAAGTATCATAAAGTACTACAGACAGCTTCTATGGTTAACATGCTTCAAGATATGAAGAAGACATGAGGGTAAAAGGGAAAGTGAATGGAACAGGGAGACATTTAAGAAAGGGAGTAAATGGGAAAATATCTAGGGCGGTCGAAGGGCTGTATATGACGTAAAGAAAGGGGAGAAGTAGAAGGCTAAGTATGGAGGGTAGAAAGATGAAAATAGGACACATGGAGGAAGAGTGGAAGGGCATGGGACTGTGGAAAGGATTGTAAATTGGGTGGATTGATGGGAAGGAATGAAAACGATTGGTAATGTTGTAGGCGGGAAAGGGTTAAAGGAAGGATGGGTAGGATGAGAGAAAGGAGAGGAGGGAATGCGGGAAGGAGAGGGAGAAGTTGACTAGGAGGGAAGAAGAGAAGAGGGTAGGAGGCGAAGAGAGGCGAAGGCAATGGCTGAAATACGAATGAAAACTGAACGATTAAAATTTTGTCGTTTTCGTCCATTATTTCTAATAGGTTATAATGTTTGGTGCAGGACATCCAAGCCCAGTCTTGGGCACTCTTGACAATTTCAAAATACCAAGAAATTCTCTAATTCATTAATTAATCTAATAAATAATTTAAGTAAAAGCGAGTAAACAAAGAAACCCGTGTTATCATTCACCACCATTTGGAAATGCAACAGTAATACAAAAAATTGCGAGCTTCCTATGCGAGCGACTTAGAATACACTCGAAAATATGACAAACATAATTGAATATGCACTAATGGAAGATAAATTAACAAACATAATTTATCACGAAACATCTAAAAGTATCAGCGTCGTACATATAATGGATACCACTATTTATTTTTCCGACCGAAAAACAATCCACCTTTCCAAAAGAGAGGGCTGTACCTGTACTCGTTCGAACGTTCACAAGTAGGTGCTCTCAGAAGCAGGTAGAGAAGGCTAACCGGTAAAAGATCGACAGACAGACAATGGCTCGACGTGCTCGACATTAAATCACAGGTAATTACAAGCACCGCCGCAGGCATTGTCTCCTACGTGCGCCACATTATCAGGCATCTACTCATTACCGCGGCGTAATTACGCGTGTAAACGTGGTATACCACGAGTGCGCGCGTCGCCCTTACTTTCAGTTCCTTTATTATTATCACCAATGCGAATTCGATCGGGTAATACGCTGCCGGTTTCACATCACCACGACCAATCACACTTTTCTTCGCCCCATAATTACGATCAATTGTGCACCCGCACAGCTCTACGGCAACGAGTGACTCACGACCTACATACATTTGTCTCGCAAGAAATCGTGCCACCCTTTACACTCGGGACCAACGTTTATGGCTCGTAAATAGAGAAACTCCTAACAGCGAAATCTATCACACAGACAACTGAAACGGGCGAACGCAATAACCCCCATTGCGAAATTCAATCGTTCGGTTCATTACTCTTTCAGATTTTTGCATTTGGGGAAACGGAGCTGAAGGAGGCGCTTGATTTACCGTGCGTTTTCGAATAGTAATGCGTGTTAAAGGAGGTTCGGTGGAGAGAATAGTTACATAAGGTATACATGTTAGAATTGAAGTATAAAATCGATTGCCCAATATTAGTATATATTAAACGTATATGTATATGCGTTAAATATATCGGAAGTACTATATTCGTTATAACCGAACCATACCTATTTTCGATCCAGATGGCACAGGATAATCAATTATAAATAATCTGTCATATTCGATTTCTGTTATACTTAAATAAAGGGAAAGATACCGTGCCGCTGTATTGCTCTTGTCTATATCGGAAAAACAAATATGTAAGAGTAATGTTCTAAATTCTGTCGATACCCTTCAGGTATAACTTAAAAGTGACTTATCCGTCAATCCGTCACATCCACGTTAATATTGATGGCAAATATAAACCACTGATATAAACGTCTTCACATATTTAAACTAGTTTTATCACGTCGATTTCAAACTCATTTTTCCTCTACGAGCTCATACTAATCGAAAAATATCAAATAATAGGGCAAGTACTGACAAAAATTATTAATTAACTCATGTCGTAACTATGTACGAATATCTATACATATACCTATTACTCAGGGTTCACCCTGTATAGGTTTACAATGGTCGTCGATGGATAAAGGTCCGAGGTATGAATCAACAGACAGGAAAGAGGTAAAAATTTTATCACGACACGCGTACCCTTCCAGTTTCGCAATCGGTCCTGACCGTCGGCCCATCTATCCCGAGGAACAGACAACGCCGTTGTCTCTCTATCCTCCTAAAAGCGTTCTCGTCGAACTCGTGCAAGGATATGTAGGTGGTTAGCCGAGTGGCTGGCGGTGTATCAGGAGAGCAGACAGGTAGAAAGGGAGAGGACAAAGCGGAACGGAGAAAGATGCTTGGCGAGCGAAGAAGAAAGGAACGAGAGTCGGGTAGCGTAAGAGGTCGAGGGGAGGAATGAGGAAACGGTGAGAAAGAGAGATAGAAAGAAGAATGGTGGGGTTGGTACGGGCAGCTCAAGCACGTGGGGCCTACTCCGTGTGTCTCGTTCAGTAGTGCTCTCGGTTGCCTTCGAACGATTTCGCACCGGGTGTCCATCGAGGCTGTTCGACGTTTTCAGCGCCACAGTTCGAACATAGTCCCCGTGAAAAGAATCGAGAATGTGATCGTTCGCCGTGTCTCTCGCTTCACAGTAAACGTTAGAACAATCGCTCAGAGGGTGGCGCAATCATGGCTTTCGAGTCGAAAATCGTGCTCGCGTGCTTGATCCTCGTTTTTCCGATCGCGATCGGCTCGGCTGAGCATGTAGCCGGTGACCATCGCGAGTTGAACAGTCACAGACTCCTCTGGCCGGTCCTGTTCCACGAGAGACTTGCTCGTGCACACCACGATCGTCACGGACGTAGTTTCCAACAGAACACTGGGATCAGTTGGAGGAGAAATGATGTGTTCACTGAGAGATCTAGCTCGACGATGGTACCACCGCAGAGCGGCGCATTCAGACATCACGTGGAGCAGTGTGTTCATAATCAACGAAGCTCGAGGCCAGAGAAATTCAACGCTGTTGCGGTCGCGGAATACAGCGGCACCAGGACCATCGCTTATGCTGGTTATCATAACAATCATCGTCACCAGCCACGGGAAGCCGTCACTCAGGGTTACCAGCATCTTGCAACCACACCGTCGACCTACACTAGGCATCACACTGGGTGAGTGAGAGCATTGAAAACTACTCTGTCCCATTTGGAATGATTTTGTTAGATTGAAATAATAGGTTCGAAAATATGGATCAACTTCCCGTGGAATTTCCTTTATATTGTCTGCTGTCTTTTCTTCTTTTCAGTAAAATGTATGGTGCGTGCTTTTACAAATAAGTAATTTAAATGGTAATTATTATTGTCACGTATGTACCGCGATCAATTCATTGTACTGCGTATCGTGATGATTTCATGAAATTATTTGTTGTAGCATAGAATTTAACATAAGATGATTCATAGAAAAATAATTATGGGGCAAAAATTATAAATTGTTTGAGTAACAATAAAACGGATGTCTATTCTCAGTCCTTTACGATGTTTATAATCTTGTTAGTTGCGATAAATGGATATCTCTGTGTGAATTAAACTTTTTATATAATACCATCATATTTGTTACTTATGTAAAACATTCATAGAATCAAACCGATTTGCAGTTAACCAAACACTTAACCAATTCAAGCTACTATTTTTGTTTACAATATTTTATGTTGAGTGACCAAAGCCGAAAACATAGACATCGCTGGAAGGTATCGGCGATTGGTGTTCAATTATTTCGCACCGTTATCAAGGCCATCGAGGCTAATAACTAATAACAAACGATGCATTCCATTTGCCTTTGCTTCAACTTGCTGCATAACGATGGTCCAACAATTTATAAGACCAAAAGGATATCCCTTGCGATCTCTGCATTGATAACTCATCGACCAATCGTTTCTCGCACAACAGCCCATAAAACACAACAACCGAACAATAAATATTAACAGTTCTACCATTCGATTCTAATCTGAAATCTAATAACATCTTGCCATTTCAGCAACTAAAGTACAGTTTACTATTCGCCGGCATAATAAAGGGAAGTCTATCATGTGCTTCCTCCGTTTCCGTACTAAAACAGAATTAACTTCGACCGTGTGGATGCAAATCGAATTTCACGTCCACTGCTAGTAAAGCGTATATACATCGAGTGCCAATCACATCAGGAAGCACATTTCATCGAGAATTGCGCAATAAAACAGCCGGCCCAGGGTTATATGCATCAGAAGAAACGAAAGCAACATGTAAACGACGCGCTAAATTTTCACGCAACGTTGTCCGACCGAAGGAAATCCATTTTCCTCGCCGATTCACGTTACATCCTGCTCGAAATGCCGGCTTCACCCACCTTCTTGCATCGAAGGAAATGTTTCGACGCATATCGCCACCTTCGAGCATAGGAACGCATGTATGTAGGTGTTCGGCATCGATAGTCGAGTCGGGGCGAGGTGAATCGAAGTTAAATTCGAGCGGAAAACTTTACGATCTACTGGACAAAGCGCAACTCACGCGTTTAAATGAGTCGACGTGCGGGGTTTGCTGCGCGCCACGCGGAATTGCACCGTGGAGCGATAATTTATTGTGCCAGACCCTAATCCTTCTTCGACTTTTAGTGCGGGGTTGTTAGTGCCGTTGCGAGGATTTGTTCTAGATTTTTCCTTCGAGCTTTAATGGGCCGACCGTTTGCCTTACTTAGAGAACAGTATAGAATTGTATACTCTGTTGACCAACTATACCCGAATTTCTTCGGCTTGGAAGGATTTCAATTAATTTGTTATGAATAAAAAAAGGGGCCTGAGTGTGAATTCACTGCAGGCGACAAAATAGAATAAACAAGTTGGTTCATTTGATAGTCAAGTTGGTAAAATTCCTAAGGGAATGAGATCAGATTTGCAACATACAAATGTCGAATTGTGTCGGCTGTGAACTCAGACACAAAGTAACCCTTCAATGATAAATTCGGCAGATTACGTACTTCGTTGGTCGAAAGTTACACGTTTTTAAACGTTTGCGCAGAGTAGGCGATTTTTTACTACGCTTGTCTGTTTGCAGAGCTCTTGGATGGTACTCGTTCCCTACTTTTTTTTACCGAGGATGACGGTGCAGTTGATGCGACATAAATTATTCTGCAAAGATACGTGGAATAGAATATTTGGAGCTGACCTAAAATATTCAATATAGCCAGGAATCGTGCTCCGCACGAGAAAACTGAAGGTCATCTCGACACAGTCACTGAAAAATATATGTACACGTTAACGTATCACGTGCTGTCGTGAATTTTATTCCACATTGTACATACAACGTACATTTGAAAAAGTGTCGTCCGCGGAAACTACGAATATTGCAGCACATAAAGTAACGCCGAATGTTTGAATGAAAAATAGACTGCGAGAAAAAAAAGCAAACATACTTTCTAGCAAGTCGGAAATCAGTTGAAATAAATAAGTACGACCTCTTCGGACAAACTATAAATTACCATGAAAATACGTAAAACAATCTAGCTTATCGTATCGCGTATCCGTAATAACAGAAGAATTGCGGTCATAGATTTGAATCTTGAACCAATTCATCGACTATCATTGAAAGATCTTTTTACCAATGGTATCGCAAGTGTCATTAACCACCACCCATTCTCTATACCATTACCTTTTCCCCTGACTTCCGAGAGTCGTACACACCCATGAATCTTTATCTCCATTCAAATTTGCAAAATGATTCTGACAGAAGGTCGCCAAGTCACCTTCATACGATGATGCATGATCGCGGCGTGCAAGTCTTCCGCCAAAAGGATCGACGATCACCGTTGAACGGGCCGCTTAATTAATCGGCCGATTAATTATCTCGCGCGTAACGCGTTCCTCTGTCACGTGCAATTATTGGGATTGTTGGTGCGCGACGACGCGACGGCAGTTCCCCTTCGGCCAGCCTTAAAGGTTTCCATACGATAATATTACTTTCGTGCTGTTACAAGCGAAACCGAGGCACGCCAATTAAGCAGCGCGATTGCTCGTGCATAACAGACAACGATGCCGGTGAGAAACATTCGTTTACGTTGGTGAACGGGAGATGGTCTATTATCCAAGATAATCGACCGATTTCTACGACAGATCAAGCCTAGACCATCAGTTAAAAGTTTGGAGTCGGAAAACGGGACAAGATGTGCGGGCAATCTGCAGAGAATAAGTAACGAATAGGCGTTAAAGATTGAAGAGTTTTCTTAACTGAAACGCGTGAAAATATTAACTTTGGACCTGATACGAATTTATTAAGAATCTTGATGAAATTTACGAAATAGCAAGATGGAAAATTAAAATGGGAGAAATAATTTGATTGTCAGGGCGCAGAGAACAATTTTTGCTGAACCAAATGCAATCATAAAAATATGTGGATTCTGTAGAGATAAGGAAGTTAAAGTTTCCAAATTTTTGGTCGACCGTGTACATATTCTGTGGAGCAAAACGGAAGGGCAAGAGCTTAGCCGAGAACGTTAGTGACGCGATCATTATCGTCATTATAGTCATTAACGTTGCGTCAGTGATACGACCAGCTCGACTTTTTGGTAAATTGAGGGTCGTTTAATGGGAGAATGCGCGTTGCGCTCGTGACCATAATGGTTCTTTTTGAGGTCAGCTCGAAAGTGATTTAGCGTGTGATTTGGCTTAACAAGAACTGGTGCAACCTTGACTACTGAATTAATGATTGTAGCGATAGAGGTGAATTATGGTACTTCATGTAGGAGAAATTTATAATTTTCGTTTTTAATTATAGCTCTGCACTGCTGGGTAATACCTGCTCTGAGATATGCGAAATCCAGATGGTGGGTACCAGATGTACTATTATAAATAAACATAAGATTGGTAACGAGTTAATTCATATTTTGATATTAATGTGAAATATTTGTACAAAGAGTTGCATGGAACGAGAGAAAAGGTAACCGAACTTACGAAATTAGTATTTGAATCCAATTTCAATGCTCAGTGGTTTAGACAGGAAAAAATTCTACATAGTTTTTTAACGTGGTTTTTATATTGAAAAAATCGTTCTATTGAACAAGAATATAGTGAGCAATGATTTTTGAAGAATGATATCCAAGTTGAATAAGAAAGATGTAGTAGAGTGAAGACTGAAGTGTACAGCACACGATTGCAGGGTGGAACTACGTACTTATTGCGATGGAGTCGGCATTCCTTTGAAGAAATAATATATTCAAATTACCAACTCATGGCAGAAGGTTCTTGAAAGTGTTTGATGAGAATTAACCATATTAGGGTGCATGCAATCATAAACGGTCCCCTTAATGCTTAAATAAAGAAAATTGCAGTTTCTGAGGTGTCTATTAAATTAAAGAATAATGGTGTTTATCAATATAAAGTTCCGTAAAAGTGTTACAAAGTACAGGTCTGGAACCAGTGAACGATGCACCGAGGCTAATAAAGGACAAGCTACCTTAAATTGTCTAAAAACGATTTGCTGCAAATGTAGCGTCAATGAAAATGCATTGCGGAAGTTCCGGGAATCATTTACTGTATTCTACAGGCTACTCAAACATTAATTGTAACAATATTCAACGCGTGTTACCCCAACGCAACATTTGTCCAGCCATCGCCATGACCCAATTGCAAATTAACATAATTTCACCCTTCCACACAATCATATTTCCTTCACGCTATTATTCGCAGCATTGTTGAACAGCAACAATTCTCCCGTAATAAATACTATGAAACTACATAACAATGAGATTCCTGATTTCATCTAAACTGCGATCCATTTAAAAATTGTCAAAACTGTCGAACGCGTTCGCAATTTCCCTTCGTCTTCCCGTGTATAATCTCGCAACAGCGTCCGGATCATTTCGCACAATTTCAATGACTGTTCGTCAAGGCGAAAGGCCGCGGGCGTTCGCAATATATCAGTTGCACATGAACGTGGCCACCTTTGTCCGCGCGAGACAAAGCTCTTCTTACACACATGCGAAAGAAGTGTTGCGCTAGCGAGATCCCTCGTTACTGTTTAACTTGAACGCGATAATTGAATGTGCGCCTACCGCCACCCCGTTCCTGTATTCTTCCTCTCTATCCCCGTATTCACGTGCCCCGATCGGCCCTATCCACCGAGCTACCACGGGACCTACAAGGGTTAAAGGATCCTTGTAAATCTGCATACAAGAGCGACGAAACGACTTGGAGCGACGCACAGACCGATAGCTAGGACGCCGTCGCGTCGGGCCAAACTTTTTATTGACACAGGCAATAATGACAGTTAAAACGCGATTCAGACGCGGCGTACGACAGTCGAACGCGACGGTAGCTTGATCGAGAATGCAGGAGCGGAATTCGAGGTCGAGCATATTGATTTGTTGGTTTGGCGAGTCGATAAACTCGATTCGATATTCGCGTAGGGTTTCTGCGCGTGCTGGACACCGTTTTGATATATTCTGTACTACTTATTGGATTCACGATGCTTCGACGGAGGTGAAGTATGCGAGATTCTAATGTAAGCGTTAAGGGTACATATTCGTGTGTTATCGCCTTGGCAACCTTTGCGTTTATAATCCTAATTAGTACCCATTCTTTCTTCTTTTTGTTCTTTGTGCCTCTCTGAATGAACTACAAATAAAGCTTCGGTATAATATGCGCGGATATGAAAACACGCGTACCATGCATCGAGTTGTTCGTTTATCCGTAATACCAGTTCCTTTTCAAAGGTGCATTGCCCCGTTGAATAATCGATTTGCCAATAGAACCTTCCAAACGGGGAACGAACGCTACCTGTCAGAGAATCCTCCGCAAATGGCCCTACTAATGCTTCGTAAAACTATCGCTCGCAGCTTTGGTCATTTTGCACGAATGATCGATGGATGCCGATAAGAAGGTGCATGAATAATGAATATGTATACATAATCAGTTCCGGGCACCCCAGATAATAATTCCACCATGCCTCATCTTGGAACGCATGATGCGTAAGTCGTTTACACTGTCCATTATCCACGGTCTTGCGTTATCATTAGTTACACAGACTGATCGATTGACAAATGGCTGGCGTCGCGTGGGAATAGATGCAACTATTATATTCACGTTGTTGTCAGACGGCAGGCACATTTGTTTTGTCCCTTGAATCTGGACAGTTTTTCTGTATCAACATAATTACCGGTTTCCGATATTGTACTGCGACGTTGAAAACGAATGGACAAGGGTGAAAGAATCAAATTTCTGTTAAATATCGAAACGAAATGGTTAGTCGTTGCAGTTGCTCTATCGTGCTGCTCTTTCTGTGTTCTATTGTAGTTGTTCGTTAAATAGAATATAGAAAATGATCTGCAAGTGCGAACACGTGATTATTGTAGCTACACGTGTACAGTATTGGACGAATTCTTTAAATGCAGAAATTGAGATGGAAGTTGTTCGAATGAATATTATACAAATCTAAATAGCATATTGATGTACCTATATTTCATTTTTCAATTTTTGCTTCGTTTATATTTTTTGTGAGGATATGCATCGAATAATATTCAATTCAATTACTTCTTACTAAGGCAACATAAGTTCGTTAATGGCGAACCGCATACGTTCGTCACGTATATATGCGCCTTTTGCAGTTTCATAATCGTTACCCCATAATCTGCACTGCCACATTCCATCCGCGGTAGCTTTCGTGGCGAAGAGATTAATAGTTGGCATGGTTATTGAACCGCGGTTAAACAAACAAATATGTGAGCGGTGCCAAATAGGTTGCTATCCACCTTGACACACGTATCCTGCCAGCTGTTCTGATACATACTTCGTATGCCAATTCTGAATCCCGAATGTCGCGTATGCTGCTAGAAATTCACGCCACCTTTCTCCTTTGACTGAGTGGGAGGTGCTAAAAATCGCGTCACTTGATTTTTTCGCTGTCGGTGAGAAAGAAAAATACGATACTCAGCTATTCTGTGAAGCATACAAGTTTTTTCACAGCTATTTTGAAAAAACCGGGAGGGTGGTTAATATCGCTGGATCTAAACGAGAGAAATGCGAAGGGGGTATTTTCATTGGTATTAATTAGTTGCTTACGATTTATATCATGGAGTCTGATATAATGATATCTGATATCATGGAGTACTGACAATGTTTTGTATGACACAGAATTATGGGGGAGAGGGGGAGGATTGAGGAAGAGTGGTGCATTGCTTTACGTTAGAAGCGAAAGTGCTCCACGTGGAAGAATATTGAACGTGTTTTCGAGTTTAACGTTTGGAGTTTCATTTCTTGTTGGATTAGAGAAATAAAATCTACAGTGTTGTCATACGTCCAATGATAGAGCTAATCCCCTCTTACCATGATATAATTGATACAGCAAGGGACAAATTTCAAACAGACTTGCGATTTATGTAACACTTATTCTCCCCGTAAAAAACGTATAGAGGCACATATATGTATATGTACCTCTTTCATGCCAACGCGTAGTAAGAACCACATCGTGGGTGTGTTGCGAATTTACTATCCGGCTGACGTTCCATTAACCTTTATCACTGCTCCGATTTCTCTGGCATACGTCGTGCGGCGGTATTGTCACGAATAGGGCCAATTAATTACCAAATATTCGAAACACTCCGAAACAGCGCAGTCGGTTAGTTTTGCTAACAGATGCACCAGGCAGATCGCCAAATGGGACCGCCCGAAAGGTTCATATCCACGTCGTTCTTTGATACGCTTCGTGGGAAGAAGGAATACCCAAGAAGTCAGATACATGTATGTTTGTTTAAACCGTGTTATCAAGAATTGTATAAAATGCATGTTGCAAACAGAAAATAAGCTAGAGCCTGCCTAATTTCGAAAGAATACAAGAATGCATGGTGGAATTTTATAATAAAAATAGTATTTTATTAACATTTTTCAATTTTTCAAGTGAAAGTTGCATAATATTTGATTTCCACGGTTCTAAATGCAGTATGCCTTCGTTTTGAAATATTTTACTTGGATCAATTTATTCAATAAGAAATTGATTAGGTATTCACGAAGGGGATAATCGTACTTATATTAGAAATAAATTCAATATATTGCTTTCCTTCCGCCACCCTATTTTCACACATAATTTGAAGTATGTTTTGTATTTTATCATTCGGTTTATTAATGTAGCAATATTGTACTTGCCGAAATATGTGTGTTCTACATTCAAAATATTAGTTTATCTAAGTATGAATGATTCAAATAAATAAATATCATTATGCACGGCCGATACGTTAAAGTCGTGTAGGATCTGAAACGCTTTACATTTTCCACGCGATCGTTTGCCGAGGTGTGATCGGTGGAAATAAATAGCGTCCAGACGATAATGGTCCCTTATCTATTGAATTCCGCCACTAGTTTCGCCCGCTTTACGGCTTCCTATGCGAAATAAATTCTGCAAGCCGGCGATTCACGAGGTGATAGTATCCGATTGCGTCCACTTCCTCCCTTGCTTTTCATCCTTACGTTTCAACGTTTGCTAAACACGCCCAATAGAATTTACAGCGCGATTGTATTTTCGTTTCGATGCCAACGCTTGTTGCTCGACTCAAACACTACGAGTCGAGTGATCTCTCGATCGAGCATTTTATAGCTCGGTCTTTATGTTAAAGAACAGATTCCAGCATCGATTTATTCCTACTATCGGTTTGCCGCTGCGATATACGCAGCAAGTCAGATTTTTCTGTATACATGTATTTCACTGCACGATCTGCTATTATTGTTCTATTCATTGCGTAATTTTTCTGCCAATAAACAAAGGCAAGTGAAAGGATACTTTTAGGAAGGAAGATTTTATTCGCTTCAATTATATCCTAAACTTTTTGGCCTTTATAATTCACAACCGTCCATAATTGTGGGACATCCAAAGTATAAATATGTAAGTACGTACTTGTCGGAATAGTCTGCATTATTATTACATGGCAAATAGTACAAACTAGGATTATATTATATAATGGTACATGGCTAGTTGTTATTTAATTTCATTATACATTTCTGTAACATACACACGTAATTGACGTAGTATAAATGTTTGACGCGTACAATTGGCGCCATTAGATGACAATTATTTAGGTTTCAAACGCGGCGCAATGTGTCTGCAACTGTACAAATATTCATAACTTTCCACATAATTTGTATCACGCCCACTGTGCTTGCGTATACGCGCAAAACCTTCAATATAGAACTATAAATTAAATCGGGGAAAGCTTTTTGCCATAGGTCTGACGTTCAGAAAACATTCACGTGCAGTCACGTTTCGTACATATTTCATATTCAATTGCCGGTCATGTCTGGGTACTATACGCGTCTCGTAAAAATATGGCGCATGCACGTGCGTGAAGACCGTTCGTTAAAGTCTAAAAACGAAACGTCCCGGGATCATTTTCTTCTTATTCGACCAAAAAAAAGATTTCACGGGGCAACGGCTGGTTTGGCGGGCCGACCGAAATGTCAAATACCGCTTCTCCAGCGATTCAGCTTCCAATCTCAAGGAAGTCTCTGCCTGCGTGGCATTCTGCCCGAGAGTAACAACGTCTTCTTTTAGCACGGCCCATTTGAGAGGGAATTCAAATCAAGGTCAGAGTAAGCAGTGTACATTGTTCTTATGGATTCCCTGCTCCATATTTCGTCATACCTTGTCGCGTTCAAGGGAAACGATTGTTATCTGCCTTTTTATTATATTTTATCACCTCGTGAATTTTGTTAATATTATTGCATCGTACGTTTGAAGTACTAAAATGTTGGTATCCCGAATTGCTGGAATACGGAAGTTTTGTGGCCCGACGGTAGTACTGAAGTATTGGAGGAGAAGAATATTATTGTACTGTGTCATTCGAATGGCCAAGCTTTAACACATTGTACCATTCAAGTGCCAGAGTGCTTGTATATGAAAAGTTTGTAGTATTAAGGTAGGCAACGGTACAGACAAAGGTGCAAAATTAATTAGACGCGAATAGTAAAAATTTTGGAGTGCTTGGCTGTTAAAAATTTTGAGGAACTTGAATACTGGAATATTGTATTAATAGACTGGAGCATCGAAACATTTAAAACACGCGTACAGTAAATCATTAAAGTCCGATATATAAGAATTCTATGATTTGTATATCATCTTCGGAGCATTGTGAATTACGGCATTGAAATATCATGCTCTCAAGGTATGGAAGTAATAATACATTATATTATTGAGGCAGTAGCATACTGAATATAACAGTGCGTTATGGGAACTTTGAAATCGGAAAGGGGTACTTTTTGTCTTTGCTATTCTGCATCACGACCTAAGGACCATGTTTCCCTAAGTAACTTGACGTGAGTTAAACGTTTGTCCAAGATTTCCAAGCGCCCCGTTGTCTTTTTAAAAAAGATTCGCCAGTGATTCAGTCATTTCTCTTAATGGAACATCGCAAGAGTCTTAAATGCCTCCAGGGTGGACTCCGCGTCCCGACTCGCCACAAAAGAAGTAGAAAGAGGGAACAACGACCGCGAAATGACATTCCACGGACGCAAATAGAGCACGTCTTTTACACGTACGCTCTGTAGGGACTTCCTTTTACTTTCTTTTCGGTTCTGTTTGCGCGAACTGCACAGAGATAAACATAACAGCACCGGCCATTCAACTTGCACTACACGCGGCGGTACTCTAACCAGACTGTGATGCCACTGATTGAGAGAAAGTTCAGCAATTTTCCAAGCATACCGTTATTTGTCGTGGAAAATTAATAACAATAGGGAACTTCAAAATATAGATGCATGATTTTTAGGAAATTTTTAAGCTTGATAGGTTTCCAAATAATTATTGGTGATGTATTTTATTACCTGCCGGTAAATATTTTACAAGATGATATCAGTTTTCACAGTTCGAGTTGAAGAATGTATTTTTTAAACATCAAGGAAGCTATACGCTTTAGGAAAATTATTTAACTACCTTCTTTTTACAAATATAGATAATTGTAATACTGAAACTAACATAGCCCACATCTTTTTTATAATGATTCATGGGACGAATATTATTCGATTACAATAATTGGTACACTATTATCACGCATTCAAAGTACTTGGACAATGAAAATGGTAGAAACGATTTTATTATTTTTGGGAAAGATTATCTCTGTTGTCAGTGATCATAGAGTGATATTTCTGCCACAATTAAAATTTCATTGCTCGAATGCCTTCGCAAAGTTCAATGTTTCTCCAGCTTCAAAATTGACACGATAAAGTCGTAATCAACGGTTGGAAGATTCTTTAAAAAGCGGGTTGCATTATGACCGGTGCACGTTCACCGATCAAAGGGCAATTGCGAACATACAATTTCGCGAACGTGCTGGCATTTCGTATCGATTCCTTTGATGATCAGAAAATCTATCGGAGATCAACAACAGCTGGCACATATGAGAAGGAGGGGACAAGATGCTCGCAGTATTCTGACGCCAAATAAATTGCAAGAAAAGATAAAAATAATAATGAAATTATACAGAATTTGATATTTCCATCTACACCTATAGAAAATAAATACCAAATCGAGGTATTATAGTGAACATTATTTCATGAGAATTGTGCTTACAACCCCCTCGTTAAAAAAGATTCCAAAGATTGTTAATCAAACGAATTCTCGAATCGCCAAAGTATATCATAGACCAGCGTCTAATCAAAAATGCAATTTAAGGTAATTTATCTTCTCAGTCTCTCTCAACATTACTTGTCTAATCCTCCCCTATGCTACTTTCTTATAATAACAGAATAAATGATATTACATTATACACCCCCGTCTATTAGTGCCCCAAATATACACCTCTTCATCTAATATAAAATATAAATAATAAACCCGACTAGTAAACGTGACGGTCGGCGTCCCGTTCAAATCCATTAAGGTTGACTCTTTTTTTGCACGAGTAGTAGGTCACGGTGAAGAGGTCAGGACCACGAGCAAACGTAGCAGGTAGAGTTGAAGGTGTACGTTGGCCTGCCGCGTGGTCGAACCGGACGGCCTGGTCGTATTCGGTCGTAAATGGCGTTGAAAAGAAAAAAGAGAGAAAAGGAAAAAGGAATAGAATGGCTCTGGCAGCTCGGTCGCGCGACAAGAATTCGAGGACCTGTAAGGTCGCCTCCCCAGCGATCTTCTTGAAAATTCCCTGGGACGGTTTATGACCGACATAAATGGACTTATCGTTGCCAAGTGTTCGAACGATGCGGTATCGATCCCGCGATACCGAGCTATTGCCTCGCGTTCCCGCGATTGCTTGAATAATTCATGGTCTTTTCTTCCCTTCCCGATCGGCGCGCGTTATTGCGGGGCCGCATTAAATGATAATTCTGAGGCGCGCCTGGCGATTTGCGTTCACCGCTTCCGCGGAAATTAATAGCGCCTCGACGGTGCAACGGTACCCCCTATTTTGACGGATGATAAAGAGTAGTCGTGGTTGAGAAAGAGATGCATCGTGCTGCGGTTTGAGTAACAATTGAATGTTTTCACCTGGTAGTTTGTATTGTTGAATTGGTTTGGTCCTAGATTCTTTTCATAGATTTTTGTTTATTATATGCATTCTTATTTAAATGGGGACTTTCAGATTGACGAATTATTGAATGTTGTTGTTATTATGAAGAGAAACTTGGGGAATTTCGTCGACCGCGACTATGATTATAAATTTGGGTAAATTATATCATTTTATTGGGCGCGATTTGGATGCATGTCATATATGTAATTCTGATATGCGAACATTTTTACATGCAATTATTGTTGTATTTTTTAATATTAACTATTAGGTTCAGTACTGTCACGTTAGCGAACGTTGTTAAGCATTGCTCTATTGAATACGAACCTGCCGTATTTCTAAACCTGCCACGGACATTACGAACACGAGGATTTCACAAGTGTTAGAATAATATATACGTTTCAATTAACTGTAAGTGTCGAATGTTTATTGCCGGTGAAATTGTTTGAAAGTGAATGAGCAGCGAACTTATGAGAAAGTGAGATACGTTCGAAACTTTCTACGCCCGACTTATTATCGTCGCTTTTGTGAAATATCGTTCAAGGAAATCGTAACAAATTGAATTATATGAAACCCGCGTAAGACGTGGCGTAACATATGTTCTTAACGAACGATAGAGATACGCACTCAGATTTTAGTTGATAATAGTTGAATGGCGATGAATAATTTGTAATGTTGTAAAAGTCGGGGCAAATATTTCATCGAGCAAGGTTGCCCGTATTCTACTTATGCATGACACCTTCAACAATATATCGCCGCGGTAACTCGAAGGAGTATGACGATAATTCACGATGCAAGAAAATCTTGCATCATTGATCGTGTGGGTACAGGTTTCACTGGTGCGTGGTCAGAAGAACGATGTTTCAATTACGTAATCGGCTGTAAGCGAAAATGATAGCGTGTCCTGGTTACACAATTGAATGTTCCTCTGCAGAATTGTATAGTTTATATGATTTATTTTATTTACCCAGGAAGTTGACTCTTCGTTATTGTCGTCATCAGCATGTGTGGAACCGGCGACCAGTTATTAAATTAATAGACGAATTAACATTTCACGAAAACTCCGATGCTCAATTGTTATTACAAAGAAAACACGCTCAATTAATATTTTACTCGTCGTATTTCATTTTATTTACTGCGAATTTATCGAAAACATTGTGTCACGTAATGCGAACAGAAAAGACTGGCAAATTTTCTAGCCAAAAACTAATATGAGACGTAAGAGCACGAAGTTTGCACGTTTCTATTAGAAAGTTGTATCATCGTGACGAGATCTTGCAGTATGAGGGGCAATACGTAAATAAAACGATGGCGACGCGCCGTGGAGAATGATGAGCGGTAGCGAAGCACTTATTGGCACTGCGTAGGCGCGTAATTACTTCTCCAGGAGTTGGTAACCAGTCATCAAGTAATTTTGCAATTTGGGGGCTTCGCAGATCCGCGATACCTGCCCGCGGCACATGCTGAAACGTTGCGTATCTCGTGTCGAAAAACCATCGGTATCGATCGCGAGCCACGGCATGCGACTCCCTGATTAGGATAATGTTGTATCACAGGTAAGGGGTACCATCGCGTCGTTGAAAGCACGGTAAAGCTCGATACCATCGAAGTCATTGCTAATTTATGGAAATCATAGCTGGATAGGAGAGCATCAAATGCAATCTGATCTTAAGTTCAATTTCTGTTCCTAGGGAATTTCTCATGAGGAATTGATAATTTGCAATATTAATGAAATTTAAAATATATATAGGTGAAGCACTGAAAAATATCGTACACGTGTATTCCATTGCTTTATCAATTGGTATTCGTGTGTGATCATATTTTTTCCAAAATTTAAATCACTCTGCCCCTCATCGAAAAAGACAAAAGAAGAATTTGCTTACATTTTTCGATATTATACAGTTAATTATCGAGGTTGAAAAAATTATTTTATAATAGCCCAATCCTTTCCGAACAAAACCAAAAAAAAGCAGATCAATCGGACAAACAGTTCCCGAGATAAAAATTCGTAAATGAAGCCCGTTTTCGGCAAAATGAGCAAAGTTGCAAGTTTCGAAGACCTGTAATTTCTGAACAAATTCTAACCCGGCAAAATGATGACTTGAACCCCCCGTAATTTCACACGAACTACAACATATTTCATTTAGAACAAAGTCGCCGTTGGTCACGTCAAAGATTGATCGGCTTGGCATGGAATGACCCGTGCGTATTTTTAATAAGAAAACACGACTATAAATGTAACTTGGATCAGATTATAAAAGACTATACAGACGGTACTAAACTGAGATGATGTTCCATTTACTTTATCACTGTCAGTGTTGTTCGTACCCGTCCAATATTTCTTACAAGCACGGAGATCAGAAATTTTGTAAACACTTCCGAGAAAGTCGTTCCCGCAACCGTTTCGCACATGACTCAACCGGGATTGTTTGGAAGAGACTTCAACATTTGCGCTTCGCACACTTCCCGTTAATATATACAACGCGAATCAACGTGACAGATTGTTTAGTCGTCGCATCGGGTGATGCCCGAAGGAAAAAGGAAGCGGCTGGCAAAACTCATTCGCTAACGAGCCCCACGCTCAATATCCTTAAAACTTGTCGGGCCGATAAAAAGACTCCTCTTCCCTTTTCTTTGGCAGGCGTTGAAGAGGGGCCTGGAAGGAACGAGTGACGGCGGCTCGAGTGAAAAATATGCAACGAGGCGACTGAACCCATTTGTCAGCCTCAAAAATAACTCCTTCGCTTTTATGATAGACCATCGCTATGCACCGCGGCAACGTATAGTTGACCGAGAAAAAATATCGTCGTGGCGGTGAAGCGAGTGCAGCGAAGAGGCTGTTAAAAATATTTCGGCCAGATGTGTGCGTCCGATGAAAATTATTTTCTGATGACGTTGACCGACAGCTCCACTTTCTCTCCGGTATTCGCGATACAAATAGGATGACATTACTACGCGCACTTTTGCACGAGCGTTAGAAAATATTATTTTCGGCGACGACTTAATTTGGAAGCGAAGAGTATAAGTAAGGGGTCCATGGAAAAATTTAATATTGGTTGTTGGACTGGGTTGACAGATGTACGGATTTTTTAACGAACATGTAATATGTCCTGATGACAATTTTTATCAGCGATATTCGGAACGATTGAGGTATTGCCATGATGCTTGTAAACAATTTTCTAGAAGCATAATTTAGTTCTCTTTTGTTTTCGATTATTAATACTTCTATTGGCAAATCATTCCTGGCAGTTGTAATTACATTTCAGATTTAATTGTCAATGTAGAAATTTATACATTAGTCAAACATAGCTCATTCTGTTTCATACGTAAAATAATAAAATGGAATACAAATGTTGGAGTGAAAGAATGATAATATGCTAGAATGTTTGAAAATACGCATGCTGGAGTAATTGAATTTTTTGCCAGCTTTAACAAATTGTTATTTTAAAAGCATTTCCAATTGGCAGACTTATATTTACGCATACATTCAATCACCAATGCACCCATTATTTGCAGTAACAAGGAATTTCCATACTTGCATAGCAATGGTGGAAACCATTACTACCTCTAACCCCAGCCTGTACCACTGTCAGGCTACCATAAAACCACCGTAACAAAAACAAGACTAACAACTCCACTCCAGTGCAAGCAACCAGGTAATTGCGATTTATTAACTCGCACTCCTATCACGAAAAACGTTGCCTGGACGTTCGTCTCTGTGTAATGTACCAACCCATTTAATCTTAAGCTGTACAACAAATATTATTGCATCTTGCCAAACCTTCCTCATCTTTGCCCTTACCCTGTGAGTCACCCCGTTTAGTCACCCGTCCAATGTTTCCAACTCCTGACCTATGTCCCTAACTATTTTCCATTCCTACTTTCGACCTCTCCTATCACCCCTACTCCTATATTTCAGATCCCTTATAAACCCTTGACCATTCCTCCTCAGAGTCACTCAGTCAGTCATTATTATTTCAAAATCCGAGTTACAAGTCCATCATTGTCGTATAAGTATTTTATAACCCTAAAATAAAAGCCAGTCTTCGAACAAGGTTGTTCCGACTTATTTTCACGTGTAAACCATCCATTACATCTGGTTCCTTATAAATCTACAACTTACGATTCCGATATTGCTATCTCTATCTATGAAACTGAACAACTACCTCAATTCACTAAAGAATTTCTTTAGTGACACATCTTCAGGGGCCGCAAAATCGGTAGTTGTAACATTACTCGTCACTTGACAAGCCAGTCTCTCCTCGAACAACGTTGCTCCTCCACGGCATCTGTACGCGTTTCATTTCTCTCATCTGTTTCATTTCTGCACGATGTTAATTGACACCTCGGAATTGCAACGCATTTGCATGCCTGTCGCCACGCATACTTCGTTCCGTTTTGCCCCATTTTTTCGTTACACGCACTCCTCATGGTGAACGCGTGGCCAGAATTATTGCAGCGCCACCCATTAACCACCCGGGTATTAAGGGGCGGCGAGGCTTACTGAGAAAACGACTGTTTGCTGGAAATAAATCGCCGATAAAATTGCACCAAACCTTTTGTAAGTCAGACGGGCAGAGTGTTCGCTATTAAGGCAACATCGCCGGGGCGCGTCGAGCTCTTTATTTATCTATCTAGCCTGAATACATCTTTGCTGGATAACTTATAAATGAACACGAATCAAAGGTAGCCTCGATTAAAAGAGCTCTTTTTATTCATTCGGGAAGGGTATATTGATTTAATGGACTAAATCTTGTACGGGGTGTAACGAAGGAATATTACAAAAACATTTTCCTTCAACTCTCCTTTACGCGATACATATTATATTTATATTCGGGGAATACCTAAAAAGTGAACAACCGAGTCCTCCTCTCGTGCGCTACCGTTTAGAGATTAAAAGAAATAGCGACGGTATGGTTCACGAGACCGAGCAATAAAAAGGCGATGTTTATTACTGCCGGCGACATCACAACGAGCGTGCAAAGCGTGTTGTTACGATCTCGACATCGTGCGACGACAGTTTACCGGCATGTCGCGATAATGTACTGCTTCTTGGTTGAAACTTCGCCCCGTGTATCTGTGATTACGCTCGCTGTTTACGAGCATTACCGGGGAAAGTGAGAACGAATATTTATGGTTCAATTAGAAATCGATCGGGGATGCGAGATTAATTGATACCAGTGTAAAGTATGCATCGACATTGCGGTGGATTATGTACACGACGTGCTATCCGCGTTCTCTCTTTCGTTATTCTTATGAGGACGATGCATGAACCAGTTCGATGATCCCGTTTGCTGTGCAATGAAATAAACGTTGCCCTTATCCTAAGTTTGTGGTTCGTTTCGTCACGGCACAATACGTTTGCCCTCATATTATTAAATACAACAAGGAGAAAGACAATTTTAATTGTCCCTGTTAGAAAGTGATTAAGAGAAATCAGTCTTCATATTTCAAGATAATATCTTAATCGCAATTCTAAATAATTTTGTTTAAAGAGCAACTGATCAAGCGTAAGAATTAAACAAACGACTGATAGCAATATTAATATAATTAATATACATTTAAAAATTTTATATAAATATTTTAATTTAAATATTTAATTAAATAATAATTCAAATCAAAATGTAGTATTGTATATAATAAAAATTATCAGTATTGCAAAATGATGACCGAAATAGAAAAATTCTAGAAGATTCCCTCTCAATACCTTTGCCTCGTTCACCTACCATCGTGGATATACCCGCGCAGAGCAACAGATAGTCACCATAGTAGGAGTGTTAACGAATGACCATGATAACTCGCTGCTGCGGCTAGAAAACATGTGAGATCACCGTTAAGTTTTCGGAAGTACCTCTAAAGAGAATTCTCAGACACGCGAGCGATCGCTGTGGTAATTCATTGAAAATTTATCACCTCGAAGAAGCTTGCGAGCGGTATCACGCGACGGCACCTTAGCTCGCTCCACATCGCTAATCGACGTTAATTTTATTACACGCGACTTCTTCGTACATTTTCCCAACTTATTTCTCCCTTTCTGGCCGGTTCGCTGACGGCGAACGTTCTTAGAACGCATTAGAACTCCTCGTTCCTGTCTAACTTAAAGTCTGCGCGATGAAAAGCGAAACACTTTAAGCATACGTGCTTACCTGGCGTCTTCTTATGTTCACCGTTTTCTCATGCTTGTATTATTTATTGGCGAAATTATTGGTTGGATAAAACATTTTTGTTGTTACAGGATATCGTAATGCTGTTTGTTATAAAATGTCGTTAATATCATTTGTATTTTTTATTTGATTGAACGGTGCCACCATTCCGAATACCCGGGGGTATTTTTCAATATACATATACATATGTATGTTTTCGAATTTATGTTTCATAGTTAATATTAACGTGTTTGTTATTTGGGAATGGAGATTTGACTGACTGATTTCCGGTTAAACAATCCTATCTATTGATACTTAAATATCGATCAATTAGATTCAAATACTTCAATTACTTCACAATACTGCAAATAGATTCAGATACTTTCATTTCAAAGCAATTTCAATTAAGTGCTAGAAATCAGTGCGACATAAATGCCATACGTAAATGATCAACAGGTAAATGTTATCGTATATTATATTTGCTAAATTTTATAAAGCTTATAATATCGATCTCCAAAAGTCAATTACTCGAATGCGAGTATGTATGTGCCGCAAACCGTATCGAGAAAAAAAAATTAAATAGCTTGCACTAGACTGAATCCTAAAGCTGGGAACGGCCAGGAGTGTTACCTGTTACCTTCTCAGAAGGAAGGTAGCCTATGCTATCCTGAAATGTAATTTAATCCATTCGCGAAACTTTGCCCAACCTCTTCTCTCGTTCAATGTCGTAGATCGACCGTGTTGAACGTTATCAGCGTGCAACGTTCAGTATGGCCACCAAAGCACCCGAACCAGTATTCCCACGCGAATGTCCTCCGAACCGTATCTGAACCCTCGTTGCAACGTGTTCCACGAGATTTTTCTACGACCAGAATACGCTCTGGGAACGATTTGACGCGTGTACGCCACGACAGCAGAGGGAGTCATTTTTGCGAATCACAATGATCCCGCTGTCGTGAATATGTCGTGATCGTCAAACGTTGCTCGGGAACTCATCGGGACATCTAAAGTTCAGCACAGTATTATACACGTGGGCGTTCAAAAGCATCCATAATATATTAGCTATAGTAATATCTCCGAATATCGATGACTTGAATGAACGACTCGGACGGTTTATGAAAATCGATGAGACGTTTTGTTACGATCGAAATTTCGATTATTACTTATTTCTTCGTGCATGCGCCATTGAAAATTGAGAACACATTTGCCCTGCGATGTGGATTTCGTTGTTTCCACGCGGAAGGGTTTGCTTCTATCAATATGGAAGCAATATACATACATAGAACGTAGGCGATCACGGCGAAGGTTGAACTCGCTGTACGCTCGCTGAAACACTCTGAAGGGGAATGAGGTAGCATCATCCAGACTATGTACATGTCTAACGGGACACGCGCGATTCACTAACTTGGATCACCTGGCGCGCTAATCCATTTGATCCTTTCTGGCATGAATAATCCATACGCCAATACAAGGCACGTCTCTAACAGGCAGATTTCGCGAGTGGACTTGACGTTGTTAAACACCCACGTTTCGTTTCGCGCACCTGTCAAATCTGAAGGACGTGAGAATTTCGTAGCGAAACGCTGCCCTTCTATTTTTCGTAATTATGATTCAAGATCTGGCTATGCGAGAACCTTTGTCTTAATTATTATGTCTTAACACTTTGAGTGCCACGCCGGTTTTGCCTCGCTTTCCGTTTAGGCCACACGATGCGACACGCGCGACGGCGTGCCGCGGCGTAGCTTAACACTGTGAAACAGCGACGCCTGAACGAAAAGTTGAATGTCAGTCACCGATGACTGACGCGGCTTGAACGGAAAGTTCAGCGTGGGCCGCATATGGCCCACGCGGCAGGGAACGTGTTAAGCATCTTTTGTCTTAATTATTGTAATAACAATTCGCGTAAGACTAAAGTGGAAAACGAATCATATTGCTGGTAAAAACAAATTTGATTGCAGTATCGATACGAATTCTGCATATCCTCCACACGAATCGGCCAAACCATAAAAACGTGATTGCAATTTGTTCCAAACTTCTTCAGAACTAAATACCTCCCGAGATACGTAATTTTTTTACTTCTTTTCTTATACAATAAAACGCAACAAAACAATGGCACAGTCTTCCTTCTAAATAAAAGTCGCGAAACGTATTCAAATTACATCATAAGAATTCACGAACGTCGTTCATCGGTTTCTCACAAAGACCCCCCCCCCCCCCTCGAGTTCCATCTTCCTCGGTCTTCCACCGCTTCGATACCGATTCTCGATCGACTGGCCTCTCTGTTTAGTCGATTTCCCTGCGCTTCTAGCACCCCTTGGCAACGAAGAAAATGGTGCACAGGACAAGAAGTGCCGATGACTCGTGATACGGAGCACGTGGTCGTTGTTACGACAGTGTACGTCGTGTTGCGTTTCAACGAACATGACAGCGACACGGCGAGAAGCAATCTTCTCGCGGGCGGATGATGACGAAGTGGTTCCGCCACGTGGATCACCTCTCGTCACTCAATTTTGCGCGATCGTTGCGCGTCCGTGCGCGAGATATCGCCGTGTCCTCTCTCGTTTGTGTAATTTCTGCACGAGAAGCCGAACCGCCGGGAGAAAGCGGCGAGTTCAACGTTAAGGATCGTAACTGTCCAGGGTGTCCACTGTTCTCAACGATTCGCCGTTGTACACTTGGCGGTGAGTGCCTTGGACGTGGTAGGGGTTGCAGATGGAGCTGAAAATAGTAGGGAGATGTAATTGGGTCTTTGATAGTTCCGTTATTGAAGTTACTGCTTTGTCGAGGGTAATTATGTATATACAGCCAACGAGCTGCTTGACGTTTCGTTCTATTTATTGATACTGTGTGATCGTGTAGGCTGAAACAAAGGTTGTAGTGCCTGTTTTCGCCAGCATAATTTCTAGATGGCATTCTTGAACCCCTGAAACGTGAGGAAAATTTTAGCGTCGAAGGGACGTGCTAAAATAATTAAACGGCCAGGAATTTCTTTCGTAAGAAATTCGAAGATGTTGCTTACTGCCCTTAAATTTGAAATTGAATGGTCGTTGTTAAATTATAGAGAAGGAGAAGAGATGATCCAAAGTTTGGCAGGAGCGTAACGATCAGAAATAGGCCAACGAAAATTGGGTCGCTGACAATTGAGGTATTTTTAATAGTTATATTTATTTTTTATTTTACAGGTTCGATATGCAGTGCCATTCAGTCACCTTCAGGGTGACTGCAACTGTGTGCAACCAACATCAATCATTGTTCGAGCGCTATCTTTCGAAACAAGGATATGTGAAATTTTTAAAATTAAAAATGCAAGGGAAAATATTATCCTCTCGTAGAGTTAAAAGTTGAATTGGTCTAATAATTGTACAATTCCTTGGTGCAACAGATTAACTTGAGAGGATGATGTTGAAAATAGTATAATTGTCCGAATTATTGCAGTTGGAACCGCTTCCTAACTTTCAAGAGTAAATCGTATTCTAACAATGAGAAAGTATATACATACGTATAAACCGATGCGCCGTATCTTCTCTCATTTATGTAACTTCTACGCGAGAAAGGACCGAATTAAACACTAAAGATCGTAGCTGTGTTCATAATATTATCCTTTCTTGACAGCATAAGATTCTTTGGATTTCAATAAGTAAACGTACTTTTTAATTTGTAACAGAAATCTGTGAGAACATCGCAATATTAATACAGGAGTTTTCACAAAGAACACTAATACCTCCAAATATAACTCGCATTGAAATGAAATTGAAATATTCTCTCTGTAACACGCGGTTACAACAATCCGTACAGTCTTTGTATCCCAAAGCTTTCAATATTTAATTTGAGAATATAATTCAACCGATAAAAAACGAGAATAAATATGTGCATGGCAGAGTGGATCAGCTGATTTAATTGCATACAAATTTATTACATTACTATACGAGTAATAAAATCTATCAAGGAAGATAATTTAAATTGAAAAGTACTGGATAATCTCTGACGAATTGGCAAAAGTATCGCTGTCGAAGCCTGTAACACGTACATTTGTCGACTCGAAGCTGAAACGCGTTCATTGAAATCGCCCTCTCCGTACACAACGATTTCCATTTCCATCTCGACTCGAAAGGATGCAAATGAAGGCGTGTATCGAAGCGGATTGGCTGTGATCGCTATCAAAACGTTCGATTCATTAATTTAATTTCATCTTGTCGCCGCTTAACAATGGTCGCGCAAAGGCGGCATACATCTCAATAACAAATGTAAAGCCGAAAGTATTTTCGTGCCCAATAGAAATCTATCGAAGGGGTGAACTGATCCTGAAACGATAACAAATTGCTAGCATTGTTTTTAATGTGTGCAATATTCGAATCATTCGACGATCAAATTGTACGATGTTTATTTTGTTGTCGCATAAAAGACTTTATCTTGTGTTTCAGGCGGCGAGTTTGTACCAAATCAGTTCCCAGCCCTGTTAATCATCATCATCGAAATGGGGAAGTCAGGTGAACGGTGATTTTTCGAAAGGACAAAATGTTTCTATACTCAATTGCTTGAGTACAGATATAGAGTCCCTATAGAATTTATTTCAATTCAATTCAACATTTCAATTGGTACAAATTTAATACTGCTTTGCGTCATGAAGTTCAATTTTTTTTAGGTATCTTAATGTATTTCATATTAAATCTGATCCGCCTTCTGTTTTCTTGTGCTGCCCTGGATGGACTCAGACTACCCATTTAAGCTTTGGGTGTAATAAACGTGAGTAAACGCATACAAGCATAGCTTTCATTACTACACAATGAGAAATTAAATAGATGTATTCATTACACGTGCAAAGCGTTCATTCAAATACGTCAGAAAAAACTAACAGAAAAAGGGATAAAAACTTATTCCATCGTTCACTGCGATTCAGTGTTTTAGCCATGTTAGAAAAATGGCAGAAGTGCAACTTATTTAGTTTCCATTTGACTAAAATATCGGGGAGTATTACTTGTGAATGTCGTGGAACACTCGTTGGCTAATAACATTTTGTGATACGTAATCTGTCACTTAACTTAATTACCTTTCAGCTACCTGTCCTTCGCCATGCTTAAACGGAGGTATATGCAATTCCCCGGGTAGATGTATGTGTCCCAAAGGATTTACAGGCAATCTGTGCCAGACAGGTAATGTCTAATACGAATACAAATCGATTCCAAATTATCATTTCTAATACTAATCAATGCTACGCGTGTAATACCTTTCCTATCCTTCAGTGTAATATCGAATTCACACTATTACATTTTTTATAGACAGATATGTATATCCTGTTGAACGCCAGGCAAAACAGCACACACAAAACGAATTACATGGGAATATAAAAAAAAACTATCGTGTTGAAAGGAAACACTAAAAAAATAAACAAGAGCTAGTAATTTCTTAAAGAGCACTCATTGTTCGTGTTTATTGTCAATCCAACTCTCAATTTCTTATTCCGCCAAACACTCCATAGTATTGACAAGTAATCATGTAATATCGCCAATTGATGTGAACCATCAAATATTTAATTTGTTGGGTTCTTCCTTTCCTCGAGTGATGCAGCTCCGAAATGAAATTCGTGACAGAATTTCTACACCCCACAAAACAATGTACAGCACCCTATTATATCAATCAATAAACATAATACCTCTATTCTTTCGAACGCAATCTCATTGATACACCGTAGCACGCAAATTGAAAACTTGCGATTCAAGAATATATGTACTCAATTACAGATACCAATGCTTCAAAATTTCGTCTACTCCTTGCATATGAAAAAATTCCAAATTACGTAATTCTGAAAAGGTACGCAATCCCAGCGGGTTGGCTTGAAAAGTCACAGAGTAATAAAAGAGTAAACGAACCACGACGAAGCTAACGATGCAAATAACGACCGCCCTTAAATCGTAAAATATCAACGGTCGTTATTCATGTTAGGAACACGCTCCCCTACCTGAGATCGTTAGGCGTAATTAAATTGACGCGGACCGATACGCGAGCTGATAGCATTGCGCAAATACTGATCTGACCAGACGCATTGTAGTGTCCAGCAGCTGAGCTGCTTTCGATAGATTTACGAGCGATTTCATTAAGGTATGCGGTCGTTCTAATTATCCAGGTGATGTGAGACGTGTTGACGTGCCGCGTCGCTCTCGATACGAAAGAAAAGTACTTTACTAGGGGTTTCCGCACGCCCCGGAAAAAGATATCCTTGAAAGTATTATACGACTCGATTTGTTCAGAGAGCACGTTGTTATCAAAATGCTTGGACCCGAGGGTTTGGATTTATACTGAGAAGTTTTGAATAAACTCTTCAACTCCGATTTTATGTTTGTAGTTACGACTGACGATTATTTATTAGTACAACCATCCTCATTGTTCTGTGCGTAATTCATTCATTGTTCTTTACGTACGTAATATTGTAGCGTGACATGTTGCAATACCAAGTATTTTGAATAGAGTAATATCTTGTTTGTTTAAGCAATCGAATATTACGTGTACATATCTCACTTCCTTTGTATTTAACCAAATTCTTTCCATCGATCAACGGACAAGTTACTTAAAATGGTACACCACTCGCCCCCGTCTTTTTCCCTTGTCCCCGTTCATTCGCCTACTTAACGAGCAATTCGAATTCTCGGTTATTTAGTCATTAAAATGCCCGCGCTCAATTCGATAAATTCAACAGATCAAGGAAAGATAACGTTGCACTTGGTGGATTTTGCGCAATACCATCACACCGATGCCGAAAGATTTCACGATGGATCAGTCGTTGCCATGTTACTGTTGCATTTGTGCAATTAATTTTTCCCCGAATTAGCATAACTTGTCCACCATACGTTACAGACATCGACGAATGCGTGACAGAGAAGCCCTGCGATCAGCTCTGCAGAAACCTACCCGGAACCTACGAGTGCGACTGCAGACCCGGTTTCCAGCTACAGAAAGACGGTCAATCATGTCGAAAGAACGGTGAGTAATGTCGTTGGAAAAAGTTTACCCGCCCTGAAAACACGAATTTGTTTCTGAGATTTTTCGACAATGACTGATATGCTATTGAGAAGCTGGGGAGACATCGTTGTTTTTAAGTCATTCAAAGTACAGCTCGCGAAATGCTACGTTATATTCCGACGATAGCGAAGAACATGATTATTCGAATGACCTTCAGTCTCCATGGTCCGCTCTTCGTTTAGACTTTTTAAATAGAATAAATCCCACCTGATTTTTTTCGCCTGAATTATACAAAATTTGGTCGTCCCCGTTCCCATTGATGTGTACGATATCATTCATATGCATACAAAGTACGCACGACTTCGTCCACATGGGAGATAAAATGGCTGACGGTAGTCCAGAGAATAGAATGGGGATAGTGAAGGTATTGCACCATTCAGAAAGTAGAATTGCTCTATAACTCGGTTATCTATATAAAAATTACGTAAATATATTCGTTTCCGACTTCCTTCTCAAAAATGTATAGCAACCATGAATTAAATTTAAACAAAGCTCCAATGTATAAATTGGGATATTGCATATTGCGTTCTCGGTATAAATAATTCGCAGCCATGCAGAAACCGGAAAAAAAAGAACTCTATTTGAAGCTCGAAGGTCTGATCGTCCCTCGGATTGGATTGTCCATGCCTTGATCACGCGTGTATTTTTTTCAGACACCGAAGGCACGGCGTTCGAGGCTCGAGACCTGGAGAACGATTTCCCGGAAGTGACAACGACGAAACGTCCGTCGTTCGTGCCAAGCGGTTCGTAATCGCGAGTCTGTGACCTCGTTTCCCATTACGATTCGTGTAAATACGAGAGTATCCCAAGCCGAGGTTGAACGGCGATATCAAAGAGTTCTGTTTGCAGATACAGAGAACGAGGTGGCTGACGGTGACCTCGATCAGGACTACGAGATTATCCTGAAAAGGCTTACCAAGCTCGAAAAGGTACGGTGGACAATGGCTGGTCATGTGTTATTTGACTTTTAACGAAGAGATACGCTCGCTCGACGATAGAAACGCGGATATCACTGGCGGAAGAATTTTCTTGTTGTTGTAAAGTTCTGTCGCGATTGTTGCGACTATCCATGAGCTACGGAGATTCGTGAAAAACGAGCAGTTGAATTGTACTCCGAATAATATCGAGATGCAGATTGTTTCCACCCGGAGCTTTTCATACTTTCGTACAGATTTCGGGAATGCTTAATCGCCAGATTATTTTACGACTCCGAAAAGGAATTGTTCCGCCATGGTTTTAATGATTTAACGATTTTAGAAAATTTCAATTTTATTTGTGTAACTTTTAACTTCATTAACATTTGTTCGACTTTTAACTTGACGATGTGAGAAAGGTACACGAATATACGCTAAGCGAGATTTCTCTTGTATATGTATTAAATATATTAAATACATAAAATATTTTAATACTTAAATAGTACTACAGTACATATTTGCGGTTCTAGCAATTTGCAAAAGGAAGGAAAAAAGAAACAGATACAACGGTGATGAGCGTTAAGGTTGCATCAGTTGTTGAAAGTATTAGCGATATGAAAAGAGCCATCGAAAATGTGGTATTCGTATAATACAGTCAAATTTGTTAAAATGTCATGCACAATAAACTGATTTAAGAATGTACATTTTGCCCGTCTTTTTGCAGCAACTCATGCAACAGGAAATATACGAAATGAGAAGTAAATTGCGGGAATACGAATTGGAGACAAGGAAGATGCAGCATTTAACGAATAGAGTTTCAGAATTGGAAAATCGTTTACGATTACGTTGTAGATCTGCGATGCCAAACAGTGGCTCTTTGAATATTTAAGTTCGATGTAATGCAAAGAGTATCCACAATATTGGGCATTGCCCACGGATGTAATATGTGTGTAAGAAAATTAATAGAAAAATCGTGCTATCACTGCCATTATTTTACCTTTTGCGATAGGCTAGATATGTAGTAGAACTGTAACTTAAATAACTTTTGTGATGATTTGTATTCAGCTTTATAATAAAATCGAAAAGGAATTCGAGGTTTGTCGATTTATTGAGTAAAAGTAATGTAGATATTATTTATTATCTATTGTGATAATAAAATATATTTTTCCTTATTTTAGTTACGAAAGGAAAAAAGGAGTGAAGCAGTAATTGAAATAGACAAATTGAAACGGCAACCTTAATTGCGTTTTGTTCCTTTTTTCTGTTTCCTAGTCAACCTTTTCTGTGTCCTTGTGCTTCCTTTCTCAGACTTTGCTCTACCTTTTTTGTACTTTTCAATTTTTCGTCTGTTCATCCATACTGGATAATTTCCATATTGGTCTCGCATTGTCTTCTTGTTATATATCCTACCACCCTTATCTATATCCATGTTTTCTCCAGCCTCTGCTTCACCGTCTTCCTTAGCTTTTGCATTCTCTTTTATTGTCTTGGCATCAACAACTTCATACATAAAAAAACTGTTAGTTAACTTTGCAACAATAAATAAATAATATCTTGTATAAAAATCAATATTACCTGTAGCAATTTCTGATATATCTGGCATTTCAACATCAGTTGTTCCGTTCTCATTCACCCCCAGTGTCTTCTTCAACCTATCTAATTCTTTTGCACCATAACGTTCCCTCTTTACTGCCCGGCACTTTCTTCTCCACTTACTGCGCAAAGACTTTGCCATCCTTTCTCACGTCTATAAACCGAAAGAAGTTAAACAATTTTTAAAAGTACTGTTTGAACTATGGAATTGCATCACAGTTAAGTCTTATTTTATTAAAAATAAGTGCTATTTGAAATACTGTTACAATAACATAACCTTACGCATAGATGAAATTGACCAGAAAGCAAGTTATTACATCGAGCGGAGATCTAAAGTTGAAGGAAATCAATCGATCATAAAATACTTACATGACGTTTTTGATCCTTTTAATATTTTTGCAAAATATTTCACCACGTTAATCGGGTGTATAACACACGTGCTGCAAACGAACACAACTCGTTCCTGCTATGGTATCCCCATCTACACAGAACTCCTTGAAACTACTTGCACCGGCTGTGGCACCGACGAGATATATGAATAGACCGGACCACAGACGAGATCACCGACGATGTATAAGAATAGACAATTCATCCAATGTATTTTTTCGGCCACGATTTTTGGGACCCGGGGCACAGACGAGATATAAGAATAGACAAGTCATCTTATGGACTTTCGTGGCCCACCGTGACGGCCATACCGACGCAGAAATCCGACAGTGATTTGGGCGTCCTCTGCTCATGAACAGTGGTCACTTGAAGAACTATTATTTACTGAAGTAGTGTTGGGGACAGGACTCACGCGACTGTGTGAATATATGTGAAATGTTTAGGGAGAATCAGGAAAGCTATTTCTCGGTCAACGTTTCGGTAGGAAAATTGAACTACGGCCTGGTCGCGCGATACTCTTATTTCGTTCGGTTCGGCTCGAGTTGAGTGAAAATCACATCGGAGCGATGAATTCCGTGTGTCGCGTATAGCCTACTTTTTTAACACGTCACGTCGTGACGGCATGTAAGAAAAATAAAGTAATAATAATTTTCTGGAAAAAATGTCATTATTGTAAATATATGTTTTGTAATGTATTTTATTTTTGTTCTAACTCGTAATATTTTAATACAATGTAATGTAGTTTTACAAAAGTAGATAGATTTTTTTTATAAAAGTGAATTTGATTACAATCTGTTCATACAATACAAATCTGAGAATCTTCAGTTTCTTATTTTATTTCTTTCTCAGTTGCAAATAACCATGGTAGTTGACTCCGAAAAAATATTAATTACGTATTGAAGTCTCTACTTTAATGTATATCTGTTCCGTCAGATAATTGTTCAAAGGATTAGTGCACGAAAATAACAATTCGGGAAAAGTCAATCCAAGACTGAACTTTAGCTTCGGTCATAAACAACCCAGGTTGACCGCGGAGATTTATTATCAACGTTTTCACAGAGTGCTAAACTGTAGCACTCTTCTTATATCTCGTCGGTGGTACTACCCTCTGCAGTCAGGTAGCAAAACGGGGGTGTGCAAGTGAGTTCGTTTCTTGTCGTCGGCTGATCAGCTGTGCGGTTTATGGTGGGCTTTTCCCCTGTGCGGTATCGTGACCATTCCCTGTTCTTCGCTCGAATCATGCATAACCGTGATCGTGCACCGCGGATAGAGCGTGAATCACGACGATAAATAAATTAACAAGAGTACGCGGTGGTAACAATGAATCTGCAGTATTTTTCTGGTGAAGGGGGAGGGGGGAGGGGGGATAGGTGAAGCATGACGGGAACAGGCGACAATAGAGCTTCGCCATGTTAGATTTTACGAGAACGCGAAACGTGCGCCGCTCACGGTCCAGACTCACGATCACAGCCCCACACACCGCCCCACGATGACACTGCAACCCGGAAATGCAAGAACCGCGACCATGATTCCAGATTTAGGGCGAAAACCAATAACCGTTAGAGACGTAGTCTAACAGCGTGCCTCGCATCCTTCCTCCAGAACCACACTCACGCCCCCACACATCGTAACTCGCTGACACTGACAATGAGTCCCCAACCATCGGTCCCCCGGGCCGAGAACGGAAAAGGGAATGAAGCTAATAGTAGTGAAATAAATTAGAAGAAAAGTAACGAGCGTGATTGATCCCGGCAGAGAGTAAAAAAGGGAATAAAGCAAAGAAGAGAATGAAGCGAAAAAGGGAATGTGGGGGGAAAGTGCAATGCGCAGTCAATTCGATCGAATTATTTTCCACATAATTATTAAACGTCTGTTAACCGTTTAATAATTATACGATAAATAATTGATTTCCCGGGTCTCACCACGTGGAGGTTACTGCGCATGGAGACCCTCCCTAGCCACGGCCCTTCCACCCTCCAATTACGCGAAAACTAATTCTAACATAGTTTTTGAAAAAGAATTTGTAGAACGATCATTAATTGATCGTAGTACAAGTAAGACAACAAGAGGAGTACTTGGAAAATTCACGACCGAAAGCTAAATTGAACATCTGAAGGAAACCTAAAAGAAAATCTGAAATCAGTTTCCTGAAACAAAACTTTCTCAAAAAGTAGACAACGAAATGTTATTACACCAGTGTACACTGCTGTCTTAAAAACTAAGACACAACTAAAAATAAATCCTCCCTTCTTAAATCCTAGATTAGATTCAAATGCGCCCTGCCTGACTAAAGATCTAACTTAGAACTAGTATCACCCTACCTAATATAATATCTAAGAGTTCAATTAAAACAACACTTTCAATAATATCCTACCTAAATAGGAATCTAACAACTATATCATACTCATGTAGGTATAAGTATGCATATACTTAATTCCCCTTCAATTAGCCCATATTAATTTCGTGGTCCATGCCTTCTTAGAACAGACAACTAGCAACTGTGGCGGGCAGGGGCAAGGGCAGGGTCATCGGCATGGTAAGAGTGTGGTCTCATTATTCATATTATCTGCAATCCTCTTCTTTAGCTGGTTCTTTTCAATGCTTCTGAAACAGTGACAAACTGACAGTAATTAGTAAAGTATTATAAAAATCATGAACTTTCAAACGGGATGGACGAGGCTGGCTCTATTCTACAAATTATTTCTTTTTATGCTTTTCTTTTTCTCTACTTCTTCCTTTTCTTTTCTTTCATTTCGTCCACACGGTAACTTACTATTATGTATGCAAATTTTTGGCAGCATTTCCATCAACAGACATTCCAAGTAGTATAATTATTAATGAAAAAAAATTAAAAGAAATGCTTGAAGTAACATGGCCAGAAGGGCCGCCAGCAAATTATTATTATTTAAAGAATATTTATGTAACGCAACGCTAGTATACTACTAGTAAATATTAAAAACTTGAATAGCAACAGAAATTTGTAAGAATCAGACGCGAGTGGTGCTTCAATATGTCAAATAGCAACTCTAATTAAACAAGTTAATCATTAATAGTATTAAAAAATTGCAAAATCGCAAAATCGCGATTGGACGCAGCACTAATGAAAGAATGACTCGATACTATATGCACCAATTTTCTCTTTAAACGCAACACTAAACGCGAAAGATTCAGCCATGGTCTTTGGCTGACGATGATGTGCGACCCTCCAGGGTGGCTCAGGAACAGGCTTCCAATTGGAAGCAATTGGGGACTGGTATACGCAACTCTAATTAAAAACGCGATCATTAATCAACGCAACGCCAACTGGAACTCGCGATACAATCATTTCGCAACACTATGTATTAAGGTTGATAGAAGGCAAACAGTAAATTATTACTAATATCAAAAATCAATGTAATTGAAGATCCTCTGAAAAGTTAGCTGAAGGCTCAAGACGCGAAAATAATTTCCGCAATACTAGGAACTTTCTCATATGTAAAATATATTATAAAATACTACAATTTAACTAACAATAAGAACAGCGAAATTGCAAGAACAATCGCGACATCATTGCGCATCGCTAACTCAACCGCGATTTTCATTTGCTCGAAACTCTAATTAAAAACAGCGAGTTACCTCGCAACTCCTATAATACGCGAGACGCGTTTTCTTTTTCGCGATTCTACTTGCAAAACCGCGTGGCATTTGACGCAACTCTAATTCAAGTGTTTCGCAACTCAAGTGTTTCGCAACTCTAAAGCAACCCGATATTTTTGGGAGGGCTGTATCGTTGGGCCGGAATGGGCGTCGGCCAAGTACAAGTAAAAATTCTACAAATAAAAATGCAAGCACAGTGACAAAGTAGTAACAAAGAATGATTCCCCATTCTTTTTAAGAATGGGGGGCCATTAGTAGTTGCCCTCTTGAGCGACAGTTTGTCGGGCCTCTTCGGCATATAGCCTCTTCTTTTCGTTGGACCCAAGGGCCAGTTGAAACTTAAACTAGGCTCGAGGCTCTAATCGAAAACCAAAGAAAAACTTATAAATGTGAAATAAAGAGTTTAAATCGCGGAGCTAAATGGAACACACGTGGCCGAATCACGACCAAATAAAATCGTAAAAATTGTGATTACGGAAAATCGCAAAGATTACGATTAAAATTGTAATCGTTCTTCGTTCACACGTGCAGCCACGAGCATAATGTAACACGTTTCGTTTCGGAGCCTGAATCGCGACCACGACCGCGAAGGATTCGAAAAATCGATAGGCAAAGCCAGAGGCGAACACATTTTCGTTCGCGTCACAGCTTCACCGTCGACTTTCCAAATCAGATTTCCTGAAACAGGTTGAACACGCGAAATAGTGCCTACCCGATCAGAGACTGTGTCAACCTGCCCGGCCCTACCTACTTATATCTATCAATCACACCAGAAAGTAAGCTACCTATCCTACCTGGACCTATATTTAAAAAATGGCAAACAGGCACACCAACACATGACACTCTACGGTTCTCAGTCTAACACTTGGGCGCAAGAGCCTACACTAGGGAGGCGTCCCGGGACACCCCCGACACCCAAGTGCTGTCACACAATTTGCACACTCTAATGTACGTACCATTTTTCTGAAATCGACTGACAGTGGCTAGGATCTTTGCGTTCGCGTGGGGAAAAACCACGCCGCGGTTGATATTTAATAAGATAATTAAATAGTACCGATACAAGAGCTACTTGATAGCAATTTATATGTCTATTCGATTCTCTTTGTCATCTTAAATGACAAAAATATAGTATAGTAGGCATTATTAATGCAATTAATAGTAAAAATTATGTCTCTGCTTTAAATTAATGGACATCTTATCTTGGACATAATAGCTACATTTTAGTACGGAACGACGCATATCCACAGCCTAACCACACACACAATGCGAATATTACGTCGTGCACGATACACCATACGCACTGTCAGTCGCCAACAATAAATCATTATAAACTAAATAAATATCATCGTGCTCTACCACCGTTTTCCCACCCAAGTAGCACCTGGGCACGTGAGTGGGATCCGGGCAGTGAACACGGAAAGGGTTAAACCTGGAAATCCTCGTCTAAAAAGATGATAAAGACATACTGATTCTCTAACGGGCTAAATATACATATATGTATGTATATGTACCAGATAAACATATGACTTTACTTTATTGAAGAGAAAATTAAATGATTCTATTTTATTAGAAAAATTGTGTAATGACTCTACTTTATTAGAAAAATTATTCAATGACTCTACTTTAATAGACTTTGGATTAAATTGAAACGTCCTCGGGCGTTCCCGTTATTAAGGCATTGCTTCTAAAATTCAAGATTGCTTTAAAAGATGATTGCCTTGATTTCGAGATCTACCCGTTCGCGTATTGTCTTCTTGTACATTCAGGTTTAATTAATATATGTAGGATTGGAAACATGGCATGAGTGTTTAGAATGATTCCCAGGTATGAATGGTATGTTCGGAGCTGAGTACCTGAGAAGTTCGTGTGCATGGAGGGTACAGTGGCCCAAGGGTTCGGATGGTCAAGACCGACCACCACCGAGGAATGACTGCGAGGTGTGTAATAAACGAGTGAGAGCAAATGAGGAGTAGAATGAGAGAAAGACTAAGAGTGCAAGAATATAAAGAATGAATGATGCGTGCAAGGAGCAGAATGGAGAAAGTATTGTAGTGAGGAGCATCGTGTCGTAGAGAGTTGAGAAAGGATCGTAGTAAGGAGCATCAAGTAGTGAAGTGTATTGAGAGAATCGAGTGAATCGTTGTGTGTGTTGAGTAACGTCGTGTGTCGACGTGGTTTATAATAAAGTTAGTGTATTTAGTAGAGTAAACTGAGATCTTATTACCCCACCTGTCCTCTATTCCAATCTACGTGAGGTTTACGAAAAATAACTTCTACAAATATTGTACGGAAAAAGTGATATTATTGATATCTCTAAACGCTAAAGACTAATACGGATATCGAATAATAAAATTATTCGATAGTTCCAACAAATTGACAAGGTAAGTAAATGCCTTTACTTTATCAAAGTAGAAAAAGAGGAAATACTATACTTTGACTAGCAATTTGTTATAACTGGGCAGTAATTGCAATTGACAAGTAAACGAAGTCGAAGGGTATTCGACTTCTCCACTACAAACCATTACACGTATAATACTGGACGTTACTTTATATTCATTTAATAATTAATAACTATTCCAATATCGTTTCATAGATTTGCAATTGAATCCTCTATTATAAAAAGATATATAGTGATATATTCTATACTAAATATTATCTTCTAAAAATGTTAAAATTATTAAAATAATTAAAATTATCAAACTATTTAAAAACGCGTTGTACAAGAAGACCTATCCTCATATAATATAAAACAGTAAAGAAGTTACTACTCATGAGTATATTTCCATATACCCATGGTCACAGTGCTTGCAAGAAAAATCTACGTAATTACAACCAGTCACTCGTGTCGGTTCGGACCTTTCGTCCTGCGACATGATTGAGTGACCAGAGGAACTTTAAAGCATGCCACTCACCGGTTGCAGACTCATCAGCGGCGCGGTCAAGCACGTCTCCACCGAAGCCATGGAAGCTGCTGAAACACGTTGATGGCCGAAAGCCCGAACTCGCCGAACAGGACACTGACTCTAATGGAACACTTATGCTTGAAAAAGTGATTCTAATCTCGCGAGAGTATTATTTCGGAACAAACACTGACTCTAATTTCACGTCTCTTTACTGTGATTCAAGTTTAATTATTATTAAGAGCGGTTGCGCTCAAAATATAATAAAAAGAACTTTGGCGGAGCAAGCACTGACTCTACCGACCGCATTGCGCGCGGCCAACAAAATTTGCTGAAAGAAAATCTATACAAGTTAGTAAATGAGGGGAGGAGGTACAAATTAAAGTAATATACATGTGATTTTATTTGTCTCTTTCTTATTTCTGTATGTCTGTTGAAGAATTACTGCTTTTGTTGTTTAATAAAGTACTACTGTATTATTAATTGTCTATTCAAGATATATTATTATAGATTAATATAAATGATTTATCAAAAGCGTACTGTGACTGTTCTATGTCAGAGTTTGAAAAGTGAGCATGCTCCTAGTAAGTAAGCAATATCGCGCATTTATAAATTCTCGTAGCTGCTTGCAGAAATCAAGACTCGAAATTATTTATCATGCTTGAAGGGTATGGCAACGAGTACGTAAGTACGCGGACAATCCTGCATCGAAAATTCAATTTGACCGTACTTGTGCCAAGTAACAACAAGACAATGTCACAAAAAGTGTCAACAAGAACACTAGCGAAGCTATAATAGAAATCGCGACCGATATGCAGCGAAACGTGAACGTATTTCAATTTTTTGTTTAGAATTAATGAAATTTACTGACTCTAGTTTCAATCGCGAATGATTATATTGTAAGCCCTATTTGAATTGTCTTCATTGTTTAATGAACACGGATATACGAATAGGGAGAAGTAAGTATTGAAATCTATTTACAATAGTGAAAGTGTTCAATATCTTTCGATCGAAATCCAATGCCAGATACCAAGATATATACAATGTACATAAACCGTTAGGATAATAAGTTAAATGTTACCAATCCTTCAGCATAGGTCATCGGACTTCTTGTTATGCACCGCAGTAATTGTATCTGAATACTTCATTCCTGCAGCTTCCATATATTATTCTTTACCAACCAATCATCCATTGTACCTGCAACAAATAGAAAAGCAACGTGATAAACTGGTGCAACAATCAGAATCGGATGCAAAATTGCGAAAGGACATATGTAACTGGGTATGTAAGTGACATTGCAAAGAAAATAAATGCAACCTTAACACCGCATCGAATCCGAATAACCGTGTACTAAAATATAATAAAGATTCAATGAACCGTTTAAACTAATAAATTAATTAACCCGATATTTCAATAAACGACTAGCTATCGCGTATCAAAAAACCGATGGTACCTGATGACCGTTCAAGCGTCCAGCAAAGAGACTCGAGAAAGACTTTAATGTATATCCACAATAGTTAAACGATTGTTAAATAAACGTGTATAAATTAATAGAATGTTATTGTATTGAAAGCTGATGTATGTCGCTAACCTTCGACACCATAGACCAGCCGTACGGAACGACGCTTGAATTGATAGTGCCACCGCGTGCGCCGCTTACCATCACCCCCCAACCCCCGGGCACACCGACGTGATGGTAGCGCTCGGTCGCACTCGGTGGTACTCGCAATTTCAGAACACTTCGAAGGTCTCCGACCGCTCTCGTGCATACTACTGTACTAAGGTCATACGTACTGAACTTTTGCGGCTTCTGACCAATGTTTAGCTGAACCTACGCTCCTACGGGTATACTTACTGAACTTTTACGTTTTCTGACCAACTTTTAGCCGGACCTACGACCCCAGGGTCATGTCTACTGTCCTTCTTGGAGTTCTGACCGACTTATAGCTGAACCTACGATCCTAGGGTTATACCTACTGGACTTCTACGTTTTCTGACCAAATTTTAGCCGGACCTACGACTCTAGCTAGGTTCGTTCCTACTGGACTTTCGCGGCTTCTGAACAACTTTTAGCCCGACCTACGACTCTAGGGTCGTGCCTATTGGACTTGTACTGTTTCTGATCAACTTTTAGCCTCATGGCCCAAGGCTCGTAGGTTCATCTAAAACTTAGTCAGAACATAAGAAGTCCAATAGGCATGACCCTAAAGTCGTAGGTCTGGCTAAAAGATCGTCAGAAACAGAAGAAGACCAGTAGGCACGATACTGGGATCGTCGATCGTACGACAAAGTTCATGCTTATTGGACTTCTGCGGGTTCTGACTTCGTTTAGGCTGAACATACCACCCTTGGGTCATATCTTCTGGAATTCTACTGTTCCTGACCAACTTTTAGCTGAACATACGCCCCTTGCGCCTTACCTACTGAACTTCTACTGTTCCTGACGAACTTTTTGCTGAACATATGACACTTGGGCCATACCTACTGAACTTCTACTGTTCCTGACGAACTCTTTGCTGAACAAACGACCCTTGGGCCATACCTACTGAACATCTACTGTTCCTAAACAACTTTTTGCTGAACATATGACACTTGAGCCATACCTACTGAACTTCTACTGTTTCTAAACAACTTTTAGCTGCACATACGCCCCTTCGGTCATACCTACTGAACTTCTACTGTTCCTGGCCAACTTTCAGCTGAACATATGACACTTGGGCCATACCTACTGGACTTCTACGGTTCCTGAGCAACTTTTAGCTGAACATACGCCCCTTCGGTCATACCTACTGAACTTCTTCTGTTCCTGACCAACTTTTAGCTGCACATACGCCCCTTCGGTCATACCTACTGAACTTCTACTGTTCCTGAGCAACTTTTAGCTGAACATACGACCCTCGAGCCATACCTACTGAACTTCTTCTGTTCCTGACCAACTTTTAGCTGCACATACGCCCCTTCGGTCATACCTACTGAACTTCAACTATTCCTGACCATCTATCAGCCCGCCCTACGACCCACTACTTTTATGCTACAAGAGGCATGACCTTAGAGTCGTAGGACTAGCTTAAATTTGTTTAGAAACAGTAGATGTCCAATAGGTATGATCCAAGCGTCGTACGTTCAGCTAAAAGTTGGCCAGGAACAGAAGAAGTTCAGTAGGTATGGCTCGAGGGTCGTATGTTCAGCTAAAAGTTGGTCAGGAACAGTAGAAGTTTAGTAGGTATGGCCCAGGGGTCGTATGTTCAACTAAAAGTTGGTCAGGGACATTAGAAGTTCAGTAGGTAAGGCACAAGGGGCGTATGTGCAGCTAAAAGTTGGTCAGGAACAGTAGAAGTACAGTAGGTATGGCCCAAGGGTCGTATGTTCAGCTAAAAGTTGGTCAGGAGCATTAGAAGTTTAGTAGGTATGGTCCAAGAGGCGTATGCTCAGCTGAAAGTTGCTCAGGAACAGTAGAAGTCCAGTAGGTATGGCCAAAGTGTCATATGTTCAGCTAAAAGTTGGACAGGAACATTAGAAGTTCAGTAGGTAAGGCGCAAGGGGCGCATGATCACCTAAAAGTTGGTCAGGAACAGATGAAGTTCAGTAGGTATGGCTCGAGGGTCATATGTTCAGCTAAAAGTTGGTCAGGGACAGTAGAAGTACAGTAGGTATGGCCCAAGGGTCGTATATTCAGCAAAAAGTTGTTTAGGAACAGTAGATGTTCAGTAGGTATGGCCCAAGGGGCATATGTGCAGCTAAATGTTCGTCAGGAACAGTAGAAGTTCAGTAGGTAACGCGCAAGGGTCGTATGTGCAGCTAAAAGTTGGTCAGGAACAGTGGAAGTACAATAGGTATGGCCCAAGAGGCGTATGTTCAACTAAATGTTGGACAGGAGCAGTAGAAGTTTAGTTGGAATGGCCCAAGGGTCGCAAGACCAGCCAAAAGTTGGTCAGGGACAGTAGAAGTTCAGTAGGTATGGGCCAAGGGGCGTATGTGCAGTTCAAAGTTGGTCAGGATGAATAGAAGTTCAGTAGGTATGGCCCAGGGGTCGTATGTTCAACTAAAAGTTGGTCAGGAACATTAGAAGTTCAGTAGGTAAGGCGCAATGGGCGTATGTTCAGCTAAAAATTGGTCAGGAACAGAAGAAGTTCAGTAGGTATGGCTCGAGGGTCGTATGTTCAACTAAAAGTTGGACAGGAGCAGTAGAAGTTTAGTAGGTATGGCCCAAGAGGCGTATGTTCAACTAAAAGTTGGGCAGGAACAGTAGAAGTTCAGTAGGTATGGCCCAAGTGTCTTATGTTCAGCAAAAAGTTCGTCAGGAACAGTAGAAGTTCAGTAGGTAAGGCGCAAGGGGCGTACAATCGTACGCGACGCTAATAAAAATCGCAATTTGCCCAATAAAATGACGGTGGACCAGGCAATAGTGCTGGCCAAACAATAAACTACAACTGCAGTATACAACAGCGAGCATAGTGACACAATAGTAACAAAGAATGACTCTCCATCCAAAGGATGCAGAGCCATTGATAGTTGCTCTCTTGAGCGGCAATTTGTCGGGCCCCTTCAGCATTTAGCCTCTTCTTTTCTTCGAGCGCAATGCCCGCTGAAACTTACAATTAGTCTAGGCTCGAGACTCTATCCGCAAAACAAATAAAATAAAAATCTAACCGCGTAACTAAATGGAACACGCGTGGACGAATCACGGCCAAATATAATTGTAAAACTTGCGGTTACAGAAAATCGTAAAGAATACGATTAAAATTGTAATCGGACATCGCATACACGCGCAGCCTCGAGCATAATGTAGCACGTTCGTTTCGTGCCAAATCTCGAACATGACCGCGAAGGATTCGAAAAATCGATAGACAAAGCCAGAAGCGAACGCATTGTCGTTCGCGCCACAGCTTCACCGTCGACTGTTCAAATCAGATTTCCTGAAACAGCTTGAACACGCGAGATATTGCCTACCCGATCAGAGACTGTGTCAACCTGCCCGGCCCTACCTACTTATATCTATCAGGCACACCAGAAGGTATACTATCTGTCCTAATAATGTGGAAAATACGTCGTGCACGATACGCTAGCAAATGTCCGCCGCCAAACATTGTTATAAATTTAATAACCATATGATCATCGTGCCCATTGCCTTTCACTCACCCAAGTAGCACCTGGACACATGAGTGAGTTCCGGACAATAAACACGGAAGGGGTTAAACCTGAAAATCCTGATCTAAAAAGATGATTAGTATACTAATAGTATATTTTATTTGCAAACTCTTAAAAAATGACTCGACTTTGAACTTTATGAAATATCAATAAAAACTCGAAAATGGCTGATAAATAATTTATTTATAAAGGGAAATGACTGTCATTGAAAGTGAATTTACTAGAATAAGTAATGGAATTAAGAAATAAATGCAATTGAATATTTAGTTGAAAAATAGACAAGATATTAAATAAACATCAGGTGATTCCTTAATCGAAGTAAATTGTTCAAGATAGTTACTCCGATTTGAAAATCTACCCGTATACAAAGTGCCTTCTTGTACATAATGTGTAATAAACTCCACACGAAAGGCACTCGACTATAGCATATGAAAATTAATATTAAATGCCAAAGAAATATCATTAGCTATGCACACTCAATGCTGATTTTAATATACGTATCGTTATATTAACTTGTTTTAATTCACTACTATAATCATGAAACACTTGCAGTAACGAAGCCGGAGGGTATCAAACTTATGCACAGCTCAACAGTGAAAACAAATTTAAATTGAGTATAAATGCAATTATAAATTTAATATACACTGTCCTCAATGAGTGTATATACATTTTTTCAATGTGTTTATTAATTTCATGATATATTTTTATCGAAATAGAGAAACCTACATGAACAGTACTTATTTTATCAAATATTTTTTTGATTACGAAATATTTCTATGGATGTTAATCTTTTTATATGAAAAACGCCGAGCACGAGAAGGCACATCTACCCTCATCTAAGAAATAATACACACAAAAATAACGTTACAACTGACCGGTATAAAAACTAAACCCATAGTCACTATGCCCGCAAAACTACTAAAAAATACAACCAGTCACCCGGGCCGCTTCGGACCAGTCGCCCTACGGCATGATTAGGGACTGGAGGAACCAAAACTCATGCGACTCACCAACTCGTTGATTGGAAAAGTAGAACAAGTACTCGTAGAAGCCATCGGGAACTTCGCCGAGGCATCTCAATTTAACTCAATCATCAGCAAGTATCCAAACTGTAACTAAACAGGAAAGCGAAGAACATTAAAATCTACTGCTAAATCTCCGGAATTTAATTCTTCATGGAAAACTGAGAATTGTTTAAAAATACTTACATATCTCACTTCATCAATGACGCATAGAACATCCCCTTCAGTGATGCACTGACTCTACTTCCGATAGCGAATATAAGAGAAAAATAAAAATGAAAGACTATGTGCGCGACCACAAATTATTTCGGCGAACAAACTAAAATGCTACTAATAGATGATAGACTAGAAAAACACCGACTCCACAATCGCGTGTAGCTAAAGTGAGAACGAAAATTTAAGCAGAGCCACTTGCTCTGAAAAACCTATAAAACTACGAAACAAGTACTGTTATCAGTGATATATATGAAAAATAAATATGCATTAAAAATATGCAATTGTGCAAGGAAAATTAAGATTAACAATACATTTTATGATTACTGTTACATACCACAACAAAGGCTTGCACAAGGAAAATAACATATGCATATATGTAATATATTACTACTTGTTTACAACGAGACTGTATATCATACCAGTACTATACGTGATATGAATTATAATTGAATAGAGATATATTGCTACAATTCCACTTATTTCAACAAGAAAATTGAAGAACGCTTACCTCTCAGCGGGCACTTGATTTAAGAATATGGCGCCGCGTCACCCTGCTTCTGCGCATTCCCGTTTGAAAGTGTCGCGTTCGCGCCATTTCTGATTCAAAGCAAGCGAAAGAGACGCCATGAAAGAGACTCCAACTGAAATTAGAGATAAATGTGTTAAGAATTACCAATATTATAATAATGTTGCTAGAAACTGCAGAATATATTGGAAAATAATGGAATTCAGAACTGAAATACATATACGCATACGTAAAAGACGATACGTATATGCATGCTCGAGTCAATTAAAAAATGCACGCCACGCGGTGTGATTCCGTTCACTGCACAGTATTTTCTTATTTTCTTTCAAAATATTCATTGATATTAACTAAGAAACCACAGAAAACTTGAAAGACAGGGAAATGAAGACAATGTATATAACTTCCAGCCTTCACGAATATATTAGATTATGTGACATACCTTAATTCGACGGACACTCTGAACACGTCAAATCACTACGAGATCCGTTGGGCGAAAGAGGCAAATTTTTGAAATAGATTGCGCTAATTGGCTGGCTACTGGTTGCGCGGTGGGGGTGGGGTTCTTTCTTTAAGGCGGGTGTTTTTTGAATATACAGTATGAATATTAGTCAACTAGTGGGATACAAATATATTTATTAGTAATAACAAACGCATGTTTTCTACAATCTTTTGACACAGCCACCGACGAGACAATGGATTTGGTATAACTCGTCTGTGACTAAATAATTCGCCCCATAGCATTCACATATATTCACACAATCGCATGACTCCTGCCGAATGTCCATAAGGTGATTTGTCTATTCTTATATCTCGTTAGCGGTACAAGCACTGACGAGATATAGGAATAGACAACTCATCCAATGTATGTACTTAGTTTCACATGCATAACATTATTGTATGTATAAGGCATACCGAACAGATTCAGGTAAACATATTTTTTTGGGATATTTATTTTGTTATGGATTTTCAAATTGTATTTGTATATGTTTTTGACATCACTCATTCTTTTAGTTATGTTAATATATATGACGCCTGGAATATGACGTCATTTCTTACATTTGCTGCGATGATAGACCTCCTCGCATATCATATTCTCTTAATACAAATCCACGATTTTTAGCGAGATATTTTTGCGAGAAACACTGAAATTCCTGGAACGTGACGTCATTTCCAAGAACTGCCGAGGTTCACATACCTCCTCACACATCATGTTCACCTGATACAAGTCCACGATTTTCAGCACATATTTTTATCAAAAACCCAAAAATTTTGTTCAGAGTCACCTCGACACCCCCCCTCCCCCCATTCCCCAATGTTCATGAAGTTACGAGACGCCCTGTAAAGTCCCCATTATTAAAATATGTTGGATATATGTAATTATCAGTTTATCTGACTCTTGTAATTTTTACTTATCCGTAACTTAAAACAGTTAAAAAATGAAAGACTCGAATTGGCGTTCCCGTACGTAATGTATTATCAATATTGTTAGCCATATGAATAATTCTGTAACTGAAATTCAATATACATAGAGGAAAAATTTGGAATTTGTTCATAAGAACATTGGGATGTAGTGAATTAATGGCATTCATTTTATTTTTTAGATTTTTATTAATGAAGGAACAAAAAATTGTTAGACTCGCGTGCTCTACATGAATTTTATTCGTATTGTCATCACTTAGGAAAAAGACAACAAATCTTATAATTTATCATTTTGCTCGGCAGTGTATAATATACATTCACGTGTCAGTACTTAGAAATATAATTTAACAAGAACAGTTCGAATATGAATTTTTTTTTCTTCCCACATAAACAATTTTTTTTAATTAAATTTGTATATTTATAAGTGAATGAACAACACGTTCGATAAAAGATAGTCTTACAAAATCATTAAACCCTTGTGCAAAAATTCGTTCACCGTATAACGTTTCTAAAGTGGGTGTAAACAAAATTAAATAACCGTCGAAAAGATCGAAAAATTTTGTTAAATATCTTGGCAGATCGTTTCAGTGCTAGGCTAGCGCAACACCCTAACACTGACTAGTAAAAAATACGTAAAAATAAACCCATTAGCATAACAAGTTAGTAATGCAATTTCACTACAGGAAAAAGCTCGAATAATGTGATAGGCATCTCCGAAATATTATTACATTATACAAGTATCGAAGTTTTTTATAATGTTGAAATTATGATCGAAAATTTGCATAATTTACTAAAACCGCATAAAAAAAGAAAGAACGCTGGAAAAAACTAATAATAAATCGATTTAATTGATTCCCTCTCCACTAATATGCAATATACTTAATTGAAGACAAGTGCTGACAATTCAGAATTTTTGCGCATGTAACCACCGACTACACAACGTTATACAATTAGAAAAACTTAATTGCTTGTAAGATATATGAAACGTATATAATACAAACATATTATATTCGAAGTAATGTAAATATTGAACAATTTTTGAGTTTATATCATCTGTTTGATAATAATTGTTGTTCATATGTATTTATCGAGCACAGTTTACAATATCAATATGTAATACAAACAAAAAGCACTTCTATTTCTAAAACTAAATATGAAGTTCATAATATATCACATTTTTTAATTTGATTTAAAGTTGTATGATTTACCTCGCAGTTCTAAAAACTAAATTATTTTGTAAATTTGTCAATTTACCTGTACTTACAGTTTTTTTGCTATTGATACGTAAATCGTCTAATGACATGAAATTCCTTTTATCACCTAAATTAACCATGCTAATACTCTTACTTTTGCTATCTGCTAATGAGTCAGACTTTTCAAATAATGATAATAATGGTAACTCGTTAACATTTGCGGTTTCTTTTGCCAATTTTTGAACAATAGAAGAGTGATAACAATCACCTGCGAATTTCTTATTCAAAACGTTTTCATTCGATAAACTTACAATCTCTTTAACTCTCGTAGGCGATGTACTAGCACTAGACGATAAAAATTGTGTAGAGTTAGACCTAAATAATTTATTCGCTGGCAATACATTCGAGTTAGATCCGAAATTTATACCGGTCGTATTATTTAATTGTGCACGATACAATTTTAGGCCTCTATCATGATTTTCTTGCAATGTAAGCAGTTTCCTATTACCCGTTAAATCCACGTCTTGCTTATCGACTTCCACAGTATCAGTCTTATCACCTACAATATCATCCAAACTTTGATACTTTTCCACAGGACTGATATCAAAGCCCGAAAATGAATTAATATCGATATTACTATGAGATTTCATATTATTAAAGCCAAAATTAAAAACGCTATTTGGCACATATTTTGCTACAGTTTTGCGTATATCCTTTTGCATGATTCTCGATCCTAAGCTAAATACATTCGTCTCCGTCGGACTGTTATGTAGAGACTTCGACGTGTTACTTTTAAGATTAATTTTATGCTTATTTATCGAATCAGTAATATCATTTATCGTTATATTTGATTCGATAAAATGTGTCAGTAAAGGGGTATTTATAAATGAATTTTTCCGGACTTGATACTTTGTTGGCAATTGTTTGGATTGGTTTAAGTTTTGTATGGAATAATCTATACTTTGTAAAGCATTATAATTCGATTCCTGCGAGAAACTATCTAGTACTGTATTATCCTCTTTATACAAACGAGAATGAGATATATTTTCATGTGTACTATCACGATCAATTATAGAACTCCCATGCATTAAATTGTTCAAACTTTCCATTGTAGCTTCCAGCTCGACCTCCCATTGGGAAGATGTTGCTTCGCTTCCATCAACTGATCTTTTATCAAGATGTTCCGAGGCGTTCTGTAAATTGCAGGCAATCTACAACAAAATAAATAACGAAAGATAAAGCTAGTTCCATTGCTACACAAACACCTACGACTACACGAAAATTACGAAATCATTACTAACATCATACTCTTCTATTTTATTATATTTGTTCAGTTGACTATTCATAATATCCTTTATTTTATTGCCATTTAATTGATTAAATTCCTGGTCATGGCTGAAGGTCCTTTGTGGACTAACTAATTCTGCACCAACACCGGGTTCTCGTGGTCCATTAGCTATGAAATCTGAGAGTGCAAATACATTTTTTTTACAAATATATAAATTGAATATTAATATTAAGTTAGAAAAGTACCATAATCTCGGCGCTGCTGATGTATTTGATTACTAATCTCCTCCAGTCTACGTAAACTACTGGCATAATTACTCTTCGCATCTTGTATTGCTTTCTGCAAACATTCAACGCGTTGTTTCTGCGTTGATAACATTTGATCACAATGTGCTTTAACTTCGAAATATGGTCGTGCTTTGATTATGGCACGACGGTGTTTTTCTTCCAGTTGTAATAGTCTTTTTTCAGCATCATGAAACAACACTGCCCTTCTATAGTGTTCTCTACCGCATTCTGCCTTTTGATTTTCAGCATCCATAACCTGGGGCACAATTTATATTGAAAATAATTTAAACAAGATTCTTGTCTATTTTTCTTTGTTCCTTTGCTAAAATTATAGCTAATATTAATCCCTAATATCCTCAGACCAGTTTCACACAAAGTACGCATATGATGATATGCGTGTACTCTATGTATAGCTGAATCTTGATAGTGCACAACATCAGGATTGGAAATATATGCAAATTCATGAGATTCAATCAATGAACGAGGTAAGCCATTAGCTGCATGTTTCAGCACTTTCCATTTCAAAATCCATGCATATTGAGCATCTATTACATAGATACTGTGAAACCTGGCTCTAACTGTCTTATATTGCACATTTCATTGTATCATATAATAAATTATTATGTGACTATCTTACTTTAAGGGTTGCATGATTGAGCATATCTTGCCAAGCTTGATCGAAATTCCATTCATGTTGATGCGATATAAATCTACTTTCAGCTAGTGCTACAGTTTCTTTTGCTGCAGCATGAATTTCGCTTGCCCTTTGAAATAATTGGGCCTGTTGCTGACATTTGATCTGTACAAAAAATTGTTTTTAATCGTTGCTTGAAGTTTCAGAAACGTTTCTAATTGGTTCTCACCTGAGCTTGCCGAGCTACCACCAGCGCATCGTAATAACATCTTGCCTTCTCAACGCAACTATTTCCTACTTTATTTAATATTCCCTGCAATCTCTTGGTAGTTTCAGATAATAGTTGTCTAAAAGCAGCATGAGCTTCCTAAGTAATATAAATTTTATTTTAATACTTCAAGCAACACTTTAGTGGAACAAATTTATGATTATGTATATAAATGCTACATAATTAATGCTTATTCATGTCCAAGATGTTTTTTATAATAATGTGATGTCAGCCACCGATTCTTTAAAAACAAAAATGATTTAATAATTGGCACCATTCTTAAAGAATTAAAAAATACAATTGAACTATTTTACACAATCGTTAATCTTTAAAATTTTGTTGTAATACTGATATTTCAGATAACTCTTCTATGACGCATTAGCTTAAAACAAGGATTCATGAAATCAATATACCTTAGAACTTTGATTAACTGGGTCTTGATTAATTAGGAGTGCAGATTTTACTAATAATAAATTTACAATAGTCACAATTTTGTTGTCTGGTATATTGTCCAAACACACTGTATCTGAAGACACTTAAACTGTCTCCAAGTGCGCCTGCTTGAAGTAAATTCTGTAGTTCACCACGTTGGGCTATACGTTTGTGTTGAAATACTGAGATACTGTATCAATAAATAGAATCAGAAGTATGAATTTCTTCAGTCTGTCTCCCAATTAGGCAAGTTAATCAAGGTCCTACTGTAGATTTTATATGATGAAAGGATATGCAAACATAGATATACAAAATTTACCCCTTTCAAAGGAAATGTCTTTTTCCTAGCATAAGGAAGTGGTAAGACAAGGTAGATCAAATGTAAGATTATAATATATATGCTGTAATGCAGATCGCACATAGGCCAATTATGTAAAATACAAGAAAGAGAGATATTTTTTGGGATATATAAGTTATTGTCTGCAAAATCTTAGATCCATATAAGAACTTCTGATACTTGAGATTGGTCACCCATAATAGAACAAAACTTATGGGTCGATTTGGGGGTTTTTATGATGCTTTGCATGGAGTGTATTTAACAAAGTAACTTACATCTAATTCAGTTTCAAGTTTGTTTATATCATCTGTTGCATCGTTCAAATTCTCCAACTCAATCTAAAAATGGCAAAATCACAATTAAATATGTTGGTCTAAGATTCAGATTCAAATTGGTTTGCCCAAATAAATATATGAAGAACGCTATTTGTTTCTAGAACATTTATAAGTATCAAAAAATAGATAATGCTTGAAATAATAGATAATATTTTCATCTTGGGTAATATCGTTCTACAAAAATTGTTGTCGTCGTTTTTTACACGTATCCCGCGATATATTTAAGTTTTGCAAAAACAAATTGAATTTCTTAATTACATCTGTTTGGTTTTCAGTAAACGTCAATAATATATTAAACCAAAAAACAAAAGAACCTTATCTTTAATATGATCAAGATTTTAGTATTATGCAAATGTTTGATACTCTGAAACGGTAAATATGTATATTCATACATACGTATATGTGTATGTTGCAACTCGTAACTATCGAAATTAGACAAAGAACTATTAATAAATGATTATGTTGAACAGAATAATATATAAACAGCTTAATTCAAAATTACTAACTACATCTGAAAGAATAATAATGCAACATTACTGAAATTAAAATTTATGATTATAGGTTATACATTGTTTATGAAATTGAGTATAATATACCATACAATCGTTGTTGACAATACAAGTAAGATAACAAATTGCAACTAAATTATATATTTGCGTATTTTACATAAGAAAAACAAAGTGAAAGCAAAGTGGAACATCGTACCAGGCTGTATTAGGCGTTACGATTGTGTTTGGCAATCACAATTATTTACGCGTATAACCTATATTATAATGTTACACAAAGAATGTAACATAAAATGAAATACATAAGAAATGTCATTGCAAATAATCACCTGTATACGAGGATCTAAAGCTCCGTCGACATTATCCGTACTACCCATGCTTTGTCTTTTGACATTTATGTGACTAACTCATAATTACAAAGTTCAATCCACTATAACTTTATATGCGTACATTAAATTATTTGTATCGCATATAATTTTTTTATAACCGTTATCGTAAATATTACATGACGTCACTTATAATTAATCCAAAGGAAACGGTTTGAAACATCTTACGTACGCGTAACATGGTGGACACTTGTGAATAGTACTACACTGTTGTAATTGTATAGTTGTAGCAGAAATATAGTATGGCCGTAAATCAACGCATTGAACGACGGCACTCATTGTCAGGACCGTACGTATACAGTTTGCAGCAGTACCTTCTAGCACAGTTCTAATAACATTCAAATGATTATTAACTAAGTTATCGGTTACCTGCATAGATCGTTTACAGTAGCAGACAAATGTTTGAGACTAAAGGGAAAAGAGAAATGACTTACGCTGACGAGCAAAGTTAAAGAAAATCATTAAATTTTCGATTTAGACCTTTTAGACCTATACCTTACAATTAAAATATTTATATGCATTCAGCCTTATAATGTATTATAATACCCAGTCAACCTTATGTCGGCACATTCCCAGCAGTCTCCCGAATAAAATATCCCCATATTAAAAATTTATTTCTCTCTCTTCCTACAAGACACGATTACTCCCATTTTTTTTATAAATATTGTTGTTTTATTAAAAAAAAGAGATTTTACAACTATCACATTGATTTATTTGTTTTTTAGGAGAAATATATTAAAAAGAAATTAATCTTATTTATATTCCTCTACTGTGTAGATGAAATTAACGTAAAGAACAAAATAAGCTGACACTAATTAATTAAAAATTGAAAATGTAATGTTGCTTTAAGTTAATGTACGCTATTGTATTATTAACTTTTCAACTATCATATTACATTACAAAATGATTGTTATGCATTGCAATGGGCAAATTCATTCTAAATTGGCCTCGCAGAGAAATGGACGATGTTCGAGCCCTTTACGTCACTTAACGAAATTACTACTTCAACACTAGGAACACTTTATTTGTCGTTTAGTCCGTTTGACAGTTACGCTGTATTTCAACAGATCAGTACATTTATTCAATTAAACATTCTTTAGTATTTTAGATCATGTTAAAAAATTAAATAAATCTTACTCTTAGGTGATAAACGTTACAAAAATAAATATTAAAATAAGTAAAGTAAAAAAATATCTTCTTATAATGTTTGCTCAATCCGTTTTAGGGAAAAGCTGAGGCACTAAGATTTCTTCTGACTTGAATACAAGTCACTCCTGTCTAAGAGTTTGTTGAGCTCTTCCTTTGTAAACACTATATTAAAAAAACGTTATTAAAAAAATAATGATAAGAAATAAGGTATATAAGCTTCAAATTTACCTTCATTTTCAGATTTAACTATTTGACAGTCTTTCGACTCTAAGAGCTTTCGTAGTTCAATCAAATTTGCTTTATTATTTAAATGCACATTCGGAGTGTACTTTGAAATTACCGCTTTCTCTAAAATACGTTTTGCTTCCGCACGATGGACAATTTTTTCATCAATGGTGCCCTTGGTACAAAATTTGTATATCACCACTGGCTTTGTTTGGCCTATTCTATGGCAACGTGCCATAGCTTGTATATCTGCTTGAGGATTCTATAATTTTGATTAAGTCTTTTCAATTAATAATCACCATAAAATACATACACACACGCACACAGAATATCACACAGTCTAACATACCCAGTCACAATCATATATAATAACAGTATCTGCTCCTGTAAGATTTAATCCAACACCACCCGCTCTCGTAGATATAAGGAATAAAAATACTTCGGGATCTGTATTGAACGTTTGAATATTTTTCTTTCGATCTATGAGATCAGTTCCACCATCCAGTCTGACGTACTTATAAGTACGCATTGATAGATAATCTTCTAGCATATCCAGTATCAATGTCATAGTGGAAAATAATAAAACTTTGTGTCCATCCTTCTTAAGTTTTGCGAGCATCGCATCTAATACCAGAAGCTTGCCCGATGCTCGAATTAAATCTGTATCTATCTTTGGTAAACAATCTGGACCCAATGGGCAATGTATCAAGTACGGATGATTTACAATTTTTTTATACAGAACATCTGAAATAATAAAGGACGCATAAGTAACGCGAAAAAAATTGCAAAATATTTGAATAGTCTTTATATTTATTGTAACATTTGACTTACATCTGTTTCGAAGCTGAACATTGATTAAAAACTCTCGGTTACGTTCTGTAACATCGGTAAACTGTTTCCACATTGATATGTCTTGTGTACTTTCAGGTTTATTTTGCTTCCAAATATCATTAGTTAAACTATCATTTACCTGCAATGACGTATTTGAGTTCATCATCTCTTTTTCATGTTCAGTTACTTTTTCATTCACAATATTGTTCAAATTTTTTAAAACACATCTTCTTTTAGGCCTTTTTCCATCCTCTGTGTATACAATTGGTGTTTCTTCTAACTTACTTAAACTAGTTATATCGTAATTCAAAGCCGCTTTGTATAGATCATGTTGTAATTCTGTAAGCGGGGCATAGACGACTAATTCTTTTTTCGGTGGAATCTCTAAGCAAACATCAGCTTTTTCACGTCTTAGCATAAATGGTTTCAATATTTCACGCAAAGATGACAATATATTCTTCTCTTCTTCTAATTTCAAGAATTTTTTAGTTCCATCATCGCCTTGAAATTCTTCCACATTGAACCACGATTCGAACAGGGCTAAATCGTTAAATATTTCAGGCAGTAAAAAATTTAATAACGACCACAGCTCTGCTAAATTATTTTGTAACGGCGTTCCCGTTAGTAGAAGCCTATTCGTAGATTTACAGCTTTTGAGAAGGCTATAAAAAAACAGTAACAGATTAGATTACCTTGGCTGGAATATTTGCAATAATGTGTAAATGCACGATCTAAATTTCGGAAAACATACTTAACAAGTTGACATTTATGATTTTTGATTCTATGTCCTTCGTCTATTATAATGTATCTCCAGCTTAAAGATTGCATAAATTTTTTGTCGAATAATGGCACTTCGAAAGAAGTAAGCACAATGGGTAGTGTACTGTAAGTTTCTGTAACTTTACATTTCCTTGTAATTTTTTTCTTTAAATCCACTCTTTCCGAAACTGGTCCATGAAATAATACTACAGGTAAGTTTGGTGCAAACCTCTCGAATTCCAACAACCAATTTGGTATAGTTGAAAGGGGCGCAATTAATAAATACGGTCCATCTTGCTGTTTTTCAAGGAGGTGACATAATAAGGCGATAATTTGAATTGTTTTTCCAAGACCCATTTCATCGGCTAATATCCCATTTATACCATTCTCGTATAAGACCTTTAACCATTCCAAACCTTTCAGCTGATATTCTCTTAACTCCCCATTAAAATATTTGGGTGTTTCAGTCACTACTTCATTAGTTTTAGTATTTGTGTTATCAATTTCAGAATCTTTGCACAATTCGTCTCCAATTTCTTCTTCATTTAAATTCAATTTATTTGACTGTATTTTTTTCTGAACCTATAAAGAATTACATGCATAAGAATAATATAGTTATAGGATGCTGTATTTAAAACATTATAACAACAGCTCACTTACATCTTCAGATATATAATTTTGGTTGTGATAACGTTTCCTATTTCTTTTCACTCGTGGTGGTATATTTTCTGTATTATCAGTTACTTTGTTTGTAATTCTTTTGGATGCTTTATTTGTAGTATCGTCCAAATTATTATTGATTTTATTACAAAGGTACGTAGAATAGAATTTACTTTTGTTTAATAAATGCATTAATCTTTTATATTGTTGTTCCTGCAATTCATTATTGTACTTTTCATCAGCTAAACGTCTCTTTTCAACTTCTTCCTCTCGTTTCCTTTTCTTTTGTTTTAATATTTCCTCCTTCAGGGGTCCATTATTAAATTTAATATTACTTACAATGCTTGTGTAATCTTCGTTCCCTGTTTAATGGCAACAACAAATAGTAATATAAATATGTTGTTACAATTTTCAATTGGAAACCATTTGAAATATATTTATGTAACTGGAACATGATAATTTTAAAACGAAATACCTAAAGGTGAAACAAACAGTAAAATATACATGTAACTTAATACAATTTTTGTATAGAATAATTCATAAATAAAGAAATTAATGATCCGTGTCGAGTTTTACGTTTGAAATGAAATAATTGTCTATGTTGTGTCCTTACATTGCAAATATCAAGAGATTGAAGTTAAAATTTATTTTTCAAATATATATTACCGATCAAACATTTTCATTTTAAACATTTATTTTACTTATATAAATTCAGTTTCGAAATTATCTGTGTATGCCCAATTATGTTTATTCATATAAATAATCGAAATTTTTACCTGTATCCAAATTTTCCATTGTTAGTGGCTATCGATTCGTTTGTTGAACAGCAATTTCAATTGAACAAAGAAACTTTCGGAAGAAATGAAAATCTCACGTGTTAAGTAAAGCCCGCCCATCAACGTATACAATGTACATATATCAGTCACTGCAGTCGTTTCTCAGTGCTACAAATTAACTACAAATATATCCCTAGGATTTGCGGCCTGTTCAGGGCGGTTGCGTAACGGTTGATTGGGTATAGGGATTTGGGCTGGTTGAGCGCCCCTGGACCGTTGAGTTATTGTTATTGTTACGCCGCGATTGGTGGGATATGGGGACTAGGAGTTGGTTCGGTTGCCAGTGGAGCGCTGAACCGCTCTGCTTGTGGAAAGGCGCGGAATATTCAAAGAACACTAACTTTTATAAAGACTTTTGTAAGAATTCACTGTTTTATTCCAAGAGATAGTATTTATTTGTACAAGTAATTCGCTCAGTAGCTCTGTTCAGGTCTCAATTCTATCTCATGTGCAGGGCTTCTTCTTCTTCCCATTACAGCTCTGTTTCCTCTTCTTCCCATTAGAGCTCTGTTTCCTCTTCCTAGGTTCCTTGGTCCTCCTTCGGAATCGTCCTTGTCCAATGGGGTTGGGTCTTGTTGGGTTTCTATTCGTCCTTGGGCGCGTGGGGGTGGCAGTGCTACGCTTCTCGGTAAGGGCGTCAGGGTACGCGCGTATTTGGGGAAAACGCGAGAAAGCTAAGGAAAAACGCGTGAAGGTCGGAGAAAGCGCGCTGAAGAGTCAAGTGGCTCTTGGGATGTCCTTTTGTTCAACGGTAGAACATGTGGCGGCCAGAACAGGATATCGTGGGGTCTGACAACCTCCGGAGGTCGTACGTGTTTCAATAGACTTTAGCTAATTCTTTACGCTCCGTAATAAATAACCTTTAGAGTCTTCCAAGTGAAGTGTTCTAAGATTCGAATGCTCCGAGTTTCCTATTGTTCGAGAAACTGCGGCTGGTACTTGAATAATGTACAGCTTTATTTATCGCGCGTATGCTCATCCTGTTTCGAATAGCGCTCCTAATTTATTATCGCTATCGATTGTTATAGTTATATTGTCGATCGTTGATTCGATATCACTAGATATTAAGGCCTGCTAAACGCGATAGCTTAACATTATCATTAATTTTAATCAAAAATTACTAAATATAATAATTATAAAACTAAAATTATGAGTAATAATGTAGGTATATAAACACAGCTCACACAATTGTTATAATTTAATTTTACGAGCTAATACTTACGAACTATTCTTTTAAATCTGTTTGCAATGCATGTGTAGTGTAAAAAACGAACGAAGGGGGAGAAGAACAAACGACCCTTCCGTTGTACAGCATTGGCCTAATTCCCAGCTTTGCTAAAAGTCAACGTCAAGTGACTGGTAAGATCGAGTCACACGAACGTTGAAATGACGGACATTGTAACGTTCACAACTTCAATTCACAACTTGATTTCAGGCGGCCGTGAACCATAGGACTAGCCCTCGAATGATACAGGGTGATATCCAAGAAAATGCCTGTAAAATCATACTACTGTAAGCGATTTAACTAAGTATGCATACTTTAAGCAGCCCTCAAAGGTGTACATACATATATTGCCCGATGTAAACCTAGGGACATATTTTTAATAGCGGACCAGTCTGTATGCATTAGTATCTAACACGAAACGTTCTGCGTAATGCAAGATACAATGGAATCGAACTCTGTAGAAGTTACACTCGTAAATGTACGAGAAAAATTTAAAGATGCACAACAACTATTAGATAACCATGAAAAACACCGGACAGAGAATGAACCGTATAAAATAGAATATCAGGTAATCGAAATGCTGAAAATGGTGGAGACAGATTTAACTAATATTTTAGCAGATGTACCAGAAGAAAAGAAATGGGAGGTAGATGCCATGCTTGCTACTGTGTATGTAAATCTTGGTTTACTGCATACCAGTACGGAAGAGTTAAAGGCAGGTGAAAAGCAATTTATGAAATGTATAACAACATTAAAAAGCAAAGAGCTAGAACCAGATGGAATTTTCTCTATATTGTGCGCTCTCAATCAATTAGGTATTATATGGGCCCAATGGAATGAACCAGCAAAAGCAAAAGTCTTTTTAGATCAAGCTGTACAGATTTATAATGATTTTACAAACATTGGAAATGGATGTAATGCTTCTATTATTATGGTGCAATATATGAGCATCGAGAATGCCAAAGAATTAAGTCCTAAAGAACTAATAGAGAAAGTCCATACTTTAACGCTATATTATTTAGCTCAAGTATACAGTTCCTTGAAAGAACATTGTCAATCGGCTATATATTATCACATGACTTTGTGCAGACAATTAGATCACATGGACAACATGCAAGACTTGAATTATATCGATTGGGCATTAAATGCAGCAACATTGTCACAATACTTTATGGAAATCAATGGCTTCTCCCAAGCAAGACATCATTTAGCAGCTGCGACTTATATATTACAAAAGTATGAGAATATATTAAAAGAGAAATCAGAAAGTGATGGGGAGAGTGAAGCTCTTGCAGCTGAATGGGAAAGTTTTAAACATAGAAGTGCAGATGTTGCTAGATGTTGGGCTAAATATGGAATACTGCTCTTGAATTTGTCAAAGCTGAGGTTGTTAGAGAGAAGCGAATCAGAACTGGAAGACAGTCAGCCTGATAATAAGGAATCTTTCCAATCCAAGTTACTAGAAGAGTTGAAATTTGAGACATTAGAGAAAGAAATAGAACCTATTGCAATTCAGATAACAGACAAATATTTATTAGATTTTGACGATGCTAGATTAGCCTTTTTAAATGCCCATAAATGGCTACAGCAAGCTAAAACGTATTACACTTTAGAAAATCATGCTTCTGATTACATTTTAATCGTACAAGATATGTCTCAGGCATACAAATACCTGTCGTTCTTTGAAGAACACGAAGACAGACAAGCTAAAATGCATAAAAGGAGAATAGATATATTGGAAAGTGTCATTAAAGAATTAAGCCCACAATATTACAAATTCGCTTGTAGACAAATTTGGATTGAGCTAGGAGAAACGTATTCAGATATTCTTGATATAAAACTTGATCGTTTACGAATTACTGATGAAACACCTACACCACAAATATTAACAAAAATTAATCACTTGGCAAAAAATTCTATAAATAATTTTCAAGCATTCCTTGATTCTTTAGATATGCGTAATTCTAATTCCACGATGGAACAGTTCCCTGATGAAGTAGTCCAGCCTGCCTTATTCTCCTTCTTTCGTCTTGGTAGATTGTATAATAAGATAATAACCCCTGATAAAGCAATCCAGTTGGAAAATACACAAAATAGTATGAATGCTTATAAATTTCTAGTTGACTACTGTGAGAAATATACCAACGCAGCTGAGATAATGAAAGTTGAATTAAATCTGTGTAAAGAATTGGTAAGCTTATTGCCATTAAAAGTAAAGAAGTTGAAAGAAGAAATGATGAATTAAAGAAATTGTACTTTATATTACTGTTTACTGCGTGTAATTTAATGTGTTTAACTTCGAAAGAAGAGTTCTTGTCAGATTCTTGACATTCACAAACTTGCATTCAACTGCAATTCCAGATACCTCTTCATTCTAGACAATTGTGATAGATGTTAATACTCTGTTAATACTATTAATTGCATCATAGTTTCTTTATAATAATACAAATATAAATAAAATGATATGAATCATAGAAATGTAACACATTATTCTTCCGCTGCTGGTACTGCCAGGCGCGGTTTTTCTTTAAATGGAAATATTCTATTGTATTTTTGAAATGACGAATAAAGAATTGCAAATCAGTTGCTTCTATGAACAGTAATAGTATTTGTTGGCAAATCTAAGCCTGTTCCTCCATAATTGGAAGAATGAAAAAGGTATAAAGTAAAGTCACTGATTTGATTGTTATAACCGAATTTTGTATTTATTTCATACAATAAAAAATTACTTCTCAACTTTTTTATTTGCTCCTGTTTTCTTCACATTCTTTTTCAATTTATAAAATATGTTTGTCCTCATTTTATTGCGGATCTGCCTTGCCTTCCTTAACTTAAAGCGGTCAAAGTCGCTAAGTTCCATACGCTGAAATTAAATGGAAATGTACCTCATATATCATATATCAAACATATATAACATAAATACCGTTTGTGAAAATTATCATGATAAAAATTGAAAATAATAATTTCATTGCTTATTATTATGCTAACTAACCTTTTTCTTAGCTTCAACCTTCTTTGCCCACATAGTTTCTTTCCAAAGGTCATTGATATTTGCAGCTTCCCATGCTTTGCGTACAACACGGGTAGGTCCCGTATAAGGGAAACGAATACGGAATTTTGTTAAATGAAGGTCATTTAACCTCATTTCAGAACGAGGAACATTTGAAGCTGGCCCATCAACCAAAACCTGCGAACATTGTTAATTCTCCTTAATACAATGCTTACTGTAGCTTCCATGTATAACAATTATAGATTTTGGTTTCAGTTATAGTATATTGGCATCAATTAAATATCAGCCGGCAATTCCTATCAAAGAACTGGATCATCATTATTGTTAATAGTTTAAACAATCATAATGTAGGGTGATCCCCTCACCAATGGACTCAAAGGCAACGTAGCTGCTTTAACGCTGTGGTGCATACTCTATCTCTACAGTGATCTATTAATGGACAACCTATTGCAATGGAAACCACAGGGAATATGTATGTGTGAACTACATTTTTCTTCTGTATTTCAAATTTAGGACTATCTAAATCAATTGACACACTGATGATATAACTGCAACATGTCTTCTCTGTTGGCAGACTACTCGAGATTCCTGCCGGCAAGCATGAGATTTTGCTAGGACGATCTGCCAATGACATTGATTTTGAGTTCACTGACAAGTCACTCTAAAGTATATATTAATGATAGACAGTGTCAAGGGATTATTTGACGAAAAACTATTGATTCATTCCTGAGCTCTGTTCCACTGGATGATGTTAACTCGTGTACGGACGAACCAACTGCTATGATTTTATTTAGTCCATAACCGGAGGATTGATAATGCAAGTTATAAAAAATATTTGACCTTAATACTCAAAACAAAAAACATATTTACCCTGTTTTGATCGATGATGTCTACAATAGTAACAAGTTTGCCCTCATGTGGCCCACCGCTCACATAAGCGACGCGACCAGATTCTACAAACCTTTGGAACGGCTACAAATATAATAAGGAAAACCGCATTATTTTCACAATAACAATTGTTGGATTACAAGTAATTTGTATGGTAATTTTAATTAGAATATTTAGCACTCTACGATACATGCCTGAACCTACCATGTGTTCGAAAACTGAGGTACGTGCAAGGTTATATCGAATAACATTATATATTTTGTATACATTGTTAAAAATAGATAAATTAAAATGAACTACGAAATTACGTGAAATATTTAATTCCCATAAGTACAGTTTTTGTACGAGGATAGTATATATTATACGTGTTATATCGCTCAGTTCGAAACAACTTCTTACTTACCATGATTTACCGGAAGCGAAAGACTAATACAAATCCTAACCGGATGAAGCACAGTTAGTACCAACGATGGAAAATAAATTGCCCTGCTTTGGAACTTGACTAAATTTTTCTTGCTGTTGAGCCGCTATTGGACTGCGATTGGTGGGAAATGGGGACTTGGAGTTGGTTTGGTTGCCCGTGGAGCGCTGAACCGCTCTGCTTGTGGAAAGGCGCGGAATATTCAAAGAACGCTAACTTTTATAAAGACTTTTATAAAGATTTACTGTTTTATTTCAAGAGATAGTATTTATTTGTACAAGTAATTCGTCGAAGTAGCTCTGTTCAAGGGTAAGTTGATCTCTGATCACGTCTCAATTTCATTTGACGTGCGGGGCTTCTTCTTCTTTCCATTACAGCTCTGTTTCCTGTTCCTGGGTTCCTTGGTCCTCTTTCGAAATCGTCCTCGTCCAATGGGGATGGTTCTTGTTGGGTTTCTATTCGTCCTTGGGCGCATGGAGGTGTCCGTGCTGCGCTTTTCGGTAAGGGCGTCAGGGTACGCGCGTATTTCGGGAAAACGCGGGAAAGCTGAGGAAAAACGCGCGAGGGTCGGAGAAAGCGCGCTGAGGAATCAAGTGGCTCTTGGGATGTCCTTTTGTTCAACGCTAGAACATGTGGCGGCCAGAGCAGGATATCATATCGTGGGGTCTGACAACCTTCGGAGGTCGTACGTATTTCAATAGACTTTAGCTAATTCTTTACGCTCCGTAATAAATAACCTTTAGAATCTTCCAAGTGAAGTGTTCTAAGATTCCAATGCTCCGAGTTTCCTATTGTTCGAGAACCTACGCTGGTACTTGAATAATGTACAGCTTTATTTATCGCGCGTATGCTCATCCTGTTTCGAATAGCGCTCCTAATTTATTACCGCTGTCGATTGTTATAGTTATATTGTCGATCGTTGATTCGATATCACTAGATATTAAGGTCTGCTAAACGCGTAGCGTAACACTGTACATCGTTCATTGCCATCTACCAAAACAACGTAAAGTATAACTTTCAAAATGATTTAATTTATTGATACTACAATTGAAACAAGAAAACTTGTTATAATGAGTTTTTTTAATATTTTAAATTAAAATTAATTGTTCGATATGCTTTGCCGCCTTTCATTGCGGCAAAGAACAAAAGAATTATATAATCTGTGGGTAACGTTGCGAGTGACACGGAAATGGTAATGGGTCCCGGGGACCCAGAAATCGTGACCGAAAAAATACATTGTATGCTTGTCTATTCCTATATCTCATCAGTGGTACAACGTTGTACTTTCTACATGTCAAAATTGGGACTGTAGAAATTCGATTCATTTAAGAACAATTGTAAATATTATCTTGAATTTTTAATATTATTCATTGCAGAAAGCCATAATGTATTCAATCTATTTACATATGAACTCACAAATACACACCACGAATAACCATTTAAGTAAATTAAGTTTTACATTATTGACAATAATTTACTTTAGTGTTCTAGTTCGATATGATTAAAAAATATCTAATTCAGTAGTCCATGATGATTAACAAATATCCAGTCAAGCCAAAATAATTCCAACTGTTGAGATTTAACAACCCAATAAATAAAATAAGTTTCAACGGCTCTCAGCGAGCACCAAATTTAAAATAGCGTAACATGTTTTTTAAATGCAAAATTGGAATAATCATGCCTGCCGGTGATTGATTTTTTAATGTAAATAGACCCAAATTAAAGCTAAAAAAATAACTACACGTCAGTAACTTTAACCGGTTTTTTATTTTACAATTGTTAGTTATATTGTTGACCTTTTTATAATAAATCAATGGCTTGCGCAATATAGCTAACTCTTATTTGGGCAAGCAGTTGAGACTGTTAGCTTTAATTTGAGTCATTGATCATTGATCTGGTTTTCTTAGAAGTCGAATAAATCTTAAACACATTCATCTCTATACTTTATTCTTATTATTGATGAGTTTGATAAATGCAGCACTTACCTTCGATGTTGATTGAAAGGATATAACATAGTGACAAGGGTGCAATTTAGATTAGTTTTCATTAAGTAAAACGAAATTAAAGATAAAAACATCAGAGGATTACTCAATAATGATATTCGAATGGGGACACGAACTCAGAATATATTTCAACGCCTGAGTATGTGTATGTATATAGATATAGATATATGTATATATATATATATATGTATATGTATATATTTATAATTGTGTTCATCATAAAAGTACAATAATAGCTTTATATCAAATCACGAGGAGAAATTCAATATTCACACGGTAGGCGCGGACAGTAGTTTTTAAAGGTACCGATTTACCGAGGACTGTTTCATATGATCTTTGCATATTACATTTTCTCTTTTCATCTCTCTCGCTCTCTCTCATTGTTCCTTCGTTTCCTATCACACTCATTCTTCTGTAGTAACGGATAAAATGAACGTAGCAGGAGCAACGTGGGAAAAGTATAATAGAATATTATATAAACAAAAAGTACATAGACAATGCAGCAATAACAACAGATACAAAAAAAGAAAACACGATATTAGTTGCTTGTTCACAACGGAATGTCTTGTGCGCACGCTATACGATAATAACATCAGATTAACTAGCGTGCTTCTTGCACGGTTATCGATTCTGCTCGTTGCATCAAAAAGAAGCTGTACAAAATGTTCTTCAGAAAGGAAGTTTACCATTTTCTTTTTATTTCAATTTGTTTCCCTTCTCTTGCATCGTTAACCTTTTTCTATTTGAAGTCTTTCGCCTATACCCTTTTGGCCAACCTGCTATCCTTCCGAATTTATTTAGTTATCGCTATCGTATTATACGAAGAAATACTTTATAGTAACATTTTAATATACATACTTTGGAATACGCTTAAATGGTCCGTAATTTAAAACAATACGCAGTGCCCTTCACCATTTAACACGAACTTATAAAAAAAAGTTAGCAATATTGGGATAAGAGAATCGAAATAAAATAGTTAAAACAACGGGAGTCATAAATACATGTACCAATGAATCACTTGTACGCATTTAATACGCGCCTCGTCAATGTTCATTACTTAAAGTTCATTACTTTTCAATGTACAAACTTTTATTATTTTCTTTATTTTTTCTTCTTTTTTATCGACGTTCGTATCTCCTAGGGTGTAGTATGACGTTCAGGATAGAAGGTAATAAAAAGGGCAGTTTACGAAACGGTGCTATTAAGAACGTTGTAAATCAGGCACTTCATAATGTCTGTCACCCTCTTCCTGTCGCTCATCTACAAATCGTACTTCGGTTAAAAGTTATTCGCCATTTACACACTGGTACTTGTGCACTCGACAGAATCAGCGACGCGCCTGACCGTTAAAAAGAATACACCTAAACACCTCGTTCACCGTCATTCACACGACGCAAACGCACGCAACTGCACTATCAATTATAGTGAATAACAGCCACACTCTCTTCGTACAGTGCGCCAAAAAACTGTTTTTACTATCACGTTTGGAACGAATTTTTCTTGTTCTTCTTTGTTCATCCTTTAAACCTTCCCGTCCTTTCTTTTGTTTGTCCTCCTTCCTGTCCTCCAACCGTCTCTATTATCGTCTTTATAACCGTCGTTCTTATCCTTTCACTTGTTTGTTCTGCCATTCCTCCTCTTCCATCAGTACATATTTCATATTTTATTTTTTCTGTTTTACATTTTTTTTTCATTTTCTTTTCTGTGTTCCATTAATTTCGTCTCGGACCACTTGAACGATTCTGCTTGACAGATAGTCGTTCCTAATTTTGATCGTCACGTTACCGTAGACGTCATGCGAACACATGGTTAGATCAACCATTAGATCTATTTGTGGTCCAGAGACTGGACGACCTTCATCAAACTCTTTGACGACAGGTCCAATTGTTAATTAGTTTAGTAAGGTTCTAGGTCATCAACTCCGTCGTGTCGTCTGCGTCTACGTCGTCCGGAGGTTCCACCCTCACGGTCAGCTGCGTGTAGCCTTTATTCGTTTCTCTCCTTCTTGACATTGCCTGGAAAATAGAATCGAAATTGTTTAGTTTTATTACTGGACAAGCAGGATACAATATTTTGGTCATTCGACGAAAGCTGTGCCAGCTAAAATTAATGGCCGAAGAATAATTGCGATTTCTCGGAAAGATAAAAATATATTTGTAAGAAAATGCGAGGGTTCAGAGCGCCTAGCATGCGCATCTGGGAAATGTCACCGAGAGGCTGGCATGCGAGCGGGAACGATACACATTTGGGGGTGCCATAAAGCAGGCCCTTGAACGTACTACGTCGTGGGTCCGACGAGCCCGCCCCTTTGGGCGCCAATGATGCAACGTCGGGGCATTCTATGGGAATCCGGCGTCGAGATCGTACGGATAGCGATCCGTAGAATATTGTATTATTAACTTGTATTTGGAATAAGTACAAGTATCATCAGAACTGAATAATTATACCCTTAAATTGGTCTTATAGGATTATATTATAGTGCCCTGACGCGCCCAATCGTTATTTTTAAATGTTCTACTATTATAAAAATGTATGACGGGTTCCTTGGAGATACAAATAACTAATATAACACGGCCATGGTTGATAAAATTAGTTTGTAAAATTAATCGGTTTCAGTGGTTACGTAGTTATTTAAAAATTATTATACCACTTTGCGGTTTCTAAATGAAAGTCAAAGTAGAGTTATCATATAAAGTCTGGACCAACCTGAAGCGCGATGAATATAGTAGCAAACAAGGCAACTGATACCAAGCAAATTGCTACAGCTATGGTTGTTGTCGCTGTTATCGCAAGGGAAGTCGAATCATTTTTATCAGTTGCCCCTTCGTAGCTTGCATACACTTCAGAGATAGCTGTGTCAGCTGAAGCAAACTCTGTTCCTGGCACTCTCCTCTTACCAGCTGGTGAGCTGTTCCTGCAGCCACCTGCAATAACATCCAAGAAATTACTATCTCTCGCATCGATGTAATAATAGTGTCACACTGCGAGAATAATTATACGAGGAATTAGGTAAATTTCTCCCCACTGCTGAGGCTGTATTTCACACGCTTTCAAGGTTTTCAAATAATGTTACTACTCCTGTTCTTTGGTCGCTTAAAATGCACGTAAGCATTTATTTCTTAATGTTAAGTAATTTTTAATATACACGTTGGTCTTTAATGAGTTACCAAAAACATTGACCAAACATCGATCGACTTTGTAGTGAAAGTAGCACACCAATAAATAATTAAAATAATAAGGAAACAGTGGATTACTCATTGATACGAGTAATAAGATCGTAATCATTCTTACCAGTTTCCGGATCACAAAGGCAGCATTCCTCGGCCTGCGCACCTTTCTCGTTACCCGTGCAGCAGGGTACGCATTGGTTGTTCAATTTATCCAAATGTAACGGCGGTGAACAAGCCGCGCAACTAAATTTCCCAGGACCCGTGCATCTTCGACAATCAGAATGGCAATTCTTGCAGAGCTGTGTCAGAGGGTCGTAGTATTGCGCTCCAAGGCACTCCATACACAGGCCACCCTCTAGCATCGAATGAGGTGGACAAGAAGTGCATTCCATCGGTCCTTCTCCTGTAATGCATACGCGTGTTACTTGCATATTACTGTGTCGGAAGAGCCCAGGCACGTTCGTGTCTCTAGTATACCTTTGCACGTGCGGCAGTAGTGGTGACACTTTTGGCAACCGAAGTTGGATTTGAAGAATCCTTCGGGACACTCCGGATGACACTCTCCTGCTGCCAGTTGCCAACCACGAGGACAAGTTACGCATTGATCTCTTCTGGGGCCGGAACACGTTTTACACGACAGGTAGCATTTGGCGCACTGACCTCTATCGCTGTAATATCTGCGTTGAAAAATGTTTCTTCATACATTTGTAGATAAACGTCGTCCAAAGGGTTAGCAATTGTTCGAGCAAGATTCTTCAAGGTTTAGTAGACAAATTTGGATGGAGTATTTAATTCGAAATGAATTGGATTTCGATAATTTTGCTATTATCTGGTGTCTGTCATTTAAGGAATTTGGTATTAGAGACTATTTTATTAGCTGGAAGTTTCCTAGATATTTTTGTTCATCTTTCAGCGGGCAATATTGATCTACTTGCTTTAAAATAACGAGTGACACTTTTGTTACAAGTTACATGCGCAATTTCAAAAATATCAGTGTAGCTCGTAGAGGAGGGTAAAATCCAAATACTAAAAATATGTATGTGAATCGTAGTATTAGGCAGTATATAAAACTGTGCAGTCGGCCAATAGAGGAGAGTTCAGTAAATTCCAAAAATCGTAAAGTAACGGATCAAAATGTAATAAAAAATAGGAATAACATTAAATAAAAAAGTCTGCGCCTATGTAACGTTCCACATACATGATAAAATTATGGAGTTAAAATAGAAGCCGCAAGAACATAGAAACTTTCAGGATAGGCGAACGAAACGAAGATCCAATCAATTCCAACAGAAAGACGAATTGGATTTCACAAAAACAAACTTACCCTTGTGCACAAGAAGACCTGCATTCTCCGCTTTGGAGTTGCAATCCATCTTGACAGGCGGTGCAATTCAGTCGAGACACGCACGTCTTGCAGGTGTGCAGGCAAGGTATACACATTGGTCTAGATGGCTGCGCCACTGAATAATAGCCGTCATCGCATTGGTACACGCACCGTTTTCCTTGCAGAAGTAGTGAATTTTGACAGGAAATACAATTGTTATCCGCGGGACCAGCGCAAGTCTTGCACGATGTATGACACGGTTTACAGTGACCGTTTTCGTAATACTCGGAAGTGTCACAACGACCACGCTGCTCAGGGGCACACAGGCTCTCCCCGTTTAGGCTCCAACCTTCGTCGCAACTCGTGCAAGTCGTCATGGCACAGGTGGCACAACCAGGTGGACAGGACATGCATTCTCGTCGTTTTTTATCAGCGCTATATCCAACTGGGCAGGATGCTCGACAAGTTCCTGGGATATGTACATATGACGTGATTGATGCTGCGAAGTTTCTGCCTTCTTTTTAGATATAAAATAGAATGTAGTAGATTATGCTTGCTAGGTAGTTAGTCCAGGATCAAAATACGCAAGGATGGAGAACACATTGCCAAAGAAAATTTAGAACGATAAAAATAATTTTCTCTAATTTTGTACTTCCAATTTATCTGGAATTTTCATCACTGCAAATTCAATTTATTTATCTTATACCTGTATTTTATTTTTAATAATAGTTCCTATTTGCAAACGCGTAACTTTTTCGTCGTATCTCTCTAATCCAACTTAGTCCCATGTATATAAGGTATATACCCAGAATTAGGTTTCTGGGTTATCAGCAGTGACAGTGGGTTGTTTTTAAGGATTAGCGCCTAGGCGTGTACGTACCGTTCAGAGAAAACAATCCGAGTCGACAGGAGATGCACTGGCCCTCGGAGGTGCCGTTACAAGTCTCGCATGTAGAATGACACGTCGCGCAGTTGTAATCTTGAGTTTCATACGTGTACAGGGGACAAGCCGCATAGCACTTGTTTTCGTACATTACCAGGTGATGCTCGCAACTAGTGCATTTATCTGGTCTGTCTTGACAACTGGCACAATTCGCCTCGCATGGCACACATGTACTATTTTCGGAATCTGAAAATGCAGGTATATTATTCCATTCTTTAGACTGCGATTTCAATTATTTTATACGTCGATCTAGATAATTCACCGAGTTAAGAAAATTTTGCACAAAACACTTATTTCAGTAAATTCATCACACTTACTTTCGTAATATCCTTCTGGACACTGTTGCAGGCACACGGCGAGATCAGTGACTCGTAGGTGAGCAGGTGCGCAAGAGAGGCAAGAGTCCTGACCAGCTCCGGCACAGATTTCGCATGATTCATGGCAAGGCCAACACACGCCACCTTGATTCGGGAAGCTCCTTGGTGGACATCGACTCACGCACGTGCTGCAATTACAATTTACTTAATAAAAATTCCCTCACACGATCACCTTACCGCACTAAGCCCCGTAACTGCATTAGTTTCGCTCTATCAATCCTTTTCAAAGCCAATCTGCGAGATTAACAAGTGAACAAGCGTTTACCATGTTAATTGCACCCTCACGCTTACTTGGATTCGTCAGGCCGAAGAAAAGCTGCAAATCCTATACTATAGATGTGCTAAATATTGTTATTCGTAGTTGGTGCAATAATAAGGAAATATATTTAGTTACGTTGCAGTTTTCTAATATAACGAATGTATTAAGCGTTATATGTCTGGCGGTCGGTCCTGGATCGCGAATGGGTGAAACATAAATAGTATGTATATACAACTTTTCCGTATGCAATAATTAATACCCAAACCACGCAAAATTATCAATGAAAGAGAAAAGATAGCTTACTTATCCAGGCGATAATTCTTGCAAGCGATGCACTGGGTAGGTCCTTTGCCGTAGCAGCCCTGAGAATCGCACTGGGGATCACAGTCATGAAGGATTTTTCTAGTGGTGTCCAGCGAATCGTCTCCGACTTGAGACGAGGATGAGGGAGAGTCAAAGGAAGAGGATGTGTCCCCAGGCAGTCGATTCGTCATGATGGGAGCCGAGGAGCCGTCTAACGTCGCCACCGATGCCTGTACGTTGGACGCGGCACCGACATAGGGCCCCTGGTAGCCCTGAAAGCCAGACGGAGGCAAGAAGTCGGCGTGGCCGTGATGACCCAGTGCTAGGAGATAATCGTCTACAGGGAATGGATATTGCACAGAGGCGTGCGAAGAAGGCGCTTGTACCGGGTTAAATTGACGCGTTCGTATCCTGATTGGATTGGTTGCGGTACCGTAGAAGATCAGCTGCCACTTCTTTAGGATCCCTGTAACAGTAAATATAACGTCGGAATGTAGCAATAATGGATTGGAATGTACCTATGGCGAAGAATTGTGTTCAGAGTATATTACAGTCGCAATATTCGTTTAATATTTGCGCGAGCACCTTGCGCGATTGAGAAGCGAAATATAATTATTTTTTATTCAGATTAATATAGGAGCAAGAATGTTGCAATGTATGATGGGAAGTATACAGATTTAACGGTTTAAATTGCACGGAAGAGAAGGGATTGCAGAAAGATTTATTTTGGCGGTTTCAGTGCAATTATTTGTTGGACACTCTGCGTAGCGTAGTTTTTGTTTACTCTTGCGCATATGCAAGTACTATTTGGTACATTGCTTAAGAAGTATCAACGATTGAATGAACAACGTTATTGATAACATTAATATTAGCTCTGTGTATGAGAAGTGCAATTTTTTCTTTGCAATGTATTTGCGAATGTGAGAGAATCAGACTTTGTTAGTGCATGAATGATCTTTCATGTTTTCGACAAATAATAATTATCGTTTCGATATATCTCATCAGCAGAAAGAGTTTTGATTGCCCGTTCGTTTGTCACATTTTGCCTTACATGAATTAACCATAATATACGTATAAATAAACACCTTTTTCCTTGTAAAATAAACATTAAATTCAATAAGAGTATATTGCACATCTGTTTCAATTCTTAAGGAAAAACATTCAATAGCATGTACATCTTTGCGATTTATTAAATACATTGTAAGCCTACAATCATCGAATTCATTATACGTTCATAAACTGATTTTATTAATAGCTTGATTATGTGCCCATTTATGCATGGCCCTAATTGAAAGCACCGATTCAGTGGCTTTAGCTTTTGAACGATTGCTTCAGTATCGCGGTATTCAAAGAAATCTCCCTCTATCACTATAATAGTAAAATAAAAAGAATATAGTACAGAAGCCGATTCTATCGAAAATATTAGCCATGCAATGTATTGCATCTCATGTAAATGCAAGTCTATTATCTTATAATGGTATGCAACGATTACTTGCCTGGAGAGTTCACGTGCCGATTCCCTGCGTTAATGATCTGCAACGTCCAACGACCGTCGGCCTTTTCACCCCAGAAGTGAACGCTGAGGAAGGGCCAATCGTCGAATGTTGAGCTTAGAACGTCCCGCGGTCTCTCGAATAATAATGTGGATGTAGTCCCCATCGGAGAAGTCAATAGCAGTCTCAAGTTTCCACGCGGGAAGAATCTTAACGAGATCTGATTAAAAAAGAAATAATGTTCTCTTTGGTGATTAAGCTTAAGATTAAGATAGTAATACCAGGTACGTGGACGAAATTTTGGTGCTTCTTATAGAATTACCAATGAAAGGGTTAATTGATCGACACTTTTTAAAAAACAAAGTCACATATGTAAGGACTATCCCCCATAATATTTGTTAATTTGTTCTTAGCGAATCAGTCGCCTTTTTGTATCGGGACAAAATTAATCGGATACCTTCGATTTACACCCCGATCCTAATTTTCTTACCTTGCACTGCACGTGCTCGAGGAACCGAACCTCGTTCAAGGATCCGGCGCAACCGGTGACGTCCATGTACACGCTGAGGGTGTAACCATAGGTCGGATCGATAGGCCTCTCCTCATTGATCTCGTCCGACTTGCAAATGTGTTGAGGTGGCACGTTGGTCCACTGTTCGGCCAGGCTCACCATAGCGCCAGCGTCCATGAGTCCATAACCGAATTTGTGGGATACCTTTCTCTTCACACCGTTTAGAATCCAGCCAGGCTCTTTTTCGAGTGGACCGGACCTCGAGGTGAGCACCACCAGGTATTGCATGTCCCTCCACGTGAGGCTTGGATTCGCCTCAAGTGCCAGGGCTGCTATGCCGGCAGCCAACGGTGCTGACGCTGAGGTTCCGGTGTGTTCCACCGTGCAAATATGATCCGGTCTCAGTTTCGCGTCCATGTCCACCGTGGCGACACTCTTGTCGTTACCTGGAGTTCCCGACGAGTACGTTGTGGCCAGCGTCGAGCTGCATTCCTCCAGGTACCAGGGTTTGTAACCACCTTGCGTAGCGCTGGATATAGACAGGGTGAAGATACTGTTGGTGTAGCCGTCGCAGTTGCACGAGTCCGTATGGCGGCCGCCGTTACCAGACGCCCACACGAAGATCGAACCCTTGCCTTTGCGACCCTGTTGTTAGGTTGAGAATTGGTTAGCTGTGTACTTGAAATATTGAGTAGAAATTTTTTAGCTGAAAGCTTCAGTATCTCGAGGGGAATTGTCTCAGCCTTTTCCCACCTTACATACGTCAACCAGATTTATTTATTTTCTCTGGCACTCTTGCAAATTTTGTTGTTACACGCTTGTAGATAAGTATTAATGTATCACGTAATAGGAAAGAAAGAAGAAAAATGAGTAAAGCAGGGGAAGAACCATAGAAGCCATTCATAACTTATATGTAACTTACGCTGGTTACACCATAGATAAACGCCCTTCTGGCAAGAGGGCCGGGACCGTCGACGGTTTTGCCATCGTCCTCCGGGCCCCAAGAAGCACTGTATATATCGATGTGATCAGGATTCAATCCCAGCGCTCTGGCTTCGACGGCATCGTTTACCGGACCATCGAGCATTCGCACGCCTGAGAACACGGATGGTATGTACGTTAGATAGCTTTCCTTCTCGTTGCTCACGGTTCCAAGTTTTCAGATTCCCGTGAAATTCGTGACGTATCCGACACGAGAAGAACAAGTCGCGAGAAACGCGGTAAGCAAAAGAATTCTAATTATTATTCCGTATATTTCTCTTTCATTTTCTCTCTCCGATCGTTGTTATCCAATAATCGAATCCATTAATGGAAAATACGATCACGAGGCATCACTGCATGTATGCTCGCTATCATTTCAACCCAGTTGAGTTTGTACAGGGAATACAATTTTGGAAATATTTTGCGTAAAAGTTAAATAATTGGTGAAGTATAATAACTGGGATAGTTATTCATCTCACGTTCTTGCGACACGTCAGATGCATAAATATTCACACAGATACGGTGTCCATTAAAGTTTGCATTAACAGAGGGAAGCGTGGTTAGATAACTGCTGTTGGAGAATTGTGATCCCATTGAATGAAAAGTTTGTTGATGACGCGCTCCTGAATACTGCAGAGGATTTATGTGAAGGAAGTGTCCGCGAAGATGCGAGCTGTTAATTTTGAAATTGACCCATTGTTCAGAGTTTCTAGCAGATGATAGTTTCAAGAGTTAGCATACATAGACAGAATATCTGGACTTCGTTTTACACTGGAAATACACGATACTCGGGTGAATGTTCCGACTCGAATTCTTGTGGCATGAAATAATTTCTATTCCAATTAAATAAATGTTACCAATATTATCGTTTAATTGATATTTTAATATTCATAAGAAACAAACAGCGAGCACAAGGTTTCACGCCAAGAAAAGGAAGTTTTCAAAAGAAGCACCATTCCATTAGATTATTTTGAATAACTAATTCAATCGTATCCGTCGCATCCCCAAAACACGTCAAACAAGTCAAAGTCAACCACCCTCGTGTTCGTTGGACAAAGAATTCTCGTAAATATGACAATTCTTAAGAAGTATCCCCACGGCCATTGTCTTCTGTTCAAGTGAAACTTCAGACAAGCTTCTCGTCGTGGGAACGGGGGATGGAGGGGAAGGGTGTGGGCGAGGGAAAGAGCGAGATCGTAATTCATATTACAGGAAAACAGAGACGTCACTTTTAATAAAGGGGACCCTGTATTCGAATGAAATTTAATTCGCGGCACTTGCGTTTTCATTTAGGAACGGGGTTCGCAGAATGTCGGCCAGTTATTTATAGGATGAAATGGTGGAGAAGTTCTCTCGCATCCTCCAACGGTACTCCTGTTTCGCAAAGAAAAATTCCCAATCTCTTACCCCCGATGCTGGCGTTGTAGGCGACACCGACGCCACAGTATTGGTTAAAAGCGACAGCGGCTACCTCGCCGGCGCATCGTGTTCCGTGTTTGTTGTCACCATTGTCTCTTGGCATCGGATCGTCGTCATTGTCATTGATATCCGTGCTGGCATGGTGGTCGTAATTTAGCGCCAGGTCCGGATGATTTGTCTGTATACCATCATCGAGGATAGAAACGACGACACCCTTGCCAGTGTAACCCTTCTGCCACGCCGGGCCAAGATTCATATCGTAGCCGTCCTTGGCCCCTCCATTCTGAAATACGAATTTCGATCGGGAAGTTATTGGTAATATTCGGAGCCGTTCGTTTGTCAAAATGATGGACAACGCGAAACAAAAAAGCGGAGATAGTTCACAAGTTTGTAGATATGTATTGTTTTTTTTTAAATCTCTTGTAAAATATAATATTCGAAGGTACACCGTGGAATGTATTATTGCGGATATGTTATGGCTGAAATTTTCCAATTTAATTTGGTAGGAGTTAATCACATTCACTTCTGATGTAAATTATTCATTTAACAACGCCCATATAAAGTTTCGTCATTTAGTGGCGACGAACGTAGTTATCGTGGATATTTATTTTAAATGTGAAAAGATAAGCGTCTGTCAAACGCTTTGGTAAAAAATTAAAGAAAATTAGGAAAGTATAGTTTGTCGCTTTGCCCTGTGAGCGGCTCGTTTGATGATTGCTTCCGGTATGAGTGAAATTTAATGGGATGAAAGTTGTGGTTGGACTAATTTTGAGGAAAACAGAAGAGGTCCTTCAATTATTGTAAAAAAACTCGTTTAATGTATAACAGATAAGATCACGATAAGAAGTAATCAATTAATGATAAATATTTTTCTGAATTACACTTTCAGTTAAAGTCAACATACGTTAATATAAGAATCATAAAAGCTACTTAATATTCTTGTTGCAAAAAGCGCTCAACCAGTTTCGGGCTACAAATCCGATACGGTGGCGGAACGAATGAACGCAATTCGGTAATAACGCATTTTGTCGGAAATGAAATACTACGTTTGCCATGCTTGATATTAATTAACTCTTCTAATGTACGAGCACAAATATCGACCAGTTCTTTCGTATACCGAGCACCGTAATAACGATAAATCCTACTTCGTACACATCCAAATGAATAAATTTATTGCTGAACACCGTCGACACTTTTCAGTATAATTCTAATACAATTTTTGTTTACACGACAAATTGCTATTGAACGTGACTGTAGAGACGATACGTTTCATCGATCTTCGTATGTTATATTGCCGTGCTACTGTGTTGTTCTTCGAAAATTTATAGAGTGGATGTCAACATTAAATTAATCGAGCGATTATATGTGTAACAGCATAAAACCCAGTCGTGAAATACGAGGTTTACCGCGAACATTTCGTGTACAGATAATATTCTAACGCTGCCCGGAATATTTTATGGTCTTCTTTCCTTTCTCTTCCCCTTTCTTTTTCTCTCTTTTTTCAATAATCCCATCGAATCGAGAATGTCGCGTGAATAATTGCTACATCTACTTTTTATGTCTTGTTCTTGCGAAAATGCTTATTTCACTGACGGAAATTCGTACGCCTTAGAAGTTGTAAAAGTAGGAAATTTATTTACAAAGATCCGCGGGCGATGAAAATTCATTCTATGATAATCCCTAGTTCCGTGGTAACTTAATTCTACATGTATAAACGAAAAATATCGTTATGATAGTCATGAATAGTGTAATTTTGAAATAGTGTCTGAAAAATTGAACTCGGAATGACATAACGTACCTAAAAGTTAAGGGAAGATAATATTTACACGAATAAAGAATGAATGTTTGAATTACGAAGTGTGTGGACTCGACCACGGTTGAAAACGAGAAAACGAAACTTTCGATACGAATTGTTCACGAGGAAAAGCGTAAAAAATTGCCTGCTAACCAAACAGACGATAATTGAACGAAGCGAGCTGCACAAGAAACTGGAACGTTACGAACAAAGTGTAGAGAATATTTAATAAGGTTATCGCGAAACAAGAAACCTCAAATTAACGAGCTTAAAATAAAAGTTCCGGGTATTGTAAAAAGTATAACGAAGACGTAATAAATGAAACAGAACATGCTAGTGATACTAATATGACGACACTATCTTTCCACTTGCCCGTCTTTAATATTTCAAATTGTTCACAATTTATTATCACGCTACGGAAAATTTAAAATACGTTGGCCCGAACGATTTATTCGTTGCCGATATTGAGGAAAAATTTGAACGCTGCCAGAGGCCATGCTTTCTCACGCACTGCTGTTCATAATTCTTCACGTCTGTGTTATAAATAAACGCTATGAATAATAATAGTTTGTAGCCAGAAATAAATCAGCAAAATCATTCTAAGGGATTCGACAATTAATTGCAGGAAAAATGTCTCAAGTAAATAATCTTTCACTTCTGGTGTTTCTTACAATTTTTTAATAATAATATTAATTTTTTCGTTTGTGTCATGTAAGCAAAGTACTATAGACTAGATTTTTTTCGTCATTTAGTCGGAAACAGAATTTCGAATAAACCGGTCTGCCGTATAAACAGCGGCTCCAAATATGGTCAAGTGATTGAACCATTTAACATGGTGATTTCGATATTTAATGAACCGAATGATCGTGCGACGAACGAGCAATTGAATATGATTAGGCACTCACGATATCGATATTGTTTGCTCGCGCGGAAACAAAGCTTTGAAAACTTGCTTTATTATCGAAATTCTGACGATACTGATTATATTTTTCTTCGACGACTGCATACGAGTTTCGTGGAATTAAAAGGTAGGTCTCTTTGTATTGTCTCTATAGGTGTGTTATTAATTACGCAATACTTGGAATATGAATACAATGGAATATGAATGGAATATGAATATGAATCTGTAATTTGAAATTGCTGTTCACAGTGGGTCATCGTATAACACCAATTTCATACATCTCTCTTTGTTCCTTTTAATGATATTTATACAATTTCTCCACACATATTTATTGCAAATTTTATGTTTATAAAAGTTGTTTTTTATTTAATTGAAATGTTCTCAGTTTCTTATTTGATTAAAAATGTATCAGCTGAGACTTGAAAACACGGATCGAACAGAAACATATTTTTGAAGAAATTAATAAAATGTATGCAATACTCAAATGCATTCAAATGTAGCAAGAAAAATATTGCGCAACGATTTAAGCAACGGTAAAACCACGAACAAGTTCAACTGATATATTCAGGAAAGGAGCAAAATGTAGAATTAATCATTTGGCGTCCTGATCAGTTGAAAAATGTGATTTTTCCAAGTCAACGTACGTTGACGAAAGAAGAATAGAAGCAGAGTAAAACGGAACGATGATCTGGATCTGAAATAATGTTGTAAGTGGTATGGGACGTCGTTAAGTCCGCCACGACTGGGGACATAGTCTCGTCACGTAGTTGGGATTGGTCGAGGTTCGAGGGAAGTAAAATCGAAGGGCCCACTTACCAGGTACCACTGTTCCTTAAAGAGCGGATCCGTGAACAGGTTTTGAAGAGACACGCCTCTGTTTCTTTGTCGATGGTACGTGGTCTGCCTAGAACGTGGACCGAACTCATCGAAAAACGGCGGATAATTGGAGAATGCGAACGACGTGGGTACGAAGTCCCTCTTTTTGCGTTTTTTCTCATGCTGCTGCTGGAACCACCGTACCTAGAAAAAACATGGAGAGATTTTTCTGTTGAGATTCGTATATGAATCCAGGCAAATTGAACAGTTAGTGATTAATGAAGCTTAGTGGGTCTTCTAATCAACAAAAACATGCAAATTCGTTTACTGACATTTTCTATTTTCTTCGGTCCTGAGTTTGCGATTGATATGTTGGTTCGAGTCTAGCGAAATTGTTTAGAAAGAATCTCCGATAATAATTACAGGTGTTCAATAATTACAGTATTTCATACACGGTGTTCGAAAGGGATTATGACGAAACTTGGAGGACATATAGCGTCGATGCACATAAAGAAGAAGTGATTCGAAAAACCAATAACTCGTGTATTCGGGTTCGCAAAAATTTGCCATTTATTCAGTAAGCAATATACACCCTTAATGTCTGAACACCCCGTGTATTAACCAACAACTCGATTGCGGCAGATAAGCAACACATTCTTTCCAATTCTACCGGTTCATAATGCATCGTCACGTACCCATGCGAATATTGGCATCCGAGCTATTAAAAATCGTTCGTGCTCGCGAATCACGCGTGGCATTTTTAACCACGCCAGTACGTTTTGATTTAGCGTGAAAAATACGCAGCCGGCGCCGGACCGTATGAAAATTCGGCAAATATATACAAATTCGTCCGTATGGCGTCTTGTAAACGGGACCATCAACGGGCAACGTTTTCGCGGTCGAGCTTCATGTCAGCGGAGCGTGAAACGTGCAACTCCCTGGCCATCGGTTCATTCATATCGCATGACGATTCGACGTTAAAGCCGGGACGCTGAAATTCACGGCCCCTGAATTTTGGCAAGCCTCCAAAATCCTAGGCTCGTTGACGTTCCACCTCGATAAGTGTCACGGTCGTAGCGCCCACGTGGGTTCCGATGTGTGGAGGGAGCTACATTAAACATTTTAGGATTTGGGGAATAATGCAAATCTTTGATTAGAGCTCCTCCACAAATCTTATAATGCAATTGTTGCGCCGTGTTTTATAGAACTAATTATATTACACTGCGTTGCCATACATGTTTGGAAAGTATTGCAAAGGAGTGCAGACAAATGCAATCAATTGCACGTAGTTCTTTGCCACGTATAATCATTATCAGTGTACGTAGTTTCGTCGGTTTGTTGCAAAATGTAAGCATGACTTGCTTTCAACAGAGGTAGTTGCGAATACGTCGAACGAAAGAACATAGCATGGACAATCTTTTTTCCTCAGAGTTGGAAACGTTGTTCGCTAGGTGTGTAATGATATTCAATAATTTTCTGTATAATAATATTCCTGTATCTATAGCTTCGTTGCATTGCACACCTCGATCCCTTTTGGTCTATGATCACTTTAAACCGTCCTTGCATTATGCATGTTCACAGCACTGCGGAATCTCGGTGATCAGCGAAAGATAACAGTTCTGACGGTAAATATCAACGATACTGTATTCTCATTCTAAAAAGGAATAACTGAAGCACGCGGTTTACCTGCCCGCGAAATTGCAAGCTACGGATCAAATACTACACGTTTGCCGTGTCCCTAGCAATTCAATTTTAATTTAGAAAGCTGCATTGCCAGTTTGGCTTTATTGCAAGCAGATAACTCTCAAGCTCATTATTCCCCTATAAATTAGTCTTCTTCGCACGTCCACGGAAGAAGAAGTTCCATTACCAATACAAGCTGATCGGATATCAATTGCTCGCGAAGAAGCGGTTCAATTACGCCTTGTGGTATTTTCTGATTATTTTATGGACACTTAAGTAATCGTTACTGGTGCTTCGCTGTAAATACACATTATGTATGTCATGTCATAACCGTTCAGCTTCCGTATTTGTCGAATAAACCTTTTCAGTGCCGCTTTATCTCACGCTTAAGTGCTTCATAGGTGAGGAAAAGACAGTGCCTGTGGCTAGAAAGATGGTGGAGGTACAATATTATCTTTGAAAACACGCTGATATTCTACTGTGTTTTTGAAGGCAGACGGGTGAACGAGGACATAGATATGAGTGATAGACATAGAAACACAGTCGTTATCGTTAATTATTAATTACTATAACCATCTATAAAGCAAGCGTTTTACATTTTCGATTTTTAATATTTTATTTATTTTTTCACAGAGTTCGACTACAGGACCCGATTGTTTCCCTTCTGGATGTACGGATCAAGCACACAGTGTATAAAAACGAACAAGTTTCTGCGTATTTACAGCGAGGTAAAATTTATTTAAGCACCAGTGCCAATTAATACATACTTGCGAACACATTAATGCATTTTGTTGTAAGAGTAGAACGTACGGCTTTAACTTCTTCGGTACGACCAACGACAATTTTTTTTGTTAGATAGTACTCAAAGCATATGTTATTACGTATATGAATAAAATATGAATATTTAATTTTTTGTTCGAACATTGTGAATTATTTATTTTATTTAAACAAGAATTTATAAGAAGATGCGCGTTGACTAAATGCCCACGTGCTACATTTATCAACGTGCTATTTCAATTTGCCAAATGTTTTACTCAAACACATTGCAAATTGTAATTCGGAGATAAAAAAAAGTATCTCGAGTGTTATATCGTACTCGACCGGCAGGTGAGTAGTAGTACACGGCAAATACCCGTCGTACTAGGGGTTAAACAAACTTAAACGGCACAGGCCAAACCTGACCATAATATATTATAACGCAATTATAAGCATCATGTGTCTAAGCAACTTCACTATACCGGAACAAAATTAGAATTTTAGGGGAAACCATGCGCGTCACGTGAACGATGAAATTACGCGACCTCCACATTTTGCACCTGTGCCCGTGTTTGCATTCATTGTTGAAGTTTGATGACCATATACGCTTTGCTCTCTCTGACGCGACAACGATGGAATCACTTACCCTCGGCTCATCCCTTAGCGTCTTATGATGCAACTCGCTGCTGGAGAGAGATCTCTTGTGAAGCCGCTTGTCAGCGAACAGGAAGTATTCCTTCAACGATCCAATCTACAAGCAAACAGAACAACTTAATTAGTCACGTTGTCGTTAAAATATTTAATAAATTTCTTGGCGTGCATGCTTGATATATGTATTTATTTTGTAATATTTACACCCTGATCATTAATGTTAAACGTTGATACGACCGAGAGTTTCCCAAACGATATTTACGTAGTCAAATTTGTCGGAATCATGTTTATGTGACTTTGGTTGCACTATAGTATTTTGTTTTATTTATTTTTTACTTTTTCCATTATATCTGATTACCTCTACGCTTTCGGTTAACTTTTTCGAATTTGATGATAAAACTTTACAATTTCAAATATACCTGCAAGAAAAGTAGTCATTTTTTATTATTAAAAAGTATAAAATAAGATACTTGAAAATATAAAATTAGGTTTAACTACTTTTTTGTGGCAGTTGTGTTAAAACGTTCGTTGGTTTTATACTTGAAAGAGTCAAGGAGGCTATCTTCCTATAGTACATTATATGTACACATTATAATTTCAATGATACTTCTACCTCCTCATTAAATCTGAATACATAGATAATAAACAAGCTCCCTGAACAACCGTGGCGAAAATTCAGGCTGCTTGATGACATCTTGGTAATGTACACAAGCTGCGCGACATCAGTGCAGAACATGCCAACCATAGAGCTTGCTTCTATCTCCAGTTTCAGTTGGTTATGTATGCTTGCTTACGCGATCATGTAGTATCCATTCACGTTGGATTTATGACACAACATTACCTTTCCTTCGTGATATCAAAAGATACCTTCAAAACGTTTCTCGTACGCAAAGAACACACCATTCTTACCTATTAATACAGTGCGGTGAAAAGTGTTGGACAGTTCTGAATTTTTACAATTGAAGATAACAGTTGTCCCTTTATGACTCTGAGAACGCTTAAGCGAGTTAATGTGGGCTTTTAAAGCAAGTTTCATTAAATCACGGTGCATACGTAAGGCTTTATTTATCAAATTAATTTTTTATATTTTATTTATTACATTTCTTTTGTTACCATGCATATAAATAATTTACATTTATTCTGCACACTAATATTAAACAGTACATATTTATTTTCCAATCGTTCGTATTGCCCATTTTTGCCAATCTTTCACAAAAGTGACATAGTTTTCTTCGCATGCTTACCGAGCCGAGTTCAAACTTAAATTACAATTTCCCTCTAATGTGGTCATTGCGTGTTTTAATGGGCTCTAATGGTACATTCGGATGACCTCGAAATTTATTTGCGTTTTCCATAAAGAACAGGAAAGGGGAGAGACAGGAAAGGGAAGCACTTTAAAAGGTATACACATCTGTTCTCCTTCAATTGATGGTTTGATAACCCGATATTATTGACCTCTCTTGCTACGAAAGGCAACAATGAAAATGTCCTGCATCAACATTGGTACTTCGCGACGAGTGTCTATCTTTCCTAAAGTACAGTTGACCGAAGGCATCTCCCTCTTAAGCTCCACGTTTGAGTATATAGATCGAGTATGTACCTCTTTTAAAGGGTACCGTATTTGCTCGAATAGTAACGTCCACTCAGACATCCTGTATCGGAGGTTCCTTGAGAGCTTGTCAGGAATCTAATTTGACTGTGATCCACTCTGTCATGAAGTACAGAATATTTCGTTACCGTGTATCTTTTCAGATATAATACCGAATCTAGTAGAATTGGCTGTGCCATTCTTTCGAATTTAGAACTATTGCTCGATACAAACTTCTTATCGCAAATAGAATGGACAATTCATTAGCTGTCACGCTGTACGATATCAAATTTATTATTCTCGTAAATAAAGTGGAATGTTTTTCAATGCTCTCAATTATTAATACAAACTCTCTTCCGTGCAATGCGACTCTGTGTTTCGACGACTTCTGCACGTATACTTCATACAGATGATACGAAAAGATTTAACGTTTGCTGAAATTGAACGTTCGCCGTCTGACACGTGTGCTTTGCATTGGGCCTGGCCGCAGCGGAATGGTTAATATTCATCTAACAGTTCTCCCTATTCGTCTCATAGAATACGCAAAGCCACCGCATCAGAGAACAATTTATGTATAATCTGAAAGGCGTAGCCGTCGATTTTTCAGAGATCACGTACGGACGTATACAGTATTGGCACGTAACAATGGATTTTCAGACGTTTATGGATCTTCTCGTATCATATTCAACGCAACGTTGTGCAGACTTCGTTTCGATAGATACACCCAGTTCGACTAGATTGGCCCACAGACGCTTCGATAGTGTTCTTGGCTAGTTTCGGGGCGAAATCGTTACGCTTTTTCACCCGACTGGCAGGACTCAATCGATCCACGGCTGGGCGAGAATAAAAACGCGTTGGCCAATAGGGTGGCGTGCACACGACCGTTGCACAAGTTGCTGGCTTGATTTTCCAACGTGCTCGGAAATCCATTTCACGAACGAGCAGAGGTGCGGCTTTGAGAAATGCCGATATTGTTTTCGCGGCGGTCTGCGCGTTGATTTAAGGCGCTTTGGTGCAGTGCTTTCGCCATAATCTTCAGATTCCGTTTTCGGAGTCTTACTGGCGAACAGTATGGCTCGTATGACCACTCAATGCGATCATGATTGGGTCACCCCGGAGGAAAAATTCCCGGTGACCACAGGAAGTCCAAGGCGAGGAGTGGAACGTTGGAGCCGGAGGAAAAAGAATAGCAAAATTACGAAGCTTTTGATTATTATCGAACGCTTCTTATTCACAGCAGACATTTCTCTATTTACACGATATATTTAATTTATTCTACTCACATTTAATGAAGCCTTTTAATAAAGAATTTTAAGAGTTTATGGGTTGCAAATTATTGAAGTTTTAACATATCTTCTCTGGTAGGAATGGACAAGGGTGGCGATAGGAACGGTTTTGTATTTAAAACGATCTGTAATCCTGTAGCTTTGCTACAACTATTTTGTTACATCCATCCCCTGCTCAATAATAATAGAGCAACGCGATTTCATACGTGGAGAACGAGCTCAGACATTGAAAGCTAAATACAAGCAACGAACCAGACCTACCACAGCAGCCAGAGCAGAGCTACTAAATCAAACCATCCAAGAATGCGTTACGATAACCTCCGCATGCCATGGGTCATCGGTCCGTTGGTTAGCGAGCGTCCTTCGTGGAGACGCTTTGACCACGCTATCGTTCTTGGATAGTGAGGAATTAAGGTAACATGGGGGCCATGGGAACCAAGGCCTTTAGGGGTTGCGGGTGGCACTGGAATTTGCGCTAAGCACTGTTGCACACTTAAGCCAACCACCAGAACGTAGTACATACTTGGATGGCCTCTGTTAAATTCATGGATGACCAGTGACCTTTCAGAGGGGGACAAACTAAGAGTGGATTTTTAGGAGGAAGATTGTGATCTAGATAGCTGTTTCATATAGGGATTACGTATCTGTGGATCTTGAGTGCTTCTTTCTTAACTTGGATCAGGTACGTTTATTTATGTTACGATTAGGAGCATGATTTATTTTATACAGTAGCATAACGTTGAATTTAATAGAGGTTGGGGATTTAACGAAACATAATTTTTGCAACTGCCATTTGCATTCTTCATTGTTTTGCAAATGTACAGAATTTATTAAAATACAAACGTTAAGGGCTACGTGAAACAGTTAAATTATGTTCCTATCTTCATACAATTGGCGAGGCAATATACCAGGGTGTCTGAATCAAGCTTTTATTTGTCAAAAATTTGAAGAGGTAGTATATGTATATTAAAAGCGCGGCGTAAGCGAGGTAGATCTTTCCCTGTCAGTTCTGGGGTAAAGACTGAGTGGCCAGATTCTCCAGGAACAGAGTCCCTATTCCTTGGTAATACGGCTACAAGCCGATTGCCACATGTGTTCTTTATTTAACGCTAGTAAACAAACCCTCTCAAGCACTTCGCCACTCGATCCCTTTCCTTTCATTAAAAATGCGCTGTCGGTAACATATTAAAGTCAAAGTAACTAATTATCTAAGTCTTTTTTTCTATTTATATATTATGCTTCACAATTTGTCCAGCTGGACATTTGGTAAATTTTTGTATCATAATTATCTAAGTAAAGTCTAATTTTATTTCTAAATATTACGTCTTAGATATTTCTTCAGCAACGTTGACGTATATCTCACCTTCTTAGTTTCTTTTGTTAACTAGCAAAATTTTCTATTAACAATTACGCTCATAAAGAGGAGAGCGTACATTTCATTTCCAAATTCGTCATCGGGTTCTGTCGAATGTGAAAATGCGAGAGCTCGATGATCGCTGGTTTCCCTGTTCGCTATGCTGGACACGTTGCAGCGATATGACCTCACCCTCTTTGCTAAACCGGATATAGGCAACGGATGCCGTGCAGCCACGATCCTCCATCTACCCTTTCTCGATACGTCGAGGAACGAGAAGCAAGAGCTGACTGGCGAGAATAAAATCGTACCACTGCTATCAACCACAAACCACCCCGCTCCCATCGTTTGTTTAGGAATTTTCAAAACAATGGTACCATAATGTCAATCTTTACGATATGGTTCTTCTTTTTCGAACACCTATGTAGATATCCTTATTCTCCCGACGTTTCGTATAAATAGTTTAATATCCTGTTGCAAAAATGTACAGCTGTGTCGATTAATGCATAAAAAAAAACAATACGGTCCTTATAAAAAAATAAAGTTCCTTGTTACGTGACACGTGTTTCAAGCTATACGAGTTTCGTTTGAAATATGTTTCAGTATAAGCAATACTTTAGAGTAGAGGCTATCCTCTTTACAATACATAATACATAATGCATTCTTCTTTACAGAGCTTTTTATATCCAATGCTTCCTTTATGAGGTGAGCTTAAGTAGCTACTTGAAAAATAATTGCTACTTGGAAGACGAAAAGAACGGTTTTTCTTTATTAACCGAGTTTCAATCAGTTTGTATAGACGTTTCCACTTGCAATGAAGAGTGGCAAGAGTTTTCATATTAACATAATATTCCATTAAGAATCAACCTGCTTTGAAGCCCGAATAACATTTTATTACAAATGCACAAACATCATATTACACAAACATCATAAACTATTACATCATATTATACATCATATTACACAAACATCATAAACTATTTATCTGAACAATATTCGTAAAATTGTCCTGCTTTTTCATTTTGTGCATCCATAATTGATAAGACTACAACGATTTTGGTCAATCTATTACAAGCATCGATTCAGCATCTATCTGCACAATTATATTTAAATCATTAACTACCATTAAGTTCTTATAGTTAGATTACATCAAATTTTAACATCTCTAACATGTAGGTGCCGCAGAAACGAAACACCAATGACCGTAAAGCATAGTTAAAACTTCAAGGTATTCCATCTTCAACGTACCCTTTTTTCGGTCACAGTTATCAATTTATAAAAAATGGTGCACCAGTAGCAACAATGGTCGCAATGAGGCACAAACGTCAACCAGCCGTGGTATTGTTTTGCGCCTCTTGCGGCAGGTTATTTTTGTCGATACGGTCTTTCACGAACGGCAGCGACGACCAAAAGTAAAAATATTACTGTGACAAATTCGATGTATCGCCCACCAGTGGTCATCCCTTTAAATGGCCGCGACGTACGGCTAGTCGGTACTTAACGCTCTTTCAAACATCCACGAGGAACCGCAGAAGCGGAGCGTGGTTTCATTTTTATACGCTTTTTTCTATTTTCGTTTTTCCCTTTTTATTTCCCGTTTTGTTTTTCCTTTGGCATTTCTCTGTTTCTCTCGGCCCACGTGCGCAGTATTGATTCCGAGCGGTACGCGTTTCTGGCTTTGAAAACGGTATGTATTTAATTGCTCGAAAACGGTTCCATCGTGGTTTTTCGATTGACAACAACGTGTTATTCTTTCAGCGTACAGCTGCTGCATCTGTATTCAATCATTGAGACAGTTGGTAACGGAGAACATACTTGGTGTCGGTGCAAAGAGTTTAAAGAGATTCGTACTTGGAATTGGAGGAGGGACTGAAAGTGGCATCAAATCTTGTTTTCTTTAAATTAATGTACAAATTTATTAGTGTATGTTTTCTTAGCTTGACATGTTCAATCTTTTGTTTTATATTAATTAAGTTAAGTACGTATTTTTCCCAGTATTTTTAGACACTGGATCCCATCACTGATTACTAGTAATTCAATTTTTGGCTTGGTATTCCAATATTCATGTTTGATGCTTTAGGAGAGTTGCATAATCAGTTTTCGTTTTTAGTCATCTAATACTAATAGTGACAATTTCAATTTCTCTAATTTATTATGATCATTTCCAAGAGTATTGCATTATTTTTAGAGGTACATTACGAACGGTAAAATTCGCGAATAAATATCTTAGGAAGATCGAAGTGAAATTAATCAGTTCGTGTGTCTCTCGCTATGATTCAATCTCTCCTCTCGACCGTGGATTATTGCACGTATGCGGCTACCGCGTCTGCAGTTAATAATAACCAGATTAGCAGTGTAATTGACAGCGTAAGATCCTCTCGTTCATCCATGTTCGTTAATGTTGCAGATTGTAGCAGTGGGAACGATGAAAGTAACGATACTTAAAATGTTAATGCGGCACAAATACAGTGGCTTAGTTTGTAACGAGTTAATGCATTTTTCGCGGCGCTTTTTAATCGCGACGACTTTACGGCATGTCATGCCCACAAGGAAATTAACTCGCCTAATAAGAACATTTTTGTACAAAGAGTAATTCATGATAAATATCATTTACGAGCATCGTCGCACATTTTACGAGGAGTTAATTTGGATGAGTTAATGAACAATTATTGTTAACAAATATTTGTACTTGAAAAAGTATAATATTCTGCGTTCACAGGAAATTTCCTCATAATCCTCCGATTAGAGAATTTATACTTTTGCAACATCAATTTCGTTGATATTCGCTTATTTCACTGTCAGACCTATGCCACTGCGATTTTGAAAGAGCACTAAACTATTGAACATTTCGAAATGAAGACATTGCTCCTGGGATTACGTGAAACAAAAATTTGATACAAAAAGGACAGTTCTAGTCAGAATTATTGTTCAACTCCACTTTATATCGCACTGTGGCTTGAAGTGGAATGAAAATTTAAAGACAAAAGTCACTCGTACTTTACTGACAGCCAAAAGTGTCAGTAGTGCGAGGTTGTAAATAAGAAAAGTCACTGCCATTTCGTATATTGGAGCTACTGCAAAAATAATAGTCCTTTCAATACGACTTAGTTTTCTCGCGAGTCTTTAATTATTAAATGCACCTATTTAAATTACGTTTGGGTATTCTGATAAGACACTACTTTGACAATATTCTATGATCCAAGCCTAAATGAAACGAAGCGGTAAATTAAAAACGTGATTCTGTTTCATATTATCACATTCAATCCGAATAACTTAAAACAGCAAAGCGTAATTCTGCAATTGGAATTAAGAAAATGTGATCACATGGTACAATAGAAACATGCTTTGCTTAAAATATGTAAAGTGAAAATAGTTTTGAACTCGTACGTGACATTTCGAAAGCGCGTCGCCATTCGTGAGATAACACGAAAAATAGATTTCGTTCAATTTAACTTTATTTTCTCATTTACACGTGGAATTATCGAGAATATAGCTAGCATCAGGAAACACACTTTTCGTTAATGACATGTAAGATAATCGCGCAAGGGGGTAATCGTAGTCTCCTCTCTATCGCGATTAGGTATTACTAATTACAATGATTCTGTAGGCGTGTATATATGTTAAAAGGTGTTCTGTTTATTAAAACTGTGCTCTCTCGACCGTAGTCTATACAAGAATGCCTTCCATTGGCAAAAGCGCCCGTCGTGAGGACGCCTACGTGACCATGGCCCTTTTTAACCATTTTAGGGTTCACCCCCAATGAAAGCTATGCTAGACAAAGACAACGTGCATCTTCCAAATGCACATGGCCCGCCTCGGCCGTTCCTGTACATCGAATATTCTTACAGACAATTATTGGAAATACATATGTTATAAGCATCCCAAAGCGCGAAAAGCGATAAAGGAACATTTACTTGAGATAGAACTAAAACTAAATTCACACTGGTTTGCCTTGAAAAACCTTCAATAATATCTTTCGGTACATATAAAACGAAAACTATACAGTAAAGTATACAAAGTAACAATATTCTACCAGTGAATGGAATTTTATTAAATATTTCGAAGCGTTGACATACCGTTGAAGAAACGCAAATGCAACATTTGTTTACAGTAAGCGGCGCGTACTACTGGTTGGAAAACATTTCCACCGCAATTTTCCTGCAAACACGAAGTTTAATCGAAACTCGAACTAGTTACTTGACAAACAAAGTGAAACTACGAATAGAAAATTGGACACCCGACATTCGTGTAAAAGCGTTCGATTCTAAGTAAACACATTGAAAGACAAATGTTTAGCAACAACGTAGTACCAAAACTAAACAACGAATGTTATTGGTTACATCGATGAAAAATTGTTGAGGGTTTGTAAATTTAGATATTCAGATCGCGCCTCTAGCATATAATGTTTTTTTTATTTGAAATGAAAAAGTCTTCCTAATGTGGACAAAAGTAAAAAACATCGAGGGAAATCGATAATTATTTGCTCATAAACGAATGTCTCAAATTAGTTGATATTAAATGTCATATTTTTGATAAAAATGCGCTCACTAATGACATACATACGTATATTCCTCGTTAATCAAGTTCATTCATGGAGATTATAACAATACACAATGAATTTATTTTATTTCCTACATTAAGAATAAATAAGTCGCCTCCAGAAAAGAACAGTAGTCGTTGAGGAACGTGAATGAAAATAATTTTTCACATACAAATATAAGGACTTATACAATAGTATACTTTAACAATTGTCTATTGTTCTCTCTTAAAATAAAACGACAAACGTTACTCCTGTAATAAGCTCTTATACCAAATTGTCCGTACATAAAAAGTTCAAGTATTTGACGTTATTTATTAAAGTGTTCTAAAGACATTTAGCTATATTTGTATTGCACAATTGTGTAATTTCTGCAGTTATTATTTCCAATGTCTGTGGATCGTAACAACGAAATGATTTTTTTCCCATTCCAGCATGCAGGTGAAAAGATTGGAAAGCATTCACTCACAATCAGTTCAATGCAGCTTTTCATCGAGGGAATCGTCGAACTAAATGAGAGGCATAGATAAATAAAATATCCACGGTATAGCTGAGATCTGGTATCATTGTTTCTTCGCGATAAGGATGCCGCAAGGAAAGCCCGCCGTCTTATCTATTTACGATTTGTTCTCACTAGAAATTAAAATTCAAGTAAGAAGCAACGGAAGCGGCTCAATAAATAAACAGGTCGATTCAATCGAATAAAACGAGAAAATAAAAACAGAGGAAATGAATGAAACGATGGAGGTATTCAGAGAAATCAATCGCCTGTATTAAAAAAGAACGTTTATCTCGATCCACGTTCGAAACGAGCCAGCTACGAGAGACTTCATTTTATTCGATAATCCTTTCAGAGGTAGTTCGAGCAACGTATCGAGGCAATTTTTACAGTCCAAAGTGTTTCATATAGCTCGAGGACGGGATATACCGGCCGAGTACGTTCCACTGAGAAATTATACAAAAGTAAGTGAAGCCTTTCTGTTTCAGCTCATATGCGAACCTACGCGTACAGCCACGTTTCGGAGTATCGGTGTATTCGATTTCGAAATGGACTTGGTATCGTTCGTGGATTGACCGATCTAATTTCTAATAAACGGAAAGGACGCGAACGACGAGTCGGGGAGGTGAACACAGTGGAAGCCATCGAACCGTGATCAATTCTTTCTTTTTCCGTCTCTGCAAAACGAATGAACGAACGGAAAATATCGATCAGCGGACGAGACTGGACCAAATAAGCTGACGATGAGTCCTGCATCGAATCGAAGAAACTCAAACCGCACGAAGGGGCCAGATAAGCAGTATATATACGAGGAAACGGTTAGAAAAAGTAGGAAAAAACTCCGAAGCGCAGGGAAAAAGGAAGAGCGGAGGAAATTGCGGTTCTAGAATTCGGGCTGCTACAGGAGACTTCGTGCTACTTTCGTGCCAATGATTGTCTACTTAACGCGCTGTCGAGATATCGACGAAATCGTAACGCTGTGAATATTCCTTAGCCTTTCCTCGACTACTTTACACGGGAAAGAACAATTTCTTTTCTTTCTACATGCGCCATTCTGTTTTATTTTATCTTGCCGAAGCCGTTCGATCGCCAACGTAATTGCAAAGAACGACGCCGTTGGCACGAACGCCTTGATAGTATGCGTCGAGCACTCAGCGAGTAAAAGACAAATTATGATTGGATTAAGTTTAGCGAAGTTTGAAATTTTCATTCAGCTTTCGAGTTATTCTTTTTTAAAGATTTTCTCATCGCCGAAGTCACGTGTCAATACACTTATTATTTAATTATACATCATTGCGTATCGCTGTTTCAGAAACAGTGTTCGTGCAGTTGTAAGAAACACGTTCTTCCGCATTTAAAGCCACATCCACTTTGCACACAATAAATTCATTTGATCAAACGAAAAAATTTCTTATTTCAGACTTTCAGACATCAGACATGAGCTTTTTCAATTCCACAGGGGCGCTACTTTTATCCGTGCATCAGCGTTACTTCCACCAAACCGATAGAACGAAAAATGTCGAGCCACCAGCGAGATGTTTTACCTAACAAAGGTTTTACCAAACGCGTTTTAAAAGTAACGCCGGAGAACAAGCTGTCTCAAGCACGTTGCGCTGTTCTTCTCGCGATCATTTAACAATCTTTCGACGAATGTACGATCCGCTAACGATCTGCGCCCGTCTCTTTTATCGCACGAGCGAGATCTAATGATCGGAAAAACACGCTTTTCACCGTTGCAAGACGCGCCTCTGATTCTTATGCCAACTGGTTTTCTTCGACATTGGTGTTTTACTCATTGGGGCGACGTCCCGCCCGAGGGATGCAACGTGCCACGACACGAATGAGAGGAAAGAATAAATGGAAGAAAAATTCAAGGGGCTGTGCAAAGAGGGTGGCAGTCATTAAATGTGACCATGCACTAAAAAATTTACCCTTCATTTCTATGTAAGCGAACAAATGCGTCTGCGTGCGCAAATTATTATAAATATTATATTATAATAAATATTATAATAAACAGTTGGGTAAATATGAAATACTCGCGTGGGGCGTGAAACGTGTGTGCAGAATGAAACACGAGTAGGTATATTAATTCCTTTAATATCTATTAATGGAGTTTGATGTCGTAACGTGAATCTTGTTCCTTTGTGAATGTTTGGACATTCACATTGACATTTTTTACATTGCTTATTTACATTGCGTTCAGATAAGTCCAATGTTTACTATGGATTCAATCCCAGAAGTCAGAAGGGCTCATAATTTTACTCAACAGTGTATACAGGCATAAGGAAGATTTTCCTCCTATAACTACTTCACCTCATTGAAAAACGTTTGGCTTCACCGATAGCAGAAGATGTCTAAAGATTCTTTTTAATAAAATGCAAGTACCTATGCCATCGCCACAGTGGTTGTTAAAACTGGATCTATAAATTATTCTGGCTCACCCTTTGAAACTTGTTACGAAGTATGTACATACACCGTGGTAGAGTGACACGATACTTGTAAACTCTTGCACTTAAATACGAGATACCCCTTCAAGGCGTTGACAAATAAGAACGTATGTAAGTACATAGATGAATTGGGGGCCAAACATCTAGCTATGTAGTTACTTTTAGGGATACACATCGCTATCAATCTACGCGTCCAAATGTTTTCAAAGCGGTATGATATTACCTGGCGAGCAAAGTTGTCAGATCTATCATACAGATGAGCTCAGAGTTCACTCAGCTATCGGACCAGCTTGAAAAATACATCCTGAGAAATTGAGCGATGTGAATATTAACGTCAAGCGAGGTATTTATGGCGCCAATGTTTTCTTGCCTTCGAAATCGATGTTCTTTAAAACTGTAACTACTTTAATCTGAAGATAAACTGAGGCAGGTGAATTCAGTGACGTGCATACATAGATAGAACATTCTTTAATCTTTTTTTGGATGCCAGGCAATGTAACTGCTAGTAGTACAAGGCAATAATTAATAGTTTTTTAACCCATATATCTTACAGTTATTTCTTCAGTACGTAGTACTTTTTCGACATGCAGTATACAATATTGCCCATTCGGTTTAAAGAATTCAATCTAGCTTTCACACCGTTATAAATAAACAAAAAAATTGACCACGTCATTGTGTCGACCTTCATACCATATTACTTTTCTTTAAAATACCTTTTATATACTTTTATAGAGTTTTATTTAATCACCAGGAGTACCTGGTCGAAATTTTCAAGTTCTAATTTACAATAATCATATTTATAAAATAATACAAGTGCGGAAGAAGATCTTCACGCATTCAATTTTCTAGCTCGATTATCTTCCCTACTCCTATCACCCATGTCTAAAACCTACAACGAGTTCGTGATTTTTTGAAAAGCGAGATGGTACGCGCATGTTTGCGGTGAGCATACAAGAAAAAACGATATAGAACACATAGCTCCGGGTGCATGGCAGACAATTTCCTTCAAGAGATGTCCTCGAGACGGACCGATGCTCACGATGCGTGTCACTTTCAGAATGCCAGATGGAAAATCAATTTCCGGTGAACGAAACGGAAAACAAGGATTTGACACGCGGCCATCACGCATAAACAAGAGAAAGAGAGAGAAGGAAGCGTATCTGTACATCGATGTGTCTGCTAAGGGAATGGACGTTCAGACCCGTGTATTACGGCAATTTTCAGTTTCGCTACTATCGTTCTCTACGAGACATGTCGAAGAGAAAGGAGAACGATCAAGAGGCAGAGAAGAAAGCGGGTATTTACATAAATTGAAGTAGGTGGTTCATATTGTCTTGCGGTGACCTACCGTTCGAAAAAAGTCTCCATGCTTTCTCCGTAACAATCAATGAACAATTGCGTTCGTGTTTTATGACTATCTCCCTATTACGACAGTGGTGACAAGGATATGATAAGACGGTGCCTTGGAAGGTATGATGTAGAATTGTTATGTTGAAGAATGCTGTTGAAGAATGGCAGCACTAGGATTATAGTATGTCTTTGAAAGACAGGAAAATGAATATCGCATGTTCTGTCAGAATATTGTAGGATTGCGTCTGTAGGTCTGCATGCGAGCAGTGATGGCCTGCAGAACCGTGCCCTCTGCTTCTTAGGAGAGAGAGAGAGAGAGAGATAATTTTAAAGTTCTTATGTTCTCAAGTTCTAAATAGCTTACTGTATAGCGCAGTACAAGATAGAGTAGAACTTCTTTAATAAATATAACCGTTCTCCGCTAATTATATTACACTTACACCGGCTTGACTTTATTAAAACGGATATGTAAAATGGATATAATATTTATTATATTATACTTGACACGATGACTGAAATATTTCAGTCATTCAATCAATTATTCATCCAATGCAGAATAATCTGCTTACTATAGGTGGGTATTATATGTGATAGTATTGTTATCATTGGGAAAATACCTTTTCATATCGTTTCAATAATATTACCTACGTCAAGATTCGACACCAAAGCGATTATATCTATGAGATTGATTATTAAGTAACTGCATTTCCCATTATCTCACGTCCTTCCTCATTTTCAACCTTTGCTATAATACCCGCGCCTTAGATAATCATGTACTTCACACAGCCTGCTGAAAAACCTCCATGTTGGTAATATTGTTATTGTTGGTATTATAGTTGAATTGAATTATACCATGTAGTCTTGGAAATGTCTACCTTCATCACGGTTTATATCATCAAATTAGAAGGTGCTGGATTCGATAATTGTAGGGTAATAGTCGAATTGGATTATTCCGGGGTAATATGTCTCGAATTGCATCACTTCAGGGCTGTGGGTATCGAAATAGATCACTCCGGTGTAGTGGATCTCAAAGTGATGTGTTCTAGGGTCATGGTTACAGAGTACATACGCGGATTTCGACAGTGTGTACTATATAGACGTCTTACCGTACGATTTCAGTTACATGTACAGTTGGAGGATTCGGAAAATTGTATAGTTAATAGCGTACACATTTAGAGGATATTACTTTGGGCCTACAATTGTGGGACAGTTTAATTCCAATTATATTTAATAATAGCTCAATTTTATGCCCACACTTTTTCCAAAACGTACAGTGACCCTCATACATATGTGCTGTAGGTATAAAACTATGAAATTATTTCACCTAGTACTTGTGGTATCTTCATATTTTCATATTGTTCCATGGAAAATTTCAATGTTAATCATTCTTCGAACAGCCCCAGAATATGTATCCGTCAAACTTTATCGTTATATATGAACACTCGTTAAAGTAACTTTTAACGGCACGAAATCGTTCCCCCGCTATTTCTTTTCAATTAACCACCTCAAACTGAAACGCCTGTATAAATCATACACGATATTCACATTACGCAACTCCTGAATATTCTGACCGACTGTAGTCATCGCGCATGATACACGTTCAATCCAGCTGCCTCTCGTGTAACTGCTAAAGTAATCGTTCAAAGTGATTCGGAATCCCCGAAGATGCTTCAGGAAAAGAGTGCTCCCAGGCACAGACGGTCGAACTATCCATCCTTCCGGTCCCTTTGCCATCCCGCGAGTGCGAGCGTGCTACGAGAATTTCTATTTGCATGGATTTACATGCTTCGTAGCCTCGCCAGTGCACACTACGCGGCCCATACGTCTCTTCTTATTGGAAACCTTTTACTTCAACGCTGTCGGCAGCACGTTGATTTTGACATTTTTTTCCCTCAACGATCCTCCATCGAACGGTATCGTCCTGCGTTTATCGAAGCTTTTAACTTCGCCTTTTCAGCGTACGCGGGTCATTGTTTTGAATTTTTTATGAGACATGAAGTGATGCGGCGCATTGAATATTTAGCAACGGAAAAGGGAAACGGTGAAATATTTAAGGGTGTAAAACAGCGCGAGTCTTTGCCACGCGCTCTCCAATTATGGACCATTGTTACACGTCGTTCAAATTTCACGGGTGGTACTGTGATTTCGTTTCATGTTCGTTTATAGATGTGTTACATTGGAAGGACATGGTTACGACGTTTCTTCAAGGGAGAAAATAATAATAATAATGATGGAAAGAAAGAATTGTTATGTTTACTGTAGAATGAACAATAAATTAGGATTGTACGTACTATTATCTAATCAATTTTCTAAATTAAAATACAGGTACCATATCTTTCTATCGTTATATGTTCTCTGTCACATATCATTGAATCATTGAACTGCTTTAAGTTCTCTTGTCACATTTTTAGCATTTCTTTTTATATACCGTCATCCATATTTTTGTCTATTATGAAAAATACAATGATGCACCAGCTAAGCGTCGGATAAACGATGGACAAAGCTAGTATTTTCACGATATCAGAGGGTTTCGATCAAATGCCCGTGGGCCCGTAAGATCCTTACGAAGTCTGGAACACTTTCGGCCTCCTGCTTCACTTCAATAAGTCTCGTCGACTTTCGACAAGATGTACAGCTTTCACGAGCATCGATTCCAATACAGTACACGGATTTACGGCGGTAAGATCAGAAATCAATTTTACTCCTTAGGATGCATCCGGCTGAAATCGGATTACAGAGTGGAAAAAATATCTTCAAACACGATGCAAAGAACAGAGCGAAATAAAGTTTCTTTCCATTAGTACCACGGTCGGTGTGTACCCATTTACGACAATATCCAAGTTCACAACTAACCGTAGAAAGTTATTATTGGTCGGTCAACTCAATATTCCAGATGGTTCTTGTTATAAGTTTTTTCTTTAAATTCTTGGCTGATTGATTTGGGAAACGAGAAAAATCAAGCTGACTGTAAACGAAACCGATTTCTATGAACGAAGGCGCATTTAAATTGTTTTCGTGAACCGGGGCAGTGCACGAATGCAGTGCTGTTCTTATCGGGTATCTGGGCGATGTTAAGATCGAAAGAACGAAGTTGCTATTGAAAGGTGGAACTTTTTGTCGTGGTGCGTGATGATATCTCTTTAACTACACAATTAATTGCAAAACTGGAATGCCGTATGCTCCAAATCTGTGCTGTATACGATAGCTAAATACGGCCAAAACATTGATTATATATTTTCCCCCCCTTTCCCCGTTTTTTCTCCGGTGATTTTTCTTTCTAAAAACTCGGCCATTCGTTGTTACTGTTTGATATATTTAACATTTCCGCACAAATCAAGCATCACGTAATTTCAGACTGCAAGCGTCGTGATCTCAAATACACGTCAAAGTCATGCTCTGCATAACATCGTAGCCAACTAGATGATACACACAGGTATATTATTATGCGCAGCTCGTATATAGGCATTAAGCTCCTTGTGCAATTTCGTTTTCAATTGACAAGATCGATTTTAAGGCGAAACACTTGAACATAACATTTCCTGATATGATACCGTGCCATTCGATAAAAATTGAAAACCGGAATGATGTGTGTATACCTACGCGGTATAAGGACGAAATCGCACGAAATATTATAAATGAAACAAAAATTGACGCTACCAGCGTTAGTTCATCCCTGAGGAAATTACAGTCCTTCACAATTCACAGCTGGTATTTTCCAGTAATATAGATTCGAATAAATCTACAGGTATATGCGCTAATGTTACAGAAACGGAATGAAAATAGCGGTGATGTTGTGTTGAAGCAGCTAAAAATAAGCGCCGTTAGGATCATAAAACGATCCTAAGCTGACTATATTAATGTTTCCTTCTTATTATTTTTGCATTGAAGGGTTCAGTGGGGCGGGGTGTTATATAATTTGGGGGAGGGGCGGGGGAAATTTAATTATTACAATGACTGAGGTGTGACGTGTTTTTTTAATAAAACCCCTCGTTTCACATTGTTCTCCCGAAGAATAAAGGAATACAGGGATGATTTATGTATATAAGCAAGCAATTTCCTTTGTGGACAAAGGTGTTATGTATTTCCAATGTAATCATAACACCTTTATCCACCAGAATGCTCAGCGTGAACAGGTTTGATATACCATGGAAAAGTAAGTGGAGTATTAGCAATAATACATATTCAATGAAAAATAAAATCAGGATAACTTAGAATTTCAGTCGTCTGACACAGAAACAATACTTATGTATATCCAAAGACTGTAAATACCTACATGAATGATGGAACAAAAAGTCATTTAATCTTTCTTCTTATTCCCCAAGCACCGTAACAATTATCGCGAGGTTTACAGTCGAAACTTTCAATTCATCGAACGGGGAGGCTTATAGTGGCGAGCCATACAAGTGTTAAAAGCATAAGGAATTTGGGCAGATATGCAACGTCGAAAAGCTCGAACGGGGTAAGCTGAAGAAAAAGGTGACTGAGCAGGAAACGCAGCCTCGATTACTGTGGCTTTTCCAGTAAAAGCAGCGGAGCATTAGCCGTGGAATCGAGTGGCAGTGAAATAAGTCACCGTTGAGGAATAACCGCGGAAGCAAAAGGAAGATAGCTTGGCTCACGATCGAATGAAAGGAAGAAAGCCACGAACGAAGGTTAGCTACGTAGCTGGAACGAAACTGTCTAACTTTCTCGCATCACTTTTCAACGTGTTCGCTCCAGGAGACTTGTCGAGAGGAGTGGACGATTTTGGGACAGCGTAGAAACGGTTGCAATTTCGTTGCACGGAGTTCCAGTGGCGCGTTCGTCTGATTTATGACACTTCCCGTTGACTCGTCCGAGTCACATGAAAACGGATCAAAAGTAGAATATGTTTGCTGGATACGAGGATTTTTGCATACCGACGGATGGATTCGCTGGCAAATTCTCTGGATCAATCTGAGCTCCATAACTGTGATTGTTTTCATTTTTCCCACTTCTAGGAGACAATATCATGCATCACACATGCATATACATAGATATTATAGTTAATGTTGGGCCATAATAGTTATTTATAAATTGAATTACACTTTCGTTAATGTGCGAGTACTTTATATTTTTCAGCACGTTACATCAAAACTTTTTCCTCTGTTCCAAATAGTATTAATAATAGAAACTGATTTTCGCAGATTACTTTCCGATTCGATATTCAGTTTATAGGTTTATGGAAAAAAATCTCCATGGTACGTAAGTTGAATTTCAGTAGGCTAATTATTTAGTATCTGTTACCATGATGCAACGCAGGTTGAAGATGCAACCGCGTGGCTAAACATGCCCGTAGAATATCGTGAGCGTACTTGTGCTTTGAGTAATAAAGCACAACCGAATGATACATTTTTAATTAAATTGGACGGATCTGCGAGGTCGTACACTGCTCAGCAAGATTTATTTTCCAGCTGTAGACGGGAACGAGTAATTAATTAGTTGCGAGTGCTGCAACTTTCCACTATGTATATTACTGCGATTAACTCCATAGTGTAGTTGCTTATTCAGAACGTATGATTTTTTATGCGAATATTTTTCGCGGTGCTTTTACTTTCGAAAAGCTCTTGCTAATCTGTTCCCTTTGTACGCTCAAAGGAAGCTTCGCTGGGACTATTATCGTTATCATGTTGCACGATAGGAAGCGCATAGAATATTTTCAGGAGTTATACAAATCTTACGGGGATTTAAAGTAGTCATTAGTGAAATTATAAAATGTGAAAAGTAATTATTTTTACTCTGAAAATTGAATGTCACCAGCCACAGAATAAACCGTTGCTCCATACAAATAACGTTCGAAATATGTTTATATTTTTTGTTTTATTTCACGTTCTTTGAATTCATCGCTTATTCTGTAATCCATCATTTTACTTTTAATCATTCTAATCAGAATTTCAAGCTGGTCCCGAATGACACTTAGCCACATCAATAAATCACATATCCCTCGTAAATTCTTCCAGTTACCACGTGAACAATTCATCATATTGATTACGTAACAACACCGAACGAAACGCACCAACAACGCAACGCTGGCACGTTTGCGCCAGATGGCGATTAGCGGCTCGAAATGAACATTTGTTCTAAAAATATCAGTGTAACCACATCGGCTGGTGACCGGGTGCATTGGCGGCCAGCTTGGTTCATACGCGACTATCACCATTTCACAAAAGAAGCAACTGTTGTGCGACATAAATGGAAATATGCGCCATGCAGTATCACCAGGAAGCAGCTTAATGCGCATTATTGTCAACCTGATCCCATTCTTGAGAGCTACGGTAACGTTTTATTTTGCGGAAGGAATTATGAACGGTGCTGCACATCATTGAGTAATTATTTCCAGCTCACCGAAGTTCTTCAGTTTGGTCTCAGATTTAAGTTTAACGAAGGTGGACGTTGAATTGTATAGTTCTTATTATTGTATTATTAGATTATGCTGCAGTCATATTGTACTATCTTGAGAGACAGAATGTTTTCCTATTAAAATTGTTCAACTGATTTTCTAAATGAACACGAAATCAACATCGCATCAGCCTGCGTACTAATTATTCTAATGCTGGAATGTACAAATGGTCTAAAGTCGAGCACCTTGTACATTATTATCCTCTACAATTAAACCCTTCTAGCATATGTAAAGGAAAGAAATATACACAATTAAGCAAATGGAAAGGTAACTACTACTTTGTTCCGACAGTAATAAGGGTTCGTAAAAGCGTGGATGAATAGAAAAGAACATAATTGTTGCTATGTACTATTGATATCATTGCGGTGAATAAATTACGTCATTTAAGTTGCATTTATTTTCTAAAGGACCGGCTGAGTCAGGCATTAATAGGAGAAAAACTATAAACAGTGAAAAGCACGAGCCTTTAAGGGACGTTAACAAAATCATCGACACGGAACTGTGTATAATGAAATTCATCCATAGCAGCTTACCGAACCATTCGATTCTAATTAGAGAATCCTTTGAGATGCGAAAGAAGTTGCCTCTCCGCTGGGTTTTTCTCGCTAAGGCGTAAGAAGTTTCTTGCAGGATCGTAAGAAAATTCCAGAAACTTTCTTACGAATTCCTTTTGCTTTGTGGTCTAACGACTCGCGGTCGCACGGAATTCTTCGAGGAGAATAAGACCGTCGTTACGCTCCCTTCGTTCCCCTGTCTTTCCTCCTTTTCAATCGTCGCAACAACTGAACCATGATTCTTTGATAAAATTGATCTACAATTTTAATTGCACGAATCCCGACGATAAGCCACAGTACACGCGGAATGGAACGAGTTGTAAATAATTGCAAGGCACATATTTTCTTTACTTTGTTTTAACGACGCACGCGTTAAGTAATGCACCCCTTTTGAAAGTAGTACATCGCCGATAGTGGAAGAAGATTCCAAGTTTGCATGATTTCTTTTGTGCAACATTTGATATTTTAAAGGACTTTCTATTATGCATACAGCTGCAAATTTTGTAGTTACTACATACCTGTTATCATTTCTTACTTCTTCACAAACTTATAAGATTGTCTTACTTTCTGTTCGCAATAAGAGAAACACAATGTTTCAAAGTTTGATCAACTTTGTCTGTTCGAAGGTGCTACATTCTTATTCACTGTTCATCTGGCATTTGCATTTACGACAATTTACGAGAATAATAACCTACTGTAAGATAATCGAATGAGAGGGTAGTCTTCTCTCTATCTCGATTAGGTATTATGTACTTATTACAATGATTCTGTAGGCGTGTATATGTTAAAAGGTGTTCCGTTTATTAAAACTGTGCTCTCTCAACCGTAGTCTATACAAGAATGCCTTCCCTTGGCAAAAGCGTCGGTCGTGAGGACGCCTACGTCACCACCATGGCCCTTTTTAACCATTTTAGGGCTCGCCACAAATGAAAGCTACGCTATACAAAGACAGCGTGCATCTTGAAAATGCACATAGCCCGCCTCGGCCGTTCTTGTACCTCGAATATTCTAACACTACATATTGCAAATCTTCGAGTATAGTGAAATCAATTGCTCTGATATCGGCGAGCAAAATTTTCAAATCAGACAGTGTGGCGATACGTGGAACGACCGCATCGCCACAGCGAGACAAGTATCCGCCCGACGATTGATCCACTGTTTGGATTATCGGACGGATAGCGTCGAGCGACGATTCCTCGAACGCATGTGATTTTACGAGGCCACGAAGCCATTCTCGGAAAACGCACCCCCTTTCGAGGTTACATCTCGGGAGCGGGGACGAGGAACGAGCAGTATGTCGAGAGCAGCGAACCATTCAGCACGAGCTAAATAATAAAGTTTATACTCGACAAATACCAGCGTACATCTTATTTTCCGTGTCCCACAGACAGAAAGCATAGAAAGCCCAGTGCATACGTGAACATCTGAAAATGGACAACGTTTTTCAACATGAAACCCGACATCCGCCGCTTTCTGTTAAATAATAGCACACCGAACGGTTCAATCGAAGCATCGTACGAACCGAAACGCACAACGTTATTCCAATCGTCCATCGGTTGTGATGTACGGGGAACATCGAAGCTTCTGCAAAATCGACTTCACATTGCTAAAAAACTGATTCACCATTCGCGAGCGCCATTTGTCTTCCATCCCTTTACGCTTTTTAGTAACTCCAGCGGGACACGCGCAGACCTATACATATGTACATACATGCACAACACGGGCAAAACTATTCATTTTCCCGGACGAAATCAACAGCTAGCCGTCGTCGACGCAAAAGTTCGCTTTCAGTCGGCAGATGAGAGCGTCTGAAAATTCGCCGTCCCCCGCACCTTCACTTTTCTGTCCCTATTCCGACTCTATTGAAAAACTCGGGGGTGGCATTCGTGCGCCGTTCGATAAACGAATTATGAACGTCCTTTGTGCAAACATTTTCTCACCGATAAACGTGCAGGTAAATAGACGGGGCAATTACGCGTTTCGGCTAATGAAGCAATCTCCGTCCCGCCCTTGTTATCCCATTGTATCTGTGACCCGTGAGGGTAGAAGAACGCGAGGGCGCATGCTCGGTCATATGCAACCATCGAGACGGCGGAAGATTTCCCGGAGGCCCCCTCATATTTGGGGGCACCCCAGAGGCAGGGTGAAATAGAGAGAAATGCCAGTCTTGGCCGACGTACTGGATTTTGGACGCGGAATTTAATAGGAACCTTGTGTCCCAAGGACCGAGGGCCAACGGTCCAACTACTCTAATAATTAAATTCATTTTCATATGATTGCCCAGAGAGTCGGGCGCAACTGCAAGCACAACGTGCTCTCCCAGACAGAGACATATCGAGCTAGTTTCCACGTGGCCGGGTTTGATATATTCTTTCCTTCGTTTCTTTCGTCCTTGTTCTCATTTTTCGATTTTCCAGCCCCTTCTTGCCGCCCTTTTCTTCCCGAGTTGTTGCAGTAGCTACTTCTATTGTAACTGCTGTAACGTAGCCGCTGGGTAAAAGATAAACGAAACACCGACGGAATGAAGTAGCGGAGAGTGTGTTCGTTTTAATTTAGGGACTGGCAGGTTCTAATTGAGTAGAGAACCTATTAATATCTTGGCAGGAAAAGGAACTGTCCCGTTGGGAACCGATATAGTCAGGCGACCATAGTAATACGCCGAGTTTCAATGGCTCTCACGAAGGAATTCAGCAGTTATACATATAGGGAATGTATCCCTGCGTGTAACGTTATTAATGAGGCGCATTAAGAGCGGGAAGGAACAGATTCGTGAAAGTTACGTTTGAATTTTTATTCCTGTGCATGTTGCGTTTACATACGATGTTGAAGAGAAACTGGCAAATTTGATTAGCGCCAGACAATTGATTTGGTAGGAAATCTGCGGTTGAATTAAAATCGTACACAGGCGAAGGGGAAAGGTAATGGTTCGCTAGGATACTCCTTGTTATCTATATTATATATTCGAAACTATTTAACTTTCTTTTTTAACCCGCTGAAGTCTTCAACTTGTGCTGCAGGTATCTCGAACCGCTCCACCAATATACGTACTGCAATAGCATGCAATAGCAAAGATATTTGAAACTTGTAACAGAATTATGCGGTACCATAATATGGTTGATTACGTGATCACTCACTGGCAAATTCCACGCGGATTGAGTGATTATTGAGCTCCTCGATTCATGGTTATCCTTGCTAAAAAGGACAACTGGAAATTACTTGCGACCCCGTATACGGAGTTCAATTGATCCAGTCGAAACCTAACGTAACGATACTGCACGTAATCTGCGGTACGGCGATTTATCCAAGGCATTTAATGAATTACGTTACCACTTAATGAAAAATATTAAAAAAGTACGTTGCAGAGAACTATTTAATGACCAAGGGAAATGATAAAATAATGTTTGTATACAGGACAGACCAGAAACGAGTAATGTCATACTTCACGAGTTGCAGGAAAACGGAAAGCAGAATTTGTACAACGATCGACACCTTCGGGCACCCACTTCTAATATTCTTCCTTGATATCGCAGTCAATAGAATGACACCCAATAATGAAAATCACTCCTTTCAACGTAGTAGATTGGTTCACCTTTCAGAATCACGCGTTAGCTTCGTTATATCGCGCGATTGGCTGCCATGCGATTGGCTGCCGCGCGGGGCAACGCAATATTCCATTGCACGGGACACCGTGAAAGACGTTTTCTTTCACGACAGTCACATTAAAAGCTTTAAGGCCGCGTGCACGTCGCGTTGAAAGAAGAAGCAATTTCATATGAGCGTATTGCTCGAACATTCGTGGACTCCGGGAGACCTACATACAGGCGCGTTCTTCCCGTGGATCGTGGATAAAGTAGTCGTTGCTTGTTGTCCAGTTAATATCTCTTGATATGAATTTTCCTGTCGCGCAGAAGAATTATGATCCCCGTGTATCTTCAAATACGAAACATTGCTCTAAACGACTCTAAACTTCCGCGTGCTCCTTGCTTTTAATTGCTGCCCGCCGTGCGATTGTTCACACCGTAAATGAAGCATGTTTAATAAGAAGAATGAAACATTGAGCTACTGCTTTAAGTTTTGTCCATTAAAGAACGCCTTTTATGAACGTGACGTTTGAAAATACGGTACAATTTCATTAAACTCTGTTCCCTATTTATGTTGACACGACACTACAATTTGCTTTGTGAAAATATAGCCGCTTGTTTCCAACGAAACAGCGTGATTTATTATCGGGGACAGGCGAATTGGTAACTTACATTTGCTTTTATTATATTTCTGTGAACTTTTAAGTGGACAATTATATTTTTGGGAAACATTTTCTGTCATGTTTCGTAAATACAAACATACTATATACTTACATAACTATGCGACTAATGTCACGGCTAACAAAGTTATACGCAAACCATTACAATTCGTTGAATCGAATAATAAAGGGATATTTTCCACGACATACAAGATTATATTCTTCGATCTGCATCCACACGGAAAACATCAACAAAAAGGATTTTCAACAATTTCAAAATGTTCTTGACCGACACTTGGAGTGCATCCAATATTATCGCGCACTATCCAATTCTAAGTAAAGAAGTAAATCATCCCAGTTGCCAGTTCGTTGCCTGTAGCTTCTATTTCTTCGTATTACGTCGCCTGCAATGCAATACTTGCCACGTTTGCAAATTCTGTGATGGTTAAAGCCATAGGCGTTTAGAAATACGAATGCAGAAATTAAACGGAATTGTAATGCAATTTGGATTGTTAGCAACACCCCACGGTGCACCACAGTATGGCTGATTCGTAAACTGTGATGGACGCTTATTATGACGTGAACAAATTACGCATACGCGAGTGAATAAATTATATACATACATCATCAGGATTAAGCGTGTCTATCAGTCAAACTCTATAGAATATAATATTTGGATACGCGACAATTTCAAGCACAAAGGGGGTTATATCGCTGTTAACATAGCAGTTAATATTATGGTTGTTTTCAATGGTACTATTAATCACATCTACAGATTTGTCAAATTAGACATTTTGATTTACTAATCAGGAGGCTGTGATATCAATTATATAATTTCGGGTGGTTGCCAATAAATAACTGTACAAATTAAAAAATGTTACATTGCAATGAATTATTGAAGATGTTTAAAAATGAATATTGCTACTTGGAAAAGCGAATCGCGTAAATTACGTGAATGGTTTACCGTCGACAAAAATTATGACGTCTGCAAATCATTAGTGCATTATTAAGAATTGCTCTGTTGGTATCAATCGCGTATTTATTTCTTCAAATTAAAATCTTTCGCATTCGTAAGTCGCACGTATTTAATTAATTCAAATCAAGGGGTTGATTGTTCATTATTTATTGCCATTCATAAGTTGCGCAACGGATACTAATAATTTTAACGTGATTAAATAATTATTTCAAACGATGATCGGTGAAAATCTCAGGCATACTAACAAATATTTAGTAAGGGATAACCGATGGGAAAGTGGAACAGTATGAATAAAAAATTCATTACTTCGGCAAATGCCTATGAATATAATAATAATTTACTTGCACACGAGAAGCGTATTTCCAACATGATTTTGCCGGGATACAACTGAACGGGAGACAACTGTCTCATCAAACGGCCAATAAATATGCGACCAACGTTCATACGTACGCAAGTGTAGCAATCGAAATTCGATCCTGATCTGGATATTCACGTTCTCCCTATTTTGGAGAGCTGCCTGCCTAGGGGATAGAAGAAACGAAATTCAGGATGCGCCAATGGGATTTATGCAAAATCGGGATTGCACGGCAACCACGATTATCCTGGCTACTACGGGGACTGGTTGGAACAGCTAGGGACAGAACATACGCATAGCTAGTTAATTAGTGCCGATAGATCGTGATAAAAATTGAGTTTCATAGAACTCCATGTGGTAACCAGTGAAAAATTGGTGTCTTTAAAATATGCGGTTATTTTTTCAAAAGAATATCATGAAATAATGTATAAAATTATGTACAAACTGCACTAATATTTGGAAGGAATCTGATTGATCGAAGAAAGAAGCTACTTTGCAATCGTAGTGTATGCTTGCGGGGAATATTAATGAACTATTATGACCTCTATTGCAAGTCCTTAGTGAATTGTAAAGTTGCAGAGAAATGTAGGCAGTGAGGAATTTTAACGAATGACGAACCTAGTTTAAGGATTGCCTCAATCAACAGAAAATTATTGCCATTGAAGCAACCATATATGGAATGCATTAATACCGTGATTATTGTCATAAGGAATAAAGAATTAATGAAATGAAGATTCTTCCATTTTTCTTTTGTGCTTGTTCATATCATGTTATTTATCTTGCATGGGGTATCGGGCAATATACATATGTATAGTATAAATGTACTCTAAGAATTGCTGTCTACTATTTTTGTGATAAAATTATTCGGACGTTCTGACCAAATGCGTAATTGTTACCAAATATAATATACAAACGTTTTCGCAGTTTATCAAATTATTTGCGAAGACAGACAGTGTAATAAACCGATTCGAAAAATAAAGATGACGGTCAGGTTTCTTATTTCGAAGAACTGTTTTCACATACAGTTCAATCAGATGCACTTAAGGAGAAAAGCAATCAGTTTTCCCGAAAATCGCAACGCGTTCCTCGTTCGCACAACTTACAACAAATTTTTCGTCTACAAACGAGGAACTTGGATTCTGTCCAGAGCTTTTCACATTCGGACACTCTTGTAAACTCTGCCCGTGTACCAAAGCTATTCACGTTTTCGATCCAATTCAATGTAGGTTGTACTTTACTAATTTAGTCTGAAACCTCCACTCGGACCTTCGATGACATTTCCATTACACAGTTGATTCAATCGTGAATGGAATATTATTCTTGCCCCAGATACTTCTATTCAATGTAAAAGTTGGAAAACATTGATAACTGATAACGGACTTAATTGAAAATAACGTATGGTTTTTTAGCTTGCCCTTTAGAAAAAGTTCAATAGAAGCGTAGTCCGTGTTTCAAAGAAATGTTCACCAAATGTTATATTTAAATTGTTAATGAACTTAGGAAACCGTTGTTGGCGGTGCATTTGCTACGTACGTACCGAAATGAAATTTTTTCATTTTGAGAGAGAATCGTAACAAAGGATAACTTAGTCAGGTAGATCGTTACATTGTTCTATCATCTGCTGAATTTATGAAATGGCGGTCCTTTTCATGGTTATTTCTGCAGTTCTAAAAAAAATACACCAGAATTTCAGCTTCAGTCATCATTCGGTATCTACCAAGTTTCGAACCTTCGGAAAAATCCAAATTACACTACAAATGTACAAAGATTTTTGTTGGATATTTACTAATGATATCATGCTGTAGCAAAATTGCTTCAACGTTCTTAGAGATGTTTTACTAACAGAGATAGTAAGAGAACCAGGTGGGCCTGGACTTGGGGAGTCAAAACGGCCTGGTTGTAAAATGAGACAATGCGCATTCGTCGGTATAAGTGGACCCCAGTTCTTCTGGGTGTTTTGCGTTCACTTCTTAAGAGTATTTCATGGTGGAAGGACATTCCTTCAGAGCTCTTCTAAATAAACGTCTTTAATAAAATATAATAGTTATTTCATTTAACACACCATGTCCAATAATTTTTTACTAATATTTTCATGAATTAAGAAATTTAGGTATGAAAACATTACAATGTCTTCGTAATTTATCAAGGTACGCGCTTAAGAAAAGAACAAAGAAAGATCCAACAAATTTCCACACCAAGTAACTAAACCGAATTGGAGCACTCGTTGCGAAAAGAAATTGAAGTAAAAGAGAATCCCTAACCGTCCGACCCCAACGAATATCCCAGCACCTACGATGAAAAAATTTGCAAGGGATTAAGATTACAAAAAGAGCAGGAAAAAACCAGTCGGGAACCCGGTCCCGGGGATCTAATGGGACATCGATAAGCGAGAAAGAGTAAGGCAGAAAGATCCAGATATCCAGGCGAATTCGACCGTAATAAGAGTTGATCTGGCCGGCTTTACTCGTCGGAAATTAGAGCCGGTTCAAACCCAGACCTGGCGACTTTTAATGTGCTCCAACTGCCAGGCCGGATTTCGCCCACTCTTACATTAACCGAGGATTAATGTTTTTGCGCTGTTCACCGTTAGAAGCGGCGTCGGTTGTAGCAGCAGCCCGGGATACTGCTGTTTGTTAGGTAGATCCAAACCGGGCCACCGGTTCCGTTTAACTTTCGACCAACTTGGAGTAACGCAGCCTCGTCGGCTGTTCTTGTATAATATCGCTTCCGTAGTCGAAACGCGGACCAGCATAGGAAAGGATTTGAGGTACGAGGATTATAAATCGGGACTGGTTAGGGGAGAGCGTGGCGGAAGGAAGAGGGCATTAACTTTCGCGAAATCGGGCGCAGAATAGTTCGTCGAGCGTCGTTGAAATGTGGAAGGGAATAAAATCGGAAGGAAGAAGTCCGGGGAGCAGGTAAAGCGTGGAAGGAAAGTATGGAATGGAACGAGATAAAAATGAAAGAATGGGGGAAGAAACGAGGCAGGCCGACTGCCACAGGAATCTGTGCTCGGTTTCCTGCCAGGGACCGCCGATCCCCGAACAATGAATATGATGCGGTAAGATCCCGTTTTCAACGGCCGTTACTGCTGTGTTACGGTAATGCGAACCATTGGAAGGCCAAGTGGCGACAGCCACGCAGAGAGAAGTCTACATTCAGCGGGCAAAATTAGAAGGGTTTCCTGGCGTGTGTTTACAGATATGTATGTTTCGAGCATACACCGCAGGAAGTTAACTGGAGGGGGGGGCAAAGAGGATAATAGGGCAATAAAAGCCATAGATGCTTAGAAGTGTTTGGTTCTTTAGTTCAACGGTAAGAGAACGGTAAGGTACGGTAAGGGGAAAGGTGAAACGCTTGGAATGCGCATATTGGTAAAATTCGCTGTGGGTTTTAATTTATTAGCTCGAGTTTTATTACGGATTAATTGGATACGAAGGATTAAATGATTCTGAATTACGCCTTTCAGCTTGAGAACGTTCAAAACACAAATAGGGGCCTCTTCGTTTGAGATTATATTACACACACCACTGCAGATTTATAAAAGATAAAAGTATAGACACGGCTGTATGTATCATGTACACACGAGCGATAAATCGCTCTCTTAAATTCAAATACCATCTGCTGTGCGCCACATTTTCGCGAATGATTTCTACTAAACCGTCCCAAAGTTGTATCACGAGAAATTTACAGTACAATATAGCGAACCATGTTCACTGTTGAAAACTACCCCCGAATCCATTCTCAACGCAACCATCGGTCCAAAGCAAACGTGTCCGCGAACACGTAAAACGACTGAGACAGTCGCGGTAATATGTATATGTATCTGGCTCGCTATTGCCAGAGCACAGTGTCCCAAGCTTCTATCCATTCCGATTACTATTTCACAGTTCCTAACGATGAAACTGGCTGCTGGTTATGTGCCGCCATTAGTTTCCATTCGTTAACTGGCTTAATTCTACAACGATGTAACAATGCCACGTGTACCGCCGCAAAAGTGTTACCAGTTTCGCGCGATTTACGCGTGGGCTGATTCAACGCGCGGACGACCAACTGGAAACGAACGTACGACCGATGTAGGGTGGGCAGCCCTCGAAATCGGACTGGAAACGCGAAAATGTAACCGGCGTTGACAGTTGACAGTCAACAGTCGACGGTGTCTCCGTTTGGTTGATCGTTCGAATGGACTCGATGCATTTTGCGTTTCCGTCCATAGAATCGGTCAACATATTTGCTTCGCGAGTTCGCCAGCTTGTGTCGCGACGTTAATGTTCACGAGGGCGCGAAATGGCGCGACCTAATTGGGAAACTCCCGGCGTAATCCCACGGCTAGGTTTCCTGAGAAAATCGACTAACGAACGTGCGCTTGTTTTGCGGGTGGATTCGTGGATGAAGGGCGGATGCCGTGGATGCACCGAATGTATATTCGGTGTCGTGTATATTTTAACGTAGATACAATTAGCATGATGCGGTGAGCAGAGTTTGCAGAATGGCCTGTGCAAATTTATCGTTTATTCGGGACGCGTGTTACGATGTCGGCGGGAAGAAATTTGAATGCAACGAGTAATGAGTAACAAGTGGATTCTACGTAGCTTAACGCTTGTCGGAGCAGTTATATACGTTTTTAACGTAGAAGAGCAATGGACGGAGAGAATGATAGGGTGGAGGTGGAAATTTGGCTGGATCTGTGGAACAGGCTGATTGGTTTGTAAAAGTAATATAGGTAGTTACAAGTAGGACATATTCCTATCGTAATCTTAATAGTACTACTAAGATACCACGTTACCTGTTATGCAACCAGGCTTCCGCAGAATTGGAATGACATTTCGGTCTGCCTTCTTAAAAATTAATGGCTGCGAGCCGCGAACAGGCCGCGTCTCTGCCGCGGCAATTGAATTATGCTTTAATTGGATTTGTTAGACTACTTGCAGTGATAAAGATCCTGTTAGCGATATTGCATTTCATTCGCTTTCTAAATAAATTACTCATTATTACGCTCAGCCATTTTCTACTCTGTTATTTCACTACAATGAAAATCCCGAGCCTTATGCATTTTCCACCTAACATAGAATTCAAGTTTCTACGGATACTCTATCAATTTGTTTAATCGAACGTATATAAGTGCCAAAATTACGAAGGGTTTGAGCAAAGAATACTCCAATCTGTAACCTTGTCCAATATGGTTGCGCACTTTATGTTAAAACACCTGTCGATAGCTTTAGTATCCATCAGCCTTTTGCTGATACTCAGTAACTTGTATTCATATTGTTGATGTAAAGAAAATTGAACCTGCCGACAGTTCTGCTTTAGACCGATCATTAAACCAACCCCCTTCTGTTATCAAAATTTGTCTTTTCTTGAAACACACGATATTTATTCATGCTTGACGTATTTTGTCATACTTATACATTGTAGACATTTCCAATTCGTTTTTTGAAAAGAATAAAGTATTACCCATACATTAGGGATTCCACCCCATATTTCCACGCTGTGTCGACACATAATTAACCCCAAAAATGTCTAAAATACGTACAAAACCGCAACAGCAAGTTTCCGGACGTACAAACAAATCATATTGGTCGTATAATTCACAAAAGATTTTCCCTCGTGTTGCATTTGCTTTGTGGAATCAGCCGATATTTTCATCGATACAGTGTCGCCCGCGAGGCCAGTACGCTACAGGAAACATTTCCAGCACCACAACCGCGCCGAATACATCCTGTATCGAGCAAGTTATGCATGAATTTGCGGATTCTCGGCTCTCACCTTTCGCGTTTGAGGTTACAATAGACTGGAACCGGCATGGATAGTTATCACATACCGATTCGTCAACCAGGAAGAGCTTGTTTTCCACTGATACGGCGCCCTGGTTTGCTCGTTGAAACGGATCGCTCCGCTCTTTCTCTTTCGTTCCTCTTCTGTCAGGCATTTTCGTTCACGTGGATCGTTCGTATCGACGTAATTGCACACGCACGCGTAAAAAATGCTCGATGAGCAACCGTTGAGGCGAAACGAATGTACCGAAAGAGGTTGCGCCTCTGCCAATCGGTTCATGGCTGTACGACGGAAATGAATTCCATTGCGCAATAAATCCCGGTAATTTGCGTTAATTTCTCCCTCTCTCTCTTCATTTTTCTCTTCTCGTTCCAGGTCTACCATTACGCTTCAAGCCATTTTTCCACCAACCCCCGACCCGTTTCTAGCTTCCGTTCCTCTATTATTCACTTCCTATCTTTATGTTTCCTCGGCCGAGTCACACGGTTAAATCACGGCATTGGAGTCGAAGCGCATCGGTAATTAGAGATTTTAATTATGCCAGCTCGACAGCAAGACCGCTCGGCTCCCTCGCCTTTTATTCATTATCGTCCCATTTCATTCATTCTACGTTCCCGTTCCGTTGGTTCGTGAAACGTATCGGCGCAACAGCCTGGACAGCTACGTAACACGGGGATCGCACCGTCGAGTCGCGTCGCGACGTTAAACGAGCTGAATGGCAGACGCGAAGTTGGCGCCGCTCGATCAAGCCGATAATTAGTCGGTGACGTTTGAGAAAGGCGGCTCGAAACGACGTTTCAGCAAAGTAAAACGAAAAAAGCGGAACGGAACGGGAGGGGATAGATTGGGGTGGCAGACTGTTGAAGGGAATTGAACACGGGAAAAGGACGGGGGATATTGCAGCGTTGAAGTAATTACTCGACGCTATAATTGCGTGGTTACATATTTGGCGAGTGGTGTCGGTATATAATCGCGATTACGACTCTGGGGCGACGAAACTGGCTGAAACGATAGACGCTCCGGGGGGAGCGTCGTGGAATTGACATTTTCTGTCGCTAATGTTAGAAAATCTGATACCACTCGACGAACGAGGCACAGCCGCTTGCAGATGTTTATTCAAAAGGCGAACACAACGTGACGCCAGGGCCCGTCGTAAATTAGATAGGGTCTGAAGGGACTTCGCTGGCGTCAACGCGAGGATTTTCCGGACAAGAGCAGGCAGTCTTGCACAGACCTCGTTTTGAGACGCACGGATTTTCAAATTGTATCGCCTTGCTGTTATATATTGAACTTTCTTTTCGCGCCGCCTATTCTTATTTTACCTAAATCTTACACTAATAGAGAAACCAGTGGTTTGTGACGTTGAAAATGATGTTGTCAACGGATAGTCTAAGACGGTGTTCAGAGTTCCTAATAATTATAATGCTGAAGTAACGATCTAGATATGGCGCAGGTTTCTAGGATGTTTGCTCTCAGTTGTTTCATGAAAGACGTCACGACCACCGCCTTTGAGTGAAGATAACATTCATCACGAGCGACACTCCTCAGTTGCGTTTCATTAACTCGGATCAGATTAAAGTACTCTTTGAGGATCGCGTGACGGCTTTGCACTGGTCTCGCCAATCTGATCTTTTTTATTGAAAGGCTACTCACGAAGGCAGTTTCACGGACCGATGGACACGTGCTGCACGAAATGTGTTAATGTGTTGCTTCGATAATTCTGCATCTTTTTTTCCACGTCCATGGACTCTTCCGGGTGTTCTACTTATTTTTGACGTGGCCATATCTATACAGTCAACCCTCCTATAACGCGGTGAGTGCGTACCGCGTTATATGGAAACCGCGCTATAAGAAACTCGGATTTAACCGTACAAACCAGGCTAATTCGTAGCGCGTTCTATGGAAACCGTCTACCGCGTTGTATGGAAACCGCGCTATAAGAAACGCAGAATTAGTACAAATCACATTATTCGTACCGCGTTATATGGAGACCAATAAGGACAAGATAAATTATAAATTATTTTTATTGAATTGAAGAGTTTATATAAATCTTTATATAAATCTTTATATAAATCTTTATATAAACATATCTAGTTACTATGTCGCGATCCGACTGCCTGAACCTACATGAAACTGGCGCCATCTGTTCCCTTATAATTCAAATAGGCCCTAACGAACTAAACATAGGCTAATCATTCTTAGGCTACGCGGAAGAAACTTATGGGATGCTGTTGACGGAAACCGCGCTATAAGAGTACCGCGTTATAGGAGGGCTGTCGCATTTTCAGCTCCGCGTTATATGGAAACCGCGTTCTGAGAGTACCGCGTTATAGGAGGGTTGACTGTATATCGTGATGATACTATATCACAAGAATCAAAGCTGAACGAATTACAGAAATTTTCAGCAGAAATATGTCGATGTGAATTACATATATCGAAAAACAATGTTCGTCGAACAAAGGAATGTCTGCGCATTTCGTACGCAACCTAAATTCAATATTATTTAGCTTGGCATTTAATATCCGAGCAAGGCGCAGCTAAAGCGGTTCAAGGTAGGAATACTATGAAGGTAGCTCTAGATGGGATGCTCGCCTCGATCTACGAGGAATCCCAACGGAACCAAGGGGGATCTTGCCACAAAAATTGTTTTATGAGCGTTCATTCCGTTGCCCTTTGAATCACGTTTGCACGAAAATTCTTTGAAGGCGCGTATCACGGAAATTTAACCACAGAGAACATACTCGCGAAATTGGAATAGATTAATATCGTCTGAACAAGCACATGTGTGTAAGAGATCTCGAAGTACGAGCGCCATGCCGGGGCATATGGTTAACATCAGCGCGGGCCCCGAAGGCGGACGTACCCAGCGGACACCATGGGCGACAAGGGCGTACATGGCTAAGGCCCTTGAAGGGATGGCGTCGGGGAAAAAGGCAGATAGCGCGTCGTTGCCGATCACGACGCATCGGGAGATTCTGGTAACGATCGCCGTTCGGAGCAGTCCTGACACTGCTTGTCTAACGAATTGTTAATAAAGACCTACTAGGCATAAGCGTTTAATATAGAACGGCGTACTTTATTCCTTTCAGTACCTTTCCGTGTGCGAAAGTATCGCTATTATTAAATATTACAACGCTGTGTCTTACATGTGCCTTCAAGTTACTCAGTCAGCAAGCTGCACGATGGAAATTCTTCGAATATAATGCAATGGAATTATTATTTACTAAAATGGTTAAAAAGGGTGTAAGACTAATTTATGGGTATAATTAGTCAATAATGAAGACACTTGTATTTACAGTAATTCTTCGGTTAGCGCGTGCTACTCGGGACCGGGACTCGCGCGGCACTCATCGAGAAATTACTGTATGTATCTCTTGAATAAACGGCATAACGAGTTAAACATAAATAATAGCGTTACACCTATTTAGTTTACTCCTTCTCTCCGGTTTCATCCTGAGCCCATCGTAGTTTTATTCAGCATTTTATATTTCCAGCTCTTACACCATTTTGCCGGAATGACAAAAAAGAAAATGGAAAAGAAGGGACGAGCGGCCACCGAACTTTGAATTCGTAAAGCGCGTGCCTTCATCACGGAGTATTTTCGAATTTTCACGAAAACAATGCAGCGATTTGTTTGGCCGAATTTTTTCGAGCATACTCCCCATTGAAAGAGAAAACCATGGCACGGCTTTGTTGTCCCGGTGATTTCGAGGCTCCTCGTTTTGACAATAAGAAACGTCAGTTATCGTTGAAAGTGCGGACAGCAATGGGCGGGCGCACGAAAAATCTTTCAGAATCTCGCGACTACGAAAATCGTCCAACGCGTTTTCGAACGCGGAACAGGAACCATCTGGGCAAGAAAACCCTTTCTTCTCCATGTCAGTCTCCGTTCGTTTCTCTAGAATTGGGAGCGTGTTAACCTTCATTCTTTCTGCATTAGTGACAGATGGCTAAGCGTATTCAAGGCCCCGCACGGTGAATCGCGGGGCGACAAGAAAAGCTTCCCGATCCCATTGTTCGTATATTAGAAGCATTTTCACACAATCAACAAACGCAAGGCCTGTATGAAATGAGGCTACTTTTGTTTCGCTACGTGTTCTCGCGGAGATCCGCTATTCTTATCCAGGGTCGCAGAAAAAAAGCATGACGGCATTAAAATAAGGGAGACGTTAAAAGGGCTTTAAGGTAATATGTTATTTACAGCATTGAGAAATGTATATAACTTTTCTGCATAGCCTTTCAAATTTTATTAAAAATATGTGACGAATATGAATTCCCTATTGGATGGAAATAATTTCCAAATGGAATTTCGGTTAGTTTGAAATTGCACGCTATTGGTTTTTCCTGTTTCTTCCGTTCTGCGAAAGATAATACACGCCGGAGGATCCCCTAATAAATGTTACGATGGAAGGCGCAAGAAACGGGAGCAGAATTCATGGGAAAGATGATCTTAAAATAGTAGAAGTTGGACGTAGCCGAGTGTACAGAGTACGTAAACAGTTTCCAAGATGTGCCCGAAACATGTGAAACTTAAATTATAAAATCATCAGTTCCCTCACGTACGCTGTAGTACATCTTGTTGAGGATCACGTTAACTCGAGACTCGGTATTCAAGAAAGTCGCAGCGAAACGAAGTATGAAAAGCTGAAAATATTTATCCATGGGAAATAGTTCTTGTCTGTTGGACGGTATGAAGAACAAAATGAAACATCGATTAAAGAATAATTTTTTTAATCGATCCTATCAAATCATCGATCCTATTAAATCATTGTACGTCGGTTCAATACAGAAACAATTCCGCATAAGCCTGCACAATTTTCTGAATTATTTTTTTCTTAGAAATAAATGTTACATACTATCGATATGGTAGTACGTTTTCGCGGGAACAAATGATTTTAACAAGAGAATATCTTTAGAAGAATTAGAATCGAGGGCCAAGTAGTATCTCAACGCTCGCCATAAGCATTCGATACAGGCTTGCATAATAAATACACGGCAATGGGTCCAATATGGTAATTCGAAACAATGGAATATGTGAAACTATCATACGCGCTATTCAAATTTCATTCGCCTAGGCGTACGGAGATTTAAGTGCCGTCGTGTGGTTGGCAGCGATGCGGTATCCGTGCCGCGGAAGCTAAAGTAGAACGAATGTGGCTTTAGGTGGTTTTGGATCGCGGAAATAACTGCGATTCAAGCAAGAAAGTATAATAACCTATGGCACAAAGACGGGGCACAATAAATGAGACAGGTATGCTACGCAACAATCACAAAGAGTGCTATAAGCTATACAGGGAGCACGGTGAGTTACAACCAGACATAAAATCAATACGTTGCTCAGACAGAATTTATATTTGACAGGACCCTTGTTAATTACCTGCTTCTTGTACCCGCCATGTGAATTGTAAGTTACTTTGCTGATCCTTTGCGATTCTATCTGACGTATGGAATTTTTGTATGGAGAATGTGGTTGTGCATTTGAAAACTTAATACAAATTTTGATAAGTTGCTTCGAAAATTGAAGGAATTTTTAATTGTAGAAACAGTATCTATAGTTTTGTCAAATCTGTAGAAATTAAGGACACAATCGTAGGAAATGGTACAATTGGGAACAGGAAGTTCGAATTATGAATTCTAGTCTGAAGTCATTTAATCGTCGCGAATATTATCGTCGACGCTGTGACGCACAACACACATCAATAGCTTGAATGAAAGTAATTCCATTAATGTCGCACATATCTATATGCATTTTACCTGTTCGATCCTTGAATATAATATTCAATATATAAATTATTATCAAATATTATAAATTATAATATTTCCATATAATCGTGACCCTAAAGAATTTTGTTGTACTTTGTAAATCTATCAAATAGTGTTAGATACCTGACTGTCCACCCTGCACCCCTATACCTGCAACACCACGGGAAAAACCCGATACCTGCATACATCTGGCAAAAAGAACTATAATACTCCTTCTCCTTTTTCTACAACATGGAATTTTCCGCAACCTCCTGCATATCATAAAAAACCTCCTTCCCTAAACATCCAATAAGAAGTCCTATTTCCACTCCCTCGCAAAATTCCAATAGCCAATGGAATTTTAGTTATAGTTTACATTTTTCGCTGCATCACACCATCAAATCAGAATAACTTCGGCAACCAACCAGTACACTTATAGAATAACTTCGGCAACCGAACAGTACACACTAGAATAACTCGAATAGTCAAACAGTACACACTAAGATTAAGTCCAATAGTCAACCAGTACACTTATAGAATAACTTCAAACAGTCGAACCATTTATTTCGATCAAGTTAATAAAGACGATATTTAGATACTTATAACGTTGAGTAAATTTCATTTCACGGGTTCACGACAATAGTATGTATCCGCATAATTGCAACGACGCTCTTCTTCTACACAAAGTAATTTTCCTTTTCATTAAGATTCATAATCTTTCCATATTTTTGAGAATGTCATTAGCTTTGCTGCAGTAACATTGGCGGTTTTAAGGGGTTCTCGAGATTGGCTCATTTAGTTATATGAAAGCAAACAACAGAGAAGTAGCAAAAGATAATTACGGTTTCAGAACCACGAATATAAGTAGATTTCTATTATTGGAGAGTTTCTGACTACGCGAAGCTTCGCATAATAACGTCGGACAGGGGGAAGTAATTAGTCTAGAAATGAAAAGGGGAAGCACGAAAATAAAAGCAAATTAAGTAAATGTGGAGTGGTGTTGTAGAGCTTTCACATCGACAATTCGCTTTGCTTTACATGAGCAGCTTCATTCAGTGCTAGCTACTATGGCCAGTGTTGATAAAATATGAAACCCCGTTTCCGGTTTAACAGAATTTTAAACGATGGCAACTAATTCTGCTCGCAATGAAGTAGTATGATTGATGTAATGCTACTCGAATTCACACCCGTCTAATTTAAGTCATCAAATAGTGAATAAGTTCTGCTTACTAATTATTCCACGAGAAAATTACATGTACTTCGCACCCCTTGCATTTGTTTTTCATGTTTTTACCTGAATCAACAGCATTATGATACTTTCTAGTGAAAGTTTACTACGATTTTGTTGGTAAAGAAAAGAAATAAAATATGTAGCGTATGAATTTTGGAATATCCAATGACCATCTCTATAAATAGTTACACCTATGTCAAACTAACGTATTATTTCAATAATAAGTTTCTTATATTTAAGAATAAAGGGGACTGAATTATTGCAACAATTTCTTTCTCCAATTAAACATTCATTTGTAGACACATGCATCGCGGAAAAGCAGTGCGTTTCATTCTCATATCGCGCTTACCAGGCACGTTGCATTTTACCTGACAATTATTCTCCAGCAACTAGTCTTATTAAGACACGCATACAACCCGGATATTTTAACAAACTATGCACAACATAGCATCGCATTTGCCTTTTGCCTGCGCTTCCATGCCGGTGTTATAAAATAACCAGTCTCATTACTTCTAGAACCGTCCACATACACACGCGTGCACACGACTATAATACGTGCGTCCAACGATTCAAGTATTAACGTTTATCTAGCTGAAAATAAACGAGGCACGCTACACGAAAAGGATAGCCCTGACGGAACTGCGACGAAATTATTCAACACGATGCAAATTGTCGCACGAAAAAATACAACGAATTGGGACAAATTGGGAATTGCACACCGAAACAAAGTAAGCAGCGGACAACCGGAGGTTGTCGTGTTTTGATTAAATCGGGCGGGAGCGGTGAGCGCAAACGCGATAAGCAAGCTGAACAGGGTAAACAGGCCTCTTTGCTTCTCTTGGAGGCTGGTGGTACGGCAGTGAAACGGAGTCAGAGGTGGTTCGACGACAGTCAGAAGGAGGAGACACACCGCAGAGGCTTCAGGCTACCTTGATAATGGGCTCACGATTAACGACAGACACGACGCGTGTAAACGGCGCCACCGCCGATCGAATATTAACGAGCGCTATTATTAACGTCCGACTTCCTATCACGGAATTGAGCTGTATCTCCGTGCGCGTGGACCCTGCCACGGCTGCTAACCTCGTTGACGCATGTGAGCCGCGTTTCTGCCCCGACCTAATCGATTGTATTTTCGGAAAATTGCACATTGACGCTCAGTTAAGGGTGTGTCGGTTGCTGGTCGTCGATGGATGGAAATGAGCCACCGTTCTAACGTCGCGCCAACAATTGGCACTAATGCAATCAAATCGGTATGGACACCTTCTATACGCGGTGTTCAAATCGATACCTGGAACGGTTTTACTAATACGTGCGGGAAGAATGATGATTACATACAGTGAGTAACTTTAATATTCGGACACTATGAGATTTATACTTTGTTACATCATAACTTTGTTTCTAACAAAACAAATAAAAAACATAATCAGTATTATATTAAGATATATGGCTAGTAAACAATAGTATAAGTTTTATTTACCTAACTTACAACTGTTGTTAAATACCACGATTTAAATTAAACACTGTCCGCTTTTCAAGTTACTTTAATATTCGGACACTTTTAGAAAGTACTTATTTTTAGGCTAATTTTTGTAATAATATGTATGTGTTTCAATATCTTGTTGGGTAGCCATTTTGCTGTATCACTTCTTTTAAACGTTGTGGCATATTGTTAATTATTTTTTTTAAATATTCAGTACTTATATTGTCCCATTCTTCTTTTAATCGTTGTTTCAACATTTCTTTCGACGATATCGTTGTTTTTCTGACACGCCGGTCTAATTCATCCCACACATTTTCAATGGGGTTGAGGTCTGGGGATTGAGGTGGTGGTTGTAAAACTTTTGGACAATTGTACAGCAAATATTCCTGTACAATGCGTGCCTTATGTTTCGGGTCATTGTCCTGGTAAAACTTAAACGTGTTTAAAATTCCCATTTGTGTAGCACTTTTGTGTAAATTATTTTTTAATATGTTCAAATACACATTCTTGTCCATAATACTGTCAATAAAAACTAATTCGCCCGGTCCAAATGTGGATATACAGCCCCAGACAAGTACACTGCCACCCCCGTGCTTTACAGTCGGCCTTAGATTATTGAATTTAAATTCCTCATTTTTCTTCCGCCACACCATCCTTCGTCCATCTGATCCAAAAATGTTAAATTTACTTTCGTCGGTGAAAATGACATCGTTCCACCATGTTTCTTCCTTCAAAACAAATTCTTTTGCAAAATTCAATCTCTTCTTTCGATTCTGTTCATTCACATACGGTTTATTCCTAGCCACTCTTCCATTGTAGCCACTATCTTTTAAGGCTCTGCGGATCGTTTGGGGATGTACTTTTTTCCCAGACTCATTTAAGAGCTCAGCTGCTAATTTTGGTGCACTGAGTGTAGGATCTTTTTTTATTTTTCTTATGAGCTTTCTTTTATCTCGTGCATCCAATTTCTTTGGTTGGCCCTTTTGGGGTATGGAGTCTATACGGTCCTCGTATTTGAACCGTTTGACGATATCTGCCACTGTACTCTTGCTCACGTTGAGCATGGCGGCAATTTGTCTATATGATTTGCCTTTTTCGTTGTGAAAAATCACAAGTTGTCGTATATTAAAACTGGTATTACTTTTGCGCGGCATTATACACGTGTACTTAACGATTATCGAAGAGTAACTGAAGAAATAGGGCTTGTTAGTATCATTCCGAACAGTCGACCGTGTGTGTAAACAAACATTTCGTTCTAACTCGAAGTAACTCGGCGTAAACACACAGAAAAAGTGCTACACTAGCAAGTGTCCGAATATTAAAGTGACGTGAAAATCGGAGAGTATTTTATTTAAATCATGTTATTTAACAACTGTTGTAAGTTATGTAAATAAAACTTGCACTATTGTTTACTAGACATATACCTTAATATAATACTGATTACGTATTTTGTTTATTTTGTTAGAAACAAAGTTATGATGTAACAAAGTATAAATCTCAAAGTGTCCGAATATTAAAGTTACTCACTGTATATCTTTTCCCCTTTATAATAGTTAAAACGTTTCAGGTGTTCAAAATTTGAACGATTTCACGAAAGGCGATTGCAAGATAATTTAACGCAATGTTACGTTCGGGGCAGATTCCCCGTTGTTTTTCTGTTTTATTATATTGATATATGTATAATCGATGAGATAAAATTGAACGCAATTTTCATCACTTAATTCCCCCCTTAATATAATAAGGGAAATATATGTACGTCGATGAAATATAGCAATTATAGTTATTTTCTTTTCTGGCGAAATCGTCGAAATCTAAATCGAACACGAAATATTCCGGCAGTCGATGAGTTTGCACACTGAAATGAAATTAGGTAATTCAAATGAAGGGGTGCAAAGCTGAAGTAGTACTCGCTAAGGATACTCGAAGGAAATTCGTGGGAAAATTTTGGCAATTAATGAAGTGTTAGGTCGAAAGCGATAAACTTTAAAATATCGACATCATGCGATTAAATATACATATGTGCACGGTATTTAGACGGTGCTTTTCATAAATTTTGAGAAAATGTCTAATTTAAAAAGTAGACTTTTTCTTATCACAGGATAATACAATTATTGATGCGTCATATAAATAATACATATTCTGAGAATATTTTTAAAGATATATACAATATTTTTCCTTTCGTAGTTTACGCTTTATACGATAATGTTAAATATTCTTGAACAAATAACATCATAATTCGTATGAAGTTATACATATAGAATCCGAACATTTGCAACGGACATACATACATTTGCAAATATTTTCCGCCATAGCAGGCACCGCCTGCTTTTCTATTTACACTACTTTGCGAATAGATTGATATACCTTTGTAAATACAAGATTTCTGAAGGAAATTCTGAAGTCATGGCAGGGAACGTAGTGAAATAACTGAAAATCAGGCTACAAGAAAATATAGGTAATTCAACAGTTGCTGTTTGTGTATCAACTGAATATACAAATGCCAAACATAGCAAAATACATTATTGTATTACTATTCTATTATTATCCATAAGAAAATTCATTAAACTAATTGTTATCGATTTTCTTTAAGCCACCTTCGAAACAATATTCGATGTATGCTTTTGTACTAGTTACTGGTACTGGGACTTCGACCAACTTTCCATCCTGTTAAGCAGAATAAATACGGGTGCACTTTAATTAACTTATGAATTGTGAAACGTACTTAATCGATGCTCGTGTTATACCATAAAATTAAACAATGTATCGGGTATTTGGAAATGCAATTAATTAGGGTTCAATACGTATTTCCAATTAGTTGTAAAGTATAGGTATCTATTCACGTGCCACTATTTTATATATTTTTAATTCTATACTTTATCAAACCTTTGCGGCAATTTTCTTTATGTTCACATTTCATTACCGCAAATCCAAGCGAATACAAATTCTAATGCCAACAGGATTCTATAAGATTATAATGTTAAACATATTAACATTTTAGATTAAGAGATTTCAAGAAGTGCAGCAGTTCTAACAATGCTTATATTTGAACAATTCAGATTATATTTAATACTTTAAACGGATTTTCAAAAGTATCTGGAAAATCGCAATTTCCATAAAAATGACTGGCAAAAACAAAAGCCACTATCTAGAAAATTTATTTGATGCACCACCAGACATTTGTCAGAAGCCTGCGGTTTTCCGTAATGTCCACATCATGGGATCATGAGATCCATGTCGGTTGAGCATTTCTAGCAACAAATCGGTCTCGTTAATCGTGGACGATATTCAAATCGGTATACAGACAATACGTATTCACTAAAGCACAATCTTTCCTAACAGAAAGCTGCAAGAATTCGCTGAAGAGCGAAATCGTATTGCGGTTTGCAATGTCGGTGACGCGGAAAAAGGCAACCGGAAGCCCAGAGGAGGGTGCCGAGGAATTGACGGTAACAAGCGCGTTTGTCGAATCGTTTTACCTTCCTGAATCGTGCTCAACGTCGTTCTGTTGGCACACGCAACCCATGGGATATAACGAACGAATCCTTGATATAGTTTGACAGCCTCCCTCTGATACCTGCGATATTCTCCACTAATAAGGAAGGATGCGATCATTCGCGTGAATGCTTTTTCTAATCATCGGGTCGGAATAATTGTCTGGTTGTAGCGTGTTACATTCAACAAAATATCTCCACGAAATGTGGAGAAATATCAATTGTTGTCTGACGTAAAAGTAAATCTATTATTCTCTAAAAGTTTATACACCTAAGGAGAAATTCAAATGTTATACATTTCTTTCAAATATAAGAAGCCTTTTATTATTTGCATTTTAATATTATAATAACATTGTAAGAATATCATAATAATACTATTCATTGATATTATTATGTATTATAATAATAATATCGGGTCTCTCAGTAATTGCTATATCGATCAAACGGTGGCGGCTATACTATAGAGTTTGCATAGGAAAATCGATCAAGCACGTGTATGCATGACAAACTTTCATTCAAGTCATGAGTCATGAGCGAACTGTGCATCATTCAGAATCAATTTTCTCGACATTATAAATATCCGAGACAATAACGACACAAAGTAGAAAACCAACATATACCCTACCCAATTCGCTATTGAAGTCCTGTATAAAATCATGAGCAACTCTGGTTGATCTGTTCTTTGGACGAAAAAAATTTCCTGTGACAAGTGCAGGCTGGATCCGTATCGGCATAGAAACAAATGAAATTTAACTGCAATCTCAACGAGATTACTTCGACGCGGCCTCGAACGAAGTTGATACTACCTTTACTCGGAACCTTCATTGCTTCGACACAGTGTACAAGTGTGAGAAAGAGTTGGTGGCGGAAAAGGGAGACTCAAGAGTTTTCCGCCGGCGAAATGGCAAATGATCCGTAACGGCGGCGTTAGAAATTCAAATAAGAAGGCCCTTCTGGAGGACGAACTTGTGTGCCCGCGTTCAGCACTGTTTAAATGCGACCCAGCCAGTCGAAGAACTAGAGCACAAAACGTTTTCCGTGAACGATGCGACGGGCGAGACGGTTCTCATGATACCGATCCTATTCCAGCTGCTGTTTCGTGCAAGCAATAAAGTTAAATCACGTCAGACTAATATTTACAATTTCCAGCATAACAACAAGTACATACATATAACAGCAAGCAGAAGCATAATGTAAAGGAATTATTTGTTTGTCATATAAGCACAATACGTATGCAAATTTCATATAATTGGGCCCTTCGATTAGGTTGTGAATGGAGATCAAATCTACTTGAGTAATATAGTGTCTTTTTCGATACGGATCAATTTGATCCAAACGGCTTTAGTGTAGCAATTACTTCAAAATTTGACGATTGTTAGATATGACCAGTTTTACGGTCAAACATCTTTTCCCAGTGATTCGTTTATTGATAAAGGTACATGAAGGTCTTCTATTCACTGAAATATTGCATTGTTTAATTATTAATCCTGAAGTGCTATAACACATTGGCGACGGATGACGCGTATACGCGTCATTTTTGAACTGTATTCGAAATCCCCCGTCGCCAATGTGTTAATTATTAATCCTTGAAGTGCTATAATTGTTAATATTGATAAATTATTGTGATTGGTTGATAGTCACTGAAGAATGCACAAACCGTTACGTTTCTGCAGAATAAAATTCTTTCACAATACGCAATTATACAGCATGGTTTAACTTCTTAAATTGTCCTCTTTAGACGAGACGCGGAGGACGAGAAACGATAACATGATATCGAGTTTCTTCGAATGTCCAGGCCGTTAAAAAGCGATGCGGATGATGCCTTTGAATAGTGAACGGGCCGTAAAAAAAAGAACAAAAGAAGAGGTAGCTTTAGTCGCTGACCTCGTAATGAATAACCCGGAAGAGCCTTCGGGCTTCGACCGAGATCGGACTCTCTTTCCTCAAATGCGGACCGTCCGTTCTTTTTGAACGATCGCGCGACAGAAAGACACAGGGGTGAAAGAGTGGGACAGTCGGATAGATCGGAGGTAAGGGTAATGGTCCACAAATCACATTGCGGATGGACAAAAAGTTTGCACCGCAAGAACGGAATAATAAATCTTTGAATATCTTTAAATAGGGTGGGAAATAAAGGGCTTCGGGATTCACGACTTATCTCTACATGTCGATAATTGCTTCGACCGTGCCGATATTATAGTTCATAAGAGATAGAAGAATTACGTCTGTGTTAAAATATTCATGATTGTGATATAGGTAACATTTCTTGCTCAATTATTCGAAGAATTTAATTTGTAATACGAATATACTATATATTCGTATTATTCCGTAATAATGTAAGTAATGAGATTGAAAGTTAAGTGGAACTTGAAATTGTTAAAAAATCAATAAACTGGCGAATTACATAGAAGCAGGATAGAAAGTTCCCTCATATTTCTAAGAACTATTTGTTTTGCTATTACTTATTGGACTGACAGCTGTACAGTAATTCTTCGATTAGCGCGCGCAGATCGGGACGGGCCGCGCGCGCTGAGAGCGCAGGGGACTAGTTTGACTGTTTAGAAATTCGACACCGACATCGACGACCGTTGAAAGGGACAGAGAGTGAAAGTAGGGTCAGATAGCTACGTATCTGTGAGACAACACGAATGCAACTATAAAACTTCTTTATTGTTAATTATTTCGTTCTGCAAATTTTATGAAAATATAGCTGAGGTTGTTGTGATTAAAATAACACCAAACGCGATATAATTTGGATCATATTTGCGTTGATAAATTATAGAAACGGATCCCACTGATTGTGAGCCGAGCATGAAACGATTCCGTACGATCTCCCCGGCCGGGGAGAAACGCTTTGCGCGCGGTCTAGTAAGTCGACGAATGCTACCGTACGCGCGTTCTCGGCCCAGCGTTCCTTGCTTTTTGTTATCTCTGAGCCGAAAATGCTACCGTACGTGCGTTCTCGGCCCAGCGTTCCTTGCTTTTTGTTATCTCTGAGCCGAAAATGCTACCGTACGCGCGTTCTCGGCCCAGCGTTCCTTGCTTTTGACCATCTGGTTCTTTCCTTATCTGATACTTTAAAAACATAAAGCCATACTACAATAATCATGAGTATCTTACAATACAGTGGGCATACAATACAATACAGTTTAGCACTCTGTGAAAACGTTGATAATAAACCTCCGCGGTCAACCTGGGTTGTTTATGACCGAAGCGGAAGTTCAGTCTTGGAGTGACATTTACCGAGAAAATGATAAAGAAGAAGAAGAAGGACGCAAGAATTGGGCCCAAGAACGTGTAATAAAAACGATTAAGAAACTCCAAGCAGGGACCGAAAATTATCCGTCGTGCATGCATTTACAGCTCAGAGCCCTGGAAGCCACTATTTCGCAGTTGTATGTACACATATAAGTCAATATGATCCAAATTATATCGTGTTTAGTCTCATTTTAATCACAGCAGTTTCACGAATATTTTAATATAATTTTCATTGCGCAATACGTAAGAATAAAAAAAATTCACGGTTGCATTAGTGTGGTCTCACAGATACGAAGCATTTAATCTTTCAATGATTACCCCAAGTATCAACAGCCGGGACGTGTCGGCTAGAACCCGGGGGGAATCCCCCCAGTGGTGGGGATGAAAAGCGCTTTCTCTCGCTAGAGGCCTGGACACGCACTCTTCAAGATATTACTGTATTCCTTTGCTGGGTGCTGCACAAATTTTATATTGGGATAGGTAATCATCAATTCGACGATGATGGTAGCAACAAAATAACGCCGTAGGAAACGTTGATCTTCGATTCGCAATTTTTTCGGCGAAACGAGGTACCGATCCCGAAACTGTGGTCGATTCCTCGCGCACACTCGACGGCTTTCACGTTTTTGAATGGGGCAAGATTGGAAAGATTTATCCGTCGTTGTCGGGATGGATGCTATCGACGTTGATCGGTTTTGTTTTTCGTTTGGTTACTGGAAAAGCGACGACGAGAAAAAAAGTTCTTCGAGATCGCCTTTACACTCTTCAAAACATCGTCCCTTCTTCGCCTCCGACCTTTTTTCGCCGTCGCCCATGTTGAAAATCGTACTCGTGAAAATATATAAATGTGGCTTAAGCCAATTACCTCCATTGTTACGAGTTTCTCTCCTTTTTCCGGTTGGATTTCGGGATTGAGAATGTAACGAAAACCTTTGATTTTACTTTAGATAACAAAAGATCGCCGATAATTTGTTTAATATTCGGCCCAACGGAATATTGTTGGAACTAATTTTGCTTTATTTTAGGAAAAATTGATGCCTAGATCATTTGGGAGATTGGCGAAACAAAATTATAAACGGAAGCAGATGCTTTAAAGTCGAAGAAGTCCTCAACTCTGGTGCAAGTAGTATAACCATGCACGTGGTCAGCCACGCGTAGAACTTGTGTCCTTATACTACTGACAGATCTTCAAATTTCCACTGCTACTACCCTGACGTTAAAAATATTGTAATGAGTATTATATGACGTTAAAATATAAGGTCTACCATGAGTGCAACAGAAATGCGCATAAAAAAACTATAGTTTGTTATGCGTGAGCAAGTTATTCTACCAACGTGAGAAACCTAGGAGATTCTGATTACTGCAGACAAAACAATTCTGTTCTGAAAGTCATTAAATTTTTACAGATTTTCACATTATCCATTTTAACCAGTGTTGGAACAAATTTACGATGTCAATTATACCGGCATTTGTTGGCAAGTATCACATTTTATTTCTCGAGAGGAAAACATTTAGAAATAGAATTATCTCTGTGTTTCTCAATTTTGGCGTACATAGAATACGTACAATATAATGCTGAATCAGAAACCAATATTCATACATTTAATTGTCATAAAAGAACGACGAATAAATCCACAAATGAAACGCGTGTCCTCTGCAGCTCATCAGCAGAAAAAAGGTACAGCAATTTCACTTAAGAAGATCAAGGCGACTGCTATAACGGTCCCTCGACTTCAAACCGTACAACTTTTTTCCTAACCCATTAATGCGCGTCATTAAAAATGCAAAAGACACTTAAGGTAAATAAAATTACCTGCTCATCTTATGAAACCCTCAAGTACCACGGAATACTAATAGCTTCATTTCCTCGAGTGATTGTGCAACGACAAAAGAAAAAAGGAGCCACTGCAGAAAAGGAATGAAAAAGGAAAAACAAAGAATGGTCTACAATAATCTAATAATTATAACGAAAACCATAGCAATGGTTACACCATGGGCGAATAAAAATTATTTCACTGAACATGAATTAATTCAAATATAATACTCCCAATGTTCAATGCGACAAAAAGATAGGTAAAAATAAAAGAAATGAATCAGACTATCTTTTCAGCACCTAAGCGAATTTAGAAAAACCGGTATCACTTGATTCATACAGAGAGGTTCAACGAGCGCGATTTCTAAATTGAATGTTTCGATCAATCAAACCAGCCTCTGGCCGATCCGGTGCAACGATAACTTTGTTTTTTCACGAATTTCAATCACGCCAGACTCGGTGAGCGCTCACCACGACTTTAATTAACGACCATTTAAAGTCAAGCGTGCATGTGTTACACACGAATTTGTGCAACATGCATCTGGCATGTTTTTCGTTATGGAGCTGCTTGAAGATAGAAGCGATCGATATTTTCGAACCGATCATTCAGGGGCGTATTATAAAATTTTGTTATCGAATTCGTACTTAAATGCGTATAAATCTCACTTAAATGTATTAATCGTCACAAAAAGGAGTCTCTATCACTTTCTTATAGAATAAACAGATTATAATCTAAAAATAAGTAATTGCAATAATAATTATTAACAATGCATTATCATTCGCGGTTAAATATCGTTGCTTGAGCGAACTATGATAATCTATTTCACAGCGCTTCAATTGGCTCAAACTGTATAATAGCTTAAATTCTATTTTAATGGAATTTTGAGTGACGTAGTCATGTAGCGTGGGTGCCAAGCCAATTAATCGCATAGCACAGTCTATGGTGCATTTCCTCGGAAATCAGAATTTTAACTGGACTGTAAAATGAATGAGGGATGTTTCTGACTCGTTAATGTACCACACTGTGTCAATTTAATGGTCGTAGAAATGGTTGCGGTTGTGGAACTCATTTAGCAATTTCTGCTTTCGTTATTAGTATCAAGTAATACACCTGCAATTGAGAGGCTTGAAGTAGTTTTGCAGGCTGATGGATCGGTTTTCTATACCATGTATCGATTCAGCATTTTCCAATTGTATGTCCACGTGCCACATACAGTGACAAAGAAGAAATATTTGAAACGTTCAAGAAACGTTTTCAGCATTGATCGACATCGTTACTAAGTTCCCTGCTACTGATTGCCCGCGTTAATTTTCCAGAAAACTGCAACAGTATACTTTTCGTTTCAAACGTGAGTTATATTCAATTAAGTATACAAAAAGTGAAATTACAACAATTCCATTTTACCTTAGGCATATCTTCATTTTTTTTTTATTTTCTTCCTTTCATTGAACTTCGTTCCATTGTGTTAATATAAAATAAAAGTTGTGGATCACAGGTCAGAACTTTTTAATGCCCAAGCGAGAGAAAGAGCGAGCGGACGTTAATTTAGTTTCCCTGAAACGGTGATGCTCCTCCAGTTTAATTTCTCACCACCTTGAAGTAGCCACATTACAGGCTACATAAGCCCTTTTCTCGAGTAGTTCCATGTTAAAACTTTGACTTGGATGTAGTTACAGACGCGTCCTTAAACGCAATTACGGCAGCAAAAAAAACAATGGAGCAGGTAGTGCATTTTGTGAGTACATCACAGTCTGCATCATAATTCTTATATGTATAATATTGTTCAATAAAGACAAGTCAATTTGTGAATACGTGAATTCAATGATGATTTTAATGCACTTTATTTGTGATGTTTATATACACAATAGTGTAGCTTTCTTTATGTCTATTCTTTATGAAACAGACTTTTTTTTATTTGTCGATTCAATTTACAGAATGGGAGAGTATTGATTAAACAATCGATGATAAGGATTATTCGATCTTTTCCATTAATACATTTTATCTACTCTATTCCATACACGTGAAATATGCCACTTCATAGATTTCTGAGCTTTCGAGTTAGTTTTCAGGACTACGTATGTATTAGGTAATATACTCAGCAAACGATAATAGAGCCATTAGTACTCAACCTCAGCCCTCGGAAGATTATCGTTCATGTACAATGTAGCCAAATACGTCGCAATGAATGAAATATTATTCAATTCTGGGATTGACTGAACTAAGTGAGTGTTAAAGCACTTGATCGACGAACCTAATGATGAGTGCAAGCAGATGTCTCTTTTGAAAGTGTTCGTACGATTATCGTTCGCAAAGATTCCAAACGTTATCTTCGGCGGACAATGAACATGGACCAGAGAATCTGGGAGTCACGTCGGCACATTGTCAAAGGGAGAAAACTAAATTATCCAGAGCAATTCACTCCGATCAAGGAGAAATCGTAGTCTGTCTATAGGGATTGCACGGAGACAGGGTCTGAAACAAAGACAGCATGAGGCAGACAGGGAAGCGGAGAATGGAGAATAGATAGACGACCAATGAACGGACAAACAGTGAGGCGGGAATTGAAAGACAGAGGGAAATAATAGATTTCGCTTTGTTACGTTACGGATTCAACGAGTAAAAAGGGGGCAAAGGCTGATTAAGGAAAAGTACGTAGGGCAACGACCTTCGATCCTGCTTAGAGTGAAACAGGGGTGTCAACAGTTCGCCGTTGGGGACACGAGCAAAAGAGACGGCCAGAGAAATAGGAAAAAAAGCGTAGACGAGGAAGACAGAGAGATCCAAGAGCTGGGCGAAACGTCGTCAATGAGATTTAAATTAATTTCAGCGCGTTGCACCGCGCCGCGCCGGTGAAAAGAATTCATTGCTTCGTAAAACCTTTGAAGCATGGAAAGCCAATAATTCATGGCTGTAGATCCCGGTTATACACAGCGATACGAGGAATGTATCGAGGGGTTGATGGATTTAAACAATACCTCCTGTTTTAACCCCTCGCAATGTGAACTTCAGGTATCTGGGAGATAAGGTTCTGCAACGTTGCCCATTAAATGTAATTACCAGAATTACCAGGACACGTTAATTCGCTTATCTGCGAAACAGCGACGCTCACGTTAAAGATATTGTCAATGCAGATTACATTCGGGAGACGGTGAACCGCGGACTTCTCCTTTATACGAGTATTTTGTTCCATTTCACTATGAATTCGTTAACTAACAAAAGAAGAAAAATCATATGGAAAGGTCGAATGATATTATGGATCGTAACATTTGTCCTAGGTACCATGTGTACATTTTTATATTTAAATACATACGTATACACTTTTGGAAAAAATTCGACGTTTACCTAATATTTTGCATTTTTGGTTGAGAATTAAACTGCTGTTACGAAGGGAAGTTTGTAACGGTATTTACTGTAAAGCAAACTGTTTTCTACGAGTAAACTTATGCATACTTCTGTGCAACAGGAAGTCAACGTTTTACCAAATAGATATGCATACACAGATATTTACAATAATTCATTACACACGTAAATGATGTAAAACTTCTTGCACTTACATCCTGTAATTATAGTTTTCTCCAGCGAGGTATTATATATTAATCAAGCCAAATAATTCTGTAGTGGAAGGAAACACTTTATGTCCAGGTTTCACGTTGAATAAAGAACTTTCTTTGTGTCGTATGCACGCGGGAATAGAGGAAGAGCTGTAGGACGACCTCGGCTCATGATCTAGCCTTGAAAAGCGGGGTATCAAGAGAAGAATCACTTGTTGTCGGCGGAAATTGATCGTGATGCGTGGCGTAAAGCCGAAAGTTGCGGAACGTATGCAGAGCACAAACGAAAAGTGTTGCCCACTCAACATCAATGGATTTCCTTTTGTCGCGTGCATCCAGTTCTGTCGGCGGCAAGTGAACGCGACATCACGATCAAATTCCCATTTGCTTTGCACCACGATTCGTGGAGCAATTCACGCGTGTCTATATTCAGAAATGGAACGTGCATTGCTGGCGAGTAATCGAGTGAAAGGGAAAAGGGGGGAAGAGTGGCAAGCAGATTCTTACACGTTTCCGAAATATTTGGATTCAGGCGAGCATTTTTATGGGAAAAGTTATCAATCCTGGCTGTAACAGTCTTGGATCAGTGGTGACCGCGATAAAGAACTTCAACATTCTTCCAAGCTTGAAACTTTTGGAAAGTAGTCGCTACGAGTACCCAAATCAGTTTATCTTGTTCCTTCGAGTAAAGTGTGATTAATTAAGAGGGTGTTTAAGGAACATTTACAACCTTTGCCGGGGCAGATGTTTTACAAGATACGGCTGAAATATTATCACTGCCGAGATTAACGAGTTTGATAGATACGAATTTCGTTCCAATTTTTGTAAAGTTTAACTAGCTTGTTAACAGGTTGAAATTTATCATTCTGAAATTATATGCAATCTAGTTACTTAATGTAAATAAAATACTTTATGCTTGTTCATCAAAATAAAAGGGAAATGCCTTCACTTTGAAAAACATTATTTGTTTTTAATTATTGCAGCTCACCGTATTTAAATTTAAAATGATATTGCACTATTACTATTTCCATTGCTCGCTTTTTTATATTAACTTTTACATACTTTTACATATTAACTTTGTCGTTATCCATTCCGTTTTACCAAATTGAAACAAACGTTGCAAAGAATGTCTAAATACAAACCTTTGCGAAGCTTGAAATATAAAGTGAACGTTCACTGTTGACAATTACAAATACCAAATTTATCATCAAAATGTAAAATGAGACATAACTTATTTCTCACAAGTGCAGGCGACTACGATCTGATCTTAATTACATGCATATCTCTGTACATTATTGTTAGACTAATGACTAATCAACATTCTCTCATACCCATATAATTTATTCATGTCCAATCTAACTCTGAAACGCGGCAACCGAAAGAGTCCATTTAACGAACGGAAAGTACTCCACTTCGAAACGTTAATTCACATTGTTTGCCAGAAGCTATTACACTCTCCATCAAGAGTTCAGGCTCGTTGGGTTCTGTTTCACCTGGCCCGTATGAATGACACTGCAAGTTAAACGAACCCAGGAATAAGAATGATAGAACGACCATTAATTTCTAACTCGTTCCGTTTGAATGGGCCCACTGAAATATTTGATATACACTCGACGTTCTAGCGAACAACCAAGCGTAGAGTTTCGAGGATCTGCACGCGTTCAATGAACGCGAGTTCCAGTTCAAATTGAAAGAAAAAAGGGAAACCGATATCGAGGAAGTCGGCGTGAGCCGACAGAGGCAAACGAAGGGTGAATTCGATGCTTTCTGTTGTGTCGTTAATTAACAGCTTGAGATCGAGAATAAATGGAAAAGCGACCCATTGCTGCTTGCTCGAAATTGGAGCCACGCTCTTTCGATTTTCACTTGCCGTTCGTTTCTGGCTTCTGTGTATATTGACGATTTAGTGGCGGCGAGAACTCGAGCTTATCGACGCTGACGTCCATCTTTTAAAATGAGCGAAGCTAAAAACTTAAATAATGAGCACACTTATACGCCACTCAGCTCGCTTTGAGCGTCGTTGAATCGAGTTTTCGTTCGAGTCTATAGCCGCAAGGATTGGACAGAATCGCGACAAATTGTTCAGACGACTTCTACTTGAAAGAAAAAAAAGGTGAAAGTAAGCTTATCCCCACTTAGGATAATATTGTTACCACTATATTATGTGCCTTTGAAAACCATTAACACCTGCAGCTTCATTTATCTCTATTGTTTGATGCAGAAGAGGCGTTTCAGGTAAATACATATACTTAGCAAACCATACCTATACTTACTTTCATTAGGCTTATATCATCAGTTCAATGACACCCTGTATATTCTACCCCTATACAACAGAAAGGCGTAATATGGAAACAACACTCACCGAATTTCTGTATCCAAGATTGATTATACGTTGATATACTACGATCTTTAAGTGATCTTCGACTGCTGAAGTTAAAGTTAAACATGAAATTCATTTCTATCGATATATGACAGGTAAACGATCATCACAATGCTCGCTTTGTACGACGTATTATAATGGGAGAGTATCATCTTGAACACGGCCCTGTATATAAGAACCCCTATCTGATTGCTTACGAGAAACTTTGCCTGAGCAGAGCCGATCTGTGCCTCAACAGATGGAATGAATCAACGTTAACCCTCGTATGGAAATTTGAATCAATCTGATCCAAACTCGAAATGGGAATAGTATTTTCTTATTTTTACTGTATCATTTAAACTATTGTACCCATGGAGAAAAAAAGATCTTAATATATTGCCAGTCCTTTTTACTAAATTTAACAAAATCCGACGATATCCAACCGAGAGTTTCAAAGAAACTATATTTCCTACCTTATACTCGTCTTCTGCGAAAATGCGAGATCGAATCATTTTGACCCAAAACGATATTATTTGACACGCATTCATAATTTCCGTACGAGCATTAACAAGCTTGCCATCCCGATACACGCGCGGCGTGGCGCCGCAAACAAATAAATAAACAACCATTATTCAGCGCCTATAATAAATTATCAATGCTTCGCAAGCTTATGTATCACGCGGCTAGCGTGTGAAAGCCCATCAGTTTAACCTCGTATCGCCAAAATAACCGCATCCGTCGAAAGTCCATGCCTCCTGGCGCGCAGCGGCCGTGTTTTTAACCGTTACCAAATTTAACTGCCGTCCATCAGAGCACCGAGGGTATTCTTTCGGTATACCTGAAAAAGCTACCCGCGTTATATGTACAGCATATTCATACCCAGTCAATCCGACGCGTCACAGAAATGCGTGGAAAAAACACGCGAGCACGCGCGCCCGGTTACGCACACACGTTGCGGATGAGACAATCCCCGATAATGGACCGAGCGAAACGGAACGTGTTTCTGGTGTCCCGTAATGGGTCCATTGTGCCGCGTATCGTAACGGAAGCGAATACGGTTCCGTTTAAAGCACGAGAGCGAGAGAAATCCATGGAGGGTCGTTGCGTATCGTACGCATCGGTCCGATCTGGAACAGGCTTCGGGGCAAGTTATACATACACGTACATACATACGCGTGCACATACTTTGTGTCCCGTGAACCGCCACCGCGTACAACGGTTCGAATCGACTTTTCGACGTAACGAGATCGCTCCTGAGGCTCGTTATTTCGTGCTGCCTGGCGTTCTCCAGTCGTTCAACGTCAACCCTGTTCCACGGTGATGCCGAACTTGCGACCACGCCTGGAGCCACCTTTCGTTCGTTACGCGAGTAGAGAGAAATAGAGAAATGGAATGGAAGATGGAATGAAAAGGATGATAGCACAAGGGAGACGGTGTTGCCGCGACGTCGTCTCTGTCATCGTAACTTCCGCTTTCTAGGGAATGAAGCTCGTTCTACGGAAGTAACGGTTCTGCTAATCGAGCCCAGCTCCTTCGGGATCACGGCTGCTTGAAAGTACTGTTTTCCTCAGCGTGGCCGTCTCTATCTCTTCGCCGGTCTCGGTTCCACTCGGTCCTCTCTTTTCTCGCTGGTTCCTTCTTTGTTTCCGGCAATTCTGCTATCTATCTGCCTTTTGCCTTTTGATAATGATCGAATCTGAATGCTCTTTTCTATCCTTATCGCCTCTCCGTGCCTGATTTTCCTTTCAACTTGCGGAGCTTGTATTTTTCTCTCTAGTCGGGGCAGGCAAGAGACTAAAGCGTTTCAAAGGTTTCGATGAATTATTGATTTCTTGTAAGTAAGTGGGCGGAATAAGGAAATGGTAAGGAACGTCGTTATCCGCTGGATCCGAGATACGAGGATTTAGTGTCTTAGGGATAGCTTGGCAAAACATTGCCGCGAAACAGAGAACTGGGAGTCTTAATTCTTCTTTTTCCTTTTTTGCTTGGGTCCTATAACTTTGAATTTTTGTCGAGCTGCCGATCTTTCTCTTCGCGTAATGTGTGGTACTGTTTTATTCCCGATGTCTCGTTGCAAAGACGAATAATTCGCACGGTTACACGATATTAATGTATAAATATAAAGTTTCTACAATGTAGAAGGTATTGCAATTTGTAATTAAAACTCTTTCAACTCGACGGAGAATTTCCTCATTTTACATGCCACAACCGTTTTGCCACTATAAAATATGAAATGTTCGCCTTCCTCGAGATAAACGAAATAGCACTCTATGAATGACTTACGGCTTTACGGTCGAAAAAGGTTATTTACTTTAAAAACTCTATCAACCGTTTCGCCATTTTACGGAAGTATTACGTAGCTCGCGGTTATGATCGATCATTCGAAGGTAAAGAGCAGGGGCGTGCTTCTTGAAAATTTTCTATATGGAGTTCACTCGGCCATAAATCGAAAAAGTAATCGCGGTACTAAATATGCAAGGGTATTACAAATACGCGGTGCAGCCGATGATTTCGATGCAACTATTGAAGCGAAGTTTTGGGTACATGATGTAGCGAAAGAGTTTGTCCAATTATAATTGTTCCACGAAAAATCATCGCTGTCTATTAATGTCATGAGTGTATCTTTTGAAAATATCTTTGCCACACAAAGAACAATATCTGAAATTTGTGTTCGCTTTTACTTCCTTCGTTTCAATCGTTTCTAGCATACGTTATGCATACCAATTTGGAAGATCTATTGCGATAAACTAATTGTAAGCTTCCATTAGAAATGGAAGAATTGCCTTGCTATCAAATGCACAACGGGATAAAATGTTTCTCATAAGTTTCCTTTCATTACAGATTAACATTACTTCGAACATTACTTCGAGCTATTACGCGGGAATCGTGATTTTGCTGCATGTACGTGGTGATGTTTTTAATTTGAAAGGGGGATTATCGTTTCTCATATTTCATCATGGAATATTAAAATGTCTAGTTTATCAGGACGACAGACACCTGATTAAATTTTTACTTCCATGCGTTTATTAAAATATTTCTTGTCTGGGATCATTGAACATAAAGTTGCTTACCGGACATAAATGTTTCTTTTAGAGCTGTCGTATAACGCAGCAGGTATTTAATTAATCTAATTGGTTATCTTTATTGGTGGCAACAGTTTAAATAAGTTCGATATCTTTGTAGATTAAGCTGTTCTAATTATTCCATAAACGTGAGTTTAATTTAAATTTGCTTTAACTGAAGCTCTGCGAGAAATTGGAGCTTAGAGCTTATCTAACGCTTTCATATTACGCTAATTGAATTAGAGAATGCTACGGACTGAACATGGAACAAAGTAAAAGGAGGAAAATCGGGAAGATTCGTATATAAACAAGGAATAAAAATATAATAATGTCTTTTTCTTCCTCTGTAATATCTCGTGACTATGGTCAACGCAATAAAAGTTTTCTTTAAGAAATAGTGGAAAAGCTAGGACATTTTGGTAATAGAAATTTGGATGTTCGGAACGCTTTGAGTAAAATTCAAAAACTACAGGTAAATTATCAGACCTGAGTACCATTTACTGGTACCAGAATTGATCCCCATTGATTCCACGTAACAAGTTTGATTTCGCGCGAACAACAACTGAAGTTGCGTAATATTATTCGTGTCTAGCCACAGTGAAGGGCAGAATGGAACGGAAGATTGCATTTTGCTCAGCACTTTGACAGATTCGTTAAGACACTCCGGAAAGAATTAATAACGACGTTAATAAAATTTTCATTTGTTATCACTAAACTGTGCAATTTATTATATAATTGAGAGAAGATATAATTTTGTATTATTATAAATACAGAATTATATTGATTTCAATTCATTTAATAATTCTAATGATTTCTCCATTTCAAAATTCGATTCGTTGATTACATTCGGAGACCATTCGTAATTCCACCACGATACATCCTCAAACCCTATATTCAGCCTCCTACCAAATACGAAAATCAACTTTTAACCAAAGATCCTGCTCAAACTTCTTCAGACTGCAAGCGAGCCACCCCGAGCTCTCGCCGCCTTTCCCTCCAGTTTCTGCTGCGACACATCGCGAATTAAACGGCAGCAAGTAGTAATTTGCCGCTCTGTTTCTTCCATAGTGCACGAGCCGCTTTTTTTCTGAAATAAACCCTCTGTTGCAGCGGGGAGGGTGAGCGCGATGGTACAAACCCGTCGGTTCACGGACGACCAGTATATCGTAGACGTAATTGGGTCACAAATATGTATCAACGCGTGATCTCTTCTTTCTCGTGGTGGGCGAGTTATGTATTTTAATTAGGAAACGGTTGCTGAATATGTGCTTGTTAATTTCGACTCCGGTAAACATATTAACGAGCAAGGGAGGACGTATACACGACTTACCCCGTTCCTATGAACCCCGTCTCGCGCCATCGCATTCGTAGCGTTAATTGTCACCTCGACGAATCTCGCGGTGGTTAAAGGAAAGCGATAGAAATGCAACGGAGAAAATTCCCTGTTCTCTGACGACCAAGCGTGCATTTTATTACAATTCCTTGCCGCCGCCATCTAAACCCACCCACGTGTCATCGGTCAGCATCCTTCAAGCTCTATCTTTTTATTCCATTCTTCCATGTTTCCTATTTTCTCTTTTCTTCCGCCATGCTATCCAACGCCGAGCAACGTCTCGGCTCGTTCCTAATGGAATGGGATTTACGTGTCTATCTTTTCAGCTGTCAAGGGAGCACATCCCCGGGGGGCCACGGTGTTCTTCGATTTCAAAGGAACGCTTTTAGTTTTCAGGTCGGCTCAAAGCGATAAATAAATCCGCGGGTTTTATTGCGAGGCTCGAAGGTTCGAAGGAAAATTCAACGCGACTAAAGAAGAGGGAGGGCTGTGTAGCGTGGGGAGCGACCTCTCTAGTTCCTTCGTCGAAAGCGCTTTCAACGCGAGGAATTAAGATCGAATAATCCACGGGAGACACGATTTGGTATCTTACTCGGGCCCGTCTTTCATTGGACTTTTAGCCCGTACGTAACTGGCATTCTGAACAAAATTTTTATCCTCGATGGATCCGAGCTTCGCGGATCAAACGAATGGATTTACACCCTCCGCTACTATCTAGCTCCGTTCCTCTTTACACGGTTCTGTGTCGGACTAGAGACCTTTGTTCTGGTCGCAGCACGCTTGAGTGTACAGAGGGACATTTGAAGATTAATAAACTAGGGGGTGGTTTATACGGAACTATTCACTCCTTCGATATTTATTTGCACGCTTTTTATTCTACAAGATTTTCACACGCGAGAATAAAAATACTGTTCGAGGGTGAAGTTACGTGTTAACTGAGAGTATTATTATTTTGGATTGAGGGTAATAAGAATTGCGTTAGTTTTTCATAGAGATCGGGTGGGTTGATTGTTTGTTATTAATATTGAAAACATATTATCACTATTGAATGTAATATATATATATATATATATCAGTTAACATTTATTTCAATAAGACCCGAATTAAAGTGCACGTCACATTGGCGATCTATCGTTGCCCCAATCGTTGATCTACACCTTTGGACAAAATTGTAACTGTCTCTTCACCGAAACTGAGGCAAGCAGTTTCTTTCCCGAGACAATTGTGTAAAAGTTTGACGAAAGTTTTGTAATAAGCTCCACAGGTAACGGTTGCGCCAGCATAACTAACTTTAAAATCGTTAAGTAATGTTTTATTCTAACAAACCAAGAGTAAATTGGTACACGGTATGCAGATTAGCACAAACTCTACACTTGTTTCGCAATTATTTCGCGTTTCTCATTGAATCGCTTTATCCGTTGATACCAAGGATTCTCGTGATTTTCGCAGAAGACAGGAATTGTTGCTTTCTTTCGCAGTTCAAGAAGTATAAAAGAAATTAGTTTCTGGAGATTCGGAACGGTTCAAAGAATACACACCACTGTGGTATCTTGTGTGGTATCTAACAGTGTCTATAGCCCACTCCAAGTGGGATTACCTTTCCACGGGTTGGAACGTGATAAGACTAGACATTGTAACAAAAGTTTTTCTCCTATTATGCTGAGAACTACAGAGAAGATGTACTGTTTTTCACAGTATTTCTTGAGACCTCTGTGGCTGAAACTAAGCAAAGAATTTTACGAAAGTCCATAATTTTGACATTCGCATTAACGGTACAACATTTCATTAATATATATCACGATTCATATGGTAGTATCAAGTAAATTAATTATCACCGCAGTATGTTTTAATTAGAAATATGCAGTGTGCGTTAATAAGGACAGGCTGCTATGCTAATTAATTTATATCAATTACTGCTACCTTTAGTGTTTTGGTAAAACTCGTATCAATTCGGTTGTAGAAATTTCTATTAAATGATTTCAGCGAAACTGAGTTTGCGAGATCGTACTAATAAACATGTCATACACATTTGTATATTTTGTATTGTATTTGGAATAAATTAACCTTAATACATATATACGCGTGAATTGAATGTTTATAATTACTTAAAAATTAAGAATGACTTGTTGAAGCTGTGGTTACCTCTTCGGTGGAATCTCTGTAGTATAAGTGGGCTAGATAAGTTCATTGGTAGGTTAAGTATCGTTTAGGCTCACCTGAAACAGAAAAGTGGTTATACAGATTATTTAAAATATGTATAAATAATATATAAAGAATATTCAAGTTACCCAACTGCATTTTTTTAGTCATCATTTTTCAGAATAGTCTAGGTCTGACTTGTGCTTTACTTGTTCTACTACGAAGCTACTAAAAGTAGTATAGACAGTTTATCGGTGTGCAAATGACATAACATATTATAGTACTTGATTCGTTGAACAAAAGTAATAATTTATTCTTGCCAATGAAAAGAAATATTCAATGGACACGTATTTCTTTCTCGTTTTATGTTGTTAGGCAAATCGGATAATCTATACTGAGCATAACTGAAATTTCCAACTGAATTTACCACACATGGTTGTGTAAAACGATTATTCTACATGATTACGTGTAATAGACTATACGTAATCCCAGATTTTATACCAATAATAATACTATCTGTCCGCTGATCGATATTTTATTTTTTATGTTTTCATTTAAGTGCTTTATTTTCATAATTACATTTTTTTAAATAATTAAACTGAACAACAATGCAGAATAATAATTGCTACATAGTTAACACAAAATCAATATTAAGCCGTTCTCTGGGTTTATATAAAATTTCTACCCGTATTTGACGCATTGTTTAAAAGTTGTACCGAACATACATATGTATGTCTATTATAATCGAATATACTCGATGCGGTCGCATACATGAACAATGTTCAAAACCCCAATTAACTGACGCAAGTTTCATACGAAAAAGTATTTGCGTCGTCGGATAGCAAGACAAACTTAAACACTTAATTATGGTTGCAAAATGAAAACGGCTGTGACAAATATCACGGGGGCAATATTTTACTGCGAGAGTGGTGCACAATTTCGTGCCAGACGCAATGCTATATTCTCTCCAATAGGTCCGAAAATCTTGAGACCGAGACGATCCATCATTCCAAACGAAATAAATTCGATCGCTGGTGACAATCTCCCCCTATCGAAGAAGAATTGATACCTCTCGCAGGGGGCCGTTCCTTTATTTTCCTCCACGCTCTTTTTTCCCAGGGTGTCGCGCGATTTCGATAGAAAAAAAGGTACTCGCGCGTCTTTCGCTATGGCGATATGGCGATCGATTATTCTCGACAGATATATTAGACAGCCGTTTCCTCGTGTATTCCAACTGCGTGTGTGTGTACGCGCGTGAATGTGCACGCATCAATGGACGTGACGGAATGGTGTGGTACATAAATTGGACGAAAACCAACAACGTCTGTCAGCCACGGCCAAGTCACGCACTGGTGTGAATTATGGACTCGTTTTTTCCGATGTTATTCACCTGTGCGATTATGATGACATGCCCGACACAACCACGGCCATTCTCTATGCTTTGTGACCTAAATGCGAAAGGATTGCCCTGCTCCTATTCATGGCAAACAAATCATGATTCGTTCAGTTCGAGCATGAGATAGCACCCGCGAATTATCCAGCTGCGCACATGGTTTTTGCGCACTCCATTGTTGATTTTATCCCGCGTTTCTCGATGGGAGTAAATTATTCTGTGGGAAGGAAATCAACGTCGTGATCAATGCTCAATCGATAGCACCGAACGTGGTATTCGATTCCAACTGGATCGTTCCCATTTTTTACATCGACTTTCTATGTACGTATGCTTGAAAATGGAACAGATTACAAGGTGAATGGAGATTTTGAGTTCTGAGTGTTCGTGACGATGCTAGGCATTGTTATTGAACATTTCAGTATTAGACTAGAATTTGTGGGCAAGTATTTGAATTTATACGGATAGTTTTCTGTTGGATGGCCAGCCCTTGAGTCACCTATGAGTGTAAGGCCCGCGGATCCTGGCCCAGTCAAAGTCAATATTATGCACTAGGGCAGTAGTTAGCGATATGACTAATGCCAAGGGCCAGACTCCGCATCGGCTAAGGCGACAACAACAAGGGCAAAGGTCAGCCTTTCCCTCCTAAAAACTGCAATATATATAGTAGCAGAATAGCTCTTGTAACTAGAATAGTTTTGGACGCGACCCACACCGTTACTCTGTCGCGCACACTCGTCACGGTACTCCTAATATATTAAAAACTCTCATTGCAAAATTAATTGTTGAAACACGATTTCGTTTAACCCCGGAATCCAACATTTCTTGATAAATTAAAAGCGATGGACCACTGAAAGTGCAAAAGAATTTCATCAGAGAAACTGTGCGAAGCTTCAATTTTAGTCGATCTTAAGTAACGTCAAAATCGTTGATAAATATAATACGACATTCAGCATGCACGTACGATTATATTCATCGTTTTTTCGCTTCAAAGCTAATAAACATAATAATGCATCAGAACATGGGTTTATTTTCGGTATATCACCGTAGATTATATGTATGATAATTAAAATCAATTTCAAAGTGTATCATATTGAATATTTATTTTCGCAGCCTATAAAAGGCACGGATTAAAATAAATATGAATATTCAATGCTCGTTCCAACAGATGAAAGCTTTGGGTCAACTAAATTTTTCGAGGGTATTTTACTTCACTCAATCTCTCAAATGATCGAAAAATGTTGTATGTATATTATATTTCCTTCGGCATAATTCGTTGAATGTTCCAATTTTCTTTTATTTTCAACTTTCAGAGATATCAAAGTGATTTTGTATTTTTTAAATAGAATACAACTATGTTCTTTTCAGTAAAATGCACTTGATTACGAGCTATTTAAAATAACTTGGTCGAGTTACACTAGATAGCACTTCTTATTACCTGATGCCGTATGATTCTCAAAACATTTGAAAATATCTTATCAATTCGCCACACCCTTTATTTTACCATGTACATATTCTTTTTACGCTTCTCCCTGCCACTTCAAAAAAATTGTGAACTTGATCTAGGATACACACATGCAAAACACAAGAATCATGGCTGTGCGTAGATTTCGCCCTAAACGACGAAACGTGTGGAAAATTTCATTACACCAACACCAAGTAATCCCAAATGGCGTGATATTAATAACAATAATACGGCCGGTATCGGTACTGGCGCGCGAGGAATTTACCCCCATTTAACACGCATACGACTGCCCTATCGCTACTGCAGCTAAGCGACTTTCAACGTAACTGGAATATCGTTGGCGTTAAAAACGAACGTCGTTCCCCCGTGAATTCGCATATCAACCAACCGGATAGTCCACGAATTACGCTTGGCCAGTGTTTACTGCGTTCGATTAAGTTCTGTTTCTCGTGGATTACCGAACAATTCCCTGCGACCCTGTTGCAACTGTGTTTCGATCGACCAATCGTTTCCGTTCCTCGTTTTCACGTACATTGTTCAATGCTTTATTGACAAGCGTTTCATGTATGTATCCATCAATGATTGTGAACACCTGTATGTTGCTTGATTAAAAAGTAATGTATTTTTTTGCCAGATTTCATTCAGTTCTCGTTTACCTTGATTAAAAGGGATGACTATACAGTATAGAGAATTGTTCGAGGGCCGGATTGCATACTTTACTTTTTCCAAAATGAAGTTGAAATAATTGGCTTAGTTGACATGTTTCTCGTGTACACAGAATTATGAACCATGTAACACTTAATTGATTCAGATGTGAGTACAGTAACATCCACATCTGCAACAAGTTTCCTTTGCCGTCATTTGTAGGACAAAATTATTGGAGTAGGTAAAAATTGACCAAAAAAGTGCAGAGTATAGCAAGATTCGGAAGTTCCAAATCCATTATTCATTGAACGTAATATCAGTCATTCATTTTGCAATAGGGCACTTTTTGGCTACTAGCGCCAATCTAAAATCGATGGAAATTAAAACGAAACGAAAGTCCCTTTTGCCTTGATTATTCGCCAGAACGCCAATCCAGCATTCTCGTTGCCTTTTTACCAATTCCGTTTCCACTTCAGTTTATTCTTTGTCTCCCGGCACCAAGAATTGCTCTAATTTATTCGCGGAGTATAGACTGACTTACCCATGTTGCGGACTGAAGCACCCTTCGGAGAGAACAACTCTCAACTATTTGAATTTCTGGAATTTTAAGAAGCTCCTCGTAAAAATACTTTCATCTCTGGTGACCACGTTGAACTGGGAAATACCCATTCGAGTTTAAATCCGTGATACTGCCACCTGATGCGTCACAGTATGTGCGATGGATGCATGCGTTTAATAATAACACACACGATAATATAGATGATTCTAAATCAATTAGCAAAGGTATTTTAATATTTTTCAACATTAGACCACGAAGGATGTACAACTTACAATTGTCAAATCTTTTCTAGATACGAGCCAGATCATTTATTAAAGTAATTAACTCCACCAAACAAAAAATAGAGGGAATTAATAATATACATGGTCCTTTAAAATTTCATAGAAAATATTATACTCGACCAGGATTTTGTAATTTTGTCTAGTGCATATATTTAATCACGTTGGCTGCTGGAGTAAATTATTTATTAATCCAGTGCCATATATGGCTTTGCAATTTAACTCTGAATTTTTAATAATTCCAAGAGTGGAGTTCACAGACGCTTCTGCGAGCGGCTGATGTAATATACTAATCAATGATTACTCCGGAAATTATTACTTGCTTGCACTTTCACCTCAATAATATACTGATGCCATAGTCAAAATAATACAGTAGAAGGAACATCTGAAATCTAAACGCGGCGTACCGTATCGCGGTTCTGAGTGGGTACTACATTCAACATTGCACGAACTCGGAAATAAGCACAATTTGTTGCCTAAACATACGAGCGTTTCGGCAAATGACTGCATAATGTGCCATAATTCTTCGCGATACCATCGGGGTGTATCGATAACAATCGCGAGTACGGGGCTCGCGTAACGGAAAGTACCTGTTATGCCCCGCGAGACAACGTATGCAAATACAAATCGTGATGCATCTATTGCACTGCTCACGCGAATTTCCTGCCGGCTCGCTATACGCCGTTGGATTATTGCGTAAAGAACGTCAGTCTACGGTGTCATTGTCGGCGGAAATCAATCCGAATGGGCGAAACGCGAAACGTAATATCGTCTTTCCTGCTCTTCGAATTACCGGCAGTTCGGAAATATGCTGTCGTCTACATTCCTTTTATGCCCAATAAAGACTCGCACGCAAATAAGAGCCGGGAAGATCCTGGAAATGCTGTTTCCGTATTTCATCGCGAAACGTTTCACAGCCAATGATTCTGGGGATTTGATCGGTCGCGTTTTATGGCCGGCGATGCCTCGCCATTATAACGATGGCTTATTAAACCCCCATCCTGTGATAACACACAATAACGACTTCAATTTGATCCGTCCGATTTTACGCCAATTTTTAGGAGCGCGGATATTTATAGGCGAAGACATTAAAGGGAATCTAGCTTGAAGACTTTCGATTGATTCGAACACTACCGCTTGAAAGAAGACGGTCGGGGTAAAGATAATAGAGGTACGTTTATTTACAGGAAACAATGGAGTTCGCGAGGTATGCGCAGGATACTGATGTGTATGCAAGTATAAGGTATTAAAAGACGTTGAACGAAAGTAAAAATATGTAGAATTATACAAGCTATTAGAAATTGTGTGTTAAATGAAATAACTATTATATTTTACTAAAGACGTTTATTCGGAAGAGCTCTGAAGGAATGTCCTTTCACCATGAAATACTCTTAAGAAGTGAACGAAAAACACCCAAAGAACTGGGGTTCACTTATACCTACGAATGTGCATTGTCCCATTTTACAACCTAGGCCCTTTTGACTCTCCAAGTCCAGGCACATTTGGTTGTCTTACTATCTATGTTAGTAAGACACTTAAAAGAACGTTGAGACAATTTTGCTGCAGCATGATATATTATATTTACTATCACTAGTAAATATCCAACACAAGCAAACAAAAATGTGCAAGGATACACGTGAGTTTTACGGATATACATGTATATGATCGTTGCATATTTCGTGCAGCTTTAAATAGCATTTCACTGTACGTAACGAGAGTTTTGATTTACTACCCGAACGGAAACATGCATAGTCTAGTGATGCTGGTATAAAAATTGTTACGCTACAAACTAATAAGCAAAATTGCTCGTTCGATATACATATACAATGTACATCTAACATCGAGCATTTTGCGCTGCATTCTGACGCACAGGGTGGCGTTTTTCCGTTCGTAGGGACGATTAACCGTAAGTCGAAACACGCCGGAGCCGCGCGTTCTCGGGGAGCACGTAAATCAACACCGATATAACTTCAAAACGTGTTACCGGAGGCAAGGGAGTGAATACAGCCAGGCTTTCAACATACGAAATTCTCCGGTAATATCGTTGTAATTTTCCTCTCCTTCACGTGCCTTATACGCACACGTGCACACGCATATGTACATGTTTCGTCTTGGAACGGGCCGTGTGTCTGTTCGAAGCCAGCGGAAACGAAAGTTCCGCGTCTTGTAGTAGCAGCTTGCACGGATCTTGGTCGGCATGCAAACGTACAGACGTTGTGTTCGCGTTTCGCCAAGGCCGGAAACTTTATGGATTCCCTTCGAGCACCGGGACCACAATTGAATCTCACGTCGAAGAGCCTCCCATCGGATCCGATTTTCACTTTTCCGGGATATTTGATTCCGCATTGGAGATATCTTGGACTAAATTTCGCTGTTGGTGCGAGGCCACGTAAAAACCCTATTTACGGTCGTCGGTCCGCGTACATTCGCCACATCAGGACTACAGGGGTTTCGAGTACCTTAATATTCCTTTGGCGTTGCTTGACTATCGTGACGAGCTATTTTTTCGCATAGCCGTTTCTCCAACGAGGTTTATACGAGAAAAGGCTGGAATAATGGAGTAGGATAGGAAGGGATATTAATAACGAGAAAAGACAGGAATGAATACATGAATATCTCCAGCACGCTGATATATGAAAGATATTATATTCTAAACACGCTGAATAATCATTACTATTAAACATACTGTCTGCTGCATCGCCTATAGCTATTTCGAATATAAAGCCACTTGGGTGAAGAATGTATACAAAAGGCAGGGGAGAAGTATACAAGAACTGGCGTTGAGTTGCAGTTCATCGTGTTTCCTTTATACTTGTCGATTTAAAAAAGCGCTGATATATCGGAAACGGTGATTGAAAGGTGCACAAATCAAAAACTGCAAGCTACGTGTTATTCTTTCAACCCTGTATCCTCTTCTCTTAGCAAAACGTGTAAAAATGAATAACGGAGTGAGGACTCTTAATAAGTGTAGAGTGCTCAAAACGATGAAACATAATAATTTTCTCAATTTTTAATAATACATTCTGCCAGGCAATTACAAATACACCGTCACTATAATATCGCAAGCAAGTATAAACTAATGCGAATCGAAAGAATAAGGGAATGGAATCGTGGGAATCCAAACGCAAAGCCAAATAGGGATAATACATAGCAGAAAATTCGAAATTTAAAAATTTCTAATAAAGGCCTAATGTATGAAACCAACCATGAGAAGCACGATCAAACATTGGCCAGATGCCAAAACTACATAATTGCAACGATCCCTGTTCTCTCCCCCTTTGCAGATTACTGTCTAAGGGAACTAGCTTGTGACAACCCCCGAAGGCAGTGACCACCGATGGAAATTGTGGTGGTGTAGGCAATAATGGGGTGAACTAGGCAACCTGCTGAGACCAAGCTTTATACTCGCTGTTCCTCCCCCACACGGTTCCTCCTAGAAACGCCGTTCCAGGTTGCCAGGCAGCTTGAAGTCTCGGTTAAGAAAAAGTGAACTAATTCCCAAAAGGATAAGCTTCAACTTATCCAATGACCCAAGGCAAAGGCAACCCTTTTCCAAGTCATGTGCGTTACATTTATGCACGACATTCTTCTAACAGTTACAAGAATCTGGACGATAGTTAAAGCAAATCATACATAATACTTTTCAACATGTTGTTAACGTTTTACGTTTACCAATACATCTTTCACCATTCATGTTGTCATACAGATGTGTTTACAGTTGGAGGAAGCTCATTATGTATTCCGAAGTTCAGAATTTTCAAAGAGACGATACTGTAATAAAGGCATCGATATTGTAAGCAATTGGGTTCATATTTACTTATTTAATTGGATTCGAGGGATCAGGACAGTAAGCTGAGAGTTTAGATCTCAATATGATTAGACTTCAGTGATCGAAGAACAGTCGGTAGTCAATCATGTAACATTCAATGAAACACTCAGACCACCTTGATCTTGATTCAAAGTTTGGTTGGCTAACTTTCGACATCTGCAGTTTACCAGGGACTAGATTGCACACCTACCTATATGTATAGCGAACACGGTAATTCTGATATGCTATACACATTGATAAATACAATTTGTTCATTTCCTATTGAGATTCTTATGATTCCAGCGTGGCCAAAATTTGTATAGATTCTTTCTAAAGATAGATACGTTTCCAAACGAATACGTCTTACAAGCAGAATAATACAGAATGCGTGTTTTTAGTCTATGTAGTTCTGAAAACGACCGATGATCAATCCCATTTAGACGATATACAGGGTGTCCCGTAACTACCGCAACATGGGGAAATGGGGGATAGCTGAGGTGATTCTGAACAACTTTTTCCTCGTCAAAAATGTTGTTTGAAGCTTCGTTTTTGAGTTATTAACCAAAAACACTGCCCAATTAGAGCACTTCTATACTGGGGGACACCCAGTATAGAAGCTTACATTTATCCCAAAGATTTACCCTCGTCTGTCTGTCTGTTCAAGGTTACGTCATAACATAATGGAAGAGCCGTTCAGATTCGTCGTATTTCGACGATCTTTGTATCTTTCGACGTACACGACGTTCTTGCCAGATTTCGGGGTGCTCCTATAAACGGATATGGATTGACATAGCTCCTCTAACCACCTATAGATAGATGTACCTATCAACCTTAGCTTGCCAGAAACCGCATGTCCACGTGGAACGGCAGAAATTTACGAGCTATCAATATGTGTGTAACGGTATGTGTGTGTTCAATCTGAGACTTTCCAACATGTTTCGTACTACCAGCGCATTCGTAGATTCAATATCCTGTACAAGTTCTGTTATTATATAATATTGTCATCAATCTTCGAAAAATATAAATGCGAACAATTAAGTATTCTTAATAATGAAATAAATATAACTAAGGAATAAATAAAGAGGGTGTTTAATTGTCCAGATGTGTTCAATCTCTGTTACGGTTGGTGAGAAACCCACAACACACATGTTTTTTACAGGAACCGTGTATTATTTAGCATTCAAATTTTCAGTAAAACACATCAAACAGATACCCGCTAAGGAGATTTTAATGAACGATTAAGGGAGGCGGTTCATCATTGGAATATTCACGGGAAGTACTCAAGTGGAGTTTCCGACCGTTATCATAATAGATATAGTTTACGATAGGCATTGCTGTAACAATTCATGGGACAGTTATTGCATCAACGGGGCTCGTTGATATTATCATTATTATGATCTTAATTGATATAGCAAGAGCGTTACAAGATCATACGATATTACAACTGCAGTACACGGAGTACACGTTATTGAAGCGCAGAGACCCATTTTCGACAGTTGTAGTAATCCTCCAATTTAAATACATTTCTACCCTAACATTTACTTTCGTATGTAAAACCTCTGAATCAATTTATATTTATACTGTATTCATATCGCCAGCCTGGTTTTGATAAAAAATATATTTTATCATACACATTCAAAATATTTTATTCAGAGCATAAAGTATTTCGTTACTGCAATTCAAATTACTGTCCCATAATAGTAATACCCATAAATTGATATAATTACCGTTTCAAGAAGTATAAAACTTTCAAGCTAAATCGAGCTGCCCAAATCGTTTGAAAACATAATCAATTTCATTTTCCACATCGTCTTAAACTCTACCGATTCTCCAGGATTGCCCTCTCGTTAAACGAAAGCCCCACCAAACACACCGTCCATTAATCCACTTCACCCTTAGTTCCTCGAACAAAAATAAAAATCCCACCCCCGCCAAGCACGATACACGCGCCGGGTTACAACTCGACCAAACCCCCACCAGATTCACTCCCGGTTGAAATACCGTTCGACAATGTTTCAAGCAGGAATTCCTACACAGTGCGTCGACCCAGCCCCGATCACCTGTAGTCCCGTCAAGAAGATCGAAAGGTGACCTGACACCGCCTGCACGTCAGACCACCTACGACGTCGTTCCTCTTCTACTTGTCGACCAAATGTACGCGCCACACACGGCTACAAGATCGAGAGTGCAGTAGGGCAAAGCAGCTGCGAGCCGGTCTGCAGGCCGTACTGTAAATTTACGGGGTGACGCTGGACACGGAGACCGAGCGCATAATTCACTCGACTGCATACGTGCTCGTCCGTGTACACGCATTTACTCTTCCACGAACACGCGTGTACACGCGAGCAGAGGATCTGCACGCACATGCGTGACCGGCGTCAGCACGCTGAAGCAAGGCCAAGCTGCGTTGGCCGTGGTGGTAACGGGCCAGGCATTAGGCGACTGATTTATTATCTCGAGCGGGGCGAATTTGCGAAACGCGCTTTGCACGTTCACGCCTCGAATTCTACTGAATCCGGTTGCCCGCCGTAAGTCTGTCTGGGACCGCTGAATTTTCGTGACCCAGCGCGCACCTCAGCGCGAGTCACGTCGTTTACCCAACCATTGCCGCCCTCGTTCCGTCGCTTTAATATGTAGGCAAGCCTTCCGAGGGAAACGTGGGTTTCTCGGTGACGCGAACTCCTGTTGGCAATTCTTGGGAAAGCTGTTGCCTTAACGTTTAGTAAATGCGTACGCGTGTAGCTGCGTTAATAATTATCTGGTATGTATACGTAAAATTTGCTGGGTTTTTAGTGGCATTTATTTACATACGCTCGCTTGTGAATGGAATCATGGTTTGGCCTGCCTTTTGGTGGAGATTTGCGAAACGTGTTTCTTGGATCTTTTGTAACTGTCTAGACCGTTTATGTAGACGGTCATAGGAATATATAATATTGCACGCATAATTTAGATTACCACGCGCGAATTGCCCAATTGTAGTAACTGACACGTGGCGTGCGGATCCTAGCATTTGTCGCGTGAGGCAAACTGAATGCTGAGATCGGATTACGAGATTATGTTCGTGTCACATTATACCAATAGTATTGTCGAGTTTAAAGCAGCATGGGCAAACCATGAACCAATTTCATGGGACAACGTGTAATTAGAAGAGTGAAAATAAAATTGCGCAGCCCAGCAACTATTAGTAACACAGGATTAAGATTGGACTATTTATTCGCTTTTCTCTCAAAGTTGCACCATTACGGCCGATTCTCTGACTTTTACTTCACCAACTGAATTGTAGGCTATATTTTATAAAGGCTTAGCGTTTCCAGAAAAATAATTACCGGCACGCCGATACATTTGATCGTTCAGGCGTGTACCAATCACAGAAGCAGTACGACTAATATTGACGCATCAAGTCGGGGCATTTCCAGCAACAGCAATCCACTTGCGTATCGATTTGCGGTGGTATTTAAAGGCAGAGTAGCATTCAAGTCCTATCGATTTCAACAACTTTTGTTGTAGTTATCAGCCGTTCAACGACGGGGCCACCGACCGTACTGCGCACAATGTCGAACGGGAAGTTTTATTACAATACAGAAATTCGCATGCAAACACGCGAATTGCGCGAATGTGCAGTTACAAAGAGAACTAAAGCGAGCCTTGGCCCGATTGTCTTCACGCTAAGCCTGGGATCAACGGTGTACGGGCAGCCGTATAATTAAACGCACGGTACAATGCATAATATGTCCCTGTCCCTATTGTAACCAAAACATTCATATAGTACAACGTGCATTGTAGCTTCCGATCGAGATTAGCAATGGTTAATCAACCGATTTTCGATAAAACCCCTTTGTCTATTGATTGACGGTGACAAACTTCTGCATTGGTGAAAAGTATTGTTAACTTGGAAACTATGTTGCGATACGAACCACGAAGATGATTTCGTGGTATTTAGATCGATATCGTATAAGATATTATGACGCTGTCGGGATGAAAAGAAAATTACTATTAAACGACTTTTTAATGAAATGTGCAAAGGAAATGTTTCAGGCAATTCTGATTGCGACAAGGATGATCTTTGTTCTTAATTTTTTTTTTTGTATAGGTACAAGATATTTAGGAAATAATCCTTTCTTCTACAAATCATAGTGGACAATACGCATTTTACTTCATTCCAATAATACTTTATTATATTGAATAATATTTTACCGGTAGGACCCTCTTTATAATTTCATGCCAGCGATACCTATTCAAACGTATACATATGTGTATGTACATATCAAAAGGGTTCGTCGATCCATCTAAAGTTAACCTTATATGACATACCAATACCAATCTCTTTTTCGAATCTTAAAACGAATCATAAACTCTTTTCAGAGTCCTTTAAAATGAACCCCCTATATCTTAATTTAAATTCATGCTTGAAAAGATTTGGAATACTTTGACATAGGCACAGAAAACAAACTCCTGACTCTGAATTTACCTGTGCGTAACGGAGGACATTACCTTGCCAGATTATTAAACAAATTAAAGGATTAATTCTTGCCGCTTAAATACGTTGCACTCGAAAGCAAATGCAAATTAATGATACCTCGCTTGGGTTTGCAATTCGAGGTTTTCAGCAGCCACCGCGCGTTCTCTCTAGCCGACGATAAAACAGTGTACTTCGCAAGCAGGTACATTCCCGTTTGCGATGCGATCGCCGAATGGACAGAAGATCCTCGAGAACGGGATTGTGAGGTCCAAAGAACAGTCTAGTTTCTATCTCTTCGTCGCCATTTGCCAAGGAAATTAAACGGTCCTGTGCTATTTAGCTGAACGCGTAACAAGTCGCTTCACGCTTACCCCAGGTCTGCATATCTGTTTTTTATACCCACGCGTTTGCATGTTCTTCGCCAGAGCCGTTCGCATCGCCAAGGAAAATTAAGCAAAACGAGATGTATGTGGAAGCAGTTAGCGGTTGCAGAATGGAAACGAAATTTTCTTGCTGTTGCCCCTGGAGGATTTCTAGGATGCCGAGGAAACGATTAGAAGAATCATCAGACAAGCGTGCGCAGAATTATATCAATGGCATATTTGTTATTTAAATTCGTTAATATAGAAACGGCAAAGGCGAACTTTCGCAGAATATTTTTATGGTGGTATTTAGAAGTTCAATCTTCTTTTATGGTACAAGCATAATTTACGCGGGGTGTTCCGTAGAATTCTCTAGAAATTTCATCAGGGTGCTTTATGAAAGAAAAAAGGAACAGATTATCAAGTTATATTCCAGAAACGCGACGATAAAAAGAAGTGCCGTTTTTGTTTCACTATTGTTTTTTTTTACACAGATCTAAACACAATATTCTCACCGAGGCAACGCGCGTATCTAATGAAATAAACGAATTCAATCTGAGAAAAGGCAATTGAGAAAAAGTAATTTGGTCGGTTGGTCGATCGGTCTGGGAACAAGTTAGAATCCCCGTTGTAAAACGAAAAAGTTAATAACAATGCACTTGCAAAGGAACACTATCACGCGCTTCATTGACCTCGATAGCGGGCAGTGCAACTTCATATGCTTTGCTCCGTTTCTTCTTACCTTCTTTTCACGTGCAGCTCCCGTTTCGTTTTAGAAAAGTTCCAGCCGATGCAATCTTCCAACCGCGAATTTAAAGTATTCCATTACCGATTATTCCCTTCTGTTGCCAGCAATAATGTTCCTCTCGCGAGTGCCTGTACGCAGTCTGCGTCTAAAGTAGTTTGAGACAGAGCTCTATATTCAAAATAAATTAGATCTTACAGAGGTGTGATTACGAGTTGTAGTTATGAGCATTTTGCTTACTATGTATTTCAGAAAAACTTCCAATACATTTATGAGTAAGTTAGACCAAGAAAGGTGCGATCAAGGAAATAATTGTCCTTTATATGCATTATCTTTTTACCCCAAATAATTGTCTTGTAAAGCATAATATCGTGTACGTGCAAGCTCTCAAACACTTAAGTATTACATCAAAGGTAACAAACATCGATAGTTCGAAATTATTAACTTTTTATTACAAGTATATTATAAGCGTAATTGTCGAAGGAATTGTGTGATCATTTGTAAACACGAAACTATTTGAATATTTCGCCTTTCGATAGCACCAGGGGATCATCTATTTTCGTATTACCTGTCATAAATTATTCCTGCATGACCGTAACACGAAATTTTCCTGCTCTGCTTCTAAGAATTTGCATGTTATGAGAAGTTGCACAGTGTATGCACTGGTAGGCCCAGGAGACACGTGTTGCATATTACTATGAAGTGCATCCTTTTTCCTTAATAAACGATTACGGTATTACATTACATCCAGTTACAGACTCACGTTATACGCCTGCTGCGGCTCAATTTCAGGTCCTCATAAATACAATATTACATCAGCAACTTATACATATTAAGACCTAAGCAAGAATTTCACTTTTCGACCGCTATGACATAAAATGGCGAACTATCTTTACTTGCTCTGATTAATACTAAATACGTGGACTACCATGTACACGCAGCAATTGATTTACGATTGCCATGAAAATCTACTCTCATGGCAATTCATAGGCATGGTTCATCACATGGAACGAAAATATTTGATAAAATAATAAAGACATAAAGGATACGATAGAATACTGGAAAGGATACGAGGTGTAATAAAGGAGAGGAGGGGAAACGCAAAATGTTAACTTGCATAAGTATATATGGGGCCATAAATGTTAATAAACTTTGTTATTCAATTGCGCTTGGGCTTTTCAATTTTGTTAAAAATATAACAAACTAACAAAATTCTGTACGGTCCTGATACGATGGCCATGAGCTGTACCACACTCCACAAGGCCATCCCCCTTCACCCACAAGTCTCATCTAAAATCAACCCCATCCTCTAGTCTGCAATGCTTGTTACAATTTGAATAAGTCTTACAAACATCTAGATTTGATCAACGACATATCGACACCGTGTGAACATTTTCAAGAGACTTGGCGAAGTCAAGAAGAAAAGGCAAAAGGCGGCCCGACAGTAAGTACGCACCGCACAATGGGGATTGTGCCTCTCAACGGGGTGGATCGTTTAAATGAAACGCCATGGGGCCAGTTATAAGTGACTTACCGACACTGCTAACGTAAGCTCTATTATTCGACTTCCAGCGAACGAGGGACTTCTCTCGATCGTCCTGGTTCGACTAATACCGTTAATTACTCTCTCGTTGAGAACGTACTTCGTGGCTGGAGCCGTCTAACGAACGCTAATTGGACGTCGCCGTGACATCGTAATGCCAAGAATACCCGCCAATCTGTCTGGCTATCCCTCTTTCTAGCCCGACCCTGGCGTCGTGCTATTGCAGTATATTACCCCTATTACTGGTGGTTCCGATCGTTTTTCGAAACTTCATACACCGTTGTATCAAAGCAATATTCAAAGTCGCCAGCCAAATATCGCGGACACAAAGCGATGAAACACGGTTCGCGTAAAGAAAATACTTTGCCATTTATGAACTGATACGAGGTGATATATTTTCTTGGTTAATGAAACGCGAATACAACTTCAACGAATGTAACATCAAGAAGTACATATACGAAAATCGCCAAGAGCTCCTATAATTTTCTAACCTGCCCTCTCGCGAGAATACGAACTTCACGAATCGACTATTTTACCACAGGTACCGACAGGACACGATTTCCACAAATTTCCCTCAAGATCTCGCATTTGTTACGATCCCGCCAGATCGAACGATAGCACGGCGAGGCATGCGATATCTCCGTGGCAAACGATAACTTCATCGAACATAGCCTCCCTGGTTCGATCCCATCCGACTACGTGTAACTCATCCATAACCCGGGCCGAATCCAAGCACGTGCCCCGTGTAAGCAAATAACTAGACGAGATTCGGATATAAAGCGCGCTGTCGCTTGCCCTCTCCATGCGACAATCCCCCATCGATCGGGTAGATTGTTCGAGGAACCATTGTCTCTTAAGAGCTCAGCCACCAGGTTCGATTGATTACGTAACTCAGGCCGTAACCTGTCACCCCGCAGGCTTTAACCTTTGCTGGCTAGGTCGCGAGCTTTGCAAGCTGGAGTTTGATGGAACGTTGGGATTAAGCAACCATTGTGTAGCATAGCTCGCGTGGACGTCGATGGATCGTGCAAACATACCGAACCGCTGCGTGAGAAGCCCTCCATAGCATAGAAAAATAATGGGGAATTTGAAATTGTTGGCGTGACGGAATTGACAGTCGAAAAATTGGGATCATGCTTCCAGTAGAGACAACGTTCGACGAGACGTGACGGACCAATGGTGATTTGCTTGTCTTAACGAACGTATCCAAACTGGGTCGCGAGTTAATTTAACGGAAATGGGTGAACTGAAGAGACGGGGTGGATAAGACTTCGTTGGGCAAATAGGTGATGGTGTTTGCGATAAGTTTGCTTTTTCGTTCAGCGACCAGACGCGTAAGGAGAAAGAGAAGGAGAAAGAGAAAATTCGTAATATTTAGAAAGTTTGAGGAATGTAAGATTAAGGATGAATCGAAATTACATCTTTGAAAATCACTGTGTCAGTGTAATTAACATTCCATCTTCGTGTTACTGACGCAAGTGCAACACTGTATGTATCTTATGTATCTTGAATTACTTCGAAACTTACCGTGCTAAAATGTTTCAATTAGCTTTCGTTAACATCTAACGGCATCGAAAATAATTTTCCTTGGTTTAATATTATGCTACACCGTACAAGTTCAAGGCGAATAACGATGCAGTCAATTAAGATTTCAAACGAACGAGTTTCCAATTACGGCGTATAGAAACCAGAAGGTTGATGAGGACCTTCCTATAGAACATGTTCAGTAGAAATGAATAAGCGAGTTGAATACGTTTTAAGACAGTCCGTTCCCTTTTATTACAGAGGTACCTACATTACGATTCTCGCCTTTATCATCAACGATGCCATCCCCAAATATCCCTTAATAAACTGCAAGATTACCAAAGGTTTGCTAGAATATTTGTGCTCGGATGGGACGTTCTCGTGCAACTGTAAATTATACAAATATTCCATTCATATCTCAACGGAACGCGCTGAACTGCGATTTACGGCTCTTCCATTTCCGACACATTTATCGTATCTTTAATTCTTTAATTTTGCAAGATTTTAATGAATAGACTGTGTACCTGGAATGAATGGATTCACCCCGAAAACTTTCTATTTCACGGGCTCAACGAGTGACAGACGACAGATGATGAAAATAAAACAACAAACGCGGGGCTGTCGCGCCGCGTCGTGACAGAGGCACGACGTAAATCTCTGTAACTTTAATTAGTAGCCGTCTTCAAGTTTAAGCGCGTATTAACAAAGAGCAATTAGTAGTTACCAACGAACTGCATGATCAATGCCCTCAGTTGAGTGGCAAAGTACGTGAAGTTTAACTATTGCACGATCTCGTTAACTACATGTGTGCGTTTCGGGAAAACAGCAGGCCAGAAGAGGTGCAAGAACACGTGTTCTTGTTAACGTTAAGATTAGTTAGCTACCTGGAAACGATGTAGCAAGTTTACGTTCACACTTTGCTAGACAGAAACGATCAGCTGCGTTCTAATAGCAGATCATGGAACGCGACGTAACGGTCGTGACCTTCTAATTAACCAAATCTCATTATGTTTCCGAGTAATTGCACAATTTCGCGGAATTACGTAATATAATTTTTTTAATTAGCTCAGCAGATTTTTCCTCACTCTTATCTGCCTCTCCTCCGTTCTCTATATTACGTCAAGGAAGATTGCGCGAAAAATATTCCTTGACTTGGGAAAATATTTCTCAAGATTGTAAAACGGTAGAGGCGAATTTATAAAAGTTATTTGGAGGAAATGATTAAATCTTTGACAATTAGGATGTGGGCGAAAATTTGAAGAAGATATATTATGGAAAACTAAACATTTATTTCCAAAGCTCCATCCAATATTATAGATCGCAATACTTTTAACGTAGCACGGCATTGAAGGTTCTTTCGAATAAATTAGTCTTCAAGTTTAGTTCAGTTTCGCGCGACAAACAGATTACCACAAAATTGTCCGCGAAAAGTAATCTAACGTGAAACGGCGTGCCGAGGTTCTTACTTTAACGCGACGTCAGCGCATTATTGGTAGAGATAGAAGCGCAGGAACGTCGATGAAGATTTTCTAGGCGGTTTGCTAAGTTTTGCATACTGCTTGCACAAGTCTGTTGCGCGCGAGGCGTAAATGTGCAATGCAGGAATACTGCATCTTTAATTCCGGCGAGCTGCCGCGCAATCTGCCTGTTTACCCGTTTTCAAAATTCGACATCTTTGTTGGTTTAATATGTTATTCCGGGCGGCGGAAGCAATTTCAAGTTTTCCCAAGTTTAATTCAGGACGCTGAAGTTTCCTCGATTTTCAAAGAATGGACCAAACGAAAAGTCGCGAGCAGAAACGAAGAAGAATTTTCATCTCTCGAAAGTGGGAACGATTAAATCCATATTCTTATGGAATTATGTAATACTTCGTTAAAAATATATTCACCTGCAAACAGTCTTGTCATAATATTATTTCTTGGAAATATAAGTTACATACATTTACACCTCCTGTTTATTATATCTTTAGACTATTTTTATTCTAACGCTGCAACTTGATGAGAATACTTTCAAACTCTTATTTAACTCTTCATCAATATTTCGTTCATTTGCTTTAATCGCACTTGCAGCCGCAAGTTGTACCTTCGTCCCTAGAAATACCCCGTGAAACGAACTGATTGCAAGACAGGGCTATTTAAAACCAAACAACACGTTCAGGAAAACTTCTCGCGCCGTTAATAGAACGAGCAGCAAGGGCAGAAAAAGTTGAAGGCAGAAAGCGAAGCTCGTAGCTTCTAGACAGGATCCACTTTGCATAGATCAGATGAAACGTCTCTGGACCTAGCATTTCGAAGGTCCACCACGTCCCACGTTGCTCGAGCTGACTTTTAAGTGTCCAGGTAAAAGAAAGTACCTTCTGCACCCATCTGCATGTATGGGCCTGTGCATGGATGTATGCCCCTACGTGCGTGTGCTGCGATATACATACAGTATCGTTTACGGATCGTCTTCACACGCTTCGATAAACTTTTTAACAGTACGCGAGCGTCTCAAAGGGGACGCTGGATACAGGTAAAGGACAGACGAAGGAACAAGGGAACGGACAGAGCCGACAGAATATGCTTGCGAACAAAGGGTTAAAAGAAAAGAATAGGAAACGTTGCTTCCTAGAGCAAACTATTGTCTCTTAACAAATGGACGCTTCGATCCATTTATCGAGAACAGAAGCTGCGCGTTGAATTATTGGAACTGCCGGGGCTTTCTGTAACTCGTAAATTCATTGAGGAGTGGTCGAATGAGTCGCCTTTACTCGTAATCGTTCTGTTTCACGACTGGATACTCGAGAAAATATTTCGGCCTGTCCGACGGACGTGCACCATGTTGTCGATACAACGCCCTTCGAAACGGGATTGAGTCGCAAAAAATTGCTGCTTCAAAGAGGAACGTTCGCCGTTCAAGGCTGTGCACCGTTCGTGGCACAAGCCAGAACGAGCTTCCAAAAAAGGAGTTGGAACATTTCGGTTTACCGCTACTTTGGCAATCTTCCTAGAGAATTAAAAGGAGGAACCGAAACGTCTTAAATTATTGGGGCACAACTATCGTTATCGTTATACAGCATTGATCGGTATCGTATTATTGTGATTTAGAACACTTCGTTGCGCCATCCCTTATGGGATTTTCAATTCTTTAATCTCGCCAAGGTTCTCTTTTAGTTTCATCTTGCGTTTCATTTTCTTTATCGATTCTGCTTTTAATATAAAATTGATTGCCTCCTTTGTAGCTGCTTGCAGGCATATTGTACTTACCTGCTTTGCGGGGAGCGGATATAATGGTTGGATTTATTGGACTTTATCAAGCGATTCTAATATATCTTATCGGTTAGATTTAGCAAGTGTTTTGCAGATATAAATGCTTAATTTTGTACCATTCGGAGTAGTCATAAAAAGTGGCATACATTCTGTACGAAAATGTACGAACCGATATTAAAATAGAATATTTGTTAATACAGATGTACAGCTATCGTATCCAGTAGAGATGGTATCACATACCAGTATAGTCGAAATGTAGATGGAATTCAATTGGAATAACTGGCGCAGGGTTGGAGAGGCGCAATCTATCAACAGTAGCTCAGGTGGATAGAGCAATAGCGATGGAATATGTCGATCGATCGTTTCGCACATTGATTTATAGGACACTGTATCGAAATCGAACGTTAAGATACTGCTGTTACTGTACAAAGTGTTAACGGAATGGAATTCATTTTATCATTTCAAAATTGTTCTTGAAATAGCAATAGGTACATAAGGACGAGGGTATACGTGGGTTATGGATAGTATCGAATCATCCCACTATTTATCTTCTTCTCTTCTCCAGGATCTCTGTACATTCAATTTGTACTTCAAGAATGCCATGTCACATTGAAATGTAAGAACAGGAGTACAACGTCGAATGGTGTGCAATTAATGACTTACTTCAATCAGTAATAAAAGTATCGTTCAACATGCTATCGTTACTTTGATTTGTGTCCTTCTGCAATAGTAAAATGAACAATCGATAACTGTATATTTTACGAAAGTCCCAACAATATTGCTTCTTTAACAAATTCAAAATATTCCCCCAATAATAATAATCTAATTCTGTATATTGTATCCCCTTCAACATTGTTCGAAACTTTCTCTACTCACAGCAGCATCCAACCTACCTATGCATGTGCATCCAAAAGGTTGGAAAATGTCCACTGACACGCCAAATACGAACAGAGCACAGCTGGAAGCAAGTACACAATTCCGAGCAGGGCATTCCCCGCTGATCACTTTCCATTCATTGCTCCCTTTCTTCCGTTCTTTTCTTGCTCCTCTTTCGCGACATTTATGTATTCCTACCCGCCGTGCTCGTCTCCTCATCTCTTTCATCGCTTTCCTTTTCATCGATCGTATCAGGGGAAAGCATTTCTACTCTTCGGCTCGGCTTCTAGACGCCGACATATCGCTTCGAAAGAGTGCTGCTCGAGCGAAAAGGCTCCGGCCCAAAGAACCGTTCAGAACGCACTTTGCTGCTCGAACACGTATCTTTGGCCCTGTGCACGTTGCACGAGACAGCCCCCCAAGCACTTCGTGCGAATAGTGCATCCGTGCTGTCTGCGTTTTCCTTTTTTGACCCCGACGGATGTCGTCGACATAACGTGTATACTACACTGACGCCATGAGAGCCAACGGAACGTCGCCGACGCGACGCGACGTAACCTCTACCCGGAGAAATCTGCCGATCGCTGATTTCCTACGCGACGTTGCACAGGACAGAATGAAATATGAAATCCACATCGCGAGATCTTTGATGGCATCTTGTCAATCGCACAATTCGCCTTTTAACCCTTTCGCTATTCAAAACTAGAGTGGTTGCAATTTATTGGCTCACTTTATGGATTTTAAATTGAAATGTCCAACAATGTTCTAAGACCGGCCAAAGGGATTACATATGTATTTCGTTTGGAAATCGTATCTCCGTAACAGAACGTTCGTACCACGCTACAAATATTGGAAAGCTATGTTAATAGTTTGCAATAGTTGGAAAACTATGTTAAATCACCAGGAAAATTTGTCATTACTCACACTACTTCTGCAGAATTTTTTTTAAACTCCATAGTGTTCTGATTATAATTTATGTTACATTCGTTTTGCTTAGAATTTATTTTTAAAATGATTGATTGCAAGAGTAGAACATAAGATTGAAATCTGCGACTGCTACTCATTGTCGCGTGTAGATAAAGCGTAATTGCTACTAAATTCGTAGCAGGTTAACGCTTACGCTGTGATATACATATACGGGGTCCCAGGTTCTAAAAGCGTCACACAATTTGATAAATTTGAAACCACGACACTGCTGAAACGGTTCTGGGAAACACTAATCAGAAAATTGAAATTGTTGTGAATTATAAATGGTGGACATGTCCAAACGCGCACTTCACTACAAAATATACTTTTCTTATCGCAGTACCGGTTCCCTTTAATCGATTCCAGACATATTTGAGTACACGCGTCATTTAAATTCGTGCGAATATTTGTCGCCAGACGATTACACTGACTGAGATAATGCTACATTCCATTCTGTGAATGTATACGATGTTCGAAAAATTGTGCCAATGGGCACATTAGCTCCTAACACTCATGACGGTTTTTATATTAGTACAATTATTATTATTAATATTACTATTAAAAATATAAGGATATTAGAAAATAAAAATGTTAGGATAAACTGCTGATCGTCTTACTACTAAAATTGAAATTGATGTTTTTTAAACATTTCTACCAAGGATAAAGATTCTGTTCTGAAACATTTTAGACATTTGAATTACAAAGAGTTTACAGCAAAAACAGTAGAACGTTGTGTGTTGCGTTTAATATTTACGCGAGATTTAATATTGCGAGTGCGTCAGTGCCGGTACCGTTTACGTGAGCCACATGAAAGGCAAAGTAAACGCATTATTTGTACAAACACGATACTTGTAAAGAAAAGTTGTCGCCGTTCATCTCGAGGATTACCAGGTTTCTGTACTTTTTCGCGCGATAGAAAACATTACTGTACTCAAATATTGCCCCAGCTCTTAACTTTATTATGCGGGGATAATAACAAGTAATGATACAGAGGCGTCTGCAGTTGAAGGTTTCCTTTTTCCTCAACGAGAAATATGTACATCAAAACGGCGGTAAAAAAAGGTGGCTTGATATGTACGACGGTATAGCAAGAAGATTCCTGGCTGCAGCATGAAGAGCAGTAATAATTCTTCGTTCGACCGATAAGATATACGGTAATCAAGCGTTTTTCATCGACATTATTAATGATAGACAATAAAGTCGAGATACAGTAAGAACCCTGCAGCCTGTCACGTCGAAACAGATTAATGACAGGAAAGTTTCGAGTACTTTACGCGGGAATCGATGTTCCAGGAACTCGGCGGATATTACGGAAAAGACAATGTCGCATCAGGAAATGCAAACAAGTCGCAGATGTCTTCGTTTAACAAACTCGAACGATTAATTGGGCAAATGCGGCGGCACGGTTTATCGATATTTTGATAGATATTCAAACACTGGTGCACCTCTTAAAAGGTGCGGTAAAATCAAAGTCTAATAATTACGACGTGGCATGCCGATAGTAAAAAATACAAAACAATAATTTGGAAGGAGGAACAAATTACAGGCTTCAATTTTTCGTATAATAAAGATCCAGGAGATTTGTATGTCTAAAAAATATTTTCAGCTTGGCATCGAAATGTCTGAAAAATTCTCTGATACGTATTTTGTTGAGAGCAATAATTACGATTTTCTTACTGTTAATAATAATTGTCCCGTTAAAATTAAAAAATGCAATTCGATTTTCGAGCACTTTACACGTGCTTATCAAGTATTCCTTTTGGTTGCCTTGTTTCCTCTACAAGTTTTTATGGAAAAGAACGTTACTCTATTTGTAGGGCCAGCTCAACGTCGCTTCTGGAAATTGAACGAGAAGTTCTACGGGTCAATACAACCAAATTTCCTACTTTCGTCCTATCTATTTATCTTGGGTGAAGTTTTGAACACAGAAATGGACCGCGGATACAGAAGTAACCAGCTATAAATTTGCAATTCTGCCTATCGCCAAATGCAAACAATTCCAAGTCGTGTATCTTATGGTCTCTAATGGTTGTTCTAAAACTATTCGTGCAATATCTAAATTTGAAATTTTGGAAGTTCATCAATTCTTGACTTGAAGTTCTGAAGAAATTCTGTCGAATTCAGTAGTCCTTAAAGTAACTTTTATTGGACAGTGTATACGTATGTACCACTTAACCTGTGCTCAGATGTTTGCAAAGACAAATGTTCTATTACATGATACACGCTAAATATTGCACACGATGCAATCTTTTACGGTAGGCACCCTTGTAGTTTGTGACACGTGACGTTCCAGAATTCTCTATGTATGTTTCGCAGTTCAAATTAAGTTCAAATTAATTTGAATTTGAAATTCAGTCCCTTTTCGTCCACGCAAACCTTCCTGTGGCTCCCGGTGATGAAATAGGCACTGGTTCGTCCACGAATTCTTACCTTCCTGTGGCTCCCGGTGATGCAATAGGCACTGGTTCGCCCACACCCTTCCTATCGAACGGCTTGACCGTTTAACTAACATAAAACTCTTTAAAAACCGATCCTCGGCTTCGCAGCCGCGCCCCATAGCCCTCGGCTCGTAACAACATCTAAAATTTTTCCTCCAAATATGTACAAAAAAATGATTTATATCTAATTATCAGACCACTGTGTAACTCACAAAATGTATCAAATCGAACTGCAAATAATTATTCATAAATGTTAAATTATTTCATATTATCTTATATAAATTTCCCAATTCCTTATTATGTACTTTCGCTCAAATAAAAATACAATGTTAATATAAATTCCTTTACTATTACTTACATTTCGTACCTCTACAAAATCAATCTTAAACCGGATGCGATCAAATATTTTAACGCCATTGCAGCCGGTGTTCGTACAACTGGCATTCGCCCTTAATTCGCGGATCGAACGTGAATTCTCCCTTTTTCCTGGGACAACGTCGGAGACCCGATCACCAGGAAAACGAGGGTCGTTAAGGAGGAGATTGATGTACGCGATGACGTTTCCGGGGAATATAAAACCATCGTCCCTTGAGCGAGAAAAGGAACTGGGGGCCGCAGCGGTGGTTAATGATTCCCACGGGAGAATCGATGAACGGAAAAATCCTACCCAGCGATCATTGTTTTATCCTGATTGCTTTCTCTGGTTGACCGTACCGGGGCTACAAAGAAAGGCGAGGCAATTTTTGCTCGATGAAGAAGGCGGTTCAGAAACCGTAGAAGAAGTATCGTTTCTTCTTAATAATCTGCCGCGGCAAAAAGATGACGTTGGCAATCGATATTGGTAGCTAATGAGTCGAAAAGGACAGATTACCGTTCGTTTCAAGTTTTCTAGTGCAAGGTTAGGAGTTTCTTTGCTGAATGCTGAATTGGTTTCGATCGCACGTCTTTTTTGGTGCGACATAATAAATGACAACAATTTTCAGGGTTCAATATTGGTACAGATCGCTTAATTTTATTCTATTTTATTCTATTTTGGTAATCGAAAGCAGGGAAGGATAAAAGGCGATTTTTTGTTCTATATTCCAGATTAATCTCGAAATGTTCAATGAAAAATTTAGTGGAACAGGAATTACGTTCGAATTATTTAGGATACGTCGTGTTCTAGCGGCTGAAAATGACCATTGACGAAAATTAAAATTTAATAATTAAATTAAAATATATGGGCACGAGATAAAAAGCATTGGATTTCATTTCCACTCTCGAATATCTTGGATTAACATACAAAAACTGGTCAAATTTATAAATAACAATTGCTTCTCCACCGTTACCTCATGAGTTCTTATTTGATCAACAACCAATTAAATGGTACGTTAAAAGCATGTGATTAATATTATTGATATATTTCCTTCGAAATATGTAACTGCAAAGTGGTTACAAATATTATTTAGTTGAGGTTACAAAGATTGGAACAGAAGTTCAAATTAATCGATAATCGGTGCAACATGATGATGCAAACTTGCTCACATGCTTTTATCAATGCTTTACCCTTCCTTACCCCTTGCAATATCGTTTCACCTTCCCCCGGCATATACTGCAGTCGTGTAGCTAAAGTTTCCGTATATATCATTCTCAAAGAACGATTTAAGAAGTTACTAATGCTCTTTAAAGTTAGAAGGTACCACGAAGCAACGAGTCAAAAGTTGCACGGATCACTTCTTTATACTTCGTGAAAGCGTTCTTAGGGCGCGGTGCATTTCTGAAAGTGTTGAGGAGGGTAAGTAAGCTGTGCGTGTGATCAACGCAATCATGAAACGATAATGAAGACTATGAAAAACACGGTCGACCGTGCCGGGAGACAACCACGAGTTCGCGACGTTTGCCACACAAATCGCAGTGTAATGTATTAACCCCCAAATATCTATATTTGGTATTAGTCTTACGATATACATTTCTCTATTAGTCTTATTAACTACTAGTTCCCTAAGGACTCATGTATACAAATATTGTTAAGTTCGTTCGTCACAAACAATCGTCATACATCCTTTTCGCGTCACCGTTTCCAAAACACCTAGTCATACTGCCTACAATCCCTACCCATTCGCAGTCCTTTGGAATTCGCCCTCACCATCCCCACTACGTCCTTTCCAACATCCTTTAAAACCCCTAGGTTCCCTGACCCCTCAGCTCATATCTTACAAAATTGTCTTGCAAAATTCGAACTGCTTCGTAACAAGTAATTGAAGGCATGCAAACATCCGAAATATGTATCATGTACGTTCCTATGATAAGCCATGTATTTAAAGTTTTAAATCTATTGTATCCAATTTATTATGTAGCTAGCCAAATGATTTCAAAACGTTTACGACAAAATAGAGGCATTATTTTCAACCATTTCTGTTTACTCTTAAAGATCATATAAATTGAATTCGGCAGACTGTAGTAGGCTATGCACATTCAATTATGCAATACGCTTTGTAGAGAACGATTGTGATATTTAGTCACCGCAGATTAAAATTTATAGAATACTTAGAATTACTTATATTTAGAATTGGAATTCTCGTAACACTGCAATAAATAATCTTGCTCGTTAAAATATATCTATGTAATTATACATAATTGAGAATCTTATGGATTAGAATGCAGTACTGGTACCAGTTTCTATGAACAACACCGTAGAGGTACTAGAGTGAAGATGACCATGCAGTTAATTGAAATTGATATTTCAAATTCAATGGATGATGGCATTTCCGTAGAAGCTTGATTAATAATTTCACGAAATCGATATCTCGTTTAAATATTTATATTTCACTTCGAATAGCACTTTCTCGCCTTATGAAGGATTCATAACAGACCAACTAAGAATAATTAATTCACCAATATCAATTTACTGACAATGAGTTAAAGTACCAGATCCGCCGAAAAGATTCAATTTGCCGTACACGTCCAAACATATAATATTCCAATATAAATATTGTAAACTTTTTTGCATGTAAATTAATGACGCTAAAATAAGAATGAAACATTATTTAATTGTATTATATCATAAATTATGAATATCATAACACTGACGTTACGAACGTTATCGGCATAATTCATCTTTCTGCCTATAGAATTTATTTTCTCCCCCAAATGTATTTTAAATGAGTTGTTACTAACGCGATGCGAGAATATTTTATGGGAAATTTACGTCGAGTTCATTTGAATTCATTCAATCAAATGGCACTTGGTAATGCTTCATCCAACAAGATAGTGTTTTTCAGTAATCTAAAAGTCATTGAATTTACTTTATCTACTGCAAAGTTTCATTCCATTTGTAATTCAAAGTTAGCTGACAACCTACCTAAAGTCAGTTAAAAATGATTGAAAATAATTTTTCTTTCAGTTAACGGTTAATTAATGTTCTCAAGAGTTAATTATAAAGTTAACAATTACCACGACTCACACTCGTGCTTAATATATTCATACCTTCTACGAGTTATTCTCATCACTTTTAATTTTAATTATTTACTCGAAATTAATTAAAGTCATTTAACACCTTTCTTACGCCCAAAAATATATATGTATGTATAAATGTACTTCAAGTAGGTACTATATCTACTATATGTATAGTACTATATGTACAATATTATGTATATCATTTTCCATCACTGTCGATGCGATTATAGTTAAGCCAATAATGAATTATGCTCGGTCGTGCGTGGGTCATGAATCGATCGGACACAATTTTCAGAGTGTACATAACTGAATCCATTAGGCGGGACGGTCGAAGAAAATCAGAGAACAAAGTGCAAAAGATGTATGTATGTACTTGGAAAATTTGCGGCTTGCTGATTCCGTAACATCACGCTAACGATAAGTACATTTTAGCACATGACTCTTACCCTCCTCGCGAGATTTCTTGCGTGCTTAATTATCCTATCACAAGGATACCTTTACTCGGGATTTGTTTTTCTCCTTGTAACTTTTATGCGAAGCAGAGTACGTTCTAGGCTTACGCAATTGCATCGTTTACGTACCTATGCAATTTAGCTTTGTGTTCTTGATTGTTCTGTCCTTTCCCATCGTAACGGGACAACCATTAGAAACAACTTAAATGATGGTTTGAAAAATGTTCTGTCACGTAAGATACGCAACTGAAATGACAGTGATTAATTATTTCACAAAATATTTGTAAATGTTGAACAGGTAGAAATGAGAAGTGTGAACGGAACGAAAGCAAAGTGCACGTTGTTGTGAAAATAATTATCATGCGTGCTTTCATTAATGAACTGCTGGGGGTATGACTTTCAATTGTATTCTTTATGTATATTATCACAGCGTATCGAACACTGTATCAAAAATAACGAGAAAAATCGAAATTAATACCACCGATGTTCTGTGGGTCATTCAAATAAATTTCCATTGCCTCTCCCTTAAATTTATTTATAATTCCTTCCAATTTCTTTCCTGCCTGTATTTCAACAAACTCAGCACAATTATCGACTGATGAATGCATCATTTTTCGACTCCCGAAAGTTGTTTTTCTAACCCATTAAAGATTAACCAATTAGTATAAACTATAATAGATTTAAGGACGTCAAAGGACTTTAGCTGAAGTCCCTCGGACAAATGTAAGAATATTCGAGGTACAGGAACAGCCGAGGCGGGCCATGTGCATTTTGAAGATGCACGCTGTCTTTGTCTAACGTAGCTTTCTTTTAGGGCGAACCCTATAATGGTTAAAAAGGGCCATGGTGACTTAGGCTTCCTCACGACGGACGCTTTTGCCTATGGAAGGCATTCTTGTATAGACTACGGTCGAGAGAGCACAGTTTTAATAAACAGAACACCTTTTAACATATACACGCCTACAGAATCATTGTAATTAGTAACACCTAATCGCGATAGAGAGGGGACTATGAACAACCTCTCGTGCGATTATCTTACACAAATCAATACGTTCTTTCCTCACGTACAACTAAACTTCTACAAATGCATGTATTTATAAATGAAATCCCTCGGCAATCGATCCCAATTATAAAAAGAGGATAAGTACACATAATAAAAGCAACTATTCGGTTTCCAATTTCACAGTCGACAGCGCTGAACTCTTATCGTCGTTCTAGTTACGATCGCTTTTTCTTTAATGAAAATAATAGAAAAAAAAGAGAATCGTTCTTTGATCTTCGCAATTAAAGCTCGACACACGATCGTGGCTCGCAACTTTGATAATACATATGACCACGTCGCGACAGTCCGCGCACCACACTATGTAGGTACATAAGTACATATGTACATACTCATACATACATACACCCGTTGCGCGCCGTTCAATTCCCTATGTCTCTGCTTGTTATTCGGGTGGAGAATTTCAAACGCTCTCTTCGCGGCGCGATCCTTTCTTCGCCGTAGCTAAATTCCTATACCGTTGGCAGGCGATATTATTGTGAACGAAAACGTCATTCAATTAATGTTTCACGCGATGGAATGCATCCGTATTTAATAACGTCTGCCACCAGCCGCGTTCTTTTGCCGTCGCGTACGCGGAGAACAAACTAAAATGCAAGCAGTGTCGGGTCGCAGCCAGGAACTCTTTCAGACCTCTTCTTTCTCTTTTTCACCGGCTTTTTTCCTTCTGATTTTTTGTTCCCGTTTCCTCTGTCCGGGAACCTTTTGCGGCTTGTATCTTTTTCAGCCACGTGATTTCCCAACTATCGTGCTTCCTGTGTACGTCTACACGGGCAGAATGTTCAGGCTCGGTTCGTTGCCGTGGAAAGCGTACTTTTTGTCTCTCACTTGTGCACGAACGTGCATAGGTCGACTGATGGAAAAAGCGTGAGCTTCTCGCCGAACCGCGTGTAATTAATATTGCACGATTGATTTTATGGTGGATGTCATTCAAGCGCATTGTAGCATTTATTGCTTCAATGCTTAATGTACAATTTAGTTATATGATGTGCATTTAAATGTAATTCCATGTTCCACGAAAAACTACCGATGCAAGTAATCCATAGAAATTAAGGTGAATCATAAGCCTTGGTTGCTGGATGGTTAATATGAGAGTGCCATATGCCATTTTTATTTATAAGGGCCAGTAATTTATCAAACATGAAGACAGGCAGCGCATATTTAGTAATTACAATGTTGACGAATTGTTGGCACTTCAGTGTACCTGAATATATCCGAATCGCTGAATTGCGTACACATGTACCAAATACTGTCTAACGATGGGAGTGACCTGAAACTGCGGAGCCATTCTCTAGAAGGTTTACACAAAAATCCAGTAAAGATAAATTTGACTAAACTTGACTATGACCCGAGCGCTTCCCACTCAATTGCACGACGCGTCGAACACGGACAATACACTGTGCATTACAGCGTTTCTACATATTTAGAATTTAAATTATTACTCCGCTCGGAGCTCAACTCGCACCAATTGTAATTCATAATCCAACGCAGCGCCCGAATGAAATTCACTGCAAGCCGAAAGAAAAAAATAAACAAATGACAAACCTTCATCAAAACGCAAACAACGGGAGGGGGAAAAAAATAATGCACGGAAGCAGAACTGCACAGAATTTTCCAAGCCGGCTACAAATAATATTTCGTCGAAGCATGCCACCGAAACGGGAGAAAACAAATTCCCTCAAACATTTCGCATTCACTCTTTAAATCGTCAGACACAACCAAAATTGTCATCCGCCTCTGCCAATATCACCGACACAAAAAGGAGAAAAACAGTATCTGTGGATATTTAAATGGCATAAGAAAAATGACGAAAAGAAGGGGCGGAAAATCAGGGGAAAAAAGCAGACCGTAGAGAAAATCAGCAAAGAGAATTGCTCGAGCGAAACGTTATCCCCCCTCGACCCTCCCGAATGTCTCAGACGAATAGGAAACGCAGAATCGAAGAAGAACCCTGTCACCGTAACGTATTAGCGATGCGTGCATATTCGAAGATCAGCGTACAGTTATGCAAAGTGTGGTTCATTTTAAATGTAGAAGCGCGAAGTACCATTTATAGGTAGCACCAACGACACGAACACGACCATTCACCAAAACTCACACACGAGGTTGTACACGCGCGTACAGCCGGCATTTTCATGAAAATTCGTCGCCGTCGACGCGATCGTAACATTATTCAGTAACTCCCGCCACTGGCTCGGTAGCTAGGCAACGATTTAAGTGTGCAGCAATTTACGCTCGGTCGTTTAAAGAAGCTGGATAAGTAAGATCGGAACGTAATCGACGACGATTTCCGATCGACCTTTAGTTCGGGATTCTTGGTCGAGACTTTCGAAAGATGGTCCTCTTAGGGAAGATAGGAAAGGGACGGAAAGCTGACTGGTGCAATGGAAAGATGTAATTAATTTATTGCTTGTAATTAATATAATTGTTTTTCTTTTGTACTCTTTGGTTTCTCAAAGTGAAATCGTCTATGAAATGTTAATACGATAATATGCAGATATTATGCCTTAAACATGACAGTAGATATGCATAGAAAACAAAAGATCATTCGAATGGAATTTTTGCAGCATATTATTTCTCATGAAGATAATAATTGTTCGAAATATAATTGATGGTTGGTTCCTTTCATTATTTAAAATGTTTGCTACGATGATGCGTTGGAGATAAAGGTTCATCACGGACCAAGCTTTAATTTTTGTAATTTGTATTTTGTATTTTGTATTTGCACGAATGTACCACAAATTTTTAGAACAGACATTATTTGAGCACGAGATTGTAGTTTGGCATTTTTTCGCCGTGACCTATGTGTGACGTTGGATTCTCTAAATAAAATCAATGCGCCACGCAAATGTGACACTGGTAACGAACGTGTTAACACGTTCGCACCTCGACTGAGAATAGCTAAAAATGGTCGAAATTGAATGCGGTTTTAGCGTACTAATAGTAAAAGTCATATTGAAGACGTGTACAAAAACGAAGTCCTTTCTGGAATACACTTTTCAAGGTGTACAATAAAATAAGAAGCTGAAGGTCTACATTTTTTGACGACCTTTGAATTTTTTAAAGGTTGATACTTCTATGCAGCATTTGTACAAATCTACAAAGTTATATTTAAAACGAGAGTAGTATAAAGAGGAAAATACACATAGAACTGAATATATCAAAGTTTAAAAACACTTGAGGCTTCTCAGTAAAAATTGTAGCGACTGCGGGAACTGAGGGTATTAGCCTCAAGCACATGTAGGCTTCTTTTCTTACAATACCGTCGGATTATTCCGGAGTTTTGTTTGTTTATTCTACCGTAACTCTATGCAGAAACGCCAAGAGAGCAATACTTTAAGAAAACGAAAACTATCAGCACGAATCCAGCAACTTGTTTTTTCCTTTGATACTCCAATCGACATTTTCTGACTTTTTTTTCTGATAAAAACTAAAAAAGGTAATATCATAAGAAATACTTACGTGCATGTATTGTACATCGAACACATTCATTCTACACGTACCACAGAAAAATGTACTCACCTGAAACAAAAGTGAAACAAAAGTTAACTTTTATTTTATATTTTCTGTACTATTGGCGTGTTCACCCATTGTAACGCACCCGGTCTAACACCGCAGCTAGACTGCCGAAACTTGGCCCCCAACCCTAAATTGGATGATTAACCGATTGGTTAAGACGATATGCGGCGGGGGTCCCGCGAACCGGTATAAATACACGAGGATTCGCGTATCCGAGTAGTCTAAGAGTCTAAGAGTTTAAGAATATATAATAAAGAGTATTTCAAGAGTTTAAGTAGCTTAAGCAGCTGAAGAGACGTGTTATTTAATTAAAACCACCTACAGTAGGTACTATGAATAGATTTTAACATTGCCTCCAACGATTTCAATATCAAAAGAATAATAGAGTCGATTTTATTCAACATTTTCCATCACAATTTCGCATGCAAAAAGTACTATTTAATAAGTGCTACAAATGTAACAGAAATATGTACAGTTATAATATGTAACATATTATATACTTCAGAGTTAAAAACTATTATCTGCATTTTGATCCACTGCCTTAATATAGCATGTGACAACATATTCTATAATGTATCTTTATCAAGAGTTAATATATCGCAGGAAATTCTGCGCGTGGTTTGTGTTCTACACCCCATTAAAACAAAAGCACTATGTAAATCTATCTTTCAAATATCCAATTTTCTATCCTCTTATCGCTGACTCACAATCAGTCGTATGTGTCTAAAGTTATGCTACTATAAAAGACAAACTATTTCCATCGCACGAAACAACAACCTGTCACGTCGTCGATCACACGAGTTTCTGCTGCATTCCATCCCTCATACCCGTGCGTGAACTGCAAATGGTTGACGCTTTCAGGGGAGCATAAGGTACGTCAATGGAAAAGCGAAACTGATCGACGACCGGCAGAGTTCAACCTCTCAGAACATGGAATTTCATTACCGGCGAAACTTTCAACATGGCCAGCAAGTTTTTCAGGAACTTTCATGCACTTCGCAAGCCCGCGAGCATCAAACTAGATGAAATCTTCGTGTAAACGTAGCGTATAATGAACATTTTAAAAAGTAATAAAAATGGCGCTACGTTGCTGCTATTTTTAGATGTCCACGTTTAGTCCAAATTCACAAGACGCGTATCCAAAATTGATATACATACAAGCTGAAGAGAATCATTGAAATCGTTAGTACGTATTTGGCAGAGGGCAGTCTTTCCCGCGTTTCACACGATTAGCTGTGTGCACAATAAAGACAAAAAATAAAGAAAAAACACGCAAATGTAAATGTTGCACGATTGCTGAACGTTTCATATTTACATATACCTTTACAACGGGACAATTAGAATCGAACCTTATTTAACACGTTCCCCTGTTTTCCCTTTATATTGTATCCCTGAATCGAGTCAAAAATAAAGAAAGGAAAAAGATCCTGTATTTGCGCAAAAACTGACGACGTCGTGAAAGGAAAAAGTAAATATAGCTTCAATTCACGACCAGTTTTAACTGTGAAGTGAACGAACCGCACGTTCCAATGGAAACAGAAGCTATCTGAGTTTAGTATACATTCAGAAAACCAGTGTGACAGTGCAATGGGTAATTTTCATTCATCAGCTATCACCAGAAAAATAGGACGCGATGCACGAAGAAAACCTTTCCTGTCAAGATACCAGTTTGAAGGCCTTAATTCGACATATTTTGAGTACGAATGCGCGAAACGAGCAGTAACAAGCGGCTTCCACTTGTCAGGGAAACGAGGAGTATGCAAACTGCAGGTAACAAATGAGTTAAACGGGTCGTCGGTGTTTCTGCTATTACGGTTCCGTTCGTTCGTCATTTCTATTGATAAGCTCACGTTCGAATAAGTCTGCGAGAAAAAGGTCACCTGGCCACCAATAAACAGCTAGAAGCAGCGAGGAACACGAAACCTTGCGCTAAAAGATTCTCGATTACCTTGGAGTACCGTAGAAGCTCCTTACATCAAAAGCTTCGGTATAGATGATACCTTATTATTACGCGTATCTTCGTACCTGTATGGCGCAACGATACCATTCTTTCACTTGGATCGGAAGTCGTATTCTCATGGCTACCAACAATGGAGATACGAACTACGCGAAAATGAGCCCTGTACATAAGTTCTTCCCACGTGCTTTGTGTAATCCATCTCGTTTCCATTACCTCTGCCACGCATCTTTTCATTACATTGATGAAATCGAGGCGTTAAGTTATATTTAGTCGAAGTGACTGGCATCAAAATTGTGTAGGAGTGATTGTTAACGTAAGAGTGACACTTGCATCGTGTTTGGTAAATTGGCCTGTGGAATTCTTAGTATAGGAAGATATGTAGTTTACGAAGATCGAAGAAGATTTCACGAAGAAATTTCGAGGAATGTCTAACTAGCTTTTATGAAACATTTGTACACAATTGGGCTATGAACGAAATTGTTTAAATTAAATATTTCTTTTGATAGTAGTTTTTTCTTTTATTTCCCAAATATTTTGCTTATGCCTGAAGTACAAAGGGGTTATGCACTGAAGGGGCTACACAACTGAAGTAGACAGACTTGACAAAGGATCTGATGTTGAAGGATAAATCTTTGTCGAAAGTCGTTCGTGAGTTTTCGAAATTGAACACTCGTGTAATCATCTTCCAGCGAACTCCTAATGTATCGCAGATGTGCGCGATTTTCTACAAAAGTGGTTCGAACGTGTTCGTTCGGATATTCTGCTCTCGAGGTGCAGTAGTTTTTGATGGAAGTAGTAGCCTCCGCTCACAAACTAACCACTTTATCCAGTAAATTCTGTTCCGCCAGACTTTTGACCGTGCCCAACGTCGACAATGAAACTCTGAGTAAGTACGGCGAAATTCAAAGCACGTTAAACTAAATTAAATTGTTTTGGCAGTCGGGAAAGGTCCCCTCGGTCGGGGAACGTACGCTTTACAGAATCTCCAGGAGACTTTGAAAAATTAAGAACGCGTACTTACGAACGTTATACCCGCGATACTTTAAATGGAACGTTGCCCTTTTTGAAATTTTCAGCTTGCCCTGTGCATAGGATGAAGGAAAACGATATTATAGCGTAAAGACTACTGTACCTACTAGAGAAGACTGCAAAGGAACTAGGTCTCGGAAAAAAATATGTACTTGATTTGTGGCTGACAATGAGCAGCTTATGTTCTTTAACTCTCGTAACTAAGAAGCTGAAGTAGTTTTTTGCTCAAACTTTAAAACCACCTTTCCAATTTTAACAGCGTTCTCTTTGCCAATTGGGAAAATGATTTCAATTCCTGTAATAACATTGAGGAATGTTATAACACTTGTATGCCTGTAGAAACAGACCGTCTTATTTAAATGTGCGACCATATCTTACATTAAAAGTTCTAACTTCCTTACCAAAGAAAGCATGAATTATTTTCTAAGAAATCAGCATTACTATTTAAAGATCGTCGCGATGTGAAGAGGCACAGCCAGGTGGAATTAGACTGTTACAGATTCGTGAATATAAACTCAGAGATACGTGTTTCGAGCTAACAAACAGGTAGAAATAGGTTCGATGGTTTAACGAATCGAGATGCTATAGACGGAAAGATGCTTTGGATTGAAGCAGGTAGCTTACTTCTTTTCTGCATTTACATGCGAGCTACGTTCCCACCATTATTAGATACAACTCCTACCGCATTTTCAGCCTTCACCCTCCTCCAATTTCAATAGAGTGCACCATTTATTGGCAAGGATTTGGCAAATGCAATTTCTCTATGCGAGCATGTATGTTAACACTTGCGGCGAATAGCTTCCGTTTATATTCTTCTTTCGCCTATCGTGCACGATTGAAGTTGTTTCAGGTAAATTCGCATCGTCAAAGGTAGAAGGGAAGCATTTAATGGCCCGATTAATTGCGAAGCTAAATTAACTGCAACTTCAATATTAAATTTTCGACTAAAGGTAGTTGGGTACACATGTTTTATTCGGGTAAATAGAGACCTACGTGTATTTTGGCGAAGACTATGAAATTGCCGATGGAAATTAACACGTTCAGTTAGCAAAAGCACGAACAGTCGATTAAACGACGGGGCTTCTGCTTTTACCAATGGAAATTTTACATAATATTATACGGCACTGCAATCTCATCCCGCAATGTAACAGTTTATTGCTATTCGCAATAGCTTATTTTAAAACATACAATATCTGAATCTGTAACATAGCACTACTAATACAATATTATACTACACCACTCACTACATCCAAAAACGAGAAACAAATTTGACAAACAATCCCGCAACACACGTACTACTGGAATGTACGAATATATTCCGCCAAATACATCACTCGCGTACAACATTCATATTCCACAACCCTCCCAGCCAAAACAAAAAAACTTTCAAAAAACAAACATTCGCAGCGAAAATCTCGTCGAAAGTAACAAATCTCCTTTCGATAGTTTTTTTTTTAAACCAATCACGTACACAGCTACAATTCAAAATGGTAGCAATCTCACCAGCCACCCGGCATTCAATAAATACCGGCTAACCATATTTCCCCGATACGTAACCCATCACACTTATCAGTATTGTCCCGTTCAGAATCACCCCGAAACCTTCGCGTTGCTCCACGCTGGCGTTGTTCCCACCCGCGTGTTTTCCACGGAAATTCGCAATGATCCTCCGAGTGTCGTGCGTGTTCCGCTTCGAAGCTGGGCGTGAAGATCGGGAGGAAATACTGGGCATCGCGACAAACCAACCGAGCAATAAGACCACCGAGCTCGCAGCCAGTAAGTTATAGCAACCGAGTCGTATTTCATAGCTGCAAATTGCTCGCAGCGTAACAGAGCACGGCTGCTTCTGCAGCACGTGGACAGGTACGCGAGAAGGAGGACGCGAAACGTGGATTGGAATGTCGCTGAAAAATGGAGAACGCGGAAGGACGTGTCGATTCGCAAACGAATCACACACCGTTGTTTATGGGGTCTGATCTGCGATCGTATCTTCATGAATAGTAATCGAGATTTCTTTTTTTCAACGTGTCTGCTCTTCCCCTTTTTTCTTATTGAAATGTGAAAATGAAAAGGAAAGAGATGTTGCAGACGCGGTTAAAATATTGCGGAATGGTTCGTGCAATTTTTAACTCGGTACGCTATTCATTCTGCAGGGGTCAAATTTTAATTTGAAAAAGTTCACTCGAGGCAAATTGTGAATTTAAAGAACTATGGAAAGCTTTTAAACTTTTTTTTTAGGGTAACAGTCTATAGATGTTTAATATTTGCAAATAATATTTACCATAATATTGTAATATTATGTTTCCTTTGATTGTTACGAAGTACTGTCGAAAGGAGTACGCTTAATAATAAATGCTTGAACGTTTTTTTGGAACGTGCAACAAAGACGTACGACTATTCAATTTATAATCTTTGAAAGGCTCGGGGCGTTTGACGAGATATTTCACTTCCTCACGTACGTTGTGCGATAAATAATACAATAGCAGCCTGTACCAATGCAATTAAATATAAGTATTGATGTTATTTTGAAATCTTCCATTTTCCGGAATCATTCACTTGACTTGGAAGGCTTTGAAAATCGCAGAATTTGCCATGCCGAAAAGTACTAACGGCCTTTTGCCAACGGCATCGGCTTTATAATATAGAAGTCGTTAAGTCCTTGTCAAATGCACCGCGTAATTAAAGAAATTAATTACGTACTTCTTCGGACGCCATAAAACAATTTCCCAAAGGAATCACGTAATACGGTGGTAAAAGCATCGAGTGCGACATCATTTGTTTTTAAATGCCAGAAAATAACATTACACGTGCACAAAAACGTAGACTAACATAATAATGGCAATTGCAGGTCTTATCTGCGGTAGAATGTTTAAAGAACAAGGAATTAATGGGTTTCTGTGTTTGCGATACCTACAAATTTTATTCGAAAATGATTAATTATTAATGTTTCATTGGAGCGAAGGAACAACAAACATCTATACCGTACGCCACAATAAATGTTGGCGTATATTGTTCTACAATACGATCGTTGTGTTACGTAATATTACTAACTGAAATGCCATTCGGGGCTGAATACATACTAAGTTACACACTTGCATATTTAAAACACGTATCGAAAGCATTACGACAAATTTTTATTTTTACAATACCGTTCATACGCCATACAACATACAAAAAAACATCGCGCCCGAATGTAAACAGCAACAATATTTCAAATTATTTTCCCCTTTCTAGAATCTGACTTTGAAACACTTCGTAACTCAGAATTTAACAACTGCTGAAATACATTTCCAACGCCTCTTATCGATCATTCTCCGGGCACTTTTTTCTCTCGCACAATCCTTAATTTTTAACAAGCAAAAAATAAATTCCCAGCGTACATTTTCCCGTATACGACTAATTCTTTTACCGATAACGAGAAAATGTACGGTCCGAGCTACCTTTTTGCGAGATTTACACGCGCGCTCGCGTTCTCGAGTAATCGTTACCAATGTGAAAGCGATTGAAGTCGCAGGAACAGCAATTCTCACGTGGGCTCAAATTCGGCCTGCGTATTGGAATACAGCACGATAAAGTTTCTCTGCCATTTCCATAACATCCAACTGGATGACGGGGTTAGAGTTAGGGAATTTTATGCAAACGAATTGCGGCACGATGACGTTCTTTGGAAGATTTCATTCAAAAGAGACGGGACCACGGGAACAAATATAAACAATTTTTTCCTTTACCAAAATGTTGGTTGAAGCTTCGTTTTTGAGTTATTAACGAAAAAAATTGTTCGGAATCACCCCAGTAACACCCCATTAAAAGCGGGGTCATATATGTACTCTGCCGGACCCTGTATAAAGCCACCATATATGTATACCGTAAACCAGTTCCGAGGCGTTTACGTACGCGTACATTTTTACTTTGAATTTACGCAAACTTATACAACGCGATTTTATTTTGCTTTGTCCACCGAGATTGTTATCACAACTGACATAGGAAAGGTTTTAAAACCGACCTTTGTTCCATTCGTGAAATACACCTTTATGTATGAAATTTAGTGTTTATAAAATTTTTGTTCTTCTTTTAAGAATTCAGACTTCATGTCATGGTGAAGTTATATTACCTATTATGCAGAGAATATTTGCTTATAATTTTATTAAACGTATTTGTATTTCGTACGTACAAAACCGTAATTACTGCCGGGGGGTAAAACGTATACGGTGACTTTTTTTGTAGGCAACTATTAAGCAAAACTGGTTATGGAAAGGATTTATTTTAAACGCTTCAGGGTTTGATGCAAAAAGGGCGAAATTTGCATAGGATCAATAACGAACCATCATGGTAAAAAATGAGGTGGATGAAATTAAAAGGCTTGGATGTAATTAATTAAGGATAAGTTCATTAATCGAAGGTAAGTTCGTTGAGATAATCGTTATTTGGGATACGAAAGCGTTATTATTCGAAACGGTGTTGAGTCGTTAATATCCACGTGAATTCACATAATAGATATATTATTACTGTAATAGTATAACCAGTTGATCGCATAATTGTCTGCTAACGAGTGTGTGTGTGTGCCGATTTAGATAATGGTACCAATAATGATGTGTAATAGTAATATAATGTACATAATTATACGCTAACGGTAACAATTAACAGCGACTAGAAACACACAGATTCAATACGTCCGATCTAATATAATCTAGGTAGGTATATTATATGCAATCTTGCCTAGAAAATAAAAGAAGCACATTTCATTTATAGTCCCAGTTGAAAATTCCCTTCGCCAAGTTCGTTATCAAATTTATCGATCATTCTAGTAGCAATCTTCCGGAGTCAATTAAATCTCTCCAACCACAGCTTGCAAAAAACCTATACAAAAGCGATTTAATCTCGTTATTTCGTCGGCAGTCAATTTCAATCGAAACTATTCCGCAAACTGAGGAAGGAATTTACCGGTTCCTGGGTTCACACAGCGCACAAAGTGACTAGTTTGAAAATCGATAGATATACTTTGAGAATTTGTCAGGGGCGTTTTATTCGATCACCACCTCTGTCAAGTGCACGCAGACATTGAAATTTTTCGTTCGTCGTCAGACTATCAGGTAAAAGCGCGGAAACAGATAGGGACGGAAAGGGAAGAAGAGAGACACGGCGGACGTCGATGCATCGAACTCGGTGCGTGCCTTTTGTTCGCCGTCAGATTTACGTAAAGTAACGTCTTCCCTTAGTTCAACGTAACCAATTCGTGGAAGCTTCGTCGTCTTTTCACGAAATGCTCCACCTCGAGGACAGCAGTTTCTTTTGTGCCGTAAACGGACTGGAAAACCGTGCAACGATTTTACTTTTACTCTGCTTACTCCTCGCCGTTGAACTGCGGCAACCCGTGCCAGTAAGACCGACTACACGCTGCCTGTGATTCCTTTCGAGAGCCTTTCGTCAGATTAACCTGCTCGAGTCGAGATGAGAGGGACAGTTCTTTTCGAGTCACGTTTGGTGAAGTTGTAGAGCGCGGCTTTAAGGCGGCTCGTGGGAATTTATTTGTACGAAGCAGAAAAAGTTTAGTACTTTATTGGTCATTTAATGGCACTGCATTGTGACATAAATGCAGACACGAAAGAATTTTTAACAATTTTCTACGCACCTTTTTACTGGCTACAAATCTTGAAATTGTTTTTAATTTTAAGCACAAAACAGTCTTGGTCAGAAATTCTACTGCACTCCGAAAAATATTGATTATCACTCCGTTCATTGCTATGCGCCCGAAACAAGTATTGCAGCCCATAAGCAGAGGCTACACTGCATACGTAATAAATATTTATAAAAACGAAACACTACAGATTACACAGAACCAACTGTCTAACTAACCAAAACAAGCTTTGGGAATGGCTCTGTAAGGAATAAAACGACCCCGTGACAGAAACGTAATCTAAAGTTGTAGAAATTTTTCCTTTTGTCCATAAATCACGAACATCACGATGACAGCCACGAAGATTACTAAATTTCATAATTTCAGAACACCGCGTGCCATTTTATCGTCTGTCCCGTGCGACATTTGCATCGCGGTGTTACGCTGATACAAAATTTTGCCGGCGAAAAGTTCGTCGGGCGCGTTTCGAGGAAAGGGCGCAGTTTGCATTGACAGGAGGAGAATCCAACGGGAACGCGACACTTCCACTTTTCGTGTCTCTGCTCTTTTTCCCTCTTCGTGGCTTTGACGCGGGAGGAAACTTCTGGCTGTCAATGCGCATCTACCTTTTGCTTGTACACTCTCAAAGGATTAGGGGACACGATGAAACTGCGGAAAATTCTTGTCCCCGGGTTATTCTAAATTATGCAATAATTATCAGAGACTTTAAAAAATGTTCTTGATGCTAGATAGGTACTACCTATGTATGCTATTATTGCGTTTATGCGAATACATTCTGATCACTAAATATACATATATGATCGTATTGCACTAGATCGATACTTGCACTAACTATTACAGTCGAAGCAAACAAAAATATTTTCCCCATTACATATCTGCAAACTTTTCACACGTTTGCACAGACCAAACGATAAGTTCGATCCACAATCCCTACCTCTAGAAAGCACAGTTTCCACGAGGTAGACACGAAATATCCAACCCACCCGTACGAATCTCATTTTCAAATATGTTTCAAACTATCCCTGGCCACGTGGAGGTTCGTCGGAACAAACGACATCGCGTCGCCGTGGAACACTCGCGTCCACGTGTCTGCACAGCCGGAAAACGTTGTCAGTTCTCTAGGCGTTGGCATTTCATAAATCGAGGAATATCACAATTTCTCATCGCAGTTCCATAGGTGCGCGGCTCGCGTTACATGTCCGGCAAATTGCTGGACGTCGGTTAACGTACGTACACGTAACGCTGACGGCGGAAAATTACGAAATTCGGCTGGAATTTAAACGCAGCGGGGCACACGCGACGCGTATTAATCGTCGGCGCTCATCGTCGAATCGGTCACGGGGAAAATTCACCAACGGCTATGTACCACCCCCTCGAAACTTACGTAACACACGAGAACAAACTGTCTCGTATTGTCCGCCGTTATTGCGCTTGTCGCGAACGCACAAACGAGTCTGTCCCGTTTAATCTGTGACACGATGTCAGCGGAGAGATACAGTTTTTTCTTTTCGAGATACGGCTCGATTGAATGTTGAACAAGTTAATTGGGCGCTTCCTGAAATCGAAGACTGTGTCGTTGCGAAGTTAAGTACCGACGAAGACTTAAGCTGTTCTTGTGAATGAAAATAGGATAGGACACTTGGACGGGGAATTCGATTCAAAATATTCTTCATCCGGGTGATTTAATTGATGTGCCCTGAGTAGATTAACAGGGTTTCACGCGAGTACGATAGAAGTCGCTACCCGTTCAACTTTTAAATACGCATTCCATAAATACGTATCAATTAGTGGTCTCCTGCGTACGAAAATTTGTGAAGGTTCTGTGATGTATTGGCAAAGTCACTATTGTTATCAGAAATTTCAACAAAAAACTTTAGCACACCGTTTTATTATGTAGGTAAAGCCTGATTCGAAAGTGTAACAGTGTTCAGTGTAATTTGAACCTGGAACGAATAAATGAGATCATAATGGAATCAGGTTGAAAATAAATAAAGCAAATGAAATGAACAAAGTATGTAATTTTAAAGAGTAGTCAATATTGCACTTCAAATAACGTACAACTCCAAACCACACAGTAATTTGCGTTCAAAATAATTGCTCTGGCTATTTCTATTATAACGTTAGCTGAACTGACAAACTGTATTTCAACAAAGGCAAGCTATTTCGTTAGAATTCTTCCCGCTTTGGGAATAGAGAGATAAAGGGCGAGAGAGAGAGAGAGAGAGAGAGAGTATCGCGATATTTGCAATGAACACGTCGGCACAAAGAGCTGTTGTTTCATAACGTTAATGCAACCACAGATAGTCGACTCGAGCGTTACGTAAACCGAATACGGAAATTGTCAAACCAGTCTAATGTTGTATCACGTTCACTGATACACGTGTCCTGAAATCCCGATAACGAACGTCATTTGTTCGCACGCTTAATGACCATTACGATAATTACCAGTTTAAGCGGCACGTTGCACTGAAAACGACCATCGTTGATGCATCGATGCATACTGCTAAGTGGACACTATCGATTTGCCTTGAATGTACGGCGTGCAATTTAAACGAATAATTCGCGCGACCGATAAAAACCCTGCGGCCCATGCAAATTAAAACCTTTCGAACCTAATCTACACCCCGATAACACTTTATGCCCCTATCCCTTGAATAACGACTACTGCCCTTAACTGTACCCATACGTTCTCGTATTACGCTTTCAGGAAAAGATTTGGGGAATATATTTTATAAGTAAGTGCCAAGTTTGTATAGTGAATAGATTATTTCGCATTTCCAAATTGTACGCAAACTACATATGTACCTACTGGAAAATCCGTTCACTATGTAGCTGAATTAACGAATATTAATTGAATTAAATATACCTGCATTGCAAAGAAAATTCACGTATGTTTTATCACCACGTGCATGGGTTATCGATAGTTTTATTATCGCTTCAAAAGAGATTTTTCAGACATAAAACTGTTCGAGGATTTACTAGGATTAACGTATTTCTCCAAGCATAAACTAAAAAAAAAAACGAACTAATTTCAGCCAGGTACTTCATCTTTGCAGACTTGGTCTAATAAGTATTCAAGAAAGGTTTTGCACTCGGCTACAATCGTGAATTATTCATACATAAAATGGGAAAAGTTATTACGAATGATTGATATCTGCGCTAGCATTTCTGCATTATATTCAGAACTGCAATAATAGATCCTATTAGTTCACTACTTATATTACATTCACCGTCTATTCTATTACATTATAAACTATTCGATGCGCACGGTCATAAAACGAGTCTATTATAATAAATAATTTTCTAGCGCATACCTAACAATTTTCAAGACCGAAGCATTCTCGGAAAATTCCTAGCAGTTGCGAAATACGCGACAGAACATAAACTATGTTTCCATTAGAAACACCGTTCTTCCACTTTTCCAGCATCACATTTATTTCTGCAACTATGTCCCTTTTATGCCGAACGCTGCGCAGAAATATCCCATGGATCTCTGGGTGCGATCAGCTTCGCGTGCTCGACATTTTTGCTGTCTCTTTGCGAGTATACTTAATCGAGTTACGGAACGCTGTGGCACATGACCCGTAATCTTGTTATACGACCGAATGATTTCACTTGTAAAAACGGCAGGGCGCGTAGGCAGACTAACGCGTTATCATTATTAATCGAGAAGAGTCGCTGTACCAGCGCTGGGGATAAAAAGGTATCATGGTCCTTTTCCTTCGTCTAACCTTTCCATCTACTTTCCGTGTGCAAACCGTTTTTTGCCCTTGTTTCATTCGCAGTTGGAATAAATGAAAATTTCTCCGCATGAAAATTTGCGACGCATAGCATTTCATTATGAAGAAGAATACCCTTTGTTTATAGTACAACCAGGAAAAAACATGATTTTCCCAGCTTTCCAGTTTTATGATTGCCACTTTCTTAATGTTATCAGTTGTGGCGCTCCAAAAGAAAGATCGTCCAATTATTCGTGGACCACGATAAGGATATAATTTCAGTATTCAACATTTCATTACAAAAATTTGCACGCAGGTAAGATTGTTATAGCTGCTTTTCACTTGGCAGCTTTCAAGAACAATGATGGAGGAATTTATTGTTCAAAGTAGTATCGGTATAGTCCCTTATCATTTATTAGTTGACATTTTTCAAAGAATAATGCAATTTATTGCTTCCATCGCTTACGTTTTGAAGCACAGTGAAATACGAGAATTTATCAGAATATTCTTCTTACACAAGTAACATTTGTTATATTGATAATTGAAACGTGCATAAATCAAACATTCCCATCGATACTTCTATAACATTTGTCCATCAGGGGAACGCCATTCAAGCGTTTTGGATAACGAATGCCACGATTTGAATCGTACTATGTACTAGAATGAGCTTAATGGGTAGCGAAAATTTTGTTGCCAATGGGGGTGCAATTGTGAATTCAACAATTAGTCACTCTGATCCATAACATTATGTGCGTAAATATGTACAGCTTAAATTGAAATTTGCTTGTTGGAGAGTTTCGATAATTTCATGATAATAGATACCTACTATATTGACTGAAAGGTAAAAAATGTGGCATAAAAGTGAAATTTCGTTGCAAATGTATAAGAAATTAAGTCGAGTAGATAGTTAAATATGCAAATGTAATCTTAGCGGGTAAATTCCTGGTTCGATAGAAGCATCGACAACACAATGAATAATTCTACTTCGGCTGTGCGAACCTGGTATCAACAAGCTACACAAACAAATATGTGGTTATTTCATTTAATCTTTGCGAACAATTCATGTTCTAGTGAAATTTGCACAACGATACCGGAGGCTAAATAATAATTGCAATAACGAGGATCATTAAGGAGAAACTACCACATATATGTAGGTAGGTACTTATCGGCTAAACTACATATGTATACACATATAATTTTACACACAAGATATAATTTTTTTTTCTTATATTTGCTCAACTTTATATATCTGAAACAAATACGCACTAAACAATATTTTTAAAAAACTCGACGCTTATAACTAAAGCATTGATTTTCGTTAAACTAAAAAATGATACGAAAATATTTGTTCGTTTCCATTTGTACTAGCAGCACGCAAATGATAATACCTCACTACTATCTTCTCGAAATACTCCTATCAAATATTAAATAAAAAGTAAGTCCCCTGCAACTCGATCCACCATTATACTATATTCAAAACTCGATTCCTGCCACTTAAACAACACTAGGTTACATGCTCGTGATAATTCGAGTTCCGGCCAAGAGCAGGCCGCACAGCAAACAGGGGAGACCGGAAAACACCGAACGAAGGGTTAAGCGTTCCCGCTAATAAGCTGCTGGCCGACAAAATTAAGCCAAACTAACAGAGCGACGTTCCAAGAAAACATTGATCGTCTGCAAGTGGTCAAACGATACACTGCTGACTAAAAGTTTACGACGATGATGAACTTTGTTAATCTCTGTATGAAAATTGCAAATATACCACAAACAAGTGATTTTGGGTCAAAATGATTACGCAGTAAAAATTGAAAAACACAAGTGTTGCTGATAGCAGATCATAAGATCTAAATGCAATAAATATGAGTGTGTGTGCGCAATTAGCAATTACGCACACTTGACACTCTTTGAAAGTGAGAGCAAAGATTAAAGAAGGAACGGATACACGACGATGCGGGACGATTAACGAAGACAACACTTGTACACTAAACGTTTGTTCTCACGACTTGAACACGACAAACTTTTACGAATATTATATTAAATTAAATGTATATACACGAATTGATAATATCAACTTTATCTGTAGCTTATCTTTTTGATCTGAATCGCACTTTTGTTCGCTTTACGGAAAAGGACGTCTTCCCTTCGCTATGGTCGAAATAGATCTCTTTGTTCCTTCGGGGAGGGGCCGGAGCAGGCTTTTTCCTGCTCTAGCTAAGGGCGTCTCCGGAAGGATCTAGCATGCAGGGCGACCAATCAGATGAGCCGATCGATCGGCTGATAACAATTTATGTAAATTTATGTAAATAACAATTTATTAAATAACAATTTATGTAAATAACAATTTATTTTCTTTCAATGCGTTTTACTGTTCCTCAGATTTTCGGGTTGATTAAAAATTGCTAGCTGTGTTCGTCAAATTATTACTCTTTCCGCGATTTATACCGACTTCTAGACTTTCCGTGAAGAGTGTAGGCCAAACGGGTGATAATTGCGGAATTGCCCTACCAATCTAGCTGGAATAGCTGACCCGTAGAATCATGTTTTACGAGGAAAGCCTGTCCCCGTGTTTGTCGCGACCCGCCACGGTTTCCTCCAAGGGGAAACGAAAGAAGATGGAGCAACAGGCTGTGGATATCGACTTCCGTGAGTGGCGAGATATATGTAGAGGGTCTGACTTTTAGAGGCAAGGGATAATCGCCGTCAAAAGTAAAGGGGAAAGGAGAGGAAAGGGCTCTCGTTTTACACGGATTGGGATAGATTGAACGAGCCCATCGTGTTTCGTTGAAATTGATGGCTTGTTATTGGGGAATGTGGTACCTACTAGAAAAGTGAAATAGCATTTGCGGAATTCGGAAATTCTTTGGTATTTCCATTGATTTTTCTTTTATCGAATTCACGATGTAGCTGTACGTATATCCGGTTGCAAGTTATTTAATATGAAAGGACATTTAATCGAAAGTTTTTATAAGTCAACGCCTTCTTTTGCAATTTATTGCATTACACGACTTTCAGATCTGTCTGGCAATTTTTCAAGAATTAATGCGTATTATTATTATGAAATTTGATGGACGAAGATTTATATTAGTTTTATATTAAAGACTTATATTCCTGCGATATTATAAATGCCTGTTCTAAATAACGTGTCCAATTGTTATTAATTATATGCAACGTTTGTTACAACGATTGAACTTGCACTATCTAAGAATCAAATTAAAAAACCTTTGATCTAGAATGTTTTAAGATTGCTTTTAGCGAGTATGCAACAAACTAAAATGAAATCGGAGTGAACAATAATTGCATCAGCATCGAAGCAGTTCGCAGTTATATTTAACTCTTTGCGTAGTGAAGATTTTTGATGCAGAACCTCAAGACCCTTCTCAGGTGGAGGGAAAACGTATTTCTGGGTAAAAGTTTTTCCTTAAGGGATGCACATTCTTTTAGGCACAAACGAGCGAACCTGTTGCTCTTCTGCCTCAGAGGGTGATGTTCCCCTTCTAGAAAACATCCATCACGCACAACCAACGAGTTTCACTGACATATAAACAAGGGGAAAACCGTATCACGATTAAGGCAAAATTATTATTGTACACGAAGGAAAAAGAAAAAGGCACAGACAATGCAATCTAAATTACGGTACCTACTCAGCTGCATACGTTATCTGCTTTGTACCTATATTTCAAATCAATTACGAATAAATTATTTTATATGGTTCAGCGTATACGAGGGAAGATATTAGATGCTGTTTGAAAATCACCTGGGAGCGTTCAGAGCGCTTAAAAAATCTATAGGTATGTATCTTAGTGTTCTGTTTATATAACATGTCCTCTAATGGACCAAGGAAAATTTGTGAAACTACAGTGACAAAAAACATTGACCAAATTGCTATCAGCAGCTGGTCCACAGAGTTTGCATCGTGATGCGGTAATGTACAATAACAAATAACAGAATTGGTGTGTATGAAATCAACGAAGATGTTCATGAAAAGCATTTTCATTAGTCGAGAAATAGTTCCTACTCGACGGCAATATTAAATTAAATAAGCCGGCGAATTGGGCGCGAAGATAACGCCAACAACAGTTTCGTCTAACCGCACGACGGCGGTCGATGCGGAATGTAATTAGTCTCGTCGATGCAGACCGCAGAAAACATCACAAGCTTCCATTACGAAATTGTTTCGCACCGCGATAATTCACAGGGAGTCCTCGGCGACACCGTCAGACAATTCTACAACGTTAATCCAATTAGATGGATTGAATCGATCAAGTACGAAACGCAGCCACGTCTGAGGAAAATGGCTCGAATTGATGTCGTTCAAGCACGTCGTCGGTTGACACTTATGCTTGACAAGCATTCTTGTAGGATATGCGTCTGTACGTGCAACTTCATTTTCCCGATGGTCAGCGTTTTTATCTTAATAGAATAATTTATCCTGACTCCTATCTCTGCAAATGAATATATTGCCGCGTGTACTTAAGCACGACAGTGTAATTTGATTTATGGAGTGTACAGTCGACGACATTGTGTTCGTATTTATGTTAAGTGAAGTAAGGTGTTACGAGGTTTTAGAGTATGTAATTCATTTATTGCTGTTTTCAAATGGCGCGCATTTTCGTAAAACTCCCGGATAGTGTGTCAGACCGATATTATTGAAGAAAAGAACACTGTCTGAGATTGTGCTGAAAGGGGGACATTAACGTGGAAGCGAATTTCAGAGTAATTATTTAATACGAAAAATAATATATTATGTACTACCGGGCCAGATAATACATCCCTGTTCTATTATTCAATCCAAAAGCAATATCGCGAGCAATTAGTAAACAATAGGAAAAAAGAGCATCGATATTGAATGAATATAATCAAAGTGGCATTTAGAATATTGTACCAAGATTTCGACGATAAATAAAAATCGAATCTGGTCGGCTATGCACTCTCCACAAAATATCCAATAAACGAATCAGCAATGATCAACGAACACGACGGTTCCCATATATGAATCTTATCTATTACATACTAGTGATTTTCAGCAAGAGCTCTCGATTAATCGAAAGGAATATGCGTTCCAAGCGTACCTTTATGTCGCGTGAGACATACATACATACCTGTTGCTCCTACGGGCTAAACGAGACGCGAGTCACCCCGCTATTCGCTACGTGCTCGTTCATCTGCTCAATTGCTCGAATATAGTTGAACAACTAGCGATCGACTGTTCGCTGCTTCGATCGAGACACGACAAAGGATTCCGTGGCGATTTATTGCACACGCGTTAAGTGTGTCATACGACGTGTCACAAGCAGCACACCTAACCTCACCCTCTCTTGCTTTGTCCTGGTACCCCGTCCTGTTCGTTCAACCGATCCACGTCCGCGGCGTTCATTCTGTGACGATGCATCGAGATCTATGGTTTTCACCTTAATTGACTCTTCGATGCTCCGCCATTTGCTCCTACTGGTATACACACAATCATCGGAACCAGCTTCGAAATCACTGTACGCGTTCTCGCGAGCGTGAAACCCAAACGGATAGCGGGCCATTGTGTCGTCCACGATTCAACGGCATGCATCGCCTCGGCCTCGATTGTTTGCTGTTGATTACACGCGGAATACGTGTTTGCGGTACGGGCAAATCTCTGCTACTAATGGTTCAACGAATCTTTTTTCGTTAGCTCTATGTACACGAAATTCCTGTTCCAAATGGAGAAATGGGAATGGGCAAAAACTTCCTTCTGCAATAAATGTTTTCAATTGTACGTTTCCACCGTATCGTGTTTATTGCAGGCCTGCTAATGCTTTTTTTCGCGTACCTAAGCTTTTTGTTTTTTGTCGATATTGGAGAGAAATCTGTGTACAGTATTTAATTCAATCCAATTTCGCCATCTCTGTATAGAATTCACTTGCTTTTAGAAGATGCTTTACTAGTTTATTTCCGGGTGAATGTGAAAAGAAATATATTTTGCTTGATACATAAGAAAAGAACAATTTCATAAGAAGAACTCGACTTTTCTTTGCCACGCCAACGCATTATTTAATTCCCACGATAATTGTCACTATAGATCCCTTTTTCAATGGATACATGGTCCTGATTAATGTGGTCACAATTGGAAAAATTGATTATATTCTGTGATAATCATAATCAAAAATTGTTGTACTATATGTGTAGCCACAATGTAAATGTTCTCAGAAATATATGTACTATATGTATCTCCTATATACTAAGGTAGAAGCTAATTTAATTGATCATCCTCTGCAGGATATAGATCTGGTTTCAGAGTTACGTAACAAAGGTGCTCGCAGTTATTGCACGGTTCGAAACATACCACACCATCAAAGGCGACAGGATCTTGGTACCGTTCTTTGTCCTATGCACGCGGTTTCTATAAAAGACAATGCCACTTCAGGTGGCGGGATCTCGTTGCAGCTATTGAATTCCTTGGTATTTCCTAGCCTATACGAGAATACGTGTGCCTGCCAGCAAATGGCAGGAATGAGGTTGCTGGTTTTGCTGCCACTGCTCGAATGTGCTGTTACAATTTTGTATCGAATCCGTCCGTTAGATTGCGCATTACTTTTCTTATCGTGAATATTAATCTTTGCTGGCATAAGATTTCCAATATCATGGTATCTTCAGCAATCGTTAACGAGTGCTGAATATCATAAATATAGCGGAGCGTACCTCTACATGAAATATTCGTACGATGCAACATTGAAACATATAAATATAAACATTTAACAAACGATTGGTCAAAAATACACGCAATTTGTACGATTAAGAATGAATATGAAAAACCGGCAGGCAAATTATTAAATACAAATTTATTGCGCATACAAAAATGGTATCTGTATAATTGAATGCAGTTGGCATAAATCCATACAAACGCTTCGAAGCTTTATTATAACGACAAAGACTAATTGTTACGCTGCAACAAAGAGCGGATTAAAATAAGATAAAGTAACAAAGAGTAGAGTTGCAATCCACGTACCGGTCTTTTATTAAAACGGCCTCGAAATTCATTAACCAAAAGGTTAAGCTACTCAAAGTGAAGATATTTAAAGGTGCAAGGGGCCGCGGCAGCGATAAACTCTTGCACAGGGTTCCAGTAGTAGTTGATAACGTTGATAAGGCTTCAAATATAAAGCTACGAAAGCCCGATCTCCTCAGAATTTCAGACCCTTATTCGAAAATACAGAATCGCTTAAAATAGTTGCACGTGCGGTAATAGTAATATGTAACAATGACTGCGTACTGTGTCTGTATATTTCATGGGAATTAGGCCAGGCAGCAGAGCAACAGTGCCAAGTAAAAACAGAATTTACACAGGTTGCACGATGCAGTAGAAAATACTAAAACTTGACACAAGAGGAACTGAAATTCGGTTTAAAGGTTGAGGAAAGGATCTTAGCCGGGGCAACGAATAAAGAAAACGGTACGTTATATGGGTCGACTTGTAGGGTTGATTGAAATTTCTGAGCATCTAATAGCGCGGTCAATAACCAAAATTCTGTAATGTGACCACGTAAATAATTTTCTTCCACGATACAATACATCATTCTTAGTATATAAGATTATAATATTAAAATCATTAAGCTGGTAACTATAATATACCAAATTATATTAGCTTCCTTCCAATCGTTATTAAGCATCGATATTCTCACTAAAAAGCCAAAAATGTGCGTGAAGTTGGGAAACTGTTTCTTCGAGAAATCGATTTAACGAAAAACTCCCGTCCTCGGCCCTTTTTAGTTCTCAGTAATTTAATTCTCTTCAATTCTAAGGAGGGTAAAAGAAGAATTAGGATAAAACTTCTAAATAGTGCCAATCGTTCTTGCGGCTCAGCATTATCGAGACCATTCGATTCACACGTCTATTTTCTCACAATAGCCACCCTCGTTCCACCAACGCGGCTATTAACATCTAATGGGTTCGCGAGTGGAGCGTTTCAATACGTGAAACCGCGGAAAACTATTCCATAGATCGGGGTCGAGTTGAAATCCCGCGGGATCCTGGCCTGGTAATCGCGGCACTGGAGGGGGTAAGTGGAATTTTTATTACGAGCTGAGTACCGGCCGACGTATAAGTAGCACGGTTCCTTAAGATGTAGAACGTAGGACTTTTCTACTTTTTCACTGACCTCTTTTAGCTCTTCTGTACCAAACAATTTGCTGGAAGCCGTCGTATGAAATAACTTCTTGACTGTTTCGTTTCAGAAGCACGCTTTCATTTTTAATGAAACACATTTTGTTTGAAATGGTGTGATTGACGTAAGCTTTGCCGTTTGTATGACTTTCATTTTTGTAATTTATTTCACCGCGTTTAAAACTTGCATTCGAATGGGCGGGTTTCTGGATTGATCGTTATTCTGGTTGACCTGCGCTCGAATGTAAGGAGAATTCGTGTTACAACAGATTCTATTTACGGGGGCCAAACAATAATAATTGTAATAATAACCAAAATTGCAAAACTATACATTGCTTTGATTATGTGGCCGTCGATTGACCACGCGTAAAATATTTAAAAGAAGGTTTTTCAGGAAGCACTTTTTTCTACGTAACTCTGTGCACAGTAAATATTTTTTAATTATTCTCTCCAAGGTATCGCGGTGCTTCGTCTTAAGATGGTATTTAAACAATCAATTCTTGTATAATACAGATATTTCAGATATCGCGAATCACGTTGAGTCCCATAAACATGTAGGTATGTAAATCCATAAGCCAGGAAACAATTTGGTTTCATACTGCGATCAATTTATCCACACTTGTATTTTTATCTTTCTATTAGTTTCTTCGCGTGCATTATGTTCTTCACCTCAAATGACTTGTGATTTTTCCACCTTGCCCAGCGTCCTTCGTTCGCTTAACATTTAATTTAAATTCCTTCTGAAGCCAGTAGTCGAATTTCCTTTCCTTCCCCAAATTTCTGCGAAAAGTTTACTGGTTTCTTTTTCTTAGAGGAGTCAGAATTGTTCTGAACATTAACCAACGAACATTCTCTCACCAAGTAATGTTTATGCAAGGCAAGTAGTGTTCTGGACACCAACCAATTTACACGCTCTCGATGGTCTAAGTACTATTCATTTCTACACGGCCAAGCCAAGTCTTGTACCCTTTTGTTCGAAATTCATACCCTGAGGTTCCTTCGGGGTTCGTATTCAACCAACCACTTGCCTACTATGTGGTTCAAGTTCTGAATAAATAATAAACCGACATAACGAGCACACAATTTCTTGCATGCAGCAGTGACAATCTTTTAATAGGAAGCTGGAGGATGCAGACGACGATAAATACCTTTTTGTAACTATTTCTACGGCAATGAAACAGTTTGTAATTTAATTTAAAACTCCCGATCTATGGGATCTAGTGTTAAGTGTAGCAGCTTGATAATTTTCTATAACGAGGGTGCTAATGCTCATAATATCATCGGTGTATTAAATATCGAATTGCAAATTTGTATTATCTGTCTAACCGAATTAGTGTGATATGTTCACGTTTTAATGGATTGTGGTATGTGCTACTATTGAACACAAGAGGATTTTGGCTTATCTGCATTGAATGGTACAATCATGTCCCTGTAAGTAGAACGTGTCAGGAATTCGCGAAGTTGTGAATAAATTCTGTGAATCGACCACAATAATTAGCATTCTATCTCGTACATGGCTTTACTTTATTAATTGCTTCGAAAAGAAAAATATGTTACGCACCATGCTTGCAAAAGAGTTGAAAAATGTAAGCATGTTTAAAAACTGGGAGAAAAGCAGCGAGTATCACGTTACTCGTAGTAAAGAAATTAGCGATATGTTGTTCGTGTAAGGCGATACGACTGCGATGTTGATTCGGCTAACTTTGTAGGATGTTTGATGATCGTCAGTGATTAAAATGTTTCTTTACTTCTTTCAAATTATATATGGTTTTCTCTACTTACAAACACCGAAATTCTATGAATTAAAGTATAAGGTAGAAAAGATGTATTATACAATATGTATGAATTATTAGATGTATACGTGGTATTATGTTGTTACAAATAGTCTTTTCCTGATAATTCCATAAAGAGATTACATTTAGAAGGTTCGACCAATCAGTACATATGAATTCAATCTACCTATCACCTTTAGCTTATTGTTAGATATAAAACCAAAAGAACAAAGCTAAGGAAGAAAGTGTTTTCTGAATATTTATGAAACAGTCGTATCGATATTTTAAATCCGCTCAGTATGCCAACGTTTCTATCCTACGCGTATATCGACGTTTCCAATTAATAATTGGATGTTTCTTTTCGTACTTAAGCAATCGAATGTTGTATCAACTAAAATCTACAATTGCAGCACCCTATATATGTATGTGGCCAGCCATTTCCTGTTCAATTCGGTCGTGACAGGGCCCTATAAGTTGCTTACTTTAAGACGCATCAACCATCCGCGATTTTCCCGAGAGAAGCTCTCACCCACAGTAATTTCTATAAACCCATCCGAGGGCTGTGGTCCGACGTGAACGGGAGCTGCTGGCACGCAGAAAATTTCCGTCGCCCATGAGGAAATTTGCGACGGCACGGTGAGGCTCGGCAACCATGAACCGAAATTGGGATAAATTAGATCGAATTTCTTGGGACGAATTCTCCAGAGGTAGCTAGCTTATTGCTAGAGGTCCACGGAAAACTCGAACTAACTCGATCGCGTTACGCAACCTTCGAGAACGTAACAGCATTAATTATTCGCTTTTAATTCGAAAGGGATGAAAGTGGAACGAATTTGATAACGTTGCACGGAAAATCTTCGAAGTGAGAATAGGGGATGATAAAGTTAACTTTATAGACTAACTATAAGTATTACACGCGTTGAAGAAAGTCTGTTGCAAGGAAATTTAAATAGATGTCATTAGTAGTTTTGCTAGTGTAGGAAGCTACTGGATCATCCAATAGACAAAGGTGTATTAAGTGAATATGACATTATGGTTATTGAAATTTTGTATTGAAAATCATTATCAGCGGTTAATGAACAAAATATTATAGATTGGCAGAAGATACATGCATGAAATTATTCGGAAGCTGATTTTCCCGTTGATTTAATTAATTCAAGTTGCAATATCATAAATTATAAAAAAATTGAATCTCGAGAATCACGAGAACTCTACGTAGGCACTTTTCAAATGCAATAAAATCTCGGTCCTACGGTCAAGTAGGGTGCAGTTTTCGGTAAAATCACACGAACGTTTCCCATTTTTTTCGACAACTTCTAGTTTTTTTTTATGAACGCAGGTTAGGTTTTAATGGACATCTGAAAGGGTAGTATTCACTAACGAGCAACACTGCGCGTAACTTTTCCCCTCAACGGAAAGTGACGTTTTCAATAAATGAAATAAAGTTACAAGTGAAACATCGACTACGGAAATGAGTTAATCTCCGCATTTCCAGTTATAATATTTTGAATAATTTTAAATTCTCAACTATTCTCGACGAGCAGGAGAAAAACCAATAAAATAAAAATAATTCAGGTTCAACGTTTCTTCTTCTGTACATTGTGAAAGTTTGTAATTTCCATTGTATTAGGCAGAACAGTTTCTGGGTCAGTTAATATTTTGTTAAATAGAAGCAGAAAAGAAAGGTATACTGTCAAAGAAAGAACAGGATGCGGATTTTTCCATTATGTTTTTACTTTATTTCGACCTACTGTAACCTGTAACTGAATCACAAGCTTGACATTTGAACTACAGTATTCCCTCGATAGTTGCACAAGCCTCGGGTCTGAACGTGTGCAACTATCGTGTTGTTCCTACGTTGTTTGAAATTTGCCGACAGCGTCGAACGTAGAAAAGGACAGCGAGTAAAGATAAGCGGCCGAGCAGCCACGATCGCAGCTTCCCTTTTTTACTCACTACCTATCCTTTTCTGCGGTCGAAACTTATTAACGTTAATTAAGCCAGTAAATATAGTCCAAATTATATCGTGTTTGGTGTCATTTTAATCAGAAAAATGTCAGCTCTGCTGTGTCAAAATTTCATAAAAAAAGGATGAGAAATAGCAAAGTTGCATCCTTCAATTAGTATTGGCTCACCGATATACCCGAACCCGGATCACGTTACACCGATTGCCGAGCGAACTTCGGACCCCTCGAAGGGAATACCCCCCAGTAGTGGGGATGAACTCTGTGCAACTATCGTGTACCTTTTTTGTGCAACTATCGAGGGAATACTGTAGCCACGAAATACATTGAGGCATAGTAACAAGATTCTGACGAGATTCCAGTGACTCCATAAGATTCACTATTAATCTTTTCATGGAGATGAGAACATCGTTTCGTTAAACGAACTTTGCCCGTACTTTGATTACGCGGTCGTCTACTCGGCTTCTAACACAGAATTTTCTTGTTATAGTAGTGTAATTGGTTTTTCATATGCAGTGCCAATTAAAAGTTTCACAACATTTGCATAGTCATTTCAATATTAAATTGCTTAGGAAGTTTTCTATGCAATCAGTTTTTAATTATTCGTATATTAAAAACAATAGTTTTCCTTCAGAGCATATTACAATTAACTGCCCTTTATAGCTAAATCGACTCGATCAGTGATGTTACCTTCGCACCATGATTTTAAGGTACACAAGTAATTAATAGTAGCACAAATAGGTGGTAATCAAGCTAATCGAGATGCGCTACACTAATTTACACGATGACCATTGCCACCTCGTTGGCAATTACATGGTGTTAATAAATTACAATAATCAAACCTAAAAGCGGAAAGAATTGGCAATGAAATTGTCGTCATTTAATTACATCTTACTGAACTACGTAACCCGCGAAGAATGCGGAATAAACGGCGTGCCTTTGATTAGAAAATCAAGGACGACTCATTTAGTATTCATGTCCTTATATAAGGATCGCGGAACAATATTTCAACGGATACCCAGGGGAGAGAAATACGAATTTGTCGCGTGATATTCAGTTCCCATGCGATTAACGCGAGTCTCGCGATAACTCTGTAAGCAATCGCAAATGCGACGCATAAAATTAAGATTAATTCCGAGATATCCTGCTTGGCTGGACGTAACCACGATGAGCCGGACAATTCTCGCGTGCGATAAATCATTTTAATAGAAGCCGCATAAATCACCGACCGCCACCAAGATAACCGTAACGTTTGGCAACAGCTCGAAAAATTAATTTTTTCGCTGGCCAAATTAAAACGCACTTTGTTTTCTCGTTATCTTGGCATCGGTACGGAAGAGAGCGAGACAGAGAATACAGAGAGGAGGTGAAAGAGAGATGGACAGGATGAAATGAGCGCGGAGACAGAGACAAGGGAAAGGGGCTTCATGCATTACGACATCAAACGATTAATCAACCGCAGCTCTACCGTTTATCAGAAAAACTCGTAGCCGCGTTTTTTGACCACCCTGTATCTTCCCGCATCACCGAGTGCGTTTTATTCGAAGCTCGGAACTGGCTCTTCTTTCATTCTTTCGCTATTCTAGCTACGAAGCTTCTTTCTCCTTTTTGTGAAGTGCGCGGGAAGGTCAGAATATTAATAAAACTGATGAAATCCACAGCGGATATTGTTTCGAGCAGCGGTGGGAGGAACATACAATTTTTTAGATATTTCCTAGTATTTTTGAAACATTCGCCAAGTGAAAATAATGAAAAGACAACAACGACAGAATGGAAAGGTGCAAAAATAACAAAATATTGCGATTTAGATTTTTCCAGATAGAAAATTGAAATAAATACGTTTCCGATTTTAAAAAAATAACGTTCTTGTTTCTTCGCCTGCTCTCTAATCGTTATTTTCCACAGTATTTATTTTTCTTATTTTTTCACCGGATTGTCCGTTTTCTGTTTTACTGCTACCCCTTGCTATTTCTCCCATCCGTGGCTGGTGTTTGGCTTTCACCCTTTACTGTTTCAATCCTCTTTCTTTCCACTAAACCGGGCTAGTATTCTTCCTCTACTAGTTATTACGTAACATTTTGTTACGTTTACGACTTCTGAATTTTCGTGTGATTTTTGGGCCAGAATAACTGTTTCACATCTTTGTGTTCGAACAATGGAGGTAGGAAATATGAAAAAGTATTATTGTTCTCTATTGAACAAAATCGATATGACAATTTCGAAACTTCATTAAAATTGCACGACTGTAATTTAAAATATTTATTATAATTTAATACCGATTTTATTACGTTTCGGAAAATCCATATCTTTGGTTAGTTGACACATAAAGGGCAAAATAAATTGAGCTCCAAAAAATGATTATGATCATGTTGTTACAGTTTTACTTGATACCATATATGCTCCAGGGAAACAAGCGCTATATATGTAGTAGTTTATTTGTAAATCCGATATAAAACTTACTCCAATATTTTACAGCGAAACAAGCTTTTACGTACTTATTCTAGAAACCAATTTGAACGAAAAATCAATTATAGCCCAACGATATTTGGGTTACAATCGTTTTAAACTTCGACTACTTATGACAACACTTTTTTTAATATTCTTATTGCTTTCCTAATTCGAGTTACAAATGAAGCAAAATACGATGATTATCACAGTGAATAAATTGTTCCAGTTTTCAATCGCATTGCTTATACGAAACAACGAATAATTGTAGGCATGGACGATTTAACCAAAGTTATATGAGAAGCCAATGATTCGAACGCTTTAATGCTGATTTTCTTAAAACTGTTCTATCGAAAGGGCGTTAAATGAAGCGGGAAATTAACGATGCGAATAACTTTAACGTGATTACGTCAACCATCTAATTAAATGGAAGCTTTTCCTCGGAGGAGCACGAAATAGTTATGTCGTAACGTTTATGTTAAAATAATCGATAGATGTATCTGGATGCGTACTGCCCTCGTGGCACAGATAGCCGAGCTTGTATTTAGCGTTCGTTTGTTTTATTAGTTCGTTGTAGTTTCGTTTTCGCGCCTGTACGCACAGAAGCATCGTGCTACAATAAATACATTTATATAATTACAAACCCGGTGTGTTTAATTGTTTCCACGCCCAAGACACTCAAACTGACAGTTTAATTTGTCGAAACATATATTCAGAAGGAATTTATAACCAGGGAACAAATATTATCACACCATTCATTTGTTTGATTAATAGAAACAAATCACACTTGCAAACGTTGAATTTCGGTGGAAATTTGTAAATGCAGATAGGAAATAAATATACATTTTCGTCACAATATGCCATAATTTCGACACAAATATTTAATACGAAGAGAAAGATCATAACAACAGGAAATATTTTGCAAAAATTAAAATTAATGCCACCGTTGCTAATCTCCATTTTATATTGGAAACATAAATGTCAGGAAAGACTGAAGTTAATATGAGCAACATTGGAATCTATCGATACCAAGAATATTGAAGAAAAGCGTATTCAAACAGTTTTCAAAACTGCGTTTTAATGTTTTATACGAATTGCAAAAATGTAGCGATTACTATGTCCCATTGTGAGATCAAACATCTCATAGAATAATTTTCTCACTTAAAGCCATTAATTATATTAAATAATCATTTCTTTCATCCGCATGCTAATAAATTTGAGTGGTTAAATAATCTGTGTCTTGCAAAACATGTATCGCTAAAGAGAAACTGACATTTTGTAAAAAAAAGTAGCATGGTAACGCATTGTACGAATATTTCGAAAAATAAAAAAAATCTTTGTTATTTTGAATGCATCGTTATGAAAATGGCATAATACAGAGTTGAAACCTTACTTGAATTATTACGCATCATGTACGTGATAATTAGGTTGTTGCGTGCTTGGCATCTACGAAAACCAGCATTGCATATATACATATACTCGTTACTCAATACAGAGTGAATTACATTGGACAAGTGCATAGTTTGATGGGAACGCAACTACAGTGTTCAGGGTTCACTGCTCGGCTTAATTACGGGACACCCTAGCTGACATTGTGATATTTCTCGACTTGAGCCGTTACGTAGGAACTAATAAACGTAACACCTGAATGTTACTCACGTACTCTGCAAGCTGTGCGCTATATTCTAGCAGAAACTCACCTGAAACAAGAAAACGCAAGGCTTTGTTAATTACTTTATCAATTAACATAATAATTTTTTTCGAATAAATGAATTCGGTTGACGTTAACAATACTAACATAATAATTATTATCAAAACGAGATTATTGGTTACCAGGTCCAATTTTGTTGATGGCATATGTATTTATAATAATTGAGGACACAAATCGTGGCAAATATCGACAAATTGCCCATGGTGCTCTAGTTGTTGTTCTATTCAGAACTGATAAATCCTGGAAGATTGAACGAGACACTCTTAGACAGACCAACTTAGCGATGTCCGCAAGCTCTTTTGAAAGTCGTATTCTACGACAGAAAAGACCACAAGAGGATAGAGGAACAACGAGCTGGGGTACTTAACGAGCAACGCGTTTCCGATGCGACAAAAAGTCCCTTGTTTTTCGAGTCATCGGCCGTGAACCAGGCTGGAAACGAAGAAACCCAACCGAATGAATCGTGCGGGGGAGTATGGCAGCACACTGATCATCATCATAGGTATCGATCTTGCGGAGATGAAATGAAGAAATATCCGGGAATAAATCACAGCACCCTTCGAGCTGACGATATATAGACGATGCGGTGTATCCCATATCAAGCGAAAGTTTCATTTTCAGTTTCATTATAATAAATATCGTGAGGCATTTTATGTCGATGTTTCATATATTCTGAGAAAAACATACCTACTCAAAAGCTCACTCGACGCGGCGAAATAACTTCTTTGGCGAGCGAAGGTGTAATGTATTTTGCGCTACACTTGTAATATCATCATCACTGTAATCCGCACACGTACAAACGAAGATCAACTCCATGCAATGCAAATGTCTGGCAATCACAAAATCAAAGCAGCCAGGCCCTCCTAAGCACTCCTAAGCTAACGAACTCGTCGGAAAATTGAAACTACTTGTCTCGTGAACGGGATTCAAAGGCGCACGGCCACGTGTCACGAGACACGGAACCTAAACGCCGAGAATGAAGCACCCTCGTCGCGACACAAAAGAGGGCGGCAATGCAAGGAGCCGTCGACGAGCTTGGACGAGCTCGTTACGTCGAGCTTGCTTTAATTTTTTCGGATAAAAGGGTATCTACGCGCATTAGCCGGCGTCAGGCAACGAATGATACTTCAACGCTCGCTCCCACGCACCAGGCAGTCGTAATTATCGCGTGCCTCCATTTTCAACGAGCCAGCCTTGCGTTGCTCACTCTCGTTCTTATCCTTATAAAATTAAAAGTAAGAATGAATAAAGGGGATCGGATAAAAAAGAAGAACAGATAGGTAATTATATTCAGAGAGAAATATATGTATGTAGAAAAAGAAGAACAAAAAATAGTGAAATAAGAAAAAAATACATTGTATTACCCTCGTAACCGGAGGTCGTAGAATTCCGACGGATGCGGAAAATTGCATACCATGACAGGAACAAGAAAATGCACGGTGAGAGAGAAGAAGAAATGGCAAAGGGGAAACGATGTTACGTCTGGAACATGTAATGGCGACCTCGCGTCCCCGTCTCTTGGGAAACCTCCGCGGAAGTATACCTTCTATGTTGTATTCTTTACCGTGTTCTCGAGCACGCCACCAGCGAACACCTTTGTACCTGTGGCACTATCAGACCATTAGTATTGGTCTCGACAATACGATGGACGCGAATGGCACCGAGGATTTCGTTGCAAATTTTAAGTGGCAAGAATTCTTGCCACGTCTATTGTCTATAACTCATCGAACCTGGAGAATATGAAGGATGCGACGTGAACTACAAATTGGTCGAGTGAACTGGATGTCATTGCGAATGATTACTTGTTCGTCTCGACACGCCCCACCATACTATGAAATCAAATCGAGCAAAATAGATGATTACTATTCAGTACAATAACTTTCCTTTAAGATCCGCCTGTAATTTAATGTACTCTTGAGATTCTGTTACTTATTATTTATCATCATATTATTATCCAATAGTAAGAAGCTATCCGTGGATTAGAAAATGATGTGTAATTAAACATTATCGAATGATCGGTTCACCTGAAATTGTACCACATGTAGGAATGACCACTAATTGCACACAAAATATCACATTAGCCAAGCAAATAGTCGCCATAAGCAAACCTTGCACACCGTAAATAAAACCATCGTATTAATACACGCGCTGTACAATCGCCTTGTCCCAATTCTCTTGCATCACTGAAACACAGCAAAACTCTCCAAACTACGAACACATTTTGCTTAAAAATAATACCGCCAACCACCTTTAAAACGTTTACGAAAACCAACCCGGCCGTGGTATGTATAATACGATACACCCAAAGACCTTTCGATGCAAGAATAAATAGCAATGCGTTGAGCATTTTCCGCGTAGCCTGACACTGCATTAAAAAAACGATAACACGCGACAAAACACTTCTAGGTTGATAATTATGGAAGATTCCTGATAAAGCTTCCTTTCAGCGTCATCTTTGCAACGCAATTCTCAGCCGCATCTTGGTTGGACGATATTGGTTAGCGCTAAATTATGGGCCCAATGCGGTAGACACCAAGCGCACTGGCGTTTCCCAGCCAAGTTTATTTTGGGTCATTCAGCAACGATTTACGTTGACGCCCTATGTGCGAAGGGACGATAAATTTGTGGCGCACGGCAAGCTTTGCTGGGAAACGGGCCACGCTGTAAGGAAAATCGTCGACGGATTGTAGTTCGTGTTTACGCGATCCTGCGACTGAAAGATGAAAAGTGGACTTTGCATAAGTATGCATATTAACCCTGTGTTTACACGAGATGGTTTCCAGTATCTTGCATCGATAATCAAACTTGTGATAATTTTCGGGTAATAAAACGAGAGAGAGGGAGAGAGAGAGGGAGAGAAATGACAGTAGCGAAATAAGAATAAAAGTAGCATCAGTCACAGTACAAGAAAAATAACTGTGTAAGAATGGTCGGCAATTAATATTCGGATATTCAACATTAAAACCCCGTAAAAATTAAGATTTTCAGACTCTGTGCTTTAAAATAATGAACAAGGTATAGGTATCGCAGCAATTGATTTAGGATAGCTTTTGATAAAACAGAACAACAGTTGTATATCTTGGAATCACTTTCATTAACGTGTACTTAAATGATACATTACAGTCCATGGCTATTACCGGTGTGAATATTGATGAATATAATACATCGGGTGAAGAAGTATCTTTGAAACAAAGAAACTGCATCTACACAGACGACAGGCAATGTCTGCCATAGCTGCAGGGGGTTGCAGATCTTTCGTTGGATGACCAAACGCCAACAAGGTGTATTAAATACGTAAATTGGACGAAAAACTTTGTAACACGCTCAGCGAAAGAAACAGTAGACCATGGAAAAAAAGGGACTTCAATTACGCGGCTATAGAAACGGTTCGGTGTTCTGCTAATTTGTCCAGGACGATCCCTTTTCACAAGGCGAAGTTGAAACCCCGTCGCTCCTGAAATTCGATGTGATTTACGACTGTAACGCGACAGCCGCGAGACACGCTCGTCCCCGCCGTCTTTCTATTTACGCGGCTGCTGAAAACTGTTTACGTATGTGGGAAAACTTGCCGGTCCACCGGCTGGGAACGCAGAGGGAAAACCGCAAGACCAACACACGAGAGTGGGGAGGATCCGTATATGAGAATGCATGCTACGGGCGAGAAGAATAAAAGAGACGGAAGTACGGATAACGAGGGGGGATAGGAGGGCCAAAAGGATGAGAAAGGGATGAGAAAAGGAGGGGTTTGTAAAACGGAGGACGTGGAAAGAGTGTGTCCATGAGGCTGTACGTCGGACACGTGTCGAATGCAAAGTACAAGCGTGCAGCGAACAAGTGGAAACGTCCGTCTCCGTGTTAATTGGCTTCTTTGCAGTTTTCCTCTTCCCACCGCGGCGGAGAGATCCCTCGCGTAATCTATTCACCTTTCCCCCCTGTTTTTATCCTGCTCCTTTTTGTTCCATACAGCTCGCCCCCCTCTCTACCCGTCCCGTTTGGAGCATGCACGACCACTCGATTCCATACGGTGCTCGCGCACGAGAGATTTGGCCGGAAATAAGTTTTGTCCGTTGCCTCGTTTCCTCCGGTTCGAACCGATGGCGTCGTTAAGGTTGCTCGTCGGCCAGAGAGACGCGAACCTATCGTCGGGTGGATAATTGAATTGCAGCGGGGACCAGTGTGCGAATCGACCAGCGTCAAGTCACCGTGAAAGAAACCAAGAGGGAAGGAACGTCGCGTCGCATCGTGGACCGAGGAGCAGGATAATCGTTGGGTCGCGCTCGAACGGGAATCATCCGGGGAAATGCATAGGCGGGCACCGATGTACTCGAAACGAGTTTCTCGAATTGGTTCAGCGGGATTGGAAGACCGTGATGCGTTCCAATGACGCGTTAGAATTTAATTATAATTCTGCTTTTTTCTGTTTGTCGTGCGTAGCAGTTTCCTCGGGCCCTGCACTCGGTTGAACAGGATCAGCGAATGGACCTTGGCGACCGGAAGTTATTCGCGAAATTCTTAATGAGCCTATTTAACGGCCGAAATACTTCGGAAGCTGTGCTGGTTTAGTGTTATCAGATAATTTTAATCTTGAGTTCGTTGTATACTCTGAGCATAGAATTTTTTTCTGCCGAGAAGTGAGTTCTTCCGGGGGTTCCTCCAAGGTGAGAGCCACGAAGTGATAAGCACTGGTTTTTGCAAAATTTCCTTACAAATTTCCCAAAAATGATTGGTACCTATGTCTTTATGGTTATTTCTATTTATTGTTACAAGGATCGTTTCTCTTGTGAAAAAGTTGTGGATCCTTTAAGTATCAAATACGAATAAGAAGCTATTTAACTATGCAGGAGTGTCAACTTATTAAATAGCGAAGCCTCGTTTCCCTTGAATTAAGTTTCGACGGCGAAAAGAAGCCAAGTGTGAAATCATGTAAATTCCCCCTTTATGTATTGCAATCTCCTTTGGATTTTCCAAGCATCTGGCGGCATTCGTTCTGATCCAGACTATTTCGTATAGACGCAGAAGGAATGCCGGTTTAAACCATCCATTTACAACAGTTATCGTTTTCAACAGGATCCCAGCATCCAGGAGCTTTGAAACTGTGCAGTCTTTGCGAGCCACGCATTCATAAGCATCGCGGTAGCTTTAAAATGCAGTCCCTAGAAGACGAATTGAAATGTACAATAAATACAATCTAACGCGGCGCACAGGCAATTAGCAAGCATCATTTTTAATCTGATTAATATCTGTTATTGAAATTTCTGCGCCAACAATTACCAAGCCATTCTACAGCGCTGCATTCTTTCGATTACCAACAGTTGACTCCCATCAACAATTTTGCTCCCCTCATTAGAAAATTTCCCGCATAGGGTATATTTTCCATCCCCCAAGTGTATGTTCGTCCCTTAAACTGGATACCGATTCTGGTACGCCGGTATATGCATAGTGACTCGATGAAACTTTCTTGCGCGCGAAAATCGCCAGGGACGAAGCGTAATCGCGACGCACGGAGTTCGTAAGCGTTTTTCTCGCGCGGAGTAGAGCACGATCGATGCTTCCGGTCTAGCGAGTTTCCGCGTAACGAAACCCCTTTCGGCGGACGGTCGATCGCAGGCCTCTTCCAGTTAAGAGTTCGAAACTCGCCGCCATCCAGACGGGCCAAGCGTTGCCCCGACCCACACGCCAGGCTCTTCCGAAGGAAGCCTGCTGGAACTGGTGGCGTAAGACGGCTCGAAAGTTCCCCTGGAACCGCTGGCTAAAGCCTCCCGCCACACCAGAAACGTCTATACATATTTTATTCCACCGTGTATACACTTCCAACCCTCTGACGCTTGACACCGCTTTGCATACAAGCTCCCACCGTCAGTTACCGCTGGTCTACGTTCCCTCGCCCAATCTCGCCAGATTTTCCCAGGCGATAGTTTAATAGGATTCAGGCGGCCGCGATTTTCTCTGCTTTTTGGCTTAGCTCGGATGATAGGTAGGTTTGGAATTTTCCGTGCTTCTTGCCAAACTGTGTGCCGGTTAGTTGGTACGGGGAAGACAGAGTTAAGTGGAGTTTCGAGTAGGGAGGAACGTACCATGGCGTTATATATGTGTGTTAAGGGTTGGGAAGTAATCTTCGTCGGCAGGTTATATTTTAGAAATTACGAGTTCGGAAGTTTGTTGAGTGGAGGATGTGAAGTTCAGTCGGTTGGTGGTAGCAGTGTTTTTTTTTTGAGAGCTTATCACATGGAACCCTGTACGATTTTCTGATTAGCGGCCATTTGATTGGTGCTGGGGTTGGCTTGAATTTTTATTAACGTGAGTTAGGTCGTTGGAAAGATCTTGGGAATATTTGGAAGAAAATGTCACTTATTTTATTTTGTAATGTGATGTAACTTGGGAATATTGCGTTAATTTTGGTTAGTTTAATTGTAACGTGGCGAATTCTGTACTGGGATGTACATTTATGTAATTCGTATAGTATAAACGTTTAATGTGCGTAGGATTTGGTTTAATAATATTCAATTAGTGATTTATTATATGAACGCAACGAAATTAAATGCGAATGGTATTGACAGGTGGAGTGGAGAATTTGAATGCGCAGATTGGCATGATGTGGTCGGACAACTAACGGATAACGAAGTTAAAAAATTACGCATTATCTCTGACAATATTCATATTAGATGTTAAATAAAATTTTCTCCCTTTTATTATAAATGGAGAATTATTTCATTTAATCAATTACTAATGACAGTGATTTATGGGAAATGTGAGCTGCAAACTCGGCAGCTTAATGACTCTGTTATAAATATCCTACGAATGCGGCACGTATACGCGTGCAGTAAATTATAAAATATAAATTAATGTTAATAAAAATCGAAAGCAGAAATAATCAAAATAAATTACTTGCAGAACATTATTTTTTATTTCGTTGTGTATCTAATAAACAATTGTTCAGTAAAAGCTTAATAATTCTGTCAAAATTTCATTAAAGTATTGAGCTCATGAAAAACGTGAGATTACGGATTTCTCGTGGATTAATTTTAGACGACCATAAGTGATATAACCAAAAGGTAAAGTAAAAAAGATGACACCGTGGTGCTATTAAAAAACTCGTGATGAATAGGATTAGCTTAAAGGCTTAGCTCGAAATGTGCTAATGTTTGGGAAGGAGGCATATGCGTGGAATCTACGATTTTCTCAGCTATGAACGGCAACATCATTAATATTTATGTTGTTGAACATCTCGTATAACACGTTGAAGGAATTTCTCAGACGCCAACTTTATTAAAAGCATTTGCCAAGATTCGCGTGTAGCTTTGATTTCACACCTCGAAATTGCTGTTTACTCGGTAAGTAATCTGCACCCACCGCATTAATGTATAAAACTCAAGGTTTGGAGTAATTAAAATCAAAGAAACCAAAGTCAATGAAATTCGGTTACTCGCCGCAATGAAGAATATTAAATAAGAATTACAGTCGGTCCAATAGAAAGCTCAATAGACTCCAATATCATATGGTAATCAAGTACATATTAAAAACAAAATATTTTATCGTTTGCGCCAATATCCTATAAAAGTCCCATAAAAAAACAGTAAAACCTTCATCCGAAACTATTACACTAAATCTATATTACATTTGGAATTGAACTCAGGGATCGAGTTCTTGGCATAACCGCAAGGAAAATCAGATTTTCTGAGCTCTATAAATTTTCAGCTTGGGGAAAAGAAAAGCAGATTACGTACCTGGACGTAATTTCGGACTTGACCAGAGTATTTCAATATATTTTCAAAAAAAATTAATTACCCACAATTCAAGAAAATGCAATAGCCTTTCTCACTTCCCGACGATAGCTGTGCAATTACAAGAACTGTCACCTTTATCCCAAATATAATACTAATTATTATAATACAACCTTACTACAGTTACTGGAATTATTATTAACATTTTTCGTCTGCTTCTCAACCAATACTGCAGCTTGTACCTAATTATATACTTAACAATTCTCGTACACAGAAAAGCAATTTTCCACTTTTCCGTATTGCAAAAAGTAAAATATAGAAAATACCTCCTGTTTCGCCTTTTTGCGTGTTAAATACTTGAACAACCGCCTCGTATCTATCAATTGATCATCCAGCATATCAAATTATTTTCACAATGTCAAATATAAATTCGAGCAATGCACCGCTGTCCATTTGACAATAACTCTTTGTAAGGTAAAGTGTTTGTTACACGGCTTGAAGCGTCACGTGCCCCGTGATTCCATCCTATAGTCTGCCCCCGTTGAGATGACGGCACCCTTTTGAAAAATTCAGCGGCCACTCTACCCGGACGTGTTTGAAAATCCACGTGAGTCCTGTGACGCGTCCGCGCGTGTGTACACAGTGTGTGGAACAATGGAATCAGTCGTATGCGGCCAGACGTCTCGAGCTGCTTTCCATACGGCCACTTTTCGAACATACCGCCAGGATAGGCGAATCTATTCATCTCTATTCCCCTCTTTCACCAGACGGAGTGTGACAATCCAATTTGTTCCTTGACTGAAAGACGACGGTCGAGCAGTTTCTGAATATTCGAAATCGCAATTAGAAACGCAAGCCCGTGATCTCTGTTGGTTCGCGTGTGCACTGCCCGCCATGTAATTGCACGAACCACGGTTTCCAGATCGTCCAGGTGTAATTCTGATACAATATGAATAGTAAGTAAGGGATAGAAGAGGTATTACGGTCGCCACGGGTGAACATGACGTCGAACGATGTGATCATTTGAATAACAGGCCAGCGCCATCGATAAATTGCCATCGGCTATGGAGTGCGTGCGTACAGTGAAATATATTTGTACCGTGAAAATATTGCAAGATAATGAAAATGCATTCCGATTCGGTTACATGAAATAAAACAATAACGAAGTAGAAAAGCATTTACATTTAGGCCCCTTTCATTGTATATATTGTATAGTTATTGTATCGTGAGAAAATCGAACCTTAATATAGTAGCTAACTTAACTTTTAATTCTGGACACGTTGTATCGTTAGTAACGAAGAATAATGGAAGCCGAGCAAGTTTTTTTGTTAGATACTAATGATATTGAAAAAGTAACGAAGAACTGTACAAATTCCAAAGAATATTCTTATTTGAGAATACTACCTTGTCTTGTATTTGAAACTAGAATTGATTAAAAATTCTTCTGAAATATGTTTCCCCACTGTGAGTGAAGAAGTGGACTCTGCTTATGAAATAGTTCACATTCTTACATGAGAAATAAAGATTACGATACAGGAGGCTTGCATGAGAAATTTTCGTGCAGGTATTCATGTATTGAACAATACTGTCGCCTGTGTATGCTCATTCGCAATTAACACTCGTTCAACTTCTATGAAAATATTCAAGAAATTCATTCAATTTCCCAACACTACAGATTTTTGTTTCTTTCAAACAGACTCGTAGATATTTATAAAAAATCCCTTTCGAAAAATTTGGTCCATTATTGTATATATAAACGAAATCTGTCTCACAAGGCTGGAAATAGATTGCAAATTACATTCTACGAATGAATAACATATTTCCGTCACGTGAACAAATCTGAGAGTCAATGAAGTATGCATATACAATCGGGCCAACAAAGACTATACTTCCTTCACGATCCTCGGATCAAAAACTTGAATACGTACTTTTCATTCAGAAGCTCAAGCCTCATTTGATTCGCGAACCTACGTTTCAATCGTGCATTCATTTACAAGTGCATGGAAAAAGCAAATCGCGAAGTGGTGCAATTTGCATTGATTGATGCACTATTCCTGGGGAATAGGGGCACTAGGGGCAAACGGTATGTCGAAGCATTCTCCAGGTACGCGTATCGATCATTCCTGGAGGTGTCCTCGTTATTGTGTGACGCCAATCTTCGAAATTGACTAGCTCAAGCGCAGCGGACGCACACGTTTGGAATAACCTAGGAACACGATAGATGCGTGTATATACATATCTACATATACATATGCATCTACGTAACGCATAGTCCATGCCCGACCATTGTTTCTCTTTTGTTTTCTTTATTTCCTTGCAAACCCACGATTCAGGATGCACAGGCTTGGGAAACAGTTTCGAAACGATTGTCTCCTTGCTGTCATTGCACGCGAGCTATGCCGTGCACGGCTTGGGGATTCGTTTCCTGATAATGTTGTTATTATTATCATTGCGTACCACGTATGACGTGACTGTCCCACTTGTATCAAACGTTTTGTTAGGAATGAAAGGGATAAAGAGAGCCACGGATTCTCGTCGACCTTGTTTCATAACTACTACATACATACTTGGATCAGGAAGACACGCTATAATGTGGCTTCTAAGTCGCTTACCAAATCATAATTGGTACGCTGATAGCAGTAATAGGGAAATGTCACTATTTTAACCAATGCAATTTCATCCTCTTGCATGTATCCCCTTTTAGGGCATGAGCTTGTTTCCAATTGAGACACAAATTCTTGGACTATGTGCCACACATATGATCGGATCGTTTGTCACTGGCTTGCTGTTTGAAAATGTTCTCGGACCATTTTCAACCAACGCAAGTGGAAATACATGTGTGATGGATACATATGAGGAATAGAATAGACCTTGGTATTGCCATATGTAATTTTGATAAAGCAGACTCCTGTACTTGGCCGAACTCTTGTATTGTGTGAATGTACTTTAGGATGCTTGTTCGTTTCATTATTATACCCGATAATCAATTTTATGCGTTAACGAGGGCGTTTCAATTCATGCTTTATATAAATCCTTTGTATTTAAACAGTTTCATATTATTCGAACAAATGGTTGCGACAAAGTATATCGAGGCAAAGGAACATGATATACGCAGATTCTTAATTCAAGGGTCTTCAATTACTCGTTGGATAATGAAAGGCTTTCCTCTGATTAAACACAGCTATTCAAGCGTACTCTTTGCGCATTAACAATTTCCAAAACTCAATTTTGATAATCCTTCTAATACATCTATTAAACGATAGCCATGCGCTCATTATATTATGTTAATAAATATTACATGAATGCGTATACTGAAAAATAAAGACAATATTATTAAAGAGGAAGTCTTACGCGAACAAAATATTTTCACGTAGCTACTAGGTTTAATTAAAGAGCCCATATCTCACAGTACCTACGTCTTACATGATGTAATAATTAAGTAGTTCGCCCTGTATTAATAAACGTCGCCTTCGCAGGCAAGTGCTTTCTCTTTCAGAAGAGACGTCGATCGGTTGTTCGCATGGAGTGTTAGAAATACATTAATTGGATTTGAGAGCTTGAGAATCCTCGAAGGGTCGAGGTAGCTAGAAGTTAATTGGACCCGCGAAGTCTCCAGGTAGGAAAAGAATTGAATTGGAAAGTGTTCGCCCTTTGACACTAATTGTGTTCAATGCTCTGTGATTCTTCAACTTTCGAACGCTAAATTCGCTCCTTGTTCTCTCAGTGCCCCGAAACTCATCTCGTGTACGTAAATTCATATCACGCGTCCTCTCGCGCTCAAAATTCCGCGTGCATTCCTAGAATTCATTGGGACACGTATTTCACTTGAATCCTTATGTTCTAACAGCTATTTAGTGTTTTACCGTCCTGTGTACTTGTTATGCGTTCATTGTTCGAAAGTAAGTTCATTCGTGTCCAGTATGCGGGAAGAGTATTCACCTTCGAAGAATATAATATTATACGTGTGTCAAGTGTGAACCTCAGAATCATGAACTTGCAAAACATTTCGTAGTTCTTCATTTCTAGTCTGTCACATTTTATGTGTGTTATGGTATAAGTCATAAGTTAATGTCTTCTGTTGTGAAAATTCGTACGGCTTTCTGGTACTACAATGTAGGCGAGTCTTTTTCATGAAAATATAGTCAGTTCACTTCATGATAAAAACGGAGGTGAATTTTGAAGAAATAAGTTTTGAACTTTTCTTTGCCGTTTAATGTAGGCATACAAATATTTCAACGCATTGCAAGTATGAGTGTCGCATTCACAAACATTTGAATAACACTCCAATAGATTCTAAAATAAATTGTAAAATAATTGATAAAATACTGCTCAAAATTTGATTCCGAAGGCAGATAGTACATATAATTGCCAAATATTTTGAAATATAGAAGCGTAATGTTTACGAAATCCAACAATTTTATTTCGAGTGAATAGATTTCATTAACTATTCATTTTTTTCTCGCGAATACTGATTTCAATTAGGATGTGACGTGATAGTATCGAATAGCATGCGAAGCTTCGTTTCTGGTGGACTTCACGATACGCTATTTCATAATGCAATTATCACTGGAAACGTCAACGACCTGATATTTCTGGCAGAGTATCAGGTATTAATGTTATTCATTTGGTACTGCTATTTCACGTTACGCGATACGCTTTTCACGTTTCTCACCTTGTTTCCTCGTGATAAAATGGAACATACCGTATCTCATATATATTTTGTTGTTTATATTTAATTCTGGTCCCCAAGATACACGAAACATAAAAATTGCAATCTTCCGATCGACACTAGACTGACACGATTTATTGTTACATTTTATGCCTTTACAGCCGAATTGTTATATTACTATAAATTTGCATATGTGATTTCCAATTTATTTTCCACTCACTACTTACTATTCAGAGGACTGCTAGTATATATTGAAAAAGATGAGTTGCTTTATAAAATGGAAAAATAATATAAAACTGAAATTTAGTATTCCGCATCCAGCCACGCGAGTACGTGAGAATTTATCGTACGCTGCCACTGATTTATACACAAGTTGCGGGTAGATTTGAAGTTAATCCAACTACTAATCCTTGTACATAGTACAAGGAGTTACTCGATTTTCAGTATAATTATCTGACGCTGAGTTTAAAATACAAATATTTAATTATAATCGGTTTAATGCGTTATCTTCCTCAAACGAATATGCTCGCATGAAACTACCTTGCCAAATGAATTCGTATGAGTCGACTAATTCATTCGAATAACTCACTGTTGAACACGAATATACAATTCTGATAGTAATTTCATTGAAAAATAATACCAGGGAAAATAGGTTCATAATTTATGGCAATATTCCATCACTATTTAATAATACATATTTCGCTTCTAGTTTATTCTTATGGAATAACTATAACTCGCTACGTACTCTGTTATTAAACTAATATTAAATATTCGTAACTGCTCCCACGCCTGTGCGATATTGCACTCGTTAAATTGCCTTCATCCCATATTCACACATAGCATACATGGAACGTATGCGAAATATTTCGGATCACGCGGTTATAAGATGAATTATAAACATGCAACTATTTTGCTTAACGTATAAAGCGCAATCAAATCGATCAAAAATGTTGCTACACACTTAGTCTACAGATTTTCGTAAATAATCTCCAACGATTTATATATTAAATAGCCGAAAGCTATATTTCATTCCGTGTCTACATCAATAGAATTAATGTTCTGAGATTTAACACGAGTAAAATAATAAGATTCGCTATTTAGTCCACTCATCGTATTGACCTTCTCGTTTAGTGCATCAATTCTAGCGCTCAATCCATTTCAATGGACCTTCACATAAGACAGGAGACAAAGGCGGAAAATCTCAGTAGTCTTCTATTCAATCCCATGCTGCATTAAAAGCGACTTTATTAAACTAATTATTAATACATCCTTATATATCAATATTAACTATAAAGGATTGACATAAATCATCGCATACACCTCCTGCCCAGCAGTAAAATAACAAACAACGACTTTCCATTTTCCCGATATTCAGACCTTTATCCTAAAATACCAAAGGGTGTGTCAAAGGTAGTACCACCGCACCGCATAGATTGTCAACTTGCTCGAGGGAGAAAAGAAAAATTGATCGTTGATAATCCGTCGTCGTCAAGCATCATCCATATCGTGGCGTCAAATTGATACGCGCTGCCCCTAACGGAAATCAGCGTTTATGCAGAACGCATGCGGTGCGTCGAAATTCTAGCTGATCGTTTTGGCACCGTCATCGGCGCGCAGCGAGGAAGATAGGCGAATGGGACCAGAAGTGGACGACAACGTTGACGTTGAAGTTCATGAAGAACTGCAACGATGCCAGCAATAGAAAAGCGACACCTACAATACGCATCGATCTCTTATACCCGGAAGAATAGAATATACAACGCGTACACCACTCGGGGGTTGATAACTCCGGCTATAGAGCCACGTTGCATGTTTGGCTGTTATCTGTACACTGGAAATTGGAATGGCGAGGCAAGTGTGCTCGAAACACATTACACGTGGCGTAACGCGGTGTTCCAAGCAAAATGTCAGGGTGCATTTGAAAACTAGGAACGCTGCGCATGCATCGATGTCATTTAAAGGGGGTCGAATTTTTCTATGCGTTAGTAGCCACGTTGGTACCTAGATATTTTTGCACCGTGCCCCTTGGTCGCGACAGTATCGATTTGGTAGAGAAACACCGATGGATATGAGGTTTACTAAAGTCAGTTTATGGAAAAATCTTTTCCTTCTTGTCAATTCTGAAAATATATGATTTATTTTTCACTCTTCAGCATCGAACATTGCATAAATCCTATATTGGATGTCACATTCCGTTCCCATTTTTCCAGACAATTGCGCCTCTATAGAAACGTTCTTTTCATGAAACTTGTATGAAATACCAGGCAAATTATCGAACCTGCTGAATGTAGAAGTTTGGAAAATAGTAGCAGTGAAATTTGGGCATTCATCTATTTCTGAACAATTTCTCACTTACCGCGCAACACTTGTTTGTAAAATATTTATTTATGTCAAATCGTATATCGGATTTATTTAGCTATTTCTGGACTATTCCGAAAGTTTTTTATTATGGTCGCATCAGTGATTCCTGATACATCTATTTTAAGTACTCGCCACATGTACCTCTTTAACTAACAATAAGTGACTCACTACTCTAGAATGTATAGTCGTCAACGCATCGAAGCCTCCAGATGTCTTTTTTACTTCTACTCTAAAAAAAGCCCACGCTGTCTTACTCGCCATTTTCTTGAAGCAAACAGAATCTCACACTGCCACGCAACGACCAACGGTGGAAATAATTGCAATTTCAGATTAAAAGACTATTTACAAATTGAAACCTCGACATCGGTTTGAAAATCGACGTGCAAGTTCCAATAATAATCTACACCGGCATAAAATTAACACATTTCAAATTCCATCCACAGGTGTATTCTAGAATTCACCCCCAGCATCGCTTTTCCACGTTAATCCTCATTTTCGCCAGCAATTTATCTCGCTTTGGTCTTTCAAAGTCGTCTCGCCACGCCGCGGCGCGCCGTCTTGTCTGCGTCCAATTGCACGGGATTCCAATTCGCGCGAGATCTCTCTCTCTCTCACCTTCGAGAAACCTACAGTCAGACGGTTAGGCGTGTGCTCTGGCACACCAACGAGATAAAGGAGGTAGCTACAGCGATGAGGAACGCGACGACGGCAACAACGATACGTCATAACGCGTCACGTGTATTACGTACACCGTGTTTCGCGGCTTTCCGAGGCATGATTAAGGTTTCTCGCGAGAGCAGCGCGAGAGTAACGCAGGGGAGAAACTAAGAGACTGGCTGGTTCGAGGGACGGATGAGGAGGCAGGAAGGAAATACAGTCTCGGGTCTCTTCATCCGGCAGAGTGGAGAAGAGGAGGGAAATAAAAGAGAGAAGAGACTGTAAATCGTTGCAGCGAAGGCGGCGGACTCTTAATAAAAGAAGATCGCGAAGGTCTTTTCTCTTTCGAAGCTTTCAGCCTGCCGAATGATGAAGACGCCACGGTACGGCAAGGGTTGCGAGAAAAATGAGTTTACGAAGGTGCCGGCAATGCTAAGGGAACTCAACCTCAAGTGGCGCCCGCCCCTTTCGCCTCGGTTCTCTTCTTTCCACCTCTTTGCTGTTTCGCGCTACCTGTTCGCCAAACATTTTCTCCGCTTTTCCATGCTTTTCTAGCCAGCGTTCGTGAATGTTGATCCTCTGGTCGGTTTCTCTCGTTTTGGTTCGCCTGGCCACCTCGTTCGTTCCCTTCGTTGTCATTTTTATTTCGAGGTAACTTTTCTCCGCGTACAACACGCTCTTCCTGTTCACTGCGCAGGTACGTGCAAGGTACGTACGCTGATTTCAGATGATTCAAGCATGTTAGAATTTCGGAAGAAATAATAACTTTCTTAAGCTGATACCCAAATGTTTCGCTCGTGCTATTACTGTTATAGCTGAAACCTCAGCTTAGGTACGAAAAGATTTGTTTCGTACAAAAGGCAAAGGGTGCTCCAAACATTTGAGGGAGAGTGTATATGCTTACTTGCTTTCGTTTCATCGCCACTGTTCACCTTCATTTTCCTGCTCCCCTTTTGCTGTATATCGTGCTGGATATAGAAAAATTCGTTGAACAAATAGCGCACTTCGCGAAATCATTCGGGGAATTGGAAAAGGGATTATTATTTCTCTTTCTTCGCCGTTCGGTTTTGATTTGCTTCGTGATTCGAATGAGGATGAATCGGGGTCGACGTTGCGGAGCTGACTCTGGGTATTAGGCGGAATTGGATAAGATTATTTGAAATCTGCCGGTCAAATGTAAATGCGGCGCCGCGATTATGCCCATCGTGGTATCAAAATATAGGAATATTGCGTCAGAACATCCAAAATTGATTGCGCGGTCTTTATCCTACAGGTTCTATTAAATAGCGCGGGCGTATTTCGCGAATTTATATAGCACAATAAAAATCGAAGCTTATCCTGGGTGACAATATATCTCTCAATTAATTTGTATTAGAAATGTGTGTCATGGAGTATTTTCTGGGTGTAATATTGATAGTTTGATAATAGTTGACAACCGTTCATGTTTACACAACGCATACATCCCATTTTCGACAATTAAATTCATCCAATATTTAAAATGTCTCATGAAGTTCCCCCGAAGTCTTTTATCTTCGACGAATCATTATAGAAATAATTCTTGGACTCATTGAAAAAGAGTTGCTAATTTCGTACAACGAATTCGAGAACAAGGACCAAAGTTTCAATGAAATACATATCCATGTAAAGAAAGTATACTTTCTTTAGCGTGGGGTTTGCCGCGCTTCTCATGCTTCACGCGCCTCATATTTTAATCGCCGATAGATGGGGCGGCGATTGGAAGGAGAATTAAGGAGGGCGAGATATAGGGAGTACGCAATAGAACACGCGTGTAGTTTCAAAGTTAAGAGTTAAAAGTTATAAAGAGAACTAGAAGTATGTATAGACAGAGAAGTGATAGTGAACTTTAATTGTCGTTTCTTTGTTTTACAGAGAAACATATTTTGGTTTGCTTTACCCTTCCAACAATAACACTTGTCTTATATCCATAAGCGAAGGAATTTTACACGCAGCGTGTACTGTCTCCTGCGATACTTAAAATCCTTTCAAATATCTACTCCTCCTTTCTCCCAATCAAAGCGAAAGCGTTTCAGACGATCTTGCTTACGCCAGAGTATTGGAATATTATTTAACAAACTATAGCCCGTACGCCACTGTGATTTCAACGAGTGTTTTCCAACGAATGCTTGTAATTAATTGGATAGCAGGTGTGTGTACTCGCACGCTGATTCACGAAGTCCCCGAGACGTTTAGGAAGCCGGAGAAGCGCGTTGCAAAGCGAGGTAAATTATTTAGCGCCGTCAGATGACGCCGATTAGCAATTCTCTTGCTTCCATTTTACCATTGATGCGGCTCCGTGTAATCTTCCGCCAAGTAAATGCGACGCAATTCACTGAGAGAATCCGTATGCGCTTCCGGTCTGTCGTCTCTGTGTGACGTCTGTAAAGTCGATTGCAGCTGCGTAGATGAAAATCATCAATGCATGTGAAATGCATTCAAAGTTTCTACAGCAGAGCTGTCAACCCATCATTGAATAGTTCCTTTGGTGAACATCATTTTCTACAATATAAACTGGTTGATTGTTCGTCACGCGTTTTCTTAGTACGCAAAAGTGACGGCTGTAAAACATTACTATGCATCTCGTGGACTTCAGGAAACTAGGAAACAGCCGAGCATTAGGAAATTAAAATTTAAACCCGAGAAATATTACGCCATTTACTAAGAAGGAAGATACATTAAAACCAGCTTCAACTTTTCGATTACCATTATTACAACTCGCGTTCTGCAGTTCGGAAGAGGAGGAAATTCGCCTCTCCAGGAAATTGAAAAAGGGACCAGCACCACGAGAAACCGTGCAATTAATTGTAAAGCCGCAAACGCGCGAGGAAATAAAGTATCATCGTTTTCTATGACGTAGAAAGGAAAGGAAACTCGTGGGGTGGACTAAAAGACTGGATTTATGAGTGGAGAAACACTTCGCACCGTGAAATAGGACACGATGCGACGCGACGGTCAAAAGATAAAAAGTAAAAGAAGACGCGAAATATTTCTAAAAATGCTGCTGCTACGAATTTTTTGACGCAACTTCTGCTCTTTCGAGAAACTTTACTATGGAACTTTCTGCGGCTTGTTTGCAATTATTCACGCTGCGGCGAACATTTATGTATTAAATATACGGGTCGAATAATCAAACATTACGACAAAATAAATATTTTCCCAGCGAGCAAAGGGAAAGCCCAAAATGTGATGTCAATCGATAAATTCACATCTCGCTGCTTGAGTACACTTATGAGAATACAGCGCTAATTAAATCATAATTCTAAGTAGGGTAGACCGAGGCGAATCGGATCACTGGGCGAATCGGATCGAAATAAGAATTTAGTTGAAGGGAAGGGAAGACGTCCTTTTCCATAAAGCGAACAAAACTGCGATTCAGATCAAAAAGATAAGCGACTCGGTCAATTTATCAATTCGTGTATAAACATTTAATTTAATATAATATTCGTAAAAGTTTGTCGTGTTCAAGTCGTGAGAACAAACGTTTAGTGTACAAGTGTTGCCTTCGTTAATCGTCCCGCATCGTCGTGTATCCGTTCCTTTCTTTAGTCTTTGCTCTCACTTTCAAAGAGTGTCAAGTGTGCGTAATTGCTAATTGCGCACAATAAGAGTGTGTTTATTGTCTTTTTCTATCCGTATTTGAGGGCCCGTGAAACTACAGCAATGAGAACATACTATAATATTAAGGAAAATATTTCTGGTATTTCTGATAGTAAAGAAACACGTGACAAACGAATGTTATAAATGTTTTGTTAACAGCAGTTATTAAAAATTGTCCAAGAAACAATTTATAAAAATCATCTAGCCAAAAACGAGGGCGTGGTATAAAAAATGAATCCAGCAATAAGTAAACAGGTTTCGTTACAAAATATCCAGAAGGTAGAAAAATCACAGCTACACACAACAGAGGCGGCCTTTAAAATAGCAATGTCCCATTTCGCTTTCAATACAAACCGAGTTGCCGGTTTTCATCGCCATTAAAAGGATACCACGATGCGCCTGTCGATCGAAGCGAAGGGTCACAATTGAATGCTGCGCAAAGAACAACGCCACCTTGGAGCTGCTGGATAGCACAAAGAAGGTACGGAGCAGTTCCTTCGCAGTTCTCGCCAATCGGCGAAGAAAATTCCATGGAACGGCGGTAATTAAAACACGGAACACTCGAACTGTCAAGCGAGTCATCCGTTCAACCGCTTCCTCCTCTACTTCTGCGGGCCTCGGTCATTGTGAACGGTGAAAATTAAAGATCGTGGAAACGACACCGATCTCAATTCGAACAATGGCCAGCCGCCAGTGAAACGGGAGAACGAGTGGCCGTCCACGTTCGATGCGGATGGAAAATCGCGCCCGCGTATCCATTAACCCTTCGAGACGTGAAGCATGAACGGGAGCGCAACTATTCGTTAAATGATCCCCCGATCCATTGTAGCTCGATCTTGAATTCATTGAAAGGGGATGCACGATGGTCGCGTGAATCCTTTTCCCTCGATTACCGGCACGTTAGAACTTTGCGTTTCCACGGCGAAAGGTACTCCCTCGAGTGTTTCTTCGCCGTTGGAATTTAATTAAGGATCCTACAGTGTAACAGACGTCCTGTCATGCGAGGAATAATAATCGGGACCGTGCACCGTCGAAAATACCGTCTGTTTGGATCTAATTATGCGATGCTGTTGCGACAACGTGGATGCAGAAGTCGCGGTTGAAGGGGTGGAGGGTGGAGAAGAATTGTCGGAAGGGGTGGGCCGGGAACGCGAGGGGTATATAAATAACGTTGGTTTTGTGGAACACGGTCGAAATGTATTTGTAATAGAGTATTGTTACTGGTGAGGAATTTGTGATTGTATTTAATCTTTGTGTTACTTGTGCTGCAGAAAATCTTATTTGCTCTGCGTGCATACGATGACAATATTTGATTTAATTAATCTATTTTAATTAAATCAATTTGATTGAATGGCTGTAGTTGGTTAACAAGAGGAAGAAAAAATGATATAGGGGCAGGAAATTATATGATTGATTGTTCTTCTCAAAATAAGTTTTTTTAGTTAAATACAAGATTCCTTTGATACAAGAAATGGGACCAATTAACTAAGCACAGCTGACGTGAACAAATGAATCTGTAAATTTGTGAATTTCATGTATATCCTTTTATCAACAGTACAATGTAAAACTGTCAACTGCAGTCAAGCGATTTTGAAATCGAAGTTAATTGCGTATAACAAGAAATTAAATTGCAAAATGCCAGAAATAACAGTTTACTTTAGACGCCATGAGTAATAATCAATAAAATAGAATACACAATACAAATGCAATTAAAGCTTGATAATGAAATGCCAAGTCAGTTAAGTATTAAATGCAGAATAATGTTACATTTGTAATCTTGAATGGAATTACGGAACACAAAAAATCATTAGCTTCTTTCAAATTAAATATAGAAGATGTATCCCTTTTCATGCTTTCTTAGAGACAGAGTATCTTATTCATAGTCTGACCAAACTTTCAGTATTTTGCTTCCAACTTCTGAAAAGTTCTTTTTTACGACTTGGAGCATGAAACACACAATCTAAATTGCGAAATGGCTCCTTCGTGAATACACTTAATAACAGAGAGGTAATCTTCCAATGACTATTATCACGTTTGATGTTCCACCGATTATTATCTTATTTCACATACTTTGAAAATATATAATCTGTTCTTTATCGAAAATACTTTCCACGCTTTTACTAATTTATATTTTGTTAGTTTATTTACGGGCAAATAGAATTTGTCTTATCCTAGATATAAATGTAACTACAAATGGAAAATCTAAGACGCCCGAGTTGAATAATGCCTCTCGATTAAAATAACTGATCAGGTTGATTGACAGAAATATTTCGCTTCGCTATTATAAAATCTATTATAAAACGCAGCCAGCCGATGTAACAATTTTCCAAAAATTTCCATAAAAAAACGAAACAATATTTTTTATTCTTGATCGTAAGTGCAAATACAGTATGCAAACTAAAGTAGAAGCATGCCGTGATAATCGACGAACGGATTTACGAAGCAGACGCGAGAAGAAAGACGAAACCTACTTTTCACGATAGAAGGACAGCTTATTGTGCTCAGGAATCTCTTACAGTCCTCCAACTTCGAGCCCCTCCCCCCCGACCACTTCATCGAAATCTCGTTCTCGAGGAAGCAAGGTATGAAGAGATTTGGAGCACATGGCGACGCGTACGAAAGCTCCGGCAAGTTTGCAAATTCAATAGACTTCGGCGCTGGCGTGTCGCTAACACCGAGCTACTTTGTCCTGCAGTTCTTTTTTATGCCTTTTCGTTGTTTCCCTCTTGCTGTTCATCCTACGTTCAAGCCGTGTCGTCTATTTACGGTTAACATTAAATAAAAATGGTTCGAAGTACAAACTTCATGAGGACGATTTTTAAGGCAATTTTACAATGCAAAGTGCTGGCTAGAAAAGCACATTACATAGATGTTAGACAATGGCTCAGAATTTAGAACTTTCCTTTATTCATAGGTATGTATGTACATGTACATGTATGTATGTATATTGGACTGGTTTGGATAGACTTTTGTTGCGTTAATGTGGACGTACCTATATGATGTAGCCTATACTTTACAATAATTGTAATGATGGATGAGCTTACGAGATCAAATATATACTGCAGCTTCTTGTGCGTATATTTTATATTGAAACATCAATATCAGAGTTATATTATTTCAATTTATTGCCCCCGGACGTGATCTAAAGCGAGGAGGATACACTCAATATATTAAATAAGAATTTTTTATTTCATCTGTAAAAAGTAGTTTTATATGAAAGACTTCTTTCTTCATCAATGATTGAAATTAAATTCTTAATCAAGAACGAAATTACGAATGAAAAGTTCATTTAGGAAGTAACCATGACAGTGTGATCGCCGATAATGATTGGAATTTAATTAATTTCCATAAGAACAGACTGAAAATTCACAAATAAATTATCTTTTTTAACTTGACCCAAATCAATACAAATTTTGAGATGAGTATGGTCTTCTCATTATTTGTTGAAAGCGTTTCAGTGCCCTATTTCTCTCTCTGTTATCATTCGATTGCTTCGTGTTACTATAATTAAAACGTAGCAGCTATTCTTCTTCTTCAACAGTCAACTGAAATGAATAAGTTACACTTTAATAAACAGACTGCGAATTTTTCGAACAAACTCTATACAAAATCGCTACTTAAACTGATACGACTCAATATTTTCTACATGAACTTTCAACTACCATTAAAAGTAATTAAGATCGCAGTAGTTGTAAGAAAAACATCAAAATTCTTCCAAGTACCTCCTGACCTTTGGTGCAGCCCATTTTCCTACAATTCGCTTAAAACTGTCACGACGTTTCAATCTAACGACAGCGAAAATCATAGTTGGCAGCTCTGTTTACAATTCAACGCCTCTATTTTCCATCCCATTCGAATACCACGCGTCTGAGAACCAGCAAACGCCCGGCAAATGCTCTTTAAACACTCTCGACCAATTACTCGCTACACGACTGAACCCTGCACCTAGTTACTAAATCAAAACAGCCGTTCCGATTCCAATTGCGAATTCAAAACCCCCGTACAAGCCATGTTCTACTTGCCCCCTTCACCCTTCTGTCGCTGAAATTCACGATGTTCGCCATTGGGGCAGCAGGGGGAGACTAAGTTTGATCGAAGATCCCTGAATAAAAAAGCTGGCACAAAATGAACCGGAGGTGTTCGAGGATCGAAATATCAAGACAGGCCGATGGCGGGGACGCGTGCTACCGGAAACAAACGGACCTGGTCTCGGCTCTGGGCTTTCTTACGATGCTGTTAAATTAAATTACATGCAGTCGCCACGCAGTCACGAGGGCACACTTGGCACGAGCACTGAGTTGCCCCCATGCATAATGCATACGGTATTTTGCTACAGTAGACGCGACTCCAACCTCTGTCCTCCTTTTCTCCAGTGCTCGCTGCTGCGAATTCGTGAGACGTGCATTTCGGACACGTTCGGAACCGCCAGAACTACGAAGATGCTTGCCCCTACGAGTCGTCAGGGTGTTCGTGGTACGTTTGTTCGCGTGGCACTCGATGGCAAGGTGTACGGGTCGCTAACAGGAACGCAAATAGCGATCATTTCGAGGGAGAATTTTCGCGGCTTCTTTCGTGAAAGGATATTCGACATTTTCATTGATATTTATTGTGACGATTCGTGGATATTTGTAGAAAGTCTTGTGACCTCGCGGTGGTTTGATGTTCTTGCGGCTGATTTTGTAGTGTAATACAAGTAATAATAACAGTCTTCGTGTCGCTGGCACAGTAGTACGGGTAAACGATAAGAGAGACATTGTTCATAGGACCGAGATAGGTACTGTCTACAAGTCTAATGAGTCGAGCTTTTTATTTGCAGCAACATACTTTCGAAAGCGATTAATATTTTTGGATTGCCGTTTAAGGCCAGTGAATAATTAAGCGCACGATATTTCGGGAAACAGATTTATGTAAAATAATCACTATATTCGGAGCATCAAGCTCCGTAGCTATTTCCAGATGCAAAACACTTTTGTCCTGCAAATGTTCGTAAAAGTTGTAGAAGCAAAAGATCTACTTATACGTATCGGGCGCCCTCACATTTTCCAACGCTACCTTAGATTAAGAGAAAACTTTGAGCGGTCCAGTCCCCGGTTGTCGTGTTATCAAATTGGAATGCTCTACTATATCAGTAACAAAAAAGCAGAGCACACGTACAATTAAAACAAAAACAAAACTCCGAACGGAAGCCGACGTTTCTCGCCCCACCCGCGTGCAAGGCATTACCTTCACGCCACGGATCGCAAAGATTTCCCAATAAACCAACACGCGAGCTAAAAAACTGGAGCAACGCGTACGTACCGCATACACACATAAGTCGTCCGGGCAAGCACGCGTCACTTTACTATTTCCCAGCAAAACAGCGTGACAAAGTTGCCTCCCATTCCCTTGCCTGTCGCGCGAAATCTCATCAGCGATTCCCGTCGTTTCATCAGTGCCACAACGGCGGACACTTTTAAACCGCTGGCATAAACGATCTGCCGACTTCTGTCGTTCGCGTGCTTCGCGAGATAGAACGGTCGAGTAGCAGTAAAGATAACAACGAAAATGATTCCCGAGATGAACGACTCGGGATAGAAATCTCTAACGGTTGGCCCGTCCGTTTCCAGGCTTTTGTGCCGTTGTCGTCGAAACGGCACGAGCCAGTGGAATAAAGTTTGCCAAGCTGTGTCGTAGGCCACGAAATGTTCAGATTTAACCCGCTTAATGATTTTCGATGCCATTCAAATCAATCCGCCCGTTAGTCGGCCCTCTGTTGAATCTATTCCCTCGGCAGGGTTACAGGAGCACGGATGCGTCTCTCTATTGAGGTTTCATGTATAGGTCGGTAATGCACGGCCGCACCGGTGTTAGTTAGCGGACCAAAAATACCCGCGGGACGTGGCAAACGCGGAAACGTAATCGTATCGTTGCGCGTTACGTAATATTGCAACGTAGCTGCAAGTTATAGGCGATGTAATTGCAAATTTTGTACGTTTACGTGCGCCGGGGGGCGCAGGTAGCATGATACGTGCCTAAATTTCCGATCGGATCGGAGGGATTTGCTTTTATTCAAGCGGTTGTCAGTGCTATGTGTTGTGTATCTTCCGATATACCACTCGTGGCTCCTCGATGGCCATATAATCGCGACGCCTTTCGGGGAGGCTGGAACCTCGAGGAGGAACGTGCATCGGAAACCAATCTCGCCTGGTGAAACGACGCGATTAATCGCTCGAACGCTGCGAGGCACGTTGAATTTCGTCTATTCGATTGGTCAGCCTACGCTACTAATGAATACGGCCTTTCAGTGTGTTAATATTTCCTATTCTGTTTGATGCATACTATGCTTTATGCCTGAAGAATGTGTCTGGGGTGGAATTAGTTCGCCATTGATTGTATTGTAAGTTGGTACTTTCATGTGCAGTTACTCATTCCTTAAATTGATTTTCCACCATGCGCAAAACATTTTCTACGTCCTTCTAATGAACTACAAATTGGAACTCGGCGGAAAAACTGATCGCTGCTTCTGTCAGTTGCACTACACGTGAAACGCATGAAAGAGCAACGATTGATTTATTTGAAGACGTAATGTGCTCTCTATAGTAACACAACTTATGTTGACAAATGTGGTATTTTTTCTGTAATTCGGTTGTTGCGTCGCAACAGTAGTATCATAAAGCCATCGAGTTCCTTAAAATGCAAGTACCTATTTACTTATTGTATACAATTGCTGACATCTACAGCTGCAAGCTATATTCATATAAATTTGTGCACATCCTTTTCCAGGATTAGTATGTTTTCCTAAACTCAGAGCACTTTATGACTTTACTACCTGTGTACCGTTCACCGCACGTGTGGACCTCGCGAGAGTCTCCCCCAGGTCAGTCACTACCTGAGGGTGACCGGTAGACAGGGGCGGTTAATTTACACTTCTTCCATATTTTGGAATATCCCTTCCATCACCTCTCTACATCAACAAGGGATGTGAACTAGCCAATCCGCATATCACCACCACTAACATGCTCATCTTCAGGTTTTGGCGAGTCTTCGTAAAGGCCATCCTAACGAAGACTCGACAGTGTTCTAACAGTATTGTATCAGCTTTTACACACGACTATTCTATTAGTCGTCACACGACACTATCACATCAGTCTTTACACGACTTCATTCTTTGCACGTCTGTACAACGTCTTCCCATCATCTTTGAATAGTCACATTCAACTATCATATTGTACATTAACAAATAAATATACGATTATTTATTACGTGTCATCATCGTTCATCATTTGTCATCATTCCACATCACATTTATAACTAGCTCAAGTGCTAGATCAAGTGATCAAGTGAAATAACAGTACATAATGGTAAGATTAAATATTATATGTATCGAAGGACAGTAGCGTGTATGAATTAGTCACTAAAATAAGCAAAGTCGACCTGCAAACCAAACTGATTCGCCTGGAATCTTGGGAAATTTTACCCCGCTATCAAGGAACGTTCTCGGTCCATCGTCGCGCACCTGGCGGATACAATAAAACGGAGACGTTCCTGAGTTTCGGAGATAAGCAAGATCACGCTGATCGACTGTGAATGATAAGCGTTTCGGCAAGCTTACCGTCGTAATCGAATTACCAGTTGGCCGTTCAACCCTGCGACTCTGCCCCCCCCCCCCCCCACGAACTGCCTTGGACAGGAATCGAAATTGTATAAGAGGACGGTCGTCCGTGCGACAGGTGAAAAATAAAACGGTCTATGTTCGACCCGGCAAAGTTTCATTTCACTGTCCCTTCAGCGCCCCCGATGTCTACTTCCTCGCCGTCAAAGCGCCACAGTCGACGCAGTTACGTCTAACCATTCCCTCCTCTCCCTGCGGCGCCAAGAAGCTCAGAAATCCTTAGAAACTCGAAGTAAGTTTCGCGCAAACTCAATTTTCGTGGCGAGAGACCGGCCGAACGGTATTCTGGATGTCGGTGTGGCCGGGAACCGCGAACGCATACTGTTCGTGACTGGAATCGTTCCGCCCGCTTGGTTTAGCATAATTCTGGACAACTACCTCACTTTATCATCCTTAAATCGCATCATCGAACCACTGAAGTCGCCCTTTCAATCGGCGAACCGACGTTTTCCCGCCGCGTTGGATCACGTAAAACGTACCGCTCCCGATGTAGATTCAGCAACTCTCTTGTCGGAGTGGCCTCACGAGCGACATCCTCTACTGCAAGTAGTAAAAGCGTTCTTGGATCCAACAGCGATACCCAACCGCGCTATAAAGCGGTTTTCGGTGTAGCAGCGGCGCAGAGGTAAATTCCAGCGGGACGAGCGCGTTTAAACGCGTGTTCCATCCAACGATTCGGATGCTCGTTCCTGTTTTATTAGTCGGAACGAAGGTTTTCGTCCGCCTTCAATGACCAGTTCCCCTCGAGCGATTTATTTGACTGGTACGCTGTTACGTATACTTGGTTCGGGGCTGGTAGTTACGGATGATGATTGGGGGCGGGGGAGTGCAAATTGGAACTGTGTAATTTATGTAAAGATTGTTTAGCTCGGTTGTTGAAGTTTAAATGTGCTAATTGCCTGTCGATTGTAGTTCAGTTATTATTAAGTATTTTAATCGCGAGGTAGATTTGTTAACAACACCTGCGTGTTATGTTTGGGCCTCAATTTTTGACCTTATATCTTACCTTATATATTATATAAGCTTCCGAATATTTTTGAGCTCTCGTTTTAACATCCTTTATTCTATTCAACATTTATAAACACAAAGAACAAATACGCGCGCGTGCTATTTCTGAACCAAACAGACGCATATTTTACATTTTATAAATATGGCAGCAAAGCACCTGCGTTGTCCTATTAAGAACATACGTACTACGATGAAGTAAGAAAATATATTACGAGAAATATTTGATTATTCACGCTTCCATCAGCTGCTACAAAATACTGTTATCTATTTTCAACTCGCACCAATTATACTTCATACTTCGAAATTCAATTGTACACCTCATAATGCAGCTAAGTAGCACCAAGCTTCGAGATAGTTGACTCTAACGTGAGAAGATACTGGCGAATAATGCCAATAAAAATGTCGGATCTCGTGTTTACGAGTCTACTGTGGCACAACAACGCCCACACCCCCAGTAGATTAACTTTCCTTTTCTTTTTTCGCTTCTCTGCACGCCGTCCCTGTTCCTCCACCATCGTCCCGCTGTTCACGACCCATTTTTCCGGTTTTGCTACTTTGTTGACTGTTTTCCTTTAATTTTCGCTTCTTCCGCGACACTCCACTGTTTTCCTGCACGAAATCTCTTCACTTTTTATTCGTTTTGTCCCTCTCCTCTGCAATTTGCTCGTTCATTTTCCCAACCACCATTTTCCTCTCTACATTCTTCATACTGGTCTCTTTATTCCGCTTATTTTCTCACTTCTTCATCGTTGTTTCCTTCGTTTCGAGTATCTTCCACCCTCGTTTCATATTTTCTCCCGCATTTCCCCGACGTGTTCTTCGTTTTTTGCTCCGCTTCCTAATTAACCGCCGCATTTAATTTTGCCTTACCGCCGAACGCAATTTCTTGTTTCTCCTATCGTATTAGTAATCTGATTTATCATCGTACCCATCGTCTTTATTAGTTCCACACTTTTTCTTCATTTATAGCCTTCTATCGGAAGGAAGGTTGGATTATAATTCTCTGTGTGTGTGCAGAAGTATTGCTATCTTGTGAAACTTGGAAAGAAAATTTGGTTCGTAATTTTAGTTCTCGATCTTATCAAATAACGCAGAAGGCACACGAGGCTGAAATATACAGGTAATAAATGTTCCACTGAAGTTTCTATAATTAACTGAAGTATTCAGTCTGACAACGTTGACACAAATGTATAACTTTGCGTTAGACATCCTCTTAGATAAAAATATTATTTCCCGTAATTTCTTCCCGTTGCGTTCACTCTACCGAGATTTCATTCACTGCACTTTTTACTTACAAAAACATACTGACTTATGGTTGATAATTGTAACTGTCATTAATTAATTTTGATCAATGTTCTGGTTTTAATATATCCCCGTTGAAGTCTATCTTTATATTTTCTATCTTTAATGGAAAAAATTGAATACTTAAATATATTATTATTCCTGCCATCCCCGTTTTGAAACTAAGCACGAACTGAATTCTGAATAACGACGCAACTACCAATGTATTTCAAGATTCGATTTCCAATTGTTTCGTGAAAATCCTTCTGAATCATGCCAATTTACGTCGATGGAAGACGAAATAAGTAATTAATTAATTTTCCAAATTGTTGTACTCAGTCAGACCACTTTCATAAACACCGACTCACTTGTGCAAAGCAATAACTCGTGCACTTCTGTACACTGCAACCAAAGCGCCTTGTACATTTTACAGTCGTTGGGAAAGCAACGACCAGAATTTGTATAACAGATTGTTCGACGAACAAACTTTCCATCGCGTACACTTTAAACGTTTTCCACCAAGCATGGAACAATTAAATTCTTTCGCAACTTCCTCGCTTCTCGCAGTCCTTCAACTTCATCCACATTGCCGGCCTCGCCCCCTCGTTAAATGTACGTTCGTTTTGTTTTCTTCGAAACCCACGAAATTCCTTCATCCTCCTTCTCCGTTTCTAGAACGTTTTTGTGCTTGGCTACCAAGTTGTCGTTGATATTCACCTCCTCGTGGACGAGGCAGGCGGACCAGCACGGGTTCGTTTCTCGAGATAACGAGCCACACCACTTTTCGGCCTCAACTACCCCCTTCAAAGCCGCGACGTAATAGTTTCCGCCTGTTTCTTCGCGCCGACACTTCGTTAAACGCGCAAAGTATTCGCGACCTTGCGTTTCTCCTCGTTCGTGGACCAGTGCTGCGTTTTTATACCGCCCACGGACCTCGCGACTTTTATGCGACGAGTTCCTGCGAACGTCGCGGCACGGCTGCATTAATTAAAATGTTGGAAGCTAGAAAAAGAAACGGGCTAGCACTCGAGGTTTGCTAGATGTTACATCGAATGTTTCTCCCAGAACGGTGACTAGGTGGACGGAGGCCTTTTTTCACGTGGTGGTTGGACAGAACACTTTTCAGCGTTCGCTGTATTGTGAGAAGAAGAAGCAGTTGAAGGTATAGAGAAAGCTAGAAACATAGTAGAGTCGATAAGACAAGCAGCGCTTAATAACAGCCAAGCCCTTCCTAGTTGAGGAAATTTTTACACTGGAGTGGCGTAGAAATGGGCCGAATAAATTATGGGTGAATAGTTCTTCGAAGAATTATTTTTTATTCGGTTGGAAATTAATTGTCCGGTTTTGTTGAAATTAAACAGTGAAGTGAGATCAATCGATTCATTACTGACGCTGTAAATGTTATTAATTCTTCCATTCCTTAGCAGTCGGACAATGCATACAAATTACGTTGGAAAATCGCCTATAAATATATTTAAAAACCTATATAATCTTTCATATAATATTTCCAATTCTTCTTTCGTTGATAAAATGTCCCAAATCGCAATGGTTTACAAAATCGGTTTTCAGAATCCAATAGCAATCACGGGAAATAATGTTATTAATGTAATGGATCACTATAAGCGACCTAAAAACATTGATAAAATCGATGAATATTGTCTCATTTACACAAAGCAACAGTATGCACAGGAATATTTCCACAAGTACGAAAAACAAATATTACTGTATTTTGATGTTACTCAATGCCTGCTGAACCAAAAGTGACCACTATGTACATTCTCGGTGGCGAACAGTTAGTCGTTTCACGAATTTACATTCGCAACTTTTTGTCCAATAACAGCTGTATAGTGGGTAATTGTTTTTGTAAACATGGCCGTTGTCCGAAATAATCGTGCCATCCTGTCGAAACCAAAAAGGGAAAATATCGAACATATGCCTCTACATCGAACGGTATTAACGTTTCATGAATAATATATTTTCAAAAAGGGTTTCTATTTGTACTAACAATTGAACTGCAGTGAGGATTTATACAGACGCATTTATTAAACTGATCGATAGTCTTGTCAGTGATTTTTGCACAGCAACGCAATGAATTACATATACAATTTTAGAAACGAATGTTAACATGTGTGAAGAACATTCTACAGAACTGTAGACGAAATAAATTCTCTTTTGGCAACGAGGAGTATGTAATTTAGTTAATTATTCTGCACATACAGATAAGTATTATTAGAGACCAAGGCCGACAAATACCTTTGACTTTAAATTCCAGTTCATCGCCAAGAAATATAAATAATTAAACATAAATGTTCGATACCTTACAGCCAACGCATTCTTGTCGAATGGAAGGAATAAATAAAATAGATGTCACCTATTCCCCTGGCATCTTGGATAACACATACCTGAAACAGATAGGAAATGATCTGTTAGTTAAATTTTAGATTTTTCTATGCAAATACAAATTGCTAAGAAACATGTAACGTGACTAACCCCAGCGAATTTATCAAGAGCAGAGAAAATCTGATCGACTGATTCTAATTACAGTGGAATTCGTTTCATGTAGCGCAAAGATAATGAAATGAAACATGTACTTTGCACTGTTCGTGCCCTGCTTCTCAGAGCTATGAAGAAACTAGATAGTATGCATTTTAACTACAAACGCAATGCACTACCAATTATTCATAAACTATAGAAACGTACGTTAACTATGGCACAAAGCTTTCTAGCAGTTCATAATAGGAAGCTTCCAACGGAAAGTTATGAAAGCGAATCCAGATATAACTGTGCTGATTCTAAGTGTGCATTTATCTGCAATGTACCCACCAAGGTAATTCTCCTGTATTTGAGGGTGTCAGTCTCATAATCAGTCCGTAACGAAGACGTTCATACGATAATGTATCGCACCCAAAGGGCCAAAGCTTAACGAAAAATGAATAATTAAAATAATAATTACAAATGTCACGCTCTGTACCTCGAACGAAATGTATATTTGTTTGTTATCAATTCCCTTACTTGTTATACAGTAATATACATATGTATACACTACTAGAAATTCGAAATGACTAAACATGTCCAGAAGGGCACATATTTTTGACGAGGAAAATGCAGATCGAGTAAATCACTCTCAGTTTCTGTAATTTTCATTTCAAAGGAGAAAAGGGCTAATTTATTGATTAATATGAAAGTCGTATCAAGAACTATAAGGGAACAAAATTAACAAAGATTTTGGGGCTAGAACACTTGAACATTGTTACAATCAATCTTGCACACCAATTTAAACCAAACACCGACACATCAACGACTGCACAGTTCACCAACAAATTCACAACGAACGCGGGTAAGTTCTACCGTGAGATTATCCGGGGCAAATAAGTTTGAATCGCGTGAAAATTTTACCCGTTGAACGAGGCACGTTGAAAAATTAATCGTCTACTGCGTTTTACCAACATTCAAGAAACTTTCACCCCGTGTCATTGCGCGCGGCCGTCGATCCTCCCAGCAACGCTAAGCTAAATTCCATCGAAAATTTCCAAGTCTCGAAGGGAAACAGGCGACCAAGAGACCGCGCGATGGAACAGGAACGAAAACAGTTCCGCTTTCGATAGGATAGTTAGAAAATTCTTCGACAACTATGCGGGGACCGTTCGCGACGTCCAACAGTGGTTGTGGACGAGGATTGGCGCGGCGAAATCGAGGAATCGCTCTATTCGAACTCGTACATCGCAGCTTAAGATTCGATCAGATAAGATTAAGATAATACTAAATGGTGACCTGCGATCCAGTAAAATCGTGTTCTCAAATTAACTTCTGCAATTGAAAGAATGAATTTCTACTATTCTATCGTACTTTTGTTTATTTCTAGTTAAGGCAAAGCTTGGTAACAGTAGGCTACATCTGGTAAACTACGCGCGCCAGGTATGTCTACCTAATTTCTGCACGAGGCAACTGCACAGTACTGGCAATAATTCATGCCAATTCGATGCAGTACCAATGGCTACCATATTTCTAAGTTATGCTATGCGTACGACTTGCAGGAGTACCAAGGGATTAACAGTGGTGCACACCCCGTGCGAATTGAATGAATCTAACTTCTTGCGTTGAAACTTACAAGCGCAAGAAAGCCTTGCACCCTAATATCTCGTCAGTGAATTATCGTAGCTGCAATTTCGTTTCGACGAGTTTTCAATTTAGCTGGAGGTATGCGTGCACACCGAAAAATTCACTACTCAATCCGCATGGAAATAAACCAGTTTGTCTTCCTCCAGTGAGAAACTCATTTGCCCTCGAAACGAAATACAATAAACGTACCACGCTGTAATAGCGATCGTAATCAGCGAGAAGAATAGATTTCCGCGAAACAGATTTCGACTGTTCCGCGACAAAACCGCGCCTGAGTTCCTAGCCTACCAGGTATGAATGCCTGAATTGTTGCAGTAGTTCCAGCGATGTTTGCCCCGACCAGACTGCTTTGAGGGAATCTCCAGGACGCCAGCGACGATTCATTTTTCCCTTTATACGTATTCTACCTTTGTTTGGGAAGAGAAATATACTCCACGCGAACCGAATATACTCGTGGTTGCTTATTTATATAAGCTGCCTAAAATCGTGCGCGTGTTTCCTGCGAAGAATAGACACGATTCACGATAAATCTTCTTGGTGACGTGGAGAGGTATGTATCTCTAATGACTCAAGACTAGACTGGTCGATTTATGTTCGTTCGCGTGGTAGCGCGATGGAAAGTAGAGGATATATGTATTAAAGATATTAATTAATTGTTGATGTATGTTGCTGGGCTAAATTATTGTAAATTGTTGGAGCAAGTGTTGTTTACTATGTACGAATTCTGTATTACTCGTGTATTATATTTTTTTGTATGCCTATACAAAGAAAAAGATATTTAAAGAAAATATTTTAAAAACAAGCATTCTATTTAAACAGTACCCTAAAGGAAAGGCGGTTTTAAATAATATTTAGTAAAAATAAAAAGTAGTGTAGAAATTAGTTAACTTATGAAAACTAGTTTTGGGCTAACGGAAGAGTGTAATTTGATACTTTAATACTCTCACAGTCGACTGATATTGCAAACTATTATAATGTTCGGTGTATTAGAACGTGATATATGTGCTGTCCACCAGTACTCGAGATAGAAATTTACTGTGTCGCTTTGGAGGATTCTGCATATCCTCTGGCATCCTAGGAAAGGACTTGTAAATCACCCAACTGGGCCGAAAGTCAGGTCTACCTTTCCAGACGCATATGGTGTGTGTCAAGACAATGTTTGTCTCGTACGTAACATTGAGTGACGTTATATTAAATACTATGAATTATAATATGCTTTGTTATATTCTTTTGTTAACTTTTGCGTACTCTTGTGATTGTATGGGTAATTATTATTACTATCTATTTAGGGGGTTTCGTTTTTCAATATGTTGTATTGAAACCTGTGTAAAACATTTGGTTTCACGAAATATGAAAGATTGCGTTGATAAGAATAGTAAGAAAATTGAATGAGATTTGGAAACTGTGCACGTAATAAAGATTTCATAGAGTTTGCCATCAGCACAGGCTTGGATGGGGTTGAACAGGGTTAATAGAGCTTAAGGAAAGTTAGTTTGGATTAACTAATCGCATTAATGTTAAATAACAACTTTCCTTTGAACTTCGTCTTCGCGTATATTCTATTTCGCGATGAAGCTGCTGCTGTGTTGACAAATTAACTTAAGCAGTACAATTTTCGAAGGTGGGATCTTCGATTAATTTGTCATCTGGCTGATGAATGAAATAAGATTAATACAATTTGAAAATAATTCAAACTTACAGTTTCCCTTGCAGCTTCGAACGAAACCTTTTTATGGAATCAACTTTATTGGAAAGACTAGATTATGAGGAAGATTGATATTATATAATACACAGTTCAGTTTAATGAAAAATACTTTATTTAATATAGCAAGGTAAAGGCACGTCCTTATTCAAAGGAGAAACTCTAACGAATGAATATAGAAGAGAAGCGAGGAGCATTCGGGCCCTATCGGTCCGTCTCAACATTAACACTTTTGTATAAGCATTGGAATTCTACGCCCCAATATATTCTCAGAACTATAAGAGATAATTTTTGTTTAAAAGGGTTTTATACTATGCATAAAACCAACAAATTTTTCATAAGTGTATTAATATATCTATATATTATAGTTATATAGGTACATTAGAAATATACTATGAAATATTAATTGGAAACACTTTATTGGAATAAACCATAATGAGAAGGAAAAAGAGCATGAGAAAGTTGTAGTCAAACGATTTGATAAACTGTCATCTTATATCAGAATAACTAGGGCTTGCTTTTTAAGTGATATATGTATAGTATGTGTCAAATAATTGCTTTCGTCATCAATTTACGCCGCGATACGCCAGAAATAAATAAACGAAGAGACACAAAGAATAATAGATAGAATAGATTACATATCATTCTTTTACATTTTGTGTGAAAAGTTTAATTTAAAAATACAGTGGGGCAAATAAGAAAAAGAAATTAAATATTACCCTATAATCCATTTTTTAATTTCACGACACTACGTGAAATTCACGTTCAGCCAGTAACTTACAGTCCTGATTCCTTTGCAGTTCGTTCCTATTAGAAATAGAGGAAATTGCGTTTTCTATAGGAACAAAAAGAAGTATATTCCCTTTCCTTCTGCCGGAATCTTTTGGAAAATGACACTACCATTATTCATCGGGATGGAACGTAAAGAAAATTTTTCCGTATTATCTTTTAATCCGTTTCAACCTAATTAAGTAACTCGCTAACTAGATTCACCCGGCGTATTCATATCACTTGCAAAATATGCCGGACTCACGGAACAAAAAATGAAGGGAAAATGTGGCCTCCGCGCATTTTGAAACGCGAACCATGAAATTACCGTCGAACTTTTAAATTACGCCTCAAAAGCTCTCGCTGTTCGAGCGTGTAATATCGGATAATAGATAATTTCATTGAGCGGACGGAAAAGTGAAAAATCGCTTTTCATCAACGTTCCGCGTTTCACGACGGAGAGATTTCTTTTCCTCTCTAACGGGAGAGAGGAGGCAAAGTTGAAGAAACTGAAAGCCGGAGACTAAATTCTAATTCTGCCCTCGGTGTACCGTCACATCTCGAAATGGACTTGAAAAGATACGGCCGTGCGAAACTTCTTACTTGGAGCCCTCTGTGCTCCGTTCTGCTTTCCTATTCGTCATTTTTTATTTTTGACGCTCCGTGCTTGGCCCTTTTCTTTCGCGCATTACAATATGAAATATACTCTGAGTTCCAAGTATCCAGACAATCGACACAGTAGTTCTATTTGGTACGTACATGCTGGAAATGTAAGATGCTGTGAAAAAATAATATTCTACTTTCTCTTGTGATAGTAGTATTGAATTCTGTATTGCGACAATTTACATGCAAAAAGTAACTTTTCTTCGCGCATATTTCAAAAACGTCTGTAGACAATAGCGACACGTTAATTACTTGTTTTATACCACCCCTCTTCCAGCGTTTACTGCCGGATAAAGCGAACTCGGCCGCGTGAATTAGTTTCGCTAGGATTAATCGTGTTCGTAGTTAAAGTAACCGCAGGATTTCGGTGGTTGCTTGTTGAAACGCAGCTATCTCTCGATGTTCGCCCCTGGATTTTAGACATTTTGCTCTACATAGGGGAGAAAAATGGTATCTCATGTTTTTGCGAAGACCGCCTACTAGATCTTGTACATGACTGATTTTTTGGTCGCGATTGGTTGAACCATTTAAATAATTTTTGAAGTGCTTAAAATGTGGAATTAAAAGTGGTTTGCTAAAATTATATTATAATCACAAAGATTACTTCAACTTGCGTGAAATTCGCGTGAAAAGTTTCCTTTAATAGTGAAGTAGGAAAAATTGTTCCCCCTTGGAGTTTAGGCTTTGCTCAATGGTAAACCGATGTGTTGTAAACCCCGAAGTTTTCGCAGGCAGAAGGCAAGAATAGTTTTTAACAGTTCTCAAGAACTGACGCGAGAATTCAAAACCTTCCTCAAAGTTTCGATCTTTGGTATCGTGTACAGAAAGGATATCGTTGCACCCTTTCACTGTGGAAAGCGAAGTAGGAGAGCAAAGAAAACTACTTCGGGAACACGTCGAAAGCCAGTTGTTATTTCAAGTCTGTCTTGACAATATCTGTACTGAAAAAAAATTATGTGCTACGTTTGTTATCACTGATCATTCGTTCCACTATATTCGACAGAATTATTCGTCATTAATTTCGTAAATAATTGAGATGCAAATGTATCATTGGTTGCTCAGACTTAAAAATAATTGGGCTCCTATGTCTGCAAACGATATATTATCTTGCGGTCTTGCATGTAAGTAATTAGTCATCGCGCAATCTTGGAAATCATGGAGCTGGTCAAACGCTATTTAACCTTGAAAGCAATTAATCGCTATTGAATGTAGTAAACCTGAAAGCATCGTTATGTTCAAGTAGTGAACAATTCCATCCTGGAAACAATTAATCCATCAAGGATCATTTAGCGTGAACAATTCTCATTTAATCTCAAAGTTAATCAGACATTTAACTGTCAATTAGTCAGCAATCCATCAATTGTCAGTCACTTGTGACACTGTGCTGAATTCGCCCCCTTATTCTCAATCTAGCAAGTGATCAACATTCTGAGTATCGATCGACATTCATTTAAATATCAAATGGAATTATGTGGTATCGGTAATATCGGAAGCAATCATGCTCCATATCTGTCAATTCCTTCAGCTTTGAGAATCAGATAGTAGGTATTGTTGCATTGGAAGTAGAGTAGTTTGAAATTAGTTTCCCGTTATGTCAGAGTGTGCCATGAGTCACTTATGATTAAATAGATCCTATGGCTGCAGTAATTAACTCGCGTGTGTAAGTAGCATAGAATAGATTTCCTATTCGAATTTATATTGATGGAGGGTGCCAATTGTCTAATAAATATTAAATATCTATTTTTTACTCGTTTTTTGGAGTATACTCGCGTACTATGATCTGGCTACAAAGTCGCATGCATATTATACAATGAATATTATATAAAATAAAATTAATTCATTCGTTCTCAATACTAACCGATCCTCGATGAATTATAGTACAATTCGTTCTCAACTATCGTACCAATGTGCAGTTCAAATTTTGCAATTTTGTTGGATGCCCAGCCCTTGAGTCACCTATGAGTGTAAGGCCCGCGGATCCTGGCCCAGTCAAAGTCAATATTATGCACTAGGGCAGTAGTCAGCGATATGACTAACGCCAAGGGCCAGACTCCGCATCGGCTAAGGCGACAACAACAAGGGCAAAGGTCAGCCTTTCCCCCCTAAAAACTGCAATATACATACATATATAGTAGTAGCGGAATAGCTACTGTAACTAGAATAGTTTTGGACGCGACACACACCGTTACTCTGTCGCGCACACTCGTCATGGTACTCCTTATATATTAAAAACTCTCATTGCAAAATTAATTGTTGAAACACGATTTCGTTTAAACCCCGGAATCCAACAATTTTATAGCTGCAATAATTACTTTGCCTATACAAATATCATTTATGATACAGGAAGAAAATAAACTCTAATTTCAAAGTTCGGCCGCCATCATATTTGAAGTATCAAATCTTCACTGAAATGGAAATTTATTTAGGAACGTATCGTTCATATTTGCTCCTAAGTAATTTTCCGCGGCTGTCCTCGCATACCTGATATATCTAAATCGATACCGAATATCGTTTGCTCGTGGGGATGTTGCGACCACGAGAGAACTGAATCGATAAAGGCCCTCGAGGCAACGTCGGCAACGCTAGATCCAAGCAAAACGACAGGAAAATAAAAATAAGAAAATACTTTGTGGCGTCGTGTCCGCCTCCACGGATACTTCACGTCGATACCACGATACATCGATCGAATATAATTGGTTGTTATTCTCAGATCAGATATCTACGAATCTGATCTCTCGAATTACTTTACATTATGTAAACTTCAGCTTACAGTTGTAAATTGACTCGAGAGCATTTCTGTACATACCTATTATAATAACTAATAACAGTAGAAACGCTGATTCTGATTCGGGCGGACGCCCTTCCAGAAAGAAATAATATCTTTCTTTACCTGCACAAGTGTGTGCGGCGACCTATCTATCTTTAAGAATGGACAGGCCTAATTAATTCAGAAGATATTTCAATATTGTGTTTTATTGATTTGAATTTATGTGAGAACTGATGTGTCTCAGTCGTCTGACTGTCGAGAGAGCAATGCCCAAAAAATGGGAAATGCGTGGAGCCACCGATGGCTCAGCAAAACAAACGAGCGTTGCTGCTCCGCGCGCTCTCAGTGCTTAAAACTCTCACCAGATTCTTCGTTCAATCCTTTTCAAGCAAATTTTCATTCGAGGGGAAAAAATATCCAACGCGACTACAACTAAATATAGATAATTGAGTTAAAATAATTATAGCAACCTAACAATACTCTCGCACTTTACACCGATATACATATACGCACGGATCTAGAGAACTCGCCTTCTAAACTAGACTATCGAACTACAACTGCTCCTAAATCAATATACATGTATGTATGTATCTATCCACGGTGATTGAACCTTCCATGCCACCAATTTATTACCATTAAACTTAACAAGCCTTTCACTCGCGATATTCCCTCGCCGACGACACCATCCGTATAAAACACAAAGCCAGCTGTCAAAAACCGAGCACCGTCTAATTAAAAAATATACACACCCATAACCATACCTCGCCCATTTACACGCACGCGCATTCAGGCACGTGCACGCACACGTTGGAAAGGCAACAGACAAGCCGAGCCACGCCGGTTGCGGCGCACCGCAACCCTTTCCCTCGCGATTCATCGCTTTTCCATACAGTAAAATTCCACGATCCGCTAGTGATGCCCTTATTCACAGCAGCCCTTCGCGTGACACCGAAATCCGTCATTTCCATCTATTCATTCATTCATCCATCCATCCACCTATCTACCCATACGAACCATTCGTCGCCGGGTTCATTCTTTCAAGCAGCTCGAACTTACAATCCCGTGGGCGACAAGCTGATAATTATTTGCCGGGAGCAAGTCGGCTGATGAACCAAGCAACGAAATCTCATTTTCATACGACGCCAGGGTCGTCATCGACGTCGCGACGCGTCGCTGGAACGAGGGACTCCGACAGCCGGTTGGTTTCTTTGCCACAGTTTTGACATAGCAATCGGGTCGGGAAAACTGAGTCGACGATCTTCAAGGTATGTACATATTCGAGTGGTACAAGGCGGTGGGCAATGCGGTGGCGTGGACAGGGAATGCGGTACGAGACACGCTGCTTCAAAGAATGGAAAATGGAGGTAGAAAGGCAGAACAGCAAGGGGAACAGGATGCAAATTACAGGGACTTCGTTAGGCAGTTGCAATAATTGGTACGTGGCCCCGAAAATGGTTGACGCGTTCTATGTAGACGGTCTATTCTACGTCGAGTAAAGGGGCGGGGGGGGGGGGCGATGGAAAGTCTCGTTTCGTAACGGAAAAAAGCTCTCGTCGAATAACGTCGGCATTAACGCCGGTGGAAGCATCATCGTGGACGATTTTTATTGTGCCCTTCGCGCAGGAAGTTCCCGCGGGATGAATTGCAAATTATAACAGGATGCCCTCGAGGAAGATGGTCTATTTATAGGATCGCGTTACTGTTAGTGGCTAGACTTGGGCGATAATTGGGATAGTAGTTACGAGATCTAACAAAACATACATACAGTTAAAGTTTCATACAAAGTGAGATATATTTTATGGAGGAAAGGGAGCAAATCGATGTGAAACATTGATTATATTTTCTAACGACTGTATTAATATTCGAATGCTATTGTACTTCGACAACTATCGTTTTATATATTTATAGCAGTGTAAATAAACGTACTGCAGTTTTCAGATATTGGAGTACTTACTGTAATTCGCACAATCACAGTACGTGTGCAAACGAAATATAGGAAAGTATCTAAAAAAAAAAGTCATCTCTCACTATAATATTAGCAACCGGTGCTGTCTCAGATACGTAAAATTAATTTGCAAGAAACATTCAATAATCCAGTTTTCTGCCACGGTTTAATTTAAACCAGCCCTGCGATAAATAAGAAAAATCGAGAGAAATGCAGAGATAGCGAAGGAAATGGAAAACAATACCGAGGAAAAGCTAATCGCAGAATTGTACAGTAACATCGGTCGAACGCAAAACCCTGCGCGGAAAGTAATGAAACTAATGAGGAGATTGGACATGGTGAAAGTTTCGAACGATAGGACGGACGACTTAAGTTAAAAACGTAATGGAAAACAGTTGCCTCGAACAAAACAGCTTGCCACTATTCGTGGCTTCGTTCGACTTGTGGTCAGAGGAAATGGCCGGTGCTCGTGGTTACAGAAAATTGGTGCTGCTTGCGTTTGCTGAAAAATTACTGCTCATTGCGGTTACGGAGCAATTAGCTGTACTTATGGTTACAGAAAGATTACAGTTGCTTGCGGTTCAACGAACAAAAGTGCAAGCGGAGAACGAAATTTACAGCGATGCTATTTGCACTCGAGTTTTCGCAACAAATATTGTTAAGCTCCGACAGGCATTTGCTCGTTTGCACAAGTGCTCGAATCCTGTATGAATTATTTTGTTGATTCGATTTGTTTAAAAGGAAACTGGTCGGAATGCAAGAAAACAGACAAGATTTTTCAGTATTCGATTTATAAAAAAATGTTTTAAATAAATTATTTATTTTCCTTAACAAGGAATTATTTTCCTTGTAATAATTATTATTATTTTCCTTAACAAGGAAAATTTGCCATTGACAGAATTAAGCCACTAAAGAAGACTAATTTACTTTGTTCAATGTGATTGAACTAAAACATTCACCACAACAGATTAATTATTCTGCTCGTTAGACTCAAGCAATGTGTAACACAGCTACGGTAATACCAATTATTAAACCCAACAAAGAACTGAAATGTTTAAATTAATTACTTTATCACTGCAAGGCAGCAGAATAAAAGATAAAATTAACGCACCGCTGTAATGTATTGAAGCTTTCACCATAATTGATCGTTTCAAACTGTAATTCGGATAGAAAGAAATTCCGTCAAGTCGACGAAGTTTATTCCGTACGAGGCAAATAGATAATATTGTCCGCACTTCATCTGTCAAGAAGACATTTTTAAATTCATACCTCGACGGTTCACTGGAACGTGAAATACTAAGCCAATTATTCTACCACAATGATGTACTTACGATCAAACAACTGCGTAACTCCCGCAACTTAAATCCCAGTCACTTGAATTTTTTCATGTTTTTTTACCTTATCCACCCGCTTTGTGCCGCATAATTCTCATGCTCAAAGAAACGGGAACGTGAGTGCCTAAACTTTATAGCGAGACAGGCTGAATAAATCAGCGAACAGCAAATGAAAGCACCATTCCGACGAGCTTGACGCGCGACTATGCGACAGCTGAAATATTCAAACGAACCGCAAGTTCGACGAGCACGCGGATTCGATGTCGAATCTCGTCGGGAAGATAATTTGTCGGCGGACAGCAAACACCCAGCTCGCTAGTCTGTTTCAGTGGGTTTTCAGGGGACCGTTACCGAGCTGGGCAAATACGTTTCCAGGGATTAATAATTAAGACCAGGCACGGGGATGCCGGTGAAATTCACTGATAAATCAACGGACGATGATCTTTTGGTCTCGCGTAACGAAATGGACTTTCTATGCTTTCCACCCCCACAAACTGCCCCCGCAAACTTTTATGTAGATGCGCCGCGTCTGTGCAACATTACAAGTCTCGATTTGTTATCAGGATCGCGCAATAGCGAGTGGAATTGAACGCCTATAGCAGCTTCTTGTTAATAGGTCTTCCTTCGCTGGACTCTAACTTCTGTAAACTCGTACAACATGCACCGACAAACAGTGATACTATTTTCTCTCTGATAGTCAGTAGACTTTATATTTGCCAACCAATTAGTAATAAACATGGAAACTCCCCGATATTAATTCTGAAAAGACATTTACCCAGCAATATACATATAAATACACGATACTGGAGTTTCATCAGAAATCGGCGCAGCTTGTACCAATATTTATCGCAACGTTTCGTTTGTACGAGGAACGAAAAATCCGACCGAACAATCGGCGAATCGAAACCAATTGTAATATGTAGTCTGAAAAATGCAGCACGCGGAAGTAAGCAAACCGTGGACGCGCCAGTCGTTGCGACGGAAGGATAAGCAACAAAGAGACGTCAACGTTGCTGAACGCACGGAGACAAGGCGGCTTATCGTCCTATTTGCACACATAAAGCGCTATTTTGCTATCGTCTTCATCCGGGGGCTCAAGATATGCAAATTCCCGTCGCAAGCTTCCGAAAATCCGCGCTTAAGTTCCGCGAGCGTACGAGGCCGTTTAAGAGGAACTTTCGCGAACTTCGCCCGCGTCTCCATGAATTCTCACCGTGAACTCGCGGGCGTGAACTTCTTTTGCTCGCCGGTTTTCGGAAGCACGCCGAATTATACAGCCGTCGGGCGCGAATTCCAACAATGAAACACGCATGTGCCCGAGTAGAATTAAAACAACCAGGAAAGTGCGAGACCGTCGGCTGTAGTTCCCCGTTTTGCTTCGACTTAATGAAATTGAATCTAAATGTTGAATTCGTCGGTCTAAATTGAATTCCGCGCGAACACCAGTCGCCGACGCTCGATTTCATTCCGATCCGAAGTGTTTTCCTATCCCCTTACGAAGTTATTCTTCTTATCTGTCGGGGGCCTGTTGGCTGTTCCCCGGCATTCAAACCATAGCCTCGTCCTTTTCCCCCGTCTAACATTTTTCCTTACTTTCGATTGGCATCGCAGGGCGGCGGGAAGTTCGAATACCTAAATGTAATTCAAACGATAAGCAGAAATGTTATACATAATATTGCTTGAAATGCATTACTTAATATTACTCAAATTTTCCACCGTATTCGTGATTGTTTAAACGTGACGCCCGTCGATACAAAAGATTGTGTACCATAAACTTTCAATCGTAACGTCAAAACCATCCTCCGTTATGTACAAGCTCGTGTAATTCAGTGGATAATCGCAGCATTACAAGAAGTAAAGCATACCTGCCAGGAGTTTCCAATACCCCGATAATATTACGATTTTCAATCATTCAGCATTCCCACTTACGTAGACCCGAACGCTCTACAAATAGGAGTTAATTACAATACCAAAGAACCACCTAAAGCCTCGTTACACCATTCCCATTCAACCGTAATACCACCGACGAACCAGAGTAAAATCAATAACGCGGCCAAGTGCAGCCTGCGAGCCCCGTCGAATCACCGATTCGAGCTTCAAAGATGAAGATCTAAACTGTAACGGAAAAAAATACAGCGTCGCGTTGCTCGACCCATGACATCAATCTCCGAGGGTACGCCCGTAAAAATGAGAGACAGGGAGGTAAAGAAAAGTTACAATAAAAGTAGCAACGATCCTTTCGAACGCGAGACGTGGTATTGAAATTTTCCCGGCGAAACCTTGGCGAACGACCGTTTCTCAGCTCGGATTCGTTGTCGATCGGTCAACGCGGCATCTCGTTTCTCGCGACAAGATCGAAGCGAGCCATCAAATGCTCCCGCGGATACTGCTGACGCTGCAATAAAACGTGGAACAATAACGTTTTCCGCTCGATGGAACGCGCAAATCGTCAGGTAAAAGTACCTATGCGTTCCGTGGCCATAGGAGGAAATAGAACGGGGGTCGGGCTAGGACGTGGCCCCTCGAGAACAGGTACGGAAGTCCAGGCACGAAGTGCACTTCCTTGTAGAACGCTGGTTGATGACGAAGGGGGAAAAAGGGGCGAGGGTGTACGGCGGGTTGAAGAGGTGCGCCGTGTTTCGAAACCTCTAGCCACGGATCAGGTGTCACGGCGTGACGATATTCGGAAACGCGGAAGCTGAGTGTTTCCTAAGGAGCCATTAGAACGAGCAAAGATGGCGGCGAGAACGTGTTACCTTCGAGGTTCTAAGGCAATTATCCAGCATTACGTGGATCAACTCGGTTAGCACGGTGTAGGTTGTGTGGTGAATTGAAAGTGTTACTTAACTTCAGCCATTCATCGAAGATTCCAGAGGATGTTCATTCTATTAGATCCGAATGTTCTTATGATAAATAGTAGGTTTCTGATAGAAACAGAGTCGAGCAACGCTTTACAGTACGGTGATTTGAATGAATTTATCCTATTTGCAACTCTGGTGCCGGGGATTTTCAAACTGACAGCAATGTTTCTTTTACTTGGACGAATTCATTTAACTACGATGTAAGAGGGTTAAATTTGTTCAAAAGATAGACTTAATTAAGTAAGACACTTTGAAGATTGTGTAATTATAGTCATACACAAATAAATACGCCAAAGCTGTCTCTGCATTTAGTGCTGAGTTGAAAACATTACATAGCTCGAATTGAAATGTGATATTTTAATTTTGTTTAACTCGTATCAAAAATTTATTCATCAGAATTAATCCAACTCTTCTATTCCAATACTACTTGATAAGATAACGAATGATATAAATGCATGCATGAATCTTGATGAGAAGACCCTGCTGTTTTAAAGAAATTAATTAACAGTCGTACAGATGAAATTCATTAGCGACTAATATTTATACGCGACCTAGTACCAGGATACACAATATGGACAATGAATTTCATAAGAGTTATTTCCGTGGTTCTGGTAACTGAAACTAAAAGCGTAGTACCATTTATATTTCTTTCCATAACTCTTATTTCTCTTCGTTCCTTGAAATGAAACGACGTATGTCGAAAAAGAACAAATTAAGCGTGCATGATATCCGACAGATTGTGTTTGACAGGATTGAATCCATATAAAGCCAATCTATGACATTTATTCTTTCACTTTGGGCAGCTTAATAAGAGTAGTTGCTAATTTGTAGTAGTACATTTTAAATGGGAATAGATACGTTTGTATTAAAATATCCATCTGTAAATCTCATATGTACTGCCACGAGTTAACCTGACCCAAAACAGAGACTAGAATACTTTCTTTCTTTACTTATAATATATATCATCCAAATGATTGTATTTTAGGACGAATGAAATGTAACAGAATGTCAAGATATTAAACGGTTCATTTATATAGGAAGTTTGGGACTATCAAAATGTGACTTTAATGATATCGCGTAAGGCACTTACAATTAGTTTCAACGTTTCAGATAAGGGATAACAGATCTACGAGAGAAAACTAAAAATTGACAAATTTTCATCGGGATTTTTGCTCATAAATGAAAACCGAATTTTCCGTCACTCTGATAACAAAAATAATATACCGAGACAGTAATTTTGCCTTGCTCTCTGCCACCTAAGACAATAAACGAACGTATTTTCTTCGATCAAAGGCAGTTCAAGCAACAATCCACAGGTTGTACTAAAGATAGATTCGAAAGTATACCTTTGACAGTGGTCCATGAGAATATCCTTTCACAGGTGAAGTACAAGGTAATCGTGAATGTGTGTTACTGAAAGGAAATAGAAAGCCAAGGATATTCACATATACCCACGCAACTAACATTGACAGAATCACTGGATAATATTATCGGGAAGCCCTTGGCGGTAGAAAATTATTAGAAGTTATTGCAGGGCAATACCGCCCCCAGAGACACGAGCACCTCTTTACCCGCTCGAGAATTAATTTCCTACATTCTGTTGAAAATTCAACACTTCGAGGATTGTAATTTAATCGAGCCGTCAGCACATCCTCCAATGGAAAATCAATAGGTTATCCTGCGCGCTTATTTTCCTCTTGTCCGCGCCAAAGATTCGATGAAGAGGATCCTAAAGAAACGTTGGAGTTGGTTGAAATTTTCAGGAAATTCCGTGAAAATTCGTTACCCAGACGATCTTCTGGGCGGAATGGTTGCTGTTGCTGGGTAAGCACCGGGACGCGTCGAAAGGTAGCGAACTCGTGTACACACAAGAAATTACGTCGGCGAACGAGATTGCGTGCAAGAAAATAGGTGTCACGGATTGGGGGACCAGGCATTGAAAATTTTTGCTCGGGATGGAACCAAATTAATTTTCTGCGAAAGTTTCGTGCAAATGAATAGAATTGCTGATTGTTTTAAAATTTGGCATTTTTCGGACAACCAGGTTTGGATACAATTCCTGATAAACAAGTAGAATACTCCGTGCAATGTTTGTGAAGTTGAAGAGGACGGATTCTAGTGTTTCATTTTTATCGGCGTAAATGTAATTCATTTGGTTATACCATACAATTTTACGTTTCAGTTATTTTCATTGTACTAACAATAAGTAGAGACAAATAAGTAAATAAAGTAGAAACAATCATGGAAGTTATTCTTTCTGATTCTGCAGGTCAGTCTATTATGCTTATGATTTTATACCACTGAAAACAACAAGAATATAAATTTTTACTTTCGAATAATAATGTGGGTGAAATTACAATTTAAAATTTTCATAGGTAATAAACCGGCAGGTTTTTCCGTAAAATACCCAAACTCGTTGTTTATTCGTCATGCATAAAACAATTATGCGAAACACAAATAAATTATATAACCGTACAATAATTTGAAAAATATATTGAATAATAATATGAATAATAATTAATGTTTCATTCCAAATTCCTACGCCGTGGTATTGTTTGATTATAATTGATTTCTGCTGCATTTTCATTAAGGTAACAATTATTCTCTTCAGATTGCGTATTAATGGAAAATTAAAATTATAGGGAACCACAATTACATGATACCAGCGCAGCGTGTTGTACCATGATTAAAGGTAGTTAATATATTGACATCATGGATTATTCCAATTACGTTTTATCTGGTATAATATTGTGTCCTATACATATGTTGTTGCACAATTTTAAATTAACCTGTCACGTTTATCGTTATCGCGTATAATAAGTAATAACTATCTTAACATTATCCAGAAATTAAAAAATGATTAAATCACGATATGCTGAAATATATTAAATTTTATTCTACTATATTTTTCCTCGCTTTATTTTGACATTTCACTGTAATTCATATTAAATGTTAGGGGGAAAACACAGGAGAATGACATGGAGCCTTAGTTAACGAATATATCGTGTCTCTATTTATTAATTATATTTAACAAAGTATATATTTTACGTTTCACAAGCCAACACACACGCCATGTGCGTTGCCGCGATTTCTACTACATAGTACACCTAACCCGCATATACCGCGACATGTTTAGGAGGCGCCAGGTTCAAAGCTGGGCTGAACAATCCTACATTAAATTTAAGGGATATGCGGTGAAATTAAAAACACCTCGGTTTAACAGGTTTGGTCCATAGAATACGCATATAACTAGTTATAAATAATAGAAAAGATTAGAGGTTTGGCTGGAAAATTTTCGATTTACTTTTTACGAGAAACCCAGAAATAAATAACAAAACCCTTGAATATTTAAAGTCTACAGGATTAATGTTACTTGAAAATCAGCAAAATAGATTTATGTTTTTTAAACATAAATAAATCAATGCCTACGCCTGCTGTTGCACAGCATTATTTATCGTATCAAGCATAGATTATTATTTTTATTTTTATCTTGTTATATGTTTGTATCTTTCCAATCATATTGTATTTTCATTTAATAATATATTTTTATCTTGTCATAACGTTAGTTATAGAGTAAGGAGCAAATATATTCGTTACTTCTTATGTCTTAACTAGAAATATGTTTCTGGTGCGCTTGTTATTCAGTGTGTTTAATATTTTAACTAATTTCCTCGGCCAAACGAGTACATTTTTTATTTTTTTTCTTACGTACACTGCCCGTAATATACGGCGTGTACATCAGTAACACCATGAAGGAGGGCAGGTCATTTACATTCGTAGGAAGTTTTTAATTAACTTTACTTGCTCCGGTCTATTTCAAGGCTTTTCAGGTCAAAGCAGTGGCAGGTAATTGGATCTAACTCAATTAACGGATGATCGTGAAGGAAAAGCACGAAAGAACGTAACGCTGAAACTTAGAATTTAAATGTACTGCATCTTATACGGTTTCAATTATGGCATTAATCATTATCCAATTATGAAGTCATTGTAATGAATGAAATTAGGCTATCGTGCAATAATTTCGGTAAGGCATTCTTTTAGATGTAATAATGGTGTAAACATAATAGAGGTGTAAGTAACAAAATGAGTGGGGTCAGAAAAAAATTCTGGCCACTATATTACTCTATATTTTTAATAACACTCTTTTTACTATTTATAGAAAAAGAACCCAATGTAGCCATATTTTTTTGAATTCCACAATTGATACTATTGATACGTAAAATTGATACTATAATCCATGGTTTCGAAATATTTTTCGAGATCGCCTATCATATCACAAATCAAAATGATATGTTATATCATGAAATCAAAAGAAATATTTAATAGTAACTCGCGAACTTTCCTGTACGTTATCCTAACATTTTTACCGGGCGGGGAGGATCGAATAAGAATTCAGTCGTTTCCAGTTCCTTAAATTTCGACGTCTGAATAAAAACTAGGCACGTTCTGCATATCGCCGCAATAAAATCAACCCTGCGGCATACCGTGAATGTACTTATCGTTAACATAATTGGCTTCTTATTAAGCAATTTCATCGCCGAACCGATGTACGAGACGATTTTTCTCCGAACCTCGAACGGATAAGCCGAATACGCCGGACATTTAGCAAAAAAAAAGGGAGAAAAAAAGGAGCAGAAAAATTCAAACGTGATATTCCGGGATTAAATAAATTTGCATAGAAATGGGACGGACCTCTAGGGAGAAAATGCCGAGTTCACTTGAAAACCGAACAAAAAATCGTAAATAGGGTTATTATGATCGTAGTCACATGGTTTCAGAATTAAATCCCAGAATACTAATAATAATGAGGGGGAAAAGGATCGGTATTTATCGGATGTCGATTTAGCTTGTCCAATTTCTTCTTGTATTTGATTAAATTTGCATTACGAAATACCGCTGAAAATATAATAAACGGTACGAATATTTTTAGTTTTTTACCTGTTATCAGAATTCGTCGAAGTGTGAGGTTTTATCACATTGTACAGACACGCTAATATTATAAAATCCATTTAAATATTTATTAGGTGCCTTAATCAATTTTGGAAGGGCTAATTACTGGACAACAATTAAAATCTTTGAAAACGTTTAGCAATATATTGCTGGAATATGATTACTCGGTTGAGTACAAATATTGATTACTCGTATATATCCTTAGCAATGGTTGGAACACTTTCTCAAACGAAATATACATGGGAGAAAACAGTGATCACTGTCCACGACCTGATTCGATAAAAATACATTTCATTGATAGCTTGAAACAGTCATTTGAATTTTCGAAATAAATTCATAACGTCTACCCATTACATATATTTTCACTTTAAGAAATAGAAAAAAGTCCGCGAGTGCTAAATCCAATGAATCCAACGGACGGCCACGAATTTTCATCTAGTTCCTCGAAAGAAATTAGGCTACGATTATCGAGATGTGTGCCAATACGTTAGTTTTCACTCAGCAGCAAAGAATTAATACATACACTATATTCTATAAACGAAACAAAACACGAGCAGAATCTCGTTGCATGTAAATCGTAATTATTATCTTTAAATTAGTATCTTTAAAAGGAAATCATTGTAGGAACTTTCAAAACAAACTGTTCAATCCACTTCATCAGTCAGTCGAACATCGCCCAACGATCTTCGTTCTCTATCTACGAATTCGCGAGATTCCAGAAAGAAGAAGGCGTGGGAAAAAAGAGCAGCCTAACGACGAGGATTCGAAAAGAGAACGAGAAATCCATTCGATTACGAACAGCTTTACGGCGGGCTAAAGCCCTGTTCGTAGCTTCGATCACCGTGCAAAGCTCTATGGGAGTTCTTCGATGGTGCGATAAGTCTTAGAACCGCTTTAGCTTGGTTCTCGTCTCGTAAATTAGCCGCCACACAAGATCGTTCATTCACAACTGTGCAATTTTAACAACGGCTTCTCTGCATACTTCGAAGCGCAAAGTTCGGGCCTTATCTTTCGGGGGATGACACCCGAGTATGACAGTCGACCAAACAAGGGAGTAACGTATGGTGGTAGCACCTGTTTGCACGATTCACGGGGGCGTAGGTTGAATTCCTGAAAACCGTGAGCGTGTGCTTTTGGTAATGGGTCTTGTTTTGAACGCAAACTGGGGGTACTGGTACCTATTGTTTCTTGGAGCATACCACCCACGCAAACTTGCGTGTAATATGTCTAGTGAAGAATTGCAGAATGGCGGTATGTATGAAGATAAGGATGATATTGGGAGAAGGAATTTTCGTTTCATTCATCTTGCTGGTAGCATGTCCTTTTCATATTTTCCATGGTACAAAAGTGTGTGTGAAGGAGTTTGTAAACCTGCTTAGGTTGGGACGTGGTACAATTGGTTTTAAAAATATTCTTTTCCAAATTGATCACTGACGTCATTTGAAAAACATTCATTAATTTGGCCAGCTTCGTATGAATTTATTTGACTCTGGGGAATATGCAAGGAAGTTTATTACGTATTCCATGTCACATAGCACGCTGGCTGTTTAGAACGTATCGAAAATAATGAAAAGATCATTAAATTATTCTTCGCAAGTGTACTTTTGAATATTGAACTAAACAAAACATACAATTTTGTTCAACTACCATTCGCTTCGAAAATGAACGAGAGTTTTCAAGGTACAGTTATCTTCATGTGAAACATGTCCGTACTCCAATGGAATATTGGTATCTTTAAGACTAAAAATTATGGAGCAGAGTGTGTTCCTTTACTCTATTACGGTAAAAAAAAGTGTGAATGAGTACGAGAGTGAAGAAAATTAATGACATTCCCACATTACAATTTACGAACTGTTGAAGTTCTGCAATTATAAATATAATGCAGCGAGAATGCTAAATATCTTGCAAAGATAAATACCTTGTTTGCTGATCAGTCGGTTAGGCAAAAGTGAAGAAGATAACGGCGAATGGTGAAGAGGTTGATTGTGCAAAGGCAAAGAGGCGCACTGGGCAAAAACGACACAAGCAAGAACCTTAGTGTTGAAACGCCTGCTCGTTTAACGCTACTAAGAAGTAACATACAAATCTCATTACACCATTTCAATGTTTTGCCACACTTTTACCATTCTGTTTGGCACTGACTCATAATAAATGCATAGCAGACGTTTATGTGTCTAAACCATGCAATAGTATGTTGGAAACTTTTTTAAAGTAAAACTGAAGCGCAAGCAATACCAGCATACATCCTTTCATAAGCTGATACAGACGTTCTCCTTCTGTCACGCATAGCGCATTGCGTTTTAATGCAATCAGTTGCTATTCAGAAAGGCCGAGAAAAGTATGACGAGATCGTGTCGTGAGAGTATCCCATGTTTCGCGTTTCATTTATAAATGAATTGGACCATTGTTGCCATTGTTCATTAAAACAAAAAGTGTTCACTGTGAATATTTGCAGATACGCGTAAATGACGCGCATTCCCAATGGAAGACGGCAAGAATGGAGCACAGAGTAGTTTGGAATAAGGGTTCCTAAAATAGTTGAAAGAGTATACAAAGCGAGTAGAAATCTATAAACAGTATGGTAGAAACTGCATAGAAATACATAAATAGCAATCAGGCAAAATTAATAGACACCAACAGAAGCCAATAAATATTAACAATGATTCACCAGAAATTAATGAAATTAACAGATACAATATAGGAAAGGAATACAAAAATAATAAACAAAGCATAAATTGGTTTTTGTCAATTGATATTTGCTTCGGCTAATTTCTATTTGTTCCCATTTATTTCAATTTGATCCCATTTATTGCTATTTATTTCGATTAAGTAAAAACGAAACCTATCCCCAGAGCCATGGACACTGCCAGTCCTTGGTAGAGCAGGGAAAATAAAGGAGAGAAATGGAGATGGAGAAGGAAAGCCAGGGCTACTTAAACGGTGCAACAAACCTTCCTTTGTGTCGTAATTAAAATCAAAATTACCGTCAAATGAGTCTAAGACGTCGCGATACTTATCTCGAAACTGCGACATCGCCATTTGCTAAAGTTCGTAGGATGTGATGGTTGTTTTAAAGCGTAGTATTCGTTCCGAATATGTAATAAAATTACCATTCGAACACTCTTGACGTTGTTTACATTCAAATTAACGAAATACAGAAACCAGTACAGTTAAATTATAGTGAATGGATCACTTAATTTCATACCAAATGTCTCTTTTCATATTTCATATTATTTCACCGTAATTTGGTAAATGTTTAAATTGATAAATTAATATTCACCTTCATCATCCCATGTTAAACGTACATAACGAAATAAATGTGAGCACCCTTTTTCAACAAGCAAGGGTGTTACAAAAAGCCACGTATCCCCTGTTAGTGTTTTCGTGATGCAAAGATATGTTCTTTGCAGCTGCCAGCAGCAAAGGCAGAAACAATTTTACTCGGAATTCTTCTCGACAACATATCCACGCTAATTAAACACTTAACTCTTAATGTGCCAATTGCAACAGAGGGAGGCGTAGTTTACTTTAACTTCAGAACGACCCCGTAAGAAATTACATATGTATAACTTACTACTATTTTTGTCATATAACGTGATATAATTTTATATAACGTGCCTGCGACTATTGTTGCATCGTAATCTAGAATTTATCTTCATACGTTTACAATTCGTTGTAACTCATACTATAAGCTCTATGAAAAATTATCGAAGTACGCACAGCAATATCGCGCCAAAGGAAGTTAACTAAAGGATACGCCTGTTGATGCCAGAATCTATTACCGTTGTCCTTGTACACATCTACACATCTACGTCAATGGAAGATAAGATTAATGTAAATTAATCGATCGTCCGTTCGAACAGTATCACGAAGCGCCTGCTCGTTATGATCTCTAGCTACAGCATGACATACAGATAGATAAATTTGTATTGGAGCCACGAAGCCAATCTACTGACTGGATCTGTATCGATCACATGGAAACTGGGCAGACAAATTAGAGTATTTATATTTCATTTTGCTTTTTGTGCATGCTATTATAACTTTTTTACGACGTCATTTGGCAATCACATATGGACTTCATTTTGTCGGACATTTTTATAATCGATCAAATATTTAATCACTTACGTAATTAGAAGACTTGTGAAACAAGCGAGCGATTGAACACGAACTACGCATAATAATAATACAATAACAGGTTCAATTGCATATAAATTCCTCATAACGATTAGAGATCCATTCGTAGACTTAAAGGGTTCCATTAGTTAAAAAATTCGTCACAGTAATAGCATCGCAAGCTCTCCTTACTTGTACATACCCTTTTAACTAACTTTTAATTATGCTTCATTATCAATTCCACAGAAGTACATGTTAAAATACCACGGGTCTCCTGAAAATCCAGCAAGTTCATTCATCGTTACTCATACAGGCAACGTTCATAAATCTGTCATCATAAGCTTCGTTTAATTCTTAATCCATTACGCCGAATTCCAATCGTTAATTCAACGGCTGCATTCCGCACGCCTCCGCGAAATCGGGAAAAGAACGTCCGAAAGTACGACGTATCGAACGAGCATGCAGGCACAGAGTCATAAATAAAAACCGCAAATCCGTTTGGAAATCGATCTTACCACCATCGAGTCTTCTGGCGTGGCCAGAATTAATCGCATTTCAGCATTCGATTCCCTCTTATCGTTCAGCCGAAATATATTTCTCACGGACATAATTCTTCAGTGTCTCGCCGATACAGTTCGTCGAACGGGCAACGCGACGTTTAACTTATTCGTCATCAAAGGTAACGATCCGCGAAAATTAATTTTAAACAACGAGACGACCCAGCAATAATGCTCCTCAAATTGAACGGCAAACGAATATCCAATTACTGAGAAACAAATTGGGGTTTTGCGTCCGGTCCTGCAGTTTTTTCTGTTTTTATTTCCAAAAAACCAACAGCGGAGAAAAGTTTGCGGTTCAAAAAATGCTGCGATTCGTTCCACTCTCGCGACCCAATCTCCTTGGTTCCATCTTTAGTCCGTGAGAGATTCCTGTAATATGTTATATTCGGATCCGCGAATTTAAACCCAGCAGCGCACACAGCGAGGTGAGTTCACAGTGTCGCCGTGGAGATCACTAAATCAGCTTTTGGCTGCATATCTATCTATCGTGGCCTGGTTGCCTGTTTATCGCATACGTTCGCAAGTACAGTGTGTACATGTATGTATGTGTGCGGTTGTACGCATGGAGGGTGACACCGATTTCAGTATCCTATGAAATATGTAGATGATCGCAGTTACGTGGAAACACGATAGGCGTTTTTTTTTATTGTTGAATTTTTCACTGGAAGAATTGTCCCGCTTTATGTTTACTACGGTCTAAGTTGCGACTTTTTTTTTAAGCGAAGTTACGTGGATTTTATTCATACGAAACCGGCGGATTCTACGGATTGTTTGAAGTGCTTGAGTTTTTTACTGCTCGACGTTGCTCCGATTTTTATCTGTTTAAAATTACTAACAACCAATGTTTTGCATTGAAATATTTCTGTTTCCGGCATTTATGGTCGTATTTACCGCTTGCATTATTCGTCTTATATTTGGAAATACATGAAATGTAATATATTATTCCACAAACTATCAGACTTTTATGCTTCTAACAAATTTTTACTTACAATTGGTCTTCCTTATTCACGTTCGTTCTATTTTTAAATGGATACTTAAAGCAACTTAATTGTATTAAAAGCAACATTGGGCCGCGAGAAATTAAAGAGTCGGAAGTTTTCTGCTTTAAAAGGGGCACTATGAGTTAGGGCTGGAAAAATGTCCATATCATCTCTCGAAAGGTGAAGAAATTGTTGCTCCCTTGTAATATTAAATTACATGATAAGTCATGAATGAAATAATATAACAGAAGTAGGTTGAAATGCGAGAATATAACAAGTGCTCTATTTCAATCAAGTAACATCTGACTTATTAAAAATATAAAACTCATATCAAAGGAAAGATATAATACACCCAGAGTGGCATAAGACAATGATTCATTATGTAATTTCTACATAAATATTTCGCAATGAGAAATTAGAAAATGGGTAGCAAAAAGTGAAACGTTGAGGCGAGTAAAATGTAAAATGGTTTATGTACCGTGGCTTATATTAATAATGAAACGTTCAAGAAGACTGCTAAGCTGCTTCTGCGAAGTGCTTTTTTAATTAAAAATCCTTAACATGTTATTCCAGGTATGAGAAGATCATTTGATGTATCAGATCAAAGAGAGTTACTGAATGTGCTATGGAGACTGCAAACGACGCGCGACAAAAAAAATCGAAGCCGATATATCGTCAGGTCAGGCGACAGATTCATTAGAGAAATTCTGTGAAGAATATAAAACACGTGAAACAGAGGAGGTTGGAGTTAATAGATCGTTAAGCTCACGGAAGGTATGGTAAAGGCCTAAGGTAAAACGGATGATAGTGAAGAAAAAGTGTATAGGATGTTAACGAGAATGCACATTAATTAAGTTCTCATCGATCTGTAACAGTAACTACGAAAAAATGATTAAAAAAAGTAAGAACATAGCGACGAAATTGCTGCACACTTACTTTCAGGACAAAGTGGAATTAACTTCAACTTAATTTCCCTTTCCAGAAAAACCCTCGTGATATCGTCGAATTAAAACGCCACCATTCCAGTCTTTAACTTTAGTAGGTACTTGCTAATCGAACTTCGGTTATTAAAGAGTAATTGTCTTGCATTACCTTTCAACAAAAATTATTGAAATATATTACAACCACGAACGATTTTTACTCCTCATGAAATAACTTACTAATGAATGAAGTGACTGACTGCCACGTGATGAAAAAAGCAAACAACTTTGGAACATGAATATTTACTCAACAATTTTTGTTCGCCTATCCTGTAAGCAAATATATGTATACGTGTAAGTCCCAATACGAACATCAATTCAATATGTACGTTCCCAGCGCACTGACAAAAGTTGGTCTCGATATTTTACGAATAAACTCCTTTTCGAACCTAAAAGGTTTCCTTAATCCCTTGGAATATGTTTCTGCCGATGATTTGGGTGTATTTTCGATTACATTATTTCCAGCACAGAGTATCCGGAAAGCCTCGTTTCCTTCGCTTGTTACATTCATCCGGCGTGCGACGTCTGCTCAACAAATACAGCACCAGGAATCGACGATTTTCTCATAAGGGATTATTTCAATCTCTATTATTCGTCGGCCACCAAAGCGGAGACGCAATTTTCTATGAAATCAGCGATTTTTGTCTGAATCGCGATCAATCGTACATTGTTCCACGAAAATGCGGACAATAATGCCAGCTGCGATCGGACTCGGTGGTTTATTACGATTCGTCTTCATTCGATCGTGTGGGGACGACCAAATCACAGAAGTATTATCTTCACGAGCAGAGAAAAAACTCACATTCATACGGATAATTTTCGTGAAATTAATTGCTTTTACGTACTATTCGATGGAATCTACTGTACAAACGACTGTAATTGTAATTAATTGTCCAAGTATATTTTGAACGGAACACATTTTTCGCGCTACAACGTTCTACGGTAATTTAATTAAATTCTTGTCTTTTCTTCGCTATATGAAATCGCTGGAACTTATGCAATTTCCTTTATTTCACTTTGCGACGGCACAATTTTTGTGGTTTTTGTAAGAGGACAATTGGACGAACAAAACTTCTAAAATTTCAAAAGCAGAGAGGCAGGTATGTACATACTTTTTATGACTTTGAACGGTGAAACAAATTTCAATTAACGGTCCTTTAATGTATTTCGACGCAGTCATCCTGGTATTTCATTTTAACATAATATCGAGCACATACGTTCCGACAAAATTTTTATCTCCGCTAAGCTCTGTGTATAATAAAAAACCAGGGCGCATTTAATCCTTTCACTCCGGTACGCTCGAAAATGAAAATATCCTCGGTAAACAAAACGGTACAATTTTAATTAACATCGAAGAGCTACACGTATAAATATTATACTTTGGTACACTGTTGAATTATCCGAAGTACAATTTCTATAATAATTTCAATGGATAAAAGTCAATACTGTTAAATTGCTGTAGAGAACGTTTATATATAAAGTTTTAGCGAAGCGCTGCAGAATATCTGTCGATCGAAAGGGTCAACATTTTCCATTTTTCCTAATTTCGATTCAACATACATATTTCAATTGCACGCAACTTGCAGGAAACGTAAGCGAAGTGGAATCAACATTTCGTCCAAGCACACTGTCGGTCACTCTTAAATTATCGACACGCCAGACGTCCTCTTGCCGTGGCAACTTGACTAAGTGTAGCAAGTTTAATCGAGGAATCGCGAAGAGAACGGGGACAAGTTTTACCTTGGAGACCCGGCCAGCGAAGATCGTGCCGGGTAATGAAGTTGCAAATCGAAGAAGAAACGGGTCGGTGCAAGAGGGCTGGCCCCGAGCAGTTTGCTCGCGGATCGACTAAAAACTTTTTACTTTCCACCTAGCTCAGCCACTGGCTGACAAAGTTTCTGCTTTGCATACCACTGTACAGAACGTCTTGCTCGCGTCTCCGCTGGTCGTAATTTCGGCCCGTTAGATACCTGAGACGTATCGAAGGGCAGAACCGACCCGCTTCGTTGAAAGCTCAACCCCTTTTCGACACAGAAGCACGGACTTTTATTCGTCGCATAAGGAGATTGTCGAAAGGGGGCGTGCTCGCGAGGGAAGCACATTTTTCCGGCTCGCCGTTCGGTTGATGAATGGCGTCCCTTTCGAGAACTTTAACAGAATTACTTCTTCGTAAGAGCACACTCTGGACGAGTATTATGGGAAATTTGCGTGCCAGGATCGGAATGTTGGGAACGGGATTCACGTCTGTGGACCCGGAAGTTTGAAGTTGCGGTTATCGGTGGGGGAGTTGGAAAGAAGTGATACTTTTTTTGTAAGAGTCCTATGGTACGGCAGAACGGTCCTTTTGTGAATTGCATGAGAAAGTGGAGTAGAATGGGGAACGTTTCGGGGAATAAATTTATTAACATACGATTCGTGGAGCATTCATTGTGCGAGTTGTATGCATATTTTCTGCGGGACTCCCACGCTTATTCAATTGTCAAATTCGCGGATTAATTAATTCGCGGAAAACGAGGATCTGAATTGAACAATGGCCGTGTTAATTTGCCAACATTTCCTTAATTGAGTCATTTACTCAATTGAAATTATATCCGATACCTACTGTAATTATCAAAGAATACAAAATCGAAGGAAAAAATCACCTATGAAACTCATCGCAATAATTCCACCTAATACCAATAAGTTCAAAACACATTATGCATAATATGTTGTAATGGTGCCATATAATTTTTGTGACACGTACAACTGAGTTGTCAATACTGCCACCAATTCTTCAACACACTATTACAATACAAGCCATGACAAAACGCGTGCAAATACTACCAATCAGAGAGTAACTTCAAAATGGTATCCAATTCATAGTTATTATACGATCCATTAACCAGCAGCGTACGGTCCGACGTCCCAATAATTCCCTCATAATATCTACCAGCCGATTCTCGAACGGGATACCTCTCACGCCAACTTCCCTCCCAAACTCTCGCTCGGGCCATTCGCCAGCATTTTGCCAGGCCATCGAACAACACCGCGAACCACTCGTCCGGTCAGAAAATTATTTCATTGATTTTATCCGCCCCCGAGGCCACCCCTATTGGCTACAATCTGTCTTGAGAAAATCGCGCGAACACGAATCGTGGCGCGTCGTGACATAACGAAAAAGAACAAGCCGTTGTCTCGTTTCCGTTCACTTGCCTCCGCCGAGCGTAATACGTTGCACCGTATCGGAGTTCCAATTAAACCGTGCCATCCATCTGGAGCGACGCGTTTCCGTAAACGTGGCAAATAGCGCGAACTGCCGCCTGTCGATCGCTTCCTTGCGTCTTGTCGACACGCAGTGAGAAATTGTCGTGAAATGCAATTCGGAGTTCGACTTCGCCCCGTGCACATAGCCCTTGGCAACATCGTCGCCGTTGATTGATAAAGCGATGCTAGAAAATGACGTACGACCTTGTTCTTATCTCGTCGATCCTTTTCTGTTGCTGGACAAATCCATTGGACATGATTTCTTTCATTGGTGTCGCTGAGATTTTTAGTGGGCTACAACGGCAGATTTGTTAATTACGCTGAACAACGGTGACTGGGGTTTCTATAAGTCAACTTCACTGACTTCACATGTACTGAACACATTAGGAACATTAGAAAATTCTATAGAGTCGTCAAGTACTCTCCACAGACAAGGACGGTAAGGACTTTCTACTGCAACCACAGTGAGACCCATTTTAGACTATGGTTGTATTATTTGGGCACCATATTTCAATGAGTATATCATATCCTTAGAAAGATGGTGCAGCATAGATGTTTTCGCCTTGTTAGCTGGCATATTGGGAGATCTATGGCCATCACTTGTCACACTTATGAACCAACATTATCGTGTTTAGAACCACACACCCTCGAAGATAGAGGGTAATCGAAAGATATTTTATTCGTGTATGAGTTATTTCGTGTATGAAAAATTCTTCTTATATGACTTCAGCCACTTTTATCCCCTCAATTTTTAGTTCTATTTATTTTGTATAAAATTCCTACCTCAGTATGTCACTATTATCGTGTATTGTACTAATGTGCCATTTCCCGTATAAATAAATAAATAAATAAATGTTATTGTATCAATGATCCTACGACTGATGCTACAAAAAATTTGTGCACCACAATTGATTGTACGTATATAATATATGCAGCAGGTAAATCGATACAGTTTTATTTACATATGTTAATGTATCGAACGGAAACGAGGTTGAAGATCGTATCCGAAAATGATGAAAAGCGAATTTATCCAATGGTATGAACTTTTCCCTGATACGATACTGTAATTTAACGAAGAAGAATAGCCTGCGGTGGCCCGGATGGCTTGGTCCACGTATCGTCCAGGTGGCAAAAAAATTATCCTATACGTCGACCGAAACGTTGATAAATGTGAATTTCGTGTATGATTTAATGCCGAGAGGAAAGTTCGAGTTAAAAGAGCGGGAAGTCAGCGACGAGAACTCCATTAACTTTCGATATATGGCGAGGCAAGTAAGTTCCGTTTTGTAGATTGATATCGTCTTTTCGAGCGATACTGCTGAGAACGATACATGCCAACAGACCTGACGTAAAACGTATGCCCCGGGATTTTTGAATTACTGGATCTAATAACTCGGCATAGAATATCCTGGTGTATTGTATTGTATAACGTTACGCGACCGCCATTAATTATATTTAATCTTGTGTGACGGTGATGTAACGACACTTTCGTATAAGAAAGTTTAAACGAAACTTTAAATAAATTCTGATGTCGGCTTCCAACTATTATTCTATCCATATCTCATCTACACAGTTTTTTTTTACATTCATAATTGGCTCACTACTGTCTACGACGGGTCTTTGCATTATTCAGCGAATGTTCTGCCAGCAAACCTGATAAAAGATAAAAAACGTAACGTGACAAAATATCAAGGCGCTTCATAGCGATACCGTTGCACCGTAACTCCGGTTTAATAGAAAGTTATAATTTCATCTCTAGCCGCATCGTCGATCCAGCAGTTTTATTATCCAACTAACGGACAAAACACCTGCGAAAATAGTCGAGCACATTATTCACGTATAATCCGAATGATTCTTGCACAAGTTTTAGCCGATACGTTCGAGTGTGCGAATCCTTGACCGAAAGGAAGTCTTGGAAGGATTAGGCTGTTCTCCGTTGCGTGAAGTAGGTCGTGTCTGATGGACACGCGTTATCTCTGCTGGTTATTCGAACACGATAGACGCGCGGCTGCCGGAAACACTTGTAATGCCTCCTGGCGTTCTTACGGAAAGATAAAGGAACAAATAGAGGAGCTGGCTGGAAGTCGAGGGAGAATCCTGCAGATAGATAAAAGCCGGAATCGAAGGACACGACGGAGAGTTGGTGGTAAGAAGATAGAGAAGGGGAAACCGCGCAGGGGAAAGTAGCACGATGCAATTTCGGCTATTGGTTCCACTCGAATTGATTTAAGAAAGCAAAAGTGCCGAGCAATTAGCTTCTAAGTACGAAGAAAGTGGGACGAGACGTGCAGGACGTTTCGTAACGAAACGAATGAAATTTACAATCGAATAGGCGTTTGAAATTGGAGCGATTGTTAACGTTTTGATAGAAAACAGATTTTGTCCGGTTTCGGGGTATAAATGCTCGTTTATAAAAACCTTACTCTTTTCCCTCTTTGAAGTATTTTATAGTTTGTACAATACCTGTCGAGGACGAAATGCACAATGCGGCTATGCAGAATTTCTGCAGCTGATTATTTATTTGTTGCAATTTCAACCTACGAGATGTGTACATGCACAATGAAAACGGTGACTAAGTAGGTACAGTATGAAAGATGTCCTATAGATGATAGAATTATTATTATTATATTCGTTCAATTTAATGTTTAAGAATACGTGAACTTGCAAGTTCCTCCTGGAAGCTTCAATTGTATCTAAAGAAAGCATTATAACATATTACAATATATCTTTCCACATCTTCGATAAAATCGTATCGAGGGAATAAAGTGTGTGGAATTTTTTGCGTCGATAAACAATTAACAAGATACCTGGTTCTGAATAATCATGTAAACTTCGTCCATCTGTTAAGTTTTCACCACTGGTCCAGACCCATTCTGTACAATTCGCGTGGCAGTCCCATTGTGGAAATTTCGGTTACCTAATTTCCCACCGATACGCCTCAAACTAGGGAAAGTGAATCGCCAACGGTTTCGATCAGCCAGTACATATTGAACTTTGCCTCTTGCCCTCCCAGAATCCCGATCAATTACGTTGCACGCGATATTCCAGCACGTCAGACATTCGCGATAGAATGTCGACTGGGCGACGCGAAATTCCTCACCCTGGCCGACACGCGTGGCCGGGGGATGTGACACGAAATTAGCAGGGTTCGCGCAGTTATCAGTAGATTAACGTTCTGTTGAGAATCGTCGGCAAATTCGACGCGGAACGTTGACCTCGTTGAGCAACGAATCGATATCCAATTAGCGTGTTACCAAAAATGATCAGCGGCTGATCTGTTGGGCTATCCAGCAGGGAATTATCGCGGTCCGTTCACGACACGCGGATTTATTATTCGCCTCTAATTGCCCGACCTGGTCGAGCACGATCCCGATTCTCCCGACCACGCGTCGCCTGTACTATCCACGTTGTGCAGAGGGAATTTTTATCGGGGCGCACGTCAATTACGCGGAAAGAAAAGAGGACAACTCATTATTCGGCCATCACCGATCAACGTGGGTGTAACGTCGACGCGGGACGAACGAAGACCGAAGAAAACGATCGATCATAATGGAAGGGGAGGAAAAGAAACATGGGAGATGGGAAACAAGAACGTGACCGTGGAGTCAGAGAAACAAGAAGGACGAAGGAAGGTTTTAATTAAAGCGGCGGTAATTTAACGAATTCCATCGATGGCGAACGACAGAAAAATTGGAAACGTACAGACGATTTATCAGCGTGGATTCATTCAACGACGAGAAAACTGGCTACCTCGTAAATTTCACTCGGCTGCTTCTCGCCCGACCCCGCTGTACTGCACGCGCTATGGACGATTATCCTCCGAGCAACTGTTCCAGACGCGACCCTGCTCGTTTTAAAACTCTCACGAACGTTTTCGTCTGGCCCTCTCGAACGTTGGACGGAAGCCGACGGGGCATCGAAGAAGCGTCTTCCTGCTTCGGGGCGAAGGAGCAGAGAGGTGGCGCAAACCCGCGTGGATCTCAGCCAGAATCGGCTCATCGTGTTCCGCGAACGAGCCACTCTAACGTCGAATGGTCCGACAAGCTTTGCCAAAACGCGAGTTCAGAGCCCTAGCCCGTTCCGGTGCAAACTTTCAGGCAAGAAAGGAAGAAAGTTTGGTATTATAGTGCGGCTTATTCGGCGGTGCAACGTGCCAGCTAACCCGTAGGCATAAGAAAATCTCGCGAGATATCACCGTTATTCTCGTTTTCCTCTACTTGCCTTCGTTATCTCGGGGATATACGGAGATGCGGCGAGGAAGGGCTTTTCTGCCCCCCTCTTCAGTTTATTTTACATGCACGTATATTTTAGCGAAGCGGATTTTCATTTAATCGTGAATTCTCATTCGTTTAATATTATGTGAACGAATGATGTGTAACGAATTGCAGTTGCCCTTCTCCAATGAGAGAAAGCACGGGCTCACCTGCACAATACTATTTTGTTTTATAATAAACAACAGCAATCGTTAGTTTCGTGCTGACGTCCATGCTTCGTTATCTTAACCATATTGACAAATTCTTGCTCCTATGCCGACAATGAATTTCTCTATCGAAGCCTGAACAATTTGTTTCTTTATTAAGCAGGACGGAAAATAATACGAGATAGCTACCGAAACAATTGCGATCAATTCCAGAGCGTAGCGCGTTGCAAAAAGAATACGATAGATAAAAGTCAATCAATTTGACGAACATTCTCCGCGAATGCAATAACCATTACAATAATATTATACACGAATTGCCTCAGCGAAAACGTTGATTGTAACGCAGCGTCCTATTAATGAGTTAAATTTCAATGAACGATACAAACAGTCGCTCCCTGTGTTGCACCGTTATTTTACTGACATCTCTCACGGGACAAGCATTCGCGATTCCTGGCGTACAGTACACGTGATCGATTTCATTAAATTCCATCGAGAGACTTTATAACCGTGGCAAAGCGCATTCTGAAATATTAAAATGAATAAAATATAATTATTGCGCCACCATAAGATATATGTGTGCTTTATGCTCAATTTCCAAGTCGGTAATCCAATTTTCCACATCATATCATTTTGTAATTTCAAACATATCTTTCCCTCTTAAAATCTAACAATTATTTCTATCTCCAATCCTTTATAATGAAAAGACAAATTCATGCGCGAAATTGTAATATCTCTTGATATTACAGGCACAAATTAAGCTATTTCATTTTATTATTCAGCACGAAACAACTAATAGTAATACGCAATTCCATGTGTTTGCAGTGGTAGTAAATTATATCAAAACTTGTATTTGTTGCAATAATATTATCAATCATCACGGAAGAAGAAAAAAGTGGTCGTATTTACATCCAATTTCAATAGTTAACTTCCAATAAATTTTCTTGAAAGAGACGAGATGGGATACCAAAGAAATGGCATTGCTTGCATTCGATGTGCTCTTTTCATAGAAACAATGTTTAAATCAATTTTTATGAAACTTTACAACTGAATTATAATATTATTTCATTGGTGTTTAGTAGGTAATAAACTCGAACTTATCATAACGTTTATTGATCAAACGGAATAAAAATGTATCTATAAAATAAAAAATAAAACTACAAATAACGTGTCTTAACTCAAATGACCTACTTACACGCAGGTAGAGCCGGACGACGATTCTTTTTTCTTCAGGCAAGTATTTCCCATAAAACCCTCAACCAATCTTCATTTATTCCCAAAGCTAGATTATTTTTTTACTCGAATATCGCAGAAGCACATCATTCACCTGAGATATATGTAAGTACGTACTCCTCATAACAATTCAAATCTACACATTTTCTTTTCGCCAATAAATGTTCCTATTTATTTGTCCACGTTTCCTATATAATTCATATTCAAGCTATAATATCTTCTGCGATGAATCCAACAATTTTAATGTGCCACGTATGTCTTATTAATTTTGTTCCAAGAACTCTCCGATGCACAAAAATCGTGCAAGCATTCAAACCACTCCAATTGTTCTAGGAAATGAAATTTTCGTCACGCTTCCTCTATTTGACCTAAATATTTAAACTGAACGTCAGCTAGTTCTTTTTTTCAAGCTATTTGGACACCTACACATTATATATACGAATTATGGGAAAAGGGTGTGCGCGCGAGCGCGGCACATTCGTGTATTACGTGTCCAGGGACGAAGGGGGACCCCCATGAGAGAGCTCGTTCGTTTCCTCGACGGCTTAGACTCACCTGAAACAGAAAGATAACGCTGGAATTAATTATGCAGGCTGGCGCACAGACACGAGGTTGGTTCGGTTGCTATCGTCGGATTACCAAATTATTCGCTATCAATTACGGCGAAGCTTGGATTTATCGCGATTGCGAACAAATATTAATCCGTCGAGGGGCTCGCGATTTAACCTTCGACGTTTTACGTTGGATCACGCGAACTGTTGCGGAAACCGGCATCACGGGGTGTGTTATCAAATTTTAACACTATGTAATACTTGGGACCACTGACCACGATATGCAGCGGAATGCATATATTGCAAAAACCGTACGACTTGCAATCTCGTATAGTATTAATATTTTGACCACCGAACACTGCAGAGCACTGCGCTGGACGAAACTATAATATTTGCAAAAGCGGTGACACAGTTATCGAATTTGTGATACATTTGACAGGCTTTTACTCTAGTCAACGCTGTCGAAACGTTTCACCACAATATGACACAGACTGCGTTCGAGGTGCAATATAAATTATTATCCCAAATTATATTACATGTGTTATGTGTATAATATTAAAAAACAGTATAAACATCTATATTGTGGAGAGAATAATAAATTTGTTTGGACAATCGATTACGACTTGGGGTATAAATAATATTAATTCTACGACTTAATGGAAATATCTGAAGACTAACAAGTTGATCTGAACGGCAAAGTAAGATCGTCGTAATTGTCGAGAACAAAACTGTACTATTTAAGGATATGAAATATTCTGACAAATATTGTCTTCAGAAATTTATCTGGGCGAGATCGTTAATAGTCGGCCAATTTTGTAATATTCACGAATATATAAAAGCAAGTAATTAAGTATCTAACAAGTAAAGCGTATGATCGAGTAAAATTGTTCAAGTAAAATTGAACCATGAACTTTAAGCAATTTTTGAATATATTGTTCGATGTCGTTGTTTATTTCTACGGGGAAAGAAGAATAGAAGGAACAAACAAATTTCTGTAAATATAAAGAAAATACTTATTTCAATGGCAAAAGGCTTCGTCATTCCATCGCGCAACCATTTCCGTATAAACCCGCTGCCTCAAATATTCACGAATAGAACCAATAGTTCGCGAGTAATTTCGGGTCGTCAAGTTAGGCAACCGTGCATAATTGACGGTACAAGTCATCAGGCGCGATCCCAAACCGGAAGCTTAACGTTCCTCATCGATCACGACGTGTTTAATCGATCACGTAAAGATCGCGTACAGACAGAATTAATAAAGGGTAGCAAGTGGCCTGGGGGTATGTAGCCAATATGCAGGTACTTTATGCACGACAGAATTTTCGAAAGTAGTGATGCCCGTTGATTTCGTGGACACTATCTCCAGATAATCGATGCCGGTATCCGGGCGTACAGCGACACATATGTAGGTAACTCTAATTTGGTTTGCAGTGTGCTTGTAATTCGTGACATGCTCGAGAAATGACAGTTGCTCCTTTCGCGTGCGATGACACGCGATTATTATGTATGACTCTGCGGGGTTAAGGGCCAATATCCACGCACATGTGTATGTACGTACAACACTTGCACGTTCTTCATTAATACGAGTATTAGTATACCATAATGAAAATGATCGTCTCTATTGTTTCGTGTGCACGAGTGTTCTTAAGTATTTGAATTTGAAAGAATGGCAGGGTCGGCCAACTCTTGCGTGGCACAAATACCCGGACACGAAACAAGTTAAGCATTTAACTTACGAACAAGTGCAGCTGTCTTTTGTAAACGCAATTATAGGATATCAAATATTGTTAGAATGATCGTTTAGTTTCAGCAAAAGGGATACTGTGAAGGAGAAATGCATTGAAAGCTCGTGAATGGCTGAAACGTTTAATGATTCCGGAACGTGGTCTTTCGTTTTTGGATCACCAACTCGTCGCTTTCGTTCAATTTGATCGCAAAATCATTCATGATGTTCGATTTTGTAACGACGTGCTGCAGCGTCGAATAATCGTCGAATCGAAACATTTGGCCGCTTGTCACGGACAATAATCGTGGCTCGTAAAATTTCTGCGTGTAAATTGCAAACCTCGGGCGGACCGTGCGTCCAACGAACGACAAATTATTCGCCGTCATTAAATACCGCGGATATTTGCCAGAATGGATTACTCGACCGATGTTTACGTTAGAAGGATGTTTAATATTCGTCACAATAGAAAATTATTGTTTCCGCAAAATACACGGTGTTCGATGGAAATTGTCGGCCTGTTCTGTCGCGGTGCGTTATAAACGCAACGAGTAATTAGTGTCAAAATCATTGACATTACGTGATATATTGCTGGCGGGACCTTTAGGGTTGACGTGTACACGTCAAACATTAACCATACAAAACAATTAAACCCTACACAATCTTTAATACGTTAACTTTTTCTAACTGAAGATAACATCGAGCAAGTAGAAATTCGGGAAGCAACATGAGACACCGTTACTTTTGAGAGAAGTACATCGTGAAACTGCGTTAGAGAGTTAATCAAAAAAATGTATATTACCATGCGAACGATAAAACAGAAGAACCTAACATTTCCGTTGCATAATATACGGAAAAGATGTTCGTTCTATCAGTGCCCATTCATACCGGCATTTCTGAATCTATTGTTGCATTATGCTTGTATAAATAAATGAGATGTCCTTTCCAAATCGCCATCGCGGGGAACGTAAGGGTCAGATCATAGGGTAGCACAAAGTAGATAACTTTCATTGGACGAAACGAGGAGTACTTGAAATCGAATATAGCCAACGAACGTCGTCGAATCACGAAAGGATTCAAGTGTCCACATCTCGATCCGCTCCGAGTCGATTACGCTCGACTCCGTCAACGCAATGCACGTGCATCGGTTTATTTGTCGTGCATTGCGGACGTAGGCAATCAAAGTGAGCTTCCCACGCCGTGCTTTGACCATTCGTTTCGGCCAACAGGCTTTTCGGCGAACAAATTGGTTCGATAGCACGAAAGACCTGGCACACCGAGAAATTGGAAAGAGCAAGGAGGTATGCATATACATGTATTGACGTTGGCCAAGCGACCTATTTTAGCATGATTTATTTTAGATTCCGGTGAAGAACTCAGCTAAACGTACACGTTTTTGCACGTATTCCGTTTCTAGAGAGCTCCGTTAATTTGGTTTCGTGATAATTGTGTTTGAAATGTGTGGTCTGACATTTCTTATACAGTTTTCGAATTTTCCGCATTTAGCTCAGGAAGCAGGAAGATATCTGAAAGTATGCACTGAAAAAAGGGGGAGTGTTTTTAATACCTGTGGTATATTTATTTTAAGAAAACAAGGAACGTGTTATACAGTTGACGTTAATCAAAGTTTTATAAGAACAACGATTTAGAATCATTGAAAAGTGAAACAGCATTTTATCTAACATACTTTTCTTAATAGCAATTGCTATTGGGAGTAGTAGTGTATGAAGAATGATATTAAAGACCGTGTGCGCAAACACAGTATGTAAAATATCGAATCGGATATAATATACCACAAATTGGCCACGCAAACGGAAACATTTAAATTTCCAAACAGAAGGAAGCAATTAACAGACTGCAGAGTGACTGACTTCCAGGTAGACGTTATTTAAGGCACGCTTCGCTCATTATAATAATTAATAGCACGCAGTCTGGTAATGGAGCTACTTATCCCAACCATTTACACGCCTGTTAACGTCGCAACAGAACCAAATTAGTCCAAGCATTAATGGAATATTCAAGTACGATCTCCAAGGTGAGCAATAATTAAGAACAATGAACAGTAATCGAGACAATGTGCGTTCATGTGTAAGTACAAAGTGGAATTGTTTCCTCCAATATGATAAGATTATATCGGATCATGCATCAGAGAAATTATACAATTAATGCTTAATCATTAGAAATGAGGAATAATGGATTTCTAATTGAAGGTGCATTTATTATTTAATTTCTGCTCAACCAATACATACAACGGCAAATGCTTTTAAATATATAATACCCTAGTTCTTCGTCGCAGTATTCGTTATTAAACAATAAATGGGGCCAGCTGATCCATTTATATTCTATTCACCAATCACTTAACTTATATTGTTTTATTTATAATCAAGCAATTGTGTACTTAGTTTCATCAGTATTTGGAAATTTTCAATACTTATTTATCCGGAAAGATATACGTTAAATCTTCTAAATGTGGAAACATTACCTATACATGTACATGTATATATAAATACAAATAGCCAACTGTACTGGAAATATCTAAATACCACAAACAGCTTCAAAACAAAATTTCAGATTAACGTGAAGAAGACCAAAAAAGACAACAAAGAATAACTTGGCCCAGCAACAGCGAGGACTAAAAATACTTTACTCCCGCCACCGCATCCAGCTTTTTACTGAAAGGGGAACGCTATCGCTCGAAGAAGAAGATGTTCAACCGACCACTAGAAGGAGGGTACGCGCTTTTCGCAAATAATCAACGCGCAAGCAACCAGGGTAGCAGTTGGTGAAAAAAGCCGGAGGGAACGTTGAGGAAAAACGATGACGTAAAGACTTGGTGCATTAAGGTTAACGAATCGGAAGCACGCACTGGGGAATAGCAGAAACTGGTGAGATAAGAAGTACAGGATGCGCATGGTTTATGACACTTCCGTTTGAGGCCACACAGTTTCCCTGCCTAATGTCCTTCGTCATTGCCCGCGATACCATTTTTATGCAATTCGTATTTATGTTTTTAATACAAACGTTGGTTCGCCAGTGATATCCAAACGTGCCAAATAGGAATGATACAAGGATGTTACTCTGATATTTATGAGAATGTAGATTATAAATAAATTATTTGTGTTTCGTATTATAAGACAGCTTTTTCGCAATCGAAGTTTGGGCATATCGATTTCCCTTAAAATTATTAGACACCTTCAAGATCGTTGTCTATTAGATTTATGAGACGCATATGTTACACGACTCTGTGATAGATTTATTTTGTTGAAGAAATGAATGTTTCTATAAATTCTATTCTTTGTTCGTTAATTAAATTCTATCGAGTTTCTGCGAGTATCATTAGCAGTGCCTAATTTATACGGGAAGCAAGAAAAATCGTGCAAAAGCATTTTGGATATTACTTAAATTACGAATGTTAGGAGGAACAGCATATTTACAAGTGTTCGTTCCTGTGATTATAAATATTGCTTCAACATTTCAGTATTTCGACATTTTCAATTAAAAGTTCCATTTTCAATTAAACATCCTTGTTTGTATCGACACTATTACTGGCCAACAAAATTTGCCAGTAGAGCCGGGTTGAACCGCGATAAATTATCTTCAAATATTTTGATATTTTAACATCAACAGCGTAATAACGTTTAATCTTCTATTTCCGTGATAGCTTCGATCATTTTCATCCCCGATACATGATTCCCGTCGCACGACTATGTAGCCTGCAAAGAAATTTTTATCATAAAGATCGGTGAGGTTTGCGAACATCAAATTTAACGCTTTGATATCAATGGTTACGTCCATCTGCGCGCCAGTTTCCGATCAATTTTCCATATTAATTACAAACATTAAAGTTTATTATGTCACGCACAAAATCCGTCTGTGCCGTAAATGACAGCGGCGGAAATTCAATGATGTTCGATTTCGATCGGAGATTACTCTTGAAATCTCGATTAAAACCCAATCAAATAGCTGTTTTGATTTAAGACAAAAAAGCGAACAGCCATTTAGATTTAGAGGAACGAGCAGATCGTATAATTTTAACCACGATAACTTGGACGGTTGCCTTTTTATTCGAGTTTCTTACTGGAAACTCTTCTTGATATCGACAGTTTGAAAAGTAGAAAAGGACGAATGACAAAAAGAAAAAATGAAGCAGGAGGAAGGAATGTAAGAAAAACATGTAAGCAGTTGTGGCGTGCTCGCAATACTCGACAGCAATAGCGAGTCGTTACGAAACACTGAGTAGAGATGGACCAAGGTTGTAAGGCTTGGTCGGTGCCACGACGGTGGGCCTGATGCGCACGCTAGTCGTGAGTTACCTTTACGAAGTCTTGTAAGGACTTCGGAGCCCTTATTCCGTTGCTTTGTGTGATTGCAAGACTCGGCTTGCGTGATGTGCGAGATCGAGGTTGTGAAGGCTCTTCTCGGCTGTAGTAAGCGGTAGTACTCAAGATCAAGGTTCGACTTGTCTTGAGGGTTGTCGGATAGGAACTGACTTCCTCGTTGAACGTTTGTCATAACGTCAACTCGGAAGTGATCTTCTGCACGCTGATTGGACATAAGGAAAAATGACTAATTGCCAATCAGCGTGTTTTGGAGGTGTAGCCGCACCCTTCCTTAGCGCCCGAAGCGCGTTTCTAGGAGGAGAGGGTGTGTCCTTAGAAGTTGCCATCGGTTTGCCAACGCAGCGGAATTTCCATCAGGGTGTCCAAAGCTTGACCTGCCAGATGTCTGTTGGGCCCAGCTCCGACGGCCCTCTGGAAATTCACGTTTATGACGCATGCAATTAACTGTTGAGGTCGTGAATAGCTTGGAAGTTTGTAATCTCTTGCTAAAGATATAAAGCACTTTCCTCAAAAACAGTCTTGTTACTTGCGCGTCATAAAACGTGCTAGCCATCTGCACGCAGAAGGTTTGTTCGTGTACCGATCGCTAGCCGCCTTCTTTTGGAGGTACCGTGGTTTTATTGCTCCTGCTCGTAGGCCGTGGAACAATACCTGCTGTTTTCCGTTTCGCTGGTGTTATTAATGTAGCCTCGCTAATCCCTTGACCGGGACCCGAGGACCGCGCGCTCGACTTCTCTTCCAAGGAGGGTTTAGGACGGAACATGCCGCCCCCCTTGAACGGCTCCGTTCAACAAATCCCCGAATCTATCAACTTATTCTAACTCGCTGTAAACTGTCATCTGTACTGTACAAGCCCGCCATCAATTATATGTATACCTTATAATAATCGCAATTTAAAGTTAAAGGCGTTACATACTATTCTTAAGCTAGTTACAGTCCTGTTATGAATTATTGTCCAATGGGAGAGGACATATGTGTCGGACACTCCTTTTGCATGTGCGGTTCACGGTTCTGAGCGTGACCACTCGAACGAGACCGTCCTCTCCGGGATGCACGTCGATTATACGGCCCAGGCTCCACTGCATAGACGGTAGGTTGTCCTCCTTGATCAATACTAGAGTACCTATGCTTAGTGATTGGTCGGGGTTGTTTCGCCATTTGCTGCGAATATTCAGCTCGTTTAGGTACTCCTTGTACCAACGAGCCCAGAAATGCTGCTTAACCTTCTGGATGTGTTGCCAGACTGCCAATCGGTTAGTGGGGATGTCGGACACATTACGCTCAGGCAGACCGTTTAATGACTCACCTACTAGGAAGTGAGCGGGAGTAAGAGGGGAAAGGACGTTAGGATCGGGTGCTAGTGCTGTTAGCGGGCGCGACCTTAAAATTGCTTCACTTTCAGTTACGCAAGTATTTGGCTCCTCGTAAGTGAACAATGTATCCCCTACTGTGCGAAGAGCGTGGTGCTTAAAAGACCTAACGGCCGCTTCCCAGAGGCCTCCGAAGTTTGGTGCCTTCGGAAGTGAGAAGTGCCAAGTGACGTGCTTGTCGCGTAGCTCATTGTTTATTACACCGCGCTGTTGTTCCGACTCCAGGAATTTTTGAATCTCGGTCAACCTATTTTTGGCGCCTACAAAGTTCGTACCGCTATCCGAATATACTGCTTGATCATATCCGCGCCGAGAGAAAAATCTCCTTAGGCTGTCTAAGAAGGCATCGGTAGGTAAATTGGTAACTAATTCAAGGCGAATGGTGGTATTTGAATTAGTAATTGGTTTTCGCTCCGGAATACTTATCGGTGGAATTGGAGTTATGGGCCAATGCTGGTTGTTTAGAAATTCGGTGGATAGTTGACCTCGCGAGATAGAGTTGGCAGGGTTGTCTGCTGAGATCGCGTGCTTCGCGTCTGCCTCGTTCGTCGTTTCCTGTATTTTCGCGGCGAATGTTTTTAATGTATACGGTTGATCCCGTTTGACGGTTCGTTTGAAGAGTTGTTCGCAGGACTCTTCTTCTGGCGGAAGTATCTTGTCGGCTGAGTGTTCCTCTAACTGCCAAGATCTCCCCGGATGTGAATCTAATCCTTGCATGCTAACTAAGCAGTTCCCCTTTGTTAGTTTACTGCCTATTTCTCCCGAGATAACCCAACCTAAACCGGTCTGCTGCAATATTACGTTCTCGTCTAATCTAATCCTACCGTTGCCTAGTAACTGATAGAACAGATGTTCTCCCAGTAATAAATCGACTGCTGCCGATTTGTTAAACGTATTATCTGCCAAGGTTATGTCAGAAGGGATCTGTAAGAGATCCTGGTCGAATGTCTGCGACGGCAAGGGATTTGTGATTTCTGGCATTGTCAGAAACACGGACTTGCACTTGAAGTCTGATATTTTTGATTTTATTTGCGCTTGCACGGCATACTTTATCACACTCTCTTGACGTCCTATACCTGAGGTGGCCATGTTTACGCGAGTTTTGGGTAGACTTAGGTAATTCGCGAACCGCTCGGTAATAAAATTCCGCTGCGAACCGGGGTCTAATAAAACTCGGCATTCATATTCCTTATTATGGATATCTAATATCTTAACTCGCGCAGTTGACAGCAAGACCTCAGATGCTAGGTTATCACACGCAGTTAGTGCTACTGTAGTGGGCGCGACTTCGTTCGGAGATGTACGGTCTATGGGTCTAGTCGTGTGCAGATGGTCGTCATGTAAGAGTGTATGGTGCCTTCCGCCGCATCTCCTACAGTCTGACGAACGGCACTGCGAGACATTGTGCCCCTGGTGCAAGCAATTGACGCAGCGCTTGAGAGATTTGATAGAATTTGCTCTTTCTGAAGGGCTCTGGTTTAAGAACTGATCGCACTGGTTGATATAATGCGCGCGGTTGCAAATGATACACGACCCCGTGGTATTCATGGTTGCGAAACTATTAACTCTATATGCAGGCTTCGCGTAGTTGTCTGGGTATCTCCTTGGAGGGCTATCACGCGTGTGTTTAGTTAGCCTCGCCGGTTCCTCATCACGCGAGTATTTGTCTGGGTACCTCCTTGGAGGGGTGTCACGCGTGTGTGTAATTAGCCTCGCCGGTTCATCATCACGCGCGTATTTATTGAGAAAGGATGTGAAATCCGTAAATTTTGGCATAACGTCGTCGTCTACTGTGCGTTCCCAAGAAGTGCGTGTCTCCTTATCTAGCTTCGCGGATACTATGTAGATAATCATTTCGTCCCAGTCCACGGGTTGCTTCAGGGACCTCAACGCGTGGATATGCATTTCTGCTGCTTCCGATAGGGCGCGCAGTGAAGCTGGCTTACCCTTTACTTCCTCTGGGAGTTCGAATAGGGCGCGAATGTGGCCTTGTATAATTTTTCGCGGTCTGTTGAATCGCCTTTGCACCAATTCCCATGCCACGAAATAATTATCTTCCGACGCGGATAGCTGAGTAATAACTGATGATGCTTCACCGATTAAGTATGATTTTAGTAGGTGGAATTTATTTATAATCAGTACTGAGTCATTCTCATGTACTACTGAGCGAAAGGTTTCGTAAAAACCCCGCCATTCTACGGGATTGCCGTTGAATGGCTTTATATGTACTTTCGGCGCGATACTTTGTGTCGGCGTGATAGGTGAACTCGAGATCCTGTCGGTGGTCGGAGTTGTTTGGCTTAGAGAGATACGGTTCAGATCGCGTATTTTCCGAGCTATTAAATCGGCGCACGAATAATAAGCTACGTCAAAGTCTGCCTTTGTTGTTTCTGAATCGCTTGATTCCTCGAGTTTGTCGATTTCGTTCTGAATCTTGTAAAAGTTTGCGTAGCATTCTTCTAATTTGAGTTTTCTGACTTCTAATTCTGGGATTTCCAGGTCAGTCGGGTCTTTAACGTAATTCGTTAAACGCGTAAGTTGTGATTTTACTGAGGCCCGTTGCCTGGTGAGAGTTCTCAATTCGGCTGCCATTGCGTAATTGTTTGAAGCAATTTATCGGTTGCAGGGAAGTTTGAGAAAGGAAGGTGAGTCAAGAAACTTACCAAAGCAGTAATCGTGTTGTTGCACTCTTTCCGGTTGCTCCTACTGAAGTAGTCAGTGGTCCGGTCGAGGAGGCTGTCGTAGAGCAGCTCCTGGCGGTGTAGAGATTGTCCCGTTGTCCGGGAATGTAGATCGTCTGCCTCCTTTGAGGTTACGATGCTGGTTGCAGCTGGATGGACGGCTAACGCTGTAGGTCCCTTGCTGCTTTCTGGGCGCTGTCGGAGTCGACGTCAGGGCCCGATCGGTGAATTTCCTTGTGTAGTGTGGAATTCAGCGAATGGAGGCTGATTCCAGTAACTTGTTGATGTGGATCTCAACAACCAAGGGCTGAATCCGGCTCGAAGGACCAAAAATGTACGGTTCGAGAGTGGATTCTCAACGACCGACGGTTGGTTCCGGCACTGTGTGATGTGGATCGTAATAGATCCGGCTCGAAGGACCAAAAATGTGGCGTGCTCGCAATACTCGACAGCAATAGCGAGTCGTTACGAAACACTGAGTAGAGATGGACCAAGGTTGTAAGGCTTGGTCGGTGCCACGACGGTGGGCCTGATGCGCACGCTAGTCGTGAGTTACCTTTACGAAGTCTTGTAAGGACTTCGGAGCCCTTATTCCGTTGCTTTGTGTGATTGCAAGACTCGGCTTGCGTGATGTGCGAGATCGAGGTTGTGAAGGCTCTTCTCGGCTGTAGTAAGCGGTAGTACTCAAGATCAAGGTTCGACTTGTCTTGAGGGTTGTCGGATAGGAACTGACTTCCTCGTTGAACGTTTGTCATAACGTCAACTCGGAAGTGATCTTCTGCACGCTGATTGGACATAAGGAAAAATGACTAATTGCCAATCAGCGTGTTTTGGAGGTGTAGCCGCACCCTTCCTTAGCGCCCGAAGCGCGTTTCTAGGAGGAGAGGGTGTGTCCTTAGAAGTTGCCATCGGTTTGCCAACGCAGCGGAATTTCCATCAGGGTGTCCAAAGCTTGACCTGCCAGATGTCTGTTGGGCCCAGCTCCGACGGCCCTCTGGAAGTTCACGTTTATGACGCATGCAATTAACTGTTGAGGTCGTGAATAGCTTGGAAGTTTGTAATCTCTTGCTAAAGATATAAAGCACTTTCCTCAAAAACAGTCTTGTTACTTGCGCGTCATAAAACGTGCTAGCCATCTGCACGCAGAAGGTTTGTTCGTGTACCGATCGCTAGCCGCCTTCTTTTGGAGGTACCGTGGTTTTATTGCTCCTGCTCGTAGGCCGTGGACAATACCTGCTGTTTTCCGTTTCGCTGGTGTTATTAATGTAGCCTCGCTAATCCCTTGACCGGGACCCGAGGACCGCGCGCTCGACTTCTCTTCCAAGGAGGGTTTAGGACGGAACAGCAGTTCTTCTCGTTTTCAAGTTGAAGAAAATAAATGGGAGAATTCTCCGTGAGCGATACCCGTTTTCAAGTAGTTCTTTAACTTCAGAAGTGATCGACGAACATAGTTTTGATGAATGAGCAAATGGACGACTGCAGTAAGAATTACATATTCAGCTATCGGTACGATTTCTATTAGACCTTTAAACATTAACGCCGGTTGGCAATAATAAATTGTACAAATATAATATATTGAATAAGATCATTTATTATAATATGCCTGACGGGTGTTGGATTATTTAATATTAATAACTTATAATGAAGAATCCCTATGCATCTAAAATTTTTATGAGATAACTTTAAGTAACACCTTTTCCGTGGATCGTCGGAAGTAAAAAAATATTACCTACAAAACTTAATTCTGCAAAGAAGTAATGAGAAAGTCAAGGCATTCATTTATAAACTTTACAAATATAATTTCTGAACGAATTGTGCAGATTTGATATATTTCCCAATCTTAGGCACAGAATTATTACGGTTTCTAAATATTACTATCATGCTGAGTGATGGAAAAGAAGCACGTAGGGCTATAAATTAATTAAAAGCAAGGGCCATCGAAATTTTTGAGATTCATCGAATATGTAGAGTAATAAATGTAATATAGAGTGACGTAGAAAATCAATCAATTTATTTCCATGTCCTTTTTCCTTTTAATATTAAAAACAGAAAATCAAAGTTTTCAATAAACAAACTGGCACAGTTTTCTATTCGCTAAATAGAAATAATACAGCAGACACAGAGAACATATATCACTGCTCTACTCTATTTAAATATAGTAATGCAATTTTTTTTTAGCCAGTTTCACGATTTATATGGCAGCCCCACATTTTTCACGATGTCGAATATTTAAACGATACTCGAACTGCTACAAAGACCGACGAAATTTTTTAGACCTCGACGGTCCTCTGCGAACCTACATAATACCATTTATTCAATGTGCCACACCTTTCATCTACGTAACAACTCTTTTCCTTCAACCCAGTACTGCGAGTCAGGTATCAAAAGTCTCAACATTGCCGTTTACATTACCCAAGAAGCGTACTTTATTCCGATGGCATACGAAATAACCAAAGGAAGAGGACATTCGACGAATACTTTTTGGCTGGTTCGAGGATATCCAAGGATCCACTCGGAAACTCTTAAACTTTTTCGAGTTCCGAGCCGGCTAAAAAGTTTCACCGCTTTCGAAAATTATTACACGCTCGATACTCCTCGCGCGTATGCACGAAAATCCTCCTGCTTACTCTCCTTCGATTCTCGGCACCCAAACATAAACTCTTTTGCAAAATGTCTAAATAACTCCGCAAGATCGTTAGAGTATCGAATGAAACGAACAACGTCACCAAAGAAAGTACGAGAATTCTCCGATATAATTTGTCACCGTTCTCATTCACAGCAAAATTTGGAACGAAAAGGAAAACCTGCACCAGGGAAAATCCATGAATATTTCTAAAAGAAATACTGCAGAAATAGCCGATATCCCCGTGTTCTGGTCCATTGTTTCACGCAAATAGTTCGGAACCGTGTCGAAAAGGCTGACTGATTAATAACGTACAAGCCGGAGAGCGTTAGAGCCATTGCTGAAATCCGTGTAACTTTCACGATGAATAGCGCGAGAGAACGCGTATACCTCGGCGTACACGCGGTTCTCTTTGCCCACCACGTGTAACGCAATCGTGCATTAATGATGCCCATTTGCCCGGGTAATAACGCGAATTCTAAATCAGGCAAACCGCGTCGCGCGAGCGCCAATGCGACAACCTAATTGCATAAGCGAGCGACCGATTTGCAAACGATATAGAAATCGGATTCGGATTTTAATAAGCCTCCGCCGAATGGAATGGTCGAGTGTATCTTTAGGACGCGGCTGATTATGAATCATGCGTTATTGCGACTCGATGGTTCCGTGAAATTTACGTTCGCGTTGTTTTCTTTAAGTAATGTGAATTTTGGTTCGCTGATTCATAGTGGTGCGGAATTTGCGCAATTTAGCGAAACAGTTGCGTTCGATAAATAAAATTGTCAATGGGATTTCGTGTTCCGCGAGATCCTGTTTCTGTCATTGGATTATTACATTAATCTCGACGATTAAGAAATTGCATCAAATATCGGTATGGAAAAGAAAACCAAGTAGCAGTCGCTCTGTGAATTATTGTGGATTTAAGTTATAGTTCAATAAGTTTGTGTTCGTAAAAAGGGTTAACGCACGGGGCATAGCAAAGTCGGAAAATTTTATCTGAGACACCGGGAACGTTCATGCATTCATTATCTCTTATGTTACTTCGATCCACAATCAACTTCGTCGTTTTATTATTATTACGTTGACGCTATCTTCGTCATATGCTAAAACCGGCGCTATCCGAATTCTTGTTATCCAAATAACCCATTATCTAAACAGCCTGTTATCCAGCGGAATTGATCGTTTCGCGATCCAAGCACTATTACTTTTATAATACTATTACTTTAGCGGCAGTTTTTTCGTTGCTTCTAAAATGAGAATCTTAAATCCAATTATATATATGGGCGAAATTTGATCAAAACTTTGGTATGTCGGGAATGTTCGTTCTAAACGCGATGACAAGTTCATGTAGAACAGAGAACTGCTTCGCTAATTTTGTTGCAATTACAATAAGCATAATATATTTGATTAAGTGCTTATTGATGCTTAATTGTACATTTCAAGATTATACAGGCATCCTTCGAAATAAAACAGAACTAAGTTCCCACGAAACTTTTATCACTAACACTTGAACGTAGGAAGAGATCGACATGAAATGAGTTACGGGCAATGAAAAATCGATGCAAAACTCGCGTAAATAGCACGGAGAGGACCAGGATGTTTTCCCGGAGTAAACAATTGTTCCCCCAAACTATTACATTGATTTCACCATATCGATTTCCTCTATTTAAACTGGGAACTCGCAGATAGTTCACCGTCGTAGTCGTGCGACAACTTTCTTCACCGTCTCGAGTCCTTTCGACCATTACAGAATGAACACACGGATACCTCATCCTTCTATCTTCTTCCATTTGTTCTGATCGGTTAGCTACGAGCCATGGGGATCTTCGGAAACTACTAACCAATGCCCATCAAGTCCTGAATTATTCGACATGGGGGCACCGCTGACCCGAACGGCGGCACAGAAACGATGAACAGATCGATAAACTTTTTAAACTATAACGTGATTGCGATTCTTAATAATAGATGAAGCAGTTCTCTATTCGACATTAATTTGTCTTCTCAACCGATACAGTCATTCAATTTATACCCGATGCTGCGCATTTTTGTCATTTCAAAAACGCCTTTGATTCCTTTTTAATAGTATCAATATAACATAACGTTGTTATCAATAGGCTTGTGTGTATGTATATTGTTTATACGATACTTACGCTATATAGAATTAATTGAAATGTAATACAAATTTACGAATCTCGATTTTTCCTTAGTTTCAAAAATGCCAAAGATAAATGTACGTACGTACACATTATATTCGAAATAGAGGCAAATATCGATTCCACGATTATTAATAAACTTCTAGCCGTCTAAAACGAGCTGGTGATTCGGTCATCTGTACCACTTCAACAAGACCACTTGCTCGTGAATCGAAATGGAGAGAAGAAGTGGAGCAGCAGATGGAAAGTATAATCTAAATTCATTCGATCGTTCCTCCTTAGAGTCTGAATTTCTTTCGCCCAGTTTCCCCGGCAAAAGTTCCTTAACAGGAGGACAAAGACCCGTCTCGTCTACCACGAAATCGCCGATTGTTCTTTGACGATTCAGAAAACGATTAACCGCCGTGGCGTGCGAAATAGTCACGCAAGCACGTTTCACCGATAGACGAAACAAGTGGATGATTCACCGCGGACCAATTTCATGAAGTGATAATTTATAACGCAATTCATCGCATCGGGCAATAACTTATCAATTGTTATCAGTCATAAAACTGAAACTTTATGCCCGGGGAAAACGCGTCGCTTCCCGTTTTTTATACCATAGCTGCTGTTTATTTTTTAGGCAGTACCCCCGCATCGGTGAAAAGCGGTCATGCGCCATACATCTTCCGCTCTGACTACATTTGCAGTTCATGCTCCAAGATTTTTATGATTTGTTTTAGATATGCTGTTGCATTTTTAATAAAATGCAATGTATGTATTTTGAAATTCGCACATTCATATTACTGTTTATTTACAAACATCCCTCAACTGTTTTGCACGCGAAAGCACGGGATTCTTTATCTATGGTATATTGAACGTGAATGAAACTTGAATATGTCGTAGAAGAAAATTTGTAATATTGTAATACTGAAATTATAAAAAGAAAACATTAATATAATATGTTTTTTCGAAAGCGAGTACATATTACAATTCTATATGTGGATTGTGTACAAAATTTTGTCTAAGTCCCCAATGATACATCGTCTGATTATAAACTTTTCATATAGACATCGGACATTTGTGGAAGCAACAAAAGTAGAACTATTTATAACATACTTGGTAATAAACGATTTCTCTATAATTCGTATAATAACACAGTTACTAACTAATAATTACTTCGCATACACGATTACTGTCATTTTATTTGAACACTGTATTGTAAAATTATAAAATTCGTTTAGCGAGATTGCGTGTATTCAAGAAATCAACATATATGTACATATACGTAAAACAAGAACGGCAAATTAGGAACCGAAGGAATTTCTGAAAATACAAATATCAATATGCTTTTATTTCAACATGACTGCCTAATCTCATGTATATTTTAACATCCAACCAATTCACCGCCTCGAAACATGATTTTTATAGTTGCAAATACTGGAGGAAAAGAAAATAATAAAAATTGGAAGGCGATGGTGTTGGAGGGCAATAACATTTTTCCGATAAATATTTGGCACAATCAGGCGCGTGCAAATAAAGGAGGTATGCGGGCAAGGGGATATTTTCCATCGACCGCATCAAAATTTCGGTTATAAACAACCAGCCGATATTTTACTTCGATATGTGACACAGAAATGTGCCACCAGGAAAGCGTGATTCTGTGAAAATCAGTCGATTCCGATAAATTCGACGAATACATTTCGACAGATTGTTCACTGAACATTTATGACATTTCTCGTTCGTTTTTTTCTTTTCATATTCGATGCGCGTGACAATATATGCAAATGAAATAACATAGATTCACTTTGTGTTATTAATTACAGAATGGCTTTAGGCATATGTATCACATTTTGTTACACTCTTATGCAATAAAAATGTTGATGGAATCGACATTCGCATTTCGTACTCCATAATTTAAGCATCTGGAAATTTGATATTAGGTGGTGTTGAAACTGATCCCGACTGGCCTACAGCATTCATCACAGGTAACCTTTGCTAATTTAATTGTACCTCCAATCCAATCGAATGGTGGATTTCATTAATATTATAATATTAATATAACGCAGAATTCACGTTAATGATATCAGAAATGCTACTACGGTGCGGCTCCTGTTAAAAAACAACAGCTCAAATTCCGAAGCTACAATATCGAGCAGAGAAATTGTTCGTATTTGTATGAACATATGGACGTCGTAATTTAATTAATACAGAAGATTTAAAACCCAAAATAGTAGCAATACGTGAACAACTGAAGTTGATTTGATTCATAAATAACAACCATAAATTCACTTTTCATAAATAATACTACATACTTTACATGGAATGACGCGAATAAGCAACAAAACAGATGCGAATGTTTTTTAACGTACCAAACTAAATACACCACCAAATTATTGATTCATTCACGGACCTTTCGCAAACTTTCCAACCTCTATCGGCACGGTATCGACCTCTAGCGATGCGCAATGAATGTTAAACCTAAATACGCATGTCAATAATGATGAACAGTCGTGACATGTGCGACATGTATGCAGTCACGAGAATGTATTCTTCGTTTTCACCGCTCCTGCATCCTCCTTGCTGCATCACGAAGGCCGCATAAATCGCCAAACCGGACAATCTGTGTGTGTCACGCGACTCGAGCCTGATAACACGTGCAACCATTGGTAAAAAGAAAAAACAAAGAACGCTCCTCCACAAACACGGCTATTATAGCATCGATTTTCGTTAACTAGTGATAACTAATGGTCATACTGATCGGGAGATCGGGAAAAGCGTTAAAAACGGCATTTCCATATTAAGCAAGGTATCAGGTAATACCAGTAAATGCAAATAAACAATTAAAAATTCAACAGAAGAATCACTGCAAGTAAAAATAAAAATTTACAACATTAAATGAATAAAAATTGTTTGTTCGTGCCGGGCAACCGTATACTAACCGTATACCAATGAACGATTTATTATTCCATATATGAAGTATACCGTTTCAATACAATTAAATTTGAAATAACAATATGCTATATTCCATATTAAAATAAAAACGACATTTCTACTGGAATTTCTCTTCCGGATCACTGAATCGTTGCCACGAATGCAAACACGGAAAAATATATTCATAACGCGAACAATATCACGGTACAATAAAGAACAGCAACGTATCATTAGAACCTTAACAGTTTATCCGACATTAACATTTCCGCGTAACGATACGAGATCGGTTACCATGAGAATAGAAGATATACATATCAGGCGTCAGGGGAATCTCGTATCAGACACGGACACGGATTGCGCATAGTGGTTGCAACGGGCGAGCATAAAACAGCCTTACGCAAAATGCGTTCGTTAGCGTGCAAATGGATCGGCGGAAATGCGCAACCGTAAAATAGTCTCGCAGAGTGGGTGTAGATGGTGCGTTCGTTAAGCGTCCGTGTGTCCACAGGTACAGGGCACGATTACCGAGGGCAAAATCAAAGTGCTTTGCTGGTCGACACGTAGCAGAGAGAGGCTTGGATGATTTTGATTCGTGTCGTTACTCTGGCAACCGCGTGTCGTGCCTTTCTTCGGTTTTTTGTTTCCATTTGTTGTACGCGTTTCGGTTCTTTTCGTTTTACTTAAACCAGTCGCGTTTCGCGGCGGTGGGAACACCGCTGGAAATTGGGTCGATTCAATTTCATTATATCTTTTTTTTTGCCAAGTGAAAATAAGCACGGTCTCGGTCTGGGAAATTGTTTTTGACCTATTTCGCCGTGCACACGCCGCACTTCCGTGTTCTGATCTGCGAGGAAGTTGTGCAAACTCACGGCGAAAGAAGGATCCGCGCAGATCCGTGCGTTTGGATTGTTAGTCGACGAATTTTCCAGAAAATAATTATTACTGGCGGAGTTATAGAAAATGTGGTAGATATACATATGTTGGAGAGATCGCCTGTAGGAGACGCGACCCGCACCAAGAATTGGGACTCGGGGGTAGCGTTTTTTTCTTTCTAATAAACTGTGTCTGTTCAACCCTGTGTTGTCCGTTGTTTTGCCTACCCGATATTTCTATCAACATAATTGAAATATGATACGTATCTTAGAAAAGGCGTTTTTTCCCATTTTAGCAAATTTATTAAAGGAATTAATGTGTACCCAATGAACGATTGGCTAACTAGCGGAATCAGGCATTCAGTTTCGTCATTCGCCCATGGTGGGTCTAAACAGAGGCAGATTATTTTTGTTAGAAGTATTGGGAACACGACTTTTCAATATAATTGAAAAAATTCATAGCTACTACTTCTTTTACCAGCTATAAAAGTGTAACTACGATATCGATCATATTTCAAACAAATTAATATTACAGCCCGTTATGGAAATCTAATTTTATCCTTTCATTATCCAATTATTTAGAATTAACGCGTGAGCTATGACATGCAGTTCAGACCGGAGATTCTGCATCATTAATTAATAAAGTTCAATTACTGTGTATCGACAGATACATTCCACAAGCAATTACACCATTTCCAGATACATCACATTATTTAAGAAATTAGGAATTTCACAACGTACGTAATATATTGTACCTAAAAACGGGAGAAGAAATCACGAAAGGAAACCAGCCAAGTGCCATGGTACACCGGGATTTGCGACCGAATGGTCCTGAGTCACCAAAACTTTTCACCCTTTTTTTGCGAACAAAATTGCCCGAATGGAACGCGTCCTGCCTCGTTTTCATCGCCTTTTACGTGACACTTTAACGGAACAGGATAACGACGATACCAGAACGGGAAGCAAAGGACGACTAACTCGATTCGGTACACAAACCGAAGTTCATCTCGATTTGCACCTGGAGGTCACCACGATGGAACGCATTTTGTACGCAGCTCGTCCACAGCCAATCTAAACAATTCGGATTCCTGTTGTAAACAGGAAGATCATTATTGGAGGGAGAAGAATTTGCCATAGGTACAACAACACAGGATTTTCTGGAAAATTTTTCCATGAAAGATAGTCATGAAATTGTGGTAACGTTTAAGTTTCTTGGAACTAGTCCAGCGTGGAATTTCGTTTCATACGATATGGTTTGTTACAGAGTTTCGAAAATGGGAAAATCTATAGAATTTTCATGGGTAATATTTGTATATAGGTACATATAAAACAATTCTGTCTTGTTCAAAGATATTGAAAGTTCTATATGTTGTTTTGGTTTTTAAATATTGTGAAATGTTAATAACGGTATTGGTTTATTACAGTGAGAGACCAATGGTAGTCTAAAATCGATTGTTCAAAACAAATCTTGTATCATTTTAACGCAATATATTGATGCGAATTTTTAGGAAGAAATAAACTAGCCCATGCAAATGTTGCGCAGTCAACGATTTTCACATGCAACGGCAGTTTTATGAAATGTGTATAAGATAGAAATGTCGATTGAATTTAACAGCATGCATGTTCTTTGGCAAACTCATAATAACTTTTTTCCATTTAAAACTTAATTATTAGTTCGTGTAATGAAAAATATTTACAGAAAGAACATGTTACAAAGAGAGTTAAATTCTACGAAATGTCACTCTGAAAATGTGGAACTTTTTTCATTACCTTTCCATATGTCCCATAGTTTCGCAGAAAAGCTATTTTGAAAATTCGTATGCATCTAAATTTCGATCTAACGAACTTTTATGCAACGCTATATTTCTATGTATGAACATGGAAAACTAATAACAGCTGCTGAATAAAAGGTACAAAATCCCTAACATTTTCTCTACTATCAGGCAACGGATAAACAATCTGAAATGCATCATACACGGATAATTATAAAAAAAAATATCAAACGATGCGCATGACATATTATTTATAAAAAAAATACATCCACGGGGGGAAAAGTACGGTGAACTAAAATTCTACGGAATACAAAATTGAAAGCAAAAGTTAAAAAATGGAAGTACTAATCGCACGAGTACACTAAAAATATAATGAGCTAGTCAACCAGAAAAATTATGCGCTCTTTCAATTACACATCTCAAAGACTAATAGGTACATATTTCAAACGTACTTTTCTCAAATTCTACATTAATTTCATTAATTTCAGCCAACAACCGTACCGCAAAAGAAATGCTTGAAAAGAAACAATTTTCTCGAAAGCGTTCGAAGGGCAACCAATCGTTCGCACGGCAATTTCGGATCACGATGCGAACGCTTGAAGAACACTTCTCGCGTCACAACAACCCATTCGTCCCTTTCGTTTTTCCAGCAACAATCCCCCTTTTTTTACCCCGGTGATTCGTAAAAATCGCACTACACGCCGGGTGCAAGCCTGTCGGAAATCAAAGGACGCTCGTGGAACATTGTAGCGTACACCGGTGTTTGAATCTCCCACGATTTCGTAGGCGTGAACAAATTCCAGACGATTTTCCACGCGAACCGTGTACTACATCGAATCGGGAACGCTTTACAAAGCGTCGTCCCTCACACCATGACCAGTTTCCACCCACCTAGACCTGATCGTGCCAGGCACCGTCCATCTCTCTTCCTTTCTCTCTCATTTTCATCCCCAACCCCCACCCCCACAGACTCTATTCGTTCTCGCGTTCCATCTCGCTGGAAAATGAAAATGCATCACGCGCGTACGTTCGCGTCCCGCTTTAATAAAATAATAATGAGCCGCGGGAGGTTGGTTCGCAGCGCGGTTTCCCAACGCCATAATTTCCTTTCGCATCGTCTCCCTTCGAATATCACGATTATTCTCCCCCCTCCTATCCCGCCCCGTCGCAAGCAACCCCCCGACCTTTGGAATTTTAATCGACAAACCGCTCGCCGATTGAGGAGATAAAATTATCGCGCGAATCTCTCTGCCAGAGTGCCGCCTGGAAATTCGACGATTCGCCAAAGTGGCTCGAACGTATTTGAAGAGTAGGTGTACGCAACCTACTACGTTTGCTAGTTCTGCCTCATTATCCTTTCCCTCGATGCCACGCAAATACTCCAGGCGGGACACGATTGCCGATTTCACGCGAGTTCGTTACACACCTGCAGCCCCGTGTGCGCATACGTACACAGATAGACGGGGAAAGATGGTGCACGATTGTGCTTTTACGTAGACAGGACTTGGCCCTCCCCCGCTTACGTGGAGCAGCTCGTTCCTACCTACCCTAAACGTATCCGGGCGTTCCTGTTCTCTTTTCCATGCTCTTTCACACGGCATCGTCCTTTCGTTTCGACCGACGCTTTCGTGACACTTCGCGGCGACGAATGTCGGGGGCTCCAGTTAGATAGGACCAATGGTGTGAATTAGCGAAGCAGTAGAAACGTGTATGTTAGGCTAACGACTGATAATTTGGTCGGTTCGACGGCTTTGAGCGGTTCAAATAGGGGCCAATCCACCTTGACGCGACGAATTCCCGATGAGAGGGGTTAATTTTCCTTTTACTGCCAGCGAAGGGTGTAACGGGGGAAATGTGTGACGTAATAAAAGCGGATTGAATGTTTGGAGTGACGTTCCTCCTTGACGGTTCTTGTCTTTTACTGCTATTGCTGCTGTTCAAGGTAGAAATCTTCGTCGTCAAATATTGCGATATTAAAGGACATTTGTCGATTCTAATCGACTTGGATATTTGACTCGGCGCGGTGTGATTGTACATTCTCTTTGCAACAGTTTCAGCTGCGTTCTATAATCGTAGTTTAATCGTTTTTTCCTTATTTATCGCAAATTTTCTTGCCGCCCAGAAAATAGTTTTTTCGGCCCATTGAGCGCTCATCACAATTAATTAATTTTCTGGAAGATGTTTACGTGAAATGGGCAGCCTGTAAATTGAAGATGGTACGTATACGGCGTTTTCTACACATCCCTTTACGCAGCAATTTTTTTTATTGAACTTGGACTCTGTAGCACAGAGGTTATTCCGAGTACTCTATCACCTGTTAGCCTTGTAAATCATATTTCCGTTGGTGTAAACCTGATCTCTCTGAATCCACCTCGTTTCAGAGAAGTATCATAACTTTTTCCATGAATTCAGTACCAGTATCTGCGGAGACAGGAAACAGGTACAATACGTGCACCCAGTAAAACGTTGAAAGCGATGATTTGAATGCGTTATTTGTTTTCCGACAATATGCACCTTATTTGTTAGAACTTTCTTTCCTAGTAGTATCACCTGAGATTGCAGCGACTCTCATCAGAGACTCTACTTTGTCTACCTTCATGAAGAATTATTTCCGCGACCTGGTACCTCTGAAAAAGAGATGCCGATGGAACGATATTGAAACGTGAGCAGTTCCCTCTGTGCTATTAAATGTTTCGTTTTCTTTACATTTAATTAATAACAGGCAGCTCGTATCTAATTCCAGTGTACCGGAAGTTGGTAGTATAAAATGACACGTCATCCTGAAATTCAAGTATTCCCATGTTTATCGTGTCTATATTTGTATAGAACATCTTTTTGATTGGGAGAAGGCAAAATCAATTGGACTTTCACTTCTTTTGAATAAATTCTTGAAGGAGAGAGTGCATTCAGCACACTATTATTTTTGACAAGAACACTATTACCTGTTGTTCCAAGGTACAGTGGTACCAATACAGTGAAGTTTAATTTAACAATATGAATGGGATCGTTTCACTAATTGTAAGTGTGTGCGCAATACAATTGGGATAGTGAAATTATAACTGAGGGGAAAAGGCTGTTGGGTGCGTCAGGCGATTACACTATTTCAATTAACGATTAAACAATTCAATGGACCACCGAACATATAATCTTTATTAACTTCCTACACTACGCCTTCTCACAATGCACGCTTCTCTCTGCCCCTGTCTGTAATCCACGTGTCTCGACGACGCTTCTCGATCTTTCGACGCGATCGTCTTCTTTTCGAAAACGACGCACGGCTCTTGAGATGGTCTGCGTTAATTGGCGCCCGATACGAACCGTCTCGATCGGTGCGACAATCTCAGGCCCTAACGTAGACCACCATGGCCGAACAAATGCAGACTGCCTACGTAAAATCCCCTACATAACTAAAGAATAAACACTACGTACAACCAGGCTACAATTAACTGGATTATCTTGAATTGGACAAAATATTGTTATAATACGCAAGACTGAGTTTGATTTAGGTATTATCTTCTCCAGAAAAATTGTATCAACAGGGCAACTATTCTTACCAGGAAAAAAGAAAGGAGAAACCCGAGAAAAGGTTTTCAAAGATAATAGATAAAATATCCAATATTTTCTTTTTCACGGTAATTAGCGTCTACCATCGTTACTTTAGTGTATCTAGAGATGGCCGGGGAAGATAGAAGGTGCAGCCATGAAACTTGCTCGAATTATGCTTTTCTTCACCTCGCGCTAGTGCTACGCGTTTCATTCTTTACGACCACCCTCTTGCCATTAGCAAATTTCAATTTAATTTTCTCATGTTCCGTTTCTTACCAGCTCGTGGAACACACTGCCCTGATGCAGGACAAAGATATTGTATCTATACTCCCGGTTGCCTTCTCAAATAACTGTTTACGAAAAGTTGCACATCTTCATACAATTTGCACAAACGAATCGAATTACAAGAAGTTGCTTAGAAATATCACACACGTACCTGTAGCCTTTGCTTTTCATCTAAAGGCTTAATTGGAGGAAAGAAGACTCGAACTCGTTAATAGATAATAGGTCAGCTTTTAAGGTTCGATACGTTTTATATTCCAGCACCTAAACTTTCCGAATTATCGTGAGTTTGAACTTTGGAACTATTTAAGCCTCCATGGTAAAAGCTGAGCGATCCTGAATCTGCAATTCGGTGAACTTTAACATTCCCCAAAATGCGTTTGTAATTAATGTCGAAAAATTTGTATTCTAGTACTCTGCTCTTACAACGTCGCTAATTAATATTCCGTGCCTTTCTAATGCACAGGGAATTCTATAAAATGTATCGAAATTGTTAATCAGCATGACGTTGCAAAAATACTTTTCATTTAATACCAGTGGAAGATAAAAGATTGACTAATTATGCAATTATCACATGAATAAACAATTTTTACGTTCTCGATATTTTACTATCCTCTGTTTGCAGCACGATAACATATTTTTCATAAGCGCACATCTACTAATTTATAACCCAGCGAACAATAAACTCTCGCAAACGAAACACCTTTCATAAAATTACCAGATAAAAAGCGGCTTTAAATTCGAGTTGCTAACAGCTCGGCACGTGAGATGACAAAGGGGGAAAAACGGTGTGAGAGAATGGAAAAGGGATAAAAGAAGGGTGGTGACGAAACGATCGTGTCGTGCATTCGCCGTGTACACACTGCACTTGGCCAACGAACAATGCACTACTCCACCTCATTACCGAATGCAACGTGCCAATTAGGCGAACCGTGCAGTTCGGCTTCTTTTTCTTTCCTTCTCTAACGTTTCCGGTTTACCTCCAATCCCTGGACAAAAATATCCGACGATCTAGATATAAAACAAATCCATAAGAAATGAAGTAGCGCCGCGTTAGCTGGCCTAAATTCTGCTTCATTACGTGACTATCGTTAACCACGCCAATTCTGAAGTCCCACTCTACGGAGCGAAACTCCAACGTTACGTATTTAAAATGAAAAATGCAGCCGATATGTATTATTGAAAACTTTGCAAGCAGTGGTATGAAGTAGTTCGTTCAACAATAAACTAAATAATTATCATTACCGAGTAAATTTATGATGGCATTATGATTCCATAAAAAATATGAGTACTCGTTGCCTAATGCTCAACCACCTCTGATTGCATTATTTTTCAGCGGCTCGAATAAAGTATATTTCCAAGTTATTAAATAGCGTTAATCAGGAAAATAATCAAACTTCTTTGACATTTTATTATTCTTCGTCTTTGTTGAGTACGAATATGCTCCGACGAAGCTGCCGACCCGTATCCGATCTCTTATTGCCGAGGTAACGTGTGGTTGGTCAAAGCAAATTACACTGATGGAAAAACGATTAATAGTGGACTGTATTTTAATGTACTAGTAATTGGTACAGTGACAAAATATGTTGGAATTTACAAATTGCTGTTCTTCTTTCGAGCGCTCGTTTCGATCTCATTTTCAACTGCACATTCGTCCTAGAAGAAAACTCGGAGACGCCAATGATTGGTCGCCTTAAAAAGAGTGGGTGGAAATAGTCAAACCCCCTGATTAATAGAAAATCCATGGTGGGAAAAGGATCCCGTCAAGATAACCCTGCGATACCCGGAACTGCGGTTCTGAACGCTCGCGTATCGCACCTTTTAAGTAATCTAAACAAAGCATCCTAAACTCGAACTGCCACGCCGGCGGAGCACTCATTGTCAGCGCCGTTACAAATACATGAATATGTAGATTCAAAACACATACAAAAAGAAGGCTATCTAAAAAGCAAGAAAAAAGAATCTATTCATGGCTCAACAGTCTTTCTTCGAGAAAATGAAATAAATGAAACAATAAATATAAGTATTAAAATGAGACAACCAGGCTCGGCAGAATAATTAATAATGCACCCCGTTGTAGACACCTCGGTGGCACTTGTCAGAAAATTGGAAATGTCTATTCATGGTGTCATTTATGCAGTGATAAATACTACTGTCACTATTCTACGGTCGATTGATGTAACGTACGTGTAAAATCAACACACGACATACAGGCATGCGTCTCGTGTGTGTAATGTATGCTCATTTTGAACACGAGATTAAATGTCTGAGCGGCTGAGTGGCGCACTACACGACGCTCGTTGTAGTATTGTCAAGCATAGTATGTACATACATAACTCCAAACTTTGCACGAATGTAACTAGCATTGAATGACCACTCTGGATCGTGTAAGATTTCCAGTCGTAAAAGCAAAACTTCTCATTAATGTCACGAAAATCTTTTCACCTGTTACCAGTTATATAATAAATAATAAGATTTCTACCCCGCCTTCCTTTATTAACGAAAAAATAAAGTTTCGACATTATAAGGCTTTCCAAAGCTGCATGCATAAATTACATTCTCTTTTCGAACATGCATAAATATACATAGATAGTATGTACGCATATGTACATAGTTATATATTGTTTTTATTTTCCATGCTAATTTCTACTGCTTTCAATGTTATTTAGAAGAACTTTATAACAAATTGTTTTCTTCTGTGATATAGAGCAAACCGTTCAAAATACTTATACAATATCGGATTTTGAAATATAGCAACGCGTGTAAAATATCGTTTTCTAAAGTTATACACGATTACTGGATAACTGTTATAATTATCACCCCACTATTCATTTCATATTCACAATTTATCAGCTTGAAATGTACGCTGCCAATGACCACTTCACTTTATGAAATTCTAGAAGGAAACGTTTCACTTCTGAAGAGATTAGAATATTTTATAGATTAAACTGTGTGTAATAAACCGAAAAAGCCCCGTAGCGATTGAAAGTTTTCTCGTTTGTAGCAGACAGGTCAAATAAAACTCAAATAAAGCGTGACAGAATTGTTTCATAGGTACGACATAAAATGAGTAATAATTCTCAGATTAATAATGCAACTATGTATTTGAGCTTCGATGCAAGCACTGCAACTGAACGGACTCTGTGACGTTTATGGTCGACGCGCAATTGAGATGCATTTAACATTAATCATTCATCCGTAACCTAAAAGGGTGAAGACGAAGAGCAAATGTAAAATTCTGTTGTGTACAAACAAAATTTAATTTGCAGTGCGTAATAAGTTCAATGGAGAATTGACCAAATATTCTACTAAGCATTGGAATGAAAAATAATCGATATAAAAAATGTTTACTGGATATATGTATATGTATATACATATAATTGTCCCAGAAAAACACACAGAAGAATTATCCAACTTTTCCAGGGGAAGAAATAAAAAATCGTTTGTTGAAATGTCGTGTAAGAATATTCGAGGTACAGGAACGGCCGAGGCGGGCCATGTGCATTTTGAAGATGCACGCTGTCTTTGTCTAGCATAGCTTTCGTTGGGGGTGAACCCTAATATGGTTAAAAAGGGCCATGGTGACGTAGGCGTCCTCACGACGGACGCTTTTGCCAATGGAAGGCATTCTTGTATAGACTACGGTCGAGAGAGCACAGTTTTAATAAACAGAACACCTTTTAACATATATACACGCCTACAGAATCATTGTAATTAGTAATACCTAATCGCGATAGAGAGGAGACTACGAATACCCCTCGAGCGATTATCTTACAGTCGAAACACCAGCACCTTAACCAACGAAAACACACAAATTAATCCGTTTTATTGTATTAAAAAGAAAATTCAAAGGAAAAAGAAGGATAGCAATCCGTTAAAAGTGCTTCACAGCCTCAAATCACAGATTCCAGAGATATTAGACAGCAAACAGCCTGGTGAAAACATTGGTCAACGAACCGATGAAAAATGTTCCGCACGAGGGACGTACAAACTGAAATTCCCTTTGATTCCGTGTCCTTTCGAATCGTTTTAGGCGATGCCAACCCACACTAAAGATCGCACGGCGAGTCGGACGACATTTCGAATCAACGAACGATCACCGACTTTTCGATATCCAACCGAACCAATTTTCCCACCCACCCAAACTGTATCGCACGCTAGATTAACAAAATGAAATCATTCGATCGGCCCTTCCTGTTCACCACGTCCGTCGAATTTCTATCACGTTGACTCCACGCGATCCTAAAAAGTTACATACTGATCGAATTTTCGATATTTTACAATTTACACTTCAATTATAGAACTTCATTCGTAGATGGATGATTACTTATGGCAATAATTGTAACTATAATTATACTTTACAGTAATAATTGCAAATAATAATGATAATTATTATTATTTATAGCATTTTTGTAGTGACGCGAGTCCTTTTAATTTTGCAGGCTTCGATAAAAGGCACACCAAATTTATTTCACTTGGCAAACGATGATTTATTGCCACAAGTGGCACATAAGTATTGGCTAGATAGGAGATAATGTCTAACGTTATACGACCATCCTTATATGTACGTATATGTATGTTTAAAGGAAGAATGGAGCAATATTCAACAGAGAGACGATAGTATTTGTAATGTCGTGATATGGGGTTTCAGAATACATAATTGGTTAATTGTAATCAGTGAATAGGTTCGGCGCGTGAGATAAAAGCAGTGATAGATAATCGCTCATTATACCGCTAGCGTGTACAATGAGCAGAAAAAGATATTGCCGGTTTGCTAGCCTTACCAAAATTCGAGCAATGAAGTTAGGAGAGTAACTTGTCCCGTCGTAAATTCAATCTTTACGAGCTCACTAAAACTTTTAATGCGCGAGGAAACATTACGATCAGACCGTTTCTTTCCTTGTCGATTCCCTGCAAACCTATTTGTCACTTCTAGCCGAGGAAAGGGTAACTTGTAAATCTTATTCCCAGTGTTTCGAGCATAATGGGTTTACAGTTATAAGGAAAGCAGAGGGTGCAATTTATCGAGGAAAATGATTTCTCAATGAATTTTACGTACCCTCGAATTTTATGCTCGAACTTCCGACCTATTCCGGGAGCGTTTGATCAATTACGTTTGTAAAATTTCGGGGGTTCATTTTGTGCTATCATCGCGTTAACATTTAATGCTACTCGAATGCATCGTTCTTTACTTACGGAACAATAAACCCTTACACCTGTTAATATAATTTAGATTTCATCAAAGTTGAATCGATAGCAAAAGCTATTTTCGTCAATTGGAAACGTACAAAAGTAATTTGTTACAAGGGTTACAAGATGTTTTATAAACAGGCAAAAATACGAAAATATATTGCAGAAATTAAGATAAAACATATTGGCGATCGATGTAAATATAAACAAATTTCATTACACTCTCTTCAAAAGTGGATTAATGTTTTCAATATCTGTAAATTCCTATGGAATCACTGAATTGTGGCACGCGATGATGTTTCGTGTATTTCACGGCATTGTACCCCGCTTCAATCTGCCTGGCACCTAAATTTTCTTTCTCTCGAGGAAGAATTTAAAAGGACTTGCATAAAGGAGAATAATATCGAGACAAACCATTCGTTCTTTACCCAAATGAGATTCAGTCGGATCAAAAGCTGCGAACTTTTTCCTTTATTCGCGCTGCCCATCTTTAATTGTAATAATTATTTCGCAATGGGAAATAGAAATGGAAGGCAATATAAAGGCCGAAGTATAATAAACAGATTTTCTTGAAAATATTTTACGTTCATAATTAATTTGCAGAAGTAATATTGATAATTTATGGAACGAAGGATTCAACAATTTTATATACAGACTGGTGAAAATGTTTGATATTATTGAAAGAAAATTCTGTGCATTTACGTTATTCAGTTCAAGTATGTGAATATGAATTTTATTTATATTCATGGATATTTTTAACTCGAGTTTTATGTCAAACAAATCGCGATATGAATGTACTCGAGTCTGTTTATCACTTGGCAAAGATTACAATATACACAGAACAAAGAGGGAGCGTTATTTCTGTAATGAAGAAAAGGAAATGCAGCTCGCAGTATTCCACTACAGTATTGCAATGGAAGTTACCGAATCTCATAAAAGCGATTTTTAAACACCCTTTCAATGAAGCCTTTACTAAAGAGAACTTGATTAAACAAATTTTATACTACATTACCTCTCATGTAATGTGGAAGGAATTTTGTAAATCATGATCCCCCCGCGCACCTTGCGATTAAAATGTTACCCAGCTCTAACTTTTAACTTTTTGTTCAATCTTTCACATGCCTCTTAATACAATAATATAATTTATTTATTTATTTATATAGTAAGTAATATAATATAATATACGTATATACATATCCGTATGTATATCCGTTTTAGTCGCGGCAAATTGTAAGTAGTTATTAATTTTTCTGTTTTAATGAATTTAGAACTATCTTCTTACTCTATCCTATTCTTTTTTGTATTACATTCTACTTTATTTTATTTTATTTAAGTTGTTAATCTCTTCTTTATTTCTATTTTTACTTTAAACTGTACATGATACTATTATTCTCTGTGTGACACAATTCCCTGTATAATAAAGGGTTCTTTTGCCCGTTGATTCATGAAATATATTATTATTATTATTATTATTATTATTATTATTATAATAATAATAACACGTACTTCCAGTTACTCCGTCTTACATATTATACATAAAGCAAATTAAATTCCTGAAATTTTACAATTGTGCAGTTGCAATAGCCCCAACTTGCAACTAATTGCATAGTAACAATTTTCAATACATCGAATAACATCGATTGTTTCCCCAAGCCAATTCTCTCTGATTTAATTTGCCATACTTTAGAAAACAATGTAACAGTTCACTTATATTACAAGTACATATTTCCCTAATTGACATTTATTTCCCTAAAAACATTCACGTCACGATACTCCCATCCATATAGAAGGAAAACATTTCGAAAGACAAAGAAACTTGACCAACTGTAACGAAGAACGTAGCTGTAGTCTCAAATACGTAACATTTGCCACAGGATGTTTCATTCAGTTTCAAAATTGAATCGATAGGAACTGCATCAAAACCGCGCGACTTCACCCCCGCAAATATTATCCATCAAATAAAATACATACGGATGAAAAATATCGTACCCCCAATAAACACATTCAACTGTCTATGAATGCCAGCCATAATAATAGCCAGCGATATTATTCAAAGACTAGCGTAAGTACAAACGAGATCTAGAAACCATAACGAGTTGCAGAGGACTAAATCTCGTCGTTCCATTAGGCGTCGGAAATGGCACGGAATTTCTGTTTTATCGCGGTTTCGCTTCACGTCGAATCGTTGGATATCACCTACGGATTTCGAGAATCGTTCGAGTTCCTAAGGTAATAGGACAGATATGGCCCATATTGGAGATCGATGCCTGGCGTGCCGCGGCCGTTTTCTCGCGACATTTCGAGCTGCGTCCTCGGCTTCAGTCAGAAACGAACAATGGGGTGGTCCGAATCGGCTGGATAACGCTTTTAATGGACGAAACGACGTTTCCTACGGGCCATTTAACGGCCACGCAGGCATCCTGGGTCACGATGTGAATTTAAAGTTCGTCCCGGCCTTTCGTGCAGCGTATAGTTGATGGGGCATCGGCTATACGGCGCTCTTCGTGATTTTTCAGACGCGGTGGAGTCCGAAAATGGCACCTAGTTTCTGTTCGAGCATGTTGGTGATCAAGAGGAAAGTGATAATAAAGTTTGTCGAAGTTTGCGTTCTTAAGAAGTAACCTGCGTTGAAAGTTTTATGTACTGCAAGTGCTAGGTCTTTATAATAGCTGCGCAGGGATGCGACATTCCTATTGTCTTTTCTTTTTGTTTGTAGCATCTTTTAGCATTTAAATCTGTGATCCTGTGAGAATAATATTACTGGTACAAAAATGGTTACTCTGTAAATTGTTTAAATGTTAATAATGTTCACAGAGGGAAACGTATAAAAGAAAAATGTAATTACGAGAACACGATTCATGTGTACCTGTTCGATCATCCCCTGAACCACAAACATTCGTTAACAGGATATCTCACACTAATCGGTATCAGAAATCGATTTGTCCGTACTTCACTAACGCGAAACACCGTCTATGAATGTAGCTGCAGTGAAGTGATTAAGCAAACTTGATACCGCGGTAGCTTCCAAACTGATAGTTTGCAAGCATAAGCACCTTAGCACCCTTTTGCATTAGTAGCGACTTAATAAACTCGAAAGTCTACAACGTACAGAATGCCCCACCTGAAACAGGACACCGAAATACGTGATAAAATATATTAATTTATCAAACAAATTAATTCGTTTCATTTCCAAGGAAAACGATCGTATCTTATTCATCTCCTTACACAAAACGCGTCCCGACCATAAAAGTAAACCGTTCGATTGGATCCGGCCGACCGAACGGTCGCTTTACAAAATCGACGGCGATAAATTCAGGCCATTTAAATTGTAAACGCCAATTCGTCGCCGAATTTACGCACCGATGGTCGATTCGTTAGCCCGACCGTTATATTTGTTAAACGGTGATCGGCGGGAAAGTCGCGGAAAAGCGGCCTCGCGAAAATAGAGAACCACGGGACGATGATACGTTAAGTGGTCTGCGGTCTCTTCTAATTGCCACGGGCCGGCATCGTTGACTTTTGTTCCGCCTTTTTGCGGCTCAAGGAAATTAATGGCCGCGCCTGTATTTCGGTGGCAATTAATCTCACCGGAGCCATCACAAACCGAAGTAAAAATACGCCTAGACAGCCGCAGCCTCCGTTGACTATCGGGCAATTATTTTATCTTCCATCCTCCGCAACACCCCGCGGTGAAATAACGTTAATTGCTAGTCGCGTAAATCGTGCACGTTGCGCGTACACATTCCACGTTTCGCACTGTAGAAAACGTTTGTTGCTTGTCACGCTGTGAACGCTCGCACATCTGGACAATGGTTCGAAATTTCTGAAAACGTGACCGGCTGTGATTTGTACTTGCACGAGAACGTGGGCTCTCGATCGCGGTTTTTTTTAGGACAATGGGCTTGCCAACATTTCTGTTGCTTTCTTGGTAGAATAAAGAGTGGGGAAATGTATTTATCGCGATGCGTGTATTTTGAATTAAACGAAATGTAAGCAGAGAAATGTAGTACGTTTAGGAAGTACGCTGGATAGATTGCAAGCATTTGGTACGAGAAGTGTTCATCGTTGTTCTGCAGATACGTACCACATTACTTTCTCCGAGTGCGTGCGGCCAGCATACACAGCTAGAAGTGTCTAGAAAGTGAAAACGATCGTGCACGCAGTTTGCCTACGAAGCACTAGAATTCAATGTAACAAGGGTACACTAGCACTGGTCTGCTGAGAATTTTAACGAAAACGAAATTACATTTTCTGCAATGCGCGGCGAAAATCCGGTAATGTTTAGTTATTCGATAAAGTTTCTGCAAAATTATATGTCGGGAACAAAGAAAATGACCCGAAGACGATTTTTAATAAATGCTTGAAAGGCTATTTCAGAAGTCTTATGAAACGTTATTCTTCAACGTATATTATGACATAAATGAACAACAAGTCGAAATTCGGAGAACTGTCTTAGTTCTGTTAGGCAACTGGAGACTTTCGTGGCCAAATGTGTATGTGTGTTATTTGCGTGCTTATAAACAACACATAAAGAAACATACGCGTAAGCGAATTCCAACATTCGTGAAATAAACCATTATGAAATTTTATTACTTAAATTCTTAAATTTCACAATTTTCTGTACGCGATATTCTCGGCCCACGGCCCGCTTTATTGTAGTCACAAAAATCTGTTTAATATCTACGACACGTATTCCCTAACCATTTTTTACGCCTTTTGGAAGAAAAGACTAACTTTGCGAAATATGTATACATTTTTCTAAAGTTTAATTCATTCATTTAAATTTACCAAAATCTTATTTGGTTGCTTTATAAAATTATAAAATATTTTCTACCAAATCCTTGCAACGATCTCGCTTTACGGATACCACCAGCCCTGTCCACGTCAATTTTGTTTGCCAATCGACAATTGGTAAGACGATTGAAAGACGGAACACGAACCTTCTATTTCGTCGAAAGGAAACTTGCCCAGCGGGAATCATTTTTAGCGACGTCTGACGAGTATCGTTTATGGATAATTTAGGCATGAAAATTCAGTATACATACTTCCTGGTTTGCCAAGGAACAACTGTCATGTTTGTAGCGACATGGGGGGAGAATCAGTTGAAAGTATCGTGGAATAGTTCCGTCTAAGGTTTTTTTATTTTAGTTCTTTTTCATTCAATAGAACAGAAATGCTAACTGGTATTTTATATTAATGACAGCTGAATACTAGAATTTGTATTACTGAACGTGATCAGTTCCAAAAAAAAGAAATATATGAAATAATCGTTTTCGACCAATATGAATATGTTCCTCACCATTCTTTTCACCGTCATGACAAACAAGTAAATTAGATTAATTTTTTTCTCTGGGGGCCAATAATGTCTATTAATCTCAATAATCTTAACTGACTAAGGATGATGCATGAATATAATAATTTTCAGAGTGACATATTTTTCGAAATTGCAAAAACCTTTCCGCTCACTCTGCTATATTTTTGCAGTCCAACAAAATTATAAATGGGGACAATAGAGATTGATCCAAACGAATTGTACTTCCATCGAGGGAAATGGAGTGATGTATCGTTTGGTAAAATGGAAGCAATGACTCGATTAATTTTAAACCACGGCATCGCGTCTCGAAATTGTAACTCTGTCGCGTTGAGTTTGAAGTTTCAAGTGTTTTATCATGCACAATCAATGAACATGAAATACCTCTGTCGTCTTTTATTATACAACGGAGCATAGTGGAGGTCTGTCACCATTTATTCTTTGAGCATCATAAATGTGGCTGAATGCAATAGTAAACAATGTTGCGGTTAGTCGTTATCGACTGCATGTGACATATATGACTGTTGGTATTTGGAACGCACACATTATAATTACGTCTAAATAACATTCCACACGAATAGTTAACTTCATTAACACGTTACCCGTGACTGATTAATTTATCCGTGGAGAGCATTTATTCGAACCATAAAATAATTCGTAAGTTGTAAACATAAAATTAACTTGCCTGTCATTACCAGCGCAAACAAACATAGATTATTACGCAATTAGTTTCTAATTAATGTTCGCAAATCACTGTAAGAGAAGGGAATATTTGACCACAGATTCCGCAAGTTTTTTGCAATATGCTTGCATCGAATGAAGAAAGATTTCTTTCTATAACGCAATAAATAAAGTAATATACACGAAGGTAGATAATCAACAAAATGATAATATTGTAATACAATTAATATTATTTGTAGAGCTTATTTAGAGCTTCAAACTACAATCTGAGGAGTTATTTACAAGCTTCTATTTATTTTTACTTTCTATTGAATTACCAACTAAATCCCTCAAACATCTATTTAACAAGCCAACATTTTTAGCGATCTAGGTTCAAAGTCCTGCTTCGTATGTCAGTAACACAGTATTACACTTCAATCGCAAATACACAGACCTTATCTATGAACTATAAAATCGACTTTCCAAACCTTCGCGAAAGAAAGACTAAAATAGAAAGGCAGTAGTATTAATCATTCTGGAAAGGCTCAGATTAACAATTGCTGAGAAAGACGCATGATCAAGCTTGGTTGTCGAACAGTCCCTAGAGAAACGTAGCTTTTCCATGGATAGACGTAGGATGAAAGGCACGTGACGCTCCTTTTTGTCCAGAGACAAGGGGATTAATTTGATACGGTAATCAAAGTTCTCACTTGAATCCAGAATGAGTGGTTTACCGATCGATGTTCTAATATAGGCGAGACGTGTCTTGAAAGACTCCTACTGTACGTGCTGCCTTTACCATCATCTCTTTCCATCTGGCAAGGTTATCACGTAAGATATTACGCTGCACGTGGATGAAAAAAGTAGAAAGTAAGAAGGAAAGCAGAAAGAAAAGCGAGGGAGGTTACTTATATCAATTTTCTTGGAGGTGTGAACTTACTTGAAGTCTGAACGGTTTCTCTTTCATTGTTCGCCACGCCGAGCTTAGGATCCTTGTCCCTTTCTTTAATACAATATCCTCCGGGATATTCACTGATTGGACGTTTTACTCTTTTGTATAGAAACGGTTAAATGCAAATTCCACAGGTTCTTTCTATAAGTATACTTAGTATATGGATATTCTTGGATTTGCAAGACAAATTATCAATAAATGATAAACTGAAGATTTATGTCCCTTTGTGGTTATTTATTTGCTTTATAGAAAGTTGGAAAAATATGTTCGATAAATGTGGGCTTTATCCTGGACATTAATTGCAATCAATCTAATAGGTGTCCATGTTTTAATACCTTCGGATATCAGATATGAAAAGGATCCAGAATACAAAAGGAATGTTACAAATTCACAATGATAATTTTATTTGCGTTGCTGACCTGATTCGAATGCTCGTACAAATATCGGTACTTATACCGCAGTTGAATAAAATATCTGTATCGTACACTATTCATGCCAAAGACTTGCAACATATTCGCTCCAGCGTATTAGCTAACAAAAATAGACAACAGATTTTACAAGCGTCTTGCATTGATCAATGTGAGCAATAAAATATAGATGACTCACATTTAGAAGTAACTCTCATCTACTGTGCATAATGGTTAATTAAACCAATTCAGTATCTTAAAGACCAGGCCATAACAATACTAAATCGAAACTAGGCCGCAGTGGACCCAAACGATTCATCGAAATTTCCATATAATCTTGACAAACTATTCACAACTTAAACTGCAGAACGCACGTATGACGGCTAATGTAAAGCGTGACAAACAACAACGTTCCACAACCATCAGAAACATATTTGACCAATATTTCCCCCGTTCAGCTCCACTTTCGTCGAAGTCTCTGCCCCATTGGGACAACGAACTTTACCTACAAAGGAGGTGACAGACGAGAAGGGGAGTGAACCCATACCGGCTTAGATCGGCAGAAAACGCGAAAAATAACGTACACGTCGCGACAAACCGGCACTGAGTCATCGCATTTTTACGATTCGTTCGTCGCTCACCGAGTATCTCGTGTCACGGGCCAAACGAAAGCATTCGTTATTCCGGACCGTACGAACGGCTGCCACCGTAATCTCGCTCGCAAAAAGAATCGCCGCTTTTTCACTTCCTTCTGAGATTCCTTCACGGAATACGATCTGCGGATTCGGCTGGTTTCGCGCGGGGTCGCGTTAAGAAATTCTATTCAACTCTGAGCATTGTCGGGTCGCTGGTATCGAGAATCCTTGTGTTCGTGGGAGGGTGACGTGGTGTCAGGTTGAACCGTGGATGCGAGAAAACATCGATTGTTGCGTTTCAACCACGGAAACTGGTCGCTCGATCTCGTTGGGACTATGGGGTCGAGCAGCGAAATTCTTCGTGGCACAGATGCGGTTTCGGGTTGCCGTTGGACCAACCAGCTTACCCTTAGTTGCTGACGGTGCATAACATTTCTAATCGTATTGGGTTACTGGGAAATCAATGAATGATCCGGATTCGCAATTTTTTAATTGATTCAGTTGCACCTAATTTACTTGATACTCGTTCTTCTTGATATGCGTTTCTTAGAAGTGAAGATATTATTGGGATATTTGAATTATTCAGGTTTCTACTGGAAGAGCTTTTTTGTATTTTTGAATTGTATTATATTAATGCGTGCAAGTTTAATAATCAGGGAGACAGCTGGAGTAGAGAAGTTCGCGAAGAGCTTTAAACTTTTCTCAAAAGCAAAGAGAACAGCCAACTTCTGAGTTAGTTTATGAAGTCTAATTACTCGCAAGTTGTAAAATCCAACAAAGTAATACTATCATACATATCGAGATGAATAGCATAATGTGAGTCTCCTTTTATTTGAATTTCAGATGGATGAAAATATTATCGAGAAACCGGATTGCGTAAAATTATTACAGAATGTAGAAAAGAAGCTGATCGTATTGAAAATTCGTCACCCGTGAAATTTTAGACGTATATTACACTAGCGTAGATGGTGGCGGAGGGTTTAGAATTTGAGAGACACATTGAAAGCAAACTTCTCATATTAGAATTGCAACAGTGATGAATTATCTCTCTTTCTTTTTTTTTAAATTTGCCCAAAAGCAAGGACAGTCATCAAGATATATATACCGCGTGTTTCAAAAACATCCAAACTTCCACAACTACTTACAGTTCAAAATGCTCCTCGAAATTGGGTTAACCATGTAACAAACTTAAAAGTACTTACTCTGTAAAAAAATAAATAAGCATACAATAATGCATGCGCATATGTACGCCGTTCAAAAGGAACACTTGCCAACTACTAAAAATATACACTCGTCAAAAGTGCATGCTTCGAATGGTTCACGGTACTCGTACACTGGGTCAGCGAAAATCCTTCATCCTCGACGATTTTGTAATTTCGAGCATGCCCGCTCGACCAAGGCAATCAATTAAGCGAGCGTTCCTTGAAAGGAAAACCATTACGCAAGCCAACATAATAGGGAAATTACACAGCAGGAAATCACCAGGCAACGTTTCAACCGCGATCCCCGGCCACGATAACCAAAAACTTTTCGAACGTAGTTTGCATTCACGTGGAAGCTCCACGGTAATTGAATATAACGTGCGGAACAACTTGTTTCAGAAATTTCTATTAAACGATTCCGGCAAAGCGCCGGCATGAAACGAAAATGAGAAAGGAAAAGAAAGCCCCGAAATCGTTCTGAGAAAACATCGCGATTCGAACTGTTCGATTTGCTTTCGAACCCCCTGCGAACATCGAATTTCGCATTCCAACGGGTTACGGAAAATCCTTCTCGCGAGCCAATATCGCTGTTTCTTCGTCGATTTACCGTACGATAGATCGTCAAACGTTTAACCCTTTTTTCCATTCAACGTTACGTGATATCGCTGATCGCGTCATAAATGTTTGGGCCACGCCAACATTGGCATATATTTGTATATTATGCATCGAGGTACATATGGGATTTTGCGTTCGAGTTTTGGTGTTTCTGGCGATATGAACACATTTGACAATATAATAATTTGTATCAGCTTAAATATAGTACTTTGGAAATTTCGTGAAATTAGAATACAATTTGGATAATAAATCAATCCGTTTTTTATTTGACAATTTCATTAAATAAATTACACCAAATATTTTGACGAAGTTAAATTTGATATTGGTTCTAGCTACTATTGTTTTCATGTTTCAATTTTTCGGTAACATTTGCGTGACTTTCGTACAATACAGACACGATGAATTACCGTGCGGTCGCTTATATTGAAGTCGATCAAATAAAAAATTAATAATTAAAATAAAAGATATAATACGTTGCATTGACGCAATGTAAAAATAGGCATATAATTGAGGTGTAGTCAAAATTGAACAAAACTTCGCAAAATTGTGAACAGAATCTGTTATGTATATGCTGTATTTAGTTACCGGTGCAAGAACGCATTGAAGTAGGGCTACTTACAACAATTCAACCGAATAAAAGCTTCCACCCTCTACACAATTCGCCACACGACGAATCTCTGCATTCCCTGTTACCAAGTATTAAATTGCCCTTAAAAACCCTCTCCACCTATCCCTCGCACTTCTTTACACCCTAAAACTCTTTATCCCCCAACAGAAACTCAAAATGATGATGGCCCCTAAAACTTTCAGTTACATAAACCAGCCAGAGAGTTAATAAAAGGGTTGGAGAATGAAATGTAAGTGCATTGACGGACTGGTAACGGAACCTCCCTTACATAGCATTTCAAAATGTAATATAAAATTGTTATTTTCCTGACGAATACTACCAACTAAAATCTAAATATTATTCAATATTTTCGGTAGCACGCACGTGTTCCCATTCCATCAACCTAACTTCGAAGCGATTCTTGCTATTTAACCCTTACATTATGCTCGGATCTACATATATTGGAAAAAAGGTCCATAGGAATATTATTCATAATTTTTAAATTCAAAGATTTCATTTAAATTCATAACCTCCATATAAAAAATGGCAATAATATCACTATCAAATTACTGATCGAGTTATACACGCCCAAACATAATACTAGGGCTAAATAAGACGATCATAGTTGCGGCGAAAGGGTTGAACGTCAGTTTTTCCCGCAATCGATCCGGGATGGGGGTGCGTATACACGACCATGTGAACGCGCGGCCCCGAGTGTTGGTACGTTCTCCACGTATGTATTATCAAGTTATTTCGCATATTATCGAACGGATGCAATAGCACTTAAAAGCTAACAAATCGACTGAGAGGCCACGTGTACCCAGCTCGACGCCGACAATCACGTTGATTATCCCCACGAAGTTCGCCATTGGTCGGTCCCGCCCTGCCCCGCGCCGCGCACCCCCTCTTTGATCGCACAATTAAATTTCAACCAGATATTCAATTTTAATTAATCCTCCTGTAACGACCGTTTCCGTGGAATCCGCGTATAATTGAAGTCGGACGTGTGCTAACGCGATTCACGAATCTTCGCTCTCGCTCCCTTTTTCCATCTACCTGTAAGCTTGTCCGTGCAGCTTTACGTCCTGTCAAGTGGAAGTTGCCGATCGGCGCGGATAAATTTCAATTGCGATATTTCGCTGCACTCGTTGCAAATTAATGCGCAAGGCGGGGGTAAACACTGGCGAATAAGTTTGCGATACGGTTTCTTCGGTGACAGGAGCTTAATATACGGTATATATAATTTTACTTGTATTTGATTTTTCATTTTAACCTTCTCGATTGCTTATTCTATTCACAAAAAACAAACGGAAAATTGTATACAGGTGAAGAATGATTTACTAGCAGGTTCGTGATATACGAAAGTACCGTCTCGCGGTAAGACAAATATCTACGAGTTACTATTATCAACGCGCTGTACCAATGTACCAAATGTTTTGCGTAACCATATTACACATTATAATTAGCAGGGATAATAAATTTCTCGCGCTTTAGGCCGATCTATAAAGCCGCCACATAGTGATGTGCTGTGAACGACCGCGTACGTATCGAAGAAGTTAAGCAAAGTATTTTATTAGCGCCGATAACAAACAAATGATAGTTACTTATAGGCTATGCTATCAGACCGCGAGCATTATAGAGATACATACTACGTTTTATTACGGTTTGTTCTAGGCCTGCTTCGAACTGCGAACTTCAACACTTTCTCATACCCTCCCTCTGCTGGCAGCGTTCACCTTTTTATCGTTTCACCTTCTCGTGTACATACCTCGTTCTCGATCCCCTTGCTTGAATACACTGTGTCCTCTGTCTTCCTTCATTTCTATTCCCTTTGCTTCGCATGGAACGTATATAGTATGTACACATATTCCTGTGGTGTCACGAACGTACTCCCCGACGACTGCTCGTTGGATATCGACTTTTCTCCAGTATTCCTCCGAGAGACGAACGACTTTCCTCGAACAGCACCGTCGCGATTATATTTTCTCGCCTCGTATAACCAGCTATACGATTGTCTTCCATGCTTTTGAATTCATGAACGTGGCCAATATCACGCCACAGCACGTGCTATATTTCCGGCGCCTCATTTACGTCTGCCTTAGTTCTGTTACTGACTGTATACCAGTATATATTGTTCATATGCGTAATTAATCGACTGGATTGAACGCGGATACATATGTACGAGTTAAAATAAATTTTAACTTATTCGGTACGGTATCGACTTTGGTCGGCGGCTAACAAATGCATATGCATGGCCGTTGCTTCGACTATAGTTCCGATATTTCACGCATGTTTGGCTTCATCAGTACCATCACTTTTAAAATTTATTTTTTTACTTTGTTCATGTTTATGAATGTGCATATGTAACGTCTTGCTTACTTGCTTTTATTTATACATAGACGTTTACTACTTTAGTTGTACCAATCAAATAATTTGTTATAAATAGATTTTCAGTCTTAATCGTTTAAGGAAAATATCTTAATCATCTTGCTGTTAATAGTGACCACAGTGGTGTTGCATGGGTTTTATTTCAGTGTACTAAAGTATAAATTAATCTCCATGTAACATATGGTTCTGCAATGTAAAGATTGGCATCGAGTCCGACTATATGCATATTTAAGAAATAGGAAAAACGATAAGAATAAGCGAAATTACAATCACTGCCGACATCCTGAATCGTGTTTTCTTTTTTCGTTGCGTGTAAAGGCACGGCGAACGTGACGGGCGTACTGATAATAAATATAAATCTTCATCGGAGGGAAAACGCTTTGAGTATGAAGCGTTAATTTACGACCCCAAGGCAATCTCTTCGTGATTACATATTACACGCGTGATTCCGCCGTGAGATCTAAGGCTCCTGATACTGGGCCTCGATTAAAGCGTACTCTCAGTTGAGGGAATACAAGAATATTTGCCGTTGAAGAAGAATTGCGGATATGTATTTAGCGTAGGTCAAATGCCAAGCAATCAGTTTTGCAATCACTTTGATTAGGTAGATCTAATATGCAACGACAGCTAGGAACCTCGTGACAAAAATATTTTAAAAATCTGAGAAAATATGTTTGACCGAAACGTAGATAGTAAAGCATTAGGTTAATATAGCTACTTTGCTGCGAGTATTAGGATAAAGGTTTATTTAATTTATAAAAGTTGTTAGCTATACGATATATGGATGTAGCAAATGTAATAAAAGTAGCTGAGATAGATGAAACTGATTCTTCCATTATACATGTATATCTATAAATGGATAAAATGTTTACGGAATATTGTACCTGGTTTTTGTTTTTCAAGATTGATTATAAAATATCCGGAAGAACGCAAAATACAGATAATGTTATACATAGAAAACATTATCTGGAAATTATCAATTAACGTGCTTTTCGAGGGAATCACTTCGGCATAACCATGATTGATGAATGTTTTAGAAATATCCCCAGAGAGAATGGGTGACTGATAATGAGTTATTTAGAAACGTACAGCGAAGAGCCGATATTTAACAAACATTTATTTGTTAAATTATTTGTTAATTTACCCATCTTTTACTTACGCCACATTATTAGAAAAACATGTTGCTGAATGAATATAGAATTCAATGAAATGGAAACTACATTATTTATCAAGAGAATTTTTCCAATTCATTCAGAAGTTTAATTACGTACAGGTACATAAACTACTTCGCATCAAGAGGCAGGTAACTTAACAGATTACATAAACAGTCCAGACTTCTTCTGTGTATCTTTTCTTTTTACGCAGAATGAGATTTTTCTATTCGCAACATGTTTCTATAAAGTGCAGATCGACCAGCCCAAAAGTCAAATAGTCAGGCGAACGTTGAAGAGACTTTATCAATGTCCTCTGTAGAGGCGAGAAAAAGGATACATATACCGAGCGTACGTTGTGCTTACGTGAGATCGAACAATCGCAATTTATTTCGCCGTGCTATCTATCCCGGCGAACGCGTACAAGAAAGTCTCGTCGATTTCGGGTTGAGAAATAAAATACAAGCAACGAAAACCGTGATAAATTCGATTTGAGATGCCCGTAACAGTGCTAGGAAAACCTTTCTTTCTTTACTCCTTTGGATCTGCGATTTTTATTTTTTTGCTTCCCTCGTATAATTATGTTTGCTATAGAGTAGCATTGATTTTATTACATCATTGAAGAACAATCTCTAGCTGAGGTCTTTGATAAGAGAATACGGTTAACATGATTATTCCACTGCAACATATGTACAGGTATACGGGGTATACCGTTTAACCGGAGACGCTGGAATAATTCACAAGAATATCCCTGCACAAAATAGTGTCCTTTCATTTCCTCGATTAACACACAATACTCCACGACATACACGTTTCCCAGCCAACAAATTATTTCCATCAAGCTTTGCACCTGTGGCAAGTAAATGAACGGGAAATACTACGGACCCCGCATAAAAGAATAAAATCATCCAAGTAATTTATAACTTGTATGTGGCTCGATATAAAATATCATTTGAGTACAACTCAATCAACGTACCATGAAATTATTCATACAAATCGAACTTTGCGTCTCCATGAAACATTATTTCACAACACATTTCGACGCGTATCACCGAAACAAATCGACGAATCACAAATCGGTCGCGTTAAATTCTAAACAATTGTTTCGAAAGGGGTTAACACGATTTCGTGCAGATATTGCCTTATCGATAAGCATGCAACTGACCGTTCGAAATAACAAATTAAATACTTGAACGTTGGTCGTTCGCGTGATCTAAAGAGCGTAAAGGTGGAACGACAGCCAGCGAGAGCAAGGAAATTACAAGGCCGACAGTGTTTCAAATAACTTCCGTCTTAATAGGTTGCCACCTCGATGCTCGGCAGCTGACGTCGCGAAAACGGTCTGGCTGATCGGGGTCGAACGATACGCACGAACCAACGGCGAGTCACGAAAGTTCACGCTCGTGAAACTCCTGTCTTGTGAGGCGTACACGAATTTTCAGGGCCGGGGGAAGGTATGCAATTTGGGACAGATATTCCAACGAAATAAAATTTGAAGAATTTTTCATATGCATTCGTCACAGGAGTACTTTTTGCTGGCACGGCTTTTACTCGCTTCTCTTTCCTCCCTACATGCAGATCATACGAGAATGACAGGAGCCATCGAAGAAATTATTTAAAGTGTGTGTATCAAAATGTTGCATCGAAATTATTAGTCACGGACCATTAATCGCGTGTATCGTATTTAAACGTGATCAGAATGCAGATAGGCGCGTCTAATTAAAGCAATCGAAACTTTAACTGTAGGGTTAAAGATCCCCCGTTTTGTTCCACCTGTTAGAAGTTATGCGTGGAAGGGGTTGAAAGTCGTTAAGAATATTTCTCATAACGAGGAGGATCTGTGCTGGATCCTTCTGAGAAGTTGAAATCTCTGGCCTTTCTCAGCCAACAACAACACCCTTCTCAAGATCTTACAATCAGGCTAATAAATAAATATTTCACTGAGCCAATAGAATTTCCAGCGTTATTTCGCTCGTTGATTCTATCCACATACGTATTCGTATTATTCTTCCACATTTTCCTTGATTTTATACAACCTGTAGCAATACTGAATTTAAATACAGTTGCTAACATTTATGTATATTTATTTTGCAGCTGAACAAATTTCAAAAATATGAGCATCAATTTTATTTGTTTAACCCGTGTGTTTCGATTTTTTTGTAATAAGAATTCCTGTGTAATACGACATTACACTTTATTAATCCCAAACCCCACATTTGCCGACATTACTATCTTGTCTCATTTTCTGAAAACTTTCTTCAAGTATCAACTTTAAGTACTTACAAGTTAGACAGATAACCCTGGGCAGCCCTATCAGAAACTCGCACATCTATTTCATAAAAATCTCAACAACATTTTCCATACACGTGTACCGCATGAATAATTAAAAGGTACACCTCAGACATTCATTGCAACGGTTCACCAACCATAGGCATTAAGGAGTAAACCCAAATTCGCATGTGAAATGTTTCACTTAAATTCACTTAAAAAAACGAAACAAACGATCTGTTTCTAATATTAGGCGAAAATACATTGCAAGGTTCTCAGGATGTTAAATAAGCTAGTAGCCCTCGAAGCAACGATGTTCCGCAGGGGCCAAAAATTCATTCGCGAAAGCCACAGAAAAATCACCGGTACACACGCGACAACGAATACCGAACGTCATTGTTTTTCGAACGCAATGTACATATGTATACTTCGGACGGAAAACATGTTTTATACCAGTACTGGGAATTACGGGCTGCTACACATATTTATCGTGTGTTCAGCGCGATTGCACGAATAAAAAACGCCTTTACTTACACCAGCTCTTTGTTTGGTAACGTGGAAGATGAAGATTTTAAAATAATCATTTATCTAAAGGAGATCTACGTATATATAAAAAAGAAATGGAAGTGTTTTAAATGTACTTGGTAGCATTTCGATCATTTAAGAACTGAAAGGAATGAATTAAAAATTCTTATTTACGGTAGGTGCTTATATGAAAGGATGTTGTAACTGAAGAAATTCTTTTACGCGTATATGCTATTCAACAGGCAAGGTAAATGTAAGAGGGAGCGTGGGAAATACTCGGTGGCTAGAAAATGGTGAATTTTTTGTGGCGAAACTGTTCCTGAAGGGCGAGAACGCAGCGTATGAATTTATTTTCAAAGTAAACCATGCAGCTGTTAAATGCAACGTCCACCATCAGGTTTCTGACACCTGCACGACTTCTTTCTTATTTTTTATATTAACAATTTCCATGCTTTTTCACTTTGCCATCTATGTACATAGTTCGTTTGGTCACGAGAGTTGCGAAAGTTCCTTTGAAAAACTTATCATTTCCGTAAAGTCTATTGGAGCAATATTTTCATTCACCAACTAACTGGCGAATTAAAACAGATGCTAGTAGATGCTCCAACAAATTAATACAAAGATACAGTAGTAAGATAATATAAATATATTAAATGTTGAGTGCGAACAAAATAAAATTCAATTCTTGATATTCGACATATCAACAATTCGCCACGAATTTCCCAGCGACAAACCCTCGCAACGGCCTCAAAGCTCGAACAGACCGATCAACTCTGCACCGCTGCAGGAGAATCGAATCTCATCAGCCCCGCAGCATCGCAAAAAGATTCGAGGAAGCTCGTGAATAGACGCGTTTCATCATCTACGCCAGGGACGCGGCAAGAAACTGCGAAACTTTTCGGCACACGTATCCGTAACGCCTGCGACCAGTCGCCATTATCCACAGCCAGGAACTACATTTCTATTTAGCAAAACAACTTCGTCTTTGTCTCTACGACGCGTTCTTGCGTCGCGACGCTTGCCTCGTGGAAAAATGACGAACGCAATCGGATGGCCAGTACAAGAGGAAGCGCGCCGGCAAAAACATGGAATGACGCTGCTGGCCGTGGAAACAATGCCCCCGTCGCGACGCCTTCGTCGCGGTGGACGCTGGACGATTCGACGTGACGAGAACTTTGTTCGCCGCTTTTCCGGCGCCACACGAGATCCCTGGCGCCCCCATCGAAATTAGGCGAACGATATAAAGCGATGGTAAAACGGTCGCAACCCCTCCACGCCGGTGTTTGCTTGACTCCTGCGTCAACGTCCGAGTAATCCGGTTAATATGGATGCAATTACGGGGGGGACGGAGATAAAGAGATTGTTAAAGAGATTGATGCATCCCTGTTTAAGCCGGCGTCCGTTTAATGGGAGGTCTGGACGCGAGAAACTTCACGCTGATAGTAAGTATCCTTCGTGGGATGCTTGATTTGGTGAAGAATAGGGGAGTAAAGAGGTAGAACGGGCGACAGAACGGATGGGAATGTTTCGGTTTAATCATCATATATGAGTTTGGTTTAAAATTCCGATTTTCGGTTGTTCCTTTTGATTTATAGCGACGGACGATACCCGCATTACGGTTTAGAGGTGAAAATTGTAAACACAAATGCGAACAGTAGCATGGAACAAGGTTCGAATATAATGTAATAAAAGTGTAATTTGTGGTAGTCCTTGGTGGAACATTTAATTCTTATGAATACATAGTAAGCATTGTTAAATAACTTCTGTGGGTTTGCACAAATCTTTATTAGTTCAGATATTTTTATGATTTTATATATTTAATGCTATGCGCATAGGTATATTGAAACGAACAGGGACCTTTACTTACGTTTAACGGCGGAGAATAAGAAGTATGTATCATTCGATGGTTCGCGTAACGTACCTAAAATAATAAGAAAAAATACATTAATATATGCATTCAGTAATTCATTTGACATTAAACATCGACGAAAGTTTATAGAATCGAGTACACCACTTCGTTAAATGGTTCTATAAAATTCAAACGAAAAAGTACTCCTGTTAATAAATATATACTACCATTGTGAATTTCTCTAGCTGGCCACGAATATCGCTACATCGTTGCATTTCGTATAAATCAAAAGGCACTTGAAATATTTCGAACCCTAATGCCTCTTCGAAACTAAATACATACACTTCAACAACCTGACTCCATTGTTTCCACCGAATCTCCATTACTTTCCTGTAAATTGCCCAATATCGGGTCGCATTCCATTTCGTAATGATCAAAAGGGTACGACGGTACGCCAGGTATCGAACAACCAGCACTTTATCGAGATCGTCGCCCGATAAACTGGAAAGAGTAATTGCATACTGGCCATCCTAACCCCATCCCCCATCTAACCCTCGTTATCCCCGCAGTCTCGTCAAATAATTCTGCATGGCCGATGAACTATTCCCCTTGCGTAATAGATCAAAGAGCGACGCGACACGTTCGATTCATTTCTCGCATTTGGTTCCGTTTAAATGTAGATTGGACTGCACAATATACGTATATGCGCTGGTTCGTCTCGTCTAAACAACAGATGAATGACTAAGCTTCAAGAAAATTAGCATACGTATAATATGCAGAAGACATGTACATGTATTATTCTTCGGTAATGGAGAAAAGCAATGAAAAAACTATTAAGCTGTTCACTGGGGAAAGCGAGTTAATTCGCCATTCGATAATAATAAATAGTAGTAACACAAAATAAAAATCTCGTCAATAGTTCCAAATAAAATTTATTTCGGGCCATTCGATATATTTGATCCATGAGTTTTCCACTCAATTAGAATTAAAATATATCATCCGACCTATTAGACTGTCCCAATTAATTCAATCGCCTCCAGTTTGTTCGGTAATTTGATGATTCGAAAAACATCGACAAAACCCGTTGATTCATGCGACAGGTCCGTATCTCGATCTGCTCTCATTTGATTACACGTCATTCATTGGCCCTGTTCTATTTGAACGTATTCCAGCAGGGTCCAAGTGTTCACGTTTGCACCAACGCCGTTTACGCTCGCGAAGTTTATATCGCGTGCACATAATTACTATGGTGATTGACTAAACCTGCTAATAGTCACGAATCTGACGAGCCGCATTACCGCAAATTTCAGCGTGGAAACGTGGCCGACTATAAATGCTAAACGAGCCCAGTTACCTTTGACGAGACACCCGACGATGAACTAACTAACCAATGGGCGAGGGCTGTCGAATCGAAATACACTATCTAATTACGTATTATAATTCATACAGGGTGAGCTTTGATAAATAAAGTATAAATAGCAGTGACTAATTTTTCTTTTTTTTTTTGCCGAAGAAAATGCTTGAACACTGCAGTAGCGAATTAGCAAAGACCGAAGTATTGCTCGAGAAAGTGAAAAGCTTGGGTGGAAAACTAACTGTATTCTATCGTTCTAATGTTCATTAAGTTCTTCCATAACTTACCTAAGTCGTTTGAAAAGTTGGAATGCACTACGATACGCTGAACCTAGTTTATCTATGGGACACAGATTTGAATTTAAACTCATGTTAGAATCAGACAACATGTTTCTAGAATCAGAATTTATATACAATGGCCTGTATTAAATCGAGGAATTATTACTTGTTGACTTTGGCTATTGTTAAAATTTACGGTAAGCATTGAATTTACGACGGAAACGTGACTACGTCGTTACTCTGGTGGTTTAAAATTTCCACGCAACTTTTCTGTATTAACTTAATCGAGTGGTTTATGCGCCGGTAAACTCTAAAATTCTAATTAAGATTCGAAGGAACCTTAAAGTTCCTTACCGACTGATGTGTAATAAACTTAATCCCCGTCGCAGTTTTAACACCCACCAAAGTTTTATCCGATCCCATTACAGTCACTATTGATATCCCTTCGATTTTACCAAAGTGATACTAACCCAATCGTCTCTAAAGCACCATTAACAGTTGAACATATTAACTCTGTAAAAAATGAGACTCCAATATCGTAGTCTATAATTGTAACTGATTTCGAAGCAGATAACCATATTTCAGTTACATTAGGACGAATATAAATAGGGATACTTAATTGAAAAGTCTCGCCATTTCAGTTGATATCGAACATCAATAAGCACCATCGCAAAGAAACGTCACGTACATCCATCAGTCACACAGCAGATCGTTTATCTCCATTTCGATCTAAGCCGATGTAGGTCAAAATTGATCCGGATTCGCTGATGAATGCTTAATTACGTACAACATACACTATCACATCGCCGACCACTAAGGCGACAGTTCCTCTATTATTTCCTACCCCGTCTCATCCTCGAGATGCTGCAATCAAGGATATCGGCATCTCTAGGACGACGTGTACAAACATACGCAGTCGATCGTGCACGAAACGGATATCCGGCAGTGCGGATGCAAAACGGGAGAAACGCGCGTGCGATCACGAGCGTTATAAGGACGAGGCCCTGGCGTAATCACGGATATAGCCGTCGGTTAACAATGAGCGAGTCTTTGCGGGTGTGCAGCCGTCAGAACGTTTAGAACAATGGCGTGGCCGAAGCGTAAACGCATTCTCGTTGGCTGCTGTTGATGAAGCACATCGAACCTCGCGTGCTATTTACTATGATGAAAACGAGACGCTCGTGGAAATTAGATACCCGTGTGAAACAATTAAGCCCTGGTTAAATTAATTTGCGACATCGAATTGGGGGCGGTATTAATATACACCGTTCGCCGATTGTACCGTTGCGCTGTCGATATTCTTTAACGTCCGTTCTTTATTAGAGTAATGCTTACTTGGAATATTTTACAGATTGGTGTTATACCACTGCAGGCAAGAGTGAATAATTTTATACGCGTGTTTGCTTGTTTTTTTATAACAACGGGTCTAGGTATAGTTATGGTAATTATTGTTGCGTTAATTGTATTTGGCACCCCAACGTTTCCTGTCCCGCTCGCCTATCGGCCTCGTGGTGACCGTTGCCAGATGGGCGGACGAGGCGCTCCGAACCCTCGAGTATTCTTACAATTCAATTTTTTTCAAGTAATAATTTAATTGATTACCTTAATTATGGATTTGTGTATATAAAAGAAGGGTTTGAAACTCCTTATCGTTTTAATCAAATAGGGTAGACCGAGGCGAATCGGATCGAAATAAGAATTTAGTTGAAATTTGTTATGTTACTGTGGAAAAAATTGTTTAGGTCGTGCATACACTCCTCACGCCCTCTCTATGCACCTCTTCCAATTGTGTTTTTATTGTTTTACAATACCGTTTAGTGTTGACACGCATTTCAGGTTTGCGTTACGCGGACGAACGTAATAATTTTGGCGCAGATCTAAAATACATAGCTTATAATTTCTTATTTAAAAATAAAAGGTAAGCTTTAACATCCAAATGAGTTTAATATTATTAGTTTGTATAGTGTCCAGAAATAATATTTGATATAATTTTCACTAGTATATTATAATTTGTTTACGTATTTTATTCACTTTAAAATTGTTATTATATGGGGTGAATCGGATCACTCGTGCTTTTGGTTATTTAACTAGCTATATGACTTTAAATGCGTTAATAACTTATACATGTAGGTAAAGATGGTTCGCACATACTTAAAAGAGAGTGGCATTGCATTTATTGTAACGAAAAATTCATCCACCTGCGGACGATTGGATATAGTGCAATAGCTGTGTAAAGTGGTGGCACAAAAAGTGTGCTAATATAAGAGGTGTTCAAGGCCAATGTACTTGCCACCCATGTACTACGTAGAGTTTTTGACATTATTATTATTAAATTACACTTTATAAAGTTGTAATCAAAGATTATTTTACGACAATTTGTTTGTTTTCTTAGAGATATTCGGAATACCCGATTCGCCCCCAGGCTCGGGGCGAATCGGATATTTTCCACTTTTTCGTTTTTTGTCCATAAAAGACGAATTTTTATAATTTGTTTATATTTTTTATTATGAATGTTCATGTTAAATGGGTACTTGTCACGAATTTATAAGAAAATATTGCGTTTCTAAATTGTAACTATTGTTTTTTTACCATCAAAGAAAAAGTGATCCGATTCGCCTCGGTCTACCCTATTTGTAAACGTTATTTTAGCTGAGAATACATATGTACTTGTGTAATGCTCTACGGCAGTAATCTAATGATAGCCAGCTATCAAAGATCGCAGTCTCCCAAAAGATCAGATAGAATTCAAGCGGAAAGTATTTACGTGAAAACATGAGTCGTTTGATGTCGACTGAGCGGAAAACGTAACCCAAAACGCGCAGGGTAAGGAGCGTTGTGTTTAAACGATCCTGTAAGCTTTCCGTTTCCTTTTTTTTTGTGTGCTTATTTGGTTTGTAATCAAAGAAACCGAATTAACGCCGCGTAAACAACCTGCCTACAACGAAAGTCTTCTCTACTTTGAGAAGTGTTGATTGCAGGTTAATTGCAATAAATTTTGTCTAACACGCAACCGCCGTCGAATTAATATTAACTATTCCTTAAACAAATGTTACGGGTTAATAATTCGAACGAAATGCAAATACAATTTTGCGAAACGTACGGTTTCTGTTCCAGTGTGTACGGTAAAACTTCAACCCTCGGTTGGCCTTCCAATTTCCGATTTAAACATTGGAGTTGTTTTCATTAGCTTTCGACGGTTTTCAGTTGCAATTCCCACTGCGGATCATATTTGTTTTTTTTCCAGCAAACGATATTTACTTGACGATCATGTTTAATACTGTTTCTTAATCAACGTGCCGAAATGGGAATATATGTATATTCTAACAGTAAACGATCTATCGGAATGTTTCAAAAATTGAAATGCAAAGCAGGAAGAAGGTGAACGAAATTTTGTGTAATATAATAAATTACGTTTGTCTTTCATTTTCTACTGACCCGTTTGTGGGATTTATGGTACTGGCGGGGTATGGCGGACTCATGGCACAAACAAATGTCACACACGACAGAACTGTAGTTATAGTACATATATACAGGGTCTGTCCGGAAAGTAATGCAATTAAGGTCGTAAAAAGAAATTTATTTAAGTTAATGTTATAAACATTTAAAATTCTTCAAAGTACTCCCCTTGGGCATCGACACACTTTTGCCAGCGACTTTTCCATGCACGGTACGCATCCTGGAAGGCGTCGACGGGAACCTCGTTTAGAGCTTTCGTCACGGCGGTTTGGATCGTTTCTACGGTTCCAAAATGGATTCCTTTGAGGGCAGTCTTGATCCTCGGGAACAAGAAGAAGTCTGCCGGAGCCATGTCAGGACTGTACGGCGGCTGGGGTAACGTTGCCAAGCTGTGCTTGGCCAGGAACTCCCGGACGCGCAGAGCGGTGTGGCTGGGAGCATTGTCGTGGTGCAGGTGCCACGTAGTGGCGATCTCCTTTCGGGTGCGCACCACCCTTTTTCTTAATCTGTCGAGTCTGTGCAATCATTCGAACACTCATTCGACGATCGCTATTCAAAAGTTCACGAACACGGGAAACATTTTTGTCACTTTTACTGCTTGACGGCCGTCCAGAGCGGAGGTTATCCTCCACCTCTTCCCGACCATTTTTAAACAAATTCAACCACCTGGAAACTTGAGAATAGGAAAGAGCAGAGTCCCCGTACGCTTCGTTAATCATTTGGTTGGTGTCGGCGAGGCTTTTATTCAGTTTAGCACAGAATTTAATCGCATAACGTTGTTCGATTATTTTCTCCATTATGCGTCGTGACATAGACACTAACAAGAGGTTCACGGAAACAACGATTCTGACGCTCCCAGAGCGTGGGGAAGGCCCAGGTTGCAAGCATTGTGATGCTAAGAGTCCCCCCCACCCAAACCAACAAATCCAAATACGCTGGGACCAGGAAAAATGGCGGAAAAAAACAAATTGCATTACTTTCCGGACAGACCCTGTATTTAAAAATACTCAATCCCAGCGCACTTGACTCGAACAACACGTACAAACTATGTACACCTTAACGGCGACCGCTAGTCATTCTCGCCTATTAGTATACGTACTTTCACCGCTCCGTTTGCTATCCCGACCACGACTGCCTTCCCGGTCCTTTTCCACTTTTGGCCGTTACGCCTCGACCCTTTTCGCCTATTATTTATTATTTTATTTTCCCTGTTTCTTCGTTTGCACCGCTGCCGTTCGCACCGCTGCTCAGGGACCAGACGAAAACATACTGGCACACACACACACACACTCTCGTCACATTCGCACACGTCGAAATTGGCAACCTACACATTTACATCTGGGTGTTTCATAAAACTATAATACAATCTATTAATTACGAAGGATCTATTTCAATAATAACTTTATCCCGACAAAATCCGCACGTTAACTAAACAAAATTCTTCTAACAAATTCCAACATTCGCCGTGCAATACAGAAGGGCAATTACTAGCGTGCAACAGTTACACGCATTTCCGTCACGAATAAACCAACCCCTTCTGCCTCGCAAAGAGACTATGAAAAGAAATGCTGTAAACTATGCGTAATCGGGTCTCCGGAAAACAAAAACGGTACCGCACAGCGAGTACCCACCCATACCTGTAGCCAGGTATGTATGTACATAATGCAACCCAGACACCGCGAGGGAAGAATCCTGATACGGACATCGGTCGTTGTGCCGTTGAAAGGAACGGGACAAAACAAAAAAGAGTCTAGCGATGACAAAAAGAAAAGGAAAAAGATGAAGTGATAAAAAGAATATGAAAATAAGGGAGACGTAGAAGAAAAAGAAGCAACGACAGAAGGGAAGAAAAATCGCAGGAAAATCAAGAATGGAGATGGAAGCAGCACAGTCGACGGTTCTAGTGGAAGAACAGCCCTGAGCAGTGGGCTTCCGTCGTCCGTTCGTCGTTGGCGATATGCATCACACGCTTCTGATGTCCTCCTCTTTTTCCCTCAGGTGGCGCCCGCAGGTATCCGTTATCGATCTCGCAAATAATAGCGGCCATGTACCGGGCAACGTACCCATCCACATAACGAGGCTAGATGTGCGCGACGACCACCTATCTGGCCCACGGCACTTCGCTGCCCCCCAGTTCCTAGCCCCTTCCTTCCCACTGTACTAACCGTGTCCGCGTATATACGTGACCTGGATGGAGGCGAACTTAAGGGAAGTAACACGTTCATGGTGTCACGAGCTCCAATCGCAACACAAGTCTTGTCTGTCGATCACCACGCCATTCACAATTACTGTGGGTCACCTTTGGAGGATATGCGCTGGTCACTCTGTGGGTGTCACTTCGTTAAGTGGGATGGAAGAACGGTGGATTATGCCTTTGATGATGATTCGGGGGTGGGGTGGAAGTGGAGGGTGTCTTTATTGGAAAAGTATTAAATGTAGGTGATTATTTACAAATTGCTAACAAACATGCATGCAAAATAAACAGCAACGCCTGCTGAATCTTTCGAGCTAGACAAAAAGTAATTGCTGAAATAATGAGCAAACAAATGATTAGCAGAGGCTAAAATTATGCTAACGATTAAACTGACACTTTCATGATTGTCTTTTTCCACCATCGCAGAAGTAGATACGAAAGACTATTGAGCTTTTGAAAGACCTAATAAAGAAGATGTACTGTTTATTAACAAGACGCCCTACTTTGTACTCAACCACTAGCCCCCTTAATGAGACCAACAGCATACGCGAAGTCCCGTTAAGTACAAACGACCATAAAAAGCCCATCAAATCGACATGTCCAACGAAAGCTGGTATACCCCATCTCCATGACTCCCGGTCGTCTCTAGCCTGCACGGAAGTCATTACACGAACGGCCATCGTAAAAGTCCCCGCATCATTTGTTACACGAGAGTCTAGCGCCCTTATGGTCATCATCGACAGAGTATCGCGGAGAAGAAGCATGGTTCCCTTAAAGTTCGCGAACCGTTGCACCAAGAAGAATCCGATTTATCACGAATTTGTCGCAGTTACGCTGTATATTCTTCTATATGATTCTCTCCCTCTTCCTTCCACTTTTTCCCCCGTTTTTTTTTTCTTCTCCATTTCTTCAGAGATCTGTGGCGCGCGAAGCTTGCAAGTTCGCGGAGTATCGTCGTAATGCAGTCATTTAAAGTGAAGCACGACGCGATAATACGACACGATAACCGCCATCTTCGCCGCGGTTTTCCTACCGCGGCCAAACGCAATTTTCTCGTACGGCATGAGCCGACCTGGACCACGCCTCGGCCACTTTTAGATTCTTATCCGTGGAAAAGTTTGCTGTGCGAGACGTCCGTTTCCGCCCCGTATCTTTCCATTGTTGCGTCGTGCAACTTACGGATCCTATTCCCCGTCCAAGTTACCACCCCTGTAACGCCTTTATTGTCGTTTATTCGTGACGCTCGTAAAAGTTACTGCTGCTTGGCAAATTATTTCTATTCGGCGGTGCCAACGCGCAGTTAATACGACTACGATAATGATAGACGGGCGATAGTGGAATAGGAGTGCATGGGAAGGAATCGTGGATGCTTGTGCTGTTGACGACGTGTGAAGCATTGATTACACGTGCACGTGTAAGTGTGATATCGATAGGAATCATTTTGTGCGACTGAATTTCATATGCGGTGTTCAAATAAAATTTATACATGGATGGTGAATAAAACGAAATGCAATTAGTATAAACGAAATTTTGTTTTTATGGGCTGTCATTCTAAACGGTATAGTTGTTGGTCACCTGGCAGTGGTTGGCCCTACTTTAAAAAGTACCTACATGAATATTAAGAAAAAACATTCATTATGCTTTCATTTGAGGAACATTTTCAACTGCTATGCGCTGACGTGCTTCGAACGCAGCCATCACTATTTATGCCGATTACGTTTTTAAGTTTGGTAAATTACATTTTATTATCGAACGCATACGTGACCCTCTTCCTTAAATAGTCAATCACTGTACCAATTACGCCTATACAATGAACCTGGCTGAATATTCGCAGCGGTAACTGGAAATCCACGATTTGTTTCAATCTCTGGTTAACAGTTATGAAAGTGATTTTAGATTCCATAGATACTATTGAAGTTCTAGCAAGTACCCGTTAAGGCTCTAAATTGGACTTAGAGTTTGCAACGAATGTTAGCTCCTTTCTGTAATTTCGTCTTCTGCGAACTCGGATTAGTCCAGGCGGATAGATTTCAAACGAGGATTCAATCAGAAACTTGGCATTGCTTCACCGTCGAGTACAATCTTCCGCAACAATATAGGTAAATATTATTATATAGCAAGGTTTATTCCCATTAAACATATTCGCACGTACAATAGATTAATATTAATACAGTTTAGTTACCGAGGTTGTATAAACTTTGTAACAGAAAACTATATAAAGATGTCCAAGCTTAAGTCAAATTTCGTTCAAGTAGAAATATACATACGATATACACAATTAAAGAATTAGAAAAATTGGAATAATGCTTGATCAGTAAGTGACAGCGGTTTCTTCTATATTTGCCAATAAGAACCACGCGATTCTTAACTTTCCACAGTAAATATGCTCGTCACACCCCTTTCATTGCTGTATTTTATACCGTCCTACCTGCCTCTCCGTATTTACCAAGCACATTAATAAAATAAAGGCAACAGCCATTAGTAGGTACTTCACGTAGACCATCATCTATCATCATTACCTTATCCGTGCCTAATAAAACTACTCCTACCATAATTAATAACAAAAAAATACGACACTTTATCTCGCGAATCGCCCTCAATTTCCACAATATCAAAGAAATCGATCTCGCAGAATTCCCGTCGAAAATCACCACAAAGGAACGACCAAACACGAGCCGACACTTTTTGCGCCGCGAAGTTACCCAAAATTCGCGCATCAATTCAAACCGTTCCACGGCCGCCGCCGTTTCTCCTTACGATCTAGCACGCCTGAAACGTTAATTTGTCTGCGTCAACGACAGTCGAGTAATTTTTAAGGCATTAAAAGGGTGGTTCTTTAATAACACCGGGGGAAACGTGTTACGGCTGAAGAAACGAACGCGCAAGCCAGCCCCTCCAGTGCAGATTAAATCCACGCGGTTTTTTTCATTCAGACCAAACGCCGTTGACGGCGTACACCGTGCTGTAAATCTTCGGCTGTAAACGTAGAATATAGCCGTTTAATGTGAAAGCATAACGCGATAATGCGCGAATGTACGTATACATACATATATACACACGCCACTACCTTCGAGCAAATGCAATTTTCCTGCACAGCCAAGTAGTAGCGGCCCTTTAAATTGCCGCCGCAGGAAAGTTCAGACCGCGCCATCCGTTTCTTCAACTTTATACAATTACTCGTGAGAGAAGGCGCGGGAGCAGGCGAACGAGCGTGGATCTATTCCTCTTGTACGACGGCGACCACTTTATCGCCTTGCATATGAGAACGATGGCTTAATTCGAAACTGTATCTAGTTTCGTGACGTACGGTTAGTAGCAGAGGGAACTATCCCGAATTAATTTCGTTCTGCCTTCGGGATTAAGCGGGCGATGAAAAATTCTGCGGGGAAAAGGAGGCTCCCATTCATTATTCGTGACTTGCCCTTTTCTCTAGCGCCCTGTGTCGTTTCATCGCTAGATTTGAGAATATGTAGCGAGATTTGATTTGTAGGAAATGCCGAGGAGATTAAGCTGTTTTTTAGGAAGTAGTGGAGAAATATTCATGCGGAGCCTGATAATAACAATGTATCTGATTTTATTAATAATCCTTTGTGCACTTTAATTAAAAAATATGGAATAACTGTGAAATTAAAACTTCGGAAAAATTGATTTCTATTCTAGAGATAATAATAGGATGATCAGAAGTTCAATTATGCATAGCGACACACCAGCGTCACCATCAATTTACCATCTCAAACAGATTAATTTCATGTTCTAATAATGTACGTGATTTCCAAATACGATTCCCCTCGTACCATTCAAAATGGCCGCTTGCACGTTCACTAATTGATACAAGGTACTGTACAAGGATTAGTCCATCTAGAGATCTTACAAATTTTACATAACATTTAACAATCAAAACGCACAGCGTTCACCCGTGCGTCCAATTAAACTCTTTCGAATCACCGCCGCAATAACCGCGACTTTCATTTTGCTCGGTGAAACGAGCAGCCACGGTTTGCGCTTCAATACCATTTTCAAATCGATTCGCGAAAGAATCTTGTGCAACCACGATATTGGATAGCTGTACAGTTTGTAATCGATTTATTCGGCCCGTCTAGACTCATTATTTCATTGGCTGGCGTTAACGCATTACCGGATTGCGGTTTTGTTAACACGCATTAATACATACTTCGTTCGTTAAGATAAAGTACCTAATCGGTCGTTCGCTTACAATTTACAAGAAGCATTGTTGCGATATCTGCTCTACTTTGCAATAAAGTCACTATTGCTACGCGTTAAATAATATCGCGGACAGAATTGCAATACCTAATTTCTTATTCGAACTTAATTATATATTCTATTTATTCAAAACAAACAGAATATTGTATACCCCTCCCCCCCAAAAAAATACCTGGGTGTTATTACTGTCAACACGCCATATTGCAATATATTGCATATTGTAATTAGGAAACAAGAAAAAGATATTTCTTACGACGAACGACCGTTGCGTCGGGTCGACCGTGTTAAACTCGGTCTCCTTACATATTCGTGTCAGCCTTGCATGGGAACACGTTGCAAACCGGAAGGGAGCTGGAACGACCGCGGGCAATAATCCAAATCTGATTCGGGGGCCGATCGTGTCGCGTATCAACGGTGGTTCACGCCGTCGCTCGTGCATTATTGCCGCGTACCACGACGATTGCAATTCGCGCGGTGATCTGGCCGTGGAGAAACGAAATCGCAGGACACCGCGGCCGCGTAGTTTATCGGTCATCGAAGTGGAACGCGCAGATTGCCATTCCTCAAGATCGAGTCGAGCCACGGAATTGCATTGGGTTGGACCGAATAGCCGATACCTATCCCACAACGTCGGGAATGCCTTGGATTTTCACCTCGTAATTGGATATGAGCCACCGCTTTGAGACAAAGCTGAACTCCACCGGATTCTGATTATTCTGTGTATGGACGAAGGTTGTAACCGAAGGGTCTTTGATCGGGAGACCTGGTGCTTCTTGTGTAACAGTCTGGGGCCGGGGGAGAGCTTCGGGGAGTACAGTGGATTAAGTTGCAGTTAGTTGTGTGTTTGGTTGAAATGGTTTTCTTCGAATTGTAGTTGCTGTTAATCGTAGAGAAAGGATTTTCCGATATGTCTGTATTGTATATATATTAGAGTGCTTCTCAATTTTTTAGGTTTTAATGTAAGAGTCCTCTTGCTTTCACCTTTTGAAAGTCTCATACTTGAGATTCGAGGTACTCTGGTTTCTACGACAGCGTCTACCTTGTAAATGATATAGAGCTATTATATACATTATTGATCGAAACATGAATTTCAAAATAGGTCCTGGATTTTTCATCAATTTTAGAGTAGAAGGAAATATGTAATTGAACTCATGTACTGAACATATTCCTTTTTGTACGGCTGGATTTGATTAAGATTTCCACTAGATTGCTATTAAAACTTGCTTGGCCTTATTTTAACTTTGAGACACATTGATCGTTTATCAAAATTTATCACGAGCAATCACTGTGAAGTGCGAATACATAAATATAAATAAATTGAAATTATTCTCAAATCGCTTTGGAGTTGACGTAAATTTTGGGCATTTTTATAGGGCAATACTTTTACAAGATTGAAATATATTATATACGTAATAAGTCTATAATGAAACCCATTTTCTGATAATGGTAGCATACAAATTACCATGAAATATTTTCGTCACAACTTTTGACGACGATAAGAGTTTCCAGAAATTTCATTAAAAGTTCCAACATCTCCTCATATAAAGCAGTCCATAAACGAGCCAAATATCATTCACTGGCGACCGTGCGATTTGTCATTTGCACTCATCATGCAGTGGATTCAACAGATTCGAAAATATCTCGGAGACCTTTGTCCCCGCGTCAACAATGCAACGCCACGGTGAGCAGCCAATCTGTTGAAAGTACATTTGTATTTTCGATTGCTAATTGCTGTCGCAGTCGCGGGATCATTTATCAAAATTCGAGCTGGCACGAGCATTCGCCTCTCGACAGACGACAATACTAACGCGTTTCATTGTTGCATTGAACCGATTCACAGGCGGTTCAGCAGCACGAATTTCGCATATTTGCACGCAACCCACTAACGTTTCGAAGCTTCGGGAAATTACCATTTTGATTGGGACGTTCGAAATGGTGAAAAAAAGAAAACGGAGGAAAGAGAAAGGAGACGATGGCGTCACGAAGGACGGCCGACCTTATCAGCTTTGGTACGTGAGCTTTTGGCCAAGATACTGGATTTTGTTTCAAGCAAACTTGTTTCCCGATCACGTTTGCGAATATTTTCGCCACGTTAGGATACAAATTGAATGCAAATTTGAATAGAAATGATTTACAGTATGCGGAGTTCTATTCCATTTCATTTGACTATGCGAAATATGTACACCTCTGTTGCGTGTAGGATAGGATATTTCTTAAAAGGATTATTCGTCTCGCCGAGCGTACACTCTGTTAGTTATCAGATATCTCTTTTTAATAACATTCCTGGTATTCTTTCTCACCTTTCGTAACTATTCGACAAAGTTGTTCGTTGTGTGCGTTCAGAACAAAAGTTGGAAACGTATACCATATTGATAAAAATACAGAATTCATATACCTTAAACTTGTTTTGCATAATAAGTTGGTCCTTTTGTTTCATCCTGTTTATTATATCTTACTTTACCGCCATTTATTTCGTTAAAAAGTATAATTCATCTTTAAGGCATTACTTTCCTTTGAAGCAATTACATGTACTAGCCCGCAGTCAACGTGGAACAGATAATGAACAACGCGAGCACGTGTATTGCTCTAATTGTAAGAATCTATCCGCAATGTGTGCAATGTCAGTTACCAAACTTCGCATCTCTAAATTATGTGCCGCAAGAGTGTTTCGCTGTGCACGATATTAAACCTATTTGGAGATGTGGAACACGAAAGCGTAGCCGGCAACACGATTCCAAGGTAATATATTCCCTATATGAAACTAACTTCTGCCGGACGTGGAACGTTTATAACGGGTGCTATTCAATTTATGCATCGACCAACCCCCTTCAAGGAATTAAGCAGATAAAACGCAATTATCTTCGCGACGAATTCTAAGCAGATTCGACAGACAAAACGGTCCGGGTTGTCTCTGATAATGCTATATCGCACTGTTTTATTGAATTGCTCTTGAGTGCACAATTTTCCGACACAATAGAGATTCTGTTAAACAGTTTAATAAACGGCAGTCGCATTGTAAGGTTAGTAGGTACCCTAGTGTAATTAATATTCCAATACTGAACCTACAATTATCCATTCGTGAATTGCGTATTTCTGTTTGTCTCCCCTTTCATTTAGTACAATAATTAATTCGTGAATTTTTATATTGAACACAGGAGCTATTGACAATTTTTATTCGATGACTTCCGTGCAATCGTTTTATTTCTAATACAATTTCGAACGATTAGCGTAATTGGTACTTCTAATCTTCTAATTGGTAATCTTCTAATCCACAAATCTTGACAATGAAAGATCACAGTTTTTTCCTTACTTAACGCGCTCATGAATAATGCGTCTGATATAAAACGAGGTTCAGAGAACAAAAGAAACTCGATTTCACCGATTTTCGCTGAAACGTGCGCACTCGTCCACATAATACAGAATCACGACAGTGCAGGGAGGACGACACTCGTTCGAAAATCAAGCCACGAACTCGTATCTCCTTCCAAATGTGTCTCGATGACCGTGGCAATAAAACGAAAGAGGAAAAAAAACTACAATGGTCATGAAAGTCGATGCCGAAAAGTCTGGTGAATCTATTACGAACGATCCCTGGAACGATCGATCTCGTCAGTTTCAGAGGTCACGTATCGCCAAATTGTCGCTAATTGAACGGAACGCTCAATTACGTGCGTACGAGAAGAAAATTAACACAAAGTTCCTTCGCTTTGGTTTTCTTCTCTTTCCTTTTCTTTTACCATTATGATTACACTTACTGTCGAATTGCTCAGTAATCTTTAAGCGTGGCACATTTTATACGCGATAAATTATTCCACAATTCGAGCAATCAGAACATTTATTCCTAATTCCAAAGAAAGTTAATTGTGCTCGTTAAAAAGGTCGGAAATACTTATTCTTCAAATTTTCATGGGCTCTGTTGATCAATATCTTATTACAGTTTACTATCTTCCAAAGGGCATTTGTAAATTCTCATTGCAATGCAATGTGCAGGCGTTGAATGGTTATAATACGTTGAATGAGAAGTCATATGTGCCACTAAATAACAAAGAGTTCATAATGAATTATTTCTACATTTTATTACTGAAATCAGAATAATACTCTCCTAAGTAATTCTATTCGTTCGCACTCAATTAATTACAGAATTAACGATTACCACAATGGATTACCACAAAATCTGACAAGTAAAATCATCCACTGAGAAACGAAAAAAAGGTACGCTTTACAAGAAAACGACGATGAATTCACAATACCGCATCCCATCCACCCACAAAGCATTCCAGTCGCTTTTAATTCGCAGTATTAACGCGAAACAGAAGTGCTACACGGGAACGAACAAAATTGTCCCTGGTACGCTAGAATTATTGAATTCATTACTCCAACGGCTGTAGAGGGCCAGCATCCATACGCTCGTCACGTGTTCCTACGCGTGTCGGCTTATTATCTCACCGTAGGCAATCCGTTCTGAAATAAGCGACTACGTGAGGTCGTACTCACGCAAACCTCTATGCCGATGTCAACGTGGCCCAACCAGGGCTGGTCAGGATGCACGTGCGCTTAATGTCACCAGTTTACATTGTTTCGATAAATCCGTTGAACGTTTCTCGTTTGTCTAGGCGTTACATGCGCTGTTCAATCAGTATCGTTGTTCTTTAAACATTTGTCCAACTTAGCAAGCCTGCTTCGATTAACTATAACGAATCCCTAAAGTTTAGAGCATAGAGCAATTCATTAGAGCCAGACTGTTATCTGGATTTCGTCGTATATACATAATCGCTTTATTGTTGCCATTACGTTGCCATACATGTACTTGACACTCTCGTGCAGACATGACTTAAATGCGATTTTATGTTATTATCATAAAAAGAACTTAATATTTTCTTGAGATATAAGTGAACAGTTACTGCATTGCAAACATAATTTCGGTCTTGATAAATTTTTTCGTAAACAGGAGGTTGAAGCAAGTTTTTCTCCATTTTTGTACGTCGCAACTTTTAATTGGACTCCAATAGTGTATATTTAATGAACAAGAGTAATATTTACTATACCAGCAACGTAATTGCTGGTGGACATAAATATGTAACTTTCTTAAATTTTATTATGACTTCAGCATACAGGCAAGGAAATTATACAGGTTTAAATTAATGTATTTACATAGTTCAGCATGTTAAAAAATGTAAATTTCGAGAATAAATGAAGATACATGTTTAAGTACTTTCGTAGCAAAAAAGTAAAGTGGAGTATTTAATCTCCAAAATATTTCTGCAAGCCGAGTAAACAGTTCTATGTACCTCGTTTTCCTAATTTATAAACCTGATTATTGATCCATTTTTTGACATGTCAGACGAGGTGCTACGTACATATTTTATCAAGGTCTACGGATACCTCGACTGCTTTAATAATAAACGTATATGTGTTTGTGACTTGTAAACCTGAACAATTCATTTATTTTGTAAAATAGAAGATTTAATTCTACATATTTTAGCTTTGTTCTAGTGCCCAGAGTTACATAAATAATAATTCAATACGGAGATTTTTATACCAATGAATTCGTCATATGTAGGCAATCAGATATTGAATAGAAACTTGTCACTAAATTACCTTGTGGAACTATTTTTTTCTTTATTGCGAAAACAACAACGTGAAATTAACTCGACGATCAGACTACGTTAATACTTTTTGATACATAAACAAAACAATTTTGTCACAAAATAATTTATAAATGGTTTGAGTAGTCCCGGCCTTAAGAGGCTATCCTTTATTGCAGGAGTTTTAACCTGCACAAAGGTAGATTCAGGTTTAAAACCTTGCTTTACTGTGCTGAATGGCAGTCATAAATAAACCGCATCGTAAACCACCATTAAGGTGCACTCAATTAGAGACTCTAATCGAGTCACTAACTCTTACAATTAGATCAGCCCAACATCCCTAATTCCAGAATGACGTTTCTTTAGACCTTATGTGCAAATTAATCTGTAGTGCATATACATCTTAATGCTCTGTGAAATTTGAATTGAAATAAAAAATATATGTACATTCTGAAAAATATTTTGGTTCCTCGTGGAAAAATATAAATGCATATTTTGGAAATACACTGCCCACAGGTTGCAATCTAATTTGAATATCACGTAGTTATAAATATCGTTTATACGATAGCCTCTAAATCGATAGTTCATTTCCAATTAGTCAGACGAGCTTAATTAAAATAACTGCAATGAAATGATCAATGTATTGCTTTCAGAAAAGGATATACACATGAGTAAGTACAATGTAGATTTTAATTTTAAATAAAATAGGTTTGCATTTTATCACAAAGCAAATGTTAATCGTTGTGATTGTGTGTTTTTACGAAGGGGAATTGTTTCAAATTGTTTCACTAAAAAGTAAAACATTTTCTAACTAAATTACTTGCGAAGAGATTTGCAATGAAATAATTATTAAATTATCGTGGCATCAAACTATTAACAAAAGTCACTGCACGTGCATTATAAATATAATAGATATGCCGAATCAGGAATATTTTTTAAACAGATCATTGTTAAAAATTAATGGCAACAAACAGATTTTCGTTTTTGTGCAGGCAAAAATAAATTCGTCGATATGTTTTTAAACGCGACATTCGTGTTCCAGCACACCAAGTTACTAAATGCACATCATCAATTGTACAGTCCATGAATTCGCGACAATCGCGTGAATTTGCAACGATTCGCAATTCAACGGTACGTTTAAAAGTACGGAAAAAAAGATGGAAGAATGAAGTGATAAAAACCACTGAAGCCCCAGTATAAACCTGTGGACGGTAGAAACAGCTTTTGGAAAATTCATTCGCCGAGACATTTCGATACGGCACCACGTAGCGAATTAGAAATGACAGCTTGTACCGGCTGGTCAAAATTTAATACGAACAGGCACCGGGATAGGCGAAAAACACTATAAAATCGAATAGTTCCCGATACAAACTCGATTTGCATATATCTGTAAGCGGATGTGTTACAGGATTCACAATAAACGTTTGGGTAGTTTGGTGAAATTCAAACTCGGCGGAACCAGGCAATAATCGATCCCATGGATCGTACAAAGTGATTTCTACCTTTTAAATTCGTTATACAATTGTTTACTCGGAGGATGGAAGTATAATCTTTATAGAATCATATCTATTTAATATATAATATTTAATATATAATGCATGTACTTTTACCGCCATAGAGTACTTTTAACATAATCTGCACAAGGGTAAGATTAATTCTATTGGCAAACACCCTAAATATACCAACCCCCCTTTTCCCAACAAATTATAATGTCCTCAAAAAATTCTTGACTAATTTAGTCACCTTTCATTATTTCGAAATGAGAAATTGAAAAATTCTTTAAAAGAACTAGTGATACATTTTAGTGTATCTGAAATGTTTCTAACAATAAGGGAAAAGCATGGTTTATCTCTGATTTTTTAGAAATATCACCCTTGGTACTACGGGAAAACTTACACAGGAGCGACTTTAAAGAGCCGCGTCATTCCGCAAGGTACATCGCATCAATCCATTCACAATTCAGCAACTTTATTCAATAAATCATAACTACATCTCGAAACCCTAACACGTTTCAGCCTTCAAGACAAACGACGTGAAGGCACACAAGCGCGGGGCTAAAAAATTTGATCACGATGATGAAGCAACTTCGTCGTTATTGCTTTTAAATTTTGGACACACTCATCTCCTTAATTATCTGAGTGAATATAAACAAATACAGCGACGTGACTGTAACATGTAATCTACATGGAGATTGGGATTCGTGGGCTAAAACCTGTTGCCTTTCGAAAGACAATTTGGCAGATCTATCGTTCCAAAGATACAAATAATAATTGAATCATTCAGTATTTCCTTTTCAAAGCAGTTTCAAGAGATTCAATAAGAAAATATATGACGTTTATACGAAGCTGCTTTGCCTGGGCGTTGAAACGATTTAGGTCGGCCATTCTTCTGACGAATTCAATTTATTTTTTCGTACTTTTTATTGCCTGTCACTTCACGTGTAAATTCCAGGGCGTTACCAGAACTGCCACCTTCAATGGGCGCACGATTCCCTCGCGATAATGCACATATCGAGAGTTAAATGGTTTTTACCAGATTTTTGTAAAACCAGCCAGCTCCACCAACGTGACGCATTACTGCTCACTTTAAACGAAATGAAAGAAATGTGAATCCATTTGCTCGCGATGGACTAATTAATTTTAAGGGGCACTTCAATCTCCCTTTGTTCGTCTGTCGTTTGTATTTGTCGTCGTTTTTAAATGAATTAATGGCTCAAGGGTGACCAGGAAAGTTTGATAAATTGTCCCTTCACGAATTTCTATTCGTTTAATAACTGTCATTGATGAAAACAGCTTTATTCTTAAGAGAAGAAAACAGATATCAGTCGGACTGTATTTGAACGAACAGATAATTTGGATGCCTGGTGCAATTGCTGAATTTATTTACGAATTGCCGTGATTGTGATATTGAAACCGCGATGAGAGGCAAACTTAATTGTATGCAATGAAATTATTTTAAGAGCTTATTAAGAAAGAGAGTACTATTTCAGGTTTGGGGCTACTATTTAAGATAAAACGGACATTTGATATAAAATGTGACGTCTTTCTTCTTTCCAACGGCTTAATCCGACCTTTGTCGTTGCGAATTAATTACGACGGTAACATGATGCTTATCCTCAATATTAACTCAGAATATTTTTTCATTTTTTGACGAACACTTTGCACTTGCACACTATTGCACACGGTGTTATTCTTCGAAAACGAGGTATTACTCGAATATCCACAATTGTGGCACACCCCAAAATGCTACTCCATATATACAAACTAATATTAATGGACCTTTATAAAGTTGCATATTTACACATTATATATATTATATGTTTACAGTATTTCATGTCTTAATGCTAATCGCAGTCTGCCTCCTATCAGTCAGATCAGTATAAGATCATCTTGATATCGAATTCCTTCCGTTCGACAATAGATAAAGCCCATCATATTATCCATATCCAACGCATTCAAGTACAACAAAACCGATCAGCAATAAAGACCTGAACGAAGAAAGGTTCGCCTACAAATTGGCTCGATCTATTCTAACGCGATCCTTAACTCACGGTATCACTATACCCATCGCTATTCTCAATTTTGTACCGATCCCATCAAAATCGTATAAATCTCAGGAGACATTGAATTGTCTTATCTCGACCAAAGCCCGTCGAACAATATCGTTCAACTTTTAGGCAAATATTAGGCCGTCACGTAACGGAGATGGGATGATTCGTTCGGGAAAAAAATCCCCGGCGATTGGAAGCACTCTGTTTCTAAGCTGTCGGCCTGATCCCACCTGGCCCCAATGTTATCGTCGTACGTTCGTCTTCCTGATGTCCGAAATCCCCCCAGAGAGGACGTCCGCTCGTTCACGTTAAAAGGATCGGTCCTCGTTCATTGGCAGGACGACGTAGTAAAATAGATTAGATCGAAAATAAATCCGCGCACTTCAGCCGTGTCGTGCCGGAGATAACCAACCGACGATTATCGGTGGATTTTTTTTTTATTTTAACGCTGCCTCCAACCCTTTATCTGTCCGCGTGCAATGTATTACGCACGTTTGCATGGGAGTACAGTGTTCGAGTGTCTGTGATTGCGATTTTTTGTTGGTGATTTAGTTTTTTCGGTGTCTACATAGTCGAACCATCAATTCTGTTTGAAATATAAGCTGGTTTATGTAACGGACACATTGAAGCGGAGGATAATCTTTTGGTATCGTTGGTATCGTGGAAGTGCAATTTTAAGAGATGCTAGACATTCAGTAAATTTGTTAATGGCGAGAGTACACAAAAGTTTCAGCATCGTTGCATTATTATAGTATAATACTTTTCATTAAAAAAACGTAATCAATTGAATATATCAATTAGGAACAATTAATAAAGGAATTTGAACAAAAAAAATGTATTTTCTTATTGACGTGTGGCTATTTACTTATTGTATTTAAATTCGTATTCATTTTTCTGCAAAATATCTAATTCAAATGCGGACACTGTCTAATACTGCCTATTCTGTTATTTGAAACAATATTTATGAAGAGAAGAATATTTTTCGTACACGTCCACACTTTTTCTGGCTTGAAATAAATCTAAACTTCTATTCTGAATTAAAATCTCAACAGACTTGAGAATAGCCCTGATGTTTTATATTTTACTAAATCTCCCTATTGTTTGTGCGATGACAATAACGGCGAAATACGTCGCTAAATCATATTTTTGTGTTTATCGACAAACAACGGGTCGTCGTTTGATTTTGTCGCGACAATCGATCGCAACTCGAAAGGTTTCTCCATGGGGCATTCAAAAATCTTTTTCCGTTTTTGGTTTCTATTTCGTTTCCCGTATACATTTTGCAGAAGTCGATATTGCAATTTCGAAAACAATCACTTTTTTTCAATCGACCGTTCAGTATTGAGCAACCAAGTGATTCATTGCAGTACAATTAAAAAGTGAGTTGCTACGCGCGGATAAAATGTAAAAATTACAGGCATTTTTGAATACTGGCTTTATCTACCTACGGAAACAATATTGTTTCTCTGTACATTAATTGTAGTTTAATCTATTATTAAATATTTCACTAAACTATCAATAATAATAATAATTATAATAATATAACAATAATAATACTAATAATATTCATTATCCGGGCAAGACCCTTTAGAAAAGATAAATACAAATGCAAAGGAAGATATATACATAGAAAAATAGGAATATTAAAAGATGGAGATATAAAAAAAATCGAATAGCCAGTGCATACATACATATGTACATAGAAATGTAGAATTATTCCAAAACTACGAAAATAAGCTTCGACGAGATTCAAATAAAAAAGGTAAAAGTGCGAAAGAAAATAATTCCAAACACTCCATAACATTTGCTTACAAGTGCAAATCTAATATTTCCCATTGCTGACACATAACATCTCTAACACTGCCAATTCTTCTACCCGAAATTCAATTATTCAGCTCCCTCGCATAAACGAGGATGGACTTTCTAGTGTGCCGCAAACGCAATTTCGTAATGTTGTAAAACACAGAACTGGAGAACGTGACTCGAATCATTTTTACAATCACAGACAAAACCAAATTGTTTCGAGCATCAGGTGCGTATCAAGGCTTCCTTCTTTCCCCGTAATTCCCCTGACGAATTAAAACGATCTAAAATTCCGCGCGAAATTCATTATGCTGTTTACACTTCGTGTACGATTGAATTCATAAATACCGCTTCATTGCGGTTAAGTGGTTCGCACTTTCATTTATTTCCCGGAAATCTACTCGAACCTAAATCGACCGACGTGGTTCGCTCGACCGACCGTTTGCTCATTCTGCAAACACACAGAACGAGAGGGAAAGTGAATAGAAGCACAAGGTACGAAGACAGAGCGAGGGGGGCGAGTAGGGGGAGGACGAGAGATCTTGGAAGACGTCTCGAAAAGTAGATAGAAAAGGGGTTCGGCCTAAGTGGCGAAAGGCAGACGCGAGGGTGCTTTCGATTAAACGGATAATTAGGCCGGCGAGATGGATGGATATAATTCTCCAAAAGACAGGAACAATTTTCCCGACAGGATCACCACCACCAGGCTGAGAATTGTGGTTGAAAATATCCCACCGTGGCGATAGGTAAGGAATAGACATGACGAATTATGATTTATTCGTAACTGATGAAGATTATTATTCTCTTTGGTGCGGAGCTGAGATTACAATTTCGTGCTCCTTACCAATAAAATGAATGATAATTTTGTAAAAATATATATAAATGGTCGAAAACAATTTGAATAATTTTAACAAAGATTCGTAATAACGAAATACGGAAATATTCGACACGTGAGTCGCACGGGGTATTTTTGTCTTTCGTCAATCGTTGAAGCTTTATACAGATTCTCAGATGGAGTTATTTTAACGAAGACCAGGCTAGAAAATGGAGTAATTCTTTTCCTACTGTACGGCGATGCTACATTATTATTACTTTTCTGACGGGGGCGTGGGAAAGAGATAATTATGATTGAAAATCCTCTCGCCAGGAATGGAACACGGAACGTGACAGTTGGTTAATAGATTTTGGCGGATCGTGACTGATCTTCCACTAATAAGACTAATTCAATTATCCCATTAAACGAGGATTCCGATGAAGGAAATTTTCCACCAATAATCCTTTCGCAATTTCCAGCGGCTAATAATTCCAGCTTCCGCGTTTTATTCGCATCTTCGATTTTAATTTTCTTACTATCCGAACGTTTACAACGAGACTACACCCAAGACGATACGTAAACCCGATATTTGATCTCATTCCAATTTCTGTTCCCCTGTAGCTGAACCAAATATTTGTTTAACTAAACACACACTTCTAGGCCCAGTATTTATGTCACAGCACGTTTCAGAAAAACCAAGATACCAACCCTTCGAGAATAATGGAAGCAGAAAGGGATGCCCACGCGGGGCGTTCACAATGGTGTCTTAAAAACATGACAAAACCACGACGAATTTCCGCGAAAGTAAACTTCTAAAGATCAATAGCCCGACCGGTCCAGGGAAAAACCAAAGAAATGGACGAGTCGTGGCCGATGTTATCCGTCTCGACCGGAATCAATAGGAAATTCTTCATCTTGCGATATCCTCTATAGATAGCTGCTGTCACAGGCTATTCCGTGAGATCGTAAACTTTTTCATAAGTTTAATCGAGTCGCCTGCTGGTCTGATGGCACGCGATTAAACAACAGAACGCCGGCAAAAGTGAACTCCAGCCTTCTGGATTAGGAGATAATACTTTGCGGGCCAATGAGCCGTCTCGACCCTCCGTCAGAACTGTAAACTTCGTGGGCTGAGAGGGGGGCAGTGAAAAAAATAGGAAAAAAGAATATAGGTACCTTTGCCAGCGCTCGAACCGGGCCGTAATTTTTCTGCAAGCTTACTTGGCCACCTCGCTATACGTGGCACGTTGCACTCCTGCATAAGGCAATTTTCGAACAAACTGACGTTTATTAATGGATTCGCTCGTTATCTGGTGTAGTAGAGTGCGTGTACATTGGGGATCGCTGTGGCCTTAATTATCGCATTCTGTTGGACGAAATGAATCATCGAAACATACTTCTCTGTTTGCAATACGAATTAGTGTTACAAATTTAGGGTGCAATATCATTTGTACTGTGGTGTCAAGGTCCAGAAGAATAATGTTCAAGTTTCGAAAATTAGACAGATGAACATCAAGTGCGAACTGTACAATTAATACACAGTTGAACAATGGATGCAACAAATAAGTAAAGAGCTATTATTATTATTATCAGAGTAAAGTTTCTCAGTTAAATTGTAAATTGTATGGGGAGATTTTTAACACTGCTTTACGACAGGTGAATCGTTAGTATAACACGGGACGATCAAAATCCATTAAGCTTTAATTAGAATTTTAAATTCATAAGACCCTCGTCGGAATGTAAAGTTCCTTCTCCATAAATAAATGTAAAGCAGCCCCAAGCACAGTGTCATAGGAATTTCGAATCCCTAAAATAATCGGGAGGGGAAAAATTCTGGGCTATAAATCTACTTTGCGCAAGAGATTTCGATAACATTTTCACATCCTAGTCAAGTATCGAAGAAATTCTTCGCGCGCACCATGCTCTTATTACTAACTATGCTACATCATTGGTTCCGCCCGGAAAGCATGGCGTACCGTACTTCTTCGAAATATTTTGAAACTTCCTGAAAGTTATTTCTGAAAGCAGTCTCCTAAACGTGATTTTCCTAGTTCCAAAAGTGAATAAAAAGTAATGGTGGAATAACGTTGAAACACAGAAGGATAGCCACTGTAGCTTCAGCGAATTTTTCTTTCAATTAAACGCTCGTATAACTTGCTACGCGGCGTGCGGTTGTTCTGATTTGCAAATACATTAAAAATTGTAACTATTGTCTGCGGCGTGGACAACGTAGGCGTGATTTATCGCGGCAGTATTTCGTTTTGGTACCTTAATAAAAAATACCTGCAAAAAGTGTCCGATGCACAATAGCCTAATAGCACGTAAATTAATACCTCGTGTACATCGATATTTCCTACTTTTCGTTCACATTCTGTTTTATCAAGATTAATCGTGTTGTATACCAACTACTCACTACTTTTAGTCAGCTTGTATGACAAGCTACGAATTAGTCATAGCGCATGCTAGTTTTAGATAAACAGTCCTTTCCACTCCGATACAAAACTTTCCAAGTATCCTCGCGATACGCAACGACCCCAACCTTTACCCATTAACCATCCTCTGATCCTTGAACTTCAAACTCCCTTTTCCATCCTTTACTAAACCACAGATAATCCCTACTCTCCATTTTTACAATCATAAATATATTCGACCACCATCCAACACAGCCAGAGCTCCCTTAGACTAGAGACCGTACACCACGTAGTTCTACTCGAGCAAAATTGTTACGGGAAATACCAGCAGTACTTCGCCGCTCCGTAGTTCCGTCTAAGTGTCCGTAAAGCTTAATTGTACTTAACCAATATAATAAATAAAGCTCTGCGGAATACAACAATCGTTCTGATCAAAGTTATGTGTTCTTAAATCGTCCATGTGAATTTTCGGTAACATATAAACAATCGTTTCGCGTTAAATTCATCCGCTCGTTTTAATAAAACTGCGTGCTCTGTGATATTTAGACTGTTGCTTTTTAGAGTTTCCAATTAAAAAACACTTTTCTTGAGCTACAGTATCTCAACCAATTACCAAAAGATACATTTTGCAAAAAAGACAAAGACTACATAACTATCTCTCATTCTAATTAAACAAGGCTCCATGTTTCTATTAATCTTCTGTAAGAACATGTGAAATAACAATATTTTAGCATGCGAAACAGCCAAGACCAGAACCATCGCACTCTCAAACGTCTCTACGGTCCACAAGCATTATAACATTCATAAAATTCAATGCAAATTGAATACGAATATGTACGTCGAACGCTCTTAACTCCTCCGAACACAATTCGAATGCATACTGTGTCAATCACAACGATTCCGTTCTCCAGTGAAGTATCAAGAAAAGTAACGTCGACGAAACTATGTACATAAGTGGATTCTCGATGGACCGAGTCGAAAAGCACGTAAACCTACCGACGGTTTGCCTTCCATGCACGCAAAGTACGGGTCGTCCTGTTCTGTGGTTCTAATTGCTGGCAGCTGCAGAACTAAGCCTCTTCCTTCTTCCTCCTGCTCGTACACAGTATCGTGTCTCTGGGTTGGTTACGCGTGTATACGTGTAATTTTGGGCCAAGCCAACGGAGGGGCACGCAAAGGCTGTCTGTGCAGGCGTCAAATCTCACTGCGAGACGGATTCGCGTCTGACGTCGGTATTAATTCCCCTTTGTGTGAATCGCGAGAACAGCGTCGCGTTTAGCTGGAACATCCGTCTGCCGGATGTGGCGAAACGACCGGATTATCGTGTTACGTTCAAACAACTGTGAAACCCTGAAAGGATACCGCACGGTCTGGTGTAGATCTTTGGAATTATTTGCGAGCTATTTTCAGGTCGGCTTTATGGGGTGGAAAGTTTCGATGACTGTGCAACGGGACGTTGATTATTCAGACAAGCCGGGGTGCAACTTTGTTTGATATATTGGTAATAGCGCATGAGTTATAGATCATCCAGATGAAAGTTTTAAGTAAACCTGAGATATGTATACATACACTGCCGGCCAAAAGTTTGGGATCAGCAAGCAACTCGTTGTTGGATCCCGGGGTTAAACGAAATCGTGTTTCAACAATTTTCCGGAAATTAATTTTGCAATGAGAGTTTTTAATATATTAGGAGTACCGTGACGAGTGTGCGCGACAGAGTAACGGTGTGGGTCGCGTCCAAAACTATTCGAGTTACAGTAGCAATTCCGCTACTATATATGTATATTGTAGTTTTTAGGGGGGGAAAGGATGACCTTAGCCCTTGTTGATGTCACCTTAGCCGATGCGGAGTCTGGCCCTTGGCATTAGTCATATCGCTGACTACTGCCCTAGTGCATAATATTGACTTTGACTGGGCCAGGATCCGCGGGCCTTACACTCATAGGTGACTCAATTGGCTGGGCATCCAACATCGTATTACACAGAAATTTTTAAGCTGATTAATAATTCGCAAGTTGAAAATTTCGGAGGATATCCAAGATAGAGCGGGATCGAAACAAAGTTCATTATTAGTAGTCCCTATAATATTAATTCTGTATCGATGAATTGTTAGCAAGCCAGTTAATATTCGCGCAACTAACGAAATGGTATTGAACTTTTGACCCGGAATTTGCGTGTGACATCAACGTTGTCTTTCAGAACTATGTTGGAAATATTGGGTCTGGGAAAAAGTTCGTGGCGTTTTTTTTAGTAAATTTGAGCTGGTTTTCTTATAGTGTGAAAATGAATTTATTTAAACCAAATATGCTCCATTATTATCAACAATGTTTCGCCATTTTTTGGGTAGAGCCATGATGCCATCGGTGAAGAACTTCTGTGGTTTCTGGTTGAAAAACAGAATCAAGTAGTTTTCACAGGCTTCTTTTGAAAGCAGCTTAATTCCATTGGGAGAGTTCTGCAGAGATCGGAACAAGTGATATTCAGTGGGTGCTATGTCTGGACTATACGGTGGATGCATTAAAACTTCCCATCCAAGCCCTCGCAATTTTTGACGGGTCATCAAAGAAGTGTGTGGTCGAGCATTGTCATGGTGGAAGACAACACCTTTCCTATTATGCAATTCGGGCTGTTTTCTTTCAATTGCCTGGCGTAATCTCTCTAGTTGCCCACAGTAGAGTTGAGAATCAATCGTCTGACCATTTGAAAGTAGCTCATGGTGGACGATTCCCTTCCAGTCCCACCACACACACAGAATCACCTTTTTCGACGTCAATCCTGGCTTCGCAAACGCCTGTGACGGCTCACCATCCCTTATTCACGATCTTTGACGCTTCCGATTGTCATACGTGATCCATTTTTCATCACCGGTTATGACACGTTTCGGAAATGGCTCGATTTCATTGCGCTTTAGCAGCACATCGCAGATGTTAATTTGGTCTATCATGTTTTTCGCACTCAACTCATGAGGAACCCATACATCGAGCTTCTTCTTGTAGCCAGCCTTGTGTAAATGGTTCAAAACAGTTTTGTCGTCAATGCCTAGCTCCATACCAATATCGACACTGCTGATATGCTTATCTTGCTGGACTTTTTCAAAAATGTCATCAACTTTTTCAGTGATTGGACTGTGATTGGATTGGATCAAAATTAGCAGACCCAAAGCGAGCGAACCACTTCCGCGCAGCAGATTTTGATAGTACCTTCACCATACACAGCACAAATTTTTTCACAAGCCTGCGCAGCGTTCTTCCCTTTGTCGTAATAATATTGTAAAATATAGCGCAATTTTTCATTATGTTTCTCCATCTTCAAACGCCTACAACTTTCCAACCACTGCACCAATTTCGATGTTTATATGTATACTCAAAGTAACGCTCGAAGTGTCACCTTTCCAACGAGCGTTTAGTGGCGTAGTTGCGATCTGTGTTTCCAGAGTTATTTGCAATTAAAGCCATCTATCGGGAAAAACGCCACGAACTTTTTCCCAGACCAATATTATCATGGGGATGCTATTACTGTTAACATTTGCCATATTATGGGCGGCGACTGGTTTGTCAGATTGATTAATTATTCCTCAGGTGAACTCGACCAGAAATTACATAAAATAGTAGGGAATTAAAAGGAATACATTTTAACATAATTCGGAAAATGGAAAAACGCAAGTGAGTCTACATTGGTCTTCCTTGCTTCCCTTCTTCAACCAAACTGTCAACCAACTATGTACAGTTGCGCCTGACTTTTCGAAATATTCAAGAATCTGTTCAGCACTGTCCTATGTTGCAGTGAATTATCCCGTGTTACGTAGGAAGGATTGTCTCCTTCGTTTTCGTCTATCATGCCCTTATCTAGGAATCGGGAGCGCGTGCAGTCAGGTCTGCCCCTTCCGCGGTGACGCGATGACGTAAGCCTTCGGGGTAATCTTCACGATTCTTCTAGACTCCCTTGGAAGATTCGGTACCCCACCATATTTTTGGTCCTGCTTTCGGATATAAAAGGGGCATGAAATCTACCCCCAGGGCTCAGTATGGACCTACTAGCTACGTACCATGTCGGTGCCAGCTAGCCATACTGATGCCCAGCGAGATCGGGTTTCAGTCCCTTTTAAGTAACTCTGATTTATTACGGCTTAGTTTGAATAATCAGGCAACCGAATTACTTCGCGAATGTTCAGTATACGAAGCTCAGCGAGAACGGATTCAAGTCCCCTTCGAGCAACTTTATTATATTTATTCGACTTTACGTAAAAGACTGTAACCGTGGATCTTAGCTCCGCGGTATTACGTTTGTAATTCCTTGAGAAAAATGAATATAGACTTTCTTATTGACCATAGACGCATTTATTTCATTTCGATAACCTATACCAGCCATAAGCAGTATCAATCCATCGAAGGGATATACCTTAACCGCTCAAGGTGTATCGCAAGTTACGAGACCAAATTACTAACAATCCTGTGGCTCCCGGTGATGAAATAGGCACTGGTTCGTCCATGAACTCTTACCATCCTGTGGCTCCCGGTGATGCAATCGGCACTAGTTCGTCCACACACTTCCTATCGAACGGTTCGACCGTTTAACTAATATAAAACTCTTTAAAAACCGATCCTCGGCTCCGCAGCTACGCCCCTTAGCCCTCGGCTCATAACACCCGCGTCTAAAAGATGCTCCAAGCTTAATACATACGGAATGTGTACGCGAGATTTCTTGACACACGAAGATGCTAACATCTTGCTGACTTCGCACATGGGAACAGGCGAGCACAAAAGGCTTGCATACCCTTGCTTGAGCAGAGCAGCTGTACGGCGTCAGTCTGGATGCGAACGTCTGTGATATTGAAGCACGTGTAAAACTTATTGAATAGCTCAAGGCGAATCTATGAGACAATTTCTCAGTGAAAAGGCCTCACATACATTTCTCTCTCTGATCAATCCCGATAAAAGAGGAAACGACGCCGGCGTTACATAAAGTAACATATACCTACATATACGTGGGATGGATGCCATAAAGAAGCAGAATATACCGGTGAAATATAAAGTTTAATAAATCCATAGCGTAGCGGAAATTAGTATGCAAGCTTAATAAGCAATTTGTGAGAACGTAACCTGGGCGTGGTGGTAAAAAAACAAAGCTTTATAAATGGTTCGCACGATGGAAAAACTAATTTCTCCTGTAGTGTGAAAAACTGATTCCATTCAAAGCGTGCTGCGTTTATGGCATTGTTATTTCGCTGTATGAACTATGTGTATGGATGGTTGCGAAAAAATTATATCTGAGTATGTAACATACCTACAATTAGTGTGTGTACAGTTTAAAACGGATTGTGATGTTCGTATCGTTAGGAAAAAGATTGTTTCTTCGTTAATAGAGAGTATACCGGATAAGTAAGTTGACTGGTGAGGAACATGAAAGTAATTAAAAAACTTTACTGAAACTGTTCCGTTAATTATATTCTGCTTTATGAATTATAAAGCTAAACTTAACATTTCGATGCTGTTATTTCCGTCGTTGATTAACGATTAACGATAAAGCACTGTCATTTTAATTTGCAATACCTGACGTTTAAATTATATTCCAATAAACGTTTAATATATCCTCGTCCAAACAAACACGAATGAGTTTGCATTCAGTTAATAGAACATCACATACTACATATCTATGTATATCTCTTTCAAAAAGCGCTTGTAACGAACCATAAACAGAGAAATGATATTATCGAATTGTGTAAATGTTAATGACTACTAAAAGGGGAGAAAACCATTGCCCCATTGTCGAAAATGAACGTCGATAAAATAAACGGACTATAACCAACACGTTGCGTCCATCGAACGAGCAAAGTACAGAGCAACGCGCCCATTCAATTAATTAAACAATATACAGGACAATACGTCGATTGTATAAGCAAACTTGGCAATCTGCTGCTTGTTGCAGCAGATAAAATAATCTGGTGAAAGCCTACAAGTAACTAATCAATTATTAATTACGCCAATGCGTAAGAAATGAAGTATTCTTAAAAGTGATATGAAGGTAAATGACTTGTTACATGTTCTCGTAAATCTAGAACATCAATTCCAGCGTTCTGACGTTCAAACTTTATAGCCATGTAAAATAACGAGTATTTATGACTGCATAAAACCACTACAGTCTCAGGTTAAGTAAACAATATCACCTTGAGTCCTAAATTAGAAGTGAAATAAAAGTTTATAGTTTAATTCAGTTGTCCAAATAAATTTTCTTAATATTTATCATATGAATTAAAGAAAATTAAATTCCTTAAATTTTTCCTATCGAACGAATCTCAAGTTTGCTACTTGAAGTTCATTGAAAAGTAAAATCTAAAAGTCATCACTTCGTAATGGTTTGTAACCACTCCAGTTTTGCATTTCAAGGTAGTTCGAAATAAGAAAAAATGAAAAAGATATATCGCATGTAAAAGTAAGACTTTATTAATCATACAATCTTCAAACTCATTGGAGTTTATGCGGAGAACATTTAAAAGTTTATAGTCTTTCAAGATACTTCAGATTTTCAGGACAGTCGTTGTGTGTTTAAGACATGCACGACATTCAAACTCACTTAAACTTTTAAACTTGTTTGGAATCTAATTGAACTCCATAATTTTTTTTAATTCTCACGTCCCTCCCGATTTAATCAAATCCCTCCAAATACAATTTATAAGCATGTTTATAAGCTTCGCATATATCTTCCCAAAAAACAGTTTCCAGCAACGTACAATCTGAGGGCAACGGTTGTATTAGTATATTATGTAGCAAAAACAAAACAATTGTTTAAAATACTTTTTATTTTACTTTACATATGCCCAAATATTGTCCACGTATACTTTCACCACTCTTTCAACTCATTTCTATCCTCAAACGTTTTAATTCATAAAAGCAAAATGTTTTATAAGATACTGCACCAACAGAATAATTACTGATAATTTTCCGTGTATCGCAGAAGAACACTGAAAGTTTCTATGCAACGTGATCACTTCCCAAGAACCAAGTTATTAGTGTGTAAAGCAAATACCCACAGAACAATCAAACTTCTATAAAATCTTACAACTCTATTATTATGTATATTGGACAGTGTTACGTGAAAGTGATCAATTAGTTCTTCCTAACACATCGTTTAAACGTTTGCCTAGAAGGTGTAGAATATATCTTCCATATCTCTCTAGAATATCCCAACTTTATTCATCACAAATATCTTCCTTCCTTCGAGTAATAAACGAGAACGTTATTTCCCAAAGCCGTACCGCCACAAAAGAATCGCTGCTTCAATGTTATCTAAATCACAGAAAGTTTCCTTAACAGCTACCAAGCTGTCATCCGACAAATCTTATTGACCATTCACGCAGGAACTCTGCCGTAAAATGGGCGAGTATATGAGCACCGTCCTAACGTCAAATCGTACAGAGCCGAAGAATTGCCCGAAGAATCTTGCATTCCACTTTATAGAAAACTCTCACCCCCGAAAAAAAGTTCGATTGGCACGATCTTTTCGAAGGCGAATAGAGAACAAAACTTATCGCAGGAACTCGTCCTATTAGGGGCATTCCTGGCATTCGTGGAGGCGGCCTATCGAGAGCGCGATTTCGAGAGGAGTCGCGCAGTTCACGAAAGTTCGAAATCTCGATCTAACTTTATGAAGTGCGGCGCCAGCCTCACGGCAGTTCGTGCCAGTAGCATCGCGTTCGATCGCTAGGGAACTCGCCCCTAATTTCATTCTTCCGCCCCCTTCCCGTCTTCGGCAAGTCACCCTATCGCGAGAAATGCCGTGGACGACTTGCCTCCACTCGTAAAAACACTTTACGTTCGTTACAAGTTGACGACGACGCGACGTGGAGGATCTTCGTCGAAGACGCCACCGACTTCGATAGTAGTTCGGGATGATTATGTCGCGCGAATGGTTATTTTCGTTGTGGACGGAAATCGTGAGCGAGAATTCTTGGAGATCCATCGTCGAATTGAATTTTCCACTCGATCTCTGTCATTCGTTCGTTCGATCTGCCTCTTCCTGACATTTTCTTTTACACGGCGAAGCCCTATTGAATTAGACGTTTGAAGCATGGGCAATTGTTTGTTACTGCTGACTGCACGTTTCGTGCAACACACTTTTTATTGATAATGGAATATTGATAGATAGTAAGATTTGCTATATTTTCGAGTACCATGAGAAATCTAATTGAAATATGGAAAAATATTTACGATAGGTTAAAAGCGTCAAAGTTGTGCAAACGTTGCGATGAACAAACGAGATTAATATTTCGCGAACAATAATTTACGTTTTGCAATTTTATTGTTGTGTAGTATTCAATTAAACGAAATTTATATCCGACTATTGTGTTCATTCCACTGGCTCTGGTATGCGCAGAATTTGCAAATGTACTCCTGAAATAATATTTACATTGATAGAATATTTTGCAAATTTACGTGACGAACGTATATCAGATAGGTATATTAAAGAATTTTAATTCAATCACAGTGTAAAGGTTGCAGATAGGTTGATGAATATTTAAAAAATACATTGGCCGTGTATCGACCCGCAAATACTGCCATACGTCAATCCAATGTATGTAGAATATCCAATATTTAACGTTTCTAGTAAATTAATAGGTTCATACACAAAGCAACGAAATCGAACAAACTGCTAGTCCCGTCAATAAACAAACAACCTGACAAATTAATCACGATCAAACAATATGCACTCCAGTACTTCGAATAACAATGGCCCCTACTCAAATTCCGAAGAGAGTAATCTATAAATGGTACCACTCAATCGAGAAAAACGATAAAAGCTTTATTTTGAAAGTCAGGCTAAATGAAAAAGGAATCAAGATAATTATTATTATTGCTTTTATTATTCTCCATCCAAAATGTACGAATATTTCATCGTCAACAGCTTCACCATCGCCTCGGACTACATGCCACATTTTATTTAAAAATAAAACCTAATTATTATAAATTGAATCGCTTGCTACAGATTCCGATAACAACGCACCGATAATTAGAGAAAGTTCCAGGAGGCATAGTTCGGCAGTACAGTGGAACAAGGTAACAGCGCATTATCCTGTTTCCACGCAACGGGGTTTACGTGGTCACCTCGATACGAGACAGCTTCTAACAAGCTTAACGAGAGGGTATCGCGAGCGAATAGGCAAACAACATTAGCGACAGCTGGTGTGTGTTATGAACGATTGTTATTGACGGATCTATGGATCAACAAGGATGCGCGAAGCCAGCTAGCCACCCAGCCGAAGGAAATATGTACTGATCTTCCGACGAGCACAGCACACAGATATGTCGTGGTCAAGGGTGACATTTATGCGGGAGATTATGAAAAGGCAGTTCCTGTATATTGGATAATTTGCAATAAACTATTGCACAGCTACGACTGAGGATCACTAAACATCGAGGAACTTCAAACGCTGTCGGACACGGGCCGTATCAGTGTTTTCTTTACGCCCAAAATTAGTCACTGTCGCTTTTCAAACAATTCTTCTAATCTTTAACACGACAGGCCAGATTCGTATAAAGTTTTAATTAATACCATTTTTCTTTTATTAAAACAAATAAAAATATTTTAACCACGTTTATTGTGTACGTTTACGAGACACATTGAATATTGGACCAACGATGGCTCACGGAGCACTCAACATGTTAAACTACTTTCCCTAAATAGTGACAGGTGGCAGGACTTTATTGGGCCGAATTCCTAAGAATGATTTCCGGCCATGTCCTCTCACAAATCAAGTGGCACCTGATACAACGCTAGTCCGCACACATTGGAAGCAATGGAATGTCTGAAACTTATGACTACTTTCCTCGAGCAATTAGTACCCTGGGCCGATATATTCTGCGGCAGGTGTACGATAAATAATATCGTGGCTATCTTATAGCAAACAAACTGCCTCGAAATACTATCGATCCTTCAATGAAAAAGATCCTGTCATCAATTATACGCAAAGGTTGCTCATAGGAATTTATAAGATTTATATTTAAAGCACGCTCGGCGTAAGCAGTGTACGTAGTTGTATCCTCGTTCCGGTAAAACTGAAATTTGGATCTTAATGTTCAATCGCAAACATGTGCCCATTGCTTGACCGAAATTCAGTACGTATCATTACTGTTATCATAGGCTGTCTGCTACGTCAAAGGGAATCCACGTTCGGCAAACTTTCCCTATTTACTGTACATAGACAGATGCACGTAATAGACGAACGGTCTTACATCTGATGACGCAAACTGGCCTAATATTCCAAAGGACGTCGTGCAGCCAGAGATCGAGAATTAGCAAGGGAAGTTCCACGGAGACGACTCCCAGAGCTTGTTTCAACGACGCCGTTCCACTTATAACCATTTTTATCGAGCTCTCAGAAAAATCGATACCCTGGACACGGTCGAACGAGAGTGGATCGCGGTCCAGTATCCCGTATTACAGTTCATGCAGAGCATTTCTTCGCCTTTGTTTAAACCGGCTTCGACCACGCACGGTCATCGATAAGCGCTTAAAAGCTATCCGCCACGCGACCCTATATCGTTGCATGAAAGCGCACAAGCGCTGATATCTCGCAACCAAAGCGCGGCACCACACTTTCAACCCGTTCAGGATATCCGGTTTGACGCGTTTCATAAGAACATCGATTTTTCTTTTTCGCGTGTATTGGTTACCAGAGGGGTAGGTTTTGTGGTTGAGAGAGATTATGGAAGCTCATGTTATATTATTTGGTCTTGCAACAGTGTTGGATTCCGGGGTTAAACGAAATCGTGTTTCAACAATTAATTTTGCAACGAGAGTTTTTAATATATAAGGAGTACCGTGCCGAGTGTGCGCGACAGAGTAACGGTGTGGGTCGCGTCCGAAACTATTCTAGTTACTGTAGCTATTCCGCTACTATATATATTGCAGTTTTTAGGGGGGAGAGGCTGACCTTAGCCCTTGTTGTTATCGCCTTAGCCGATGCGGAGTCTGGCCCTTGGCATTAGTCATATTACTGACTACTGTCCTAGTGCATAATATTGACTTTGACTAGTCCAGGATCCGCGGACCTTACACTCATAGGTGACTCAAGGGCTGGTCATCCAACAACAGCATATTTGGTGTACATAGTCAGAATTGAGCATTATTATAGTCGTTTCGTATAAATTATAAACTTTTGTTTAAGAGAAACTGTTCGATCGAATTCGTTTATCTCGAGTGAGTCAATTAGTTACTTGAATTAGTAAGCGATGCGAGTAATAGTTTATATTCATTTAATATTAAAAGAGTGTTTGTTAACGATCCGTGTGTATATGGTGGTAAGGTGTGACGTTTACACATTTAATATATAAGAATGACATTATTTAATCGCACATTAATTAATAGCACAACCTGGTCACTTTTGGACGTCGACGTCAGGACTTTTGATAATATTAATGAATATGTTTTATAATCGCCTAAAAAGATTGTACCATACATCTCTGGTTTGTTTCCTTTTTTTACAGCTTCAATTTTTCCATGTATTTGGTCATATTGCCACATAGTTATACAAACAAAATTTGTACTTTTAATGGTTGCTTAATATGTACATTAATATACTACCACTTGTTCCTTATGAATATCATATTATGATTAAAAAAATATACGTATTTATACCGTATCACATAGCACCTACTTTCCCAAAATCACTAACCACGAATACTTTACCTATCCCACAACTACCCTGTGCATTCTGTCAACTGCGCCACCCGCTGTCACGATCTAACCCAATACAGGGGCAATCATTGCAACCTCTCTTTGACCATAGAATGTTCGAAGCGTTTGAAAATTAAAAGAGCCGGCGCATGCATTCGAAAAATTAAGATAATCGATCACTGTTTCGAACTGGACGTAAATTACTGAGCATGGAGAGTGATAATACAGCTACGTTGCAATTACTCGACAAATGTCCTACAGACAAAGGGCGGACCAACCAAAAATAAAAAGGATAGTGGCAAAAAAAAGGGGTTAAAAGCGTAGCGAGAGGGGAATCGTGCGATACCCTGACGATACGAGATTGTCTCTTTCGTGTGCAGCTCGGCTGCAAATTGTCCACTAATGCGACACATGCGAATCCCTGGAACCCGGACGAAAAAAACCAAACCAGAAATAAACAAAACAACAAAACAATGTAAGAGGGGACGGGCCGAAAATAAGTTGCCAAAGCGAGAGACGACGAATGAGGGAAGGCCCGTAAAAACGTTTCGGCACTGACTCGTCGCGAAGCGAGCCGGAAGCGAGCCACGAACAGGGGAACAATGGTTCAGCGCCGCTCGTTAAAGCATTAAAAGCACTTTTGTCTTCCGTGGCCGGCTAAAAAGCGGCCGTGATGGTCTCGAAAAGTCTGGGCCGCCGTGAACTCGAAAACTCTGTCCCCCTACTGTTCCATTTCTTTCTAAGTGTTTCCACTATTCGTTCTCAACCTCCAACCCCTTCCGTACATGCTACGACGCGAGGACCCAACGGTAAGTTATTTCTCTTTCCTTTTCTTCCGCCTTAGTTTAACGATTGGCGGCTTACAACGAGTATTGTAATGAAACGCGATTTAGTTTTTGTTGATCACCAACACAATTCAGCTTTCTAATCCACTTGTCAAATATGTATAATACATACATATGCATTTATGTGCTCCTATAGGATTCGATTGTTGAGATAATATTGGAATGATAAATGAGGAAATTATTAAGTAGGTTAAGAGGAAATTCGATACTCATTTATAAATTACTTTGTGTAGCATCGATAGATCACGAAACAATTTATCGAGTTGAAGCATTATACTATGAATGGTGTATGCGACATTAAACAATTAAATTAAATTAAATTATACTATGATAAATTTGATGGATCTTTTCTTTATTTCTCTTCTCTTTGCAATAAAAAGAAACCGCTGTCTGACAATGCTATGTATAAATTGTCTCACTTACGTGTATAATTATGGCGATGGAGCTGATGTAGATTTTTAAAACGTACCTGAAAGAGAAAGACAAATTTTATTATATCTTGGTTATTTTGGTAGTTACTAACAGTGTAAAAGTAACACCCAATCATTAGACTAAAACTTAATGTTATCCAGAAAAATGATTAAACGTACGTTACGGTATTGCAATGAATTAAAGCTGCACTTCTTTTTATTAAATATATAAATAGATAAAAAGAAGGAACAAATCTTTTAAAGTTTGAACTCTTTCGTATATTACAACCAACGTTTCTTAAGTTAATGCGGTCGATAAAGCCGCTGTACTTTTGTATGCGTTTCACGGCAAAAATTTCATAAGGCGTATTCCAAGACTGGGCATCTTCCCTGAATAAGGCGAATGATATTTAATGGTAATTGGTATATTCGAACGACGTGGTCTTCGGACCCTTTATTAAGGCGACATCGAACGAGAGGACGGCAAGGGATCGATAGTAAGAAAGGAGACGGAGAAAGATGATATTTAGATACACGTCGCTCCCCGTTAACTATCCGACGATATTAAAGTTTCCGGTTTCCGTGTCAACTTGTTTGCCAAGTAAGGGAAACAAACTTGATAACACCTTTGATGGAAATTGTTCGCTTAATTCGCTTAATTGAACCTACGACGCTGACCAATGAGCTGTGTGATTAGGGTACTCGTGAACGAGCCACGCAATTTGCCACAAGATAAGTCTTATCTGGAATCTATTTGATCCTCTTAACAATCGTGTTAGCAACCCCTGGAACGGAACTCGCTATTATTGGATTATGAATAACTTCTGTGCAAATTGTGACAATATTGATGGATTGTACCAAGTATTTTATTGATTCTTTAACTTTAAGTACTTGAGACATGAATTTTATGTTACATGTACAGAATTGTTAGATGCTTGCTAATAAGGATAAAAACTATGTTAAATCGAACATGACTTCGTAATGATAATAATTTCTGTTAAGGTTCGGAACGAGGATGATGACTTGGATTCCCAAATGTATCAATTGTTAACATATTCATTCTTTAGTTATATGAAGTATATATATATATATATACTTCACACTTAATTTCAAAAAGCACGCAAAAGTTACAGGAGACGTTTAAATTTGTCAAAGGCCTAGGCGGCACATTGTGTTGAATGGAGCTTGAATAGATGCTCGTTAATAATACCAAAAAAGATGAATACAATCTGGAGAAAATTCAGCATATGCTTCTTCGTCGCTTGTCTTTCAAGGATGGACACCCGATGTCTCGAAAGAATCACGATTATAGCAGCTCAATGCACAAATTCAATCTTAATCCGCTTAAAACCAGAAGAACTGTGGCAGATCTGAGTTTCCTCCACGCAACCATAAATGGCACTATCAACTGTTCTGAATTACTATCGAAGATAAATTTTAATATTCCATCCAGATACACAAGAACCCCACTGTTATTTAGACCATCTCTACTAAATTACTCTACAGCCGATCCATTAAATAGAATGTATCTATCAGCTAATCGATATTTCCGAAAATTGAATTTCTTCGACGGCAGTTCCACTTTTTTCAAAAAGGAGTTATATGTATAAGCTCTTAAAAGACGATGCTTGAGTCCAACGGTCCTTGGCTATTGTGTTATCGCGTAAAGTAAATGTAAGTTAATGTAAAATTCTCCACACCAGGACTACCAGATAAGTCTAGATTAAGATTACTAATTATATCCTTAATTATAAGATACCATTGTATATAAAGGGTCTCTACCCGTTAATCAATTAAATAAATAAATAAATAATGTCAGGCTTATAATACTTATTGTTAGCTATTTTCTCCGTAATACTCTGAATATCTTCAAGCCATTTTGCCTTTTGGAAAGTTTTCAAAAATATACAGCAATTCAGGATTACAATTACTATTCCGAAGGAATTTAATTTAGTACAGAATATGAATACTAATTTCACTTCTGTCGGAGGAATTCATTTGATATTTGTTCATTTAATTCTGTTACAAATGATCATGTTACAATTATAATTACTGCTCTAAATGTGATATATGTGAAGGTTGTGCAACTGTGTTATATTATTACCGTGATTATTTACTTTAGCAAGACCGACTATAATTTACAATATTCCTGTTACAGTAAAACAATTATATCCTCTTTCATATTTGTCAGAATGTCCATAATTAACCGAATAATTTCTACGATATGTCGACATAATTTCTTGCGAAAAATCACCCGGACTTCAATATTGTGTGATGGCTGAGCAAGGAGCGTACAATGATGTGTATAGTTCGGGGGTTGGAGTGGGACTGACTCGCGTGCTCAGGTGGGAGCCGGCAGGGCCATATGCATACGTGACAATTGTATAAATTGTACCAACTGTATACAACTGCCCTAAGCTTGCTACTGATATTTCTGTTCGTAGATATTATTTCATGCGCACAATCCAAAACACTGGCGAAACTTTAAGAACACTCAAGCACAAGCCATTTGATTTCCGCAAAATATTTATGTTACTTTTGCGCACTGGAACACAACCACAAAAATGCCCATGTTAACCACGCTTCCTCCAGCAGCTATGCATACTTCTCTTATCAAACAGTAGCAGCCGGAATCGAAACGGAAACGTTCATCGCGTAAGGCATGTAGCTATGTAGCAACTGTGTGCCTAACACGAACGTGTACGTTTCGATAAATTCGCAGCAACGCGTGAATGAAATCGCAATGGCCACGACAAAGGCTTCCCACCCAGTCGTGTGTCTGTGCATCGATGCATTTCGGCACTCGTATCGTTTTCCAAGTTTCATTAACATAGAGCAAGGCAATCGTACGTCGATCCTCGTGTCATACGAATTAACGGTAGTCCGACCAGAAAAACGATCGAGCACTGGAATGTTCGTTTTGTATGTATAAAAACGAACGGAACGATTTCCTATCATCGAAGACGATGTGTGAAAGGAAATCGAACGGCGAGACTGTGAAAGCGATCGTACAAAATCAACGATCGCAAATTCGAGTCATATGAAAATGACGTCTTTATGGCATCTAACAGGTTGACCGACAGACTTTTCCTGAACTTTATTAGGCGACGTCGCGACTATCGAGCGCTTATCCTCTTCCTGTTCCTAGACGGCGAACAGGTCTATCGGTTATCGAACTATTGATCATGCCTTCCAGTTGGTCGTAAAATGTCCATTCCAAATGAGAAAGAGTATGAAGGATTTCGACGTACGCGTGACGTCCTCTTCTTTCAAACGTGACACAACGTCGGTCGTACCAGCGCGGCACAAAAAAGCTTTTCGAAGTGCTGGAACGTCGAACCGGTTGAATTTCTCAGCTTGTCAAACATCTCTTGACACCGTGTTGACCACAACAAATAGTGGGTCGCATGTACAGCGCGTATTATACTTCATATAGCCATTTTTCATAGAGCAGGCATCAACGAGAATTTTGAGGCTGAATACACGTACCACTGCATGCATGGGATACATTTCGTTTTGGAAAAGTGGATTTTCGTTGCGAGAAATCTGAACAAAACAATGGAATTGTTACTACTGTTTTCATTGTTCGTTGCGATACTTTAAACAGTGTACTGAATATTTTCCACTCTGACAGTACCGAAACGAGTCTGCTATGATTTCATACAACCCTTGACGGAAAATTGTAAGTATATCACACTTAGAAATTGTACGAACAACTGACCCAATCTCTTGTATTTACAGAAAACGAACATAATATGAAAGATATAGTTTATTTTAAATTTTCGATGCAATATTGCAACATTCTGTTAAATTAAATTTTTCGACAGTTCCCAGATAATTTGAATGGTGATTTCAAAATGAGGAAAGAGTATTCTCATCCCAATTTTAAGTCAGCTCGATTTTCCGCGTAAATATTAAGTGCATTTTTATGTAACATTCTGCTCGGAAACTGCACTACTAAATATTTCATTCATTTCATTCATACAAGCAAACAGACCTCTAAAATGTGCAAAATCGCTGGATCCGGCAAAATCCCACTCAACAATTTTCCCAAGCAATTAAACAACGTATGCTCGAACCATTCTTCTCCGCACCGACGCCGTTTTAAACTTTTCCAGCATCCACCACTTTGTCACTTCATCCTCCATTACGAACCATCCGTTTAAGGGAAAAACAAAACGAGAAAAAGCGAAGAAGAAATTGCTCTGGCGCTCAAACGGTCGATTCAAGACCCACCATTCCATCAACAACACTCCGACCAGATATCAGTCAACGTCCCCGACATTCCATTGAGTCGTGCTTCTTCGAATCGAACAGTCGAAGGCCGTGCATACGGAAGCTCTATCGACAATCTGCTTGCATTCGTCCCCATCTCTCCCCCGGTTACGATAGTCGCAGGAATCGTTCCGTCCACAGCAGACCCAACGAAATTCCACGTCCCACAGGAACGGCGTTTGTTTCGTTTATGAAACAAGCATCTCGTTTCCTGGAGCAAATAGCTGTGGTTTGATGAGGTTCATGCTGCCAGAGAACCGCCGCAATGACCGCTACAGATGCCTAAACTAACCGACCTCAAAACTGACTCCACCGCTCTAAGACTCGGTTCAGACGACCAGACTTTGCAAATGCAGTAGTATCCAAAACCCATAGCAAAATCATTGAAAATCAATTCGTATGCGAAAGAAAAATTTCACATATACACGTAGATGGTAGACTGAAGCGTCTTTAAAGTCGAGGGATTAGTCCAAGGATGATGACATGGACTGGGAAGAGTCCGATATGCAAGACTCTAACCGTCAAGGGATCAGTACAAGATGGGTAAGCATAATCCTAGGGTCGTTGCATCATGAGTTTATGGATCCAGGTCGTTTGAATGGCGAGGTCGACATCGTCGAGGCATGTGGCTGGACCTATGATCTTAGGGTCTTGCTCATTAAGATTTCTCAATTCGGTCCGTCTTGCTAGACCCATGACCTCTAGGGTCGGACTTGCGGATATTCTCACGCCAAGGCTTCTGGGTACCGTGGCAAACATTTTCCGTATTTTTCACGTACTTTTTCCTTGCGCTTTTCGCAACTGGGCAGCTTGGGTTCGATTGGAACCAATTTTACTATCATCCTTTATTACCACTTTCCCCAACATCTCATTTGTAGCCACTGTACTATCGATTGTAGAATTTCACATGTCCAGAATTTTTGTTCAAGGTTTAACCACGTTGATACGACTTGTGCCCAATTCGATTCTTCAGTTGAAGTACTGTTCCAACGATAGCAGTTAGCTAAACATTAATACCACCTCTTTTGTATGATATTTGTGTTCGTATACCGTGGAACGATACGATTTCATATAGTAATTACAGGACGAATAAGGTACTGGCTTTATCTATCCAATAGTGTTCGACGTCGAACGGAAGTATTTTCTTCGTTGTTCGAACGTGTACACGGGACAGTGGACAAGTTGACAACGGCGTTTCGATTCTGCAGACTTGTTAGTTGTCTTCGTCTGGTGGTTTTGAATGTGTTCTTCCTCTTTGTTCCGAGTCTTCGTCGTCTCCAATGTTCGTGGAGATGTGTATAGAGCTTGTTTTGGGACGAGTGCGGTTTGTTCAGTGGACATTTGGGATGTTGGTGTGGTAGTCTGGTCGACGTTCTTGGGTGAAGAGGTGATGATTGTAGGGGAGCGATGTTGAAAGTTAGTAATTTCTAACTTGATTACAGTAGGAGTTCAAATTTTGGAATAATTGAATTCGAGTGGTATAGTATACATGTAATATTGTATGTAATATTGATTGAAAAGGCCCTTGCGTGAAGGGTGAGTAATTTGCGCAGACGGATCAACTTTACATTTTTTTATTTCTTTCTTATTCAACTTCATTCGGTTCTCGTAGTAAACTCAATTGCCAAATCCTCACATTTATAATATATTCAACTCTATTTTTTATATATTCAAGCATCTTTTACAAATAGAATCCACTCTACAAGTCGGCAACTTATTTCCCCTGTACATATAGGGGCTTCAACCTTGCAGTTGTACCATAATTTCCACCCCGATCAATGCACATGTGCTCCTTACTGCTGTCGGTCTCTTCACAGAGACGAAACCGAAGTCAGGCTTCTGTTTGCGGTTAAGTTCTGGGATTATTTGAACGAGTAGATTTCGCGCGTCGATGTATCTCCATTTCTATGTACAGGTGGAATGGAAAGAAAACGCGATACAATAATCGGAAGAAACTGCATCGTCGAACGTAAAGCCTTAGAACTCTTTCCTTTTCGAATATTCCTTCATTTTCTCTCACGTTTTTATACGTTCACCCGCTCATCTATATTTTCCTTCTTTGCTTCTTCACCTATTAATTAAGTTGTTCTGTTCCCTGCATTTCTCGCTTGTTGAGTGCTCTTGCTTTTATTCGACTTTTCTCAGTTTCTTCTTCATCTGTATTCTCGGGCAGTAATTTTTGTATGATTCCAAGTGCTAACGCGCGCTAAATTTTAAATTAATCTGCTTTGCTTCAATTACAGTCTTATTTAACTTAAATGTATTTGCGATAGAAAATCGAAACGAGGAAAAAGATTTAACAAGGCAAACCTTTGAGTGCTGAGCAGTAAAATATTGTATAACGTACCTTGTACAAGTTGTTGTATATGTATACAGTTGTATATCTGTTCAGGTGCTGTGTTGCTGCAAATTTTTAGTGTCGCGTGTAAACACAGCTGCACAAGAGTTTTCACCCTTTCGTATGGATTCGATCGATTGACATTTGTCTTGAATTATAACCAATCTTTTTATAGCTTACAATACCTTTGGGTGCAATATTTGTTTCCCTCGGCATCCCATGAGTAAACGCATTTGCTTCTAGCCTTTTCGAATTGCTATAGAATAATAGAGCTCATATCCGCCTTTCAACGTAACTAATATAACAAAGTACTGATTTTCAGGAAAGCTTTAATTCCATCAGAAGGACAATAAAGGAAAATTGTTATTGAACACACTTGACTGATTCGAAAATTATACAGTCCCCTTTCTAGACCATGTCATCCCGTGCAATAAATTCATCCCTCATACCATTTTCACACTTCTCATCCTTACGTTTTCATGTACTTCCATTCATCCATCCATTTAGTCATCCTTTTACATTCTCGCTTTTTCCCTTGCCCACTAATTTTTCAACTCCCACGCCGTTTCTTTCACTCAGCAACATAGACACCTTTTGTTGATTCCTCTTTCATACTTCTGTTTTTTCGTGCCTGTTTGTCTAACCTTTTCCTTTTTTTAATCACTCAGTTAGTGGCCCTCTCGTTACTGTTTCTTTTCACCGCTTCCCTTTCTCTCTCGACGATTCCTCTTTTCCACCCCTTTTCAAGTTTCCATTCATAAACTCTGTTTTCCTTCCCCTTCTCCCTCCCCCATATGCACCGTACAGGTACGTAGCAGAGTACCAAGGGTGGTAAACCGATCTCGACCGAAGTCCACAAACCAGTTCAACCTATCGGCCGAACTTCCTTAAACGAGGTTCTCTCTTCTGCAAGACTGCGTATATAGCTGTGCAGAAAGCACCTGAGCTCTTAACCGGCAACGAGCGCCGAAGCTACACCTTTGCTCTTTCTCAAGGGAATCGGGGAGTGCAGGCTGGCCCTTAGAAAGCGATACGCGGCCCGGTTAACCCCTTAGTGTCTCGGTTTTATGGTCGCGACGTTGTAAATGCATTAAGGTAGCGAGCCACGATAGCACGTACCCTTTCGACCTTTTTGAAATGTCTTCGTATAAGTTTCCGGGTGCTCCTTGAACAACTCTGATATAAGTATGCAGTTTGGAAGTATTTCAGTGGATGTTTTAATACTATCATCGAAGTTTAACTCTTTGCATTAGAATGACGAGCTACGCTTGAAATTCTCCAGGTTATTTAAGAATATCATCCTTCTCCTTTAGCAATGCACTAGTAGAATTAATTTTAATTCTTGCTGTGAAAAAGTTCGCCGAATATTCCGTTTATCAATCCTCGTGAAATGGATTCGTTATACAACGTGTGAACTAATTGTAAGTCTGAATAAACGGGCAGCTAACTGTTGGTCGAAATGTGGATTAATATAATTATGAACAGCATTACTAATTCGTGCAACGAGATTCTAATAAATTAGTAGGAAGCAGACATTGCATTTGATTTGACAGATCGATCCTATGGAACATTGCAGGTAATTGGCCACGTTCTGCTAAGCGAAGTGAAATCGTCGACACGAATAAATACGGTCCGCGTTTCTCGTTGCCGTTCAATAATCATATTTGTATAGTCTCTAAACAAATACAACGACCTGTACGTTACAAACTTGATAGCATGTATTTGATGGAAAATAATAAAACGAATTTGAACCACATACGAAAATATAAAACTTGATTTCGGGAATAACACAAAAATCAGAACAACGATAATCCAAAAAATCTCTGATCTTCCATCCGTTTTTTATCATTCTAAATTTCTATCCAAAATGCTCCCACAAATCTCTACAAATTATTCGACATATTTTTGTACAAAATATTGCATTCCATATCAATACTTTCGCATCAATATCCCTATATCTGTATCTATCACAGCAGATTTCAATCTTTCATATTAGTAGCATTTGTGATTTGGCAGGATCGATTGCATAATATGTATTCATGTCGATTAATTATCGTTCACTCAACTATCCGCTACAAAATATCCTCCCCAATTCCAAATTGGATACCCTTCCCTCGGGTAGCAATAAGATCGTTCGCTGCCTGGCTGTGGAATCGATTATCCGGGGAGCCCGATCGTTCTAGCTATGTCACAGACGTAAAATTTACGACGAGTTTTAAACGCGAGCCACCGTCGAGTCGCGTCATCTCTACTGGACGTTTCTAGCAGAGCGGCAGGAAATTAAGAAGTTATGTCCGGTTATAAGAGCAAGCCACGGCGAAGTAAAGTTTCGAATCAAATGGCGAGTGTGAAACATCGAGAGCAAAGAAAAATTTGGATCCTATTCGATTTGCAAAGAACGATCAACTTCAAAATGATCAACCGATCGGGCGGCCGCGTAAAAGAAAACTTCCAGCAGGTTCAAGTTCAACAGTTTTAGAAAGCCGAGTTATACGAAACTTCAAAGACGCGAGTCAAACGGACAAACGACTCGACGTAACGAATATCGAATTTACTTTACGTTTCGACGATGGCAAGAGACTGCGAATTTGCTGAGGGAGAACGTTTCATGCGGTTAAAGCGTTCTATTGGAATTCTGTTAAGGAATTATATTGGTTTGTAGTGCAGTTTATTTGTCTCTGTGGTTTCAGTCTGGTTTATCTGGATATCCTGAGTGTTCGGGATAGTGAAATGTTTACACGTATTGAACTTCAAAATAGACAGACGTAGCGTAATGCAATCTTATTTTCGCGAATTGTTATATGAAGGGATCAGAGGCCAATCAGTGTAAGTCCAACTTTCCCTGAACATGAGTTACGTAGATCAAAAGCCTCTTTATTGTTAATACTTTCAGTTGAAAGTTTTATGTAATCCTTTCGAAATATTAAAGAAAAGAAGAATATTTGATTTTATTGTATTTTGCTTTAAAAAAGTTGAAAACAAAAACGTAATCGGTAATTAATTTTCTGACAATAAAATCTTCAATTCCATAGTTATTAGAAAACCTTTTCCTTAGAAAAGTTTCAAAAATTTCAATGTTTCGAGTAAGCGACATAAAAAAACCTGTTTTTTTTATTAGACAAATGTATGCAATGAATAATACAGTAGCTTTGTTAACTGCAATAAAGATATCTGTACATATTTCATTGATATCCTTTTAAATATTCTTTGCGCCCAACTATTCCTTCCCTTACTTTTATATGATGCGATGCAAATAAAAGTTTCAATGGTAAAAGAATAAAACTCTCGACTTATCCTTTGAACCGATATAGAAACGTGGAACGCTTTTCGAAATAGCATTCCGGTGTCCTTTATTCTTAGAACGCGTTATCTAAAATCGCTTGAAAGGACTTCCTGAATATATTTTTTCTAAATGCATTTGAGAAAGAGTTTCCACCTGAATGAAATGAACATTTATTATTGATTTTGCAGCTAATCTATATCAGTCGGACCAACTGATAAGTCAATGTATTATTATGTACATATACCTGTGTGTTCCACGACAATTATTTCTATTGAAGGCAATGAAAGTATTTCGATATTATTTTCTCTGTAAATTAATTTGAACAGATATTTTACGATCACTTATTCCTAATCATTTTCATTTGCAAAATATAAATAATTCGCATTAAGAAATATAAAGAAAGTTGCATATATTTACATAATAAATTCAACTGTAACATAAGAACGAAATTACTTACTAAAATAATAAAACCGTACTTCCACGTCAGAACAATTACAATATAAAGGTGAGGTAAAAAATTCGATCCCCAATATTCCCAATCCTACGTGGTTCAATTACTAATTATTAAATATGTATAACAGAAACTATTGAAAGTCGTAACCGTTTACTTCGTCATAAGGAACAGAACGTTCTGTATAGCTCCATAAACTCCCTTTTCCCAATGCATTCGCTAAAAACCCATATCGTTCTTCAAACTTTATCGATCGTTCCTCGCAAAACGTTCATAACGTAGTTACTCAAAACGCAAAAGCTCCAATCTCAAAGCGGTGTCGCTCACGGCTCCATCGAAAAGGAAATTATTTCCAGGGAGTAACAGTCCCATTATTGCGGCACATAGCGATCGTAAAACCCGCTTTTTACAAATCGCGGAAACATTTCGCACAACAACGTCCCATTCCGTCTAAGCGTAAAACGATAAACGTTTTCCATCCCTCCATTTTTCCTGTTCCCTGTTTCTCCCCTTCACTATCCAATTTTTTTATTCGAGCAAACAAACGTATCTACGATTAGCGGTATGACCCTGACAAGACGAGACGAGACGATCTGAACTAAACAGAACTGGGACACGTTTTCGCGAATAATTCATAAACATTCCCGTGAAATGTGCTTTCCGCAATACCGTGGGCATAATGCGATGCACGGAAATCGCAACCGCTCCCGCACTTGCACGGAAAAATTCTTTTCCGCTCGGACGACATTTCAGTGACGTCGGAAATGCGTCGTTCGTGGAACGCTTTATCGAATTGGAAAACTGCTCGTCCAGGCATAAGCGGTAAAAAGCGTAGGTGACTGTCACGGCCTTTTAAACGAAACCTCGCGCGCGAAATTGAATACCTCATGCTGGTAGAATCGCTGCCTCCCGACTTTTGTTACTGTATCCTATTGTTAACGGGTTGAATGTCGAACGAATTTTGTATACCTTAGCCACAACTTCAGGAACATATTTCTCGTCCAGATATAATTTATTCAGAGAGAGTAATTTGTTTGATAATGCCATCAACCTCTGGCTCCGTTGATCTTATGGTAGATTAGAATTTCTAAAGGAAACTTCAATTATTAACAACATTTTATTATTTTATTGTATTAACCGTAATATGCTATTGTATGTTGCCGCTGTAATTCGGGACTCAAATCTTTGCAAACGTCTTTTTCTACTTGTCACAGGTATAACTAATTGTAAGTACGATTTTTTCATTTACGAATTCTGAAACATTGGTTATACACAACTAATTAGAAATGAATGTTGTAACTAATAGCAATACGTATTTTATACATCCATGTTATACATGCGATCCGTAGAATATTGTACTATTAGCTTGTATTCGGAATAAATACAAGTATCTTCATTATTGACTAATTATACCCATAAATTAGTCTTACATCCAATATTACTATCTCTTTCTTCTTTACTAAAAATATTGCTCAGAGTTCCAATATCCCACCTTCGTTTCTCTGGTATTGAACAAAGAATATAGAAAAGCTCGATTGGTTTTTCTCCGAGGTAAATAAACTTTGTAAACTATATCAATACCAATATTGTCCGTGTGTTATTGCAAAAATTTCATTCGACTGGTCTGAAAACAATATTATTATGATTCTATTTTGTCAATCTGCATTTAATTTCACAACATTTATGAAACAGCTGATGCAGAATCTCAATATATAATACAACGAATTTGAGGTTTTATGTACATTTATCTACAAACAGGAGTTAAAAATCTCGAGTGATTAATTAAAAAAAGACAAATGTAACATTTATCTTCGGAAGTACTGAAGTGCAATAAAATGAAGTAGAGTGTTTAATAAAATCTCATAGGTAAGTGATATGAAACTTGTGACTCTAAAATATTCTTCAATCTAGAGTCAATCTGGAGTTCAATCTGGAGTCTAGACTCTAGACTGAACACCTTTTAAAACAACATAAAAGCATCCATATAACTATTTGCATCTAAGTAATCCCACAAGCGCACACGAAAATCCCAAACTTAATAATCTCGAACCAACAAAAATAGAACAAACAGAAAACGACAAATCGCACAACGATTCACCGAAAAGAAAAATGGGCACCAAATGTGTAGGTACCTGATGATTACGATACGCCAATCCAGGCGTTGTTTAATACTGCCATACGCCCGAAAAATATTTCAAGACTATTTCAGGATTATCAACAGAAAGTCAATGCGAATAATTGTACCTACCTAAAGGAAACCAGCATCGCGAACAAAATGCAACGAGGACATTGAGGGCTGGATCGTACTCTCATCAACTGTCCTCTGCACAATGTCAGTACTTAATTAAGATGCAAACTGCTTTCAAACTTGAACGCGGCCAAACTGTTGGTAATATCGTCACTTCGCTTAGCCACTACTTCCTGTCTAGATTGAGCTCCTCGTTTCCCCGTGTTCATCCATTTCACGCGAAAAATCCCGCGAAACAACGAACCGTGAAGAACGACATGAAAGCGCGTTATGCTCCATCGTCGTTTCAGGGCTCGTGCTATATAAGCCGCGATAGCTTCTTTCATAACTTCGTGCCACTCGATAATGGCCAAGTTCTCTTAGTCCTTTCCAACGACCGAAGATTTTACAACGAAAACTTTCCCCTATAACGGGTTAATACCAATTTACAGTAACGAATTTCTGTGTTCATCTTGTTTCCAAATTGTTGAAGTCAGAAAGAACACGATGGCACTTAATTATAATAGATGGAGAAATTGTTGCTGGCAAGGCCGAACCTGCTTTCAAAGCTGACTAGAAATTATAGGAACTTTTATTATAAAGAATTAGATATAGTAATTCATGAATGTCATGAAGGTCACGGATGATCCTTGAAATGGAATTATTTATTCATTTTTCTCTATATTTCTTTAGAGCAATTGCGATATCTGTAGTAACATTTTTACAATTCTTTCTAACTGAGTGCACAATATAATGTATAGTAACATCTACATGTATTTTCAAATTGTATTCAGTAAGTAACCATAATGAATATTTCAGTCGCATTGCTGTAAGCTGTGTTCTTTGTAAACAGATGCTCTATTCTATCTGCATTTGCATACATTATTGTGAGGTACAATGACTGCGTACCACTGACTATGAAATTAGGATTGCAAATATTCAGAGGATATTATAATACCTATTGTGTAATACAGAAGAATTAAATGCAGGATTCTAGTACACTGAAGAGGTGTTTACTAAACTAATTTAAACTCGTACAATGATGAGAAACAAAATTATACATATGAACGACACTCTTCAAAGGATACATATAAAACAGGAAGCAAGAGGAAGAACTAAGGAATTAAATAACGATGGAATAACATTCATAGAAGCTCGTATAACTTTGGTATTAAAAACTATGGGCATATCGCTCAGAATAAATTCCATATAAATAATTTCGCAACATTATCCTATGCTTGTAAACTTACAACTTCTCAATTATTCTTTTTCAGTTTGTAGAAGTTAATTAGCCTCCCATTACTGGATTAACCGAGGAACTGTATCAGCAAAAGTGTCGTGTGTTGCATTTAGTTTTAATAATGAAAGTTTTGCATGATAGGAGGTGGATGGGAGTGTATACTCTGAAGCATAAATTACAGTGTTTAATTTCAAATACTGTTGATGATACATATGCATGCCCCGTATGTATATGTATATTGTCAAGCGAAATATCCTTTCTTCTAACTTTATCCCCGTTAATATTTCTGTGCCCCATTTTCGTACTTTAAGATCAATTTATAATAGCGCATGGACTCCTCGCAGTGTCGAAAGAAATCCGCATAACTACGTTACTACCATCTAGGAAGAAGTTAATGAAATCCTTTCGAAACGCAGTTCCAAAGTTCTGAACGCCAAGGAAATATAATAAAACGAATCTATCTCCTCAAAGTTCCACTTTTTTCAAACTAATTGAATTAGCATACAAAGTAACGAACCAGTCCGTTTGAAGTTTGTTAGCCAATTAAAAACGGCGGACCCTGCTATTCACCGATAATAACGGCTAGAAAGAAAACAAGAGAAAAGAACATCTTCTCAGCACCACGTTTCAGGACAATTACGAACGAAAATGAAAGGAAATTTACTGCATTCCCAAAAACGATCCCGGCCATTCCTGTAAGCTCGTAACAACCTTAAACACTGCACCTTTTAATTCGGCCATTTCAATCGGATGAAACGGCTTCAACTACCCGGCGCGTCGAGCTACGACTGCGCAGGGGTGCAGTAATTAAGGAAATTGTTTGCTGCTGCTTAATTCAATCGGATCAATTAAACCAAATTAAACCGGTGACATTAATTGCAGGAGAGCAACTGTTCGCAGAGCTGAACACGCCATTCCTGGAAGACCGAGATTGAGTAACGCGGTTTGTTTCAATGACAGCGACAGAAATGTTAGACGAGAAAAAAAAGAGGAGTGAACCTCGTGAAAGGCACGCCGGCAAAAAGCCAACAGTCGACCGCGGCCGCGTGGTTCGCACACAGTGCAAGTAGAAAGAAGGAAATAAGAATGGGCACACTCTTGGTTCGCCATTCATTATCGATCTCTGGTGTAAACAGATTTGATTAAGCCATTAATCGAGTTACCATTCGATCAGGTTCTCGTTTCCGAGAAGAAAACTAAAAATTGGAGATTTCCTAAGCGAGCCCCTTTAATTCGGAAGACTCCTACGTTTTTTTAAAACAAAGTCTTTCAGAAGAAAAAATTACAATCTATGATACTGTTCAACACAATTGTAAAAAGCTAACAGTTCCTCGTTCAATACAGTTAAATTGTCAAGATTAAACCTTTGTATTTTGCCCCATTGTCCAGCATTGCTATTCCTAGTATAGAGTCGTTCCACTGTGTGGCGCAGTGTCTTCAAGGGCCTGCTTTTCGACACCCCAAAGTGTCTGCTATTTCCGCTCGCATACCGAGCCCTCGCGGTAACTGATGCCAGATGACTATACCGAGTGCTCCGAAACAACGTATTTTCTTACACTAACTGGCTCCCAAAGACCAATGATAGAACCGAACCGCAACCGATACAGAATCGAAATACATATAACCGCTATGGTAATAACCGATATAATATCGGTTTTGAAGAACCGAAATCGAAACCGACACAGACGAGAACCATTGCATGCATAACGATTTTTACAAATACGGGCAATTTTCTCGGTTCGTATAACTATTTCAGTCAGAATCGATATATGAGCCGCTCATTAGCCAAATGGGTTACCATCACTTTTTGAATTTTTTAACATTTTTTATTCAGAGCGCTTCACCGACTCCTAACTTTTTATATTTAAAATAAATTACCTTATTTTTGTCTTGTGGAGTTAACCGTTTTAGCCAATGAGCGGCTCATTTGTATGAACAGTAATTTGTAACAGCTGATTTTGGAACGGTTTCAACCCCCGCCCACCTGTTCACATCGAAAAGTGCTCACATACCGTTCGCGGGACAAGGATACCACGAGATCCTCGCATTTCGGGCTCGTAGACAGCGCACATTTCTAGAAGGGTCACGTGTGCACAAGGTGTCTGACGGACCCAAGCAGAAGAGAGTTACTCGGGCCGTACAGATATTCCGGAATGCTCCAGTTGCACCGGCGATATCGTTCTACCGGAGGAATTGAAATTCTGTCTACGTCGGTCGGTTTCTTTTCTGAAAGCAACTAGCCGGTTGTCCCAGGTTCAAGCAATCAGCTGTCGATACATTGTAATCGACGACGAGATAGACAGAAATGAATTCGGAGCAACGTCGTTTCATAATAGAACATTTAAGAGCAACTCGGTTGCGAGAATTTCGTAAAGTAAGCGATTAGTGCATTGCAACGAGACGGATTTATCTGTTGGTACAGGTTCTGGCGGTTAACAAAAAATGCTTTGTAATTGTAGTACAGAATTCGATATTAGGCGAAAACGGTATGGATGGTAGATGAAATTGGGTTTTCAATTTTTTAGTACGGCACTTTGAGGTTTGCCAGGTTTATGGGTGAGCCTTTTTGAAGTTGCAACATTATAGAGTAAAATGTCTCGCATCCGAAAGTTCTATTATTTTAAAATTCTCCTCCTCAACTGACCTATTATTCAATTTATTGTATTTAATGAATCTTTAGATGCCTGTTGTCAACATGTTTCTTTTATGAAACATTTCGTATAAAAAAACTGACTAGATTAAAAGAAGATTAGATTGGAAGGAGAAAATTAGATCAAAGAGGACAAACCTTAAACAAAGGTGTATGTCATTGCTAGCAAGAATAAGTGTTTGGCTATAAGAAAATGACTGTTTAAAAATACAAACTGTAACAGTCATTGTATTGAGAATTCTATCGATATGGATGTGTATAGAAAGAAGGAAAGTTTTCAAATCAGTTCAAGTACCACTTTTGAGAATTTCTAAAATATTTCTTTTAACGAAATCATTATTTTTGTACAAAGTTCATGTTAGCTAAAGGGATTATTAAAATGTTGGATAGATTGTATTTGTCTTAATTATATTTTACTAGCAAAAGCACAGAACGGCCATAACTCACGACCTCTATAAAACTTCCCCCACTTGACGTTTAACTGCAAAACTTTTAACACAATTACTTAAACGTTCAAGACTTTGATAGGATCATTTATTATAGGAAATTCCCATGCACTAGATAGAAAGTTTATTCTGAAACCTTAGATATCCAATACCCAATAGCAATTGACGTTTTTCAAAGCTAGAGTTAGAGGAATTGTAGAGACCCAAATACATACATACTCTCTCAATTATATTTACCCAAACATTTTTACGGCTTAGCAGCCTAACTATTCCATACATAGAATTATCTGTACATTGTCATATCAGAGAAAGCTATGAGATATAAATATGTAGAATGGAAAAGTTTTTTATTGCAAACACGAGAAAAGAAATATTACATTTAACATAGTTATACATATTTACTATATTTATAATACGTAAAATGTTTCGTTGATTATACAAAGTTTGCCGAAATCTTTATTCAAAGCGGTACGGCAAGGATAAATCTACGCAAAGGTTCACACACTATTAGAAATGTTTTTATTCCAAAGGTAAACAGTTTTAACAATTTCTGTAAGGCTATAAATACTTGTATAAAATTGTGTTGCCCCGTTGAAAGGGATGCGAAACATTTTTCTATTTGAAATGGTGACAAATCGACGAATCAATTTCCACAATGAATTGCAAACATATTTTATACTTTGCTCCTATAAATTATTGCGTAAACAGTACTCAACCTTGAAATTAATATATATTATCATAATTATACAGCACGACAAGGATTCATAACGCATAAATAAGTTTTTCTATAAATTTAGTAGACTTGCTCTCATGATATTACTATAAAACCACTTGCATAATTATTATACACAGAGGATTAAGTGAATGTTTTGCGCAGATGTGCACGTGCATATAATTAAGAACAAAATTAAGCGTACTATAATGAAGATAATTAGCATCTAAAGACTCAAAATTACACTGCTCTTCTTACTTTAAATTTTATTCCTGAATCGAAGATCATTTCAACGCCATGATGTTACATACATGATTTACATACTTGTTTTGGCACAGGCTACAGTATTATAAAGTAGAAAATTTATGGCGTCGTCTAAAAACTCACTGCTGATCTAAAAAGAGCACTGAGAATATCGTCAAAGGTGAAACTTCTTTAAAGATATAGTATTTATATCTTTAAGTACTGCAACTTTGTTCCATAACATTATCTTCCATTTCCAATCCCTATCGAAATATATAAATATTCTCTTCCAGGTCTTGCATATCACATAAGTCCAGTAAAAGCTGAATAAATAGTATACATATCTCTTGAACGATCCCGACCAGTATCCTTCATAGCCCACAAATTGCCCTCAATCGTGATCATTAATCTTGCCACAAGCCATGAAATGTGAATCCATTAATCAGTCAATTTCCTTCGAAGCATTGCATAATATGTAAAACCATTATCTTCTCTATCTACATTGATATAATTGAAACTAAAAATTCGACATAAAATATACAATTTTGCAAAATCATCCAAAACTCTGGTGAACTCTGGAATCGTTCAAGCGCTGCTAGACTTCGTTTCCCACTATAGAAATTGCGTTCCAAAAACAATAGAAATCAGTAACAAATTGCCATTCAATTTATCTGGCAACCTCGTCGTCCAATTGTAAGGCCGGCGAAAACAAAGGACAACAAAAAACGTTCCCAGATTCGTGCTAAGAGGGCAGAACGAAACGAACATACCAAGAACGCGAACACGGAATTGGAGCAGAGCGCGCGCTTGTTCAGCTGGGCCAATTATAGATTGCGAGTGTACGAATTTGCAGGTGATCCTCTAATCCGACCTGGCAAAACAGCAGCACCGGGCAAATCGGCGGAATAATGCCGCACGAGAATTGCGACGGATAAACGTAAGTGTGTTTGGACTATCTGTTGACCGTGAAAGGCTTTTTACGAAATGTTTTATCGAAACGGGAACGTGACGAGCTTCTCCACGTCGCGAGACTAATCGCCGACCGCGTGGAGAATCGAAAACAGGTGGTGGCGGAAAGTTAACGTCCAAGGGCTGTACGCCGCAAGACAACGCGAGTAATCGCGTTAAAACATATTCCATCGGTGGGGCGCGACGCTCGAATCCCGTCACGGCGACCGGAAATTGGGTCGGGCAATTATTTTGAGCGGCACGCTTTAGAAAGCAGGATGAGGATTTGCATGACGGGGGAAGGAAGGTGGAAAGAAGAGAGGCAATTTAGGTTCTGGGGCGAAAATATTTTTGTTCTGTTGGGAATTTCTGTTGTCGCTAATCTAGTAGTGAAATTGGAAAATTCTATTTCCTTTCGTTCCTTTCCTTTATGCTGGGGATAATCTTTTCATGGCCTTATCGGTTTTAAGGCGATCGTGCAACTCAGTTGAATGTGCAACTTCAACGATGAAATAACAAAACAAGGTGCGAGGCGTTAAATTTGAATGGATACGTATCTGATCAATGCAACAGCAGAAAGAAAATTGAATATCTTTTGTAAACTGTATTTAATCGAAATGAAGTAAGAATAGATCTATTTACAATAGAAAATTCAAGAAATGGGACACATGTTTTTTGAATTGCTTTTGAAGTTCTGCTTTTTATAACTGTTGAGCTTGCAAGTGCTGGATTTTTATTAGCTTAGCGTCGCAAGAACCTAAAGACGAATTTATTTCCAAAAATCATTCACCACCTCTTCCAATCTCGTTCTGACTGTTATAAAACAAAATAGAGAGCAAGATTCTGTATCTGCATCACCGGAAGCGAATAAAATAACAGAATCAGTATTCTACAATTACTGTCACTGAAAAGTATATTCCCAGTTGGTCAATTAATTTTCACGCTTAATCGTGAAGAATTGAGTGCGCAAAAAATTATCAGCAACGAAGTCATAAAAACTACGACTTTAAATCTAACTGCAGTCACGCGAGATACTATAATGCAGAGGAACAAATACGCGATAAAATCGTAATCATAAATCAGAAGCCGGGGAGAAAAAGTTTCTAGGGCAACGCGAGTTGCATTAGAATATTTGAATTAATCTCCCAAACCGTATTTATCTTACAAGTTTGTTACATTTGGAAATTAGGAAAAATGACTTTGCACAGAGTCTTATTGGATTAAGGTACAAATAATTTTTAAAGCTGGCTTACGATGTTCGAACAGGGAGTCGTTTGTTACGGAAACAACTCGTGAAAAATATAGGTCCTCTGGCTAAACATTAAGACGCTGCCTCGGGTTAGGTTAGGTTATAATATATCATTCCTCTTCATCAACTAGTTAGCCAAGAATTTGGTAGTGTAAAACTATATATAAGAGAATTTATTAGTCTTGTCTTTGCCGTTTCTTATCTCGGCAAGGAAACGAAGTGAAGAAATGAAAGAAAATAAGCGCCTTAACCAAAACTAAATCACGTTAATAGAGATCAACAATTTCTGCCGCTCCAACTTACAGCTAGCAGTTGGCGGAAAAACGCGCATATCCGTATCCGGGTCCCACTTGTTAATCATTTGTTCGCACTTAACGCGGTTATCTCAATTTAGAACATAGGAACGCATGTGCGCGTAAGTCCTGGCCTCGATAGAGTTAGCGCGTGAAAACGGCCAAGGGACACGGGGAAACAGAAATAGTGAAGCGACAAATAGTCGCACGACACCGTCTACACATAAACCCTGTGCCAAGTGAAAGTGATTCGTTTCTGTAATTCGCCATACATTTGCTGGACCATCTACACTCACAATACTCCTGTGTGAACTCGGGCGATAATCGGGCTAACAAACGTGCTGCTCGTTTTTGTTTTGCTTTGGATATAATGTTTTCTTGGTTTAACAACAGCAATCAGATTATCAAACAGTTTCCATTCATAGTGCTCCATTGACAATAAATGCCGCGCCAATTTGCAATGCTACAATTTTAGACAGAATTTCTAAACGAATTGACGTGACCTGAATTAGACGTGACTCGGGACCAATCAGTTAATTAATTTATATAATAAAATTAAAATCTTTGATAGAATAAATTATAATTGTACAAATACTGGTATTTATATAGACAATACGTGTAATGTTTTGTTCATTTTATATTTTTTTCAAGGTGCTTCGAAGAGAATGCAGTATATCTTAGTTTAAAAAATATTGTGGAATAAACGTTAATATACCTTATTTTAATGGTGAACGGTCACTATGCGAATACTTTCAACACTCGCTGCAAGTGTACAGAACAATAAATCGTTATGTCTTTCTATTTTTACCAATTTCATATACAAAGAAAGCAGTGCTAATGAACGATTTTTCGACTCATGGTTTGTTCGAACACACCCTCCTCTCTTAAGAGTTTAAGGGTTAAAACGTGCTACAATAGGGAATCAAAGTGCGAAAAATTGTGGGCATCAGAAATGTTTTTAAAATTACTTGAAAAGTGTATCAATGTCAGTTTTGATTGAGTTTAAAAGTGTTTTAATGTCTTGATTCTTGTTCCTGTTTTTAATGGAACCATATATTTTTCTTACACAGACGCGTTCTCTACTTCAGACGAGGTCATTGACCTACGCATGTGGGTCGTTCTAGGCCATCCAAAATCATTTCATAGCGTCCCTACAGGAATGCAAGTCATCGCCTTTAATTTATGCTTTGTAAATCATTATTAGTAAATCATTGTGTAAACATTATCAATATTTTCAATGATATATACAAATATTTTAGATACATTTCTGCTTTTTAAAACTCATTAACGTGTAAATCGTTCACTCTATAACTATGAAGAATTCGAACTTTACGCACGGTTTCATGACTAGCATCTTGTGCACAGTATATTACCTATAACGAGATCACTGATCGGAAATTGTACCGTGTGAAATTAACTGGAAACGTATACTAAACGCATTATGTAAATTCCATAGTAGGTGTAGTAATATAAAATGCAAAACCGGTGAGGATTTTACGTTAAACTTATCGATTATGATGGGATTACATATTTTAGCCGGCCACTGGGAATAGGTAATTACGTAAACACGGTGTTGTTCTTAATGTTCGCCATCAAACCCAGGAGGGCGCTCCGCTCATTTCTTTATTGCGCTTGACAAAGCAATAATGAATTGTCCATCAATTGAATACACTACTGAAATGTAATCAGTAATCTTTGATCCACAAGTGTTCTTTTACAGATATAATTAATTATAATTAATTTTCGTTACTTTATTTCCCATGCCTTTTAATAACTGGCCCAAGTGAAAAGTATATACTTACATACTACGTTATAAAATACATATACTGCGGTATTTCAAGTATCATATGTGAACATAAATCAATCAATTCCAATGAGCCGCGATAGAAGAGAATACAAATCAAACATACAAGAAGCAAAGAACTCCAAATGCAGAAAACTAACCACATAGATCTACATACTTCCAAAATGTACAACTCTGACACGCTGTACACAAAATGAAACCAGAAACACATTTCAATAGACAGCAATGCAATAATATGATGAAAACCCCTCTGCTTAATTAAACAATCAGGTAAACTTTCCGCAGTTAATCACTTTCCGTATAATTAAAGCCATTAAAATACCAAATTCTTAATGGTTAACGCTGAAGAAAATTATTCCAAAATGCATAGTTGCCTTAGAAAAGGTAAACTCTTTGCCGTTCACCTAAATCACAGCGTAAAAAATGCCACAAACTGTACGATCGCCTTTAAATCACGCCATCGTTACGAAAGGACTTCGCAGTACTTCCGGAATTAATATAAACGGCACCGATATCTTATCGTTCCGGGCACGTACAGTCCCGCCGTAAAACTAGCGATTGCACTTTAACCGCCAGTCATACTCATTTACCTGGATCATTAAGGAAACCATAGTCGGAAGGTACAGAACGTCTCCACCGCGTCCCGCCATTCAGTGGAATGTATCGGATGGCTCGTAATAATAAGCACGATTGCTATTACGTGCCCTCGTGCTCTTGCCCGCGGTATACGAAGCCGCGGAATTCCAAGTGCAATAACCAAAATGGAACATTCTGCATGGTTTCTCTGCGTTTAAAAGCCAGTGAAATCGTAGCCGCTAATTTATTGGGTGACTTTGATCGTTACAGAGCACAGGAGGCAAGTTTACAGTAATTACGAATTTCAATTGATTTGAAGTACCGCGGTGGTGTTTCGGGAAAAATAATTGCGATGCTGTGCGCAATACAAGTAGCAGAATTTGCGATTTCAGAGGGAGCTTTCAGTTAATGTGGAAACTAATATGACTTATTAGACATTTTTGCAAGGGGAGAAGCTTTCTATATCGTGGTAATGTTGGTTCGACAGAGATGTTGAAACATTACTACGTTGTTAATAGATGAAAACAATGTGCATTGTTTTTGAAATGTGAAGCTCAATAAGAATGGCGTGTCACGCATCAATGTAACAAATAGTACATGATGTTTGCGAATTTGTATACATCGGAAAAATCATTTTCTATAAATTGATAAAACTTTTGCATTTGTAGCAGAACGTCGGAGAAACTTGAAGTATCAGGAAACTAAAAGTAAAGTGTGCCAATAAAATTCATCCCAACCGAACTTCAGAAAATTTTCATAAGGTAGTCTTGGCAAGTCTATTTACCAACAGATATTTAACAAAAGAATAAACGTACTAATCCATGCTAATTGTCGTTCAATAAATTGGATATATGTATATGGTAATTAATTGGAAATAGAAGCACAACACGTATCAAGTATACACTAATGTATATATTATACAATGAATTTAAAAATATGCAAAACTATCGAGGGATATTGCAGCAATAGAAGACAATAAATACAATAGGCCATGCAATCAGTGAAACTACCCGACGGACTTTTCATAAACGATATTTTTCAAGAAGCAGACGTGTGAGTACTGTACACAGTGGCTTATCGAAGAACTGAATCGGGCAATCATCTTCGCAAGCCACAAAAGCTCGACAAAATACTTTATCGCGAGGACTTTACGCCGGTCGTAAAATGATTTCCCCGCAACCCTATCTTGTTTTCTGCGGAAACTTCGCTATTTATTACCGAAAGCACGCAGAACAACCACGGTGGTATATTTCAGCCACGAACGAACGTGCCTTTTTGCATCGGGGATACTTTCATTGGGGGATAGACGAATCATACCAGTGACAATATCGTAAAATTCATTGTCAGCTGAATCGACCGTAACGAGTAGTGGTTCTCACTGAAATCCATGGAGCTGATAGTATAACAGGCAAATCATTCACATTTTTCTGAGCACTGCATGCATGTACGCGTGCGTATACCTAGACTGAGAGAATAGAAGGAAAGGGTTTGCCGCGTTGTTTCCTGAGTTGTATAATATGACATTTTTGTTCCCCATTTCTCCAGTATTAATTAAGTAGACGCATTCAATTCACGTAGATGAAGTACAAATAACAATCCTACTACTATTAACGTGAACATTCAGCTTTTTTCATTACTACAAAAGGGATCATACATTTAGGCAAAATCTCCTATTCTTTGTTCAAATGGGATCCTGCAAATGGAGTATAAAACTTGTTCTTATGAGCGTTCAGAATTGTTCAACTATTTTCGAAGTTTGCCCGGGTTTTTTCATTCCAATGATAACAAGATACTCGCCCGCGGCCACGATGAAACACTAACCTTTCGCTCTTTTATTCCAATATATTCTTAACGACAACCGGGGATAACGCAGTCAAGGTACATACATATAGATCTTCCACTCTTTATGAAACAATTCCCGCGGAACCGGGTCGTTTCAGCAACGGTTCCGTAAAGCACGTTATGGAAAAAAGAATTCCGCCTAATATGACTAACGCGAATCGACACCTGCGAAAATTTCCTTCCCCCCTGCGAACGTTAAGGTAACGTTTGATTGCGTTGAGAAGTTAATAAAGTGCCGGCACAGGCGTCGTTACGAATACTCCGGTGCACTTTCCACGCGGGAAGAACATTAACCGGAGGGTGTAATGGAGGCCGGCATGTCTGAGAAAAATATGGTCGTCCGTTTATCGTGATAACGCCTGGCCCCGGCATAGCTTTTCTCATCCTATTTTCCTCGGTAGTCGCTGAGGCGCTTAAAAACATTGCCAGTGCCGCCGTTCGCCAAACTGGAAATGCAATTTCCAAAATGATACGCGCCCCCCCCCCCCTCCAACTCCCAGCGCGTCGTTTATCATTCCTTAAGGTCGTAAATATCGTTTAATCGAATGATACCGCTGGACAAAGTACGGCCGCGCGACGAAAGCGTCGCGAACATCCGTTCGGAAATCGAGTTTCTTCGAAACGCGTGCACCTGAGAAAGGGACGCGATGTTTGTGCACGAAACACTAACGATGAATGTGCAAAGGGTTGAATTGCAATTTATTTACGAAAGGAAGAATATATGGACGGGGGGGGGGGGATATACAGAGACTGCAGGTGCTCTGATTGAAACAGTGAAATTGGAGTATGTGTCGGTGTGAAGAAATTTTCGTCAGCGTTCTTCGGTAGAATATTTGAAGTGAAAGGGTTAGGTCGATAAATGATTTGCTTACGGAGCTACGTTTTTGTAGTTTTCTATGTTTAATGTAATAGAGCAAAATTGAGCAAACGCATTCACGGTTTATATTTGCTTTACCTGTGCTAATTTTATGTATATTCGTCGTTCTATTTGAATTGTATTTTTTTACAGATTTCTCCTTTTATGTTAGACCGATATTAGAAAACCTTCAAGTATGAACAGCTTATTTGAGTCAAAGCGGGCTTTGTACTTTACATTTTCCTCTATATTTTATTAAATAGGAAAACGTTTTATATAATCCTTTCCCTCATGTATATCCATCAGAATTTGTGGGTCCATTTGGTCGACCTTTCTATGAAACAATCTATATATTACGACGAGTTCTGACGTTATTTCGCAAAGTACCAACATTGTAGTGCATTACTATTGTGAGAGTATAGGTTGGTGAGATTTAAAATGCAGTGTATAATACTAAATCTGTCAGAAAGCCGTCATCAGAGAGGATTTATTATAAACGTTGATGCGATTCCTTTGTTTAGCCACACGAGATAAAAAGATTCTTCCTGTTCTAGTACAAGACGTTATTCGTTCTACCTCTTCTAAAATGGTGACCGGAGATGCATTTTAGAACTGGGGCACATATTCCGATTTCTTATTAATCCCGATTTATATTTAACAGATATATTAGAATAATGCCAATAGGGAAAGTTGAAAAAGATTTCCTCGTTTCCTTCGTTGTTTATACTCTCTTCTTTTTATAACACAAACTTGTCGAATTGATTGCTTCAGTTTATCACTTTTACGATACTGCCATGGTAAACAAATTAATTAAGAAAAACTAGTTTGAAATTTCTCGCTCGAATAAATTATTGAGAATAAATTACAACAATTTTACAAATGTTACAAATGTTAATGAGATATAATGCACCCGAATATAATATTTCTGCAGTCAGTATTCACTTACGTATCTGTTGCACTCGTATTCCATTACCAAAGGTAATAACGTACCTGAAATGGAAGCCAAAAATATTAAATTAATCACATGTATGAATCTTCCATAACTAAATGTAACAGCTTTCCTGTTCAGAGCGAAATATCGCTGGTTGATTATGGAAACCAATTTCGTTCTTTACAATTATAGAGGCTTCGTCGAATCATATGATCAATAAGTATTACCAGATTTAAAATTCCGTCGCCTTACTTATTTAGAGTTATTACTTAGTTATTATTTCATTAATATTGAAAATACAACAATAAACTAAGCTAATGTAACATAACAGTTTCCCTAGCAAGATAATTACAGATACCATCGCGTGAATTACTCGATGCGCAATTTAAGTTTCCTGATTTTACAAGCTCCCCGTGACGCCTTTAACATTTAATTAAGTCGCATAATTACCAGCACGGCAATTTTTCATTCGACATGCTGTTCGTAAGGAACGTTCACCCCTGACTAAAGGCAACGACAGTCTATCCGGTAAAAAACAATATTGATTTGAAACTTTTAACCGTACCTTCGGGCCCGTCCCAGACGTCGTGATACACTTCGTTTTACATCCAAAGTTCGATACAACTTCTCTTTCACGATGCCATCGAGAAGGCTGCTAGATTAAACGTAACAAAATTCCAAAACACAAACGTGCCAAAGCGTAAATGTGAAATTTCCGTAATTGCACTGTTTTTATTTATTATCTTGCTCTATTACTTTACTAGGATTTGACAGTTTTGTAGCAGCTACGCGGTATGGCGTATTCAAAGAGAGTAAAGGAGTAATAAATAGGTTTAACTTTACGCATTTCACGGATAAAAAATGAGCAAATGCGAAAAGTATTCGCGAAATTTAAGAAGCTCATTCATGGCACCATGGGGGTTTGCACAAAACTTGATTTAAGTTCATCGAATTCTGAGAGCTACATACCCGCAAGTTCTACGTTCGACTCATTCAAGAGTTTCGAAAATTTGACCCAATTCTACATGAAGTGCTCAACGTGACTTTCGAGTACGGAAATTCGAATACATACTTCGAAGTTCGAGCCATTCGATCAGCTTCAAGGTGCGAGGCTTCATCCCCTAAAATTCGTGTAAGTCCATTTCACATCTACATGATCTAAAGTTATATTCGAAATTTGAACTGAAGCTGATAATAATAATATTTTGTCCCATATAAATAAATGGTCTGATGGCGCAGTCTCCTATTTGAGATAGGACGATTTCCTAATTTTAAGTGTGGTGACACAATTTCTATTTAATTCACGAAAAGTTTATCGAAGCCTCCCTTTATGCCAAAAACACCCAATTTTACAGACCATCGATTCGAAACATTTTCTATACGCTGTCGCTAAGGCACGTACATCGTGGAAAAAGTTTTCTAAAACAGTCCACACAAAAAAGGTCAGCAATAAATAAATTAACAAAAACCCGTCTCCTCGTAACGCTTTTAGTGAATGAACATTATTTTATATTTATCAAGCAGTGAAAAAAGAAAACGCCTGGTACAAAGAAGACTCGTTTAAATTATACCTGGAAAGTAGTGATGAACGACTTCGGGCACGATGGAACTAACAGCAAGCTGCCGACCAGCAAGTCTGCACGGAATAAAACTCGCGAACACACCGGCGTTTTCCTTTCAAATTCATTCCAAATCATGCCTGGACTGATCTATGCGATGCCCGTATGGTCTGGTCAAGAGAAGAACGATCGAAACCGAGAGAGTTTTCTCAAACCATTTACGTATCGACCGCGAAAGGAACCGTCTCCCGGTTGCAACGAGGATCGATAATTCAGCGAACCGAGTGCTTCTGGTTCAACAGACCTGGCCGCGGTTTTCAAAGTGCTTCCCGAACGATACACACTTTGATGTGTAAATGATTAGCCTTAATTAATGAACACACGGACGAAGGAACGCCCCGTCAAGAGGGAAAACGAATCCGAAACCGAGGGATTGGCAGACAAGTGAAGAGAGCGTGGGGGGAAGAATCGGTATGCAATAAACGGGAAATTTGATAAATAGTTACGTGAATTATTTAGAAATAGAATGCAAATGGAATGGATGCAATTCGAAAAATAATTGCACTCTAAAGAAGATCTGTTTAGGAATGCTGGCAGATGTTTGATGGAATGATTTACTTTAAAGGATAGACAGAAGTCGAGTACTGGATATTAAACTCATCTGTCATTTCCTACATTCTTCGAAGATCAGAAATATCCAGAGTACATACGGTGTTCATATCAATTCACTCGCATTCTTTTCAAATATTTATTGTATAATAAAATATGTGTATGTTATGTGGAAATAAAATTGTCATAGGATGTATGTTTTTAATAAACCATGGCTAAGTGAAAATCTTCAATATTAATAAGTTACTGATTCTAATTGTGAATAAATTGTAACTGCCTGGATAGCATCAGCATAATAACAATTTTCGAAAAGTCGGATAAATGTGAACACGACTGAAAATATATTCACGATTGCAATGTGTGTCGTAGATTAAAAAATATACGGTAGACTTTTAAACGATTCTGCAGCATTTGAAATTCGTATTACTATTATTACAAAAAAAGACGTCGAATAAAAGAGGCTAATTAAAAACAACAAAAAATATAAAAGCTTTATATGAAACCTTACCTGTCCCTCATTTAAAATTCCCCAGTTTCCTCGCATTACCCTTTTCGGCCAACGAATTTAATATTCATCTATGTAACTTAAATGCATAATTTGAAATTCATTATTCTTACCTCCCACGAAAGTTAAAAAGATGTTTGCAATTTACATCCTTTCTCATTTTTCAAAGTCTACCGTATAATATTATAATAGACGCATGGGTGGAACGCATTGCAAATACATACAGAAAACGAAACAATAATGTTAATTACAAGCGGAAAATTATACGCACCGTATACTGGCGAAAATCGAAGGTGAATATGCGATATTTTTGCTCGGCGATTGCGTTACGTCAAGCAGGTAAAAAAAAGGAAAAACGTTTATGCGCTCGCGCACGCTTTCTTTTTTATTTATGGCACGCGGCCCGGGTAAATATAAGAACAGCTGAAAATGGGTACACCACATTTCATGGTTTACCGTTATCATATAAGTGAAATACCGCGTTTTACAGGATCTACCTCCGAGGTACATATTTTCTGAGAACCGCGAATAACAAGTATAATAGTATAAAGTTATTCAGTCCTTTATCTCATTGACTTTTATCGTGTACATTAATGTACATTGTCGTTATCTATCGAAAGAAGGTCTTTATAACGGAAATATATGCGAAGCATAATTTGAAATATAACGAATTGTAAAAGATGTGCGCCGAGAATGTATTACAATCAGCATATAGGCCGGCTCGAAGTTTATATAAATTATGAGCGACAAATGAGTGAATCGTCGTAGAAAAATTCCTGGAAAATGCAGGAAAATTATTTCCCATTGTTACGTACAGATATAGTTTGTTATTCATATTATTCTTATTACTCTTTCCAAACAATTGTTCGAAACAGCACTAATTTCCAAGTAAAAGAGTATTAAACATTACCTGTCCTAAAGCTAATAATTAACGGGGCATCGAGGAAAGTTTGATCCGCGTAAGATCGCGTTGAAAGTGGAAAATCATTTATTTCCACGTGCCAGCTCGCAACCAACTACACTCGCAAGCGAAATTAATCTCGACAACGATCAAACGGTTACAACAAAATGCATCACCAGCCCAGAGCAATTCTACGTTCTTCAATTCGCCATGCGAAAAGCAAGAAGACCAATCCGCAATTTCAATCTCCTCGGCTTACGAATAATACGTCAGGCGGGCTCGTTTCTTCGTAACAGACAAACGGTTTCTGAATCACTCTCGGAGCCGTAATTTCGCGAACGCACAGAAAGGTTTCTCCGCGCGCAATTATTCCGATTTTCCACAGGAACTCGCCCCTCCAAGCTTCGGTCTAAATATGTCGCGAGGAATGATGATATTCCCCGGAAAGAACGAGTTAGACGGGTAAAGGGACGGACGAAACTGCGTCAGGCTGGGATTACAAACGGGAATAGTAATTAACGACCTTGCGACGTTCATTAGACTAACAGTAAGTCACGTCGAAGGGAAAAGCTGCATGGGTCGTGTCCACGACTGGAAACAGGTCCTCGATCTAGCACGCGATTCAGATAAATTAGCTGATCATATTAAAACTTTTCCGGATTACCGTGGACATTTCCCCAATTCGTTTACCCGGCACCACCGGCCAAACGCGATCGCCTAACAGGAGTAAAATAAATATCGTGGTCGATTCAGGGGAAATTAAATGGCTGTCGATCAGAGACAGAAGGATTAAAATATAATACTATTGTGTTTGTGTGAAGACCGAGGTTTTTCTTTGTCAATGAAACTGCGGGCGAATCTTGCATGGAGAACGGCACGAATTGGAGACGATATACGGTATTCGAGGCAGAGCAATGGATGCGGAAACGTGTGGGAGGATTTCTCTTTTTCCTTGAATCGTATATGTACTTGGAAAAACGATGAACTTCTACGGTGCAAGCGAATTGCTGAGGGTGTTGAAGTTGAAGTTAAGTTATGTTAAGAAGATTGATAACTATTCGTTTGCAAGTATTAACCTTGTAAGGGAAAATTGGTTCAACGTGACCAAAGAGTGAAACGAAAATAGTATTTTCCCATTTATCCATGTATGTACGACTCAACTACTATGTGCAAGCGATCTCGAATAAATGACTTTACAGTTATTCCATTTTAATACGCATCGGCATTTTTACATGACTTAATGCCTCGGTTCTTTTCTAAATTCTTGTCCCGAAATATATATTCTCCGCTGACTTAATATTTATACAATTAGAAATGATTATGCATACAGACGGCGAGAAAGGGTACTTGTAAATGTGTCAGGGACGAAGATGCTTGTCATGGAAGTTTCCCAAAAATTCGGGCAGATATTATCTGGAACCTCTAACCATCGTCTACCCTCGTATCCACGAGTTACAAGGGTATTACGACTCAAAGCAAAATGTCATCTCCACATTTTGATTTGATCGTTGGTCTAGGATACGAAGCACCCTTCTTGAGTTTCTCCCGATGGCAAGGGATGTTACTCTTGGGCATTGCAGTACCGTCATGCTTTAATCCGTATATTACGAGGGAGTGCCCCTGCATGATCCAGCAGTTAACGTCCCAATTCAAACGGTCAGCCTATTCCTCTATTTACGCGGCAACCGTTGGCCATACGCGCTAAGGAGGGAAGACCCGAGGATAAACAGCACCATCTCATTTTTATCTGCTCATGTGACCTGGGTTACGCAAGACCCACCATGACTTCAGCTAACAGTAAAGGGAATCCTTCTCTTGGGCATCGCAGTACCGTCATGAATTAACTCGATTATTACAGGGGACGTGCCCCTGCATGATTCGAGAAATATATTAAAGAGATTTGTTGCTCTACTCCCAAGACGCCCTGTATTGCAGGTTATACAATATGGCCAAGTAGTCGAGAGACTTGTGACATGCATTTTGTAACGCATAGTGAATGAAATGGCGGATAAGTTGACCAATCCTTTGACTGTTATAGGCGTATACAGGCCCTGTATTACAGGGTGAGTCACGAAATTCAGATGAATTTGTTTTTAACACTACATTCTGATACTTCTTTATGCAGAATTTTTCGGAGGATGAATTTATTGAATGAAAAATACGCTGTTTCATTAAAAAAAGCACAATTTTTACTTAAATCAGAAGCCTAGGAAAAACAAGCCTTGTTATGCCATTCGTTTATTTTTCCTTGTTGACAATTTGTTTTCCATTTTGAACACTGTACACCTATATTCATTTTTCATTTCTGTCTCAGCCAATTCACATCTTCTCGCCACTCGCTTTTGTATTCTTCTGTGAGTTCCAGGGTTGCCCGATCAGGTTTCATTGTAGGCGCAAAAATCGCCGTGACATTGGCCGCCTCTCGTGGAACTTTGTGTTCCGTTCCGCAGTGAAAAAGCATTGCCCAGGGAATATCATGGCTATCTAAGAATAATCTTAAACCCAAGGTCGTTTCCCTCGGTTTCGTTCAAGGCAGAAGGGTCAAACAGCCGCGCGAGAATTGCCGCGATAGTCGTCCTACTTCCGTCCAGAGCGGAAGGAAAGTTCGAGAGAGCACAAGCAACATAACCGACCGGTAGATACCTTGAACGGACGTTTTCAGAAAATCCTGCCACGGCTGCCGCTCGCAGATATTAACAGATACACGGCAAGTTTTCCTTGACTCGGTACAAATAACGCTGCGAACTAAACCACGCACGCGTATACTCTCGTGGAGACCCTTTAAACTTCGACTGCATCTACGCTAAACCTTTTGGTGAAGCGAATACAGAGCACGAGATGTTTCATAGCTGTTAAATATACATATCACGAGAGTACTATTTGTAATTTCTAAAAATTATAACATCCTGCATAATATCTTCGAATGTAGCGTGCTATGTTGATGTCATTCACTTGTTAATTTGCAACTGAATACCCAATGAACAACTTCTAAATAACATAGGAACCAACCTTACACAAATACGTATGACAAAAATCAGCTAAATTCAAAGCACAATGGTAGTGCGATATTACAAGTCTTTATCCCTTATCCTAAACTAAACTACCAACAAAAAAAGAAAAAAATAATATTACTTAGAGGGAAATATTTGGCTACTTCCTATTGTCTGTACGGGATATTGCAGTAGCCAGTTGCCGTTCCAGCATTTACCAGGAAACGGAGAATAAATGAAAACAGCCGCCGTGTTCTCCAAAATGGCAGGAACCATACTACGAGCCGAATCGCCTTAGCAATCTTCATTCTACATACAAGCTTCAGTTTCCGGTTTTCGTAACAGCCGCAGACCATTGTATCGTGATCTGTAATTCACGTCGGCCAAGGATCTCCGCTCCGCCAATTGAAAAGTGAAATCTCCGATAAAATCTCGCCCCCGCCACTGCCGGTGGCCGTTTCGTCCAGCATATTTATGAATCGGTGACCGGGAACGAGAATTACGCACTGCAGTGGCGGTTAGAAATTGCGTAGCCGGAATTAGTCGCAGGGGTTGCGGTGTAATTTTGCTGGTTTATAGAATTTTCGTATTCGACACGAAATCCGGTGGCAGACTTAACACCCTCGTTGTTGGCGATAGTTCTGTGCCCTTGTGAGCGGGACTGCTTTTGTAAGAGCACAGAGCATGACATTCAGGGTGAAAGTGCGTGAACTTGATGTTCGTAAAAGAGAACACAGGACCCAATGGTTCGCACGCTTAGCAAATGAGATGATTCAAGGCAGAGTCTTATCAAGTGCAATAGTTAATTCTTTTAATAGGGCAGGTAGCTTTAGGAAATTAATTATAATATTGCGCAAGTGGTTGGATTTTTGTGAAATGGTCAAATTTCGTTGCTTGAAAGTGATCGTAACGGTTATTGATGTTAATAGCATTGTTGCATTGTTGCATGCGTTGGGAGGAAATACAAAGTGAAAAAATAATCAAATGAAAATCGTATATCTATAAAGAAAGTTATATGTATGTGCAATGTCAGCAAAAGAAAATGTAGGTCTCGGAAATCGAGTATAAATGGTATTTTAATATTTCCAAAAGAAAAGCGGTAAAAGTTTTTTATCAGATATAAAAAAAAGTTTATCAGAGCTGTTCATTAAACGCAGTGCATGGGCACTTATTAAAATTGAACACAACGCTCTAGTTATAGCAACTGTATCGTGTATTTATTCACAGAAACATTACCTGTACTATTGCTATTATTTGTATGCCACAAGAAAAATTCTAAAAACAGTGTAACCAAGATTTACATTTGCCATGTCACAATTTTAGCAGTACTTTAATTTATCCGAGAGCAATTTTCCAAACATTGGTCCCCTCGCCAACAACAGTCCATCCTCTCCCTAGTTCAAGCAACGTACAATGTTTACCAAGCCTCGTCAGATGAATTTTCGCGAGCACGCCACGATTATTATCATTCATTTGCAGTCACGCATGTTTTAAAATCATCGATAACTTTGCAAATATAACGCGTCCCGCGTGTGGACCCATGTGTACATATAACTCACCGATTTCCACTCGTCTACTGTTGGTTTTTTGAATAAAGTAAACAGAAAATTGGAAGGGTCAAATTCACAGCACAGTTGTATCGAACGGCATTCAAGGATCCATTGTTCAACACCGTTCACTGAAAGCTTATAATTAGTTCCGAAACAAAATTTTCGTTACACAGTGTAAATTGTTTAAATCCTATGCGTTTTGTGCATCTGCTTTTGTAACACTGAGCGAATAAAATAAATAGTTCGAAAATGGAAACAATTTTCTTACTCTATTTTAATTATCTTTCAGCAAAATTCATACATATAATTTTATCCTACGTACTAATAACTTCATATATTAATAGAACAATTGTAAGACTCATTTATGGATATAAATAGTCTATAATGATAATACTCGTATTTATTCTAAATACACGCTTATAATACAACATTCCATGGGAATCCAGCATCGAGAGCGTACGGATAGCGATCCGTGGAATGTTGTATTATAAGCGTGTATTTAGAATAAATACGAGTATTATCATTATAGACTATTTATATCCATAAATGAGTCTTACACAATATATTCCCAACTTTATTGAAGTAGGTCTGCAATGTCTCTGCAATGTACGCTCCTAATGTATAATAAAATGACCGCATAAATTCACGTAAAAAAAACGCTCAGACAAAATAACTTTCTTCTCTCGGTTTAACCTAGTAAATGAATGAAGCTGCAATCTTCAGTTTTCTGGTGCAAAGTAGGCACGGTAGGAAGGATCAGAGTCAGAGTAAGCGTGAAGAAGGAAGCTGAACTGGCGATAAGTAGCCTGGTAAGTATGGATCAAGAGAAAGTAAAACAATGAGACGGGGGGAAAAGGGAACGAAAAATCAGGGAAACGAACGAAGAAGAATAGAAGAAGAAAACAAAGGAAAGAACGTCTCGCCACCCTTCGATCGATACATCCACCTTTATCGTGCGCTTGCTCTTCTAGTCGATGTGCAACCTAGGAAATACTAATGGACAAACTGCAAGCTGCACTTCCGCGAGTCGATCCCACGACCGTCGATTCTAATCTCGACCAGCTTTCACCCTCTCTTCCTCCTTAATGCCTTCTTCGTTCGCGCATTGGCTGGTGACACTGTCAGTGGATCGAAATCGATATATCGATACGGTGTAATTATGATAATTATAAAGTCAACAGATGTGTATCCAAATTAATGTGATTGCTGTATATATTATTAATATGGTTGATTTGAAAAATTGTTGGGTCATATTTTGAGAATTGGGATATCGAAGAAATTCAGCTATCAGAAGAGTTACCTCCTCTTTTATTCCATCTCGCTTTAATTCGGACACATATTTCTCGACACATGTATATGGCGTTAAGCATCGAGTAAATAGATTCAATTATTTGAATCTAAATTGTTAACATAAGTTAATAAATTTGTTTCATCTAATCTTTGAAATCTTCAAATCCTCGTTGACCCACATGTTACAAGTATGTATTCAAAACGTTATGATACAAAATGTTCCAAACCTTAATGAGAGTTAATCAACACGTCAACGCACGAAACTCAATCATCGCCATGAAGTTAGTGTTTTATATTAGTATCGCATGTTTGCAGGCACGATACAAGTATTTCAAACTTTCTACCTTTTTCGTTCGACATTTTAATCAACCTAAAACCGCTTGGTTCCCATATAAGGCTTTTTGTGGAAACGGCTACGACGATTTCACTTGTGGTCTAACAAGTAAGGCAGTGCGGAACTATACACGTGATCTCTTCCTGAATCTCGTGTGTAGCGAAAATTTCATTACTAAAAAGGGATTCCAGCATTCGCAAACCCCCACCTACCATCACGTTTTAATCATAAGATCTCTGTTGGTCAGTTTACCGATAACCCTGCACCATTTTCCTTACCACTAAATTTACAGCAAACAATGAAATGACCAAATAAAATGTGCTGCTGCTACGATAGAACTATTCGAAAGAAACTCGATCGTACTCTAAATAATATATATATATATATATATATACATATATATTGATAATTTTCCATATTTACAACTAGTATTGGGTGGGAATTTGATATCTTACCTGCTTTATATTGCAATTAATGTGTACTAGTAACGCTAATGTTTATTTGTATATGAAGGTTTTGCACGAGATAGTGGAGCTAAAATTCGAAATGTTTTGTCTGAATAAAACTTTCTCTTTTCGTCTATATAAATTTTTAATTTAATGGTTGAAGCTTTTTCAATTTGGTTAGAATAGGCAGATATAAGCAAATATAGGCAAATTTCTACAAAGCCTGGGCGGTTGGTTCAATATCAGCGTTGCGAAAGTTACGCAACTCATGGAAATTCATTTGGTTTTGTGCAGAACACAGCTAAAGATGAATTTTTCATCTATCATGATATACGTGTATTGAACCAAACAATGTTTGAACTTATCCCGATTTACTTATCAACTATAATGCCGTAATTAATTTTCAAAGGGCTAGACAGTTTTCTTAAAATATCTAAGCCAGAAGTAAAATAGCAAAATTATTCCATAAATCACATTGCCGAAATCGCAACGTTTTACATAATAATAGATTACATAATATTCATTTACTTCCAAAGTAAAACTAATGGAAATTCATGACCATCTTAGTTTCCTTTACACGTGCTATTAAAATGTACACCGCTATCCTGATATAATATAACTCCTTCTACCAAAACCAAATGTCTATCTAAATCTTCGCCGATTGCATTCTACTGTCCCAAAAATTAACAACAGTTTGCCCTGCCCCAACATATATCAATACCACCACATTTTCGAACAGTGCTTCCAAATTGTTCAGTGCAGTACTAAAATTCCTGCATGCTCCGAAATACATACTAATTCTAAAACGTTCATCGGCAGTGCCCGTGAATTCTCTTAAAGTTACCTCGGTGTTATTGAATGTTATCCCTCAATTAGGGCTCGCATAAAGGAATGTTGCGGGCATAATGTGCTTCAACATCAGAAGTTGGCTCTCCTCTACTAAATAAACATAAACCTAATTTTAATTTACGTATCACCAAGCCCAATGAATAACAAATGTCCTTCTATATAGATCTACCAATTTACTTGATGATTGACGTGGCAGACAGGCTCCTGCGTTACTTTATTATTATTATTATGATTACTATTATTCCATACTCACAATATACACAAGAAAAGTCAAAACACGTGAAAAAAATTGCAAAAAATACGTTTCAGTAAAGATACATACAGTTCCATCAAAGAAGTGTATGTGACTAGCAAAGGAATTTCAACTACCATATCTCAATCTGATATTTTTAATAAAAAGTAGAATACTTCTTCTAGTGTTCTTATCGTCATTAGGAATTTAAATACATTGAACCCTTTCAATAAGCCCACGTTTCGTACGAAGACGAGGATGGATATACATATGTACATAGTATCACGTGAGGCCCCTTACACATCGCATCCAGGTACATCGCCGCGTGAAAAATGTCTAACGAATCAAACGCAACCGTAAGCTACAGAAATTAGTTTTTCCACGCACGATTCAGCGTCACTTGGAGTGGCACAAGTCGAAACGAACACAGAAAATTCGGAAATGTCAGCATCCATACTACATACATCCGGCCAAGTTTCCACGACATGTTCGGTCTATGCGCAAGCCTTAAAGCCCCAATCCTACGCGAGCTTGAAACTTGCTTAAAACTTGCTTAAAACTCTGGGCGAAAGGCCCAGATACTTTTCGTAAGTTAATGAAAAGAGAAAACCACGTTGACGCGGTGTCAACATCGCGATATTACTGTGCGATAAAAGCTGGAACACTGGCCGTGCTGAATTTATCTTTGAACCGATAGATCCATATAGATCCAAGTCGTTATAAATAAAACAGAAAACTAAATGCATCTATAAGCGGTTCGCCGATTAGAATATTCGACGCCAAAAAAGCATGTACTTTTTAAGATGCACTTGTAAATTTGTAATGATAGCCACTATATTGATTCCCAGAATCGTTGAAAGTAATGCCCGAAAATGCAGTGCATGGAAGCATACTGTACATGCATTTATCAGCAACGCCATCCCTCGACAATCAAAACGAAATCACATTTCTCGTTGAAAATTACCTTCGAAAAGGAATAGTAAATTCCAGTCAAAACCGCTACAAATATCGTAATACTATAGGTCGAAATCATCACATCTTCGGTCGAAAGATACGCGGAAATGGTCCCATGGAGGATTCACTTTCATAAACGTCAAAGGCTGGACAGGTATGAAAAACTGAAGAGTCGTATGTCCTACTTCGGCCAAAATTCCTGTCGAATCAAATAAGAAGGTCTGATATCGCCAACGAAACTTTCAAACTGTCCGATCGATTTATGGGATTCCGATATTATGACTGGGAACGTGGCCCTCGACGAACAGACAAAAAGCACAGAGTAGGGAGAGAAAGAAAGGAAAAAAAGGGGGGGGGGGGGGATTGTATGTAACATTAAATGATAAGATGGCTGGCGATAAATTTGGGTTAAATGCAGCTGACTGAAAGCGGCCAATAGGAAGCTTGAAGGTTAGAATATTGGTATAATATGGACGATGGAAATGGAAAATATTAGCTGGATTTGCGAAGGATTTTTCTGCTCGAAAAGTGATACAGTGCGATTAGAGAAAGTACGTATAAAAATTGCACGATCACGAAGTGTGTTCATTTAAGATAGCAAAAAAGATGAATCAACGAAATAAGTAAGCATTTTTTATAAGTAATTTTGTATAAGAAATATTATAACGAGGTAATTTTACAATGTTGATCTTTAGAGTTGTTTAAACTAGAATTAATTTACGATTCCAACAAAACATGCGCGAAAGTATAAATCTTATAATAGAAAATATATTTCGAGCAGCTTTGAGAAAGAGTTATCGTAAAAATATATAGTTTCTTCACAAAAATTGATATCTTTCTTTTGTAATAAGTTTGTGTGTGGACCTCAAAGATTTTAAAGGTATTTTAGACGTATTCAAATTAAAATCACAGCATAGATTAAATTCCATTTTAAGCACATTACTTACGACAGATATAAAAACATGCTTCCATTTTATGCTTGTAGAATATGAAAGATAAGCAAAAGGGACATCAAATAAAAATGTCTCATACCAAACACAATAATCATGTCGGGCTTAGAGTTGGAAATATTCTACCTTTACTGAAGGTGGACTAAAAAAGCAAAAGGTTACACAAGATTAACCCTTTCGCAACAAATTATTCGATGCATACTAATAAAACATTTCAAAAACTGTTGCTAAATTTCAAGTAAAGATAAACATTCACATTACTATTTTTTTTACCGCAAAGGTTCAAGGAAGCAGAATAATAAATTTAAAATCCAAATACGTTTCACACAATTGAAGTCTCGTTTTTGGCAAATTTATTACGTACAGTTGAAAGGTGAACCTCGGATGATACATTACGATCAAGTATTCATTAAAAGTAAAAGTTGCGGGCCAACTTCCAAGAAGCTTTGGAATCTCAACGTTCACCCATCATGCACATTACCCTCTGCCCTATTTTCCAGTAACAAGTACATAACTTCCACGAATCACATGAGATATTATACCAGTGATTTCAAGCTTTACAGCGGCTCCGCACGACTTCCTCCAGAACTCTCTAGCTAATTCAACACAATGTCATGATAAAAGTGTAAATTAACCGAATTTTATAAAACCTTCTCGAAGCGATTCTACGATCTCGTAAAAATCGAACGATGAACCAGTTACCTCTAGGCACGAATCGTTATTAAATTCTTTACCCGATACAAAATAAAGAGACAAATACATAGTTAAGAAACGATCGTTTAAAGACCATTTCTACAACCATACGATGTACAGTGGCCATCTACAGTTTATCGAAAAAAAATCACCAGAGAAATACAAGCATTCAACCCTTCTCTACCCTCTCCTCCACAGCAGTGCTACGACAACTCATCAATCCCAGTCCCATATTTTCGAAACACCCTGAATACTATATACTCATGGAAAATCTTAGCCAGTTGCGAGAGCAAACGTCGAACCAGATTGCGAACAAGATTATCGCACAGCGAGCCTGAAGTTCGCGCGGGTACGATGTTTAACTCCCCTCGAATATGTAGCGCGTTAAATCTCAACCTGTTCCGTGTAACTTCGAGCAGCGAATGCCGGACATCCTCGCGCATTCGCACACCGTATACATATGTGTACAGGTGTGTGTGAGCCTGGCTTGTGTGCACAGAATCGTACGCGACTATCACAAACACCTTGATTACCCAAGACTACGCTCGGGACAGTTATGCCAGTTACCTGCGATCTCGCGCCAAAGTACGAGCGCATACACTGGCAAAGTTTCCTCTCTGATTACACGTGCAAACGTGCCGGCTATTGGCCGCAGACGTTGACGACCACCTCGATGCTTGCCGACGCTGGCCACCGTCTGCGTTTTAACCGCGGTATGTATCGGCAAATCGGTTTCATTTAACTTCCTGACCGATAGAAATGTACTGCAACACGGACGATCGATATATCGTAGGCACTGAAATGGAATGTGCGTTTGTGGATGTAATTACGGGACGGGTCTCTACATTGTTTCTTTTTTACTTTTGCTCTGTTTTAAGGAAGCCTTTTAATGCCTCCTTGGATTCGTCGATTGTACGTGTATATTAACCTGGATTTTCAGGGTTGATATTGTTTCGAATAAATTGTATACACATTGTGTGCGGGATTATTAGTACAACTGAGATTCTTCATTGCTTTGCGCAGACTTAATTTTTGTTATTTTTAACTTATCGAAAAACCCGGAATTTTTCAAATTATTTTACCGATTATTTGTCTAATTCTCCCACTCATATCAACAAGCGATGAAATGTATTGTGACAGAAGGTCCTACAGATTCTCCGCTATGGGCTTGTCGCAAGTCGTTATATCGAACAGTTATTTGTTGAGAAAGCGTACGGTAGATGAAAGTAGTGGGAAAGGGGAAAAGAAATTATCGACACATTTGTAACTTCGTGATACTATTATTCTGGAGATTTCTACGACCGTTCGAGCTTATAGACGTGTTATTTCAGAAAATATAAATCCGTTTGGACAAATTGCAGTAAAAATTGTGTACCTGGACAAGAAGTATTTAAGTTGCCATGTGACAAATGGTTTAACTAAAGTCTAAGTTCGGAGGCGACAATTCGAGAACGTTTTACTTCCTAAATTGAAATGAATTGTGTGAATCGAGCAGTTTCTACTTTAAGAAAAATACAACAGGATTTTTCTTACCAGAAATTCTGAAATGCAGCTCAAGTACTCTGTTACTCAAAGATTTGGTTGACATACTTAAATCAGAAGTGTTCATACCATACTTTTCAACATACTTTCAAACTGTAAATTTCAATAGAAGCACATTACAGTAACAACACATTTGCAAAAAGAAAAACGACATCGAAAGATCATTAATCGAAGTAACAGTTACATTGTGCAAATACTAATACTGCGAAAACTATTTCCCACCGCAGAATAACTTAACATATGTCGTGCCTAATCAGTCACAGTAATGGATTAGAAAGGAACGTTTGCATATAGAACTCACTGAGAAACTGGATGAATTACTAAAATACTACATGTTCCTATTTTAATTACCAGATACAGATAAAACCGACACTTGCAAATCATATTACTATGCTCTATTAATTTTTCGTCCTCGTGTCCCTGATGTTCTTGTAACATTTAGTTCTCAAACATAAAATAACTGCACTTCAAAGCACGTTAAAATGTGCGAAGATATCTATGAGGAGAACGGTGTTCCGCGTAGTCCTGGTCGCGTGCATTTCATTGTCAGTGTTTTTGGAAGCCACCGCTTCCAAATTGTACAGCTAAAATTGCAATTCTGGCAAACGAATCAAATAGCCAAACGAGCATTCAGGTACCATGGATTTCTGTCGAAATAATTTCCAACAATTGCATGGGGAAAATTGTAAAATTTGCACGCCAAAAAATACAAACCGCATTTACCACCGTATTTACGAAATGCTCAACGCCCACTGTCAATAATGTTGTCTGCATCAAAATTCATATACTCTAATTGGGTAATTACCGTCAAATTTCCTTCCGAATGCCAATGCAATATTTTGAAATGTAACAAGCAAACTAATGTATTACAGGTTTCGGTTGATTATAGAATTACAATATTATCGATATAATCAATCATGTGCGCGGAGAATTCTTTAGAATGTTTATTCTGGGATAACTTATGATATACATGTACTATACATGTATAGTGTACTAAAAATTTCTGTTAAATTTCTTTTCCGTTTTATGACCATTTATCACTATGTATATAAATTATTATACTCTGACATCTGTTGCAAATTTGTAAAACCTGCCCCGTACATTACATCTGTACACATTGCTTCCGTATTACCGTATTTACCGATTTAGATGAATAGCAAAAACTAAATAATACACAAAATAAATAGAAGCGAAATCGGTGCAATCACAACGAAACCATAATCTTCATGATCCGTTTATTATATACAAACTTCATTAAAATCCGCTAGCATTTTCCGATCATTCTATTTAAATAATATGTACATCACCGCTCAGGAGACTTGACAAAGTCAGCATCTCGTAAAGGGGCGCAGGCATCGATGCCATTACTATTCAGTAAAAAAAAATGGTAGAGTTTTAATTCATGGAAAACGAAAGAATAAGGCAACACGAATGGCCTCTCTCGATTAAATTGCATTCTCACCCTCTGCGGTTCCAATGTTTTTCCTTCCCCTTGACACACGCACGGTCCGTCCTCCGTTTAATTCCGAATCGTTCCGAGGTTCGCCAATTACGAGATTTATTACGACCAATCAGTGTGACTGATGCGAAAGGGTGAAATAGAGGAACGCGGTAGGGCAAAGATAAGGGCGCAAAAACGAACAGAGAAGAAAGAAGAGGGAGCAGTAAGCGAAATAGAGTGGCGACAGGACAAAAGGAAGAACAATTCCACATCTCTGACATCGCGAGAATCCAGGACGTGCAATTTCAAGCGTGGCAAGAGAGACTTGAAGCCAACGTCCTTTGACGAGAGTGTCAAACGAAATGCATAAGCTGCGTCGGGCAAAAAGAGGAAAGCAGTCGAAAGGAATGGAAACAAAAAGTGCAAGGGACAGGGTGTGAACGAAAGAGAAAAGAGCACATAGGTGAGATCAATTAAATCGAGGCAATGTAAACTTAAAAACAATACGGTACACAGAATGTTCCACAAATGAGATAGGCGGATTCCATTTAAAAGAAAATGATTACTTAAATTAAATCATGAGTCTATTTAATTCTGCTATCGAAATTATGTACGAGAATATTGGCCGTGCTTAGTTATTCTATTTAAAACTGAAATATCTCCTTTGCTTTTATGTGGTACCAGGCAGGTATATTAATTTGTAATGCATAATTTATAGACCAATGGTGATCATAGTCTAGGGGAGTAGATAAATAGACGAATGAAATTAACAATACCCGTAAACACAAACAAACTAATATATATCAATGCAATTAAACAGGTACCAAATGTAAATGTTCGCGTAGTGTAACATCGACAAACACGAAATTTAGCCCATTGAACAAACTTATATTGCGTGGCAATATGAAATGACGTCCACTACATCCCGGAACACCATTTACACGCTCGATAATTACGAATATTGGGCCGGTTTTAAGTTTCTATTACGATCAAATTCCGGGAATCAAAACTATTACGGTAAATTGAGGACGGTAGACCGCGCTGTAATTCGGATGGATCGATGTCGTTCGTTATCGGTGTGGTGCTCGTTAGCCTGCAGAAAAAAGAAATTGCTTCGCGTGATCGAAAATCGTTTCTAAGCGAACAGAGATATTTTCGATTACACGATTTCATCGCAATGTACGACGATCCGAAGAAATTTCAACAGTCTGAGCAACATTTGTTGTGGTACAATTTTGTGCAAGCAGGTCATTCACTTTAGTTGAACGAAAAATTGTAGAACTTTGAATAAGTGTGTTATTTTTCAGGCCTATTTTTATTAGGACTTTTGGTCCCTCGTTTGGCAAGAACTGCCTACCTTAAGAGTTCTAAACTTTTCCTTGATTGCACTGATATTGCGAATTCGAAAATGATTAAAATTTTAGTGATGAATTCTACAAACAATTCTATAAACAGCTAACTAAAGGTACAAATAAGCGCATCGAATCCAATGCACCGCGCTTTAATTCATCCATTTACAAGACCTACAGACGTTGATAGTTTCATCGAGAATTCTTCTATCAACGATACAAAGAATATTGCAACCACCAAACCTTCGAACTGCAAGATAAATTGCTCTTTGTAAAGACGCGTGCAACCGTGACGGAAGGTCGACTGCGGATAGGACAAATTGAAGCAAGACGAAAAGATGGTAAGAAAAACGACTATCATCTAGAGGCTCCACGACCCGCAAATTTATGCAAGCCTTGGCACCGATTCCCGACCGCGAGCCCAGCCGAGATTATGCCATCGACGTATGGCAGACTCTTATATCTAAAGCTTCCTTTTCTCCACGATTCTCCATATTATGCACACCGGTCCCGTCCACGAAACAGGACACACTTGGCACAAGAGCTTCACAAGGATGAGCCCATCACGATTTACGAGGAGCTGGAGATAAATCGCACAACTGACAGGACGGTGGACCGCGATGCTGATTATGTAGTACAGAAGCTCCCTGATTAAACAAGCAACTATGATCCCACTAAAAAGACAAGAAGAATAAGAACATTCTCACGTGCAATGGTGTCTTGCGGTGACCTAGGACGGTTTCGCTTCGAGCACTCTGCGTCGACGCTTTATCCTGCGCGACAGGCCATATTTAAAGCAGTGCATGGCAATCGATCGTGGAACACCGTGACACTACTTTTCAGTGGCGCGAACACGTTTCAAATGAACCATACAACAATGAACTGCGCCAGAAAATGTGGCGACGCAAAGTATCTTGTGTGAAACGGAGCTTAGACTTCAGAGCTCAAGCTTCGAGACTTCGAGAAATGTATAAGTTGAAGTTGAAATAGATGGTGTCGAAAAAAGTTATGTAGGTGGAATAGAGGTTGCCGCGTATGGTAACGGTCTCGAAATAAGGGTCGACAATCTTGAATCAACATAATCATGTCCTTTATCACATCACCCTTCTTGCGATTCCTATTCCTATGTTATATATTCGCTGAATTAATTCACTGCAGGACCCTTCGCATGCGAAGCGACCGACACACATTCGTTTACACTATTCGCGTAACACTGGTCTCTCACCATATCCAGAATTTCGCATGGAAAATACGAATTGTTCTATGCAAAGTGTTCCTTCGGTAATGTAAATGACTTTTTGTGTTGAGCATCGTGAAACTGATCAGCAATGTGACTTTATTGTTTAATTTACTCGGGCACCAAGGGCAGCGTAAATGTGCCGAAACTTTCAGCAGGGTTTTTTCCCAGTGTCGGTCCTCATTAATGAAAATATAATAAATTGATTAATAGAGGAAGACAAACGCAGGAACTGACGCCTACTAGCCGTTTATGAAATCACGTAGCGCTACGTGACGGCCACTAATGCGTCGACATCAATCAGATTCTGTTATCGGCACATGGCAAACGCACACAATCAAACCGTTTATTGTTTCCCATGGCTGTTAAAATCTTCGTCGCGATATTTATTTGCCTGGCCACAGTTATTACTTATTTCTAATACGCGCGCATTAAACGAAACTGTACAACGTTATATGTTTGGCTTATTAATCTATATTGGCTTATTAATCTATTATATCGTTCTGTTAACACAAATTTACACCAACACGAAATTGGAAAACACGTCACATTTGGTATGCTAATTTCGGAAGTAATAAGCGATCGCTGGCGTGCCAATGAGATTTGCGATAACGACCATGGAATACGTGCGAGTGCCAGAGATCGATATATCGCTTCATTATGCCGTTCAAGCGCTCGGTTTCGCGGTAACCATCGCCGAATATGAACGATCACGACGCTGCCAGACGGTAAAAAATACGCGAGGAGTACTCCACCGAGCACCTGATTTATTTACAATTACTTAAGAGGTACATACTCTGATAGAATATTGATTATTTCAAATTGAGGTAAGATAAAGTGTTCTAAATAGGGTGATTTACGGTTAATGAATGGAAGATTGCTGAATTGGAATTGATGGAGTGAGGGGAAGAGTAGAATTTCCTCTCTCTCTACATATTTATCTTGATTTGTTACGATTCGACGCTATTCGTTCTACTTCGTACTGGCAACTGGAAAAATCAGCTGCCCCATCAAAACTTCTTACCAGCCGAAATTTGTACCAACAGGAACTGTAATTCCACAACATTCATCACACGTTAACGATAAGTATAATGTAGTATCGTTTAGAAAGCAAATGTAATTTATCTTAAGCACAAGGCAAACGCGATGCTGTGATAACAGGTTTATCAGGAATTTGTTTTGCACACAATTGGCGCCCAGCGGTCTGGGTACACTTGATTTCTATTACGTCCATTATTCAAAACACAACGACTGTCAGTTCGCGTGCACACTTCTTGAATCGCATCTGAAGGAGTGAGTAATAGGTAGCATAATAAAAAAAAATAAAAAAGCAATTTCACACAGAAATGCCCTCGCTTTATTCCACATTCAACCAGAATGCTATACGTACATGTTTTTCTTGTGTCAGTTCTATTGGCAAAATTTAATTCTCGCAAATCTGAAAAAGTTGACACAATAATCTATTTACTTCAATTCACATATTGCTACAACTTGAAAGTACAATTCGATCACCATAGCCTATTTTCGTAAGAAAAGATTGATAAGTGTGTTCAAGAAAATAAAAGGAAAGATAATTCTCTTGCAATAAATAGCAAAATAAGAACTGCTGTGAAGTAAGCAACTTTTACCAAAACTGTTTGATCGACTATAAATGCAAAACGCTATAAAAGGCAGACATTTCTGTGTTGGATGCCCAGCCCTTGAGTCACCTATGAGTGTAAGGCCCGCGGATCCTGGCCCAGTCAAAGTCAATATTATGCACTAGGGCAGTAGTCAGCGATATGACTAATGCCAAGGGCCAGACTCCGCGTCGGTCAAGACGACAACAACAAGGGCTAAGGTCAGCCTTCCCCCCCTAAAAACTGTAATATATATAGTAGCAGAATAGCTCTTGTAACTAGAATAGTTTTGGACGCGACACACACCGTTACTCTGTCGCGCACACTCGTCACGGTAATCCTTATATATTAAAAACTCTCAGTGCAAAATTAATTGTTGATACACGATTTCGTTTAAACCCCGGAATCCAACATAAATTTGGTGTCAGAAGTGGGATGATCTGACGTTCATCGACCTCGCTGTACTCCTGGATCGAAAACACATCCAGCACGAGCCTTGGACGACAACTTCAGTTGTGAATCGGATCACCGAATTGCAAGAAGAGGACAAATATATACACACAGGAAATCATCGTGGTGAGTGCGATCCAAGGAAAATTATTCTCACAATCCAACTAGTCGCTCCTATATCATTTCCACTCCATTTTTAATCTTTTCCTTACTCGTAAATAATGGCAACCACACGAAACACAGATTCTCGTGTCCCAAGCCTAAATCCGCAACTGTCATTAGATTCCTTACTTAAACTAGTACCAGATTCTTTCGACGGTGATCGATATAAATTTCGAAGATTTATAAAGCAAGTTGACGCCGTGTTTGAACTAGCTCATCCTAGTCAAATAACACCATTATCATTATATATAAAGAGTAGAATCACGAGACAAAAATTACAATCACGAAACCATCGCGAACTAACTAATGGTTCATCATATATCCTTAATCAGTTGTTCGACACTCCAGATGCCGACGACGTGCAATATTACTCCGATAGTATAAAAACCTTATTAAGTGACAGCAAACAAACGCAAAATCAAGTGATTTCTAGTACGACAAAAACTCTAAATAATTCGGTAGCCTCTTTACAACTAAATGAAAGTAGGTTAAACAAAAATATAGAAATAATAAATAGATTGTCATCGGAGACAAACCAATATCTAGACGAACTAAAATTGCATACTATAATTACTCATCTTTTAATGACTCTATCCTTGTTTACAAGTAGATTAGATAGCAAAATACGAAAAATTGCAGATTCACCTAGACTATACCGATATCAAAAACAAAATACATAATATGAAATATTCCTTTGTAACATAAAGAAGCCTAGCAATTATCTAATAATTTTATTAATTCGTTATTTTAAATCACCAGATTGTAGGGAATTGCATATTTAGAATTTCATGATATATCTTAATATAAAGATATAGAGAATATGACACATTTAAATATTTATAAATGATGTATTACATTGGTTGTGTAATTATGCATTAATTTGTATATCATGGGAAAATATTAAATTTATATATCTGTATAATGCAGTTAAAATGTATTATGAAAAAGTCTTCAACTGTATGTCAGCATATCTAATAACATAACACGTGTATTGTGATATTTTATACCATACTTAGAAATCCCAGTAAATTGAAATAGTATACATCAATGTTTTTGGAGGATTTGTTAAGTCACACATTGTATTATAATTCCTATAATTATAATCTTTGTTGGTCACTTATAATAATGCTTGTGCTATATAAAGTAAAACTTGAAATATGAATTTAACATATTTGTTAATTATAATTTCGATAAATATATTTTCCCACTTAAAAATTCAATATCTTTAAAATTTGGAAATTTTAGTTTTCATTCCACTATAGTATTGAGCATAACGAGTCAAAATATATCCTTACAAAAAAAAAAAAATAATAAAATAAAAGTTATAATATTTCGTATACCAAATAATGTGTATCGATATTCAAGAGCTTAACCATGTAAGAATTGTTATACAACATATTTATATATGTTAAAATCACAATAGTTTCAAGTAATTTTTAATACTCAAATCGTATTAAACGAAAATATTGCATATTAATTTAAATAGAAACCCTCTTAATCTTTAGTAAATTGCTAATAAATAACACAACGTACAGTCTTAAAAACAAAAAAAACAAAACAAAACAAAAAAAAAACAACAAGCTAAAATCTAACTTATAAGAATTAATCCCTTTTCCAGTGTAACATAATTCCCGTAGTATTTTCTCTTATATCGAACATGAACAATCCTTCCTCCTATTATCAAAAACCCAAAATCTATTCCAAAATCCTTTATGACTTGACGGATTGTATTGAGTATTTGGATCAGCACTTAATCTGCCGTGAAGTACATACATACATCACATGAAGGACCTTATACTGGAACAAACCGGGATTCTCCAATTGGAACCGCCTTGTAAAGGGCACACCAATTTCTTTGTGAAGGAGACAACCAGCAAGCACGAATCGGAACATATCACACTATGTTTCCAAAGTCGACATCATTACCGATGATTGCTGTTTCCTTACACAATTCTCTAAATCAAAGCGCATAGCGCTCTCTAAATCAAAAAGCGCACAGACGCTCTCTTTATCAAAAAGCGCAAAGACGCTCTCTAAATCAAAAAAAGCGCACAGACGCTCTCTTTATCAAAAAGCGCAAAGACGCTCTCTAAATCAAAGCGCATAGCGCTCTCTAAATCCAAAAGCGCGCAGACGCTCTCTAAATCAAAGCGCACGGACGCTCTCTAAATCAAAGCGCATAGCGCTCTCTAAATCAAAAAGCGCACGGACGCTCTCTAAATCAAAAAGCGCACAGACGCTCTCTTTATCAAAAAGCGCACAGACGCTCTCTTTATCAAAAAGCGCGAAGACGCTCTCTAAATCAAAGCGCATAGCGCTCTCTAAATCCAAAAGCGCGCAGACGCTCTCTAAATCAAAGCGCATAGCGCTCTCTAAATCCAAAAGCGCACAGACGCTCTCTAAATCAAAGCGCACGGACGCTCTCTTTATCAAAAAGCGCAAAGACGCTCTCTAAATCAAAGCGCATAGCGCTCTCTAAATCCAAAAGCGCACAGACGCTCTCTAAATCAAAGCGCACGAACGCTCTCTAAATCAAAGCGCACGGACGCTCTCTTTATCAAAAAGCGCAAAGACGCTCTCTAAATCCAAAAACGCACAGACGCTCTCTAAATCCAAAAGCGCACAGACGCTCTCTAAATCAAAGCGCACGGACGCTCTCTTTATCAAAAAGCGCAAAGACGCTCTCTATATCAAAAAGCGCATAGCGCTCTCCAAATCAAAAAGCGCACAGACGCTCTTTAAATCGAAGCGCAAAGACGCTCTCTATTTCCTAAAGCGCAAGGGCGCTCACTATTTCCAAACGCAAAGACGCTCACTATTTCGCTGTTTTTGCTATTTCGTCGGGTTCCAGAGAGATAAACAATTTCATCCACCTGGAATATCTAAATGAAGCAGGGATGATCTGTTTTACAACCCCGCCGATCACATTCAAGAAATTATGGCCTATAATCAACATCGAGACATCGCTCGGACAATTCACACTGTCCCAGAAGAAGAAGACGTTCAACCAACAATCAGTCACGGAAGAATTCTAACACGATACACCTACGTAAAGCACACGAGATGGCAATCTGTGTTTTCGTCGAACTTTTATACTTCATACTTCCGTATTCAATTCATATTACTTACTTATTAACATATTCAGTGTAACTATATTCTATACGCTATCATATCTATTAACTATGCTCGTCTATTAGCTGACGTGTTAAATATTTTGTACCATATTTACTATTTCTATTCTGTCATTGTATTCGTTACGTATTCTACATCTTATATCCATTTACTTATATTTACTATTTTATCGAGATCAATTATTTTTATACATATGTATATACATATGTATATATACATACACGTATCGATATTTTATACACAAACGTATAATCTATTGAAGATTATTCCGCTGTAATAATCTTCAATCTTAATGGGGGGAGGTGTTGGATGGCCAGCCCTTGAGTCACCTATGAGTGTAAGGCCCGCGGATCCTGGCCCAGTCAAAGTCAATATTATGCACTAGGGCAGTAGTCAGCGATATGACTAATGCCAAGGGCCAGACTCCGCGTCGGTCAAGACGACAACAACAAGGGCTAAGGTCAGCCTTCCCCCCCTAAAAACTGTAATATATATAGTAGCAGAATAGCTCTTGTAACTAGAATAGTTTTGGACGCGACACACACCGTTACTCTGTCGCGCACACTCGTCACGGTAATCCTTATATATTAAAAACTCTCAGTGCAAAATTAATTGTTGATACACGATTTCGTTTAAACCCCGGAATCCAACATCTGTGTAGAACCAACTGTAAAAATCGACGGTGAAATTGTCGTTCTTCTGCCGCTGTGTATAAGCGTGTGATTTTGTTTTGCAATCTTAGCGAACCTCGAAGACCATTCTAGAAAAGCATACCGTTCTCCATTTATTCGTGTCCCTGGAGTCGTCGCTCTAATTTATCCAAGTACCCTAGAATGATAATTACTTGCTTATATGTCAATGAGGTTCGCGTAACAACATTAACGCCATCGTATTCGAGCCCGTCCTACATTCGCTGCAAGAGAAGCACGTGATCGAGCCGCTAGTAAACAGGCTGTAAATAGATATTTCAACTCTCATCACGTTCATTGGTGTCTGCTCGAAAAAGTTGTGTAGGCCACAATGTCCGAATATCAGGGTCTTTCACGTGTAAATACGCTTCTCGGCTATGAATTCTCTGCCAGTGTATCTCGAATCGATTTTGACCAAGTGGCGAGATTATACTGTTTTACCGATATATTTTAGAAATTAATTTATAGAAATTAACGGGGAATAAGGGCACACGCGGATCAATATACGACAGTTGTACAACAATGGTTACTAACATAAAAAATATGTAACTACATTTTTAGTTTTAGAAATATCGTTGCTATGAAATTCGGGTTTTCGATATTTCCATGCAAATACCTTATTACTTGCGGAATTTTGTACTTCGTCCCAATGTGGACACGGAATATTTGAAAATGATACGAATTAAATCGGTACACGAATTACACGGAAATTCGAGAGCTCCGCGGTGAAACAGAAACAACTATAATAATGAAGTTGAACAAACTAACAGACGCGCGTAATACCACTGCGAATGATAATTGGAATACATGAACGACAACCGGCGTAATGAATTCGTATGTGAAAGAGTTAAAATTGTCAAAGGTCTTTCGAATTCTTAAATCCAATTCACGTTTTCCTATTCAAATAACTAGACTTTATGAAAAATACGGTCAACAATTCGACCCATATTCTTTAATCCCCCCCAAATCGTTACGAACCTCCGTTGCAATAAACCGTTACAGCGACGAATGATAAACACATGCGTCCCATCGGTTTATTGAGCAAGCCTGTGGACACTGCGCTGACAATATAGAACGGCCGCGTGCAGACGCGTGTGAGATCAAACAAGAAGCAGGTGCATCGATGCGTAAAAACCATGGAGCACATTGCATGGAAATGGTAACTGCGAGGACATTTCATCGCGAAGAGTAGCGCGTTTCCACGTTCCTAGCTGAGGAACGTATATAACATGAAAGCGGGCAAAGCCTCATACGCATATGAATGAGTAGCATGCGTTACGAACAAAAGAGAAAACACGACGTCGGGCCACGGGATCGGAGAAAGCAGCGCAGAAAGGGACAGCGATACAAATTACGGGCGACGTTTTACCGTAATCACTTCGACCGCAGGAGCGCGATACATGAAAATCGAAATATTAAAGCGCGGAAAATTACGCGGGAATAGGACATTGCTGGTATAGTATACACTGAGATTATCATTCGCAGATGATTATTGTTATTCTTCGCGGCGAATAATGTATTGTGGGTAACCGGGCGGCTGTGAAAAAGGTTGCAATTGTTGGGAGGAAAGAGGTAGGCCGCAATTTACGACGTGCTTTGTGTGGGAATAAAAATGGCGCTTTTGCAACCACACGCGGTTAACAGGGACGTGTATGCGCGGAGAATTTCGAAGAAGAGGTAAACCGAAGGGCCGCCGACCGATAAATCGATAACGGATCGTTAACAAATGGTATGGTATTTATTTTCGCGGCGTGGCCAGGAAAATCGGTTGAACCCTGTGAAACGAATGCAAAATTTTCCAATTGTACGGTGTATACGTGCTGGACGTATGATACATTTACTGTTTCAATTGTTACGCGGATAAATGTGAGAATTAACGTTGGCTTCGTTATTGTATTAACGTCGACGCCGTATCAATTTAACGTAAGAGATTGAAATTATAACAGTCATGATACATTTAGTTAAGCGTGAGCCCATTCGGTCATTTTGGTTTTCATAACCGTTTCATTCTTTAGAAATAAAGCAAAATATTTGCATTCACAAAGTGACAAAACCTTGTTTTCAACTGTCATTTACCAAATACAGAATTTTACATTTTCAGTTTCCAATAGCACTTCGAAATCCGTTTAGTTTCCAATTTCACCCGATCCGTGCTGCGAAAAATCGAATATCTGTAATTAAATGAATGGAACTAAAAATGAAAGAAAATTTTCAAAGGCAATGGCGAAAAAACTACACCGATATTGAATTACTATGCACAGATGCAATATCCAATTATTATAGTATATCTGGTCGATGTTCCATCTACCAGTAACTTCTTGACTGCATGTGCATAGGTACTGCAATGTAAAATTGTTCTGGACAAAATTCCTTTTCATGCGATCACGAAATTCCATACGTGCAAACGAACTTAATATTCTCCTATTTTCTTCATCAGCAGAGTTTAACTATGAAATTTAATTCTTTCTCTGATATGAAAAAAAGCTGCTCACCTATCAACGATCATTGATCTGTTCCAAAAATTGTCAATAGTAACAAAAACCACGTACCTACCCAAGAAAATAAAGTATGAAAACTCTATTGTGCAAATTTGCCGTGAAAATTTGTTTTCAAGAAAATATTGAAACCGAAACACGTGTATGCCATTTCCACAGACCGCAGCCGTAAGGTAAAATGTAAAAATGACAGAGACGGGAACCAAACACTCGGCAAATTTATAACAACGGCCGTGGGGGAACGAGGTGGTAATTTTGCAAATCCCATACACGCGCATTTATCCAACGGCACAAGATCAGCCGCTATTAGACTCGCTTACAAATTGTAATATGCCGCGTCTCGGGCGTCAGATGTATACCGCTCATTTACCAACGAGCTTTTAAGCACCAAGTAAATTTGACGCACCTGTCGTAATAGCGACACTTGTCCCTACAATCGCCAAGATTTACGATCGCGTCGCAGAGAAACTGTATAAAGCCTAGAGTACTAAGGTCGGCTTTATTATGAGTGTTATTTATTCAACGTCCAAAACTTTGCATCATATTCAACGTGATACCGTTGCCGATTATTTAAAAGTTAATGAACCAAGTTGGATAAAAGAAGCGTGCCAGTTGGTATCACGGAAAGTACCGCGTGACTGTATATGAAACTGAGGGTAGTTTATTGTTTAATACAAGAATGTCAAGTTTTTGATAGACTCAATTTGTATGAAGAATGTTTAAGGATTTGTTGTCCAGCGTCTTGTGCCGTGTCTTGTTCATATATGTCGCTAAGTTTAATCGTGCCAGTCGCCTAAGGACGATTCCTTGAACTTTCACTGATAAATGCGTGTGAGCAAACGAAGGCACTGGCCATAATAATTCGCGGCATCGCAGCCATCCACTTTCCAAAGATTTAACCAACGAGGAGGATTCAAGCGACGGTGATATTTCAAAATGGTACAATATGATATTTCGAGTGAACTTCTCTGTGAAATGCATCGGCTTTGAACGTGCGAAGCATCGAGATATTTTATGTGAGAAACTTGTTTCCACCAGGAAATAGGAATTTGTTAGAATGTGTAGAAAAAAACGAATAGCAAAAATTTCGTGTGGGTGGCAGAATTTCAAAAATATTTTATCACGTTAGTCTATTACTTATCATTGAAATAAATTTGATTCTATAAAATATGCCTGTAAAATGCAAAATGTAAAATTGTAAATTGTAAAATGTAAAATACGCACGTGAAATATTGTGCGCCTGTAAAATTTGCTGGTTAGCAAAATAAAAGCAGCAAACTAAGCGTTCACCAAGCATATCCTAAAAGATTTCAAAATACAAATTTTTTAAAATCTGAAGAAAAATGATATATGGATTTCTCTGCAGAATAAAATCTTTCGAATAGACAAACATTTCGAAATAAATAGCATATAATAATATGCAACTGCTTAACAAGATTACCTGGCCTGTCACCTGCTAGGTAAGTGGTCGTCGGTCTTCGAAAACGAGATGACCACTGTCCTCCAAACTACTATAATCGATACACACCAATGTATAAATTCTATAATAGCATCGACTTTCAACGATTCAAGCGACGATGGTCTTTCACAATGTTGCATGTATAATAACAAATCTGTCGCGTTTAAGGAATTTGAATAATTCAGCCGAGAATTGCCTTTCACCATATCAACTATAAAAGTAACGAAAAATTGAACAAATATTAATATATGACGTACGTATAACTCATTCATTCTATAAGAATAATAATTAAATCTATTTAATATAGCATACTATTTATTATATTTAACAAATAATACAGCCTGGATTTTATCACATTGACCATGACTTCGTCTGCCAGATAATCGACTTCGTGTGTCTCCACTCTCACAGCTTACCGTCAACATCTGGCAACAGTGACAGAATTGTTACGCTTCTCGGGAAATTAATAGAATGCGTTGACACAATGAGTGACGAAATTTCAGAGAGGGCAGAAAATCGCGATTCCCTGGTAGATTCGCGCTGTTTGACGCGCGTGAAAGTTCTCCAAGAGACTGGATTTAGAGGATGTGTTTGGCGATGGGATTACGTGCTCCATGTACACGCGAAAGTGCAACCGAGTGGCAAGGTATATAAGAGAGAATACTAGCAGGGCCGTGAACACTCTGGAAATGGCGGACTTCAGCTGACACGAAGTGCATTCTCTTTTTTATTTGTTTGTCCGAGTAATTTGAATAATTAGTAAAACACTCATTTCTTATTAGTTAAAAGTCTCTGGTGAAATTATTAAATTATAAATCGCATAAGTTCCCCTTTCAATCGATTTGATTGGATCATACACTACGATACATATTATGTACTGCTATTTAAAATAGTACGGATACTATCAACGACAAGATAGAATAGCAGTCCTTTTTCAAAAGTAGAATTTTCGAGATATTCATATGGTCTATGCAAAATCAATGTACAATATCGGAATTAAGACCTATAAGATAAGTATTTGGCAATACCAAAAAGCAGTGTTTGGACACAGCGTTAGCAGTTTATTGTTTGACAATCTGTCGATCTTTTTTGCCATCTCGGCGTAGCCACTGTTAATAGGATGATTTAAATCCGGGATTTCAGATTGGGGACGAACTAAGAAAAAGTAACAGAATTAGGTAAAATTAGAAACTGATCATCTACCGAGTATAAACCTGTCTGCTTGGTGACAACAGGTACTCGACTAAACTCTGACCATTCGGCTTATGACGCTATAAAATGTTTTTAGCATTGCGTTGTATAGACACATCTATAGATGTTAACATCACACTTATTGTTAGTTAGAGGCCAGTTTTGCACATTCGTGCAATGACCCTCAATTTTCATATTGTGCCGAATTAAAAAAAAACGCCATCAATAATTGATTACATACGCGACTTAATGAAGCCGCGACTATTTCTTCTTTGCTAATGAAAAATGATTTCGCACTGAAAAAATTCCGGTACACAATGGCATGATTTGCACACCCTGTGCATCTGAATCTCAAACTGACAAAAGTGGAAAATAATTGTGCGCAAAATATCACAAACGTTCCTCTACCTATACATCACAGATTTCCATAAATTTAACCAGCGTCGTGTATTTCTATAATTTACTGGAACGTACACATTTCATACGAAAAAGGTTCTCATTTATCACGCAACCCCATAAAGACTACTGTATTGTCTTTACTACAATACATATTACAAGCACTTTAACGCGTAGGAAATTTATTTACATTGGACTCACAAAGCAATTTCTCCAACTATGTATTGTACATATATATATACCATTAAAAATCTCGTTCTTGCAAAATGGAACAAACCGATAACATATTTCTCCTAATCATATATGCAAAGAAATCTTAATTACAATTTTTCCATTGACAAGAAACAGACATGCTGCATTTGTCTGGTGAAAAAAACTCTACGAGAACAAAGATGTTAGCGAGAATTATGATTTTTTACGGACTTCAGATGTGTAGTGATGGCCTACCATAAAATTCGTCTACATTTTTTTGTAGTGGAGGTTGCGCTATTCTTGGTTCGAGATTCATCGTGCATTCTCGTTATGATAATGCAGCATCCCCCGCTTCTTGGCCACTACGTTTTAAGCACTGGCGAGGAACGTTCATGCCTGTTCAATTACAACGAAACGGGAATACACCTGACGTACACGTAAACAAGGAATTAAATCAATTGCTCGATACAAACGTTAAAGTAAGCAATACCAATTTGTCGACTAACAATAAACCGGGAAAGGATTTATTAATGGCAGACGGGTCGTAATTAAAGTTTCGACTGCAAAATATTCATTACCAGACCCGATCGTGCCCCATCATTAATTTAACCACGCGATTGTGCTCTTTATTAATACGTTGCAACTGGAAGCGAGGTGATAATTGGTGGAGCGCGAATAATTTTAAATTGCACACCTGGAGGGGGCGAAATATCCGATATTAATTATTATTGGACACTGTTTGTGGGAATTTTACTTGAAACAGCAACTAAGTTCTACATACGTTTTTTTTAGAGGAAAATGGCACTACATATAGTTTTTAGGAAACATTTAATCAAATTGTATGTTCAAGCAAAATATTTTTTTAATTTTCTTAAATCAATGTACATAGTTCCTTAATCCTCCGGGGGAGATTTTCAAATGTGCTAAGAGACTTGAGGTCGAAATAATCCAATCACATGCATCCACAAATAAAGAAAATGAAATAGGAAACGTGTTTCATTGCAAAATTTAAGTTTGATTTCCAAACATTTTGTTGAATTACCCCACATGACAGGACTAACATAATGTCCCCCCCCCCATTACAGTTGTGTACTGTGAAAATCGTAATCATAGAGGCACTTCAAAATCGCCAATTTATTCTCGACTTATTTACTGTACTATATTAGACGGCGTTCGTTCTCCTTTCACGGCCCACTACATATATGTATGTATATTAGACTCTGAAATTTGAAAGTAGGTTATGCTAATGCACACAAAAGAATACGTGACACCAGTTATCCCACGATGGACGGCGCTTATCGAAAATATGAAAGGGGAGCACGTGGCAAGGAAAATTCGTTAATTTATGAATTTTCATGAGACAAAGTTAGATTACTCCCGTTTCCTTCGATTACCAAGGAGATGGTTCACTCGAAAGCCAGACACAACGACAACCAGTTCTTGCAAGTTGTGAAATTGGTTGAAAACTAATATGCCACTGTAGTCGACGGGCGATCGTCGCCTTACATTGTAGTCGACCAACGAGCGCTGGACGGTGCCTCGTGCGATTTCGAGGAGCGATCGTAGCGTCGCTGCGTTGCCTCGATTCCCAAAAAGATCGCGAGAAAGATGATGCAAGGCAGTTAGCCATTAGCAGCCAAGGAGGCCACAGCAGAGTAATAAAGCTACTATTTTTCATTGATCACGAATTGTTCCTTTGTATTGTTCCTGACATTTCCGATCCGCCCCTCCTACACCACTACAGTTCTTGCGCACTGGAAAATTCAGTAACCAACCTGTGCACAGAACCGAGTCTTTTCATCGGCTCGCTTGGAATATACAGTATCCGAAAAAAGTGTTCATACACCACTAGATGCTGTATTTTGAACGCCGATAACTTTGTTCACGAAAGATTAATTTAACAATGAAATACAGTAAAATGTAGGAAATTAACACAGCTTTTAAATGATATAATTTTTTATTAAGATTTATGCATTTCATTACAAATTATATAACAAAATGCTTAATGAGTGCAGAAACCGCCGGGAAAAAAGTGTTCATACAATAGATTCCTTCTTCAACAAATAAACAAACTAACGTATTAATAAATTAATTAATATTTTGTTGGATATCCTTTACTGTCTATTACGGCTTGCAATCGTCTGGGTATCGACGCAATTAAATTATTTGTTATATTTCCATCGATCTTTGCCCACTCTTCTTGCAACGCATTTTTTAAATCATTTTTGTTAGAAATTACGTATTTTCGTATACGGCGTTTTAATTCTTCCCAAATATGTTCTATGACATTCATATCTGGAGATTGCGGAGGTGTTTCCAGGACATGCGGTGTGTTATATAATAGCCACTCTTTAATTAGATAAGATTTATGTTTGGGATCATTGTCTTGTTGGAAATGGTAAGAATCAGGTATTCCGAACTTTTCAGCACTTTGTTTTAAATTCAATTTTAAAATATTCAAATATGCATATTTGTCCATTATTCCCTCAATAAAGTGCAAATTTCCCAAACCACACGCAGACATGCATCCCCATACCATAACACTCCCGCCACCGTGCTTCACTGTAGGTTTTATGTTTTTAGGATTCAAAGCCGTTCCGTTTTGTCTCCATACTAAACGTTTTCCATCTGATCCCCAAAGGTTGAACTTGCTTTCGTCCGAAAATATTACGGTTTTCCAAAAATCTAACGGCTTGTTTATGTATTTTTTTGCGAATTCAAGTCTCTTCTGTCTATTTACCTTATTAATGTATGGTTTTTTTCTTGCAATCCGTGAAAGATACCCAGCTTCTTTAAGTCTATTAGATATTGTTTTTGAACAAACATGCTTTCCAGTAGCTACTTCTAATTCTGCAGCAATTGTTGGAGCACTTTTAAACGGATTTTCCTTTACTTTTCGTACAATAAATCTGTCGTCTCTTTCATTTAGTTTCGCCGGCCTTCCAGAACGACGCTTATTTTCTATTGTCCCTTCTTTCTTATGTTTATTTACGATGTATTGGATGGTAGCATGACTTTTTGCTACCAGTTCTCCAATTTTTCTAAGAGAATTTCCATTTTCATAGAGACTAATTATAATAGTCCTTTCTTCTAACGTTGTTTCTTTGCGTTTTGTAGACATTTTAACAATGCACGATATTTGACTACCACAGAAAGAACAAACCAAAACGAAATGTGATCTAAACTTTGAAACAAAAGCATATGCACATCAGGAATCCACTCATTCTATTGTTTTAAATATGATTTATCGATAGATGGCAGCCGTATGAACACTTTTTTCCAGGCGGTTTCTACATTCGTTAAGAATTCTGTTATATAATTTGCAATGAAATGCTTAAATCTTAATAAAACATTATATCATTTTAAAGCTGCGTTAATTTCCTACATTTTACTGTATTTCATTATTAAATTAATGTTCCGTAAACAAAGTTATCGGCGTTCAAAGTAGAACATCTAGTGGTGTATGAATACTTTTTTCGGATACTGTACATAGATATAAATATCGAAGGAAAGCTGCCTTCGATCATCATAGTTCCCCGTTTATTGAGTTATACGATCTTCGCGTTAAAAATCCTGTCGCCGCATTCGGTATATCATCAACGTATTCCACCAATATTCCGTGACTGTCCAGAGTTTACCAATTAATCTTCATATAGACTATTCAATTATTAATAAACAATATCCATTAATAATAAAAACCAAACACACTACAAACTACTATATGACGTTACATGATCATTTCTAGTGCCCATACTTATATGCGCCGCGAGTGCAGCAATTTTTCTGGCATATCTTTTGTTGCAACGATATCAGTACACTTACAATTATACCATTCTCTTCGAGGAGCAAAAATATTTCACACTGCTTACATACGTTCCAATAACAGACCAAAATTTCCCCTTAAAAATGCGTCTTAATCACTCCAAAATATAAATTGCTACCAAAATAGTCTATAAACCTTGAACCGACCAACGACTGTCAAACTATAAATTCTCGTCGCTACATAATCGAACATTTTCCTAAATGTCAAAACGAAACTCCGGATCGTGAAGGATTTTGCGATTGGCCGTGAGTTCGGCGTAACAACTCTAGTTACAACGCCGGGGAATAAAAACAATGGTACGTGACGGAAGTTCGAGCCAGCGAACTATAAGAAAAGGCACTCGGAGGTTTCAAACGCTTCCCCGTCGGATGGATATCCCGGATCCTCTATTCCGGGTATTCGCGACTTGAATTATTTACCCAACAGCCTCCACGAAAGTGCGCGCAAACAACGAGAAGACGTGTTTCCACGATCGACTCACGATCCGACGTTTCGGTGGAAACAAAATAGGATGTCCGTGAGAAACGGCCACGTTTACGAATGCATAGGATTCTCCGTCCCTTTTTATCGTACCTCATCCATAAGAACTATTTTTTCTTCCGGGAAGAATCAACTCCAATTGCCGATCATTTTTCTGCTCTTACTTCGTGCACGTTCGAGAAACAACGACAATCGATATTTATTGTAAATGTTTTCGCTATTGTATTATGGATAGTGCTGGTCAACTGGCAATATTTTATTTATCAGTGAGCTACGCAATCGATGCGCAAACTTTTGTTTTAGCGCGACATCGTTGACTGAAGCTATTGTCTATTGAATGTCTGAAGTTTGCGGCACTATTGAATAATTCTTTGTAGCAGTCGGGAAAACTACAGATTGTGGATAAAAATTGTTCCGCAAAATGTTTGATAGTTTTTTATATTTTGATTAAGAATATGCGATGAAAATAATGTATTAATGAGGTAACGTTCGTATACAACACATTTTATTTTAACTGAGCCTTTGTTTCTGCTTTTATTACTGAAATAGTTATGCTCCTTTATCGAATATGATGTGACGTCCCAGTATAATATCAAGTATGTAACAGGAAGCAAGAAATATGTAGAGATATGTAACTCAGAATAACTAGAGAAGCACGTTCATAAACAATTCGCAATCGCAGATCTTCAATGACATATTTCGCACACTGGCTAAAATGTGTACGTATAAGCTATTTAATAATTTTGTATTTCGATAACATTGATAACACTATACCAGATATTTCAAATTTCTCTTACAAAATCGTCTTACAATTAGTACTGCCAACAAATAATCCACAAAGCACTCTAATCTCTACAAATAAAATTACATGTTAGAACTGATGATAATAACAACAACCAGAAAGGTTTAAAGAGAATTTATCAAACTCACAATCGCAATAGCAATGAAACTTGCACTGGTATGTGTAATTCCATAGATTTGGAAAATACAGCAATATCTAGATTAATGTAAGCCGGGTTTACCAACCTTTTGCATATTTCAACGACTCAATGAACCAAACACCACGTATATTGTAATGAATTTAATCTAGGACATATTGCTGAAAGAATTCGTCACGGTAATCCAGTAGAATACAGCTTTCACTTTAAAATGTACTGCACACGAGTCGCCTTGACCCACAGAATCCTGTTTCGCGTACACCCGGAAACGATCTTAAAACAAAACCCAACAGAACCCTGCTTCTCTTTCAAGACCAAACAACTTCCTTGTATACGCCCAATAACGTGCCCGTAAAAGGAAACAAAGATAATTAATAACAAAACAGCGAGATCCTGATCGCATTGGTAAAAACTTGCTAGTCAGCTGTGAAGATACGATTCTTTGAGTAGCAACAATCGAACAGACTGAAGAACTATTTAAAGAGAAAGAACGGAATTCTTTGGTCCGGTTAAATTTGTAACAGCTGAACGGCAAACTGCCATGGGACCATAGTCGGATGAAGGAAGTGAAAGTAATTTTCAGAAACTCAAGGCGCGCGACCGTATACATTCGTGTTGTGCACCGAGCTTACTGAACCGCGGATGCATATGGTAATAGAAACTTAAAAGGAGGACGACGAGAAAATGTGAGAAGCCTGTTCCAACAATTATTCAACATTACGCGAAGCAATGTCGATGGCAGGGACCGAACTGTAGCTGGAGCCATGCCTGACTCATTACCAGAAGTAACTTTCCCACGAAATTGATTTAAACTGTGTTTTGGCCACTGGCGTTAACTATAAGTAATAATTGGATAAATTGTGCGAAATAATTACATTCTACCAGGTGTTGCTAAAACGTTTCGCCATATTTTGATAGAGCGCTTTGTGTGTTAATAGTGGAATTTGACGTGTAAACAAAAGTATGTATTAAGTAACCCTTTCACGCGTATGGTCTCACAATGGAAGTTGTCAAATGGAATCGCTTGATACATATTGGGCAACTTGGTGATAAGCTATGAGTTATTAAGAATAGAAAACTTTGGAAGATTTGTTAGATATTCCCGTTGTCTTTTATTTAATACGGTTGGTTGATATTAACACTTTACCGACCGGTAGCTTCGCCATCCGACTCCATTCCTTTCTTTAAAAATACGCGAACGCTAACAGGTGAGATTTAAAAATTTATACAAGAATATGGGAGCTTACAGTACAATCTAACAGTTGTACTTCAATAATAGACAACAAATTATTGGTTGCCGTGGCAACCGATTAATAGCGTACCGGTGAATAAGCGTCACGGACAAAAAGCCGATTAATCGGCTACCGGACGGTAAAGTGTTAAAATGTTATGTTTGTAATGAAATATGTTGTTCTTCTCATTGGTATCTTTTATAATAATTTAGTAAGCAAATACTCTTGGGGTACAGTATTCCCTCGATACATACATAGTTGCACAAGCCTCGGGTCTGAACGTGTGCAACTATCGTGTTGTTCCTACGTTGTTTGAAATTTGCCGACAGCGTCGAACGTAGAAAAGGACAGCGAGTAAAGATAAGCGGCCGAGCAGCCACGATCGCAGCTTCTCTTTCCTTCTCACTACCTATCCTTTTCTGCGGTCGAAACTTATTAACGTTAATTAAGCCAGTAAATATAGTCCAAATTATATAGTGTTTGGTGTCATTTTAATCAGAAAAATGTCAGCTCTGCTGTGTCAAAATTTCATAAAAAAGGATGAGAAATAGCAAAGTTGCATCCTTCAATTAGCATTGGCTCACCGATATACCCGAACCCGGATCACGTTACACCGATTGCCGAGCGAACTTCGGACCCCTCGAAGGGAATACCCCCCAGTAGTGGGGATGAACTCTGTGCAACTATCGTGTACCTCTTTTGTGCAACTATCGAGGGAATACTGTATAATGAATTATGCAATTACATCGCGTAGTGATAAGTTTTGAATGGATTGTAAGAAAATGCGAGGGTTCGGAGCGCCTAGCATGCCCATCTGGGAAACGTCACCCAGAGGCTGGCATGCTAGCGGGAACGATACACGTTTGGGGGTGCCATAAAGCAGGCCCTTGAATGTACCACGTCGTGGGTCCGACGAGCCCGCCCTTTGGGCGCCCATGATGCAACGTCGGAGCATTCTATGGGAATCCAGCATCGAGAGCGTACGGATAGCGATCCGTAGAACATTGTATTATCAGCTTGTATTTAGAATAAATACAAGTATCTTCATTATAGACTATTTATATCCATAAATTAGTCTTACAGGATCGCTAAATACAGAGATAGATTAGACTTTCTAAAGAGTATTGTAAGATAATCGCTCGAGGGGGTGTTCATAGTCACCCCTCTATCGCGATTAGGTATTACTAATTACAATGATTCTGTAGGCGTGTATATATGTTAAAAGTAGTCTGTACAAGAATGCCTTCCATTGGCAAAAGCGTTGGTCGTGAGGACGCCTACGTCACCATGGCCCTTTTTAACCATTTTAGGGTTCACCCCCAATGAAAGCTATGCTAGACAAAGATAGCGTGCATCTTCAAAATGCACATGGCCCGCCTCGGCCGTTCCTGTACCTCGAATATTCTTACAGTATCTTTGCTGAATATACATTACATATATGGTTAAAAGCGAATGATTGCCCAAGTAATTAATTTAAATACGGTTTAAACGTGGATGAAAATTAATTTTTTTTATTTCTAACTTATACTGTGTTACGCATAAAATTTGATTTCAAGTTTACCGAAACTTTCTTTCCCAATAAAATAATGCAAGAAAATATAGACCGGTTATAACATCTTTTTTTATCTATTTACTAATTTTTTGTGAAATATATTCTCGTTGAAGTAATTAGGATGTATATTAAAATTTTGCAATTCTTGTTCTGTCCTTTACATACCAGCCAGGTATACAGAGCCTGGAAACAATATAAAGGGAAAGGCAGAGTGGCCATCGTAGTAATTGAAACGGTGGCTAAGGATATCGCTTGTAAAGGATATTGCCATTTTCCCAATAATGCGACTAAAAGTTGGATACCAGTCGTAATCCTCAATATCGATTAAGATATCGTAATCATCGCATAAGTACACGTAACGCCAGAAATACATATAAAGAATTAGTTCAAGCAATTTCCATTGAAGATATTCAAACAAAGGATAAAGGTAACAGCGGTTCAACCGATAATGAAATAAAACTGCAAAGGAGCACTGAAGTATTCAAACTAAAGAAGAAAAACTAAAGAAAACTATAGAAGAATATAGAGAACTATATAAAAAAATGGAATAATGTACAATGTAGCTACGATATTGTTAATCACATATGCCTCACAGAACCTAACTTCAGTAACGTGCTGATATATTTTAATATGTTATTTAAGTTTGCTAGACAATTATATTACAATAGTATTCCTCATTTTAAAATAGTAGCCTTTCAAACTAACATCGATAAACATTAAAAAGCTACTGCCATTACATGATGGTTGATTTGAACTTTGACCTTAAGAAATTATCTGCGAAATGATAATTTTTATTTTGCTGCATTTGTAAGGAAAAGTAAAATAAGTAAAGAAAAATCTTAAGATATTCACGTTATGGATACTTGCAATCGGCTTCCTTAAATATATTTACAATTTCGTTATACGTCTAGTATTATACATGTCGCTTTATCCTACTGTACATCAATTATTTAATCTCCATAGCTGTTGTATTACTGATAGTATATTGCCCTTTTAGCACACTGAAAATCTTTAATTATCTCGCAGTGAATTCTATAATTAGCACTACGTGTTTCCATGCTGACAAGAATACAATATTCCGAGGAGATTACACTGTTATATTCGTACTAAATTATGTACGTGCGAATCACTACACTCTACCACGCTGCGATATAATTAAATCAATATATGTAGACAATTTATATCTATTATAAAAAAAAACAAGACAAGGTGCAAAGATCCAATCTGAAAATATTTAGATGAAAAAAAACTACATACTTCCGGCATGACATATTTTCATAGGAGCCTCTTCTATAGCAAGAAATCTCCATCAACTAACACGAATAAATTCAATTTTGAGCAAGCAAAGTAACTAGTAACTTGACCAAGCTTCAAGTTAATTTAATAACCCATACTTGTGATGATTAACATAATTCTATAGCTCTTTTACGTAACAATGTTATCTGGAATGGCATGGTAAAGAAATTATAATTGAAATAAATATTTCATTTCAATCAAGTCTTTGAGTTCAAAGATCTCCTATGATAGTAATCATTATGAGCGCGATACTTAACCCACTTAAGTATTTATCTATTATATATACATATATGCATGTGGTATATTGTATTATCTTCATCAATTCACTAATATAATATTCGGTAAATATATCGAAAGAGGCCGACCTCACCGATTTCGATGAATTTTGAATATGTTGTAAAACTCGGTATTCTGAACAACTTTTTCCTATGGCTATATGCGCCGCTCGCCCTTAGTTTGCGAGATATTTGCCAAAAACTATAGCTACTACTACATAGAATTTTGTCTATACGTGCACGCTCGCGGCCGCCTGTGTGGCCGCGCTTACCCAACAGCTGGCGAAGGATCTTTATACCGGGTGGACTCATAAAAATTACACCTAATATAAACACCTAACCAAATAAAATAAAAAGCAAACAAACAAATAAAAATAAACACCTAACCTAACCTAACCTAACCTAACCCGATTCTAATTTTTATTTAATCAAATATGAGTTTGGGTCTGATTTTTCTTTTTCGATGAGAAACTGTCCTGGCATACCGTCCCACCCGGTATAAAGATCCTTGGCCGACGGTCGGGTGAGCGCGGCCACACAGGCGGCCGCGAGCGTGCACGTATAGACAAAATTCTATGTAGTAGTAGCTATAGTTTTTGGCAAATATCTCGCAAACTAAGGGCGAGCGGCGCATATAGCCATAGGAAAAAGTTGTTCAGAATACCGAGTTTTACAACATATTCATAATTCATTGAAATCGGTGAGGTCGGCCTCTTTCGATAGATTTACCTAATATTCTATACGTCTAAACATCTAATAACACAAAATAGATAAACGTTTTTATTTCGATTGGGATCATGTTTACAAATAATTTCACATTCTACGTTAATGAACTTCGTATATTTGCACTCATCGCATCCAAAGGAGTAAAGCAAACTTACAGTAAAAAAAAAATTCGAATCAAATAGACGTCCAAATCCAAATACATAATGACATACATATGTGTGATTAAGAACCATAAAAAGTAGACGCTGGTATACCTGTGGCAATTATTTAATACAATGATTTCACAATTTTATCGATGACAGGTTCACTCAACAAAGCCGTTCCCCATAACCATTAATAGTCAGTCAAAAAATACCCGTCACTCAAGGTCCTATCAAAACTATCTACATATCAATATATGTATACCTGCACATTTTTGTATAGATCGATTTCAAAGCACCTGACAAATTGCAAGGCCAGTGGAACGAAAGGAACGGGTTAACCAGTTATCCTCGAAATATAGGAAAGATCTCGCGACGAGCATCGCCAATATCGAGAACACGAATTGATCGTAAAATTCGTAATCGGACCTTCCGATCAGTCCTCCGATAGACTGTTTCTCTATTCGTGCATCGGCACGTCCGTTAGCCTCTCCGATGCTCCAAAACTTTCCCGTGACTATCGTAAACGTAAATTCAAGGGCGACACGCGTACGTCAATACAGGGAATCATCGATGAATCGAGGAGGCTGGGGCACAGCCACGTCGAATGCCGTGTGTTTCGTTGGCCAATAAAACGTTCCCGCTGCAAAATCGAAAATCCAAGCAGGAGAGAAGTTTTGAAATGGATGTTACGATCGGGAAATTCGCCGCGGAATGGCACCGGTGCGTTATGGGGCATCGTGGACATAATTTGCCACGCCGCCCCAGCTACCCCATTCCATGCGCCGCCACCATGAACAGAGAGATCATTGACGGTCTTCATTGATGACTCGTTTATTGGCAGTGGAACCATATTTCTTTTCGTTTGAACGGCGCAGTGCTTCTGTTGGTTGTTCCACTTTTAGTCGTGATAATGATATTTAGTGCTTGGTGTTTGTTTGTTTTTTTTATGATAGAGAAGAATCGTTATAGAAGAATCGTAAGAACGAGTCAAAGAATTTTTCTGTTTTTCTACAGTACCCCTTTCTATTGACAATTTTTCTTCGTTGCACGTTAGAACGCTCGAATATTTCGTCAAAATACATTCCTTGTGCGAGCAACATGGACATCTGTGATAAATATTCACTTCGACGATAATTGCATTTAATAAGACGATTCGCAGAGTGTAAGTTCGCAGTGTACGTGTAACGCGCGCCAAGCATTAAAAATTAATAATATATTATACGTTCTTCAATATTTGTGAAAGCTCAATTATCTATGGAAACAGTATTTGAATGACTCCCTTAACAAGAAATGTATCGTATCGAACATTGTGCAACTGTGGAATTAAAAATTCCATGCCATATTGTTACGAACACAACACTAATGCATTTCGAGCTTAAATACCTTTCTTGTCGCAGTGAGTTGACTGGCGTATTGTAATAAACGTCGATTCAATGAGAATTACGGCCGTGCCACGCGTTAAACGAACCATTTAAACGGTCGCTTAAAGTTTTTCCTAACCGGAAAATAAGTTTGTCGGAGAAGTTTCTGAGGATCGTGGAATTGCAAATCGTACAGCATTAAATTTGGAATTACATTATTGTAACAGATCTAAAAACTGCGAATGACACAGATCGTTAGAGTTCGTTCGGAACCTGGCATAAAATTAAGTTAAAATTAATTCTATCTCTCAACTTCTTTCACGGAAGGTATTTGCAAAAATGTAAATGAAAGCATTGAACGTTTCCCGAATGGTCTTTTAATTTCGTATTACTTGCAAGGAATGCAAGCGCCCAATCGAGAAACATTTTCCATGCATTAAACTCGAGAAACCTGTTCACAATTCTGCAATAGCCGCTCAACGATTATAATCGATTCGCGATATTCAAATTGCTACGAAAAAAAGGATACTTTCAGAAAGAAGAAACGAGCCCAGAAATTACGTCAAGATAATGCAAAAAAGGTCGATTCTATATCCTTGATATCGCGTAGAATTCACTTTCGCGTCGTAAACCGATTTTAGAAACCTACGTATCTGATGAATCAATAATACAACCAGTGAAAGTTATCCAAAGTGCAATAAATATATAATATTAAATAAAAGTATAAAACTGAACCTTTAATCTCCATATACCAATTACGTAGGTCCAAACCCATCGAATATTATAACATCTAACAATAGTTTTACACGCCCTCCAAAATGTAGTAACGAATAGACACGTCTGATTTAGTACGTAAATATCAAAGTTATGTTCCAGAGTAGTCCTTCGACCGAATCCCACCTTTGCGTATTACTCAATAAAAATGGGGGAAAAAAGGCTCTCGATCGCCGAGTCTCACTTTCTTACAATATTTTTTCCCCAAGCACGCTTTCTATTCTTTTTTGCTATTTTTCCTATATCATCCTATCTTCTATCGTTCATTCGTGTTCATTCGTGTTCATTCGTGACGAAGCTTAAAAGTACTACCTGCAAAATACACAATCGATCACATACGCGGAACGTGAAAGCGTTGATAGAACAGGAGCAGAGAATCCAATGTTCCCGAGAAAATTATACTATCAAAATTACACTACTGTTAACTCGTTAAAAGGAATTTCAAGAAGTCAATCGTGCTGGAGTGAATTTCAAGTAGACCGGAGTTGTACGGGGGGAAGAAACCGAGAACCTTGGGCGTGCTGTCGAAACCCGACGATCGTGAAACTCATTCGGAATCGTAATTCTGCCGGGGAACACGGATTCCCTTGAATACAATCAACGTAACGCTTCTCGAAATTATCACGGCTAATCTGGATTCGCGTGCACGTGAACTTCTTTCACCTACTATACATGAATGCCCCCTTTTAGATAGTTCGTCTCTTTACGTCACTGTTGGTCATGTTCTAGGAAGAATCAACAATGAGCAATAGAAGTAACCGTGGCAGGCAATGCAGTGTAAGATAACTGACCGAACAATCAGGTGAAAACTAGGGGAGAGAAGGAACAAGAAGTCACAAAAAGAAGGAAAGAAATGGTACAAATTTCGTTGATTTAAAAGAGTTTAATTAAAAGTGATTTAAGTAATTTCCAACTACCTATGACTTTATATTTAAGCATGATATAAAACAGTTGCATGATTTTTAAGCTCGTGTCAATTTTAATTCCATGCAAACTAACAGTAGATAACATACCGATGAAACTACATACTTACGTGTATACGTTACAGAGAATAACTGAAGAAGTCAGGATTAAATTTTCTTTGCTTCTTGTTTGTTCGTAATGGTATACGATTTATAGGCGGCGGTCTATGATGCATATGTGACAATCAGATACTCAAAAATTCAGTGTGATTAGAAGAACAATGTCAACTATATCGTCCGTAGGTAATCAATAAAAACGTTTGCATGCATCTAACGTAATTAGAAAAACTTGAGACGATAGTGACGTATACCGCAAACGAAATGAACGGTGAAAGAAAATAAAAGGTCCAATGAATCGAAACTTGTTAAAGATAAAAATTGAAACGTGTATAGTACGAAATATTATAAGTAGGAGGAAAAGTAGGATCAGTGTACAGAAAAAAACAGGCACGGTAGAATACGAACGCAGAAAGTGAAAAAACTCAACTGCAACAGACGACACCAGTTATGCAAAAGAGAAACTGGAAGCAGAACCAAATAAAACGTAAAAGAGAGTGTAGCAGTCGGCTGCAAAAAAAAGGAAAAGAAAAAGACAAGAGAGCAAAGTCACCGCAAGGGAAATGAAGAAAAACAGTGCAAATAAATTAAATCAACGAATGAAGTACCAGTAGGTACGAATATATATTATCGTTCAAGTACAAATACGTAGCCTAATACAAGCGATATAATTTAAGCACGCAATTATGTCCCCTACAGTGTCCACTGCTCGCACAAACAATTACAATTTCCGACTACACGCTGGTATTATCCATAACATATCACCAGAATATTCATTCGATTCTTCACGATCAGGAAAACTGCCACTGAATAATTCGATGCCCACAAAAAAATCGGCAGGCATGCTCCTCGTGTTATCAGAAATCTCGCGCATAGAACTATGTATATCGAAAGCGGAGACAAATAACAAAAGAAACTAAACAGTAACAAAATCACAACCCGGAAGAAAAGGCATAAAAAATGGAATAAAGAAAAAACAAATCAACGAATACCACGCGAAAAAAAAAGTAACACGCAAAGCCAAGCACGAGGAAACGGAGGGACCAAGCAAAACGACGAAACCAGTCAGAACAGAAACGGAAATCGAGAGGAGCCAGCGGTCAGACGAGGAGGGAAAAGTGGAACGCGAAGCAGGAAGAGCGCGAGAGAAGCACGAGATAAAGCAGAAATCGAGAGTAGTGCGCAAAGGGTTAAAGAACGAAGAGAAAGTCGGAACAAAGAAGGAAAGCAGACTGCGGTGAGTCCCGTCCGATGCTTTTTGCTCCCTTCTGCTCGCCACGAACGAGCCACGGAGGCATCTGTAGCCTGTGCAACGGTATATTGCCGGTAAACGGGTTTCGTCAGTTCCGAGGTTACCGGTTTCCAGCAGAAATTTATACAGAGACCCGCCGTTCACGCAACACTCGAACGGACCGTGGAACACGGCCACGTGACACGGCTGTACGTACAGTGTGTACTTACGTATTGCAGCACGCGAGCACAACTGCGCGCAGAAATGTCGATCGGATAGCTTGGTAACGTTGAACCGGTAACGGGATTCAGTTTGCAATTAGTTTCCCATTTATGGAAGTTCTTAGACGGAACTTATTATTAGGAAACGTCGTACAATAATTGATCGTTTCGACAAAAAGCGCCAACTAATTTTGCCGAAGCACGCGCGATTTCGGCCTGCTGGTCGTTAGAGAATTGTATCGTATCGTCGGGTCCCGATGCCCATTTAGTGTATTTTCAAAGCTGGCGCTTGGAAGGAATCGAGGTTTAATCAGAGCGGTTTTAAGCAGTCTGCATGCAAAGTAACGAACTTGAAATCGCAAGCGAAATTATGCTCCGCGTAAGTTCAATACAGAATACGACGTATTAACCGAATTTAGTGCCGGTTACTTTTCAAGATTACTGCGATGGAAAATAAATTGCGATAAACTTTATATGCAGATCTGCTATATACATATATTATGTATATACCTCGTCAATGATACGTATTGGTTTTAAGGCGACAGAAAAGATTGCCTATTAAAATTATATCAAACTATGATATTATTATAAGAAACATAATTGTATCCTAATATTACATAGTTGGTTATGAAACTTCAATTATGTTTTCATTGATGTAACAACTTCATTGTGCGTTACTCAGTAGACAAACAAGTTTTACAAAAAGTTTGTTCTAAAGAGTGCATGATTGTGAGGTAGCTATAATTACGTTAAATTAAGGCGATGAAAAAGGATGCATCGTACACTTAACAATGTCCGTAAAGCATGTGGAGAAAGTGGAAAAATAATGAATGCTCTTCTCAAAATATTGTAAACACTATAGATTTATTCCACTATGTATTTCTGTCCATCCTTGCAACGCAAATGAATTAATTAATTTACAGAATAGAAAAAATGCGAAACTACGCTTACGATTATATGCTATTAATCGGAAAAAATGACGCATAAAGTTCAGTACGATTTGGATTGGCAGTTTAGGAAGAATATACGTATACTCTTGTTTGAACGAACCGAAAAGTATAGCAAACACAGTGGTAATTGGTAACATTGATATCGACGCAGTTCGCTAGCAGCTTGAGAATTCGTTTCCAATAAAATCGTGGCATAACGCGATACCACGATTTTACCCTGGAAAGCGTAACGACATTACTTTTAACTGCATCACGCGATTTCATGGTACTGCGGTTGTTCATGTACGCAAACACATATGCGTTTCATAATTTAATTAAAATCCTGCACGTCGGTGTACGCAGAACGTGAGATAGACTTTCTAATTTCTTCAGAATTTTCTAATTTCATCGCGAATAACTAAACTCAATAGATTAGTTGTAATAAATTTTGTATCGCAACTAGGTATCATATTGGATTAATATATATTCATTAAAAACTTCTAGCCGTCGACTGGGCGGTTATAAAAATACAAAGTTATGAAATTGAATGAAGGAGGAACGAACTTTACCTTTCACGAATTTTTTTTTTTCTTGTGTTACAGCAATTCGAGTGATTTATGTGAATGTTGAAAGTAAAAGCAGTTTATGTGAAATTATTTGCATCGAATACAAAAGGATAAATTTTATGCTATTTTATTTCTTCAAATAATTTATCAGTTATTAACCATTTACTTTAGTTAATAAGATCATGAGTTTCAATGCAGAGAATTTCAGAAGAAAAAGATAGAGCTTTCAAAGCATTTCTCCAAAATAAAGGTAACTGGAATAATATATCGTTGTAATATATCGAATTAGATCATAAATTATTGTATCAAATGTAACAGGAAAAAATCTATGCAGTTTACTTGGATCTTAGCTATTTAGATATACGTATGTATTCCAGTTACCTACTAAAAAATAATACACATTTAAAATAAACTGTTGATTTGGGTGCATAAAGAAATATCAAATATTTGGTACAATAATTATTGCGATATACTAAAAATTCAGAACACGTTGGAAATATTTAATCAGTGATGATCGAACAACTATTGAATAAAATGTTTGTAGGTGGTACATATTTACCTTGAATACCATAGCTCAATTTATCCCTAACCATATTTAGAAATACATATACATATATTTCTCAAGATAAATAAGCATACGATTATCATGCACAATGATATATTGTGCCCTTATTCATGGAAACAGAAAGAAGACATTAACAGGTGGGAAGAGACAGCGAAATTGGGAGAACCCAAGATATTTCCACACGAAAACGTCAGGGCTGCGAGCACGGAAGGAAACTGATTTTCCTCAGACTGTCGAAGTGAAACGACTCGTGGAAATTGTGGAGGAGGCATAAATCCGACAGCCCCTCCTGTATGGTGCATCCACGAGCCATGCGCGAACATCTTTTCTTACTGGTTTTTTTCCAATAGTGGAATAAAAATATTTCTCAACCGACCACACCGATTTTCCACAAATCTCGACACTCTAGGCGGTATCGAGTAGAAAATACGAGTCATCGCCTCCATATCTTCCTGTCGAAAATTTTGTGTCTCTTAGCACCGAGAAAGCAAGCATTATATTATACAAAATATGGGTTCCACTAAAAGAACCTTCAATCAACGAGAAAATCACATCTAGCACCTATAACGTAAATCGCGCAACGATAATACATGTACTCGAGATCTGGAAATTTAAAAACGGTAATATTTTGAGTTCTACGGACCTAACAGGTACAGAAAAATCTGATTCCTTAAACGTCTTGGAATTGTCGAAATCATTCATAGATAGATCATGGAGATCATACAATTCTGCAAATTGTACAGGGCTCAAAGCTGAAAAAATCCGAGAACATATGTACAGGTATTTTGGGCTGCCTGAAAATGAACTTAGCCAGCACAGTTGCGAAGGTCTACCGGATAATAATATCAAAAAGTACCGTTCCTTCTTTATTATACTTATACAAATTCTGTGATTTCCAAATTGCATAAATTGGTGTCTATGAAAAAAAGTTGTATATTTGCAAGGTTACTCATATATGATTTTTATGCTTATTTTATTATCCTTATTCACGTTCTATAATTTCGTAGCCATAGGAGTCACAGCCTAATGGACGCAGAGCTACCTGTAGCATTCTGTCACTATACAAAATACATCCATAATATTCTATAGGCCGAAGCAAAAGAATATATTGAATTTAACAATTTCAAAACGTATTCGTGTAAATGTTTACAGAGTCAAAACCGACTGTGCGTCCGTTGTCAGCACATACCTATGTGTGTAAACAATTGTAATGGAATATCTATTGTATTCGAATTTTGTGTATCACTTTACATACACCATTATCCATCGGCTACTGTATGTTAATGTATGTTATATGTTGTTTGCATTATTTGTATGGAATTCCAAAATCTAAATGGTAATAGCATCGACAATACAGGTATTGTCTATATCGAATTCCACGACCCCAGGGTGATCGTTATTGAAGCCTACAACGCAGGGTACATATCTATCATGTTTCAAGATATCGTGGTCGATCATGTTATATTTTGCAAACCCTGGTTCAATAATATTGGATTCATTGAAAGCCGCGTAAAACATTTATAAATAAAAACGGCAGAATAATTCTGGCGGAACCACGTACATACATTTCACTACATTTAACAAAATGTCAAACTTTGGCTCTCTGGAATATAAGGTGTAAATACTACTTTCATTCCAGTGAAATTCAGTACAGAAAGCAACATTACTAACAGGATAACCCAATAAGCCAAAGTGCAGCCACTACGTATTAAGTACACAGACTTTTCGGTCTACAATGTTTGCGAAACTGTTTCTACAAGTCCGACATGAAGAAACATTCTCCTTGAAATTTTTTTACTCGTTAAGCTATTTCAAAGTCCCCTCTGTTAAAGTATTAAAGATGGAACAAAACGAAACTCCTAATAAAAATCAAGCAATCTCTTGGTTGACAGCGGATAAGTAAAGGAAGAATAAATATCAGTGACAACGTTCTCACATCTATTTGATAGCTAATATCGTTTCCTACATATTACACACAGATACTTTATGATTGTGTTGGGGCCAAAGGTAAATACGATGCTCCGTCGCGCGCACACGCTTTTCTCGCGAGAAAATGGATCAGGAAAAGGCCAGACGACCTCTCGTGACCTGGGGCATGTAATAAGACTCCGTTGATATAGCATTTCCAAGTACATAGTATATGCATGGTGTGATCAAGAAATTCTAACGCTTAACGCATTACTCCTAAAACAAAGCTACACACTACATATATTGTTCCCTCTGTGTGTAATTTGTTAAAAAAAACGTTTCCATAATTGTGCAAGACTTCACTTTGATATATATGTGCAGTAATTATGTACACAGTGTAATTGCAAACCGAGCATATTAAAAATTGAATTTATCACTTATTTTTTGCTCCACCCATTTACATTGCAATAATAACGTATTCAAAATAAGGGGAAATTGAACTGGTAAATTAACTTTGAGCTTATGTCCATAAACAGAATTCAGTTATTGTTTATAATTAAAGCTCTATATATCTCGAAATGAACAGTAAATGATTTTTCATAACATCCGGCACATGTACTCTTCACATGAAAAGTGAAAATTGATTTCCATAAATTACTCCAGATATCAAAATACTTAGGACAGACGAAATAATTTTTTCTAGAGAACCCCGAAAATCGAACGGAAACTGCTAAATTAATAATAAAGGGGTTTAAAGAAACTAGAATTTTCATGCATCTCGTGTCAATCAATTATTAGATCTATCATACATAGATCTATCACTTTTGCGTTATATTAGTATCTGTCACATGAAATTTACAATTGTTCAACTGTCGACATACTTTCTATTTTTAAACACGAAAAGACGAAAATCATTCGCCAATCGCAGAAGAAAGAAAATCTGAACGCGTTAACTGCTCGCGAACGAACTGTGCCTTAAAAGATATTGCCGTTTAAAACATTTCACACGAGCATACTTTATGTAACAAAAATTCATAGTCCCTGATCCTTTGATCACACCTCGTGCATAAGGTAGCGGATACAGAATGCGGCGAGCAATATAGCAAGTAGAAATATAGATGAACAAGTATGCGTCCTCTAGAACACCTAGGTGGCACCCACACCGAACCACGTGAGAAACAGTTTACACGAAATCCTTTCTCCTTGAATGGCCTCGCCTTAATATTGCATCCACAAGTGAACTTTTCTGGAGCAAACAAGCGCGACGCAGGCACGCTACGGCCGCCCTATATACAGACGACGATCAAAACACGTTTAAATCGATTCCCCCTTACATCGGTGATTGTATCCAATGCCTTCCACATAGACCTCTCTCGTCTAGATCTGTTCGGCTCCTTTTGCTAGCAGACAAAGAAGGCTGGAACCGGTAAGAGGCAAAGTTCCTACCCGTGATCTGCGCAACCTCGCCTCTCTGGCTAACCGCGTTTCTCATTGCTAAATAGTTACTGGAAAAATCCTTGACTCTAGCTGGATCTTTGTGGCACGCCGTATAATCGAGTAATCGATATAAAATACCTTGGACATACGCGAAACATCTGCGTTCGTAAGAAAACGCATACGAATATCGCGCACCTCATTGTCAGTAAAATGGATACGAGGCGGAAGGTCTGATAACCAAAGGTATAAAGCGTACACGATTCGCTTGATTTGAATAACACTGCGCCGTATCTACGGCTATTGTTATGCTTATGCAATGAATACGCTCGCAGTTTGTTGGCCACTAGTTGTGCTTTGGAGAAAGTGTTAACGTTTCACGGACATCGGTGCGTTCACAATGCAAATGAGACGTGGGCCAACTGATTTTGAACGTTTCCAGATTGATGGCTTTTTGAATGAAATTCTCTAGAAACATTAGTTTCATATTTTGAGTTTACTTTTGAACGTGCACTAGTCACCATTTCTCCGAGTGAATCGTTTCTCTGGTTTCACATGGTATTATCATCGATGGTCCATCTAAACGCTCTTCAAAGCCAGTTTTATAAAAGAACCTCAAGATGTCCTTCAAGGTGGAACGATAGTCTTTCACAACGACGAGGCTGTTGAATCATCAAATGTCTTTGGCAATCGTAAGGAATCATTGATCTTCTCTCGCTTAAAAGAACCACCACAGCTCTGTAGAATGCGTTACGTTGCAACAAAGCAATGGAATATTATGCATTTCTATTTAATTTAATTTAGTTTTTTTTTTCTAGAAAATACGGCATCAGTGATTGATTATTTATTGCAATGTATTATAAGTTCAGCTCGTCGCGGTCAGTAACGAATTCTCGATGTGACTCACAAAACTGTCACAAGGACGTACGAACGAAAGGCAAACGAAGCAATCGTAAAAATGCATGAGCCGTTCGTATCGACACAGCTTTTTCGACACATCAATCGTCGAAACTAGCCGCGTGAACAAAAATCGCTAACCTCAAAGCTATGTAAAATAAATACCACGAAGAAACTGTGCCAAATCGTCGGCGGTAAAATGTGACGAAATTCCAGTTGGGGCCACCGTGTACCGCGCAAAATCAGTCAACGAGCGTTCAAAGAAATCCTCATTTAACACGCTTTCGCGTTAATTCCCACGTCCATTTGATATTATCCGAGTCATACCTCGACTGGCAATTGTGCAATGATCGTTCGAAACAAAAATATTACAATTATGCTTATTTGGACACGACGATCTTTGCTTTGATCATTTTTATAGAGGATTATAGACGTGAGAGAAGCGTTTCCGCACTGACAATCATTTTTCCGCTGGATATTAAACGTTTCAGGACCCCGTTGGGGAAAAATTGGAAAATCTGCGATGAAGCCCACGAATGCGACGCAAATCTGTAAAAGTATTCGCAAAATCCGCAATAAAATACGCACGAAGAAGAAAAAAATCTACAAAGGATTCGGAATGGAACGCACGAAAGCAAGGGGCGGAGAGAAAAAAAAGGTGCAGTTGGAATGCAAACGCAACCATAGCTCGTTGCAACGATCGCAATGCACACAACGTACATCGAGCCGCGTTTGCCAGAAGCCAGTAATAAACTTTTATCCCGTGAAACGTCTACGTTCCAGAAACACGTCGTTCTCTCTATTCCTGCCTCTTCGATTCTTCTACACCCTCTTATTCGCCCTTGTTCGGCAGCATAACGTTTCACCGCGTTTCTGGATGCGGCTCACCGCGGAAAAGAAACACACCGATGAAACGCAATGTACAGGATGAACAGAGACGAAACAGAGGTAGAAACAGAGACAGACCATTCTCCGGTCGTACCTATGTCATTATTGCTAAGATAAAAACTTTAGCACTCGGACGACGGAAAAATGTGGGCACCTTCGTCGCGATGATTCGACAACACAAGTTAGACGATGGACACTCGAAAAAATATGGAATCTTGGAAACCGTCGCGATTCTAGTAGAAGAGATAATGTTATTTTTGATTTTATTTATTTTTATTAGAGTTTGCTACGGGAAACGAAATAGCGAATATTTTTACAAGCGTGACATTAGACGATAAACGGTAAACGATGATGCACGCAATGATCCCGGCGGATAGATAAGGAATGATATGATATTCACGTTGCAGCCTTTTCGCAATTAATTTATTGCAATACTTTATTAATGATTGCGCCGCGAGTGTAAAGCAATAAATATCGCTGCACAAATTCGGTTCACCAGAGAATGTTTAATAAAAGTTCGATATTTGAAAAGCACCAGCATATGTTTTTTTCAAGCTGTAAATTTTGTATTGTTATATCGAATGCTTTCACGCCTACGTGGAAGTTGCATAATTCACCTTTTATAGAAACGTTCCACTTTATTATTTAAAAAAACAAAGATTGCACTTTCCATGTAAGTACATATTCAAAATTAATCAAGTCTTGTCAGGTCAAACTATAATACAAAAAGTTTGATTGAGAGTACGATGGATAACTTTCAACACTTATAGGAACCTTTCTGAATACCTAGTTAAGAATAGGAAAATAATAAAAATATCTGATCAAAATATCTTGTAAGTTCCACAAGCACCATTAGATATCAAAAGATACTCATCATACCTTCCATAACTCCATAATTTCAATATTAAATGAATTTCATATTTCAATTATTACAAACTTGATCCCCAAATCCTACGTAAAAGAGAAAACAATCTCACTCGAAATATCTAAATAGGCTAACACTAATCCAGCTGGCAACTCTATTCATAAGAAGGCAACAACCGACCGCGTAATTATCCTACCGAATACGCATTAAAATTTATTCCTGCCTCGCTTGAAAGCATCAAACAAGCACACGAACGATATGGAAAATACGTACGATAGTCCGGGAATTCGGAGTCGAAAAATTGAATAACTAAACGTCCAAAGGCTCTGATAAACGGGCGAAGATACCAGCGGGGTTGATGCAAATATCGAATGCAATTCACGGTAGCGGTAAACTTAATTCCGTTGCCTCTTTTTTATTCCCAGCCGCCTGCATAACAAGGGTTGCAAATTAGCGGGAGGAACGAAATATCTCCCCTGATAGTTGACACGATGAAATTTTCGTGCACGCAACCGAGCACAGAAAGGGGACGCGAGGAACAACGCGTGCTTGCATAAAAATGCAACCGCAAACGAACGAACGCAATTCGACGATCACAAAAGCTGGGATCACGAATGCAGATCGTGAAACGTGCCCTGCGTAGCGGGCTAAACGTGATTTATGGTTTCACGATCATGAGACTTTTAGGTGGCGATAACCGTTCCAGCCCGAGCCGAGTGTCGTCGTTCGTATAGTAGTAAAATTTTTTCGGTGTAACGTCATTGGGATCCGCGAACTATACTTTGTGGAACGTTGGAATAAAGAAAACTGTGATCCAGTGATAGTGCGCGTCCACTACGGCCGCGCGTAAAAGTGTTATTGCTTTTAGCGGTGAAAGTACAGTAATAACAGAAAGTTTAACCACAATTGTTGTCGACTGTTACCGAATGCAACACCGATATTATAGAGAAGTGGTTATTTGTAATTTCTTTTGTGGAGAAATTTTCGAGTGGTATGGGGAGTACAATAAAGTAGAATAATAATTGATGTAACAAAAGATTGATGCTGTCTCGAAAATATTCGCTACGTATAGCTTTTTTCTTAATTTCTTGTCCTGATAGTGTATATAATATAAATATATTGAAAAGCAAGGGTAAACATTTTTAAACAATTTTTAATCATTTTATTTGTTTAATTATTTCACTTATTTCAGAACTTTTGTATTGAATTCAGGATTACTATTATTTTATTCGGTTACCTGTATTTCGAACCTTGATCTACTTGGCGTAAGTAATTGCTGACTTTTCCTTGGAATAATTATCGGGACAAGTTTTTATGGTCACTTCCTATTCGCTCCATTTAACAAACTGATTCCTGGCTTTAACTAATTCGATGTTTAAAGTTGTTTCTCGCGTTCGGGTCAGTTAAAGTAACTTACGGACCGTAGAACAGTTTATTCTCATGTGATTAGAGAAAATTGGGCAGTAAAAGGTTAGATGGCAACTTTGTCCTACCATGTTTGGAGAGTTCCCTTTTAATTAAAATTTCACGCAATCGCATTTTAGTCCCAAGTTTGCCCAATAATTTATCACACATCTTAATGAATCTTGTTTTCTTCTTTTACAACAAACTACAATACATACATAGAATTATGATATACAGTAAGTGAAATTCAAAATAAAAAAACTGGTTTGTCAAATTTGTTTAAGCTTTAATATTAACCATTTTCTCTATTTATTCGAATCATTTTTCCTACAATACAATTGTTTCATACATTAAGTTATCGATATATGCTGAAATTTTATTTTTCTATCGCAGAAACGAAAGGAGCCTCTTAAATTGTTATATTCCGGGAAAATTTTAAATGTAATAGGTTCAATTGATTCGAAAAGTAACCAACAGAAATAAAACGTTATAACCCAATAAGGACTGATATAAAATGAATCGAATAAGGAAACGCTGGAGTATCATGGATTATTCAGCAGCTTTAAGCCGAGCACTTCAGTTCCTAGAAAAGTGCACGTAATTAAGGTAAGTTCAGTGGTCAAGGTTAATAAACCTGAGAATGCCGATACGCCAGCTCGCTGAGAGCTGTGTAACGAGCCATCCCTCTTAATTCCTCCCTCGAGACTACTTCAACCCTATTACAATAACTACTTTAGAACAATAACTTCGAACAGAACACATTCTGAGCATCCGAAATCGAGCGAAGCTCTACGCTACAAGCTTGCAAGTTTCGTAACATTTGCAGTCAATTATCAATAAATGGTTTTATTGTAGAATCGAATACCAATTACGTACAACCATTAGTGGAGCAGAGCAAAATGTTAGAGGTTCACTTAATCGATCAATTAATGATGCTGTTAAATTGTAAGAAAGATTTTTTTTAGAAACTTGATATCTTTTTATATTTCTGTACCAAAACGTTAATTTATAGATTCAATTTTTCTTCACTGTTTTCTTGTACACGTGATTTATTTATCCACTTTTCTATTTTCTTCCATTCTTTGAAAGCATCGCTTTGCGCTTTATTTGCCGCCGTAACATTTAAATAGCGAACAGCTATTTCAAAAGATTTATTGTTGATACAAGTAAATAGTAGAAATATTGTATCTTTTATTGATATTCAATTTCAAACACAGATAACAGGAAAGCTTACTGCATGGAAAAACCAGGGACCAAACGGAATGATGAAATATGTAGTTAAATATTGTAACATATACTATGCACACTACGTACGGCTCGGTGACCCACGGGGAATACATACCAGAAACAAATCTTTCGTTAGTTTCATCTGTCCATTCTATTTTCACTTTGTCTAAACTCGCATAAAACATCTTCATGATGAATTAAATGCAACTATCTCTGCGGTTCTTTACTGCTGTCACCAATTTTATGAATATTTGGTACACTGTTTCCCAATTATTCCTTGCAACTATTGGAACAAAAATTTCGTTGTGTTTCGATGGAAAAAACTATTATCGTCGATTTCGCCGTGCATACTAAGATGAAATTAGTGCAATATCATGACGAAGATATAAAAACGCAAAACCTATATGAATGTATTTTCATCAGCAACGAAAACTGTGGAGAAATTACAATATTTCTATATTAGACCACGTCCAAACAAGAAAAAAACAACTTACCTGTCCATAGTTGTCGAAACCGTACTTCGTGGCGATCTCAGCTGCAGCATCCGGTCCATCCGGCACGTGGACCGCGAACTGATTGGTGTAGATCGGCAATGGTCGAGGTCGTGGTTCAGGTTCCGACTTCACCAGCAGGACACCGATCAACACTTCCAATATTACGCACAACGAGGCCGCGTGGACGATCATGTCGTCGACGGCGCGTGGTATCAACGCGCGATACCTTCAAATACGAACACGTACACACGTTCCTACGCCAGTTTCGCGTTGCAGCAATTCACTTGTAGTTTAGAATCGAGACAATTTTCCAACGTTAATGACGAAAATCGAACACCGCGTGGTTATACGAAGCTCGGGATTAAATCGCCAGTGAAATACGGCGAGACTCGCGAATCTTCACTTAATTTCCGTATACTATAGTCAGCGAGCGTCCCGACGCAACCGCGCGACACGAAGGAACACGAGGGGAAAGGGGAGACGTAAATACGTTTATACCGGCGACGTGATAGCTCCAAAGGTGATATGACAGTGCGGGACGATTTCGATTGCTTCGTACGGCGTTGCTGTTGGTACTGTCTGGAACCGAAAAGCAGAAGGAATAAATGTGACGAGCGGAAGCAACATACTATATAGGGGCCGCCACAGTGGGCCAAATGCCCAATCTAGGTGGGCAAAAATGACACATGATTTCGATTATACGCGGATTATTTTCCGACTCATTTTTTTTTAACATTTGCTTCGAACTAATTTATTCAGCACGGGAGGTAAAGGGGGTTAAAGCACAAATGCGAGTTTGTCCACGTGAACTAATTCTTCAAAAATTGCCCATGAAGTAGCAGCACTGAACTCGAACACATAATGAATTATTTTGGGGCTTGGAAAAGGAAATCAAACGATCAGTGTATCTCTGTGAACTGCGTGTGTGTACACATATATGTATATACATATATTGTATGGGCAATGTGTATATGCACATGCATTGGAAAAATATAAACGTGCATATGTACTTCAGTTTTTGTTAGGAGTGGGAGGTGGTCTCCATTTCACCTAGATTGGTCATGTGGCCACTGTGGGCCGTGGTGAACGGCGGATACGTATTCCGGTCAGGACGCCTCGAGGATGTCCTTAAGATCCTTGCGGTGCAGCGATATTAATTATCACGGAGAGGATTTTCCGTCTTCACAGGATATACTGTGGAATTTATTTTCGTTTGGCCTTTTGTGACGTGCATCTATATATGTATGTACATGTGATTCTTGACACTCTGAACGCGTTTTCTGAGTACATTTCCAAATAATTTATATTTGGATATTGCGAAGGGTTTACACGGAATGCAACCTCATTGGCGAATTTCTGTTGGCGACTGGAAGAGGATTTCGCTGTTGCGATGGCTAGTGGTAAGTAGACTAGTGAATCTTATTCACAAATATTAGAAAGCAATGAACAAAGTTGGGCAGAAGTTTGTCATATAATTTCGCTATATTTTGAATATAGTGAAACTGCATAACGTGACAGCAATGAAACAAGCAATCTGTTTCCTCGAGTTTTGAGACCACAAAATTACAGGATGTGGCAATGCATACTTTGTTCGACACATTATCCTGGTTCTCTTTAGTTTGAAAGAAATTACGAGAAATATTCTGCACGAAGGAAAAATATTATATTGTACTACAATTTAAGGGATATTTTAAACAGTTGTACAGCATCCAACATTTTTTCTATTCAATAGAATTTCTCCCCTCAAAAAAAGCTAAAACAATAATTCAAAAACAGAAATTCAATGAAAATGGTCCCTAATATTTTATCCAAGTCAGATCGCAAAAAATGTGACAACTTCTGAGAAAATCAAAAGCTTCGGTGTACTGAACCTAGCTTTCTTCTCCTTCTTTTTCCGCGTAGGGCGAAAAGCAACCCTCAAAGAATTTCGAAAACTGTGTTAAAGTTGTCAATAGAATTCTTCTAGACAGCCGGATTCTTCGGACCTTCGTAGAATTGGAATCGAGGAACATACCAGTAAATAACGGGTGGATCATCAGGAGCAGGACTTCCAAACGTTCTGATACTGAACGTGAAAACAAAATGCACGTCTAGTTTAGAATAGGCGAACCGTATAAAAATAAGGAAGGGATGCAATTTCTTGGGGAAAAGATTGAAAAATAAGAAATAGCAGATTTTCGTCTGCGCTATTATCTGGAGACAGTTATATGAAAGATATTTCGAAAATATAATAGATAAATATATTACAGCGTTAAATTGGTGAAAAGGGAAGACAATTTTGCATTAAATATTATCATCATAATCATAACATAATCATAACATTAAAACTTTTTCAGAATTTGCTTTTCCACTAAAATTGTCTTATGTAGTTATCGGTAACCATCATACAGCATTCGAAACATTTATAATACACACCGTCTCTACTTTCCGTTTACTATGTGTTTCAGAGCAGCACGTATTCGTCCATCAACGAAATTGTTCAATGACACCTGAATATTGAAGAAACGAACATCGATCTCTGATAGAAAACAATAGCAATACCGACCGCAATAGCATCTGCCAAATTTGACAGAATCGTGCTCGTACAGCCACGACAATTCGCCGAAATATCACAACAGCGAAGAGAGCACAGTCGATGATCTAATTTCAATCGTGAACTCCCCGCGAAGCTCTGTATATTCGCGAGAGTTTAGCAAGTAGCTGCAAGACAGAGCCAAAAGGAGAAGTTGATGTACCTGGCCGTATTGTCGATAGTTGCCACGAAACGAGCGAAAAGCCGATCGGACATGTACCAAGGTAGGACTGAATTGGATTCGCTTGTGAATTCGCTATTACGTACGAGGGTTTAACAGGAAAATTGCAGTGACGAGTAAGAGATGTACTTCAGTTTGTACTTTATAAAGTGTCGCGCCAATCAGCATGGAAATTGATTGATTTTACCCTTCCATTGGTTTGGATGAATTCGCAAATAAATCTGGTTGGAGATTATGTACCTAAATGATTAGATGGATATTAGGATGAAATAATAAATGTTAGATTGCTATCTCGATGCATCGAATTCATAATAAAACTGCCAGTGATGTAATTGTGTAGAAGATATTATATTATATAATATTTATTTACCAAATACTGATGCACGAAATTTAGTGCACTTTGATTATCAAAATGAAGTAATTAGGAAATCATCGATTATCTTATATTCGTCTATTGTCAAGCCTTGAACTGTTATCAGTAACCTCGCATAATGAACAAATATATTCTGAAAGATATTAGACGCTTCAGAAATCGGCTATTTCGTACCCACCAATCTAAATACTAAATTGGGGAACTTTTTCCAGATATTACAAACTACACGTAGACGATAAGATATGTCAGTAGAGCAGTTTGAGGAAATGTTGATTACTAAATGAATATGAAGAAATGAGTTACCTAACTGATAAGAGATGATACGAGGATAAATAAATATAAAGATTCTGTGCAACCTCTGAATGTTGAAGATGCTTTTATATAACAATTTACTGATGATACAAATTTTAAGAAGATACATAGTTCTTTTAAACAAAATTTATACTACTAATGACCATTATCTACATTTTCGTATGGATCCAAGACAGATCAATTAAAATATTCCGCGAGCTGATACAATTTCTCTGGTTGAATAACAAACATTTCCTTTATTGGTACAGAAGGTCAGCAAAGATAAATGCATTAAAAAATACACGGTTCCATTAAAGAGAAGAAAAACCCACATTTTATTCGTCTTCCACATAACCATTGACAATAGGAAAACTACCACGCAACATCGGAGCTACTTAATTTTTATGCGAAATATTTTGCGATACCATCAGTAATTTCGAAGGCACGCGACTGAACATAGTACATACAAAATTACATAAAAATGTGTTTCACTGTACGTGGCTACGTAACATCAAACAGCAGGCACTTTTTATAAACGTAACGCACTACTAATGCCTCGCCAACGAATATGATCAGCTTTCCATGCTCCTCATTTACTTCCACCGCGAAATACTATACCTACCTGCCATGGGCAGGATCGCGAGGTACCAATAAAGCAGCATTTTAAACGAACACTTGTACACACGTTCAAGTAAGAAACGTCGGACCGTATCGACGAAGTACATAATAACCAGAGCGTTACCTAACAAGTAATCGGATCAGTGACAAAGCCTAGAGTTATGCACGGAGTCAGTGACGTCAAGATGCGATATTTTTAACCCGCAGAATGCCAATCCGAGGCAGAAAGTCGCCAACATTTGCCCGAAAAATCGTCGCCCCGCGCGATGACAATCTGCTCGCATGCGACTGTGATCGAATGAGAGGCCGAAAGCAGAAGAAGAAATATGTATGAGGTGTCCGTTAATTAGAGAGGCCACCAGGCTAACGCTTTACAAGTATCGTCGACATACTGCGGCCGAATAAAACGTATGTCGATTGTAATTACGCCCGTTGAAACGTGCAAGTTTGTCGCGTGAAATAAGCCATCGGGAACAGCTGCACGATATTTCTGGTCTAATTACGGAGCAACTTCGAGCAATTTTAGCGAACGGCCATCAGAAAAAGAGGGACAGAGAGAGGGAGAAAGAAAGTTTAATCGCTAAGACGTATCTGACAGAGCCGAACACAGCCACAGTGAGTTTCAAGCCCTATATCGAAATTACCGGTTAATGCGATCGTGGCGAAAATTGTAACAGATCGTGTTCGCTACCTTATTCTATCGAAAGCATTCCTTGTGCCCGATTGAAGGGCGAGATGAAAGGAACACTGTCCTGGAAACAAAGGCGATTTTCAGGTAATGCGATTCTACGCATGGAAAATATTTGGTGCGTGTCTGTGCAGCGAGAAAAGCTTGGGAAAAATTGGACTGATGGCTGTGTTTGACTGGAGCAACAGGACATGAAATTCAATGAAACTTTACACTGACACGAGTCTTCGTTCCTTTGGAATAGTAACGATTGTAAAGTTAGCGTGCAGTGGCAAGAGTAATTTTATGAATCCAATGTTGTCCTAATTGGTAAGACGAGGGTGCTACAGGGTGCTACTCTAACAACCCGCACAAATCTTTAGCTGTAATGTTAATGTGATGGGAATAAAATTGGATGGAAGGTATTGTACTTGGGAAATGTCCGCTGTTGTTCTGTCTTGTCCACTCTGTGCAGACAAACTATTCTTAATAAATTGTTGAGCTATTTATCGAAAACAGCCAAATTAAACACTCTGCACATGGCGAAGCATTTTATCTTCTGGTAAATTTACGTCTTATGTATACTGTCAAATAGTTTTTCACTACCAACATTTCAATTTGCTACCAGGCACACAATGTTGTAATGGTGTATTCGCGAAGAGCCTTTAAATAGCTTAAATGTTCTCAACAGCTTTGTTGCATAACGCATACTGCAGCTCTTCGTAAATAACTGTTGCAGAGTACATTGTTTTAAAAATTGAAATTTATTTTTATAAACGAGTACCAATTCATTTATAAAAACGCTGAAGTTAAAGGAACAGCAATAAATAAACGCGTGACTAATGTTAACATACGATATTTAAAATAGCCCAACGAATCATTTTAAAACAAACAACATTTCACACATTGCGGTCACCCGTGCCTCGATATCACTATTTGAAACAGTGCACATTAATTGCCCATAGGCGAAAACGCGGCTAGGTGTAAGTATACACGAATCCGTAATAAATTCAATTGGAAAGCCAGATCGAACAACGATCGAACGAGATCGATATGCGTCTCGTGATTCCACGAATACCGATGTGCTACAAAGAGGGGTCGACGACAGTTACGTTGAAACAGAATCTTCCAATTTTCTAGCAATTAAGCAGGGGTAATGTCCTTCCTGCCCATACTGGCAGGAAGGACATGGCAGAATTCTACAGAACGACCTTTGTCTCAAAGCGAGCGTGAATAAAATTCTTTCGGTAATCAAATTTAAATAGCCTGGAAAAAGAGGGAGAGTCGAAGGTGCCCAAGGGAGGAAATGATGAAGGATCGAACGTGCGATATTTTTTCGTAAAACAGACCGTGCCGAGAGGAAAATTCAAAATAGATATTATGTGAATTGAATGGAAAAAACAAGAAAATATAGTGAATCATTAAAAGTGCATGGTTAAAAGCATCCCAATTTTTAATTATAGTATTATATAGTGTAAACACAATGTAAACGTCGTGATGTAACGGAATGAGAGATAAATGAGTGCTATAGAATGCACGAGAATAAACTTGTCGCCGGACTCACGGTAAATACGCTAAGAATGTAAGGACTTGAGGAAAACGCTGAACAATGGTAAGACGTGAGGAATTGCGAGCAGTTATGTATCAAGAGCTAAATTTATTAACCCTTTATTACTTGACGGTATTTTGTATGTAGTATGTATACATATATCTACCACTTATATTAAAATGCTGCTGCGAATTTTAAACCAAGATGAAACTTGTACGTATTAATTCTTTCAAGTCTCGTAACATGCCACAATTTATGATCAAATGTTTATAAAAAAAAAAGAATCGCAATTTCACAAACATTGTTAGACAAAAAACATTATGACCGCGTCGGTAAAACACAGATAGAGTTAAGCAGTTTACAACAGGTTTCGAAATGAAATCTATATATAAATCGACGGGAAGTATTTCCCTGTAGAAATAGTAACTCGTCAATGTATTATAAAACGTAAGTTTCATCAAGATTCCTCTTAGTCCTACATAAATTACCATTTGAAATTCTTCGTAGATTGTACACAGTTTTTGTAATGAAAATTAATTGTATTACTACGTAACGTAAAGGCTAGTATGTATATGTAACTGTTTGCTCGTCAGGAATTCATTTTACTTTACCATAAAGATAAAGCATTGAAAACTCGGTTAAATTGGGGACACACGAACTCTAGCTATCGTGATCTGAATATTGAGCACTCAAGCGATTGCATAAATCTTTCTTTTGTGTACAAGGGGCCAAGCGCAAACTATAGTAAAACTAAGAAGGAGACAACTCCTGTTATGTGACCACATCTCACGTACACATGAACTTGAATCTTTTCGAGGATAAGGAAACTGCAATTATGTACCTAGTTTTAGAAGTAGTATCATGTGTTTTGGTATAATCTGTACAACACGTTTCAGTGTCGCATGCATCTGCGAGCAACTGTCTTGCGTACCGAATTCAATTACCGATGACACGCGTACTCACCGAGAAGACGCTGATGACGACATGAGCAAACACACGTTTGACCGGTTTAATGACAACTATACTAATGAATAAGCAAATGGCGATCCGCAGACTTAATTTCCACGTAGAAATTAAACTGGTAACAATTCACACATTTTCCCCCTTCACGTGTATTGATTTAATTAAAGATTCAAATTTGGAAAAAATGATATAATGAAATGATAATCTTCAATAGTAGTGAATTTGAATTACTGCATTTTAAAAATATGGATGATTCCAATCAATAGGGACAAGTATAGCAATTTTTGCATTCTTATCAATCTTTTATTATTACAGAATTTATTCTATTTAATTTTGTTAAAATTATTGTCCTTTGAAGTAAATCTTTCCGATCGAATAATTGTTCCGTTATAAATGGTGGAAATATAAATAATAATACTTACATAGGGTTCATAGTGAATTTATTAAAATTGTTTTAAGTAAATACGCGTGCTAAACGATTTTGCAAAAAACTATTTGCTTTCAATATTTACTTCATAAAGGAGCAACAATGTTTAATACATTAATCAGAAAGGGAGCAACATAATAAATATATCCTGTCAGCAATTGCGCAAACTATTTACACGAATTTATAAACGTTAAAAAAAAACATTAATCAGGACGTGTTCGCTAACTTCTACCATAAATTTATAGTTCGACTTGCAAAATATTATTATTTCCAATGTTTATTTCGCAAAATAAAAAACGCCTCACTACCACACCTGCTAATTAGTAAATCCCAAGTTAAGCAACTTTGACAATTACGTTAATACATGTTTCAAACAAACAATATTTTTGGAAAGTCTCCGTATCATACTCGGGCGTAACCTTCTAGCCCAAAAACGTCATCGCGTGCATGCAAATGATTCATACATTTTTATATTTTCATATAACTCTCTACGATTCGGGAGACTTTTTATTTCCAATTATTATTTCGCATACCAAGATGAATATAACAAAAGGTATGTACTTTAGATCAAATAAACCAGGACTAACAATTATCTCGTTCCCGAAAATGAATGAATCATTCTTCGGGAATGCAAAGAATGATGAGAAAAAATATTTAAAACCAGATGTAGACAGAATTTCGGACGATCAATAAAGTAATTTCCAAGTATCAGAGCAATAAATTTAATATCCTTTACCTTCACCTTTAAGTATTCCATCCAAACTGTTCTCGTTATATAACTTTTATGCAAAATGAGCATCAGAAGAGGCATAATTTGGAAACAAATGGTTCGCCACCACCTTTAGCAACTAAAGTTAGAAAAAAAATGTATAGCTCATCGCGTCGTTTATCCTGTATATGTAATACGCAAAACGAGAATCGATCCGATGAATGGTGAAAAGACGATACGACTCATCCATAACGCTTGAATCCTATGTTAATACGTCCTTCAGCAGACAATAACCGTGTTACCATTACCCAGTTAATAATAAGACGTGTTTAATACTAACGTCGTACACTGCTACAGGTCGCATGATCTTATTAAAACCAGCGATTCTCGACCAGTGAATCGCAAGAAGTCTACGGGTGCGTTTAAGATTTAAAGAAACAGGAAAAGATCATTTCATTTTTGATTATAGATCACAAGTGTGTGCCGCGTTTTTCCACTATTAAAAATCGCCCGGCGCATCTGCAATTCGATAAATATTACTTGTAAATTTTCGGTACGCCTGCATAAAAATGTTCGTCAACTCTCTTCCTAGACAATAGTAACCGTAAACGCACTTAATATACGTACACTGAACAGTAACGGGGAACGCGGAAACAGAGGTAAAACGTGGTACTCGACCGTCGTGTTGTACACGTGTATACTGTTGACAGGTAACCGGGACTCGCCCGATCAGGAAAGAGCTGGTGTCTTTTTGTCACCGGTTTGCTGAGCTCTCGAGAGTACGTGATTGCGCGAGAAAGGTAACGGACGAGAGAATAAAACGAAATTGAGGGGATCGTCACGAAAATGGTGGCTCGGCTGCAAAACGGCAAATTAACTTCACTTCAAAAACGATCGTTAATCGTGACTAAACGAGGTTTCTCCGACCCGCATGATCGAAGAGCGCACGGCACCAGCTGTACTTCTTTAGGAACGCTCCGTGCATGTACTATTTGTACTATACGATGCACGAGTGCTCGCACGTCGCGATGATTTTTCGCACTCCGTTCGTCTGGCCTAAATTGTACGCGCGTGGCTCTGCGAAACGCCAGCACTAAAAAAATCGTATCTGCTTTCACAGCCATTTTTTCTTTTTCTTTTCTCCAACGCTGCAAGTAACGCATACATTACAATCGTACGCGTACCATGGTCAGCTCGTATATTCGACGAAAGTGAAAGAATCGAGTGCAACGACCCTTACACGGTTAGGGAGAAATTGAAGTGAGATTTGCACTGTTAAAATACCATACCGGTTATACTTGCATTTGAGCCGCGAGATCAGGAAAGAAATATATACGCATCGAACAACGACGGAACAGAAACGGAGTGTAGTTTCACGAAGAGAAAGTGTCTGATACACCAGGACACGAGAGCGTCAGCTGACAGAAACAAAGACCGCGAGCAAGAGCCGTGTAATCGGACAGGACAGGCCGATACGCGAGGGCATTACAATAAAGACATAACACCGATATTAAAGTGACAGGAGGTTAGACGTGAATAACACCGTGCATACGGAGAGGTTCAGTGAACGAACACGGTGATTCAATTTTTTCTTCTTCTTATAAATAAGTAAGGGGGAATAATACACTTGCCTGTTTCAAGTATCGCACGGTGTGTCAGGTTCCCACGGGCGTATGGTGAAATTCCGGCGATCTTACAGTATACGTCACAGATGTCACCGACTTTGACACACGATACATACACGAAACGACTCTATGTTTTGGCAGTGGTTCGCGGCATGTTCTTCTGGCACGAGATTTTCGGCGGGGTTAAACGGTTATTGACATGTGCGAGACGGAAAACACGACGGCACCCACGCACTATTCGGAGTAAATTGTCAGAAGAACGCGGCCGAAACTTCGAACCGTACTACCGATCGTCCCGACCACTACAGTCCAAGTGTAGCACCGCACTGACTGCTCGCGCCGTTCACCAAGGCGATAAACAAACTTGTCGCCTCTCCCTCACTATCCTGCCCTCCTTCTCACTACTCCCTATCCTTCTTTCTCCAACTGTTGGCTATCTTGCTTCTGCGTGCACAAGCCGAATGCCATGTGCTGCTGAACAAATTGTTGGTCTCTCTCGCGCCGCGGTGTTCGCAATATGGTACGATCTCACTCTCATTGTCGTGTCTCACTCACTCTGCCTTCCTACATCCCTGTTGTATGCCCTCTCTCACTTTCCGTACGCGGTATGGACTACAGTGCTGCCACCATACTTCGTCCCCCACTATCGCGACACAGACCACTCGCACCTTGTCATCTGACGTTTCTGGTTTTCTGATATTTTACGAGGTCTCCGTTGAAACTAAACGATTCCAGGTATTGAAGAACTATTGCACTTTGGAGGAAACTGAATGTCACTCCCGTGAAACGTAACTGAGATATGTTTAAGCTTGTTCCATGACGCGACAGCGCGGTGTGCGACATGTTTTGAGCCACTGACGTTCTGTACTACTTCCGCGAAACGTACTGATGTTACCGGTGCCACCTACTGCGATCAATTGAAACATGATTTAGATCATATTATAGAGGATTGTTACTAATTTCTGATGCTAACTAACAGTTCTATCCACTAGATGATTGATAATTAGTATTATAGAATGTATTCTCGATCATGCATAACTATTTACGCCAACACTATCCGATTTGCCACATTATCTCATTGTCTGACGAGCCTTGTGGTGAATTAAAAATTTAATGCATATATTGAAAAATGTGTTTTTTCAACGTAATTGTTTCTATCTATGGATTTAATATTGATATTACTATAATAATTTTAGTTTTCATTATTTACCGATCTTTTTTGGTTATCAGCCACAAATAAGAAAATTTTCTACTCGTAAGATATGGAAGTATCTAGGTGTCTATAGTCGTATATTCTGCACCAACGGTAAGCTGCTAATTCTTTCGTTGGCCACCGCTGTTGATACTCCTACGTGGCGGTAGTATCTCTCTTCCATTTTGGTGTTTGTCTTTTCCGGAATAGTAGCCAACATGGTGCGTATGTTAAAATGAATTCTAACAAAAATCAGAAAATATTGCAGTGATCTGTTGTGCAATGAAAAAGCAAACACTTTAACAACCTGCCATAGAATCTTTTAAACACAAATATTGAAATATTTTTCGATTAAACGTGTATTCACAGTTGATTATTGTAAATTTAAGTATTTGAGGTTATGTGCAAGTGTTCCCGATGTTTTCGAACAAAATTACATTTCTGACACGTGAACAATGAGCGGAAGATAAGTTTGACAAAATAAATTTGTGGTAAAAAAACTTAACTATGATTTCAGAGTCGCGTCAGAACAAAAACGGTCAAAAAGGCCGCGAAGCTCATCATCGAGAAGTACTACACTCGATTGACTATGGACTTCCATACAAATAAAAGGATATGCGAAGAAATCGCTATTATTCCTAGCAAATCTCTGCGAAATAAAATTGCCGGGTATGTATTTAAATGCAAAAGATATTTATTATTTATAAAACATTCATTTGACGACTGTGCATAGATCATTAGTAAATCTCGATTGTTCATGTACCCGGTAACTAATTGCTGCACCTTATTGTTATTAAACAGATTTGTCACGCATTTGATGAAACGTCTCAGACACAGTCAAGTGCGTGGTATTTCCATCAAACTGCAAGAAGAAGAGAGGGAACGCAGAGACAACTATGTTCCAGAAGTCTCTGCTCTGGAGCACGATATCATTGAGGTTGATCCAGAAACCAAGGAAATGTTACAGATGCTTGGATTCAATAACATCCCTGGACTTCAACTCACACAATCTCAGTTGCCACCATATAGCAGACGTTCTTAAAAATTATTTCTTATATTAAACAAGACTGTTGGTGTTGCACTTTTCAATAAAATTGCAAACTGACATTCCAAAACTAAAACTTATTTTATAAATCTGATTTTATTGTATCAAATTATACACTAATCTATGTTGATTCCTGTATGGTAAGTAGAAAATTGATCCAAAGACTGCATGCTTTTGTACAAATTTCGTACGGGCATTGTTTAAAAATTATATCAAAGGTAAGTTTATATTTTTCTTTATGAAAGTGATGATAGAAAACATTTTGTGGATGTAATTACTCGAAAGTAATCAATAGAATTAACATTGAATTTGGAGGTGTTAGATAAAAAATGCATTGAGATTCAATGTTACCCGAATTGAATATTTCATTAATCTTAAACATGTATTAGTAGGAGCATCTAATATGTTTTTATGCAACAAGCGTTTGTACTTGATGAAAAAATGCATATTTGTATTATAGTGCTTTTCCCCTTTAAATATTATCGTTATGCATACGGGACATCATCAATTTTGTCGTAAGGTCGTCGATCGCATACACGCAATGACGAACCCTGGCCATGCATATAAGTCACGCTATTCACTTAATCATACTTAAAGGGTTAATACAACATTTATGAATCTTTATCAAACCTTTATCATAAAAAGCACCAAGTGTGTACAAAATGTTACAAGAACCCCTGTACTATTTATTACATAATCGAAATACATATGCGTGCGTGATTTTGAAAAGTAACAGATAACAGTTTCAAACTTAGAATTATACAAACAATGTATACCTTGCAAAATTATAAATGAAACTGCGCATGTGTGAATGTCGGCCATTTTAATCGAACTTTGTTCTTTACCTACTACACCATATTTTATGCTGCAAAACAATTAAAATATGTAATTACTCAAACTCTCTTTTAATTTTCATTATTCGATAGTTACGTGTTACATTACATGTTCTGATCTATAACAATCATGCATTACACCTATTTCTATTCAATCAGGTAAATTAATTGCAGCAACTTTATCGTACGGTATAAATTGTACATTATCGATCTCTAGCTGTGATATATATATAATTAACAGCTCAGTGCTATGAATAATGCACTTGAGAAATGTATTTTCAGCGGCTTCAAACATTTCTGCTCTCCTCTCTATAAATCGGATCTGCTATTTTAACACGAGGCTCCGAAGCTGGGCATTCCTATCTCAGATAGGCAGCTTATCAATTCCGCCATTCGCCTGCGACTGAAATTGCGCAAAACTAGAATACCGCATAGAATGAAGTTTAGGTGGCAAAGTATTTTGCAAGACGTAACGCTCAATAAGTCCACGACTGCATTATGGTGAAATGCGTCGCCCTTCCGTGGCGCCCACGCGGTTGGGCCGGACCTGGATAAGTTGTTCAGAGGCTGCGCGACCTAGCACGATCCAAGGCTAGGTAGCCTAGCACAACCTAGTGAACGGAGTGTGAGGTTGAGGAGAAAGAGTAAGAGAAACGGAGAGAGTAGCTGTAATCGCACGCCTGCGAATGTGGAACTCGCCGGAGCAGGGAGGAGAGACCGTACAACCGGCGAGTCAGTCGACTATTAGTGGTCTGTGACTCTGGAGGTAGCCCGACCACCGCAGAACCGAGCCCGACGCAGCTCGGTTGCGTTCGGTCGGTAGTCGGGGCCAGTCGGGCGCTCTGCTGCTCTTTTCGGTCTGCTCGTTTGCCTCAGTCCTTCGTCGTTGCGCATCGAGAACAGTTGCATCCATTCTTTTTCGTTAAAAGCAGCGAATAGTACCCTTCTTTTTCGCGCTATGTGACGGATATTACGGGGCACCGAGCGTACCCCACCTTCTGTATATCATTCCCACCCTATCCTGCCTGCCACTACTCTCCTTTGCCCAGAGAGAGAGAAAGAACACGTTGTAAACGCAGGCACGTACGTACGCAGGCACTCGCCGACGAAGGGGCCACGAGGGCCCCGTGGAATTGTGCCTAAGAAAACATGGAGTGTCCACATCTTGCTCAAAGCGTCCAGTTCGGCAGTAACGACGTAGAAGCGAATTGTACGAAGGATCTACCGTTCGTCTGTACAGGTAGGACCTCGATACAAAAAAACCTGTATCTTTATCCATCTAGTGGCTTGGAAAAGGTTGTATCTAGAAAACTGAGTCTGTACCTCTTTCTCTCTGTTCCCCGACCGACCCTTTCTTCTTAGGTTCAATTATTCTATTTTGCACGTCGTTCTCGTTCAATTCGATTTCAATCTCTCTTCACACTATTGTCTACCGTCTCTTTTTCTCTCGTTTCTTACGCGTTCTTTAACCGTTTTCTCTCTTGTTCTAACTCTTCCTCTCACCCCTCTTTCTCTTCGACCCTCTCTGTTCTTCCCTTTGCTGTTTCTCTTCTTTCTCTCTTTACCTCTCGTGACCGAGGCCCCCGGCCGTTCCTCTCGCGGCCTTGAGCCGTCGTAGCAGACAAGACGAAGCGAACCATTTCTATTTCCTTCTAAAAAAAACTAATGCATGATTTTGAAAAGGACAGCACCGTATACGTTCATGCCCGCTTTGTATTCACGCTTGATACATGTGAGTACCATCGATGATACTTGGCTGGGCGCACGACTGTACGTTTCGTTCGTGTATATCGCGGATCGAACTCATCGTGCAAATATATATACGTGTTTCTCCACCACACATATATATACACATACATGCGATAGGCATGTACGAATGCGAAGACAAGTTGTGTGTGCGCGTATCGAGTGTATATTAAAGTCCACTCCTCTTCTTCATGCATGCGTGTATATGCAATATGTAGTTGGTGTATGTGCCCTCTGTTCATGGGTGTTCTCTCTCTACGGACCGACCGAACAAGAGCGTCGTCGTGGATGTGCGCGTGTGCACCGTCCTGCTGGGAGTTTTCAGTGTGCGCCGCGGTCGTCATTGGAAAATCAATACCAGACGGCACTAATCAGCTGGCCTGAGATCTGTCATTAGAACTCGCCAGATAAACGTGCCCATCCTTCGACGGCACATATATAACCCATATCTATCATTCTTCTTCAACTTCATCTTGCATTTCCGCTCAGCGATTTCGATTCCGGGATTTATCAAGAATCATTGGCCGAGTGACGCGTTTGAAAAATCAATGAAAGAGGTAGATACCGCCTTAGATACCCGTCGCTTCGTAGATACTTTTCTCTTGTTTGCAATGTGCTTTCTCCTCCTTCACGGACTCCACTTATCCTTTCCCTCTACTCCAGGCCTCTAGTACTATATTTATCCCGAAACAGCCGCAATACTTTTATTGTGTCCCTTTAAATCTCCCTTTCTCTTTGCGCCCTGTTCTTTGTTGCCGATCTTCGGAGAGTTGTATACCCGAGAGTTTCATAATCGAGACCCGATTCACTTTGCCCGATAATCGATGCCTTGTGCACCTTTTCTCTTTGACCAACCTCTTGTTGCAGAATAATCAGACGCGTTACTCGAACAACAAGCATGTCAAACTGCTGTCTCAAAAACTAAAGATTTCAGTGCTTCCTTTCTTCGAGCAAATGCTCCACGGTCGTCACGCATGCAAGAAACGCGAAATGCGTTTCATTCTCTACGGTAGCTCTCAGAATCAGGAGGGGAACTCAACATTGCATTTCACAAAGCATGTCCATCTCTCGTACGTCGTGTCGGCAAACAGCGCGAAACATTAAGAGGGGCGGCCACACGAGACGAAGAGAAAGAGAGATAGAGAGGAAAGAATAGGGGAAAGACAAATAGTCAAAGAGAGAGGCGGTAGAGCAATTTCAGGGGTGTACGAAGCGGATGAGTCAGAGCGTGGACTTTTTGCGAATTTCGATTGCTCAACTCGCTCAGGTTTGATGCCGTGGTTTCTTGAATTCGTCAGGATGGTCTACGCACGGACCCGTTTATACGTCTCCGCCGTAGGTGTTGGTCGTCATCCGTCGTCCGCCGTCGTCATGCTCTCGAGAGATCGTTCACGCTCAGCGAATCGCAACGTATCCAGGTTGCAAGATCAATTTAAATATCCCCGTGGTGTTGCGTGCAGTGTGACGCTGGCTAAGAATTACCAAGCTGCTCTCGCACGAGTCGCGCAGGAGAAAAATCGTCCCTCGTGGGCTATAAAAGAACCCCATGTTCCACACCTCTCCACTGCTCCACCTCCCTCTCTCCCTTCCCTGCCCCTCTTCTGACTCTTTTCCTGCGCTGCAAGCTGGTTCGGGTACGACGCTGCAAAATCGATAACGGCGTCGTTGCTAATCGGATGCCCCGATACGAGTGCCATTGCTCGGACACCAATTTTTCCTCCGTTCCTACTTTCCCTATGAGCGATACACGGTCCACGGTGCTGTCCGCATCGTCACCTTGCTTTATCTCGTCCGTCGCACACGGCCAATGCGTTGACGAAATTCTTCGTCGACGCGAACGCGCAAGAGGCGTGGCGAATCGAATGATTCGTTTCATTACCAAGGCGAGAAAGAGACTGGATGATAATAAAAGACAGACGTGTAATAAGAGTAAAGACGCGTGCTCGTTACGTAGACGATTGTCTGACGGCTGCCTTCTAAAAAAATTCACCGTTTCGCGAACCGTTCCGCGTAGGATATCGTCTCTCTATCGACGATGGGTCGCGTTCGAGGAATCGAACGCTTTTACGCGTCGTCGCACCTAGGCGATCGTTTTATCGTCGATTTACCGGTTGGATTTCGAATGTGGCTACACTGACGTGATCTTCCAAGAATACACGCCACGATACACAGTGTTTCACCGTCGAATCGTGAAATTATCGCTGGCTTTCGGAGCATTGGTCATCGATGCGACGTAACGCAGGCATTCGATCGTATATTGCTCATTACTCATTATACATATTCTTGCTGTCCACGGTAAAAGTGTGGTCGCAAGTACACGGTACATCTTCTGGCATTCGATTCTATTGTTTTAGTATTTCTAGATATGAATAAATGTGAAGTAACGTGAAACTATAATTAGGTTTTCCACAACACTATTAGCAATGTACATTTTGGATAAGTTAAGCTATACACGGACTACCGCAAAAAATTACTGTTTGCACGTTACCAAGCCGTCTTATATTTCATTGTAAAATGATGATCTTGTCCTCGGAGCTGCTACACGAACGTACTTATTCTTTTGCTATATATTCGTGGTACACACCAATTTAAAACGTGCTGTACTTAATAACTATTTTTAATTTTTACAAATTTTGTTTGATAATTACCTCGCTTAAATACTTTTCCAATTACGGGCCAATTTCACGTGCATTCTGTAAATATTCCTTCACGCGCGAGTAATTAATACTGCACGTACGTACATGTCGCGAAGAAAATATGCATGGGTCGAAATAATTCACACAAGGCGCACAAATAATGCTTCTTACGCGAGATCGTAAAACAAACGTGTCTGTCCAGATACGAGCTTCTGGAAGATTGGATTTCAGGTCGCGCTTTTCGTGCGGGCAACCAACTTCTCAATTTTCATGCACTCGTGCCTTTTAAATATAGAAACGTTACATTTTTTCTCCGCTATCGTGCAGTACAGATTTGTCGTTAAGAATAAACGTGTATCGAGTGGAGTTACTAAACTCCTGCGTGCAATAAAGGAACGAAAATAATTGTGAAAATAATAACATAGAACCGCGGCGGAATATGATTTTGATCGGATCGCCTCGTATTCGATTCGTCCAACGTCTGTCTTGGTTGCACTTAATTTGTAGAAATGTGTCTTCTTGGAATGGGATCAATTAACGTAACGCACTGCGTCAAGGATTACTGGTTTTAACCAAAAATTTTCATGGCATCTTGGTGCAGCAAAAATGCGTGCATGATAAAAAAGAAAAAAGGAAGGAAACGGGGTATGCATAAATCCCGAACCCGATAGCACTGCGAGACATTTCGCGATCGATCGACTGCGAAGGGGGTGTGTCGAACAGCCTTCCTCCCATTCACCCTGGTTTTACGCGCTCTCTTGAGAATTACGTAAGCCGAGACGAGCCAAAAAGATGGTACACCAAGTTGGAATTTATGCTATTTCGTAACGACCGAACGTCTTTCACAAAATGTTTGCTTGTTAGAAATACCCGGTACAAAAAGTACTTCTAATTTTAGTTGAAACAGGAATAATTGCGCGAATAATTGAAGAACATCGAGTTCTGTGGAAAATTCTTTTTGGTCGACGAGCAATCCAGAAAAACTAATCTATACAAACGTGAATATTTATTTACGTTATACTTTTGTGTAAATACGAATGTCCTTTATACGAATGTTTCTTTCTTTCTAGTTCTAGCGAACATACATATGTTCCATGTTCTAATATGATATATCCAAATACTGGTGTGTTGAGATACAGGTTTTTAGCAAGTATTCTCGTGTAATATTGACGATATTTATTCGTTAAACACACTATTCCCCTGCTATACCCGTATCTACTGTGTCTTTAAGGGAATTAATAACTCAAAAAGGCAGCAGTTGAGGCCTTAAGAATGGACTACGCTCGATTAAATTCTATTTCACTTTCAGAAATTAATACGTAAAGAAATGCTGAGGGCACCAGTCCCAGGCTTTACAATTTTCCCTCAATTTTTATACGGGCCCTACTAAATAATATATACATATGTATGCGTATAAATCTAAAAACAAAGCAAATCATATAGATTATAGATGATATTTCTATGGATTATTTTGTTATTTTCAACAGTATGCGGTACCGAGAAAAATACGTGGCTCTGTCTGTACTGCGGAGCCATTCACTGCGGACGATACGTGGCAGGCCATGCATTACAGCATCACGAAGAAAATACTCAACACTGTGTTTGCATCGACTGTGAGAACCTGGCAGTATTCTGGTAAGTCGAACTCCTCGCTTTCGCCATTCTCCACGACACAGATCGACGGTCCTAACTGTGCGGGCTTCACTTGATACGATTTTTTTATCTCAGCCAACTCGCCTCTTCCTTATTCATTGAAATACTAGATAATATATATTGAGCCCTCGTATTCCTCGGCAACTATCCTGCTACTCGAATCTCGATCGAAATTTTTCTATTTAATTTCAACGCGTATTATGCATTTACTTTTTACCCTTACCACTTTTCTGGATTATTCTTACCCTGCCTATAATTCGGCGCAAAATTTTCGATGGTAACATTTACCCAAAAAAAGAATCCCGCCTATGCTTACATATATACACCGATCGGATAGCGTGCATTAACAAATCAATTCACTTGCAGTTACATGTGCGACGAGTACGTTATCAACGACACGACCAGCGGTCAAATCGAGAAGATACGTCGAGTCACATTCCGCAAGGACGAGCACAAAGAGAACGAGGAGAATTGGAACACGTCGCCGTCTACGACGCCGTCCTCGAGGATGGAGAACAGCGACGACAACGACGCCGACGCCCTGTGGAAGGCGGAAGTGGTTGTAAGGAACCTCCGGCCGAGGACGGCGCGGAAGAGGTTACACTCGTTGGACGGCACGAGCGGGGACAACCGGCCGACGACCAAGCGTAGGAGCTCGAAAATAACCAAAGAGAAGAAGGTCGTCGGCCTGAGAAATCTCGGCAACACCTGTTTCATGAACGTCGTGCTGCAGTCGTTCAACAATATCAGCCACTTTTGCGAGTATCTCACGCAGATGCCGTGTCTAGAGGGTATACCGTTCGACGAAGCACCTACTCACAGAGGGCGAATCGTCACACCTGGCCGAGCAAAAGAATTCATGAGCGACGCACTGCTCGCGGAAGAACTGAGGAAGGTTCTACTTGGTCTGAACTTGGGCGGATCGAATGGCCAGGCTATTTCACCCGAATGCCTATTCCTTGTCATATGGAAAGTCGTGCCGAGATTTCGGGGATACCAGCAGCAAGATGCTCACGAGTTTCTCACGTACATGCTGGACCGACTGCACACTGAATTGTTGCAACTGCTACCTAGATTGGGTCACGAACCCCTTGGCTTGCGTGGCAAGCAAAGCATCGTCACGGCCGTGTTCGGAGGCACCCTTCTTAGCGTGGTAAGTCGCCGGATCGTTCCCGGAGGAAGTTCCAAGTGTTTAACCTTCGGGATGACGGATGATCGAGCTGGACACGCGGCTGGCGAACGTTGGACTATTTTGATCTGTAGTATAAGTTTTATTGTATATGTTTTGAAGTGCAGTTAATGTACCGACACATGATTCTGTTACCACTATTTATTGCGCGAGTGTTTCGTTTTTAAATTCAATAGGTACTGCTTTTTCTGATATTTTGCAGTTGCATTAATAACAGTTTCGTTGGTGGACACTCCGAATATAAATTCTCTACGACGGTGAATATTATTTTGCTAATGTTTCATTTGTAATTATTGCTGATTTATGAATTGTTCCTCGCGAATTGTAGTAGTAGAGCAGATATCGTTTTATAAATATCACTAGGTCGGTCAAAATGGCGCAATGTCCGCCAGACGAGGATATATACGTTTCCGGTTACACTTTGTTATTCCAATGCGGAACGACGGGAGGAAGTGCCCTTTTCGAATCAGTATTCTTTTAGAGAGTCATTTTATTATTCATTTTCTTCTTGGGAGAAGCGCGGACAAATTATGGATCGCGTTTCCTCGCGCAGGTCCACTGCATGAACTGCCGTACAGATTCCAAGACGCACGAGCCCTTCCAGGATCTTTCGCTGGACATACCGGACAGATTGCAGAGACGAACGAAAGAGCAAGAGGAGGTCTGCAGTCTCACGTACAGTTTGGCGAGATTCTTTAAAGTCGAAGAGCTGGCCGACAGCGAATTGTATTTCTGCGACAATTGCATGGGGAAGCAGAGATCTACCAAGAGGTTCTGGATACACAGGCTGCCTAATGTTAGCATTCATTTACTAATTACGTTCTGTACTATGATATGATAGATACACTTTAGCGACGAAAAGTTTGAAAGTACCGCTGACGAGCTATAATTCTTCGCATTTTTTTAATTGTATTAGTCAATAAGCTGTCAATTTACCTATGAATTATTATATTTTTTTTAGCTACTATTTCTTAGCGTGGAGACTATATTGCAATCAAATTTCATGCCGCTGGTGTATGATTCAATTGAATGCTAACAATGAATCTTCCTTTCAGGTGTTGTGCCTTCACATTAAAAGATTTAGGTGGTGCAATTCCTATCGCTCGAAAGTGGATACGCAGGTGGATTTCCCCATGAAATCACTTGATATGTCTGCATTTACCGTACGCGGCGTCAGTGGCACGAAGTTGGGAGCTTCAAATAGCCACCTGTACGACTTGGCCGCTGTTATCGTGCACCACGGTTCTGGGTATGCTTCGATATCCCTTTTTATGTTTCTCCCATTACACGAATCAGATATCGAACTGCTCGACAATATTTTTGTTCTGCTCAATAACGGGTGCCTTAGTTGGATACGCTCATATTTTAGTCTCAGAAACAGAAATAATGGATAATTAATCGTATTTTTAAAAGCACATAATTTGGTTAACGGACAATTATACACGATGCATGTATAACGCAATATTTTCGTTACAAAATGCAGCAATACTTGATACAATATATATGTCAATAAATTATATCTGAGTTATATTCTGGAAATTGATATTGGAATATTGATTTTAGTGCTGGAACTGGACATTACACTGCCTTCGCTGTTCACGACGGACAATGGTTTCACTTTAACGATAGTTCCGTACGACCAGCAACCACGGACGCGGTCGCAAAGTGTAAACCTTATATTCTGTTTTACGTGCGGAAAGAATTCTCCATTCCACCCCCTTTGTGACGTCGTTTCCCCAGTCAGTCCCGTCCTGATGGTGCGAGCTTCGATGACGACGATGATGAGCGACCGAACAAGAACTAAGAGAATTCGAACACAAAGTCGAGCATATGGTAAACGGCAAGCTTGAAGAATCAAACGACTCGCATGATTTCTCGAAGTTTCTAAAAGGGAAAGGAAGAAGGCAAATTATATCCATTTTCATATTCAACGAACTTTCCTTTTTAGCATGATTAAGTTTTGGATTTTAGACCACTCTGAATCGACACATTTACCTATCTAAGCGGCGAAAAATTGACTGCTCAGCATCGTATAGCGATTTGCCAAATACAACAACGGACTTAGCACGATGCATGAGTACAATACTCGAAATCAGAAATTCTAGTTTATCTTGTTGTGGTCGTTCGAATCGAAACAAACATTAATTGTTCGCAAATGAATGATCCACTGATTATTTTCTTTTATACGTATTATATCTATTGATTTAAATCTCCTTCTCGAAGTTTAATTAACCAAGCATTAGTAGATAAACATACTATTACTTATGTAAGTTGTCCATACCGATTAGTTGTTACTCGGTGTACACGCGTGAACATGTAGGGTTGTACCTTGAGGCCTGAGAGTTTCCTTTCCTTTTTTAGAAACGTCGGAAAAGGAAGAAGAGTATGAAGGGAGAAAGAAAGAAAGAGTGCACTCTCAAGGCACATTGCGGGAACGCGTTGCCTTTAACGTTGATTTTCTTTATGCTCCTTTTCGCTGGGCTCTCTCCCCTACCCCCCCCCCCCTCTCTCTCTCTCTCTCTCTCGCTCTCTCTCGGTGGTCGTTGACCACCTTGCTTCATCGAATCGATTAAAGCTCCTCCCGGCCGTGTAGCGGAAAGACGCGTAACGCGTACCCCGTATATATAGTTTTAACTAAAGTGAAAACGACTGGTCTTCTCGGTAGATAGATTTTTTCTAGGCTTAGAGCGACATCATCGTTATTTCGAGGGAGCTGATACAGAACGAAAATACCATATAGAGCCAACTACACTGTGACTTCGGAAAATATGTTACCTTTATCCTTGAATACTTAACACAGAGTCACGTACACGTATACTATACACGAATTCATGCGTATCCACGTCATACACGATTATCATTCGAGATTACACCTACACGTACTATGTACACGTATTCGGACACGTATACACGAATCGTTGACACGCGTTGACCGGAATACACGTATGCATGCATGTATGTACACAAAACACGTTCTCTCTTTTTCCCTGTTCCCTTATTCCCACGATTCTCGAAGGCTCGACAACTCTTATGTGATTATTTAAAGACTTATTTTTTCTATAATGGTAACGATAATAAGTTAAAGAAAGCGTAGTGAAGGAACGTTTTATTAAGGCGATAAACTCGATAAACGCGCATCTTCGGCAAAGACTCAACACTCGTATGCAAAAAGCGAAAACGAAAAAAAAAAATAATAACAGAAAGATGGAAGTAAGCGTGCAACACTATTATTGAGGATAAATGAGATATGTACGAACGACGTATAAATAAAGAACATGAACGACGACGTACTCCTATTTATCATTACCCGTGTTATTAATTCTCTCAGTACACTTTTTTTTGTTCTTGTATGCGTGATTTTATTCAGAAAAAAAACAGGTGATACGATTGTAATATAAAAATATGTTGAACAGTCTGGGACGAAACTTAAATTCGTTTCAAATTGCCATGGAATGTGTAAGTGTACAAATATACAAATACAAATTAGGCACCACTGGGAAAGATAAAATACGATACAGTGAAATCAACTTGCAACATTTTCTTAATCGTTTATATACATAGATATCAAAAAATTAACAAATACTCGGTTTGTAAACAGAGCATTAAATTCAAATGATCATCCCTTCCTTTTCCGCGCCGAAGATCGAGATCCCGTCTTTGTAAACGGCGAATTAACATTTATTCGTGATCGATATTTGGACATCGGTCGAAATGAAATCGGTATGATCATACGATAGAATCGCAAGCAGAGGCATCCGCTCTGCGCATTCCTGTTTTTTTTCGCACGTTCAGAATTTCTTCGTTTGCTAGCATTCTCGTACAAACTTTCGCCAGAGAATTTTTGCGTCACTAACAAAGAACTGCTACGAAATTTTACACGATTCTTTCTTCTCGCAGTGAAGACATTCTGCTTCTGTTCGTCATTTTCCGGACGGAACGGTCTGGCGGATGTATCCGGTGTTTCTCGTGCACCTTTCACAAAGAACACCGAATAGGGATCCTTCGTCGATGAAGATTCATCCACATTGTTCGACGTTTCTTCGTCTCCCTTTTGTTCTTCACGATTCGAATCTAAGTTCTTGAAAGCCTGAACCCATTGATCATCTCGATCGTACCGCCTACACGGGTTTACATTGCTCACCAGTGTATCCCTAGGACTTTCTTCGTCCAACGATTGTTTATCCAAGACAGTCGACGATTTCTCATCGGGCGAATCTCCGCTATTTTTACACGGTTTCTCCTCCAAACTCTCGTGCATCCTAAACTCCTTTAACAAAGACGATTCTGAAAAACTTTCCATCGAGCTATCACACTCGTCGCGATAATCACTATTTTTGTATATGATATTTGTTACTTTTGAATCAGCATCAGTTCCATCGTCGCCCCTCTTCGATTTCTTCCACCTAGCCGAAATTTTTTTCACCAGATCTTTCATTCCTGACGGTTTCACTCGACGATTACCCGGCTCAGTGTCTGTGACGTAGCTAATGATATCCGCCGGTGAATCCTCGAATCCAGAACCGGCTAATCTAGTTATGCTCGGATGCGTATCTAACTTGTACCCCCTGTCTTCTTCGTGTTCGTCCAGGTTGCCCAGTCGACAGTCGGGGACTTTGAACTTCACCGAAGCGACGCTGGTTTTTTCCGAAATCGTGAAAGGAAATCTGTCTTGGCTTTTCTTCTTGAACCGCGGCGAGTCCCTCGTTTTGTCGTGGCGCAGCCTCGACGTCGAGGAAGAGCACACCAAAGAGAATTGTGGAATTTCATAGAATTTCTCGGAGAAGAACGCCGTCGTGTCTGATTGAATCGTTTTTGTCTGCTCCGTGCTGATGCTCCTTCGAAATTGTTCGGCTGCTAATTTCTCCAAGGAGAATCGAAGCTTGTCACGATTCTCGGAATTTTTTTTACCTCTGACATATTCTTCGTCATCCGGGGACGAGTCGAATGACACTTCCTCGAGTTTTCCTTTCCTCGGGCCTTCGATCTGAATCTCTGAACACCCGCCGTCGCCTATTTGGTTTTTCATCGGATTCGATTTTCGCTCTTCTACTTCTTTGTCGTACACTTCACCCTCGTAGGCTGCATTGAAATATTTGCCTGGATAATTGTCAAACGGTATGCCTATGGATCTGACATTCGAAATAATAGCTTCGACCTCTTCAGGTTGCTTCACCGATTCTTGTACGTCGTAAGAGGATGACGAAGAAGTATCAGAATTGCTCTGCAACGAACTGTTGTTATCTGGCGGGGCATTTTTCTCGACGCTTTCCTGGCCTATCCAATTGCCAGAAAATTTCGAGGATCTAGAGGTGTCTGGTATCGAGGGACGATTGGTCGAGGACTCATCGCAACTAGTGCATTTGGAACTAACTTTACAGACCAGCTTCTGCCCCCTTCCGCTGATTTCTGATTTATCGTAGCTGCTTCTGTCAGATTGCAAAGTGAAACAGAGTCTCGATTGTACGCCTCTCACTAGCGCATCCGTTCTTCTTAGACCCTCTAACTTATTTCTCGAGTATTTTGAACTAGAATAACTACTCTGCTCCCGCGTATCGACGTTTATGGATGCATCAGAGACAACTTCGGCAGCTTCCTCGATATTCGTGATCGGATATTCTTTTATACTTGGCGAAGTTTCACACGATCTAGATACCTGATCGATTCTACCGGATCCATATTTCAAAAGCATTTCAGGCGACGATGAATTCCTTCGGGATGATTGCCCACTCGATTTAACGGGACTTCTTCTCTGATTAAACATTTCCCTCCCAGCTTCACTGGATTTATTAACGACCGACTGTTTGCCAGCACTGGCGGGAATTTTCACAGGTATCCTGGATTTTGCGCTTACAGATCTTCTGCAAGATATCCCCTGTGTGGTCGATGTACTGTGATCAACGAATCGCGACGATCCTTGTTCTGAATAATTGCCGAATGATAAATTGTTCTCCGATGATCCTGGCCTGGAAATTGTTTTAGTGTCAGCGCACGAATTGCTGCAGGTGTTCTCTGAAACGTCTTTCGTGGTTTGCTGTTTCGGGGACACGTTTGACAGTGCCATGATCAACGTGTCCGCGTCTAAACGCCCATCTGAACACATTTTACTGGTCGGTGATGCGGGGCACGATGCTTCTTGCGAAGGTAAGGCAAGAGTAGGAATGTTCACGAACTTTTCTTCATTGGCCATTTTATGTGGATCATTGTCAGTTAATTGTTGGCCGTGTCTGGTAGACTTTGGCGAGAGAAGATTATCCTCGAGCATGTTTAAGAATTCGCCGATGAAAAGCTCTTCCCTTGAAGAAGCTCTACTCTGTGTTCCACTTCTACCAGTTTTAAACTGCCTAGACAGCACGGTGTCGCCCGACCGAGGAGATTTAACGTCGTTGCTGCCGTAGTTTAAGATGCATTTTGATAATGTTTGTCTGAGAACTGCCGAAGCGTCAATGCTCGGTTGAGAAGATTCTTTCCTGCCGCTCGAAGGGCTTTTGGACCCTGGGCTGTATGACGCACTTTGTGGCGATCGCCAGGTATTTTCCGTCGAAGTAAAAGTTCCATTCTTTCCTTCAACACGCGACACCGAGTTCGGAGAACCGATAGGCACGTCCGTTGATATTTCTCTCTTATTTTCATTGAAATTTTCTTCGCCACTTCGAAGTGTATTTGAATTGGGGACGTTCGTCTCGAGATTAAGCGTGCTTCGACGCGGTTCCCCGGGTCGTACAGTTTTACAGTCACGCGGAGAAATATTGATACGAACCGGAGTTTCCAATAAAGATGGCGGCGTATTTAAATGTTCTCTGACGTGACTACGAATTTCCTCCCTGGCAGAAAAAAACATTGGCTCCTCAACGCTTTTGCGAGATACGTGTTTCATACTTTTGCTGCCGTCGCTTCTAGAAGTGTTGGCAGTTCCAGGGAAGCAGTGGCCATATCGAACCATCGTCGGTGAAGCTGAACTCGCAAAAAACTGCGCGGCATCGGTGTTCCTCTTCGAGATAGAGGACACGATGATACTTTCCGATTGATCTTTCCGTGCAGAATTAACGGGCGAGCGATTGGACGATCTTCTCCTAGATAAAGATAAAGACGGCAGGGAATCGTTCAAATTTTCGACTCTCGCGTTTGTATCGCATAGAGAAATACTAGTTCCTCTCGATGTAATAGGAATTGAGCAATCGGTTGTCCGGTCGCAAACAATTCTATTTGGCGTAACGTCGCGGTTAGATTCCGCCTCGCTGCCGGAACTAAGATTTTCCAGAATCAAACCAGTCTGAGGTCTATACCCGCCAAACCTTGTTGGTCGGGCGTCGCCGAAAGGAACCGGCGAACGGGGCTGCAAATCGACTTTGTCCTTCGGCGAATTTTCACAAGACCGGTACGTGCTTTTCCGTTGACAGACGGATGAATCGTTGTTCGAATCGCCCGGCTGATTGCGATAAGGACTGCGCGTGCTTGGCAATCTTGCCGATAACGGTGTGTACTGTTTGGTTGCGAGCGGACTACAGTTCAACATTATTTCCACTGGCGGCTCGGGCTTCCGGGCGAAAATGTCTTCCGTTTGGCTTTCGATTGAAAAACTTTTGTCAGAAGTTTGCTCGTCTGTCGTATCTTTTTTCAAATTCAATGTGCTCGTTTCACTGGGCTTGGAAACGACCATAGCTCGACTCCTTGCGTTCTCCAAACGAAGCTTTGCCCTTCTGCGTTCACGAGCGTCTTTCGATTTAGGATCGTCGAAGGATCTTTTGGCAAATAATGCTTCGCTTTCTTCCCTTTCCTCTCTCTTTGTGTTCTCCTCGATTGGATTCGACCCGCCGTGTAAGTAAATGGCTCGTTTTTGGAACAGACGACGGCTAATGTGAAACGCGTGATTAGCCAAACGTGTGGCGTTGTGCGGCGACGGGATATGCTGAAGACGCTTCCTCAGATCGGCAAGGGAACTCCCTCCGGAACTGCTGTCGCTCTTTGCGACGACCTCTTCGACTTCGTTGGTCGAACGGTCTGCACCATCTGGGTTACGTCCACTGTTTATTCGTCGGGTTGGTCGTTAAAAACATTTTCAGATACTTTTACGATTTGTAAGTGCTGTCGGAATGGCTTATGTGGAGAAATTTTGTAACACGTGTTATAAAATATGTTGTAATATATTCTCGTTAAGCTACCGCTAATAAGTTTAATGAAGTAACGCGATCCTACATGTGGTTCAATTTTTCAATTGTGTTTAAAGATAAAACGATTTCCGTTGATTAACTACAATTGAATATTAAGTTGAGCGTGAGTTTTATGCGATAAGAATGTTTTACAGCTCTTTCATGGGTAATGTAATATTCGCATGCTATTATGAAAAGTGAAAGTATCGAGAGATCCGGTTTTGAAACTGTTACTACCACTTTTTCTATTATTTGAAGCGGAAAAGGTAACAATATTGTTCGATATTCTGAAGTTGAAAAAAATTGAAATAATTGCACATTTCTCAATCAAATTCCCAGCCACGTTTCCTAATCGTGCATGAATATCGATTATTGAAAGCAATAAAAATCAAAATACCAGTCTATCATAGAACGTTTTGTTGGTCGTAAATATTGTTACATTATAAAATGAAATAAAGTTGCAGAAGTTACAGTACATGTAATGTTTAAACGAAATACAGTCGTACCAGTAGGGATGAATATAGATCTGGATGTTTTAACTTCTATGTTCTTCAAGGTTTTATCGTCGTTTAACATATCGAATCCATGTGGAACGGTCTGCCGATTTTTCATCTACGGGTTTATTTCAAGAGGTTAGCAGAACCTTTAAATCGCACTATGCTCAGCATGACACAAGAAACATATGAATACATGTTGCGTAACGAAACAACCAGAATATGATGTTAAGGGGGTAGACACGGGTAATGCAGCGAGCTGTATACCGACACAATGTGGCCCCAAAATATGGGTTAGAGCAATGCATTGTTTGTCCTTATATAAATAGATTTTGAGCTCTGCGAGGGCTCATTCGAAAGAGGAAGGTTCAACGAGGCGCGTTGCACAGCCCGTTCAACGAGATTGTGTTACTATCTAATAATACGAGTGTCCAAAGTAGAGCAAAAATTCGTCAAAATACGATCGCAGAATACAAGTATTTTTAGGTCACTAAAAGAGTTTAGCGACAAACGGGGCGTGCAGCGCGCCACGTTGAACCTTCCTCTTTCGAATGAGCCCTTACAAGCGTTGGCTTGTTACATGGGTTACAGTAAAAGCCTAATTCAGTCAATGTATGCATTTTCGTACAATATTAGGTTAGGCTATATGCATTTTAGGCATACATTAACCAGGAACTGTATAAATTTGCTAAACGCTTTTACTGTAACATATACATGACTTGAAATCGTTGTCGAATTTATATTAAATTATATTATTTAAAATAAAAAAGTAGAGATTGGAGCTTTTCTTACTAATACTGTGATATCATATTTTCACTGCTTGTTTTTAGTACACGCTACTACCGTTTTCATTTCATATTTGCAGAAGTATTTTCACAGGACATATTTTTTGGCTAATTTAGAATCCAATTTTCACCTCAAATTTAGCTTAAATTATGATCTTATTTAAATTTGTGCTATGTAATAATGAATAGACAATATTTGCGTAATACATAGAAAGAATTTATCATATTGTTTACAGTAAATAGAAAACTGCGTCATTTTCAACAATAGTTTCAACTAATTGGCATTTGTTGTTTAAAAGTTATTGACAATTAAAGAATCGGCAAAAATGCACACGGGTCACTGCAATTATATCGACTTCTGGAGATACAACATTAATAAACAAGTGTTAAAAATTAAGGTAGAGGATCCTGCTACCTAGCAATAAACGACTTATAAATGCTCCATGCTGTATTTATTTTGTATAAAAGATTTAAAAACTCGTTCGAGAATTCTGCTCTAACTATACTTGAGGGTGGTTCTCAAATAGGTAGAGATCGTTCCTTGAATCGAAAGCTATAATTTAAGTCGTTCATTAAAATTGGCCCAGCAGAAGCCGAGATAATTGACTTTGTTTATAGAAATTAGAAACAAATGCGATTACGACGTCTTCTAGGCGAGGTACGTCAACAATTAGAGGACATAAATTAAAGACAGAAGCAAGAGCTACCATCTCCAATAGGTATGATCATTATTTCACGCGAGGTTCATTTGCTATTACGGCCAACTGCATACAGTTACAGCAACGGGGTATTTTTTATTGTGTAGTTTAATCTCTTCCCTTTCATTTGACACCACATTTATTAAAAAATAACCACCAGGAGCAAAGAAAACAATATTTTTCAATTTTACGGTAATTTTGTGTCGATAATCAGACCTGTGGCGCCATCTCGCGTTGTCGGCCTTTTCGCAGTTTGCTAGGCCTTCAAAACCGAATTCGTGGATTATTCTAGTGCATATTTTTTAACCGGGCTTGTCTTAAAATAAAGATACGAAACCTGGCTATATCCTCCGATAGTTTAAACAATACGGCATTCGTGGTTTCTAAGTTACTAAGAATTAAAAAATGGGCAAAATTGCATTCCGGGTCACTGCAGTTATCTCGTCTTCTGGGGGCGACAGATTAATGATCGAGGGTTCAAAATGAAGGGAAAGGATGCCCCTCCACGACAATATACGATTTAAAAATGCTGCATACGCTGTTTATTTTTTATAAACAATTTAAATTTCGTTTGAAAATTGCAGCGTAACTATACACGTGGGTAGAGCCCACAATAGGTAGAGATCGTTTCTTGAATCAAAAGCTTTAATTTATCGCGTCTGGTCATTCATGTAGATCGCCGGCAAGTCAAGGTAATCGCATTTGTTTATAATTTCTTTAAACGAATTAAACTATCTCGCGTTCTACTGACAAGGAAACATATTCGGGTGTCCGCCTCCGATTTTGATTAAACTTGGTGGACATATTAAGCAGGTGAAAAAAAGGGACACGTATTTTTTTATAGCTGCCCAATCGCAAGTGTAGGGGGTAAATTCACCCCTTGAAGTTTCAGCAGAAAAATGGTATCTCGAAAACTGTCACAGATATAAGAAAGCTTCTTAAGGAAAAGTGTCATGGTTTTTTTAGGTAAAATAAATAGTAGTCACAGATTTTGTAAAAAATAATTTGTTTATAACAAACAAATTTATTGTTACATTATTTTCAGAGATACAACAATTTACATAATGACAAGAAAGAACCGAAATTTTATTCTGAATCCATTGCTATATAATATGATGGATTTGCCTCCTACAGTTTTCCAAAATTTGCATATAATACGCAGACCGCACGGGTCCGCCGGGCTGCGGCCGGACGAAGTGTACACGTATAGGCATACGGGCGGCTATTATTATGAGATACGCATTTATTAATCATAACAAGAGGATACAAAATCTGTAATAGTAATATTAATTACATTAGTATGCATTGCAGTATGATATTGTTGCTTGGAAATTAATATCCGTTAATAACAAAATTCGTATAAAAATTAGAGATATAATAGATATAATCTTCATTTAAGAGACAATATTATTAAGCTTGAATCTCTGACACACAATCAGTTTTCTTCGCCAAGATTTACAGATCTTTTCAAATATGCATGGTTTAAGAGTGGTTATACAGAAAACAGGCCCCCACATTCTGACAATCCAGTAGATTTTTATTTCGGTGTAAACTCTGCACCAAAATGTGACATTTGTGGAAATGCTGCTATCATTACTTGTGCGTGGTGTAGGGAATCATTTTGCATTCAACATTTCTTTACGGAATACCATTTCTGTGAAACTTATGTTCCGTAAATTCACAGTCTCCATACTATTAATATTAATATTGCATATTCATTCGAAATGAAACGACATCAATTATTTAATTTGCCGAAATCATTTTCGTCCGATAGCGATTATATACATAAAAGTAGAGACACTGGTAGCCTTCTCGAATTTAATGTCTATTACATCTCTAACTTTTATACGAATTTTATTATTAACGGATATTAATTTCCAAACAACAATATCATACTGCAATGCATACTAATGTAATTAATATTACTATTACAGATTTTGTATCCTCTTGTTATGATTAATAAATGCGTATCTCATAATAATAGCCGCCCGTATGCCTATACGTGTACACTTCGTCCGGCCGCAGCCCGGCGGACCCGTGCGGTCTGCGTATTATATGCAAATTTTGGAAAACTGTAGGAGGCAAATCCATCATATTATATAGCAATGGATTCAGAATAAAATTTCGGTTTTTTCTTGTCATTATGTAAATTGTTGTATCTCTGAAAATAATGTAACAATAAATTTGTTTGTTATAAACAAATTATTTTTTACAAAATCTGTGACTACTATTTATTTTACCTAAAAAAACCATGACACTTCTCCTTAAGAAGTTTTCTTATATCTGTGACAGTTTTCGAGATACCATTTTTCTGCTGAAACTTCAAGGGGTGAATTTACCCCCTAAACTTGCGATTGGGCAGCTATAAAAAAATACGTGTCCCTTTTTTTCACCTGCTTAATATGTCCACCAAGTTTAATCAAAATCGGAGGCGGACACCCGAATATGTTTCCTTGTGAGCCGAATTTAATCAACGACCTCTCAAATTGAAGTTCTCGGTAGTAGGAACGATCTGTTTCTGTTTTAGAACGACCTTTATGTATAGTCACAGACGAGATATAAGAATAGACCGGACATGCAATGTATTTTTTCGGCCACGAATTTTGGGATCCGGGATCCCATTACCATTTCCGTGTCACTCGCAACGTTACCCACAGATTATAGAAAACGATGCGAAAATTAAATAATTTTAAAGAATTCTTTTGTTCTTTGCCGTAATGAAAGGCAACAAAGGATATGAAACATTTAATGTTAATTAAAAATCTTAATAAAGAAACACAAGATAACAAGTTTTCTTATTTCAATTGGACTATCAGTAAATGAAATAAATATTAAAGTTATACTTTATATTATATATTTTATTTATTCATATTTTTAAGTATATTTTTTTAACACACATTGAATAAAGTTGCCACAATGAAAAAGATAGCGACGATAATTGTATACTACAATTGTATACTAATCGAGATTTTTCGGAACATATATATTACCAAATTAATATTTGGAGTATAATTTATACTCCGATTCGAAGTAGGTCCAAGGATTGGTGGCGATATCTCGGCGGGCATTAATTAGGGGAAATGAACGAACGGCCATTATGGTACATTGTATCCTAAGTACAATACGCAGTCAATTCGCTCGAATTATTTTCCACATAATTATCAAACGTCTCTTAAACGTTTAATAATTATACGATAAATAATTCATTGCCCGGGTCTCACCACGTGGAGGTTACTGCGCATGGAGACCCACCCTAGCCACGGCCCTTCCACCCTCCAATTACGCGAAAACTAATTCTAATATAGATTTGAGAAAGAAAAATCACCTATTATTGTCAATTTGTACAACGTTCATTAATTGATCGTAGTACAAATATGACAACAAGAGGAGTACTTGGAATAATTACGACCGAAAGCTAAATTGAACATCAGGAGGAAACCTGAAAGAAATTCTGCTCGAGAATTAAATTTCCTGAAATAAAACTTTCTTAAAAGTATATCCAATGATCTTAAAAGCTAAACCACAAAATATTATCACAGCAGTGTACACTGCTGTCTTAAAAACTAAGACACAGCTTAAAAAAATCCTGCCTTTTTAAATACTAGATTAGATTCAAATGCGCCCTGCCTGACTAAAGATCTAACTTAAAACTAGAATCACCCTACCTAATATAACATCTAAGAGTTCAATTACCCGAAAAATTTCAATAAAATCCTAACACACAGGAATGTAATAGATAATTTAATACCCCTATATAGGTATGCGTATGCATATATTTAATATGGACTAATTGAAGAGGACTTAATTTCGTGGCCCATGGTATCCTAGAACAGATCGAATCAAATTTAGTTTCATGAACCCTACCTAATTAAGAGTCTAATAATTTCAATTAGGGTAAAATCTGACTGTATAAAAGGGCAGCGGCAGGGGCACGGGCATGGGCAGGGGCAAGGTGGGGTGAGAGAGTGGTCATATTATAGATATTTTAAGCAATCCTCTTCTTTAGCTGATTCTTTTTAATCCTTCTGAAACAAAGACAAACAGGCAGTAATTACTAAAGCATTATACAAATTTTAATCTCACAAATGGGATCAAATGGGAGGCAAGTAACGAAACTGACTGCTACCGAGCAGTCCGCGAGCTCTCGCCCCAAAGTCTGGACAGTAAAACGACTTACAATCGACACCAGTTTCGATACCGAGTCACAGCAGCCATTGAAGAACGAATATGCAAGACCACAACCGCGATCCCAGATTGTGTCCCATATGCCTTCTGCCACCCCAAGGTGTGCTTGGCGTGGTCTAACTCGCAGGAATATCCTACTAGGCGGGTCACCTGTCCAGAACCACAGTCACAGCCTCACACACCGGTCGTCGCTGAAAGTGCAACCCAAATACCGCCACAGGTGCCAATAGCGCCTTTCTATCGATAGACCTCTGAGCGGAGTACAAGAAACTAAATGAAACAAGCAGGGGTGAAATTCGATAGGCAAGCAAGTAAAGAAAGTAACGACGACTCTTAGAAGAAGAGATTATAAAACGCGACGGCAGAAACGAAATAGGATCATAGATAGGAGTATTAAAGGATGTAGGAAATATTGACACTCAAGTCGTGGAATGAATCAAGCAGACAACGAAAATGACTGCTACGGAGCAGCCCGCGAGCACCCAGCCCAGGGTTTGGCGGACCCGGGTTCCTGTCAGCCTTGAAATCGAATCAAGACTCGGTACCAAGCCTCAGATACATTGAGCTGCAGAAATGCAGAACCGTGACCAAGATTCCAGATTAGACCTTTAGCCAACATCCGTTAGAGACGTAGTCTAACAGCGTGCGTATCGTCACCAGAACCACAATCACGGCCCCACTCATCGCAACTCGCTGACACTGACACCCTTACCATGCCGACAGTTACTACCTTACCTCGACTATTCCCCCGAGCCGCGGTGCAAGAAACTAAATGAATCACGCGGGGGTGGATGGGGAAACAAGTAACGAAAGTGACTGCTACGGTGCAGCCCGCGAGCCCTCAACCCGGAGCCTGTGATAGTCCAGGTTCCTGCCAGCCTTGCCATCGAAACAAGCCTCGGTACCAAGACGCAGCCTCATTGAGCTGCAGATATGCAAAAACCGCAACCATGATTCCAAATTTGGGACCAATAGCCAACAACCGTTAGAGACGTAGTCTAACAGCGTGCGTATCCCTCGTCCAGAACCACAATCACAGCCTCACACATCGTAACTCGCTGACGCTGAGCCCCCAACCATGCCAACAGTTACTTCCTTTCCATCGGTAGAACTCTGAGCGGAGTACGAGAAACGAAATGAATCAAGCAGGGGTGAAGTTAGATGTGAAAGCAAGTAAAGAAAGCAACGGTGACTCTTAGAAGAAGAGACTATAAAATGCGACGGCGGAAACGAGATAGGAATATACATAGGAGTATTACAGGATGTAGGAAATATTGGGAGAAGTGAAAGTGCAATGCGCAGTCAATTCGCTCGAATTATTTTCCACATAATTATCAAACGTATCTTAAATGTTTAATAATTATACGATAAATAATTGATTGCCCGGGTCTCACCACGTGGAGGTTACTGCGCATGGAGACCCACCCTAGCCACGGCCCTTCCACCCTCCAATTACGCGAAAACTAATTCTAATATAGATTTGAGAAAGAAAAATCACCTATTATTGTCAATTTGTACAACGTTCATTAATTGATCGTAGTACAAATATGACAACAAGAGGAGTACTTGGAATAATCACGACCGAAAGCTAATTTGAATTACAGAAGGAAACCTGGAAGAAAATCTTCAAGTGAATTAAATTTCCTGAAATAAAACTTTCTTAAGAATATGTCCCACGATCTTAAAAACTAGACAACGAAATATTATTACAGCAGTGTACACTGCTGCCTTAAAAACCAAAACACAGTTTAAAAAAAAATCCTGCCTTCTTAAATACTAGATCAGATTCAAATGGGCCCTGCCTGACTAAAGATCTAACTTAAAACTAGAATCACCCTGCCTAATATAATGTCTAAGATTTCAATTAAAAGCATAACATCGATAATATCCTACCTACGTAGGAATGTAAAAGATAGTTTACCATACTCATACCTACATGAGTATGCATACACTTAATTCCACTTCAATTAGTCCATATTAAGTTCGTGGTCCATGCCTTCCTAGAACAGACAACTGGCAACAATTTTTGGTTTCATAAATCCTGCCTAATTAAAAGTCTAATAAATTCAATTAGTGTAAAATATGCCTGTAAAAAAGGGCAGCGGCAGGGGCAGGGACAAGGGTTGGACACAGGCAGAGGCCGGGCAGGGGCAGGGGCAGGGTGAGAGAGTGGTCATATTAAACATATTTTAAGCAGTCCTCTTCTTCCGCTGAATCTTTTCAATGCTTCTGAAACAAAGACAAACTGGCAGTAACTAATAAAGCATTATAAAAATCTTAAACTCACAAATGGGAACGACGAGGCTGGGCCTTTACAGTTTCCAGCCGTGCCTGTGATACCGTGAATCTGGAACAATCGCGTGCATTGGATTAGTAACGTCCAGAGGCTGGACGCCCAATTGAAGGAATGAATAAGGCAGTGGTGAAGTGGTTGGGGAGGCGAGAAACAAAAGTGACTGCTACCGAGCAGCCCGCGAGCCCTCGGCCCAGAGTCAGTACAGTAAAACGACTTACAATCGACACCAGCTTCGGTACCGAGTTACAGCAATCATTGAGTCACGGATATGCAAGACCACAACCGCGATCCCAGATTATGTCCCATGTGCCTTCTGCCACCCCAAGGTGTGCTTGGCGTGGTCTAACTCGCAGGAATTTCCTACTAGGCGGGTCACCTGTCCAGAACCACGATCATAGCCTCACACACCGCTCCTCGCTGACAGTGCAACTCAAGTACCGCCGCAGGTGCCAATAGCGCCTTACCATCGGTCCTCCGAGCTGAGTACAAGAAACTCAATGAAGCAAGCACGGGTGAAATTAGATGGGAAAGCAAGTAAAGAAAGTAACGATGACTCTTAGAAGAAGAGATTATAAAACGCGGCGGCAGAAACGAAATAGGATCATACATAGGAGTATTAAAGGATGTAGGAGTGAATCAAGCAGACAACGAAAATGACTGCTACGGAGCAGCCCGCGAGCACCCAGCCCAGGGTTTGGCGGTCCCGGGTTCCTGTCAGCCTTGAAATCGAATCAAGACTCGGTACCAAGCCTCAGATACATTGAGTTGCAGACATGCAGAACCGTGACCAAGATTCCAGATTAGACCTTTAGCCAACCTCCGTTAGAGACGTAGTCTAACAGCGTGCGTATCGTCACCAGAACCACAATCACGGCCCCACCCATCGTAACTCGCTGACACTGACACCCTTACCATGCCGACAGCTACTACCTTGCCTCGACTATTCCCCCGAGCCGCGGTGCAAGAAACTAAATGAATCCCGCAGGGGTGGATGAGGAAGCAAGTAACGAAAGTGACTGCTACGGTGCAGCCCGCGAGCCCTCAACCCAGAGCCTGTGATAGTCCAGGTTCCTGCCAGCCTTGCCATCGAAACAAGCCTCGGTACCAAGACGCAGCCTCATTGAGCTGCAGATATGCAAGAACCGCAACCATGATTCCAAATTTGGGACCAATAGCCAACAACCGTTAGAGACGTAGTCTAACAGCGTGCGTATCCCTCGTCCAGAACCACAATCACAGCCTCACACATCGTAACTCGCTGACGCTGAGCCCCCAACCATGCCAACAGTTACTTCCTTTCCATCGGTAGAACTCTGAACCGAGTACGAGAAACGAAATGAATCAAGCAGGGGTGAAGTTAGATGTGAAAGCAAGTAAAGAAAGCAACGGTGACTCTTAGAAGAAGAGACTATAAAATGCGACGGCGGAAACGTGATAGGAATATACATAGGAGTATTAAAGGATGTAGGAAATATTGGGAGATGTGAAAGTGCAATGCGCAGTCAATTCGCTCAAATTATTTTCCACATAATTATCGAACGTCTCTTAAACGTTTAATAATTATACGATAAATAATTGATTGCCCAGGTCTCACCACGTGGAGGTTACTGCGCATGGAGACCCACCCTAGCCGCGGCCCTTCCACCCTCCAATTGCGCGAAAACTAATTCTAATATAGCTTGTGAGAAAGAAGAGTCTCCTATTATTGTAAATTTGCAGTACGTTCACTAATTGATCGTAGTACAAGTAAGACAATAAGAGGAGTACTTGTAAAATTCACGACCGAAAGCTAATTTGAATTACAGAAGGAAACCTGGAAGAAAATCTTCAAGTGAATTAAATTTCCTGAAATAAAACTTTCTTAAGAATATGTCCCACGATCTTAAAAACTAGACAACGAAATATTATTACAGCAGTGTACACTGCTGCCTTAAAAACCAAAACACAGTTTAAAAAAAAATCCTGCCTTCTTAAATACTAGATCAGATTCAAATGGGCCCTGCCTGACTAAAGATCTAACTTAAAACTAGAATCACCCTGCCTAATATAATGTCTAAGATTTCAATTAAAAGCATAACATCGATAATATCCTACCTACGTAGGAATGTAAAAGATAGTTTACCATACTCATACCTACATGAGTATGCATACACTTAATTCCACTTCAATTAGTCCATATTAAGTTCGTGGTCCATGCCTTCCTAGAACAGACAACTGGCAACAATTTTTGGTTTCATAAATCCTGCCTAATTAAAAGTCTAATAAATTCAATTAGTGTAAAATATGCCTGTAAAAAAGGGCAGCGGCAGGGGCAGGGACAAGGGTTGGACACAGGCAGAGGCCGGGCAGGGGCAGGGGCAGGGTGAGAGAGTGGTCATATTAAACATATTTTAAGCAGTCCTCTTCTTCCGCTGAATCTTTTCAATGCTTCTGAAACAAAGACAAACTGGCAGTAACTAATAAAGCATTATAAAAATCTTAAACTCACAAATGGGAACGACGAGGCTGGGCCTTTACAGTTTCCAGCCGTGCCTGTGATACCGTGAATCTGGAACAATCGCGTGCATTGGATTAGTAACGTCCAGAGGCTGGACGCCCAATTGAAGGAATGAATAAGGCAGTGGTGAAGTGGTTGGGGAGGCGAGAAACAAAAGTGACTGCTACCGAGCAGCCCGCGAGCCCTCGGCCCAGAGTCAGTACAGTAAAACGACTTACAATCGACACCAGCTTCGGTACCGAGTTACAGCAATCATTGAGTCACGGATATGCAAGACCACAACCGCGATCCCAGATTATGTCCCATGTGCCTTCTGCCACCCCAAGGTGTGCTTGGCGTGGTCTAACTCGCAGGAATTTCCTACTAGGCGGGTCACCTGTCCAGAACCACGATCATAGCCTCACACACCGCTCCTCGCTGACAGTGCAACTCAAGTACCGCCGCAGGTGCCAATAGCGCCTTACCATCGGTCCTCCGAGCTGAGTACAAGAAACTCAATGAAGCAAGCACGGGTGAAATTAGATGGGAAAGCAAGTAAAGAAAGTAACGATGACTCTTAGAAGAAGAGATTATAAAACGCGGCGGCAGAAACGAAATAGGATCATACATAGGAGTATTAAAGGATGTAGGAGTGAATCAAGCAGACAACGAAAATGACTGCTACGGAGCAGCCCGCGAGCACCCAGCCCAGGGTTTGGCGGTCCCGGGTTCCTGTCAGCCTTGAAATCGAATCAAGACTCGGTACCAAGCCTCAGATACATTGAGTTGCAGACATGCAGAACCGTGACCAAGATTCCAGATTAGACCTTTAGCCAACCTCCGTTAGAGACGTAGTCTAACAGCGTGCGTATCGTCACCAGAACCACAATCACGGCCCCACCCATCGTAACTCGCTGACACTGACACCCTTACCATGCCGACAGCTACTACCTTGCCTCGACTATTCCCCCGAGCCGCGGTGCAAGAAACTAAATGAATCCCGCAGGGGTGGATGAGGAAGCAAGTAACGAAAGTGACTGCTACGGTGCAGCCCGCGAGCCCTCAACCCAGAGCCTGTGATAGTCCAGGTTCCTGCCAGCCTTGCCATCGAAACAAGCCTCGGTACCAAGACGCAGCCTCATTGAGCTGCAGATATGCAAGAACCGCAACCATGATTCCAAATTTGGGACCAATAGCCAACAACCGTTAGAGACGTAGTCTAACAGCGTGCGTATCCCTCGTCCAGAACCACAATCACGGCCTCACACATCGTAACTCGCTGACGCTGAGCCCCCAACCATGCCAACAGTTACTTCCTTTCTATCGGTAGAACTCTGAACCGAGTACGAGAAACGAAATGAATCAAGCAGGGGTGAAGTTAGATGTGAAACCAAGTAAAGAAAGTAACGTAACTCTTAGAAGAAGAGACTATAAAATGCGACGGCGGAAACGAGATAGGAATATACATAGGAGTATTACAGGATGTAGGAAATATTGGGAGAAGTGAAAGTGCAATGCGCAGTCAATTCGCTCGAATTATTTTCCACATAATTATCAAACGTATCTTAAACGTTTAATAATTATACGATAAATAATTGATTGCCCAGGTCTCACCACGTGGAGGTTACTGCGCATGGAGACCCACCCTAGCCGCGGCCCTTCCACCCTCCAATTGCGCGAAAACTAATTCTAATATAGCTTGTGAGAAAGAAGAGTCTCCTATTATTGTAAATTTGCAGTACGTTCACTAATTGATCGTAGTACAAGTAAGACAATAAGAGGAGTACTTGTAAAATTCACGACCGAAAGCTAATTTGAATTACAGAAGGAAACCTGGAAGAAAATCTTCAAGTGAATTAAATTTCCTGAAATAAAACTTTCTTAAGAATATGTCCCACGATCTTAAAAACTAGACAACGAAATATTATTACAGCAGTGTACACTGCTGCCTTAAAAACCAAAACACAGTTTAAAAAAAAATCCTGCCTTCTTAAATACTAGATCAGATTCAAATGGGCCCTGCCTGACTAAAGATCTAACTTAAAACTAGAATCACCCTGCCTAATATAATGTCTAAGATTTCAATTAAAAGAATAACATCGATAATATCCTACCTACGTAGGAATGTAAAAAATAGTTTACCATACTCATACCTATATGAGTATGCATACACTTAATTCCTCTTCAATTAATCCATATTAATTTCGTGGTCCATGCCTTCCTAGAACAGACAACTGGCAACAATTTTTGGTTTCATAAATCCTGCCTAATTAAAAGTCTAATAAATTCAATAAAATATATATGCCTGTAAAAAATATGCCTGTAAAAAAGGGCAGGGGCAGGGACAGTGTGGGAGAGTGGTCATATTAAACATATTTTAAGCAGTCCTCTTCTTCCGCTGAATCTTTTCAATGCTTCTGAAACAAAGACAAACTGGCAGTAACTAATAAAGCATTATAAAAATCTTAAACTCACAAATGGGAACTACGAGGCTGGGCCTTTACAGTTTCCAGCCGTGCCTGTGATACCGTGAATCTGGAACAATCGCGTGCATTGGATTAGTAACGTCCAGAGGCTGAACGCCCAATTGAAGGAATGAATAAGGCAGGGGTGAAGTGGTTGGGGAGGCGAGAAACAAAAGTGACTGCTACCGAGCAGCCCGCGAGCCCTCGGCCCAGAGTCAGTACAGTAAAACGACTTACAATCGACACCAGCTTCGGTACCGAGTTACAGCAATCATTGAGTCACGGATATGCAAGACCACAACCGCGATCCCAGATTATGTCCCATGTGCCTTCTGCCACCCCAAGGTGTGCTTGGCGTGGTCTAACTCGCAGGAATTTCCTACTAGGCGGGTCACCTGTCCAGAACCACGATCACAGCCTCACACACCGCTCCTCGCTGACAGTGCAACTCAAGTACCGCCGCAGGTGCCAATAGCGCCTTACCATCGGTCCTCCGAGCTGAGTACAAGAAACTCAATGAAGCAAGCACGGGTGAAATTAGATGGGAAAGCAAGTAAAGAAAGTAACGATGACTCTTAGAAGAAGAGATTATAAAACGCGGCGGCAGAAACGAAATAGGATCATACATAGGAGTATTAAAGGATGTAGGAGTGAATCAAGCAGACAACGAAAATGACTGCTACGGAGCAGCCCGCGAGCACCCAGCCCAGGGTTTGGCGGTCCCGGGTTCCTGTCAGCCTTGAAATCGAATCAAGACTCGGTACCAAGCCTCAGATACATTGAGTTGCAGACATGCAGAACCGTGACCAAGATTCCAGATTAGACCTTTAGCCAACCTCCGTTAGAGACGTAGTCTAACAGCGTGCGTATCGTCACCAGAACCACAATCACGGCCCCACCCATCGTAACTCGCTGACACTGACACCCTTACCATGCCGACAGCTACTACCTTGCCTCGACTATTCCCCCGAGCCGCGGTGCAAGAAACTAAATGAATCCCGCAGGGGTGGATGAGGAAGCAAGTAACGAAAGTGACTGCTACGGTGCAGCCCGCGAGCCCTCAACCCAGAGTCTGTGATAGTCCAGGTTCCTGCCAGCCTTGCCATCGAAACAAGCCTCGGTACCAAGACGCAGCCTCATTGAGCTGCAGATATGCAAGAACCGCAACCATGATTCCAAATTTGGGACCAATAGCCAACAACCGTTAGAGACGTAGTCTAACAGCGTGCGTATCCCTCGTCCAGAACCACAATCACGGCCTCACACATCGTAACTCGCTGACGCTGAGCCCCCAACCATGCCAACAGTTACTTCCTTTCTATCGGTAGAACTCTGAACCGAGTACGAGAAACGAAATGAATCAAGCAGGGGTGAAGTTAGATGTGAAAGCAAGTAAAGAAGGCAACGGTGACTCTTAGAAGAAGAGACTATAAAATGCGACGGCGGAAACGAGATAGGAAAATACATAGGAGTGTTACAGGATGTAGGAAATATTGGGAGAAGTGAAAGTGCAATGCGCAGTCAATTCGCTCGAATTATTTTCCACATAATTATCAAACGTCTCTTAAACGTTTAATAATTATACGATAAATAATTGATTGCCCGGGTCTCACCACGTGGAGGTTACTGCGCATGGTGACCCACACAGTTAGTTAAAAGTCTAATAATTTCGATTAATGTAAAACAAGCTTGTATAAAAGGGCATCGGCAGAGGCAGGGGCAGGGGCTGGTGTAGGGTGAGAGTGTGGTCATATTATACATATATTAGGCAATCCACCAACCAGGGTGGCTCAGGGGAACAGGCTTCCAATTGGAAGCAGTTGGGGACTGGTATTCGCAACTCTAATTAAAAACGCGATCTTTAATCAACGCAACACTAATTGGAACTCGCGATGCAATCATTTCTGAACACTATTTATTAGGGCTGACAGAAAGCAAACGCTAAATTATTTGTAATATCAAATACAAGCATTGTAACTAAAGATCCTCTGAAAAGTTAGCTGAAGGCTCAAGACGCGAAAATAACTTCCGCAACACTAGAAACTTTCACATGTGTAAAGTATATTATAAGATACTACTATTTAACTAACAATAAGAAGAGCAAACTTGCAAGAACAATCGCGATGTCATTGCGCAACGCTAAATAAATCACGATTTTCATTTACTCGCAACTGTAATTAAAAACCGTGAGTCACTTCGCAACTCCAAGAATATGCGGGACTCGTTTTCTTTTTCGCGGCTCTACTTGAAAAACCGCGTGGTATTTAACGCAACTCTAACTCGACCCGTTCGCAAGTTTTTCGCAACTCTAAAGCAACGCGATACTTTTGGGAGGGCTGAATCGTTGGGCCGGAATGTGCGTCGGCCAAGTACAAATAAAAATTCTACAAATGAAAATGCAAGCACAGTGACAAAGTAGGAAGAAAAAATGATTCCCCATTCTTAAAAAGAATGGGGAGCCATTAGTAGTTGCCCTCTTGAGTGACAGTTTGTCGGGCCTCTTCGGCATATAGCCTCTTCTTTTCGTTGGACCCAAGGGCCAGCTGAAACTTAAACTAGGCTCGAGGCTCTAATCGAAAACCAAGGAAAAACTTACAAATGTGAAATAAAGATTTTAAATCGCGGAGCTAAATGTAACACACGTGGCCGAATCACGATCAAATAAAATCGTAAAATTGTGATTACGGAAAATCGCAAAGATTACGATTAAAATTGTAATCGTTCTTCGTTCATACGTGCAGCCTCGAGCATAATGCAACACGTTTCGTTTCGAAGCCTAAATCGCGACCACGACCGCGAAGGATTCAAAAAATCGATAGGCAAAGCCAGAGGCGAACGCATTTTCGTTCGCGCCACAGCTTCACCGTCGACTTTTCAAATCAGATTTCCTGAAACAGGTTGAACACGCGAAATAGTGCCTACCCGATCAGAGACTGTGTCAACCTGCCCGGCCCTACCTACTTATGTCTATCAATCACACCAGAAAGTATGCTACCTATCCTACCTGGACCTATATTAAAAAAATGGCAAACAGGCACACCAACACACGACACTCCACGGTTCTCAGTCAAACACTTGGGTGCAAAAGCCTACACTAGGGGGGCGTCCCGGGACACCCCCGACACCCAAGTGCTGTCACATAACTTGCACACTCTAATGTACGTACCATTTTTCTGAAATCGACTGACAGTGGGTGGGATCTTTGCGATCGCGGGAAAAAAACCACGCGGTTGATATGTAATAGGATAATTAAATAGCACCGATACAAGAGCTACTTGATAGCAATTGATAAGTATATTCGATTCTCTTTGGCATTTGGCCTTTGTCATCTTAAATGGAAAAACTTTGTGCCTCAGTATAGTAGGGATTATTAATGTAGTTAATAGTAAAAATGATGTCTCCGTTTGAAATTAATGGACATCTTATCTTGGTCATAATAGCTACATTTTAGTACGGAACGACGCAAATCCACAGCCGAACCACACACACAATGTGGATATTACGTCGTGCACGATACACCAAACGCACTGTCAGTCGCCAACAATAAATCATTTTATGGCTTATAAACTAAATAAATATCATCGTGCTCTACCACCGTTTTCCCACCCAAGTAGCACCGGGGCACGTGAGTGGGATCCGGGCAGTGAACACGGAAAGGGTTAAACCTGGAAATCCTCGTCTACAAAAATGATGAAGACATACTGACTTTCTAACGGGCTAAATATATACATGTATATATATATATATATATATATATATATATATATATATATATCAGATCAATATATGATTTTATTTTATTAAAGAGAAAATGAAATGACTCTACTTTATTACAAAAATTATGCAATGACTCGAGTTTATTAAAAGAATTGTGCAAAGACTCTAGTTTATTAGATAGATTGTGCAATAACTGTACTTTATTAGAAAAATTGTGCAATGACCCTACTTTATTAGAAAACTTATTCAATGACTCTACTTTAATATACTTTGAATGAAATTGAAACATCCTCAGGTGTTCCCGTCATCAAAGCATTGCTCCTAAAACGCAAGGTTGGTTTTAATGTAGGTTGCTTTGATTTCGAGATCTACCCGTTCGCGTATTGTCTTCTTGTACATTCAGGTTGAATTAATATATTGTACGGAAAAGGTGGAATAATTGATATCTCTAAACGCTAAAGACTAATAAGGATATCGAATAATAAAATTATTCGATAGTCCCAACAAATTGACAAGGTAAGTAAATGCCTTTACTTTATATATAATCAAAGTAGAAAAAGAGGAAATACTATACTCTTACTAACAATTTATTATAACGGGGGAGTAATTGCAATTGAAAAATAAACGAAGTCGAAGGGTATTCGACTTCTCCACTACAAACTAATGCACGTATAATACTGGACGTTACTTTATATTCATGTGATAAGTAATAATTATTTCAATATCGTTTCGTAGGTATTCAATTAAATACTCTATTATAAAAAGATATATAGTGATATATTTTAAAAACGCGTTGTACAAGAAGACCTATCCTCATATAATATAAAACAGTAAAGAAGTTACTACTCGTGAGTATATTTCCATATACCCATGGTCACAGTGCTTGCCAGAAAAATCTACGTAATTACAACCAGTCACTCGTGTCGGTTCGGACCTTTCGTCCTGCGACATGATTGAGTGACCAGAGGAACTTTAAAGCATGCGACTCACCGGTTGCAGACTCGCCAGGGGTGCGGTCAAGCTCGTCGCCATCGAAGCCGTGGACACTGACTCTCTAATACCGGAACACTCGCGATCCACGAGCAAAGTGGTTTTAATCTCACGAGAGTATTATTCCGAAGCAAACACTGACTCTAATTTCGCGTCTCTTTACTATTATTTACGTTTAATTATTATTTAGAGCGGTTGCGCTCAAAAAATAATAAAAAGAACTTTGACGGTACAAGTACTGACTCTACCAACCGCAATGCGCGCGGTCATCAAAATTTTCTGAAAGAAAGTCTGTACAAGTTAGTAAATAGGGTGAGGAGGTAGAAATTGAAGCAATACACATTTGATTTTATTTGTCTCTTTATTATTTTGTCATCCTGTCGAACGTCTGTTGAGGAAATACTGCTTCTTTTTAATAAAGTACTACCCTATTATTATTCTGATTTAATAACAGTTAATTGTCTATTCAATATGTACTATTATAGATTAATATAAATGATTTATCAAAAGCATACTGTGACTGTTCTTCGTCCGAGTTTTAAAGGTAATCATGATCTTAGTAAGGAAGCAATATCATTTATACGTTCTCGTAGCTGCTTGTAGAAATTAAGACTCGAAATTATTTATCATGCTTCCGGTGTATGGCAACTAGTACGTTAGTACGCGGGCAATCCTGCATCGAAAATACAAATTTGACCGTAGTTGTACCAAGTCACAGAGATAATAAAAGTTCCAACAAGAACACTAGTGAAGCTAGCATAGAAATCGCGAGCGGAATGCAGCGAAACATGAACGTATGTATTTCAATTTTTCGTTTAGAATTAATGAAATCTACTGACTCTAGTTTCAATCGCGAATGATAAATTGTAAGTTCTATTTGAAATGTTTACATTATTTAACGAACATGGATATACGAATAGGGAGAGGTAAGTATTGAAATCTATTTACAATAATGAAAATGTTCAATAACTTTAAATGTTAAATGTTAACTTCCTTCATCATAGGTCATCGGACTTATTGTTATGCATCGCAGTAATTCTATCTCAATACTCCATTCCTGCAGCTTCAATATATTATTCTTTACCAACCAATCACCCATTGTACCTGTAACATATAGAAAAGCAATGTGATAAATCTGTGCTAAAATCAGAATCGAATTCAAAGTTGCGAAAGGACATATGTAACTGGGTATGTAAGTGACATTGCAAACAAAATAAACGTAACCGCATTGAATCCGAGTAATCGTGTAATATAATATAATAAAGATTCGAAGAACCGCATAAACTAATAAATTAATTAATCCGATATTTTAATAAACGAATAGATATCGCGTATCAAAAAATCAATGGTACCGGATGATCGGTCAAGCGTTCAGCAAGAGACTCGAGAAGGAGTTTAATGTGTATCCACGATAGTCAAACGATTGTTAAATAAACGCGTATTAATTAATAGAAACTAATAGACAAGTGTATGCGGTGGTAAAGTAAACCCCGAGATGCTATTGTCTTGTAAGGTAATGTATGTCGCTAACCTTCGACAACATAGACGACCCGTACGGTACGACGCTTGAATTGATAGTGACACCGCGTGCGCCGCGCTCCGTCATCCCCACTCCGCAGCGCGTCGGTAGCGCTCGGTCGCTCTCGGTGGTACTCGCAATTTCCGAACTCTTTGAAGGTCTCCGACCACGGTCGTGCGTACTATTGTACTAAGGTCATACGTACTGAACTTTTAAATTTTCTGACCAACTTTTAGCCGGACCTACGTTCCTACGGTTATACCTACTGGACTTTTACGTTTTCTGACCAACTTTTAGCCGGACGTACAAGTCTGGGGTTCTGCCGACTCGACTTCTACTGTTTCTGACCAACTGTTAGCCGGACCTACGACCCTAGAGGCCATATCTACTGTACTTCTTCGGGTTCTGACCAACTTTTAGCCGGACCTACGTTCCTACGGTTATACCTACTGGACTTTTTCGTTTTCTGACCAACTTTTAGCCGGACCTACGTTCCTACGGTTATACCTACTGGACTTTTACGTTTTGTGACCAACTGTTAGCCGGACGTACAAGTCTGGGGTTCTGCCGACTCGACTTCTACTGTTTCTGACCAACTGTTAGCCGGACCTACGACCCTAGAGGTCATATCTATTGTACTTCTTCGGGTTCTGACCAACTTTTAGCCGGACCTACGTTCCTACGGTTATACCTACTGGACTTTTACGTTTTCTGACCAACTTTTAGCCGTACGTACAAGTCTGGGGTTCTGCCGACTCGACTTCTACTGTTTCTGACCAACTGTTAGCCGGACCTACGACCCTAGAAGTCATATCTACTGTACTTCTTCGGGTTCTGACCAACTTTTAGCCGGACCTACGTTCCTACGGTTATACCTACTGGACTTTTTCGTTTTCTGACCAACTTTTAGCCGGACCTACGTTCCTACGGTTATACCTACTGGACTTTTACGTTTTCTGTCCAACTTTTAGCCGGACCTACGACCCTAGAGGTCATATCAACTGTACTTCTTCGGGTTCTGACCAACTTTTAGCCGGAACTACGTTCCTACGGTTATACCTACTGGACTTTTTCGTTTTCTGACCAACTTTTAGCCGGACGTAGGACTCTGGGGTCGTGCCGACTAGACTTCTACTGTTTCTCACTAACTGTTAGCTGGACGTACGACTCTAGGGTTGTAGGGTAAAGTGGCCAAATAAAAGATCTCTTCTAATATGAGACCCCTGCTTATTTCCGATACATGACTCTTGAATGTATTGTAGCGATACTGTTTTGTCCCGTACGTAACTTTTTGTTAGTTATTTTATACACACATACATATTTTATATATAACTGATGGGTGTGAAGAAAATATTGTCCAAGGAAACCTGTGGTGAACTGTTGCGCCGCGGTAATTCATCGTAATTATTGTGCCCTCCATAGTTAGATACGTTTGTTTTCAACGATATCGTGCTACATTTTGTGGATGATGAAAGTGATTATGAAGAAAATGTGATTTCGACTCAACTCGAACCAAACCGAATTGCATTGCGCGACCAAGCACCGTAGCTCAATTTTTCAATTTTTTAATGGGACGCTCAAATCAGTGTCGGATTTCTGAGTCGGTATGGCCGTCACTGTGGACCACGAAAGTTCATAAGATGTCCGGTCTATTCTTATATCTCGTCGGTTGTATAGTTACTGTGAGATGCTCATACAAATTGGTAAATTTGTTAAAGCTGCATCCTTTACCTTCATTTTCAGCACACGGGCATTACATTGGCGCCTCTGGAAGTCAAGATAATTGAAATGACTTTACTGCCTTTTCCCATACCTTTTACCCTGCATATGTAATAAAAAATATAGAGTCCCATTTAATAATATGAATTTCGTGTCCACCGAGCATTTCACGTTCATGTAAAGTTCATGTAAATATCAACCTGATATGTGCCCCCTAATATGCCGTAACAAAAGTTACATACAAAATATGTGTCATTTTTTCGTATATTTTATATTTTTCAAGATATTTATCTGTTCTTACTTAAACCGCACGCACTGTATGTATACACATATTGTTATATATTTTGAGAATATGGCTATTTTTTTTATATAAATAATGAAAATTGAAGGAGTTATATGTGTGTAATACAGTACGATCTGTTAAAAAAAATATACAACTAGCTGGCGTGATTGCGGCAATTCTGTTTATTTGCACGAAACATTCAATAATATTCTACATTATTATGTGCATGTGAACTAGCACAACAGGAACATATGTAAACTTGCAAAAGGGGCAACAGTATGAAGTTTGAAAAAGACTCTCGCTGGACAGGTGGACTATCAACGAGTTCGAGACCGGCATACTTGAAATTTCTACATTTTGCCAAGCGAATATTCTCTCAACACAGCCCTGAGAATCAAAAGTTGCTGCATTGTTGCATAGATTTCGCGAATAAATGGAAAATATGAGAACGAAACTATATACGCAATAAATTATTCTGTTAGCAAAGGGCTTGTGTATTAAAACTTTTCTGATGCATTGTATTTCCGTTTGAACGGCCTACTCACTACATAGACGTTTAATTATTCAAGAAAGCGACAGTTTCCAACGCATCTTCGAAAAAGATCACTATTCTTTGCAATTCGTTACACATGCACGGCCGATCTCATTAGTATATCCATTGGGCGGACGTCTATTATGTTTCGATGTTTGTATTCCCACTTTTATTCCGATCATCCCAGTGGCCCTCATTCGACTTGACAACGAAAATAATGTTTCGCAGGAATTGCTGTTGAATCATCATATTTACAAACTGCAGTGGATTTCCATGCAAGACTAAAAGATACTATACATTCGATAATATAATAAATATTATATAAGCTGAATAAGTGGTAAAAGGGTAGAGTCAATTTTTGGACGTGCACACTTCACAAAAATTTCCTTTTGCACAATTTGTAATTATCAAATGTTATTTGCGTTCTTTAGTACGCGGTCCGAAAATTAGTGACAACATTTTCATTTACAATTTTCATTTCTATAGGAACCATGAAGAACAATATTACGTTAATTATGTCTCCAATTTTCCTTCGATATCTTCGCACGTTCGCTTGCATAATGAATTCACAATTAACGATTATCACGAGTGTTTGGAAAACACGTTTGCTCTATTCTAATTAGCAACGAGCCTAAAAAAGCGTTGAACTTCTTAAAAAAAAAACAACTCCATCATTACGATTAATAATTCCGAAGGTAAAAATTCATATATATTTATTTCTATCTTAGTGAATTCGTTCAACATTTAGAAATCGTATTAACACAGTAAGTCTTTTGGATATTGAATTTCGAGAATACATTTCTACGAAACCTTCCGTTCAAAATTCAACCCCTGGACAAACAGATGCATTTCCATATTTGTACCATGAAACCCTCCGTACACAATCGAACGACAAAGAAACCACTGAAAGGCAGATTACCCGACTTATGAGATACCTCCGTGAATTGAGAACCTCTGTCGGAACACCTGAATACTTAATAAATGGATAAAATTAACATTAATAACGACTGTCTGTGACCGATCCACATCTTATCCAACGACAAACGCGTCCGACAGTCGCGTGTGATATATGCCTAAGAAAAGTTCTTCGAAGAAGAAGCTTGATCAAGAGTACCCTGGCTCCTTCCTGGTCAAACTGTCTCGAGATCGGTCAAATTTCCGTCAATAAGTGGTCATTTTTTTGGCATGGACTCGGAGGAATATAGCAACGAACTATCGAGAAACGGGGTGAGTACCTTCATTGTTAGGACATACCACTTTATGTATATAATTTGTTTATGGTAATGAGCAAATAGCATTGCTGTAGTTCGTGTTCTATGAGAATAAAACACAAATCACGATGGTTTTGTAATTAGAAACTTTAATGTTACGCATTTCGGCTAAATAATAGCGATTCTATTTAACAGAATTTGTGAAAATTACGATTTTTATATTTTTAAACGAACCTCTCTAGTTTCCTGAACATTCAGATTTTCGTACTACGCGTTTACATGGATGTTTTAAATTCTACATATTGCATTTACTTATTCGTATTCATAAATATAGCGTACAATTTCGCAACACAGCCTCGCATATTATCATTTTATACTGTTTTATTTAAACAGAAAATATCATTCTGGATATTCTGAATGTATGATTTGATCCGAAAGAAGAACAACTCTTTTGAAAGTATTCCACAATCTAAATATATGGGGGTTACAAAAGCGATATTACCTATGGTATGATCTTCAAACCCATGAAAATATCAGCATGAAAAACTTAGGAATATCTTGAAGCACCATATGTATATAAAAGAGTATACACTGTACACATGGTGTGACGAAAAAGTGTCATATTTTTATGTAATACCAAATTTCAACTTGGTTATTATTATATTCTTTAGAGACCCCATAGTGTAAAATCGATAATATTTATTTAGATAAAGCCTCAAGTAGACAATAAAACCTACAAAATTGATGTTTAGTAGTTTTTAGAAACTTTCATTGCGCCCATGTAAAGGTAGGAATCGAATGCTCGCTGTTGCATAATTATCCCAATACCAACAAAATTCTGTTTTCAGTCAGAGAATGATAGCACTAACGAAGAGTGCGCACATTCGCCAATATTGTTGGATCTCGATAAAAATTCCAAACAGCAACAACGACAACAAACACTACACCAGGAAGAAAATTCGTCGTCCAATATATCTACAATTAATCACTGTTTACAGGATCAATTAATAAGGAATGTATCAGGTATAATGATGTTTGGAATAACATTTTTTATAAAATAAAAATATCGTATCATAAGCTACTATTGACAAACTCCATGAATAACATTTGGAGAAACTGTTATTTCAAATGTTGCAAAATGCTAAATTATATTTTAAAAACCGAAGAAACGTTTATTTCCAGAAAATGTAAGCGTATCTCGCCGTCAGTCGATAAGAAGGACATGGCAGAATGCAAATAGTAATGATCATCAACAAAATAATGATCGAGTGTTCGTGATAAGAGTTCCTGAACCTGAAGTGATTAACACCCATCCCCATCTTGAAATTCTTCACGAAACTGACATTAAATCGGTGCAACGAGAACCATCGCAAACTGAGAAAGGTAAAAACAATAATATATGTATAGTACCTACAGTTGTATTAAACAATTCTATAGTGAAATTTGTTTACAATTCGCAACTATAACATCAACTTTTGTTATTATGTTTTGGACATAATATTGAAGTGAATAAATTGAAAATAAAATATAAAACGAAAATTAAGAACCAATTACTACTGAAACTTTAATTAACATGTCTTTTGCACAATTTTTCCTATTATTATTATTTGTTTCAAATGATCTTATAATTACCACTTGTTAAAATTATTAATATTAATGTGCCCTACACTTAATCCGAAAGTTATACTTGCACTAAACGGCATATATATGTATGTCTTAATTAATTGATTACTAATATAGGTCGACTTATTTGTATATGTATTTCATTTAAGTGTTAATCGAATTATTACAACATTTTCAGACTACAAAAAGTCAGCTTGCGATCGCGAAAGGACAAGAATGCGCGACATGAATCGTGCTTTCGAGCTACTACGATCAAAGCTCCCGATTTGTAAACCACCTGGCAAGAAACTATCGAAAATTGAGTCACTTAGGCACGCGATTACATATATACGGCATCTGCAAAGTCTTTTGGAGCCACAATACAATTGTGTTGCCAGCGTGCCTGAAAGAAATTATTACCCTTCTAACACTGCACCAGTTACTACATCCACTTCCTTCGACGTTCAACACCCACCACGATGGGAATCGTTTTCTTATTATCGCTACGATTATCATACACCGTTCATCAACCCATCACCTCCAATGCTACCTTCCCCTATTCATCCGCGAGTTTCAACGGAACAAGATGACCGACAATTTTCTTATCAAACACGACTCTAACTGTTGTACAGGATTTGTAAATATATCGTGATTAAGTTTTGGGCGAACAAACTTATTTGCAAATGATGACCATGAAGCAACAAAAATAGTTTGTGTGAAAATTTCATTATTAAATTTAAAGTTTAACAATTCTGGGATAATTTATTATTTCCCACGGATATATGGTAGATAGCATGAGACGTTGGTAAATGAGAAGAGAATATTATTCTTCCGAATTTCTATATAAGGGTTAATTATCTCGTAATATATGGAGTACATACTAGTCGTTTTCATAACTCGGTTGTTCTAATTATTAGAGCCTAATAAATAATTCTTGAATTACTCAAAATGATATAAAAGAATTCTGCATACATATATTGATATACGTATGTACCCCATTGAACCTTCTTACTGGACAATACACGAATAGTTATATTTAGATTAATGTAGCTTTAATATTAGATAAGTTTATGTGTTTAGCCCTTATACGTGGGCAATAAGTCTGGTACAAATTTATGCATGAGCACTTATTTCTGAAACTCTTACGCGAGCAAATTCTTTCTGCAAGTAGATTGTGAAATAGTTCGTTTCTGTATAATTAAATCAGGCAATGGAATGAATTAGAAAACGGGATACCTTTTGTTATGTTGTACATCATTATATTAATAAGGCCCATATTTGAAGTTAAAAGCAATTAGAACTAAGTTTTATGTTACTATTGTGCAGAATGTTATTCATTATTTGAACTGCGAACGATACGAATATTTTTCTATATTGTAAAAATTATATCCTTTAATAACGATAACTGGTTTATTTTCTCTAGTATTGTCCGTTTTTAGTAGTAGGAAAAATTGTTGATACAGTGTAAATAATGGATTGTCGAGAACGTTCGTTCGGGTTTTAACAGCAAAAATCCGAACGAATGTTCGTACAACCCAATAATGCATATATGATATTAGTTCACTAATAGATTAGTGTACAATATAATTTCATTTTATTTAAATCATTATGTACAAATTGGAATTAATTTTGTTTCATCATTCATATATACAATTTCATTTGGTCGAGCTATTAAACTGCTGTATAATGTCAGTTTTAGTCTGATCAGAGCATACCTTTTAAAATATTTGATGTAAAATTAAGAAATTTTAATATAAATTTCATTAGAATAATAAATAACAACTAAAGTTTATATTCCCTTGGGAAATATAGATGGTTTCAAAACATTAATTGCACAATCAGTATTTAAAAGAATATAGCATCGTAAATAAGAATACAAATGAATTTGTATCATTGAGAAAATAATTCTTCCTCTGATTCTTCTTCCACAAAATTCAAGCTGCTCCTTGAGTTTCTCTTTTCAGCACTACAGCTTTGTTGCCCATGGATATTCTTCTTTTCTATACCTTTGCAATCCTTTAGAGCGTATACTTTATCATTCGTACAATCTTTACTACAAGATGCTTTATAATTTGTATTTTCATGATTAATATAATCTATTTTTCTATTTTTCTGAAAACTTTCCAGTCTGTTATAGTCTAAAGACTTTCGTTTACCGTCATTTTTATATTCCTTTGGAACAATATTTATAGTTTCATCCACTGGATCTGATTCTTCACTGTCATCTGTAGCTGCATTAAAAATGGACTCTGAAATATTTTGTTTGTCTTTCCCTGTGTCTTCTAATTCCTTGATTTTCTTCTTCTTTGAATTTAAAACCATTACAAATTTTTTATAAAGATTCTGTTCCATAGACCTCTTGATTTCTATCATCTTCTCCACTTTTGAACTCAGTTCTTTATTTGTATCTGTCAAATTTGTATTCTCCTCTTTTAATGTAGTTATTTCATCTTGAATGTTTTGAAAAACTTTCAATAATTGTTGAAAACTTTTGCAGATAATTTGGATATCTAAAATAGAATGCAGTTCAATTTTACCCAGAGTCCACATATTTCTTTTCCATTGCAGTATCTTGTTTTGAATAAAAAACTGAATATCATTATTCTTTCCACAAAGTATTTTCTTTGTGTCGTTAAGATATTCATCGCACGATTTGTCCAGTTCGTCACAAAAATAATTAACTTCCTCGGTATCCATCTGTAATGTTAATATGGCCTTCATTCAAGAAACAGGTCAAAAGTATAAAATTCGCCTTAAAATATTATAATTGATGATTTACAATTGATTTATCACTAACCTTGCCACTCAATGGCGGCATTGTTGAATCCAGCAACATCACCTTGAAATGCGAATTGAACCATTCCACGTAAAGTGTATAATATTTGCTATCAATCTGATTAAAAATTTCACATCCAGTTACTTTCAACATCGTAGTAATAACTTCTGACTAGTTGAATATAGGTTAAGCAATTATAAATATTTATATCGTAAAGATTTGATACCATTGAATCTATAATAAGTAAAAAACAATCACTCTTTTGTTAATTAATTGCGTCCCGAACATTGTACTTTAAAAGAAATCCTTTTATCAACAACTGAATATTTTTAAGGTTAAGTGACAATAAAGTCTGCCGACGTTAGAAAAGATCTAACACGATAAAAATCGTAAATGTACTCATATTCAGATTTTAAATTGTTATTACTTATATTCGTGTGCACATTTTAAATGGCTTGGCGTTAATGCTTGAACAGTTGACTTTTACAACTAAACGTCATTCATTTCGATCGTGACGTAACCAAAAGTCGATGCTTCACATATGTTCGATGCCATGACGTCTACCTTTGGTTGGTTGGTAAAGTAGTACGTGCATGCAGGGAAGTGGTGACAATTACGTCTTGTGCACATCATGGGATTAGAGCTAAATACTTGACAAAGTATTTATTAGAGAAGGGCTTGCAAGAGCCAACAGCAAAAAATCAAGCGTAAATTTATTGTATATTACGCCTGAACTGTAAAACATTATTATTGCTTCCACAAGTGTTTCTAAATAAATAGCGTCTAATGTTGAATAAGCTTAAATTGTTCGAGTGTACTTACATGGTATTAAAGATATGTACTTACATGGTATTAAAGTTATAAAGGTATTTACGAAATGTCAAATTTATGACGAACAATGTAAAATATGTTGAACGCAAACCTGACGAATTTCATCAATGAAAGTTCTTTCAAGAATTTCATTTAAATAGATGAACTAAACTTATCAAGTTCATCATGGCAAATGTCATTTACCAAATTTTACCCACACTGTTAACAACTTGTTGACAGAAGTTGCAAACCATCAATGTATCAAACTTCTAGCGTGAGCCATTATTTTCGGAACTCCTTCGGCGTGAGTCCTTGCGAAGCTAAGTTGTACAAGTTCTTTAGAAGTTAGACAGTGCACCGTGCCCCTTCTGCAGAAACTCGCCCACAGTTTCCATGTGATACGACTACTTTAGCGGAATTCATCTGCGAACCCTGACCAAACACTTCCGCCGAAGTGTAGGATAAGTTAATTTGCGAGAACTTCTCAGCTCGCCTAATAAGCTCAAAAAATGTACGAGTTCTTTTAAAAAAACAGATACATACCTGAAGACACCAAGGCTTCGGCAATTAATTGTAATAAACTTGTCTCTATAAGAAATCGATAAATATTTACGAAAAATTATAATGAACTATACAAACGAACAGATACAACTACTTTACATTTGGATCGGAAACATACGGTGATAGATATATGTATAATATGAAGAACCTGATACATATTTATTAAAAAAAAATCATGAATATTAGAAACGATAAAAATATTTCGCGTCAATAAGAAACTTTTTTAAACGAAATTTGAAGTATTAAGATACCGTTTCTAACAAAATACGTTAAGGAAGGCCCTTGGAATATTTCCTTCAATATATCTGTGATATTACTGGATAATATAATATATACAAAATATCGCAGAATTACCATGTATTGCAATGCCGATTGTAGTGTTGATTGATTGGATATCGATGCTTGTGTTTGACAATCGGCTGCATGTCGGTTGATACAACATTAATAATGCAAATCCACCAATCGATTTGCAACCACAGATCCGATTCCTAAAACTATATTAGCTGTAGACGTAGATTTGCTATACAATCCGTTGAATTCGAAACACGCCGATTCCGCTTGTAATTGCAGAAAGTTTTGGTATTGTTGTCTGCGTTTCAGTTGACTGGAATATTGTGTTCAACGAAAGTGTAATTGAGAAGAACATGGCGATTCGGTGTCACCGAAAGTAATAGTACTTTACTGCTTACTATTGAAAAACCGTTAAACGCAAAAGTTTTCATTTCACCGGCAGCTTCTTCGTGCTTAAACGAACAAGCAAAGAAAAGTTCCTGTATTAGCTTTCTATACCTTGCAACAGATAAATGTACGTTTGTTTTTGAAGTTTACAAGTACCTACCGTTTTTAACTGAAGATTTGTTGAAAGTTATTTATAACAACATCTTATTTCTCTTAAGTGCTATGTATTATGTTTATGACATTGTCGGAACGTATTTACATCGTATGTAAGTTGTTAAACGATAAAAAGGGGGTAGGGCAAGAATAGCAAGGCAGAAAAGGGGTACAGGAATAGTAAGGACCTTCACAAGGATTTGGCAATGATTCAAGGAAACGAGATTAAACTGTAACTTGGAATAACGCCGAGTCTTTGGGCTATCTGGTCTCTGTATGTATTTTTGAAAGCTGCCCCTGACCTTGATGACCAAGCTCAATTTTATCAAGGACTGGTTCGCTAATGGGGCTTTGAAACGGATTATTTATTCTGATCCCAGGTTTCCATGGCTTGTCTTACACTTGCCATCGTATAAGTGACCATGAAAAACTTCCCTTCACGTACATGAATTTAAAGAATTTTGAATACTGCGTATTTAGCTCAAAGGAAACATAAAAGTTTTAATTTAATTATACATACACAATGTAAATGGGGGGATTTCAGATACGAGGGATCCTTTAACAGTGTCGAGTAGGACAATGTGATATAACGAAATGGAAACTTGCGAGTAATCTGAATGGTTGGAAAATATATCATAATGGGTAATTAATCATCCGTGCAGACCTACATTATTCGTGGGCTTAAAACTTCTGTTGAATAAATCACGACGACCATTAGGGGATGTGCACACGCGTGTTAACTACATGGCAACTTAGCACGAACGGCACCAGCTTGGGATTTTATCTATGGTGTTTGAGAAAGTGGCGAGCTAATTTTCAAATCTTGTGAAGAAAGTTACACGGTAAATGCATTCAGCAAACGAGCCAAAGACAACGCTACTAGCACAGCATTTGGCCTTTTGAGGCTAATAGCTCTCCTAAACATAATTAACATGGTATTTATAAATATAATCAACTGCTTAAATATAAAAAAAATAAAACATTTAAGAAATATAGTCAAATATTTACAAATATAACTAAGAGTGGTCCATTACCAATTTTTAATAGTACATAAGTGGCATACCGCCTATTAAATGATCCTTTAATTACGATTATAAATGCATATCCATGTTTATAGCGGTGAATTAACTTTATAGATAACATAATGGTAAAGCATATTCAAAATATCTAGATGTAGTTCTTTTACATTAGTATCATTCAGCTATTATTTTACGTTCGACATATATCACTAGTTATTCATTTAACATCCAATTCTCTTGGCATATTATGAAGGGTTAATTCACTTTTACAATCTCACAAAGATTTTAATAGGAAACCAACGTAGTTAGCTCGTGATATATGACGTCCCTTCGCCATAAATCATCACCTGCTGGAAAGCAAGACTTCACGGAAATTCATCAGATTAGTAAGAATGGACATAGAGACTCTCGAACTATAAAGTTTTCTATTGCTAGATCTTCCATGGATTGTAAGTTTTCTTCTGATTATTCGCCAACTTGTATCTCGTACAACGCTCGATAATGATTATAATTTCTAATATTATTCACAGCTTTAGATTATTAAATATATATCCAACGGTTGTAATTTTATTGCATGCATCCTTGTTATTTTTTGCACCGTATTATTATAATATCGTATCTTTCGTATCGTTTTCATATAACCGAAGAATGATGGCGTGGGATTCATTTTCTTCGGAGAAAAATCCGACTGTAACAGTAAAGTCTACTTGAGTAGTTTACCTCGACTTTGAATCTAATATGAACTGGCCGATATACATCATAACCAACAGTTGCAAGAAACGGGGAGACAGGAAACGGCAAGTATCTATCTGCTGGGAGTCATTATCGCAAGAAATATTCATATAGACCGTGAGATGGTAAGAGAAGGAAATGAGAGAGCTTATCGATTCGAGTGAGTGGTCGAACGGTCTTAGCCGTTGAAATATTAATTTGGTTGAAGGGACATTTTTCTTTGATTCATTCATAGCTTCTTATAAATATTCAAGCAAGTCACTAGAAGAATATAATTCTATTGAATGGATAAAACTAGAGACAGTTCTAAATTGAGCTCCGTTCTTTGGTGGATATCTTTTATCCGTGTTATATATATTGTATTTATATTATTATTTATATAGCCATTGCAATATTTTTGCAATAGGAATATCATCTGTTTTATGTATTTCATTGTTAAAATAATATGGAGTAATATTAACCAGTAATATTGTAAGTGAGTGGTGAGCTCATACTATGATTGTTCATTATATTTTAAGTAAATAGAGAATTCCAATATTGTAGTATTTTACGGCACTTCTATCACTAAATATCGAATTGGAAGGGACATAAATACTACTAAAATAGCGGTACTTAGAATACAGGTCACGTCCACTAATAATTGAAAAAACATTTTATTGCACCCTTTCTCGATTTAGAAAGTCGTATTTATCCCTGTTACTTTTTTCAATCGAAGAACCTTTCAACTCACGTCAAATCCACCTCACGTCCACCCATCTAAAAATCTGGCCCATAAATTTTCCAAGGCTTGCTAGCTGTTTCGCGCTGAAATTTTCGGGAATCGATTATATCGATTAAATCGATAAAGTCATTTACAGGCTCATTTACATTTACACGTTTACGAGTCGCACTATCGATGGCTGAACGTTTCGCTAAATTTCATCGTTCCGATTTTTCTCTATTCCATTTCCCTTTGCACGTGAATTCGTCTGATTGTCCCAACTTAGATAGCATAATCGCCAGTTGTAAAAGATTGCGGCCAATCTGCAGTTTCAAACATCGTAACAGTGAAAATTGGGTTATCGTAGCCTCTAATTGCTAGTCGAGCGTCGTTTTTAACAAAAGCGTTAATTGTTCGCCGCGTTTCAATTGTTTTGCACTTTTACTACTAAACAGCCTGCAAAGTGTTGCAAGCGGAGGCAATTCTCATTCTGAAGAGTTTCCAACGAAATCGTCGCGGCCACGACACACGTGAAACCCCTCGGAAAATTTCGTACAAATATTTCAACTGTGCTAACATTTCTTTAGTGTCTGACTTACTTTCAGTAATAGCAAACCCTATATCTCCTCGATCAAAAGTTAGATATCGTCGTGAAAAAAGTTCGTCGTTTGCCAATCGTCGAAACGGCTGTTAAATTAATCGTTTAAAAAAGGGGAGGCAATCAGCGTATTGCAATTGACCCGTTGTTTCGTGTTTTCGACTTCTACAAAAGAACGTGCACGCTAAATTTTCATTCGATTGCACAAACCATTTGTTACTATTAGCCTCGAGAACCGATTAAATTATTGATTAATTGTAAATGTTCATTCGCTTCGTAAATGTTCGTGCGATTTCCATATGTATGCGCAATTGAACTGTAGAGAGCCAAAATTGGGAAAAAGGAAGGACGAGTCAGTCGAGTTAAAACAAATAGGCGGACGTAATACTTCCGATCGGAGTTGGTTGCATCGGGGACTTGCATCCGATAATTAAATCTCGATCGTCAATCAGGACGTCGGAATGGCTCAATCGTTGGAAATGTTGGAGCTGGGAGGCAAAACGGAATTAGGAATTCGTGGAATGGCGTTTCGTGAAGGACAGATTAAAATAGGTCCGATTGAAACACTTACCATCTTATTTCGCGAAAAGAGGACCTACGATAGGGATACGAGATGGATCATAAAGTGAAACATTTTCACCAAATTCGTTCCAAATATAATTCAAATTCGACCTTTTAACGTCGTTCATACGTACGTATGCACCTATATATTTTGTGCCAACGAATAGCACAAGATCTTAAATATTCGCTCTCCACTATTGTATCGCTAACGAAATGAACATCCTTTTTTAGATCGGTACACTTTAGTTCCAAGTGAAATTAGATTTAATGTTTCGACGTCCGTGATACATTTCAGAGTCATAAATTCCAACGTCAAGGATCATGGTGATAAGGGTAGCGAGACAGTGTATGTTTATTCCGACTAAATATATTTGGTACATCAACGAGGAGATAGCGCAGTCTCGAGGGGGCAATCGAATGTTCTGTGCCGTTCATTTGAATACGCATTGCGTAAATGCAATCCGTGCGTTGCAAATGGAATGCGGTGCTTGGGAATTTCGAAATAAAATGCTCGGAACCGGAATATCTTTTGGCTATTCGTTTCATGGATTTAGTCGTGGGGAGCCAGCAGGAGTTACGGGTCAACGCGGAAGTGACATTTTTCAGAGGATCGCGAGAGACGCGAGGACATTATCTCCGCTCTGATTAAGTGGAACAGTTGAAAAATTCTGCATCGTGAAACTGAACGAGTTTTGTGTTTCTTTTATGACGCCGGTAGGATTCCGCGATTTTTCCATTGGATTTTCTACATAGGATTTGCCAGTTCGATTTCAGAAAATTTATTACGTTTCCACAGTTATGCAATTGTATATTATTTATAGTTTCTGATATTGCGTCTTATGTTTGCACAGTTTATTGAATTGTTTTTCGAAACTGTTCGCAAACTCGAATGTGAAATTTTAATGACATTTAACATTATTTGGCGCACCGACGAATTCATTGTTATATCATTTTTTGCATGGTGTAATTGGGAACTGTAGTAAGCAGCTTACTTGTTGTGCTATATATGTACATATTTAGACAGGAATAACGTTCATTAGTGCTCACAATAGTTATTCGTTAATATAAATTGTAAATGATAATTGTATTAACAATATTATTAACACATTGGCGACGGATGACGCGAATACGCGTCATTTTTGAACCGTATTCGAAATCCCCCGTCGCCAATGTGTTAATATAGTAATTTTAATATAAATATTCAGCAGCGATGCTGTTCCTGAAAAGTTTGTCAAAATGTTCTCTACATTTCATGGTTCATTTAATTAGATTTATAATAGGCAATATCTGCGTGCAACAGAAGCTACAGGTAAAATCCTTGCATTAATTGTATAATTTTGCAGAAAATAATACTCCCCCGCTGGGAAAGATGTATAGGACTAGCGTTACACATGCAAATGTTTCGTTCACCGTGCATTATCGTATCTGACTCGGAAGTAGGATCAACTGGAAGCAAGATGTATTTACTTGTAACGTAGGAAGCCCGCAATTACTATACACCATACCATAGGGAGTAATTGACCCCACCATACCGTTTAGTCTGGTTTGCATTCCCAAAACGCAACAGAAACGCGACCGCGTTTCGCTCACAAATTATTTTCAATCTCAGCCAGTCGGCTTACTGGTTGTTACACTTGATATCTTTGCTTACGCAAGTCGTCGAAATGCTTTGAGCGCCTTGAACATGCTAAATATATTTATTCCCTGAATTGCTTCACCTTCTTTCATTCATAGTCTGTTTCTAGACATTTTGCTACAATTTTATCTACATCGTTTCCCTGTACAAAGTAAAAGTAATTATTAAAGGCAAATAATCTTGATCCAAGATAATTATATATTGCTCTTTTAGAGTTTCAGTTTTCAAACATATTTTCGATTATATCGGTGCAGTTGTGATTCGTTTCTTTTATTGCAATCGGAAAAAGAAAAATACGAATTTATTCAGGGTACATCGGCAAAATATACTAAGACTTCAATATGTTGAAATTTGACATTACCTATAGTCCTTTAACATTTTAGTTTCTATACAAAATTTGTAATATCTACAATTTTCACAGAAATTATCGTAATAAAGCAAAGATATTCGCATACATATTTACACACACAAAAGGTTCCTTTATCTATACAACCACGACCACATATTTTCATAACATTGTGTAGAAATGATACTAACAATAAGTACACTTTAATGTTTAAGCTCACCAAACTATAGATGAAACGTCAAGTCGCAAAGTGATGTCAAACTGCTTCGTTATTGGTAACATAAACCTACCAGCGTCAACTAGAAGCTTATTGAACAAATAACTTCCATACACCCTTACACCGTAACTCAATAGCTTCAAACACAATTCTTTTCGCTCGACCGTCGTATAGTTGGCAGAGACGTACCAATGTCGTATTGAACGATAGAAGAAAGAATACCTTGCTCCATGATATGACAGGTGTCACTGTAAACGATGTTCTTGTATTGCACACGGACGTGGAATCGGTGGTCGAAGCTACGTACACACTTTTAACTGGAGCCGAGGGAAGCCACGATTACCAGATCCAGTCACAGGGGAATGATCGACCAATTCATCATAGTTTGCTCCAGTGCACTCTGCGTGCACCAGGTATATACTAAGAGCAACGAATATTTTCATGCCGCGTTGCAGAATTGCGGCAACGCAACGCCTGTCCTGAGTTACGACGATAAAGAAACCGCATAATACTTAATTCCTTAATTGTTTGACTTTCTCGTGCAGCTTTGCGCAAGAAATGTTCGCAAATGGGGTAGAATTGCACCTGCTCGATACCAGGCAAATGGAAGAAAAAATATGTAAATAGAATTATTATTGTTGTAAGAAAAGTGTTACTGGTTTCATTTGATTAGGGATGTGGAATCGATGGCAATTTTGTAATAACACCGTTGCACGAATTTCATGGGACATACTGTAGAGGTCATGTATGCATGTATGGGTCATGTGTGTGGTTGAGTGGGTTTAGTAGTTAATGTGTGTGAAGTTTGTGTGTTCTTTTTGTGTATTGATCGGTCACACGTTTTTGTTAAAGTTAATTTGTTTGTTTGTTTAACTGTTATCTGGGTTACGCAGTTTGTTCTAGGCCACTGATAAAGACGGATGTAGAAGTTTTTAAAAGAATTATTAAAAGTACATTTTTTGGCCTACAATACATAGTTCGGGGATCAGCTATCGAGAGCACAAGGACCCGTTTGACTTAAAATTTGTATGCTAATTGCAGACGCAGAGCAAGTTGAACAATGCAGTACTTGTTGAATTTTTAATGATGACACTCCGTAGTGGCGCAGCGTACTTAATAATGCATTTGATGGGGTACTGTACTGTGCTTCTACACTACAATTTGTTCTTGCCTATTGGAGATATATTACAAATTCTGTTGCAGATAAAAATTGAATTCCCTCGTTTGCTTGACTAACAATAAGATAACAGGTAGTAATTTCTGAAACGATTGAGCTTGGGCACTGATTAATTGAACCAGTATCTTACTTTAAATCTGATACTGTAAAATCGTACTTAAAGCAATACAATAAAAGTTTATATAAGATTCGTTGAATAATATTTGAAACATCAAGGATGGATTTAACATCCCAGATTATCATGAACAGAATTTTTAGGGTTGCCACTGCTGTATGCATTCGCGTGATCGTTAATTTAGTATACATCATTATTTTATATTTATATTATCATTATTAATGATGACTATAAAATATACCATATATACATATGTACATTTGTATTCTTATATTATTTTATTAGCGTTAAAGCGAACTCGCTCTTTCAGAAGAAGGAATCGAAATTAATTAGATGAAGGAAATGAATGCAGCAAGGGAATGCATGCACCAGTATAGGTGAACGAAATAAAAGGTGAAAATTTCACAGCAGTGCGCCACGATTCTGCAGTGCTGTCGGAATTATCGCTAGATTGCTTGGATTTTCCCCTTCGTCGCGGTTACCAACAATTGTGTTGCTAATATTTCATTCTTGACGTAATTTATATATTTGCACCAATAGAATATTGTTTGCGACAAATAATATTTTCTGCTTTTAAAATAATTAGATATGACTAATATTTAATTAAATAAAGTCGTTATCGTTTAGTTGAATTTCGTATAATCTTCAAAGCTTCTTTCAATTCTTATAATGCAATCAATACAGATTTGTGCAGTATCAATCTGTGACCCGTTTTGTAAAATAAGATCGAGAATTATAAGGAATAATCAACGTCGTTCTGGCTGCTCTGCTGGAAATATGTTTGCAAGTGTACTACCTTAATTACTGCTAATTGAAACGATGTTACTGCCAGGCACGATAAAACAATTCAAACGTTAATGCGATACGCGGAAGTGCATTTTCTTTTACGTAATTAAACCTTGATATTATTGCAAAATAAATCGTTTGATTGCGTTTCAAGTACTTTTATTGCCTTTAATTAGAGGAGCCATTTAATGGCAATCTACTTTGTTTGGCTTTATAGGTAAGTAAGTTTAAAGAAGTATTTAAAAACTTTTCTTTTCTTATTAAAATTGACGGCTTCCAATAGAATCCAATAGAATCAAATGAATCCCTTTGTTCCAATTTCTTTGTATTGTGTATTTATGTTTCTTAATTCTATGTCTCATTAAACTCTTTTATTATTCGATGCCATACTTCTTTGTTTGTATTGCCGAATGTGCTAAAAAAAATGTCCATATTGAGCACATTTAATGTGTCCTCGATAACAAGCATACGAGCCAAAATATTTATTTCCAGTCTGAATTGCAAATAAAATACTGTATATGGTTGATGAGAAACAGGTGGAATAAATTTTGTGCTCGACACAGAAATGATTCAAAATATTCCTACCTACTACATAAAATGATCAATGCTCAGAACGTGCCTATGTATGTGCGCAATTACAAAAATTTCATCCGAATATTTTAAATATTCTTGCATTTTTCCAAATGTTGTTGTTATCGTTTCGGTAAAGTCGAGTTCTACAATGTCACGTCTCGTGCCTCCCGATAGAACTTAATGTTCGCCATTAGGAGCCTTATCTTTGGAATATTCTAACCGGAAGCACGGCTACGAGCTACTGGAATAGCTGCTTTGAACGCATAACTACACTGTTTTTACCACGTACGGCGGTGGCCGCGGAAATTTTCGTCCGTATGCAATCGAATTGCCCTCGAAGGGTTTTGTCTTCCCGTTTCCTGCCTCGTGCAGTCGTCGGCAATTTGTGACCTCGCGCACAGAATATTCTAATAGGGCGTTCTCGTACATGGCACAGAAACTAGTTTGCACGAACAAAAATATGCATTTTGCGTGCAAACGGTGGTATGATTTTTTAACAGTGACAAATTAAACTTAATACTCGGGTATTATACCTAGAGAATATTTCTTTTAATATTGAAGTTTATGCGGGGCAATTGCTATCAGAACCAGTGTATGTCTTCAATATTTGTAATAATTATAAAAACACATATTTTCCAATTATTCTTCACAATTTGAGCACAGATACCTGAAACTATTGAAGAATAAAATGTAATAAACGATGGAAAATAGAAATATGTACCGCTTTTTTGTGATACAGCTATGTCCAAAAAACGTGTAGGAATATATGGAATGCGCATCTTGAAGAGAACTTCAGAAGGAATTTGTACCGTGCATTAGGGATCCTAGGTCTTATACACTAGAGGAGGTAATGGATCACCTCATTGTACATGCTTAAAGTGCTCTCCTGCTGAACAACGAGCTCCTAATGCATTTACAGCGTCCATAACCACGAAATGCACGTGGGAACCACCGTCTAAGAATGCGTACATATATGCATATTAATTTGTCATATATTCGTTGATAATCTTGAGCACGAAATAAGCGACTTACAAGTCGATACTCAAAGGAATACGTTGGCGTTTCATAAAATTGCGAATATTTCGTTTCGCAACGAAGGCTGAAATATTATAATGAAGGAAGTATTTCCTTTAATAGTAATGCTTCTTCGAAACTCTGTGACAACGAAAATTTCTTCTTCCGGGGAAAGCACTATTTGCATAGAAATATCGAATGGAGATAAATCGGTGTCTGGATGCATAGGTCATGAAAATGTGTGAAAGTTTAAGAAAATGTAGATTCACAATGACAATTGATATTTTTCACTCGCCAAGTCGTCAGTCCTTGCAACGGTAAAGTGTCGCATCATAAATCTTCTGCTGCGTTTTCATGACGTGCATTATTCGTCATGTAACGGTACGACTTCGAGGATCTAACGACAAAATGCATTCTACATGATGCACGGCATATTTCATAACTTGACGACGGACAAATTCGCCGGAAAGCGACAGAAGACAAAGTAACAATATGTGAATACAAATTGAGGCCAGCGGTATAAAGTTTTTCGTTGCTAGTTTTTCAATGTGCACAAAACAAGTTCAACCAGATAATTCCGTCATAAATATTCAACGCAATTTTACAAGAACGCTCCAAACGTTTAAGAATCTCTTTTCACAATTGAACATCGTTGAGTCGCGAAGCTAAACATCCATACCCCAAAGTTCAAACTTACAGACCAGTGTACCTCCAAAAGTTTTTCGTTGCCAGGTTTACAATGTACACAAAAGAAGTTCAACCAGATAATTGCGTCATAAATATTTAATGCAATTTTACAAGAACGCTTAAAAATGTTTAAGAATCTCTTTTCGCAATTGAACCTCGTCGAGTCGCAAAGCTGAACATCCATACCCCAAAGATCAAACTTACAGATGAAACTATAACCCTCAATTGTCCCGCGGCACGCGTTAAAAGTACCGTTTGGATTAATAAACGTCGATCCAGTCGGTTACTCCGACAGTCACTCCCGCTTTGCTTGCTTTCAGTTTGCGATCCCCGAAATGCCACGTAACCATACGTTCAGACCACTGTGTATAGCGTATAATGTGGCAGTAACGTGGCCGATTCGTACCACTGATTACAATATTCAAATTTTCCAATCTCCATATGCACGCGTGTATTCGCCGCCCTGCGAGTTGCACGCGTGCGTGGCCAATCAAAAACGAGCAACGCCTACGATGCATCGAATCTCAAATTCCCAGGTACAACATCACGTCACCTACAGACTATCCAGTACACGTGCGTTTTGCATTCGGTTCCGTGGGAAATATCTTCGACGCTCTGTGCACGAAGCTCCGGTAGAAACGCATCGAATCCGCGAGGAGGGGGCGGCTCGATTGAATTCCCCGTTGAAACTCGATTTACAATCAACCAACGTTTATACATTGATCGAGCTAGCTATCAGATTGATTAAACTGGAATGCAATTATTTGGCTTACCAATATTTAATATTTTTCATTAAACTGATTGAGCGTTTGGAAGAATGTACACCCTTACCATTTTCTCGATAATTGTTTCCTGGAGTTTCCTGTTTCGTCTTGTCACCCACCTTTGCGACGTTCGAGAAGTTGATTTATGGAGAACGGAAAATACAGCCTCAAGGTTCTACATATACATATATCTGTGTTCCTTTCCGTGAAATTTTTAGCAGCAGCATATTTAAGCCATATTTAATGAATGTAGCGATTCTTGTAATTTCTATGTTCCGAATCACGTTCACTGCAAACGAGAATTATATTTAAGATTCTATGATTAATTAAAGTTATGCTTGCAAGTGATTTCAAATTATTTAGGTTTAATACAATACTAGATAGCACTTTCGTTGGGAATTGTTGTGATGGGTTCAGTTTTGTTCCTTGCTGTGATGGCAAAGTAATCTTCAGACTACAAAATGTTTAATATAATATTTGGAAATGTCGAGCAATGCTTACTTGCTTATTCGTATAAATGCTTAAACAGATGAAATGACGAAAAGACAGTTTATATTTCCTTAAAATATAATTACTATAAACTACTATGCACGGATTACTATAAACGTAATCCGTACATGTGATTAAAACACCCTATTCACGATTGGAACTTCCAAAGTATAATCTCCAATATCATTAGCAACCTTGTATAGATTTCAAGATGGTACGTGTAGAAACTTTTCCATCCAGCATGTGTATGTGATCTAGTAATGGTACTAGAGAAACGGTGCACAGCCGTGAGAGTGCAAAGTGTACGAAAGGGTTGGTGAGAAACCGCTCTAGGTTACAGAAGGTATGTGCAGTCGGTGGTGTGCGGGTAACCAGCAATTAGCCGAGATATTATCGCGATCGGTGATGCGCTCCGGTAAAATCTATCTATTATCGTTAGCTCTACTGCTGCCCATCATTCCATCTCTCCCACGTGCTCACGAACACATCTTTGGATGTGCGAAATTAATTGCCTTTCGTTCGAGACACCTGATCACCCGTGCATTTTTCAACGAACGCTTTCTTCTGCATTGCACATCGCTATCTGCTTTCAGACAATTGCTGTTTTATTGCATTTTCTGATATTTTCTCAAGGACTCAAACATAATATTGCGGATATTAATATCGGTTTACTCCCTCGTTCACGTTTCGGCAAGACATTCGAGATGCATCGTCTAAAGTCTGAATTAGATTCAATGTTACAACCGTGCTTGCTTGCTTCAAGTTTAATTGTCAATCGTATGATAGCTTGATCTTCTTGGATTGAAAAAGTTTGCCTGAATTGCTTCTGTATTATCTCCTTTAATCCTCTCCCCATTTAAATCAAGTGAGAATCTCCAGTCGTTCATCAGCGGGGGCTTCCGATTCTGGAAACTTGGAAAGTATTTCCCAATCCTAGTATTGACCTATATTGGATAACTTCCTGCTATTTTGTTTTATCTTTTCAATTCTAATCAATTTAATATAAGACACGTAATACAGGGTGCGGCAGAAATAACTCCCACATTACGAAAAATCACTCTAAGGTTCCAAAACTAATTGAGAGGGGGCACTTTGTTTCATTAGATACCATACATAATAAAGTTTACAATTGTCACCATGCCGTGGTCGGGTGAGCATCGAGGCTTTTGTAGTCGAGGCTTTTTTCAAAAATGGCAAATCTGTAACTGCGACGCAGAGAGCGTTTCGCACGCGGTTCGGTTTACGTGCTAATGAAAGTATTCCAGACCCGATAACGATTTTGCTGTGAGTTCAAAGAGTAAGGACAACAGGATCTGCACTGAAGAGAAAACCACCCGGTCGTCCCAAAAATGTGAGAACACCCGAAAACATCGCTGCGGTGGGGGCATCGATTGGGCTGTCTCCAACGTGTTCAGCACGGAAACATGCCTTAGCTCTTCGGATTTCGGATAGAACTGTGAGGCGAATTTTGCACACTGACCTTCATTTACACGCATACAAGATTGTTCTTGGTCAAGAATTGTGTCCAGCAGATTGGGGAAGACTTATGGATTGCCGTAATCGTTTCATGGCCACCGCGCTCGCTTGATTTAAACCCCTGTAACTTTTTTTTGTGGGGGTACCTTAAGGCCGAGGTTTTCAAACATCCTCCTCGGACCTTGGACCAACTAAAGGAGGCCATTCAAGAAGAAATTGAAGGAATTTGGCCAGACATGCTAGTAAGAGTGATGGAGAACCTCCAAGAACGGCTCCAAATGTGTATCGGATGTCAAGGCCACCATTTGGACGATATAATTTTTAAAACCTAATGTAAAAAAACTTTTTTATATTTTCATTTGGGATATAAAAAGTTTTTGGTGATATCTGGCCCCATTTTTGTTCAATCCCTCTTTGAAATGTGGGAGTTATTTCTGCCCCACCCTGTACATGTGGATCGTTCTAGTGAACATTAACGTGCCTCCATTAACCGCTAATAAAATTTAATCTGTTTATTATAATTAATATGATACAATAAATATTTATTATAATCTCAATTTAACACGAATATTAAGAATCTTCATTATATTGTATACTTCTAATTAACTTATCTAAGCACGCATACTCTGCAGTCCACTCAAGTGGATTGCTTTTCACGCTCAATATCAGAACAGAAATTCCTATCCCGAATTCTGCTTCCACCAAGTCACTCCACGGTGCACTGTCTAAGAAACAAAGATCGGACAGCGATAAAGCCGGCAAAAGTCGCAGGAAGCAAACAGCAGTCCACTTGCGACCCCCTTCAACCCCTTCGGCGTATTCTGCTCGTTTGAACGTAGCTGACGTGCGTGCAAGGGCTATTTATACCGATAGTGAGGGGACATGCAGGCAGCCGAATAGCCGTGCCTCTTTGTAGGAGCCGGAAACAAAGCGCTCCTTTGACGGTCTCGTTGCACGGGCGGGACTTCCTCGTCCACTATGCGAAAAACGCGCACCGTGTGGTGTTTTCGGATGTGCGACGCGTTATTAAAGCGGAAGCCTGAAAAATGACGGCTCGTAAAAGTCGAGACAAAAGGTGTCGTTGGTGATTGCGCTGCGTTCCCCGCGGCTGAACGAAGATGGGAAAGGTGGCAGAGTGTGTACGAGCTACGATACACAGGCGAAAGGACAACCACAGGGACGTTGTCGACGACGACACCGTTGACGGTGACGGAAATGCGGGGCTGGAAACGGTGGGCGACACACAAGTAGGTAAAGGGAACGAGTACTGGCGGGATTTGCTTGAAATGGTAACGATACGGAGCCGAAGGTTGTTGTGTCGGGGAAGAAAAGTTACCCGGCAGCCAAGCGGGAAAACGCTGTGACCCTTTTCCTTTTCAGGTGTCTCGCCGTGCGTGCTTTTATCCGGACATCACGCGTGCCAGACAGAATTGTGCTCCTCCTCATGCGAATCTACAAACTGGTTGGTCGATGGGTTGATTGGGCAAATCGTCGATAGATAGCAGAGATAACAGGGTTTATTGGTAAGGGGTGTTTCACATGACGGGAAGATGAGAACTTTGGGGAGTTGGCAGAATTCTTGATGTTCGCGGTGGACTCGTGGAGCCAGTGAAACCGATTACTGTTTGCAGGAAGTTAGTTAACTTTCCTCTTTGAGGACGGTATGCGACAATATCAATATACGTCAGATAACGGGTGGGAATGTTATTCGATGAAATTGTTTGGCTGCAAGGGTGATCTAACGTTATTGTAATAGGTTTTTTAAGGCGGAAACATGGAGAAGATTTGAAGGAAAAGTTGTTTTTAATGGACCACGTTTTTATGAACAGATTTATAGTGTAGCAAATTTTAAATATACATAGATACGTGGTGTCTCGGGGTTCTTCGGACAAACATTGTCAGCGTATTCTATTCACGAAAATGGGACAAAAAATATGAAAGTCGACCAATAAGTCTTTACTACAAAGTTATAACGCGAATTGAAATATCACGCAATTTTCCTGAGCAACCAGTGAAAATATTATTTCACGTTCAATGCGTGAAGCTTCTAGTTTCGCCAACCTTCTACCCATTTTTTTCTACGTAGTTTCCAATTCATGTAACGGGTGAGACCGTAAACGTACTTTTTCGTTTGTTTCCAAATTCAAATATCCCTACCAAAAGTATACAATTTCTTTTCATTGCTGAAATCACCATGGATTTGAAGATTGAACGAAGTTAGCGGATGACAAAAGGTCTGGAAAGTACGAATAATTTTGGTTGCATCCAAAATATTGTTGCATTATAGTAATCCTGATGCATGGTTATTAAAATGCTTATGCATTCAAACAACGAAAGTTTCCTCCTGCGCCTGTAATTGTACGATAGGCACGAGGTGAAAATTAGTTGAATGAAAAATTTCATTCGCCTTTTGGGCATGCGAGCATGAACCTTGTAATAGTCATTGCGTGAATTATCTTAGGCAAAGCGTGCGACGTTTATGGCGCAAGGTAACGTAATTGCAGACTGGCGTTGATTGACGTTGCCGATCGAACGCGCGTCTCTGATCGATCATGCCTCTGTGATCGATACACGCACGTCGATCACAGCGTTGCGCGTTCAATCTTCCTTTAAACTAACGCAATTTTCCGCCTCTGTACCTTTCCGGTGTATTCACAACGTAATCGTATACTCGCGCCACTAATTTACATCGTCTGAATCTCTCTATAAAAGACACTGGGTAATTATTTAGAAAAGCGGGGGTCTCACAGATTTTGATGATTTTTAAATATGATGTAGAAATCAACATTTTGAGTAACTTTTTCCTATACATATAACCGCCGCTCGGCCTTAGTTTCCGAGATTTTTCCCAAAAAACATCGGAACTACTATGTATAAGTATGTACAGTAATGTCTCGCACTGTGTCCATCGCTCGGGACCGAACGTGGACAGCTATCGAATACAGACACGATTCTCGAGCGAGTTCGGATCACCTTTGATGTGTGACTTCCGAGAACCGAGGCAGCCCAGCGCAGCGTACGAGGAGTGGGCAAATTTAAATGCCCGTGTACGTGTGAGACAATACTAACGCTATCAAAATTTAAGAATAAAACTTGTTCATTTTTGGTCCGTTTTAAATGAAATTTTACCAACATGTTAGTTACAGTCTCCTGATTAAACTGACACCAAACACGACATAGATTGGTGCCATGGAACTGATTGTTTCGAACACCAATATTACTACCATGATAGAGTAAAAACTGTCCAAACTATGTCGTGTTTGGTGTCATTTTAATCGGGAGATTGTAACAAATATGTTTGTAAAATTTCATTGAAAACGGACAAAAAAAAGGCAAGTTTTAATATTAAATTTTGATTGCATTAGTATTGTCTCACACGTACACGGGCATTTAAACTTGCCCACTCCTCGTACTCTACGCTGGGCTGCCTCTTATCTCGGAATCATAACATCATAGATGATCCGAACGACGCTTCCCCGAATCCAAGGGGGACGGCCCCAAGTAGGGGGGATAGAAATGGACAGCCATCGAATCACGATTTTGGACACAGTGCGAGACATTACTGAATAGCATTCTGCCTATACGTACGCGTCCGTTCTAGCGTATGCGTAAGCGTTCGATCAGCGATTGTCCACGGTTTCTTCAAACACATCGAGACGGCCGGCAATGGACGCGTATAACGGGTGCGAACTCGATTTGGGTTATGTTTTTTAGGAATAAAAACCCGAACCAAACATTACTCAAATCGAACTTTTCTACCTAGTAACTATTTTAATGGATTAGGTTCGGTTTAGGTTTGGGTTAGTGTCCGGGGGGAAGGAACGTCGATCCCTCTGTCCCGAATGGAGGACCACGGGCATGTGTGGCATGTATTCGTGCCACAAATTCATTGTTGCATAAGGAGATCAACGCAGATCAAAATTTGCTTTACACATCGCTGGACGCTACGCTGCTATACATACTATTAATTTCGTGATTTTCATAATTATTTAGATTTATATAGATTTCTGTGTTTATAACTGTAAGACTAATTTATGGGTATAATTAGTCAATAATGAAGATACTTGTATTTATTCCGAATACAAGCTAATAATACAATGTTCTACGGATCGCTATCCGTACGCTCACGATGCTGGATTCCCATAGAATGCCCCGACGTTGCATCATGGGCGCCCAAAGGGCGGGCTCGTCGGACCCACGACGTAGTACGTTCAAGAGCCTGCCTTATGGCACCCCCAAACGTGTATCGTTCCCGCTCGCATTTTCTTACATAACTGTACTTAGGACTATGATGTTTTCCTGTATTGGAAACAATTATGTATTTTGGAACCCTGTGGCACTCGAAAATGTTACTGTAATGTATATGTATGTCAGAAATAATTCATTTATTTCTATAAGGTCGTTAGATTTTAAGAAAGTATGCTTATTCACTCGAGGTTCTGGGGTAAGTGCCATGGGGTCTATCACAGTCCTCTTACCAAAAGGCATCGCCTTCCCCACTCCGTGGCCAGATCCTCCTTGAACAGAATCCCTAATCTTTAGCAACGTGACGTCGGGTCACTTGCCATATTTAAACTCTCTCTCCTATCTAATAAACAATCCCTCGACACTCGATAGTTGGAAGACCCAGAGCGGTCGCCAGCCATCGCCTGCCAACAGGATGTTTAGTTTCATTCATTCATTTCCAAGATACTCTTTGACCACTCGTAAGACTGCGTCCCCATCATAAATTATCCAGGGTGCGTAGCACTTCGCCACCCGATCCTATTCCTTTCATTAAAAATACGCTATCGCTAACACGGCCAGACTGACCTGCTTCGCGCTCTCGAGAAGCGATCTTTCACACATCCATGATACCCAATATCATACCGCTCGACCCATCCTGACCGAGTCAATACATCGCAGTATACGATACCGAAGTATGTATCTCAAACAAATCCAGATGCAGTCACACAAACAGCTAGTAGCCATCAATGTCAGACAATATCCTTTTGTACTTCTGAAAAGCGTAACACGCCCAAATGAAAATATAATTCTTTCACCTCCAGCTGCAGTTCAACTTACTACCATAACCCCTTCTTGCGTGCTTTATACACAGCCTGATCATTCAGCCACACACAATCAAAACAGCATCATCTAAATATCACATTTCCAGTTATTTGCTAGTAAACGCAAAACGTTCCCATAGCCAACATTTTTACATCTTTGCTAGTAGACTTTAAACGTCCCAATAGCCCAACTCCATTTGCTAGTGGATGCAGAGCATCCCGATAGCCAGTTCTTTTGCTAGTAGATGCACAGCATCCCGATAGCCAGTTCTTCTGCTAGTAGATGCAAAGCATCCCGATAGCCAATTCTTCTGCTAGTAGATGCAACGCATCCCGATAGCCAATTCTTCTGCTAGTAGATGCAACGCATCCCGATAGCCAATTCTTCTGCTAGTAGATGCAACGCATCCCGATAGCCAATTCTTCTGCTAGTAGATGCAACGCATCCCGATAGCCAATTCTTCTGCTAGTAGATGCAACGCATCCCGATAGCCAATTCTTCTGCTAGTAGATGCAACGCATCCCGATAGCCAATTCTTCTGCTAGTAGATGCAACGCATCCCGATAGCCAATTCTTCTGCTAGTAGATGCAACGCATCCCGATAGCCAATTCTTCTGCTAGTAGATGCAACGCATCCCGATAGCCAATTCTTTTGCTAGTAGATGCAACGAACACAATTAATCCAAAAGACACTGCAGTCACTAATATTCCGTATTGGCTACGCGGTTTTTTATCCCACTTCTGATGTCAGAAATAATTCATTTATTTCTATAAGGTCGTTAGATTTTAAGAAAGTATGCTTATTCACTCGAGGTTCTGGGGTAAGTGCCATGGGGTCTATCACAGTCCTCTTACCAAAAGGCATCGCCTTCCCCACTCCGTGGCCAGATCCTCCTTGAACAGAATCCCTAATCTTTAGCAACGTGACGTCGGGTCACTTGCCATATTTAAACTCTCTCTCCTATCTAATAAACAATCCCTCGACACTCGATAGTTGGAAGACCCAGAGCGGTCGCCAGCCATCGCCTGCCAACAGGATGTTTAGTTTCATTCATTCATTTCCAAGATACTCTTTGACCACTCGTAAGACTGCGTCCCCATCATAAATTATCCAGGGTGCGTAGCACTTCGCCACCCGATCCTATTCCTTTCATTAAAAATACGCTATCGCTAACATGTACATAGAATGCTATTGAATCAAATGTTATGGGACGAACTGAATTCCGATTGGAATGCCTCACGTTTTGTTTCTAAAACACTTTGCACCGTAATAATGCGAAAACGTCGATGCTATATTGCGACAGCGATAGTATGCGTAGCATGCGTAGCGTTTGTCAATAAATCGTTCTGAAAATTGGTGACACAAACGTGTTTCGAACATGAACTGAAAGAGATTCGCTCGAAATGTAGTGGAATGTTCTGAGTGCAATGTCAGGAACACGTGTTGCTTCGTGGGTTTGGTGTAGCAGTTTCGTCTGCGCAAGTTCGTTCAACGTGGCCACATTCATATCATTCTTGCCTGCGGTTTTCGTTTATTGTGCAGAGGTTCTTTGTTCTCTTTGACAAGTGCTTGCTGTTTTATCTTCTACCGCGGTGCATGTTCATATGAAATCCGAGCATCAAGCCGAAGCAATACACCACGTTTCAATTGTTCTTGGCCGTACTTCCATTTATCACAGTTATTGTACAAGGTATTAAAAGAAATAACACGTCGCGGCTATCGTAGATCGGTTCTATACCTTTCGTTGGGTAGAAGTTATTGCAAGAAATGTGCCACAAAATTGATTCCCTTTCTGATCAGTTCCAGAGAAGTTCGTGGCAAACAAGTGATACGTATGTATAATTATTTCGATATCAGTAAATCTGTATTTAATTTCAATTTTTTATTTACTGTGCTCCGTTTACGAAACGAATACGTTCCGTTACCATCATAGTAATTTAAACGTATCGAATTAGAAATGGTACTTCTACAATAATAAATTCATTTTTAAAGCAGTAAAGAATCCTTCAATACTCAAGCCTCTATTGCTTATCAAACCTATTTACGCCCACGTGGAATATCCTGGGCGAAGTTAAAGGAAACGTAATACAACTTGGCCCCGAGATTTGGGAACCATTCGACATCGCATCTAGTATAAATTTTCAAAAATAGCATGTCCCATCGAAATATTGCTGTGGTAATATCAGCGCCATCGTCTCAAAGTAGAATAAGAACGACGTCGAGCAACGTCGTCGTCGATATGTCTTTGATACGTGATATCCCGAGAATTCTCATGGTCTTCGTTCAATTTCTCTTGATACTCGTATGCGAGAGAATTGCCTGTGGTTAAACATAAAACGAATACAAATACATCGTGGCCGTATAATAATTATGGATATATTAACCGGATGTATCATAATATCTAATCAATTTTACAAGACGGAAATATTAATTGTCTGTTTTACTTTATCGTATGTCGAATGCCAAAGTTATTAACATATGCATATTTCAAGTTTTCTTCCCAATAGCTATGTTACTTCATTTAATATGCAGGAATCAATAGTTAATAATATATTGCATATTAGTAATGCATGTATATATTTTAGTTACATCTTAATTGATTTTATTAATATTATTTTGTCACAAAAATTGATTACAATTATCTTGTTTATTGTAAATTCAATATTTGAAAAATCGAAGTATTTGCTATTATTGTGCTTGAATCAACTGCCAGTTATACATAATTGTAAAGTTCTATTGTACATGTAATTCGTATGAAATATTTTGTCTGTGCATATACATATCTAATTTAAAAAATGCAGAACATTATAATGATAGAAATGAAATGTTTCAATTAAATTGTTACACATGCAATACTATTTATATTTCTGTTCACAACATTCGCTGCTTCTTATCTGCTTCTTCATTATTATTGCAGTTTTATTATACACATATTTTCTTCAGCTATTCCATTTTTGACATTCATTGCGAATTAAACAGGTTTAAATAAATTTATAACCGCAGCATTTAATTAAGAATAATTAATCATGCTACATATCTTCACCGGTCTGACGCTATTAATTACTTTCATGTTCCTCTGTGAACGTTTCGTTTATGACGTGTATAAATTCCATTTCATCACTCTACCTTTGACACGTAACATAGTTTCATTAAGTTTGACAAGCACGCACCACGAGCACGGAAAGAACTATTTCGCACAATGCATGAACTACAACCAGGTAAAACCACGAGGTACCTCAAAGGTAGTCGTTGAAGTACGTGACCACGCCATAAAGAACATCGGCCGACCGTAAAATCGTGTTCGCCAACTTTATCCGCCGGATCGTTCCCCTGAAAACATTGCAGGGTACAGGCCATAAAAATTTCTTTGCGACGTTTCTCGTGCCACGGATAAACTATCTCACGCCAGTCGAAAATTTAAGAAAATGTAACCATTCTGTATTCTGGCCGAATTTCACGCGAGATAATAGTTTTATCTCTTCGCCATGCACACTTCCGCTTTTTTTCCTTTCGTATTCTATGCGGGATTCATTTCTCCGTGATCCATAGCAAACGTGATAAGCTTTGAATGCTCCAAGATTATTTCAGACGCTTGGAGATATTACTGTTAACCTCGACTCGTAGTAATTATAAGGAACACCGGGAAGGGTTTTCATAAGAATGATATTTCCTGTAGAAGCTGCAATGCAATTCTTCTATTTACATTCGAAGTGTACTAATTTGGGACTGATAATTTGATTGCTTTTAATTTATTGTACGTCTTCTCGTATATCGTTGAGAGGTTTAAATGTGTAAGTTGCAGTAGTAGGTTGCCGATACAAATTTTTAAAATGGTTTCCAGCATTTATACTGTGGGTTTCTTTTCTATTAAAGTTACTTGCAGTGAATCAGTATGTATTGATACACGTGTAGCAGTTCAAGAACACAACAAATTCTGTTTATTAACACTACAGTCTGCGGAACAATGCATATACGCATTTTGCATTTCACCAACTACATACGTCGCCACATCGTTGACAAATTGGAAGGAAAAGTGAAAGCGGACTAACGCTTGCTTCGCCATCAGAAGAAAGAAACAACTAGAAAGAAGAATAACATCCATACAGAAAGCAATGTAGCAGTTTCAGCACAATTGTAGTTACTAGATATCTTAACCAACACAAATCTTCAGGACAATAGAACCGTCTTCGAGAGAACTTGAGGGACAAATAGTCTGCCAACGGATGCATTGGATCGTGTGTATTTAGAGTGGTCACGAACGAGATTACAGGTCAAGGAAATAAACTTGTAACGCGCGAGGTTGCTTAATGGCCTTCTGTATCGTTGCCGCAGTAAACGCGTAGTCGCACCACTAACGGGACATCAACTCCGACTAAAGGATGTACACCCCGTAACAACGTGACGAACACTGTAATTTTCGGAAGTAAAGGAAGGCTAACAAAGCGGTCTTCTCTTCGGAAACTCTAAAGCAGAACTAATTTATCAAGGGGGTAAATTGCTATAATAAATACGGGGATACTTTTCTCGGTTCGCTAGAAAGTTTTCGCGCCAGTTTATGATAAAGCGTTACTTGCGATCCCCCCGTGTACCACGACTTTTTTAATTAATTCAATTTTATTGATTGTTGCAACGAATATTTATCCATTTTTTTATCGCTAGAATTTTTAATTGCATTGTTCTGCCAGTTGCATGCACTGCAGGCGTATCTAGAGTAGATAATTGGCAAGCATTGTTGCGAGCAGATATCGTTGAATGTAAGGTAGGATTTGATAGATAATACGTTGTGTAACTATGGAGCTGAGAAAAAAATCTCCAGTAAAAATTGTTTAAAGAAGATATGAACGCGGGCATCTTATGGCCGTAACGATGCCTCTGGCCGTAGTGTCACTTACGAGATAAAGCGATTGCCTCTATATTTTTACGACATGACATTTTTCTATTTATTTGGTAATAACAGTTCTTGAAGTTAGTGCAAAGACCTATGGCGCAGCTGTAGTTAATGTTGTTAATACGCAATAATATTTCCTTACCTTCAAATGTTTTGTAAAATGTATGTATATAAAAGGAGTGGATTATATATTTCTTTAGTACCCATCAATTCCATACATTCCATTTAATAATGTACATGGATTTTTAAAAATTATTATTGCTCTAAACTCAAAGCCTTTCGTCATTAACAGTTTATCGATCGCTGTTTCGTTATCCTACTCATCTGTATCCCGCGATTCTTTGATGTTCTGCAAGAAGTAAGAGGATGTTTGACATTAAAGACCAATTTCCTACGTGTCACCGGTATTGTGTTCCTAAAACCCGACGATCATCGATATCGGTGTCTCATTATTCGATGGACGACCGCGTCACGTTTCAGTATCTAAGAAATCTTGATATTGTACTTTAGAGTTCGAAGCTCGATAATATCAGCGTCTCATCTGGTGATGCTTGATTACGCTACATCACGCCCCCTTCAAGATGTCGATGTATTGTTTAAAAATTGTATTCAAACCATATTGGCAGCGGTGTCTTATTATACACATGAACACTGGTAACGTTATGTGCTAAAATTCGGGCATTCATATTATGTAGTTACTGATACTGGTATACTATTCAATTATAATATGTTATATTGCTGTTCCTTTGTTAATGCCATGTTATAATCTAGACGCCTCATTGGCTGGGGATCAATTGTATGGGTTCACCTGTTCTCAAATTGTAATATCGTGATCTGAATTCTATGGTTTAGCAATGACCATGCATTAGCGTTTCAATGGCCAATTGCGTTATTTCGCTGGCTGAGTACCATTTGTATTGCGAGTGTTGCAAACAAAGTTGCTTAAAGCTTCTAGAATTATATTGTACTCAACGTGCTTATTTGTATAAATGGAATTTCCAAAAGTTCCATAATTTGAGCATGCGAACCTCACCGAAGTACATATACTTGAAATATCTTGTATCAATCTCACCGTTGTGCAACATTACATATCAAATCTTACTCGAAATATAAGGAATGTTATCTACATATAATATTCTACAATAAATAGAACTCTATTGATAAAATACAGTTTGTACACAAATTACAATCGAATGATGGGTAAAACGTGTATCACATCAACATTTTTGAATTTAATGGAGATTCCAGACAGCATGAACGCACCACATTTTCCTACATATCATGGAGTAATAGCTCGAAGTGTAATTTATAGGTGTGTTTATTAAACACGTCCACGGAGCAACCTATTTCTATTGTAGACGCTCTCTTCAGCGTAATGTGTAATACAGGCGGAGTAGCGTTGCGTAATCCAGCCGATAACATTGATTACTGGAGGCGGTGAAACGATTTTCCCCTGGGTAAATCTACGAAGTAATATTTATTGATCAGCCGAGGATCTGTAATTTCATCGTGACTCTTTCACACACAACGTATGCAATGCAGCGTATCATTTGCGATGGTATACATCGGGGACTTAGGAAATTATTAATTAAACTGTACAGTGATTTGTCTTGGGTCACTTGATAATTTATGTGCCTGGCAAATCACTTCTGAATTTCCACAATTTTTCTACCTGCATACGTAGTCACATATCTGTGCTCAAGTGGAAAATGTATGTTTACGCTGGAAGAACAGAGAAATCATCAATTACCCTCGTTTGAAATTAGTTGCAGCATTTATGTAAACTGGGTGACAGTAGTCCAATTTGTTAAAATTCACGGATTATATTTTATTGCAAGTATAAATATGTCCAGTTTATACCAAAGAATCAGATTCTCTCCTTTTACAATACAAATGGGAAAATCGTGCAATAATTTATTACATTTCAGTTTTTTAATTATTATTCAAACTCTACTGTGTGAATGGAAGTGATACTTTTTCCTATAAAATTTTATCGCGTTCCAACACTCGTGTTTTTTTCTAAGAAAATTAAAGAAAAAAAGTACTTTCGTGGTGCCCTATTCACGGAAAAATCACAGTTGTCATTAATTATCGCCACAAGCGACACACTTTAATTGCAGGTATTAGGTATGCCTATCAAGTTTTCCATGTCAGATAGAATTATCAGCCGTCAACGTTACGGGTAGGAAACGCAGTCATCGCTGCTAAACGAGCTTTAAATCAGAATGACGAATGGACCACACGGCGACGTTCTCGTAAACGTTGATTGGCTGGATACGCGTATGGTCCAATCAATCATGCAAAAGCATCGATTATAAGTGCAAAAAAAAAATGGATCAGAATGATTTTATCAAGTTCAAAGTTGTCGTCAAAAATTGTTTAATTTAGAGTAGTACATTGGCAGGAATTTCTACATATGCTATTTTAAAATAGGGTATAATATTATACGTCCTCGCTTCGCTTTGGGGAAACAGATAGTCGTGTATCAACTGAGAATATGTTAAATAATTATTTAAATTTATATTTGTCGATATTTATAACGTTCATTTGTATATATTACTTATGCTCTTTCATTCTGGAGACGTTTTAATTTCCTCTTGGGGTTAGTCTCCTTCACGATGTCGCTACTACACATTCTCCTTATTCCCTACTTTATCTACTTTATATTAACTAAGATCGAGTTCGCTTGGGTGCTTTTGTCTCCTACCTATTTTATTACGATCGCTAGCAAAATGAGTCGCATTTCATATAGGTATTTCATTAAGCCCTCTCTTCATTACTATTCGAGAAGCAACGTTCAGTCTCATGAACAAATAGCTACGCCTCGATTGAACATCATCGATGCAGAAACTCTTCGAAAAGAACAGAGACAGTGTTTTCCTCCATCGTTGTACGCCGGGGGCGAACCTTTTCATCGCTTTAACGAGCTTGCCTTCCTTTCTGAAGTTTATCGAATTCGTTGTCGCCCATCGTCAAAGAGGAACACCCAAACAGAAAGGTATTTCAAGCGTGTGATTAAGTAGGGTGGCAGGTAGGAATGACACTCTACTATGATGTCTCTGTACCTGGACGATCGTACAAGAATTTCTATCAACTTTGCGCATCACCATTAGACTCTCGAAAATACTACTTCGATTAGATTCTAAACATTTTAATCCACTTTAGGTACTGCTCTATGGAGCAAAAGTTTCACTTGATCAGTAGATGTTTTTTAAATTTGGATCACGATAGTTTGTGAATTAGATATGTTATTGATTGCATTATTGTTACCATTATTATTATTATTATTATTATTATTATTATGCTTATTTAAATACCACTATACCTTTCCTTTTCCTGCAAAAAGGCATAAGCGAGCTTATGAAGGGTAGTAATTAATAGCAGTTATAATAATATACTTTTTACAGCAATAATTCAAATTTAATTAACACCATACGGTCGATTAATTGAAGAGTACTTCTATTATTTCTCGCGTCTCTACAGGTGCATAAAACTGTAAGAGAAGAATATATGATTTTTTAGTAGACAGCGACGAACACTATAAATGCAGGGTACTTATAGTGGTATTCCGCACTGCATAATAGAATAGCCTAAGAATGTTATTAATTATTAAGTAAATACTAAGTTGAACGTACAAGTACAAGACATAATTATTACGTGAAACAACAGAAAAGTATTGAGAAACTTCTTAAAACTTTATCATCTGTTGACCGAAGTGCACAGTTGACTGACAGTGGCGTATAAAACGAGACGAGTAAATTAATTACCTATATTTGGAGAGTTCTAATTAAAGTTCTTGGTACTGTTTATGGCATGAGCAGCGATACATAGTCGAATATATGTGACCGCGTTTAGTTGCTGGTGGTGTGCGTGGCGAACAGTGCTTTGCATGATCACGTTTAACAGCCTTGCCTCGCTTCGGCTCATGAAACTAGCCAGATAGTTTCGAACCTGATAACGCGGATGTTGCTCCTTTAATGCCAACCTGTTAACCTTCACATACATATAGTACATTGCGATAAAGTGGTTATGATTTGTCCCCAGACTTAAGATGTTGTATAGAAACTTTTGTTTAAGAATAATTCAACAATTAGCGAACTTCTAATACATATTTTCCATATTTCTGGTATAGTATATTTAGTGCCTGTGGCGTTACTGAATTTCATAATATTATTGTTAGAAGTTCTACATACAGTCGGTCACGAAAATATTCGGACACCACTACAGTTTTGACTATTACAGTCCGTACTTCAGAAGTGTAAACAATAAGAATAAAAAGAGGTTTCACGTATGTTACTATGCAGTGTGTAGTTTACAAAAACGTAAGAAATATTTATTTACGATACGTGATTACATTAATAATAAAAGAAAAACAGAAAGTACGCTCATTTTCATGTCACGGAAATATTCGGACACTATCAAAACTAAGTTTATATCACTATATATAAATCTTCTTTTTATTGATTAGTATTTTGTTGGATATCCCATATGTTTTATGACGTGCCGTAATCGCGTTGGCATGTTATAAATTATTTTTTTTAAATAATCTTGCCCAATACGTAGCCATTCTTCTTGCAGATGTCTTTTTAGCTCTTCTTTTGTGTTTATGGGAGTTGTCCGAATTCGGCGATCTAATTCGTCCCATAAATTTTCTATGGGATTCAAGTCTGGCGATTGCGGTGGTGGATGGAGGATATTCTTGCAAGTGTATAATAAGAATTCTTGCACAATTCGCGATTTGTGTTTTGGGTCATTATCTTGATAAAACTTTATCCCATTTTGAAGTCCCATATTATCAGCACTTTTCTTTAAATTATTCTGCAAAATCTGTAGATATCTATATTTATCAAGGATATCGTCCATGAAAACTAATTCGCCTACACCATGGGCCGAAATACAGCCCCACACCATCACAGACCCACCACCGTGTTTCACAGTCGGCTGCAAATGTCTCGGATTCAGTTCTTCCTTCGACTTCCGCCATACCTTAATTCTTCCGTCGCTTCCATAAATATTATATTTGGACTCATCCGCGAAAATGATGTCCTCCCACCACTCACTGTCCTTTGCAATGTAGTCCTTTGCAAATTTCAGTCTCTTCATCCTGTTCGCCGCGTTAATATACGGCTTCTTTCGAGCTATTCTTCCATTATAGCCCTCGGATCTTAACACTCTTCTAGGTTCTCCGGATGCACTGATATCCCACGGTGTTCATTTAATTCAGCTGCTAACTTTGGAGCACTTATTCGAGGATCACATTTGATTCTCCTAATTATGGAACGTTTATCGCGGATATCTAGGATCGGTTTGCGTCCGCTTTGAGGGATAGATTTAATTCTATCTTCGTTCTTGTACCGTCGAACAATATCCCATACCGTACTCTTACTAATATTTTATAAATCAGCAATTTTGCGAATCGATTTCCTCTTTTCATGATGAAAAATGACTAATTGTCGCATATCAAACGATGTATTCTTATTTTTCCGACCCATTTCGCACAAATTTTGAACAAGACTGACAAATATTCGATCTATAACATACTTTATACATACTATGAATGATATGTTTACAAAAATTGTTTCAGTCAGTTCCTGGAACCTGAAAGCTTGAGAAGTATAGCAAGTGTCCGAATATTTCTGTGACATGAAAATGAGCGTACTTTCCGTTTTTATTTTATTATTTATGTAATCACGTATCGTAAACAAATATTTCTTACGTTTTTGTAAACTACACACTGCATAGTAACATACGTGAAACCTCTTTTTGTTCTCAATGTTTACATTTCTGAAGTACGGACTATAATAGTCAAAACTGTAGTGGTGTCCGAATATTTTCGTGATCGACTGTATATTAAATGGTACTTCTATGCCGAGGTCCGCAATGAAATTCGACGAGGTATATTAGATCATTACACGTTACTGTAGTTACTGTAGTTTCACTTTGGGCACTCTTTTATATGGCTCTTAGTATCGGTTCATGTGTCCTTCGATGTAATACTCTATAATATTTGAATATTCAAGAATTTGATGGATCCTCGCAATACTGAGTCAGATACGCGACAATGAATTTTCGATTTCGATTGGGATGCAATTAGATAGGGAAATTGAAATTATTTGAAAGAAAATGGAATTATCTCCGTATCTTCGAGTTCATATAATGCGATGAATCTACTGAAGTTCATTCCAGCTTTAATGTAAATTTGACACGTACCTAATCTGGACTTAATTCACACTTTATCCAGATTTAACACAAAGCCTGGACCTAGCCTTAGTATCTAACTAATGCAGACGTAATAGAGTTTTAACTTGGGTTTAATGCAGGTTTCATTATTCTCCACAAAAAATTGCCTTCGCCTTCACATATTATAGATATAGTTTACAGAGTTATACGTATCCAATATTTTGGTTCCATTCCCATCCTACAATTCGCATATATCTCCTCTCATTTTTTCGACACTTTAATTCAATTAATTTAATACTACTTAATCGTTGCTACAAAAATAAAACTAAAACTATTAGAAAAGATTAAAAACGAAAGAATATAAACAGAAAACTTCGATATCGCCGTTTATTTTATCTAATTCCCACAGTCCTCGATATCAATAAAACTTCAACACTTTGCCAAATGAATTGCAAAATCTGAGAGCAAATGCGCCGGAAGGGAACACAAGGTCCAACGCCATATCTCCTTCCCCCGCGAATCTTTCCCCAGAAAATATTTTTTCTCGCCCGAGTAATTATTTGAAGGTAACACGAGCAAATTTAACTTCTATAATTTACCCAGAAATTTCTCCATTGGAACATACGGATCGTACGGTTCATTTGAATTCACCAAACGTATTTCAGTCCATCTCTTACCGCCTCGATTTCTAGCTATCATCCCCCGGTTGTGCCCGCAACAACCCTTTCGCCGAGCAAACCTCGCACCTGTCGTCGCTCGCCAACGGAATGGGTTTCGCTCGCCGGTTAATCTAGCCGGCTCTAGGCTGAGGAAAATTCAATAACTATATAACGTGCAGGCGATTATCGATCGTTCTGATGCCCCTTCGCCTGGTCTCGCCTGGTGTCGACACGGCTCACAAACCGGTAATTCGGCCACGCTAATCCGCGGTTGGCCGCGGTTAAATATCCTCGTCTAGATGATCCAATTCACGGGTATCGAGGACGTTTCGTAAAACCTCGCGCGAGCATGTGTGTCCTGTATACTTGTTGGAATTGCCTATTTATGCCGGTCATCCTGTCTTTGATGAAAGACGAACGTGGTTGAAGAAAGAGAATGATGGTTGCACGCAAGGGAAATTGAGGCCTTTTGCAAATGGCGAATTCTGTTAGCAGTTGCAGCATTCCGCTAGTGAAGTCGGTGTACCCTAAGATAGGATGAAAAAGGAACCTTGTCATGCTGATTGGTCAGTGCTTTGGGCCGATGGAGTGATGGAGTGAAGGGCTTTAGATCAGACTGAAACGCTTTAGCTGTACGTATCGCGTAGTGCAAATTCCTATGTATGTATATCCTGGGGAATAATTATTGATACCTTTTTACAGTACCTTCGTTTATATTTTAGCTGAATGGATATTCTAGATTTGCTTGATCACAAACCACAATTACTGTAGTTACATGTTTTAATTTTATTCCAATTAAACATTTTCTCGACTAACAACGTGTGGGAAGTTGAATTTCGAGTATAAAGTATACGTATATTGTTTAAATTTATTGAAATCTTATTCCTGTGCTTTTGAAGCTTGTTAATTAGGTTTTCGTGCAATAATTAATAACAAAGATCTGAAATTGAATTATACGTGCTGGTTAAAAAGTTGCACCTTACACATGTCTGATAAAAACATAATAATAATAATAGTCATAATTCCGTTCGGAAATAATAGGTAGAAATACCTTTACAGCCTCGAATACTTGGATTTTCACTGAACAGATTATTAGGTAATTAGTTTAATAAATAGAAGTTGAGAGGGTAACAAACATAACGCAAGTACGAAAGTCTATTGTGCTTAGGACACATATTAATTCGTTAGTAATTCATCTTGGGCTGAATGTTTAGCCCGCCTGGCATTGAATTTGCATGTATTAAACTAATTGGCCGGACTAACAATTATATCTCGAACGGGGAAATAAATTACAGGTAGAGTCACACACGATTAATGATCGTGTAATATAAAACACGGTCCCGAAGGTAAAAGCAGTTGTACCATTTTTATGGCTTCGTGTGGGATTCAACAACAAATTTATCCAGACGTAATCGCCTACGTTATGTTGCACCCAGATGAATTTATTGCTGACAATCTTCAATACTAGCAGAAATTTTTACTTTCTCAAGTGTTCAACTAACTATCGCCGTTCACGTGCGCATTCTTTGCTGCACGATAATCGCTGTGTTTAAAATAAAGGTTGGTTTTATGGGATCATAAAGGTTGCTCCACGAGCAGGCCAAGAGCGAAACGTTCTCTTCTCATCGTTTTTACTTTCGCTTCTCCAACTCCATTTACTTTATAGCCCGTTTTGTCTCTCAGCCCGATTGGTTCGATCAGATCGGCGACTAGTAGATTCTAAAGATTCGCGTCGCAATCAGTAATTCTCGTGATCTCGTAATCAAGAGTAAATCATTTCACCTAAAAGTTTTCGTCGCTGTACTTGTGTCTCAACATGTGTAACAATCTATAATCTAGTGTTCCATTAGACAGTTTCATAAATCCACCATGTAACCCAGAGTCTGGCTAATATATCTTTTCAAACAATAGAAATCCAACATCTCCGTAGCTACCAATTTATCAGAGAACTATATCTTCGTCGAATGTACTGCAACAGCATCTAACATGCTCTACATGCACATATACAGCGCCGGCCATAAGTATATGAGGGACTAAAACTTTCTATATCTGTAGTGAGTTTCGTTGTCTTCAGTCTCCAGTTATTAAAAGGGGAATATTGCTAACGCCTGGAAAGTACAGCCACCAAAGTTAACAGTTACATTATATGAATTATATTAATATAAATGCTACATATAGAACCGTAAAAACAGTTAAGAAAAGGTGCAAGATGTTTAAACAAAATTATTAACATACAGTGAAACGATTCACATTAGCTCTGTACACCAATAAATAGCGATAGAATTATCCAGAGTCACGTCGTTCTATTAAATACAATGAACAAATGCAAAACAAAAAAAGCCGTGCCGAAAACTCGTCATCAACAGCAATTCCAACAATTGTTTCCTTGATTACAATACCCCGGAAAAGAACAATAAATGGCAACCCAACAAATAGTCAGGCGCAACAGGGGAACACCGTCGTCCTTGCTCGTCTTCCTGCAAATTGACTGTCCGTAAGGAGAAGACGTCGATGTCGTCCCTGAGCGGCCGCAAAACTGTAGTCCGTCGACAAACATGTAGGCCAAGCTGGTGGCAAGGGGACGAGAATTTATCTGGCTTGAAAAGGTAGCAGACATGGCTTTTCACATACGGTGAACATCGTGGCAATAAGCCACGACCCTCCCGGGAGTTGACGTAATTTCACCATAACTCCCGCGTGGTGTACCTTATAATTAAAGTGGCGGACAGCTGCAAGATATCGAGATTTACGATCGTCGATCGAGGGAACCGTCTCGTTAGCGAGTTAAGGACGGATCGTGTACGGCGGGGCAAATGGAAAAACTCGTTAGCGGCGGTCCAGGCAGACGAAAATCGTCCCGACTAGATAATATGAATCAAAGTCACGTCGGTTTCGATGAAATGGTAAAGGAACGGGTTTGTAGTAATTAAAGTTGTAACGAAGTTTACGTTGTTGGCATCAACGCGTTGCGGCATGAGAAATTGTAGTTTTTAAAGCAAACATATGATCCACGGTTTTGAAAATGGGAAAGTGTTGAATTATTGGGCGCAGTTTCTCTCATTTTCTGATAGCTGTCAGCAACACGGTACAGAACGTAATATGTTTATTATAGTCAAGTGTATATAGGTATAAATATGAGGGCACTTTATAAACAAATGATATTACTTTTCATTGAATCTTAATAACCTTTCTATGTCCACAGCAGATATTAACATTATAACCCAGACCCCATAACTGCTATAAGCAAAATTAAAAAAGTTACTATCATAAATATCTTAGTCGAAATGATTTCGGTTACAAATAATCATTATTGCTCGAGAGAAATCTTTTTGGTTACGAACAATCATGACTGAAGATGAACATTTCTGTTGGTTCCGAATAATGACGAACTTTTTTTTAGGTTAGGAATAATCATTACCGATGGCGGGCATTCTTTTTTGTTTACGAGTGACCATTATCGATGCCAGTAGTTTCGTTTGGGTTACCACAGATCTAAAATTTTAGCTTCGCGTATCTATTAGTTTCTGATAAATATTGATAAAATACTTTCGGTGCTATACAGTGAAAGCTGCGTATATAGTTTCACGATGATACTTCAGCTTGAGCCCACCCATAATAATTCTCGTTGCTGGTAAGTAATGATCGAGGGGGAAGGCAAACGGGAAAACATTTGAGTTGCTACGAATTCGACTTCTTTACACGTTTGGAATGTTTTCCGGACAAACCATGATCGTATTATAACTAATTGTAAATAGTGTTGCAGGGTAGGTAATAATTGCATGGCTCGTGAGATCGTAATATATATTGGACGCTGTTAAGTATTAATTAAGTCGGCTAATTGAATCCTATGATTCACTCGCGCAAAAAAAATATGGTAGGTATCTGTACGTCGCCTACATTTCATACGGTCCGTATGATGATACATATACATATATAAAATATTGCTTGAAATATATACGTGATAAAAGACAATGCATGCATATGGATAAAAGTTCAAAATATCGCTGGTAATGATAGCCTCCCGAGTCTGAGCACCGCTTCTGAATGCACTCGACGAGCATTCGAATATTTAAGAGCGCCATTCTCTCTTCCGGCGATTCCTTTTCCAGTGCCCTTCATTTACTAAGGCGTTACGCCCCATTCTAGTCATAGCTATTTTTGCTGTCTTAATTTTGTTGCTGATTTTTCAAACGAGGAACTTGACACCGTGCGTATATACACGTTATAAGATATTTTGGCATTCTGAATGAAAAATTGATAACAGCTGTGACATAGCATTCGATCGTTGTATATGCAATTCCAACCGCATTTTTTTCACACGTAACGTCGGTTAATCGAAAACTGCTGTTCGTACCGCGACAACCTGTACGATGAGTGCGTGCATCAAAATGAATGACCATTACGATGGAAAATACACACCCGCCGTGTCGACTAATGGAATATGTGACGTATAATAAGAAACATTAAAAACGAAGTGAAAGCGACAACATTGTAAACAGTAGAGCCATTGGTTCTATTACAAAACAAGAAAAGAAATTCGAGAGGTTGTGGTCATGCAGATTTGTATTAATTAAAAATGGAATTGGACTCAATCACATGAGTAAACACAAGCATTAGGTGGAAAAGGTCCCTGCTAATTTGCTTTTAATCTGAATCGAAAGATTTGGTGAGCATTTGCCCAGGTCTTCACTAAAACTGATATACATAGATAGTGGGTGGCTATGTATGTACTAATGTAAATGTAATCCGTCTACTACGTAGATAATTTATTTTAAACAAATAACTCTAGGCGCCAAATATAATAAACTTCTGCAGATGGAGTAAATAGCAGGAACCTCTCATTGTAAATTCAGTAAATAAGTTGCGAAACGATCCTAACGGGCCAGGAAAAAGATCGACTTATTGAAAAATACATTGTAGAATATAATGGTGGATGGAAATTGTACTATACAACTTCTCAACAATTGTAGTGGTATACAACATCAAGTTGAATAAATACAATATTCGTTTACATAGATTCCAATAGGAATTTTGAGAAAATATTACAATCTTTGCATGACAACAACCGTTTCGACTTGGCAAAATCCGTTTCCTGGTAAGAGATATTAATATTAAGGTATTAATATTGTTTGATGCTACTAACATGGTTTGCATCGTTGCTAAACAATGCTATCAAAACAGGGGACCTAAATTATTAGAAAAATTTTGTCTAATTTCTGCTAAGCTTTATTAAAAGCATCAGTTGCAGACCACCCTGTTTATTCAAAATGGTATTCAAGTAATTTTCTACAAAAGGAACTCGTTTGCAGAAAATAAAAATAATCTGACTGGCGTAAATTGAAATCAGCCATAAATATCCTGTAGGATAATTACCCCTTTAAGGACTTTGAAACTTTGACGATTTTAATAATCTTGAAAGAAAGCGGGCACCCTAATTCGTGTATCTGTCCGCCGATACAATCGACAGTCCCCGTATGTTCCGTTGATGCTCAGTTCGGTACGCGTGCACATCACAAGGTTTCCGGCATTTTACATTATAATGAGAGGCAGGCGTACACAGACCGAATAAAAATTAAACGAGAACGCGGAGAATCTAATTTTTTAAGACCGTGCGTTTTTTAATCTAACAATCCCGATCGCGAGAAATAAATTGCGAAACATATAAATAATTCGAACATTTTACTAACTAAATATTCGTATTAATGATATTATGAATATCGCGATAAAAAAAGCGCTTGCAAATTGTTTCGAACGTTGATATACAATACTACTGATTTCGTATGCCAGTTAATTATTTCGCGTATCGAACTTGTTCTTTCGGACGAAATTCCCTTGTGTGTGCGATAATATTGCAAAAATATATGTTAGGACTCACCGTTCTCTGACAAAGACACCTTGCGATGAACCCCAAGAAGAAGCCTGATCCAGCTGGAGGTCCAATTGTAATCCATGTAGCTTTTGCGTTGAACAATATCCATGACTAGGTATCCATTATAAGGTATCCGTTATAAGGTATTCATTGTTAGGTATCCATAAGTAGGTATCCTTGGCGCTTTGAACTATTAGCACAAACATTGACACTCGCGATACGACTGAAACGATCAGCGATGAACACGAAACGACACTCACTAATCAACAACACACCTGGATTGTTCCAAACAGCTAATTTCTATCGACAATCGCACATAAAGTCAAAAGGCTACTACGTACATCATGGCGTCCGGCCTGTACTTCCTAGAAAGCGGAAAGCCGGTTCTACTTTCAGTCGTCTATCGTTTTGCTTCTACCATTTAAGCTTGCGAACGCAAGAAAACCGTCGCGACAATATTCAATTGAAACCCGGCGGGTTTAAAAATGGCCAGATTGCGATAAATAGACATTAAAATCATTACCTTCGTTGTCTCGTTAGAAGAACTTCGATCAACGTCACTTGTTACCACACTACTGCTTCTTCAACGACGTCCTTCCTCCTTAATTTTAAAAATTACGTTACAAATGTCAGTCATTGATTGGTCCACCTCACCAACAATGTCACCAATCAAACATTTTCTTCTGTTAACTCTATATTTAATCTTCTAATAATACATTTTTACTGTCATTGGAATTCCTAAGACGTCTTTAACACGTATTAGCTTTGTTATACATATTTTATTTAGTGTATAACGACACAACCTTTTTATTCCTTGATTCTTCTTTGCCCGGAGTAGACGATGAGAACCAATCAAAGCAAAATGATCAATCGTGTCCAATCAGTGCATACTAATGATGTGCAACACTGTCCCTGTATTCCTATTTTTGACACATTGTTGCGTTGGTTACCCTGCTCTCGAATAGCGCCTTCAAACGTCCGGTAGCAGAAGGAAAATATGGATCGTAAATCATAGTTCGACACGACTGCGTTTCATTGAGCTTTCTTGATAAAGTACATTCATGATTAAAAAAATGTTTGCAAGTTGTAACGGCATTGTAAATCGAGTAGATAGAGATTGTACAACAGGACTCCGTGTCGTTCGTACTCGTAATCGGTGTTTACAAACAAAATTTATATCTGACTACGTAGCTTTCAATGGGTAGCACAGCAAGAAAGGACTCGCGTGAAGCATTCGCTCGCACGTGGAGCGATCGAAGCGCAATGAAGTTAGTCGGTAACGAACCAGTGGGCCGAAAGGGCGTCTTCGAAGACGCGTTGCTTTTGTAACACTTTATGCTACTATTGTACTACACCTATTCGTTCGATAATAAACATGTTGTTGTTATTTGTATCCGTTTGGTAAACAATAAATACTGCATCAATATCTCGGAAACTAATAAATAAGCGAAGCTAAACCTTCAGATCAAGTATAACCGAAACGAAGCACATCAATGGTTAGTCGCAAGCTATCAAAATTTTTGTCTTCAGTAATGATCATTCGTAACAAAAACATTTCTGCCGCTCGATAAAAATTATTTATAATCGACAACACTCTTGGTCATTAATAATGGTTATAACCAACAAAATTTCAGTCATTTATAATCGTTGTTCATAACAACTTTTTATCATATTCTTTTACCCAAATTTTTTTTTAAAGTAACTGTTACTTTTTATCTCTGTTTTAAACACATTATTTCACGTATATTGTACACTGACTAACGATTTCATGCCAGTAACTTTTGAAAATACACTTTCTTTAACGTACAACGCTTTCAGCAATGCCGGTTGCTTTATCGAGCAATGCAATTATTTATAGCTCATGCCAGAAAGCTTTCTGTCAGCGACATACAGACGCCCACTAAACAGCCCTCGACACCTGTCAATATTCACCCTTAGCCAACATTCAATAAAAGATACCCTTGCCATTCATGATGAGCAAAAAAAAAGAGGCAGCGAAAATGAACGCGGCGAGTACTAGACATTTCGAGTCCAACGATCTCCAAGTATATTCTGTGACGTGGCACAGATATGCCTGGAAACATTCTCAGTCGATTGTCGGAAAAAGGAACGTCGCAACGTTCCCTACGGAAATAACGGGTGGTCGTGTAGCCATATACCATGGGTACTCCATAAGATTTGAACATGTGCATGCGTAGGAGGAATCGTGGCCCGAGGGAAAGGGTATTTGGCCCCGTTTCGACGGTGCTGGTGAAACTCGCGGCTCAGCAGAGATTCCGGAAACAGTCTCGACACGGCGAAGTAGCGTACAAACGACGACGAATCTGCGGAAGTGGAAGCATGAAGGAGCGGATAGGGCTGGGCAAAGAGTTTGGGAGAGAGAGAGAGGGCGAAGCAACTTGAGATAAATCGCACAGTATAGTTGTGTAGATCCGGCTCCAATGAGGAGGATCCAACGGCTTGGGGGCCAATGAAGTAGAAGATAAAAAGATTTCCAACTTACTTGTATCGTGGAACTTAAGGAAACACTGTTTAATATTTCAAGTCTACACAGATAAGAGAATTTGGCATTTCTTTATTCTTGAGCTGATTTTCGATTTTCGTATACTGTGCAGATTGCTGACGAAGCGTGAAAGTATTTTTTCTTTTGACGTTGCGCTCATTTAGAGAAGCGTTACAAGATTATGCAATATGTGTTGCAATTCATTTTTAAACAAAGCAGTGCCCCTGAATGACAACATGCTGAGTAGTGTATCTGTTCTTCGTCTCCGTGATGAATGGTTTCAACAAATAGGATAAGAATCCCCATTGATTTCCAGCTTCCACTAATTAATTTTAATCCTGTCGAATAAAATATAATCAATATTTACGTATAATATAATCATAAACATTACGTATGAAATAATGCAGACGTATGCGGCTGGAAAATATAAAAGTCTCATAATTGATACATTTACATATCACTTTTATTGCTTCTTGCCGTGGATAATTAACATTTCTATGGGCCTTACAATCCGTATCACGTAAGATGTATACACAATAAACGCAGAATTTTGTATCTGTTTTACCTGTGTAAACGGCTCGTCGGTTAGTACGAAGCCATTTAAACGCGGCGAATAAGCTCGGAAAAGAGCAAGCAGAGCGCGCCGGGGCAGGGGAAAAGGAAATGTATATACGGATCTTATCGCGGCTGGAGAAGCGCTAAGTACATATGCTTGAATCGAACTTAATTCAGCGATACGATCTTAAACGAGTGCAGGGATATCAGGGTACAAGCGGGTGCAATAAAGGCGCGAGCAGAAACGGCAAAGCGTTGCAGTTTAAAGCGACGCTGCGCAAAGAGAACGGAAGCGGACCTAGAATGAAAAAAAAGAGGCGAGAGGGTAAAGGAGCGTGACAAGGGTGTGTAAGTGAAAAAGGAAAAGGGGAGAAAAAAGAAGCACGTGAACGGAGGAAAAGAGGTGAGGATGAAGAGAGAGGTCCGAAAATTAGTCGTTAGGAAGAGAGTGAGAGAGAATGAGAGGGAAACGCTCGATGAAGAAGGGATGAAACATGGTTTCGACAGACGTTTCAACTCTACCGTGAGTTTTATGAGCCACTGACCTACTGTCTACTGTTGCTGGCCTATTGACATTTTGGATATAGATAAACAAAATTTGATTCGCGTAGGTCGTCATATGGGCGCAACCTGCCGTGGATTAACCCTTTGTTTTTCAATAAAGAGGGACGTCTTGTGTTACTAGTTCTATGAGGAAATTGCGAAACGCAAGTGCATTTGTAGCTTCGAGAGTCAGGTATAAGAAATATTAGTACGACCCCTGATAGGTTTTGACAGTAGACACAATTGCTAGGAGTTTGTTAACACTGTGCGATTGCTTAAATGTATGAATTAAATTTGCAACTCTGACCCACGTCAGAATGCGAAAAATCGTAAGACAAGGGGTTAACGTAATATTTCTAACACGAATTCATTTCGTAGTTTATTTGGAAGAGGGCTGCAATTCGCTCTTTTAAACTGCAATTCCACCACTCGTAATTTCAATACAAGCTGCATGGACGAAACGCTCGAAACAATGGACGTATTTCAACGCGTGGTTGAGGTTGAAAGTGCACCACGTTCCTTCGGAGATAGCGGAAAACTCTGGGTACAGAATGGACGGTGGAATTATTGGCCTGAAATACCTCGGCGACCCGTTGCTCTATTGGTGGAAAATTTTGACATATTTATCTTTTGAACGTAGGTAAAGGAATGCTCATCTAATATAATAATTTTTGTACATTTTGTACACAGCGGAATCAGTAATGTATACCTTTCTATTTGATTGATTATTTTATTAATTTAGACATTATAAGTTATAAATAAGTAGCTGGTAAGTACTTTTGGAATTCGGATTCGTGGTTTTTGGTTCTATGGGAATCGTAGGCTTACAAATTCCTCGTATTCTTGCTGATTTTCATGCAGCTTTGTTATTGTCCATATTTCTATAGAGCAATTGGTATCATTGTACAATAGTTTTTTTTTATATAAAGGAACTAATAAATACAGCGTCGAACCACCTTACAGAACAAACTGTTATTTTATTCTTAATAGATTGTTTCCGGTTTACTGCATAATTGTTGTCATACAGGGATTTATTAATCCTCGATCAAAATTGAAATAGAATTAGTGACGGAATATTCGTCCATTATCCCCGTTGCAATTTTTCCTATTCACTCGATGTTAAACAAGGCGAGGATTAAATATCCATTCAGCCCATTTCCTTTTTTTTAAATCCATTTTTGGAATTCAAACCCAATTGTAACTGATGCTCTTTAATTAACTGCACCTTAAATCTAGCCCCACTCTGTACAGTGGTGCAACCGAACATGTTGTAGCTGCTAGATGACAAAACAAAGTTCCCTTTGTGCTGTTGCAGTGCAAGATCGTTTTTGTTGCAGCGAGATCGCCACTCCAAAACTTGTACGTGTTCCGGCAGTTGCAGTTCTTCTTTAAGGCGTCCGTTCATGCATGTCAACATTTCCGCTGCGCCCTGTATCCCCGTGAGATCCTAGGCCGATATAAAGCGAATTACGAGCCCATTGTATTCTTGATTGAAGGATACACAATTGCATCGTAAACCACACTTGGTTCGTAGATATTAGGCCATGAAACAAGCAGGCGAAGGTCTGCCAGATTGTACCGGAATAAAAAAAAGTAATCCACATTTTTTTTGAAATTATTGACCCACAGTATGTTGCCATAATAATCGAATCTATAACAATCGTTCGTTTGCGAAAACTGAAATCTGCATTTTAAATGAATGGTTGTTCAAAAATAATTTTAGCGGACCGTGTTTGCTGTTATCGCGAATATTATGAACATCGCGTAGTATTCCTGAGCAAATTACTGGGACAATAATATGTGATATTTTGTACCGAATTGTTTGCAGTGTTTTTGTTCCTTTCAACCCACTGTTTAATTTTCTATAGTATAAGTTCGTATTATTCGGCACCTTAATCAGAGGCGAAATGAGCAATGGAACAAATCTGTTGGATACCTTCTACTTACGAAGAATAATTTCTGTTTGGCGTCTCTTTTCCGGTGTCGCCAACAATGCTTGTAGCCACGCGTTTGCGTAAAAATAATACCGCAAGCCAAGGTTCCACGGTTCGACCGCTGTAAATTCAATTACAGCTGAGTCCGAGCCAGAATTTGAATTGCACAACCCTGTTTTAAACCATGCCCTGGGCACCGTTCTCGCGACGAGATATTACATTCTTTGGTACGATTAACCCAGTTATTTATTACCTGCAAAGCGGAATATCGCATTGCATCAGGATACGCGAGGCTACGAGATACAGGTATACCCGTAAAAATGATTGGTAACCCAAATTTCTGAATAAAAAAGAAGAAAAATGTTTATTGAAATTTGGGGATAAAGAAAGCAATAAACAAGGGGCATTCAATTTTGAAGATACTCAAAAATACTGAAAGCTTCATTTAGCTAAGCTTCATCTTTCTTTTCTCGACGAAAAAATTCAACATAGATAGGGTAAAGGTGCAGCGAATAATGTCAACAGTTTTTAGTAGGTGAATGGTCATTAGCATCCGAGAAGTTAGATAATTATAATCTGTTCATAGTACAGGACAGTCAGCATGTTGAATTTTAAAACATTTATAATTCGGCTTCGAAAATACTGAAAAGACAAAGGATTGAAAATATTTAAAATATTGATCTATTATCATTTGCTTCCAGCCGTGAATACATATAATACATCAAATAATGTATGCTCTCGGAAATTTAAAATATTCATATGGAACGTTTACTACGGTCTGCTAACTAATCGTAGATGAGTAGGAGCACGCGTGTGTGAATATTTAAGTCGGTGTCGAGTGAGATGGGTGAATGAAGTGCTGGATAAGAGTTCTTTAGAAAGTCAGAGTGGAAATTGTGCCAAAGTGCTACAAAGACCTACAAAGAATGCGGGAGGGAAAGATTTAAGGTAAAACGTCTTACATACAGGAGCTACAGGGAAAAGGTAGGCAAAGGATTAAAGAGAGTATTGCACTCAATTTACTTGTACTTTAAATATTTACTACTAGTGTTCCTTCCCGAGAATTAAATTTAAGAAAATTATTACTAATCTCACTTATCTTCGTTTATGAATTTTCAACGTTATTACAAAATTACATAATTCTATCTGTGAATATCACAAACGATATTAAAGCTTCGGCGTATCTATAAGATAGAGTATGTAGTATGTGGATAGGAAATAATAGGAAGATAAAAAAGCATCAGCCGAGAAAAATGAGTCAACAGATTTACTCTGGCTATTGTACGTTTAAACGACTGTTCGTATTTACGGCCGAACACTTACTTTGCCACCGCAAAAGTTCTGTGCATTTAAGCAAATAAAGAGCGTAATTGAATTTTTATTGGTTTTTGCGTGATTTTAAACCACAAGCACGAGAGTGTTACATAGCCCGGCAAAATTGATGCTATTAAAAGTGCACTCACGTGTAATACAATTTTTAGAATGCACCGGTTGATTATTATTTCGCAGAATTCATTTATCGTTCGAAGAAATTCACTATATTTCAAGGATTTCGAATTCACCATTCAGAATAAAAATAAAAATATGCATAAATTAAATTAAAACGGTTAACATAAGTATCCAAAACATCGTCGATTTTACAGTATAGGCAACAATATTTTTTCATCATGCATTGCAGTTGCATTTCTGGCGTTTACAAAAATCTGGAACAAATGTTATACAAAAATATAAAAAGAAGTATTACGCGAGTCTGCGAAATTCAACCCATTACCTGTGACGAAAAGGCAACCTCCCATATTTTTAAATTAAAACGCCATTCTGCCATCATACATTGCATTAAATATAAACTATCCTGTTCATACAACTTTCTAACGACGTGCAAATAGTAATATTGTACTACACATTGTCTAACTAAACATCACAGCATGCATACAAAATTGAAAAGAGGAGAAGGGAGTGTCGTAGAATCAGACCTGGTAGGTCTTTTATAATACATTGCATTGTGAGTCACATTCACGGACAGCCATAACATCGAAAGAACTGTATGTCCTGTGACAGGACTGTGTCGTAAATCCAACAGGTCGCGTACGATCTTAAATGTAAGCAGCTTGTACGATTGATCGTAAAGCCACTGAGATAGACAATATGTCTCGCGATCGTGAAATTGGTCCCCAATGACCAACCCCTGTTCCAACACTTTAAATACGATAGCTGTGAACAGTTTGGAACACAAACAAAAGGAAAATACCAAGCTTCTTCCTGCCTGGAAATAGGTTCGACTACAAATGTGACAAAGGGCCCGACAAAGGGGGGTAGGATGTATAAATTTAATTTCACCTGCAATTAACAGGGTTTAAGTGGTGAATTCTTCTAAACTATTAAATTTATGAATGCCATATATAATGTATATGGCATGTATATGCTTGTATTGAATGTCTCGCATTTTTAAACGAATAGAGCTGTCACAAAGGAATGAAGGAGTTACCAGATAGGAGAGATAGTCAAACTATGTTCAATTAATTGCTCCGTATTATGTAACAGGCGTGAATTTACTTGGCCCAAGTACATGCTCAGCCTTGTACAGCGAGTGCCCGACAGTGTAAACGACTATGAAATCGATTATGAGAGCCTGTCAGTTTAACACGGTCTAAATTCTAAATAATTAAACAGTTCCAGCGACAACAACAGCTACTAGCTGTACCTAACGAAAAGTACATTAAATAATATCTGCCGTGGGGACAAATATTTGAGATGATAAGACGATCGTGTGTCACTTTCAACGGTAGCAAAACGGAAATTGCATAGACGTTGTTCCAAAGCATAGAAGAAATAATTGAAAGTTTCCGAAATATTTCGTCACAATTTTGTGTCTGCTATTCTTGTAACAGACAGAAGTGGAATCGAAAAATCATTATCATATAGAAGGGTTCTAAAACCGCGTAGGTATTTAAAGGCAGATCTTGCAAATAAGAAACAATAGTTAATATGCATTGGTTGTAAATAGATTGCATTTATGCGAACAATGCTCAACAGATGCAAGCGGATTGTAGTCGACGTTTATGGTACACCTGCAAGTTAAGACATATGTTTTACGTACAAACAAGGGATTACAAATAATAGGGCGATAGAAATGAAGCATGTTGTACGAAGAAATGCTGAAGGACCAAGGGGTTGCATGACTCGGCCCCGGCTTTACCGTATTTCCACGCTGCAGTCTAGAACAATGGCCAAGATATGCGGTCTCGTATCATGAATATTTAGTATGTGAAGCAGAATGGTTGAAACTGAACTCGGTCAGTCCCCAGATCTTATGGCCTCGCCTAAAAAGGATTCGTTCTTGTTGCATTTGTCCTTCCATTCCGGGTACTCAACTGAAAGACTAATGGCCGTAACCACGAACAAGCATGATCCTCCGAGTCCCTTTAATGAATACATAGTCGGCCTCGTTTCACTCAGAATTAGGCCAGTTATTAACTATTTTGTTGGAAACATTAAATACCAAGCAAACGCAAAGCAAACATAAATGGCTATACACGTTTTAAATATTCTCTTACAGTGGATGTCAGAGAGAATGTAAATTTTTGGTGGGTTCACTTTGGTTGAATATTAGTAATGGGCTGAAAAAGGAGATCTTTTTGAACGCGGTCTGGTCGACAATTATGCAAAATAATAGTCACACAAAGTTGTAGCCATTTTACTATCGAAGTGGCCATCTGAAAAATTCTAAAATGCTCTGCAACTGCAAAATCTTACGAGTTGGGAAGAAAAAGAATCGAGGCATAACACGTACGAAGATCTCGAAAGTTGGATGCTTCTATAAAGTTATGGAAGACATTTTCGAAGTAATTGCCAATAATTGTTCCAGGCGGGAGAGAAAGGGTATATCCTAGCAAACTAAGGAAGTAAAAAATTCCAAACTTCAAGTGCACCCATTGGATCGTTTTATTTCACTATTTTCGACTCCTCCCAAACGTTGTTCTCCAAAGACATCATAATTGTCTACCAAATTGTGTTTCCAATATTACACCAAAGTTCGTTGTACTAACGGCAAATAAAATTGAGTAAAATAAGAAGGGGAGAAATTCCTGGATATTTTAACTCCTCAAAATTAAGATTTCCAGAATTTAAATATTTGCTGCAAACGAAGATAGGCGACAAAATTTAGATCGGCTGATTTACCATAAAGCTGCTGTACTTACTTGCACGTTATCCATGCCACTTTCTAGATTCTCCCATTAGGATTATTCTATTTTTCATAGAAATGGAGGTACAATCGACTTTTTTCTTGCACGGGTAAAATCGTTCCACAAAAATTCAAATAAATTTCTCCGACAATCAATTAACAATTCCCAGATAAATCTCAAGACATAAATACAATAACCTAAGACAAGCACAATTTTGAAGTTTAAATACTGTTTAGCACAGACCAATAGACACGCTAGACTTTTAGGAAAAGATCGAAAATTGTGACGGACGCGTTTTTCGCTCTCGTGATCCTCGAGAGGGTTGTTTGGCACATGGCCAGCATGCCGCAACTCCTGTCACTCCTACCGCCTCTTTCATCCTCCCTTGGAAGTCAGCCTTCACCTCCTAGTTCAACACCGTTGGCCTCGTGGCACCGAGGGCTCCATGGTAAACAGGCCTCGCGCAAACTCGAACGTACTTAATGGCCGTCGACGTTGGCGAATTTTGAGCGTGATTATCATTGTCTTCGGCGATGCACCAACGGCCAGCTTGTAACGTAGGCGTCGAGCAGTTTGCAGGCACGATTAATGTCTCCGTCGACGAGGCCTCATTGATCTTGCACCGTTGTTCAAGGGGATGGCGTAAGAAAAGCCAAAAGCGTTTTGCGGCAATTTAAGTGACAAGTGCTTGCATACGCCGTGAAAAAGATCCGACAGATTCTTCAGTGAAGGTTGAATCTATTAATATGGTAGACAGAAGGGTAGGCTGAGGTTGAATCCTGTTGCACGTCGTTAGGTGATGGCGGTTGAATAAATTCGCTGAACGAGGGAATAATATTACGGCCGTTGTAACGTTATGTCGTATGGAAATTGTCACGTTCACAGACCGATGTAGTGATTGTAAATAAAAAGTTTCGAAATAATTGAGGAGTCGTTTTTTTCAATTAACATGCAATAATTATGGCTGCCGTTGTTGGCTGCTACTCGTCAACTTCCGAGGGTGAAGTTGCAACGTTGTTACACGGTTCTTTTTTTAGTATGCGTGTTAGGAACCGCGTCAGAGTTTTCTAATTTAGTAAACTCTGGTTCTTTAACGCAGCCACTCTTATATCTAATTGCAAAGCATAATCAATGCAAAAGTGCTCGGAAGATTAAACATGATTGCATCCGATTAATCCAGGTCATTACAATTCCAAGTTATCACCACGAACACCACAATATCGAGCATAATGCAGGATTAATTTGTTTTCAATTTGCTTAATTAATATACAGCCCTGTTACTATCGGCCTCGCGGCTAAACAGATATTGTATCAGCCTGCTTCTGAAATGGATAATCAAAGATCTCGTGTTTTTCGAAAGGGGAATCTATAACGGGTACAAGATAAAAGGAACTATCAAGATTCACTAAACTCTGTTGAGTACTCGTTGTAAGGTACATAAATGCATGGTCCAGTAGAATAAAAATTATCCCGTTGCAATTGTTTCGATTGTTCTGTGAATTGGATTGTTTGGGCAATGACGATGAATTACAAAAGTCGCAGCCTTTAATTAACAATCATTCCGTTGATTTTCCGGTTAAGTAGACACTTGCAACTTCGGATTTGTTTTCGACTAATTGTCAGATTCGAGTGTGGCGAGTGTGCTAATTAGCAACGGCATCGTGAAAGTTAACGAAGACGTGTCGCAGTTGGGGCACAGCGTCAAGCGAAAGTCGTTCACGTGAATTAATTATTTTTCGATAATATCATTATTTTTGTAATTGCTCGATACGCTGCCCATCGTGCCCGCGTAACTGCGAAATATATAAATTAATAACGGTTAAGAGATAAAGTGTAGAAAGTAGCTGCGAAAGGATGGTGCTGGGGTATTAACGCGAAGCGAATGGAATAGGAGAGTAATTTCTGCAGGATCGTGTATGTGCGATTAAGTTTTCATTTAGCCAGACTTGATTAAAGAAAAATCATAAAAGTTTCAAAGCTGTACATTTTTATACGAAAATGTATATTTAGATTTATGTACTATGGTTCATTCAAGAATTTCAGTTGAGGTACTAATGAAATGACACGAATATAACAGTAAGAAAAATTGTAGCGCAGCACTTAATTTCTCTTCTCAAATTATGAATTTTAAAAGATATAAAACTGCTACGTGAACTTTATTTGCTTTCGATTCAGAAGACAATTTATAGCGACGTTGATTCATAAACTTTGTACGCAAACGATATTTTCAACGCTCAATGTACCGTGGATAGAGTAGAATGTAGAATACCTTCTTCTTTTTCGCTGTTTTATATACCGAACGAACCTCCATTACTTTCACATCGATCCTATACATTATCCTAGTTCACAGACTCACTATATTTCCACCTATACATCCGATGTCCCGTTTGATCTCAGCACGAGCTGACTACCACGATAGAAAACTGAGAACCGCATGTGGAAACTCATGTCCGTCATGTTTTTGTTTAAAAAAGAAGCTGTGCCATATATACCATGCTTAGAAAAATTAAATTGAAGTCATTCATGCAATTGTGATCGATCAGTTACAACTAGCATTATTCATTAAAAACGCATCGTACTATTTACTGTCATACTAAACAAAGCCCTCCTCTTTTTTTCAAGATTCCTGCCTATGCTTGCATGATAATATTAATATAATTACACATAGATGTACTTTTCTAATTAGGTCGAAAGGGAAACGTGGATTCTATTCAACTTTCGAGCGACCAATGGAACGAAACCGATATAGATTACTCATAGAATGCAAGTGGAGAGAAAAATAAAATCAGAAAGGCATGCGAAATTTCCGCAGACACGATTCCTCTTCAGGAGAAATTTCATTTAGCCGAAAGGGTGCAAAACGTGATACGTCAGCGTCTACGCTCGGGATCAAAATTTATCTCGCAACAGATTCCTCTCTACCGAAGAAAATTTGGAATACTATCAACCGACTTATAGAACGTCCTCCATTTGAGAAATTCCAGAAAGTATCATGGAAATGAAAGTATAGATAACTCATATTCTTGCATAGTCACATTTGCTTTCGTACATTTCTATGAGAAATGTGTCGTTAAAGATTTGCCAAATTTGAACGTGGCGAAGTTTCTGAAACTGGAGGTCGTAAAGCTGAAACTGCGAGCACTAGGAGAGTAATTTTTCAACTGTTAATTCGTGATTATTACGTATACGAAAAGAGGGGGAGTGTCGGCTCGGAAATGTCCTCGGTGGTGCTGTTGCATGGAATTGATTCGTTTAAAATTTGCAGTCGAATTCTATTCAAGGTATCATGGCAATAATGGATAATAATTAACGCACAATTCTTCCTTCAGATGCATCCCCTCGTCGTGAAAAATATTGCAACGAAATAGTAAATTCGATTTACGTGCCTATCAATCGACAAATAACGATATTTGCAGAATTTGCAGAAGGAAATCCAACCAGGATCCGCGTTTCATTCTCATTCACAGTCTAACCCTGTTTTCATTTAAATACATAGATACACTATCGTGCTCGCGATAAAGCTTCGGACGGCGTTTCAATATTCCTCATCCCCTGGCTGTCGCTGGATAAAGGTATCAACTAGGAGAACGTAAAGAGGCCGTTCGTGTTCAGACACATTCAGATACGCGGCACGAGGCGCAGCTCTTCTTCGCGAAATGGCTCAATTCGTGCGGTCTCGAGTAGTAAACCTGGTAAGTGGCACTCGTGGGAGGGCAAGGGATTTTTCCGAATCACGAGGATGTCTCATAAATTCGTGAAGCTTTCACAGGAATAGAGAGAATGGGACGGAAGGGGAAAAAGGGGTACAAAAAACCAACCTGCCTCGTCACAAATGCCGTTGGCGTTGAAACGTGCAGAGATATGAAGACAAGAGGTTCACGTAAACACCACAACTCTATAGACGAGAGAAAGAGGGAAAAGGGGGGAGGTTCGTGCATGAGGATTTTTCGCCGAAGAAAGTACAACGCAGTGTATAGCGCTGCTGGCATAGAACGAACCTACGTGGTGGCTGGCTGTTCTTGTGTGTATACCTATGCGCTGCCGTGTTGGGCTTCGACACTAGGGACTAGGTGGCGGGGACATCTAAAAGAATCCTGAAATATTCAGTTAACGCTCCCGGTATCATAATGAGACAGGACTTAAGAACCAAGTGCTCCTGTGCTAGACGGCACGATACGTCGACGTCGTTTCTGGATCCCCTTGATTGTGGAACATTTTCCTCCCCTTTTCTCCTAGCTCGTTCTTGCCCCTACTTTGTGTCCCATTTACCTCGTTTCGTCGATATCTAGTTGGCGATGCTTGCAAATCTTTTTCTCTTATTGTCTTTGCCTCCAGACTTACGTTTCTACGTTTACTCAGAACACGACCTTTGCCCTGGCCTCGCCATTCACATTGTTTCGTGTTCAGCAAAACCTTCCGCACATCGTACCCTTATTTCTTCTTTACGGCGTGAAATATCCTGCTGAAATACCAGTTTCTGTTTTAACTTGCTTTTCCTTTTGGTTCTCGCCATTTTTTAGTGCTTCTTTGCTTCGTCCAATTGCGTATCTCCCTTTTCATCTCTCGACCGACACTTTCTCCATATCTTGTCTACGATTATTTTCAGAACTTCATACATTTGAATGTTTATTTAGCTTAGTTAGTAATTTTAAACCTTCGTCGAAGGCTTAATCATTTATCAAAATTATTCATTTGTGTTCATTCGTGTTTCGAACTTTTATTCGACTATATGCCTATAGTTATCTAGTCTTAGTTCCATTTCAGGCTACCTAGGCTACGTCGATATTACGTAAATTGAGCCTAAGCGATGTCGCACCGTGGAAATTCTGACCAAATGGGTTAACCTCTGGCCAAGTTGCGACTGTGCAGCCAGGGGATTTTCAACGAGAGAGCCCAGCCTGCCCACTATACCATCCTATATGTACTTGGGAAACGATCTATATACATAGCTGCAACGCATTTCGTTTTGCTAGTTGCAAAATATTCTTGTTGGCGAATATTGCGCAAGGGGTGCAAGTGTTCTAAAATTATAGCGACCCGTATTCAACTTGAGATTCCACTTGAAAACGGTAAATTAAAGAAAAATGAAATGAGACTTATTTTCCACATATATTACGCCATACGTATATCCGTGCAAACGAAAAATTCGTTACGCATGCCCCCGTATGACAATTTTAATGCAACATATGCAGGATAATTCAGTTATGGGAACATAAATGCCGCGTGTTCGTAAATGGTAAGATGAATGAACTTTTAAAAAATTCGTCGACCCTCAGAAGATTTTGCTTGACTTTGATCAGACGGGTTCTAATCTAACCATCGCGGTTGAGGTTTAAATTATTTCGTTCTTTTGCCACTGTGGCGAATCAGCATTGCAGAAGAACGCGTCACCCGCAAACAGAAGACACGTGTTCTCGACGCATCTGGCTACTGGTTAAAATTTGTGGGCGTAATTAGCTTGCGAATTTAATACGCGAAAGTAATTTTCGCCCAGAGAGGATTGCCTTGGGGTTTATTTACACGCGCTTCATGTGATAGCGGTGCAAGAATAATAGATTTGGCGTGCGTTTTCCTGTTCGTTGTACGTGGCAATTAATTCTTCAAAAGTTCGTATCCGTTTTGCGTCAGTTGACTACGATTGAAACAAGACATTTCAAACACTTAAATACGTAATATATAAAACTTGTTCTTCAATCGCATCCTCCTTCAATTCCAGCACAATAAATGATCTATTCTTAATCCTCACAATAAGTAGCCGCATCCAGCCCGAATCATTGACAGCGAACCTATTAACACGTTCACGCCGGGGCCGATTTTCATGTTTTTCGCTGTGAGGCGGCGCTCGAATTCACGCTGCGCTTCATCTGGCGGCGCAAGATTGTTGCTTCTTCAGACCTGTATACGTGATGTATCTGTTTGCTCAGTAGTTCAGTGAGTGCTTATTGTGCAAGTTGTGAACTAGGAAGGTGATTAGCATTTTTTTTTAATTTTCGCCCATATAAATAATAGATAATATGGATATGGATGTTGAGAAGCGAGAACTTATGGTTTCAAGAAGTGAGACCAGAAAGGTTCAGCCGCGTATCGTTTTGTTTAGGCTCGAGGGTACGCGTCTGGATTTCAATAAAATGTTTTGAAAAATTGCATCGAAATGTACATAAATAAATATGTTTACTTTATAATATTTAATTGTTATGTTTTTATTACTAAATGTTAGTTCTATAATATATGTTTATAATGTTGAGATAATATAAAATAAATACTACCTCTTTTCAATCAATATACGTTACATTTCAATTATTTAAGTTGTCAACTATACGGCAATTTTTTCCACTTAGTAAACGAACTATATTTTTGGTGGTGAGCGGCGTCTAAACGAAAGTTCAAGCGTGACACACCGGTGATGCACGCCGTCCGATGGGACAGTCGAGCGTGACCCACCGGTGATGCACGCCGGCGTGAACGTGAACTCTCAACCCTTTACTTAAACTATCCGAATCTTAACATTCTGCCACACTCGTCGACGCTGTCAATTCACCCATCTGCTATCGCACATTGCGCATCCAGTAGTTCCCCTTTCTCTAGACAAATAAAAGAAAAGTGAACAATGCCACTTGCAAATTACAATTTCCAAATCCAAAACCCGCCCACCTAGCATTTGCAATACACAATGAGTACTCAAATTTCTTCCAAGCACTCGCGTGTAATCCACGTTTCCTGTACAATCACTATATCCAACCGTCAAATACGTGCGAATCAGAGATTCGAGACCTCGCGTTGAAAACGAAGAATTAACCCTTTTGTGTGTCCGCAGAGAGACTCGTTTCACGGCGAAAGGTTCGCCTGTGTATCACGACTTGGCCAGTGGGAACGGTTCGTTTAACCGTGGCCAGCTTCGTATTTCGTGGAACGTAAGCTCGATGCTGTGAATTGGGGATGATGACGAGGGTGGAAAGTCCGGTATCTTCGGGCTACGGGGTAGCACGATTGAAAGCGACGCGGTTTTAGAGGCTGTGGAACGAGGGCACGCCGCAACTAACCGGACGGGTTGCCGTGTCTCTGGACCCGACATCGCTTGCCTGTAACGGACCTACTGTTTGCACAGATAAGAGTAATTAATGTCCCCACGGTTCTGGGTTCCTGGGGCGACAACCTACTCTTGCCGACGTGTACGGTCGAGACGGGATGGCCTCTTTCTTCGTTGAAGCGCCAAGAGAATCGCCAAGGCGGCAAATAACGTGACACGAACTGCTGAATGACTCTATTAGAACACCGCAGTGTATACAGGGACGTAGGCTTAGTTGATTGGTTGAGTGTAAGGGAATGTCCTGAAGGGGTTGTTTCACAGTTTCTGGATAATCGCGCGCTTTGTGGGTTATTCGGGGAATTGTTTGTGAAAGGGGAATATGTAGTCGGGTAGACGATTCTAAGATGAAATAATATTTGTATTGGGAATAGAATTGGAGGGGGGAAATATTGTTTTGGAATTTTCGATGGTTATGCGTGGGAGAATGTTGGATCTTGGGCAGGATTACAGGGAAAAATAAATAGAGTGAGAGTGTGACGATTGTGCATAAGAATGAAATTACAATAGAAGTTGTTAATGTCGTGGTGGATTGCATTGATTCCATGTAGATGTACATCGTTATGGTAAATAAATTATTTATTGGCAGATTTCGAGAGAGGTTTCTATTAGGTACATTGGTTCAATTAAATAGTGATTGGTAATAATTATTGTAACTATATGCTCATGAAATCTTCTGACTGGAAACAGGATGCTTGAGACATTTCGCGGAGTGTGGCTATTTTTCGCTTATGTAATAATTAATGTGGGCACAATGAGGTGTGTCAAACGTTATGAAAATAATAAAATAGGAACTGTATAATTTATTCCTTTCACATATTAAGCAAGTGTATAAACCTAATTCTTGGAACTTTTGTTGCATACATCTTAACAGCTTTCTGTATTGTTTGCATTTGAAGAAGAATACTGTGAAGGTGCTTCGTTGTTGTAAAGGAATAGTCTCGGCTACTGTGCGTGAAAAAGAAATCTGTTTGAAGGGTACATACTTTTCTAAGAAGAAAGACATTTTCTACTATATTCTTTTTTTGCGCTGAAGCTTCTTAGATTTTTTACAGGGAGACTACACGAACAATTTGAGTTATGCTAATTTATACTTGTTTTTTATCCATATTTTCGTCTGAGTGACTAATTGGTCTGTATTTTTCTTATTTTATCCGGATCAATCGATTTGACAAAATTACAGATTAGAAATTTAGCAAACCTTGATTTAGAATGTTAGTAATATGTACCTAAAAAAGTTAATCGTTAGAATGATCCCTTTAATATCTCCTTAGATGCGAACAGATGTATTTTAAAATCTAGCATATTTCATATAGAACTTTATCCATATATTAGTCTAGGTATTAAACAAGTAAGAATTATGTGATATTTATGAAACTCACAATATTATTTACACTGCTTATGCACAAGCAATAGAATGCACTTCATAATTTCTATAAACGGTTAAATTTAAACAATTTATCTTAAACCATCAGCAAGTAGTTGAAGTAATTTACAATGAATTAAAAAGGAAATTAGTTTCCAAATCATAAAATTCACCGAGCGGAGAAATATTGGTTACTACGATTGCTACCAAGAAGTTTGTATATGTATAGACGCAGCCAGCATTGATAATATATTCGGTATTTTTTTTTTTTAATCATCGAGGTTTCTCAATTTTCCTTTCAATATAAGCTGATAAATTTCGTAGCCAGGAGATCAGCCACGAATAAGTCGAACAGCAACTGTATCGGGATCTTAAAATAAGATACTCGTTACGTGATGCTCGAACTATTGAAGCCCTTATAATCTTTTGGGGGAGTTTAAACTTCGACTTCGCGAGTTTGTTTCCGGCAGAACGGGGCAGCTTTATCTAGAAGAAGGAAAAAGATAAACCCAAGAGCTTGTTTCGACTCTGTTGTAAAAGTTTTTGCAGAACATCGTATAAGAATGAAAGTGAAGCTCTCTGTGCATATGCTGCATACAAAGATGTTTGCGAGGAACGTCTAAAGGCCTTTACGTTTTATACTTATTGTGTAACACGTCAGCATTTTTCATCATAAATGTAGTGCAGAATTTTATTATGAAATACAAATTTTAGTTTCAAGTTGAATAAGCATATATTTCCTTTTTTATTTCTATACGGAGCAGTTGCGTTATAATTATTTTTTACAAAAGGAATACAAATTTTTGTATCCGAATATATTCCTATTAAACATTAATTCATTTAATAAAAGATAGAATTCTATACTTGATATGCCGCCAACTGTGATATAATTAATTGGTAAATTGAAACACATTTCAAAATTACAGTTATATTTAAGTTCCATTACAAGACGTCGTATAAATGGAAATGCTTATTACGAGCGCAAGTACGCGTATAATCTGTTGGACGTGAGTGTGAATGTACATTCCTTTTATTGTAATGGAAAAATGTTAATGCAATGAAGAATAATGAATGTGAGGAAACGCGGATTGTGCACACGTGTATAGAACACCTTGGACGAAACCTTTGTGATTTTAGCTGGATTTATGATGTAACCTATATTGTATTCATGGCAAGCATGAAGTAGATATGTCTGTATCAATATTGTCTTCGAATCAACCTATGGCCTGGGTCAGTCCTAATAGGTCTGCACAGATTACAGTCCAAAGGTATCTCGTGCCTAACCCAAAACCGACCAAAATGTAATTTGAATCGAACAGTTCAAAGAGAAATCAGTTTCTTTAGAATCTGCTCCCCCTCTCTATACGATATATGTAGTAGTGTTCTGTGGGTAACAGTGAATGTGTATAACTCTCTAGTAAGACTTTAACAATTTTTTGTAGACCTAACGCATCGTACTATCTGCACTCTTTATTATTTATTTATAAAGCTTATATTCAACCCTTGCTGAACGACGTATAGTTCGTGTAACGCTATTCAATTGACTACCGTCGGACGCGTGACTATAAATTAAAACGAACAACTTCTGCAACTTCATTTCATTGTAGCAATCACAGTGAGTCGGATGAGAGAAATTTGTGTCCTATATGTTAGTTTTCCGGGCCAATGAGACCATCTTTACTACAGCTATTACAGCGTGCACGAGCCAACTACGGACCTGTTACTAACCTTTCCATCATCCCTTCAAAGGATTAAAGTTTAACGTGTCCGTGGTAAGAGCTTTTTCAATTATCCAGCAATTGTATACCACTATAAACGAGAGGAAGTTAATGACGTAAATGTATATTTACGTGCGTGAGTTTCATTCATTTAAACGAATCATTATAACTTTTAATGAAAAATTCATATACTATATACGTAACAAATATATATTTACCATATTAGCGTCCGACTAGGCCGTCTTATAAAATATACTTTACGATCCCAATTTTATCGTAAATACACGTGCTTGATGTCAACATTAATTTTCTATTAATTAGACATGTCTGGCTTACCTGAATTTTAGACGAGATTCTATTCCATCAGTAACAGAAGGGAGGAAAATTCTTCTCTGGATCTCGTCGATATGCCGAAATCAATATTATCAATAAAAATAAACGGAACAAAATTGTGCTGTAAATCTTCGATTCTAGGGAGTGGTTGTAAGCGAAATTAATATTTATTTACGATCGAGGAGAAACTTCGATAGGCCTACACCGAATCGTAATTCGCGGGAGAAACTTCCACGTGAAACTGTAGATTTATCGCCGGGTAGGATGGAATTCTTGAAACTTTAACCCGAAATCAATTTCACGCACAAACTTTCGTTTGCCAGTAAAGTGTATATCGATGATCATCGTTAAACGCAACTTTACGCGATAGCCGTTCATCTCTGAGTAATTTGTGAAGGAATATCGGAGCGCCAATGATTGGCTCGGTGGACTGTGTTCAATATCATTTCAGATATTCAGTAATCACGTAACGACTGTGAATGTAATACAATTAAAATCCATGAATGTCCTGTCCTGGATTAATTAATGAACGTTTCGAAAGTACTAATAAAGAATTATTCGTCGATGTTACAAATGTAATGGGTAAAATTTACAATTAAACTTAGAATGAAGTCGTACTGAATTGCGAATGATTTAATCAATTTTACTGATTTTCCAAGATTTCCAATATAATTTCTACTTATATACTTACCATTCTAATCACGGAGATACGATAATCCCAAAGCTGCAACTAATGAATAAATATTGTAAGTAGCATGGATTGTGTATTATTTTAATAATATTGCAGTAACACGTTTTGACACGAGTATTCGATATTCTAAATTCGACATTGTTTCGGTATTAATTTTCTGTCTGAACAAACAACGATATTGATTGGAACTATGCGTGTCACTGCTCACGAAGGTTTCTGTGCATCCACCAAATTATATCCAATATACACATTTACTTTCCTCTCCATGAAAAATAATAAACAACAGAATGTAATGAAAATGGCGTTAGCTTTATTGCACAATTTTTATAACCCAGGTTTATAAATACATATTTAGAATTCGTATCATTGAGAAATAGATTTAATTAGAAAATTTAAATGCAGTACTTTGTAAATCTTCCGTAGTTATTCAGAAATATCTATATTTTCGATACCGTAAACTGTTACAGATTAAAACTTTTAATTAACTTACATACAAACCCGTGCCTGATACTCTATCATATTTAATCTCGTAGGTGTGTCCTTTCCCCATAGATTGCGAACGCCCTGATCTTAAATCGAACTAATACCTATCCTTCCTACGAGATTTTATTTTCTGTTCGTGGAATCCTTATAATGACGAATCCCAATTTACCTTCAGCCAAAATTATATAGACCGTAAATTATCTTAGTCATTCAAAAGATGGCCAATACTCACGGAACTGATAACTAGGTGCATCATTGATTTTTATAACGGCGAATGCAATCAATCAATATTGACCATCGTCTAGATACATACTATTGAATTATCTTCTCTGTTCGTATGATATTTGAGGGGGCGTCAAAGAATTGCACACTCGAATCTGTCATTCAGAATGGGATTAATTGTAATGCGGTAAGATTTCCTGATAATTAATAAATTAATAAAAGATGTTGCAGACCCACTTAGACATATTTCGCGAGTGGCACTTTCATCAGATAAAAGTGCGTCAAGATTCTACAGTAAACGTTAATTTTTCTACGCAATGATTGCTATCGGAAATGTAGCCGCGGTTCAAATCGATGTTCAAAGCGAGCCAAACTTGACCAACCAGGCACATGTAAATCTCGACATCAACTACTTCATCCATACAAATAAATAAGTGCAACGTGATGAAAATGCCGCAGGCGCGTGCAATGATCACCAGCTCTGAGGCAATTATGTACTAGTGTTAAACACGTTGCTGCTAAATAGACTGGTGTGGGCATAAACATTTCTCAGAAGGCTGTCAACCTCACCCCCGCCGACTCACCGCTCTCGCACCCTCTCTCGCTCTCTCGTGGCGCTTCGCGAGTTAATAGCTCGTACTTTCAGCCCGTAACTCTGGGGGCGATCTAGATAAAGCTGCTTTATGAAGCCAGAGTGTACACACGGCTTCTCTTCTGCAGTCGCTCGCACTCGCCCGCGTGTCGTTGAGGCCGGTCGTAGGCGCAGGTTGACAATGCCACCTCATCGTCTCGGCCTGCTGCTCTGGCTAACTTGTGCGGTAATCGAGGAACGGTTTCAGACGCACTCTCATGCACTGTGAACGAGTTTGTCTGCTCCATAGTTTCTGCGGGATTAGCACACGGTTTCTGGCGTTACACGTGTACGCAGATACAGAATGTTTAGACCTGCAAGTATTCTGTTGTTCACATGTGAAACGACTGTGATCTGAGCTTACGAGTACAGAAATATGGGGGGGTGCATTTTGGAGGATAAATCGTGTACTGAACGTGGTGGTTTGATATTAACATCTAGATGGAAAGAAGTAAAGTGCAGATTAGGTGTGAAAATTATTCCGTTCCAAGAGGCAAATGCAATGCTCTACTTGCCTTTACGGATTTATTTGGCCTTTTTTTTTGCAACGAAGAAGTGTCTAATTATTCAGATATTAAGGGTTGGACGAATTACAGGCATTTCGATTTTAAATCAACGAGAAGGGAGTCAATCTTGTATAACAAAGCGCGCATTATGTTTAGTTGCATGTTAATATTTGTTGGTCTATAAGTTGCAATTAGAAGCTTCTTTTGTATATGCTTTCATGTATTACACCTACACTTGATTAAATAATCTGCGAATACGAAAAGCGAAATGGTAAAGTTTGTAATGCCGTTTCTGGTTAATTCCCGGTATACAATATTGCGTATACAATATTGCGTAATTGTATCATGCTGCAGAGCAAAACTGGTGTATTTTGGAGAAAAGCAGGAATAGTTTATACACTGTATAAATCTGTCGGTTTCACACGGCATCATATTTAATTCGTAAGTGTTGCATGAAAATGTTTTATGCAATCACTCACGAAAAACGGGTCGTGTTATCTGTTGTACTGGACTCGCTTCTCGTTATAACAACGAAACCACGGATAGCAACACGTTTTTTCCTACTCTTTTTCAAATGGGGCAGGAAACTGTCCACGCCTGTTGTCATATTTGCGAAAGAACCACTTTTCAAACAAGGCGGTCCGAATATATTGTCGACTGCTTCCCTTCGTTTTATATTTTACCACACAAACGATAGTTTTGTCGAGCACGTTTGCCTCATTAATCGGACTGGAACACGTAGCCCGATAGCATTACTTATCGAACGTCAAATTATTATCGACGACCGGCGTTAAATGTCGATCTTCTACGATCGGTATGAGATAACGAAACACTTGTTATCTAACTACCGTAGTTTAAATATGGGCTTGAAAGCGTTGCTTAACAACAGTGTACGTAACAATGGAAAGAATACATGGGAATGGTATATGCATTATTCGAATTGAAAGAACAGGTGTGCTGTTAGAATAATAATATAGTATTCGGGGTGAAAGGTATTTGGATAACCAGTCTTAAAATACCAGTAGCATTTCTATAAAGAAAAATCAAGATAAATTTATTTCAGAGAATTATGACTGAAATTTACGAAAGATATAAACTCGTAGCATTGAGTTTTTAAAATCATGCGTTGGTTCAAGCTCCTTTGTCGATCCTTTCGTAATCCTTGAAAGTTAAGGAGGGCCGGCATTATTTTCTGAACATAGCTCCCTCAGAAGAGGCCTGCACGTGCTTGAAAAGCATAAAATCTCTTTTCTGTCGAATAACGAATGAGCCTTTCAAAACGTGTCTGACGTTTTCTGCTTGCACTGCAAGCGTTTTATAAAACTGTTCGACTGCTCGTCGTTGAAATCGCAGAGGAGTCAGTTGCAGTTAGTCGTTATCTTTGTTCGTTTATCCATCCCTTGCCTTTCACCCCCTCAACCCCTTCGTAACCGAGTGGAATACAAACACTTGGAATTATTTGCATACTTGGTCGCGGAGTACAACGGCCACGTAACAGTACAGGTTAACCAAATATTTTGTCGCTTTCTCTTCAGCCTTCCCTAAATTTACTTTGTACGCCCGTCCCGCACCGTGGATCGAATGATGGATCAAAATATAGATCAACTTGAAACCAAATACATATGAATATAAATGCTGCATATATTGTCGTTAATCAACAATAGAAGAATGGAAAGTATTATACGCCAGAGATTAAAACATGTAGGAGGATTAATTTACATCCCTCTCTTTCCATACTGTCACATTTTAGTACATAAACAGATGGTTGCATTAGGTCAATTTATTATACCGCGATGGTATTAAATTATTTTTGCTTTGCAACTCAATTGAAAATTTCGATTTCAATTTTAGTTCAACATGCATAATATCGCTTAAATGCATGGTGGAAAAATCAATCAATCAATTAATTATTTAATTATGAAACGAAGTCAAGGAAGTATTAGAATGTAATTATTATTTACAATTATATTTTGGTCCCAATACGGCCTTTTTCGATTCAATTTATTTCAATGGAAATCAAGAATTTTCGAATTTAAAACCGGATTGTGAATTGTGCTAGATTCGAAGTGAACGTGAGCGTAGCGCTAATTGCACAGTTCACACAGCACGTATCCTACATTTCGTTTTACGTGACTTCAAATTATCGGCGTATGCCTGGGAATATAAGCTTTTTACGGCCCCTGACTAATTTCATGATAGTTAATCGACGCAAGCGGCTGAAAATTGTATTTTGTACGAAATTTGTACGAAATTGAATCAAATGAATAAAATGTCAACTTGAAGCAAAATTGTATTTAGCAATTTTTTCTTTGCAATACAATATATTTACTCCATAAAGTTTTTTTTCCTATGAGATTTGACAAGCTCACTTACGATTTTTATTATCTTAACAATATTTAATACAAATCTCATATCCACCATATTTGTTCTATAAACTAAAATCATCTACAATTAATTCTCGCACAATTTTTACCAAATCATCTAATCAAAGCCAGCCTTTCTCGTCCCAAATGATATTATGCTTACAAATAACTCGAAGGTATCGCCAAAAACTTTAGAAATTTTTCCATCTTCCGATTTAATATCAACGAAAGTTGCAGCAGATTCTTCGTCATTGTGTTCGGTTCTTCGACTACTGCCTAGATAAGAAAAGATTCAAAACGAGGAGGACACGTCATTGGAAGTTTATGCGCTACACCAGAAAGATCCTGGAAGTTTAACCTGAAAGTTTAGCCGATAAAAAGGCAAACTTGCGGCAAGAGAGTTTGCCACCCGAGGAAGATTACGTGAATTCGTTATGCCACGCTAGGAGCTTCCATTGAGATCATAACTTCCGAGACTAGATTTGTACTGATGACCCTGCCTCTACCGTGCAATCTGGATTCAGGTGTTTTACATTAACGTGAGACAGAAGCAATAAACGCTTGCCAACAAAGATTGGGCATGGCTTAACACTCTAATACCATGAAAAATTAACGATGACCAACCAATCAATCATTATTGACCAATTAATAATGACCAATCAATCACATACTAACAATGATAGAAATTCATTTTTTTTTTAGAAATTAGTTTGACGCCGGGGAATACGTATGTTCAGAAAGATATTCACTTTATTTGAGGAGCAGTAGTCACGAACAGTAACGAGTAACAATACAATTTTGCGTTTTATTATTTTAATACTGTATTAACACGTAACTTTACTGCAGTATACAATTTTTCATTTAATTGTTTCCCGTCAACCCCTAGATACAGAACCGTCATTATATTGAAATACAATTCTCACGGTTGAAGAAAATATTAAAATTACTTCAATGAAAAAACTATCCATCTCACGCAACGACTATTTCAGGCACCCAATAACATTTAAATGGCGCTATAATTCTATACATTCCAACTCGGCGGAACAGTAGGTACCACAATTTTTCCCTTCTTAATGTAGCCCATAATATTACCAGAACTGTTGGACGATTCCAAGAAGCGGCCCGCGGACAACATAAAATCGGGGATCCTAATCCTCCATTTCACGAAGCATTTGCATTTATTTATGGTCAACGTTGCGGAGAGCTAAACTTTATTCCAAACTTCTCGTATTCCGTGCTTGCACACACGCGCCAACGTATTACGGCCTTAAAATTTCCTAAGTGCATCGAATGGATTCAGCGAGCGTACTTTTAAGGCACTTACTTTTTTCCCGCGGAAAGAAGTGGATGCCTGAAGTTTCGGCGAGTATCGGCACTGCATAATTAATCAGCGTTACGCCATAACTTGTTCGTGCTATGACGCTCGAATTGTGCCCACTTTTTGTTCAAATATGGTTTTGTTGTGTCGGTGGAAAATGGCCGCGAATGTCGTGAACACGTTGCGATACATATCACGCGAAATTTAAAAGGCCTGGGCACTTGTGATGGGGGAAAGGGTTTCGACGTACCTAAAGCGTGAAATTGGCGGGCAACATTCGGTTGCGCTCGTTGTTTCAGACGGCTAATGCGACAGAATTCGTATGAAAATGGGAACGCGTTAGGTGAAAATGAAATAAACGCATTCCAGGCGAAACGAAACTATTCAAACGACTCGTTTCTGTTCGCGGTTAGTCAGCGAAACTTTCCAACGCCCAACGGACAGTTTAACAGCTCATTTTCGTGGGAATATGGTAATCCGCTGTCTCATTACTAATTATCTTGCTCAACGAAATGAATGTCGGATGGAAATTTTCCCGAAACAAGATTGTGTAATTTTGTTGAACCTTTATTCTTTGCATTTCCTTTATTCAATGGTCCGATCGTAGTAAATAACATGTATACTTAATTATATATTTCTAAGTGCCTACATGTTTCTGTGTAACATTGTTTTTATTGTTCATACAATTCGGCTGGCATAAGTTAATTAAAAATGTTGTGATTTCATATGATATTAAATATTTCCATTGGATATTTGGGTAATCTAACTTATCACTTGAAGTGTTTACTTACGATATGGTAAATGCAGTTTTTAATTTCTGTCAAAAAATTGTATTGCAAGGAGAGATAGAAATGAAAAAAGTGTTCATCATGCAAGCTTTCTAAGTATTTGATAAAATGTAACGACGGTACTCGCTATGCTGAAGCTTTTGCTCGTTCGCACCTAACTATATTTTTCCTCAATTTGCATTTTAGTCGCATTATCCGACTGACTCTGTCCAGTGAGTTTTCTATATCGCGTAGAACTCATCGTACTTAATTTCCACTCGACGCGACGTTGTCACTTATTAACGGGAAAAATATCAGCGAGATTTCAGTAATAGAATATATTTGAACAGGGTGACTACAGGGAATTATTTTGTATAATCGTTTCATCAGTTTTCGTATATTTCGATGGCAAATTAATTACTAACTGAACAATACCTTGCATTATTTAATCTTAATAATAGACAAAGTTTACTTCTACATTATATTTTTCGAACTTTACAATACAGATACAACTTTATGCTGACCTTAAATATTTAAGCACAAGGTGTAATATTGTATAATAAGATATTTTACGATTACGCTTTAAACAGCAAACCCTATTCTATACCTTTAATGATACCTCCATCTGGCAGCTTCATTTACCAGTTTACAATTTTATGTGGAAAACATGAACATACAGTATTAAAAGAGCTATTAAATGCATTTCAGATTTTTAGAAGGAAATACATAAACGCAAATGTACTGCTCTGTGCCTCCTTATTTTTTTTACATATTTATAAGCATCAGTATTTTCTTCCAACTCCGTGGGCACGTGTATATTACGAACTTACGAAAATATATTTCATACAAAGATTTAGGAATTGTGCGGCAACATTTACGTTTATGCGCTGCTGTTTCGTCAAGGTATCCAATACCAATCTTTGCATTATCCTGTAAGCTGTATGGCGTTATGGGAAAGCGTTCTAAGGTATACGATCCGTGTTATTAGTGTCCGTGAAGCTTTGGCCCTTGTTCACGCGATGAGGAAACTGGAAATTGTATTGGTCGACACGCGTGTCTCGACGTTTCGATGGCTCATCTGTTTTGATTCCACGTTGTTCCCGAGCATCGAATTGAGAATACGATCGATTCTGACAAAATCTGTTCTGTTTTACAGTGTGACGGATGGGACAATTTTCCTGTCTGCTCACGTTGAATGCATCTTACGAATTTCTGCAAAAATATTTGTTTCTCTTGACGTTCCATTATCACGCGTGCTTTGTCTTGCGTGCTGTCTAAATATTATATTAAACGCGCGTGGGAAGCAACACATGAATTCAAACATACAATATGAAAAGAATGAAACGTATTATTGTCCTTTATTTGTTTTGTTCTTTGCCAGTGTTACGTATGAATAATACTCTCTTACGCTGCCCTCGCACGTGTCGTTCGATCTTGCGTAAAAAGGGAAGACGCTCAAGGATTTCTCTACTTATCACGCGAATAATAGGGTCTTTGATATCGACTAGTTTCATCATGACCGATTAAATACATCCATAACCCAACGAAGACCCTGTGATCTTACCATATAATGAGTCCCCTCCATACATTTTTGCACTATATAAACCCTTCGTTTTCGACCATTTTCGGTTCATAACTACACAGTTACGCGCATCATCACGTTACGTTACGTTTAAACAGAGTCGGTTACATTCAGTGAGAATCGGGCTTAGGGCACCATTCGCATCAAGTTAACCCGTTAGAATCCGCAAAGTTCGGTTGAAGTTCTTTCGGTATACTTCGTAATCGATTCTCAGACCCCGCATCGCCAGTGCGTCAACACCGTGCAGCTTAGGTAATAATTTACACACACTACATATATATATCGCGACAATTACACTTGTATAAACAATTGCTTGCAATATATACTTATTAACTGTTCACCATTAAATCGAGTAGATTCGTTGAAACCATTCTTTACTCCGTAATTCCTTACATTAGTAGTAACGATCCCACAGATACAACTTAACCGCTCGAGTTGTATCGAATATTAATTTAAACTTACGAGTCAATCTAACATTTCCTGCGACTCCCTGATCTCGCATCAGGCTCGCTTGTGCATATTACTAACATATTCCCAATCGTAATCCTTGGGTAATATCAACCATCGCCGGGCTAACCGTTGCCCACAGCCCCGGCTCGTAACAGCCAGTTTCGTGCTTTTTCATTTCATTGATTCTGACGAAACAAATTTACCACCATGTTGTGTACATTTTAAAATAACATTTTCCACTTTCTGTAAAAATGCTGAAATCATTTTTTATTTTACTGTTTGACTGTCCATTTCTACAGCGTGAAAAGTTCTCTACACTAAAAATGCAACGGTATGTATCTCAACGGGTTTACTTCGTGAACATTGTTATCGCATCGTCGACTCGGTTCGTGCAGGCGGCCACTGAAAATCAAATTCGATCACGTGCTCTGGGGATTCGTTGAATTTCTGAGAGCCTGCTCAGACTTCCCGAAAATGGGAATCGACTGGCCGCCAGTTTCTGTTACAATCTTTTTCCTCCTTTGTCATTGAATTTCTTGCCCCACGACTCGCCTTTTTCTCTTTTGCTCGTTAGCCAAGAGAATTGTCGCCACTATCTTTCTGCGTTTCTTCAACTTAGCATCCAGTGCCGATGTAAGCATTTTGTTAAAACACCGTGAAATTGAATGCGAAACTGTAGAAACCTTTGCGACGCGATACAGCGCATAACAAAGAGGCCTGCGCGATCGCGAAGGCACAATTACAGAAAAGTTTTAAAGCTTTTGGCATTGTATTGTTCGTATAAAGATTATATTGGGCCGTATCGGCAATGTTATCGAGTGGACAATCTAAATAATATTATCACAGGATTCTATCAATTTAATGCTAATCAACGGAGGAATGCAATATTGAAAAGCAAAATTAATAATAAACCGACAAAGTTATCGTACAACAGCGTATTCACATCGGGACATTTGAAATTTTATGTTTTACGTAGGAATCATTCAATCACAAGAATTCCTTCGCATCGATTATTATGAATCTGAAATGTTGGCGTTGATAGTTTTTGTATCAATTTTAGCAAACAATAATATACGCCATTACACCATCCTGAATAAATGTGGATTGTATAATTATATCAATCTGCAAGCTAGTTGCCAAAATAGGTTAAAATGGAACACAAGTAGAACGAGGTCGCGCGTCTTGTAATATCTTGAAGCCTGTAACGTAAAGATCGCGGAAAATGTTTCCCCCGGGAAAAGTAATTGCTTCGACCTGATATCTCGGCTTTCCTATATCGTGTCGAGTAGCAAGAGTTTCAAGAAGACGACAGTGATGCGACATTAGCGAATGCATTAATCCGCTTTACGTCAGGTTGGCAACTCGCCTGTGAATCTACGTAGGGAAGCCAGCGTAATTGTTATGCTGCGTACATCCTTACGGGACGCTTATCAAAACACATAATTTGGTCGTTCGTAGTTCTACGATAATGAGATATCAACACTTCAGCGACGCTTTGCCAGGCACTTGAGGTAATACTTACACAAAAAAAGAAGTAATTAGAGCAAACTTTTCATATACGTACATACATGTATGTAATTGATCATAATACATCATATCATAGTATTTTGTATTTATGGTTATAATATACACTCGACGATTACGAAACTCGTCAAAGTCATATTGTATCTACATATCGGGATTTAAAATGTACAGCCCGAACTTGACTCTGCCCAACGACGAAATTACCAACATAATTAAACAGTTTAATATCCGGCTCCACATTATTGTAATGCAAATCGATGCAACACGAAATAAGTGACAAATGCATATTTTTTCTCCCGCGTGTTCCTCAGTTTTTCTTCATCCTATGTACTAATTCGAATTCTGTATCTCTTTGGCAATATCCTTTACACGACTTCTATGGACTGGAATGAAGTTGGCACGTAGGACTTATTAACTCAAATGCTCCACAGCTGATCGCAAATCGCTGATGTAGGCATTTAATACCAGTACATATTCATCCTTTTCTACCCCGCACACGGTTCTTTCTCTTCCTATACATATATCACTGTAATCCCGAGTCTGCGCTTCGTGCTATCCCATTAGTAGCTAAGGAATATCGAAACACACTTACTCTCCGTGCGCAAATGGTAAAATTGAATTAAACCACGAAGCCGCATTAATCTTGAGTCAATTTTACTCCCTCGTTCGCGGAACTTATACAAATAAGCCCAACGGTGTTTCGACTCGGTCTAGTTTTATCTGCTGCTTTAAATCTTGATACACCGGAACTTAAGGCACGAGACTGTTTTACGGTACTTTATTCGGGAACTTTAAAACCGTGCCAGTAAATTTACGCGTAGAATATTGACCGTGCGGGGGAAAACGCGAACGTTAAGTGCATATAATTTTACACTTTGGAAAACTCAGCCACTTTACTCGTTGCTTCACCTGAAATATCGATGCAAATGAGGCGCTCCTATTTGTTTCGCAGTTTACGAACTGCAAACGTTACAAAGTTAGCGTGTCTTCATTTCTAAGCTTCGTGCACACAATTTCGTCATCAACATCTCAAGAAATTATTTCGCGTTAATTATAAGTTTCAGAGAGTACATATTACACGTTACACTACATTAATACTGCTTTAAGGAAATGAATTTCTGATGTTTATATGTTTATGTTTATAATGTTTATAACTGATCACTGGTATTATGTATTATCAGTTACCATAATTGACTCTGCAGCTTTAGTTCTTTTTCATTGACGAGGAAATAGCAAGTAATAGAACTAAATGTTCAGGTGAATATAATAACGCCACCGCAGTAATGTTCTTTAAAACGATCAACTTGCCAACAGATGCTAACATTAGTTGAATTCTACGACTAAATCAGTGTACCTCGGAATAGGTAATGACCCAAATTGATAGTACTTACTTGTCATCCTTTGTGTTCGTGGCTTTCGAGAATACCACCAACCGGTAGTCCTTTTCTACTCCTTCGACCCGTGGACGCCTCAAGCGGTGGTCCCTAACCTGCCGCTCATTTGGAAGGTGTAATGGTAGAACACCTCGTAAAATGCGAACAAGGACGTGTTCGTGAATGAGGGTTACTGAGAACGAGCAGTTAGTTGATAGGGGAAATGTGTGGGAAACCGTGAAGGAAGGCTGGAAATTATATGAAAGTGTTAACGACGTGTCCGAAGGTGGTTGCATATATCAACAATTTTTAATGTACTCTGCATCCTTCCATGGACTAGCTTACGATATGTTGTGGGGTCGTGATTTATTCACTGACAACAGGGGGGAGGGAAGTAGAAACGCAGATCATTAGTCTGGCATCGCAGGTTAGTGTCGTCCGGGAATAAAAGAGCTTTACCAGGGAATTCAGCACGTCAATTAAAAAAAGGGAGGGAACTAACAAAGGGAAAATATCACGACATTGGTAATCTGAAACTCGAAAATGTGTCATATTCAGTTCAATTCCAGCCGAAAGTCATGGAGAGCTCGAAAATGTAATAGAACGTTCTGACGAATTACCATTTGAATTTCAAGTTTAATTTGCCGTCGAATGCAATAACGAGCTACATAGAATAGTCACGATAAATTGTCTAATAAATTTCCCCCCTGTTTGGTTGCCGTTAATGCGCAATAAATTATGCGGTCGCTGGGACTCGGTAATGTATGGAATAAAGTAACCTACGAAATTTCAGTTCGAAACGAATTTCCTGGAACAAAGGCGTCGAATTAAACTGCAAGCACTCGCTTAATTGATTTTAACCGCGACTTGTAAATCTCTGCTTAACGACGAAACTTCGAGAAAACGGCTGTGAGTCGTGCTCGCAGGAAAGACAGAGTGAAAACCGTGGAAAAAGAGAAGCATTTATTACATGTCGCTGAACATTGTCCCTTAAGAGCATCGTTTTTCGCTGTTATCGACGGCGGAAGAAGAAAATTGTCACAGCGACGTCGTCAACCTCCACGGTTCATCCCTTTCGAATGAATAATGAGTCACCAAAGTCGGTCATTGGTAATAGCTTTTCGTGCAATTAATTAATTAACCCGCGGCTTATTGGGACGCGTGGGTTCCCTGATTACTCCTGTTCGTGGTATCATTGGAGCTTATACAGATGCAGAAGTTTTCTTGCTTCGTAACTTTCGGAATGTTAAAGTTGTCTCTTCAACGGGAGGTTAATTGATGACACTTAATAATATTTAGATATTGTTCATTATCACGTTGCAGGTAAAGTGAGATTGTACGCACAAGATAATACCCGAAAACTGTCAGCTCATGATATCCAAAAAAGTATGAAAAATAGAACTTCCAACTTGCCCATATTTTTGCACACTTGCATACATTTTACTAAAACGTAATCGAAAAATCAATCTGCTTTACCTTACACTGTGTAGATCAAATTACACCACGTATCGCATTTTTCAAACTGTACGACAGTGCGATGCAGCGTTAGAGTGACTGAAACAAAGTAGCACATGTTCTATTAAAGTTCCATAGAAAAGATATGAATATGTAGATGGAAGTGAAAATTCACAAGTGACACTAGAAATAGTAAAAGGTATCGGCCCCTCTGAAATGGAATTTCAATTAAAAATTCTGCAAACGGGAATAAAACATCGACGCGTAATCCCCCCGGCACTTTCGCTGCTCGTCCTCATTCCCGTACACCTGGTAGCGTCTCCCGTAATGAATAAAGCAACCGCAATAGGTATACATACCATTCAACCATAAGGGAAATATCGTTCTCAAACAAAGTAGCAGTTTCATTTCCATTCTCATCTCGTCGTGCTGAAGTTACATTTTAATCTGCCCAGAAAACCAATTTTTCTAGAGCAGTAATATTCTTACCGCCTTATTTCCTCCAGAAACTTCTCTTCTTATCTGTGGCTATCCACATTTGTACATTTTTACACGCACACACACGCGCGGTCCACGTACGAGGTGTCCATACGTGTGGAAGATTCACGGACGGGCTACAGATACAGGTATACCAGGGACACTGGCCGTGTCGTAGAACCTACCTACCAACCTATATACCTGTTACCTCCAATATCCGCACAGGAACGACATTAGGGTAGGTGCAATGTCGGAAATTTGAGGCAGACCGACCAGACTCTGCCGACCGCACCTACTCCAGCAATCTACCTTCGCACGACTTGCTGTCTTGTTCAAAGTTGAATGATTTTACTCGCAGCCAGTCGGATGAAATTTAATGAACGATTTGTGGTCTGGGAGATTCTATCATTTTGTTGAAAGAGGATTGAGCTAGCTGGTAAGATTAATAACATGTCCGCGAGTGATGAAGTGGCAATAGAATGGACTGATTTTTGAAATGTATATCGATATCATTTAATAAAATTGTTTCAAGATATAATTTAGTAATGTGACTATGTATTTTCTATTATAAAATATTATATCGCGTGCTTAAAACTGTGAACTTTCTTCATGCATACTGTCAGTCGGTATATAAATACGCTTCTATTAAAATGGAATTCCAACAAGAAATATCTTCCTATTATAGTTAAAGTACAGTGTTTACTAGGTTTCGCCTGAAACTAGTTCATTTACTCACTCGTTCATTCTTCCCCGACTTTTCCTATTTACCTTTGAAACCGTACCGTGAAAGTAGTCTTCCAGCCCTTCTCCTTACAAAGTGAATGATTTACTACTTCGCCGTCAGAAACGAGAAAATAAAGCAAAGTTCTAAAACACGAACCTCTTAATCGTTTAGCCACTCCATTAATATCCCGTTGGTAAGATCGAACTGTATACGTCGGTTCTAATTTCCTGATAATAAATGCTCCACCAAATACCAAGAGGCAGTACTGAAATTTTAAATCGTCTACGATTTTTACAAATCTCCAAAGCTTCTTGTTACGCCAATCAAGGCAGATGATAACAAATGAATCAGGTAATTCGGAATTAGGAGAAAGCCCTTGGAAAATAATTACATTGATTAAACTTGCGTCACCTATTGAAATAAATATATTCTATCATCGAGCAACAGATGTTCAATTTCAGAGATGTAGTAAATATTAAATGTCCTAATTCTAAAAAGTTCACGATCGTTAATTGCATGGTTAGTTTATGTTGTAAAATGGATGTGTATATGGCCAGAATCGCCCAATAATGGCGACAGTTTGACGTATACGAATATGCCACTTGCAACGCTGCAAGAAATATCTGTCTATTGACAGGCCGTCAAAACTACGAGGGCTCTTATGTCACGTCACATATTCCGGAAGCTTAAATATTTTCTGCTGTCCGCAGTTAAATCGATGACTTCACAGGGAAGCTGCCAGAGCAGTAGAAAGGAAACGAAAAATGCGACTGCACGAGTAGCTATGTAAAACGGAGGGAACAATCGTCGAAATTGGAATAGCGATACTGCGCATTGTAATCGACAGCATTCATAAATGAAAAACAACACTCTGCACCCTATTACTAATTATTATACTTAGATTGTTGGTTCGAACGATTTGAATAATTGGAAGCAGAACTTTAACGGGATATGATAATATTCTGTTGCTCTTAAAATAAAATAGATCAAAGTTTAACTCGTTTAACCAAGTGTGTTTAACCGTGGCACTCCATTGTAGTGCATTTTTCGTTTGTTATAAAGTATGCCATCTTATCAATTGGTGATGTTGCGTCGTAAAATGTTATTTTAAAATTAGATTGTAAAAATGTTACACTCCATTGTAAAATGAATTATTGAGAAATGTACAAACATGCAAGTTTTCACGAAATCAAGCAACGATCAATAAAAAAGTGACTAGGGTATTTGAGTGAGATTAACAGAGCATTCTTCTTCATGTTTGTACCATCCACCAAACAATGTCGAAATCGGGTAATATTATATATTAAGAGTAAAATTCTACCGAAGAATCTTAATCAATTATTTTTCGTGACATCGCAGCTTATTAAACCGTATATTGTTATATCATTTTTAAATGTAGTGCTTCATATTCAATAACTTCGCATTCGAAAAGTATTTGTCTCACAGTACCACGTAACTAGTTCTTCACTTTTTTCTCCCTATTCTATCAAAAGGGGATGACATAGAAATATGGAATTCATGAGGCGTACTCTTGATGGGGTGGGTACTGATCTCTCTTGTCGTTCGGTCGCATAAAATATTTATATAGGCGTACCTATTGCAGCGTTGCGAAATTTCAAATTTTCCCAATCTATCCGTGGTTCCATTTGCCGTAGGAGTCTGGTACTTGCTTCTGTACACACATACCAGGTTGTATTCGATTTTCAATAGCAGCACAAGTAAGTTTGTCGCGTATAGAAAATTTCCCGACTTTTTTTCTGATATTGGTCAATTGTGCATAAAGTCATAAATCTCGAGCTTCAAATTACGCATTTACTTAAGATATTCACAGCTAAGCTTTCTTTTCAATGAATATTAATCATACGTATTCTTTCCCGCGTAAGTGTCTCCTTTCGAAATCTAAACAGTATCACGAAAGGACGTGAATGTCGATACGAATTATATGGTTTTGAGGAGTTCAGAATAATATTTGAACGCCGCACAGTGGTGCAAAATCCCCAAAACGTGGCAAAAATTCGATTTTTATGGAAACGACATTTTAAAAATGTTTTACGGCAATATTAATATACATCGATCGTAGATCATAATATAAGTTGAAACGAGAAACTAACATTAAAAACAACTGCGATATATGTTATTTAAGAAATTTTTTTTTTTCATTTTTTGTTGTTTTTGAGTATAATCCTCGATTTTTTGAACTTTTATCATATAGATATTTTTCAACGCGATAAGTACTTTACATTAAATTAAAAAATTGCAACAAAATATAAATTTGAAAGCCAATTATTAATTTTTTTGTTTATAACTAATTCCCTTCGAGTCCCACCAAATTTTTTTTTTTGTTTAAAACTAGACGTAATTACGAACATTCTAGTGTAAACAGCTTCTGCAACTTTTTGCAACTTTGCTAGAAATAAGGTCACAAAGGTGATGAAAAACGTGATTCTATTCAAATAAGCAGCAAATCCTCAAGAAAAACGCTTAATAATAAATAAATTATTTTATTAATTTTCATCTGGCTCTTTAAAAAACTGAAGGACATCGTTCGGATATTGTTTTGATTTTCTTGGTTTTAAAAATCTTAAGCTCGATATATATGGGTCCGAAGAAATCAGAAGCCCGTGGAACACGTCTTCTAGGTTTTGTAAACGAGAAAATTTTCTAGAATTGAATTCCCTTAGTTTCTTCAAATCCTTATTTCTTGCTTCTTGGGCTTCCTCTCCAAGTTGACCTATTGGCAAAATTGCTTGGGAAATAATTTGGGTACTATGGATTAGTATTTTGTGAACTGTGGTGCTCATATTGTACCACTCGTAAAGCTTAACAAATTTTTTGGCTGTATCTAAGCAATATTTTTCGAAAGGTGCAACATCTATATTATAGCCACTAGAAATAGTTATTAAAATGTAGTAGAATCTCTTGATTAGGTCTTCATCTATACCTGTTATGCGTGCCGAAATTTCATAATTTTCAAAAAATCGACGAGCAGTGTTTCCATCATTTGAATTTCCATAATTCGTTTTTGGTTTGTCTACCAAAAGACCTAGCTGTAATTTAAACTCGGCCTGAATTTTGCTTTTCATTTGATTGACTTTAACTTTATTATCGGAGCCTCTAGCTTGCCACTGCTTAATACACAATTTGTATGACACTCGCAATAAACATTCAAAAAAGCAAATCCAAGCATGGAGAGGTGACAATCCAAATTTTAAATTACATTCATTAATTGGTTGAGACAATACCAAATCAATATTATTGAAATCCTTTGACGTAAGATTGCATATGTAACATTTTTGAGTAGATGAGTTCCCGGCTATTGCATTGCAAACCTTTCCATCTACCATTGTCATTATTAATTGATGTTTTACATATATTGTTTTATTCTGTATTGTAATCTTTGTCGGTTGTAAGTGTTCGATTTGGTTTTCAATATTTCTGACTACTTTATTTATTAAGTCTTTTGTCTCATGTATGAACTCAATGTAAATGGGGCGGCAATATCTAGGGGAAGATGTTCGCGTATTTTGCCATATAATTTTTTCTTGTGTCGTATTTTCAGTAATAGATCTAAATTGTATTGGGACGAGAGAAGACGCGAATACACTGCTATCCGTTTTCGTGGGATTTTCAAATTTCTGTTTATATTCACTCAATCCAGATGCTCCATCACATCCCCATTTTGAAACCAATTTACAATTAAAGTCCTGCTGATCAATACTTTGTAAAACTTCCTTTTGCGCTAAACATAGACGGTTTGTCGTATGATCTAATAATTCCTGCAACGGCACTTCCGCTGTAGTCTCGGATATTGAAATATGATCCGGATAACACATTTTTTTCGCCTCAATCAAAGCTTCATATCTTGGGTATAAATTACACCCATGTTTTTTTGCAGTATTTCTTATAACATTGTATTGCTCTTTGCTTAACTTCGCTTCAACTAATATTGATAAGGCCTGTGTGGGTGTATACGGGTTGTGAAGGTTTAAGCTATTGCAATACGCATCCTTATATTCCTTCGCTGTATTTGGAGATGTGAAAATAATATCTTTAACGATGTCAGCTTCGATTTTCTTCTTTTCGGATCTCAATTTCATTTGAGTCGCGTATGCCAATTCATCTGTATAGTGTTCATTTCTTAGACTTTCAGTCCGCATTCTTTTTGATCGATCACTCAAAGATAAGAAGTCTAATGATGGCCGTCCAACAGTACACTAAACAAATTTTTTTGATTACGTTTATACTAATAATTTTTTCTTTATAATGTTATGTGAATTTTCATAAATAGCTTACCGATTTCTTTTTATTAACTTGTGAATTTAAGCTAATAGTATTGACATTGTATGTCAATTGAACAAGACCATTCAACCAGGCTTTATTTTTTTTATTAAATCTGTTTTTACATCGGTGCGATTCTTGCCATTTTGTATTGAATCTTGAAACTAAGCGACCGAGTTTTTTTGATGAGTCATCCGACAAGCTTTCAATATTCTTTCTATTTTTTAAATGTTTAAGTAATTTGTCCAACGCGTTCCCGTCATTAGGAACGCCTCTTAAAACTTCAATTAATTCCTTTCTACATATATATATAGAATTGCTGCATGAACCTATGCGTTGGGACTTGGTAATTCGTGATACACGAAAAGAAATTTTCGATTATTCAGAATAAAGCACTTACCGGACTGAACGCTATCCATATTATAAAATTGGTTATAAAATATATAATGGCTTCTCCGTGATTTTCCACTCCCACTTTTTCACTCTGCTTAAAATTAAACATTTGAAACCTAATCATAAAAGCTGTTCAGCTGTTTTACATCTAGGTCTTTTGGTAGACAAACGAAAAGCAAATTATGGAAATTCAAATGATGGAAACCATGGAAACATGGAAACACGCCGATTTTTTGAAAATTATGAAATTTCGGCAAGCATAACAGGTATAGATGAAGACCTAATCAAGAGATTCTACTACATTTTAATAACTATTTCTAGTGGCTATAATATAGATGTTGCACCTTTCGAAAAATATTGCTTAGATACAGCCAAAAAATTTGTTAACCTTTACGAGTGGTACAATATGAGCACCACAGTTCACAAGATACTAATCCATAGTACCCAAATTAGTTCCCAAGCAATTTTGCCAATAGGTCAACTTGGAGAGGAAGCCCAAGAAGCAAGAAATAAGGATTTGAAGAAACTAAGGGAATTCAATTCTAGAAAATTTTCTCGTAAACAAAACCTAGAAGACGTGTTCCATGGGCTTCTGATTTCTTCGGACCCATATATATCGAGCTTAAGATTTTTAAAATCAAGAAAATCAAAACAATATCCGAACGATGTCCTTCAGTTTTTTAAAGAGCCAGATGAAAATTAATAAAATAATTTATTTATTATTAAGCGTTTTTCTTGAGGATTTGCTGCTTATTTGAATAGAATCACGTTTTTCATCACCTTTGTGACCTTATTTCTAGCAAAGTTGCAAAAAGTTGCAGAAGCTGTTTACACTAGAATGTTCGTAATTACGTCTAGTTTTAAACAAAAAAAAAAAATTTGGTGGGACTCGAAGGGAATTAGTTATAAACAAAAAAATTAATAATTGGCTTTCAAATTTATATTTTGTTGCAATTTTTTAATTTAATGTAAAGTACTTATCGCGTTGAAAAATATCTATATGATAAAAGTTCAAAAAATCGAGGATTATACTCAAAAACAACAAAAAATGAAAAAAAAAAATTTCTTAAATAACATATATCGCAGTTGTTTTTAATGTTAGTTTCTCGTTTCAACTTATATTATGATCTACGATCGATGTATATTAATATTGCCGTAAAACATTTTTAAAATGTCGTTTCCATAAAAATCGAATTTTTGCCACGTTTTGGGGATTTTGCACCACTGTGCGCCGCACGAAGTACGGGGCGGAATGAAAATGGGACGTGATTGAACCTTTAATGTAAATCAAGCCTCGCCATTACAAGCTGTCGAAGCTATATTCGTCGTATAACGTGTTTTGGGGTGGGATATAGTCGCTACAAGAGAAACATCGCGGTAACAGCGTAATCGGCAGTGATTTAAACGGCACTCGATTATTGGATGGTGGATCCAAGTGCAACCGAACGTCCGTCGGTAGAAGCTAATCGGCCTCTAGTGAAATTAAATCCAATCCTCGTCAGACCGCCCGACAGATTAAATTTTTCATTCACATCGGCATTAATGACCGATTGAACACGTATGCTTTATCGAATTATTCCTTTGGTCAAGCCATACCGAACTTGAAAAAGCAAAAAAGCACCACGGTGTGCTGATTTCGATTGAAATTACCGTAAGCATCGTTCTAGAATTACGGCGTTATGTTGTCGTGACGCGAATACATAGCGCGTAATGCGACATTTTGAAAAGTTTTTCCATCCACTTTACATGTGGAGTTTCTAGAGCTTTGTATTATGATTATCGTTTGCTGGGAAAGTTGATTAAATTGATTGGCAAACTTATGAGATTTTTTTCCCCAAGAGCTTTTGTCATGTACATAATTCTACAGGGTTGCCCGTAACTGGGGGTACAACCGAACAGGGGATAATTCATATTTTCAACATTTTATCATATAACATATAAGGCTATGTTTTCGAGAACATCGAACTTAAGTTTTTGTCCGGTTCACGCGCACAGGAACATAATATATGTATATTGTATTGGATGTTTCTTTAATTCATCCGGTTTATCGGTAGGTAAGTATGTACATGTTGATCGAAAGAAGTCGAAGAAAAATATTTTTAATAAAACGTTTGTCAACATTGTTTTGAAATATATGTGGAATCGGCGTCGCTGCAGCGCACCGATCTCGTGGAATTTGCCACTGAACGGCCACCGATTATGTTTTGTTTGAAGCGTGTGAAAGAGAGAACGAGTGCGTGTGTGCGACAGAGAAAGAATGCTCTCCTGGAGGAGAGATTTCCTCTCCTCCAGGGCAGAGCGTGTTATAACCTGTGCGAGAATAGACTGCGGAAAGAGGCGTTTTCAATAAAGAATAATATTAACCATCGAAAATCCCACATATATAAAGAAGAATTTATTAAAATAATATCCTAAAACAGTGAAAACATTGTTGAAGGTATCTGATTTATTGCACAACGCGATAATGAATCGTAAATAAACATTTTATTGACTTTGCTGTGCTTATTAATAATAGACTCTATTAATGATATCGTTTCTAGCAACAGGTAGTACAGTTCAATGGTACTCGCAGCAAATTAACTTTCTATATCATCATGACTATAACTTGTATTTATTTTTACAAAATTTTTGAAATAACGACAGAGACTACTTACTACCACATTGTTGTATAATGTGTGTTAAAACATTACGGAGACTAGTTCGTATAATGTGAAAACTTTGTGTAACTGTCGTTAAAAATGGCGATACATTATTGAACAGCGTCTAAAGATTCGTTGGTTGAAAAGCCTTCCACAAACTTTTAGTATTTTTAGTTTGCTAAAAAAGAAAGCAAGAATGTATCTTAATTGTAAGCACACATAGTTAGCCAGGTTAGCTTGTTCTGTAAAAGTGGCTAATTAATATCACATTTCCTGATGTTTCAATACCTGTCGTTATCATTATGCAAAACGTTCAATTGTTATTAAACATTCACATTGCTACATAGGCTCTAAATGCAAATGTATTCGGCTTTTAAGAAATTGCCAATTTGTCAGAAAATAAAGTACATAATACGGAGCATGAAGAAATAAAAGTTCATACATAATAACTATAGCACTATATAAATAAAATAATCCGAAGTGAATAACGCGTATAAACTGATATCACATAATTGTACTACAATCTTCAAAGCGGAAAGTCTCGGTGGTAGATTCGAGACTTAAAGAATTGCGGAATAAAATTCACTTCAAAGATATGAGGCAACTGCGAACTTTGATGTGTTAACATCTTTTTACAATACGGCGGATGGGCTTTGAACATTGAACTGATAATCACCATGCAAAAATGCTATGAAAATTTCTAACAGCCTCAAGTTATCGGGACACTTAATCTATCGATTTTCTTATCTCGTGTCAATTGAAAAGTGCAGTGCATGTGCTCGAGGAAATCGGATCGTGGGTTGGTGATCCCACGAAGTTGTGGCGTAGGAGCAAGTGCTACTGAATCTTATATTCTAGCAAAAAATATTACAGTACAATCGTAGCACCGTACTTTATCTTAATTATACAATTGAATGAATTCAAATGAGTTGTGCTTCTGCACTATACGGCCGCCCATTAGCAAACGCAACCATATGATTTCTTATACCGAACGAGATAAAGGGCGCAAAACTAATTATGTATCTTAAATCCTTAACTCTAAAAGGGGACATGTTGGGTCATAACCACGGGCCGAGTTACAAGACGTAACTGCAGGTGACAAAGGCATGAACATAGAAACCATTTCGTTTATTTGAAGAGCACAATTGTTGGGCGTAATAAATGCAAACGTAAAAATTGATAGAGCAAAAGCGGTGAATTAAGCGGATAGCGACGACACCTGCTTGAAAATTACACGCTCGAAGCACGACTATCGACTGAGAGTGCGCACGAACGAACGTTCCCCGGTCCACAGGCATAGAAAATGCTCCTGAGAAACAAAAACTACAATAACGCCGAAATACAAAAGACAGAGACAAAGATACGCAAAAAACAGAAAAGAGAAATAACGAGACAACCAACTAAAATAAAACAGGGGGGTATCGTTCGCAATTATAAGTAACCTGATGGACAAAGACAAAAGATGAGGGCGGGCAGGGGTGAAAATGACACGCAGGATAAGAAGAAGTGGAACTGGAAAAAATCCTTGTCGGGGACGGGGACGGGGTAAAAGAGAGAGACAGTATTGGCCGACGGATCAGGTGAGAAGGGGTTGGTACAGGGGTCAGAGAGAAATATGCTCGCGCACTAGCTTGCCCCTGCACGGACCAACGGGGCATAGGATTGAGGCGCGTTTAGCGGGTAAAAGAAAGGCGAGGTGGATCAGAGTGAGGAAACGAGGGACAAGAAAGGAAGGGTTAAAAAGGGTGGGTAGACGGACAGAAACGACGAAAGAGGAACGGGGTAAAGAGGAGGCGAAAAGAGATAGCGATTGAAAAAGGAGAAAGGGAAAGAGACAGAGCGCTCGGGGGGATGAAAGTTGGGGGAACGAGAGCTTCTGCGTGGGAGAGGGTGGATGCAAGGGTGTTCGACGGACAGAGAAAGGTGGAAAGCAAGAGAGGCCGCGCGATGCACAGAGAGAGAGAGAGAGAGAAAGGACGTGGGTTGGTTCGCCGAGCTCAGTTACGCCGCGCCCCTTGCGAAGAGCGCTGCGCCTCACGGGTGAGATTACGGTGTCTTCGCGGCTGGAAAACACTTTTTGCCACCACGTTTCCGGCGTGCTAACGAAACGTTCGGGTCCCGTGCTCGTTCCTTGGCCGTTTTTGCGTCCGTTCCTTCGTTTCCGGTCGAAAGGAAAATTTTTTCGAACAGCGTTTCGCTGTTGCGATCCAACGTTTATCTTTCGAGCGCGGGTTTCACTAGTTTCTTCAACCGCATCGGAGACGAGCGCCGTGACACTAAGTGACGGGGTAAATGTTGCGTGAAACTTGTAGCGTTCGCTGAGGAAGTGTAGTGCAATAATTATACAGAACTGCGCGGGAACGAAACGAGAATTCTGGTGAGACGAACGTGTTATGAAGTATGTGACGTAGTTCGCGTTGATTCTCGCAATGTGAAACTGTACACGTGGAAGACAGTTGTACTCGTCTTTTGTTCGGATGGAAAAGCTCAGCGTCGTTAAGTGTGTCGCTTATAATATTTGGAGAAGTGTAACAGTGTCGATGAACAGAGACGTGGTCGTATCGGGAACTAAATAAAGATACGAAACTGGAGTAGTTCGGTTTATTGGTAACAATAGAAGAAAAGACTCGAGCAATTCGTACGATGGATAACGGACTTTGTTGAAGGTTTTTGCCATCGGTTTTCCTTGACAGTCTTGTCTTGCCACGTCCCTGAAAAGATCGAGCACCGAGAGTTCCGTGGCATTCACAAGGAGAAGAGACTGCCCTGTGATGGACCAAGTGGAACGAGACATTAGCTCGGCCGTTCTCGAACCTTGAGACCATCCATCAAAGGTAAACAGTTGGCGCGTTTTCCGTCGACTGATGGAATGTTTTACTATTTTATCGTTACCTTCGTTTACATAGTTCCCATCTTACTCGCCGTTCAAGTGTTCTGCGCTAAATTTCAGTATTCGAATACTAGGTAGGAAATTGTTATTTTAAACTTTTATTATCATCGATATTTTGTATAATACCAAGTCGATATTCACGTTCATTGCCAACGCTATTTTTTAACGTGACAGGTGTACGCATGATAATTGTATACAACCATTTAAACATACAAATATTTTCTCCGAAATATTTTGGTAATTGGAATACGTTTAAGAAATTGCATAAAAACAGCTTCCGCTAAATCGCATTTTTAAGAGAGCTCACGAGGCACATACCGTTTCAGACTTTTCTCAATAATGCGCAGCTCGAGAGAGAGAGCCCCGCTAAACCATAACTTTAAAATTCAAATTAAGACGTATATACCGGCGACGAAGGTTCAGGTTTATTTACATTTCCAATTATTGCAAAGCGCGCCTCGTTTCACGTTTCACGGATTCATGAGACTGTTACTTGTGACAATCGCAACAGAGAAATCGAACACAACTTGAACCTGAGAAATCTCAGGGAGGCTTTAATAGTCGGACAATGTTATCGAATATACGCTTTTACCTGATAAAGAAATGCAGATATAAATTTTCTGCAAGATGCCAATGATTGAATGATGCGTTAGAAAATCTGACACCACTCGACGAACGAGGCACAGCCGCTTGCAGTTGTTTATTCCAAAGGCGAAAACAACGTGACGCCAGGGCCCGTCGTAAATTAGATAGGGTCTGAAGGGACTTCGCTGGCGTCAACGCGAGGATTTTCCGGACAAGAGCAGGCAGTCTTGCACAGACCTCGTTTTGAGACGCACGGATTTTCAAATTGTATCGCCTTGCTGTTATATACATATTGAACTTTCTTTTGCCGCCGCCTATTCTTATTTTACCCGAATCTTACTGATGTGTGCCCTTCCTTGTGTAATTATCGGGCCTTAATTTTCATCTGTTTGAATAATATACATTTATTAAACTGGATTTAAATCATTTATTAATGAACTGTTAAAACAGTATTACTGAAACGTGTTCCGCACGAAAGGTGTCGCATGGCGCACATATAAATTAATCAATTAATTAATCATGAAATATTGCAGTTCATTTTCCTCGAACGAAAAACCGACGTATTTAATATATGTACTCATCATATTATACCTGGAATATAATTAGGCTGCGGTAATTACATGGGATGCGATGGTAACAATTAATGGCAAAATATCTTCAAATTTAATTGACTTGTAAAATGTAAGGGGTAGTATTAATTGTACGTAGTTGACAAATTTTATGTCATCGTTTGTTCATTACAAGGGTATATCGTTTAGCCCCGGATGTGTTTAACTGGGGCAGGGAAGTTATAGCTTAAGTAGTTAATTAATTAAGACGAGTCAGAAACGAGAGGAGCTATTTTCCAATATCTATTAATGGCAAAGCAGTGTAATAATAAGATTCAAATACAATAAAAACATTTTCATGGCATTTCCTATATTAGAAATAAACATGTTTTTTTGCACATCAATATCCTGAACTCATTAAAAATACGTCGCGACGAGCGGAGACACGGAACATCATTTTCCAAACAAGCATACATTTTGCTTAATTTAAATGAAACTCGACTCACGACAATGTATGCAAATAGTGTGTCAGCACGTAACTAGCGAGAGGTTTGTTCGAGCAAACTTCACATTTGCACCGTGGATCGATGCGGTTTTCTTCTGCCTTTAAGTAATATATTTAATTACGCTAATTACTTCTGATAAAGAGTACTTTGCATAATGCAGAACTTTTGAAACTTTTAAACTGTAATTGTTTAATTACGAAAGACTACAGTAGTTAAATACAACATTGTTGTTTCATACGCGATATGTTTATGACAAATACATATTTTGTTATTTAGTGTAACTATTTGTTCTACATGTAGGTGAGATAATTGGCATGTGCTTCTATTATTAAAGTAAATATACCAAGGCTTCGGCACCGTACAACGGGCGGCAAATAATTAATGTTCCCGGCAGTTAAATTGCGTACTTGATAAACAGACGTTCTGAAATGTTACCATGTATTTTAAAGTACCTTCGATGCTCAAAACTAATTTGAACATACATATCCCTCCACAGTTAATAGGCAATGTTCAAATAGATTAAAATGGTGACTGGAAGAGTGACATAGGAAAATATATTTACTTTATTTATAATTATTATATTCCTCATTAGTTATTCAATAAAATCCCTAAACTTGAAACAAAATTAAAATTATTTTCATAATACACTTGATTGATCATTCTATGATCTTTTTGGAATGAACTAACATAAGTTGCATAACGCTTCAATTATTGCAACAAACCCGGTTCTAAACACTTTTTCCAGGATACGTAATCAATACTACAATGATCTTTACATATTCCGCTCTCCTTAGTGCATTTCTAACCCATCCTTCTGTTAGCCAGTTTCAATTGTATAGTAACATAGGCGTTTCAATAATTACCAAATTATCACAATAGCCCGCAACACTCTTTCAGAAAGCCTCAAATTTTGCACTAGTAATAATCCCACGATCGATCAATCGGGTAAACCGCAATCAAATACACCGTCGCAAAAGCCATTCCGCAAACCCCAAACTAGCAGCAGATAATAGTCGTATAATTAAACACCGGACATGCAATTCCAAAGCAATAGCAACTACGTTCGAACAAAGTCTAGTACAATTTCGTGAGCCAACAACAACCGCACAATCGGTTACTCGATGGCCTCAAGTTTGTCCTTAACAATCGTGCCACCTGAAAATCTGGAATTCAGTGCCGGTGTCTGGCGAATGTGATGAATCCTTCGGACGAAGGACAACTCGGTTCGATTCACTGGAAGAACTTGCCGTGTTCGCTGTCCCATCGAAAGCGCGATGCTCGATTTGCGGATATGAGAGTACACGGATAGGAAATACGAGGGACGCTTTAACCGTCCAAGGAGCAACATGGATTGAGCAGTCCAAGTTGGTCGGTTTTCCCGAAAGGACAACGGATTCGCGTCGATTTCGCCAGACGTACGGCGAACTTTTAAAAGTCGAACTTATCTCGAGTTTCTCAATGAACTGTGCAAAACAATCGGCGCGCTAGTGTTACGATAACTGCTGCCACGGACATCTTTGCTCGATTGTGAGTGATATTCGTTGCGAGGCTGTGTGAAAATTTGTAGCACGTGTGTGTTCCCGGCTGGTGAATCGTCTGGGTCAAAACCGAGACCAATCCAGACTAACCCAAACCACCGATGAAAGGAACTTGAACCCATTTGTCGACATTGCCTTCAAATGTCACATTCTGAACGTTTATCGTCCCTCCTGCCAGAAGCGTGGAAGTCAGAGAAACGGCGAGGAAAGTAATAGAAACGTTGGGGGCCGAGGAATTCTTGTTGAACGAACGCAGACATGTCATTTGTTTGGAAAAGGGGAATGATTTTGCTCGCTGGAGCGTTATCTCGAGCTTTTTTTCCAAGGTTTAAACGAGGAGCCAGGATCCATTCATTTAGGAATTGCGGCAGATCTCTGGAGACTTTGGAATAGGGCTGTCTTGTTGTGATTCGAATAGAGGTTGCAATTGATGGAATAAATGGGCCAGTTTTTATACTTAACGTTATTATAATTTAATTTATAGGGGACACTCATGCCTATAAAATTGATTTAATTCGGTGTTACATGCATTTACACACATTGATGTTTGAAGCGTTAGTTTGTAATGGTTTTGAATGGTTTAGTATGATTTTAGATGTTACGTATTTTGCATTCAAAAAAATAGTTTTGACGATAGCCTCGTTCTTACAAAGAAGATGTACATCTAAATTAACAACGCACTTCGAAAAAATTCAAAGATGATCAATACTAATTTGATCAACTTTCAGAATTTAAAGAATGTTCCAACGACAAGTTCGTCTACCGTATGGAACACATTCCTACATTTTCAGAAAGGGGTTGGTGGATGAAGCGGTGTGTGCCGCATAATGTGCCGAAGGGGTTGCAGGGGGAGTAAAGGAGCTCGATTATAAAACGTATTAAGGAGCAGTCGTTTTTGCTTTCTTTCATTCCACTCTTATTGGCGCGTATTTCGTCGACAGCTGCCAGAAAGAAACACCTCCTCATTTCGAAAATCCGTCCGGCATTCCGGCCTTTCTCGAACCATCGGATGATTAATCACCCTTGCAGTGTTTCACTCTCTGCGGGCACACGTGCATACGTCACCGTGGACGAGAATTCGTCAACGTCGAAAATTGCAGTAAAATCACGTCGGGAGATCGAACCGCTCGGACTTTATCGATCAACGGGGTCGACGCTCCAATATCTTTTCGTTAGCGACGACGCTTCTACCGAAACACGTTTGATTTACTATTATATGCAGGATGAAAAAACTGTAACATCTAACATAACGAAATTCTACTTGTCTCGTTCATGTAGAGTTTTAATATATTAAATAATGACATAATACAAAAAATGCAAATTAAAATGTCGCTTTATGCAGACGACAGGTTGCTTGTTAAAAGTATGATATGAATGTTTGGGTCAACAGTTGGGATACCACGATTTTGGGGTGGTATCAAATGGACGGCGTTGAACAAATTTAAATTGCTGGGTAAAAAGCTATTACTGCTCGAAATTATTAATCAGTCACAAAATATGTGTATATTGTGTAGTTTGAAATATTTGGGGCTCCAAACACTTTTGCCTCGCAGTATACGGGAACGTATTTGTGTCAGCAAGTTTTTCATGCTCACTCATGTGGCGACAGGTGTAAGACGTGTTGCGGCATTATTTAGAAAATAATATTTAAGAATATAATGCGTTTAGCAATGGAATTGCAAATATTAATAGGAGCTAGAACATCAGATAGAATATTCCTTGTATGAATAATTCCTTTACTTTTAATGAAATCTTACATCTGTACAAATTTTCGTAGCATCAACATAGGGGATGTGCTTAAGGTGGTGTGCGTGTAATACTATTGTGTGCAGTTGTATAATATTAGTTGTTATGTATACATATTTAAAGTCAGAAATTTGCAATTATCCTACGTCAATACAGCAGACAATTAAGGCACGAATTAGAGGTGAATTTCGACCACGATTACTATTGCAAACTATGCTTCTGAATTACATGACACAGTTTCTATACCGGCAATGAGATCATTCATCATTTTTTATGAATGTTATTAAATATTGAACGGTGAAGCTGATCGTAAATATCACGTCTAACATAATATTATAGTTATTAGAATGTACAAAAATATGTTATTATTTTCAATTTTAATAGCTATTAATTCTAAATTATTTCATTGATCCCTATTTTACTACGTTATAAAAAATCCATTTGCTATATGTACATTTCTAATTCCTGTCATCCAAATATTGACAGGCCATTTTGTCCAATTATTCTATCGCTATTTGCCATCAACTCTTACGCGGAATAGAATTTCCACGTGGCAGTAACAGGAGTTCTATTAATATCCGACAACACGCTGAAATTGTCCTTTTCATTCCGAAACCAATTTTCTTAGTACAAACAGCTCTCTCCCTGTCTCGTTTCTTTCCAATTTACTTGGTCTTTTTTATTTTATCAACCCAGCATCACGTTCATACCTCCTTCTCATTTCTGACCTGGGTACTGCAGGATTTTTGCCCATGTTTCGTCGTTTTTTTCTCTCACTTTTCTCATTCCCAGACACGATAAGAGAAGTGGCTGCTCAGACGGAGAAAATTGTCTGCAACTTATGACAGGTTTCCGAAACGTCAATCTTTTCTTTTTGCATCGTAAAGTGTGTGGAGTGGGAGGGGGATCGCGTCGAGAAAACGTTTAAAAGGTTCTCGATGAAACCAAGTTTCTCTATTCGATTGAGAAAGTTGGAGCTGTTCATCGAAGTTAACGAACCGTGGGTGTTTCATCGCATGTTCTTTTTTTTTCAACGATCACTTTCACGGATGATAAGGTATAACAATCGTACGCCGTCCGTCAAGAATTTCTCTAGGGATAGTAATCCAGTTTGTCTTCGAGCTGATGCGATTAATTCTTAGAAGCGACTTCGAATTTCTATTGAAGCAACGATGACTTGATTCGAGGCATTACGAAAGGAAAGACGAATTATCTGCTTGAATGGTTCGTAAAACTTGAATTGCGATTTTTAAGCTATAGATGCATGGTAAGAATGGTAGAAGTTACAGACCTATAAGAGCAGGATTCGAGTTCCGATTGTGCAGTCGCGAGGTTCGTCTTCAATATTAATATTGCATACGCAACGTGCCGGTATTGGTCTTGGAGGTTTACGACATATATCACGTCTCGCGTAAAGACGGCTTGAAGAAGCAGGAAATGTTTTGTGTTCTGTTGCAGTTGTTTAGGTACGTGTTCGGGAATCCTGAGTGCAAGAGTATTGTGCATGCTGCTGATTCACGTCTTTTCTGCACTTGTACTGTACGTATCGAGGACTTGGTTATGTTGAACAGAGTATGTACTTGGTTATTTTTAGGATCGGACCATGATTTCCAAAGTTTTATTGCACGAAAATGTTGCTGAAAAATCGAATTCCCCAAGAATATCTTTATTATGTCGTACCAGCTTCAGTATTTATATATGTAAATTTTCTCCGGTAAATTTAATGCAATTTCAATGAATATGGATATATCAAACAATATATGAATTACTCTAAGACAAGGGTTACAGCTGGTAATACAAAAAATATATTTCCGAAAAATTATTCAGATATACGTCTGACTAAACTGGTCAAAGATGACGGTCATGAAAACTGATTTTAATAGAATTTATGTTACAATACGATTTATTTAATTGATCTCCTGCACGTGAGGTTAATCTATTCTCAGTTCTACGGTTCTTCGCAGGTGTCTCCTGATGGAGTTTCGAAACCAGGGAAATAATTATTAATTAAATCGCCAAAGATTTAAGACCAACAATCCAGCACATCTGCTACAGAGAAGTGCCAAAAATACCATATAAATTCAAACCTGCATTTTTACTATTTTTTGCGTGCATAAAATCGCGCCACGCCAATATTAAATCATGCAAAGCCGCTTTTATTCGAAGAATTCTGGCGAATACCGCGGCATGATAGATGCGGGAGTGTTAAAATAAAAACGCGTCGTAAAATCGAGTGCTTTGGTTCCAGTAAAACGGTGCGAAAGGTTACAATGTTATATCAGTCGCCTAACCGGGCGATACATACTTTGGCAAACTGTGCTGGCATGTTGCGACTCATCGGGAACTAAATCGGTTGGTGAGTCGGCCGTGTGCTCAAATGTCTTCAGTTATCGCGGTGGAAAGAAGGAAATTTCACAGCGTTTGCCAACAGGAGTATGCCACTAATTGTCTCTCACGTCCAATTCCTTTGTACCTTATTTCTATTTCTCTCGTTTGGGTCTAATTTAAAATCATCTGTTTTAAACCTAACGCAGACTTGTTATTATTTTCTGCACAAAAATCGCGCAGAGGGCGCGGTAGCCTATAAAGTTGAACAAAAATAAATATTACAGATGGCAGTACGAATTAAAATATTTTCATTTGCAAATATTTTAAAGTTTATTAGTGTTAACATATCGCGGCAATGAGAATTCATTTATATGTTCGTTATCGGTATCAAAAGATTGTACAATTGTAAATAATTGCGCTTGTAGCAGCTTAATTTATATAAATGAGTAATAACTTTGCAAAATATTTAATTGCGATGAAAGTTTTTATTTATTACAGTAGAGGGAAAAACGTGACAGACAATTGATTGAGCACTTGTCAGTAGAGATTGATTAGCAGGTATTAACCGAGCTTTTGCTAGCAGATTCTTCTCTATAGTCCGTACTGGAATGAGTGGAATGGTGGACTACAGTTTTTTAAAGGTACTCTATACATATCTGACTAATTTTAAAATGAATTCAGATAGACAATATAATTTTTCAGACACATGAATAACACTCACATCCTTTTTTAACGATGAACACTGGATGTTAATTACTATTTTCATATTCATGGTACTGCTAAACGTATAAAACATAAGCACAGCTAAAAAGAAAGTAATAAATCTTGGTAGTACGAGAATTCGATTTTCACTTGCATTCACTTATCAATAGTTATACATACATACTTTCAATGATACACCAGCATTTTACCTTTTAACACGTGCCGCTTCATGTACCTTAAAAAAGACAGCGCACAACATATAAACACAACATAAACTAAATTTTACAACCCTTCAATCGCCATGCAAAAAAAAAAGAACGAAATAAAATCAAACTCCCATTTCCAACCGCAAGGTGACAAATCTTCGCGGGACGAATTAAAACCATAAATCCACCGAAAACCGATTGCAATCGTTCGAATGCCACGGCCCACGTGGAACGAAAGATATGTACGTAATCGTAGCCGAACTTTCAATCCGAAATAGTACGCGTTGACCGATAATCGTTCCGTTGTCGAAGGGTCATACGGTTTCAAAGAAAAGCCTATTTATCGTGCCCCTGTATTGGATCGAAAATCGAAAAAAAAGTCGGCGTACACTACCAGGACGCTATTACGGGCCGCGTACTCCGGAATGATGACGCAATTTATGGCTTCGAGAACATAGGCGTGCTCGACGTTCTGACCCCGTTAGATCGTTTAATCCGTCCCAGATAGGTACGTACGATTAGACAATTCGACGGAAGCGGAGAACCATTCGGTATATCCCGTCGTCCCTTTACCCCTTTAACCCCTAACAGGTAGTACCTTGGCCCTACGCTACCCCTCCCGGCTCCACAACCCTTCGGGTCCGACAGAAACGGTGGCGTCCGTGCAGTTGGAGGTTGCAATTCTGATACACACTCTCTCTAACTCCGTCTGTTCGGGCTTATGAGCTTTTCGGCGGGCAGATCGACCAGATCTCGGCTTCAGGAAGCACGTAACCGCGTATGTACGAGATATTCTACGAGTACGAGACTAACTGGTAATTGGTAATCGAGGATTCGACGTGGAGTACGAATCGACATTGGTGAAGAGCGATGGAAATGTTAGTCCAGCGAAATGGTTCTTGTGATTTCTGGATTTCATTGTACGATTAGATACTGTTGGTGCGAGTAGTGTATTGCAAGTTAGGATAATGAAGGCTTTTGAGTGAAACACTTTCTCTTGCTTACAAAGGATACTTACTTACTTGTTAGAAGGATTCGAAGTTTCATAAATATTCACAAGAATATATTGAGAAATTAAAACGAATTTCTATGCACGAGATTTTTGCTCCTTACACAGAAGTCTACATCTATTGTCTAATTGCAGAAGGTTTAATGTAATTTATTATGAAAGATTTCGTTTAGTAAATGATCATAATTCTACTGGGCTATATATATACATATATACGTACTTACACGATCAAAGGGGCTAGTAGATCATACGTCGAATGTTCTATATTCTACATAACACGGTGTAATACATAGAACATGTACATATACAGATACATTCAGCAACTGTTACATATTAGTTAACTCCACATCCGAACTAAAGTTAAATACGAGCTAAAGTTTCTACCAAACTATAATACCGCATCTATTTTCATGCCCAATCTAAATTACATTTGACTCCCATTTCGAATATAATATTTGGGCATACCGTAAAGAGCCATCGAAAGCCCCTATCAAAATTTCTGTACGAATCCGAATATATATCTGCTAACTTCCATTCACCATGAAAATCGCATTCACACGTCCTACCATCCGTTCGCAACGTATCAAAGTATCGTACCCATAAAACACCGGGGACATTAACGATCGATTCTAGATGACAAAGTAGTAGGATCTGCGAGTGCTCGCTTGGAAGAAGAACGAGCGGGGAAGAGCAACGAGATCAGAAGTTTATGATCCTAGCACGGTCACGAGATTTGCATTCAGACACTCGCCTATATTTTACGAACCGTCGTTGTTTTCTACTTAAAGGTGTTACCGACTTCAACATCGAAAAGCTTGACTCGTTTTTTAAACGATTCAACGGCTGCACACCGCCATTCATATACATATATGTATATACACGTATTACATGCGCGCACAGTGGGTGCCAGTCATTGATGAATAAGATAGTAATGTTTCGACGAATGTTTTAATGCACCTTTCAGCATTTTCCGTGCTTCTGGTGCTTTTAGTTTTGGGAAATGCAAAACAGAAACGTTGGAATGGGATATTCGGTGTTCATTTTCGTTTTGTACGTGTGATGAAAATGTGGATTCCGGAGAAAAACGTTAGATAACGTCGTTATGACATATATTTTTATATCTTCTCTGGTTTTCTTTTGTATTGGAAGTAGTTTTGGTACGGACAGAGTGTGCCATCGCTTTTTGCTACGAGGGAAACATTAAAATGGGAGGTACACTATCATGTTTTGCTTGCACTTCGAAAATACAGTTTTCATGCCCGGTCGTAAGATAACATCGTCTCGATATATGCATATACTTTTTTCCACATCTTTCTGCATTCTGTTCAGCGATAGAAATATTTTTAGATTTAAATAGGGCAGCTTTTTTTGGTTTGGCTTTTTCGTTACTGCGAGTGCAGAAATATTGAAATCGGTGTTGGCGTGTTGACTAAACGCAATGGGAAGATATAAAATCGTTACGTATATACATATAAGTATGTAGATCTGATATAATGATAAATGGTTACATTCCACGTTGAAATTGGGCGGAAATCTGATGCTTCGGCAATCGTAAAAATAGAAAGGTGACTTAGGCATTCATGAACATTTTAAATTCTGCATTCGTTGGAACGCAAATATATCGTATTCATGGTTGTTTCAAATGTTAGCCAGATATTCTGCGAGTAAAATATTTTGTTCGAGAAGCTTCACGCAGAAAAATATTCAGGCAATTTATACATCTCTTTTAATTATGCGTGCTTGCTATTTCGGAGTAACTTGCAAAACATTAATGGTTTGAGCAATTTTTAATTAAATTTTCAGATTCTAATGTACACTGCATATAGTCTGAAAGTGTGGTTTGGTTAAAATGTTAAAATGAATAGTCAGCCAAAATCCTTAACAAGTCAGTATTTAAACTCAACCAAATATACTCAGCTGAGTTTCAAACATATCTCACTTACATCTCGAGCAATTATACGTTCAGAGCGGGAACACTAATCTAATTTTGAACAACTATAGTAACTTTTGATTACGCGCAGCTCGAAACAATTGTGTTATTGCTCAAGTACGGCTTCGTGACAGGCAGTTTAATAAACGTGTCCAAATTAATTTGTAACACAAGCTGTAGAGTTCATCAGACGTTACACACAATTATATTATAATAAGTAGATTACTATGGTTTTAATTTACACCAGAGAAAAACTACTTAAAAATCGCAAAGAATTTGTTACTTTGAAAAAAATAGTTTTATATCATATTATTTGTTACTCTAATAATTGAACAATTAACGAGATGCCACGTAGGCATCTTCTATATGCAATAAATATGAACGACACACGACGATTTCTTCTTCTCCATAAGTATCGTTACTATCTTTGCTGATCCTAGAAAGAATATTGCAATACAATAAGCATCATTTATATGTACCTGAGGAATAATGCGCAAGGTCATACGCCTGGATTATTGGAGTAAGCAAGAGTAACTCTAATACGTGGCTTGGAAAGTGTCCAAACAGGTTCCTCAAATCTCTGTGCGAAAATGGATCGCAATGTTGACCTATTCGTCACAGAAATGTACGAACCTAACAAATGGTGATCTCTAACCTGTTAAATTCGTTTCCGTGCACAGGTAACAAATACATGGTTTCTCTTCCAACAGTGACGAATTTGTTGACGCTTTAGATTCCGTAGTCCCATACATACATCAAAATAAGGGGGGGATTGCCGTTCTTTTACCACGCATTCCTACGACACAATCTTTCATGGATATAAATCATTCCAAAATTCCCTGCAAGTTAAAATTTTTCTGGGCGAAATTTATTTTCCTTGAGAAAAACGAAGTGTCTTTAAGAAAACTAAAATGGAGGCACAAATAAATGTCCACAGCAAGTCACTGTTACTTGTACATGAATTTTAATTATAACTCTGTGAATCAAATTTATCAGCAATCGTTACATACACAATAGAACATGTAATTAACAATTTATTTTACGAACACAAGCATTCCCTTTTTATTCAGTTATTCGTATACGTAAATGTTAGGTGATCTATCGCAATTCGAAGTAAAATGATATCTGCTTTAAGTACCTCGTACAAAGGATATTTTATGCGTGTGGTATGGATTTATATAAGTATTCACATGTATAGTCGAATAAACAAAGGGATCCTTTGCGATCTCCCATAATCTATAACAAGCATCGACATGTCGACGTTTTATTGAAAAACCGTTCTCTATACGCTGGAATATATGGAAATTCCTTTGAAAATATTCAGCCCGTGAATATTTGTTGACGTAGTTATTCCAGGAAACGTGTATCTGTCTGTCGAAATTGCGTTCGAATTATTTTCGTTACAATTAAAATACGTTAGCTGGTGTTGTAACGTGGGCAGAAAGAATGCACTATCGATTTACAATTCAATAAACATGCCAGTGATGCAATAGTGCTGTTGTTAAAGCTGTGCGAATTGAAAACGATTTCATTATACAATTGCATTGTTGAAACTTCAATAGGCCTTTTATAATTGGAATTAAGATCGAAACCTTTTTAATCCTATTGACCAGAACATACCTACGTTGTTACGCGAAGTAAATACAAATTTATTTAGTTGGAATGTTACAACAAGAAAAATCAGGATTTTCTTTTGTACACGAGTCATTAAATGTTTGGGACCACTTACTTACTTGTACGTAGAAAGATTATTGTATGGCCTGGTAACCATTCATTGATACGAAAGTAATATTACACGGGCCGATAGTAAGTAACTTTGTTTCAACAGGTTCCAAAAGATAACCATCGCAAAATTAATAATCAGTCATACAATATCTGTATCACTGGAAATGTGCGACGATTCCAAACTTTTGGCTGACCGTGTACATAATAGAAACGAGAAAAGCGTTTAATAACAAAAAGGCTAACCTCAGGCAGCCACGTTAAACATCGTTCGATACGCAGGATTTACGCCGACAAACAGATGCTTTGATTTACGCTTCTGTGATCGATTATATTTTCACGCGAACCCTTAATCAGCCGAATCCCCGTAAATCTTTTTCTTGTGCCCGTAAATATAATCGGCCGCGTTTGATTTCAATTTCCACGCGGCGCGAATACGACGGTTTCTCGCCACCCGTAATTTTTAATCTCTTCCGTTTCCCCGGGTGACGATTGATCACGTTGCAATAAAAGAGTTCGGCACAAAGGTTTGTAATTTCATTTCTGCCGCGGCCGATGATTTATGTGGTAATTCGCGCGAGGAAGAAAGAATCCAGCGTACGCGACTGAAACGAAACTGCTTAATATAATTAGTAAGTACATACTACGTATGTACTTTTCGTCGCGTGCCTACGAGTGACGAAAATTATCTCCTGAAATTTATTTAATATCATGGCAGAAATCATCCTTCATCAAATAAATCATTTTATCCACTAATAAATTAGTTCTAATGTAAGACTGCCTTTGAATTCTATACGTTACATAACTGCATACCTGTTTCAAAAGGAAGACAATAGTTAAAGAACGATTTTGTATTCAATGGACCTTCTAAGGTTTCAGAAAAGTGTTCCTTCGGGAAGACTATATAAAAAAAGTCTATTAGCAAGAGATAAAGTACACAGATTAAATATAGTATTTTGTAAGTAGGTAACAAATTATATTATTAATTATTCTGATGAAAATACAAATTGAAGTGGTAAACTCGTAGAGTTCAAGCAGACTAGCAGCAAGTGACCGCAGGGCAACGATCCTCCGAGATATCTTAATTAGATATAGCATGGGAAAGCATAAAGAAAATATGACAAAACGGACCTAGTTATATTCATCATGCCTTTCCAACTAAATCTTCCACCCTCTTGGTAGCAAGAACAAATCTTCATCTACCGTTCCATCATCGTACCAAACCATCATGAAATGTATACATATATTCAAGAGAGGGACATAACTCCTGGAATACATTGGAACTCGCCAAGATACATATATGTATGTACATACACACATTTACATTTATTCTGACACCTCACAGCTTATCTTAAAATATATCATATCATCAAAGCGTGCATAAGAAGTGCTATTAATCAGCATTATGTACACGCGTCCTTACTGTCAACGAGTTCCGCCGATACTAATTTGTCAATATGTATTGCTGGATCGCGTCGACGTATAATTTTATTAAGGTCGAGGCTGAAGCTGGAGCATTGCATATAATATCAATAGTCTTTTCTCGAAAAATGTAAAACTTTGATTACTCGACGAACCTATACTGCAATTAAAAAATAATAGTAAACATTAAACCATAGCTAGTATATAATAAGTAGGACTATGAAACTTGTGCGGGTTTCAATATCAATTATTTTCAATATAGATAAAACGCCAAATGTTTAATTGTACTTGAGTCCTGCCGACACGTATCTTTGATTATTTAGTTACAGTTCCTTTTGTAGAGTTGTCTCTGATCTGGATCGATTAAATATTTCACATGCGTGGCATTCCAGTATAACTATATCTATTGTACCTGTTTCTTGTCCGTACTGATTCTTTCATTGGATTGCACTACAGGTAGAAATACGTATGCACTTCAAAGGTTAACCCGATTGCTTTCAACTTGTTTCATGAAAGCATTTAATGAAATGTTTGAACGAATCAGGGTGTTGTACGATACGTGTACTTTATTACTTGAAATGTACTTGTAACATACTCTATGCCAACGTTTCCTTCTATAAAAAACGCGCGAAAACGAAATGGAATCGGACTTATGAAAGCAAACAAAAATGGACTACTTGTGCGCGCATATTGTGTATAAAATTGTGATTAAATGTTGGTAAAGCTTGAGCATAAAATTCATGCTTGACGATATTTACAAACGTTGCATGATAACGTTCAACGGCCAAAGGCTTACCGGTCGAAGCCAAAAGGGTACACACGTCTCGACGGAGAATCGATAGACGGGTATTCTTATTTCCACGATTGCACGAATCGTACTGTTGTCCGTGGCAGAAAGAATCGCTTTTATCGGCCGGGAACCTCGTTCAATGATATTTATATACATAAATGTGATTTGTCCAAGGAAACCTGTGCTGTATTGTTGCGGCGCAGTTTCTATCGCAATTAGTGTGCCATCCATTGATAGATACGTTTGTTTCCGATGATAGCAACGATTTCCTTGCTAGGTTTTCGTCAGAAATGGCAATGGCGCCCTCAGGACCCCATGAATTCGGTGGGCAAAAAAACGTTTTGGACGATTAGGCTTGGTATATACGATCTTTGTGTGTGACATACGCGCCATTTCACGCACATGGCTATAATAAATTTCACGAGCAACACTATTCGATTCCAGGAGCGAAATGAACACATGCATTTTATCCAGTTAATAGCTCGCACCTTTTACGTTAATTGCTATCTTATTCAATGCTTAATGTGCGTTCTGTAAATATGAACATTGGATAATGTCTCAGGGAGGAGTAGGAAATATTCTGTTCCGTCCTTGTCCTATTAAATTTAATTTATTGCATTATTTTATTTTCGCAGTATGGGTTAAGAATATCCCACTTGCAATCGATCTACAATCAAGTTATTACATTCTTTTATGTTCTTTTTAATTTAAATGTTGAACAAATATAGAAGTAATAAGTAAGCAATTAATCTCAGAGACAATTCACATGTCCGAAATTGCGTTTCGTACTCTGCTATCTCGATCAATCAATTTTTTTTTTTTTTTCTTGGGGTTTAGGGTCACATGCACCTTCTGAGGTTATTAGTGACCACGGTGTAGGTGCTCAGTAAGACAGACTACCTATAGTAGGTGGTATAAACCAATGTCCTTTAGGAAATTTATCACTTTCTTACAGGAGTCCTTTCTGTTTAACATATTAAGCGAGTTTGGTAGATCGTGTTGCATCCTTTTACTGCTGTATTTAGGACAGGTGATTAGGATGTGGCTGATAGAGTTTGGTAGGGCGCAAGTGTCGCAGGAATTTGGTTCAGTTTTTGTAATGAGGTGGGAGTGTGTCAAGCTTGTATGTCCTATTCTTATACGCGTTAGAATCACTTGATCTTTCCTGGTTAGCAGCATCGCTGGGTTAGCATCATATGTGAGGCTTCTGATTTGGTGCAGTTTGGTAGGTCTTGAATTTGTCCATTCTTCGTTCCATGATTCCAGTGTCACCTTGACGAGGTGTTTTTGGAGATCTTTGTAGACTGTAGGCACCTGGTATATTGCAGGTGTACTGGTGCTAGCCAACCTTGCCGCTGAGTCGGCTTCTTCGTTTCCCCTGATGCCAACATGTGAGGGAATCCAGGAATACATGACCTCTTCTTTGGTACGCATGAGTGTTGAATTTGTTTCTATGATGTCCCTGATGATTTCGTTGTTGGACTCCAAATAATCAATTTTTGTAAAGTGCATGAAAGGGTGTTGTTAAGTACAAGGATTTGAGATCCATTAACTGTATTAATAATAAATACATCGAATATTTCTAAAAATACAAATAATGAAAAGTTCTATTTCTCTTGCTTTTTATGTACGGAATCTGAAACAAAGTACATACGCACAAACACTTTCAATTGTCGCTAGTCGGAATTGTTACTTTCTAAATACACATTATCCCTGCTTAAAGACGATGTAACACGGCGTGGCAATGCGTTCTTTCGCGACCACGACTCTGCTCGCTTAATTAAAAGAATAATTAGTTTATTTCTTATTAATGAACAACGATTAGTTTATTTCTCATTATTTAATAACCAAACGTTCCACATTGGCCTCGCTTAAAGACGATGTAACATTTGCCGTACGATTCTCTCGATACCGTCGAGGCCCCCGTACACGACGAAGCGCCACAAAACGTTGCACGCCTGAGTCCCGGGATTTCGAACGCTCTAATTGGGCAGTGTTTTTGGTTCATAACTCAAAAACGAACCTTCAAACAACATTTTGGTCAAGGAAAAAGTTGTTCAGAATCACCTCAGGTACCCCCCATTTCCCGATGTTGCGGTAGTTACAGGACACCCTGTATATCATCACCTATGAGAATACATGTTGAACACGGATTTATGTTACCAGCCTGGTAGGGTAGTCCAATCAAATTGCGATATTGTATGAAGTTTCGTTCCAGGACGAAGGGTGGAAAAACATTGTGTAAAAACTCGCTTCGGTATACAGCTTGCAGCAACGTATGTATGTAAAACAACGACTCAGCGTTCAATTACGAAATTGTGCCGCGTTCTGCAATTCGGATGTGATTGCGCAATATTTCGCATAGACGTTAGTTAACGCATCATATAAATGAGCATAATTGCAAAGGAAAACATGTACGCATATGTTTTATATTTAAACGATAAATATTGACTGCTCTTTTTATTATTCCTCTATATCACAAGTTCTTTCACTGCTAATTAACGGATTAAAGGGCAATTACGTTACTGTTTGCTCGTTTAACTGTTCATTTAATTAGTTGTCAATAATGCATCGATACGCAAATGATGCTCAGCTCATAATGGGCGATTTGTTCTTTAGGACAACACTTGGGTTAACTTTTTTTTTACACGAGTTTTGCTTTCTATCCCTTATATTTTCCTTATCTTTTATTTTACATATGCAACCGTTTTTTTTGGTTCTAATTTCAGTTAACATTGCCATGCAAATATATTTTTATCTCCTCTTTGATCAACTTTCACACACATTTTGAAGCTATGTACGGTCTATTTGTTGCATTTGCATTGCAGAAGGGAACTCCCTTGAATATACCGCATAATAGTTGCTTTTATTTGCACCGTCCTCAATCCCTCACTTCCTCTCTTTCCCTCTCCCCTTTGCAATTATGTGGATATAACATTCGTGTCAGGAGTAACGAACCGTGTTCGTGGAACTCTCGAATCGCAGTGAAATCAACGATACAACCAGCGGGGTCAAGGGAAGAGGTGAAGTGCGCGTGATGTTCAAATTTCGTGGTAGAAATGATTTCGCGTCGAAAACCGCCGGATACGATTAGCATAATCGTGGTGGTCAACGATCGAAGCACGAAATGGTGTCTGCCCAAAAAGGACGGATACTTGCACACGTTTTAAACACATTGTACATTTTATTGGCCTCCATCAATATTGCTTGCAAGTTTGGAGTTGAAGTTTGGATTTATTAAACTTAAATTGCATATTTAGAAAATGGACAAAAATTAACTTACATAATTGCCTGCAGGTTAATTCGTTCAACTCTTTGGGGAACTTGTTTAAATTCGAAAATATACATTTCAATTTCTTCTATAAATCTGGAAGCAGTGTATCATTCGTAAATCCGACGACAAATTGAATATAAAACTTCGCGATATATTTAATTATCTTAAATAGTATTTTCTGCGATAATAATTCCCCCCGCTTTGAAACACTGTTCATTACTGCAGCTGTTTAATTACTAGAGAACAGCTCGTAACGATTCACTTCTTCACTCTGCTTTTGCAAGCAATTGTCAGCTCTGTTAGCACAAACATTATCACGGAACACCGATTCCTGTGCGAAAACCGGGTTTAATATTTTCACCGCCGGTTAAGCCTTTCTTTCCAACGCCTTCACCATGTTTCACATTTGGATTGCAAAATGGAAACTAATTTCGCGTCGACGATAAAGGTACAGTCGCTGACGCGGGTGTATTTTATGCCCGACAAAGGGGCGCATTTTGATATTTCTAATGCGTTGCAGGAGGTAATACTCATCTTCTCTGTAGTGGTTTACAACCATGATGCGGAACAGTTCGTGTACACTGGCTGCTGAAACGGGAGATTTTAAATATAACAGGGCGAAGTGCGAAATAAAACGAGTTACAGCTTCAACGTGTCCAGGAACTTTTCGACCCAGCACATAAACGACCTATGAATTGCAAATAATTAAACCAAAAATATTGTATATGGGAGTAGTTTCAAAACAGAGCTGAAAGGTCGAAATTAAACGAAGATTTGTCATACGTAATCACTATAAAAAGCAGTTATACAATATGTACCCTCAGTGGATGCTGTGCTTTCTGAAGTAAATGCGAACAGTGGGAAAAAAGGTGTACGTAAACTCACTTATTCATCGGGAAAAACTTAAATGAAATTCTTGATACAGTAAACAGGCGTGTATAAAAAAGATGCAGAACACTATTTGCCATTGGCATAATTTGTAAGTACTTCATTCTTCTGAAATAATCTGAAATTTCGAATCGTTTCTATTTACAATTATGTGCAATTATTATAGTGCAAACTTGTGGACGCTACGTGAATCGAGGAGTGGTTAATGGTTATTTATCTGTTACAAATAAAGACAATTGGATGCTGTGAATGCATAGTAGCGATATAACAATAATGCATCATTTTTAATTGCAGATGTACCTAGACGAACATTTGGAAGAATAAAACAAGGGTAAGTGTTTTAATATACTCCGATTCACATTTATTTGTGTATCGTTTGCGACATTTGCTTACGGTATCTTTGCTCCCAAATACAGGAACTTGGGGTGTACGTAAAATTGTACACCGTTAGAAAATGATCTATATCTTTACCTTTTCCCACATAGCTTTGAAGCTATGTATTTCCTGAGAAGCAAAGTCGGGTAAACGTTTTTCGCTCGGAACGATTAAAACTACACCATCGCGTGTTCTTAATTAGTTCATCTCCCGCTGCTAAAATACATAACGTGCGTGCACACGCGAATAGACAAATACCGCGGCTACGTTTTTCCTTCACATCCACCGCGCAGTAAAATCTGCAAGCTTTACGTTCCTTTTCACCTTCTGCGGCACTTGTCCCTCTTAAGACCGATCGTGCGTTCCTCCAGCGTGGCGTAATTTTCGTGCGATTCTGTGTAAACAGCTGAAGTTGCCTGACATTTGCGAAAATAAAACGGTGAAACGTTTCCCGTGTTATTTGCAGTGCGGAGCATCGCACGATTTTATTTCTATCCGTTTCGTTTTCTATTTCTCGCTAAATCTTCGCGTTTGCTTACCAGTTGGTTTTCTGCGCGGGCACACACGTACACACAGTGAAACGAACGTTCTCGTAGACGAGAGCACTTGAAACGTGAAAGTGCACGCGAACGTAGCCCGTTCTTGTTTAGAATAGAACAGCGTGAAATGTCTGCATCGTGCGATGGCTGCCAGAATAATTGAATTCTCGTTCGTTCGTGGCGATTTCGTTTGGTCAATCATTCGTCTCGTAGGTTGTCGGTATTTAAAACCAGGTCGAGTTTAAGTGAAGAGGTATTTTTATCGGGGCAGTATATTGCAATATACTGCCCCTACCTATATTGCAATATTATCTGACGCGTGGAAAACGGCGTGGAAGCGGAAATATTTAATTTGAAAAGAAAAGGAAAAGTAACGCGCAAACCTGTATGATAAAGTTTCAAACAGTGCTTGGTGGGAAAACTTATCCCTCGTCTCCGTGCAATGTGTAACCACAATTTCCAACTTGTTAGACGCTAATTTTTCTATCTTACTGCGGTAGTAAAATTGATGTCTAACGATAGACAATTATTGTAAAGTAGAAAGGATTGCCAGCAGCTCAATGGCGCGACGATTCCTCTATTTTTCGCCGTTAAAAGGGTTAAATTACTTTATCGACCAAACGATTAAACCGCGAAGAGAAAGTTCCTTCTGGTTACGTGATAATTACTCGCACGATTAATCTATGTCCCCGACAAGAATGCGCTGCAGTAGTATCAATCTAGATCTCCGATTGTGCAGCTTATTGTTAGTGATTCGAATGAAAGGAAAATAATGATCGCGAATTTGCACCGCGAGTAACGCAAAACTTGGCGAACACGGCACGTACGTTGATCCGTGGAAAGGGTTACTAGTCCTATGTAGGGCGGAGGATGTCTCGTTGAAATCGTTTCGGAGAAAGAGTGAAAAATCGTTTCGAGAAACGTGTTCTGAGGATTTTAAGGCGTTCGTGAGACGAGCGAGCAACGAAATCGCGATATCGTGATCGAAACTTGAAAATGGGGACGATTCAATTATATCACAACGCAACTGCTCATTTCTTAATTTTATTCTTATTGCTTATCGAAATAGATAGGATTGCATTTCTACAAAAAGGTTTACACCCAATGTACAACGTCGATTACGCGATGTGCACACAGATCTTTGAAACTCGATAGGAATTTTGATTAGCCCCTTAAAGTTCGAAAAATACCTACCTTACACATGAACGTACGTATTTGCACTCCTATTTTATTTTATTGAAATACTGCTCTAAGCGCAGTTTATAAAGCTGCACTTGTAATATTAAATTCCAGCAGGGTACACAGAAATAATATTAATCACGTTCATTGGAAAATAAATTCATTACACTTCGTTCATTCTCTTCTATTTACCATAAAATTCGAAGCATTTGTTGATTTCACACCAAACGGCCGTACTCGTTCGCTTTGCACTGCGATTTTCGTGGAGAATGTCAATTACCGAGCGACCCCGAATGAACGATATTTATTAGTAGTCTGCGGCGGTGCACGGAAGTGATCCTTCCATCGTCATCGACCTTAATTGAATTCTATTGTATCAGTGAAATTTACGAGCGTTTTACGGCGATTCTGGGAGGAAAGCTGTATAGCGGAAGCAATTCGACGCACGTTACTTAATCGGGTATCTTATCTTATATCGTTGCTGCCAGAACAGAGTTGGGCGTACTCGTGATTCATTGCTTTTTATTTATATTTTCTATGGTTATACTTTCTACCAACCTAGTGAATTCACATTCACGTAGCATCAACTTTAAATTTCGATCCTTGGATAATTCTTGTTATTGGTCTTCATTTATCAGAAATTTTGCAGTTCACGTTACTTTATTTGATTTCCGAATTATTTACCTCAATTTTCTTGTGCCTTTAATATACGTATGTATAGTGTAAGCCATAGGTTAAATTTATTTGATACCTTTCGTTACACAGGCTGTAACGACACTGTAACGATGGTTGAGGCACTGTCGTAGCGCGACAGCGCTCTCCAAAAACAAAAACGTATCGCCACGCAATGGCTGCACCATAACGCATGGTCACTCACACACGTACATATACTACAATAGCAACATATTTTTCATCGAAGTAAGGGGTTCATTGTCGTTATTGTTAATATACGCGAGTACTTATATAAAATTTATATAAAATTGCAATTAATAGTGAACTGGAAATGTGAATTACGATGCTACTGATATTTCTGTTACTGTCGATATTCTCATTTAAAGTGAAAATAACGCTGCGAGTTCACAGTATTTTTGTACAATAGTGGTTGGTGGTGTCTGCACATTGAAATGACATGACCAACAATATTTGCCATAAATATTAAATTTATTATAACAAGTACGGGGAATTGTTTATCTCAATACGTGATTTCCTGTTGGACAGTAAACAGTGTATGGAATATTAAGCATGGGGAATTATTTAGCACTTCACGTGATATCATGCCAATCAGTGAACAGAAAAATTAACAAAAAAAATATCGATATTCATAGAATACAGATATGTTAAAGCTACCCTTAACTTCTAAATATAAACAAAGCCTTTCAAAACAAAAAATACGTAGAAATAATTAATGGAAAGTAAATAAAATAGTAGTTTAGACGCATTATATTATTATACTGCAATCACTACTGTTAACCACTAGCATTTCTTTCCTTTTTAATGGTATCATACTTTTCCCTATGATTTAAGGACATGTTGATAATGTTTGGATGAAAAATGTAATGTTTATGCTGCACGGGGATTAGTTATTTAAAAAAACTTGATATCATAATTTAGAACGTTCCGCGTTTTATGTATAGGAAAAAAAATATCCTGCAATATAAAGCATCAAATTTATGGTTTTAAAACCTGTGGTATGCGGACCTTAAACACGAAGAGCGATTTAAATATTACCACGATCTGGACTCTGAACAACAATCCCATGGGTGCACTAAACGTACTACAAATCTACTTGATTTATCGCATACTTCTTTATCCAAGTACGTCATGTTTGTTTTGAGAATTTCTACACGCGCACTGCGATTCAGGAACAAATCAATTTCGTATACACAATTCTTAAACATGACTATTAAATTTACATTAATGCAAACGTTGATTCCCGTGTAAACAATGTTCTTTTCCAATTATTGCAAATTCCTCAAATGCCCAATATGTACAGGGGTTCACATTTATTCATCTCTAATTAATTATTCTAGTGCTATCTTCTTGGTTATTATTCCCTCTCTCAAGAGATTATAGCTAACACTTCATTAAAATCTACGATACTACTCTAGCTACTTTTAAAACTCACAAAAACCCATTTGCTGCATAAAATAAAAGATCATAAAAACTCTCGAGCAAACTTAAACGGTAAAATCCACGCGGAATGAAGTGCAAAATCCGCAAGCCACTTGAACGCATCCCTGATGCTTTTGAGAATTCCACGATTTCTCTCTGACATAACAATCTTTTCTTTACACTCTCCGTCAACGAAGAACCATTGACACGTAAACGCTCTCAATGAGACAAGCGTGCAAAGCACCGTAAGCTCTAGGCATCGTGCGAAGTGGTAGAGAGGTGTGGAGATTTGCGAAATCATAACAAGCGGCATTGCACGCAAGAGAAATTCGGTTGAAACGACGCGGCGTTAATAAACCACCATATTAATTAAGAGTTTTTGAAAGTTGAACGAGCAGTCGCTGTCGAAAATGCCCGATGCTCTATTGTACAACCTCGCTATGGTAGTATTCGCGAAACCAGGCCAGAATGATAAATATGTCGATCGAGAGGTCATTATCGGTGGGTATGCTAATCACGGAAGTCGAAGCTGCCACGAACATCCACGGCTCGAGTTTGCATCCGACCGTCCTAGAACATCTACTGAATTGCTAAAGGTACCACTATCGTCCAGAGTCCAGAGAACTTTCGTGACGAATCTCGTTTCGTCCGTCCTCGCATAATTTTGCCATTGAACATCAGCAAATTCGCCGTGTCCCGCATTTTACATTTCGACCGTGCACGCCGTGTGTAATTTCTTCCTCCCGTTTCGCATCGTCGCGTCGCACGCCCTCGTGATTCATCTTTACCTTTCCGCAGTTCGTTCGAGCTTCCTTCATTTCGACCACTGTTGGCCTTCCGCTCTATTGCTCCGTCCCGTGTTCTACTTCTTTCAGGCTTCCTTCTGTTTCATGGTTTCATTTCTTTAGCCGTTTCTTTCGTTCCGCTGTTACCGTTGCATCGTGGTCGAATGGAGTATGCTACATACTTCTACTAGCTAGGTGTGAAATATGTATATCGTCTCGCTGTGTTTGATTAAATACGTTGGACCGTAAATTAAGGAATGCATTATTGCGACAGATCGAAACGTTTGTACTACAGTGTATAAAAGAGAAAGGAATAGTGGATTATTTCTTTTACACTTCATACTTGCGAAGTGATTTTAAACTTAATATCAATTGTCAATCGTCCATTACTATCTTAAATTCAGCTTTTCGTATACATTCATTTTTCCTATACTTCATTCATATTTCAATGCCTTCCCTTTGTACCCATAGCTGCCTTTACGCGTTACCGTTCACAATCGATGGATCCTCTAGAGCTCTTCTCGCGCCCATTCCGCAGCTCTGTTCACAGGCTAGAATACAAATTGCCTGGTAGCGTGTCGTCTCGTGGGCAAAGTAGATAACGGCAATTAGAACATCATCCAAAGTGGTGCACTTAGAGTGCGCCCGATTTGTTTCAACCCTTGACATATCCCCGCGCGCTAAATGAGCAACTCAGTGGTGCGTTGAGGTTGCGACGGCATTTCACCGGGACTAAGAAATATTGTATACATATAACACTTCTCTATGATACATTTACCTTTTGATGAATAGACTTGCACGTTCTTTAAAGAAACTTCGAAGATGACAATTTTCATTATTATCAAAATCTTTTAGCGAGGCGGCAAAATAATATTAATATTCTCTGTGATATTATAGAACAGACGAAACGGTATTCGATGATCATGAATATGCATGAAACCATCCCAAATTCTCGATAAAATCCAATTTCGAAGTAGTTTACCGTATCAAGATCGTCAAGTTCCAAATTCTCGCATGTGCACTTATTCCTGACCGCGCTAAGTCTCATTGATAGTTTTCGTTCCGTCATCAAAGCTAAAGCTGGTTGGCAAACATACGCCAGGAACTTTCAGTGCCGTTAAAGTCCTGTGTCACTTTCGAGAGAGGGCTGTTTCCGGAAGTTAAGGAATGGTCGCACGTTTGACACCCAAGTTTCTTGCAACGCGCGATTCGATAATGAAGGTTTCTTGTTGCATAAGTTACCAATGCTCAATTACAGAGTGGAAAGTTGTCGATGTGACTCTATTATTGGGTGACGGTTTATGAGAAACTTTATGGAGAAATATAAATTGTTGAATGCAAGGCTAGGCAGGCGTCTTGCCAAGGGCAGAATTAAATAGAATTTGAACTTATTGTATATTCTGACGATGCATGCAATGTTTATGAAAAATTGTGTAAGATAATAAACGGTGAAAGCGATGGTACTGAATAAATGTCAGAGTCAAAGTGGATTTTTGCAATAATTATGAACGGGGAAGAGGTTCAAGTAACGATAATTACTACGATTATGCTGGGGAACTTATCTTTTTTAATGAACATTCCTTACTACCAAGTAATTACTAATAAATAATTTAACTCAAGTAAATATACGTACAAGATATACATATAATATTTTCAGAATATCAGTTTGTCATTTTTGATATGGAGCAAGTTTATTAAAATATACTGGAAAATTCTATATGCATGTAGTTTACTGAATTATAGTTGGGCTTCGTATTTTATCAAATTTTTACCAACATCGCAAGCACGTAAATGGTAAAAGTGTTCCAACTGAAAAGCGAGTTTTTATTAAGTTACGGGTGATTTTTTGTTGAATTTTCGATGGAACGTGCGCTTGCACAGTGTTCCACACAGAATAAATTAATCACATACTGTTACACACAATGCATATTACAAAAGTGTACGTGTTTGTTCATCCTGTTTCGTGCGATGTCGCGTACAAAATGCAAATTACACATTAACGACGGATCTCCATTCTGTACAGCCCTTTTTGCCCTCCTACGCTTGGCAACGCTTACTTTGAACGTCTACATATAGACGACCAGTGTGCGTCTGATATTTTGAAAGTGGGCAAATAAACGAAAACCACAAACCATGGTAGCACTAAAGCACAAATAACAAATAATGTACGCGGAACACTAGAATCGAACGTTGGCTCGTGAATTGAATCTATTGTTTGGGGGTTCCGCGAGGTACATAATATTACCTGACACGTTATTCGAGACTAAAATATATTGCCATTTAATTGCAGCGTGAAATGAAAGAACGAATAACGATTACAGATTTGTCACACATACATGCACTCCGCCACAAAATTAAATTCTAATTGCGATTTATTAATAGTAATTGTAATATAAATATTTCACCGACGAAATAAGCGAATTAATTTTTCTTCAATGTCTTACTTAATTTCAAACAATACACTCTTACCTATTCCACAGGAATTTGAAATCGCAACTGAAATTTGAGGTTGCGCGCAACCATAACTTCACCGTTCAATGAATTGTTTCAATGAGTACAACATGTTGCGTTGCAGAGGAAGAAAACTTCTCTGTACGTGTACATCGGAACTATCGAGGATATGAAAGTCAGTCAAGGTGTATGATAATTCGAAGAAGCGATATCGACCGGAACGGGAACAGGTGTTCTTCTCTTTAACACGATCCACGGATCACGAGCCAGACAAGAAAGTAATAAGTCAGATAGCGTTGCGGAATATGTAACTGGCAAGAAGACAGTTACGTGGAATCATTGAATTCAGCTCAATAGTTGCTCGAACACGTAACGTACACGGACCTGCAGTCCGAGTTCTGAACTCGATGCCAACGTAGCTGCACGGCTACGTTGGCATAAAATTGCTGAGGGCGTAAATTGCTGAGGAAAGCGATACTACATCCGCCGACTACAAATAGTAGTAGATAATAGAACCTTAACCACCATCGAAAATTAAGAATACATATATCAAGAATATTGCATGTTACAGCAGGTGGATATTTATTATCGAAATCCACAATCGTAAGGGACATTGAGTTCGTTTTTTCTAAATTGAGAGCTCGAACCGCACATCGACTATCGCCATTAGCACCTGTTGCGATTGCAATGATTGTAGCGCGGGTACATTTTATGTACTTGGACCTAAAGTTTCAAATGGAATCCGAATCGGTAGAACCACGGCGACGAAGCACATCTATAATCTGCAGAGGTTCTTGCCGAAATCGACAGTGACGGGACCCTGAGCAATCGAGCCATCGCGGTTCTAAGTTTCTCTTTACAAATGTCCAATGACAGTGAGTTTCCCAGAAATAGTAACTTTGCAAATGGAATTTATACAACACTAAGTACATACATTCTTCAGTACGCATATGAGTTCACCCCGTTCGTCCCAAAAGACATCACGTCACCAGGTCTCTACCATCAGTGAAACACGAACGCGAATCTACAGATGTGTTCGTTCGTACGAGGCAGAGGAAATACATACGCCTCGTCGATGTATGTAAGGGGGCCGATGGGCTCGTCATTCGGAAGTGTCAGAGTGCTCTCGAGGTTCGAAGTGAATCTTGGGCGAGCGAAAATAGTTGGAAGCTCGGTAAACGTTGCTTCGGTTTGAGTGGGCCGGAACTCCATTTCCAGCGTGGTTGTCCGATGAATGTTTGATGCAAGTTCTGGCTTGCTTGCGGGTTCGCTTGGTGTCGCGCTACGGGAACGACAAGCACGAACTCGGCGCAAGGCGCATTCACCTCGAGTTTGCGGGCTCCTCGGTGGTCCCATGAAGTTCCTTTGTACTTCTTCCGTGTCCCTGAATGCCCCTCATTGTCTCGCGGCGAACGGGTAAAAAATTCATCGCACTTTCCGGCGACAGCCTATCTGCGTGTCGTCGCTGTTGCTTATCGCCGGCAATAGCTTTTACGCCGTCGTTAACGCCCGAGTACATTATAAAGGGATTATAGCGGTTACATGGAAAACAAGGAATTCTCTGGGCACACGTTTGTGGATATTCGGCTCATAGTTGCGCCGAAACGCGTGTGTGTTAGTATCACGTGTGATGAGTGTTCATTGTAGGGAACACTTTACCTCGTCCCGACAGTGCGTTTACCGCGAAACTCGATCCTGGACAGGCTTGTGTACGCTCGTGAACTGGCGTGTCGGTGCGCGAGAGAATTAAATTCCCTGGCGACTCTTAATCCTTTACGTGTGAACGTCTCTGCCAGCAAAGTACATAATATTTGTATGGGCTGGCAGATTCTTCTTTTGTACGACGCGACTAAGAGAGACGGGGGGGAAGCTGACGCGAAATAGCATTACTCGTTATGAAATGACACGAAGTGCACTTTTGTGTCGGAGAACAAGCGTACCGCTTTTGTTTAGTGTGATCGGCGGACTATGTAAATCTTCGCAATCCCGAATGGGCAGATTTTATAGATTCTACGTTTGGTTGGGAAGATTTTCTTTGCATGAGACACGTCTGTCGTTGGACGTTTGCAATTTTGTCTTTTTTGTGCAATAGTTGTGTCTCTATCTTCCTTGTCGCTCGTGTAAATCAGCCAGAGGATTTTCCCTGCGATCCACAGCCTCCTCTCTTTGCCGCAGAATTTTCATCCGAATTAAAGTCGGCGTGGATCGCGATAGGAGATGAAATACGCCAATGCGACCGACCAGCTATCTTTTTCTATTTCTCTTCTCCTGCCCGCTGTCAGAAATAAAATTCCATTCGAAAATGGCACCGGCACAGCACACCGCGGTGATATCAGCGCGTCGCTGTCGCGTTACCGGATAGCCGGTTTATCTATTTTTTAAAACTGCGACACCGCTGCTTAGCAAGGACATTTGATTTGCAAATTTGGGTCAGAGCTTAAAAATGTCGGGTTTTATCTTCGATTCTTGATGACTGTTTATAGTATAACAGCAGTGAAATGAGATTCGTTTAGAACACTCGGTTCCCCCACCAATCTTGGACGATTTTAAATTTCATATTCCTACAATTGCCGCCAGGAGGAACAAGCTTTATGGTATTCTTCCATATCAAACTTTTGTAGGTAAATGAAACTGTACAAAAACGCCCTTTACGTCTACAGTAACGCAGATCTTTTTCCTCACGACATATCCTTTTTATTTGTATTCCCTGCATATCGGAGGGCTTCTTCTCGTCACTAGATAAATAAAGGTAAAATTGTTGGAATTGTTGCTTCAAATACCAAACTCACGGGGGCATGTAAACAACGTCCACTCACCACAAAAAATTGTTGAAAAGCAGACGCAGAAAAGGGCCAATCGTTTTCGCAATAAAACAATTCCCCACGCAATTTATATAAATTATACCGACGTTAGAACGAACTCTTACTCTTGTTACACGTGTCCAAAGGTAAAAGCAAGTAGGTCTTCGCTATGTACACGATAATGAACACACTGGGCCTTTTGTAGCGGTTGAATTTACGCGCGACGCGTGCTGTACAAACGAGCTGGCGTGCTTAATTTGATGTCGTTTCGTTCTGTTTCGTTCAGTGATGGCAAGCGTCCAGACAATAAAATTAAACATAGTCCTTTGAGCACAGGTGTTACGTTGAAACACCGGCACTCCGCTAAATGTCCTGTCAGGCATTTGATAGTAAAATGCCAGCAGACAGGTGGACCCCGTAATGTCCAGGCAATATGATAGCGAACGTTCGTTAAGGGGAGCAAATATGAATTTGATATATATTTCTGCATTTGAGCAGAAAAAATGGTTGCGAAACTTATTACCACAGGTGGATATAGACTGCTCGTATGAATCCATGGTTTTGGGCTGTTGAAAAATACTAGCTTGTGACTTCAAAATCTATTCCTGATTTTAGTACTGGTCAGTTTTTTTTTTTTTAATTCTTTTAATAAATTTAACAGCACCATACAATTTGACACCTGTTCTTTTAGAACTACCGGTACCTATATGTATAGAAAGCGGGGAGAACTTTGTAATTGCTGTCTTATTTTTCCTTCTGAGTTACTTGTTTTATCGTCGTGTAATTTATGGAAGCTTCAACTAAGGTAAAGCTGAGTGTTCGCTGTGGACTGTTTGCGTTGTCATTAGCATCTGGGATTCACGTCCTACTTCGAAAGTCAATACAATAAAGAAACGTGATGTAGACGTTGCTTTCGATGCTCTGCTGCTAGATAATTAAAAATTAATCGGACGGTCCACGGGCACAAGATTGTGGTAATACTATGGCAGGTACAGTTTATAAAGTTTATAAGCGAAATACTGAAAAGTTGTAAAAGAACAAAAGGAAGAACCCTTCATCGAAGAATGCATTTGCAACATTATTTGCTTGAATTAAATACACGTGAACCGTTAGTAACAATTTCGCGGTATTCATCTAATTTATTTTCAGCAAGAAACATAAATTAATTGACAGTATGTGCTTTCTGTGTCGAAAAGTGGGCGATGTTAACGTGCGAAAAATAAACACGAGGAACGGGAATAACCGTGGAGGGAAATGAATTGCACAAAATATTGTATCCTAAAAATACATTTTTAAACTTTCCCGTTTCCATTTCTCGCGATTTACTTATTCCTCTTCTACGTTCGCTGTAAGACTCTTATGTCAGAATTTCCGTTTGCTCTTAAACGCTGTAAACCCTGGCACATACGGACAGATACCCTGACGACCACCACTTATCCTTTGAAATATGCACACGTTTCTAGGATCCCTGCTTTCCAAATACTGCAATCATACTTCACCTTTCAGAAACTCATGCTCCTGCGATATTTTAGGATGGTAACGTGGTCTGAGAAGATATCTCAGGTATTCAATTCTATTTGAACGATGGCGAATGGTATTTCCATTAAAATTTTAAACGTGTTACAGTAACCAGTATGCAGTTGTAAAGAAGCGTAGCACAATGGGGATTATAAAATTGAAGGGTATAATTGTAGGTCGCGGAGGTCGAATGTATTAAGACCGTATCTTGCTTCAAGGCTTTAGTACCTTGGATTTGCTCTCTTCTAAAGTTTCAACACTATGACTACGTGATACCTACTAGATCTGCAATTAACTTATCTACACCTCATATTTAATAGTCGAAATTGGTGTGGTATATAAATGATTATTTTGAATGATATTGTGTTATCTTATTAATCGTGGAATGGAAACTGGGAGTAATGTTCAAAATAAACCAAGACTATTTTCGATGATAACGTATTCATAAATCATTAGCAACTTCTTCAATGATGGAAGAAAAGATGTATAATAATCCCAGCGAACGCCGAGGCAAAACTCTTGATTCTATCCGCAAATATTAAAACTTTCTGCGCAGGTATTCTCGACAGGTGGAATATGCGGTTCCCGAATACGTGTCTCGAACTTATTGCATGATCGCACCAGGCGAGAATGGAAATAGGAAAATGGGCGTGGTTCGGGGTCATTGATACTTATTCGAGAGAACTGGCGTTCGTCCAGTTCTAATAGGACTTAATATTTTTGTTTAACGAGCCTCCCTTTATGGCAGTACCGTCCTAGTTTTGCTAATTGGATGGCAAAGGTCTGTCTTCAGCCTCAAACTTTCAACTACCTGCCTGTGATAACCTGCCTGTTCGTGTCTGCTAACGAAACCAGTTGATAACACTTTCTTACACCTTTCTTGCATTTAGTATGCTGATTTACGTACGTCGGCATTGATAGTACAGAAAATGATTACATCTATTGAACGTATCCATGAAGTTGCCCTCCTTCAGTTGTTACTTTCCAATATCATATTTCTCCCAATGAAGAACAGCGCAGGAATCGAACATCAGAACCATCAATGATCACGCAAACGTCACCGATCCAACCGTTCTCAACGCTCAATTCCTTATCGACGCACAGGACGGATCAACACGATTCAACGCCACTCTGACGAGATCCGTCGTTTTCACAGCAGTCGCGCGACGCGACGGCCAGTAAAAGGGCCCACGTGGAACAAAGGAAAGTGTCCCACTCATGCATTATTTATCCACCTGTACTTAACGTCGAATCTACTCAGCTACCGCGGTAAACACCTCCACAGACGTGAATCGATTCTCGAGCTCAGGGTAACAGGTATCGTATTCAGTTCGTTCCGGCGGAATAACATCTAACCAGGCAGAGTTCGCGCTGGAAGAATCATGGCCCTCTTTTCGTCTATTTCCATGACAATGAAATACCAGGATGTCGCGAGTGGAATCTTGATGGACCATCCTCTGGTTGTGTACGTTCGTCGGCGGTCGAACGACAATGTCGAGGAGCCCGGTTATTCCGGCGAAGGCGTTATTCACGTCGGGCCGAGGGGAAGGTAGAAAAGTCTCGAGGTATCGATGGGAATGGAGACATTCGACCAGGGAACGGTATTCGAGAAATATCGCCAGGAATGAATCGATAGGGGCGCGGTGCAATGCGACCGCGGCACTCGTTCCGAAGTTTAGTGGCACCTGCTTCTGGACGACGAACGGTATGAGAAATGAAGTGAACGAGTGGGGAATAGCGACAGGCGAGGAAAGCGTAGTTGGGCGGATGATGATTCTGATAGAAAAGGACCAACAGGGTTTCGTTGGATTCGCGCCAACTGGTTTATCGGCGATCCTTTTATTTCGAGGGTTAAACGATGCTTTTTCTGAACAGTTGAATGGTTTTTTTTGCTTTTTGGTTTATGCACATCTTTCAACTTTCAGATTATTTTATTGCGCTTGTAAGTAATTGGGTAATAGCGCGCAATAACGCAGGTAAGGATATTAATAATGGTAATAGTGAAGTGTGTGTTCTATCAATCTGTCTGGTTTCTGGATACATACTGGATGTTCATTATTAATCGCAAAGAACCACGTGCTTCGGACGGGCTTCTCGTTAATCAAATGAAGTATCAATTAAGTGCATCTGAAAAATAAATCCGCCGTTTCAAGCTATTTCCAACTCGAGCACTTTTAACTCTGCTATGCTTTACTGACAAGACCTCCTCTAAATTGATCAGATTCATATATGCTAATATGTAATAATTAAACGGTAATCGCGTTGGAGGAGAAGCACAGTACGTCTCACCAGTAACGAATGTATAATTTAATCGTATTCGACAGAGTAAGATAATATTCCTTTTAATTTCCGTGACGTTATCCCTCACTGTCTTTTATTCTATGCGTTTTCGTTCGTTGACGGTTATCACAGAAACAAAAGCTTGAAGATAAAATACGAACGATGCAATCAACTGATCTGCAAACGTGAAAGGTGTAAGAAAACGTGACTGCATGTCATGCAAATACCATTAAAATGGCATGGCTGAAATATTTCGTGGATGTGACGCGTGTATTGCTTATGAATCGTCGAAATCGATCAGTAATTAACGCAACGGAGTTTCATAATGGAGTGATTGCTCATTTCCTCCTCCATGGCAAAGCGGATCGGCAAATGCTGCTCCCAAGACGTTGAAGCTGCATGTGATTTGCTACGCAGTCGACTAATTTATGTTGCTTGTTACGGCTGCTTGTAGGATGCAGGATGGCTAATAGGACCATAGTGGTTGCGGTTTAAAGGGTAATTACAAAGGATACCGTCATACTGACTTAAGCTCTGCCAAATGTACAGCATAGCTCGTCACTTGAAGGAAATATAATGTATGATTAAGTGTTATATATTGAAAACGATTACCCGAGTTGAAGACAAACATCACTGTTGATTTTATTACTAGAATTTCAATGAAATTAGTCATATGTAATAATGTATCGTTTGAAAATACATTTGTGTTGAATTCTGTCGATGATCCAACGATTTGTGTGGCAATAGTTGATTGCAATCTATTTTTAGAACAAGTAAAATTCGTCAAATACACAAATAGAAACTAATTGATTAATCAAGTTTTGCCTTCAGTATAAATTTGATATTCAATAATTTGTAGTGTCCGCGAAATAAATATCAGGAGGGTGCATATGTATATTTATTTATTGGATAGTGTTTATTGGCAGTGTTATTTTTTCATAGATATTTGTAATGAGACAAATATGTAGATTCCGATATTATTACATTGTGCAATTGTGATGTTTTCCAAAATAATATAAGTACTCAGTGCACAGACCTTGCGCCCTTCGAAACGCATGGTATATTAATTCAATAGCTTTATTAGTTTCTGAAATCTGGAATATAATATGGCGGAATTCTTAGAGAAACATGACCCACTTTCTCACGGAAATGCATGCGTGGCTTATCGATAGTAAAAAAGGCCCTGAGTCAGCGTCTATCACTGACCATAGCCAAGCTTGAGGTTGACCAGTGTGGGAGCAAGATGCTCCAGAATTATATTCCATTTTTAAATAACGATATCTCGAGAGCCAAGTACCGTAGTAATTGTAACCTTATGCACTTTATGCACTTCAATGAACATGTAATATAGTTCTAATATTTACTCATGCATGTTCGCCAAGAATTTTTCTTCGTTCATTGTGATTAAGGATAATATTATAGTGTAACATAAAAATCGAATTCGACTTGCAAGCCTTCTACAAATTGGATCTGCCGTTCGGCGGCACGGAGATGCGAAAAGTCAAGTTTAATTTCTCCGCGGAAAGTTTCGCAAACGCGAGAATAAGTATTATCCTCGTTTCCTTATTTGCTAATCAGTCAAGCGTCCCGGGGATAAGCTGGGAATCTCAATTCTGTTTAAGAGATTTCCCTAAACGAGAAAACGGAACAAAGAAAGGTGCGAAATTACGAAGGAAATAGAAAACGAAAGGGGTGGACGAACGTCGTTGGAACGGAAGTATCTTCTTTGCTGTGGAGGACCACGATTCCTGTTTCATTTAAAACAAATTAACTACTTCGCGACCGTCACTTAGCACCCTAATTAGCAACTGTATTTTCCGAGCTGTCGAGCAAACAGTGGCGGAGTAGCGGGCAGATTTTAAGAACAGCCTAGCCGCCGCGACAATTTCCAACTCCGCTTGTTATGAAGCTGAAAATATGCGGCTTTGAACAGTGGTTTGGGGGAATCGGGCGTTGGTTTCGAAACACACACCCACACACACGCACACGCCTTTGAAATCCACATCACTTCCTAGATTATTCCACCACACCGTTCCACAAATTCATCTTCGCCGTAAATATACTTATTTTATAACGTATGATACGTTTCTGTTTCGTGGATGCAGTCGAATTTTCTCCATCCGAGCATATCAAGATATACGATGGTTCCGATTGCCGTATAATTCTAATGACAGTGGCCAGTAGGTCTCCCTTTTACCTGCACCTTTGTGTTTCGGTGAAGGGAGCTGAAAACGAATAAGTTTGCTCGTTTTGTATGTATCGCGTTCAATTGTTCTTTCTCCAGCACATAACATGGAAAGTATTTAACATGTGTTTAAACTGTTTGTTCTGTTTGTCCCTGGTTTTGGCCAAGCCAATAAATTTTTCATACACCACATATTTTCTGTAAATTTTTGTGAACCCTGGATCTTTCTTAATAATCTTAAATTTGTTTTACGTTTTTAACCTTATTATACTCGGGATATATTATTGAATGCGTATGTCATCCTCTTCCTTAAATGGCCAATCATTTTCACCCCTATTCATTATAGACATATGATAAAAACATTTACCTATTCGGATAAATGAATTTATACTGTACTTTTCATTTTTATATCATTGTATATTTACAGTTGCAGAATTCATGTAGAAAAAACGGCAGCTGTCATTTCTATTGTCTAAAGGTTGACTTAATTCTAATACATTCATGGATACGTTTGAAGTAATGGAACTGGCTTCTCAGCGCTGCATACATGTTGCAATTATATTGAGAATACCATGGTCTTTCTTGAACAATCATATTCAAAACGATATTGAAAATGATTAACCTTTGAACGAAACAAATTCTGTGCGTAGTACTTTCGTGAAACAGTTAAGCAAATTTAAATAATAACTGCATTCAAATGTAGCAGTACGGAAACTTCTTTTATGATGCAAGTGGAGTGAATCAGTTTAACTGGAACTTGACAAGCCAATAAATAATATATTGCTACAAGTACGTATGAAAATAAAGGAACGCTATGAACTATTATATGTTCTGAACGAACATTTTCGGCTCGAGTTTCCTTTGGTTTTCCACCACAGTATTCAGCAAAATGTGCTTATAAAACGGTTGACCTGCTGATAATCGATCTTCGATAGACCACCGCGTACGTACCTACGTGACCCGAAGGGACGAAAAAATCCAACACCAGCTCAACGGACTTGTGAAGCAAAAAAATTGTGACGATGCTTGCTTGAAATTCTTTTTAATACTTCCGTTCAACGAATGAGCTTCCTCCGTGATGAAACACTAAACGTGGACAACTTTTTCAAAAACTTGTAAAGATACGAAAATGTAAATAAATAAATAATAAAACACTTTGAACAAGATGTACACATAGATAACTCTTATACTGCAAGATAATATTTAAGGATACACTTAAATATAAGGGGACACATAACAACTTTTACATACAGCGGCACATATACCGCAAAATTAGCAAGTAATACTTTTGTTGCAGTTTTACATACAATATATTTTTAATTGGAATAAATATACTATAATTTGCAACTCCCCAATTGAAGTAAACAATGGATTGAACGGCTAACTATCTGCCATTGTTGGAGTGATAATTTGTCTAACTTAGAAAAAGGGGACGGTAAAATGTAGCTTCCCTTATTTTGCAATGGCACAATAGGATTTGTTTCACTGAAAACTGGTGAGGGAAAATACATGTATGTATACATATATACACGTAGACCATTTTAATTAAACTTATTATGTATATGGTTGAATTTCCATAAAGTATCACGAAACAAAAAGTGAATCTATTGAAAAAAAATAAGCAAGTTTTATACGTGCATGAGTACAAAAGATTTGCGGTTCACAGTCTAACTTTTAAAGTTTGAGGGGTTCACGAGTTTGGTGCTAACGGAGTTGAAAACGTTCAAGTAATTCGATCACGATCGTTCGAAAAGTTCCAACTGTGAAAACTGATATTATTCTGAACATGAACTCCTAATTTCGCTTTCCAAGTCATTTGAGGAGGCTTTCAATGTAAGTGGTGTTCGGAAGGTCTCTTGAGCGATTTCCTAAATTCTCCATGCTACCGATTCACGAAATCGTTACATAGAGGATATCAGGCGTGTCCTTAATTTCAGACACTCCGCAAACGTAAAATTCTTCTTTGAAATCTGGTTTTTTAGTGAGCTCAGGGTTGCGTTTGATACTATAAACGAGTGAAAACAAAATGACGAAGAACAAATTTCATTAAAATCAATTACAATTAAAAAACATTAAGATTTTTTCATTAATATCTAGATTAAAATTTCTGTAGTAATAATTAGTAGTCAAAATTAGAAGAATAGAAAAAACGCTTGCCCAGAGTCACAAATCTAACATGCTCAGTTCGACAAAATCAGGTAAATTAATATTTTGAAACCCAATCGACTACCCTGCGGCGTGTCAGAAACATACCTTCGTTGTTTGACGTACAGAATGCACGAGGATAAAAATGCTAATACTAACATCGAACGAACGTCACTGGTAACACTATATATTCTCAACACTGTTAAGTTTCTATAATATATTCTCGACGATAATTGGCCGCGAGACGAACAGAAAATTGCCTCGCCTCGCGCCATCCTTATAAAAATTACCGCCCACCCTCGTGACAGAGAAAAAAAGATTAACACGCCGTCCACGCGATACATATTTCACTTCGCGAAAAGACCGTGGGGCTTGTTTTACATCAACGATACAATTCATCTTGAGGCGAGCGTACTCGACTCGAGGGAGCCGAGGAAAATGCAGCGCAGTGTAGCCTTAGCATAATTTACAATTTCCAGTGGCATCTTGCCGACGAGGACGTTGCGAAACATAAAGGGGCAGGATTTTTCTAACAATGCCCGATGTAATAACGTTGAGCTTTATTTAAAAATTCCCGGGGCGAGCAGGGGTTCGCACGCGAATACATTTTCGCCATCCAAAAGTCGGCAAATTAACTTTAACATTTATCGTAACAAAGGCAGAAGCACTCGTTCCTTTTTCTTGCGTCGCGTTATTACTCGTGAAAACTAAGGTTCCAAGGACAGCTAAAGACGCATAGAACCTGTAACAGATCCTTTTTGTCCTTAATAAATCTGTTACATGTAAAAGGAATCATTATATTTAAGTAGGAGCTTCTACGATACCATATTGCGTATTTACAATTCATGAATTACTAGCTATTCATCGATTCTCTTCGTGCATTCCATCTCTACACTGTATCCCATCGTCAAAAATACACGACAATCTATACCAGACTGTGCTTCCAAAATTACGCGCAACGTTGAAACGCTTTGCAGCAAAGGCAACGGACGAAATTGTTCATCACCTGGCGCCAAAGAATCATGCGACCCTGCAAACGTACAATCAATCATAAAATCCATCGGAATCCCGTGAATATTTGCGATTTCGAGGCAAATCTTTGGTGCATCGCGTGCATTGTGCGCGGCAACGGGGCTTTCATCAACGGTGACAGGCAGATTGTAAGAGATAAAGAGAACGAAGCAAATGTGACTGAGATGGGGAACGAGGGAGAATCAATCGGAAAGTGTTTCGTGTGCTCGATATCGTAACGCGGTGTGTTGCAATAGCGTGCACTTTGAAGCGCACAATGCAATACACACGCGAGCTTTGCAGTTGGCAGCAAGTCCGGGTCAACATCGTCCTCGATGTCCACTTAACGTGGTTCCGTTTCGCGGAGGTCCTGTCGGGATCATTCCCGCAAAAACACGGGGGTGCGTTCTGGGTACGCGTATACATGTTGGCGATAAGGGTAGGGGGAAAGAGAAAAAGCGACAGCACTTTTGCAGAAACGAGCCGTAGCCAGGCGTCCATCTCGCGACAGGGCGAAATAGGGGCTGGCAATAAAAGCACGAGCAATCCGTTTAACATAGAAGCTCGTTGACAGGATCTTCGATCTACTGGAAACGGCATGGGAGAATGAGAGGGAGCATCGCCTTGATTGGCGAACGTTCGTGTGAATTTTAACGAAGTCTTGGTCCTACTTTTCTTCATATTTATAGAGTATTGGATATATGGATTCTGTGCTTTCGCGGGACAATCGATGGTCATCTGGGATTAGTCGGGATTTATTTTTAACAGTTCACATTCCGTTGTGAATTATTCGCTGTATGAATATGTAATGGGTCGAATCATTTCTATCATTAACTCGTGTTAATTCGCTGAACATCTGTCAGCTAAACGACTTGCGGATCGAATGTATGAGGAGCATCTTACACTGCATTTTAGGAAATAGTGACAGAATTTTTAGTAAATAATAGGCCACGGATAAATTTATTCGTTTGTAAATATTTAAATATCGTCAGAGTGAATATACAACTTCATTGGAAGGAATACGTACGTAACTGTGTCCCAATTTATTGACGAGTACGGCAAGAGAAGCTCACTGATGCAGAGAGCAAAGGCATGAGATAATTTATTTACAGGCGCAGATTGCATAGGAAAATAATTACTAAAAAACAGTTTGTGTGATTTAAAATAGAGAGAAAAGAAAAGTATGTTCTTAGCAATTTCGTTGTTTTTTTTATCAGCATATTCTTATATACAATACAACGAACTCCAGGTATTTACATAAAAAAAGACCAAATGGTTATTAAATATATTTTTAGGGCTACACTATTTGTTGGCTGTGTTATCTTATTTCTAATATATTGGCATACTGAATATAAATTTTTGATACTTTTATTAAACAGTGGCTACGATATCCGACCTAGAACTCGTAAATATATATGTTAGGTAAACTTCTCATGTTTCCAGAAACGTAAGCGTAACATCTTTAGAACAACGATTTCCTTGGAAGGTTTTCTTTGGAAAACATATCGGAAAATCCTGTGTAGACACCCTGGAGAAACAAATAACAGTATAGATAAACAGTTCAGGTAAAATTTGTGACGTGAACTTTATAAAACAGAGAGCTCGTTCTCCGCGATAAATAACAATTATTTTTATAAAATTGTAGAGTGCAATAAAATTTGTAAGAGTAAATATTTTTTCTGATAAACGTTAAAAGTATTACATGCAATGGCTTGTGCTAATTGATGGAATTTAAATGTAATTTAATCATTTTTATTCCATCATATCTAGTATAAATTACCTGCATACAAAAATTTTATCTCCATCGTATGAAATTAATAATGAATCAAACATTTTACATTAACATATACGTATAATTCTGAACAATTAGATGTATATCGATGCACTACTTTCGTAACTTCATTCGAGCTAATGCTATTATACTTGTATAATTGACCATCTAAACTATGTCTGGCCACATACCGTTTTGTTCTACTTGCCGACGGAACTGAATCTATCTGTTCCTATAACCAGCTATACTATTCTGTCAGTTTACATTCTGGTTTCTCCTAAATTGCTAACCATGCATAACTCCAATCTTGACTAATAAGAAACTCACATTGCTTGCTTGAACGAATCACAGTTCAACGATACTTGTCTGATCAGATATGATCCAGTTCTACTTCACAAGGAGCAGTCCCATTCTAATTATCTGATCAAACACGATAGCATACAAAGACTTTAGTCGTCCCACGTGCATTCTCGAATTTTCACAGAACTCCGGGTGTAAATTCCTGAAACTTGCAGGAAGTTTGTAACGCCACCTGAGAATCATAATTCTAAGATAACAATAAAAGCAAAGTGTACCAAGATCAGCTTTGAAAGACGCAGCACGATTAAAACGATCCAATATTTCTCGCTATTCCTTTTCAGGACTCACTATTAATTTAAAAAAAACCGCTGCTTGTTTGTATTACACGTTTGTGTTATTACACATGCACAGTACAATTAACAATACAAGTTTCCTTCATGCTTGAATCTTCAAAGTAAATGAGGTAGCAGCGACTTATCTCAACAGCCAGAACCTAATAGTTGTGCAGTGTATATTGTTTACTCAATAGATGTACCTAATGATCAAGAATTCTAAATTATTAATACCAAGATGTAAATTCATCTATGTTTACAAAACTGTAATCACGACATCTGTTAAATTCATCCTAACACACGATCCAAACAAACCACATTACGAGATTCATGTTTAATCGATTACAATAAGAGACACATCAAAGTCGCCCAAACGAGTCAAATTCCTCTCCAAGAGAACTCCATTCGATCGGAAAACCGCCGCGAAATCCAACAGAGTCGCTTCCGTTAAAATTTCATTCGAAGTCCTTTCTTTCTTCCCCTGTGGACTTTTAATTCCAACTCCAAATGGCCGTTTCGTTTGTTCTGGTCGTTGTTTCCAAGCGTATCAGATCGTTACGGCAACAACAAGTCACCGGCCCGTGAAACTAGATCTCGGCTGGTACAGGAACTGTTTCCGAACGTTAGAATCCCAAAACGCATGCGACACCGTTACCTATCCAGAATCTCTGGAATGGCTATTGCACAGCCATAAGTGTTATCCTTGCTAATGCGGCGTCGATTTACATGGTATTCAAGAACCTTCCAGATAGCCGGACGACGGGACAGGGACGAGGGAACGAGAGGAACGAAGATGGAAGGAAAACTGCGAGAGGTGAAACGCTTGGTGACCCAAAAACGTCACGATGTGCATCCTTTCAGAGTTCGGATCACGCGCGGAAAATTAAGTCTGCAATATTAATTCAGGAAGTAGGTAGCGACAGCGTTGCGACAACCTCGGCTATATTTTTACCTCGCCGCAACAGCCCCGGCGTTCTTCGTTTATTCTCGTTTTTCTTCCGCTTTCTGGCCATTAGCTTTTTCCTGCTCTGCAGCCTGTTTCGATAACACCGCCACCTCCTCGAGGTAACGAATAAATTTTCGAAATACAAGCGGAAAGTCCGGCGGGATTTATACGGCTCTTCGCTTGTCGTTCGTATTGCCGCAGAGGGTATAAATTATCGGGATCAAATTCCTTCGACCCTCTTCGCCTCTTTACTCTATTTCTTCCGCTGCCCCCTTTCCCCCCCCCCCCCCTCGTGGAAAAGAAATTGCGCCCCGTTCTGCAAGTGACTGCTTTACTTGCCAAATGACTAGTGGAGCTGTGCGAATTGTACACTATTTTACAAATCAAATTGGGCGGTTAGTATTTTTCTTGCTGCTTCAGTTTCATTCTTTTTAAAATCATTTGGAACATTATCGGTTGTGGGGTGAAGACGTCTTTTTTTTGGATCGTCCATTGTACTGATATTTGATGGTCAACCAATTCTGACTGAATTAAGAGAACCCCGATTGAAGAAGAATAGTGCGATCCAATTTCAAAGTATTTCATTGCCGCCTAATTAAACGAAATGTAAATTCGGCGCAGGAAAAATTTCTTTTGTCCTTTAATATCCATCCTGCATGTCCACGCCCACTTATCAAGTTGATTACAGCGCCTACGCAATAGTAATTCGAATCAATAGTAAGGTCGAATGACAAACAAATTACAGTGACTCGTGCACGAACCGCGAACATTGACTACTGACGGAAATGCATAATGTACCTTTCCACTTACACGTATACACTTTATACACTTATGAATCTATATTTGCATAATAGCTGTGACCTCGCTCCTTCCTTCCATCTAACCCAACTTACGGCTGAAACTAATAACGATCGTTATCAGGATGGGTGGTGGGCAGTTCTCACGTGAGATTGGCGAGTTGCAATTTTTGCAGCCAGGCTCTTGGCTTCTTTACGGTAAGTCCTTTATTGCAGCTTATAGAGCGACACGTTGGGCGACGAAATATTGCTCGATACGGTGTACGCTGGTTGATTTTGTTCGTTGATCAAATGCACAAGTGTCAACAGTGATATTGCACCAGCTTCAAGCCCTACGTCATCTTGCCTTCATTTCTCAAAACGAATTGCTGTAACAATTTTCATTTTTAATCAAATTAATGCGAGGATGAAAAGGAGGTGAAATAAATTAGGGGGAAAGATACGTGCTTACTGGTGATTTAATTTTGATCATTTGAATAAAATGGAAAAAAGTTATTACGTATTACAGAAACAAAATGTGCCTCGGTAGTCTTGTAGATATAAATGCAAAGTTGATGTCTTATAGAAATGTTTCTTTCGCGTGCAAGATTATTGTTATACATATATAGAAAGCTTGGTGAAGCACCTTGGAAAATCTTGAAATGGAATTACTTTACGTGGCATAGTTCTTTTACATGTTACGAGATGGAAAAGTTGAAACAATATTACACGATACGTTCATGGAAATCACGGCCTGAGAATTCGCGCACTCGAGTGCCAGTTATTAATTATTCACATCGATAATCGATGTCGACGTGTAATTACTAAGTGCGGTTTCAAGAACGACGGCTGGTTACAATACATTTCACATTTATTGAATATCGAACATGTTGGAGATACGTGGCCACAGATTAACACAAGCAACAGTTATGGAAACTCTACATCGAGTGTTGCTTGCTAACAATCGATACCGTTTTTTATCGTCATTTCTCAGCCGCCACAACAACTACTCACCAAATGTTTCATTTCCTTGGATTAAACAAATTGTTACTGCAACGACTTGTTTCATTAGAGCAGAATTATGCCAATTAATGGTGCCACAGAATCAGTTTGTTAATATTACAGGCCTTCAGTTCCAATATCTCCAAATGTTATCAGCTTAATATCCTTTTCACACAAGTAATTAGCGTGCGGAAAATATATCGACAATTGTATATCATTCCTAAATGCATTACGCTTATTGCTTAATTGCAGCCCGAACAGGGTAAGGACCAATTGCTTCGCTCTGCACTATATCGTTTACGTACACTCGTATTACAGCCATGACTTCATGGATACTTAACAACATTGTGGAATAAAATACGGCAGAAATGGTACTCGCTTCTGTAAGATTTATTTAACTATCTAAAGCATCTGGCGCACTAGAAACATTATTCAAAATCTGTTATACCTATAGTAACCATTGTGTAACAATAAACGAAGTGATTCGTTGTATTGAGAAATGTGGACTATGTCACGATTTAAAATTATTCAAAATATCTTCCTCCTTTTCATTGTGTGATTCCTTAATAGAAAATAAAATGACTACTTTCGTATACCTCCCATTTTTTATATACAATTCCCTTCTTGAAAGTGGAACATCGTACGAACAGAGAATTCAAAGAATTCTTTTATTTATTATAGCCGGAGCAGAATAATTTAAGTGATTATTTCAATTGCCAATAATTATTTCGATTCTACCCAAAGCTCAAAGCATGTTTAAAATTTCAATCACCGACAATTACTGATTTTTCACAAACGCACAATCAAATTCTGTTTTACTCGTTCGAAACATTCGAAACACTCGAAAGTTCCGTGCCGTTCGTTATTTCCTCGACAGCCCCTCTATCAATGTATTGCGGAATCTGTCGGCCTGAATAGCGACCAATTGCGCCGTTTTACAGATTAAGCGCTGGAAACAGGACGACCTACTGGTCTAGCTCGACGAAAGGGTCAGCAGGAAGGATGCAGTAATATCACAGTCGTTGCCCTTGCCGCTGCAGATTAATGCGATTTAAACGCGAGGTTAATCAGGGAGTTTCACGTAATTAACACGCGCACGCGCTATACCGTTCGGAATTGAGTTAAGCTGCAACCGAAATCGCCACGGTGTGCAGTTGAGTTTTTCTTTGACTTCCGTTCGTTTTCCGGCTGCTTCGTCACTTGTTCGGTAACGTGAAAAATTGAAGAACAAGCACACTGATTTTCCACGAGATTCCTGGAATTTTTCGGACAAAATACTTTATGGCAAATTCGACATTGTAAGCAGCGACAAGAAGCATTAATTCAAGGATCACACGCAATACTTGTGTTAACCAAAGGAATACAATGATTGTTCGTCCAAATATTGAAACATGCATTGATTCTACTGCAGTATACATAGAAAATATTCCGAGGAAAAGCAGAATGTGGATTTAGTTCCTGTGCCGTATAATTTTAAACCCTTTTATGCACAAATTAAAAATATTCTCGTCACTTTGAAATTACAAGCGGAGGAAATTCTATAAACACTGCGGTATAAAAATTATGACTTGAATCTCGTTTTAAAAGGTACGTAGAATGTATGTATACAGTTTCTAATTAGAGGCAAAGGATTGTGTAATATAAATTACTTGCGATGCACGATAGAATATGAGATAAAGCGAACGGACAGCATTATACGCACAACATATAAAAGCATCAGGCCGGTTAATTCAATTTCACAAATATTTTCCCAAAACGCAAACACTCGTACAATTATCAAAATAATTTTCGATGCTTAATAGAATTACACCTGAGTTTACTTTGTTACTTCGGGAGATGATCATTAATTATCGCCCAAATACTAGCAGAGCAACTTTATCAACCGTTGTCCATGTTGCGTAGAAGAGAATACCAGCGATTTGTTCGTCGAAAACCACGGTTGCAATCTGTTTATCCATTTATCTATGCACCCGTGTCTCTATCTCTATGTATCAAACTGTCCGTTTACGCGTACATTGGGGGGGGGGGGGGGCTCGCAAGTGTATTTGTCGTATATCTATTGCTTTCGAGACACCTGGTCACTGATGAACTCATAAATGCAGTGCTATGTCAAGGGTCTGAGTCAATAATTACGTGTCATACTGGAATGATGTTGATCATTCTCTGGTGTTATCGCGACCAACGCTCGACGCTGAATGTTTCATCTGGAATGATGAACGTTACAGTAGAACAATTAGGGATGCAGCACAGTCATTCGTAAACACGCTACGTAGCAATGGGAATCGGGTGCAAAGTGTTCTTGCAGAAGAAAATTCGTGCGAAATTCTATTTGTCATTTATTTAGCTGTGTTTTTTATTTATTTTTGTGTTCTTTTTCTTTGTATCTTCTTGTTTTTTGTAAAATAAATTGTAACATTCCAGTACATACCTATTTGTTATTCAATAGGTTTGGATTATTGGAATACAATAATCTGAGTACGCTGTATACAGTTTTATTACTTTTCTCTTCATTTTTTATATACATATACCTTCTACTTATACATATAATAGGTAGACAGTCACGCGTTTCATACTTTACCTTTAGCGAAATGATGAAATTGTAGTTTACAGATACACCGATATGTACGTAAAAGTGCATACAAGTATTACGGATACGTGCAGCATGCAATAATATGTACTTCATTTTGCAACTGCTTCAGCGGTAGAGCTTATCTAAATTGCGTTGGATATTGTGTATGCTTAATATAAAAATTGTATGGAGCTTGCGATTATAGTATTAGGTGTACATGAAAGGAAGCTAATAAAAAATGCAGGAAAATGCTAAAGGAATCTTCTCAGCCTCAGGGGTAGAAAATGTTTGTACATTTCACCACTTAACAAGTATCAAAATTATTCAAATGGTATATACCATCCAAGTTATTAATTTCATCTCACTTTTACAAAATTCCTTTTCATACGTTTACTTTGATCTCTGTTGCTCTTGAAACAACATAACTATATTTAGCGTTCCCATACAAAAAATTGCAGTAATGAAGTTCATCACTTGCGTGGCAAAAAATTATTCCGTGTAAATCATTTATTTAAACCCGAGTCTGCCACCAGCTTAATATTTCACCTATCTCCAATTCTCGTGCATTTTACACAACTTGCGCAATTATTGAAACATTCCCAAAAGTCTGTACAGGTTGTTCGAAACGGAAGGGGTAGGAACAAAAATCTGTAGACTTTCGAAATCCTTCCTCGCGCTCTTTTACATCTTTCGAGGCGATAACGCCCAGCGTCCAAGCGACTCCCTAAACTTCTTCAACTTATAATTGGATTCTTTCAGCGGCGGGCGACGTGAAAAATCGATAGGCGCTCGATCCGACAATGAAAATACAGATTCGTTTTCAGGCCGCACAAAAAAAAGGATTACGAACTAAAAGCGATTCAGGTGGTCTTTCCGAGTTCCTGCGCGTTATAATCGGTGAAAAGTTTCCGTGAAACTTCACCCAGACCACAGCCAACGAATCGTCGAGATATCGATGTTAATGTCCCACTTCCTCGCCGCGTTTTCCTGAATTCTCGTCGCGAGACTGCGAACACAATATCGAAGTTGCTCCAGGAAAATTTGCCCATCACGATCCAGTAAACGCGCCCTTCTTGGACCGTCGACTTGACACCCCTTTATCGAGACCTTTTATCCTTGCCGAGCACGGTTCAAATGTTCGAACATGGATTCGAAACTTCGACCAAGTGCACTATGATAAAGTCGTGGCGTTGGCGCCGTTTGTTTCCGGCAGGAAGTGAAATATCGAAGGGACGCGATTCAAGAATGATTCAACCCAAGTCAGCATTTTGTGAGCAAGACTTTGTTTTATCCAATCAGTTTTTATCAGCAATCGTTACTAATCACGAGGTAATAGCCCCTCCAATATCCTGCTTCCAATTACTGTAAAATCGAAATATGTTATAACTCATTGAAGTATATGGTTTTCAAAACCTGACGAAGGAGTTCCCATTCTGTCTCTCTCCGTTATCAATCCATTTCACTGAAAATTCAAACCTCGCGGCCCCACTGCCGAATTCTCCGAGTCGAGTACTAAATACACGCCCCCGTCCAAGACACATAAATGCACCCCGGATACCCCAAAGGAATGCATCTCAGCTGTCGCCATAAAAAGCACCGCCGTCGAGGGCACGTCTTCGGTCGTTGAAACATTCAGGGATGCAGTGTGCAGAGTTTTCCCAGGGGTGCAAGATCGTCCTTACAACGAGACCGTCCATAAAACTCTGAGATTACGCGATTCGTTTTAGGGCAAATTCTCGGCCGGGGCAGTGGTGCAACGACATTAAACCCCTTAACCCCTTATACCACCATCTCTTCTTCTTCTTTCACCTTCCCTCTTTTTTTGGACCCAAAGATAAAACCTATTTCTGTATCGAACGTTATCGACTGGAGCAGATCTCGGGAGTGGGTCGACCGTGATGTGTCGGTGATTGGCGACTGGCCAGAACCGTTTCCGTAGACAAATGTCCGTTCAACCGCGAGGAAGTAAGCCTGTTTACGCTTAGCTTTCTTTACTACGTTTCCCTTTATGCTGTGGTCCTTGTTGCACCGACTGGTAACTGGAAATCGGTCACGAACACACACATACATAGGGACACGGCAGAGGCACACTGTGTGTCAGGCTGATCGATAAGCGTGAGTAAGGTCAGACTTTCGCCGTGCATAAAAGTGTGGACGTGGTGGTCCTGCATGAAATTCGTATTTCTACGGGCTGAGGGCAATTCGAAGAGGCGATATACTGAACGTGTGGTATTTGATAGATAAAGATTTACGGGCAATTTCGCGGTTATTTATGCTGTTAATTTATGCTGTTAATTAGTTTTATTGGTGGTTGTGTAGCGATATTGGCATTGGTAGGCAGGGAAATAAAAATTGATTCTTATTGATTCGGATTGAAAGGCTCGATGGTCTGTGCAGTTGGAAGAGAGCTGGAAGAGAGCCTGGAAACTGTAGAAATGTCTTGATAAGAAACTCTGTTTACTTTTCAACCTGGACAGAGCAGAATATAATTATATTTCGTTATGTAAGCCGGACAAGTAGTTTCCTTTGTGTGGAGTGACTGAACTGATAGAACTAATTAAACACAGCCTTGATACTTAAATACTGCAACGATACCTTTCCGACCTTAAAGTTCTTTCGTTTTACATTTAAATATTAAACACAGTAATATGTTAGTTAAATTGCATAAAGGGTATATTCCAATTATCTGCATGCTGCACATTTGATCATGAATAAATTTCTTTGACCGGATCGTGCATAGGATTTGCTTTGTGTGCACAAAAATACAAGCCTGATGTTAATATTTCGTTGCAGAATGCAATACACGATTTATCTGTGGAGTATGACTCGCGAACTCTTCGTAGAAAAATACAGTCGAACTTCGGGCGACACGAAAATTGCGATAACTAAATAATAATCGAAGCTATTTAAATACCACATGTACCTGTACGTCTACTTCACTTTCGATGAAAGGACATGAAGATCAAAAAGCTGGGATCGTGCTGAGTTTGCTTGCATCTGTATCGGGTTCAACTCACCCTTCTCTGACGCATAATATATAAGTATATCTTGTTTGTATAACAAGCATATATTTATGTTTATAATAAAAATACTCGTTCATAGAACTTGATCCGGTACTCAACCATAAATTCGATAATAAGGGCAAAGCTATGAGATCGTAGATTGGAACTGAGCGTTAACTTGCTCGGATAAATGGAGTACAGATAAACGGAGTTCTACTGCTGAGCATTTACTGATAGATACCAAATGCTAAACTATGTACAGACCATCGATATTCGGATACGGCCATTCGAGGCAACATTTGATAGCTGCCGATAGTAATTTATGGTGTTTAGTTTCGTTGGAACCACATAAATATATTATTATTTCACTCAAAATATGTTACTACGATTACACGATTACATATCGATTTGAAATTCTTTCAACGACATATGTACAGTATCAAGCTCTGCGCGTATATATTTCACAAGTATTTGAGAATTTCGATGCGACCGTAGATAAGTAATGTTCTGAAACTTTGGACAAACTTTAAACGAATAGCTTTTCAACGATCGGAACTCGAAACTATCAAAGCCGCATAAATATAACCTCAACTCTTGGAACAGTTCAGATCTTACACGAAAAGACGATAGCAGCGCAGATATGTACAAGAAATATCTTCTTACAAATTGTTAGTCTGGTGCTCGCTCCATGCGCTCAAATAAACAATTAAATTCATGTAATTCAAATTCAGTACTTGTAAGACTACTAATTATTTGATACCAATACGCTTTCTGCTATCCTATTTTGTTAATCCTTCGTGCAACACTGTTTTGTTCGAATTACAAATGTGAATAGTTTATTATTTTCTTTCTTTCACTCCTCAATTTTCTCCCAATTCTGCATGAATATTTGTAGTCAACTGATGGGGCTACCTAAATTAAAAGCATATCATTCCTATCCTGTAAAAACTCACAATAAGGAGAGATTCTAGCACTTAACTTTCCAAATAATCTCAGGAGACGGCGAAGCAATATCCGACGATATACAATTATGTCACTAATCGCGCTGTAACGAACAAAAAATGAGCTCGTTTGTCATAATCTATTCCATTAAAATCATACCAATTTTCCAGGTGCCAACACAATTATGTTATTTTACCTTTATTGCCCGCCCCCCCCGGGGGGGGTCTCCACAGAAGCGATTACTTTAAACATTTGCAATCCGGACGCCAGCTTCCTTGTTTAATTCGGCGTGAGAGAAAAATTTGTCTTTCGGTTCAAGCTTCTCGTTCGGGGGGGAAAGACGATGAAAAGTTGAAGAGATCCTTCGAAGACCCGATTTTACCGGGCCGCGACACAAGATCGAATAGAGCGTGGCGCTGACAACCGCGTTTCTCAATTCTCGATAATGAGAATGATCGATTGCACGCAAGATAACGCCATTCAATCTGTGCAATGAAAATGGCAAACATCGGACGCAAACCGTGAAACGTAGTTACTGAACAAATAGTTAGAACTAATAGTTACTGAACAGCGGTGACACTGAAATATCGTCGGAAACGAGAGGAGGATCGAGAAAGGGGGCAATTTTGCAGTTGGGGGAAAGAGCGATCTAGCAATGAAAAAGCGTACAAGTGACGGAGGGGAATGCGAAATATGAATGTACTGAATGGTCTTGTTGGAAGATGGAAAAAAAAGCTGACTTATAAGGGAGCTGTGTAGTGCGACAGGAGACGAGCAAACTGGAATTAAGAATTGTACATCGAGGAAGAAGAAAGAATCAGTACAGTACCACCGCTAATTTCGTATGCTGTTTCGAGCGAGAGACCGCGTTTAATTCAAAGCTTCCATAAATCATGGGACTAAACTTACTCCAGTGTCAATTTAAAAGAGTATGCGAACGTTCAGAAGCGAAGTTGAAATGTTAATATGTTAGACGTCGATATTTAGGTATTTAGGACGGACGTAGATCAACGTTATAATTGAACTTCCACGATTGCATCGGGTAGAATTTATTTAGGAAATGGCAGAGAGAATGTGAAAAATTGTCTGCAGTATCATTTGAACAATTGCTTTCGGGCAAGGACGAAATTATTGTGTCGGTGTAGAGGAATGTATTGTCTGAACATTACCCTCAGCTTGAGAAAGCAACCCACAATCCCACAGTACCTGTTCGAAGTTTGTCGTCCTCGTGGGTTTATGACACAACAATCGCTGTCGAGAAGCAACACGAAACTCCAGCTGCTGAAAGTTCTAATTAGAATCCGGAGTTTTCCTGTCCATAAACAACTAAATTGAAGAGCGTCGAGTAGTCACGGTAGCATGGAAAATGTAATTGTCGGAAACAGCACGTTTGCATCGTACAAGTAGTTCTTGTCGCGGTTTCGACCAAGCGATGACAGTAGTAATTCTAAATACAAAAATAATCAAATTCCAATAGACTAAAGGAAAATGCAACAAACAGGATGGGGATTGTAATTTTAAACCGTTTACAATTTATTCAATGGGATGTATAATCTATGCTTGAAACCTATTCTTTCTTAACAATATAATACATGGATTATTTAATAAAAAATTACTATTAAATACGTGTGGCGCTTCGTTCTGCGCGCGACAGCCAAATCTGACTTAAAACGACACACCTGGTACAGAATATACTGCCTTAATAAAGACTGACATACATATACTGTAACAACGCTAGGAATAAATAGAATTCTATCGCGAACACGATTCTTGCACGAATTTAAACCAATTCGCGCTGCATCAGAATCAGTGTAAAATATTAATAAATCAGTCGTTGGTTTGAAAATGTTATAACCAGATATATGAACCAACAGAATATGGATTACATATTCATTGTGTGGCATACACGACTCCTGCCATCGAACAATTTTTGTACAGTTAAATATATACGAAAAACGTATAGTGCAAGCGGAGACAAATAAAGTAGTTACCAGTATACCAATGAAATAAAGAAGACCAGACCATAAGAATCGCAGGGAGTGATATAACCGTAATGGTAGAAACGAAGACAAGTGTGAAAGGAAAAATGTCGGTGTGCACGAGTAAATTGCAGCAGAATATTTTTATAAGGAAACAAAAGGAACGACGTAAGAACTCCAGAAGACAAGGATGGCACGACTTGAGAAATCTGGACAAAAGAAGTATAGAAGAAACACGTAGAGGAAAAGGGGCGGTGAAACGGGGCGAAAGGGGAATGGAGTTAAAACAGTGGAAAGGGTGAAACGGTAGAGGAAGATCACAGGGTGGTTGCCTGCGGCCACACAGAAGGGTTTGGTAAAGGGGAAAGGGTGAGGAAGACTTTATCGAGGACCGGGATTTATGGTTTTATAGGAACAACCGAGATAGACGATATACCATGCGAGCACTGTTGAATGAAGAAAGACAGAATGTCGATCTTTTCTTTCGCCCTCTCCAGCTCGCGATACGATATGATATGCCGTGCCGCGACATACCTTCTACGTTTTTGTTCAACATACAATAGATAGGGTGTATACGATTCTGGCATATAAAAACGCCTTGCTTAAAACTCTCGACAAATGCAATTCTCGCGGACTTTTTCAATGAGCACGCGTGCAATCTTCGTTGAAAATTAGTTCTAATTGGCGATGGAAATTTGTTCAGTGCGATGTTTAGAAATTAACGAATGTTCAGTTCAATTTTGATAAATAATACTTACGCGATATTTTTATACGTCTTCGACTGGGTAATCCCATTATATCTCATTTATTAATTTATACAAATACGTTATAGGTGAATTATAAATTTGCATAGCAATGTAAAAAATACGTCTGAGAAAATAGTTGATAAATTTCATGAAAATAGATTGATTTCCGAACGTAACAAGTATTCTGAAAATTTGCCAATATCAAACTTTCCTTTAATTAATACTAGCATAAAGGTCTACGGTTATTGAAATTCCGAAGTTGATCGATTTTCTATATTTATCACGCCTCGAATTAAACTGAAATAAATACGACATGAAAAACAACTATTTATAGGCTTTGTGGAACGTATAGGTAAACCAGTTCTATAAATTCACAGTCAGCTTGAAAACTTTTATCATACCACTGATAAGTACATAGATATTTATATTCTGCAATTGTTTGATAGATGCAGGTCGTGCACACCGATTTTGCAGCTGGCGAATGTGAATCGATTGTGCTATCAGCGATCAAGCTAACCAGTTGGTGAAATTGAATACGAGATATGGAAAAATCGATCGCAAGTAAAGGATAGAGAGGGCTGCGATACGATCAATCACAGAGGTACAGTTTTTAATATGTTTCGATCGGAATTTTACCATTGAAATGCCCAATCGTTCGTCCAAGTCATGCGTTTTGATCGTCAAAGAAAATTCTACGAGGAAATCCAATTCTTGGACAAACTGACGCGTACAGTCATATTGAGATGGGCATACGCGATTTTAATATCGGATACACAGGTGCATTTAAAAGTAATCGTGTATGGAACTGACTGAAGGAAGGGAATAATAAAACGGCAAAGAGTATTGAAGTGCATATAAATCCTATGGAAAAATATTGGCGAACTCCTTGTACAGTATCGATTATTTTAGTGTTACGATATATAGCAATTTCCGACTGAAAATTTACATAAACAAAAAATAAAAACTGCGTCACCTGTTCCTATTCACCTTTCTTCAATACAAAACTCCAAGTCGTCCACCCACCTACGATAAAATCTCTACAATCGACAGCACAAGCGTAAGATCGATGAGAATAAACGTTACCATCTATCCACGTTAACGAATCGGCGGGCGTTCGATGGAAAATTCATTAACCGGAATTACTTTAGAACTGGTATCCCATGAAAAAGACCGTAGATTTAGCGAACGACTGCGAAATGAAGCGTCGTCCATTTCAAGCTTTAGTTCCGGCTGCAGGACATTTATCCCAGATACTGCAACTAAATCCAACATTGTCCTGGAAACTGCAGAGTTCCTGTGCACACGGTCAGTCCGACGTAGTAGCCAAAGATGCAATTCCACGAGGAAATGACAATCGCGTGGCTCATCTCTGGTTCTGTTGCATTCGCTCAGTTGCTTGTCTCTTTGTCGACTACAGGAAACCCCTGAACACTCTCCCCTCACCCCTATTTCCCCGGGCAAAGATGTCATGCGATTTATACACAGCTCCTTCGAGAAATGTACAAACGACGTAATTTATTTAAGCGTTCTGATACGATTACGTGGCTTAAATCCTTGAGTCCTGGCTTCGTTCGAAGTATCAGTATTTGTCTCAGTCCAAACATATACGGGTGCACGTATACGTGCATCACGCAAGGGAAACGTAATGATAGCTATGGGAACGATACTTTTGAAAGCTTCAGATTAGCAGAGATGTGTAGAATATAGGATTTGTAGGGCAATTTGAAGGAAATGAAATGTTACAACTAAAATATTAATCCAGTGGATTCATTGGCATCAATTCTTAATTTTTCACTGGATTGATGGTACTATTGTAAGTACATAGTTGCGTCCTGAAGTGCATAGAGTTTGGGAGGACATGTCTGATGAAAGTTATATGACAGTGGAAGACTAAATAAAATTATAAACGTAAGCAACTTGAAATAAATGTATAGACTTTTGGACGTATTGCGAATGAATATTTGATATCGCGAGGAGAGATTAAACGTAAGTACAGTAGATACATGCCTGGAATATTCTAATCTCTAATCTTTTAGCAGATCTGGAATTCTGATTTGAGTGCGCGAAGCGCGCGTATGAATAATAATTGATTAAAATAATATATTATTCATTCACGTTTACATTTCTCTCGTACTGTTACGGTAAAATCATTTTTACTGAAATGACAATCACTCCCTCACGTTCCTGTGGTCGCGAAAATCTCACGCATTTACAGCCGCAGAAACTTATCTCGCGTATAAATAACTTTCAGCCGATTTACCAAATATCCAGGAGTATCCTGATGTGTGACGAAATTGTATATCAACCGTATTAGTATTTGTTCTTCTCGAATACGTAAGGTATATAATTCGAATGCTGTAAACCCAGCGAAAGTTCACTACAAAGTTTTTTCTGCCATAAAGAATAAAGGGACACTTCCAGTATCGGGAAAAAAAACAGAATTGGAATCAATCAGTCTCAGAACGTGTCAAAGTTTCGATCTGCGATGATCACGTCGGCATCGGTGGGAATCATTGATGCATTGTTCTTTTTATGGCAGCGATATGTCGATGGTCTCTTGCGAACGTTCGAAAAAATCAAACAGAAATAGTGAAGAGATAGAAAAATACACGCGGTTCCAACAAATGTGCGATACAAATATAGGTACTTGTATTGTGATATATTATTTAATGTTGTTCGCAATTGATGTTAATCCTAGTCACCTTAAATAATTAATTAATAAATTTGCTTCTCTTTCCAGTCAATCTGATAAATTATAAAACAGCGAATCAAATGTGTGGGATTGGAAGTTTTAAATGAAATCAAGCCGGTGTAAGTGTAAAATATTTAACAAGGTGACTATTATATATTTATTAACGAAACGCTACACTATACTTTCTACGCTATACGACACTGTCTACGCTATTCTACGCTGTACTTCGCTCCTCGATTTACACTCATTCGCTGCTCCATCTACTCTGTCGTATCATTCATACATTCATTCGTCCTCAGTCATTATTGCCCCCTCCCCCTCTCTCATTCGTATCCTTAAAGCATATCCTCAAAACCTAGAAAACAGGGGACACGGTTCTGCAGGCCATCGCTGCTCGCCTGCAGACCAGCGGTGTCCCAGGTAGCATGTCATAAACGCCCCGTACCTGGACGTTGGGCGCTTCGTACTCCCACAAATGTTTGCAGTTAAGTTGCAGATAATAGGTATGACATAAGTTCGATATCTACGAGAAATTACAATTCGATATGTGCACATGTATGGAGCGAATGGGTCGTCCTCGTGAAGATAATTTAATTTTTCAAATATGTTCGGCATTAGCCACGTTGCGTGACATACTAAATTTTCAATATGCAAGTCAAATAAAATCTGAACTAACGGTCGATACAATACAATCAAGTTTATCTAATGTATGTATGCCAGATGTATAGCTATTAGAAGCTTATTATACTACTACGTGAGTTATTTATGTAACTATTATAATGTATTGCAAATTGCAATGAGTAATAAACAGATAAAGTAATTCAAAGAAACTATCGAATATAGTCCATACCATTTTCTTCGTCTGAACACAGAAACAAGCTTCATCAGATGATACGTAAAACGTACTTCTGCAGAAAATGGGAATTACAAATGATGTTCTGTTTAATATCAAACGGAATCTCGTACGTTGTGTTCAATAGTACAAATGTGAAAGTTTCGCCAGTCTTATCAATTTGTAATACGGACTTAAGCTTTCGAGTTATTATCGACGTTCTCGAATACTGCCAATTCGATCTTGTTATGAGTTCTACAATTGCCTTCCAATTTGTAAGTCAACGTTGCCTTTTCCGCAGCATAGATACCTCATTAGTCTTCAATTAACTTCAACAAGTTCGGCACGGTTGAAACACTCGACTCTTTCCTTAAGAATTGCTTGTTATTTGTTTCTCGCTCCCCTAAGCTGGCGAGTACTTCGATCCCATTTCCAAATGCGCCACAGCAACTTTCGATAGGAATCTTAAATTATATCGCGTAATTAATTGGACCACCATTCTACCAACGTCGAACCTTACCACCTTACCCTTGTCACTAGATTGATCGTACACTTTGCCACCCATATTTTACGTCAGAGATTGGACACCACTTTCCTGTATCTCTTAGTATCCATGTGTTCCCTTAGCCAGAGGCACTAATGGAATATAACAAATGGAACTTTAGCCTGCCTTCCGGGTGTTTGGTGGTAACCGTGCCATCTAACTTCGTATCTGAGATTAGAAGTAGCGTATGTATCATTCGTATGGATAAAGCAAAATTCTTTCAAGCAAGCAACATGAATGTACCATTAGTGTAATAGTACAATAGAGTATACATATATGTCTAATTCATGACCCATAATGCAAATCATTTCTGTTTTTATGTGTCGCACTTTAACCGTAATTCAAATTGCAATTTAAATTTACAAGGGATCAACGAACCCCGATATTAATTATATCATGGAAATGAAGGTATCGGCATAAATTGTTCAAGTGGGAGAACTGAAAATAAGACTAAATAGTAAGGTATATAATTTGGGCATATCGATAATCTTCGATTCTCCGCTACTTCGTGGCCGTAATATAGTTATCAGCAACTTGCCTCGTGCTTGTCCAAGATTTGCATAAGAAATACGCGAAAGTACAAAGAGTGTAACAAATATAGCCTCGGAACTGCGGGATCGGACGTAAACAAGAAGCGTGGTATGTAATTCGTTTTGGCATGTAGTCGATATTTGATTGAACTTCAGCACTTCTGGCCAAATAGCGGCGCGCCCTGAAACGATTGGCTGCGTTCGGCACAAAAGTTTCCTGCTCAATTAAAAGTTGTAAACGAGAGTGTTTCACGGTAAGTTCCTTCTTTGGTCACCAGGCCGTACCGATTGGCATCGAATGACTGGCCTTTGCCTCGTAACAGAGACTAATACCGATCGTATCTGATACAATATACAAGGTATATTAGTAATTAGTAAGTACATATCTCGTAATTTTGTGAGCCGCATCAAATTATTTTCTAGAAAAATTTGGCACGCTAAATGAGATAAAAAAATGACGACCACCGACTTCTTTTTTAATAGAAAAAAGATATATTGGAAATTGTAATAATTGGAACTTATTGTTCGAAACGATACAAAAATCGTGGATAATATTGCGCTGTACACTCTGTACATATCATTACACAATACTATACTATACTATACTTGTATAGCAACACTTATGTGTTGCTCTATCTGAAGAAAATATTCAAACCAATTGTATGCCCTCGTCTAATTGCATTAGAAACAATTTCATATATTATATTATAGAAAGTACTACCCCTCGCACATCATCAAAGTTGGCGTTTAATTATTGCAAGTTTAAAATAGCTAAGTGTTATAATTTTCGTATGACCATAATGTTAGTGCGCTGATGCGTTGTAATTATTTAGGCAGAGATAACTTTGTATTCCAAGTGTCCCCATAGTTAACTCTCGAGACTCGTTAATAAGATAACCATCCATGGGGGTGAAATTTGTCAAAGATTTGATCGTACATTAGTTCGCCGTGTCTGCATTGATATTCGTCGCGGGCAGGAAAGAGTTACGATCTTCGCCTGAATGGTTCGTGGCCCGTAATTGCCAGATGAACGGGGAAGAAATTAAAATGCAATTAAGGGGCGCAAAATGCAAAGTCTTGCCACGTTTCGAAATCGCTCGCCCATAATTATCTGCCTGCATTACCATGGCAAGAAGATGATCTTGCGCGAGAAGAAAACTTTCCTGGCAAGATTTTTTTAGAACGGTCTGGTAAAGAAAGGTACGAACAACTTTCATTAGATCGTCCATCACAGGAATGAAAATTTAACTAGGGCATACTTAAGAATGTAGCAGCTTAAAAGGTGTATCATCTGCTTTTTCTTTGATTTGTCTATCGTGTTTCGTCTCATAATTTCAATACTTTGTCATCATACCAGTTTACTTAAAATTTAACTTCTCATTGACATTTTACCAATATTTCTGATGTCAAGTGCCGTAAAAAAATCAATTATATTGGAAATATTTTTATGCATATATCATCCACTCCTGACCTTTATCTCTTTGCTAAAACGAAGCTGGCTTTTACAGACATAATAGAATAAGAACGCAATTTAAATATCTCTAGAACGTAGCACGATATTGGAGTGTTTCCACAGGTATGCAAATATGTTCTCGTCTTATGACGCCATTATTAGACGGTGGGTCCTTCGTACTTCCGACTCTGTTTTCATTAATTTCCCTCGATCCCACTATTCGTAATAAGAGGAACGTTAATTTTCATAAAATAATCGTTCAAACGTTTACCGTGCTTCTCTCATCGTCCCTTCGCTCTTAAACGTACCCTTATAAAAGTCTTACGCTTCGTATTTTGATAAACCGGTTAAACGTTCAAAAGTCGATTTTTTTTTCCTAAAACGATCCAGGTCTTTTCTTCTTATTTAATCATTTTCGGCAACAAATTGTTTCCATTTCTTTTCTGTCACAACTTTATCCTATGTCAAATTGGGGAAGAGGGTTATCTTGGTCCAATATTTTTCAGACGATATTTCCTGCTTGGCATTTCCAAAGGGAATCGATACACCCCCAATCGACCAGTCAGAATGTAACACTTCGTTGATTATTTGAAATATTTGTGCCGTTATATTTATAGCTCTAACGTTATATTGATCTCCCAGAAGTAGAGGAGACTATTAACGAATCTCGAACACGCCCTGAACGTGTTGCTTAGACCGATCTAAGGTAGCAAATGGACGAGAAGGCCATAATCGTTGCCAAGTCCATTTTGTCGTGCATCGATCGCGTAGACTTTGCCAGGTTTAGCATCTCATATGGCTGGGCTGATTAGCCAACAATGCGGGTTGAGTGTAGCAATCGAGGTGATACCGTTATCGGGATCGATTTCCTGGTTCATCGAATTTATTCGCCCCGATTGCGGCATTCGTGACGAGAAGAACGGCGAACTAGTTTCTAACTGGAGATGTAATCGATGTAAAATTGCGCACAAGTAGTAAATCATTTATCATATCTGTGATAAGCGCAATGCGAAGAATCGCGCGAATAGAATTATATTTCAATGCGTGATTAATTTGGTGTGATTTCTAATGAAAAATGGAATGGGGTATGTACATAAGCTACTTAATAATTTTAGATCGTTAGTGCTGAAAGTTGTACTATTTTTTGTGATTTCAATGTAACATTAAGTTGAACTAAATACAAGAACCTTTAATGCACAATGGATACAGTGGTATTGGATTTTGTGAACTATTATTAGACATTTTGTTTGCGTACGTTTTTATCGCCTTTGCACAATATCATTCTGATTCGAGCTTCATTAACATAACTCTAAGCAGTTGAAATACAGTACATACACCTATATCAATTTTATTTTCATTTTTGAAAAAACGGAACTTGCAATGGCTACTCTTTTAGTTTATTATACGACCTGCATAGCGCACAATTTTTATCTTAAAAATATCGTCCATTTATTCTCCAAACGTATTCCAGATTCCTGTCCAAACCCTATTTCGTCAAATAACTGCTACAGTCTAAAAGTATAGTTTTCATCACTCGCATTCTCTCGGGGAACAGCAGCTCTAAACTTCGCGACTGCAATTTAACCAAATAGCAAGCTAGCAGTCTACGTATCGCAGCGGCTGGGCGATACACAGTAGAGAAACTTAATTTTTAACTTTTAAGCAGAAGTTTAGTTCAACTTCGGTTCATAACCTACCCTTGCAAATAGGTACCGTATCCTCCTCACATGTTATGAATGTCTGCTCTAGTGTTCAGTCGTTAGTTCCAAGGCCAAGAGTCACTCCGACTGGTAATCGAGAATTGCCAAGACGCCAAGCATCGACGAAGAGTTGCTTAAAAAGGGCAAGCAGTTGCAAGCAGCCCTACGAGCGAAACAATTAATTAGCTAAGCGTTTCTGTTGGGTTCCCTTGTCTTTGCAAAAGCGAGTGGAACTTTGGGAAAATGTACACATCGACAGAGGCACACATCGAACAACGGCTATATTGGCTGACAATTTACCGTAAGCAAACAAGGAAATCTCACATCGTGATCCTCGTTACGGCGAAGAAAAGGGAGAGAGCGGCGTTTCTTCGTCTTTCTCCATCTTATTTTCAGCACGTTCTACCCAGGTTAACTGGGACCACGTTGCTCGGAATCCTCATTTCCTTTCATACGGAAGTTGCCCTGACTCTACAGCGATGCCAAGCGATTGTGTGCAAGCATAGCTTCGCTGCCTTCTTCATTTACCGGGCTGTGAATTAATAGCGTTGCTTAATTGTCAGATTTGGAGCAAAGGAGGAGGCGTGAATTTTGATACAATGTAGGACAATATTAAATGTTCCGTCGTCATTCATTACGCGGCAGATTAACATTCGGTTAATCGACATATTTGAGATAAAAAACAATACTCGGTAACTTCCTATAAACTAGGACAATATTAAGTATTCGTAGATCTATACTATTTATGTATGTGTATGTCGGATAACTATGCAAACTGCATAAATCTGCATAAATATTTATTAAAAATTTATTCATCAAATAAACGTGCCAAATAAATTTTGCTGGGATTAATCACGGCTAGTTGGCCAACCGAAATTTCATGCGCCACCGAGTTGTTCTACCTCGTTGCTTCCTGTCGATCTATTTTACCGGCGTTTGCAGAAAACTTAAAACGTGTCATTCATTTACTCTGTACTTCAGTCCGTTGTTGAATAACAATATGTCGTGCTGTGTCTAAGGGTAGTCAACAAGATGGCAAACTTTAAGATCCAGTCTCTGTCGCAAATAAAATATAGCCAGAGAAAGTACAGTAGCGTGCCGGAGACTCGTAAAGGCGAGCCTTACTCGCTGGGTAATCGTTAATTGGAGAGTAATATGAATAACTAAGTAAATGATGTTTCGCGTATAATGTCTCGCATAAAAGTAAGAGAAAAATGATTAATAAAACGTAGGAATTTTTCAATATAACAAAATATTTGCCTCCGTCCACCCCAAATGTAAATGAAACGGGATACAAGAGATCTACCACAGCGAGTCTTACTAATTCTACTTACAACTACAAGTAGAACGACCTGTTGGGTTCTTCAGAATGAGCCATTTCGTTCGCGTGACCGCAGGGGTACTAATTTTAGCTGTGACCGCAAACAGTATAACCACGATTGATGCTGTTCCATCTAAAACCCGTACAGACACTAACAAATATTAACCTGTCGTGTTATTCAATCATTACGCTTATCAAGGTCGCGGCGTATAAAGCGAAGCCAGTAACGTGGTTGAAATTAAACGTGTAGAAATGATACATTGCGCAACGTATTATTGTGTAACATTTAAATTTCAGAGCGCGTCACATGTTACCATTTATTAGATAGCTCGGCATTCTTCTCACAAGTACCGCTTCAATTTTTTAGAAATTTGATTAGAGTATGTAGAAATATTTCTACAGAAAAATCACATTGTCCCTTGTATACAGTTCTCAAAATAGTAACACGCAACTTGTACAGTGCTAACATTTGGAATTCGCATTTTCTTGCGTTTCAAAAATCAAATCAATAACACAGACGCGACAAGTCGACAAATTAAATTGCAAACCAAACCGAAATCCTTTAGAATTAAGATTACGAAATAATTCATCCGATCTTCCGATAATTGATTAAAATAAATAGTAAGATTCAGAACAATGCTAACTGGATGTATACGTGATTCAAATAATACCCATCCGTCGTGTTCCACCTAGAAAGAATAAACATCATCATCAACCTAATATTTGCCCCGTCAATCATATTGAAATCTCTGTACAGAAAGATGAGCCATCCCCGCGTTCTCCATTTCTTCAATAGAACTTTCGGAAACAACAGAAATCCCCGCCCGCCAATTATATCCGAACTAAGAAAGCCCCCAGTGTCCGTTTCATCGATCCATCGAACTACCTACCATTCACCGGCGGTTTATTAGCCGCAGAGGAAGCACGTTTTCGGCGGAACAACGACTCCGCCTGTGTAATTTACTGGCAGAATTATCGAAATATAGGGTTATGGTAGCAACGGGTTGTACGCGCATTGGGCCACCTGCGAAAATATATAGGTGGCCGGTCTCACGAGCAGCGCATGTGTGGCGACGAGCAGGGCACTCGTTATTAACTTCCAACAGTACTCCTTGGAAAAAGGCGAACTTCCCTAATGAAATATTAACGACTCGGACGGTACGAGCTTCCACGGTAGTTTAGGTCGCGCAATAAACGCATTCACTTCCGCCGAAATTATCTACGTCGTCAACCGTTCCTTTATTACGGCCCTCACCGCCCCTATACCAAGGCGTTACATTCATCGCTACCTTCTCCGAGTAATAAATATTTTTCCTCCACTTTCCCGTCGGTTACATGTTATCTTTGCACGCGCGACAATAGCAGGCTCGGCGATGAAATCGCGGTTACCAAACACAGCAGCGGCGGCCTCGTTTAGCACGTTTCTTTCGCGAGCGTGTCACGACATGGGAGGATTTTGAAACGTAAGCTACGCTGATGTGGGGTACCCATAATTTCTGCGGAGCTTAACAGGTAGCCAGGGATTACATGATTATAAGAAAATGCGGATAAGCTGGATAGCCGGTGGATTTCACATTTTCTTTGTCGGAACGGAAACGCGGAGATTCTTCTTTTGTGGTTTCCGTTTGACTCCGAGAAATCTGAAGACTACTTTCGTTGCACACCAATATTGCTGATGTTGGTTTCGTTGATCCTCTCCTTGCACAGAGGGTTACACAAAGGAGTAGGTGCATGAATTATATGCAAGATATTCTGTCTGTTGTTTTCGACTTGTATAACATGTATTCAGAATGCATACAATATAACATGTAAAAATAATGCATTGTCTCTATGGAGATGCTAGAGTGCAGTTACTTTTTAGTGTATTAGAATGGGATGTTTTTTTCTTTGAGGCTTTCAATGTTTCGTACATCAAGGTCTATATGTCATAATATGTACTTTGTACGTCTGTTCTTTCCAAACAGCTGTACACACCGGAACTACAATTTTACATTAGGGACTAAAAAATGACTGTCCTTTAAATACTTGTTTCACCATAAAATTGTTTCAGAAATGTTGGTGTGATATCATGAACGGATTATTATTGGAGCAATAACAATCGTTCATTATTGTAAAGTGATATTGGCGCTTGCAGCAAGATTTCTACCCTGCGTCGATATTTCATGCATGGGAGTGTTACAGGAATTCGGACAACGGAATATTTTATCAATTTCACTATCCATTGGAAACATTGAATATTTCATTTCCAGGCTAACAGCAAGACCGTCGAAATTTCCACGACCCACCGGTCATTGTGACGTAGCTACCAATCGCTAGTAAAACCACTCTTTACAACCCGATCCGTCGGTCTTAAGGGTTGAAAGCTTTCAAAGGGGCTACATCAATTGAGAAGGTGTTTGTTGTTGTAGCGACTGACCTATCGCGTCAGAGGGAAACATTATTCTCTGTTTTTTTCCCTCTACACGTGCGATATCTGTGTGATGTAATTCAACGTCCAACGATAACAAAAGCGGAGAGGGGTCAGTCATGGGGTTGAGCCGGTTGAAAGCAAAGTACTTCCTCGCCGAGGCTTACCCTTTCGTCGACTTATAGTTTTAGGGCGCACCGCGCAAGGTCACGTCGGTAAACAAGAGAGACCGGAAGTCAATTATGCGCTCCACCCTTTTTTTTGTCGGTCGCTTTGGACGAAAACTTTTGCTCCCTTCATTCCCATTGTTCAAATCTTTCGCGACGGCCAACGAGAAGTTTAAAAGAGAGATAAAGAGTAATGCGGCGGAATATTATAGCCGTTTAACCGAATGAATTATTTCATCTTATATATGGCACAGTACGATGAAAAATTAACGCTGAATTTTACTCCTGATTCTGGGGGTACTAAATGCTCTCTCCAATTAGTTCCCTCGTTCGTCTTAATATTCGTAGGAGGAAAATCCGTCTATTACCTCGTTTCACGAACGGGGTGAGCAATTTTTTCCAGAGGTAAGAGTTTCATAATTGGCGTTACGTATCACAGTATCTTCTGGGTTATCGGCCGCGATATACATAGGTACTTACGTTCGAATGGAGCGCCACTTTAAGGATTAAATATCGTCTAACAAATACAAGTGCTTTCTGGTCGCCCGAGACCCTCTATGAACACGATCCTGCACGCGTGATATATATGTATGTGTAAATAACGAGAGAAAATCGTACGAGATTTCGGAAAATTCGAATCCGTTTATCCCGAAAGTTTTGGCGTTGGCCGGGTTCCAAAAATATTTTTGCGCAAACTTGCATCCTGGACAGCATATCGATTCCATGGCTGCTCTAGATCCACGTTTACGTTTAGTTGTCCAGTACAAAGGACTGGGATGTAGGACTGTTTCAGTTTCAAGCAGCCCCATTCAGATCTTGGCATGTTCCGGATTTCTTCTTAACGAATGTGAGTTCGTTATCGATTTTCCACTTCGTCGATATAAAAGCGAGCTCTGTTATTTGTAGGTACTTATCTCTACTAATAAAAATTGGGGCGACAAATTCTGAACATTGATTGGTCCGTTGATTTTATTGATCCGCATAACATGTTGATTAATAATTCAAGGGGGGTGGAGAATTAATTGAGTGTTACGTTCACAATGAGATTTTCATGTCCTCAATCTTCCTTGGAATAATCTATAATTATGTTAAAACGTCCTTTGAAAATGGTGTGCACAAATTGTAATATATTCTTTGCAAATCGATCGTCACTCATTCGTTTTTGAGATATCACGTCAATAATCTCGGAAATATTATTTGCTACATTATACGTAGTTTTGAATTTTCAGTTTGATGTTAACCAGTAGTACGATATGGGTAAAATTGAATAGAATACGATGTCGATCTAAATAATTTACGACAAGAATATTTTGACCAACGACGTTAATCTGCAAATTCACTTTTGTGCTTCGTAAATATTCAAAAGTTTTAAGCGCAACTGCCATTTTGAATTACAATCAGCAAACATTTTGCAACGCTGTCCGACGATATCGCCGTCACAGAACGGATTTAAAACTCGTATCAGAGGCACGAAATGACCTAGAGGAGCCTTTGAATGCTGGGCGGTTAAACTGTGGTCAATATCTACGCGTAATAAGCGCTCTAGTTAGAAGTAATAAATCCAGACAATGACTATTCAACGATTGCCAAATGGGTCTTTGTGTATAAATCTTCCGAGATTTATCTGTGCTCCTTTCGCTAAAATTAATGAGTGTCGATGCGTCCCATTTGATATTTACGTGCGACCAAATGCCGTGGGATGTTTATAAATGCTTTATTTCTTGATAGCCACTGAGCTTTTAGTTGCTGCAACAGAAATTATCGAAATAATATCTTTTCGTACAAATAATCTTGCAAATATCCCTTACAAACTTGACGAACTTGAAGTTTGAAGTTTTTACTGTTTCTCGTTGTGATAATGATTATCACACATCTCATATAATGAGATTATTTCGTTCCAAATAGATATTAGAAGAATTTTGCATGCTATTCTTAATTTCACATTTAATATATATATATTAATCTCTAATATTGTAGGAGCTTTATACTAGTTACGTTCTAAAATATATTTACTTAGCGATGAAGGTTTAATTTTTCTTTCTAAATACATTGTAATATCTCCGAGCATAATACTGTCAGTTATGAATTGCTCGTATATTATACTAAACTTTGAAACATTATATCTAATAACCAGCACATTATCGAGTAGGTACCTTATTTCATAAGGTAATCTAATCTCCTAATTGTGGGGTGATGTGGTATGGTTTAAACGTTTTCTACTATATTATCTCTTCCCTCCATGAAACTCACGCACTCTTGCTTTGCATAGCAACGGAATTACCCCCAGGCCATGAATATTACAATGAGCGTGTGTTGTTGTGTAAGTAACAATAACAGCCACCTGCCAACTTAATCTTCTGAGTGATGAGAAACGTACATGCGGCAAAACTTTAGCCGAGAACGTTATGCTTTAGTATAATAATAGAGATAACACAATTGCTAGCTGTATCGCTGGTTACACAAATCTTCTTGAACTGATTCTCGATTTTATCGCACGGGAGAAAGTATTGTTCCGTCGAATTTCGTGCAATACGGCTCGTCACTTGCAAGGGAAAATATTATTGAAAGGCAAACCAGCCATTTTGAAAAGACTGAAGGATTATATTTTTCCTGGCGATACTACCTTTTCGAACAACTTATATAATTATAAATTAAATTAATGTTTCATCCGTGTGAGAGTCAAGCAGTTATAGGAAAACTGAGGTCACATGGACGCTTTTTAAGGTAGAAAAAGAACGACAGTTATTAGCTTTGAAACCTTGAGGACGACACCTCTTAGAATGGAGAATTATGTATGGAAAGTAATTAGAGTAGATTAATTAGAGCAGATACAGAGTTATAGATATACATTGTGTATTCTCGCCTTACTGTTATTAACCGAGATTTTAGGCTCTTTCTTGTAACATAATTAGTAACATAATTCTTTCTATGAATTGTTCAAGGGTCAAGCCGTGCTCACATTAAATATTTTGTAATACATAATAGATATGTCGATTGAACTGTATTAAAGTATATACACGTGTCTGTAATATAAACGATTTCGTATAAAATATGACGTGAATACAATCAATTCCATTATTCTGTGTTATTATATTTGGAAGTTTAATTGATGCCGCACTGTATAATTTTAGGGAGTACGAAGTTTTATTGATTAAAGTTGTTCACTTAAAGTGGCCTGGAATTCTAATTACTGCTCTGTATTATGCTTAATAAATTAATTACAATTTTGCGGTATAATATAGTAGCTTGCGTAGAGTGAACGCTCAACAGTGTTCAATTTTCATGCAAGCGAGTAAATTATATCACACTTTATCGTTGCAAGATTTTCCGACGGCGATTAACGCAAAATTGTTATGCTACATAAAAATAATACAATATCGTATTATTCTGCACCAAATTAAAAGTAAAATTTAAATCACCTTTGCAATATTTAATAAAAACAATTTTCATTACCTTTCTCTAGTAGAATTTGCCTTCCTCTACTGTAACATTGGACCTCATTCAGGCGACGTAAGGGAAAAAGTTGATTTTCTTTCTACGGCCAATTTTATAAGGAACTATGAATTACAGTTTTTGCCAGCACGTTTGGAAAAACAAATTATAGTATATATAGTTTATTGATACAGAAAGTATTGGAAAATATTGTACTACAGCTCCTGAACATTTCCACTTCGTAAAAAGTATCTTGCGGATTGTTTGCCGCCTCACCGAGCGCGTGATAAATTAGCCTCGCATTAGAAATGGAGGAGAAACAACGAAATCGCAGGCAAGTCGTAAATTATGGAGCGATCTTCGCGGTGGCGCAAAAACGAGAACAGATTTTACAACGACATCAACGTTCGTTGCTCTAGAACGTGGATCGATAGGATCGTTCCCTTCGAAGCCATTCGAATTAATGGAAACGACGCGACCTATATGTTTGCTGCTTGAAAAAATAATCGCTTGCCTATCGGGTGGATACTCTCTACGAAAGATTTATGGAACCGTGCAACTTTCGTTTCTGATTGAGGAGCTTCAAGCGCCGAACGATCTAGATCCATACGATCGAGATGGTTCGATGAATTGAGCTTGCATTCACATGAATATTCACCTTTATATCCTTTGAAATACATAGTCACTGTTTGATGTTATTAAACTATAAACTCGAATGTAACGTAACTTTTAGTAAATGTAATCGATTGAGATATTGATAGTGGCCGCATAATAAAAAAAAGGGATGAAAGATACGATGCACTCGCAAAATGTTATGGAATAAATTTCGGAGTTTTTAGCGGAAGCGACGAAATACTTTTCCTCATTCGTATTGCTCGTTAAGGATAATCACCTTATGGATTACATACTACTCGTTGCAGTCATGTTCTCTAAAAGGTATAGAAAATAGAATATACATATTTGTATTCATTCGGACACGGAGTCCTTCACTTTGAATGGAAACATATGTATTTCCTTTGCTATTTCAATCACCCTATTTTATATAAATAATACTGATCGACATTTTAATCTCTCGCCATGCATTGCAACAAAGATAGAAAACTGATCGAAATATGTATAGTGTTATTTAACGTATGAAACAATTCTGTATAAAAATCGGAAAAAATTTCATTCATCACTCAAAACAAAAAAAAAAAGAAATCAAAAATTGGTCTCGTAAAATATGAGGGTAGCGTATCAAATAATTAACCATAAACATGCGTAGCTATGTGACAGCGTGTCAGATAGGAGCGATAAAATATATATTCAAATCCAACGATAGTTAAATTTGAATTCCCATTTTCTGTTGAAAACAATCAATGCCAGAATTTTCAGCCAAAAAGCAGAATCTACACAATCCGAATCGAATAGTGCAAATTAGAGGTTGAGGCCGGGTTTTCTGGTTGTAGGCCGCGTTTAACGTGCGAATATCGGTCAGCGGTATTGCAAAATCGCATGAAACTACACCGGACGGGCGCGAAACATGCGAGAAAATGGGGTCAGTTAAATCGCGACGGAACTGTTTCACCAGAAGCAACACGAGATAATGCGATTCATTGAGATCATTGATTGCAAAATGTGATTAACGCTATGATGTTTCCTTTGAATCGAAGAGGAACAAATGTATAGCTCTTCTATAATGACACGTAGAAAGGAAGGCTTATGAAAACGTGATGAACGATAGATTCTCGTGTGTTTACAAATTTTTTGTATACAATACGCATGGTACAATAGTTGTTTATAATAATACTTACTGCACGAACTATTCACATACGCAATGTTATAATGAATTAACAGAATCAAAGATTCTCACAATTCGAAAAAGAAATTCGCATACCGTAACAATACATCGCCTACCGTTGCGCAAATCAACATGCACGAACAACCACGCGCATTCGTATTCAACAACTCGAGCCATTCATATCGAAAGCATTTCGCAATCAACAAAGCCAAGAATGCTATCAATAGCTTAAAATATTTCGCCCCAAGTTATGCTCCTCTTCTCTCTGCTGGTTCTTTTTCTCTTTCTATTACCGCACACTCATGGTTCTGAATAAAATTCCTCCACGAGGTCCAAGAATGGAAATATCCCGGCATCGAAGCTCCAGGTGGTGGTCAGGTCAGCTCCTTCAATTTTCCAGCCGAACAACGAAGATCTATTTTTGAGAATAAGAAGCGAACGGGAGACTTTGCTATTTCTGCAACGTAATATTCCACGGGGCCAGCGGTATTGCAGCTCTCTTGTCGGTGACAATAGATCGACGAATGTTGTACGTATGCGTATACGTATACGTATATGAATTTAAGAAATTCAGCCCGGACGCAGGGGCGTACAAGGTTCTGGCCACGATCTTCAGGATCACGGATCACTCGCTTTCAAGACAGCCCTCGAACCACCGGACGCTGGCAATATCCAATTTCATCCATCTTTCCTCGGCCGTTTCACCGATCCGATGCCTTCACTTATTTTTTCCCCTTCATTTCTCCTCCGTACTTTCTTGTATTACCGGGACGCAATGAAAATCTGGCCGCATAATTTTCCACGTTTCGCCGAGTTCCATTTTTGGAACTTTGGAATGAAGCTGGTGGCACGACAGCACGGTTCATGCACTTGGCAATGACAATAGGTTCACTTGACGTCCGTATATGCCTCTGGGTTGTCTATCCGTCTGTGGATCAGCAGATTCTCTAGGATTCTACGAGCTTCATAGCGAGTCCCACTAGTATTCGGTACTGTATAGGCCACTGTCACTTGTTTCACTTGACGCGGTACAACAGTCACACCGAGACCACGTGGAATACTTTTGCAGGTTCGATTTCAGCTCGTAGATTAAATCGCTTCTTTGTTCAATATTTTGTACTTGGTGTAATGGATGGGTTACACGTGAAAATAAGTCGGAACAACCTTGTTCGAAGACTGGCTTTTATTTTAGGGTTATAAAATACTTATACGACAATGATGGACTTGTAACTCGGATTTTGAAGTAATAAATGACACTGAGGAGGAATGGTCAAGGGTTTATAAGGGATCTGAAAATATAGGAGTAGGGGTGATAGGAGAGTTCGAAAGTAGGAATGGAAAATAGTTAGGGACATACATAGGTCAGGAGTTGGAAACATTGGACGGGTGACTAAACGGGGTGACTCACAGGGTAAGGGCAAGGATGAGGAAGGTTTGGCAAGGTGCAATAATATTTGTTGTACAGCTTAAGATTAAATGGGTTGGTACATTACATTGGTACCTCTTTTTTAAATATAAAGAAATGAGTAGTAAACGATGTTGATTGTGTACATTGGTATGGCCGCTCTCCAGTGCATTGTTACAAAACGTGAAAAAATTAGAGGAGCGACCTATATGCACCGATCACAGTTAAAGGGTTATAGAGCAATTTTTGTGCGTTCTACATTCCCACAAAATAAATAAATCGCCCCAGCATATAGAATAAATTATTATTTTAAACAGTCAATTGCGTGGCGTAGAAATTTTGGCCAAAGAATTGAGTTTCTGTAGGCCTTTGTGAAAATGCCATGAGTGTATGAATATTTGTTTGAGCTTGACATACAGCTGTGTAATCGAAAATTACTGTAACCGGTAAATGTATCACTCTTAATGTAATGCAATAGCAATTTCGGGGAATTAAGGTGAGCTCACCTTATTACATTAACCTACTTAATCAATAATGGAAAGCTTATTCAATTATGTGACTGTAATTATTCTCTCGTTCCCAGTACCTGAATTTCGGATAGAACGTTCACGTAATCGCGATTGTGGAAATCAATGTCAATATAATTGGGAATTGGCACAATCAGCATCCCAACCATCATTTGCAGAGTATTATAGTCCAATTCAAGAAGGGATACGTAATCTAATATAGCTCGTTGCCTATTTTCCAAATAAATACGACACCCAGAACGTTTCTCGATTTTCTATTAACATTTCCTTTGTTTTCAAACAATTATTTCCCGTGTAGTCGTAAGAAGAATACTCTTAATTATTTATAATTGTTTCAGGTAGAAGGAAGCGTTGCGACCTTTCGTTCGAAGAAACGATTTTCACCAAATTGTAACACAAAAGTTCATCGTAGATTACAGAATCATAATGTGGAAAATCGAATACGATTCGAGAGACGTTTCCCTGCGACGAAGCAATAAATATCTTCTGGAGAACAGAGGCGTACACGCAATTCCGGCTCGCTAATCAGTGGTTCATTGACGACGATACTTGATCGAGCCTCCCTAGCACGTAACAATGGCACTTTGAAGGCATTCTACATACGTGACGGATGCTCTTCCGAAGCTCGCGTGTACGCAATGCCCGTCGCACTGTTTCCCCAACACGTCGATTCTCTCCGTTCGATCCATTGTTGCTTTCACTTGAAACGGAGGTGTTTCGATTGTACATGTAGTATCGTCCCCCTTTTTCCATTTCTCGTCCCGTTGGATCTAGCGTGCTCTTCTTTCGTATCTAGCCGCCTCAACAGCCGCGATTTTCCTTCCATTTCCCCGCCACTTTGATCGCCGATACCCCATTAAACTTCCAAGGACGCTTCTCCTAAGGATTCGTGCCCCATTGGCTTCCGTTGGAACATTGAAAACGTCGCGTATACGACGCACGACTGTTTTCTACGGCTTTTGTCTGTGCTGTGGCAGGTTCTATCGCGTGGAATTGTATTAAAAATGATCGCAGACGGGTACTTTTTTCTCAAACGAAACGGTAGTGGCTTGTTGTATAAGAGAATATATTTTCAGCGTTAAGAGAAAAGCTGTGTGCAGATTATTACTCATATCTCCATGGTAGGTGGTGAAGTATATTTGTTTGATGGTTGATAAGTATGTTAATAATGAATCATTGTCAATGGCGATTTTTATTAGGACCATTTACCAAGTATTTAGAAAAATTGATTATTAAATGTTACAAGAGTTTCTGACAGGAAAAAATACAGCCGTGTCAAATAAATCAATATTACCAAATGTTTAATAAGAATGCGCACAAGTATACGCATCAAAACCACTTGCATTTGGTTACGTAGAGCAAAGAATTAGAATGTAAGCATTCTTATCGCTGAAACATACATTCAGTAAAACAATTTGAACGTGAAGCCTTTGGGCGAAAGCAGCAATAAAGCACACCTAACGACGCATTAAATGCCATTTCCGACTTGTCACGGATAGTGAGTTCCATCAGGCTAGACCGAATTTATTTGGACCACTTTGACCCTAAACTGGATGAGTCGTGGCAGTTCCGAGTATCCTATAAACCGAGGCGAAACAAGGTAATCCTAACGCAAACAGTATTATCGTGAAACATCAAATAAAACAGTGGCTGGCAGCGACAATATCAAACGATACGATAAAACGAGTGGAGAAGGAATATGTTCGCACAGAGGAAAAGCAGTAAAGAGCAATACGCGACAGAAGTACATATTACTAGATAAGCGAAACTAATAGGCACTTAGAAACATTTACTTTCTCATCTACCAAAACCGCAACTAAACCACTCAACTCCGAATAACTGAAACTTACCCAATAATTACTTCTGAAGGGATGCTTCCTCAAGTCGGATAACTAAAAGTCGCATTGCTTCTCCGAAATTTCGCGACATCAAGATTGCACGATTAATTCGTAGCTCGCTACATAAATATTACGTTATATCTACATTTGTATTGACTTCCATGTGCTCGGGATCAAGCTCGAGATCCCTCCCGAACATTGCCCGACATAATGAAGTCAGAGATATTTTTAATAGAGAAGCTGCAATTTTCCGCATTTGTAATAGGTACTACGCGACGATAGTATGGCGCATGTTGCACAAAGGTTTCACGCAGCATGTATATGTATGTATAGTTGGATATTCACGGATAAGCTGATAGTCACGGATAATAATCACGGTAATGGGATTGCCAACGCCGTCGCTGTGGCCGAAAGGTCGTCGCAGTGAAAATTTATTATGCACACGGATCGACGTGCATACATGCTAACCAGGACGCGTGTGTGTATGTAGTACGTCAGTCGCCGTCGACGGTCGACTCAATTAATGCCACGCTAATTGACGCCACGGCTATTGCAATGCACCAGGTAATTTCATTTTCTCCGCGGCCTTACTATGATTCATTTTTCTCAGATGGCTTTGCGAATCTCTGCACGGTTTTGCATGACATTATTCCCCTATTAAATCGTGTTCTGATCAACGACGATCGATTTAAATCGCCTCGATTACTTAGAAGGTTTATATAGGTCCTGTTATTTCTTCAGACTTGCTCTTTCCACTTTTTTTTAATAAGCGTAACGGCTACTTCTTTTAGTACTGTGCAAACTGACTTCTCGTAGGCTACATTTTGAAGAGTGCGTTTCGTTTCTATAGAACGTTTTCAATTTAGTTTAGATGAAATGGATAGTCCTGTTGTAAAGTATACAGGATGTTGAGTACGAATATGCTCCGACGAAACAGAAAAACGATTAATAGTGGACTGTATTTTAATGTAGGTACTAGTAATTGGTACAGTGACAAAATATGTTGGAATTTACAAATTGCTGTTCTTCTTTCGAGCGCTCGTTTCGATCTCATTTTCAACTGCACATTCGTCCTAGAAGAAAACTCGGAGACGCCAATGATTGGTCGCCTTAAAAAGAGTGGGTGAGAATAGTCAAACCCCCTGATTAATAGAAAATCCATGGTGGGAAAAGGATCCCGTCGAGATAACCCTGCGATACCCGGAACTGCGGTTCTGAACGCTCGCGTATCGCACCTCTTAAGTAATCTAAACAAAGCATCCTAAACTCGAACTGCCACGCCGGCGGAGCACTCATTGTCAGCGCCGTTACAAATACATGAATAGAATCAAAACACATACCAAATGCTATCTAAAAAGCAAGAAAAAAGAATCTATTCATGGCTCAATACAGGAGGTTTATTAATTACGATGCAAGATATCCGTTTTTTGAATGTTTGTCTGCACTTGTGATTGAGTATTTTTTTAATGAATTCACATGCGGGGAAAAATAAATGGAGGCCCGAGCAATGCGGAACTACGCGATTAGACAGGGGTGGAAATAAGTAATAAATTTTTGAATGGCATGGTACTTATATAAAACTGCTATTCAGTTGGTGGCCCCGTACATATATACATATATTTATACATATATCTGCTAACGCGTCAGTAGCTCCCAATTGCGACGTCGATAAGACTAAGTAAGTTTCTTCAAAGCGAAATTTCTAGAACGTAAAATCAGTCTAGTGAACTGCATGTCCTGAATAAAATCCTAAAGGAACTCATACTTTTTCAAAGATGTATGGATGTATAAGACGTTATTATCTTTTTAGATGATAAAATTAAATTTGTATGCGGAAAATCATTTTTAAAACGTAATATTTGGATTAGATTTAGTATGTATCGTAATATTTGGGTCGACAATATTGAAGACAAATTATTGCATACAGTAATTTGTCTGAACATGAATGCTAATTTTTTCAGATGTGTCAATTGGTAACATACAAATTTTAAATTATTAATTGAAAACATTGCCTTGTGTTACAATCTTGATACTTGTGTTTATTTAAAATATGAAACCACTTGCTACATACACTCCGATATGCATAAATATCTTGGTACAATCTTGGAATTAGTAAATGAAATATAAATGTTACAATACCGATACTCTACTCGCTTCCTGATCGCAACTGTTACAATATCCGCGCTCACACCTGGGCTGGCTGGACACAGCTTCCCGCGCGCCCCCAGAGCACACACACATACCGTGCATGTATGTCGATTGTCTCACTTGTAAAGTAAAGGTATTTCGTTCCTATTGTTGGATTCCGGGGTTAAACGAAATCGTGTTTCAACAATTAATTTTGCAATGAGTGTTTTTAATATATTAGGAGTACCGTGCCGAGTGTGCGCGACAGAGTAACGGTGTGTGTCGCGTCCAAAACTATTCTAGTTACAGTAGCTATTCCGCTACTATATATATTGCAGTTTTTAGGGGGGAAAGGCTGACCTTAGCCCTTGTGGTTGTCGCCTTAGCCGATGCGGAGTCTGGCCCTTGGCGTTAGTCATATCGCTGACTACTGCCCTAGTGCATAATATTGACTTTGACTGGGCCAGGATCCGCGGGCCTTACACTCATAGGTGACTCAAGGGCTGGGCATCCAACACTATTTTCCTAGGTGAAATTTCCAAAATTTATGTTTTTTGTTTGCTTTGAAAGTGTTGTGCGAAGTGATTATGGAATCGATTGTTCATGTAATTCCAAGCTAAAATTGGCTAAGGTGATTCCAACTTATAATAGCTTTCTTTGTATTGTAAGAAATGTCTATGCTGTAAGCGTACACGAAGTTTCCTAACTATTTTTACTGGAATCCATAAATTGTGCAGATTCACCTTGCAACTTCTTCAAATTTATTATTTTCTTCGTAAAAGCTTACGGAAATTTCTCTTCCGAAAATAACAATGCGAAAGAAGCGTAAGAATATATATGGAACAGAAGGGTCGTAGGAAAGGAGCAAAGCAAGATAAAGGCAAAGGTACCGACATTAAAAGCGAAAGAAAAAGTAGGTTTTGTAATACGAAACTAGAAGGAAGGAAGATCAGCGAGAATAGAAAGAAACTGTTGCACGAAGAAAAAGGAGGAAACTGAAATATTCCAGCAAGTGGGAAATATTAAATTCATAACACTAGCCGGAGTGAACCTTTTAACAATTACTATCGCCACACCTTTTTCCCCGATTTCACAAGTATGCTACTATAATATCTCTGAGCCCCAAAACGAAGCACTTGAAAGGTTTGGATAGCAACTCGCGCACGATATGGAAACAGAACTTGTATATATTTCGCAATAGTGGAATATTCTCGAAAGTGTTTCACGACTGCGTAAATCCTTGCAGATCGTTATGCACGATTCTCCGGCAGATCGGGGGTAGGCATGCTCTAGTTGTCCGTATCTACGCAGGGTTACTTGCGCTTCGACGCAATCGGGAGAGTGAGATCTGGCAAACAGCCAAATCGTTCCAACGATGCCTTCTTCCAGCTAGGTGATATTTCAATTCCCGGTATACTTGGCCCGCGCATAGCGCAGCCAAAGAAAGAAAGTGGAGACCGGAAGAACGCGTAGAGCACCGTTGATTCCCCGTTCTAAACTACGACGGTCTTGTACCCTTTACTTTGTGCAAAGGAATTCGCGAAAACTAATAGTTGAAGAAGGAAAAGAATGATTTTATGCGAACAATGGTGTTGCAAACTAAGGCTGAACTTTGGCAACGACGATTTTCTTATTTATCTTTTACTTATTTCAGTTTTTGTTCTAACTTCTATTGATTTAGCAGATATTGCCGAGTGAAGAATGGAGAAGCGACGAGATTTATTTGAGGACAGTCGGAGTACCTACATGTTTTTTAGCGACGATAAATCGTCTGTTAGAGATGCACGTCGTGGTAGAAGAAACAGATATTGCTACAAAACATCTGCGAATTATTTCTAATGAAATTGATAATTTCTTCAGATAGTTCCAAATGAATTATTAACGGCGGCGAATTTTTATCTTTGTTTTATCGAATTGAAAATTTTGAGTATTTTACATGGATGTTATCTCGTGGGTACTTTGCAGAAACAATACAAACAACTGTAAGAAAGCCAATAGTAGTTTAACCCCGTAGTGGTTTTCTGAAATATCAGAATTAATTATAAGCCCAACACCTCCCTTTATACAGGGTGTCCCACGTAACAGTTTTCACGATCTTTCAAGTACTTGCGATAATCTGACAAAAAAATATTTTAAACAAAAGTTGATCAGTTTTCGATTGACTATACACTGCAATAAAAAAGTTCAAGAATTTTTTTTATTATTATTGTCAAGGCCACCTTAATTTTTTTAAATGGCAGTTTGCATTTTGGACTTAACAGTATTATAGTCCGTATCTATATCTATGATCTAAATCAACTTTCATGTTGACTACATCAAATTCATCAAAATTAACTTCTACAACAGAAACAACATAAACTTTAAAATCGTCGTTGCATTACGAAACCAGCAGCACTGACATTACCACGAGTACCAATCACATTGAAATTTTATAGTTAACATTGTTATAACATGTACTAGGCATTGACGATCGATTTTTAACAATTATCTCATTATTATTCAAAATATAAACAGAAAAATAACACATTTCTTGTCGAAATTCAATGACTATATTTCAAATATCATACCGTTCATAAAAAGTCGTACACTTTAGTAACCCGTCACTGAGATCTAACCCCTTGAAAAAACGAAGCCCTGTAACAACGGCGATGAGTCTCAGCGCAATCGACGCAGTCGTTCCTCCGGGCTACGAGAGAACTCGCGATAAATTCCCGTACAAATTGCTCGCAATTTGCGTAGCCGTTACGCCCAGCTCAATACATAATTTCAACTTCTCCACGGTGTTGAAGCGTTCCGCGCAAATGCGTCGCGGTCGGCACGAGCCGAAGAGCGTAATTTGCGTTTTACCTAAATACGCCAGCGAAAACGAGCGAATTCGACGGCACCACGGTCCAGAATACCTTCTCCGTTCACGTAGACACGCAGATAGGCCATTAACGGTAAACTGGCCCTCGCCGTGGACGCAAATTGCTGGGTAGATGATTACAGACCGAGTTGGCGTGCTGGACCACTTTTGACTACCCTCGAATCGCTTCCAAGGGACCTGGTTTGACCGTGGCGTGTTAAAGACGTGATTCTCAGGGGAACAGCGTTTGCCACGTTCTGACCAGTTACGTGGAAATCAATGGTAATTAGCAGCTTTTCAAGCACCGCTGGTGGACACGGCTGGTCGTGCTTGAAACGGTATGGCAACCTGCTGATGCGATGGTGTGGTAGCGTCTGAAATCACGCGTGCTTGATCGATCCGTGAATCGGCTGTGGAATGATGCGACGTATAGGTATAGCGAGATTGCATGGAGAAATGTTAAGTGGCATGGTATTTTAGGTTTATGTAAATTTGAGGAACGGGGGTTGTTGTGACTAGCGATGCTTAAATTGGCATTAATCGGGGCTTGGAATATACGAAGTTTCTCTTGCGTCGAAGATGCGAGGCGGCGAGAGGAGGAATTAGCACGGTGGAGTTTTTGAGGGAGACAGGTGGCGGGCTGGGTATGATGAAGGGGATAGTGAGGGGGCGAAAGGGTGCACGTAGGGAAAATAGTACAAGATTTAGGTTGAACAAAGTAGAACATAAATAATAATAAATAATGCAGAGTATAAACTATACAGCAGAAAGAAAAGTACGGTATTACAGTATTTGCAGAGTTTTTGGGAACAATTAAACGGAGCACTGAGTGTCCTGGGATATGCTAAGATTTACTGATGATCAGCAGTAAGAAAATGTTTAAATTTTGTCCCCCGTACTGTTTCTAATTTAATTTTTACGGAGCGCTATAAACGTGAACGATAATACGTAAAGAAAAAAATAGGATGTCTTTAAGTTAACCCTCGTGATCTTGACCCAGTAGCAATCTCATCTCTTCATTAAAGTACACCCTAAAAATGCCCTCTTTTAAAACCAAGATAAACGTGGATAGAATATTTTGCTGCGGGCTATATTATACTCCATGGGGATGAACTTTCTTCCACCCCTTTAAATGTCGCTTCGTGCACATGAACCTCACAGAGCTTTCAGACTCCTCTATTTCTGTGTGTTCTGTCAGTGTGTGTCGTCTTAATTTCACTGCTGATAGCCCAAGGGCAACACCATGTGTTAGATGCGCAGATCGATAGAAGAGAGACATTGGGAAGAAGGAAACCGTGGAGGGACGTTCAAGAGAGCAGAAGAAGCTGAAACGAAGAAAAGGGGTAAGAAGATCACGAATGACAAGGGAGAAAGAAGGCCAGAGAAGAATGACAAAATAAGAGGAAAACTGGAATAACAGAAAAGTACAGAAAATATGTGGCGTACAAATTGAGAATCTGAAAATGCGTGTTGCAAGAAAATGGGGCGCTATTTCCTTATTTTCCTCGAATGTACTCTTGCAATGTCAAGAATAAGGATGAATATAAATACGTCTTCGAAAGACAACAGATAGACAAATACACGATATGAATAGGGACGTGGATTTAATAGTGGACAATTTACAGGTAAGGAATTTCCTTTCGCGTTTTATATGAAACGGTTGCAAATGGATGGCCAGATTCAACGTAATAAAACTGGGAACACGTGCAAACAGCATCATTACTTACAATGATACTGCACGTACTTGAGCTTTATTGAATCGCGCGAATGGTAGAGGCATTTAGTCATGTTCAAATTATGATGGGACAGTTTTAATGTGAACACAAAACTGCGACTGCATTCATCTTTCAGCTGTATGTGCTGTTGACATCAAGGAAAAAGGGCTTGCTTTAAAACTTTTAAATGAACAGCGCAAAGCACAAAATCAAAAGCACATTGATCATGTAACATGGATATAAATGGTAATAATACTAAGCACGGATAAAAACTTTAATTTTGCCTGATACATAATGAGCGCAATTAAATTTGGCCAACATCTCGCGAATCTCGTTAGAGGGGAAAGTTAACAAACGCAATACAACAGCACAAACACTGTAACAATAACAAGCATCAGGCAATACATTTCATCTACAATTTTTCTATCTATTCTACATTCATGTCGCATCGTACGAAGGAACAGCCCATAATTAAGAGCCAACCCGTACACAGAACGTTCATCTTGCCTGAAAGGATACCGTACCTTCATCCAGCACAACAGCCGCCCCTTAACAAGGTTTCACGTCACGACGTTGGAGTTAGAAGAAAGAAGAAAAAAAAAACAAAGAAAAAAAGACCAAAGCCAGAGAAACGTACGCGTCAAGCATGATTCTTCCGGCTCGAATTCTCCATGGTGTGCTCGAGTTCTCGAGTTGACGTCCACAAACGGAGGAACAGCTTCGAACGAAGATAAACGTAAGAAGGTGAATCGCAGAGGGAAACGCAAGCAGAAGCAACCCTTGCAGCCGTTGTTTTACTACAATGGGACCACCGTGTAACATTGACGCCGTCGAAACGTCGCGGGTTGGCCAAGTCGAGAAAAATTCGAACAGCAATCATTTCTCTTCGGCATTGAGGCGACTCGTCAAAAATTGACGGACAATTGGAGAAGTGTGAGTAATCGTTCGGCGGATACAACGTTAAGAAAAATGTAAGAAAATCGCTACTGGGAAATAGTTGCAAATTTATGACCGACAAAAAGTGAAAAGCATCGAAGAATTTATGAATATTCGGGGCGATTTGAACGAATTGATATTTCGACTCCACGCCGCGTAAAACTTAAATTGTTTAACTTTCGTTGTCGTAACAAAACCAATCGTAATTTTGTAGCAAATGGAAATGAAATGAAATCGGATGGTAAGAAAGAAACGCAGACCCAAGGATATGGCGTCGCCCGCGGAGCCGTAACTGTTCTTGGACGCTTGCCAAAGTTATGTCACGTGCAAGAGACGAAATTGCAAAATCCGCATTATTTTTTGCATATAGATGTTTAATGTCAAAAAAAGCGTCATCTGAACCATTTCAAAGGCATTACGGCGTCCAGTTTTCGTTCATCAAGGGACAATTTTTTGAACCACCATATTATACCACCGTAAATTGCAAAGAACATTTAATTTAGTTTTATAATAGTTGAACACTTCAATTCTTTACTATATTAGAAGTTACTATCTTCGTGTCGGGAAGTTAAACTTGTCATAAAAGTTTATGAGACGGGCGTGAACACTTGGGTGAACTAAAATTCAAGCATAAATTTAATGCTTTCGAAAGCATAAATACTCTCTTCTTTAGTACCAACGAGATATATGTATCTCGATATTTCGTCTTTTACTCTTCTAATTGTAAGCTTGAAGAAATAAAACAACAAACAATTACGAGTAGAATAGTTCAATAAATGGTAATATGTCAAATACGCCAACTTGAACTCAATCGTTTAAAATAACAATTACATATACATATAATCTCTTTGGACAATTATTTTGGCATCGATATAAAGTGTCGTGAACCCGCGAAATGAAGTTTGCTCAACGTTAGAAGTATCTAAAATCGTCTTTATTAGCTTAATCGAAATCGATGGTTCGACTGTTAGAATTATTCTTAGTGTGTAGTGTTCGGCTATTCGAGTTATTCTATAAGTGTACTGTTTGACTATTGAAGTTATTCTATGTATACTGTTCGGCTGTTGAAGTTATTCTGATTTGATGGTGTGATGTAGCGAAAAATGTAAACTATAACTAAAATTCCATTGGCTATTGGAATTTTGCGAGGGGGTGGAAATAGGACTTCTTATTGGATGTTTAGGGAAGGAGGGTTTTTTATGATATGCAGGAGGTTGCGGAAAATTCCATGTTGTAGAAAAAGGAGAAGGAGTATTATAGTTCTTTTTGCCAGATGTATGCAGGTATCGGGATGCAGGGTGGACAGTCAGGTATCTAACAAAAGATAAGATTTTAAGCATTGACAATTTTGTTTTTGTATAATATTTGGGAAAAAGTAACCAACTCACGTTGCATGAACTACATATAAGGCAGACAGATGCAATGAGAGGGGTTTAGTTGAAAACTATAATAATATATCATGTCCTATTTATGATAGTTGGTCTAAAGTGTAAGTAACAATCGCTATTGTTACAACAATATATCTTTACCGCATATTATCGAACATTTTACAAGTTATAAAAACGATTATTCTATATCCAATAAAAAGATTAGGTAATTGGGCATATAGGAAGTTTATCACCGAACTCGCAGTTCACAATTTTTAGCTACTAGATACATACTATCCAACAACGATCTCTCCCCTTTAACAGCATCTTCGAATTCACGCGATATATCGCAGCCAGAGTCGATCGGCGACAGTATTTGGCATAGTTTCTGCCGTCTAACGATTCCGAATTCCGTCTGCCAAAAGCAACGATTGACGATGAACTTCATCGTGGAGTGGTTCGACATAAATTATGGAAGTTTGTAGCAAAGTTGTACCTGCAGACAGAAACGTTACGCTCGAGAAACGTCGCCGTTTCGACGAATAGCGTATCCTCGTCGTGAAGCCGTCTTTCCCCCATTGTTCCAAGCAAACCGTAATGTAGTTTCTGCTTGGTTCCAGGTGTGTCGGTTCTTGTGCTTGTTATCAACAGAAATTCGTTACGTGCGATTATATAATACCACATGGGTAAACAGGCACAGTTGCCGTCATAAATTTACCTGGAATTTGTGGACCACTTGTTTGCCAGGGTGCACGATGTGTTTAATTGCCAGGGGACTACTTGCACAACATTTCTCCCTCGTTATGCTAAAAATCGTACATTATCGCCTTTACTGCAAGACTTTGCTAGTAAACTGTTATTTTACACTATGCAACCCTTACGCCGCGTTCCACGAGTGGTTCGTACGATTAAATAATTACACCAATAATTCAGCCAACATGCTATGCATATGCGAAATATGAATATATCAAGTGTATAGAAACGATAGCGGAAGGAATTTCAACAGACATACATTGTCTCCCCCCATAGGACAAGTCAGCTCCATTTCCACAAAGCCGCGTAAAGGTATACAATCGGAGACAAGGGAAAGGATAGGGCAGAAAGAAACGAGAAAGACATCCCCAATAGAATCGGGTTCGTCAATTCCAGCGAGGAACCCCGTTCGAAAGTTCGTTCCTCTTCCGTTGCCGATGACACTTCCGCAAAGGCGTTTCCTTCTCGTCGATAGGCAACGGCAACGTGGACGAACCTCAATGGATCCTTTCATCGAGAGCACCTTCTCTGTCTTTCGCTTATCCGCCGTTTTATCTCCTAAGCTTCATTCGATTGTCCATGGAGAAAGATCGAAGATAAGGGCCGCGGCGAAAGAGGAAACAGAGAAACCCAGGAACCCAGGGGTACAGATAAACCAATACGAGGACCGCCATCATTTTTCGCCAACGAGACTAAACGAAATAGGTGCGGCCCAATTTGTGTCACTTTGTGCACCGTCTCTCTATCGATGGACCCGGTTCGATATTTACCGTGTCGTTCGGACCTCGTTGCGAAGGCATTTCACTCGGACGTTTCTTGTTCTTCAGGGACGATCGCCCTTGTGTTCGTCTCAGTTCACATCCGGGTCAGTTCCTTTCAAGTTGCTTCGGCATTCTTTTCAGGCAGACCCAAATCTTGGTACTCGAGACATTCCTTCGGGAAGATTGAATCGCAGGCGGCAAATAGTCAGTAAAATTTTATATCGACACCGTTTTGGCATAACTCGACTGAAATAAACTTATTCACGATCCACAATGCTCTATGGTGTTGTAGAGACCTTGAGTACGACGAATCCGGCTGAAAATAAAGATTCGATCGGAGGTAATTATGCAGATAAATGTCTGCTGATTATCAATGCGAAATTAATATTATAGGGACTGATTTTAGGGGTATTCGTCCATGTTCGATACGTAAGTGATAATTGTTCTGAAAATGTTTGTAGTCCTCGAAATGAATTGATGAATAAGAGACATTTTTGGTGTAACTCCATTCAGAGAACAATTACTTGGCGGATCATTTGTATTGGTGACTGCTGCATTCTATTTACTAACTTTACAGACGAAGTATTATAAGCAATATATATACGATAATTTACGTCATTGACAAATGCACTTTCATCTGTGCAGAAGCTCTTTCCAAGCCAGAAAATACGACGGATGTCCGCGGATGTCGCATTATCGGCAGGAATTTGAATTTAACATACCCGCCTTAAAGACGTGCGACTGCGTTGCGTATGCTCTGACCCACTTTTAACGGTTGGCCTGCTAAAAAGAGCAGCCTTGTATAAATTTGGTGGCACGACTCTTCGATGAGGTGGAAATAAAATGTAAAGGGAAAAAGGGAATACTGCTGAAGGATAAACGAACTGAAATTTCTCGAAACGTGTGCTAAGAGCAAAATGTTTGAATCAATGAACTCGTTTAGAAGTGATGATGGAAATTATGTCTAATATTTGTTTATATGTGAAATACTAACAAATATGATAAGGGAAGGAATCGTCTTATATTATTGAATAGCTATTATTATGAAAATAAATGTCCTTAACACAGCATCGAGTATAGTGGAAATATTGCATTGTAATACTGAATTACATATACATATTTCGTTTTGCTTCAGAGACAATATTGGAATGTTTGTGGAACGAGATACAATGACAGCGTATACTGTTACTTACGTAGGAAATCCTATGCAGGAAGCATTTTCGTTTGGCGTAAGATAGCAGGGATATTTCACTCTGGTACTGCCTCAAACACTAATGTAATATCACGAGTGTGACACATAATACATGCCTGGTTGGTTTTGTACCGGATAGTATGTTAGTTACGTATGCACGTCTGACCACAGGAAGGGTGGTACTACTTAATTCAACTATCCTGAGTTCATCTGTAGCATTGCAATTATTTATTTAATAGAACATCGCCCGGGAATGAAATAATTTTCCACCCACGCAGTTTTACAGCTCAAAATATTTTGCATAATTTAATTTATTCTTATTATAATTTAGTTATATTTATTATTGATTTATTAAAAATGAGTATATCCATAACTTTGTCCCGTCCACCTCAGGAGGAAAATACGTGAACGAACAATAACGAATGAAAAAGAATGTTGTATTTAATTATTGTTTGCCTCGAAACAACGCAGTATGAGTTGAAAAAACGTTTTCAATAAATTCACTTTCGTCGATGCTCAGTAGAAAAGTCTGATGTCTAATGACAGACGCATTTGGATGCCAATATTCTGAATTCATTGTCAGAAACTATTCTGGAACGACTGGAGATTCTCCAACGACACGCAAAGCCCTCTTTCGAACGCAGCCAATATCCCGCCTGAACGAAGTTCATTAAAGCTCCTTAAAGCGTCATCAAGGCGCTTCGGCAGGGTTGGGGCTCACCTATTGAAATCGATCAGGAGTCTTCGTACCCTCAAATTTTTCTGCTAGTACGATTTGCATAAAAGTAAGGAAGGTAATATTCCAGTCTGGGGACGTGTGACTTGAAGACTGGTTTCTTTGTTACGTATTTGTACGTATTAGGTAGGTACATTATAATCCCGCCCTCTCCTATCTAATAATTCGCAATACTAATAATCGGAAATTATAGCTGTTAAAACATCTGTTTCATACGAAACTGTAGAAAAGAAATATTTAAGAATTATTATAATATTTAGAATAATGATTAATACTCAGGAAACCAAATTATATAACCCGATATGTATTGAATATAGAAGTATATACATATACACTACGTCGCATAACTATAGAGCCAGACTAATGTTTTTAATTCTCGCATGTCTCCATTAAATTTATGTTGGGCCGAGTACAAAATGCATAAAAAAAACATCATTATCTACATACAAACAAACACACGTAAGAGAAAACCTTTTCACCACCGTACCGTCGCTACAGAAATTTCAGTATTGTGTTATAGTTCTGCAACGCAGTGTATGGCCCATAGGACCGGAAGGCCCATAGTCTATTCGAAACAGAAGCCTGCAGGTACGCAATACTTTTTTCGCATAACATTGTGTCTCGATCATTTTCGGTATGTGGCAATCTGATCGCCAGATACCCTCGACCGTGTCAAATACAGACACTGATTGTATTTCGGTGCAATACGTTACGTCAGAATTCAGCACGGATAATGTGGCGTGAGGTGAACCTAGCCCAAACGTTGCATCCTGTGGGTATGGTGCCAGTTGTTCCGCAGCCTGCTGCAATATCGTGGCCCGAAATCTAAATCAGCGCTCGTCACCGTGATCAGCGCTGGCTTAACCACGCGACGACGTAAACGCCTTTTGTAATTGAACCGTCCACCATCCCTTGGATAACGTTCGGAGTCCACTGCGAGCTTCCGTTTACAGCGTCGATACGGTCCCGCTTACAATTAGTTTTAATTTGAATGGAAGTGGATTCCCTCGAATGTATTGTAATTCAGATAAATGGAAATGAAATACACCGCGAACTTTACAATATATTGTATGTATTTGTTTCAATGTTTTCGTGTTACACCTGGGCACGCGTATATCGTGCCGTAATGTTTGCATTGCTTACGTATTCATTAGTCATTCTTTTCAAAGCCATAAGAACGGGAAGTTCAATATTAATTATTCATAAATGCTTCCTTCGTTATTTATTCAGGGTCTTAATATCGTGCAGCTGAACGTTTTACGTGATTTACTACGGTAATTTCATTTGGCAAAATCTTACACCGATTACAGTCTGTATTGCGTTCGGGTTACATTTCTGAATATTTCATATAACTTACGCTGGCGTGGGAAAATTGTGGTTTTAAGAGATGTAGTAATAACGCCGCGGACAGTTGCTCCAACCGTCTAGCAGTTTAATATTTAATTCGTCTTCTCACGTGCTAAAGAGAATGGAGCAACCCTTTCTCTTATATGCATACGTACGCGTACTTTGTACCATTATGTGCTATACTCGTGTTGGATAATAAAGCCGTTCGTAAGCATTGTGTGCAACAAAACAGTAGTTTCTACTGAATGAAATTATTCTGATAAACTTTTCACAGCAGGGCTGGAAATTCTGGAAAGACACGCTCTAAACTCTCTTATGATGTTCGGGTCTATTTAACCCTGTCCTGGTTTTATATGCGTATAACTCTTGTATCTAAAAGTTTGACATTTCAATAACAACTGAAGACATGCTGTTGTCCTTGAACTTTTTCCAGATAAAAAACGTATAAAAGGTGAAAATTTAATTTGATTTAATATCTTCAAAAATATTGACATATATTATAAATTTACAGAAAGATATATTACAAACAATGACTAATTTCAACGTAATTGAAATACCATGCAAGGCAATAATTAACCAGCTAACGCTACCTAAATTTAACAACTCTACTAAAATGAATTGTAGGATGAAATTTAGTGTTTGGAATAGTGCGCAGTTGGGCATTAATTAGAAATTTGATATATTAACATTTATGAAACAATTTAAACTCTGTTTGTCATTGTCTAGTTCGTTATAGCCACTCCCGTTTCACAACGGCTTTAAGTATTATTATACAATCTTTCCTCCCACCCAGCATACGTATTTTTCATACGGAAAATCGAAACATTTCACAAATGGAACATATCGCACAATAAACCCCAATCACAGCCGATGGGCGCATTGATGATAGCTTTGTCGACTGCTGATTACCCAGTAAATCGAATCCAGAACGCACGGTGCACCAATTGAAATCGGAACGACCGCAAAAGTTCGTTCATCGTTTACGATTGTAGTCGTTTACACCCTCGACCAACAGTGGCAAATCGTATCTCGAAAAATGGCAAACAAATACAATGTCTCGTACACTTTACACGGGTGCAAAATTCTGAATCAAAATTCAGAATAAAAATAACAATCTAAGAGTAGTGTCTAATTAAAAGCAACAGTACTCTTCATATTAACAAATACGTTAAGAAATATGTAACCATACATTGTGCATAGATATTAGGAAAAAAAATGCTACAGAGTGATGGGAAAAGAATCGGAAACTTTAGGAGCTTGCAGCACCAACCTCCAGGAGTGAAAAGTAAACGTATATTAGAGTACATAAGATCAAGTCTGTCCACAACGTATAAGAAGAACAATCAATGGCAATGCTGGTTAATTTATAATAAGATAATACATTTACATTTCCATCCGTAGTCCATCCCGCCACTGTTGTCTCCAAAGAGTGAAATAAAAATCTGTCTATCACAGTGGCGACAAGCAAAGGGTCAGAAAACTTTCGGAACGATCCCGCTGAAATTTCGCGGGGAATCGTAATTTCCAAGCAGTGGAGCGTAACAGTATGAAACGCGGCGAAATCCGCGTCGACGATTAAGCTGAGAGCACGCATTCCCAGATAAATTTTCCACGCAGCCGTCTGCAGGCATTAAAGGGTAAATTAAGTTAAACGCTGCAGAATTAATTACTCGCGCGAGTCTTTCGTGCAAGCGTTGCCCGCGGTCTTCCGCGTCCCTTCGTGCGGTCGGGAAATATTTTCGTCGACGGGCGGAGCTACGCCAGACTCATTATCGTCGCGGTCCGACCGATAATGCGACTGACATATGTATTTTGGCGAAAAAGTACGCGATCGCATGCAAAGCTGCTTGAAAAACGTTGATTGCGATAGCGCGACCGTTTTTTTCCTTTTCGTCGACCGGCCTCTTAACCGCGCAGCGGATCTAGGTTACCCGCGTCTTGGGCCGGGCGTTAAGCTCGCGGTGTGAAAAAATATTGTCGAAAATTTCCACGTCAGTGGGCGCATAAATTCTACTTGAATTATGAACAGAAGGTGATAGAAAGATTTTTCTATCTAGAGATGGGTTGGATATCGATCCAACCATCGTCTACCTCTTCTTTTTTTTTCGTGCAGGAAGATGTAAAGGTGAAGCTGTCATTCCGCTCCGATCTACTTTGCGTCATTCCCTTGCAACCGTGACGTATCCTATATCATACCCAGGAAACATCTTCTTTCGGCGAAAAAATTGAGAAGGAAGTGAACCTGTTCGGTATATACCCACCTATTCCATCTTCCGTCTTTACTTTTAGTCTATCCATAACGTTCATCTCGAATCAATCTATCGTATCCTCTATTTTCAATCTATCTGAAATAGCTTAAGCCCGTTCCTTCGTTTCGAAAGAACAGACGATACGTGCCGTCGCGTGATACTCCATTATTAACCCTTTACAGTGGATATTCAGCCAAGAAGGTGTACTCTAATTCCAGGATACAAACAGCATAAATAGCATCGCTGTTTCAACAATTATTGTTATTACAAAAGATTCTGTTGCCACGAAATAATACTAACTCCTCGAAATTTTATAGTATTAAGGTTTTACATAATTTTTCGCACCTTTTCAACGGGCAATTGGCAATTTGTTCTTTCTAATTTCAAAGGGGAGACATCGTAATCTTTTAATTACAGTTCAGTTCGACATTGCAGTCGAAAAATGAATAAAAAGCACGGAAAATAATCTCGGATAGCGTGTCGTAATGCCAGAATGCAATTTAGCGGGTAGTCGTAGAAGACAACGTCATTGGCATTCACACCGAACACTGGCTACGAGAGATTATTAATTATGCGATCCACGAGGTGAATTTTCCTACTCGTGCAATTCTAATGACCCAATTCTTCCGCCCTTGCACGCGGCCGGAGCGTATTCCAATTTTTCAGGAGAAGCTGACGTTAACCGCGTTACTGTGCGCTCGCGCCCCTCGCCACGGACTCTCAAGAGAAATGATTAATCCTTGCAATCTTTTGTCAGCACAGCCGGTGCACCGGAGACAGGCACAAAGACTCCGCTCTCACGGCGGACTTTTCGAACACCCACTCATCTATTCTGAATTCCTTTTCGCTCTTTGATTCCACTCAAAATCACTACCAGAACAACCCTTTCCTCTGAAGTGCTCGTATTTCTCCCCATTGCCCCTCTTAACTATATCCTCTTTGTGCCATTCTTCACCGCACGATATTTATTCGAGATAAATACCGGGCGGTTCACATCTTTTTCACGTGCAACACAAATACGGTGGACAACGATTCTGTGGCGGACAAACGAAATTTCCTGTGCTACATACGGATCAAGGATCTCCGATTTTTTTGCAGAAACTTTCATTGACGCGACGCCCTGACCCAAGGGAAATTACTGTAATCCCGCCAGAGGCTCAATTTGGAGACTTATTTATAGCATAAACGTCACCAGAAATTTGAACGTGACGTAGCAGAATAGGGTTAGCAGATATAACTACTATCAGGTTTCCGTAAATGATCAAGAAGGAAGTTGGTAAATCGATTTGCATAAAATGGTTTGTGGCGTAAAGATAGATATCACGATGCTTAAACTGGCAAGAGAATAATTCGTCTTGTACCGTAAAATCTAATCCCAATAAACGAACGCTTATTTTCCTTATTAAATCAAAGATTCATCTTATTAGTATTCGCTGCTAATCCCATTTTTCTACAGATTCAACCTACCTCTTCATTAGTAAACAACCGTCGGGAGTGTATCGTGATATACAGTCGAAAATGTATCATTACTATTCTCTCCGTCCATTTCCATAGAAATTGATCTCAGATTTTTATATCTGACCGTAAATTACAACATGTCACTCAATTCTATTATAATATTAAAGCCGAAGCATTAAATTGTACAGCCTTAGGCTATATTCTTAATAAAGTCTCATTATATCCTCCAATTCATGTACGAGGTCTCAAAGCAATTCCATTGCACGCGGTCGATATCTATAAACGTAACAACAAACGGCGTCACGCGAAAGCATCCCTTAGTGAGAGGTTGTCGAACAATTATATTCAAGTCCCACGACTCTACTTTGCTCAGTGTAGATAAATAAACGCATTAGTATCCGACCGAGAAGGGACGAGCCTGTTTGAACGTTGTCGGCTGAGAACACGTGAGGCTAGACGCACCTGGGGGGAATGCGAAGAACGTCATGTCGAAGGGAAACAATAGATAGATTAACACGGGACAGGGGTACGGGCGTACGAGGCTACGGTACGTAGTTGAACACGAAGAGCCATACCGATCAGAAAGTCCTAGTCGTTCTCGGGAAATGGGAACGGGTAACGGGGAAAACTACCTGGCACCGCGAATGAATTTAAGGAGGTACAGGTAAGGAGAACGGATGAATTTAGACGGTATACGGTACTTAGGCGAAAGTTTTGAATTTTTACTGAGCGTGTCGGTTAGAATCTTAGATTACCGTCGGTCCTTGTCGTTGCTGACGAGATCTTGTGCATTTGTTAAATTGGCCACTAACCTTGTTAAATTTTTGTTTTCAAAGTATGATTGTACTATTCTTTTGCATCTATTGCGCGGAGTTGCATTATTGTTTAAGATAAAAGTATCACGCGAAGGTAAAATATCAATAGAGCCGAAGGTTTCTCCAAACACATCAATTTGATACAGCTTGCGCCATAAATGTAAAGAACGAAGTTACAAGGCTGAAGGAACTCCAGAAGAAGTCTTTTATGTGTGGAAGTAACTACAAGCTATACGATCTCGAACCGCTATAATCAACAGTATCGAACATAATAAAACTTCCCTTTGATTAAGAATCTTCTACGCTCTCGGGATGAGCCTAGAACGAATGGCACGTCCTATTTTCGAGGAGAAAAATACATAAAACCCCTTTTTCGTAAAATTATATAATAAAGTTCGCAAAAGGCCAAAGCAATCGTAATTCTTTTTATCGCTTTCAACACGCTGCAAATAACATGCATAAGCTATTCGATTAAACATATTTATAACTTTTAAGTCCATGTTATTCAACTCTGCAACATACATGCGTTTCTAATAACATAGCAGTTCCAAAATTCTCAAATGTAAAGCAAATAATAATCTTTGAGCAACAGATATTAAATAAAAATCTAAATGTCCCTTTATCGATATAAACGGTGCAATAGAATATCTATATATTAAGTCCATAATTCTGTTATTCTGTTCCCTTGTATATTAAATTTCAGTGCAAAAAGATACAGCGCGATATGCACAGGCTGAACCATAAAAAAGACGTAACCGAACAAAGTGCATATACAGTATGTATCGAACCACAAGTATCCACTCCGATGCAAGTATCTAGTCGGGCAAGGAAGATGTTATCGAAAATCCGAGTTTATGATGATGTCTACGTATTTTTACGTGAAAGTGCTGGATGCTCGTGTACCGCGAGTTTAATCCGACTTCGTTTCATTTCATTAGTTTAAAAGCATGGTTATTCCGGTAGGCCAACGTTTTGAATGAGATATCAATATCGGTTCACACTCTTATAGTGCGTGCTGGCTGGTGTGAAACAAGCATTTAAAAGGATACGAGGCATACGTGTTATAGGAAAATAAAACATACCGCGAGAAATGTTGCAATATCTAAGACGACTTATTGTAATTGCTGTTGTCAATGTTTCGATTCAGTCCTGCAACAATTGCAAATGTTGCAATGTGTCGGACAATATATTTTAGTAGTAGCACGAGAAAACTTTTACACACAATCAGTGAGATTAACAATTTCATTTCTATCTGCAATTTTTCTTATGTGCATTCTCGTTTTATTCACTGTAATTTTATTTCGATGAGATATTCCCAATCGTAAATTTCATTAATTTTTGTCCATGAGATTCTGCTTTAACAAAGGACACTGCGATTAAAGCGATCGGCGAACTATTTGAACTTCGAGCAGGTTACGAACTGACAGCGGAATTTTTTCTATTTTTTATTCTACGGGTCAAAGCACTAGAGCACTCAAATAAAAATTACATCCTCCGAGAGGACAGTAGCTCAACGAATTTCGTAGTTTGGGACACATGCATCTATTTGGGGATCAGAAAATTTGGATTGGTACAGATTTATACACTCGTTTCGTGTCTGCTATGTCTTCCAGATTATTTTTAAATATTATGAAATTTGGAATTTGCATCCATTCTAAATTGGCATCACGATCTCGCTTCAATATTTTCGAAAAAAGCACACAAAAAATCACTCTGAACAATGAACTGCTGGAATAGGGATTTTCTTTGAAATTTCACTTGCCTCGCAGTATGCATGTACTTGGAATCGTTGAAACTTTGAAAACGATCACACGGATCAGCTAAGTTCGATCAATTTCAAGAGTACACAGCTTATGTTTCGAAGTGCCGCCTGCAGGAGAAGAGAATAGCTGGCGGAAATGCAAATTTGGCTTGAAATTTTGTACCCCCCCCCCCCCCCCAGCTGCTATACAAATCCCAAGGGTTTGCTCTGCATCCATACTCTAGATATCATTTTGTACAATTTTAAAAGCACACATGCTCGTGATATTACATTACACATACATTTACATATAACCAATATATAAAGCGTTACGCCACTGATAACATTCGCGGAGATAGTAGAGCATCCTGTGAAGAAGGAAATACGAAAACTTGAATTTTGTTCCCTTTATTCTTGTAATCCCTAAAGAGCAATTGCCAAAAAATATAAACTTCCATGGATCACAAACTTGAAACACAAGGTTTTCGAAATACATTAATAAGTGGAAAATGTTGGTGCGATAAAAATTCCATGATTATCGTTACGAATCGTATCCAATCTCGTGTCGTAAAATTTCGACAGGAGAAAAAAAGAAAGAGGAATTACATTTCCAAGTCGTATCGATTTTTTTCACTTTCGTGCGATTATCAGAGGCCAATTTTCAATGCTTGATATCGTCCTGCAAAAAGTTTAGTGGAATGTGGCTGACGGCGGTGTAATTAGGCGTAATCATAATCATCGAGAAGAACGATGTCGTCTGGAAGAGTTGAAATTGGATTTCCAGCTATTGGCTCCTTTGCTGCTCGATCCGTGATGGTATTTCAAGAAACCTTCGCTCGACGCCCATGGGTTTTACTCCATCTGTGACCATGGCGTTTAGAGCAATTGTTTACTACGTCATATCTTGTTGCGATTTCATTCACTTATTCGCCGAAAAAATTGAGACTTTTCGAGCATGAAAGGGGAAAAAGATAAACTGAAACAGAAATTTCATTCGTGTTACATTTATAACTTCGATACGTATATAATACTTACATACATGGATTTATTATAGTAGTAAAGCATGTTTCTAGAAAGTAGATACCTATGTACTTACGTCGTTGTCATTCATGATAGTGACACGTGCAGTCAATAGTTTGGTCCAATTCTTTTAACGCATCGACTGGTGCATTGTTACAAATAATAGTAAATAAGAACATCAGAAACTGGCATTGTGGGAATAGTTATAAAATTAAGATCTTATTTATTAATCGACATAAAGTATATAGATGAGAAGAAAATAAAATATATGCAAATATTAATAGATCGGATGTGTATATAAATGCTAAACAAATTCTTCAGAATTTTTATTTAAAACGATTCTTGGATCTCTGAAAAGGAGCCAACAAAATTATACAGATACTTCTCCATAACTTTAAGGCACAGTGTACACTGCGTAAAAGATAGGTACATAGGTACATACATATTTCTTTCAATTCTGCATACCAATACGAACTACATGCATACTAATTGTAAGTTATAGGTACACCGTTCATAAAATCATCAGAAGAAGACAACGAATAAATATAAAGTAGCCCCTTCTATTCAACACTGTTCACTTAAATATTGTTCGATTTCTCCCACGCCGTAACGTAGCGAAATAACTAGTTAACGATCTACCGGTAATTTTATACAGAAAGAAAGAAGATCCACACGAAGAACGAGGACACTGTGTTTTTACTGTTTCGTGATCGATAGTCAAACACACTGGACTAAGTGATATTTAATTGCTATTGCTCTTCCGATTGTCCCAAATTAACGCCGTATCTTTTCATCGACGCGACGCCGCTTGGTCGTAAAACGAAACTTCGCCGACAGTAATTAATATTACAATCGATATAAACGTAGACTCCGCCATTTCGTCGTTTAATTGAAGATAACGAATCACCGATTGCGAAACTTTTCGCCGCGTGGCAATTTCTTCGTCGAGATCCGGCAACGTTTCAGCGGTGTCCAATATTTTCCGCGATATGCTAAGTCCCGTGGAACAGACGAGCAACCAATTAAAGTTCTAGAGAGAAACGCAACCCCGTTCTTTCCAGCTACGATCGGATTGATCGGAAAAATTATTCGTTCGCGTTACGTTTCATAGCTTTAAAGAATATTTTGACCATACATTTCAGGTAGTTCAATGTAGGGAAGACTGAGTGGGCCTGATACGTATAGAGGTTTGATACGGTTCTACATATATTTACTAGTCGTATCTTACAGTGTATACTATTACAGAGCAACCCGTGGAAGTCCAATAGGTATGGGGCCAAGTACAGTAGTTTCAGCCAGAAGTAGGTCAGAACCCATAGAATTACTAAAGTTTTATTCACAAATGTGTCCTTAGTTAATTACAGAACTATTTCATATTCTTTTCTTCTTAAAGATAATAGATTCGAATTGCTTCTAAATATTTTCACACTGTAATTCATTTATGAACTGTGACTAAGACTGTGAATGGAGATTGTAAAAGTGTCTGAAATCTTTGGTATACATACATATATTATATTATTAATGAGAATAGGGGGGGAGAGAGAGAGAGAGAGAAGGGGGTAAGAATAAAGAACAAAGAGGGTTAAAGGGAAAAAGAATGATCTCCGGAAGAATGGAGTATCTCAAGCGTACCAAAGAAGGTCGAGCGAACGTTGGGCTCCCGATCTCTTCAACATCCACGCTTATATTGAACCTCTTTCCTCTATGCACCATAAAACATTGGTAGGTGGCTCTCGTATGCATACAAGTAGCGACGAGGAGATCCACAGTGCTCTTACCTGAAGCCGTTATCGAGCGATAAAGCCGGCAGCATCGAGAGCAGCACCTTTCGAAGATACTCTGTGATCGAATTTGCCCTAGGTATCACGAATACCGGATATTGTACGCCACATCTTATGCAATAAAATTCTTAATGCCCTATACTGTGCCTCGTTGCCTTTAACTTCGTGCTATCGCCAGGGCAATTTTTCCGTTTATGCGACCCGTGTTTTTCGTGTGATACAGAAGCCGTCCACGTAGCGTCCAGGTGTCATGTATCGAGCTTCAAATCCGGGGAACGGCCGAAGCCGTGAAATGGAAGAAAAAGAACGGTTTGATTATGCTGCGATTGTTCTTCATGTGTATCGTTTTTCTGAGACTTCAAATATTTAAGTAGAATCTTGATTTTCACGTATAAAGCAAGTAGGTACATAATAATTAATAGTAGAAGCTAGATACTTTCCGTATAGTAGCGATGCATTTGTGGATCCATTTGGTTTTTGAGAGAAACTGAAAAATGGAATGTTATCTCCCACTCACTTGTCTACACGATCGAAACCAGTAACCTTTGTACTCGCGCCGAGAATAGAATTGAACACGGAGATTTTTGGATGTCATAGGTAACTACTTGAAAAGACATTTCGTTCTATGACAGGGCCAAGACAATTTGTTTTCAAGAGACTGGCGTCTCACATTTGCCTTCGCGACGACAGAGCAACTATGCATATAGTGAACAAACTACTTTCTGTACAATGGTTTTATTGCGAAAGCTTTTAATTCAGGAATTAAATTAGATATATACAGTTAGATGCACTTCGTGCATACCAGGAGCAAATTCGTTTTGGCTTTTATGATTTATGTCCCCTAATATCCTATTAACCTCTTTCCACAAAATTTGCATAGACTTATAATGTCCCACACGAATTAAAGCTATTAACAGAATTGTACAATTTGCACTGCGTGGAATTCGTAAAACCGCGGCTATTGTTACTGCGAACACATGGCATACTCATCATACACGACGCCTTTCTTTATAGAAATATAATGATATTAACATAAACTTGCCAAGTGGAAAATTTCATTACTTTAATGTGCGATATTGTAGAATAAAATTAAACCTACATGAAACAGATTGTTATTAATATTCGTGACTCTTTGTCAGAGGAATTCATTGATTGAAACCGTCCAATAGTGCGGAAATATAATCTGATTAAAACGACGCTGGAAATGTGAATGTATTATTTCGAACATATATATACATATAGGGGCTTATTTATTTATGCTATACCATAATATCACCAACCTTTGTTTTACGAGACAAAAGAAAATTATTTTGATCAATATACATATAAATAATTAGACTCGCATTACATTTGATATATCTGTATTAGAAAACTGCTTTGAATAAGAATAAACCATTAACAAGCCCGTATCGCTAACATTTCAAGTACACTAATCTTACTTCGAAAAATACAGAACAATTTTACAAAGGCTAAATATTTTCCTAGTGCACGAGAATCAAGTACCTATAACATTTTTATTAAAACAAAAAATACTTGACGCGCGACTTTTCAATATCCACAACACAGCACCCAAAAATCTGCATGCAGAGCGACCAATGCTGTGATAAAGCCTTGAGGTGTACATATGTAAGAAGGAGGGTGAAGCATACGGGCAGAAAATCGTGGCCAGATACAGAGGCACGTTTCCGTGATGGGAAGCTCGGCCAGGCAAATTGTGCGCGACATTACGCCTTAACGTTCCGTATATGTATAACGTTCGTGGTTACTGCCAGTTATGGAAGAAAGACACTTTGAAAGCATCACGAAAGTCAACGTGGTAACCCCTTTTCCATGCCTGTTTACTTGGCTGTGCTTTCTGAATGCGCGCACCGCAGCAGAGACTTACCGCTTGAACATCGAGCGTGCCTCTGAGCAGACGCGAGATAAGCTTCGGAGTTTCCACACTCTCGTCTCGGTATGGTAGCGAATATGTAGTTATGCGTAACGATAAACGTAGACACTGGCGACGTGCCCGGTTTGCGTGAATAATTAATTAATAAATACTCCAGAGTAGAAATGCAGCAGTTTACTTATGATAATATTATTACTCGTGACATTCCTACGTACCTATAATAGAAACTGTATCGCAATTGGAAATCCTACATTACTATTACGCGGCAAACCCGTTGAACCAACACCTCAAACAAATTGCCTACCTAATGAAAAGACGGCCAGCAATCTGCACATAGAAGAACCTTCAAACGTGCAGATGGCTGAAGTCAGTTTAAGACAGGATCTTATCCACAACACTACAAAAAGAAGAAACGTTCCTCTTCTTTACTAGTTCAATCGTCTTAACGCAGAAACAGGAGAACCGTTATTCTCTCTGACTGCCAAACACACGGGAAACATTACCTTCCCTCAACTCTTGGTCACTAGATAGTACACTACACACCACTTTTTGATCCGTTCATTGTTATATCATTATTATCATTTGTACAAGAGATGTTATTAAACATTTCAGAATCGTTACTTAAACAAGCATTTATTCAATATACCACCCCTATCTCCCTAAACGGTCGTAGGGTCATACGTGCGCGACGGTGTCGATGAAAATCGGAACAGAGATTTACGCCCTCTGTTTCACTAGGCTCTCCGTGCATCCTAAAGTAGAAACAATATCGTATTATTAAGGAGTGCAAATCAGGGTTAAGACAATTTGATTTGGATGGTAGAGACTGAACAGGCCTTTATTTGTGGTCGGTACATCGCTTTTATGTCTTCAGGTAGTATAAGGAGTGGGGTTTGTTTCTGTCTTAAAGTGTTTAGGTTAGGTGGCTTTTGCTGATGCAAGCGTTGGTCGCGGTGTTACGGCTGGTACTGGGCGTTGGTCGTCGTTACATACGTAAAAACAATTACTTTTTCGTATACAAGATGGACTACGTAAGTAGGAGCATCGAAGTATCTCCGCCATTTATGGATATGCGAAGAAACCATTTGGAACAAAGTGGAGACCACAACGGAACAAACAAAGTGATAAAAAAAAGCATTCTCCTCGAGGTTACTGACTTCGGCCAAAGTTTATCATCAGATCAAGACTCTCGAATTACGGTGATAGGGAAAGCGTGCTTGAATGGCCGTGCAAAAATCTGAAATTTCATTCGAAGCGATCTCCCTACCGCACGAGTGCTGCGCTTAAAGATTAAAATGGCAAATAAGTATAATAAATAGAAAATACTCAATATTCATAGAAAAATATCAAATTTAATAATCAAACACCATCCACCATAGGGACGTTACGTTTCACTCCTACTTACACCCGACGCGTGATAAACCCTCAACTTTTCAAAAGAATGCCCCCGCCAATTCGTCGTTTTATACATCACGTGTCGTCGCCCATCACGCCATAATATTTCAGACGTGAAACACCACATTATCACAATACACGTGAAAATAGAGAGCATTCTATGGTATGTACGCGTGTATTAGATACTCGTAACGTCGGCCACGGATGTACGTTCACATTCGGGCATAAATAGCGTACTTCGTGCAGGTAGCAGTGCACTTTGCTTGCGGTATGTTTATCCTCTCCCTTTCTTCATCTCCACCGATACTTTTTATCCAGCACCGCGATCAGTATCAAGCACGCTTGAACGCTTTTCGATCGAGTTCTATCGCGATATCCAGAACACGGCCATCTGTACTGACGATTATGTCGCTCGTGAAGGCGACTTCAATTTTGCGGTGTTGCTCCGGGTGATCGTAACGGGCGGTAGCAAGAAGAACGAAACGTTCACGATGGGACATTTTGAAACTCGAGACAAATATCTCGATCCCATGTCATCGTGCGGTAATGCTTGTCTGACAATGGTTGGGACCCACTTACAGAAGTGAAGAAATATTCTGAACAGGAACTGCTTCCATTTCATACTTCTATGTATAAAAGTTCTGTCAGATAGAAATTAATGCAATCTGTTCAGTATGCGCGCGTGGCGCGATTATGACGCCAGCCTTCTCGCGCCAACCTTCTCAAGTAGGGGAGACCGGGGCTAGATGTTCCGATTTTGAGAAAACATAAAAAATGACCCTAAAATAATGTACATATTCTCTACACTATAGACTAATTTGTTGCTAAATTTATTCTATTTTAAGGTTTTAAGCTTATATTTAATTTATTGTAATAGGTTTTCCAAATAAATTTATTTATTTGTGGCTGTTCGAGACGGAACATCTTGCCCCGTCGCGGGGCTAGTTGTTCCCGGCTTGGGGTAAGTTGTGACTAAGAAATAGCAGTTGCCTTTGAATGAAATAAAACACAATTTTATTAACAATGTTTATTTATTAAGGTTCGAATCAACGGAAGTATATTATCTTGCAAAGAAAATCAACAAACCTACGTGAACGGCTGAGACAGGCATGTGCATTTCCTCGATGCACACTATCATTGTCTAGCATAGCTTTTCCTTAAGGCGAAGCATAAAATGGTCAAAAAGGGCCATGGTGACGTAGGCGTCCTCACGAACGACGCTTTTGCCAAGGAAAGGCATTTTTGTATAGACTACGATTTTGTATAGACGATAATTTTGATTGCGTTAGCATTGTCTCACACGTACACGGGTATTTTACTTACCTGATTTTTTTCCTGGTCGCTGCCTCGAGTCCCTGTTGCCACAACATTGCAGGTGACCTGACGCTCGAGAATCGTGTCTGTACACGATGGCTGTTCACATTCGGTCCCGAGCGATGAACACAGTGCGAATCATTACTGTACCTTTAATCCGAGGAAACACATCTTCCCCTTTACGACTAACACAATATGTATGTACTGCCTCCACTATGTCAAAATTCTTCCAAGTTGCCGTCCTTGAAAGGAGACGTGAAAATATGGGGCGAGAACGTGATAAAAGCGATGTATACTTTGCAGCCGTTCCCTTGAATTTTACATACACCCTAAACAAACATGTTGGTCGTGTCCTTAATCCGGGAAGTAGGGCATGATCTTTAATTTTACGTTCACTCTCGCAGATTTCAATTTCTATTGAAAACTAGTTTGAATTTTAATTGCAATTAGAGGCCACCCTCCCCATTTTCCTACCGTCAAAATTAGAAACTAATTTGTGACATAGAGATTTCATATTTTAAATATATATTTACACATGATTTGTTCGCATTAAGAGAATTCATTAGTACAAAATTTATTGGTACATTAGTAGATTGTTAAAATTGATTGGTGATTAGTGTTCGCAAGTATTATAAGTTAAAGGAATTTTTAAATTGCACAGAAAGTGTGGGATACCTCGTTTTCCAGGTATTTTAAACAGTAGTACAGTTAAATCTTTTGGGGCCAGTATTTGGCTGCATCCATTTCGACTGCAGAAATGGTACTTCCCTAAGATGTTCTGGCGAGCTCACCGTATTTTAGTATTCCCTTTTCTTCCGTTTATTTCCCTAACATTTCAGAAGGAACTGCAAGAAGATTCCACGACCAGTAACCCACGCTGCGCCGCGTATTTATGTATTGCACGTATAGAACTATATTTGGTTACAAATAGTTGGTTACAAATATTCGGATTAGGCCTACTTATCTATTTAACATACAAAATATTAATAAAACAAGAGACGGTTACAAATTTTCTGACCACAAATCAAGTTAGGATCTGGTTTAATTTGACCCTGGCGTAATAGGATTGTAATACGGTCGATGGTTTTCAATCTAACACCACTGTTTCGTGTAATCAAGCCGAGTACCGTACAAAAGACATGACCTGATGAAAAATTTTCGAGTCAACGAGTTTTTCATCAAATCTCTGACAAATTCCTTTGTACATTTTACTTTCATTTTGTCTCAACGTTACCTCCGCTATCGATACAGAAAACGTTAATAAAAATATCAAAAGTGAAAAATTCTATGCCATGTAAAACTAATTGTAAGTGTATCCTAGATAATTTCTTATTGCAATATGGTTTCGTTTGCACGTTACGCGTGACACACATTTGCTGCTCCACTAATTGTAAGTTCCGTGAAATGCATTAATTTTTGTTACTTAAATCGAGCCGAGCGTTAAATGGAAAAGAGTTTCGGCGGGGTGGTATGAAATTTAAGTGGAAATTAAACGAAACTACATGAAATCGACGTTTCTCATTCGAGAGCAAATTGCACCTTAACTTCCTCCTAAATGGTAACTGGAAAGGATGGAACGGGTCTTAGAATGCTAGTCCCTCTATAACCTGTCGTGATGAATCAGTGGGAAAGGTGCGTTTAATGAAAGTATTCGTGGATATGAATTAAGTAGGTACCATGTTTGGTGAAGCGGCTCTTATGTAATTACGGTTGAAATTATTTTCCCACTATTTTCCTATTTAAACCATCAGTTCGTACATTGCCTATTACTAAATGCAAATCTGTCCTCAATTTCAAAGATTCCATAATAGGAAATGAATCAAAAATCGAACGAAAGGAGCGCCGCATTCAATATGAATTAAATATTTATCATTACTGACCAATAAATTCTTTCAAGAAACTCCTTTAAGTCATTGACAGCTTCACGTTCATCAAATATATTACTTCGTTTGGTTATCAATAATTTTAAATGTACTATCTTCGGGAACGAAAATGATGAAATTAATATTGCCTGTTTCTATTCACATATTACTGCTAGACTTTTAATGTACTTATAAGTTTTCTATATACTTACGTATGTATGTAAATGTGTATACATACATATAAATATTAATCGAGTATAATGCGTGTAGGGTGAAGATTATAAAAACATGTCTCGTGTGCAATACAAGCGTTTCATACCCCGTCGAATTGTAAATATAAAGCATGGAAAGTCAAGTGTAAACAATTAAAAAGAAGACTGAACAATTTTTTCATAACACGAGAGTGCGGGATGTCGAGTGTGTCACGCGTCGTTGAAAGGTGACAGACAACTATAAAAGATACAGAACAACCAGCTTCAAATTAGCGCCAGCATTAATAAAGCTGAAAGCTTCTTTAAAAGGACCCGCTTCGAGTGAAGGGATCTCTGAGTTCGCGCAAGTTATTATTCCCTTTTATACATCACCGTGCTTCGTACTTTACTTCTTTTTCTTTGACAAGAACGAACCTGTTCTATCATATTGAATGAAAAATTAAGGTACTACGTGGGTGGTGTCGCCTGCAAGATCACCGATTACTGTACCTTTGATGAAGCGGAAACTTTTACACCTTAATGGAAAAGTTAACAAGTTTACAGCAACAAAACGGGACGACTCGAGTTTTGCCACATTTGACAAACCATTGGGCATTTCCTTCATAGATGCCCGTTTTATTCATACATATTATTTTAATATACACTGACCGAAAACTAGTGACTAGTCTGACCGAAAACATTTATAAAGACATAATAAATTCATACATCTCAATAATAATGTCTGTGGAGCGTCAACACCACAAAAAGATTTCTAATCCAAAGCGTTTTCCTCTCAATTTTGTCAAACTATTTTACTACTCGAAAATCTCTAAATCTTCTAAGCTACTTCTCCTTCACGAGTTCAAATGCCAGGAAAGATAAGTCTCACTTGAAGCTCCTTCATTGCGTTTCCCACTAGACTAGCCCTTTAAAACCCTACAACCCGTACATCCATTCTTCGTATCCTATCCTTCAAAGCTGTCTTTCACTCCTGCCCTCCCTTCTTTCCTTGGCCTTACGACAGCTTCATCGTTACCAATCCCCCCCACCCCCTTCCCTATCAAGGTGAAAGCTCTTAATCTTGAAATACTCCATGAAACAGCGTCGAAGGCAAAGGTCGTTTCGCGTGTCTACGCGTTGGAAAATCGACAAGTTCGGGCAACTTCCTGGCTTTGTTTCGTTCCAAGATACTGGAAACGGATGGAAAGGAATAAAAATGTGGTGATGTGAAAGGACGCGATGCGTTCCATGCACATCAAACAATTGGTTCACGGACAGAATAGAATGGGAACCACGGATTTCTTATCTTTTTTTTATTATCGAAAGTTTATTTCTATCAGCTGTAATAAATAAACACGTTGGGACGAAAAGAGTCCGAATCTTAGCAGGAATCGGGTTCTTGTAAGTTGGAGTAAATGAAGCAGATAAATAATTAGTTCAGCAATAATCCGCCAAGAATAATTGGTTAGAGTTGCAAACCTATGCGCATCGAGAATCACTGTGAGTGAGAGAATATATTTTATTGTAGGTTTTTAGTAGTTTACGGATATGCGTGGCATTTATAATTCAATGGATTTATGGTGGTGCTTTATGTTATTACCGAAATGGAGAACATGCTGGATACATTCATATGGTTACTGGTTTCTTAGCAGTACAAAACACATAATAGTACTAAACATGCACAAACACGCCATGGGGTATTAATGAGATTCGCATCATTAGGGTGCATATGCGCTTGATTTGCCTAGCCATTATCACCGAAGAGCAAGTCTGCGCTCTTAGACTATGCTCACAAAGGGTTACTGATTAAAACAGAGTAATCTGAAGAATTAAGTAGAGAGATTCATAAGAGATTCAGATGAATATAGTGATTCATTAAATATATGTATAATTAGTAATTCGGATTCTAATGAATATAAATTAGCCGCGTGAAAAAAGAAACGAATTTATTATTATTATTATTCGGACTTTCTTTACTATTGCATAATGAATTATTTCTGTTACGTGCATAAAATAATATCAATGATCAATTGGGTGACGAACAGTGCCGCTTCATAATCACGATTTAATAGCAATTTTAGTCGTAAGGTCAGGTTTTTCGTTTTCCTTTACGATGCAATTGGGTTGAATTGTCTCATATTCTGTCATAACTCGTCTCCGTATATCATATCTTATTCTGCTCTATCTTGTCTTATCAAGTTTCATCTTGTTTCAGTTCATTAGCTTTCATTCTCCGCCTTCGCATGTCATCCTCTTGTGCCCCGTTTCGTCTAGTTTCCTTTTACTCCATCCCGAATAATGTCCATTTTCATACTTAAAACACGAATCCTTTGTCCCCTTAGATAACCTGCACAGACTGCTAATTTTGCTAGCACACGAAACTCGTGTCAGCTCGTCATTCATCTAACGCGCTTCCCTAAAAAGGAATCTAGCATCTACCAGAAGACACGGTTCCTAACAAAAATATTTTCTATTTCTATATTATTTCGACTATGAACGCCGAACTAGAAAATGAAATTAGAACAAAATAGAACCAAAACTATAGATAAGGCTTCACTTGCAAAATTCCACATATACATATACTATTCTCCGTACTGTTGATTTGTCAATATTGAATATTCATCTATTTTAAATCCTAAGCTAATTGCTAAAATACTTGAAGGCTCAACATCGAAAAAACAATACCAAATCCATTATCCATTCGAATAACCCGCCCACACGCTATTTAGCACAGAATGTCGACGAAATTCGATACACTCGTATTTACGACACTTTCCCCGCTAACGATAAATTGAGGGCCATCCACGTAGGTAATTGAAGATTTAACGGAGGAAGGTGGGGGTTAGGAATGGATCGTGTTGTACGGTAAGTTTACCGCATCCCTGTGGCTCGGGACACGGACCAATATCCTATTTACATGCTTAAATTAGTTGCACCAACGATCGGGGTAACTATCAAATTGAAACAGGTGCGCATGCTGTGAGTTTATCCGAATCAAATTCCGATCGTGACAACAAGTGTAATTGGTCCATTTGCGGGGAAAATCTGATAAATGTCGTGTTTTCCCGAGAGCACCGGATGATATTAATGCCCCACTTGCCACTAACAAGTGTAAGTCCCGAGCAACTCGATACGAGCAAATATTCATCACATTTAAGCCAAGAATTTACGACGCTCGCGTGGTATAATAGAACTTTCATTAGCCTAATAGTCGCCCAACATTTCTGTTACATCGGGTATATTAATGCTTGTATATTTATTTGTCTCTTCTCTTAGAGTACATTGAGATTGATGTTTATTCAAATGGAAGTATCGATAGAATGTACGTGAAGGTAAAATTGTGTCTCGTTCTTTCTTCGGTTGTGAAACTTGTAGAAATAGCTAAAAGTGATGTACACGCGGTTGTAAAAGAATATTGTGTTTTAAATTTATCACTCCAACGATGCAAATGAATTTTCATTACAACGCCTCCATATTCAAGTAGTATACAAAAGTCCAATTAAAAAAAAAAGAAGAAGTATTGCAACCATTCAACCGAAATGCAAACAATTATTCCGTTTTCATCAAGTTGATTGTTACATTTTCATTCAAGTTTCGCGTATCACACGTGACCTGATTAAATCGACCGCTCGACTTCGAGCGACATTTATTTATACAGCCAATAATATATTCAAACTACGTCGATGCAACCGGTAGAAATATTAAACGCGTACCTTACGGGTAAATAATTTAGCCACGCGTATAATATTGACAATTAATACGGAAATGTTGATTTCGACTTCGTCGGCTCTCGTGCAGTTCTGTGGATTACGAGGGCTGCGCACGGTACAAAAATACGAGCCAGAAACAAAGAGTCTCCAAAATGTCAGGACAAGCTTCTCGCATTCTCAATCACTGCCGAGTTACGGCTCTGCGGTTCGTTTCAGGCCACGGTCTGCGTCCTACATATTATCGCGTACGTTCCTTGCGTTATACAGTGTACATATTTCCATTGTGTGTGATATTAAATGGTAGAAAACCTGCGAGTAAAGTTTAATGACGAAATACTGTTTCCCGCCCCGCTGATTTATTCTCGGCTTTGAATCAGTGCACTTTAATGCTGATACGTACCCGGCTACTTCAGAGACAGTAAAGTTTCATTTTTCATCAAAATTGATACTATGTTGCAGCATGGTTATGTAAGAAACTGATCATGACTTTTGACTGCCGTCGCGTTCAAATCCATAGCAACAGGTTAAATTCGAGGCTTTGTTTGATTACAACGTCACTGGAACGTCTGTAAAATATGGGCGCACCAAATGTATGCGTTTGACAAATGCTTGTATTAATAGTTATAATATTTCTGATTGGGCCCAGATATTTCATAGTCATTTGACAGAGTCCAATGGGCTAGAATTTAATGCTGGGTGTTTTAAGTGAGATATATTATGTGGGATTGGAAATATTGCATGAGTGTTTAGAATGATTCCGAGGTATGAATGGTACGATCGGGGCTGAGTACCTGAGACGTTCATGTGCATGGAGGGTACAGTGGCCCAAGGGTTCGGATGGTCAGGACCGACCACTGAGGAATGACTGCGAGGTGTGTAATAAATGAGTGAGAGAGCAAATGAGGAATAGAATGAGAGACAGACTAAGAGTGAAAGAATATAAAGAATGAATGATGCGTGCAAGAGGCAGAGTTGCGAAAGTGTCGTAGTGAGGAGTATCGCGAAGTGAAGAGTATTGGGAGAATCGTGTGAATCGTTGTGTGTGTTGAGTAACGTCGTGTGTCGACGTGGTTAAGAATAAAGTTAGTGTATTTAATAGAGTAAACTGAGGTCTTACTACCCCACCTGTCCTCTATTCCAATCTACGTGAGGCTTACGAAAAATAACTTCTACATATATGTATGTATGTTACTTATTGTTGGCTCACGTTCCACTTTTACGCTTAACCATGAAAACATTTAGTCCGGAATGTTTCAAACGGTGCAGCTTTGCACATTACAATGGTCGTATGTTCAAGAGCATTAAATCGATATTCGAAAAAAGAGACCACTTAACTTTCAGCTATTATACGAATAATTGTTCCCAAGGAACAAAAAGATGAAACGATACTATGATTCGATAACAACATTATACTCGATGCAATACTATCTGTGGAAAGGATCGGTCGAAGACAGCGAGTAGAAATTGGTCGAGTTGTGTGATGGTTCTCCAATTCTCAGAGGTCGAGGCGCCCAGCCATTAATGTATTTACATGGGTGAATTAATTGAACCAACAAGGACAGGTTACCGTGCTCCGCGGATCTTGGGATAAAATTTCGTTCCATGCATTCCTCAAAGGGCCCGCGATATTCTACGACGGGTTACGGGTTTTAAGTTTTGTTAGTAAATTTTCCGAGCTACGTGACGCCAGACTAAATGGAAAATACGAACATGGTCGGTGAATTAACTCTCTTGGCTTAACTAGAATTGTATTCGGGTCTACATGACCCGACCCAGCTTTTAGATTGGTACAAATTTTTTACCTGAAACTTATTTAAATAGAAATAGAAATTGGGGAAGCAACGTTCCGGAAAAATTTCTTAGAGATTAAAAAGTGTTAAATAAAAACAGCTATACCAATGTAAAGTCAGGATAAAAGAGAGAGGAATTCCATTAGAAAATCATTCGGTTGAATCCTATATATAAAATTGTAAATTTATATATAATCAATCAAATTGGGTGTTTTAATACGTCGGCTATTCGGTCCATTGTTAACTGGAATTTTCTGTTTTGTTCGGTCAATTGAGATGAGTCAAATATTTGTGGAATAATTCTAGTGATATAAGGATTATGTATGTGTAGTTTCGTTGGAATGTCTGTAATGCTATTATTACGGTACACTAGGAAGTTTAGGTACTTGGAGACTGCAATAAAGAAGATACTGACGATACTGAATAGCGCGGGGAATAGTTCAGTATGAGAAATACATACTTGGAACGTGCCACAATATACGTAGAAGCAGTAAAATTGAAATTTACAAACAGAATAATTTATTACGCACCTTATCATTGAATAATATAGAATATACAGCGTGCCTCATTGTCAGTGTCTCAGCTAAAGTACGCCACCTAAATCCTTTATTTTTTAAAACGTAGCAAATATTCATGACACCTTTTGAATTGTAGTCAAACTTAGAAAGAAATAATTAGCTTTCTGTCCATTTCTGTCTTTCTGTCTTTAAATAAAGTATGAAATAGCCCATTGAAAAATATCTAAAATTCTCATCTACATATATGTTAATAAAAGAATGACCGCGAGGGACATTAATTAGGTAACTTTCAACCGTCACGCCACCAAACACACAGCACATCAAACAGTTTACACGGAATTTGAGATCATTAAGTTACGTCAAACATCGTGTATTAAAAGCCATCATTCTGATTGAAGCATTGATCATGGAGTAATGAGTTTGCATAATGATTGAGGAGCTTAATGGTGAATAAATGTCGCCGATAGTTCGCAAACGTTCGTCTATCCTTAATAATCCGTATTTGTTAAAACACGATAAGCATAATAAACATTGTTTGCTACCCCCTTTGTTTATTAAACTGATTATTATTAACGAACAGAACGCACTCAGCGAACGCGATTAACGCCGCCGATGGGAAATTCCGAGTTTACGAGCACGAAGGAATCGAAGCGAAGAGTTGCGACACGGGTACTCACTAAATTATCCATTCGAAATAAATGGCACACACGTTTGTCAACATTTGTACCGATAAGCTCAATGTCTAGCAACACCACTCGTGTCGAACGAATCAAAAATTCCTGGACAGATATACGACAATTGCAGTGATGTTTAATTTACAACCATATTCCAGTGTCAAATAATCGTGCTTCCGATCGGGTCGTTTCGACAAGTTGCACAATAATTTTTAATTGCCACCTCGAAATTTCATGGACACGCAAAATCGCAATGAAATATCCTCGGTCAATATCACGGGGCACGTTCAAATAATTTAATTGCATGAGAGACACGTGGAAAATTGGGGCAGAGGGAATTCCGTGCTAGCCGGAAATAGCTCTCTGTTGGATTTACTTTGTAACTGAGGTGAAATTGCATTTCAGGAGGCGCAATGTAATTCTTTTATACGGATAGGGGGACAAAAAAATGAGCCTCGAAAGATGGAAGTATCTGAAAAAGAAAGAAATAATAAACGTAAACGATCTGGCAAAATTTCGAGGAAATGAAGTTCGGTTTATTATGAATATTGACCAATCAACTACAGTTCAACTACGATAAATGGTCGTACAAATTCTACATTACCTCGAATGTGTGGGCAAGTGAAGCGAATGAATACATTAGTGGAGAACAGGTACGTCGGAGATATTAACACGTAAATGTAAAGTGGAAAATAACGTATGTAAGCGAAAGACGCCTTTGAAGGCAGACCTAAAATAACTAATTCCTATCCTCTTTATTCCATTCACTTTTCTAATTAAATTTTTTTCCACTTTCTCCCACACCGTGCTCTTAACAAATAACTCATACTATCTGTGTGCTCAAACTATCAGCTAGATTCGATTATAAAAATAAATATACAACCAAAAATCCAGCATATCATTAGCTTTAATTGAAAATTAGTTAGCAGTCTGTAATCTATTGCTTAGTTGTAAACTTATATTTATTAATACGTCAATAAAAGAAAATAAATTACCTTCCATATCTTCCATGCACGAATGCACAATCATCGTTATTGCTTCTCCATTATACATTTACTAGCTTCTGCGTCGAAAGTCAACTCACTATAGTTTCAATATTTAAACAATCTCATAACGCAGTGAGAATTTTAACGGGTCTAATAACGTGAAAGATTAATTCGAAAGCGCACTACCTCTTTCCAAGGAAGAGATACAAGGGTGGCGATTGGAACTTTCATAAAATACGATCGAAACGTGTTGGTACTGCAGAGGCGCAAAGAATCTCCAGAGGAACGTGAAACGAAGATTCGAAACGTGTTTAGTCCAACTATTGTGCAAGGATCTTAGAAAAAGAAGAGATTCCATCAGGGAGCTATTTTATCGAAATATAGTCATCATTTTACTGGACGACATGGGCCTTAACACTTACGTTAGCAACCGGGTACCCATTTCTATATTTTCTTGAATAATTTTTTGTATGTCCTTGATAAAATATCTCTCGATCTCTAGATCTCGACTCTTTGAACAATTTCACGTCAACTCACGTTTTGTGGAAACAAATTTATGCAAAATAATTTGGATAACTAAGCTTTGAACTTCTATTCAATTTTGGTTGCTAACATAAGGGTTAAACGGAAATGAGGATGGAAACTGAATTCGATTTTTTTTCCTAAATAGTTTGGTAGCAACGAAGGATATAAATTCGCCTCTTAGCTTTTTTCCGGAACATTTCTTTTCGGTGGGAAGAAACGAAGGCGTAATTAGTAAGCTTGAGAAATGGCATCCATATACGATATTAACGACTTGGATTGGTCAAATGTACATTTTGTATTTTTTCAGTAAGGTCGCCTTAATTCGAACACGTAATTTATGTTTATAACTTGCCTTATATGCATATGACTTCAACAAGCTAATGTTTTATGCACTCTGCGAGATTTTCAAACATAAGAAACTTGTGTTCAAATGGAAATTTAGAAATGTATATTTTCATTATTTTCTGAGTTCAAAAGTATCGTGTATTAGTAAAATATTAATCGCTGTAAAATTTGGTAACTTTTGTCCGGACTAAAATTGACCGATGTTGAAGATATTTTTATTTGAAATTATAGTAGCCTGGAAGTATTTATCACTTATAGTACAGTATACATTACTAGCTAGTTAAAACGAAAGTTACAAAGATTCTCGTTTCTCAGTTATGAAGTACAATTTTGTGGGGAAAGGATTCAGGATCTGGCAAAGCCAAAGACAAAGACCACAGTATTTTAAAATTAAACTATATATTTCGATCAAGTTAGTCGGGGACGCCTCGTATACGACTGACCCTCGACCCACTCACCGTCAAGCCAAGTGTCGAGGATTGGGCGTCCTCCTCTAAACAAATCACGTCATCGAGACGGAAACGCATATCGCGGAGGGCCCGAGGTGTCATTGCCTCGGTGCCCGACCCATCGCAGCAGGGATCCGAACCCTGTACATACATACATATTCCCACAATTTCCTTAAAAAAACTGTCAATTCGCATTAAGCTACATACATTTAGATTCCACAACTTCTAAATCGTTGTTGGAAAGTGAGACTAATCTTGAGAGCTGCGGTTAATAGTCCATACCTTCGCTTAGGTGTTCACAGAAGTCTCTACTTCTACTGACCTCGACCGGTGAATTGCGTTTAGCTCGAGTACTCTACTCCAGATAGAGTAGAGGCTCAGACAGTGGAGCTTGTTCCTAATTAAGATGTTGAAGCATGCAATTTGATAGCACGCTTGCAGCTTATATATTAGTGCAGACTTAATATTAAATGGAATCCTTGGATGGTGAAACAGAATTCGTTTCTCTGGTGGTAAAGTAAACATTTCTGCATTACATTTTTCACATTAGCAAGAAAATATCGTGACAAGGAAATGTGTATACATATTACTTTTCCCAATAATTATGCTATATCTCATTGTCAGTGGAAAACATACACCGTTACCTACATGAATACTGTTCATTATACACTAAACTCTTTCGTGTTTTTACTTTGTTATTGTGCAGTTTTGTTATATGATACATCATGAATGACAAAAATCTATTCAAACATTATCCCTGTTAAAAACTTAAACAATTCTACGTTTTTCTAAAGGAAACCTACATAAAGATACTGGAACTGTAGAGCAGGTGGAAATTTCTCATTTCATGTACCAAATCCTGACGAAAACATCTCGAACACAAAATAAAATAGATAAATAAATAGAGAAAAGGTAGGTTAACTGCAACAATCTCAAACCGCACGTCAATATCCCGAAACTCGAAGACACAAACTGCAACGCGAGAAATCACGGTACGTAGGGAATACTTTTCCGTCGCCGACATAGATGAAATTGCACAAGCGATGTTTCCCCGCAATGATCGTAAGTGTTTGAAATCTAGCACGGCTCGAAGTTGCGTGCACAGACAATGAGAAACGACTACTTGACTCGCCGCACCGCACTGTAGAAAATTCGTTGAGCAAAGTGGTCAGTCCTGTTCGATCCTTCCTCTACTCTCATCTCATTTCTCGGCGAGAGCGACTTCTTCGATCGAGGGCAAGGTAAAGCTCGAACGTGTATTTGCTAAACGACTCCGAAAGCATCGAACGATTTCACCGTCCATCCCCTTCAGCGTATTCTTTTATCCCAACCCTTTCGATTCTATTCTCAACCAGACACGTGACTTTACCTAGGAAGCTATTGTGACAGAATGTCGCGACAACCTTTGTTATAGCACTGTGTACCATTTGAATTTTGTATTGCACGATGCATGATGTTGCGCGTACAATTAGAATGTTTCGATTCATATGGATGCTGGTACGAGTTGGATGGATTGAGGCCACAGGAATACGTGGTGCTCGCGCAATAACGATACAAAAAGTAGCTTGCACGAAAATAACTTGTATGGACACATTGTCTTGCTCCATACGATTAAAGATACCTACGAATTTTATTACACGAAGCGGGCAATCCAAACTATTCGAGTTATCTTGGGGAAACTTCGTACCGGAGATACTGCAAGCAATAAATCAATTCGTTTATATATGAAATTTAGGAACAGAGAGTTTGTTCAATATCGTACACGATGAATTTACATGACTTCGATAAAGTTAATATATGCTTTAATGAACAATCTGAGACTGAAATATTTGCCACCGCGCATTCATGCTACAAATATCTTCTTTACATTCCTGCACTCGATTGTATTTCCGCAATTCCGTCCCTTTGCGAAGCATAACGAACATTCAAATTTAATACCGTTCACTCGTCCCATTTCTACGTTTCCCACGAAACATGTACACAGTATTTGTATTGAGAAAGAACGGAGTAAATGTAACTTGTACACCGTGGCCCCTTTTCGCTGCAGTTTCTCAGGGTAATGACGATCTATGGGGAACTGCACGGTTTTTCAGGTCGTCATCCGGCGGGTTCTGGCGGGTAAGAACGCGAACACGCAAGCCGCGTGAACGAACCGCGGAACTACCAAAACTGTTTGAACTGAAGTGATGAGAATCCTGGCATACCGTAACCCCTGAATGCGTGTGTTACAGATGGTAAACTGGGGCAGGTTCGTGCGCGTACCTGCCTCGTAAATTTAACACCCGTTGACCGTGATCATCAAACATGGTTCTCTTTTTTTTAACAAACATAGCTTCATTCTGGTGAAATCTGGGATACGTTGAAACGCTCGCCTGTTTCGTTTCACGCATTACGCGTTATGGGGAAAGAAGCCAGGGTTGCTCCCTTTTTGTGTTGTTTGATAGTTTGACGGCGAATGAATGAAAGTAAGGAGTACGGATGCGAAATGTGACGAAAAAATGTCCAGTGGAAGTGTAATGGATGGGTTACACGTGAAAATAAGTCGGAACAATCTTGTTCGAAGACTGGCTTTTATTTTAGGTTTATAAAATACTTATTCGACAATGATGGACTTGTAACTCGGATTTTGGAATAATAATGACTGAACTGAACTGACTGACTGACTGACTGATTATCTCTGGATTGACCTGAGGAGGAATGGTCAAGGGTTTATAAGGGATCTGAAATATAGGAGTAGGGGTGATAGGAGAGGTCGAAAGTAGGAATGGAAAATAGTTAGGGACATAGGTCAGGAGTTGGAAACATTGGACGGGTGACTAAACGGGGTGACTCACAGGGTACGGGCAAGGATGAGGAAGGTTTGGCAAGATGCAATAATATTTGTTGTACAGCTTAAGATTAAATGGGTTGGTACATTACAGAAGGAAGAAATATGTGTATATATACATATAGATATTACCGTTCTGTTTATAGACTGGGAAACGGGCAATTGCGGTTTAAGGGAGTCGTGAATGGAGATGAGAAATAAAACGTAATTGTTTTACAATAGAAATAATGGTCTGTTTGTGATGTTCATGAATCCGTGTATGTTCGTGACTATTTATATTATTTAGTTCTCCAGCATTAATTAGTTTTATATAGTAAATCAGTTATGATATACAAGTGTAGCGAAATTCCTGTACGTTATACAGTAAGCTATTTTTGTCCAGGTTGTCTGTAACGCGCACATCGGAGGAAGATTGTATCTTGTGTACATGGTAAGTTTACTTCCACCTACAGTTTTCTTACGATATGAAGTACGTACAGTCGTGTACACATTATTTATTATATTTGTGAACCGATGCAAATACAAATGGAGTTCCCGTCTTCCGACAAGTTAATTGATTCCCATCGAAATGTTTCCAAAATAACTTTCCCTTGGCACGGAAACATGAAGTTTCAGAATGTCACATCTCATATTTCAACATTCAGGGTTTGTCACAAATATACAAATTAAAACCCAGAACAAGAGTAATCAATACAAATTCCATGGAATTGAAAGTAATTCTCCTCGCTGTGTTTTGACAGTAAAATTAATATGCGCTTTATAGTAATTCCTTAATTCGGTTCTGGTAGAGTACTGCCGATAACAATGAACATTTTAACCACAATAAAAAATATTTCTTAAACACAGACTCTAAAGTAACTATTAAAATAAACGGATGTAAATAATTTTTATAACATCTACTGAATTTTGTAGAGGATTAACTGAGTTGAACTAAACATTTACACGCAGTCGAGAAAATTAAAGTTGAATAAAGTTGACAGAGGTTAACTCGCTTTGCCTAAAGCTTAACCCTACATTCCACCCTCTACGCATTCACCTTAGGCATGGTTTTGTGTACTCTGCTTGGGTAAACTGACGTTTACAGATCTATCTAATTATTTACAGTTATTTGACTACCTCCTCTTTGGTCTGATATTCCTCCATTTATCTGTGCTCCGAAGAAAAATAAAACGAAAGAAATGTCAAGCAATCACAATTATTATCTACGACATCATTTTTCATTCTATACTTTGTTTTCTATACTTCTCTATACTATTCTATACTTTTCTATACGGTTTTGCTCGGCCATGGAGCTTTACGTTAGGGCCTGACATTGTCACGCCGATCGAGACGGTTCCTATCGGGCGCCAGCTAACGTAAACCATCTCAAGGGCCGTGCGTCGCCATCGGAAAAAGACGATCGCGACGGACGATCGAGAGTCGTAGAGAAGCGTGCATTGTGAGCAGTCGTAGAATAGACATTAATAAAGATTATACATATATTGCGTGATCCGTCGATTGTTTAATTGATATTGTAATCGCCTGACCACCCAACAGCCTTTTCCCCTCAATCTGTTGAACAAATGAAGAAGCAAGATTTACGAATTCATTCCAAAAGCTAAGTAATACGAAGTAAATTATTTTCTCCCTTCGTTAGAAATGGAGTAACCAACTTTGATCCATTGCTAATAAGGAACATGCATGGCAGCCAAGTAAACTATCAACGACTGAAAAATTTGTATCCAATAAATTTAACCGTGCATATCGCAATAGATGTCATCAATACAGCGATCACCCACATGGCACACTACGTCGATTCCTCCACCGCGAACAAAAGTTACTCTCGGAAAAATTGCATAGAATAGCAATTCGCGAATTGAGTTGAAACTCGTTAAACGTACGTGTTCAGCCACGAAAGATAAATCGCGTTAAACGCGATGTTCCTGCTAGAGTTTGCCTGCGCCGGAACACCAGTCGAGTAGCAATCACTATTCTACCAATTTTTTTTGTCCCCTTTTTTCCGCTGAACGGTTAGGACAGAGAGGTAAAAAAGACATAGAAATGTACGGAGAACAAAAGAGTGTGCACGATATCGATGGAAAAAAAGAAGCCGAAGCTTACCGTTAGGAGTAAAAATTCAGCTTAGTCAACTGAATCACGACAAGAGAATCGAAAAAATGATCCTCGACTGGTCGATTGTTTGAATAAAAAAGAAAGTGCACGCGCGTGACCGATCGAAAATTTAATTCTGCCGCAATTTTTCCTCGTTCGACCGCGAAATATCGAAATATACTATTCGTCTCGCGTTTCGCGATCATTTTCGTGTCGGATTGCGTTCCTGCGATTCGGTATAATGAAGAGTGACAGAAAACGGGAATACAACAGCGTTGCAACGATGAATACCTATCTCTGGGATTGTGTTAAGTCAAATTAAGGTGAAATGGAAAATCCGACGGTGCCTGTATAGGTGTCGAGGTGAATCTCGATAGCAGTGAATGCTTTTTTCTTTTAAATCGTCGACCTGGAGGGAAAGAACGATTGTGGTAGCACGTGAAGTTTCCTTCTTTCTTTTGTATCCCTTTTATTCGGTAGCGATTGCAACATTTATCACCGAAAAGACAAAAGGTTGAAGCACAAAACGAGAAAAAGGATATCAGATGAAAATGTGCAACGCATTTCGACTATGTAGTAATTCTTATTTTAGTATTAGTTAAGCAACTTAAATATACGGGCGTTCAATTATTTATAAAAGCAGAAGGCTTAAGGAATATAATTTTACGTCAGTCTGCCCGAAGAAAATTTTATAGCAGCATACATATACATGCTTAACTGTTTTATGTTTTAATTGAAGGCTGCAATGTAACAATTAGTCAAATATACACTGCCAAATAAACAATCCCATGCAACAAATAGACAGTTCCGTTACTTCTATTAACTATGAATTTTATCATAAATTAGCATGGCATCCATTTTGTTATTTTATGCGCCCGTGTTTTAAGTAATGGATGTAACGTTAATTAAACGAACTCGTTTGAATATTTTCGAACATTACATGCCAATGATATTACACTCTTATTTCATAACATCAACAATATCCAAAGTCCAAGCATTTTTATTTCTTTGTTCACGATATTTCTATCGGACGTGAAATATATCCCGCTCTTTTTATGAATCACTTGGTAACGGAAACATCGTCGACAGTCCAGTAGATATTGACGTGCAATATTTCAACGAGAAGAATTTTGTGTAAATAAAGAAGAATATACATTTAGGGATTTCATAAAATGTCGTCATTTAACAATAGAGTTGGAAAAAACGGGGATCATTTATACGCTCTGAGCGTAACGAACGTTTCCAGTGTGCAACACTGAACGCGATTTTATTGTGTATTGTGTGCTTTTGTTTACTAACTGGGTTGTGGAGCTTGAGCCAACACTGGAAGCAAAATCATCATCGTTTACAAGCGGAAAAACATACAGTCGAATTAGGATTCTTTCGACTAATGTAGAACTGTGGATACATTTTTATTCTATTATTATTATTATTTAACTGATATCACACTTAGTATTTATTATTACACCAGAACACGTATTAGATATTATATGAGTATCTGTGAAATATATTTTAAATGCAGCGTGGAAAGTTTTTAAGAAAAAGAATAATCTCAGTTTGGTATGGGACTTTTTCGTTTGACAATTATACTATAATACATACACGGACTAAGCATCGTTATTGTACATGTAAAAGAAGATTGTCAAGAATAAGAATTCACAATAGTATTCGAATAAATTATTAACAAGCATACCAATCGCATGATTTCGTATTACTACGAGAATTATGTCGTATGTTTGTTACGATGCTTTTCGTCTCGCAGAATTAGCATCGAAGAAATATAATTCTTTCAACGTAACATTTATCTAGCGGAGAGCTCCTGAAAGCGAACACACGTTTGCGGCAGAGATCCGATCTACTAGCTGGTAATGCTTCGCCGATAAACTCGTCGATGTCCACTCTAAAAGGGAAAAGAATAAAAGTAAAAAGAAAGAATCGACGGTACGGCGAAACATCAACAAACGGAAGAGCAGTGCCGCGAAAACAAATCCGCAAAATAAATATAAAGACGAGGAAACACTTGCATTCAATGGAGCCCTATAAAAATCAAAGTAATTCGAGTATTTTTAGAATATTCCTCTCGATACTCTTTCGTTGGCTGTCTCCGTGTTTACTCTCTGCAAACCAACTATGGATATCTACTTTATTGAACAAACGAATTTTTATTTTATTCTAATTTCTACGTTTCAATGACAATTTCGGGGAAGAACAAACTCACGCTGAAATTGCATTGATAATATTTGACACATTCAAGGATTACGTGCAATCAATAAATTATAACATAATATATCGCTCCCCTTTTACCTGAAAACGTAAAACTGTCATAATATTGGTAAAAGGGGATCTCTTTAAAATAGAATTATAAAATATAATTTTTACTCGAAGATAACCCCGACCAAGTTTTTAAGCCAATTAAATTACTTGTTCTCAGACAGATATTTAAATATTAACGACATGACGAACTTCTTTCGTCGTATAAAAATAATCGATATCAATAGAACATGATTCAATGCAACCAAAAACTTTCTGCTTTAGTAACCCAGAACATATTGCACTGTACTGCGAACTAACAGCTTTTGTACTTCAGTTGTCAACTTCAGTTTACTGTCACTTTAAAACGCCACTTACGGCCACTTATGATGCTTTCAGCCCGCGCGTTAAGGTTCGCCATTCGACACTGAATATTCTCAATAAATTAAATCATAATTCCGACGTACGTGACGGCAGCGTTCTTGCAATTATTGTTCATCAAAATCACGCCGCGAATTCGCGTAATTAGGACGAAAAGTGTAGCCAGGCGTCCGTTCGTGAATATTTATTCTGCCACAATCAGAATCTGCGACCGGCTCGCCTTTACACCTGAATGAACAATTCTTTCGTATTATGCAATGACATCGTTTTCATTAATTGACGTGTAAATGACAGGGTTGTATACGATCTTGTACACCATTACGTTTAAATGTCGTGTTTCTGATACCAAATGTGTCGAATTTAGGTCGTTTGTTCTGCTTATTCCAGCGAGAGATAACAAATTGTATGATATTGTTAAGAATAGATGTAACGTATATGAAATAGAATTCTACAAGTATTCTTCCATCCAGGATACTTCTTTCTAGTAAGCTTTATTTTCATAGTAACAAGAAAAATATTACAAGTTTAATGAATCGTCCGAAAATGTTATGTTCAGTTATTTAGAATGTCGGGGGCTGAAAATCGGGAATACCATTCAAGGCTATATTTTTAAAATCGTGTCGTTTTTGGAAAACAATTGCATTTGAAATTTTCGAATCGGTAAAATCAATATGGAAATACCTAATTTGTGTCACTAGAAGATTATCCTATAGGGGGGGATTATCGTATATCCGCGGGTGTTTCCCATGTATGTCCAACATTTCAAAAAAGTAATGAACAAGTATTGCCCTAAATAATTTCGGCCATCATTTTTTATTACGATGTATCATAAGTAAATGATATAATATTTTTCAAAACGAAATTTCTCTTTGCATATAGATAAATGTCATTTAAAAGTGTTATAGTGAATTTGAAACAAAAACAACGAAAAACTACTGTTTTCTTTATAATTATGAAAGATTTTAACATATTCATTTGAAGTTTCAATACATGCTAATATTTGTAATAGAATTCTTATTATTGCAGACGATATCGAGCTTTCGGTTTTATATTTCACCCTGCTGCACTGAAAGAGTGATTCGTCACTGGTAAACGGAGCGAGTTTTATCGGGTCAGCAAACGCCGCGCCGTATAAATGAACATGCGAATGTTTCGTTGGCGAATGAAAGTTTTAGCCGTACGTTGAACGACGCGCAATTCTATCGGTAATTCGTTCTAAGAAATTCATGGTATGCCCATAAATTCTGGCCACATCGAAGGAAGTAATATTTCGATTGATTGGCGAGTAGTGAACAACATTTCAAAAGATTTTATCGTCAAGTACTTTGTACCCTTCGCTGTTACAGTATTCAATTTGTAATTCATAATTCCTTGCCAGGCTAGTTTTCTTCGCACATATCAAATTTTACTAGTTTTCGCTAAAAACATTCCTAACGATTTGTCAATATTGGAATCGAGATTGTCGTGACAATTTTTGTAAGCATTCGTTTCTATTGGGCACCCGTGTCGAGGGTGCAATGAGATAATAGAAAAAGTTAACAGAATAATGGAAGAAGAAAAAAAGGGCCGAAAGGTATGTATGTCATGGTCCTAGTTAACCCGGCAAAATTGAATTTGTTCGACCGATGACACACACAGTTTAATTAAATGTATTTGTCTCCATCTCGACAAAAAGAACAAACTTGCTGGTTCGATCAAATAGATTTGGAATATTTTGAAACGAAGGGTCACGTGATAATATAAAAGGATAGAGCATACATATTTTTGTACTGCATGTTTGCTTGTCCAAAAAATTCTCGCTTTAGACAATTACATTTTTTGTAATGAAACTCCAATGATATTGTGATTGACAAAATTGCGATATTAGTATTGCTGCATCACGTAGTTCAATGTAATACAAGATTTCGGCAAATTATCCAAAAATGACACCTGATTCTATGGTGAATAAACATAATTATTCCTATTTCTAGATGTATCGGTCGCTATCATCCATGTTTAATTCATTTTTTCAGTAATAGACAATGGTAATTAATAAAGCTGTCCCGCTTATGTTAGAAAGAAGTGAATTATTCGAGCCTACTACTTTATTTTTACCTCGTGTATTACAGTTTAATACCTATGCTGAATACAAACGCAAGACTGCATGTAAAATGTATTACGTCTTAATGCATTCAATTTATTTCTTACACAACAATCACTGTTCGAAACAAATAACCTTTCTGATTTTATTAATGGCCTACTCTCACGTTTCCCACCACTCATCCCTGCTGTTGCCACAGTTTTGCCGCGTTATTATTACCCAAGCCCTATTTACCAGCACGAAGAACGACACACTCATTATCAGGGCTTTTTGCCGGGATCATAAATAATTTTGGACGTGGACAACACTGTCGTTTTACCGCGTGATCGTCCGTGAGCTTGCAAAAACTGGCTCGTCAAGTTTTTGCGGTCTAATGGCCGACGAAATGCACGGTAATTAGCGTTTTTGTAACGCTATCGGTGACTGTAACGAAAATGAATGCAGCGTGTACGATGCATCGAGATTTACAGCAGTTTTCATACATGTCCGCTTTTAATCGCGAACAAGTAAAATTCGTTCCAAACACGTATAAATCTTAGCGGAATCGAAGTTTCGCAGTTTCAAAGAATAAATGAAAATGTGGACAGCAGAATAAAATTAGCGAACGCGAAAGCAGGAGCTTTCGTATTCTGAACAAACAAGAATCTACTTTATTCATTTAAAATCGATGGATCCATTGAGAGTGTTCATGAAATCCAATATTACCAACAAACACTTTAAAGTGTCCTACAACTTAAAAGGCAGAAAAATATCTTTGTCGGGGTGCAGAGAATGCATCATTCCATCAGCAGTTTGCAAATAATGTTACACGCAAGTTGTAGCACGCCCCGCGTACAAAATTGCCAGCGAAAGGTGAAGAGAAAAGCAGGAAACAGAGCTGTCGCCCCGCGGATCGGCGACGTAGACTTAAAGTCTCAAAGGAAGCCAGGCGACAGGAAAAATGCAGGCAGGAAGAATAAAATGCGCGACTTCTTTTCCCTTTAACATCGTCGCGAAACCGAGTTTCTTACCGTGTCTATTCAGGACCGTTTGTCAGATTCTTTACGCGCGAACGTCAATAGCGCACGGAGGGATATCAAAAAAATCGTTTATTGAGTTCCCTCGGCGATTCGGTTGCATCAACCGTCACACCGTGCAGGATGTTCATTGTGAAGTATCGGTGGATGACAGGATGACTTCGTGTGTCGATGACAGGAGTCGACATGCCTTCCGTCCATGTCAGAATCACTTATTCCCTTCGACGAGGATCCACGGAAGAATTGGGGCCAAGTTGAATATTGCATTGCGCGTTAGTTGATCGTACGTTTTCACATGTTTGTAACATTATACGATTGGTAGTTCTCAAATTATCAGAGTCACATACATACAGCGGGCCAAAACGCGTCGTTAAACTCTGCACGTTGAAAACACTTGTGTGACAAAAATATATTTAGCTTGAACTGATACATACAAAACGTACAAAATATCTCAACTTATAGGGATCGTATTTTGCTCGTCAACTAAAACTATTTCAAGCTGCCAATACGTAAATTGGCAAGACTTTCCAAGTCGGCTTAACACCACCCACAATTTAAGCGGCCCGCAATATTTAATTACGTCTGCAATAAATCAAGCCCCAAACTCGTTACAAACTCCGCTACTACATATTTGAACATTCCGCAAAAGAACGAAACCGCGGCTGCCGCCTCAAAACTACGCAGCGTCCCGCGGAAAAAAAGAAAAAGAATGCCGTGCCCTCGAAAGCCGCCATACCGCGTAGAAATTATTCAAGTCGACTCCTATCTCGACTCCAAGAGAGATAAAATAACACGAAACGAAGGGACCGGTGCACGAGAGTGGTCAGCTCGTTCGCTAATAAGCAGAAGAATTAAAAAGGCCGCCGCGACCGTCGTCGAACCTTGCCGCTGGAATTACGTGTTGCGTGGAAAAATTTGCGGAGGACCGCGTGTTACCGCTGTCCGCGGGCGAGCCGAATTGTCCAGAAGGGAAAATCCAGGCAGCTGGTGATGCACAGCGAAATCCTTTCTGCCGTAATTAACTGCGACACCGACGGTCCAGCTATTACCGAAATTCGCGACGTTACAAACGCACGCACAGAGTCACGGACGTGCATGCAGATGTAGGAGGGCTACGTGACCGAAATTCCTGCCAGCTGTTTATATGATGGTAATCAATGGCCGGCAGTACTGATCAATTATTCCGTGGAACGTGCGAATCACCAGGCGGATTACGTTTTGACGATCCGGGTAAGTAGACGGGTGTCGCGAGAACGAATTTTTCATTATGTTTCTTGGTTTAGTGAATAGGGAGCGAGGGAGTGGAATGGGCTGGGGATTAGGGCGTATGATAATGGAAAATTAAAAGGTCGAGGCTCCGAGGATTGGCTAGGTTCCAGTTTTACTGAAATCTGTTTGTGCGTCGAATCGTCCACGGTTATATGTTTGCCACGAATTAAATAACGCGGACTTCTTACGAGGAAGCTTTTGTAAGAATCGGTGGACTATATGTTTGGTATTGAATGTATTTTGGAAGGTACAGTTGGTGGTATAAATGTATTGCAAGTACTGACACGAGTGTGGACGTAAATACTGCATGAATGTATTATATTAGACGATTTTATTGACGGGTCCTGTTGAAAGTCCACGTGTTGTCTGTATTCTTTTTTCTGTACGACTTAACAAAATCTGTAATTGAAATTAGCGTCGTTTACTCGCTGCTTTTTTTCCGTTCATGAGTTACAATTTGTTGTATAATATACATATACGTGCAAAAGTGCAGAACTTTGTTCAATTACAAGTTTGTTTTGCTGATAACGAAAATATATATATTATGTTTCTTTTGATGCAGTAATGTGATTGCATTTTGGCACGCGCGCATAATATACTTTCATAGTAAAATCGCAAATGAAACACAGAGAATTAAGCTTTATCTGAACGTATCATGCTTAAGCCCTTCCCCAAATTGGCATTGCCAAACTTTAATTCATCGGATTTATTAGGGTAAGCACACGGATATCGCGTCATGTGGATTTGTAATTGGTAAACTGTATCGCTGTTTATTGCTATTGAACAAATACCGCCATGTAATCGAAACCATACTAATTATTTGTGCAACTATTTCGGTGTGTCCAAAAGACTACTGACACAGTACTGTAGTTAATGGAATTCGAATTCCAGTGAATATGAAAATCTATTTAATTAAACCAATATTGTATCGACTGTAAGTAGCATATGACATAGGAAATTAATTGGAACAGTTTAGAAAAATCAATTAGTTTACTCGTTCAAATAAATGTCGCTCAGGTTAGTTGAGGTATACTGTTCACTAAATATAAAAGTCCAATTAATTATTTGAAACGATTAAAATAATACAACTATCTCGCCTGTAAACAGAGACAGGTGCACTCAGAGACCTATTCAGTTTAATACATTTTGAAACCTGCGCGACTAGGATCAAGGGACAGATGCGCAAGAGACTACATAATTCGTTAGGAATTCGTCTGATCACGGACGGGACGTTTCCCCTTGCGAATCTCCATATAATAAAGGAGAAACATATCTTGAACGTCTTCTTATATAATTTCTGACACACTTATTTCTTCCGAAGTTCGTTTCAGCAAGAATCGGCACTTCGATTAAAGTTCCAGAAAGATTTACAAACTTTACTTTACAACATTGTGCAAAATACTTTGTCAATGTAAACGCTACGACGTTTCGGTGGATAAACTTTGTAATGTCGAAACTGATAGATTAAAATATTTTTGAGTGTCCATTGATTATTGGCTATTTTCGTTTTAAGTTCATAACGTGAAAGTATTATTATACCAAGAAATAGTAATGGTAGCACGAAGTGTACGAATAATATTTTGATTTTGTTGATGAAATTATTATACATCATATATCAGTACACCAAAAATTATATTGGTGTTGTGCTGCATTTGTATTGTATCATTAAAATTCTACGTGTAATACAGAAAGGCGAAAATAAAAGCATTGCTAGTGATATAAACAACGATACAGCCGACACGACTCCAGTGATTTAGCCGTATAATCGCGCCGGCAGGACGACTGATTGGCATACCGCATGGCATAAAATAAAACCGCGTAGAAATATATGAATATCTTCAAAACAATATATCCTAATTAATGAATAATTTCTGTCATTTTTATTAGTACTATAACACCAACGGAGTTCAATTTCATAAAAGTTTCCAAACGTTCGGGGTCAGAAAATGATTACTTCCCAAATAAAGAATAGTGTTGTCATTTTTAGCATTAGGATTGTAATTCCAATTTTCAAATATAATGCAGGAGATAGAATTATTCATTTTCATAAACAAAATATTTCATTTACTCTATTACCGTGTAGAAAAATTTGGTGCCGAAATAGTTTGCACGAGAACATTTCTATTCATAGAAATGCCTGCATATTTCTATTCTATGGTAATTCGGCAGTTGGCAAGCATTGGAAAAGTTATCACTGATCGGTTTCAATTCTAAATTTTACATGGAACCTGTTGTCCCTGTAGATTCTTGAGAACCAAAACAATCCGTGTAATTGTAAGTCTAACAATCGGTACAGTGAAGCACAGGAATCGCGTCGATTGCCAACGGAGGGCAACTCATCACCATAATCGTAGGTTGCGTTTACACATCTAGTTAGTCATACAGTAACAGGAATACCTTCGTGACCAATATTTCGACCACGTGTCCTAGGCCGCCTGCGCTAGCACGTCAAGGTTCGCAGTGCTTTAGTTTACTACCTAGGGGGAAACATACGTACATACCTCTATCCCCCGTTATGTTGAATCGTGTATGCCCATGATAACACTCGAAATACAGATGTGTATTCATAGATGTATGCGTAATATTGAATCCTCTCGCATTTTTATCATTGACGCTATTGTTCCAAAGTATACGAGAAATTATCCGTTGGATTTTTGCTTTACTTTTTATCCAACGTTCATATCAATGACGGAAAGAAAAATGACAAACAAAGGGTGCCAATGAATATCTCACTTTTCTGAAAGTCGAGATGGAATATCTGGGAACCATGCAAATGTGATTCGTGCATCCGCCGCCTTTTTACACTCTTACTGCTTCGACGTCCCAATGAATTTATAGAGGACATAGGTAACGAGCTGCTTGGTTCTGTATTGAATTTCCTACAAAAGATTTGATTTTTGACAGCGGCAGATTTCAATAGCAATGTATAAATACTTTGGACCTATTGAAAGTGCAATGCTAATAAAAGATCAATATCTTGTTGCCTTCAATTAAATTAAAACCAATTGACAATAATGACTAGAAAATTGTTTAATATTTACATGTCTGCAAGTGATTCTGAAATGATATGTATATTAAACATTGGTTCACACGTTGCAATTTATGTAATAAATAATATAAGTTGTGAACATTAATTAATTCGGCGTTGATCGTTCTGATTATGGCACCAAACAGAAACTTGAGATACCGATTTGTATAAGCTAATAGTAATGCCCAATGCATTAAGCCAAGCAGCTTTTCATAAGTAACTTGCAGGACTTTCATCTTTCCAAGCCCGACAGAAGAAAGCCGATTACTCGTCGTCTAGTCAGCAATCTTTCGTGGAAAGGAATCACTTAATCGGCTAACGATATCTGACATATTCATGCGGGAAATGAAGCTTTAGTTTATATTAACTCCAAACACTAATCGTATAACTTGAAATGTTCTATATTCATATGTTATGTTATGAATTTTGAAATAACACAGTGTATGGAAGAAATGTTAGGCATGAGGAGAGGAGACATATATTTTCTATTATTTCCTCAATAATTCCTTGTGAAAGCTAAAAACTTACCAGCTGATAATGTCCTTGCTCGTTTTATATCCTGGAACTAAACATTTAATTACATTGCATGCCACGTCCTGCTCTCAAATACACCCTCTGTCCCAAAAATAACCGGAATGGCTCTAGTTTAACGAAATTAGTGGTGCTATCTATTAGCACCACTATGTGCTATTAGATAGAAATTAGTGGTGATTCTTTGTCACTTAATGCGTCGTATCTTGGCTTTTACTGAGCGAAATCTGATGCAATTTTTACACATTGGTAAGGAAAGTTAACACTTCATAAATCAATCGCATAACAATAGATAGCACCACTAATTTCGTTAAACTAGAGCCATTCCGGTTATTTTTGGGACAGAGGGTGTATATGGGTTTCCCATTCCAGTGCTCGCAAATAATTTTACAAAACTAAAATTATACAAAAGTTTCCTACAACGTCAACGATTTCTCTGTACAACCAGCAGGTACAGATCTTTTCTTAAACTATACGATATTTTGAAAATATCGTGCATACAATTGAATAGCATCCGAACAATTAAACCCGTAAGATCCACTACAAACCATTCAATATATTAGCTTCACTTTCAACCTCCTATAATTACGATAACAGTTTCATTCCAAACTCTGGCTCACATGTTCATCAAGAATTTCCCCCTTTCATAACTGGTAAAGCAATAACTGGCCACTATGCTATTACGAGTTTGGACGGTAACTTTGTATATAGTATATATGTATATGTATATGTATATTAGTGGGCCACATATACGAGACCACGTAACCACATATACGAGACCACATGTTGGAAGATCTTCACGCGACACAGTGGCTCAGTTAGTTCATGGATCGATTAGAAATTCCTAAAGGGTATCGCCAGAGCATGGTCCACTGCGAAGCAACCCTTTCGAATATTATCGTGCACTGCGCGTAAATTATGCAAGAGAGGAAGCATAGTATGCGAAACGATGCCAATGCCAACGACCTGATCGTCCATTATCGGCACCGCGACAACGATCCCGACGATGATGCCAATCGTTACTACAGAAAGGAGGGCGAAGCGCCGCGACGCGCAATAACGCCGACGATAATCCATCCTCGTGACATCGTTACCTCTTGCCTCGTCCACCAGCGTTTGCCGTTATTATTTCTCGTAAAGAAGGCGATTCTGGTATTTGGCGAAAGAAACGAAGAACAGCCGCGGCATTTCATGAACGATGCTTCTGTTGAAGATGGTCCTTAACGAGCAGACGTTGAACGAACGCAGGACGGAGAACGGAATATATTATGAAAGAGATGTTTTGTTCACGAGAATATTTGATAATGGAAGAATGGCAAATTGGAATTGAAAACAATGATATAAATGAAATTTTAGGAAACGATGAATGGAGCGAATACAATGAACTAATTCGTTACAGTTCTGATTACAAATTTAATCCTGATAGCATGGCAGGAATAGTACATTTTGAACGATAATTACAAAAGTACAAAGAGGAGATTAATTTTAACAATAATCTAATGGTTATATAATTGTTAACTGAAATCATTGGCATATCGATTTAGTCAAACATATTGGCTGACATAGACCATTAGTGAATGAGCTCAAGCCAGTTTAACCAGTTTGTTATTACTGTAACAAATTTTTTAAGTCGGTGTATATATATTTCACATTAAATTTGAATTGCAGGAAATATATTCAGGAGAGGAACAAAAATGTGTAATTAAAGATTACAAGAATCGCATACGTTTCCAATTCAAATTAATTCTGTACTCAAAATATTCAATATCGAACTTAAATATGTTCAGATGCGTAAAATAATTTTCATTCAACGACAAATAGTAAGAAATAAATTGCGTATATACTTCCTGTCGTTAAATAAATCCCACGGGTTATTTGAAGAATATTGCAAATGGAGAAAGATCCAAATCACCAAAAAAATCACCAAATTCTCACTGTCCCCTTTTCAGCTTGGAGTTACGGTTTTGAAATGACCGGATACATTTTTCATTGTACAAATGAGAAAACTTAGATCATGAACAATATACGTATAACGAGGAGGATACACGCGTAGTAGATAATCAGTGATAATAATAATTGACAAGAACAAGATCCCCGACATTATCAACGGCCTCATTACGTCATTCTTAATTTATGACGATATCGCTAGGTGTACACCGAGTAATGTAAACATAAACGTAATGATCATTACGAAGAGTAATGAGGGAGGCACATAAAAAGAGGGCAGTAAGTGATGACCCGAGATAAAAAGTTAATTTACGGTATACCTAACTTTGCAAATACAAAGTAGGCTATGTAAAGCCTGTCCATGTATTCGTATGTGTAATCCGACATTATGATAACAATAAGAAAGTAAATATTTCAAGCCATACAAAGATTATTATATTGCAACTTCTCATAAATATTTTCTACACTTCTTGTTAGTCAGCTTCTTAGTCGTTATTATTATACAATCCAATTTCCTGAACACATGAAAGCTGATAGATAATGTTTAATAACAAATATGTCAATGCTTCAAGATGCGAAATAAGATGGTTCTATTCGTCTGACGTTAATTTCTTATTTGAATGTAAATAATTTTCCCGGACATTACAAATTCGATCCGCATGGCATGTCCGAACGGGTCATCGACGTATCCAGTAACGACGTTGCCAGGCGCCGCGACGCATTGCGTCGGATTACCGAAATGCGCGTCGACGTGGAAAGCCATCAATGAAAAAACTTGCACGAATTGGCAATCCAACTAAAAGGAATCAACATTTTAAAGAGAATTTGCGATGGAAGCCGTATATCCATTTTCATTTTTTCCCTGAAACCTCATATCTGTCTGCCCTCCACTCCTTCACATCCTTTATCTACTAAAATTGCAATGCAATTTCTGGGCCCGCGAGAACTTCTAAATTCAAACGTAACGTAAAACACGGGTACTCCTACCTCCCCATCGGTGCGAGCATTGGAAATATTTAAAGGCGCGAAAATGAAGGGGTTATACGTGGACATAGTGCACATTACCCAAGAAAAATTGTAACTTATTTTCGGTCGCAGCATTGATCCTTTCTCATTATTTTACTATCGATTCCGCCAGAAAACAAACGACCAATCGAAACCGTGTTGACCGAGGAACCACCTGTACGCGGCTTCGTTGCAACGACGTTAATGGAGGTTAAATCTAATGAAGGGCCAATTATAACGACACATCCTGGTTATATTTTCCTGCCGTTCAACCAGCGGCTAGGATATGGTGGTTACAACAGGCCACCGCCATAAACTCGACACGTAATGGCGTTCCGAGCATTGGTTAAACGTCGCAGTACAACGCACCTGTGAGTTCTCGGCCGACACATTTCACTAGTTCTTTTATTTATTTATCCGTAACGAGCGCGGCCGATTTCGAAGCACCCGTTTCCTCTGATGCGGGCTAACTCGTCCTATTTTCCCGTTCCGCCATCCTCATTCCACGTTTCTATCTTGTCAAGGCCGGTGAATTCGTTTAATAGAACTGAATGGCCGATGCCGCCGTGACTATTTTAGTTTGCGAGTTACTTCGTCGATTGTTGCGAAAATTTTGATATTGGGCTGATGGGAAATTAATGTTTGATGGGTACAAATACAATTAAATGATTGTAATTCAACGACAGAGTCGGTAAAGAATTGATCGTTATAAATATTTAATATTACATTTTGTATATAATACGTAGTTTTCGAATGGTTCGATTATCGTAGGGGTATTGTAGCAAAGTTATTTTTACCGTCAATTGTCGGCTCTATTAATAGTTTTCAAGAAGTCACGAGGAAAGACAGAACATAGTATGTGTTTTATGCTTCAAGTAAATTTATTGTAATTACAGGTGTACAACAGGTGTACAATTGACATTAGAAATTACAATAAATTTTATGTAATAATATCGCAATAATTTTTAGAAATTCAATCTCCCTTATGACGTAGATACCAGTGCAAAATAATCCATACAGTTCAATCAGTCCTTTATTTCATAACAGTAGAATATAATTCTGTCTTTTCTTTTGCATTGCAAGGTTTGATGAAGGGATAATCAAGAATATAAAGGGCAGGCTAATTTAATGTGCCAACTGAGGAAGACAATGGACGGGAATTTTTAATTTTGTTTACAGGAGAGCGAAATGAAAAGCGTTGAGAATATTAATCTTTTCCTTCAAAGGCACTGAAATGTCGCCACTGTATCTGAACCATTTCATCGTATTGCCAATAGTGTGGAAAGTTCGAAAATAAAATTTCATTTACCACATCAACTTTGATGAAATTAAGGAATAAATTTTCGTAATGAATATTTTCCATATCTTTTATAAAAATTCAACAACTATGACATTTAATTTCTGATTTACCATTTTTGCGATAAATATCCTGGTTTATAGATCTTTCACGCTGTCGCTACACAGTTCGTTGAAAAATGTCGTGAAACTTAAACTTCCCTTTATCATTCAATGTGGGGCAACGATTAATTTCGTCGTCCAACTTTGAATGAATATCTCACAATTCATATAATAATTCATCGCGGCGAAACGTTCCTTCGATTCGGAGGCGGCCTAATTGGGATGACTATTAATTGCGATCTGTCGAATGCCCGATCGAGATTCAGAAAACTACGCAACTTTGATCATCCATCGAAAACTCATTTCATTTATATTCACAGTAACAATAGTAATATTAGCGGTAGCAATTATATGTAGACATATACCTTATCTGATAATCGAAAACAATTGTTTTCAGAACACGAATTCTCTGCTAAATATCAAGGAATTCGCGAGGAAGATTAGGAATCTCAGTATTGTAAAATATTAACGAAAAATGTAGATGTTACTATGAAATATGCACGGCAACCTATAATACATTACTTCCCAAATTATGCGTCGCGACGCTCTCCGACATTCATATTTGGATATTTATATTTGACCTTCATATTTGGAAAGCCATGGAAAAATCCTGAAGCCTTAATGCTGTAATATATTATTCCAAAATCACGAGAATCCTTTCATCCCTCCCCCGCCCCCCATTTCGTCCAGAATCCCACTTCTCTGATCTTCTACAAAACACTGAGAAGCAACCAACAGGACGAGTTTAATACTTGTAAAGCGTTTCTTTGCCCGTGCAACCAATCCTAACAACCTCGATCCTCCACGAGCCGAGTACAAATTGCCGTAGAAATAGAATCTGACCAGCCTCCTCTCTTATACACCATTAAAGCTACAACCTGCGTTTCCAGGCTCTAACGTTTCCCTCGATTCGCTTAAAATCTTGCTGCTGCATTTGTTTCGCGATTGCTACGCTCAAAGTGCAGCTGCCTTAATTCGGCGAAACGTCGAAACGCCGGGTGGCTATATCTTTCTGCAAAACGGCCTGGCAATTTATTGAAGGGACAGTTGGCTACTTTTCTCGAGCGTAGCGAGAACTTTTACGATAGAATTAACTTTGCACGCTTTTATCGAATTACACGATCGTAATTTAATTTCACCTGTGTTTGAGGAGCTTGAAGAAAGCAAAACTGGCGAGGGTATTTGAAGGGCCAAGTTCTTTCGGTTATTCAACCATGCTACTGAGCTGGCTCCATTGGAATGTTATATGGAAAGTTTTAGCCATAGTTTAATCATTGTTACAACACGGGAAACATGAACACCATGCATCGAATGTGATGGAAGTTTCTTATATTTATAACTTTTACAATTGCACGGCGAAGCTATTTCAAACATTAATTAATGAAACAATACCAACGAATGTTCAATAGTTATAACTTTGCAAACTATGTTTTCATTGCCGCTACAGTATAATAATTTAGACGTTAGCTGGAGCGATGACGTGTCGTGCGATTATGTACACACATTGCGAAATTACCGTCGAACGATCGATCGTGCAATGTAATTTGTACAGTGTGTACCTATGCAACCTATACAACGTATCGAGGACATGGTCGACACTTTCCACGCGCAATAAGCAATTGTCAACCACGGAAAACTGCTTTATTTTCTCGAGAATCGTTATCGTCCGCATAAGGAACGTTATCCCGCGACTATTCGTAATAAGTAACTGTACTGCGATTCGCGAGAACATTGCGTACACTGCCGTCAGACACGAATCGCGCAAGCGTGAAAAATTATTTGTAGAACGGGATGTATTCAGTCGTGGCGTTTCAGCGTGCAATAAAAGGGACACCACCGCGAGACGTGGAAACGTAAAACGTTTATTAGTAAGGGGCTACCGGACTCGTCTGCGAATGGAACGAGCATTAAAACGGACGAATCCGCGTAATACGAAAAATAATAACGCACCAGAGGTAAGAGGGCGACGCCGCGGGTGGTAGCGCGGAATTGCTTAACCATTACGAAAAGGGAACGACTTTCTCATTCTTTCCCGGCCGAGTAGCGAGAGAAAAAAAAAGGCGAACATTCACCTCATTTCCCATCGTCTCGTCGTCGTTTCGGTTTTTCATGACGTTCCAGCCTCGAAACGGGCGAAATACAGCTCATCTCTGTCCTATCGCCATCTCTATTTCACTCGCGGCTTCCCCATTTGCCTCTCTGTCCTGTCTCAAAGAGCCCTGCCGTTCAGAAATAACGAGAATGTAATTTTCCGGGACGCGTATTATTATCATCGGCAGGACACCATTTCCCCTGCTACTCTGCCTCCATTCGCCGCTGTTCTCCTTGTTCTTCGCCATTCTTCGTGTTTTGCATATTCGGCCATTCGGGACGCGCATCCGTCCCTATTTCCTCTCGCTTTTGTTGAAACGCACCGTCGCGAATGCCAGCCCGCTTCGTTACCTCGGATCCTTCCTTGCACGGTGTTTCCTCACGCGTCCATCGTTTACTATACTTGACTTTTCTTCGCGCTGCTCTCATAGGACACTCCAATGTGACAGGCAACCTGTTCTAGGGTGGCGGATTTGCTTCCTGCTGGATTTTCGAGACTCGTTAGGCCGCTTCTAACCAGGGATGTTTTTTTTGGTTTGTTTTTTAAACGTCGGATGCAATCGAAGTGTGAAAGAGTTTTTAGATTTAGCAGACGAATGGGGAAGAACTAATTTGTCAAGTGTAATTTTTCTACACCGGAGGAATGCCGATGAAATAGAAAGAATTTGTATGGAATTGAAAGTTGCATAACGTGAACATGTTCATGTCGAAAGTGGATGAAGGAGTATTAAGGAAATTTCATCCAGATTTCTACTATACCACGACTGCTTCCAAACATGTTCAGCAACGGTGCTGTACGGGAATTCTTAGCAGAGATTAATACTCTGCCGTCTTAAGTGCTGCGAAACGAATTGCTCGCCATCCATAAGCGTCATCCATCGGGTAGCAGATAATGCTACTTAAATCTGCTGTAATTTGTCTGGCTGTACACCATTGCTAAGAAGATGCTCGGTTGCATCTGGCGATCTACTCTAATTTTCTTGTATCAATCACAGAAACGTATGAGAATTTTCTAGTCCCTAATAAGTTTCAATTCCTTGTGCAACAAATCAACATAAGCCGCAGTTCCATAAAATTGATATCTCATTCTATATGAATTCTCAAGAAATTTTCTAGAAAAAATTCAACAAATTATTTCCCCCATAAGTTTCAGGTAAATTGAAAATGTATTGGCAATACGTAAGAGATACTACGATAAACGATTAGGCGTTTAATTAATTTGTAATTGTTATAAAACAATTTGTTATAAAATTAAAAGGCTTATGGGCCAAATATCGAAGTGAAGTGAAGGTTGCAAATCTTCTTGCATGAAATCCTATTGCAAAACTAATTCTATATGTGTAACTTGATTTTTTCAAAGACAGATTTTAAATGTCAACAACTTACTTCGATTTTCCACGACAATCAGCAATGAATTAGCACCGTAGAGTTTTATTTCCCTAATGCTTCGTATAATAAGTAATACGTATTGCACTACCAAATTTGCCAATGTACGCAACACGAAGCTTGACTAGAATTTAATTAACGTCCAACGAGGGTTCGATTTCTCGACAAGTTTCATCGTCAAGTAGTAAACGTTTTATCGCCGCGAGCTTACAGTCGCAAATGATCCCTCTGTGGAAAGGGTCCCGAGCTGTTCAGAACGCATTTGCCATTGCACACAACGCCAGCAGATTAATATCCTCCATCGTTGCAGACAGTCCAACGGATCGACTGTACACGTATATATCGCGGGCGCAATCGTAGAAACAATGTCTGACTGTGCTGCTCGTAATTTGTACGACCATACGCTGCCGCAGAAGTGCAAGCTTGCTGCTGGATGATAGACGTTTGCGACTTCAACAATACCAAATCAGCTTCAAGTTCTCCAATATAATCTTGTTGGGGGAACGATCATGCAACGTCCCATTCGAATCAGCGGTTTCCCTGCCGATAGATCCCGTTTCATGGTCACAACTCCAAATGATTTGGTTGGCTTTCACCTTGTGACTTCCATCGTTGTCGATTGTTCCTCGAGTTCAATGAGGGCGTCGTGAATGGCGCGGTCGAACGTAATTAACAACGTCGCTACGTCCTGACGAAGGTATTGAAGAAAAGAGATCTCTTTCTGTAGAGAAGAATTCGCAGATAAGACGTGGTCAGGAAAGACTAGAAAATCCGTGTGCGGATCACGATAGATTATAGACACACACTTGATGGAAATTGGGCGTCCGAAAAGGAAGAAAAGTCTAACTGACTTTTTACTCATTCGATTTTTGACAAATAAGAATATATTTGTCTTAAATTGTTTATCGTGAAATCATTGAGCCCAAAATGAGGCTGAATGTAAGGAAAATAATTTTGAAGGCCAGCAATGTGAAAGCAAATATAAATCTGATTTGTAGATTGAACTACGCAATACGTAGGTACAATAAAACAACTTATTTCAAATACAACCACTGTTAGTTCATAAATAACAGAAACACGTGTGTCGAATATAATGTCGGCGAACATTTTTAACATTGTCAGCCAAAGAAAAATATACAACGTGAATTGAAAAGTTTAAAATATTAAATGGAAGGCGATATTTTGAAGCCATTGACTTGGTTAGTTATTCTACCCTCAATTGCATCACGATTTTCCACCCACCAGCAACACTGGAACTGCTATCTAATGAACGCCCAACATAGACCACGGCTGCATCAAGAAAGCTCGGTCAGGAACAGAAACTCCATGATACGAATGTACACCCGGGCAGAAAATATAATAATCGCGGAGCACGTTTCAATTATTTTAGCGCAGCCCGTGCAAACATCAATTATTACCAATTCGCTTGCAAAATCAAGCGCTACCATCAGGCGGATTCGAGGGAACGGTAGATAAATATTTACCCCCGGGAAACGGACGGAGATCGTTTAATAAGAAAATATCCGTATGAATGGACGTACCAGCATCTAATTTACACGATCTACTTTGATACGAATCATCCATATTAAGGTAACTGGCTTAAGGTAACTAACTGGCCCAGCTAGTATACAAACTGGCAGTTCGTTAGCCTGATTTCAGATTCCATAGTTTGTTGAAACATGTCAACTCTCTTTCATCCCCTGTCTATCTCTTCTGCTACACTACCCCTCTCTCTTGCTCTCCCTCTCTCTCTGTCTCTCTATCGTACTCCGTGCTCTTCGCACACCTTTGTCTCGTCGACGTGCTCCAGTTTGCCAGAGGATTTCGGCGATTTAATATTCGGCCGCGTCGCCTTGATATTCAGTGGACAGATATTAGCATGTAGAGAGACGCGCGTGGAGCTAAGTTTCAAGATGGATTTGCTTCCGGCCGTGGTCCCGGAGTTCCGGCGAAAACCGGCCAATAAATTTGCTCGTGGCTTGGAATTTCCTCTATTCCGCGGAATCTCTCGGCTAACTTCGAGATTCCGTGCCGCACGAAAGACTCGGCCGGTGTTTACGTGTTAATTGATGACGCTCCTCCGGCTGGCACCGGTACCGCTACGACTGGTTTTCTTGTCTCTGCCTGACGGAATGTGTTAACTCCAGGAACGATTACGGTGATGAATATGATTCTGTGTCGCCTTTGCGCCGAATTCTTGCGCTGCCTCGCGGAGAATTTGTGTGCCGCTATTTATTTCGATCGGACAATTTAGCGTGGAGCGCGAGTAATATATCGGCCGGGTGGAACCGAATAATAGAGGGAGACTGGACGATGTTTGGGAATTATTTGAGATTGCATAACTAGTTCGAGTAGTACGTGACGAGTGACTTGAAATTGGAGGAGGATACGTGACAATTACGATGTTGGGTGGTAGACGGTATCGTTGCAATATACATATCTGTGTAGTCTTGGATTAGTTTATGTTATGTGTGCAATCGGGTATGTTCGAGATAAAAATCGAAATTTCGCGTTGAAGTAGTGATTATTGGAAGATAATCGAATGAAAGGGTGGTAGTCTTCTCTCTATCTCGATTAGGTATTACGTATTACAATGATTTTGTAGGCGTGTATATGGTAAAAGGTGTTCTGTTTATTAAAAGTGTGCTCTCTCGACCGTAGTCTATACAAGAATGACTTTCCTTGGCAAAAGCGTCGGTCGTGAGGACGCCTACGTCACCCTTTTTAACCATTTTAGGGTTCGCCCCAAAGGAAAGCTACGCTAGACAAAGCCAGCGTACATCTTCAAAATGTACACGGCCCGCCCCGGCCGTTCCTGTACCTCGAATATTCTAACATTATAGTGATTATATTTTGTAACGTATTGATGAGAGTATTTATGATTTGAATTTAGCAGAGACGCTTATATTTGAAGTTTGTGGTAAAGGGGAAATGTTCATGAAAATATAGAAACATTGATTGTGAAATTTTCAAAACAGTAACCTCGGGCACACCAATTTGTAAATGAAAATGGTGCGTAGTGCGGCCACATATATGTATGTACGTAGACAATTGCATTTAGAAAGCTCACCCTACAAACAAATGCGTTTCACCGAACTGCATTTGCGTTTTAGCCAAATTTGTCCAGCCTACATTTCGACGTTTCGCACCAGCCACTACAGATTCGTTCGCGTGTACAAATATTTACGAAAAAGACTTAAAACGTTAAACCAAATATAAGTCTGATACATTAAACGGACAATTAATTGGAATAATACGGAGCTGTACTAAATTCAATGTCGCCACAAATGTCGAATCACAGGAGTACAATGTATCGGGCGGCTGGACTTATTGAAATCCATGCGTGTGTGTATTTCAAACAGCAAACATCACGAAAATATACGTTCACCTTTAAAATCACCCCAGGCAGTTAATCGTACATTTTATTTCTATCGATGCAAACGCCCCGTTCCCTTCTCCCGTTTCGCGTATTTCGCGTCAGTCTGACAGTTTCGGGCGTAAATTCCGGGTAACAAAACGGCATCGTGAAACCGTCCCAATCGTCACAAATATCGAGCGTCGTTTCTTTTACGATTCGATCTTCTATCGTCTTTTGTACCGTCTTCCTTGCTGAAACAATTGATCCAGGGTCGGACGTAAATTCGAAACGCCACGATAGTTCTCATTAAGGCAGAAATTATCCGATCGTCCGCTGATGCAATGAATCGGTGGTGTTCATCTCCGTCCTTTTTCTTTTTGTCTATATCGTAAAACGTTACGATGATTGACACGCTTGTCAAACGGATCCCTCAATTTCAGTCGGCAATTGCAAGTCATGAAACGACGATACCCGTACAATTGAGAGCCGTGAAATATACTTGTCCACCTGGCTATTTTTCTCCCCTTTATTTTTTTACCGTGCTGCCAAGCTTTGTTCCGCCACGCCGATACCTGAACCCGCTATATAGTTTATATCGGTTTATTTGACATGGGTTTATTCCCTTTTTGTCCGCGAGATTCACGACTCTCGACCGCTTTGTGATCACCGGCGAAATCACTTCGCGTGAATTTTTCGCGGCGTCGAAATTCATCCACAGTGGCGGGCGAATTCGCCGTACGCCAATCAAATTTGCGTGCACCTGCGAACGTGATTCGCTGTATGCCGATATTCAGGTGAAGCACTTTGACGCGAACGAATCCCTTGCATTTGTGAAAATATTCATTCAAATGAAATCTTGTTCGTATATTGAGTTTAAAACAGAGATTCCTACGATAACTGTTCGGAATTGATACCCGCTCGTTACGTTTTCTATTTTTTGCACAACTTTCCCATAATTTTCCCGGGAAATAATGCTGTGTTTACACTTTTTGGAGCCTAAAGGCATAAACACCGTATCAATATGTAAGGTACCTGAAGTACCACAAATTCAACTACTTTTCAACGTCCTCCATTCGATGCCCATAGAATATCTTGAAATTAAATCTTCCTCGAACGATTAATCGCGGAACATGATGAAGAACCAAGGAACATGATCGCCGAAATCACCGAATCTGTGATATCAACGAGTTTCGAGTTTCGAGTGTCGAGGTGTGATCGACCATGCGATCGGAGCAAGCAAAGGGCGCTCCGTTCAAGCATACAAAGGAGCAAGCAGTGAGCACGAGGATCGACACACTCGAGTATTACAGGCAACGAGATGTGCTTAGGTGGAAAATTTACGGTCGCGAACGTTGGCGAAACGCGGCGAAGCGGGTATTCTAAAACTCGACAGCTCCGGACAGGATGTTGGGCGTGCTCGTTCGACAGAGTCCTCCGATTTAATTGATAGCCCCGCACTGGCTGGGTTATCTGACAATTATAACGGCCACGTGTAATTAATTTACGATTGCTGCACGCTGCGCGAGATAACGCTCGCGCTTGTATTTATGGATTAGGATTTACATTATTGCGTTGCGGTCGAGTTAATTGCGTTAGACATGGTAGCGGGCACGCTTTCGCGATTTCCAATGCAATTAAATGGCACGCTTGATTAGCCGTTGCCCCGAACAGAAAGAACCGGGCCAACTTTCGTTCGCCGCTTTTAGCTGTCGGATGGCTCGATTGAACGCTGGTCTACATGCATTGGGTACGGCTGTTTTGTGCAGCCTAGAGGCGCGATACTAGAAAATCTGCTACTCGAATGTTCGATTTGACGCGTTTGCAGCCAAACGGTTGGAATCGTTCGGATTGTTTGCAATCGGTCGGCGCATTCTATGTCGTTGCATCGTTAAAGCTGGAAAAGTGTATTTGGAGAGGTATTTGTAAACCTCTTTTCGTGTTGAATTTAGAAATTCTATTATGCTCGTTTACACAGAGCGACCGAAAGGATCCGGAAACTTGGAAGTGCTTTGTTACAAAATCAAAGTGAAACGGGAGGTAACGCTTTAATAGCGGGACAATTGGTATTATATGATTTTCGTTTGAAATTGGGTCAGAGAAGTCACGCGTACAGAAAGGTACAATAGGCCTCTGGTAATTTTATTTCACATTCTTTTATATTCCACGCACATTCAGCCCCGAATTAAACACGCAGAACAGTTTTGAACTTAAAAATTCTCCAGCCATTTTTGTGCCGTATTGTTAGTATACATGCATTGATCCTGCAATTAGTATAATTGGCCTGCATAATTGAATATCATGAACTATATCTTTCATTTACAACAATTACAATAAACACGTATACGTGAAGTATCGCCGAACAACAAATTGAACCAGCAAAAGAAAGACAATGAAATTCATCTAGGACCCTAATCGACTATAATTAAGAATCAATTTTGTCTGGTCCCCACCTCGACCATAACCATACTCGAAATTCGTTTGCATCACGTGCACCGCAATAACCATAACGCCACCCCCTCGGAGGAGAAAGCATCAGGTGGAAGCGGGACGACGTTTCCCCTTCCAATTTCAAACTATTTCATATTCAGACTCTGCTTGTATGATATTCAACCGCGAGACATTAGCATGTAAAGGGTGTACCAAGAACGGAAAAGTGGGGAAGGGTGGTTGGGCCGTTGGAATGGGTGTAACAGTGGTAGCAACCACCCAGCTGTAGCGTAATAATCCTATTTGAATTTGGGAATGAACCTGGATGGTCACTGTACCGCATTTGTTTCATCAAGCTAGTCTTTCTCGTGCCACCATAAAACCCTACATTTACAACAGTCTGGAACCCTACCACTGTTATTCTGTAGTTAAAAGGGATGTCGAGTGCGTACGGAATGTTGTCGATGTACAAGAGGGTCTTGGCCCAGTTTTGGAAGCTTGGTGAAAATCGATTGTTCAGTAATTGGAAATAGGACCCGAACAATAACAATGTGGAACGTAGAGATGTGTAATTGCTATTCGAACGAAAGTGACATCCTGTTAACTTGAATGCAACGGAACGATACGATCGAGCAGATGCAGCAAAAATTCAATTGAATGTGCAGATCTATATGAATAGTGTTCAATGTGGTCCACAGACGTATTTATAAGAAATCTTTTAGCTTCGTCTTTCTTCGTCTGAAAATTAATCTTTGCATCAGCGGAAAGAAGGAAGAAACCAGGAGAAGATATTTAACACAAGGAAGCTTTCCGATCTTCGAAACTTCTGTAATATCGGATTCAACATCTCCTCGAAATTTAAATCCCCCCCCCCCCCCGCCGGCGAAATTACAGTTCTCGGATATCCTGTTCATCGAAAACTATCAGAACCATCCACAATCCTTCACATAATTGAGGCACCATCGAGGCACACTGGGTTTCACGTATGCATAGACAGATATTATCCTCGTTAAGGATCGATAGAAATTCAAGCCGGATTCGATGGGCCGCAAGTTCGCCAGTTGGAAATTCTGTTCGCGTATAAAGTTGGCCGTTTGAAGTGGCGCGAAGTGGCGTCGCCCCGATAAGAAGTAACCGGTGGAACGAGAAATCCTCGAACAACGATCCGTGAAACGCGGTATTTTCGTGCGGTTGATCTGATTTTTACGAAGCCCGCTGCCACGTAGCAGCCGGAATGGAGATTCTACAATTTATGGTTTTCATTTCTTGGCTCGGTTCGGACGTGTTGCTCGCTTCGTGTGTGACGAAAATATTCAAAGAGCCGAAACACGGCTCGGCGTTACGCTCGCGTATTAAGGGGAACACGTTTTGGGCTCGCCGCGTAATCTGCACCAGCGTTTCAGCTGCTGTAAGCGACTCGTAACACGTGGCACCGTGGCAGCATTTCATATTACGGCCAGCGCGCCCCGACACCGCATTCTTGAATCCACGCCTGCCTTTGCCGTCCTTTTGTCTTTCCATGGAATGCGCTAATGGGACACACGAAAAGCTACGAAGGGTTTTTAGACAGAATATGGCCACGGCGAGCGGTAATGCGATGGGAAATAAAGATACTGACGAGGCAACATACAGAACTGACTGTCGTAGCATGGTGACGTAGGCGTCCTCACGACGGACGCTTTTGCCAATGGAAGGCATTCTTGTATAGACTACGGTCGAGAGAGCACAGTTTTAATAAACAGAACACCTTTTAACATATATACACGCCTACAGAATCATTGTAATTAGTAATACCTAATCGCGATAGAGGGGAGACTACGAATACCCTCTCATGCGATTATCTTACAGGAAGAACAAGGACAAAAATCGTGTATTTTTCGACAAAGGCGACGTTTCCGTAGACGCTTATGATAGTTTCGAATTGTGCCGGCCCTCGCATAGGTATGGATATCATCTGAAGGATGCCACCTGAAATTTTGTTCTTGCCTTTATTGCTCTGCCCAGATCGAATTTACATACTGATTGAAGTTCCCAAGTATGTAAACTACTCTAATCAGTGGTTAATACCTTGAATTCCATGAAATTAATTCGAAAATTATTCATGTCCAATGCGTCCACGCTAATTCCAGACAATTTACGATGTACGAACTGCAGTTTCATATTTATAATCCTAGTTCAGTAACAGTTTCATACTTTTCATCAACACAATGCATCTCCAATGGAAGAAAGCCGAAAAACCTCGGAGGCTCTTGAATAACCTCATTCGAAAGCTCTCCATATTAAATACTACAATAAATTATGTCACTGTTATAAATTGCACAATGTCGGGACAACAAATGAATGCCGCTAACCTGCATTCGCGGAACAAGAGGAGGTTTTCGTCTGAACGATTCCAAGGAAAACGATGAGGTTACGGTGCACCGCGGTGTATTTACAAGTGCCTCAATTATAACTGATATCCCGAGCGCTCCCTCGGGATCGCGATCCTCGAACAGCCGTTCTGTTAATTATCCGTCAGCATCTCAGTTCTCCTTACTATAATTCTTAATCAATAATTATAATTGGCTCAACAGAAATTTGTGTACCCAACAAGGGAACGCGGGGGTGCGGAATGAGCACGAAGCACAGAAGAGCAATGAAGCCAGCGTGCCGAATTAAAATCAAAAGGATGTCTCTTGATTGAGCAATAGTCCTCTCCCTAGGGCCACGAGTCTCCTTTCATCGCTAGGATGCGGCAACTACGAGAACTGGGTCGTGCACTGATCTCACAGGATCCATCTAAACGTGACTGAACACGAAAGGAAGCCGGCGATTACACTACAACGCTCAAAGACGATGACGAGTTGGTCCTTCGAGATGAGACAATCGCCATAAGACGGTCGGTGCAGTTGTTGAAATCAATGATCGCGCAGAAGGACGTGGAAAGGATGGGCGAACTTCCGCCTGGGCGACCCAAGGGACTGCTATCAGCGTGGATCGCGATTAGTCGACAATCGTTATCGCGAAATCCCCTATTTGACAGGAGAAACGAAGTTACCTGGTCACCGATTTTTGCTCAGCATTTTCTGCGACATCGCGCTGCGATGGGAATTTTGTTTGATCGATAAAATGGTAGTTGAGGGGTGTAGAATTAAATACGGGTTTCGATGCACGGAATGCAATTACGTTTTAAAAAGAACAACCGAGTTTTATGCAATCGACAGTAATATACGGCAAAAAAGGGAAAATACACGTGTACAGTGTAAATCATAAATATTAAAACGATCCATAGTTTCCGATTTTATTTATTAACTTTACCATACACGTTTTATCGTTCACATCTTTTCGCCACCTACGCTACTTCTCCGTCGTTCCTCAGCGATCCGTAGGTTAGAAGCCGTGCAAACTCAATCGCCGTGCAAAAATTCCAAAAGGAAAAACTGTTTTCGTGATCCGCCAAATGAAGTAATACACGGGGGGCGGTCTAGAGAATATTTCCGCTTTCGGATTCAACTTCGAACTAGTCCCACACTCTTTCTGACCCTCGTGTTTGCGTAACGGGGCTGTTGGCCAACTACGTCCCGGTGAAAGTTGCACGGTACACCAAGGACCATGAGCAGCCCCCTTGGGAGTCCACGGGCCGAAGCAATTGCTCTCCACGCGAAAGACTTGCGTTTCATTTCAGTTTCAGTCGTGGTCGTGAAGAAGAGAAACTCCAACGAGCCTGGAAAAGAGGTTATTATTCTGGTTGTGAAACGTTGCGAATTGAGGGAGAAAATAGTAACAGGGTACTGTCGGAAGGGAATGCATGAATATAAAAAGAAAGTAAGAGAAAGAAATATCTGGATTCTGTTATTTCGATAAAAGATTTGATGGAGTCGTTGTTTAATAAGGAATATCAGGACTGTCAATTAACGATATCACTGGAGAGTACATTGAGTGATATGCGACATGTATGTACTATAATATGCGCAGTAGCTGGTTCTGAAAGTAGAAATGAGAACCTGACTGAAGTAATTTTTCTATTATTCGTTCAGAAGTTGTTTCATTTGTTTCCTTACAAAGCAGTTGATTCCGCTGTCACTTTTAATTTTTCACGTCCCAGTATACAAGCTTTATTGCCCCTTACTTTTACTCTGCTAGGAAATTTAAATAGAATTTAATCTTTGGTAGAAGAAAACTTGAAAATTATGATTGGTTTTGCATAAAATGAAGTAATGGACACATATATACATATATAATATATTCAATATACAAATACACTTAATTATACATATATTTCATCCAAATTTGAAGTTCGATTGCGAGTGTCGCCAGACATTGTAGCTTAAACGTCATCGATTGTCAATTAATATTTTTCACGTTAGAAAACAAGAAATTTGCTGTGGTGTACGTGTATCGGCATTAACAAAATTTCTGATAACATTTTGAAAACTGCATTATTCTAGATCGTTATTTTATAAAAAAAATTGGTACAATTCACCGTTAATCTAAAAATTGATAACAATTGATAACATTTCTACATTAGAGCAACTAATAATAATCTTCCTTCGCACCATATAAATCCTGTTACGTAAAACGAAAATGAAAATACTTTCAAACACATGGCTTCCGTTAATAAAACTTCAAAACTGGTACGCGGGTGTGCGCTAAGGGAACTTTCTCCAAAAACGAAACTGTCGAACAGACCACGATTCTAAATTAATTCTACTCCGAATGCAAGTGTTTAACTGCATCCCAGACAAAATAGACACCAGAACTGCGGAATAAATTAACAAAGAATAAAATAAAATAAAACAAAAGACTAATCGCGATCCATCCACGCAGTTTATCACTCGTCTGAATTCGTCGTCGAGATCAATTTCTCCCAGAAAAAGGACGTAACCGCCAGTACCGTCCCTTCTTATCGCCCTTCTTGATATCGTGGGTGCTGCTACGTTATCGAACCGTTGTTACTTATCCGCGAACCAGTACAAGATACCAGCACCCTTTTCCCTCCAGATAGTGGGTAAAGGTCCTTTCCCCCTGGACTCGAAGTTTTCAAGTATATTGGCGGGCCGAATCGTACGCCAAATAAGAGGAAGCTTCGATCGCTGAAAAGTTACAGGGTCCATTAATGGTAACCAGAAACGCAGTTGGTTGAATGTTCGTGAGATTCTTGGAAAACCACGCGTGGAAACGTAATGGCATGGCTCCTTCGAGGTGATCGTAGGTGAAAATCGATTGGGATCCGCTTGGAGTTAATGTACTTTCAACGGGCAATGCGGTTTCGTTGCGGAACTTGATTGCAAGTTCGAGGAATGGGAAGTTTAACCGCGCGAAGGTGGTGACAGAATGGATGCAAACTTATCTACGTTTATTGTATCCGAATATTCCTTGGTCAAATATTTATAGATAGTTGAATGAGGATTTAAATTGGTGTTAAGGAAGAAGGGTACATGGATATTAATTGAGCTCTTGGAAATTCGTAATATTAAATATTTCACGTCAATGGTGAGGTGTTAATAAATGTTGATGCAATAAGTATGGCTTGAGTACAAAAAGAATTAGAAGAAAAGAATTGAATTGCTGTTTACTATTTTGTACGTATGGAACGATACGTGCAAAAGTGCTAATGCAATCAAATAATAAGGCAACTATAACATTTTAATTACTTCCAAATTAATAATTTTATGACAGAAATAATAGCTAATTGCTATCAGAAAATATTGGGTCCCGTTAGAAGTGGTGCGATTAATTAGTACTCTCACTTGCACCGAAACATAAAAATTGCGTGAAACTAATATAAGTAAATAAATACATTTCTCAAATACCCTATAATAATACCCACATATGTTAGTGACGTTTCCTTCATCTTTGACGATTTTGTAGGGAAGCAGAACTCTATGTATATCAGTCGCATCTCTTTGCAGCAGCTTGTACTGAATATTCTCATACGTGCACAAATATTGGCTCATATCGAACCATGGGCAATAAATGTCCAAAATCCTATACAAATAAAACAGAATCCAGAAGACGAGAGCTTTCATAATAAAAGTATTAATAAAATTTGATAGGACATATAAATTAATTTCAGGAAACAATTAACTCAGACTACCTGGACATTCATTGAGAGGCAGATAATCAACAAAGTTACCAGTCCTGAAAATATAATCATCAAAGTGTATTTTTCTGTATACACCTTCGTTTCAGAGCTTTGAAATAAGTTTGTAGCCCATTTTGGCGTAGCACGTGAATAGAATCGGCCGGAATGTACAGTAGTATCATGACCGTATTTCTTCTAACCAGATGTTGCTCGTTTTCTATCGCAGTTCGCGATATTGCATTTGAAATTTGAATTTCTCTGAAGCGTTCGCATTTATATGTAACACTTTCTGACGGCGCAAATCAACTGCATTAGATTATGGATTCGTCTCTTCCATTGCTGACATTTATTTGTACTGTTGTAGTAAAAAGCAATGGTAGTAAATGGTAGTAAACTGGAAAGTTTAATAACCTTGCACAACTAAATTAATTTCAATGCTATAACTCTGTTCCAGAGTACCTTCTGGGATTTTTGGTATACATTATACAAATGTATTTACTATCTTTTACTTTTACTAACGCTGAGCAATTGGTATCTTCAATTTCTTTTATGTAAAATACTTGACTTGCCTGACATTTTCGAAAGATTAGCGATGCAATAAATTAATTTATATTAGCATAATTAAATAGATGTCGGATTAAATCGTAGAAAATTTTGAAAGGCTCCCTTAGTAACTTCGTAATGTAATAATAATATTACAATTATTTTGCGTATTTCGCCCGGTCGTGGTTCCGAGAATGGATTTGAATGTCTTGAGACAAACTCAGCAGCTAAATCACAGCCTAACGAGTAACTTAACCAAACCCTGCGCCGGCAATTCGGTGCGAATGTAATGAGTTTCCACAGTACTTGAAAGTTCAAGCATCCAAAGAACTTCAATTTTGTTACCGTAAATAATGCCGACCCTCAATCTCGCGATGCCAGCTTTTATTGGCGCTCACGTTTCACAAAGTCCAATTTTGCGATCGATGTTGCAATAATAATAATAAGATTTACCAAAATATGTTCTCTATTGGAATAAAGTAGATCCTGCGGATAAGCAGTAAATTAATTTCCCAAGCATTTCTCTCTCAACGAATACCCACTTCAAACGACATTACATCCACAATCGACGAAAAGATAAACATTGTAATACAGATTACACTTTCCAATTCAACGGATGATGGGAAAAACCTTATTTCAAGCAGTGCGAACGCGTGCGTGAGAAGTTCCATCAAAATCCTAACAAAAATTGCCACAAAAATATCTAACTTCTTCCATTTGTCGCGAACACCCCACCCATCCTCCCTTCGTCCCTTCTCATTCACAATGTTCAACCATATCGAACGACATCCAAGCCTCTCGTAATTTCCAATCACCCGCTCTACGCAAACCTATCCCCGTAAACAAATTTCCACCGTGAAGAAAATCTATTCTTCTCGTCGATCGTGTCGATTTTCCGCAAGCGACTCCTGGTAAAGTACGCTCCAACACGTTACAACCCTTTCCACCTCGCTGCCGTCGAACATCTCCCGCCTGATTGAGACGACGACGTCGGATGCGAGACAGCCCACTGGCAACGACGTACGATAAGCAGAGATCGTTTTTCTCCGGAACAGCTATCGATATCTGTGTAACGTCTATTCGTGGATGGCGCGTGAGTGGAATCAATTGAAAGCTCGAGGGTTGGTAGTGGTTGGCAGCACCGTGTCCAAGTAGAAGTTCCATTAAGCCCGTGGAGATGCACGGTTCTCGTCGTTCACTCGGTTAACCCTAGAACGAGGCGCATGCACGTGCCGCTAGTTGCAAGACGATCGACTAAGTTTCGAGAAACTCCGGACGGAGCGCTTGCCTCCCGAGACAATGACTGGTAATTAAGGCGGAGATGGACTAGGCGATACCGCGAGCTACGAGCGTTGCCGCGTGATATAGATTCGGTGTGCGTGTGTGTGCGTGTATACACGATGCTGTGCAATTAGAATTATTGTCAAGCAGTGCACACGTAAGATCGATCAGTCTGGAAATAGTTGCGGGAATGCGGGAATTGTTCGTAAACTCTTGAAAATATTTTGTTTTTCATTATATGTATAGGTGGATATAATCCCTGTATCGATAATAAACGAGTTGTGCTTACCCTCCTCGCTGTTCCATGGCAGTGTCTATCAACGCTAGAAATATCGAGCAAAACAAAAATGACGATTTACAGGTTTCTTGCTTGGAAATTGTTCAATTCCATACAACCACTTTCAACCATTTTCATAATTTGTCGGACGTATTATGTATTATAATCTAACGTATAGTTCCGTAGTTCCTGACCATCGAATTAGGACCACTAAAATATTTCGAACTCTGCATACGTAAGTGTAATAACTTGTGCAACCATCGAAAGCTTTAAGGCATTCGGTGTGCGCGTAAAATATCAATGTAAAATGCTAACGGTTGGAATAATCGCGTACCCCGGCGTAGGATACAATTCCTACGTCGCCATTCGGGATTTTATTCAACGTGACGTCCATATTTTTCAAGATGAACAGAGGATATTATTTGCATGTACCCGCGGACACCTTCGTATAATCGCCGGTGTTTCGAAGACAATTATCTGTCAGGCACTTTCAGCAAGAGCACTGGAGCAAATCGACAGCACAGCCGAGAAACAGGACTGTGCCTTCGCTTGAATGTTCTCTATAATGACGATGTAACACGTTCGTCTTATTGTGAAAAAATAAGTATCCAGTTCTTAAGGGTGGCCGAGGCGTGATCGAATAATATATGGTAGACTGTATTCGTTTGAAAATGATTTAGAAAATGATTTAACCATGTCCACGTTATATTTTTCCATAATCTTCTTCTTCGTAAAAGATTCAAATTAGAATGCACTGAATAGGTAGAAACGCAGATCCGCTAGAAGCAGCAGGAAAAGGTGAAATTGAATTGAAAATTGCAAAGAACGGGAACAATGGAAGGAAAACAAGGTACAGAATGGAATAAAAGCAAAAGCAATGTAAGGAAAAGTAAATACACCGGCTGACGATAGTTTGAAGGGATTAGAACGGGGTAGGTACAGGAGGGCAGCAAGTGCAACGATGATTGTACTATATGAAACTAACACCAGCGAAAAAAAGTGTATGAAGAATATGCGGAGTTAAATAAAGAACGTGAAAGACTTGGAAAATATTAGGGGAAAAAAAAGAGAAAAAAGGATGCACGCGCCGCGAGCAAACTATAAGGGAAACTAGAAATCTCTATGAAAAAAGGGCCAACCGAAAACACGAAGGAGCACGTAACAACGGCGTTATGACTATAGTGTAAACCGGAACGAGAACATCCTAGTGAAAAGAAAAATATTGAATAACGAATACCAACAAGTGTACCAATCTTATCAAGGAAAACGCGAAAAAGTAAAAAAAAGAAGAAAATACACGAAGCAAGAAAACGAAGGAAGAATGGAAAAAAGGAGAAATGATTCCAAGGACTGACCGAACTGGTCAGAGAACAAAGAAAGAAAAGTTGAGCAGAAACTGAGGATAGAATTAAGAAAAGACCGTGAGGTAAGGAAGCAAGAGCAAAAAGGAGCAAGGGTGGTGTAAAGGATGGTGTTGGTAGCACGACGAAGAAAATCGTGAGGGGAAAATGCTTCGTGAACCGGATAGAGAGGCAGGGCATTGGTTGGCTGACACGTGACCGGAATATTTTGATCGGGTTGCCGGTTGTTCGCGTTTCTACTTCCAATGTCGACCGATGTTCGTTCAGCCGACACTGCGCAGCCTCAATGTTCACACGCGTCACGAAACCGGGATAGAATCAAAGGCTGCAGTACGCCCTGTATCAGTGCAAACGTTAAACTAAACCGAACGAAAGCCGCGAATAATGCGAGGAGGATAATGGAGACGTTCAGTTTTTTTCTGTCCTGGCAGTGTTCACGGATATGTTTACGGTTCACAGGGGATTCTTTTCAGGTGAACATGTGGAGGAGCCTGGTGCGGGGTTCTGCATTGAATGGAAATCGAAGAGACTCGTTGTTGCTGTTTAGACTTTATACGCGAAGAATCATTTATTGGAACTTTTGTGGTGTTAGAATGTTAAAATATGGTTGGATGAAATTAATGTAGTACAATAGCGAAGCGTAAAATGAGAGATAGTGTTTCATGTAGTATTTAATGAAGCACTGAAATTATTCGATTATCCTTACTAGAGAAATAGATTGGAAAATCTCTCGAAGAGAGAGTGGTAAGAAAGTGTCAAGTTAGAAGGAGAATATTTGAATAATACTCAACCCTAAAAATGGTAGACATCGAGTAGCTTACCTTTCGTACCATAAATAATAAGTTTTAATTGGAAAGTTCCGAAATTGCATTACTGATAGTATTATCTACTGAAACATAGATGACTACCTTGAGACTACTGACTTGTGAGTACTTTGATAAATAATAATTGGTCTAGCCATAAGAATACTAAGAATACTGTACTTTCGTATGCCGTAAAATATGCATCGACTGCTGACTTTAATTTTAACCGTGCCCTCTTAGTACCTGCTTAAAAGATATCACGATAACGCAGTAGTTCGAAGTTGCTGTGAGAAAACATAGTATACGAAGTGTTAAACATCTATGTAAGTTTGAAATATCGAAGGCAGTGGAGAATGTATGTTCCTTCGGTTAACTCGGAAATTCTACAAACTACTCTCGGGATCTTCTTACTCAAAGGTGCAACTACGTACACCAGCGAGAGTTTATGAAAGGAAATATAAAGCCGGAAGTGAGAAAGCGAAGGCAGAAAATTAAATCCCAAATTCTGAAATTAAATGTGATCTTACACGCAACTGTTGTACATTGATAGAAAATAGGAAAATAAGGGTACAGAAAATAGCATGAAGAGATGCCTGTATCTGGGTATAATCGAATATTTTCCTACGAAACTGTTACATAGAGATGAAATTCTATTTTTGGTATGCATGGACCAAAATGTAAGGAGGATTTTTATAAACTATACATATAGATGTCAACAATGTTTATGAAAAATATTGAGTTAGAAATATTTTCGAACCATCAATGTTTTAAAGTGCCTTCTACGGAATAGACATGTAACTCTCGAGTAATAATTCTGTTGAGGAATGAATTAGGAATTCGTGTTACGGACATCTGTACGTCAAGGGTGCGTTTCTTCACGGAGCCGAACAGTTAAGTCATACTATGAAGGGTAAGCAAAAAAGCTTCTAGCTTTTCAACACTCACACAAATCCTACAAAAGGGAGGAACTTACGAGCAAAGTTACTTTCATCATTCAACTCCTAAAAATTAATTTCCAAGAGAATATCGAAGTTCGCAAATTGAATTGTGCAAGTTATGTATTCGTCATGACAAACTGAAGGTACTATCGCTAGTACCATAAAGATAAATCTCGAATACGAATATGATTATTATATTAATATTCTACTAACATTCCATTAACATTCTTTACCGTTTTACGAAACAACGAATATTATTTTAATGCCAGTAACAGTTAAATTAATTCATCATTTTCGTAAGCAGAAGTACAAACTAATGTCATAAAGTGTGCCAAACAAGGGATGAACGACATTCGTTGAAAAAGAAAAACATGAAATTGTCGCTCATATTACTTTTCATTGACCTGTGGCAACTGTTGACAATTGACCATAGACAACATAGCTTATCTTGTAATAGCGCAATTTCGTTTTTTACGTATTAGTGTTTATTTGCCAACTACAATTAACCGAGAAAAACGTATTCAATACCCCGAAGAGAAAATCGAAAAGTACGTTACTATTTTTAATAATACAAATCACAATAGTAAAGAAACGTATAGGTATATGCATGTACAGTATACAACAGCGTATGTAGTATGACTTCTTTGAATTTAAAATACATTTTTCCAAGCGAACAATGGGCGAAGCCTGTACCCGGGCTCTTGGACCACCCTACCTAATAGTTCATTTAACTGAAATGTTCAAACACACCAATGAAAAGTAGCGTATTAAGAAATTCATTTGTGGTCGCGTACCCTTATATTCAACGGTTTCATACAATACATATCGCCATTGTGCATTGTGTTCCCGCGATGCAAGGTTAATCACTTTTTACGCCGGTTCTTTCAATAGAGAATAATTAAAACGTGAAAGATTGTAGGAAGCAATGCAGTGGGGAACAATACAGCAGAAACGGGGGTCGTAAAAAAATAATCTGCGCGATTCTATTTGAAAGCATATATTTTTGGTTTTATTCAATAGCGTTGAAATATAGGACGATATTTTTAATAAAGTGCTGATAACATTATCTATTAAAGCAGAACTGTTACAATTTTGCTGTAATTATCAAATTCGAGGGTTAAAGAAGGTACTTTATTTTGAAAATTGTACGAATTCAAACATCTATACGAACCATGTGAAATTTTTGTTGTGACTGCAGTCACCACGGATTTGAAAATGGAAGTCTCCCCTTCGCAACGATCATAGAAAAGAGAATTGCGTTTTATTTACCTACATAAATTTCCCATCAATCGTCGATTGCAGTTTAAATGACTTCATTGGTGAATCGTTGAACATCCCAGCGAGTCTAGCTATCACGGGGATTCTATTAAACGGTACATTTAACTGTTCAAGGGAACCACGAGAAAATCCACAGAAATTCTCAGGCACGTTCAACGAATCAATTCGTTTCAGTATTCCCGGTTGTGCCTTGTTTTTCGTCGTGGATTGGAAATCGCAACGCGCGGGCCGCGTTTAACGCCGCTGCGATATCGATTTCGTGTTTCATAAAGGCGTTCGCCCGAGCACGATTGCAGAGCAACGGAAACTTAACAGAAACCGTTGAAAGGGTACGAGCCAGTTGGGTAAAGGCAATGAGGAGGGCAGATGCGAGGTGAAGTGTATAGAATGACACGATGAGTGATATAAAAGGCGAGGAAAGATTGAAACGAGCAAGAGGCGTGCGCATGGAACGGGGTAAATAGCTACGAGAGGCAGAGGAGGGTGAAAAGAAGGTGAGACGCGGAGGGCATACAGGGTGGATGATGTATTGAGTTGTAACGCAGTGAGTGTCCGCGGAAAGGTAGTTATGTAATATTTATGGGTGTGTGCGGCTGTATTATTCTACTCTCAGTGTCTCTTCTTCATGCTTGGGGAAATAGGGGGGAAAAGAATTGAACGATGGGCTTGCAGGACGAAAACGTTTGATCTTGCATACTTTTACATACTAGGCGCTCGACGCTTGTTTACATGCATGCCTCGCTGCTCTATTTAGGTTGTGGATATTTTACTCGGACCTCCATTTAATTGCATAACATTTGTGGAAGAAATATTTTAAATATGGGATATTAAACAATGTTCATGGTCGCCGGAATATCGACGAATAGAATACTTTTCAGTATAATAAGCTTAGTATAAATTGACATACTTTCAGCCAGAGGGGAACTAGAGATAAGGTGAAACAGGGAGAAAGAATTGAAAAAAGGTATAAAGCAAATTAGCGCTCGGACCATCCCTCACATGAACTGTCGAATCAAGTGTATTTCCTCTGTCCGAAGTAAGTACTTAATTCCTCGCTCGAAGTATACTCCAGGGATATAGAAACTTTTTCTTGGATGTTCTAATCTCTTATCGTATGGGTTTCTTATATGAAAAAAAACCCCGAAGCGTTGACCAAGCTTCTCGAGGATGTTACCAGTAACCTGAACCCTTTTCTTCTAACCGGTTCGTTTACTCTTCTCAACTTCGAGGATTTTTTCAACCTCTTCCCCATTTAAGGAGAACGAGAATAGTGTTACCGGAGTGGAGATAGGTTTAAGCCTTATCGGTCGGTTCATCAGGCTTTTCCTGACTATGGCAGCCTTAGCGACCTATTGACCGTGGACCTATTGCAGCATCCGCATTCGCTCGAGATTACTTTTACGATTATGGTGGCTCGGGTGGTAATGCGGTTGGATAGTCCATTGCAAATGATTAAGGTGAAAGTTTTCCTCCTTCAGAACGTTAGATATCTGAGTAGCGAGCATAATAAAACTTATATCAATTGAACATTTTACAACATCGTAAAACAATGTCTTTTCCTGATACATTTAAGAAATATTAACGTATTGATATTATTCTTCTTTATAATCAGCATTGACAGTGTACTACTCTTATTTTATACAAATATTATCACAGCTAATATCAGAGAAATTATGATACGATGTGTGAGAAGAATTGTGGCGCCGTATAAAAATTAAATGTCTGTAGGCTAATAAGAAGAAAGCATTATAATTTCGATGTATAATGAATGCCCGGAAAATTAATTCTCCAAACCAAATAATTGATTGGCCCTGTTAAACGGAATTTACACTCTCAATCCACGACATAAAAATTGATTTTCAATTTTCCTTGCCGTTGTTTTACAAATAATTAATTCATGCCTTTGAAACGAGCTACACTGGCATCACCGAATCGAATCAGTTTCAAACAAACCGGGTGACGCACATCGATTGAAGTTGATTCAAAGTCTGACAGGGCCAGGCGCGTGAATAGCATCAAAAATTTCAGACTACCAAATACCGACACAAATGCAAAGTCCATTGTTCCCTTGTCCGAGCGTCGCTCTTTATGTGTTGCGAATAAAGCAACAAAACTTTAACGAATAATTTTCAATACGGCTATCCAAACGACCGTGTCCCGCTTCAACTGGTCACTTTTAGTTGGCTCGAGTAGTCCTATGGAAATTAGGAAAAGTCTAACGACAATTTCATACCGCGCTGGAACCAGATTTATTAGCAAAGAAGACCCTTTTCTAACCTTTAGTGGGCATGCATCGTTTAACAATAAATGAAACTTCCAATTTAATAAAGGATACAAACTGCCAAAAAGATATCGGTGAAATTAATTCTTTATTAAACAAACTACCATAATTATTCTGATGGTACGAATATGTGAATTGATATACATGCAGTGATAATTTCCCTTCCGTACTTTCCTGCAAAACTTAGTTTCTCTTTCTGCTATTGCTACCTATCGTTGTGAAATTCCCCTATACATATCTTCAATTATATACCTACAATTAACGTGGCACCCTAGTTACTAAACTAATACAAACATTTTTAACTACTCATACTTGAAAATATTTATACGTGATTCTACTTGACTACCGTTAATCAAGATAAATGATCTGAAGGAAAAGTTTCATATTGTTTGAACAACAGCGTCATGAACTGCTAAAGGATTGTTATTGTTATTGACACAATCGCCTGGTTAGAAATTTCTGTTTACGAACTACAAAGAAAACTGTGATATGAAACGTTCCAAACATTTTCAGATTTTCAATTATATCGCCCATCGCTGCGGTTGTTTCGCCTAGATACCTTAGATCAACTAGATCGCCGCTACGTTTCATTAATTACCTTTCACCCTTTTGTTTCATTATTTGTAGTCGTAACGGGCGAACCAAACTTAATCAAAGGGTCTGTATGTTACTCCGCCAAACTAAAGATTTTCTTTTTATGGAAGATTTCAGGATTTTAGGATCGCCTGAGCTGAAGCTTCTTTCATTGAAGTTGTTTCAACTTTTTATTTCGACCAACTTCTTTTACTGCTTCTTTAACTACAATTTTTTAAGCACCACCCTCTTTCAAATTCCACGTTAGGATTGTAATCAGTTGATAAACTTTTTTAAACTGATGCGAATCTTGCGAATTAAAAATGTTACCTGTTGTTTCTGATTTGCGAATGGAATAAGATATTCAAAATCTCGTTTAAACTTTATGAGGATATTATCCTTCGTTCTTTCTTTCCTCGAGTTGCTCGTTTCCAGCCAATGACATTTGTCAGACGTTCTTAGCATTGTTTCTGGAACTGTTAACTTTTCTTCGCCGCAAAAAATTAATACAAACACCAAAGTAATATTGAGAGATTCCTGTAAAGTAGTTTGTTCCCATCGTAGGACTTTATCGTTACTTTTGTTAAAACAAAAAGTAAGATACCTATATTTATACATTGATAGAATTGATTCGCGAGGTTCAATTGGATCATCAATAGACACAGGATTTAATTGAAGTTAAAAAAAAATATCTGCTATTCAAACTAACAGTTTCTTTCACACAGATGAAAGAAATCTTTTGCCTTTTCTTCTTTGCCCTACTATTCTAGAATAGTACAACAAGAATACTGTTCACCCGCGACACCACAGAATTTGCAGTTCCACCCTTGTAATTTTATTTATCACCCAAAGGAACCCTCCTGTCCCGATACAGCCATCAGCAATTTTCCTTCTTTCGCCGATTCTTACTACAAGGCTGGGAACCTTGGCTCTCGTTTATTCTCCCTGGAAACAGCGCCGACAGCCAGACAGTGATTTTCGCGAACAGGTGTCGGTCACATTAGGGAATTACAATGCTGGGGTTGCGAACCGTTAAATTGACGGTTTATTTTACCAAACAAAGGGTTCCGTTTCGCCCTGATTTCAGAGTCGTATTTCTCTGGCCAGTGTACAAGCTGGTTCTATCGCGGTCCCTGTTCAAAATTAAGCACGACCTTACTTCCTCTCAGAAGTTTTACATTTCTTTTATTCTACACCGACGTGGATAAGTTATAAATGCATAAAACAGGCAGCTTAAATTGATTTTAATGGGACTCTTAATGAAACTTACTGCGGATTATTTACGAATATTCGTTCTTTAAAATATTCCGATTGATAATGAATAATTTGGAATTGAATTTATCCTGTTAAAGGAACGCTGTTCATAATTGATATAGTTTTTTTTTGTACAATATAACCTACTTTACACATGTACAAAATTAGTAATACGTAAAGCTGCGCCGTGTGTCGAGAAATATTTCTACTGATCTCAAGTATAAATATTTAAATTATCGCTGGAAAACGGTTAATGAGATCGACATTCTTCCAGTAAATGGATCCCGCTGACAACAAGGTTCCCAAATTTTGTAATAGTCTCTTAGGTAATGATGGAGAAAACATTAATTCTGTTTTGTCGGCTATTGCTGATAACGCTATACCGACAGTCCATTAATATTCCCGTCAATATAAGGCTTTGTCTTCTGACGCGATCTGTTTCGACAAAACAGTATCGTTAACTTTTTCCCTATTGCATTACGATCCCACTTGCAGCCCATATTGCTTTTACGAGGTCTATCTTTAAGCGAGCACTTTATTATAACAAAATGAAGCAGGATCCAGGGATCGTGTAACGTTGAATGAACGCATATTTCCACGTCCTTGCGACCCTTGAAAGGGTCGCACGTCATTCTTTAGCTCGATCATGACATCTCGGCTATCCAAAGTCACGCTTGCTCGTCGGAACACCCGCGGTCTTATATCCAGCCCTCGATGCTGCTCAGTTTCACGGGGTTCGTTCTATTTTACTGCGAGCAGATAGCAAAAACCGCATAGAAGTTACTAGTATTCACGACAAGAAGCGTACAGCAATGCCAGAGAATCGTGACGACGTTAAGAAATATGCTCGATGGCATCCGGGGAGGATACGTCGAATCGTAAGAGGATCAAACACTTCGATCCCCCCTCGTTTTTCTTGGGGACGACGTAATACTGACTCCAACAGGGTGTACAGGCTGTTAACCAGGGGGATTGATGATAAAACGATCCTTGGATCGTATAATGTTTATCAACGCGAGGAAAAAATTGCTAGGCCGCGGGATTAAAGCAGTTCATTTGCTGGAGTTTATTTATACGTGTTCGCAAGATATATTTATTTTTTATTTACGCCGCAATGTTTACACGAGTGGTGGAAACGTTTCAATAAAATGCGAAATATTCTACACAACACGGACGTGTTATTTGCAAATAACAGCAAATATATGATTTAAGAAATATATGTAGGCATACTGATATGCAAAGTTCAAAATAAATCAGGAAATTAATTGTCATCGATTCGTTAATGGCAACGTAGGCTTACGCCCTGTTCCTTTTCGCGGCGAAGAATTAGCTGAAGACACCACACCGTGAACAGGCGTAAAGTGATTGCAGGTGTTCAGATATTGGCATCGTTATGCGGCGCGACCGACGTTCGCACGTTTCAGTCTCGTCAGACAGGAACGGCTTTGAGACCACAAGAACGGCTAGTTAAAAACCGGCTACACGATCTCGATAATCAGTCTCAGCCCAACGGGCGTAATTAGAGCGGATCGTTCGAGTTTATTATGTTCCTTTGAGGATCGTAACGAAGTCCTCGGGGCTACCTAGTGACCATCTCGATTTGTCTACATCGTTTCTAGACGTTTCTTTGACTCCGTGGTACAACGCTGATGCCACGTGAATCGTCCATTTACTTGCGTTCAGATAGGATTTTATTTCACGTGAGGTACGTGCTGGATACGAAGTTTAGGGAAACGATTGTGGAACAATATGTAGGGATATGGAAACAACAGGTGTTGCATGAAAAGTGTCTGGCTATGAATAATTCGTGCATGTGTAACAAAAATGGCACACTTTGGAATATCTCCCTTTGACAATGTGAAGGGGCCAGGGATACTGATGAATATGGTTTGCGTCCAAGGTGCGACAAACGCCTGGCAAAGAATTCTCTGGTAATTAAAAGAAATAGAAATTTAATTCTTACTTTGCCAGGCTTTGCCTTAACTTTTTAATATGCGCGTTATTAAATTGTGCATAAATAATTTCGCTCAGATAGATGCACATAATCTAAGTCGATTGTATTTCTCTACTATTAAATAGCAAGACGAAAACTCTAAGCCCGTTTGAGACGAGATTCAAATGGAGAGGGAATGAAATTTTCAATTTCAATAGGTATATTTATATACCTACTGAAAATATTCCATTTTGATTTCTGCGAAACTTTCGGACCAAACAAAAATTCCTAATCTTCGTGAGATATGAATATCATGATGGTACCCCATCAACGTCTACGGGACACCAAGCGAAAGTTCCTCCTAAAATTTGAATAATACATTCCGCCTTTCTTATAAAAACTTATAATATGTTTGACAAATTCTCGATGTAGCGAGTTGCTTAAACATGACGCGAATCTCCTGCGGGACTTTCATCTCGGGGATCGATTCTATCGGTTCCCGGAAGTCTCGCGCTCAAAATCATAGAGATTTGGGTCTTTTGTCAATCCCACGTGATCCCATCGCGTCAGTCTAGTCGCCCCTCGTCATGAAACACCATGGAACAAAGATCCAGAATGGTTGAGGCGTTCTTTTTAACGATATCCTCCTCCTCTGCGACTTTGACTTCTGATTGATGTTCCGCGAAACTTGGAGCTTCCTGTTGCTCCAACTTTCCCCAGAGCAGATTGGGAGAGAAGAGAGAGATAGAGAGGAAAGGTTTGGCCTCGATACGAAAGAAAGAGTCAGTTCCCTCTTGGCTAATCCGTGCGAACAAACGGGAGGAGGTGTAATTTACCAAGATGCTGGTTATGATGCTGGAATGATTAAACTGCGAAAGAATCAGATAGACTTTTATCATATCTAATAGTACCAAGTATTCGTTTAACGACGAGAGGTATTGGCAGCAGAGATAAATGAATATCGAAATGCCACAACACGTGAGAAATTGAGTATTTCAAGTAGGTATTTAAAGGGTCGAGTTAACGTTATGCTTCTTATTTAATTTACTGCTAATCTCAATTTTATTAATCGCTTGTCCTTTGCTGAAAAATTACTTTTCGCCGTGGATATAATTGTGAATTTCAATGTGTTCGTTTCAATTGTACAATGTCTGATTTAATCGTGCAAATTCTTGCAAAGGGAATCTCGTTTTGGATAAAGACATTTTCTATTTTGTTAATTTTTAGGAAAAAAATCATTTGTGGTGAAGCGTTTGCATAATAGAGACAGACGTACATATACATACATATACCCGCAGCTTTATGGCATACAGTTGGCGTATATAGAGTACTATATGAAATGCACCACTGGAAAATGAGAAATTCTTGTGCACGGCGAAAGAAAAGAGAACGAGACTAAACTGCATTTCATTGGTACACGATATCATCGGTTTTTCATCAATTGTTGGGAAAAACAAGTTTCTGATATTTGAAAAACGTATTTAAATTGAATTGCGAGCTTAATTTCGTTTTCATCTGTCAGTGTATTTAATGTACTAGAAAATCCTATCATCTATATCTATATAATCATTTCTAATATCTTGCTAATATTATTGCATTATTTATAAGAAAATTGGTATCCATTTCTCCCGGACTCTATATGTTCAGGATTCGCGCGTGGCGCGGTTATGACGCCAGCCTTGGCGCTGACGACGAGTTCGCCTGCCAATTAACGGGTTCGGAATCGATCAGCCGATCGATCGGCTCATCTGATTGGTCGCCCGGCATGCTAGATCCATCCGGAGACGCCCTTAGCTAGAGCAGGAAAATTAATTAATAATTAAAATAATTAAATGTAATATACGTAAAAGTTTGTCGTGTTTGTCTAGTCGTGAGAACAAACGTTTAGTGTACAAGTGTTGCCTTCGTTAATCGTCCCGCATCGTCGTGTATCCGTTCCTTCTTTAATCTTTGCTCTCACTTTCAAAAAGTGTCAAGTGTGCGTAACTGCTAATTGCGCACACTATAGTATAGTGTTTCGAATCAATGAATCGCTAACAAGCCATTCATTCAACATTACTGCTTATGAGGAAATGATTTCAACCTATTGGCCGTTGGTGTACCTACTGTAAGAGTAATTTTAATAAAAGTCACACGGTACGGGTAACTATGATATATTTGCAGTCGCCACGGTAATACAATCTAGTATCAATGGTAGCGGTATGCTCTGGTCGATAGTTTCCTATAGACTGCCTCGGTGTTGCACTCTTGTCCGCCAAGAAGGCGAGCTCCTTCGTCCCACGATGCAGTACCTTCAAGGGCCTGTTTTACGACCCCCCAGTTGTTTACCGGGCCCGCTCGCCTAGCGGCCCCGCGGTGACATTTGCCAGATGGGTACCCGAGGTGCTCCGAAGCCTCGGGTTTTCTTACACTACATCAGGGCTCGGAATTAAGTGAACTTTCGGGCCGATTTTCAGAGGCAACGCCCCCTTTCTCCCACCGCGCGTCTTGGCCCCGCGATCGCCAATCGGCTCGAAGATCTTCAGGCGCGTAGTATATGAACCGCAGGATATGGAATATGGGACCATGTGGAATCCTATTGATACGAGTGTCGCCCTAATGTGACCCGCGCGGTTACGACCCTGAGGACCGCCGAGCTGCTTGGTGATCGCGGGGGCCAAGACGTGCGGCCGGAGAAAGGGGGCGTTGCCTCTGAAAATCGGCCCGAAAGTTCACTTAATTCCGAGCCCTGCACTACATTATCAAGAAAAACATGAAGCCTTTATACTCGTATGCAGGACGTATTACAAAATAATTTTCTCCGCGACAAACTGAAAGTGAGCAAACTTTTTAATCATTTCTTTTTCACAAAGTTGCAAACTAATTTAGCTCTTAAGCTATAGTTAAGAGTTTTTAAGCTAACTTCGTGTAACTTCAGCGTAATTGGGGACATTATGTTGAAATTTGGCGAGTCGTTGTTGTTTCGCATCCACCGACTTACCAGGTAACCCTTCACCCAGTCACCGCTATTTTATATTCCCGTTTACTTCCGTGTAAAGGCTAGCAATTCGTGTCGCGTATACGCTGTCTTAAAATTGCGATTATGAATATTCAATTTTAGCCGGAATAATTCCGGAAGTTCCACCGCTGGCATTAAAGATGCAACGAAATGCTAAGCGTTGCAAAACATACCCCTGTCCTCGTCGTTCCGGCATTATGCATTGTTTATTCGTAAATGCAGTCGCGTTTCCGGTGCGAAAAGGATGCACAGGTTTTATTTACTTTGCAATTAGTATTATGGAGGGCATCACCGAAATTATTGAATATACACTGCTTGCTCTTCAACTTCAGATCTTCCATTCCATTAATGATAAAACACGAGGGAAACGTATATTTAAATATTGAGAACTTGTGAAATGTAAAAGTGTATACATATACATATATTTCACTTAATAAAATATATATCCAACTAATGATTGAAAAAATTAAAAGTTAAAAAATGTCTGTGACAAAACAATGAAATAGTGTGCAAGAAATTGGATGCTTTTAACTAGAATACACATTGTGCATTATTTTTTTTCTATGAATGTATAATTCATTTATTCCACCTTGTAGATACTGAAGCGAACATACATTCAGAATAAAGTATATATGAATAGTATGCGGTAAATAAATAAATAAGGGATATATTGCTAGTATTCACGAAATTCTACTTATTTCTACGAGAAATATGAGAAATTCAGCCCCCCCCCCTCTCCGCCACACCCCGCCCCAAACCTTCTCCGGCTCGGCTCGGCTCGGCTGAACTCGGCTCGACTCCAGCCCCGCCCACTCTCAATATAAACCCGCCCCCTCAGGGATAGGTTATGTTATGTGAACAAATGCGATTAGACAGAGTTACAGGTTGGACACTTCAATGATTAGGTACTGGACACAAGTTATAGCTACAAGTACATATAACCTACCACGTCCATGTGACCTACGTCCACGCAGGTGTGTAAATTATTCCACCCGCTGTTCATATGTCATAAACAATTAAACAATTCAAATAGTTATTACGGCCAATTGTTTGGATGATTAATGTTAGAAGATGGTAGTTAATTAAACTTACCCTTTCGTTCACGAAGTAATGGCATTCACGTTCATTGTACCGATCCTGACCTATCTTTTCAATTTTATGCCACGTCCCGGCGATCGATACAGATCTGATTCGCACTTGTTTCCACACGCACATGACACACACATTAACTTTCGTAATGTTCGTCAGTGCGTGTGCGTGCGCGTGTGGAAATAAGTGCGAATCAATTCTGTATCGATCGACGGGACGTGGCATAAAGAGGATAGGTCAGGATCGGTACAATGACCAGGTGCCAAGACACCGTCGAAGCAGGCAAATTCACGATCGAATGGATAAGTTTAATTAACTATCGTTTTGTAACATTAATCATCCAAACACTTTTTTCATAATTAATAAAACAGTTTCTTCGTTTCGGAAGCCGAATAAAAGTATGGAACAGTTATTAAACGACTGGTTAATTAAATTGTTGTTGATGAATAACGAAGAATTACACACTATTGTTAATGTAAGACGATTGTAATATTTGGCGTATGTTGCCCCTCGATTCACCTGATCACGGCCGCTCTCATTGGCCAGTGTTTCTCGTTAATAACTAAAACACGAAGCTCGGAACAATATTTTGGTCGAGGTAAAAGTTGTTCAGGATCACTTCAGCTACCCTTTTTTTAAAAGTACTGCGTGGGATCCGGGCCACCCTGTATAATAATATAAATAATATATAACTTTGCGGCGGGAAGATGGATGAATATGTTCACGGTTAAAAACAGACCACAATATAGCAGTGTCATATGTAATAACAAATTAATCTCAGAAATAGACTACCTTCTATCTTCGATAACTAACAAAAATATTTTCCTCGTCTTCAACGTAGTAACCACCAGAATCACGAGCTATGTTATACAACGGATACAATAACCCGGCACAACAACGAGGTAACAAGAAAAACTGGAAGCATTGGAAAAAACCTCGACCGAAATCATCTCGGCATTCGTATATTTTCAATTTTGAACGAGAACAACAGAATATTTCTGTGGTCGTACAGCGTACAGCCTTTCGCAGAGGCATCGACCGCTAATTAATTTCGTTTATCCTTCCAGTGAGGTTTCTCACCACTCAGATAACGCAGATTAATCCGTGGCCTTCGATTGCCCGGCTTGTTCCGTGTGTACCATGGCGAAATCAAACGCGATATTGTTTTGTCATCGATCGAAGGGGGGGGTTAAACTCTGTCATTTCCATTTGAACCAACCCTTTATCTTCCCGTACAATTCCACGCATAAATCGCATCTTTTTCAGCCGGCACTGGCACACTGAAATGAATACGGCCGTCTAATATGTTTAATGGGCGCAACGATGCCATTCAAATAGCGTAATGCAGCAGAGTGCAATATGGTGGAGGAAGAGGCAATACGGGCAGCCGGTCGATTTCAGCATAATCTCGCTCGAGTTGTAACAGTTTCGCGGAGGAGGAAAAAAACGTAACGTTTATTGCGCTCCGTTTAGCGATGCTGTGCTGTCTCTTCGTGAATGGAGAAACGACCGGTCACACTGTGTACATAGGTCGCGTGAGCAAATTAGATAAATTTATGCGCGTTAAGGGAGAGTTTGTAGAAAATGAGGTCGTTTACTTCCAGGGTATTCCATTCGAATGCAGTTTTGGCGAACGGGGTGAAATATCTGGTAGGTGGAAATAGGTTTTATATTTGCATTCACTGCATCTTTAAGTGTCCCCCTTTTTGTAGTATCCTTCATTCTAAACAGTGTTCGCTTAGTGAATGTGTATGCGGTTACAGCTGGTAATTAAATATTAGGACTAACATAGTGAAACGTGATACGTATATACATGTAAATGGTGTGTGGCTCCTTGTTAATAGGAGTTAATGTATCCGTATATAGTAGATATGTACATAGAAAATTAATATTAAACAACACGTGAATACAGGGGTATTATTGAAGGCCATTATTTGAGGATCCCGTATTTTCTACGTTTGATAGTTTCAAATAATCGAGGAAAAAGTTTAATAAGAGCAGATATGGAAACTATGTACATACTTAGACAGCAATGCGTGGGTAATATTAAAGGTAGCTTAATTAACAAGAAATAATTTCAATGCTAAATAAAGCAGCTGATAAGGCTCCCTTGTATTCATTTCATCAGGTGTATTCATTTAAAAGCTAATTCGCATAATAGATGCTATAATGTTAAAGTGTTTCTATCGTGAAAGCAAATTGTAAGAATATTCGAGGTACAGGAACGGCCGAGGCGGGCCATGTGCATTTTGAAGAGGCACGCTGTCTTTGCCTAGCATAGCTTTCGTTGGGGGTGAACCCTAAAATGGTTAAAAAGGGCCATGGTGACGTAGGCGTCCTCACGACGGACGCTTTTGCCCATGGAAGGCATTCTTGTATAGACTACGGTCGAGAGAGCACAGTTTTAATAAACAGAACACCTTTTAACATATATACACGCCTACAGAATCATTGTATTTAGTAATACCTAATCGCGATAGAGAGGAGACTACGAATACCCCCTCGAGCGATTATCTTACATAATCAGAAGTGGGATATACCAATTGTTTAATGCACATTGTGACGATATACGTATATACTCGCGTACTACGTGCAGAAACAATTATTGAGTGCCGTGTACAGACAAAGTGAGTAATCGTTATCGAACTACAGAGTGTGCAGTTGGTGTCGAGTTGAGTTTATTGAAACTGTGTGAATAATTAGTAATAGTGAGTTACTAATCGTCTGAACTGACATTTTGTGCAATATTTTGTACTATTTTGAACAATATGAGTCGTGATTCGATCAGCCGTGAGGTTCAGCCGATAGAAGGTACGAGCCGCGATACAACGGAGTCGCGACTTGGAAAATTAGAATCGACGATGGCGGAATTTTTATGTCGATCGCGATCTCGCGCGATGATCGAGTTCGCATTAGTGTACTCCGCATTGTAAATCGGGTACGGATAAAGTGCGTGACGATGTGCCGCAGGAGCGTACAGTGCAAGAAGCGGGAAGCGTGAATACGCGTAGCAGCTTCGTGACACGAGCGATGGGAAGCGTATCACGCGAGGAGGAAAACAAGATGGACGAAAGAATATCCACAGCAGCCAGAACAACAATGGGAAGCGGGTTATCATCAACTTGTTTAATTGTGCGAAGATGGGTCGCAAAGCGGGGAACTGCAACGAACTGAGGATTCAATTCGGCTTTTGCGAACACGTGGGACACAGGTGACGAAATTGTCCGCAGGAAGAGGTAAATATGAAGATACCATGTTTAAAGGATTTGCCGGACGATCGGTAATGATGAACCAAATGGAGCCGATTATGGTAAAAGTCTGTAATATAACTGCAAACATTAATTCTTTTACTATACTGAATGTATGACTTGACGAACGGGCCAGTTGTTTTTCTACCGATGAATGCAAAAGATTCTTCGACCCTTGAAAAAGATGAAAACCACTGCCTTAGACGATAAAGTATTACCATTGAAATCTGTGGGAGAGGGCATAGGAAAACTACGGACCGTTTTGGAGGCTCTTCGAACACATGGGCTGACACTTAGACTCGAGAAGTGTTCTTTATTTGGGGGAAAGAATATTGAATACTTCGGTCATGGAAGAAGTGAGCATGGGGTAAAGCCAGGTCAACGAAAATCGACGCGGTTCCAGACATGCAGACACCCGAAAATGTAAAGCAAGCAGGTCAATTTTTGGGACTGGGACGCGCAGGTCAAAAAATGCCAAGTGCCATAAACACTGCGCACAATGGAAGTATCATCGCAACGCCAATTAAAGCTGTGACCGGTTGCAATATAAACAGCCATACGAGAAGAAATAGATCGACTGGATCTAGCAGCATCGAGAGGAGATATCAACGAGCATATCTCTGAAGAGCAGAAAAAGCGGAAGGAACCACGGATGAGTTGGTGCTGATCCAGGTAACCAGCCAAGCTGCGACGGAAAGTAGCCGGAAGCTGCTACCGAAATTTAAAGGACCATTTCGGATTCGAGCGGTGCTGCCGAACGACCGCTATGATGTAGAAGAACTGAGAGAAGGCTCGAAACGATTGAGAACAGTCGTTGCAGACGACAGGATCCGATCATGGATCACGATCCAGGGAGATGCCCAGGATGCATAGCATCGTTTCGATATCCTTTTTCTTAATGTATATTTTGGTTTAGGGTCCAGAAATTAAATGTTGCACATTATTTCACCTCTATGTTCTGTCCACAGAAAGGAAACTTTAGACAGAAGCCGAAAGCTTTAGGCCAAGGCAAAGGATTGAGAGAGGGGGAATAAGCGGTGCAAAGGGATGTTGCCCGACGACCAGGCAAATTCCACCAAAGAGGGGCAAAGGCTTCTAGACGGCAGTGGCCAATGACGACAACAGATGTCCATCCACTAGGGTGCCAACGGATACTACCGCAGAGAGGGGATGACGCAACGAGCGTTACGACACGGTGGCTGTCATTGGTGCTGAGCATAGGTACATTGGTACCTTAGGCATAGCCCAGGATAGGTACAACGGTACCTTAGGCAACGGTGCTGAGTATTGGGTACGACGGTGCTCATAGGCATAGCCTGGCATAGGTACGACGGTATCTTAGGCACTGGCCACTGATAATTACAACGACATGCTATCGATAGTTGGCCCCGAACCAGAAGGACACAACGGTGTCTCAGGCAGGGCAGTGGCAACTGACAGATGTCATTCTTTATCAGGGGGTTGTCACACACCAGAAGGACACAACGGTGTCTCAGGGAGGGCTTGGCAACCCGAGAAATGCAAAGGCATTACCTCAGGTCAACACCAAACCAGACGGACACGCAAGTGTCTCAGGCAGGGAGGTGGGGGATACGACGGTATCTAGGGTGTTCGTGAACGATACGACGGTGTCGTGTTGCGGCCCCAAAATACTAATTTGGTTTTAGAATTTCAGGAAAATAAATGTGAAGTCTGAGGACAGACCTGACGTCAGTATGGCCGAATGTAAGAATATTCGAGGTACAGGAACGGCCGAGGCGGGCCATGTGCATTTTGAAGAGGCACGCTGTCTTTGCCTAGCATAGCTTTCGTTGGGGGTGAACCCTAAAATGGTTAAAAAGGGCCATGGTGACGTAGGCGTCCTCACGACGGACGCTTTTGCCCATGGAAGGCATTCTTGTATAGACTACGGTCGAGAGAGCACAGTTTTAATAAACAGAACACCTTTTAACATATATACACGCCTACAGAATCATTGTATTTAGTAATACCTAATCGCGATAGAGAGGAGACTACGAATACCCCCTCGAGCGATTATCTTACAAAATGATACACGAATTCGTATTCATGGGGATTTTCCTGCAATTATAGAAATGTACTTTAGACGAGCAACGGTCGTTAAGATGCATTGAGTATTTAGCAATAAGTACAACGTGTAACATTACATTTTCGAAATGATATATTCCCTATTGATTGCTCTATTTAACAACAAGAAACCAAGCGGTTTTGCTATATAACATTCAAATATATTCTAGTAAACCTAAAATTGCGTAAATTACATTTGAACTAAACAAAATCATTATATCATTTATCTATATTATTTTGAATAATGCAGGTACGTATAATTTCGCGAAACAAATTATTTATTAATAACAGCTCAATCCTCCGGGGAAATAATGGTAAGAAAAATTCAAATTCCCACGGAAAAATTTTAAACAAATATAAATTACAAAGAAAGTATCAATAAAAGACATATGTATTGCACTTCAATATCCTAGGCATAAATAAATTTATGAGAATCAAAGGAACAATTGAGTCGCGTACTATAGCCAAATGGGCGGAATTCAAGATGTTCGCTTTCGAAGCTCAGTAACATAAATTTAACAGGCAAGTATACGGATCAGCAACATTTATATGTGTGTCCGTCGAGTGTCGTAAGGTTTCTCAGAATCGAATCGGTTCTAAAACTGTGCTGCTGCATGAACTTGAAGCAATTCCATGGAATTGGCTTGGATTAAAAGCCTGTTCGGCGTTTAATCGATGGAAAATAGCTTGGAGCGATGCTTTAGTGGCCTTACACGTCCAACGTTGGTATCGCTAATTTCGTTTTCCACTCCTAGCACAAATTGCTTCGTATTATCCGTATAAAAATTCTGCTCCATTGGTACTGCATTTCTCTTGAAACTGACATATAATATAACTGAAATATTGATTACGTAATTTTTCCATATATTTTATTAACTTCTGTCTTTTCGGTTTCAATATACAGTTATTTAAAATATTTGCGTAATACCGTTGAAAATTAAACGGCCAACATAGGTAATTGTACATTTGAAAATGTAATACGGTATTTGCATTCATGGTTATTCGGGATATTAATTTTTAACTAATATGCAATGTAATATTTAAATTACACCACGACACTGTTTACGCAAATAATTACAAAGATCGATTTACATTTTCTGTCAAACGCGCTACGAAGCTTAATAATTTGCAACGGCTAATGAACCTCTGGTCGTTTTCAACATTGAAACATACCATTGAATTTAGAACATAGAATTGCTTAGCAGAATTGAAAAACATAATTGTTTAATATTTTCATGGTTCGATTATGTGCGCCCTATACTTTTCACGGAGCAACGACTTCCACAATCGGGTACACCATAATATGCAGTAAACTAATAAATAGTAATGCCATCGTCGAGAGTTTGTATCCCAGTTCACGTGAATTGCCAATTGTAATGATAATTACGGTGCCCATACATTTTGCACTTGCACAACTGAATAATTTACAAATTATACATATCAAGGATATACATATGTACCTTTTATATCAACGTTCGTAACCAAGTGCATTAGAAACGTATATGGGAATTTGCGCCCCAAATATTCCACTGCATTTTATTTGATACCTGGTCTCGTAATAAAGGAAGACAACTACGAAACAACACGCGAGGAAAATAATGGATAGTATAAATAATGAGGAAAAAACGAGGAGGAGAAACATATAGATGTATAGACCCTGAATTATCGTGGACGTGATTATCCTGAATTTTATATACTAAAGAACAACGAACTAATGATTCAAAAAAAAGGAAAATACTCCATCTGCTCTTACTTAACTATATAATTAACAAAGAGTGATGCCATAGTTGTTGTGCAAAAAAATACGAATCCGCCATAGTTGAAGGGATGAATAAGGTACTTCTTTAGGAGAAAAATTAATCATTGAAGAATCCATTTGGCTGGGTTCACCTTGACCAAGCATAATGGTCTGTTAAACACCGTAAAAATCCTCTTCATTAAATATTACCTAGGGGCGACATAATATCGTTTACCCACGTTGCGTGCTTTCACTCACTTTCATGTATTATACTTTGTCGAATAAAGATACATTTCAATTTGCGACAAGCCAATATTAGTAATTAAAAAACCTATTAAAATATGTATCATATTACGAAACCGTATAAATTTCAATACTTTTTATTACATTTAAACAATGTTATTTACAAAATTTACAAAATTTATTACAAAATTTAAACATTGAATTTACACAATCGATATGCTACAAAATTATTAATCAACAGTTATGGTATCAAAAGTATCTCGTCGTTGTATTAAAAACATATTTCAAATTTCATTGTCTAACAGTATGCGTGTTTCGGATTGATAATTTACATATGTATGTTATATTGTAATATAACAAGTGAATTATTTCAAATACAAAATTAAGCATTATTCCCTTTTTCGTAAAAAGCATGTCCACATTATTCTACAGTATTCTAAGCAGCCTGTAATTTATGCTGTATCATATTTAACTGCCGAAGGCGAATACGTGACTTTATTCATAGCGATATTGATGAAGAATCGTTTTATCGACATCTATAAATTGTAAAGTGTGTCCATTCTTTCCTATTTTTGAATCGAAATCGCTAGGAGAATGAAATGCTATTCATGAGAATTTGAGTTAACGGAAACATAAATCAAAGCACATGAAGTAACTTCATTGTATTTTTGAAATATTTATGCACGCGTTACACAAGTACCTAATAGATAAATAAAACTTTATCCGGTGAAAAATCTTGCGTGTCTGTACATTTATACGCAGTATACACGTAATAATTTCATGAATTTCGTTAAATTCCATGAACTTCTGCAATTTCCAACAGTTCCACGTCTGTGGGTATTAAAAAATGACATTTCTACCTATTAACGTTCTACCTATTGACGCTCATTTCCTTCAGTTTCCACTTCAATCTTGCATTTACTGCACCTTTTTATGTCCTCCGTTTATATTCACCGTATTTTCAAGAAACTCTTGCAGCGTTTCCTCAATAATTCAAACGCGACTTTTTCTCGCAATTAACTCCACAGTACTGGCTTATGAAATGTTTGCATAGATAATTTAACTGATGAAATTAGAAATTAGGAAATTCTAAAAAATTATTTGTCATCCTCCTCTGACTTCAGCCAGGGTCATGCACTTTGAAGGAATTCCAAGAAGTTAAATGCTGTCATCCTGAAAGAAGATAGAAAAACGCGATGGCCTCTAAAAACAGGAGTAATTATCATTGTACTAAGCGTTTTCCGCCACCGACTAAAAACTCGCCACCAATCACGGCTGAGCATTATTAACGTAATTATCCATCTGAACCCCTCAAACGTTTTACTCTCAACTTACCTTGGACATTTCCTCCTCAAGAAACACAAATATCCTTATCTCCTCAGCTTCTTCCCTCGTTGTTCCACTTCACGTCGTTGAATCCTGCATTTCAGCTCCTTAGTCCCAGCTATTTCGTTGATAGGGACTAGTCAAGTTTCACACAGTGAGTCAAATACTGTCTCGTATCAAATTAAATGAAACTAGTATTCTTGCTTGGAGTATTTCAACGAGTGCTTGTTAAACGTCGAAAATATGATATATTCTCAAATTCAAATGATCAGGAGGACAAAAAGGATGTTTGAACCATATTTCATATTTATTCCGCAGCTATGGAATTAATGTTCTCTCTTTCGAATGGAAGATTCCCTAGGACCGTGTACGTTGAAATAAGAAACATGTATTTCGTAGTACCTCATGATGGAATAGAATTATGCATAACGCAACAAATAGCGTACGTATATTATTGATATTCATAACGCAATATATTTGTAATATAATCATGGACCAAAGAATATTGCCTTTGTTTTCTTCAACATTAACCCGTCAGAAGATTGCGCAACTCGAAATTCGTAACCCACTTTGAAACTTTTTGCTTCGTAAAACACAGCAACAGAATGCAATAAGGGAAACGAATACCACGACCATATTCCCAGTTCGTGGACGTTCACACTGTGACCAGAACTAATTAAAGCACTCGCGTGAAGGAACAAGTCAGACCTAAAGTTTTCACTAATTCACAGGAATCTATACTTAATTTTCCGAAGCAACTTTCGGTCCGACCCGGCAATATTCATCCTAAAACCATCGCGAACGTTTCATCCAACGAAACAAGGAACAACAACACTACGCGAGCGTGTAAAGTTGAACATCATTATGCAAAGTTCATTAAAAGCAATTCCCTACCCTGGCTGAAGTCCACCGTAAACCGGTCCCCATTGGTAACACCGCAGGAGAAGTAACCTTCCAGTCGCGGGCATTAAACTTATCCAACTTCATCCCCCGCCCTATTACCGCTCTTCATCCCTCGCAACATCGGCCGTGACTATGGTTAAAAAGTTCCAGGCAGCTTTATCTATTCCACCTCTGCCTGTTCTTCTTTTCGGTCCATGTGGCCCTGTTTTGCCTCCGACCGTCCATCGCCCCGTTTCACCCTCCCCCCCCTCTCCATGCTCGTGCAATCTTCTAACATTCCTCTCTCTTCCTTTTTTCCCCTTTTTTTTTCATCGATACCTCTTGGCCAACTCTTCCGTTTTCCTGGCGCCGAACGGCGTTGGCGCACGATTTAACCGATCTCATCGACGGTCCACGGATGAATCGAGGACCGTTTAATTAAAGCCGCGGCGAAATTGGAGCATTACTTTGGGGAAAGAATTTTTGCTTGCCTCTTTTTCAGTTTTACGTAAGGATACTGGTTGGAAGGTGGTTTTTAAGTGGTTCGATAAGAATTGAGGTAATTAATGAGGATGCATCGGGTTCATTAAATCGATACCTTGAAAGGATGGTAATTTTTCTTTGCATATGCAGGACACTTTTTTCTCTGCTTGTTTCTCTTCCCCCCGTTTCAGATATCCATGGTAGGATGTTTGTAGCCCTTATTCTTCGTTACATAGTTTTGTAGGAAGCAGGATTTAACAATTTACGCCGCGCTTCCCGTCTTCGTTGATTATTTAACGCGGAACTGTGAGAATGTCAACCGTTCGCTCCATTCTATTTTTTAAATATGAAAAGAAGCGTTTGTTAGAAATCTTCTTGCCCTTTCCATACGTAGACGAGTATGAAGTCCATCTTAATTATAGTTGTGAACATCGGAACTATTTCAAGTAAACTGAATCATTACGTTGCATTCTACAAAAACCGACTACTTCTGGTGTTCACCGCAACACACGTTACTCCTGCAGGGAATGCACTGCCTTTATCGTGTTATATAACATACCAGGCATTCGAGAGCGTTTAATAGAATAGACCATAGCAGACCGATCATTACGCGGTTCTAGCATTCCACGCCAGTGTTCCAGGGCCGTTGAAACTTGGTCGAGTTTATGCTGTCCACTCTGGCTTGCAGCTTAATTATTAGATAAAGTTGATAGTGTCGGTGCATGCAGGTCTGGTGGCTTCACAGAGCTGTCCGCAGAATTAGACGGATTTCAAGGTTGTCCATAATAACTCATGGAAGACTGGACAGAGAGAAGGGTGATTAACGGGGTATGTTAGGCTGGCAAATGTTAAAATCGGACAGTGAAAGAATTGTCGGGAATAAATACGATTTTCACAAAGCACGCCCGTCGTTCGGTGACGTTGTCAGCCAATCAAAGGGAGGGGTAGTGGGTCATTAAACGCGTTCACATTAATTCATTCGAATATTCTTCCCTCTCCATTTAGAGCGATGCATAGAATACCTATCCTGTAAACAAGTGAACCCATTCAACTACTAGAGAAACTTACAATTAAACAAGTCATGCGTCGCAATTGTACTGCCACCATTTTATCGTGTCCATTGAATGCGAAATAAAATTTCAAAGCAAGCAAAAGGGTTGCAAAGGGTTCAAAGGGATAATACTCCGAGAATAGCATATCTACGAGAGGTGAAAAAATTGCAGAGGAATTCAAACACAAGAGAGTATTTAAAATATAACTCAACGATAAAATCCGGCTGAATAAACGATTCACTTTTGTACACAGAGAGTTCAACGACGTCAGAGCGAGTAAGTTGATTCGAGGATCGCTGATCGAAACGTAAAAACGATTCGCGTGAAGCGGGTTCGTTAAAAAGGAAACGCGTTCAGGGAAAAAAGAACGACAGCAGGAAAACATCGCAGGAATGCATCGCTTCAAAATTTTGCGTCTAGTCGACGGGGAAACGAAATTTTCAGTTTCGACGTCACTCTGGATAATCAACCACCGGAATAGCTGTCTCAGCGGCAGCAACATCAAAACAATTTTAATTGCCTATTTTATAGTTTATACCAAAACATAATATACCATATACCATAACGAAGAACATAGCAGATTTTACAATATCAGCAAGAACCGAACTCAAACAAAGTTTCACCTGTATGGTAGCCCGAGAAGCAAGAACTGAAATGGAAAACACCGATCTATATAAATTCAAATGCGTCAGCCCGCATATAAAATGGGCAATTAAAATTTATTGTACATCGCAACAAGAAGGATCCCCGACTGAATCCCCGATTGCTCGGGTTAAAATTGTTCGGCCATATCTCCCTCGTGACGTTGTCGTCGGACGAGAGAACAGAGTTTCTCTAAAGTCGCATGAAAATTCGATTGAGATATCCGGGTTGAACATCAAAGCAAAATGCCCCGATGGAAGAGCAGCAGACACCGATGTCGCGGCGGCAATAAAAGAAATCTGTGTTCCCAAAGTGACATGAAAAGTACAACACAGTGAGCTCCAGTTCCCAGCGAGGGTTTGCAAATAAAATGGCACGCATGCATTCCACGCCAATGGAGTAAATACGTGTTAACTGAACCGCAACTTTTATTCAAATAGTACGAGGCATAGCTACGTAAGAAGCTGATTCGTGACTCGAATCTTGCTTCCTTGGAACTGAAGGGGCCGCTGTAAGCTTGTCCAGATGGAAGGATCCATGGAGAACGATGCGAAAGACGAAAGAACACGTAGCTGCCTGTAGGCGTGGGATACGTGACGTGCTCGCTTATGTTCAATAGAGAAAGGATTGATTCCAATACCTACCAAGTTGGGGGGTACGATAGATAATCATTCCCTGACCTTAATTGGTAAAACAATAGTCGCTAATTGTAGAAGCAACAGATGTTTCTAACACCAATATTTGTATCAAGTAAATTGCATTCACTATGGTTCGTTCTGTATGTTAGACATTTCAAAACGACAAGAACTGTAGAATTCACGGGGCTAAATAAAGTCTGTCAAAAGTGATTGCAATTAAAAGAAGAACAGGTACATATATCTAGGATCGACATTTGGTTCAAACAAAGTCCAATTACATACTACGATTCAGTCCGTATAATAATCGTTAAAGCATAACAGGAGTTATAGGGTGAACTGGAACAAATAGAATCTGTCAAGTATTATTGTACTGCCAAACAAATGGAACCCTGTTACAAAGATCTAAGGATTTCGTTAGGTACGGATGCCGTTACGCATTCTCTGTGGCCTGTTTGAAAATTGAGGTGCGATCTACGATTCCTTGGCAGCGGTGCTTGTGGTCGTACGATCTCCACGTGATCCAGGACAAAGGACACGATAATCATACCCAATTGTCCAAACCCTGTTTATTTGAATACACGGCGAAGGGCGAAGAAATCAGGCGTGTAGTGGTAAACTGAAAACACTGTCAATCCTTTGTTTCGTGCAATGTATCCTCCAGCCTATGCTGCTTAATTATACTTTAATTAAAATCCACGTACACCGCCCATGGGAAACTTTCAGAAGTTAATCCCCGCAGAGTTAGCAATACTTTCATATTAGCGGGCCACCCGGCCGTTCCGCAGACATTAAAATAAAACGAGTTAAATTCATTATGGTACTGGTGTTCCCCATCGTAGCGGCCCCCGTCATTCTTCCTCGTTTTGGCCAACGGGCCATCGTACATTCGTGATCTTACAATAAAAAACAAACCGTCAACTACATTCGTTGTTTATTCGCTTCCAAAATAAGCCACGCGTTAAAAACAATTTCAGCTGATTTATTATAGGTACAGCGAAAGATTTGTATCAATTCGAAATTCATGATAAAACGTTCATTTGTCAATTACAAATACTCCGTGCAGCATTTTTTTCTATTTGATACATATGAGACGTTTTACTCGAAATACGTGTTTTCACATACATCTGAAAATGTTTTGCTCTATTTTTGAATTGATTTTTGTATGATTAGTAGAGAAGAGAATATGGATCGTGAAGGGTCGCAAATATGTTCAAAAAATGTTTAGTACAAGATTTAGTAATGCATATACCATTGCTAATTAATATTCCATAGTAACACCAATTTTAGTCATAATTTTCGCCAGTGTTGCGTGCTGAAACACGTACGAACTTTCTCTATACGCGACTCTCCGTTTTTCATGCGAGATTGTAGAAGAAAGTACCAACAGATACGAATGGGGAAAAATTTTGCCTAATTAGCACGCGATGTTAAGTAATCGATGCAAACAGAAGCGGTTTGCATGCGGCTTTGCGATAATGTGGAACTGTGGCAGAACGTGAATGCGGTGTTGCAGCCATCGTGATATCGGATCGTGTGTTTCAGATGACAGCAATGTCGAGGCAGAAGTACGCGAACCGCAGCAGCGGGAACAGATAAGGAAGGGAGGAGCCACGCGTTGGGCAACCATGTGTAGTGTCATGTGGCTCCTTCGGCTCCTAACGACTTGCTGCCTCGTTTACCTGTCGGCGTCCGACTCCCATACAGGTGAGTACCTACGATTCATCCGCTGTACAATTCGCCAACAGTACGTGTAATTCTGTAGGACTCCAATATTAGAGCTGATGTATTTAATTGCTTCGCATTTGTTATATATTTGTTAACGAATGCGATGGAAGAAATGTAATAGGTAGGTCTGCTCCATGTACCTATATGTAATATACAATGTACGGTATCGTACAATTATTATGGAATAAAAGGTAGCTACGGGGAGGGACAAAAGTATAATTACAGTCTCAGAATTTAGATAATAAGAAAGCTTCGGTATAAACACAGTGCGTTATTATAAATTGCGAAACAATGCAACTAAATTCTGATCCTGAATTATTTTATTGCCAGTGACTATACTTATACTTTTCAGTCGCTACATTAAAAGCAAATAGAGGTAGGTGCATATCACTTCCAAGAATATTCTAATAACTTATCTTTAATTAGTAGTGTATTTGGAACGTAAACAGTCAAATTTAAAGTGCAGAAAGTAAAATAGTTTGCCAGTTAAACGCACTACTTATTAATTAATAATATGCGGGTCCGAATACTTGAGATAAAGAGCAACCATAAAATATACATAGGTATGTACATCAATAACAGCGTACCATCAAATTTTATAGAAATATGATTTAAAAGATAATAGAAATGTGACAAATTTGTCTAGCCTGAAATATTAACATCGTTCGTTAAAGCCGCAATCACGTTTTATTTTTAATGTGTTTGCAAAATTTAACCCGGTTGCTCGTGAAGCAGAATTAATTGTGAAATCACTATTTCATGAATGGCATAGTCAAAATTCATTATACCGTAACCATCGGAACGCGTGACAGGAGCTTGCATACGAGGGTAATAATGGCGCAATTGAAAAGATCAAGCATCCTCCATTGATTCTGATTTCCGTTTGACATTCGTGTAACACGCAAATACGTTCGCGTCCTGTCATTCATTAACACAGAATGATATAAACGACTCATAGCAGATACTATCAATACTAGCGAGTCGCTTGAACAATCACCATTGAAGTCGTTAAAATATCTACCTGAAAGTGCGGATACTTTAGAAGCAACTATAACAATATCCCTGCGTAAATTTTCTTCTTAAATGAATACATGTATACATATGTATACATAAAAGTCTACCTAGACAGATATATGTAGAGTTTGTGTAGCAAATTTGAACATAGTAAAATATTTATTCCGAAATTAATTGTTACAAAGGATAATTCAATTCTATATCGGATGCACCTTTTTTGCAGGTCACGATCTAGGTTATTCGAATTGAAATTTCTAGTGTAGGAGTCAACCTAATTAATGGGGATACTTGAATCGCCGCTGCAAAAGATCAGAGTCACATACTTTATTGCAAAATTCTATGTTGATATTGTTCTATGGTCTAATCCCCTATACCCATCCAACAATAAAACAAAAGCAATCGCCGAAGTTTATCCGCACTTTTTCATCAATAGAAAGAATTCTGCGCCCGCTCGTGCACGCTGTACACAGCTGTATATGTATGTACATTCATACTGCACCATCAAAATATTGTTCTGTACACCTCGATTTATATCACTCCTAGGCTCTTTTTCACTACCGATTCGCCAAATAAATCGGTCGGATCACTTCATCCCCTAAAATATCAAGGAGGCAAAAAAAATGAAAATTGTTGCCCTAGCCTTAATACGTTGCCCAAATAAAGCCCTATCTTACTTCCCTCCTGAAAATCAATTCAATTATTCGGTGGAGAATTCATCTTTTTGATCCAACACGTCATCTACGGTTTTCCATAATTTTCTATTCAATAATTTAGTTCGTTGCATAAATCAATAATAAAACGACGTGGAATCGAAGAAGGAATCTTGGGGTACGTATGATCTTACAAGCGAAATCTGACATCTGATTCTCCGCCATAAATTCTGTATGGTGCGATGGTTTCGAAGTAAATCATCGGAGGCCACTTCGTTGCATCACGCAGCGTGACAGGTTTAATTAACAAATGAATTGCGCGAGAGCGTCGCAGCTGCGACACGTGTCCAACGTTAGATGTACGCCACGTTTCAGAAGACACCATTAAATGAACCGCGGTATTGTAAAAAGTTCTATGAAACTCAGATCGCGGACCGTTATAAAGCAGAAACGTGGAGACTATGTAAATTCGTCGACGTTGACTGCATCGCAGTTCAACGCGACCGTTTAATTAGTGTACGAGTAGATACGACGTTTATCAGCGATTCAAATTGGCTTGCACTGACTAATCTAAAATTTACCACCTCTACCTTACGGTGACGCACTGATCGGCATATTGACGAGATGTTATTAACCCTGGAGCTCTTGAGGTAGTCGTTCGTTGAACCCGTAAGTCGACAAACTTTTAAGTAGAACTGTAACCTTCGTGTAAACAATTTGCTCCTACTCTTAATTACTTATCTATGGTCGTGGACATTCTGAAGTTCGTATAATATTCTGATCACTGTATGGGAAGTGGGAAGGAAGCTGTCCCATTGGACTATATATTTCCTCTCGCAGAATTAAACTAGACCTTTCTGCAAATATCTTCATCTTTTAATAGAAGCCTCAAAAATATTGATTTTCCTGTGCAACGGCCCGCCTAATTTATGTTTCTGAAGTTCCCCAAGAAACTTTGTTGATAACTCATCCCACCAGATTTCAAGTAAAGTGGAGGCATTAATCAATGAATTAATTTCCGTGAAAATTGAGCTTCGCCGATTTATAGATCAAAAATGTTACAGTACGTAATATGGCATACAATTGTAAAGCATTGTAATTTATCGCATAGTGACGAATTCAGGAAATTTCATCTTTCTACAATTCTGTAATTGTAATCGAAATGCTTTTAACCGGATACTAATCATTACTAGCGATAAATATTATATTAGGATTAGACTAATATAAATGAGTCCCAATTTCATGAATCACTGCATTCCGAATTTCCAATAAATCTAATTCACAGTCTGAGGTACAAATATAGAAAATCGTAATAATACGTCCGTCTAAAATATGAAATCTGAGAAGGATTTTCAAATATGAAACAAAAAATGTCATTCTGGTCGGGGGCAATTGCAAACAGCGAATGGAATTTTCCCTTCACAAATCAGAATAAAAGGTGATCAAATGAAAGAGTCACTTTTAGCGTGCCAAAGTAGATAAACGAATTTGTTAAATTCCTAACGAATTTTGCTCGAGAAATAGTGGTTGAAAACCGCTTTTCCAACGGCAGTCTGCACAGCTATCGCGTTACACAGCAGGATGTGTGGCAAAAATTCGGCCCGTGCTGCTCTGAGAATTTTATAGATAGATACCATGGTTCATCCGGATGGATTTGATTTACGAAACGCGACGGAATTTGCGGAAAGAGCAATCCATTAATCGAACTGTGGGATTACTTGCCACGAAATTCGTATCACGGCTCAATATACGTTGCCGGCCAGAAGTATCAGACAATTTAATTTATAGCTGCCTTTTGAACAAATTAAAAATTCGACAATTAGCTTATGTCCGGTGGAAACGTTAATTTATCATCTCCCATTTCTCTCATTCTATGATAGTACCGTGACCTTAGCAATGATAATGTATTCAAGTCAAATAATTTGAAATTAGTCTATCCAGTGCAACATTCTGAAGATTATTATTTATTATGTATTATGCATGTATTGTTTCCACGCAACTGGAAATAAATAGATTCATGGAATTGATATTATTACGCATGATACAAGTAATTTGTTGTCAATGTAGTATGACTATCCAGCTAGCACAGCCGGGGTTGTAACATTTGAGAATAAAACGCTTGCCCTTAATTGAGAATGAAAAGAGGAAGAATGAAGAAAAATTAACCGACCCTTTATATTCTTCAATATGTTAAAAAATTATCAGAATAAGAGGGTCAATTTTTTGACTATCCTAACGTAACGATTCAACCACTTTAAAGTAATATGTTTTACAATCCGAATAATTTATATTTAAGTAATGTCTGCTATAGTAGGATAAAATTCGAGTTGAAACGATCAGTCTAATTATGCCACTAGTAGACAAACATGTACATATACATATATACATTGTAATGAACCGTTGCGATTTAACTTCCATGTGATACCGTTCATTTGTGTAATTAATTTCAATTGCACAGGGATGCGTTACCGTTAACTAGCACGGGATGAAACTTCAGCCAGAGGATTTCCACTTGTAGGTTACGTGGCTACCGTAAATCATCCACCTGGATCCATCCATCTTGCACCGCGTCTTCTTCGTTCACTCGTATACCCGTCCTATTTTTCACGATGCATGTTTCGTCCATTCGTTCGCCTCGAACGAACTGGGAAAATGCACGCAAATCTATTTTGTTTTGTTTCAACGCGGGTCTAAAAATAGTTTGAAATATGTATGTCAGAGGTTTACCTTCATCGTCTGCCTTTCTTTTTCTTCGCGTTACACATATTGAACCATTTAAAATATGCTTATCTATATTTAATATATTTATTAATATCGTCGATATTTATTAAATGACTTAATAAACTAGAAATATTACTATCGTACCATTTTTCACGTGTATGTATTATGTGCAAGGAATAGGAAACTAAAGGGAAATAAAAGCTAGTGGGATTACCGTACCGTGTTGTGTATAGAAAACAGAAGAAAAAGGAAGAAGCAATATGCCACGTCAGCTTTCTATCGACAGAGCACGGCTCTAATATTTTCGTCTGCAAAACGTCTGTAAAATTTTTTGTTCACATATTTGTCTTTCGCTGTACATCTCCTGAACATTCCACGCTATAAAGCTATCCCCATGCGAACATAAATTTTGGACCACTCAATATTTGACCAATAAGATTGATTATGTTAGAGTTACGATACATTCTCAGGCAATCGCTACGAATTAGTGGCCGTGACAACAAAACATTAACGCCAAATTTGTTTCAACCAAATGCATTCCCATTTTTATAACGTTGCGATAAACGACAATTACATTCTTTTACTTTAATTGCTAATCGAGTTTCAGCGGTCATCCGGGTTATCTCTCTGGTTATCGTTTGCGGTCTATGGGTTATCGTTGCTCGTAACATGAAGGCACGCTTACTAGCTCTCGTTTCCGTTTTCACGTTTCCGGGTACGACGCCGCTAGCATTCGTCGGCTAGACATTAAACGATTTCACGATAATCTTCCCTGATATCGGACTCTTAAACGTCATCGAGCCGTATCAGTATTACCTGCATCGTAATTGCTTGTGCTACGTAATAATATGCATGTATGTTCGCGAAATCGTTTAAATGAATCGACGGTAAATAGGATTCAACGATATTGAGGTTAAGGGGTGTTTATTCGCGGCACTCAATGTTTCAACAGTTTTACCAATCTGTCGCCAGTAACTTATTAAGACCACTGAACTGCCATTTATGGTTTAATGTACTTGAAATTAAATATCAGTCTGCTTGAATTTCTTGGTAAAATTGTCGAATGAAAGTTGGATGGATTAGTTATTCAAATTGCAGATAAATCATTCATATACTTCAATTAAATTAGTAAAGCTTGCTTATTTCATTTGATTTCTAATTAATGGCAAGATTAATGCTGTAACGAATAATTGCACAGTATCACTATATATGTTTCATCATTAAAGAATAATATGTTATATCCTATACCACACATTTTCCTTCAAATCTGTAAAATCTGTTTGTAATATCAATTACTTTTAACAACCATTATTTCCCCGCGAGATAATTAAATAACAACATCATATCACGCTACCTTCTAGCACAATTCATTATTAGTTTCGTTATACCATACGATCTCTAATAATAGTGAGTAAAACTCCGTCTCTTTCCTATATCAGGTACCAAACACCTCAAGAATATCAACTCCAATTTAATACAGCTGAACCTAATCTAACTAACAAAAGTACAAGCTACATCGTGACCAAACTGTATCCTGCACATATCATCTGTCATAATATCACAAATATTATTCATTTCAACTTACAATTAATCAGCCTATTCCTCAGCTCAGGTGGGGATGGTTCTAAAAAATCTGCGGTATCTAAGAATCCAACTGAAAAATCTCACACTGAAACGTCACCTTCTATCGCGCACGAAACGTATAAATTTTTTGAAACAGTGGTCTGAGAAATATCTTCGCAAGGATAACGCAGCCACGCTGTTACTCGTCAAAGGCACATGGTTCCTGGTGCGACGAGGACGTCACGTTTTACGCTCCGCGAGGTGAGCTTATTTCCCTTAGCCGATTTCACATCGTCCAATTGGAAACGCATTCCGAATTCGCAGTCCTCATCCTCGAAGCGTACCTTGGAAACCGTTCACGAACCGGACAAAAGAGATGAAAGATTACACGTGTCTCCTTTCTGTCGTATACGAAGACCAGGGGAAAGATCCTAACCCGTTCTGACAGTCACGTTTCCGACTCTGTTAAGGCCGGCGAGTATCTCTACGTTTACCTGATTTCGCGTCGTCCGAGACGGAAACGCGGTCTGAATTCGACGAATGGGAAAGGTCTCGGATAACCTTTTCGTTTGATAGGAATAGGATTTTTCAAATAACTGTACATAAAGCCATTTTTAATATCTTGCGAGTTTCTATTTGCCAATTAATAATTTATTTTCCAAGGAGAAATAGACGATTTGAGTGCTCTAAGGGTTCTAATTGCGACAGAGTAATCATTCATATTACAATGCTTGAAGTATTTAATATTCGCTATTAGCACCGTATTTGAGTGGCTGCGCGCGAATTTCATGGATTCTCGTAACGTGCAACGCGCAAATCGTCGTTTCTGTGACAGAAAAATAGCAGCGGGAGATTAGGGACGAAAAGATAAAAGGATTGTGCCGATAAGCCATGGCAGCAAACGATTTGAAAGAAAAAACGGCCATCGTCCACTGGCTGGATTAAATTGGAAATGAAAGGATTCGTTGCAATGGAAAGGAAGGATGTACCAGAAAAATTGTGATAACATTTATAATAATTCTTATTGTATATTACATTGTAAATTATGGAGTAACTGTTGGTTACAAATGGCTTCTCAATTTTTATATACAAATTAAGATTTTGATTTGAAGAAACTGTTCCTTTCATTCATTTATCACTGACTTGCATCACTGCAATAGCAGCATAACGAATCATACTTCAACACAAATCTTCGCCGCTATTAAGTTTATATTCCTAATAATGTTTGATCTTGTCGTTCATTATTTTCCCCAAAATTCGACGAAGAACTGGTAATAAACATTTTACCTTGCTGTTTCAATCAGAATATCTACCGGCATCCGCAATGCAGTCGTGCAAGCGACATCGGTAAGCCGCATGTTTTAACTTCCACACCCGTTCGAGGCAAACAATAGGATTTCAAAAATTCGAACTTTCTCGTCAGGGAAATGGTAAATTCTATTAAATCAATGAATCTCCCTTTCATAACATTTTTCGTTTCGCCAACCGCAGACAATGTAACTCTGGAATAAACATGCCGAATTCTTTAAAATATTAAAACGAAAACGGAGTGTCATTTTATCTGTGCAAAATATTGATTGCTACACCATGTTAAAAAATCAGGGAGATCGGCAGGGTGGTAGTTCTTTTACATAATCTCCAATATTTTTACCGGTTCGTTTTCACATAGGTACAATATAGATATCGGCTTTTTGCTGAAAAACAGAGCTCGAATTTTTACACTTCATACATTTTCCACGGAGCAATATCTATTTGAAATAGGCGATTTCCAATTTTTTTCCCTATGCGTTTTTTGCCGTAATTACTATTTAAACAACTTTTCCATCAGTTTACAGATATGTAAGTAATATAGTGGGTTTACATTTTCTTGTAACCTACAAAATAACACCATTACATTTTTTTTGGTTGCCCAAAAACTTGGCCACTTTCTAACATTCTACTGATCTCTTAAGTAACTGAAACGTACTTCGTATAAATGCTACAACGAGGCACTTGTCATCGCGAGAAGTGGTCTATTCAGCTTTAAATTTCTATTTCTTCTGTGCTCGTTACTCGCAAATATAACTCGACTCGCCGAGGAGGAGGAAAAATAGTGTCTGAGAAATTTCGCAAATGGAAAGTTATTACGAGCGAGCGAATTACGGTCCCAAGCTCGCTAAAGGACGTAGAAAGTTCAAGATATACGAAGAGAAAAATGACTGTATGTAGTTCGTTTAACATTTCAGTGAAACTACTGGATTCTTCAGGTTCTTTTTACGCGCTAGATGAAAGGATATAGTCTACAAATTCTTTCTACTGCATACTGTCTCTTGCGCCTAGTGTGCCACAAAAATTAGGACACTGAATTTAATTCTTTAGAAATATTCAAAGTAGACGTAATATTGAATTCAAAAAGCTAGATTCTAGATGATACGAGATCGTGAAATTGGATACTAACTAATCTGAATTTCTAGAACTAATTACAGACAGTATCAAGACACGTCAGATCAGATACAGACAGCATCTGATATGTGGGTGGTTATATGATGTCGAATTGATCTCGTAAGCCTGAATGCAGCTGACACTAAGCTTGTGATAATGGACACTATGATAGTGGACACTACGGTTCTTGGATTCGTGCAGTAGAATCGAATAGATTTAGGCTCGTGTAATGTAGCAGAAACAATTCAGACGTACATATCTGAATGAGAAAATGGATGCAGAATCTTTTCATTGGAGTAAAACGTATCGCGAAACACCTCGGTCCAATCTATTACTTCCAAAAACGTTCGTGAAAATTGGGCGATCAAATTATTACAGCCAGTTGAATAAATTCACGATTTCACATTGAAACAATTCATTTTTTATAATTACATATGCGTGGTTTATTTCTTTTTGCGTATTTTAAATAAATAAAAACATTGATATTGCTATTTCATTCTAATTCTGTAAATAAATACATATATATGTTAATACGTATTTTACTGGGAATTAAATCTTATGACGTTAAGATTACTCTGTTCAACTGCATTAAAGTAAAACATTATATAAGATTTGAAACTCTCGGGCATTCTCATAAATATTAAAACCACTATAAAAATGATTCGTCCAGAGTGCATCTAAAGAGATTTTCTACCACATACATTACTGATATTATACTTTGAATGATTAAAATGAATAAAAATTATAGCATGACGACATGATAGGTAATTTCAGGCTGTTCACTCTAATTAAAAAACCTTTGTAAGAATATTCGAGGTACAGGAACGGACGAGGCGGGCCATGTGCATTTTGAAGATGCACGCTGTCTTTGTCTAGCGTAACTTTCATTTCGGGCGAGCCCTAAAATGGTTAAAAAGGGCCATGGTGGTGACGTTAGGCGTCCTCACGACAGACGCTTTTGCCAAGGGAAGGCATTCTTGTACAGACTACGGTCGAGAGAGCACAGTTTTAATAAACAGAACACCTTTTAACATATAGGTACACGCCTACAGAACCATTGTAATAAGTAAAACTTAATCGAGATAGAGAGGTGTAAGAAAATGCGAGGGTTCGGAGCGCCTAGCCTGCCCATCTGGGTAACGTCACCAAGAGGCTGGCATGCGAGCGGGAACGATACACATTTGGGGGTGCCATAAAGCAGGCCCTTGAATGTACCACGTCGTGGGTCCGACGAGCCCGCCCTTTGGGCGCCCATGATGCAGCGTCGGGGCATTCTATGGGAATCCAGCATCGTGAGCGTACGGATAGCGATCCGTAGAATATTGTATTATTAGCTTGTATTCGGAATAAATACAAGTATCTTCATTACAGACTAATTATACCCATAAATTAGTCTTGCAGAGGAGACTACTAACTACTACCCTCTCACGCGATTATCTGACACCTTGGTGCAAAAACCGGGCAAGTCCACCAGTTAGTAAAATTGTACTGCTTGAAGTTTTATACATATTTACGCATTGCCAATTGAATGGTGCGGAAATCGAACAACTTTCAAAATCTGGACCAACCCGGTTCTTGCACCAAGGTTTTCAATTGTTTCACAAGTATTCTAAATACAGAATATATCAATGCATTCACGACTTCTCTCGCAGTATCGTAGAAACGTATTTTATTTTCCATCCCCAATGTACCTGTGCGCAACTAATCATCCCGTTTCTGTCAGTACAGCACAATTACACGTACGTCCTTTATAAACCCACCGCCATTAAGTCCAACAAGAAAGAGGCACAAGCGGGTCGCATAAACTCTCACGCTGACGTTCGTACAAAAGGCGCCGCGACGGAGATAACAGCGTTACAACAGCGTCCACCGCGATAATGCGTGCACGTTCCATTACGCACCGCGTCGATCGAACCCGTTGCGTCGTATAAAACGTTCACGTTATCAATGCCGTGTTATCGGGCAGCTGATTTATCATTACAAGCCACGGTGCTGCACGCCGCCCGGTGAAAGATCCGTCCCGTTGATCTGCCCACCGGTGCGATGTCGGTAGCCAGAAATCGATCGAGGAAGAACGTTCAACCGATTGAACGATCAACGTATACCAAAAGCTTGTTCGACACGCTGGATACACGTATAAGTTGCGAGAGAATACTTAGGTGGATGCCGGTCTCTCGAGATTCAGCGAAGCTTCACGGGTACAAATTTTGTTAAATTGATCTCGTCGAAGATGCGTGTCCCATCTAACTTTCACAACCTGTTTCAATCCCACCCACTATCGTTCGCGATTCCGTCCCTGACAATCTCGTCGACTGTGTCTCTGGCGTGTATCGTGTCGTCGGTATCGGGGGACTCGAAGTTTCCGGGAAGAACAGTTTTTTTCTTTTCTTTTTTTTATGGGGGGGGGGCAGATTTTTCGAGGGGTTGGAGAAGTGGAATATCGTGGATAAAATCGGAGTTGAAAAGTAGAGGATGCGTGGGAATAGAAAGATATGCGGCGCGGTGAAAGATAGGAGTGTGTTTGGGTGATTTGAAAGGATGTACCGCTGTGAGAGGGAATTATAATGGAAGAGAATCTTGCAGTAGTTTTGGACGGGAAAATGGAAATATGTGGTTGCACGCGTGAAACAAGTTTTACGGTGTATTTGTACGGAACACGCCTACTGTCGTTAATGCAAGGTATTTATTTTTTCTACGTTGCAGATTATACATGTATCGTATTAAAATTGGTTTAAAGGGTGATGTCTCTACTTTAACAACAATATTTTTGAATGTTTTTGTTCAAAAGTTTCACAGGTCGCCAAGGATTTAATGATCTCCTCTTTACAGCAGACACAGAAAAATTGGTACACAGTCCTTTTTTTTTACCATTTTACCGCACCTAGAATGAAGAGTGACCAGCATTCGAATAACCCAAGGTACACCCATGTATTCATTGAAGTGCGATAAAATGGCCCAAAAATATCGTGCACAATTATTCTGTGGCCATTGCAGAGGGTAGACTCCAACCTTCAAATTCATGTTGATTTGAGCTGCGCACAAAATTTGTTAAACTCGGCAGAGACGTTTGATTTTGGCAAATTTTCGGACAATAGAACCACCTTCACATTTCCGCTTCGTGTACTACATTCAGCTCAGGAGTACGAAAGTAGAGGACGCTTCACTCTTTGTAATACGCACAGGTAGACTGACGCGTGATTTTTCTTCACGGAGTTACAGCAACTGAAACATGTTCGACAAATCGGTGAAATTTGACTGTCCTCTCAATTCCGTGGAGGAGCGTATATTACACTGTACCGAACCCTTAGAACTTCGCAATCTTTTCACCCGCGACCCTCTCCAAATCATTTCACTCTGCCTCGCCGAAAACCCTCAACGAACCCAATTGTTCCATTCAATTCTTTCTCCAAAATCTTCACCGGCCTTCCCCAAGCGAAATCTCCCTTTGAGCATCCGTACCAACCGCTCCGCTCTCGATAACACGTAAACATCGTGCCACTCCGCGACACGGCGATTTCGCCACGAAACACCACCGTTCTGAACACAAGGAACACGTGAACCCTCGTTGGGCAAGGGGGGGTGCGGACGGACAACAGGATGATACGCGTTCAAGTGGCGGCAGGATCCGTGATTCCAGCAGAAACTACAACGACGTGTAACGCGTGGCGTTCCGCGAACCCGGTCCATGCATAAAACATGAGCGCGCCACTGGAATCGGAATTATTTACCGTGGTTAGCCAGACTCGCCGAAATTACGGCGTAGTCGTGTTCGGCGATGAAATCGAGGAAACGTGCGTCCTCGAAACGAAGACGGACTCGCGTGCACGTCTCGGGCATGCGAGGCTGCCCGTTGCTCGTTGAGCGTGCTCTGCCAGGAATTTATGCGCAACGTTCTGGCGTTTCGTGTTTTGATCGGCAAAGAAAGCGTACCCTGGAAGGGACTAATTTGGAACGGTTTAACGAGCCGGCCGGTTAACACTCGGTGCGATTGCTGCGGTTTCGCGTTCTCTGTGTACCGGGCAAGTCCTTCGGATTGAGAACGTAATAAATTTTCGCCGTGCTTCCGAAACAAAATTTACCGCCCGTGCTTTGTTGTTTAATTGATGTTGATTTGTTGGTCCGGTGGTTTTCTGGCGCAAGTATGGGACAGATTTAGGGGCAGGGTAGTGGAACAGCGAAGAATATGCATAGCAGGAGGCACGCGTGGAACGAATCTTAAGAGTGGAATTGTCTTCTGTAGGTTTCAAGTGACGCAGGTCAGTGTTTGCGCCGACAGGGTGTCGTTTTAAGTGGTATAGGTGTAAACAGGTGTACGGTTTGTCGTAATTCTCTGATACTCGTATCAGGTACTAGGTAAATTAGCCTGTCCGTAATAAATGCTTAAAAGCGAGGCATCTTCAAATAAAAATTTTCTGCAGTTTTTCGTTTCAATGAAAATTAGTTGACGGAGAGATTGAACGATTATATTGAGTCGCGTATTATTGTGCATTCTATTGATCATTTTAAGAATTTTACAGAAATCAGATGTTTTAACAAATTATTGCGTGTTTCGCCACGTACATATGTGAGTAAACTTTTATGCAGAAATAACTAATTGATAATAGTACGATCTACATTCTTTGCATTTATTTGTTCCTGCCGCTTTTCGCATTATTCGGAGCAGTAATAACGCGATTACTTAAAAGCTAATTATACTTATTTAATTGTTATATGCACCCCGTAATGTATCAGTTGCCAACAAAAATTATAAAGCAATAATATTTCAAGCTTAATCATTCCTGACGGTAATAATCAGATTAAAGAATATGGCATTCGAACCAGAATGAATCAGATTAATTCGTCGTTCTTAATAAAATGATACAAAAACTACGGCCGAGTTGATTCATTCACAGAAAAAGCAACAGGGAACCAATCTTTCATTGGTCATTACATATCAAGGCCAACTTAATCTCGCTCCGTATTTCCCTTTCCGGCATCCCTTTCAAACTTCCTTTTCTCGCGATGACACAAAATAAAGCGCACGATGCAATGCCGGGGAAAAGCGCCAAGTCAGAAGTCTCGAGTGTTTACAAGTCTCGAAAAAAAATGGGTCGATTGAAGCTCGCGAGATCTTGAACCCGATGAGGATAGCTGCGTTGATTGTGCTACTGCTCCATGCCAAACAGAGAGGGAAAATATATCCACGAAATACCTGGGGGTGATTACTCGATAATTCCGATCGAAAAATTGCAGTGAGATAAAAATCAATGTGGTGATTGACCGACAGACGGTTGATTTCACACGATTCGTATATCGCAGACTCGACAACAACATTAAAGCGCATTCAAATGTTAAACTAAACGACGAAATAATGTACATATTGTGCCATCCATAGATAGATACGTTTATTTCCAATGATATAGTGCTCGGTTTTCGTAAAAAATGACAATTATCGGGTCCGGGGGTCCTCAGGACCCCCCGAATTCGGTGGCCAAGAAATAACGTTTTTGGACGGTTCGTCTGAGTAAGTACATAAATGTCATTTGTCCATGGAATCCTGTGGTGAATTGTTGCCCTGGGGTATTTATCGTAATTATGTATTTCGCACACTTACCAGCAAGATCTCCACTTGCCAAATTCCCCTCAAACTGCTTTTTATTTAAAAGCAGAACCATTAATACCCATATAATACATTGTCCATTTTCTACTCGCCTATCGCAATAAGAACCAAATATTAAACCTACCAGTTTCAACGAGCTCCATATTCAGTAGTGCTCTACGTTATAAATCTAGCAATCAACGGAACGTTACCAAAAAAATCATCCAACCGTGGGAGAAAAACGGGCCGCCAAGCCTATTTCCATTGGCCAACAATCGTCCTCTGTTTGGACAAGAGATTCAAAGAAGTATAGGCTGGCAAATCTCTTTGCGTGAATGTTACACGAATTTTTTGGCGGATCGAAATTCGACCGGTCGTTTGAATGATTCTCGAGTCACGCGTTTCTGTCGCGTTCGTATAGTGATCGTGTAAAATAGAAAGACTGTGACTAGATCACGGTCGGATAGCAGTGTCAATACGACGTATAGCGATTTTCATATTCGCTGAGACAAGAAGCCGCGCCGCGCTGTTACCTCGTCAGTACCCGGGACACGCTTTCAACGATTCCACCGGAATTCCCAATCAGATTTCCTTCCTTCGGGCCACAGGAAAATTTCCACGACGGAAGCAAAGAGAAAAGATCGGGGCAGAGACTGATAGATGAGCGTCGAGGGGGTGAAGGGGTGGATAAAAAGAGGGTAGATGCCTGATGACACATCGGATGCTGGAGTCATTTACCAAATAAGATGTCTACAATAAGAGATACGTGTAATCAGATTGCACGCCTGGTTAATCATTCGAATGAACGACAATCAGAACTCTGATAATTCGTCCATACTTTTGCGTTCAAATTATTTTTCAGTCGCCTTGCTTCCAAGAGTAACAATGTAATTCTAGCGTAAGCTAATACAACGAGAATTGAAAACGTATTTTCGTTGAGAAACCGATACACAGAAACGAAGAATCGCAATGGTATAGAGAAGGTAACTCTAAGTAACTAATCGGAGGACAAATATCCATGATAAAGTAGGAAGAGTGACGGCGGGAAGAGAGGAAAAATAAAATCGAGACTGCCACCGATCCAATGAAGCATCATGGTAAGGGGAAAAAAATAAAAGGAGACGGCGAAGAATTTCGCGCTCCGCGGCATATTGATCCTCTTTGACGCGCAACATCCTCGGAAGATTATCCACCTCCGTTCCGCCCCCCAACGGTTCTCGCTCAACTTTGCGAAACAGTCGCGAAAGTTTTCGCGGCTAATATCAGTCAGGAACAGAAAAGACGGAATTGTCGTTGCGACACGCCTACATCAATTCCATTCCTCCGTTACGGGCACCCGCCCTTGAATATCTGGTAACGCGAAAATTCCGCGCGCCGTGGTGACGAATTTATCGCCATTAATCACGATGAAAAGGTTCTGACGCTTCTTCCCTTTTTTTTTATTTCGACAACTTTTTCGATAGTCGTTCAGGTAGAAGATTCCCAAGGATTGGAATTTATGAATTACGCGATTAATTGTACAGCCATCCTGGAACCGTGAATTGAGATCACGAACAAAAGTTGCATACATAGACGACTATGTGTACGCAGTAATTGACTTGTTACTACTGTGAAAGTCTATTCTGGTGGGCAGGCAATTCACTCATTGTCAGTTACCACATTGCTCGACTTCAAAATTGAAATTAGAGATTTCGCAAAATGATGAAAACGTAAAGGACAGGATGCGAGTTTGCAATCAAGACAAAGGTGAGGGGATACAAAGTACCTAACGCGTATAAAGATCGACCACGCCTTTGAATTTTAATAAAAATTTGAAAATTGGTGGAAGTTTTAGACAGTTCTGATTCGATGGTGAGGGGTTACAATTATTAAAATAGATTTTAAATTTTCTTATTGCTTGTTTGTTATCTTATTTTTATGATACTACCACCACGTCTGAAAAGCTTTGTTCAATCAGAATAATACCAAGCTAACTTGCCGAGGCCATGAATTACTCGGTCTCTAAATTCAAAGTGTTTGGTCTTACAACGTGTTTCCGACTTGCAAACGATCCAATGCTAGGGTCAGCACTCTTAATCTAGACAGATGGGGATTGTGGGTCATGGACGGGTCAGGTATCGACCCAGCTAATACAAAATCTAAAACGTCAGGGTTGACGAACCTTGAGTTGATCCACGTATGGTGTTCCCATCCATGTGATTGACTGATCACTTGAGTAGGATCACTCGGTCTTGACGCTGTCTAGAAATGGTGTAGGGATTCTGAGGCTAAAGAAGTTTGGGGTCCTTAGAACCTTGGCTGCTAGATGGTTGGTCGATGGATCCCAGGTCTGGAAAAGTTGGAATTCCCGAGCTTCCTAAGTTTGGTCTTGAATTTAAATTTGCTTCTGTAGAATCCTGTGAGATATGGTCTTATAATGGTTAGAATACTTAGATCTTGTGTATACAAATTGTCCTGTGCATCGTCCACATTATTTAAATTTAAATCAATGTTTTGCATAATTTTCCCTGCCTCAAGAATTGTCACTATCGTTGCAAAACTTCAACCACACAGGCGCACGGAATTTTCAGAAACAATTTATTCGATAGATTAATAATAAAGAGTGACCGTGTTGTCTAATACACAATTCCACTTTACACTCGAAACTGACATACCCCAATCACTTTAAAAAAATGATTATCGCGCTGTTGTGTTCGCCAGTGTAACTCATATTCTCTACTGCAACCAATTCAAAGTGGAAAGAATATAGAACTCGGCCAGGTGAGAATTTCTAAAGAAGACTGGACGAAGTTAAAGAGAACGCAGTGGTAGTGGTAATGGACGTGAATTTTCCGAACGCACGACGAACGATACGTGTAAATTTATACTCAAGCGACGGATCGTGCACGTCCTAAGGATATTGCCAGACAAATATCTAAGCGTTATACGTATTTATTGTGCTTCGATGCAGCGCACGCGATCGACGAAATATCGCTCTCTTTCGTCGGTGTGGCATCAACTTTCGTGTTCACCTGCTTCTGCTTATTACCTCTGCACATTCACCATCCAACCAGAGACGATAAATTCAAGGATGCACGCTGGAAACCTAATGGGACTGCTTTCTCGGAAGAGTAATTGTAAAATACGTTGCTGCTCTCCGAACGAAGTATTTGTTCATAAAAAATACATACGAACTAAAACGTGTGTAAGAATGATGAAACGGGAATCAACAACGTTGGTCAACATTGACGCACAGCTTTTGGTCAACGAAACCGTACAGTTGCATTAGGTGACGGATCGAATCGGTTAAAAATTTGCTGCTTGGCTGGCATAATTGGTGCGTGAAATATTCAGGTAATGAAGCAACGCGCACGAATGCTAATAACAAGAACGGAAAGAATATAATCGTAAATAACCCATGATTAGTTCAGGCAACATGACAACTGTAGTAATGTTCTTTTCATTCATGTTCTTTTCGTCATGTTCTTCGTTCTTTTCGTTCCGTTACTTTGTCGTTGGAAATTCGATAGCGACGAGTATCTGTAGGTAATTACACATATGATGTTCCACGTAGTCAGTCAGCGATTACAAACGTACGTGGGCATATGTTGTTGCAACGGAGCACATACGCCAATACGTATTGGCAGCTGTCAATTGTGTGTCCAATGGTTGTAAACAGCAGGAAACGGGAATCTCTAGAGACAGTGAATATCCCGACAAGATATCTAGCGTTCATGATCAGCAGCATCGATGTATCGATTAATAAATCATGCAAAACCAGTGGATAAGGAGGGTCAGCTGAAAAAGTTGAACGTTGATAGCACTGGTTGAAATATGTACCAGCTTGTGTTTTACGTACGAAGAGACTCAGTTCCATCAAAGTTCTCGAGTCTTAAAAAAATGATAAACCAGGGAATATAAAACTCAGGAAGTCGCTTTAAAATGAATTCAGACAGATGGTGGTACGATTTCTTTCCACCGAGTCAAGCATACGATGTCAATGTCGGCGATTTGTCGCGAAACCTTTGTATTTTGCACGCAAGAACACAATGGTACATCGAATAGAGGGATAATCCGTGTAGAATTAATTACACCGGTTTCTGTTGACCCATAAATTCGATTAGTCCGTAAAGAATTGCAACGTGATTTGAAAATTTCAATGCGTCTTAACATTCGCTTTTTGTTATTACAGATCTACCACTAACAACAGATTCAATATCAACAAAATCGACGACGGCGGCAAAGCGATCGGTACTGACGGACGCACCGATGCTGAACTACATTTTCGATGCGCACAGCACACTGAACAAACACCAACATTACCACGACCATCGGTGGGGCCCTCATTTCGAGGGCGAAAGCAAGAATATGACAGTCCAAGCTGGCGGTAGCGCCTTGCTCGACTGTAGGATATCGTTGCTGCAGGATAAAACGGTAAGTCGAGGAATAAAATAAGAACAAGTTCGCGATATACGAGGCTAAAATGTGATTGTCAACTGGGGAAATATTTTTTTTAATAATCGATAACGACCGTCGAATTTCACAAGTATCGACAAGGAGTTGATTTCTTTAAGGTTTTTCACATGGTTGCACAATTCGAGATACGTACACGAAAAACAAAAGGGCTATATATTATTTCACCAATATTAAACAATTTATTCTACAGAAACTCATAATAGATTTATTGTAAATCGATTTATAGAGACGGACGATACAATTCCGAATTATCATCTGTCGGTGTACGTACGTACAATAAAAAGATGGAAAATGTATACAGCGTACAAAATATATTCCAGTATATACAAACTTTATGCAAAAATATGCAAAACCATGTTTAAATATGCTAAATAGACAAAAGGTCTTATATATTTCGACTTATCCGACTGTTTCTGTATATTTTTACATGTTCTTACATATTTCTGCATAATTTTACATAGTTTTTCATATTTTTCCATAGCTTTGCATATTTTAATACCCCCTTGAACCCATGGTATTACAGTACTTTGGTTTATGTACGGCAAAAAAGAATTACAAAGACAATAACTTAGAATTAATCTTCTGACCTATATATGTGTAACAGCAAAGTTTGTTTTCACGAGGATAGCTGGCCATAGTTTATTTTAATTAATTTCTTTACCTTCGCCAGTCTTACTTCTTGCTCGCAGGGAAACGTTCGTGAACCAGACACGACTACCGCGGTCGGAACAATTGCCCTGTTGAAATTAATTTAATATCCGCCCTTATTATACGCGTCCCGGTGAGACTGAACAGAAATTACAGCTGCCGGCAAGCTTTAACGCAGAATATTAGTCGTATAGTTGGCATTTGCATAGCGTGATGCTAATCGTTTCCTGTTGTAAATGTTGTAACAATCTCGCGACAATTGACGCGAGTTACCTTGATATCTCCAGCATTTCAAAACCAATTGAAAGTGATAAATGAATTACTATTTCAGGAAAAATACATTTTAATTCACGCATGACTTGTTGGAAAAATGTTACATGTAAAACCATGTTCAAAATTGGAGAAGCTTGCTGTATCTTATTCATTAAAACTTAAACATATTTGCATAATGATCAATATTTGAAGGACTCTATTTTAATTTACTTGTTAAAAATATCATATTAAATGTCATATAGCGACCATGGGATCGTATCTAATAGATACAATTTTTTAATAATTCAATTGAATAATTAAGCTGTATAAAGTACTAAAAGTAACGTGCAATTGCTCGATTCAGGGTAATATACAAATATCGTATTCCTCGATTCTACAGTACTGAATAAATCCTTGCAACCTTTCATCGATGATCGCAAAATATGTGACACCATAAGGGTGAATACATATTTGCATGGGAACACCACCGATAAATCCGGCGCTCAAGTGGCTTATCCCGATGACGCGACGTGTTGCAGTGGATATCTTTTCGTATAAATTTACCAAGGCTGCTTTGAAACAGCGGAACGACGACGACGACTAAACTCTACAGAAACTCGCGCAGCAAGAGTAGTTATATCCTAAAAGCGTTGCACTTGGCTGAGCCCTGGTCGAGCTCGCCTCAGCGTAATATTAGGCTATTAATGTCGTTGCTGTTGCTATTACTGCTAACGACGGTGTCGACTAACACGATTATACATGCATGATTATCTTGAAAGTGCATAAACTCGGCTAAAGGCGATATTTATTGCTACACACTATTTGAACCGCTGTTGGACAATCTCTGGCTTAGTTTGCGTCTCTCGAGCAGCTCGTGGTTAGGCTATGGATTGGGATTTCGATGTCAAACATCATTATAGACGGCTCTAATTATATTATATCTTTATTATTGATTTTTATACTTATTCGTGGGAAAGCTGCAGCTTCCGTTTGAAGGTGAATGTTTTGTTCTCTTTCAGTAAAAACTTATGCAAGGTTGGGCATACTTCCTGAATTAAATTAGAAATTCCTGAAAAGAAACACGAAAATAGCAGGAAACGGCAAAATCTAATTTGTAGACGTTCTGGTTCGCGAAGAATTCTATAAACTCGCTCGCTTTGTTGCCCTGCGATGTAATTCCATTTCCGTGCATCAAACACAATTGTTAATTTGTCTTGCCCTAGTAGCTACGTAAGGATGAAAGTATGTTACTTCCACAACTATTCGCTTTGCCTGACGAATGTCACGAGACTGTTTGTAATTAATTTTGAACGATCGAAATGTAAAATTAGATATGCAAGATATAATGTAACCGAAATTCATTATTTAATGAAATCAATCACACTGTCTACTGTGTCAGAAAAAAGTAGCTTGAAAAATATATTTGTGGCATGAAATGGCGAAGACAAATTGAAAAAAAGATACATGTTTATAACACTTGCGTATTAATATTCAGGAAAAAGCGTCTGCACATATTTGAAAAAACACAACTGAGACTGTTAATAATATTACGAAATATTCATTGCTTCTCGTAGAATATTTCGTGCAACCCAAGATGAGCAATGTATTATCTTAGCATAAAACTATTTAAATAATTGCACGAAAATATTTATCCTTTTAATAAACATCAATTACACGCCTTGTTGCATTCGTTGACGTATTAAAAAATGCTTAAGTGTTTCCACCGAATTACATTCGATTCGAGTTTTCTATGGAACTGCTCGCGTTCATAAAAATGAGATGGTAAATGCAATCGATCATACTCGGCTATGATCACACGCATCATTGATATCTGTCCATATGGAGCAATCTCTGTTGAACGGATAATAATGGGTCGGATATCCATGCCGAAGATGTGCGATATCGCGCGCACTTAATAGGAATACTGGGAAACACTATCCAATTCCAGTTATGTGGATAAACTGCGGATTTCTGGTCCTTGTTTATCGCAACCCAATCAGGTATACGTACCATTCGCGTAACGACCAATCAGACAACGCGTTTTCCTCCTGCTTTCTGTGCCATTACAGGTTCCCCATTGTTCTTCGATGCAAAACACATGCAAACGCGTAACAACTTCGTACTGGGTACAAATGCCACTGTTCAATTTGTAATTATCCAATAATCGAATTATTATTGACAACTTAAACAAATAGATTTGTTTGTCAGTGTGTCACCACGTCATTTCTTTCTAATATATGTATACATTTATAAAGGAATAACTCTATGGAGAAGAAATAACGCGGTAAAACATTGACAGACAAATCTATTCAGCTTGAAAATTTGAACACCCAGGCCGATAGTAATAATGTACGAACTTGATATAATTGGCAGGTGTCCTGGGTCCGGAGACAAGATAATGGGGAAAAGGTGAATTTACTGACTGTGGGCCAGCAAACGTATATAGGGGATTCAAGGTACACGGTAAAGTTCCAGTACCCGGACAACTGGCGTCTACACATCGAACCAGTGAACAGTAGCGACGAAGGCCAGTACGAGTGCCAAGTCAGCACTCATCCGCCCAAGTATATTCACGTCAATCTTCACATCAACGGTAAGTAGGGAAATGAGTGAATTTTATGTTAATCGTATCGTAAAAGTTAAACGGAGCTATATATAGGACACACCTGAACGAAGAAAACTGCATAACTGCGTCACTATATTTTGTCCATAGATCATATATTTATGGAAATACGGGTTCAACATTTCATATTTTTCACCATTGTCGATGTGCAAGCTGATGAATATTTTTTTTAGGGAATAAAATTTCTTTGCGATAGTCTGTTTGCAGAAATACTCATTTGAATTCCTTGCAGAAATTTATCTGCCTTTCACAAACTCATAAGGGGGGATTCAATTTAACAAATATGTAGGTACGGTATTCATTCTACATAGAGTGCTATGTGTCAATAAATATTTAATTCTCGCTAATTCCTACATTCTCGTATAAATTTCGGTTCGTGCTCAAAATATACATTTTCAAGAGACGACAGGAATATATACCTTGCTTTCAATTGATTAAATCCATACAGTGCATTGTATGCAATAATTCACCTACATGCGATCGCATTAAACCTTGCTCAAAGTTTCACTGCAATATAGGCCCTAATTCGCTACGCGGCGACTAAAAGTTGAACAAATTCATACTTGTGTAAGTAAGAATATTGTATCGTAAAAAGTAATTTCATCGTGTTATTAAAATTAGGAATTCAGAGCACACTGTTATGTCAACCTGGCCACGTACCTTGAAAGAGTCAACAGCGTAAAAATAAGTTTATCCGCAAAACTTGTCCGCAGTTTTCCGCGTTTTAAATTCGTTTATTCCCCCGTGACATACTTACACGCCTCGTTTATTCCGTCGACATTGTTAAGCTTGTTTGTCGCCCTGCTCACGCAACGGCAATGCTTAGGTCGATGCTTTTTCACTTGCATATCGTGGTGAACGATTTTCCTGAAGACAGCTCCCCTTCGAAGGCGGACACTTTTATATTAACCTTCCCGTTGTGTTTCTTGCACGTTGAATGAAAATGGGTAGGGAAATATGGGGCTATTTGCGATATGTAATAGGGTCCATCCGGTAAACGGTAACGCGATGCAGAGTGAATTGGGGAAGAACCAATGGAATTGCTTGAGTCGACAGGAAGTGGAAATGAAAACGCTGGAACAAACCGAAGGAATGAAGCGACTTAAGTAGTCACAAGAGGCCGACCGGGATACGAAATTGCGTTTTAGAACGAAATCGTCAGGAAAATGTAAAGATATAAGGTGCAAATTGGTACCTGCTTCTCCTTAATATTTTTGTGTTTAAGAATACACGCTGGAGATCGTAGAGAATTAAGAAAACGTAAGTAAAACATGTGAGGCAAATAAATTAAATGGGCACTTGCCTGACAAAAAGAAAAAGAGAAAAGCGAATTAAACTGTTATCACTAAGATCTCTATATAAATTCTATATTTTAAAAATAGTGCGGCAAGGTATTGTATTTTCCTATAATAAGGTCAATTAATTCGAATAAAAGGAGAATAAATAAATAATCATGTATACGCAAATTGTTTAAGACAACTTGGTTTCTTACTGTATAACTGTATACAATTATGTTGGCTGAACTTAAAATACGCTGGAAGCAATATGAAGGCATCTAAATTGTGTTTAAATTAAACGTATGAAAAGTAGCAATACTTGTAATGCCAATGCTATCAGAGATATCAAGGTTATAATACCACTTATAATTATACAAGTAAAATGGAAAACGCTTTTGGAACTGCTGAACAAATTGCTGTTTTGCTCACTCGTGCAACATTATGTTTCAAATTGAAAGGGCGGGGACAGGTAATTAGAGTAATTAAAGTTGTCGATGTTGTGCCGAAGGCAGTCTCATGAAAATTAAATTTCCTTGCTGCAACCAGTGGGGAAATCTGAAGCTCGAGGAATTGGTCTCAAGAAACGGGTCATGAACATCTTCGACTAAATCACCCATTCAGTCGATCTTGAATCAAACTAATCATTCCGTTACCAGTCAGTGAATCAAACTAATCGATACATCAATTGAGCTTTTGAATAGCGTGTGCACAGCCGCGTTGTGCATTGTCCAAACTTTAATCATAGTTTTAACAAACATCAAAAAAATACAGTAGCGATTATTCTCATAAAATCGAAATAAATTAGACGTCGCATCTTTAAATTGAAATGAAACAAAAATTATTTCCAATAATAGCGATTTTTCGAACAGCTCATTCCACTCCGTGCTGATCGTTTCAAAGGGACGTTATTTTCACGGAGCCGTCTCCCCGGTACCAATTTCGCTAATCTTTAAACGAGTAAACACGACCGAAAGGCGACGGGAAGCTAAATGTGCAGAAGCAGAAGAAAATGCATCCGTTTTCCCGTGGGCGTAACGCGCAAGCCGGCGTCTCAATGCAAATTAAAGAGAGGACGCAAACTCTCCATGCTAAGATTTTCCCTCGATGACGCCGAGGGAATCGTTTAAATCGAACAACGCGAGGGACGGGATAAGGCGAGGGAAAGGACGGTGCTAGAACAGAGCGGGAAACAAAGAGAAACGGGAAAGAAGCACTCAGGTATTCAGCGTGAGATGAAGGAAATTGGCTACGTCCCTGCTACTTTTGTGAACTACGGTGACACGGGCCTCGCATTGGGAATCCGTCGCGAACTATGGTAAAATAGAAGGGGTGAAGAAATGAAGCTACCGTGGGAGAAACGGAACAGAACGGGGAAAAGTTGATTTCGGGCTGATTCGAAGCGATCGAGCGAATTCCCAGATGAAACTGGGCAACGGGTGTTGCTTATGATTTAGGTGTAAGGCTGTGTTTGTGTGTTTTTTCTCAATGAAACGAAGATGAAGGTAGATTGAGTTAAATATAAATCGAAAATCAATAATTAAATTCTGTACGAGGTAGCGTCTTTTGAAAATCGTATTTAAAGTCTCTCTTCTGCGCGTGTATGTAGAGTTACATTGAATCTCGGTTTGACATTCGATTAATTTCTGATATACAGATTTGTATTTCTATGCATCAGATGAATTCGAAAGTCTTTGCCAATCATTTTTTTCCCATTGTATTAGCGATTAGTCTGTACCTGGCTGGATTCAATGCCCTTCGAGTTAAAGAATAGATATGCTGTAGCTTGTTTTACATGCATTTCTGTAAATAAATATTGGTAACTAGTCTATCCCATTTTTCAATGATTATATCAATTAATTTATTTGTCATTTTATGACCCAGTACAATATTTGCATGTACGCCATTTCGAATATTTGGTTAATATTAATTATTATGACGCAGAAATCAACGATCCTTTATAAATTCGTTTCCCTGGACCAATATTAATAATAAATTATTCATCTTCAAAAGGGAAGTCATATTTTGTAATGAAATGAAAATAAACATTTCAAACACTTCGAAACATTATTACCAAATGCGTAAAGATGTTGTAACTGCCCCAAAGCTTATTTAATCGCCGCGTTAGTGAAACGATCTATCCAAAGCGCGACGTACTTTTTTCTGCATCCAAATGGAATAATTTTCCCAATCTTCGGGCTATCAAAGCGTCGATACACAAAGACGCAAATTAATAATGACAGTTTACATTACAACAATTTAACTCCTAAATTGCAACTAATTAATCTTCTTTCATTCTCGCATGAATTTTGTTCGCAAAAGAAAATCAGTTCCTTCTACGTGTTATTGTAGTAACCAAAAAATGTTGAAGCCACGCGAAATTATTACCAGCTGCACAACATCCACAGTCCATCGCCGTCGAATATACGTGATAGAGATGCTTCGTGCTGTAATCATCTGAATAGAGAAGCTCGCCCAGGACCTCTATTAGCTACATAGATCTGTCTACGTGTACCTACGAACATTTACAGTGTCTACAGTCGATGTGATTTGAACGGCGAAAATATTTTCCTCTCCACAACCATAAGCCATGTCAGAGAATTTTTACAAAGGACACGTTTCACGGTTTCATTTTACCGCAATGTACTACTGGCGCGTATTCAGCCTCGACAGAAAGCTGGTCGTATGGTCAGCATAAAGTATTATACACTACTCGGCCAGACCATGCAGGACGAAATGACGATTTCAAAACGTACATCAAAAGTAACCAGCGAAGAGCACCAGTCTTCGAACCGAACTTTTCACCGTTGATGTTCTCTTCATGTGGTCCACAAAGATCGAAACGTAGCTCACGAGAACGAGAAGATTGGAATCATTGAAATGTTTCATTAATACGCAGCCCCGTTCTTGCGAAGTCACTTAAAAACCGACAAAAAGCATCCGTGACAGTAACGAGATCGCATATGACCTAGAAATAGTTTGCGCGTGTTGAATCGTGAAACGACATTCAAATGATTGAACAAGTGTAGAAACTACGTGGTCGGAATAGTAACGTAACGATGTTACTATGGACGACAAGACTAATTCTACAAATTTTTATCTTTTTGAGTGCTTCATCCCTTAGCCCTTATAACAATAAATAAATAAAATAAGAAAATACTGAGCGATTCCCTGCTGCGCAAGATACATTCTACTTATTGACAGCCTTTCCTGTTTCGCGTTACCGTTAACCATGTTAGAAAACGCCGACAAGTTGGTGCTGTGCGGGAGAAAACGCGGACGAATTGAATAATGGATAGCATGGTAAGTAATGAAGCGAAATAAAAAATAGAGGAACGGGCGAAGGTAAGGAAAAGGAAGGTAAGGAGTGTAGCAGATGAAAAACGAGCAACAGGATCGGATATTTCCGCTACTGATCGGATAAATTGGATTCGCTCGACGAGTTTTTTTTGCGGCAGAGGATCGCTTAGCAGTATAATTGAAGGAGAAGTGGCATAGTCGAAATGGATGGAGAGTAGAGTGGCGGCCGTTTGGAAAGGAGAACAAGGAAAAACGGAAGAACTTCATTTCGCTGGCTCGAAAGAGACCGCGAGTGGAATCGAGATACGTCGACCGGTTCGTTGGAACAAAGCGAATGGGACGGCGGGGGGGGGAGGCAAAAGTGGTACTTAGAGGTAGACAGGAAAATGGACAGCGCACTCAGAAAATGTAAAACTACGGGAGGAAGTTCATAAATGAAAAAGAGACGGGCGAAATAAGAAAGCCAGTGGATGTAAAGGTGGAAAAGGGAAGTAACCCAACGGGAGGTTTGTCCTTGTTGACGTAGTTTTTAAGAATAAAGAGGTGAAATATGAGTACAACGGAGGCGGAGCATTTCGTCGTAAATGGGAAACCATTGCTGGATGAATAAAATCGTGTTTGCGTTAATGCGCGAATGTTTCGCGAGCAGCCTGAACGATAGAGCAACGAAATTAGTCTTTGAGTTAACAAGATGTTCTACTTTGGGTAATAGTCGTGCTTTGTTAGCGTTGTGCAAACACGTCCACTTGTTTGCCAATGCGAACGGGACACTGAATTTTGCCTTTGATAACTTGCCACCAATATGTGCAATCAGATTTCTTTTTGCTTTTCTCAGTCAGTACTGTTTTACAACTATTTACACTAGCATTCAAGTATTAATTGGAAAAGCGTTCTAGAAATGCGACCTTTTTATTACCATACTACGGATTACAAAGGTACCAAAATAAAATTCAGTTATGTCTCCATCAGTGGCGACATAAATGACATTTTATTGTTAGTCACACTGATGGACGGTAATATTACGTTTAAATAAAAATCGAACACTCTTGTTATGTAATTTGTAAATAATGTGAATTCAAGTGAAAACAAAATGTAAATCCCTTCGCATTTCGATCGCAGAATTACGATTTGCAATTCTCAAATCCAAAATCCACCACTTTCCCCCCCACTGTTCCAATCCTGGCCAGCTTCCCTGGATTACATTTTAATCTTATACTTTCGTCCGGATAAGTCTGCGTAAATTCTTCGGTATCGCAGCCAGAGAGCCGCATTGGCAAATGCAAGAAGCTTACCGACTCTGTGCGGAAACTTTATCGGAACTTGCAACTGCTCCTAATGTAATTCGTCTAGATCGTTTGCGTTCTCGCGTTCCATGTTTGACATTCGTCACTTTTCGTGGCTCTTGCCTGGCCCAATTCTACTTCGTGAACTTGTTTAGGACGAGGCAATAGTTGATTAGGATGGTGAACACGATACCGCAAAACTTATCAAACGTCGCATGATTATAAATTCATTTACGCCTCCGACGCCACCGACGTAATAAAATAAATACGAAATTTGTGAAATTAATTGATAAACATTCTTGAAAAATCTTTAGCGATTTCAAATGAGGAGCAATGCACATACGCTGCAGGTAATACTTATTGAATCTTCCGAAAGTCTTTATTCGATTTATTTTGTACAAGATATTCATAGACTAGTTTGTTAAATAGAAATCTCATAATAATATTTCTCTAATACTTTAGCTGATCTAATTCTCTAAATTCTTCAACTACTTGTAATTAATTTTAATTCTCTGGTTGTATTGTATGTACAGTAAATGATCAATTAACCTCATATACTACCTGATAATAAATAAATAAATGTTTCTCGAGACCATGCTCCCATTCTCTGCTGATATTTCACCTGAGATGAAATAATGGAAGGATAACGTTGTACGGAACCATAATATTATTTTAGGCCGCAATATTTCAAAGAACAGCACCACTGAATTTAGACATGGGTACTCAAAAATTAAAAAGTACTCGTCATTAGATTTTATACCCCATTTCATATTCCAATTTCAAGGTTTCTGTATATATTAATTAATTATCTCATTTTTCCCAATAATGGATCATCAAACAATTTAATCTCGAAAACCAACAAAGCAACCGTATCTGTATCATAAACTAGAATAATCCACTGTATTAGGAGCAGGTGCCAAGAGATAAATGTACCACGGTCAAGAAAAACAGAAACGACAAAGTTGCGGTCGGCTGCCCTGTTTTCATAAGGTGTGTGGAACGAACTCAAATCTGCAACCGCGACACGAACTACCATCCGCATACACTTGTCCATAAAACCGGTGTAACGCGAAACTTGTAGTTTTCCAAAACATCCGGTACACCAATAATACAAAGCAGCTTCTAATAGAAATTCACTGGAGTGCGAAACGGTCGATTCTTGAAACTGCTGTAAATTCGTGAAGAAAAATCGTGCACCAATCTGAGCTTATTTTAAAGTGTGCGAAGTCACTACTCTGACAATCCGAAGCTCGTACAAGCGAATTGTTGTTCACGATTTTTCTTCACGAAGCTATCAGTAGATGGCAGAAAAATCATTTTTCATCGAAAATTCAGTAACTCTTTAATTTGTGCACCCTATTGCATATCCCGTGGTTTCATAAACATTTGCATAACATAGCAATGCGACCTGAACTTACGAGCCAACTGTGCGTTGGACATTTTTAGTCCGATGTACTTTGTGTACTATTCTCTTGCGTTTATTTTGCGACACCTTTTCGATGCCAGAGCAAACAATTTCCGACCTGAAAAAAACCACGAGTCCAATGTACATGCCGCACACGGTACGCGTCACAAATCACAGGAACTCGTGTAACGAAAAATCCACTGGATAAACGTGAGACAGCCGACCTCTGAGCGAAGGTAAGAATTACGACGGGACAGAGACGACGGATCCAGGACAAAATCGATAAGCATCGTGCGACCATGAATCAGCGTCGACGTGCTTAGACCGCCTGCGGGATTTGGCAAAGGATCTTCCACGATAATCTCGACGAAACCACCACAGGCATATCCTCGTTGCCAGACAACACGTACACGAAGGAACGAGCAAGAATGGACGCTGACGCGAGGAAGCGTCACGTGTCTCAAAATAAATAATGGATCGTGAACCATACGTGTACGCGAGTTTGAAGCAATACAGATGCTTATCCCATTTAACGTCGTCTGCGATCAAAGGGACGCATCCTCGGTGAAATTAAATCGCCCTTGGCTCTCTGTTATTATGTGACTTAAGTTAATCAATTAATGATGCATTATTCGTCGGCGAAATGACGGTAAAGTTGTTTAAATGGTAGACGAGGTAGAAAACGAATAGGGCGAGAAGTTACAAATCACGAATTCGACGAATTGGACAAACTTTTAGAGTGAATTAACAAATGGAAACGAAGAAATAGAATTCGATCCAAGGAAGATAAGCAGTATGCATAGCCAGTTATCCATATAGGATTCGCGAGGATATTACGCTGCAATCGATGTTGCAAAACGTTCCGCAAATATTTTTACATTAACGTGTTTCGTTGTTTCGCAAAAAACCTCCGCTTGACAGGATACGTGTAACGCGGCCGGTTTCTAGACGCGTTCCTTCTGGATTCCGCGTGGAACTAGGCTGATAAAAACTCGGGAAAGAACGCTCGACGAGGTGGAACGTGGTGAATCCTGTATTATCCACTGGCCGAGCGAGCAGAGTGAAAAGTTGCCGAGGAAGAACATTTTCCGGCGTGTATTCATGAGGTCGAATGCACCGATTTGTACAAGGTGTTTTATAAATGAGGACGTCAACATTCGGTCTTAGATTCACGAAAACCCAGTCAGGAGATATACATAACATAGTACAGCTTGCATACATTAAACGTTATTGAGAAAATTTGTAACTCTTCAACAAAAACGATTAATTGCCATTTCCTGGTTTTAGAAAGAACCGAAGCCTATATTAACTTTCCTTTGTAACGTGCAAAGGAGTTACTCGCAATTATTTCACAATTCTATGCGCTTGTCCAAAGTCTTCTTTATTTAAATTAATTCAAACAATATATCTATTGTATGATGGAATCGACAATTTTAAAAAATTAGATTATGTGAATGTTCAGAAATGTTATAATAATTAGTAGAGGCTACGTTTGACGAAAAATAAATGCACCAAGAAAGTAATCTATGAAATGTCAGTTGTAACAGGGGCAGAAAATTTTAATTCATGCTTTCTGAGGTAATGTCTTGCATAGAGATAGCAGTAGTTTAGGGCTTCTTTTCTGGAACACACTGTACACTGGAAACATTTCTCTTCCCCGTGACTTCTTACTGCCAGCGCACATTCATTTCTCTAAGGTGCCCGCACTTCTAAAGCTGGATACGGTCCAGGTAGTGAAGGAAGAGATTTTGAATCGGACCTCCGTCGTTAGATACACGTATGCACACCGTCGATGATGCATCGTCTATATTTATTACCTCTATGAAATGAAGCATTCGGAAACGAGCTCAACATACAACACGTCAGCAACATCGTTCGCAGACCAAAAGCCTCGTTTCCTCAACTTCCCGAGGAAGATAAATAATGGGAGACCCATCTTGCCTCATGTCTTCAACTGACGAAACTTATGCTCCGTATTATGGTTCTTCAGATATTCATTATTATTAGAAATAATATGCATTATTTTTGTTGCGCCGACGACATCTTGGTATGTAATTCCGTTTAATGTTCGTGCATACGAATATTCAGCAGTTCGGTACATATGTAGTGATTGGTTAACAAATCAATGAACTCATAAATGAAAACGAAGTTTGTTGAAATTTTTGTTTCACCCCATTTGCCAGAAAACTTAAATCCTTACCAGACAATTTTCATTGAAAATACTAATCCTCTTATCATTGCAACCAGGGCAACAGTAACTTCTCTTGCCACGAAACAGTAGAATTCCCATTGTTTTCAACATTATTTTCCATCCATTAAATCTCATCCGAAGTAGTATAAGTCAGAACATGAACCCGATGACCCGTACATAACTGCATATAACCCACACGATAAACCCAACAGAATCCCTCAAAAACGAGATTCGTCGTATTATTCGACGTTATTAAACAGCACAATTTGTATTCGTCTTGCAAGCCACAGTTTATGCTCGTGGAAAATCGAGAAACTCTTGGGGAACATACCAATATACAAACCCCTCCCATAGCTTTGTGATTTCTTGGACGACCGGGCTGGTTGCATGATAAACTTCGAATTGGAAATGATCCAGAAGGCGCCGGATAAAAAGCCACATCCTGACTGTGTCTGGATCGTTAAATGCACTTAAGCGTGAACATTAGCGTATTGTTAATGTTTATTGACGTCACGACGCACCAGAACAGAGCTGCTTTATTTATATCCACACGCCTTTATTTACATCAACTTAATACCCTCCTCGATGATTCGTCGAGTATAGAACTAACTTCCATTAATTTCGCAATAAGGAAGAATCGCACTTTAGTATTCTTCTATGTTCGCAAACAAAAACCTGATTTCATTACCAATGTTCAATTGAATCTACCTCACTGTTGTATAACTATCATTATTATTATACATTACACGAAATGAAATCAAATTATTACTCTACCCGTGACTCTAAGAGGGTGGACCCCTTGAAGCAACTGAGTTAATGTTGGCCAACATTTACACTGCATCCTAATGTCTCGTAATGGAATTTCAGCGCCGTCCGTCCAAATAGTGGACGCCCTGGGTGAACCGCTGAGGGACAAGTACTACGAAGCCGACAGTACCATCGAGCTATTGTGCGTCGTACGTCACATAGCGATGCAAGTGCAGTACAGTGTCGTCCAGTGGCTTCACGGCAACAGAGTTTTGAACTACGATACGACGAGAGGCGGTATCAGGTGAGTCAAACGCTTAATTCTTATTATATCCTATTTTTCCAATAGACAGTACCTATCCGCTTGTCACGACGCTTTGAAGTTTTAAAACTACTCGTGTTTCACGAGTCGATTATCGGTGAAGGATGTTGAAACAGGCTTTCGAATTCTTCGTTGCGGAAACTATTGACAAGTAAAAAAGTTGAAGTGAAACTCTTTGCAGAACGTAATAGAATCCTTCGATATTGAAGGAGTTGCGAAATAATTATAGTTGATAATATTGTTCGGTAAATATGAGCGAAAAGTGATACAATTGTGCGAGTTTTTTTTCGTAACAATTTTGGCTTCATGCTTGAATTATATTATTCGAAATGTAAATAGTTAATATTGATTGATATTTATTGTGTAAATATTTTTCTCGTGCTCTTTTTTATGTAAATTAGACATAAAGTGAATACGAAATGTATAATACATATTTCAACTAATATCATAACGTATTGCTAAAGATTTCGAGCTGAAGCAAAAATCTAATGAACGATTAGCTGATAACATTGATACTCGTCATTGAAACAAATTATTCTAAATCTTTCATATTTTACCACGATAAGAATCTTCTTCTGTCCATAGAATCTTTTCTACACTCCCTTTAGTCTATGTGGCTTTTTTTCCCTTGTAATGCTAAAGGAGGAAAATTCGTGAATTGCGCCGATTAACTTTGACAAGACACAGTTAAACGTGGAACAAATTGCACGCTTTCTTCGAACCTGCAACATCTTCGGATGCACGTGAAAATTAAATTGGTACTCGTAAGAAAATTAAGATGAAACTAATTTCGATGCAAATGTTCCTACAAAGAGACATATTCAGTGGGTAAATTTGAACGGATATTAAAGAACTGCAAAGTTTCGCAATGGTTTGATGAGTAAGATAGCGTCGGCCACTGAAACGACCACGGGCTAACGTATTCTCTACAATGGAGAAATTCAAGTCGATTCAATTTTACCGTTTCCGTGGGCATCATCGAATAAGTTCGGAGATGCAGAGGAATTCATTACACTTGTTCCGCATTGACGTTCCGTTAAAACGTTCACCATTTACCTCTTTGTCCTGAATAGAAGATACCCGCGAGTGTATCAAAAGAAAGTTTCGCGCAATTGATAAATGCAAATTAAAAGGATAATTCAAAGACCGACGATCCAAAACCCACGAATCTGGATATAATGGTGCGAGCGGGATTTCAATCGCCTGGATCAAATACTGCATTTTACAAAACGGGCCATTAACGATTGCATTTGCAACTTTCTTTCATTATTAAGCATTCCCTGAACTCCGAACATTTTTATTCAACATAAATGCAGCATTGCAATAAATTCAATTGAAAGCTTAATACGAAACCGCCTAAATAATATATTGATAAAGACAGGTACTTATTTACAATAAAAAATACCAATCTAAAGTTATGCAAGAGCTATGCAAGTTATAATATCATGCCCGTACTTTTCTCTATTATTAATACCTAAAATCATACATCAAAAGTTTAACTTATCCATTTACTATATATGCAATGTAACATATCAAATCGTAATTCAATAATATATACCTTTCTTTACATTGTTAAGTTACTGTTAAATTACGGCGCGGTACTTTGCATTTCAAAAATATATGGAATAAGTTATACATTTGTCTCTGGTTAATTCTGTCCTGGAATATAATTTCGTTAAAAATGATTTCTCGACGTTTAATTAGCTTCGCCCCTGTACACCCCATACACATTACACTCAACATCTCATATACCTAATATCGCCGCCCCTTCCATCGCACTCGAAACTCAATATCCGTCTCCCATAACTCAATGCTCGAGTCCATCAATCCTCCCTCGAGAACGCCTATGCGAAACTGAAGCACAAAACACAGTGACCCATTCGAAACGCAGCAGCAGATACTCCATTGATATGTCTGATCGCTTCGAGCTCACATGCAACCCTCGCTGTCTGATTTCGACCTAAAGCCAGCTTTCGCACCACTTGCTATTCCATGGGTACCGATGGATCGTACAGGCACGATTCGTCATAAATCATGCACGATAGCCGGCCGAACGTGCGCCGTCCGACAATCCTGTGGGCGGTGGCGGGATCGTGTCACGCTCGTTACACCGAAGTTATAATCCAGTGTCAACAATTCGAGTTGCCTTTCCACTCCGTAGACGCAACCCGCCAGTTGATCCTCGCGTAAACTACACCACCGTCTTGAGAATTAACGGATGCTGATCGTCGTGCTAACGGAGGCACCGTGAAACACCATATACACAGATAGTGTACGTGCACACGTGTATGCTGTTGTTTAAGTTCGAATGACTGGCGGGCACTAATGCGGGGATCATTGAATACCTTGTCAATAAATCTGAGCATTTAACGTGCAATTTTCTTAGCATTTAATGTTCGTCTAATTCTGTCCCCGAAAAGAAATGTGTGCCGTAGGTAATTCCCACAGTTAAATGGAGCCCGTTAAGCCTGATCCTTAACTTCCGAGCGGCAATGTAGTACGCGCCGGGGGGAATGTTTCGCGCGTCACGAAAACGTTGTCAGTGGGCTCGCAACTGCTCGACAAAGTTACAAGCCGTAGACGCGTTGGCTACCGGTAAATGAAATTAGTTTACTCTATGCACCCGGTATACAGTGGTGTGTGTACACAGGGGGTTGGTCCACCCGTTTCGGAGCATCATCCTCCTACAACCACTTCACCGTCGCCATACGTGGCAACCGCAAACCGTAAACACGTCGCCACAGGAAGCACCGTTTTCCCTCCCGCTATTTTTCACCGGGAAAATAATCGTCCAGACCACCCTGCACCCTGCGAAATGTAAAACGGCGAATTATTGTCGACGTGGTTATACCGTATCCCGCTTTTAATTAAGTTCAGTCAGTCATGTTCGATGAACTGGGAATTCCCTACATTTGTACATTTTTCTAGACTTTCCATTGGTGCTCGAGCTGGACCCTTGAAATAATTGAAACGTAGTTTACCGAAAGACGACATTTCCGGTGAAATGGTATTAAATTAATGCAAAGTACCGTCTCTACAATAATTCTCGATTTCTTCATTGTTAAATTGTACACTTGTCGGTGTAACAAGGTATCCATGTGGCACGAGTTTATTGTCATGAGAAAGATATTTTTTATTACAAAGAGCAGAAAATAATATATTTGCACGCTGCTACAGGTGATGGTATAAATAATTCAAGTGGAACTTCCGTAATTCCCATTCAAGAATTTTGTTTGATTGCCTTGTATTTATTTTGGGCAATAGTAGAATCGAGAGGCTACACGGTACAGATATAACAAATAAGAGACAGTTAATAATAAGAAGAATGCAATAAATGTAATCAAAATTGAAATAGAGAGGAAGAAATTTTTAGCGAAGGCAGTTTAAAATTTAATACTTGCTGGCGTAATTGCGCAAATTGCTGAGATAACGTTTGGTCTTTTAAGCGAAAGAATATCATCTTATCGTTCTTTGATTGTCTTCGGTGCCACACACAGTAATGTATCAATCTTAATTCATCAGCTTCCTGGACTTCATTTGACGTATTATTCTTGTAACGGGGAACGGTTTTACTTGCGTGAACGTATTAATTAGTTTCGCGTTCGTTCCTTTCAGTATGTTTGCCGAGAGACGTGATTTATCAACCAGTTACAAGCTGTCTCGTTATTGCACACGATATACAAGAACGAAACCAAAAAAAATTAATTGCGAAAAATCACGTTGCATTTAATCAGGCTGCACTGTATCGCCTTCTTTAGATCGTTATACGTGCAACTAATTAATAACTACTTTATGTGCACTTGTATATACACGTATCATTTGAAACGGGCTGAAATTGAGAGGACATTTTCATGAAAAATATAATACGAACAATATATGTATACTCCATTCAAAAATTTAATCAGATCAAGTTTAAAATTTCATTACAAATGATGAGAAACGCAGCTGCTCTGTTATTTAAGAATTTAATAATCGGAATTAGCAAAATAATTTCATGTTACTCGCAAAATACCATTAACGTCAAATATAATTAAAAGCACAGTGATTGGATTTTGTAGAAACTGTAGTATTCTCGTGATCATATACCATGTATTTTCGAACATCGACATCAACGGTAATTGAAGGATCGAATTGACAGAAAGCTGCTTTACTTGGTTAAAATTATTTTGAAGAAAATAATGAAATCCACAATTGTTTTCTTCCGTTGGCTCGGTGAAATAAACACCGCCGTCAATTACAAGTAACCTACTAGAACAATAATACAGACTATCGTTCTTCTTACATTGGAGAAGATTGATAAGGGAGTATATTTGAAAATTTCGTTGCCTTCGCGTTCCTCGCCCACCCTCTTTTTAACAGAAACGTAGACCTACATACAAAACCAATAAACTACTGTGACAGAGCAAACAATATCCCCAGCTCGTCTGCACATAAAATCTAATCCAACACTAATCGCTTAAATACACTCGCCGAATTATGGATTGAAACAATGGTCGGTGCGATTAAATCATTCGCACGCAGGGACGCGTTAGCAGAGCGGCGATTCAATTCCGTTTATTATACATTCGCCAAGCTCGCTCGCTGGGACCATTTTTCACGCCATTTAAATTACAGTGTCGCATCGTCGACAAATTTACAGCCACGTGAAACATTAATTCCATTACTCGGGCAATCGCGCATTCTATTTCTCGAATGAGCGACGCAATTAAGCGGGGACGGAGAACGTTCGAAGGAAGGCAAATAAGAACTGGCGAAGAGGCGAAAGAAATGAATCCCACCTGCAGGTACATTAACGCGAAACTGAAAGAAACTGGGCGAGAGGATCGAGGTTCCGTAACGCCGTGGATCAAGGAGCAATCGTCCACCGCCTCAGATAACGAACGGACAAATTGCGAGCCGTGGAAAGTTTTTCAATTAAAGGCAACCCCCAGCTCTATATTTCGTAATGGAATGAAACGAATCAGAAAGCACGGCGTTTATCGTCGTGCTTGAACGAAAGTGTTGAATAAAACGTGTTGCATTAATGATATTGCACAGCTGAAGAATCTTGTAACAGCGATGCGGTTTTTCTTCTGCTTTTCTTTGGTAACGTGGAATGATAAAGGATTGATCGAGTTATTACGGGACGGGTTGGAAACAAGATTTCTATATAATGTTTTAGAAAATTCGATTTCTTTGTCATACGATACGTTGGGAACTCAATTACCGTATAACATCGTTAAGCAATTTGGCTGGGACAAGCAATTTCTACGTGTATAATGCCTGACTTAGGCAACTTAAGCTTTGGTTAACCGCGAACTCAATTTCTCTGTAACACCTATAACTAGAAAATTTACTTTCTAATAAGCAAGGCGATTAAGGTGCTCGATTTTTGTAGAAATGATGGCGAGAGGATTCGATTTCGTTGTAATACGAGGCTTCAAGAAATTAATTTATGGATGTCACGTTCTTAAGGAATTCTAAATGAAGAAATTTATCAGAAATCAAATTGCAATGGATTTTCTTCAATGTATGATAGATGTGAGCATGTGGGGAAATGAAGGCTTTTAAGTAAAAGGAAACGAGATAAAAATTTGATTTCGGCATATAAGTGAAACGTTCTATCAAACGAATATTAAAATCCTTTACGATGCATACACTATAACCCGCATACGATCCAACATTTTATTGCTTAACATTAAGTTTTATCGGTCTGATTTACATTCATCTAAAACCTTCGTACTTGGGAATGAAACGAAGATTTACTTAACGATCCACAAAGTTTTTTCAGCCCATTATACAAAAAGATTTAGGATCACCTTCATTCATTTTATTTCATTATATATTCCATTGCATAGAAATGCAAAAAACTTGTAAATGGTATATAATTTGATGAACTAGCATTACGTTGCAAGTTCGCTGACAATGAGAGAGAAACGTTTGTTGCCTGCTGTATCCAATAGTTTAAACAATAAAATATATTTCAGGGCAGTATCGAAAGAAAAATAAAAAAATAAACACGAGTAAATTTAAAAGACTAAAAGTGTAGTAATCGATTATCAAAGATTGTACTATTTTCTGAAAAGAAATATTTAACGTAAAAGAGTTTTCCCCGCGATAAAAATATATTACACTTCCTTATTTAAATATTGATGAATTTTTACTTAATATTAGTGGAATAATCTTTCTTTCATATTTCTCATCCAATTTTAATTTCTCTCTGTGTTAACTTCCCTTTCAATTCACTGTGATTCGATAAAACGATTTCCATTGTAGATATTTCATTTATATGAAATTGCTGTGTGATTACAGCAATCAGAATACAGCAAAGTTAATATCTTTCCAATGAAAGGTGAATAGACCCATATTTTCGCCATGCTGATCGGAGTTCAATTCAATTTCAGGTTATATTTTCCACTTACACGTTTCCTATATTATTTAAAACAAAAGTAATCCCACGTATGTACTTTGCAGACAATTCTGTTTCTTCTAGCCCATTGTCCTCAGAAAATTTCCTTGGCATAAATATTTCACAATTGCGCAACGGTACACTAACGATTGATAAAAATCGGGCAGAAATTAAAGAGTAACAGGAAGTTCAAATGTTCGCAGGAGAACGTTTTCGAGGCACGGAATTTTAAACGGTAAATAGAATACCGTTTCCTCTGGCGTAATCCTGCAATTAATAGCAATAGAGAAGCAAAACCGGAAAAGAAAAAAAAACAGAAAACCCACTTTATCCTCGACTACACTATCTTCGTGTTTCCCTGAATAACGTAAAAGCCGAAAATCTTTCACAATCCTCTTCGCTTACTTTATCCCCCCCGAAGGACCAACAAATTGTGCGAGAAGAAACGAATGAGAAGTACAACATTCATTTCGTTCTGAATATCATTTGAACTGATGCCGAACACCAGTGACGTGGCAAAGTGAAACGTAGATATCGGAGCAAACCGAAGGGGGGGACGATAAAGAAGGAGGGAATAAAATTCTGTGCAGGCTGATCTCCCCAAAATTGAACGGAACATTTACCGCGCTGGTTTCTAGCTGATAAAAAAAATGCACGGCAGCATTCCGTTGGAAATTGAGGTTTTAACACCGATATACGTATGTTTCAGCGTGAAAACGGACCTAATGGAAGAGGGGGCCAATTCGACTCTCAGCATAGCGAGGGTGGGACCAGCTGACAGCGGAAACTACACGTGCCATCTCACCACCATGCCCGATCAACCTGCCACTGTTCACGTGCACGTGCTGAACGGTGAGAACAAATATTTTGTGACGTGTTAGAGTGGCGGATTTGAAAATGCGAGGAGAAATATCGCGTAGACTGTAGACTATTTCGACGGAATGATGCACTGACGACTCAAAGTACAAACTCCCATGACTTGTTATTGCTATTTATTATTTCGCGGAAAGAGAAATGACGTTTCGTTAATGTATAAGTAAGTATTGTATTATTATTAAAGGATATGCAAGGTGTAAGGTACTGGAAAATCAAGTAACATTCTGTTAAATTTATTTTTCATTTCCCCTTAAATAATGCTTTAGATTATTGCTAATGAAATTGCAGGCTTGCAAGGTTGACACGATATGCAATTATTCATTAAGATCGGATAATTAGGGCTAATTTTATGGACAATAGTTTCCTCTATTACTTACACAGCTCTCGGTAAATTTGTTACGGTATACAATTCGTGATAATAATTCCACTGTGCCTTTAAATACGAAACCTTTCTCCCGTCGTTGTTGCTGCTTTGAATGCACGGAGTATATGACAAGATCAATCAAGTGTAGTATTACAACTCATATGTCATCATTGTTCGTGTCATCGCAGTACAGTGGAGGATTTTATTGTCGTAGCGACATATATTCTCCCAAAGGTTTGCAAGCGTAAAAAATGAACGGATGCATGTAAATTACAGCCGGCGGTATATGTATATTGATTAGTTGTTTCAGATTCAGGTCGGAATTGGAATATTTTGCAATAGTTTGTTAATTCATCGTGTTTTCTCCTTGTCGGGTAGATTAAAATACAAGAATTTTAAAAATCAATACGCTACTAACGTCTCATTTTTCTTTTAGCAAATCTATATTATTTCCATCGAATTTTCTTGTAAGATTGAGACCTATTATTAAAAAGAGGTATTATTATAAAATTATGCAAATCCCCGATCAATGTTTTCAACGCAAGCAATACCAACCTATCGCGGGAATCAACCTGCTACGATCTTTATAACACTGTCAGAAAAAGAGGAACGTTAAATATCATGCAATATTTATGCATATTACGCTTAATTGTAGGTATGCGTGACGAAGAACGTAAACGATATATCAAGGAACGTACCTTTCACAACGCCGCCATTAAATTACAATCATCTTAAGCGCGATACACAACAAAAGTGATAAGGCGACCTATCGCAAGGCATAGACTATGGCAACCTAAATATAAAGTTCAAACCATGATCTGAACTCGAGAATTCGACGCAGGACGTTTTGAAAACGAACATCCCAAAGGGAAGTATCCTTTACTGCCTAAGAGTAAACGTATTTGGTTATGCAATTACCAAAATATTAACACCTACAAAACAATGATCGCGTTGTCGCATACAAAAAGACGCAGGTAGCTGTCCAATTTGTCGAGGGTTTAACAAAACTGTTAAAACAGAAAACAGAATAAATGGAGGCTGCGAATATTTGAGTTCTACATAGCATTTAAATCTGAATCGACTTTTTTGTCTCGACTGAATCGACTGAACCGACCCAACTTTTTTTTTCGGTTTTTCCAACGTTGCTACTTTATTGCACTTCCTTTTTTGTCGGGAAAATTCGAAATTTGTTGCGGAAATGAATGTATAATAATAAATTGACGTAGGCCAGGAGAAGGAGGCGGCGATTCGTTTTCGATTCCATTATTTGCTTTACCTCGCACCTCTTACTGTTTACAAGAGACGGTTATATTGGGATTTGCGATAGTGGATTCCATGAAGACCTACAATTCGCAGTTCTATTGAGCGCGAAAACGAACACGCCATTCGTTTCATCGTTCTAGAGTCGTGCTAAATACGCAACCGGCTTTCGAGGGAAAAAAGTTTACTCATAGCTTGTAGCCTTTCAAAGTGAGGAAACCCACATTGCACAACAATAGTTCTCGTCATTTCTGTACAATGAACTAATATCGACGATCAATTCGTTCATGCGATATTGTTAATACATAATTTAAAATCATTTTGTCATTTTACGTACTTTATGCATGGAATGGTAAGTAAAGTGGTAATTAATAATGTGATTGCCAAGTATTTTGGCTTTAATGCATTTTATAATGAAAAGGTAGAAGTTAAATAATTCGACACCCTTATTGAAGTGCATTAACTTCGGGTGATATCTAATTTGATTTAACTATCACCATGTTTATAGTACCAGAAAATTTGGAAAACTTTTGTAGGATTAATTAACTTATAACAGATTCTAATTTATACATACATATGTGTGTGTGTGTTTGTGATAATACGCATACAATAATTATCATTTCTATAAATCACTAATAAACATACGATCCATAAATAACACCTATTTGAATTATCGATGGCCACGCAAAAGAACATTAATTTTCCATCACAGTTGTGTAATTAATTATCGGATCGAATGGCACTGGCAGACATATATTTACGTTTCTTCAATTTCATTGACAGATCTCCATTAATCTGTAACTTCATTAAAATTTACTAAATTAATGGATATATAACTATAGTATATTAACAATACTCTCGTCTATTTAATCGTATGAAACTCTCATTATGCAGTTTCATTTTTTTCTGATTTTTAATTTGCCAAGCTCTCGAACTGTACTGAAATAAATAATTAAGTAAAGATGTTACCGTTTTTAACGACACTTAAAACTGCACAGCACTAAACCTACACGTGACTGTTTGACGTAAACACCCCTCTACCATCTTCTCCGTCCAGACAAACCATACATATATCTCCGCATTCTCCAATTTTTTCTCTCACATATCCCATATCCTCCATCGCATTCGTATCTTACAGTTACTCTTAACTCAGGCCACGCGCCCTCAGAGTACCCAAACGCTCAGCATCTACCTCCATTTAATTCTACCCCCATCCCAACACACTAAGAAGGGGGTACATCGCAAGGATAAATTACACCATCACATTTTTATCTGATTACTTGGCTCGGGTCCAACGAGGCCCAGTCCTGACTTCAACTGGTGGTAAGAAATTTTGCACTTGGGCAATGCAGTACTGTCATACTTTAGTCAGACCATCGCGAGGGGTGTGCCCGCATTCCATGTAATATAAACCATCCCATTCCATTCTCAATTTATAACTCTCGCCGAATATTCATCCTCTGTTCATGAAATTCGAATCATTGAAAACTTGCAACACTCTTCATGTTCTTAGAAAAACAGAAAGGACTGAACGAACTTCAACGCTAGAACTACCGACAGATGTATGTGTATCGAGAGTGTCTAAATGGCAATTAATTAATGGAAAATATAAACCACTATTGTTTTCAAAAGAAAGTTTGTTAACTTTTAAGGTCTTACACACATACGTGCAAGACAATTGCTACGCATCTACAGTATTGTTCACACAAGTGACCGCGTTCCACGAGCTACCTGGCCAGTTATCCACGCTGGGATAATCTAGAAATTATTATGTTAATCCAAAAATTGGCAGAAATACCGGTGGCCAGTCAAGTGGGCAAAGGCCCAGTCACTAGTGTGGCCAGTGCTGTACACACACATTTACCAATTCATGCCGCAAAGCGTTGCAATTAAAATTGTGCGAATTTCGCACGCCCCGATTCGATGCCCGAGGGCTGCGAACCTTCCCCGCCACAAAAATCGTCGCACAAAAAATCTAACGGTGTGTGAGTGTACGTACCCGTGTTTCAGGAGAAAGCTTAGCCGAGTTGCATCACGGTTCCGCGGATGGCGTCGTTGCAAGCGGATCCCTGCTTCTTCTGTCCGTTCTCCTCGCCCGGACACAACAGGTGCTGAGATGAAGGGTCGTTGACGTTCGTTGCGTACCGGAAAGGCGCGGAACGAGCACCGCGACGCTCCGTCACGAAGTCGAACGATCCGTGAGACGACGCTGCAACACAATACGGACTTTTATATTATCGCTGAAGAATGAACGTAGCCGTGTGGATGAGCTGGCAACAAACGAGGGGAAGAAGGAGAAATGTGGGTGAGCAGAGAGGAAGCGGCAGGCTGGGAAAAGGAAAGCGAGGGCTGAAACGTTGCGAAAGAATAGGCTGCAGCGGGGAAAAGGTTGGCAGGCACGGTCCGCCATTGTCGTTGGCTCGATTGAAAGTGACTCGTTCTACACCCCGGTTTCTGTTTCACCGGTGGATACCCCCGTGTCCGAGTCGGGCACGTAAAACGCACCCGGCTTTCGCGCCTTTTGTTCTTCGGGCCATTTCAAAACGTCACCCCCGTGAATGCCTCGAGCGGAACTCGAGGCGGAAGTGGGCGAATTAGGCGGTCCATTGGGGTTCCGACGCGAAGGGTAAAGAAACGTTTCGACGGTGCTGGTTGCTGTATTGGTTTTATCCGCGTAAGCTTAATATCAGGGATGAAAGTTGAGGTGTACATTTTTTTCGTTTTTTTGTTTGTTTGGTTACTTGATCGCCAGATCCTTGGTCTTCCCACGGGTTTCACGTGCGAGATTCGTCTTGTGCCTTCGTACACATGTTCGTATTTTCATGGAGCGTTCGATACCTTTGGTTTCGCTGATGACGATAGGTAAGGCTTGGTAAGCTAGTTGTATCGTGGACGACAAACATTGGAGATATCTAGTTCGGGGTGGGTAGATCTGCGAAACGACCTGTATAATCGAATTTGTGCAACGTTCGTTATGTATGCAACATAGAGAGAATAGCAAGAACGATTAGAAATATGCATATCTTTTATGCACTTCGTGGGGTCGAGGGAACGTTTGTTATTTTTACTTTGTACTGTTCGTGCGTGGTGACCCGTTGTGTATAGTAAAAGTAACGAGTGCAGGCTTAAATTATAAAAGAATATAGGAACAACGCACCGCACAGTCTTTACATATCCTCCCGTTTAACAATTTAGATCGGACCGAGGCAGGGAAGAAGATACGAGAATATTAGACTAATCGGTATGACCGTTTGCGACCAAACTTGCATCTACTTACTGTATCCATCTTTACGTATTTCATATCCGTTCACATTTCGATATTATTGTGATTGGACTCATCTGCACGTGTTGTTTAGACACCTAGGCATTCTTTCTGTACCGAACTATACGAGAATCGTTCGACAAGAAACGCGTTAAGTTTCGTCTGAAGAAATGCATAAAGCTCAGACGATCAAGACCAAACACTTTCGTGAAACCATCGATTTAAACGTAGCAAATAAACATCGACAGCACTGAACCTCTCAGCAACCAGAAACGTTTCACCGGTTCGCGCAAAGAAACGAGACATTCGGTTTCGAAATTCCGGTGCTGTGAACAGCAGTCGTGCTAATTCCTCTACACCGGATAGTAGAAACATTTCTCCGAAATTTCGTGCCAGAACGTATCGCCTAATTGTTCCTGTCTGCGTTCAGTCGAGCAAAAAGCTCCCGATTCGGCTCCGCTCGAGCTGGCTTGCGGAAAATCGATTCACGCCGAATCGAATTTCCGTAAACGCGTTCCATGATCGCTGATGCTTTCGAACCGTGTAAGTGCCGGATGTAGGGACGTCGACAGAGGAAACGCGAATCCCGTACCAACGATTTCCAGTGCGATGCGTGTCGGTGAAGCTCGATCATTCCCGGAAACTGCGACTCGCGATCACATATTTCCTTAACGCATTCACTGCCCTTTGCGACATTTTTTTTGAGGAGGGGTGATCCGTCTTTGGAAGTTCGCTCTGCGAGGTATGTTGGGAGTTAGATCGTTGTTTCTGAACCTTTGTTGATCCGTGTGTTAGACGAGAACGTTAATGGTGGAAGATTTATGGTTGCCTGTTGAATACACGGGGTCCTGTTTTAGGTAAATGAAACGACGCGCGCATCGTCGAAACTGTTGATATTGAGAAAAGAAGAAAAACTGGTCGTCAATGACTTAAGAGCAGTCGTAATTTAATATTGTTAGCTTTTTCATAGACGTACCGCGTAATCGACCGAAAAGTATGAATTGGATTTATGAAGAAATGTAACTCTGCGTGTTTCTCGTTGCATACACGCATGCAGCTTTTCATATCGTTTAAATAATTTCTACGGACATATTTGATTTTCGTGCTTCCCTAGAATTGCGTAAACAGTGAAGTGCAAGGGACCTTCGAAAGCACTTATGCGAATGATCGTTTAGCTTAAATAATTTTGTAATTATTGTAATAAGAAATGTATATGGTTCCGTTTACTATAACGGAGATCCATCCTTGGATGTTTTCTGCGAGACGACCTGCATAAAGCAGAAAATGTTCAATTTTTGTTTGAAAACATTTTGCGGTGCGATTAATAGTTTCAAAGATATTCGCGTGAATGTATTTGAAAAGGACACCCTGTATGCTGATTTTGATTGTTGACGTTTGCGGAGAAGTTTATGAATTTGTCGGAGATGTCGCGAGGATTGTTCAAATTTATTCTGAACTATTTGTACAGATTTTGTACTTGTATTGTCGGTTTCTTTCCTATGCTAGTCAAATGGTAACGACAACGATATTATTGTAACGATGTTTCGTCAATATAAGAATGGTTGAGTTAACTTGCAAGTCCATTTAAAGTTGTTTCACACCCAACTCACTATAAAAGAAAAATTCCAATGTGTATAAAAAGAATTGAGTATCATGGCTCGAAAAATTGAACCAATCAAAAAGTGCAAATTCCCTCGAAAAGGCAAACATTATTATTCCACCGATATTCTTGTCATCACATGTAGTAAAACTATTTACATTCAGGTGCAAGTTCTTATTTCCAAACATGGTAATTAAATTCAGGCTAAAATTGAACCATCGTCGTGCAAGGAAAAAATTCTGTAAGTGACGATTACTTCGGCGAAGCTGGAATTATCAGTATTATCTAGTTTTCTAAAGAGCTAGGGCTGAAGCGGTGCATGAAAGAAACCGGAAGCCATCATCGAGCGCGCAAAGTCGACGGCCTAGACCAAGCGATATCAAGCTCCAACGTGTGATAATCGATGGCAGATTATTTATTTGCTGCAAAGTTGCATTTGCTCGTAAATTGCTCAGACTCGTCGAGAATATCGAGAAAGTGATAAAACGTCGCACGTGTCCGACGTATGCTCGACCCTATTCACTGAAATGAGAACAGTATGCTTAATTCGTAACATCAACTACTTGCACCAATAATATTTTTACCTACAATTTATTCATTCGCCGATCCACCATATTGAGAGCGTATTTTTATTATGTACAATTCACTTATGAATGACGTAAAACGCAATTGATAAATTAGTCACCATAAATGAAAATGGGGAAAAACTGAGAAATTATTATGATACCTTGTATCAATATAATTTTAAAGAAAATTGTTAAAATAACGTTTCACGAAATATGATTTTATTGGCAAAGGCGAATAATTGCAAGTTAACAAAAGTTTTTGTTACGAATCAAGTGGGAAACCTTTCTAAAGAGCTTTCAATGGCACAATGAAAGGCAGGAAGGTGAAATTTTTAAGAATGGAAGCAGCAACTGCCAACCTAATCCCAAGTTCATAAATTAGTGATACAAAAGCAAAGTTTTAAAGCGGCGGCAGCTACGCGTTTTACATAATGTAATTTCTTTTCCGACGTTCGTTGATCTATCACTCGAAAGACCTGGCACTTGGACAGCTCGCGAGTAATCGAACACCTGTATCAAGGTTGAGCGCACAGTAATACTTGAATTCGACGTAAAATTCAAAGTTTCCTCCGACTGTGAGATTATGAAATAATATACGATATGCGTTTTACAAGACTTTGTACCTTTCTTCTGCACCACTCCATCTTTAAATCCTAAAACCTATTCCACACGTAGGTACATCCCAAGCAATTTTGCGAGAAAATATTTTTACGTCTTCATTTCGTTAAAACGACAACCTTTACAATTCTCACTATAAAGTACTTTAATAATATTACAAAATCATATATTTGTAACTACTGCCTTAATATTCGTGTTGTTTACATTTTGTTCTTTTTAATATTCGTTATTTATGCTATAAAAATAACAGCAAATAGTAAATTTTGTTCCCAAATATTATTGAACATTAATTCCAAAATAATAATTTATAAAACAGCATGGATACATGCGGTAGATATGAGCGACATAAAAAGGTAAGTGACATGAATTATTAAATATCATCGATTAAAATTTGTAATATCATCATCTCTCTTATCTGTGTATAGTACTATCATCCATTTCTAACTCTAACAAAATGTAAAGGTATACAATCACAACATTTCAATCTCAATCAACAATATTAATCATTTCGATACGATAATGAAACTCGCGCAACAGAAGCCTGCAACCTACATCTTGTAACTTATCAGTTTACTAATAAATATTAATTGGTAAATTATTGTGCAAGGGTTGCGTCCTTGCTTGTAACTCAGAGAACCCGTTTGACGAAATCGCATGGATCGCCCACAGGAATACGTAATCCTAAAATTACTTCGCACTCAAGACAAGATTGTCTCTTTCCCATCGGAAACGTCCACTTCTGTCGGTCGCCTGGACAAACTGGTCGGTGAGACGAACGAGTTCCAACGCGGGATCCAGGTAGCCGGAGATTGAAGTTCCAAAAGGACAGCACACCGCGCTCAAACTACCTACGTGCTGCACTTCGTCTGTACTATACATATGGGAGTCCGAGGAAATACAGAGGAAGAGGCAGTCGCTCGACAGATTGGACGTCGTCCCATCGATCCTCGTTGATTCTACGGCAACTCTATTTATCCGTCGCTGGCGAAGGATCACTTCCGTGCCAGATTCCACTCTGACAATTTGCACTTCTCTCTTTCTATATCGATGCGGACCACGTTAGGGAGACCGTGCAATAGGAAAGGTGGGAATAATTTGTGACAGTCCTCTCCATTTGGATTATTCAGTGAGATTATTAATAATCTGGGAATGAGTGCGAAACTTTTTGTCGAAACTGGCTATTTATTTGGTTTGTGTATACGTACAGTACCGGAAAAAATTTGGGAACGCCTAGTAGTGTGTGAAATATTCTCCAATTTCTATTGTCACAATAGCTTGTAATGGTTGCAATGGTTTCTAAATGGATGTTTCACATACATACGTGTACTGCTAAACGGTCTACTCGTTCATATTTTTCTTTCTTATTGTTTCACACAATTTTAGGGTTTTTGAAACTAATTTTTATAATAACTCGCGAATTTAAATTAATTGTTCTCGTAAATTTCATGATTATTTCATAACAGCCACGTGCCATACAACTAACGTTGAAATGACGAGGATGAAATAGCGCATGTGTCGTTTCGAATAGACAGAATTGCCGTTCGAGCGATTCCAGTTCGAACAACTACAGGTAAAGGAGGATCTAACTAGTTTTCGGATGATCGCGTGCCTGTCGATCTTTCCTACTGTTCGCCGAGCTCTATGCGCCGTAAAATCGATTGTGAACTGCTGCATCAACAGACAGGAAGGCTGATTAGACGGCCTCTTAAAGTTATTCCACGAAGAAACTTGCTGAATGTAGGTCGGCTTGTTCAATTTTTCAGCCAAGTAACGCTTCGACTAACAATAAGCGCATCCGTAATCGATGTGACTGATTGCGAGTTCAAATTAATGTATGCGAGAACGATTGGGAGCAGCACATCGACAATTATATTTTCAAAAACATTGCCCCTCGTTAAGAGAAATAACGATTTGCTCCATACAAGAAGTGTGTCTAGCGAAACTGTTGCAATTAATTCTTCGAAATGAAATGTTGAGGCAAACAAACCAGATAACAGAATATTAATTAATATTTTGAATATGCATTACATTACATTAATTTTAATGTTATTCAGTCATTGCAATTTTAAATTAAAGCGACTCAATCCCAATCCTCCATTGATCGTAATCAGTTGTCTACATCACACTGTTCTCCCACGATTTAATAAAATATGATTTCGTCCATCGATGAATTTCACCATCACAAAGTTCTCCCGATTCTGTTTAAATAAAGTCAGTTCTGCGTTCTCCTATTACAGTAGTCTCCGAAGTTCCGACACAGTCATCGACTTTATCCAGAGTCAAGTTCAGACACCCACGGTACGTGTATCCGAATTTTCTTTCAACCGTCCGAAAGTTACAGAAAATACTTTACCGTTGAACTGTATCGTGATCGCAACGGAATACATAAAACGGCGACGAGGACACCGAAAGTTCTCGTACAAAACGCTCAGACGTTGCTAGACATGCGACAGGGCTACGTTATTTCCAGTATTCCGTTGCGTTTCCAACAGATACAATCCTTATCTTTATCCGGGCTTTATCTTCACGAGCGATATAACTGGATCGTTTCTCCGTCGTGAGCGAAATTTTAAGCGAGACAGGACTGGTAAAATTGAAAGGGGTATCGAACGAAACGCAATTTATCGAAGCCAGCAATTGCTAAGGTACCAATAGAAGCGTTACGATTTATCTAGGGTCCTGTAACTTCGTTCCTCCGTTATTGTGTTCTCGTTCGATTTGATGGACGCGCGTGCACATGTTGCACGCGTTAAGATTAATGAAAACTTAGTGGCGAGAAATGTCAATTGAAGGCAAGAAAGTGTACGAATTAAATATTTTTCATTAGCACAATAGTTAAATGAAACACAGAATATGTCAACCATTGGAAAGACATTCTCCAACACGGAAAACAAAAAACAATTACTGTCACGTTATATAAATGACTATGATGATTCAAACGTACCAGAACCTGTAAATATAATCGAACAATTAAAAGCTAACTGCCTTGCAAAAAAAAAAAGAAAGAAACAGGTTGTAAATCGTGCAAAGTACGGGGGGATGTAAAATAAAATTCTCGTTTGTTCGCATTTAAAAGTCCAAGCGTTGGATACGTGTGTCAAGGTAGGAGACAGATTATTCTTCCTCGTACACGTTTCCAACGCGCACACCCCTTATCGTTGCCCCGTCTTCACGGATGATGTTCCCCGATCGTTCTGTTTCTGTATATCTCCTTCACCCTGTGACTCCCGCGGGATGAAACTTGTATAAATGAAAATAAAGGACAAATAAAAATGAAACTTCCGAACACCACCGGCCTACGAGCGTGAAGGGCCGTTTGCATATTTTAAGAGAAAAGTTTTCAACGGATCGTGTAAAGAAGAACTCTCTGGAACCAGCGGTTTTATCGCGAGAATCCTGACGAAGGCGGTTTCCGCTGTAATCTAATAAGCCAAGTCCGCTGTCGTCGATAAAAATGCGTTGTAGCGTAAGGGAGTGAACTAAAAGGGGAACGTCGTTTATCCTGCAACGCACGTCCTTATTACGCGATCTACATAGATTTAACGCGGCGAAATTGTTGTCGAAAATTTCCTTTCTAAACGTGACTATATTTCGCACCAATGTAGAGAAACAAAATATGTTATTATGTGTCCAAAATGAAAAGCGTTTTTTATATTTAAAGTGAAATAGTGATTTAACCTAATTCAATCAACCACATCGAGTTGTACATCGTTCCTTTAGTATTATAGATTTATATTGAGCGTGGTTATTAATTGTATTGATGAAAAACAATAACAATTCTGTCAACTCAACTTTCATTTATTGTAATACAAATACTCATGTCCTCGGAGGTGAAACTGGACAATATGAATCATATTCACACAAGTGGATACTATATTATACCTTAATAACCACTTTTCTAAGTGTTTGTTGACTTCATTTTTATCCTCACTGTATCATCAATAATTCAGAGTAGTGTTACCCTGTATTTAAGCCACACAGCTCCAAAGTAGTACAAACACGGATCAAAGACCCCCCGTCCTAATACGAAGTAACGTGTAATGAAATAACGTGAAAGATTGATAAATCACTTGAAGTGAACGTAATCCATGATCTTGGACTGATCTTAGCACGGCTAAGTTTTCGAATGTGCAATACAGAGTGTTGCATGGCTCGAAAAGACTTTTACTTTGTCGGTAACGGGCTTCCAAATAAAATATTTCTGCTCGTTCGACCCGTCATAAAATGTTATCCGTCTCGTAAAAACATCCTAAAGCATTCGCTTCACTTTGAACGAGCTTATGTTAGTCACGTTCGTTTCTCGTCTTCTGTATTCGAGTACCGATATTTGATAAGAATTCGCCCTCGTGATGTAATAATACATTTTACTTGAGCGATTGTAGCTTTTGAATGATATCTTACCAAAACATTATGTATTCGCAATATTTGTTTAATATTAATCGAAGGATTAATGTAAAGAAAGGAAGATTCCATGTTTTATAAATCACCGTCGCGTGGTATCGTGTCGTTGCTTTTTACAATGCTTGTAATATCGAGTAGAAAATCGTCCCTGTTGGAAAATTGGGAGAGAGGGGTAAAAGTAGAGCAATTACATTTTTCTTTATTATACTTAAGAATAATGTCGAACTCAAGATTTATTACTTGGTGTACGAAAGACGCTACAAGCTTCCCAAATCGTTTAAATCGTGGAAATTGTTTAAATAGGGTATTTTGTACTACTGTGTACCGCTTCCGTACGATTTTGCTAGCATAGAAATATTGACTGTCGTGGTTTTAAATCGGATAGATTTTCCTGTTAAACGACAACGTAAATTGTGTCTTATGTGTCACGTTTTATGGAGGAGTTTTTCAATTTCAAATGGCTGCACTCTATTACGTCGATTGCTCTAGATAGCACTTGTGCTAAAAATATTTTATATTGGGTAGCTTTATTGTCCAGCAAATTCTTCCTGTCGTTATCTTCGATACTCTCAAAGATGCCTGTCATAGATCTCTACGTACGTATAAACAATTTTACCATATTTTTGAATAGTCCTGTTACTGACACCTTAACAGCCATCCATTGAAATCAAATCTTTTCCCAAAATCGTCGTAAGAATACCGTAACAAAATGGATCTGCCTGTGATAAGAAACGATAATTGCACGTACATACTTGTTAAAACTGCCATACTAAAAGTTGCCTGTTTAAAAACTTGCTATTAATTCGGTCATATTTCGTGATTCAAAGTTCACTAACAATTACGTTGTCAGGATTGGCCGCAATGCAATTGTCGTGCTTCCGTTTCGTGCTAATTCAGCTGCCTCGGAGACAGAAATTTCCGCAGTCATGAAAGTTTCCCGGAAGTTCTGTTTTTCTTTCTAATCTTACAGAGCAACGTACGTCATACTGTTCCTGCTTCTGTTATAACAAACAGACATACAGGGTGTATCCATTTAACTGGACACTGTGGTACATCTCACGAGAAATTGAAGTTACCAAGAAAATGTTCTTACAATAGTTGGTTAGGATGAAGAGGGACTTTACATGGTATAGGTAATATCCAGTTACACGGGATGCCCTGTATACTACTCCTGTTTTTCTCGACAATAATTTTCACAAATTCATCATCATATTTTCCCATTTGTCCTTCCGCTTAATAGTAAAAATGAGAATAATAAAAGAGAGAAAAAAAACAACAACAAGATCAATAATTATAATAATCGTCAAAGATTGAATGTCGGTCCTGTACCGATAATCCGTGATTCTCGGTTATAAAATTTGATACGAACAGAGTATACAATCGAGGACATGGTTCAACGACGATAGACCGAAGAAAGTTTCAGTAGCATCGGTCACAACCTCAACGTGTTTCCCGGCCCTCTGATACGACTTCGTCCAATTTAACTCCGTCTTCGTATTCGAACATTTTGGTTGAATGCTCCGTTTGTTTCGTCCAATCGACGAGACACCGATCGTGAATCGAGCATCTTGTTTGATCAGCCATCCCGTTGCAGCACGGAAATTAGACTGTTTCCTTGAACAATGTCATACTTCACGACTTGTTTCGGCCCTAAAATCCAATGTCGACCTTATGAGATGTCAGTTTCACATTGTAAATGTGCTTCAACGAACGATGTACAGTCAACCCTCCTATAACGCGGTACTCTCAGAACGCGGTTTCCATATAACGCGGAGCTGAAAATGCGACAGCCCTCCTATAACGCGGTACTCTCAGAACGCAGTTTCCATATAACGCGGGGTAATTATTTAGAAAAGGGGGGGTCTCACCGATTTCGATGATTTTCGAGTATGTTATAGAAATCAACATTTTGAACAACTTTTTCCCATACATATAACCGCCGCCCGGCCTTGGTTTCCGAGATTTTTCCCAAAAATGATCGGTACTACTACATTGAATTCTGCATATACGTACGCGTTCGTGAAAGTGTATGCGTAAGTGTTTGATCGGCAATTGTCCATCGTTTCTATATATAACAGCGTAGCGTCCAGCGACGAACATTATACAATGTGTAAAGCGAATTTTGATCTGCATTGATCTCCTTATTAAATGCAACAATGAATGTGTGGCATGAATACACTAACCCAAACAATCAGCAAATAATAATAATAATAATAATAATCAATAATAATCAGCGGTTATATGTATAGGAAAAAGTTACTCAAAATGTTGATTTCTACATCATATGTAAAAATCATCAAAATCGGTGAGACCCCCCCTTTTCTAAATAATTACCAAAGATTTATATAAAGATTTATATAAACTCTTCAATTCAATAAAAATAATTTATAATTTATCTTGTCCTTATTGGTCTCCATATAACGCGGTACGAATAATGTGATTTGTACTAATTCTGCGTTTCTTATAGCGCGGTTTCCATACAACGCGGTAGACGGTTTCCATAGAACGCGCTACGAATTAGCCTGGTTTGTACGGTTAAATCCGAGTTTCTTATAGCGCGGTTTCCATATAACGCGGTACGCACTCACCGCGTTATAGGAGGGTTGACTGTATTAACATGGAATAGAGAGGAGAAATGATGGCATACGAACGACTTGCTTTTGACGCTTGACGAATTTATTATCAGTTCTCTTTATACATGTACAATATATGTACAGTTTGTATATTATAGTTTATACGGTGTACAGCTGAGTCTCGAAATATATAAGTACTGTTAAGGAAAAAGTTATTTTAACCGATGAAAGAAATTTGGCAAAATGTTTTTATGCTGTGAGTACTTGTAGAAAATTCTTACCATTCTAACCATTTCAGTTTCACAATTACCTATCTGTGATTTTGCTCGGTTTCACGACGAGAACTCTGATTTCTCCCTATGAAAGTTTACGCGTCGCTTGTGATAGATAGGATCACACTTTCCTTAAAAACACTATCGAAAATGATAGCCTATTAATCATTCTATCCCACTAGTCCCATCAAGGAAATAGTCACCAACTTTTATTGCCACTCTTTTCTTATTTTCACGTGTGAAATATACGACGAGTTGTTTCGTTAATACAAAAGAGGGTTCCTGAGTGAAGAAACTTCGATCAAGCATTATATGAAATATAAAAATATTAAATAATTCTTGTAAGGAATAGTATTAAATAATTCCTATTTTGTATTCATTGATTCCTTTACTTTCCCTCACCAATTACTAAATTTTGATTTCTGCACGAGAATTTGATTAATATTTGAATATTACCCAATTCAAAAGAGAAGCTTTACACGTGTAAATAACTTTCCATTCTCTTAGTAACTACTTGTAAGTCCTGTTAATGAAATGTTACACTAAATTTCTTCATATAAGAACATAAATCCAATCCTTTGAATGTACAGCTGGTTCTACAATTTTCAAAAAATGGCGATCCAGTTGACAATGGGGGACAGCCTATTATCTCAGTTCCACCGTTTAAAGAGGAAATGGTTTGGGTATTCGTAATTTTCGATTTACCGCCAAGCAATAATTCGCTTGCAGTCGCACAGTGGCAAATTTTTGCAAACCGATTTCCACGCGGCTTTTTCTGGTTGCCTCGTCGTAATTCAACACATCGTGCACCCTTTCCTCGACCGGCTTTCAAAACAGTCGCGATTCAGGAAACCAGCGTGCAACGTAATACGCTGCGGTAAATAATGATCGCGACACGACAGCCTGGTTTCCCCGTTATTATTTACGATCGCGTGGCTTCTCGATATATCGAGAGTAATTAATAATCGGACAATAAACGAACCGCAATAGCAATCCCACGGGAAAAGTGACCGTTTTCCCTGCCTCCTCTACCCACCGCTTCTGATATTCGATGTTCTGCGTTGCTATTTCTGTCACCACGTATTCGCTTAATTTTCTGTACAACACCTTCTTCTATTTTATCTCCCATTTTTTCTGTTATATTTTGCTCTACTCGGTGGATATCACGTTGGGCGAATAATCTATCTCCTTCGAACCTTCTCTTACTAGTACCTCCTACTTCATTGACTAATTTTATTTTAACCCTTATATTTATTAAAAAGGTATGTATATTTATCCCACTATCTTGTTGCACATATATGCAACATCCTTTTCAGTCTTGCCCTATCCACTTAATCTTTCTAAATTTTTCATTTAACTGTTCCTTATTATCCCTAGACCTGTATCTACCCTTCTCACCTATCGAATCACTGCCACTCTCCTTCGTTCTTTGTCGCGTATTCCTACACTCAGCGCCATTGTATCACGAATGGAGTCACCGTTTGGCCGTTTATCTGTACCGTGGACACGAACAGACGCGAAATATTGCGCCGAATATTGGATCGCTGTTTATCATTTGCCAGCCCGGTCTCTGCTTGTCTTCGATCTCGAAAGGCACGAATTGATCGCTTGTCCGCGTGTATTTACGCGCAATCGATCGCGCGATCGATTAACGAATCCTACGGTTCTCCGGTCAAATCGATACGCAACATCCACGGCATTGTTCCTTCCCGGTGGAAAACTTTATCTGAAAACCGTGTCCTCTGCGGCGTTGTCAACGCGGAATGTGATCTCGATTTCTTCTTATTCTACGGAACGTGCCGTGCATCCGCTATAGCGCAGCGGGTTCGCGAAACACGAGTTAAGGTAACTTATATAATAACACAATATTTCATACGCAAACCACGTACAACGCGCTTCTGTGTTCACTTTCTACCCTTCTACTTCTGCTTTTGCACGCTCGTGCTTATGCGTGATTCGAAGGTGGCCTAATTCGGAAATACTGAAAACTCGTGGGTGAGAATTTAAGAATTTTCGGGGGAGTTATGGGGGTTCAGATCAAACGTTTTAACGCTGATAATGCGGTTCATATTTCGGGCAGGGCGCTCGAGCTACAAGTTTACAAAATTTAGTATTGTCTTATAAATAATATTTCGACACATGGAAAGCGGTGTTGTGGGCAAAGAATGCACCATTTTGGGTAGATAAAACCTACGCGCAGTATTCAAATGGTCTTTAATTAAGCGATCTCTAGATGGATTATTCTCTCATGGTGAAATAAAGAGAACACGAGATTTTACTGTTCCACAACGATAAAATTGAAACCAAAGTATCCTTATAGTAAAAGTACAATTATGTTAGCCTTAGTCACTCCCTTATCACAATTTTCTTCATATACTATAAAACAATTCCTAATTAATAGTTAAATAATAACAAGAATTTCGCACTTGAAATTTCCTTTGCCTTTCGATTTTTCAATTATGGACGTGGAAACTCAGTGCTCCGGTGAAATCGCGAACGATTTATAACGGCTACTCTGTTATCTTGTCCAGTCCAGGTCCAACGACATCGAAGCGACCGTTTTGCGTGTGGATCGCATTCACGTGAAAACCACGTCGCCTCTTCGCATATTCGTTTCGCATGCACGTGGACAACATTCCAGCAGACATCCAGAACGATCCCCATACGCCGGAAAGGAGGACAAATTGTTCCAGCTCTTCGTTTCCCGGGTTTTCTTGCAACGTCGGTCACAATGGAGGAACGATCGGGTTCCAGGTCGACTGTGACGCGATGATAAAGACGAGGATTAGTTTTTTTAGATGCGTTCCAAGCCACGGTTGAAAGGGGAATTTGCGGTCTTTTTCTTGGAGTCTGTCAGAGTTTGTTTGCGACAAATGGGTTTTAATGCTATAGAAACTGCGGAACGGATTTGCTTCGTGAAATAATACCGTGTACCATTTCACATGAATTTCAAGATGAAACAGATTTGATGCTCGAGAAAGGGAGAAGAGATACCTACACCACGTTCGATTTCTTTGTTAATCGAAAGTGAAGATTTTCGCAACGCATAATCGCAAAACGATAGATAAATAAACGGCGGAATTTCGGGGACTCGGGTAAATTTTGTTACCGTGTGAAGGGTTCTGCTGAAATTACATTATTTTCAATTACTCGCAGAGTCGTGCTCGGAGTGGCACTTGCACGTGAACGCGAAATTCGATTTAAGTAACGCAAATTCGAGAGTTTTATTTAAATGCTAATATGCCACGCTGATCGATACGTGCTGCTGCGTTTCGGCGAATGTAGACGGCCACGAATTAAATCACACCTTAAATATTTCGGTGTCCCCCAATATCGGGACAAATATAAACACCCCCCCTCCCTCAACCCATCCTTCAATGCAGAAGTCATTGCAAGCAATAAATCTACTCGCGCAGCTGCACAGCCGGAGAACGCAACGCGTTTAACGCCTCAATAAGTTCATATAGATAAGTTCAAATAAATCGCTGCGATCTCTACGATGCCCGTGATTCAACGCCGCCTTTCCAAGATCCGACCCAATCAGGCAGCAAGCTCATCAAGCAACAGCAAAGGCTGCCTTTCCCTCTCCTCTTTTTCATTCTCACCCCTTTCTTTAAAGCAGTTGCTTGTCCCGTCTTCCCTAGCTTCTTCGTCGGTTAAATGAATTCCTCTGCTCACGCTCGTATCCAGGGAAACCAGTCTCTTATGCTTTCGTTCATATTAAGCTCCGGCCGTTGTTTAAACCATGAGTTCGTTCGTCGACCATCGCGTCATCCCATCGGCAACGCGATCAAATAACACCGTCGGGGATTTTGCCCCGGGCTGACCACTTTTCTCATTTCTCAACGTCCAACACATTCTTTCACACCCCATGGAACATCGTCCGGGACCATCGTGCCCGTGCGCATCTCCGTCCACTGCTATGTTCGCGATTCTCATCTTCGTGATCTAATTTTCGCTTTTTCCTCTCTATCTCCCTCTTGCTCGCACTCCCTCTCGTCCACGGTGATCGTTCAATTGGGGAGAAAGTATCGTGGAGGGTGAAATAGAAATATGATTCCCGCGGTGATGTGTAAATTAAGTATGAACAAAGATTGAAGTTTCAGTGAATTCGATTGGTGGAATATAGCATTGATGAAAAGTATGGGGGAAGTGTGGTGCGTGTGTATCTACTTCATTTATTTTATAGGTACTTTTAGAGTGCTCGGAAGTTCAATGCGTGAAACTAAGTATACCTATATATTTTTTTTCATTTAGAGTAGACACATGTTTTCATAGGAAATTGGAATGTCCTAAGGAAACTCGTGAGGGAATCATTGTTTGGCGTGAGATGAAATTCTTTGTAGAAATAAAAACATTCCTTGCGATCAATAGTGCAGGTACGTTGTCGTTAAGAACAGCTGATAAAAGTTGGAATTCGGATGGATGAAGATTTTTCCAGCTACTCGCCAGTGTCAAATAAACCTACTTATTAATCACTGAACCTGTAATTTCTAAATCACTCGGTGTTTTCCGGAATTTTTCAATTTTTTACTTGCCGGTGTATCTACTAATGAAATCTATTTCTACCAATATATCTGAAGAATACAATAAAAATATGATTCCATCGTTAAATACACGTTGGGAAATGTATGAAACCAGTTTCACTCTATAAACGACTTACCTTGGAATACTAGGTTTCTTAGAATGGTCGCTCAAAAAATTGTATGGAAATTCAAGTCATTATTATCTCAATGACAGTATTTACTACTTAAAAACGCGTATATTGTAATACGATTATAAGTTTGGTTAAAAGACATATCAAATCTATATGTATCTCACACTCGATTCAAATAAAACAGTCCAAATAAATCAATTCAAGTAAAACAATGCAAATAAATCAATTCAAATAAAACAATCCAAGTGTTAAATTCCCTTTAGCTACATCGTCATAAATCGGGCCTTATCCTCCGATTCACAAATGAATGTCATACGTAACATTTCAATCGATCTAATATAATACTGCAGTTTCACGCCTAATAATCACAGCGTAAACAGATACACATTATTGCACAACTCTGTATAGAAAAACGCATGTTTGAACCGGATATTGTCGTAATAGTGTAAAAACATTCAAGAGCCCGAAGGGCATACGTGGTAATTAAAAACGATTCTGTAGTGATCCTATCGACATAAGCGACATTTTCATATTAACATTTAAATCGTTTGCAGAATTCCACGTGTAAGGCGAACGAAGGTAGTTGAATTCAGAAAGAGATAGAAAAACTGGCAAAGAGCAATAGCGTTGTCTTCCGTTCGTCTTCGTTCCGTTCGCCAGTCGATTTCCGCGATGCGAACTGTATCATATTTGCCGTTCGAACCGGAAAATCTTAGATTCTCCAACGAAAAATTCATCAATTTTCAATCATTCGGTCCAACTGTTTTGTTGGAGTAACAGTGGTGATCAAAATTCCAAATACGTATTGACATTTAAGACACTCTAGTGATGTGTGCGTGTCTCGATGTTTACTGAAATCGGCGATTGGTGAATTATTTATACAAATGGTGATACAAATAATGTTGAAGAATGTGGTGTAGGGCCATAAGGGAATTAAGTACTTTGGAAAATTAAGAATTTTGAGGTAGCGACGTTTGTTTCCACTGTGAGAAGAACCTCTTTCGTTTTTACTGTTGCTTCGGTGATTGCCTTATTATCGTCGCACTGCTATAATGACACCAATTTTCTGCGTTTGTCGATCATATTATACGATTGAATAAAAAACTTCGATGCAAAGCAGACGGTCCAAAGAACGCTTCGTTTCTTGTGTTCGGCTTACTGACGCTTGTGAACGTGATCCTAAAGGACTACTTTACCGATTTTAAAGAAAAACGGGGAAAACTATGGAGTGCAGTGAGTAAACAAGTACTTTAATTATAAAAAGCGTAAATGGAATACTTGAAGAAAAAAACCGATAATGTAAGGAATTATTTAATTGTTTATTAAAAAGTTTATTTTTAAAGCAGTGTGCGTGTTTTAATGTAATAAATTAAACGCAGAAAATTCTGATGGGATTGTCTTACTGACAGAGGCAAGATTCGAGTAAAATTGTTTCTTGCAAGAAAACTGCCGATGCTTCCAATTAATTCTAAATGCAAACTTTATGCATTCAAAGAACACGTCTGCCATAGATTTTAAAAAAAAAAAAAATACAGGAATAAGAAACAAATAAAAATAAATAAAACATTTGGTGTACATATTGTTAGCTTTGCGTAAAATATAAAAATCGCGATTAATTTTAACAGTATGAAAATCAAATTATATTTATGTAAAGCACGATCTACTTGTAAAGCAACGCCGTCAATTATTATAGATCTCTGTGAAAATTTTAAAGGAGATGAAAATTGGTAAGCTCGCAAATTAACCCAAACTGTGGATACACAGCAAGTCCCCCATTAAAATTAGAACTAAGATAAATATAACTTTCGAATGAAAGCGTGCACCGTTTCTATTTGATCTTCCTAATAACGTAGTTGACGTGGCATCCTTTCGCAAACAGTTGCCCTACCATATCGCCGAGCGAAATATTAAGTAATACTTTTTTAATAATACACTGTGTTCAATACCAAGTATAAAACTATTTAATATTAATGGTACATTGGTATGAGAACTACGGGAAATCTTATGCTCTTCATTTGCACACCTTATCATTTAAAAACGTGCACAAAATTTCTATATTATACTCTTACGATAAAGATATCAAAGAGGAAATTTCGGAACACGTTATCGAGAATATCTCATTTCTTCGTTTCGTTCTTTGTCAGCGAAAATTCGTAATTGCGCCGTTCGTCCCTTAACATTACATTCATTTTCTCTAGTTTTCCAAATACAAATCTCTACTAAGAAAACAACGTAACTGTTCGATACGCGTAAGGGAATGCACTTAGATAACCATTCACGAGGTCAGTTCCTTTTTTCAGAGCAGGTCGGGAAGAATGAAAAAAAGAGACCGGAGACCGTGTACCATGTATTTAATCGATGCCCATATATTACACTTCGTGTACACACGTGTCTCTTATCGTGTTTTCATTTATTGTTTGACTCTCTTTTTGCATGAACACTGTCTTATATACATATGAGTGCAATTTCTTCCGCACCTTCTGCAACTTTCAAAGTCCTTTTGAAGGCCCTTTCATTTCCCTTGTACTAAGATATCATTTTACAACAAAAATTCTGGCGATTCTCGTACAAACTACAAAATTAGACTTACGTGACAAGCAATTAATGTCAAATCTTTTCATGCAAAACCGATTGATTTGTCTGGTATCAATGTATAATGTTTTCCGGTAATTATATAGGATTAATGTATTATCGATATTGTATTAATGGATCAAAAAAGAAATGTCTGTTTTTTGCCAAATGGAAGTTTTCCAAATGATGCAAAGAAACCTAATCCGTGATATTGCAGAATTGTAGCAGTACAAGTAATCGTTGCTTTTGAAAATTAATGTATTGTAGAATTTGTCATTTGCCAACCACTACTCATGTTTTCAGTAAAGAAAACGCCGTTGATAGTACACGATCGTAATTGTGAAAGCCTTTAGTACGCCATTTCCCAGGGCTATTGTATATATTACTGGGCATACCCGATATTTGAATCGCAAATAATAACTTGTTTATACTGACCGCCACGTTGAGGAAAACAAAAGGAACTTGACCTAGCTTCCGTTCAATGATTATTCACTCAATAGAAACTGAACCGCCTTCGATAAAGAAAGAAACGCATGAAACAATTTGTGCAGTACGTATCAATTAAAATAATCGTTTCATGGGGCGCTCATCGCTTCTCTAAATCACGACTGCCTTTTTTAAAACACTTTAATGTGGTGGAAAACGTTATGAAGATGCTTCTTTGTAATCTATGTATATATATATTTAGTATTGTCAACTTATTAATCAATTATACACATTCTTTGGTCTTGACATATCCGGTTGGCGAGTCTCTAGCATCGAAGCGTAACTACTGCTCTACACGCCCGCTCTCACACACACACACACACAATGAAAAACAATCACACTCACATCGAACACTCAAATATACCACTAAACTCTCTAACACAGCCTCTCTAACAGCCTATCTAATGTTTTCAATTCATTTAAATTTCACGGTAGCTGCACATGAAACTTAATTCAATTAATTACAAAAAACCTACCGGCCGCGTGACCATGCACCGACCAACAAAGATGATATTTTAATTCTATTGCAAACCCGAAACTACAAACCAGATAAAGGAACAACCATTTATTCGTGTGAATTCAACAATTTTCTCGTATGCCTCATTCAGATCATCACAATATCTCTCTCTAGGTCCAAAGGCTACTTGAAATTTCGAACGATCTGCAAAAACAATGAACAAGAAGAATAGACAAGGACAGCACAGAAGATGACTGCATTATCTGAACCTCCACCGTCAATCAGCATTCCCAGAAACGTGTTACCGGCCTGTGACAATCTCACAGACTTCGTCGGCCACTCGCGCGGCCTTGACCTGGCCCTTGACTCCAGACCATGGCGTAATATCAGCGAGTTCGACCAATTGTACCACAACGACACTCTAAACAATATAACATGCCTAGAACACGCGCCACAATTGACCAATGCCACCTTCTACAAGGTGATCGTTTTAACCTTAATGGGTGTCCTCAGTTTTCTTGCAAATGTTGCAACAATCTACTCGATCAGGAGGAATCGTCGAAGATTTCACACATGGTCGGCGATTTACACGTTGATACTTCATCTAGCAGTGGCCGATTTACTGGTCACGGTGTTCTGCATAGGCGGCGAGGCTGTATGGAGTTATACGGTAGCATGGATATGGGGAAATATCGCGTGCAAGGTGTTGAAGTTCCTTCAGGTGTTTAGCCTGTACCTGAGTACGTTTGTACTGGTGCTGATCGGCGTGGACAGGTTCATTGTGGTACGATATCCTATGAAGGGGTTCAACACTGCTGATAGGTGCTTGAAGCTGGTCATTTTTGCATGGATATTGTCCTTCGTATTGGCGGCTCCTCAGGTAAGGATCTTTTTTCGTAGGATTACGTGTACATATGTCATCATTCATTCTGCAAGTTTCTTAACCCAATTTTCATACGCATAGAAATTCATCATGTCATTCTATTTATTAGATGATATTTCGTCGCTTGCTAGATATTAATCAAGATGTTCTTCATAGAAATATTTATTATTCCTTTATTACGCATGTGTGTTACATCGTGCGTTTATTGGAATCAAATATTATTCATACTTTTTGAAATAGCAAGTAAAAGAACAGGCATCAATGGGGCTAAAATAAAGTAAAGGGAAATAACACGTCCTATACGAAATGTTCTTCATGTAAAATAAAATTCACAGTACGAAAGATAAGAAGCCTTGCGAGAAGGTTTGTCTATAGACGAATTAAAAGTTCGATCAGTGAGGACGATCGAGGGGCTGATTCGTAATTAAAAATGACTTTACGTCCAGGATATAACTCCAGAGAACGTCGGTGAACCAGATGTAGTTGCATGAAATTGGAAATACTTTCCATGCACCACGCTGTCTCGTAAATACTGGGTAATTAACGTTACATCAATATTCGCGAAAGACTCAGCCATACGGAGAATCGTCGCGCATAAAAAGAGTGAAGTTAATCTTGGAAACCAGTTCTCCGTTCTGCTCGTTTTTTCAAGACTGTCTCGCATTTATCGAGCTTAACGCTTAATTAACGTGCTCAGTAACTTTACGTCTGAATTCTATTTCACATAAAGTGATATTTCGCTTCACCGTAACTGATTCTTTGAATGTTCCTCTTCGTATAATGGAATTAATTAATTAAACAAATTTAATTACTGAAATGCTCCGCGTACTAAAGCGGAGGGCTTATATTAATATACATTATTAGTTTAGTTCTCTGTTTAAAACATTCTGCAATGGAATTATATATTTCACTCTATAATTAACAATTACATTTTCCCGTGACATAATTTCACTACAGTATTACAGACGAGACTTCGTTCAGCGATGTCAATTACAATCTCTTGCCTGGTCCCTGTTCGTTGCTAATTGCTTTCTTTTTTGGCCCCGACATCGACACACGTTCAAACTTTTAATTTAAGTTTGTGGGATTTTCTATGGTTAATATTATTCTTTATTGAAAACGCCTCTTTCTGCAATCTATTCTCTCACAGGTTGTAACACGCTCTCCCCTGGAGGAGAGGAAAGCTCTCCTCCACGCATTCTTTCTCTCTCTCTCACACGCTTCAAACAAAACACAATCGGTGGCTTCAGTGGCAAATTCCACGAGATCGGCGCTCTACAGCGACGCCGATTCCACACCTTTATGAAGGAAAATACTCATCACTAGCTCGAAAGGTCAAATTTGTAAAATACTGGAAAATATTGGATCGAAATTGGAACTACAGGGCTCGCGGAATATCTCGTGCAGCTTTTACCATCACACGAAACTGATTGTTAGTGTGCTAACCAATTTCGATTCGCTAGAAAGTTAGAAATACCAAAAATTAAATAAAGCCATATTGAAACATACCGATGTTGGGTTGCCTGCTGAAAATTCGGTGTTCGCTATATCGAAAAAGAAAAACAAAAGAATTTTTTACATTTTCTTACGGAACAACGAAGTATAATAGATTTGGACGCGCTATATTTGGCCTGTACTAACTGTTAAAAATATTCACTTCTATTCTTGCATCTGAATGAAAGTATTTTAGAAAAAAAGTACCAACATTAGATCGTTATCCAAACTATCCACAGTACAATACATATTGCAAATGCAAGAAGAAAATGTCTTTATATCTATACATTTCTTACTCTGTTCTTCTTTGCGTATGAAATTGCAAAAAAAAAAATTGAGACCGTGATAGTAAACTACGAGTATTTTATTAGAAGCAAAGATGGCAATTAATATGTAGCAATACAATTTCTATATTTTTTACTCTAAAAAATGTTGTTACAATGTTATTTGCAGGTAGACACAAGAAACGATAGATCGTTAAAGTTGAATCGCACAATGCAACGATGTAATTTGTACACAAGAGAAAATACTTTGAAGTGAAAATCAGTATAGAAAACAAATTATTGGTCTTCGGATGATACCTACTGTAATCAATCTTCTTTTCCTTCAATTTTGTTTCCCCTTCTGCATCAGCACAAAAATATAAAACAAGTGATCACTCTTTCACGGACTTTATCAAATCTTCCCATGCTGCTGCAAAAGCATTATTTTCTTCAAATCAGACAGTCTCATTCTCAATTACCGATACAACTAATTAACTCTGTGAACGATATCACATAAACTATACCTGCTTCTAATATTATATCAATTGGAATATCTTTATATCCATTTTCCTACAGGTAACACGCCCTTCGTCGCGCTGCTTTGTTAACAATTTTCCTGAAAGTCTGTGTATTGGAAAATTGAATTGACCACAAATTCATTATCAACATCGTAGTGCGTTCACTCCTACCGAAAAAAATTCCTGACACGAACACGATATTAGGACAGTATTCGTTCATTGCCTCAAAAGAATGGACCTTCTTCTTCTATTAATTTGACGTGATCTTATACCTGAAGAATAAATGCAAACTTGGCTAATCATTACATAGTCCAATCTCAAACTGGAGAAACAAAGCAAATACAATTGCTTTAGAGGAGAGATTCGAAATTTACCTCCGTGCAAAATGAAGGGCCAATGAACGTGCTTAGTTTGTTAATGACGAGGTGTTGGACACAGAGCTTTTTGCGCTGGCTGAATCGTAGGCCTCCAAAGATGGCTCGAACAAACTCTCTCGTGAAAACCGTTCGAGTCTTTGCGGTGCCGTAGGCCTTTTCATTCGATTTCGATCACCTCTGCTTCCCAAACTGCGACAACGACATTTCCTCTTCCTCCTTCTGCGTCTTGGTTTACAGCCCCTGCTACGCCTTCGTCTCCTCCTTGCAGATCTCCTACGTTTGCACTTGCACATCTTCCTTTTTCGTCTCCTACGCCTACGCCGTCTCTTCTTGCACTTGCACGTCATCTTTCGTTGAGTTCTATTTTTGCGACAGGCGTCCAATAGATTGACCTCCTGCGCGGCTATTTCCTGCAGCTTCATCGCGCTGGTTGTAGGTAATATGTAAGATCCGCCGTTCTTCTTTAGAATGCCATACGTTACGCCCCGTTTCAACGCTGTTTGCATCTATTTTGATGGAATGATTTCAAGGGAAAACTGTTGTTCGCGTCATATATTTCACAATGATCATATTGGTCTTATCCGATTGAAATTCTTAGTTGTTTGATACAATAGCAATGGAACCACGAAGATATGTTTTCTACCGATGGAAAAGACATACATCAATCTTTCTCATTCGTTGATTGATATTATTTATTCTTGTTTACTTTTTCTTTTCACTCTCGCCCGAAAATGAAATGAATTACATTAAAATACATTCATTTGTTTAACTACAGTAACGTATTTCGCTCGATGAAGGTTGTATGGAACTGTGTTGGAGTTACTAACCTGACGGCGTGCTACAATTGCAGGCATATTGTAGACCGATGACAGGTAATGCAAAATTTCCCGCGACGTCGAGCCTTTCAGTTCGCGAAGATTTTTGATCGCCGTAACGACCAGCGCGAAAGCTTTGGCCGAATCGCTCACCATGATTGTATCGCCTCCAAACTGTCAATTAATGAATTTCCCCAGCAGAAACAATATATACTACAGCTGGAATAAGGGGCATACATAAACGAACAAAGAATATTAATATTCGTGAATACGAAAGTAATGGTGTATCCACCAGTGCAGAAATTATTCATAACATATCTCATTTATCCTTCTTTCTTTTCAACCCTTCTGAATACGTTTGAATACATTTATCAACTTCGAATGAACGAGAGTAATATCGCGCATTATTGAAGAATTATGCGTGCAAAAGGATAGAATACTGTACATAGAAAAAGGTAATACCTTAATTGGGTTGATAGTAAAATGGCATTCGGTGGACCTGGACGCCTCTTACGTTCGATAATACTGTTCATCGAGGCGCCAATTTTCAGTCCATGTTCGGTCAACTTGGAATTCATTTAACAACTGTAAATGGAAATACGAGGAATTTTTTATTGAAACGACGAGCCAAAATTTTCTTATGTCACATTGCTGATGAATAAACGACAGGCGAGCATCACGTTTACAAATGAACGATGGTACTTGGAACATGACCGAGGCAACTTCGTTTCTCCAGACGATTACTTAAATCTTAGATTATAGATTTTCCCATCGAGGTTCTCGTAATTTCAACAATGATTGAGCCAGGGAAGTTATACAAAAATTTCCGAGCTCCAGCGATGCACATGCTCGTTAATTAAAATGAATCACCACCTGCAGACTTCGTACACGTAGAACTTACAATTATACATTACCGCAATTTATCATAACGGCGTGGCATCGGCAACAAGTTTTTATTATTCAAGTTCATTATTATTTAAAGAACGGAAGTCCTTTACACTTTGCTCCAATGTTAACAAATAATTAAGTAAACCGTAATTTGTTGTATAGTTTAGTCATTGGTTCGAGTTGAATGTATCCTAAGTCAAATAATAAATTATTACAAGCAAATGCTCTTTATTGGGCCTTTCTATGAAAATAAACTATTTAGACCGAAATTGCAATTTGAAAGTAAATAATAGCCAAAAGTTGTGCAGCTGTAATTTCACTAAAGAATAGGCACTACATACAAATAACACTACATACCATTTATGTTTATGTTACGCTCCGAGAATTCATCGTCAGAGAAGTTATCGTGACTTTATTATTAATACCCAACAGAATACATTAAATTGAAATATCAAATTTACATTGCACAATATGCAGGTACGAAACATTTATGTAGCACTATTTTCAGGTTATTATATTTCGCGTGGCCCAAGGACCGTTTGTCGAAAAATTTACGCAATGCGTGACATATGGATTCTACACAGAAACATGGCAGGAGCAGCTTTATGTATCTCTTAGTTTATTCTCCATGTTCCTCCTTCCTTTAGGTATTCTCATTACTACCTATGTGTCCACTGTGATCACGATTTCTCGTAAGCATATTTTAACTATAAATTCCTCGTTTAAAGAAATCATGTACGATATTTCTGGCCTAATAATTAAGTAATCAAATCATTCTTTATCTACATAAAAATAAATGGCTTTTTGTTGCAAATATTGTGCATTCAATCGTTCATATACTGCAATATAAAAAGTAAGTCTTTAATTTCTAAAATTTGCAACACAATCTGAACCTCGGGTAATAATCATTGTACATTTGAGACACAGGCTTGTAGGAAATATTCGAACAGCTGAAAGTATGAGAAAAGAAAGCTATTAATTTTATCTTTAAAGCTTTTACTTTATTTCGAACTCGATTTTACAGTTCTGTACATTTTTTTTATCACTGAGCGTTAAGAGATTACAAATACTTTTACGGGAATTATTATTTTATATTGATGATACACCCGTTCTATATTAGAATTCAAATCATTTCAGGGAACGAGAAAATGTTCAAGGTGGAGACGACTAATAATAATGTGTGTCACATGAACGGAGACATAAATAGGAGAAAATTAATGCATCGAGCAAGAATCAAGTCACTGAGAATCAGCGTCGTCATCGTGGCTGCCTTTGTCCTTTGGTGGACACCTTATTACATGATGATGATCATCTTTTTGTTCCTCAACCCTAACAAGCATGCAAGTATATTTTATTCCATTCTACAGTCGAAGAAAATGAACCAATATCGAAAACTGTTAATTTACTTATAACATAAAATTATTTAATTTGTTTACAAATTATTCAATTCTTCTATTCGTATTTTCTTTTCGGTACAATAATCCTTTACATATGTAGTTACTCGTGTTTAAAAAATGATCGTCTACATATTTTAATTCTACTGTTATAACAATATATGTATAATAATAATCAATTGTTACTTCGAGAAAACCTATTCCAAATCTATTTACCAGGATCTCGTACATTTTTAGTAATTTTATCTTTGTTCAGTGCGCGGATATCTATTCTCGTGCTCGCGTATGAAAAGCAAAATATTTTCAGCTTAGCGAGGAATTACAAAGTGGAATCTTTTTCTTTGGTATGAGCAACAGTTTAATAAATCCTTTAATATATGGCGCATTTCACCTCTGGCCGCGAAGGAAGCGACAAAGTTCTATTCACAGGTATGTTAATGTCATAAAAAATAATTGTTTCGCGAAGACTTTCTGTCGCTCTGTTGTATGGATTAATGCACTACGAAATTGCAGACGCGATCCACGCATATTAATATTTATTAAGAACCTAATTCACATAAGTGGGCCGCAGAAATTCTAAATTTAAATGTGCTCGAAAACTTTATGAATTCGTCGACTTATTACGATTTTTAGAGATTTATCGACTACACAGCGAAGGCTGACACCAACAACAATTGGGACTACCGGCAATCGAGACGCACGAGTACCATTTCTATCGAAAACTAACTCAAGCACTAGTATGTAAAGAAAATTAATGAAAAGGTTGATCACAAGTCATTGAACACGATTATAACACAAATTCAAATTATAAATAATCCAAATAATTGTATAAAATAACTAATGACCTTAGGCTTCAGAGAAATTTAACCTAAATAGTTCAATTATAGAAATTACCATAAAATTCTATGTATCTGTATCAATTCTGTAATAATTCTATATCGTAAAAACTGTAAAACAATTCATATTATGGTTTCATGCACTTTATATTGTATTATATGTACATACATATGTTGTGGTGCCGTATCGGGTAAAGAAATTCGGGACGTACAATTGAATCACGACAGGATTTACAGAGAAACGATTATAATTCAACTCCGGAGAATATGTTTCCATTATTCTTGCAATGGCAAGACTCGGCTTGCACCTTTGATAGGCTCGGCTATCCTTAGAGGTATTGACTGATCGGTGGTGGTAACAACGCTGCTATTTTGAAATCTCGGAAGCTATTAGGAAAGTTCGGATGTAGGTTTGGACTTGGAAAAATAGTGTACATGTATGTAATTGGCTATGGGGTATGACGAAGAAAACAATGGAGATGGAGGAAAATGTGGTAGAGCAGGAGTAGCGTACGTGAGGTTTATGCCTATAAATTTTCGCAGCGGTGTGCAAGAACTGCCGAAAATTGATTTGTCAGCTGCGTCTTAATGTTCTAAAATACTGCAGATTTGCATATTTAAGAGAAATGTAATACGAATAAAGGAGTCATGTTCATACCAATGGTATTGTGAAATAATCATTTATCTTTTCAATTTGATTTATCGAGGAACACAAATTCCGGCCATTCGAAAGTTATTGTAAGTGCATCGATAAAGTATCCAAGTATAATATTATAGCAATGACAAACAATCTCTTTATTAGAATTAATTAGAAATAATTTTTACATTTAAATCCAGAAGCTTGCACTATCTTCGGACGAAACAAAGCATATGCATAAGCGCCACACTTGCCATAATTGAAATTTATAAATTTCTACGTAATAACTATTTAAATAATTATGTAATTTGTACTATATTAATCGTTGAAGTGTGAATAAATATTCACTGAACGAAATTAACTGTTTTTTGTAATAAACAACTCCCTTGATATTACCGTGTCCAATTCCTATTCCTTGAACACGTAGTACCGTGGCAGTACTTTCAATTGCAAAGTTCTAAAGCACAAAAGTCACAAATAATTAAAGTACTCTGAACACATTCCAGGAAATCCCGAGAACTTAAATTTCTGGGTTTCTGACAAAACATTGGACTGGGTATCGTCGATTCGTATCAGAAGAACATTGATGTGCGAGGAAGTATCCCAACCTCCGAATTTCGAGAAATTAAATTTCCGACAAAAATTTTGCCGACAATCAGGACTTTATATCAGGAGAACATGAAATGAAGGTGAAGGATGCTTCTACACGACCAAATACGCTTTATGAATGCTACTGGCGTTATTCACTTTTTATAAAGAATTTGAGTACTGGTTTGAGAATTCCACAGTAACTACACACGAGGGTCGTTGTAAAACAGGAACTTTGATTTGAGACGTCGATGATTAAAATCGGCCAGGTAGACCGCGAGATAAATGAATTTGTTTAAAGATATTATAAACAAATGCGATTACATCGACTTGCAGGCGAGCTACGTCACGGATCAGAGGACATAAATTGAAGCTATAAGTATGAGCTACCACCCCCTATAGGTGTGAACATTATTACCTGTGAGGTTCATTTGTTATAAATTATTAAACAAGTAAAATTGTTATTACGGCCAACTACATATAGTTACAGCAACGGGTGCTTTTTATCGTGTCGCTTATTCTCTTCCATTTCATTTGATACCACATTTATTAAAAACCAACCACCAGGAGCCGAGATACAAATTTTTTAAAATTTGTATGCACTCAGATGTCGATAATCGGACATATGGCGCCATCTCGCGTTGTTGGGTTTTTCGCAGTTTTCCGCGCCTTCAAAACCGAATTCGTGGATTACATCGTTAATTTAAACAATTGCGTTCTTCTCGCCTTCTAGTACATATTTTTTAACCGCGCTTATCTTAAAATAAAGCTACAAACAATAGCTATCTGCTCGAATAGTTGCAACAATATGTCATTCGTGGTTTAAATGTTATTAACAATTACAAAATCGGCAAAATTGCACTCCGGGTTACTACAGTTATCTTGACTTCTGGTTGCGGCAGATAAATAATCGAGGGCTCAAAATGAAGGGAAAGGATGCCACTACACGACAATATACGATTTACAAATGCTCCATACGCTGTTTATTTTTTATAATCAAAAGCTTTAATTTATCGGTCATTCATGTAGATCGCCGACATGTCAAGGTAATCGCATTTGTTTATAATTTCTTTAAACCAATTCAATTATCTCGTGTTCTACTCAGCCGAATTTAATCAACGACCTCTCAAATTGAAGTTCTCGGTTCAACGAACAATCTGATTCCCTCTTGGAATAGATTTCATGTATAGTTTCGGTGTAACTCTCAAATAAGTTATTAAATTGCTTATAAAAAGTAAACGGCGCATGTGACATTTGTAAATCGTTTATTGTCGTGTAGCAGCAGTCTTGCCCTTTATTTTAAGCCCTCGATCATTAATCTAGTGCCTCCAGAAGCCGAGATAATTGCAGTGACCCGACGTGCATTGTTGCCGATTTTTCAATTGTTAATAACTTTTGAACCACAAATGCCATATTATTCCAACTGTTGGATGCGATACCTATAGTTCGTAGCTTTATTTTAAAACAAGCCCGGTTAAAAAATATGCTCTAGAAGCCGAGAAAAACGCAGTTGTTTAAATTAACGATGTAATCCAGAAATTCGGTTTTGAAGAAACCGCAAGAAACTGCGAAAAACCCGGCAACGCAAAATGGCGCCACATAGCTGATTATCGACACAAAATTACCAATAAAATTTAAAAAAAATGTTTTCTCGGCTCCTGGTGGTTGTTTTTTAATAAATGAGGTATCAAACGAAAGGGGAGAGAATAAGCTACACGCGAAAAAATATTACGTTGCTGGTACTGTATGCAGTTGGCCGTAATAAAAAATGGAATTATTTAATTGTTTATAACAAATGGACCTCACATATAATAATGTTCACACGTATTGGCGATGGTAACTCATACATCTAGCTTCAATTCATATCCTCTGAGCATTGACGTAGCTCGTCTGCATATCGATATAATCGCATTTGTTTATAATTTCTTTAATCAAATTCAATTATCTCACATTCTACCGGCGCGATTTCCAATCGATTTCGATTTTTTCTAATCACTCCCATGTATCATTGAGTTATAATAATGGAGTCGTTAAAATGAATTGAAGGCATACAGAAGATATTTAAATATAACCGATATGTATCATCAGTACAAATTAATGTGGTAATACAAAATTCACTGAAAATGTGATTAATTGTCTATGCAATTTAGCATGCAAGTTTTTCTAATAGTATAAAACAACAATAAAGAATAGTATTTAATATCCCGTTTTATTTTTAAACGGTATTATGATTTATTCAATAAAGTTTATACGTTATACATATATTCAAATGTTTCCCTCGTATAGGTCATGAAGCCGAGAATAATTATACTTTGCTCTTCTTTGACTCCTTATCTAATGCCTTCTCCTTTGCTCTTTGATAAAGAGGTACTAGTTTTCCTTCCTTAGCAAGCATTTTAAGCAGTTCCATTATTAATGGTAGATAATTATGCTTCCTCCTAATATTTTCGATCTGATATCTTTTAGATTTGCGAATTTCTTTATCTATCAGAGCTTGTAAACGCTCCAACTCTGCTGGATCTTTAATACTTGTTTTCTGTCGTTCATACAGCATTTTCCTATCTGTTACTATTGCCATTAAATTAAAGTGTATTTCTCCTTCATTGTATCTACGAAAAATACGAATTATGAACTTTCAAATCGACAAAATTAGTGTAAAAATTAATTCCACTGCATATTTACTTGTTTATTCGCTTTTGTATTATAGGTTTTGCTGCTTGAACCCACTGATCTCCACTTGGACAAGGACCTAAATCCATTGGCCCATCTTTTAATCCATCTAACTCGTATAACCGCCCGTCAATAGGTACGTAACTCACAAAATGAAATACATCATCATCCTTAGATGCTTGTTTAGAGTCATATTCAAATAACGTTTGTCTGTAACACATGTTTCTTTTCTTCAATACTTTGCATGTACAATACATATTATGTATACCAATGCTGTCCAAGGTGCGGTTCGCGAACTATTTTGACTTCTCCCACTATTGATCGCGTTTTCCCGGAAATTCGGGGCGCTATAATGACGGCTACGAGGGACAAAGATCTCTCTTCGTCGAGAAATCTCATGCACTGTACGACGAATGATTACGAATGGTAGCAAAAGCAAATGCTTGAGATCCTCCACTGCTGGACAACACTAGCCTATGTACACAGTTTTCTTCCACCGCCAATAGACTCAAAGGCAATACCGCCGCCTAAACACTGTGACGAAAACTTTGCGGATATCTACAGTGATCCGTCGATGAAGAGCCTACTATACATAGGCAGCTGTATGCGTATATGTGTGCACTACATTTTCCTCTGCATTTAAATTATGAAACTCCTGCCTTCAGTTCACACATATTATGAGCACACAGTTGCTGTTGTCAACCCGCCTGACTCAAATTGAAATCTCTGTTCGCAAGCATGGGTTTTCTTCTTCTACAGTGCTTAAGCGATGAAAATGCCTTTGAGGCCACTAATGAAAGAATCAACCTGTTCATTCATCTAGTAACGATATACAACGTACCTTGAGAAAGAGTTGTGTACTTCTCTTATAACATCAGAATTACTAAGGGCAAGTCCTCTCATGTTAGCGTCAAAACTTTGACAAAAACTTTTGAATTCTTCTAAATTTGGTCCCAATGATATATCAGAATGTTTAAGGTTTAACAATACACTTAAAATTGCCTGGGTTGCGCATGCGTTGTTGATTACCTAAAAAAACAATTCTCTGCATTTGTAACTTAGTTTCTATGAAGATGTACATGAAACTTGCAAAAATAAATACCTGTTTCGCAAAAAATATTTTATCCAATCTGTTGTCCACGACAACACTTCCGGAAGGTTCGTCGTCTTGCACCCATTTGAATAAAAATATTAAACCGTGTATAGGCCTAAGATATAAGAATACTATGATTAAGAATGTAAAAGTTTAAGAATAAGGGATACCTTTAAGTAATTTATTTTTTGATCTGTGCTGTCATTATCAGTTCGCAAATTTCTGTTTAAAAACGAATTGTTTATTTTAGAAGAGCTGTAACTTATATTTGGTAACATGCTACGTTACTGCATCGGGTATTAATTAACAAAATTATAGAAAATTACAAAAAAATTTGATTCAATACACATTGAAAACAATATTAAGTAGGTTATGTCACACAAATGCTGAATACTCACTTCAAATTATCGAATTGGTCGTCATCCAAACTCCATAATTCTTCCACTTGGGCACCTTGAACCCCTTTAGAAGGAATATTTCGTCTTACATATATATCGTAAACAAGTAATTAAAAACAAAAATTGACTTTAAAACACAAATGTTAAAAACGACTGTCAATAAAGATAAACCTCGTATAACACAAAAACGTGTGATTATTTATTAACACAACAAGAGTAGTACAAGACAGAGTCATATAAAATCAGTGAAGATTTACCAAATTCCTTTATTAATTCCGTAAAAACGCCAGGATCGCTTTCGATAAGACACCAATTCCCCGCTGAGTCCGCCATGTTTCACTCATGTCCCGCAATCCAAAAAATAATACTCATTCACCGTCCGTTTTGAAACATGTTTTAGAGTACCTATAAAACGAATTGCACTGCAATGTCAGAACGCAACAAACGTTTTCTTTATTTTCTTTTTTCTTATTAATATAAGTTCTTTCTAATATAACTAATATAAACTAATATTGTCTAATAAAAAAACGAACGACGAAAAGTGAAAGAGTATCGAACTAAACCAGACAATTGTCATAATTAAATTCTGAGGATTTTTGTATAACAATGTTTTTACACATGTGTGTGAAATAGTTTCAGAAATAATGATCAATATTTGTTTAAATTTTTTAGTCTAAAAGTGGAACATAATAAATAAAGCATTAAATAAAAATAATCGTGAAGATTTACTGAAAAAAATGTTTCCAAAATATTAATATCAACAGTTTACTTTATAAAAATATTCATGTAAAAATAATTTCATTTGTAAATAGAAAACAAATTTTTTATTACTCTACAGGACATCTTATAATTAAGCTGCTGATAAAATATTCATAATTAGGGATTGAGTATAATATCTTAAGCATAAAATTTCTTACACAAATTGCCAGCACAGCCTGATTTATTAAGTGGTTGGAATAATAAAACATGAAAAAGTTATATAATCCTTCCATAATCATCAATTAATATCATGACACTAAAATACAATTTACACTATGTACAAGCAATAAATTAATTAAAGTTTCAAAATATATTAACTAACTATCGTTAACATTGCTCATCAATTCGCATTAGTAATAAGTTGTTCAACAAATAACATACATTGCATTGACAACAAATTTCAGAATATGATTTATGCGAACCAGAGTTGTAATATAATAATATAGAAAATAAATAAATTAAAATGATTTAATATTTGTGAGGTTTTCAATCATTGATGTTTAGTAGAAAAAGATTATGGTCGAAAGAAAGTTGTTGAAAGATTATGTCAACAAGCCACATATACCAAGCCAAATGCACAAGCATCGATAATACAATTGAACTGTCTTCATTCTTATTCTGTATATAGATAAACCTTTTCAAGCCTTTAAATCCAATTTATTCAAAAGCAAGTGATCAAAAGCAGTGTCAGCATTTGGCTTATAATTTTATTGAAATATTGCGATGCGTGTAATAAAAATCGCATAAATCTATGACAACATACTATATGCGGGTTGTATATATTAACACTTTTCGTTGAAGCACCTAACATTGCATTGTTTGATTTTGATATTAGTTATTATTTTCTGTTTGACATAATGACGACAGAATATCCTCATACCGCCGCATGTTTGTCTCAAATGTTTCCAACTGTTTGGTAAGATCTCCTACTTGTTCAGCGAGTGTTCGTTCCTCCATAAAGGCATGTAATTGGGGTGCACTTTGGCACTCCCGATAAAACGCCCCCAAATCGCTATTGGTATTTGTTACAGCAAAAGGTGTTTTCTAGAATTGCAATATTTACGAATGTTTAGATAAATCAAACATTTCTATAACATTAGACTGATAGGAACGTTAATTACCAAATCTACCATAATAAAATCGTCGTTAGCACTGGTCATTGAACAACTACTCCTTCTTGATCCGTTTTGGGAGTTGCATTTCGACGTTGTATTATCATTTGTAAGTCTTTCGTTATTTCCGTTACTACTATCAGTGGTGGTGGTTGTTGTTGTTGCAGTCTTTGTATTTGTACTCTCTGCCACTGAGACCGGAGGTGGCGAAGTTTGTCTAGGAGTTAACAAAGAACTAAAAGGTACATCTGGTATAACGAAATCCTCTTCGTTAACAGTAACAGGCTTATTGACTACAAACGCTCCAACTTTGATAGTATCGCTCAGTGATTTTAACGTTTCTTCGCTGAAACATAAGAAAATAACCAATTTGCACTTAATGTAAATGAAGAAACGGTGTGAAAAATGTAATACAGAAATTACTTATCTACACTAACTTACCTTTGCTGATATCTTGCATGACGAGGACTTAGGTCAGAATGGAAATGATCACTTTTTAACATTATAGAATCACGACCAGTATGGGTAGGAGATATGGTCATTTTTGTCCTATACGATACTGATAAATGAATCGTTCCCACAGGTGTACACAACTGACCCACTCTAACATGTTTATAATTATCGCCTGTAAAACATACTAGTAAAAATGATATATTCTTAGACAAAAGTATAATAGATGATCCATTTTTACAGAGAATAGTTCACATTCTAATCTAAAATCTAATCATTTTATACCTAATGTATGTAGCTGCGGTTCTCCCATATAAATTCTATAACAAATAACATAGGAATCTGGACCTTGCCTCCTACTCAATTTGTATGCGGGTGTAATTCTTGACACAGATAATAATGATTTCAATAAAACGCCCATTCTGTTATACACTGTATATGTTACTCGTACAGTGGGATCGCTATGTTCTGGCAACACACCAAGGCTCCAAGTTTCCAACACCATTGTATCACCTTCAATGGTTCTTAATGAAATTTCAATACAAAGGGGTATGGTTGAATTGATTAATTCTCCGCATAGCGCCCTCTTTGCTTCCGTCAAAACCTCTGGTAGATCGTGAATAGCTAAATTGAACTGTACAAAAAAAATAATACATATGTAGAATGTTATAAATATTCTCCAATTATAATTATTTTAATCAAGCGTATGCTTTCAATTAATTATTATCTTTCAATGATAATATACGATCCAAGTCAAGTTTTTTTTTATATTTCCAGATTTGTTTTATACGTGTGTATATGCATCTCATAAATTAGAGCACTAGCGTTAATATAAATAAAAACTTGGTATGTTCGATATGAAATTAACAAATACATGAGTTATCTGTAACATTATAGGCGCAATGTTATCATAAAATACAGAAGCTTACCCAATCTGTTCCAGATGAATTTGGTTTGCACTTTGTGCTGACCTTTTCACCCGATCTCGACTGCACTATAATTTGAGCTGCTTTCAACGCTAGAAACTTGGTGAACTTGTCCAAGTCCTTTTTGTCTTGTGTGCTCAGTTTCAACGTGGACATTTTAATGAAATTCCTTTCAAGGTAAACACAGACGTCCAATTAAATTGATCAAATTCCACTAAAGTTAATAGAATTTCGAACGTGCCAAAGCATCTCCTCCAGCTGGCTGTAAAGCTACATGGTGAGATCGTTTTTTACACATGCACGTGTAAACCATCGCACTTGTGGCTGGAAATCGATTTCTCCTCTTTCTATGATTTGGTAATCCAGGTGTTCGAGGGGAAAAATAATAATTTGACAACAGCATGGACATCATATCGCTGCATTGTGTTGCGGGCACAGCTGCGTGGCAGAATGTAGAGGCGAGCAATTTGATTTTCTTACATAGATCTAATTTACTGTTCTAACCAAGTGTGGAGAGAAATTCGAAATGATTATATTCGAATCAAACTGTTCAACGTGAATGTCGCTTTACTCTCGTAATAATACGTGCAACTATCGAATATAGTCCTTTTACTCCACTATTTTTACGACACGCTGTGTGGATCGATCGCGTTTCGTATCGCAATTACCTTAGGATAAGAAGCATCCACATGAATAACATACAAAAGCACCGATTCGCTGAGTCAGTAACCAGTTAAAGCACTCTTTATATATCACTTACATTTATGTACGGAACAAGAAAGAGGAAAAAAACGGCGAACACTTCCTTATTAAGAGTTCAAAGTTTGTAAATTTCGAACAGCAGAATCAGGCAACGTTCGAAAACTATTGGCAGCGTACTGTCAGTATCTTATTTTGTATCTTACGCACGAAACACAAAAATATAACACCATTAAAGCATATATGATTTACGAAATCATAATAAACTATTTAACAATCGGTACACATTATTGTACTTAACCATAGTTTGTTCTTATATGACTTTCTACGACTAGATTATTATATCGTGGTAATGTTCTGTGGAGTGATTGGCCAGTCTACTAGTTTCTAACAGCTGATCAAACTGGGATATGATATTTAAAGTGCGCTGTACTACTTGTATCTCGTTTTTTAATGCTTTACTTCCAGCCCTAGGGAAGTTTCTCTATTCCCCCATATTCCTTAAAGAGCAGATTCCCCTACATTTCGCATAAATTTAATTGTGTATTTTACTTTGACTTCTGTGAAATAGTTTGTTATTCTCTTAATGAGTTATCGATAGTTTAAAATTTATTAGATATTTTATAATATCCATATGATATCTATCGATATACAATTGTAAGCGTTAAACAATTAGAAGTGAAACCAATTATGAAGGGTAATGTGAAGAATATACAATATATTTTTATGAATTTATATTTGAGTTTGTATGTGATTTTAATTACAGTACATATAATACTGAAAGTAATTTCATTCGTGCGTATAATCATGATATAAATACTATACATAAGATATGAATACTCAATACAGTTTTGATAAAGCAAATTCTGAATCTAAGCTTTAATAAGTCAATACATTTAATTAAATTATTAATTAGTAAACTATTATTCAAACTAAGATATTTAAAAAGTCATTCTTCCCTGTAACATAAAAAGAACTTATTACTATAAGTAAAAATCGTAATCTCATTGTTTTTTCTTTCTGCTCGTAAGATAAGAAAGAAATTATCACCGAGTCCAATAACGATTTTGAGGTACACACTTCTTCTATTGATGTATGATTTGAGGCTTATTTTACAACCATAAAATTAACCTTCTATCTGCGATGTTCATATTTAGTGCTTATGGTGCAAATGCACAATAGCTGTCGTAGGAATTTGTACGTAAAACTTGCAGCGAAATATACATGCATTGTAATATAAGCGTGTGTGATTATGGATTGGATTACCTTTGTGTACAATTACAAGAAATCTGAAGTGTACCATGTCAAAGAAATGAAAAGAAGAACGAACTTATATATGTATATTATATTGTTTGATTGCATATATATAGATATAAAGAATGAGATGATCAAGGCCAATTTAGTAGTAAGCCACAGTTTATGAAACATTACGTACGAATTCTCAGTGGTGTATTTACATATGTATGTATACATATATTAACGCCATGTGACTCGCCACGTGGATTTCGGTAATATTTCGCATGTATGTATATGTATATTATTTTCTTCTCGATAGACATAAATTTAATTCAGTTCAAAAGTGATTATTTATATCAACTACAGTTTTACTCTAAAAATAATAGGTTTTGTAAAAATCAAGACTAGAATGTTAGAAATTACGAAATGTCATCGACGCTTATTAAAACGTATTAAGTTGTACTAAGTTCAAAATATGTTTTTGCACAGTGTAAATAGACGGACGGAGAATATAAATTACAACAATTAGTAATCATGTCTTAAATTATTGATTTTTTGAATGCTGCTGTTAATGAAAAATGAGTAAATCAATATGTTCTTAAGAATTTTGTTATAATACAAGTATTACCCTTTATATTACCAAAATAATAAATATTCGCGCGTGTTATGCGAAAAAGGCATTACTTTTATGGTGGACTGTACAGTCACACCACACAGCATGCCAACTGCAATGGAAATTTCCACTGAGGCAGTCTGCTGCCATCGTCTTGTAGACGCTTCGTAGCCGCGCCTAAAAACCAGATTGCGTCCACCAGGAGACTAAACCGAAGGCCTTTCTTACCTTTTTAATAGATTAGATTCGGTTGATTGAACTAATTGGCTTCCGGGTTACATACTTAGTAATTTCAGTACATCCTTTCCGAGTAAACTAATAATTTTATAGACAATTACTAAAATTACTAAAGCAAATATCTAACTTGTACATATACAAATCTATACATATGTACTACTTTGGTAAATAATTGTTATAATACACATATTTCAGTTCATATCGTTTATTTTCTCTTTAGTCATAATGTAAATAAAGTATAATTTTATCTAAACAATATTTCTTCAAGCCTTTGAAACTTGCCAACAATGTATTGAAAGTATCTTACCGTTAACGATTTAGTTTTCACGAACTACAAATCTCGGTTTATTTTTTATTTTATTTAATAATGATAATAATAAGTTTATTTAAATACTTAATCGCTAATAATTGGTGTCCTTCCCTCAATAAAACTTGTATTACATGCAAGGCTTTCTACGATTGTGACTCACAATCAGTCAGACATGCCATTATTAGTATGTACTATACAGTATTTTCATTCATAGAAAAAACGGAATATGTATGTCGTTCGTTTTACAATAAAGCGTACTATCAGCGAATAGAAGCCATTACGAATATTAATCATTCGAATGTGATGAATCAGATGCGATGATCCACTTGAATCCGTTCTGTGAATATGGATCCATTATTAATCTCAATACGAACTGTCTGAGATTGCAGATGAAATACATAAGCACAGCTGCGATGACAAATTAATTTTATTATTAGAAGAAGACGTGTGCATTTTGCTCCAAGACGAATTCCATCGTGATAAATAATCAAAACTAATTTTAACCCTTCATAATCTTCCATTACTTTTATTTTTAACTTCGACACTTTGTTATGCTCAATAAAAATTAACTTTAAATAAAGCTAAAAAGACACTACGTTTAATATAAAATAGTTCCATATGAAAATACGAGATCTTGTGCGTTATCAACCTACAGAGAGACACGAAACGACCATGAAATGACGCCAAAGGAAAGAAGGTACATACATACATACATACTTTTGCCCCTTCTCTGACGTATACATATGCTTATGTATATCTATACATATATACATAGAAATGTTCATCTCAAGAGAAAGCACGCTAGGCATTTTAAGCTCGAAACGTCGCGACGACTCGGCGACGTTTCAAAAATAGAACTCTGTGCCCGACCTACGACCGTAACATCGCATACTTTTGTTGGGAAGTGTACCCGGGGGTCGAGGGGCCTCATGTGGCCTGGTCCCCTCCCAAGATAAGAAGGCCGGGGCCCGGCTGGACGTTTGCCACAGCGTTTGTGAGACTTCTACGCCTTTGTATTAGAAATGCACGCCGTTTGATGAACTACAGACACACACTTGTAACCGTGGCGATTAAACAATTGTAACGAAGCGAAGGCTTATTACCCAGCAGGGGTTGCTCACCCTTGCTGCATTGATTTTTTATCATTCGGTGGCGATAAAATGAGAAAAATCTTAAAGACCGTTAAAAATTGTGTTTCGATTTGGTTTATCTAATATGAGTTTTGGAGTAAACTTCTATACACTCGTGTAGCTTGAAAGTTATAATAGTCGACATCTTATATTTTATAAATCTTACCTCATTTTGTTCAATAACTTGAGTGTCTTTCAGCTGTACCATTTGATCGCAATCAATTTGTTTATTGTATCTTACCACCTATTGTGAACTTAAAAGTCGCAAGCTATTTCCTATAATAAACAATTTAAAATCCTTTCAAGCCAATTATTATTTGGAATCCTTTGAGTCCAAAGAAATATTGGCTTAAAGTTTTATACACATTATCAAATATATCTTTAAACTGTATGGTTTTTTTTGTGAACAAAGTAATATTAATTAGGTACCTGCTGTTTATGATACGTGTTTTTCCACACTATTAAGTGAACGAGTATTGGTCGAGTTATGTACCTATGTAGACTTGATCGTTTCACCGAACACTGAAAGGTGCTACAAAGAACTTTCAGTGATACATAAGCGTTGACATTTATTACGTACAGTAATGAAGTATCTCGTTTTAAATATAGTTAAAAAGTGTTCCATGATTCATTATAACTTATCGGCACAAGTACAATATATTAAGTACATATGTAGTACTGCCTTATTCTTTACATTCTATATACAAAGATGTTATAGCCATCGATTCCTTCATTTATTGCAGTGAAACGAGCAATTAGGAATACTGAAGGTTTGGTTTCTGTTTCATCTCATACCCATATAAAATTATCTTGTAACGTAAAATATGAAGTGCCAGCAAATTACATTTTTTCTGCTCACTAAAACGTATAAAATACGATAATTAGAAGGAAGATGAAATATATTTTTGGAATGTTTATAAAATGTTGTGGTGTATGGAATAAGGGTATGAACAGAAAGTGTACACACGGCGAACATTCTGGATGCACGTGTTAATGGATACATGGATAGCAGTTCTTAACCGAAAAAACACCGGAAAGTACCTGTACACCACATTATACCGTTTATAGAACGACTATTTACTTTTTCCGCAGTTTTATCACGTACATATGAATGCGAACGCCTTCGCAGAGGAACGCGTGTACTACACAAGACGATACGTAGGGAAGGTTTTCTAGTTCAAATTTCTAAGTGTTTCGTTATTGCATAACATTAACATCGTGTAGGTGTGATGTTCTAATATTTGAACATAGCTATGCAGTATAAAATACGTTAACCCTTATGATAGCGACCAAAATGGAGTAGAGGTTCGAGGCTTAGTTATTCAAATTATTTTGTATAAATCTGTTTTCACAAAACGTGAGTTAACGTGAACTTGTTCAAAGAATCGAGATCTAGAGCGGTTTTACGATATTTTATCAAGAATATACAAAAATTATTCAAGCAAATATAGAAATGGGTACTCGGATACACGGTTGCTAACATAAGTGTTAACTTTTATATTTCCACATAAGTACATTATTAATAGTAATTATATATTCTGTATAATAATAATGTTATATAGACATAACTTTCGGAATGCCATATAGCACGAGAAGAATATATTAACACGTAATTGCGAAAAAAATTCAAGCCAATAATCTGCATGTTAAGTTGAAGGAACCATACAAGCAGTGCAAGAATACGAGGCCGAATTTCCTAGGAACTTATATGCCTATGACATGAAATCACGTTTATGACTCCAATATAAGCACGTGTTCCGTCATATCTGACGATATATTACGCAGATAATTTAGCCGAACGACACTGTAGCAGTGGCTGTTATAATTACGAATCGATCTTTTCCTATCATGGTTCAGTAAGACGATTTTGCGTTCTACTAATAATGCAAAGTACGAAAAAAATTATAAAATTATTTCAGGAAGATGCCCCTTCGAATAATAATAGAAATAATACTTTCCTCGGAACAATAGTTCCACATTGTTATTCAATTACATGCGCAGCCGTACTCCAAGGTAAATTTTTGTTTGTAAATGTCGAATGTTTAACTAATTACTTCGTACGTAATAACTCAGCGAATTACATTAGTTCCTAAGATAAGTTCCTAATATAATAACACCAAGAGGTGCATGAAATAAACGTTGACCAAAGTGTTAATTTTCTCAAATGTTAAGGAATTAGTATTTCTCTTGCAATAACGCTAAAATGTTTAAACCGTGTGTTCTGTAACGCCACAATTACATAATAATTTCCTGACATTTCGTAGTCACATCGTATCTGACGTGACTAACAATTTCATGAACAAGATTTTATATATGTACACGGGTACATATATTCTGGAAAGGTTATGCGTTTTCTGCACCTTTCAGCTACTATTTTAATCCTATAGCAAACGGAAACATGTATGCATACATAAGTTCGTTTAACCATGAATCGCTATATTCTGCTAGTTTACAAGATGTTGAGTAGCAATCACTACTTTCTAGATATTATCGGGACAAACTGGATTCTAAAACTGTTTATTGTTTACAAAAGAACCTATGAAAAGAACAGACGAGTTTTGTTATGCAGACATAGTAGACTGAATGTTATAACAAAACTAATAAAGTCTCTATATCGTAACTCTATCGGTCTCTCAGTATAGTTAATAATTTTCCGAGAATCCTGGTATAACAATCAATAAATCTCTCTGCAATCGCTGATCAATCTTTACTGCCTGTTAACGACTACAGTAAATCACTGCAAGAGTAGCGAGGTTGTTGGAAATGATTTTCATATAATAAAGTAATAGAACAGATGATGGACAGCAGTAGTCTTATTGTTAGATACAAGCTGTAGTTTAAAATATTCATAATGCTTCACCTATATGCGAACAAAAATGTATTACTTCATTTGAAGTATAAGCTTGATATGAAAATTTGTCAGATACATACATGCACACTCGAAACAGTATAATAAGAGGGACACTCTCGATAAACTTCGATAATTCTGTGCAATTTCTTTGTGTTTAAATAAATTGTTATCTGTGGAAGAACGTGCAATTAACATTTTGCTCGTGGCAGATGAAAAACAAAGTTTTCTTCCAGAATGCTGATAAAAAAGTTATTTAAAGTTACGACGAATTCAACTTAGTAAAATAGCAAAAGACGTAACAAAAAAAATCGGTCGCAACATTTTACAGCAGACCCAAAGAATATTGCAGGAAATAAAAAGAATAATAAAATTCGTACGATTTGTATTTAGGATAAATATTAATCCTCAACGGTGCTTTTGTTAACATTTTTCTTTTTCAACTATTTCGAAGTATGTAAATAAAAAAAAACGAATCCATTCACAGATTCTCTACTTAGATTACTTTTTACTCGAGAAATCGCTTCCTTTTCAAGTCTATCTTAAATTTCAGCACGCCCTTGATACCCCTTCAAGATAGAAACTAGCTCAAACGCAGTTTATCCAGAAACTGGGAAACATTTCCTGTTATGTAACGAAAACAACATCGTCGTCGAACTACACCGTGACATACTTATCTCGGTTGAAAACAAAGTTCAAGGCTCAAGGATAAGTGGCCGCACACGGGGGTGGTTTTCACCCTTCTGAAACTTAACCAAATCTGAACTTGTATACGTACACACACGCGCGCCCGATTCAAGGGATTTGTATGGGCGGAGAGGCAATATCGTCGGGATGCTTTTGCGAACTTTTTGTATGTATCTGCGTCATCGTCGGCCATCTATCTTATTGCGACCTGTATGCAGGCCCGGCAAGCATCGATTGCGACAGCATGGCGCCTTGAATGTTCTCAGCTGAATCTTGCCCAATTTTCATACACAATACCCTTGGTGTCGATCGCGAAACAATAATATTCTTAGAATAATAATTATCTTAGGGTTACATGGATCACTGGAAAATTGCCAGATCCATTTATTGACGAATACGTATGATTTTCTTCATATTCAAATAGAGATTGAGAATCCGAGATAATTTCGTTATCGCACACTATGTATTTAGGCTGCTATCAGGGAAGAAGCATGGGCAGGCATGTGCACGCGTTAAATACATATTTTTAAGAATTTTCGAAGTAATTAATATACCGCGAAAAGTGTTAAGTTCTCAATGACTTTCCCTAGTACGTTTTATACGTAAAATGTCAAGAAGACTAAATTTACGTAAACAAAATTGCAATAGTTTGCAAGGGGGAGAAAGTTTTGTTTGAAAATAGAATATTTGCTCTTAAATCCAGTGCTTTGTTGATAATGAAAACTTAAACGTATACATATTACTTTCACCGGATTTCAATTTCTTTGCCAGTACAATATAATTCATAATCAAACAAGAAACACGATAATTGAAGGTAAAACAATGCTGCAGTGAAATCCTGGTTATTCACGTTTTCAACGATACTAATTGGAATTTTGTCATTCTTTATAATGTCGATAATAATTTGTATACATATAGAAACAGATTATAGGGGCTTCATTTAAATGTACTTCGAGTGGCATAGAATATTTGAATTTTCCCATTCGTCATAATTTCAATAATAATTTCAACATATATAGTGCGGGCTTCATTGAAATATCTTAACTTCATTTTATTTCTTTCACGTTCAGAATCATGAAACCTTCCTCATGTACCTTGCAGGTAGACAAAATTAAACGTAAGTGCGATTGTAAACAGTCATCCTTATCCATCTACGTGGCAACCAAACAAGGTACGAAGATCCGCAAAATTTTGCCGGATGGTCTCATAGTGGAAAGTTTTCTTCCGCTTGGACACGTTGCGAAATGGAGCTAGATAAGTTTCGTGTTACCTACGATATCAACGTTACAATGTTCAAATCTTGAGCGCGATATCGTATTGCCGTGGCAAGGCTTTGCTACCACGCCGGCCGACGATTTCATATCTGGTGATTCCGCGATCTTTTGCGCGGTATCACGCGAAAAATATGCATCGTCGAAGGTCCGCGTGCTCCACGAACGAACGCAAGGCCTATCTCGATCGAGTTCGCTCCGATTGTAACGCGTTTGGTCGATACGCTGCGGCGCAACGACTTTGCTTTGATTTAATGGTCGTCGCGAGACAATGGCGCGAAGCGTCGCTTATTGATACGATTGGCATTTGCATATCGTTGATTCGACGTACGCTACTTTGGTAAGTGAAAAGTTGGAGCATCCATTATTATTGTCCACTTCGATATTAATTGCGTTTGTGGTTCTCGATTTTTCAATGTGTCATTATGAATGTCAGGTACATATAGTAAATTAATTATTAAATGTTTCCCAATGCTACCGAGCTTGATTGCTAAAAATGTTTTTCAGGGGACACGTTTTTACAAGTTCTTTTAGCATGTCGTTCAGGAAAGATGAGGTCCAGATTGAATGAATATCTGGGATGATATATATTATTAGAAATTTAGAAAAAGATCTTTGAAAAATACGAGGTACATTTTGATTTTGAAAGATACGTGATTCGAACAGCCACCAGTAAAGCGTACATACATGTAGGTATACATGGATCGTTAACGAAATTGGTATTCGGTTTTAAAATGAGGAAACGAGGCCCTACTTTAACAACCCGTAGAATTAGAATGCGTCGGACACCATAAAACGTATTAACGTTTCGCAATCTTGAGGCGAAACGTTGTACTGGTACAGAACTGACGTGCAATTGTCGTGCATAAAAGGATGGAACGTCGCGTCAACCGCTTGCAATTTTTACATATGAAAGGGTTGTGTAAAAAAAGAGTAGCATCGTTCCTCTTTGTGCGATTAGAATACGCAACACGTGTTCACCTTCTATTATTTCCTGGTTGAAAGAAAATGTACTTTACCTGCAAACGACTAAACTGAGCAACGGCTATTCGATCCTTACAAAGAGTCATCCCCCATATACACTGTACATACTTCTAATCTAACAATAAGCAGTCTAATCCCAATTGAAATTCAAATGCACACCAACTCTGGATTGTTCGAAACGCGATCACAGGACGGCTGGTACGACGAAAATTAACATATCAAAGCGTACAGGTTGATGTATTCATCGAAAGAATTTGCAATTAACCATCCAGGAATTATAATATCTGGCCCGATCACAGATGGTAGTTACAGCTGTTAGTTTTAACCCTTCATCCTTTTAAGCCTAACACCTTGTCGCCGTCGCGTTTAAAAATAACCATTCCCTTTTATCTCTTCGCCATGTATAGCGTTCGTCAACACTTATCTCAATGATTGGTTATCACCGAATTTCGTTTCGAATGAGTGCTTTCATAACCGGCAGTTAATCCACACGTTGCACTAATTCCAGCCACTGATAATCCAGGCACTAAAATTGACTCACGTTCGTCTCATTTGCAAATTGAATTCACAAAGCACGAACCAGCGCGAAAATCGTGATTAAGGAACAGAGAAAGAGAGACTCGGGCTAAAAAGTAAGTAATTAGCAGGTCGACTTGTACGTGCTCGAAAACCCCATACGATAATGTGAATGCGTCGATTGATCTGAGGCACGCCGACAGCTGTTCCATCAATTGACAGAGATGAAAGAGACGTCTGCGGCAATTCGCTCGAAACGAGGAGTCAATGATGCCTTTAACCTCGATCCCAAACTGGTCAAAAAGATCGGTACAGATTTTCAGCAAACCATCGAACGAATTCGACGGCGAATTACAACGATGACGGAGCTGTTCGTTTCCGACCGCGGGCTGGACATACATATATGACGCGGGTGTATTTATTTATTAGGGGAGAGAACTCGGGCGCAGGACAATTACACGAGTGTAAACCGAAGGTCTTGCTATAATATGGTTTGATTCGAGCAAGAGTAATTAAGGAGTACACACATACGCCGTCCGACTGGTTTCGATCTTAATTCTTTATTTGACGAACACTGGTTACGCGATGCGGCATCTCTAGGATTCCATCGCAAGAAGCAGATCCAGCGTGCAGATGGGAAAAAAAGACGAGATTGCAATCGAGATTATTATGCGGGAGTATTGGATGTTTGTGTGAACCAATTTAATGGAGCATTGACCTGTTTCTTAACTGCGCTGATGTTGACGGGAAGCAGAAGTTCAAGGAGGATTATTTTAGGTCGTAATGTATGAAACGCATATTTAATGCTATCACTTTCAATCAATAGAACCTGACAGGTAGACAACGTTTGAGATATTTATACGATAGTCTCGTACACGCCACAGTATGTGTGTATATATTGTTGTTCCTTTGCATGAAGTTAAGGGTGAAGTAATAGTTGCTTAACATTTAAATGAAATGTGTTTAAGTGCGAAGCTTAAATTAACTGAATTCTCTATAAATACTGATCCAAGGCGGATAACAGGTAAACAAAACAGCATATCCATTGATGCAACAATAATTTTCATTTATTTCCTTCGCTTTTTTCATCAATTTTAATCCACATTTGATCGCAAAGCACAAGGTGCCCTGCCATTAGTTGGGACACGTTATTGATATTGTTAACGAAAGAAGCTTATTACGCGTAAAACGATATCGCGTGCATTCCAAGAAGAAACAGAGACGCTAACGTCGACGCGTTAAATACACAGAAGGGAATTGTGCAAAATAAAAGAAAAAGGATAAAATTGAAAAGCGTCGCTATAATCTCCGAACACTTCGAAGACAAGGTGTCAACGATGTTATTAACCCTGATCCAGAGCAAATTGAAATAAGCTCGAAATAAATAACGATGAGGTCATAAAATGGTCTAATCTTGACTACTGACACGTGCATACACAGTTATCTGCATGATGTCAATGAAACGGGAAGCGGTAAATATGCGAAATTACGTGAATCACCTATCACGGTGAGAAAACGTGTTTGTTGCTGAGTTGTGTCTCATCTGAGATAGACTGGAGCCGACAATATTTTATCTGGTTCATGATAATAGAATTCTTCTGGGAAAGTATATAAACATCATTTGAAAAGCATGTGAAAAGTTACGTAAATATTAAAAATTGCGTTCAAATTAACAGGGAGCTCGATCTGCGGGCACGCTTCCAAGAACGCGACAAGATGATCGCTGTTGTTTAATTCTTGTATCTCGAACGATATAGATTTTGAAGGAATTCTTGTGTTAGTTAAGATATTTGACAATTTGTCTGCGATATCATTTTTTATATAAATTGATTTACGATTATACATCAGTTTGAATACGATGTTCCGAAACTAGTTAGCGATTAATAGTACGTTATAAATTTTATCCAAATTATGGGACAGGTTTTCGAACTTTTGCGGGATATTTTTATACCCCGGGATACAGGGATAACAATTTTATTTCTCATCCCTTAATTTCGTTAATAAAGTTCAAGCGCGAATACGATAGATATGGAAGATGATTAATATTATTAAATTGCACATTGTAAATATTGCAATAATCTAATATTAAAAAAGCTATAATTCTTAAAGAGAAATATACGACCACTATTATACCTATATTTAATTTACCATGATACAAATAATTTTCTCTGCCTGCATGCTTCTACGGAAACAATATTTACGTCCAAATATGTATGACGAAGATATCTTTCAATCAGACGTAATACACTATTCTAAAATGACTAAACACTTTTCTTAGCAGGTGTTATCAGATATTTCTACGTACTTTACACTGAATTACACTGACAATCAAAATAATAAAAAGATATATTTTAAATAAATATCGTCCGTAGGTATTGAAACCTTCTACCTGATGGATTTTCTGTATTTCAATTCCAATCGCAATGTATCAAGCAAACAGTTTCCCGGTATTTTGTTTGAAGGACAGAGGAAGTTGAAAATAAATTACAGTTGCTGGAAATCTTCACAATCGATAACCCTCGATTCTGCGCTCTTTATATCTTTTGCGCGTTGTCCAAGTTTTTTTTCATTCTGTCCAACGTATAATTTTTTCGTTCGAAGGATTTAAATCTACGAGATTTCAAGAACGTTGAAGCACAAGTGAACGGACTACTCCATTGTAAAACGATGTACAATCGTGGCTGGAATGTGGTTTTTATTTGTGCAAATCATCATGTACTTACTTTGTTTATTTACAGTGTTGCCGGCATAATATATGTATTTAAATATTAACGGGGGCAAAAGAATAAGAAAGTGTTCAATTTAAATAATTCATCATAATATATACGCAATATTGTGTACTAATGCTTTTACTTAGTCTTTTTACGTTTTCATTGCTTTTCGATTTCATAGGGAAAAAAATCTATGCAGACTGCAATATTTAGTTTTTAATCTTTCGTTTAATGGGAAAGGTAATATCTATCGGGGAGAAACATTCTTACCCGGTTATCTACGAAAAAATACAAACGATTATTTTATCCTCAGAATTACAATTGTTTCGTAGTATCATGCCTATGTACATATATATGCATGTATATTCTCAGAAGCTTTTATATCAAAATTCACCGCACCTGCCATTTGACATTTCCCACATGAAACAATCAATAAATCTTGAAAAAACCACGAAATATCGCCAACAAATACACCTAAGAATGGAATAAATTCATTCACCACCAAACCCAATTATCGCCAAGGTCAAGCAAGATGGCGCTAATAATTTTTATCCAAATTCTACGTACGATATATCCTCGTGGTACCGATATATCCTACTTGTTCAGAGGCTTGCAAGCCAAATTTCTTTCCTCGAATAATAATTTGCCTGCCGGTAGGGTTAAAAGTGAATACAGGAGGATTTACATTAAAGTTTATCTTAGACCTTGCGAAAACTTAAAAGAGGAAAGACACCGCTCTGCAAATAAAACAGTTATTATCGCGTCCAATACATTAAAAACAATAACGTCTTATCTTAATTGACCGCGAGTCGTAACAATCTTTCTCCCTTGTCAACTTTCAGCCCTATGCATATACCATGTACGCATACGTGTGTCTTCTCTCTCGCCAAGAACGAAAGCGAACGCGTCGATTCACATGTTCTCTGTGGTTTGGTTGGATTCCAGATTCACAAGCCATCAATTTCACGAGAACTCTCTCTATGCCACTCCAATTTTTCCGCTCCATCGACGTCTCGCTGTTCTCCACGTAACAAGAGTCGCCGGCGAATGGAAGTGTGATGTAAAAGGCGTGGGCAAACATCGGAAGTTCCTAGCAAACGTTGCGGCGCCAGATTCGCGAACAGCCGGCATCGATAACGTTAACCTTGATCCTGTAGTGGTCGGGTATCGACGATGCAAGACGATTATAAAGCGAGATAGGCGGATAATGATGCAGGAACGCGTTCGACGTTCATAAATGGATTTGGCATGTGCCATGGGAGTGGCGAATGGTTACGCAGGCGAAAAAGGAGACGGGTGAAAGAAAAAGAGGTAAAAACGAGCATCGCGTAAGTCTAAAGTGGGGGTGGGGGTAAGAAACAGTAAAACGAAGAGGGAGAATCGTTGCTTATGTATAGTTGTTGTAACATGACGTAAAACAAGAAAGAGAAAGCAGCAGCGAAGTGGACGAGGAAGAAAGAGGGATGGAAAAAGAAGAAGAAGAAGAAGGGGAAGGAGAGGATGAATACGATGACGGGGAGGACGATGGAAGTGGTGGCACCAACGTCGCGTCGGTCCCAGCCGTTGATGGTGGTAGTGGTGGTGGATGTCGAAGGTAGACGTGGCGAACATCGTCCCAGAACCCAGAACCCAGAGAAGTGAGCGTTGACCGTGATCCGGAGGGTGCAGTGGGGGTTCGAGGTTGTCGTGTTACAGGGTAGGGGAAAAGCATAGTCACCGAGTGGAGCTTATAGCTGTTAGATCGTTCGGTGGTTCGTCGTTTCGTATGTATGCGCAGCTGCGTCTGTGGGCTACGTTCATGTACACATGTCGACGACGAGGAAAGGGACGACGGAGGTATAGCCGCGCAGAAGAGTGGGAGAAAGAGGCGACGGAACTGTGCGCTCCGCGGCCTCCCACGTCGTGGGTCGTCATTCCTAGTCGAGTCTTTTCGACGCTCGCGACGCTTCTCCAGGCTAAGAGATTCCACCGATCCTCACGACACTTGGTCTCCATGCACGCTTGCCCCGAGACGATACGGTCATCCAGGGCGTACCAGCGTGCCCTTTTCTCGCCTGTGCTGTTCGATTGAAGAGACCCTACCACGTCACCGCAAATCATCTACCCTACTACACCCGTCCCGTTGCACAGTATTTTTACCCCCTCTACCTGCTGCAACTTTGGCTATTCATCCTCTGCCTCCTATCCTCAGAGATCCCTTTAGCCTCGCCATCGCACCCCCCTGAGAGCGGCTGATAGATCCAGACAAGGAGAAAGCGTGTAAGCGACAGTTGGAAAGGCGAGGAGAGGAGGATCAGTGTGAGCACGAACGTCGACCGGATCGATTCACATTGTTCAAAGTATACATACAGTTCGTTGGTTCCCGCTGGATAAGGCTTGTGTGGTACACGCGGTTGTCGTATATGTATAAGTATATATAAATACGTATATATACGTATGCATATATACATATATATATATTATATACACATTCAAGTACGCACCGTTCGTGTGTGTGCTAAATAAACGCGCGTGTGGGTGTACCACGTCGGCGATCACTGTTCCGTTCGAACCGCCAAAAGTGAATTAGACGACCCGGAGGAGCGAAGCGCGGAGCACCTACATCGACGGCCGGCCTTTTTCGTTCGACCGAGAAACTAGCCTGTTGGAGCACTAGAATAAACGCACAGCTGGCCAGGGGCTCTTCTTGTTACGCGCTCGATCGTGAGTTTTAACGAGGATGTCGCACAAGATGCCGAACCAAGGAGCACCGGTTCACGGGGGCAAATTTCAGGTGAGTCTTTTCACCTACATCATTCGTACCTATTCACTTTTTCTTTTGCTGGTATCGTTGGATCAGCATTGAATGGCTCGTAATCGTGAACGAACTGCAGAATTGCGCGAGCGGTGTCCCTGTTGCGGCGATTGTCGCGCGTTGCATAACGTCATCCCATTAAAAATTCCTAGCGAAAAGCTAAACGGAACAGGTTTATCGATGGATTAACAGTTACATATATCGTCGATAGAAACGGTCACTTGATAGCGCGAGAATTAATCAAATCGCGTCGGAAGTGTATGTATATACTCGACCGCGACGCGCGTATAAATAGATGCGGCGGGTACGCAAGGGGGATAATGAGATTTTCATACGGTCGGAACGGAAACGACACTCTGCGTACGAAAATTCAGCGCGAGCTAGATAAGAAAAGTTTCTGGAACAATCGTTGTAAAGATACAGGTAAGGCAGCACACGGTTTCGTTCAAACAAGTGCATATGTAACTCGTGCTGGCAGACGGAAACTGGGCAGGCTATCCAGACCGTGCAAGCAATTAAGAAACTAAATATTTGCTAAACGGGCACAGTTATATACCTTGCATGAACACGAGGCTGCATTATCTTTTCAGACCGAACAGGGCGTAAGGATAAACGTCTTCCTGTCGGCGCATTAGCATATTAATTATCCTGCAAGAAATGTGTTGCCGGCTATTCGGGAGGAACACTCGATACAAGAAATAGGGACGAATAATCAAACAATGCAATAATAATGATGCAGAAATAAGAAAATATTAAGTACAACTAACTTTTGCACAATTTAGTTATACAAATGGAATTTCTATTGATAAACGAGGCTCAATAAGGACGAGTCGTGCGTAGGAATAATTGGTATTCTGTTGTACAACGATATTTCTATTTCGTGAACTGCCTACGTAACAAGTTTCACAGATGGTCGGTCGCTCGGTCGACTCCGAAAAAAAAAACCATACGTCTGCCGCGTGCGTTCCCATGTTTGACGGGTTCGCGTCGGATTTACATGTGCAATTATAATACGTGGAAGTCGATTGTAATCGAGCATGCAAACGCCACGTGGTCGTCAGTTCCCCCTACGGCATTGATACTCGCGATTTCGCGGACAACAAAAACCGCCGCAATTGTGGAATGTATGAATTCGTTGACTCAGCACCGTGTCACTTCAACCTGAATTAAGTGTCGCGTGGAATTGATAAAAGGAGGTCGACAACGCAAATTCAACTGCAGAAAATACGCTTTCGGCGCACGTTTTTCGACGAGCCTATCCACATGCTGTTTTGATAAATCCGTCGTACTTCTTCGCTGTGTTTTCTCCGCGCCCAGTACGTGCCCAATAGTTGCATTACATTATTGTTGAACCGCGAAACCAGCGTGCGGTTCTCAGGTTCGCGATCGTTCATCGGAATGCGGGAATGCGTCTATTTCGCGGGCAAAATATTTGGGAGAGGAAACTAGTGGATCTGCTTGCTAGGATTTTTGTGGTTTTGACCGACTTTTGCGACGCCGCGGCGTGCTAGAATAGATCAATTCGTCATCGGTAAAAACGGAGTGGAAACAGTTAGCGCAGAAATAGGGTAATTATGTTTGCACTTGGGAGCAACGAGATGATTGTGATAATTATGTCAGATTGTATTGTAGACTTTCTTGTTATGGGTAGCGATGAGTAGGAAGAAGTGAATCCGCCGTTGGAGCGGGAAAAGAAAGGGCAATACAAAAGAGACAACGATTCCCTATTGATCCTTTTAAATTAAATACTTGCATTTACCTTGCACGCTCTATCTAATTACATACTCTTAGTTAGAATTGCACTTGGCGAACAATAAAAAAACTTGTCCCTATTGCAATATATTTTGCAATCGCAGCGCGATCGAATGACACCACATTTTTCTGCAATATCTGTCTCCACGATCTTTCGTTAAAATCAATTCACCTGAGTCATCGCACTCGTGGAAAATAAAATAGTTGTTACGTATGTATTTCCTTATACATACCTTTTATATTTTTCTATATTTTTTTTCCTGGACGCACGCCGATAGGAACGTCTGAATCTGTTATACGATAAAAGTGTCGATTATCTGTTATCGCTTTTTATCGCTGTATCGCGTGTATCCCGGTCGTGTGATACTCGACGACTGTACTATGGACAATCACTTTAAAGATTTGTAATGCACAGATAACGGTTTCCTTCGGAGATATTAGCAATTGAATAATGCGGTGTTAAGTGTAGGTAGTTAATCGTCCTAGACGATCGTTCGTTGTTTCAATTAGTTCGACAAAAGAAGTTCAAAAAAAATATGAACTAGGTGGAAGCATTGTGCAATACTGGCCGATCATTTTGTACGTTTTAAAGTGCATTGCTTTTTACCCTTCGAAATAATGTTTTCTTTTTTTAACCTCGAACACGCCAAATTACGTTCGGATAACATTCATTAAAAGCACTTTGACAACATGAATAATGTAAAAACGAGTGGTTCATGCAGGTGAAGAAACGTTGCCGAGCGCCTTATCAATGATTAAGCGATAAAAAGTCCATGCATTTTTGGCCAGCTTATTTAATTTGGGATTGAAGCTATTTATTTTGGAATTATAAGGTCAATTTTTCCTATGATATGTTTAACAGGAACATTTGTATATTTTTTTGGCGCACAGTTAGAACGTTTCATTATTCTTCACAAGTTCGAAGTTGAAAAGTGTCATATACTCGATTACTAAGAGGATAACATTTTCTATATTCTGCTTTCAGTTAATGAATTTTATTTCGACTAAATAGTTAATGATTCGCGGATATTTACTTGTGGTTTGGTTTTGTCTAGGATACTAAAAATAAAGGGCCTCTTTCTTCTCTCTTAAAAAAGCACGTCCGAAAGCAATTCGCAGTAGATTGAAATCAATAAACCGTTTTTTGCAAAATATAAATTCTTTATTTCAGAACCGTTGCCTTTCCTTCGTTTCTAAGAGTCAAGCAATGAATCAATTATTACGACAGGAGTGATAGCAAATATTAGTTCTTCGAATTCCGTTCCCATATGACGAATATATAAATCTTGCGGTAAACACTCCTGACCAACTGGAATCGCATCAGATAAAACGCTCCTTCCCACAATAAGCGTATAAATCTATACCACATCCATCCGAATCTAATGTATTGTATACTTCCTCGCAACGTTACTGTGCTTCCTATCCCACACCTCCATTGTTCGCGACTTAAAAACCAGTTTACACGATTCTCAAATAAGAATAACACCAAACGAAACTTGTTCCGATCACGGAACGTGCTGTCAACCAAGATTCATTGGGGCAAAGGCAGAGAAGAGGATCCTCGTTTAGCTTTTTCATTGGGTGGACAAGTTTTTCGGAGGGTCGTTATCGCGAACAAAAGTCGATACCGACAGGCATTTCTGACGAACGACCTTGCCCTCAAATTACGTTTGTAAAATGAGACATAATTTCGTGGATACGGGGAAACCGACACCATTCACCCCCTACATTCTTGGTACAGGTTTAATGGTACATATCTTCTTGTACCGTAATTCAAGTCATTTTTAAATGAACAAAGTGTTTCCTATGTTTCCCTGAATTTAAGATAAAATGATATCATTGTGTATTCTGCTCTTTTAAATTTTACCTAAATTAATGGACATTTCGCAAGTGGGTAAATTACGGGTGGCAAGTTAATTCGTTGTTTGAAATATCACCTAATAATGACAACTGATATTTTAGTGATCGTAAAGACTGCAAGAAATTGATTCGACCTTCCTCACTTGAAGCTAACTTTTTCTTCAAAGAAGACCCGTTAAATATTAACTGTGCTGAAGAATCCGTATGATTCTTTTCATTAGTTGCGTAGAACTTTTATCATTTGTCCAACCATACTTTTAATTTGAGCATAATTTAATTGATATTAGTAGATTATATTGACAAGCTACATGTATTGACTATTTTACTACAGGAGCATTCACGTTCACAATTTATTCTTCAATGACTTCCTTTTCGTTGCGTCACGGTTTCTGATACATTTTATACGGCTGGTCTAATAATAAATTGGCCTCCTAATCTGAATGACAGATAAAGTTGCCTTAACGATATATCTTTCGATTCTTCTGGGTTTATAATTAGACGTTTCTGTTGAACTTTTTGTAGCGTACAACGCAACCTAGTCGTTGCCTTCAATGATTCCCAGTTTCTACTCTGACCTCGATCGATTATCGACGGACGCATAGTTTTCCTCGCGACTCAGTTAACGAACATTGACTCCTATGTCGATGAGTGAACTCTTCAGATCGATAAATTGCGCCCATAGTTCAAGAATGATCTGGCTATTCTTTTGATTCTTACGCCTCTCGATTCGGACACGTCAAACGTATTAGTCTCATCTGTTTAAAAATTGTTTCACAACAACGGGTATATACTCTCCAGCTTCACTCAACAAGTAAAGTACAAATACAGAAGGAACAGAATTCGTTCGGCATGAGGAAACGAACCGGATGGTCACATTTCCCATGATTAACGAGTCGCCCGAGCCTAAGGTCAGAACAAAGGAACTCGGTGGGAAGAAAGATTTCTCCAACAACAGGATTTCGTAGAAACCGGGCGCTGGTGGTGCAAAAGAGCCTTTCAGCAGACCCTCTCCATCCTTCGTTCATCCCAGTTTCATCGTTATTCACACGACTCTCTTGGGCCCCATCTCTCCTTTCATCCAGCCTAAACGGTCCCGGGCATTGCTTTTAAAAACGAAGTCGAAGAAAAGGGGGGATCCGGGTACGACAACGGTCGCCGTCGGGCCTTCGACCCTTTTGTTTCGTAATCCAAAACTATTTTACCGTGTGGCAAAACTCGATGGTCGGATCCGAACGAGTTACGGTCAATTGCTGACCGATAATGACGCGTGCCTGGAAGTCATGGCGACCACGTTGTGCACGCTACGTCATGGAAATTTCCTTGCTGATACATACACCTTTCCCCTCCCACCGGGGTCGCTTTCGCGTTCGTTCTTACTTTGTCCCCTCCTTCATTCCTTCTTCCCTTCCATATAGTTACCCTCACTATTTCTTCGTCCCCTTTCATCGTTATTCCTTCTTCATGGTCCCCTTCATGGCCCCCCACCAGTTTGTCGCTGTTCTTTTCATCCTGGCTCGAATCACCGTGCACGATAGCTTCTTCTTCTTTTTTTTACCATGTTTCAATCGTTAATGGATCGACCGGGCACGTGTTTTCCGTGTCTCCCTTCCGCGAATTTAATTGCAACATCGACCCGCTGTTCCTTCGTGGTGCCTGAGCGGTTCGGAGCGAGACGTCCTTGTATCGGAGACTTTCCTGCACGGGAAATTCGACGTCGGCTGTACTGTGATCGGGTGCACGGGGAGGATTGTACGTGTGTAATACTCAGGTGTAGAATAACGCGACGGAAATTGTCAGTTGGAGAGGAAAGAATAATAGGGGTAGGAGTAGCTGTGGTAACAGGTTTCAGGATATAAGAGCACGATGCAATGCAGTAATTTTGTGATGCAAGACAGATTCGTCCTTTGAGATTTTCGGAGCAGGGACATTTAATAGAGCTGTTAGTATCGAGATAGTTAACAATTTCAAATATTGTTCAGAATTCGAACTTGGTACTTGTTCCGTTCGAATTGCTGTTTTTCTTTTTCTTGGTTCTTTGTTTTTAAATACAAGTTGGTGGAAAGAAAAAAAGTTAGAATTCATTAGGTGGGTCGAGCGGAGGCTGTGCCCACTTTCTAATTAGCATTGATTAAAGAGGACATTGGTCAATTGACGAGGCATTTGCTTGGCGAGGGATTGCTTTTTAAATTTAAATACAAATTTCGCACGACAATCCGGATCGTTCTGCTGTAGAACACAGAATGATATACGATCCTGAAATTTCTATTATTCAATTGCTTAACGCGAGTTTACAATAATGATCAATCGAGTTCGAGATGGACCTAAATAAAAGGATTCACATTTTTCACCGTAAATATTAAAGCAAATGTATGAAATAAAGAAGTAATACAGATTTTCCTTAAGTTGGAATCGTTTATGCCAATTGAAGCTACCGCTTATGTTAGCTACCGGGTACCCATTTCTATATTTGTTTGAATAATTCTTGTATGTTCTTGAAAAAATGTTGCAAAATCGATCTAGATCTCGATTCTTTGAACAATTTCACGTCGACTCACGTTTCGTGAACACAAATTTATGCAAAATCATTTGAATAACTAAGCTTCGAACTTCTACCTCATTTTGGTTGCTAACACAAGGGTTAAATTACGATATTAAAGGAGGCTATTGAATTTTATTTAAACCTACCAAAGCATGCTGTCAGAAATACTATGACCCGCATTTGAAAAGGGGTCGTGTCCACTATTATTTTGCTCGTTCATTCAAAGTGTTCCATAAATCTGGTTGCAAAAACAAGAAGCTGTCCTTGAAGAAGAACCGGAGGGTGGTGGTAGACCCGAAATTTGGAAACTCTATTGTTTCCTTTTCTGACCTGTTCATCTTTTGTTCAGCATCTATAGCATATTTTTCGGCGATAAGCATAATCCTTCGTAATTAGCATAGATCTCTTTATTATATCTTAGTAATCTTTATTGTATCAAGTTCTTCAACTTTCAATACTCTTCGAATTTTCTATACATGTATTATTTGACTATTGTATTCTTTGAAAATTATGAGAATACCTTGAACTATTCCCATCAATAGCATGTATTGTTCCCTTGCTTTTCAATACTTATAGTGTTACAGTGTATGTGCATTGAGAGTTGGGGATGCAATGGCGGAACATTAAATCGCAGTTCAGGAATTCTTTTTACTTTTGAAAGTCGGTCAAGTACACGTGTACTTAGCTTACTTGAAATATCTGGTTCAATGACTAACCAACGCGTCCATGACTTCGATTAAAATTCTGCAAAAGTATTATCTTCTATATTAATCTTTCAATCGTGAATTACTTCTCGTTTAATTAATTATTATAGCAGTTCGTATGCAAAATTCTGTTTATATTTAGGAATAAAAATCTGATTTATTAGCAGAGTTTATTTTAGAAAGAATCGCCTTGCGCTGATCTTTTTGCCACGTTTATCGTTTCCTGTTCATAGCGATAAAAAAATCGTGGTTTATTCCTAGTGCGTAGCCCGTCTGTTTCTTAACGATTCAAACAATAAAACGCACATCTGTCGTGACGAGCCCGTTTCTTTCCCTCCGGGCTATTCAGGAATTCTTGTTTATGGTCATTTAGGAGTTCTGTGAATTGTCTTTTGTACTCCAAGATGCTTCTGCGGAACGGTGCTTGTTTCTCACAAGTAGAGATGGTTCAACATTTTTTTTTGTGCCGTCGTTTTGTGCGTACATATATTATTTTTGCGGATTTAATTTTTGTTCCTTTTTCTTCTTGTTTTAATGAAGATTCTCGTGAGAAGATACAGATCAATTGGTTTTGCGGAATTGGTTTTACATATTTTTCTTCTCTTTCCCCATTTGAATGAGGAGGAAAAAACGAAGGTTCGTATAAAAAGAAAGTTCGCCTTCCGGTTGTAAATTATGAGTCATGCGTGACCCGCGCAGCATTTCACTTTAGTGTCGGCACAGAGACATAATCGTATATCAACGGAGAAATTATTTTGTGATTACAACGTGTTCCTAGTGAACCATTTTGCTTGTTATCCCTATACTCAGCACCCAACGACAAGCTAAAAATATTAACTTCTGACACACTTCGTAAATTACCTGCTATCTACTTTAATGACTAGTGAAATTCCCAATTATTGTTTTTAACGAATATTATGATGAAGAAGACATTTGTACATACACTGTACATGTATGTACCCTTGTACATACATTTGTCATTTTCAATGTCTTTAAAATGATAAACAGTATCATTATGAAGCAATTTTTATTTCCCATCTATTTTAATCATTGAACGGCTATGTATATTTTTCTGAAAATTCACCCTTTTTGCGCAGCAGCTTATCACACTTTGTAAGAAGTTCTCGCATATCGTAATCCTTCGAGCGCAAAATGTAATTTCCCACAGAAAGTGACTATATTATTCTAGATAAAACACATCGCCGCATTCATTATTCAAAGATAAGATAGTGAGCGACGCACAAATTTGTTGACTTCTATTTTGTAGTTTTGTGTAGTCAATGGGTCACCTGTACTTTATGTAACGTAGGAATGGTCACGTTAAAGCTTGTGTATGTATTAGGTTGGATAATGTGCCTGTATAAATCATTCAGGGCGCCAGATGATTCACTCAACCGTGTGCGTGTCTATTCGAAATCCAGGTATATAATTTTATGAGAATACGAGGAAGTCTGTGGAAGTTGAAGAGCATGTTTTACCATTCTGTGAAAAATTTTGTCGCTGCCTCGAATGTACAAAAATCTCGAAATTTGTGCTACGACTATAAAGTCTTAATTACAGGACTACTTACTAAGAAGCAGTAATTCTATAGAGTTATTAATTTCATACAGCGAAATGGAACTTTAATTTAGTGCAATAATAACTTATTGAGTATGAGTTCTCCATGCGGATTTTCATTTTAAGTAATCAACTTAATGTGACGATTGCACAATGATGACACAGTCAGGGGGAAAAAAAGCAATTACAACAGGCTATTGGAAAATTACTGCGAGTTTAATAGAGCAAATCATCTCTAGCAACGCATCTAAAAGCGTACCGAAGGACAAAAAAAAAGAAGAATATAATGACGCTCGAAGAGCAAGAACTAGATACATAAAAAATATTATTTGGATGCAAAGTAATAGGCCTTGCATTCGATATGTGAAGGAATCGCTCGGAAGTCATTAACAATAAAAAATATGCAAGGTTACCCAAGAAACAAGTCAAATACATATAATTCGAATTAACCGTGACGTCTGCAATCTTCTTTGAGCACGGGTTATGCAGACTAGTATTGAGGATAACGTCATACGCCGGAAGTGGTTTTATTCGTGTGTATATAATAACAGGAATAATCCATAATTACATATATTGTATCATCCTTCGTTGTCGAAAATACGGAAACCCCGAATCTTTGTTACATAGAATTCAAGTTGTGCATTTCTGGAATGCGAATTAAATTGTAAATGGATGATCTTTTTGGTGAAATTATTTTAAACGATTGGTTATTCAATCCAATAGTATGACCATTTTTTTCTAACTCTCTTGTTATTCGTACCTTTTGAGCATTTACATTAACGCTTGAACGAAACTTATGTTCGTTGACTTCATTTAATCTTTTCTTTCATAGTTAATTACCATTTACGTATTTCCGAGTATTTAAATTCCAGGTTCAGATAACTTCATGATAATCTTCGGGAAGTCACTTACGATAGGTTTTTCGCAGAAACCAGAAATGAACGGCAACACTAATACGTACCTATTCGATAGAAACTCAAAAAGTAGATTACAGATATATTAAATAACCAAATGAAAAATTCGAATGATCTTACTAATGGCAATAATTCGATTTAATGTGAAATATTACTTTAATTCTTAAAAGTGGTCAGTTTACTTTTGCATAATTTTATTTACAAATCGCGCTGAGATGAATCACACGCGCGATTCACGACACGTGGATAGCATGCACAGCTGAAATGATATTATCAGCATAAACTGCACGTTAAGCAGGAATAATCAGAAAAATTCCTCGATGGTCTGTCTCAAATTGTATTGCGGCCTTTTGTTTTAACCCTTCGCGATAAAAGAGTAGAATAACCTTGTGTGGTCATACAGTGATTAATCTGCAATATAACGTTAATAATGGAGTCGTCAAAATTATATGTAATAGTAAACGTACTAACGACATGGATGTAAGTACGTTCTAATAAATAGCCAAAATAAACATCGCGAAATATTTTGAGTAACTAAACTTCAAACTCACCGAACGCTGGTTGCCTACACGAGGCTTAATACCTACTCCTAAAGAAATTTACCAAGCATTGATCGAAGCAGTTTCGACTCTCCTGTTCTACCAAGCATCGAGGTACATTAACAGTACCGGTACACCCACGCGTGAATGTATTCGCGAAGGGTGGAAAAGGAGACGGGTTGCTTTTGATTGCTGACCGGGGCGAGTTCAGCGGTCTCCAAGTAGCTAAAGTCACGCGAGTACGTCTGGAGTTCGTGGACTTATAACCGAGGCGCGTCATGCAGAACCCGCGTCCCGACAATCGCGCCGCGAACATTAAAAGGCGAGTTATGTTAACGCTTACACGTCACACTAGAAGAGATAGAATGTTTCCCTAGACTAAGGGTGTATTGTGATTCGGATAGAATGGCGTATAATACAGAAAGGGCTGGACTAATTGAATTTTTATTAATAAAATGAATAATACTGTTTCTGGCTTCATTCGAGTTTGTTCTTATATTATTACTTACTCTTTACTAACGTATCCTCGAAGTAAGTAAAACAAATTAATTTTCCTGCCTGAAAGTATGTATGTACGTATTACGATCCATTTTGGTATATTATAAATCATAATACTCTGTTATTTAGAAAGATCGTTACTATTAATGAAAAGAAAAGGATCCTAAAATTGACTCTAGTTATATATTCGATTTATAATCCCTTAGGGGTAGCGCTCCTTTTTGTCTAGGACGTTTCCTTAGTGACGTATAGAGAAATACGTAAAATGTCTACGGTGAATGTACGTACCATTCGCGATGAATCATTTGTAACCAATGGTTTTATTCAGTATTAAAGTAATAGATTCTACATGATTCGTGCAGTAAAAAGTGTCTTTTGCATGTATGGTGCACACCTACGCGATGGGATGCGATGTGGCCACTATAGGTGGCCGCTGGCACCATACAGAGTATACAATATGAACTTTATAGCGGGCTATTGACGACGCACGTGGAACATAATTCACCGTGAGTCATCGATAATCTATGTAATTTATAATTTTATCGTCCCTTTGTACAGAAAGCGGAACAAAAATGTACTTGATGTCTAAAAGTGGGGGGGTCATAATTCAAAATAAAGATAAAAATGGTTTATATTTACAACAAGATTTATTAACGTAGAGGAACAGCTATTTTATACGAATGAGAAATTTTGCAAGTTATGTCCGGAATAAATGATATCGAAATATTGACTCACAGATATCGGTTATGTAACACTTACTCTAAATATAAATTTCAAGTAGATAAATAGACAAGTGAACGTAATATTTTCGTGTAGATAACGAGGTGACATTTAACTCAAATAAAATTCCAATTTATGGCGCGATATTATTCCTCATTTGTAAAGTAATAGAATAATACGTACCCCGGACAGTCTACAATTTCTCAATAGGTCATCGATAACTATCGTAGCAGATTATCATAGCTTCTCTACGACTTATTAATAATTCACGAAGCACACGGCACTGTCGTGCTCCAAATGTTCAATCCTTTGCAACGACCAGCCATAGTCTACTTCTAATATATTTTCATTTTGTTATTCCGACCATAAATCCCAGTACATAATTTTGTCATCCATTTGTCTGCATACAGTCTTTCCATAATTACTTTACTTCCATAATTACTGAAAGTAGCTTCATAATTTGGTCCAATACTTACGTACTTACATACATATGTATGTTGATCATAACTACATCAGATTAGGAATAATATGCAGAGCTTCCCAACCTGTGGATCGTGAAGTATTTTCTGGGGATCCCCACTGTTATTTTTAATTGACCAGTTTTAGATAATATGATTAACTATATACAAATATATATATATATATATATATATATATATATATACATATATTATTATAATGACACATTATTACATTAGAATTATATTCCGAAACTTTTAATGTGTTTCCTTCACCCCATATGGGAGAATGGAGGGTTGGTCGCAGATTATTCGAATATTCTAAAACGATGTCGCTATTCAAGAATAGGTCCAAAGCACTGGTCCGAATATATACACATGGAATAAGAATGAATGTGCCCTTCGATTACCAAGCTAAAGGCTACCGAATCGAATAAAATAGAATCCCTAATGGGTCATCGGTAACGAACCCACACCCCGCAACTCAATAAACCAATCGCCTTTTCAAATGCATACTCAAGATACGCCGCTGCATCCCGACGTGCCTGATGCAATCGTAGAAACGGTTCGCCCCTGCCGGATTTATCTGGCGTTGTAATCAAATTAAAAAGGTCAATGCTAACCAGTTTACGGATGCCGCGGCGTTCACGTTTCGACGCTCGTGGTGCACGCGATTCGCCATCGCGTATATACGGCCGATGGCGTGGTTCACCGCGTGCAAAAGCGTCGCGACACGCGTGTTCAGGGCTGAACGTTGCCCGTCTCGCAATCAACGATAGAGCGTTCGATCGTCGAGTTCACTGGTCTCCTAGAAGTAGAAGTCACGCGAACACGTCTCGAGACCATTCGACTATCTTTGTGTTCACGAGTGATTTATGCATAGGGTGACTCCGTAAATACCGTCGGCTGTATGTACTTGCCAACGAAAGCGTTGGCCGTTGCGTTCGCCTTACTATTGCTTTCGCAAAGGTGCCTATATATTTTCGTTGGAATACCGAAGTGGCGCGGTTACTCTAGCGGCGCTTTGAAAATATTATTCATCGTCGAATACAATTTTCCGAGGAATGCTCCGTTTCTTTCTTTTTTTTTTTTTTTTTCGTTATCCCTTTGCAGCCTGACGGTACTTTGTGACGAGTATGCGTCACTTACATTTAAATGCTGTCACGAATTTAACACGCGGATGAAATTTGTATATTGTAGATTTAAGTTAAACGCGATCAGAGCTTCAGTTTTACCTTTTGTATCATAACACATAATTGCGTCGATCATAGCGCGTTACTCTACCTCGAAAGTAAATTTCACTTTTTGTTCCGACACTGTTCAACATTTACTTCAAGCATTTTTCAAGTAACGATAAAAAAAGGAGGGTCGCGTATCAGATAACGTTCACGTTTACGTCATTCTGCCCACGATTGATCGGTATACATACATATTCATGAAGGGAAATGCACACGGCATCCTTGTCGTATAGAAGTACCGTTATCTGATAAACTCGGTACATTTCATGCAGATAAGCGTGACGGTACGCATGGATTTTAAGAAGGCGTTTATCGTGCCCATATTTCGTATGAATGATGTACGAGTAACTGTGTTCAACTACGCCGAGAATTTCGTTGCATAAAGAATTGTGCAACGCACGACGATCTCGCAATCGTAAGTTCTTTCCTCTGACACAGCAGAATCTCAACAAAGAAAATCCTATAAGCCGATTTTAATGTAATCTTGAATTATTAACGGTACAATGCGCGATAATGGTGTGACAATTTTCTTGCGATCCTTGCTGCTTTCAAGATAAAGAGAAAGTTCAAAAATGGGGAGGGTGCATGAAAAATTAAAATACAGAGAAGCGATGTCCAGGAAAATTTCATCTTTCCTGCATTGGCTTTTACGCGCGACAGAATATTCTAAACATTTTGTCAATTTCTACTACTATCAAGAAGAATAAAATCTGCTTCGATAAAACTTCACTGCTGTTTATAATTTATTATTATATAGTGATATAATTGACTAGTATCAGCATGAAGTAAGTGATAAGCTGTTTGTTCGGAGTCTAATTCTCGATGTAAAAATATCGATGATTTAAAAAAGATATTGCAGATTCACGCTTACTCGTATTTTATGAATTTCAAAGATGAAATATGTAATGTACAATTTGGTGCGTCGTTGAACATTTCTATGAACAGATTCAGGATGCTAATAATTAATTCTACCTATGGAGAATAGAAAATGTGTTCAATTTCTAATACATACACGGGCCACGTTTGCTTTCGCTTAGATAAGCACTTTGTACGTACATAATACATATGTATAATATGTATAGCGAGAGATAAAAGTTAATATGTATCATCATTCGTGGACACGATTGAACAATGTGTCGTAACAGTATTGTAATTGCGTATCCCCTCAGTGTGTAACAAGGAATTTGGCTGTAATTGTTTCCATTATTGCGAAACCTAATGTTCATCGTAATCCCCTTCTACAAATGTTGTAGTAAAAATGTTTATCTCGACTGTTGCCGGAAATACGTTCGTTTAAATATAATTTTATCTATTTTGTGCGAAAATATTAGAATTGTTGCAAAATACCGCAAGGTTCGCGTCAATTATCGAAAAATTAATTCAAAGAAATGTTCTGCAAAATTTGCATCGAAGGTCCCTGATTGCCAGAAATGTACTATCGACGAGAGTCAAGTTTTTTCCTGTTTGCATTACACTAAGATATAAAATATTATCGTCGCCAAGGCAAATGGTATCTTTGTGTTATGTAAAATATGTAGCACCAGTCGATGGAGTTCCCCGTCTTTAGCGTTCCATAATTCTCACAAATGGAACTTGTGTGATATTCCCGCCGATGCCTCGTTACGAAACGTCGTCGATTTTTCATTTACCATTCCGTTGTTTGAATAACACAATCGCCGCAATTGGTCTTAAATTGAAACGTTACCATAAGGTCGTACTATGCCCACTTAATATGCCCATCAATTTTTGTCTTCCAATTTGGCCGGTTGAACAAATCAAGAGGAGAAGTTTCAAATCGAATCTCTTCCGCTTCCAATTGGGCTGTTTTAAAAGGACGTCTCCAATCGCCACGATTAAACGCAACACTCGAAACATCTCCAAACCATTTATTTGATCCAAGATGTACCAGAAGGTCGTGCAACGGATTGTCTAGTTAATCAAAATCTCACCGATATACATACACGGCTGTCTCTCGCAGAAGTTGCGAACAATCGCGAAACTTGGCGCCTAATTTATCAAATTGAAGGCTATTAAAAACGAGTCACGTGCATACAACACTTCGGCAACCTTTATTCTCCGTACTATTAAACTATCGAATACCTATACAAATTCTGCCCAATAAAGTGTCGATAAAATCTGTCACGTTCGATACAACCGTTTAAATCAAAATAAAGAAACTCGTAATCCACGAGCCAAAGATAATCTACATATGTATATACCTATCGCGGGATGCTGCTCGTCGTTCAAACACCGAACATCCGCACACGAACGCCAATAATCAAACCCAATTCCTGTGCGTTAAGGTTCACGCTATTATTATTAAATATTCTACGAGAAAATGTCGCAACACGAGGCCCCAACACAAATCCGTGGGTCGCCTTCGAGGGCCCGTGGTCAAACGAAGAAGGTCAATGCTGTTACAGAGCAATAGCTGAAGCTAGATACAGAGACGATTCATCGCGTGTGCCCCAGTAATAGTAATGTAACAGGTAATTCAGGGGCAGAAGAAACAAGAGCGTGCACAGTGCACAGACATCCCACGCGTGACCCGTGATCGCTCGCGCCCGTTATACGCATCGTCGGGACCGAGATGAGGATGTGACGTTGCTCCCAGATTTGTCAATTTGTCACTGTGCCGGCTGCTGTTCATTGTCGTATTAAAAAGGACCGCACGTGCACGAATGGAGGACTCGAATTTGCCATTGAACGGCGCCGATTATTATCAAGCAGGTCCGCCACGAATCACGGGACTCGGAAGTTCATCAGAGAACGGGAAACAACCTTTGACCGTTATACTTTATATCGATGCATACGTATGTAATCACGGTGATTAGATGGAATAAGAGGCATAGCAGCGAGTAGCGATTGGCACGATCCCTCGCAATCAATATCGATTCTTAATACGGTAGAGCCCCTTGAATTTATGTTAATAAAGTGAAGCAAGCGTATAGAAATTTTCCAATGGTAGAACAATTACTCTTTTAATGCTGAACTTCATTTATTAAAGCGGATATCGGGGAAATTGACTGCTCCGTTAGATGGAGGCTCAGGAGCCACTCGGTGTAAGCCCGACTTTTCCTGAACACGTGTGAGGTATTGCAGAAACCTCTTTATTGGTAAAACTTTCAGTAGATAATTCATTTAAGTCCCTATCTTCATACGTAAGCAATGAATGACGGTACAAACATTGTCACTTTTATCCAAGTAATTTGTAAAAACCTTATTTATCTCGGTTTCAATGCTAATGGACTTACACTGTGAGATATACATTTTGACAAGTATACATATCAAATTCTTCACTTGTCCATGTCAATACGTTTCGTCAATATGTTCTAAACAAATACATTTGATTATCGAATTGCTTGAAAATTATGAGATAGATTCCCGTCGCATTCATCGCTACGTACATTATGTATTATATGAAAATTATGGTGTTCTTGTTCGATCACGATTTTTCTCGTTCATCTACATACATACATTTTCGGTATATATTCGGACACGTTCCACGGTAGTGACTCGCTCGTTGACATCTGATCTTGGTGTTCATACTGTTCATCCCTCGAAGGAAATTCTTAAGATTATTAATACTGCGAAAGTGTCACCATGAGTCGCATTCCTAATTGCGAACGAACGATCGGCGTGGTCGTTGTTCTGCTCGATCGACATTTCGCACGGTAATCGAGACGTTTTGTTTCTCGTCCGTGACGGACCATTATTAGCTTGTTAATGCTCGTTGCTGCTTTCTTACCTCCAATGTTAGATTATTAGTTCTAAACATGAACGCGGATCTGATAGTTTAATGGCGATGCGATTATAGCTTGCTTTTACTTTTAATCAATGCTAGATCGATTTAATGCCGCTCTGATATGCAAACGAATGCAACCAGAGGCAGCGTATAATGTGTAACGATAACTATGCCGTTTCGGAATCGTTCGAGTAAATCAAGCCTCCGAATTGCAACCCTTTCACTGAGAACGACTCGGCTGAGTTATAAAGACGCCGCTGCACGTTTTATTCAAGGACTTGTTTAACGGTAGCTGTCGATAATAAATGTTTCATTATTTATACATATATAGGTGCATGCATATCATTTTTAATATATAGGAAGCGTTCGTTGAATTGTTGTTACGATACAGTGAGTTATGGTTTGATGGACAAGCGGTAAGGAAATATTGTTCTTGCCTTCAGTGACGTTGCTGTTAGTTTTCTTATTAATTATATTAGATCGATGTCACTGACTAAATGCAATCGGAATTTCATTTCCAGGGCCCTACATTTGCAATTATACAATAGCCATGCACATCTTGTTTCAATTCTTTTTTTAAATATTCGCCGCACGAATTTATTTTACCTCTTCGATTCTTATTCAGCAGTTTGTAGTTTCACATATTTTCCAATCACTTAACATCAATACCTTTCATCAAAACATATTGGCAGCTTTACTGCGGCGTTAACTCTTATGTTAGCAACCGAAATTTCACCGCCTGTCTAGCAACCCGGGCTACACATTAGCCAAATTGATTAACTCCACATATTGAGATTTTTAAAATTTTATCGTTAAAGCGCTTGATTTTGACCCTTAACTTCTTATATTTACAATAAATTGACTTATTTTTGTTTTGTAGAGTTAACCAATTTGGTCAGTGACTGGCTGAAGTACGAAATTATATTTTTTCGAGACTGTTAGCTTTCATTTCTATAACTCAACAACTGTAGCTTTAAACATTTTATGCAAATCTATTATACATGTGTATACTTTTATACTGAAATCAAATATCATTTTTTTTAACGAAAAACACGAAAGGCTTGCCACAAGTGTCACCGTCCTATTTGTGACGAACACGCAAATACTGTAGCAATATGCGGAAATTGTCCCCAGAATTCTTGTCCGAATTCAGAAAATTTTGTAGGAAACATGAAATGGGTACCCGGTTGCTAACATAAGGGTTAATCGAACAAAACGCGAGAATCATCGCGCAAGTTAGATTCGTCCGCGTTCTAAATTGAAGCGAAGAAGCGATCGGTTTGCAAGCGCAGGGAGAAGGCCCCCGAAGACAACGGAAAATATTAAAGCACCACCGATCAGATGGCTCGGAAACCATTTCTTCGTTCTCTATTCGTGCGATATCACCTTGCTCACCTACAATTACTCAAAACTTCCGAGGTTGGTCAAAGTCACAGTGCAGCACACAGACGCGGAAGTATCCAATAGTTTGCTGCCCTGCGGGGGTAATTTGTGCAATTGCGCAACGGCGATGCACACTTGAAGCAATGAACGCGCACGTCTGTCGTATTATCATATGTGAACGTGTTTGTCCGTGCATATTCTAACTTTAACAGCTGAACGACCGTGGATGATTAACCTTCAAGGCCTTGGCCACGTCGAACCCCTCGTTTGATATCTCTGTTCGCCGCCCCCGTTTGCCCCCCCCTGCACTTTCGTGGATGCTCGCTAAGTTAGTAACATCGTGCTGGGTCAACATTTCGATGCTTCCCGTTGAAGCGTGGCACAGTGGAACGATCTTTCGCTTCCTGCGCTGTAATACGCTCAACGATACAGCGTGCGCCTTTATGAAGTCATTAAAGTACATTATCTTAATCCGTCGACTATGCTTCCGTCAACTGGCCGAACGGAGCTGGGATTTAATGGGCGTTTTAAATGGACTGTCGTTCAATTATGTCGGGGGAAGGTGAGAAGGGATCTGTTTGGGTAGTGGGGAGGCTTGTGGACCTCATCTGCACGGCGATACTAGTACGCTAGTGCTAGTCATTTTTTTTATCTAAAACCTAAAAATAGTTTGTAAAAGCATGTTTTGTTGCATACATTACTTCGGTAAATGCATATATTACGTGTATACATATAGAGGTTTAGGTTTAAAAACTCGATACTAGTGCGATTCTGTATCCACCTGATTACAGGCTATCGATAATCAACATTTAGGAAAAATGGATGGGTGCGAAGTTTTATGTATTTGGCTTTTACGTAAAAGAGTTATTGAAAAAATAAATAAAAGGAAATATTACCTTCGTCCCGTTATTAATCTAAACAAAAAGTATTTCGTGATTTTGATAAAATAATTGAAGAATTATTTGAAAGGAGTGTAACTTGCAATTCAAATGCTGCGTGTGTTAACAATTTGAAGTAGCTACTATAGAGCTACAATTGAGAAAGTTACTATAGTATCGATAAACTGATCGACTTGCCGCTCTACTTTGGGCATTGATTATAACTTAAGTAGAGGATAAGACAATGATTATCGTAATCTTCGAACTCTGATTGCGGAAGTGTAAATAAATTCAGATAATAAAATCCAGAAATTTCCACAGAGTCGCGTTAGTGTTTATGAAGCTTTCAAATTTCAAGAATTAGTCCATTGACCCTTACGTGCTCCAGATGACTTGTATCAGTGTATCAAAGATTATAGAAGCTCGTACCAGTTCTTAACCCTGATTTCAGAATACATATTTAGTGTTATCTCTGTTCATCCGACCCTTATAACTATCAGCTTTTAGTATATTTTCCGGTTTATGTTCATTTACATTGTTACATTGTAGTTGTGGTAGCCTCGACGTGTATCACGGTGTATTGCCTCAATTCTGCGGCTGAAATCTTGCTGGTTCGAAGTAGAAAAACGCAGACACAAAAAGCATATTCAAGTACATATGTATATTCACTTATGTTACTAAAGCGACATGCGCTGGTGTGCAACGCGATTTCGTTGTGGCGCCATGTCGAAAATAACCGTGTAATGAGTGCCAATGGTCCACGAGGCTGTACGACGTAATATAAAGCACGAATTTCAGATGTGTAAGAGCAAGAGCTAATTTTCGTTGAATCGTTACAGATTTACGAGATACAGACTGATGGTCAAGGAATTCGAAGAATAACGCGAGGCTCTTGAAGCCATTTCCTTTACTGTCAAACAAATTGTCACAATGATCGTCGTATTAATTTATTGAACAATTACATAGATTGTAGATTATACAGATATATCTTTTTAACCAAATTTGAGGTTCGAGAACAATTTGAAAGCATTAAAAATAATTAGGTAACAATATACTTGTGAGAAATATTGGAAAATAATATTTATAAAAACGTGACAGATATTTATAGGAAGGGTAAATATACCTTCGCATTGTAGCTAACGGCTATAATCTATTTTATAATGCAGGGGAGCACGGACTACTATAGTAGCTAATTGCACAGCTAATTGAAAAAACTTGAATCAGCTTATTACTACTACACTGTGTCTTATGCAGTCTGGCGTCTGTCGAATATTCTTAGCTCTGCGCCAAATAATTAGATCCGTGCAGATTGAACAATGTTTTGATACTGCAAGATATTGTAAGACATTCTTCGAAAGCCAAAAAGAAAATTGAGTGTGTACTTCAACGATATGTCGCGGAGACTGGATTGAAGCAGCAACGAGTGTTATGTATATAACACACTCGCCGTAGGATGTAACCGCGGTGAAAATTCTATTTTTGGAGTACCTACACGTGTGCTCCTCGGACCATTCCATAAATTGCATTCTCGGCTCACGATGGAGATAATCCCATTGGTCTCTGGAATATATGCAATTGCTTTCCTCCGCGACGGAGAAGAAAGCAGGTACTTGCACTCCTATTACTCCCGATTGTTCCCACGGAAAAGAAATTTATATCCAAGTGTTTTCATTTTTGTATACAATTTTGTAGTTCGCATTTACTTCTCCCCCACGTAAATTTCTTACACTGGCAAGTAACATAGTATATTTAAATCACTATTTCTTTTTTATATTGTCATCAATGGTTTAGGTTTAGACGGCGCAAGGATATCATTTTTTAATAATCTTTCTGAAAGAAATCTCTGTACTCTAATGTATATGCTTATCCTTGTTCATTTGGCGCACAGCCATTTATTGATAGCTGGAAGATGAACGAATTTATAGGGATGAGTGAAAGTTAGTACTATACTGCATCATCTTAGCATTATGTATGTTTAAGTGAATAAAACGACAGGGCTGGAAGGGAAGTGGTACTCTCGGTGACGAGTAACATTGAGACCATTTATAGAGTGCCATTTGCAATTGTTCCATTTGCGGCGGCAGGAAGATTGGTGCCATTCATAGTTAAACGAACTAAATGGCAGAGTGCCCATGCAAAGGGTGATACTTGCTATCATCGTATGAGGAAATTAATACATCGTTTGTAACAATAGATAATGCAATCTTTTTTTTCACCTTTGTCCGCAGTGAAAGTATATTACAAATATCAGTAATATCATTTAGATAACAGACAAATATATTCTCTTTCTTTACGTACGAAAGAAATAATATCAATGTTGAATACCGTTTAATGTTACATTTCCATGTATATATATTTGCACATAGCCAGAGAAATATTTTTAATAAGTTTATCAAGCCATGCGATGTTTTTTATTCATTTTCAACAGAGTTGCATAACCGCACGAGAATTTTACACAGTACAGTGTATTTCCTTTTAAATTTTGCGTCAGCCCATTGGAATTCGGAAAAACATTTCTGCAAAGGATACGCACGCCTATCGAAGCAAAAGATACGCCACGCTGTCGTGATTGGCGTTATTTTTAGGGTACGGTACACGGTTCCCATCCGAAAATAGCGACGACTAGGCCAAAGTACGATGCGCCATAAAGGATAACAAAGTTGACACCCGAATACACCAACGTATTAAGACGCATCTCTGCCAATTTTGAATAAGCGAAAATCATAAAGTAAGAACATACGAATGTATGTATACAGTGGCACCATCCGTATCCGAACTGATAGAGACCAAAATCTTTGAACACATATAGGACTTATCAAAATAGAAAACATAATCTGATGCTATATTTTCTTAAACGAACCAATATCGTTTTGGTTGCCCAATTGCATTTTATTGCAAAGCATAAAAATATTGTTATGATTACATGCAAGCAAATCCACATGGGAAAGATTGTGCTATAGAAATATTTATTTTTAATATATGACACGGTCCAGTCCCAATAAAGTTTGCATGCATCGAAATGTTCCGATCCTGTTAATTGATGTGGTTGTGATATAGTATACCCGAAATTGTAAACATATTTTAATCATGTCTACTATAACACCTTCGTCGCAAGTTCGTCGTAATTGGTTCAGAATTTGTTGGTCAGAAGTTGTTTCTTTTGCCACAAGCTATTGTAAGCATAAATATAAGAAAGAATTTTTGACTGCTTGCCAAAAAAAAATGTGTAAGAAAGATCTCTGGATGCATAACTCCGAATTCCTCCCCAGGGCGCCCAAAAAATGTATTTCTACCATTACTTGGCGTTTACCATGGAATTAGAAAATCTGTACTTAATATCCCTTCATGAGTGAAGCTACGTAGATAGAATTGACTCCAAAACGGGCACAAACGACATTTCAGAAAATAAAATTGCAAAGCCATCATGAGATCCACATTTTTTGCGTGTTAAAAATAAGTTAGTCGGAAAGCAAGATTTCAGTGGTTCCTTTTACTACGATACTCGCCTCGTGGTTAATAAATTATTATTATACATGCTCTATTAAAAATACAGAAATTCGATCGATTCCTGCTCTTTCTAGTAACGCCTCTATTTTTATAAACCAATTTCGTGTCCATTCATACAGACAATATATAAAACTCCTAAGAACAGTTATATTTCTCCGACTTAAAGACGACGGAACTTACCGCCTCGCCTAATATTAAACAATTTTACGCACAAAAATATGTGCATTCAACAGTTCTAAAAGCAGAACCGAAAATCACAGGGCAAACAGAGGTTCCAGTTTCGCGGCGAAAAGTGGAAAATATTCACAGGCACATCCAATTAGAGTATTCTCTAACTTCGCTCTCAAAGTAAGCTCAGGTGACGCGAACGTGTCCATCTGTCGCATAGTTCAAACACCGTTTCTATTAAGCTTGGTTAGCGGTCAGACAGAGGCTAGCACACATCGAAACAGAGGCCGCTCACGTGAGGCAGCCACGTCTATTTGCTCTTCCTATTTTCGTAGCCGTTTGGTATATAAAGAGCCCGTCCTCGGGACATTGCCGAAAGATTTGGCAGCGATCCGCGGTTTTCTGCGCCGCGGCACTCGGCGTACCGTAGATAGAGCCGCTAAAGCAGACGAGCACGAGCATAGTTTATCCGGAGGAATCGTGCCGGTGGTGTTGTCCGACGAGAAAAATCCAATATCCCCAGGGTGCTCCGATTTTCTGCCCGATCTCCTTGTTTTCCCGCCTCTTGGACTATACTTCGAGCGGGCCCATCACGGGGATACATATTACTCATAGTTCTGCCATTTTCACCGTTCTGGATCTACTGCTTCTATCCACTCCGGTACCGTTGGAAAAGAATCGTTCTTTCTTTCCTATAATCAACTTCGTGATGTTACCTCAATCTCAACTGAACGTCCGCGTTGAAAGAACGACGAACGCTGAAGGGAGTTTGGTGCGCTGGTGAAGTTCGGTGATAATTTTGCTGACAATTGAAACACGTTTGCATCCACGTGCTCGAGGCTTTCAAGTGGTTTCCCTCGTGATCCTGTTCGGACGAATAACGCCGCGATTGCCAACGAACTGGGGCAAATCGGGCCGCGCTTGGGACGGCGTTCTGGCGTGAACACCACCGGTTGGCACCAATGGGAGATAAATAAAGCACGTGGCGCGCTGCTGACATATCGGTGCTCGGGAAAGGAGCTTGAGCAGGTGGAAAGATAGAGGTAGACAGGTGGTGCGGAGGGAATGTTAGACGCGGCACACTGACCGGAAGTTGAACAATGGGGAACGCAGACAGCGTCCACGACGTGGAGATGAGCTCCTTGTCGACGATGGGCAACGATCGTCCTCATATTAGGGTGAATACTAACATTGAATTCGTTACAACTTGCGGTCATGAACAATATCATTGAACAATTTTTCAATGAACAACGGCAAGTGTTTGTATGTCCATCGTGAGAAAGTTGAACCGGCTGTGACGGGCTGTAGGCTGGAACGTTACCTCGGTTACGAGCATTCGCATTGGAACGTTTTCATAAATTGTTCAGTATGCAAACTTGACTCCGGCGTGGTTGACTGGACTAACTGGTCGACCGATAAAAAACGAGCGACCGGAGCTTTTGTTCGTACACGAGACACGTTCACAGTTACGAAAGAGCACCGTTGACAGGTCGAACAGGTTGTAAAGGCAGACCACGAAGTGTAATGGGCGTTTGGCCGTGCACGGGCGCCAATAAACATAGAAGCGCACACGAGTTTGCAACTATACTTGACACGCGAGATGATATATTGCATCGTTCATGTACAATCAGAACTATTCCGAACCTTGCAAACGATACTAGATTGTTGGCTCGTCACGGATGTCCGAAAATGTCAATGAATTCACACGTCCTTTTCACGATTTCGATTAATGCGAGTCTAAATACACGTGGGCAAACGAAACATTGAATACGATCGTCTACTATTAATTAGATATTTTCAACAATTTAGATTATTAGGTAGATAATCACAAATAAATAGTGCCTCGTAAAGGATACTGATCAATGTTAACTACTCTACTAACTATACGCAAAGTAATTTGTAACAGTTCAGTAGTATGGTTAATCGCTAACTCCCAATGCATATTTCCCAGCTTTATGTAGATTTTTAGAACTATACGTACCTATTAAATTCTCATTAATTTTTGCTTGGCTTTACTTTTTTTCTGATACTTCACTTGGCAGTTGCAATTAAGTGACATGCAATATTTTTTAGAAAACGTTATCACGTAAAACTGAAATCTACGGTTGCCAATAAAATGTAGCCACTAAACACATTCCATTATTTGAACGAAGACGTAATCCATCTGTAAGAAAATGGTTTGTAAATGTGCAACATATTGTGAACAATATTTTGTTTAAAGTATTCGTTATACAGTCCTTAATATTAAACCCAATGATTGGCGGTCATTTGAAAAGTTGCAATCAAGTTCTGGATACTATGCAATCATGCACTTTGACGAACCTGTTGAACTGGTCGCGGTATCTTGACACTTCGTGTTCCAAGATAAATATTTATTAATGTTGACGGTCCCACGATTATCAACCCTTTTGTGAAGTACCAGTAAACGTTGTTCGATAAAATTGTTGATTACATAAATGCGAATTTAAAACAGGACATCTACTTTTCAATTGATAGTTGATTTCAATAAGGGATTATTTTGTAAATATTTAAAAATATCATTTTTGATACCGTTTTTCATATTTTTTTTTCCAAGGAGCTGCGAGTTATTAATCTTTCTACGTTTTTGCTGGCATTTAGCTGCAGGGAAGTTGAGTTCTTCGTTTTGACTTATTTTTAAGTGTATGTGGGAGACATTTATAACCGAGAAATGACCCAGTTTATAGATGAAAATAGAAAGGCGAAATTTCGTTGGAAAGGAGGGAGGAAAATAAAAGAATTTTGTTATCGTAAAAAGAAAATTTATTTATTGCGAATATACTGATCATCGCAATGATTTCTTTAATTGTATATAATCTATTTAATTTGATATTTTGCAGTATAAGAATTTACATTGGGTTAATTAAAAAATGTAATTTCACCAAAACACTGTCAGCTTGTTAAAATAAAATATTTATCATTATTATCAAATTTATATCATTTCTAACATTAGCAATTATACAGCTACACTGATATTCATATAATTCATTGTTACGAGCCGAGGGCTATGGGGCGCGGCTGCGGAGCCGAGGATCGGTTTTTAAAGAGTTTTATGTTAGTTGAACGGTCAAGCCGTTCGATGGGAAGGGTGTGGACGAACCAGTGTCTATTTCACCACCGGGAGCCACAGGAAGGTAAGGTTTGCGTGGACGAACCAGTGCCTATTGCATCACCGGGAGCCACAGGAAGGTAAGAGTTCGTGGACGAACCAGTGTCTATTTCACCACCGGGAGCCACAGGAAGGTTTTCGTGGACGAACCAGTGTCTATTTCACCACCGGGAGCCACAGGAAGGTTTGCGTGGACGAACCAGTGCCTATTGCATCACCGGGAGCCACAGGATTGTTAGTAATTTTGGTCTCGTAACTTTGATACACCTTGAGCGGTTAAGGTATATCCCTTCGATGGATTGATACTGCGTATGACTGGTATAGGTTATCGTAATGAAATAAATGTGTCTGTAGTCAAATAAGAAAGTCTATATTCTCTAATAAACAAGAGGTTTACAAACGTAATACCGTGAAGCTAAGCCACGGTTTCGGACTCTTACGTAAAGTCGTACAATATAATTAAGAATTGCTCGAAGGGGACTTGAACCCGATCTCGCTGAGCTTCGTAAACTGGATAATCGCGAAGTAACTCGTTGCCTGATTATTCAAACTAAGCCCTAATAAATAAGAGTTGCTTGAAAGGGACTGAAACCCGATCTCGCTGGGCATCAGTATGGCTAGCTGGCACCAACATGGTACGTAGCTAGTAGGTCCATACTGAGCCCCGAGCGTAGATTTCATGCCCTTTTTATACTTGAAATACGGACCAGAAAATATGGTGGGGCACCGAATTTTCCAGGAGAGTCCGGAAGGATCGAGAACGTTCCCCCGAAGGGTTACGTCATCGCGTCACCGCGGAAGGGGAAGACCCGACTGCACGCGCTCCCGATTCCCAAATAAGGGCACAATAGACGAAAAACGAAGGAAACAATCCTTCCTACGTAACATCTCCCCCCTCAGATGAAACATCATTTATTATGATGCTTTTACTCCCTTATGGGAATCGCGAACGCAGATATAAGGTGCAGTTAACCACTCACGTGACGGTCACAATTACATCAGGTCTACCAGGTCTGGTTGCGGGATGTCCATAGATGCTGAAGTGTCGTGCGGCCAAAGTATATGATGCTTGTGTTCCTTTTCGAAAAAGGGGTTCCTCAAGAGGGTTCCTCTTAGGTAGTGTGTCCTGGCTGCTTGGTTTCCGAGTTCTGCTATCTGTCCGATAAGGTCAGTGAAGTAGGTTCCATATGTTTCCAGATCTTTCCAGACGGAAAGGCACTCGTTATTCTTGCTCGTTTACTGAAGATTAGCTGATGGGGTGTGAAATTGGTGACTTTATGAACGGAGGTATCACACGTAAGCATAGCAAATGAAATAAACAGATCCCATTCCCCGCGTGACTCCATGAACATCTTAAAAATTCCGTGAGAACGGCGTAATTTCACTCCAATAAGCCGTTCGTTTGAGGTCTGTATTCTTATGTGGTTACTTGATTGGTTTTGAGAATTTCGGAGAGGTGTTTCATTACCTTTCCGATGAAGCAGGTTTCTCTCTTTGATAATATTGTACGTACTGTCCCATAAATTGCTATGGAGCTTCAAGCAAAAACAACTGCTGTAGTTGTAGTTCGTATGTTCTAATATGGCAACTACAATACAATATTTAATAAAATTAACTCGCATGGTTAAAATGTGACTATGTACTTCCACTAGGTGTTGTTTCTAGTTTCGTCAAATGGTGTGAGAATGGTTCCAGTCTATTATATTTTTAGTATGACTGTAATGTCATCCGATTTTTCTTCTCCGACGTTTGTAGAATAAACATAGCGTGATTCGTCGTAATTACGGACCGCAGCTTCAACGACATAAATATTTTTCGACGTTTAAAAGATGGTGTAAACAACTTTCCTTTACGTTAGGGTTGGCTATCTCAAACGTAATCTGACGCGTCGTCCTACTCGGAATCCTAGACTCTGTTATCCGCTTGGGGGAGGCTAGCACGTTCCTCCACTTGTGGGAAATTTGTAAACCGAAAAATGGGCCTAATGGGCTGACGTCACAAGTGTCCCCTCGTGGTAAGAGAACCATTGATTCCAGAACATTGACCCTGATACGTGATGTTAATGATGTCTTGACGATTCTTCGTTCTTCTCGTCGCGGAATGGATTTTTCTTCTATTGACAATTTCTTTTTTAAGGAACGTTTATCGAAACGCCTGCGCGGTAAGAGTTTAAAAACTTGGGAGAACAGATCCCTGGAAGATTTCTCTCTTCGTCGAAAATTCGGGTTTGGAAGTATAAACCGTTTAGACTATTGTCCTTTATAATATTTAAAATCGAAGATGGATCAGAATTTTCAGTTCAACGATGAATTGAAACGGAAAACGAAATTAGTTAATGCGCGCTGAAACGGAAAACTGTAAATGAGAGCGGGAAAAAGCTCAACAGCAAAATTGAGTCTCACAGAATAAAAACAAATTGTAGTTGATGGGCGACCGTCGCCGTTTACATTATATTCGACCAACGAGCGTTGGACGACCCCGGCTTCGCGGTCCAGCGTCAAACGGACTGCCGCGTGCGATTTCTAAGAAACCATCGTGACGTCGCGTTGCCACGATTCTCGAGAATATCACGTACAATCAATTAGCCCTTAGCAACCAAGGGGCCACAGTATTATTATTAAACTAGCATTTTATAATTACGAATTGTCCGAATTTTTACGAATTTTCCTTTCCGAAAGCACCTGATCTAATTTCTGATCCGTCCTCCCACAAAAGCAAGGAACAAAAACAAAATAAATGAGAAAGTTAGACAGATTTAACACTAGAACTATCAAAATGACCTGTTTCAGATTTCTTGCTTTAGAATTATTAATATATAGGTATCGTTGTAGCAATGTATGATGAGTTTTTACCCAGATAGAACGACAATTGTATATCTGTATTTAATGTCCATTCAACGACTTTCAAGTTCATAATCTGTCTAACGTATGCTATTTGAATAATACCAAAATGTGTTGATAGTTCCATTATTAACAAGGAAGCGCTCTAAACGATATCGCGGTAAGAACCGACACTGTACTATGAAAACTTTTGAACATACGATTCTCGACTCACAGATTTTTCAACGATTATAGTTCTTATAAAAAACACAGCAGTGCCCATACAGAACTTCACACAGAATTTACGCCGAATAATTTTAGATATGCTTGCAAAATGGTGTCTGCTCTACCCGATCGGAACTTGCATCAATTACCTATGATCCTAAGTGGAGATTTCAATGTTAATTTCTCAAATAAGAAATCAAAGCCTTTAATTCAATTTTCCCTTTAAACTACATTGGATTTTAATATGTCGAACGACCCAAATGAGAGTACAACAAAATATGGAACTATTATAATTGACGGAGTTATTTTTCCAGATATTCAGATATTTCAATCAAAACTATTTATATCCTATTTTAGTTATCATAAACCCATTATTTCTTTCTTAAATTATAGTAATATAAAAAATTGAAGATTATATAGAATATAATATTGATTTACAAAAATCAACAGCAAAATCAAATAGATAATGGATACATAGTTATAACTGCACGAATTGCAGATCTAATAATAAAACGAGTGAATATAAATGATCTTATAGATATAATTATGACTTATTGTTGATTCGTCCAAGTAACAAGATCATATTATTAATATTCCTATACTATATATTACTTAGAATAGATTATAATCGCCACCGAAGTTTACGCTTCGATCGTGCGGTCTCAACCACACCAAAATTTTCTAACGTTGTCTTTTCAAACGTAACACGATCTAATAGTTCCTCGAGGAATTTTCTAACACGTCCTTCTCTATTTCCCGAATGATTTGCGCGACGTTAATCATCGTATCGGCCGTGAGTTATCATCCGTATACAGTGGATTGAATGACTGACCCGATCGATGAACCTTTTTAACATCCTATCATTACGGATACGAAGCCGCGATATTCCTCTTGGAAGTACGCTAGGTTCTATCCTAGAGCGTACCTTTTGTATAACAACAACCAAAATTCACTTATGCCCGTTACATCTGCGAACGATTCATTTTGAATACCCGTTCTCGCGGGGTCCGTGAATTTATTAAAACTATCACTAACCATTCCTGCTCTGAGTTTTTCGGTGTTAAAGCTCGCCTAATTTCTATACTTTGCTCAAGACCTGACAAAGGTGGATTTCTCCGTCAAGAAATAGGTATCGTAGCTGTCGCATGCCGTGTGCAACTACGCCGTACTAACAGAGTCACAGAATCAGTGATAGGAACCGTTAAACTCGCTAATTCTTCAGGCAAAATTGAAGCCATGTTCTGAGAATTATTTAACGATCCATCAATTAATAAATAGATTTCTTCCTTAGAATGCTATAGAAATTCTAATTATTAATTTGATGTGAGTTTTCTTCCTTAGAATACCTTGGATTCTAATTGTCAATAAATAAAAGTTTCTTCCTTAGAACCTTGGGTTCTAATTGTTAAATTGAAATAAGAGATTCTTCCTTAGAATATATTGAATTCTAATTGTTACTGCACGTATTCCGGGCTCACCTCGAAAGTGGGTGTTCTACGCCGGTACGGTGCTCCCGCTTTCTTATCGAAACACACTTAAGACGTTTCAATCTCCTATCCAGTCAAGTAATAAGCAGTATCCCACCGCTGTCACCAATTTGTTACGAGCCGAGGGCTATGGGGCGCGGCTGCGGAGCCGAGGATCGGTTTTTAAAGAGTTTTATGTTAGTTGAACGGTCAAGCCGTTCGATGGGAAGGGTGTGGACGAACCAGTGTCTATTTCACCACCGGGAGCCACAGGAAGGTAAGGTTTGCGTGGACGAACCAGTGCCTATTGCATCACCGGGAGCCACAGGAAGGTAAGAGTTCGTGGACGAACCAGTGTCTATTTCACCACCGGGAGCCACAGGAAGGTTTTCGTGGACGAACCAGTGTCTATTTCACCACCGGGAGCCACAGGAAGGTTTGCGTGGACGAACCAGTGCCTATTGCATCACCGGGAGCCACAGGATTGTTAGTAATTTTGGTCTCGTAACTTTGATACACCTTGAGCGGTTAAGGTATATCCCTTCGATGGATTGATACTGCGTATGACTGGTATAGGTTATCGTAATGAAATAAATGTGTCTGTAGTCAAATAAGAAAGTCTATATTCTCTAATAAACAAGAGGTTTACAAACGTAATACCGTGAAGCTAAGCCACGGTTTCGGACTCTTACGTAAAGTCGTACAATATAATTAAGAATTGCTCGAAGGGGACTTGAACCCGATCTCGCTGAGCTTCGTAAACTGGATAATCGCGAAGTAACTCGTTGCCTGATTATTCAAACTAAGCCCTAATAAATAAGAGTTGCTTGAAAGGGACTGAAACCCGATCTCGCTGGGCATCAGTATGGCTAGCTGGCACCAACATGGTACGTAGCTAGTAGGTCCATACTGAGCCCCGAGCGTAGATTTCATGCCCTTTTTATACTTGAAATACGGACCAGAAAATATGGTGGGGCACCGAATTTTCCAGGAGAGTCCGGAAGGATCGAGAACGTTCCCCCGAAGGGTTACGTCATCGCGTCACCGCGGAAGGGGAAGACCCGACTGCACGCGCTCCCGATTCCCAAATAAGGGCACAATAGACGAAAAACGAAGGAAACAATCCTTCCTACGTAACATCATATTCAAAATTAACTTTCACTCCTATATAATTTGTTGGATATGCGTATTTTAAAACATGAATTCTTTTCTCCAACATTGTTTGTCGGAGTTGCTAAACACAGAAGTCAATTACAAATCAATTAAAAAATAAATAAATCGGTATATCTAATATATCATAGGGCAGGCGCTAACTTGTTCATTTTCGAAGAAATTGTAAACAACGGATGACTCGTCTATTAAACGTTTTGCCATTAAATGAAACCGATAAAGCATACATTTAATTACTAAATATATTAAATATGTGCACAATCATCCATTTAATTACCTCATCGGCTATAAATAAATAATTTCGTCTTGAATGGTCTCGTTAATTCTTATTGCGAACTTCTGATTTTATTACAGAGAACACCAATGCGCCCAATGATAGCGGAATACGACCCAAAGAAGCACGGTGTGAAAACAGAACTGTCAGACATGGTTCTTGTCAAGTAAGTGCGAATACCTGTTTACGAAACCGACGCGATCGAACGGTTCAACGATAGTCGAGCAATTCACTATCTGCTACCACGACCAATCATCACCATTGCTTTCTTGCCAAACTCAAATGCCCCGTGCTCAAGCAAACGTGAGTGACAACCCGAGGATCATATGTTGTGCATTATATCGTATATATGTGTATTCTCTCATTCTCTGTGCCCTGTTACTATTTAATACATAAATACATTGTATATATATATTTCCCAATATATATAGTTTGTTTTTGGTTTTAATATTATATACTATATAATAGTTTCACGATTAATTCATGCATACCGCCTGTGATCGTTAACGTAGAACTCGTAGTATAGCTGCTACAAGAGTTGCTTTAAAAATCGACCGCTGGATCGTGACGATTCTGTTATCGCTGGTTTGTGCAGGAACGCGCTTTCATTTTGTTTAAGTGTGTCTGCCGTGCACATCGTATGTTTGACAATTGTCTTTTATTTCCTTTTTCCGTTTTATTATATTCACGCTTCTTTTTTGCGTAACCCATTTACACCCACGGCAGGGGAGAACAGAACCTCGTTTTGTGCGTACATTTGTGGAAATATCGTTCGAATGATATTACTGTCTGTCTAGTAGCGACGTCTTAACATATTTATCACCTTTCATCTCGTACATTCACTGATATACATTAATGGGGGGATACTATTGTTTTATTAATATTTCTTGTGGACCAGTTTTGGGCAATCACAGATGCGTTGGATTAATTATCAATGTCTTTGAAGTGACGCACTTTGGAAAATAGTTGTTGCACGGCGTCAGTAGATATGGGGAGATGTGATATGTAGAAAGAAGATCTTTGTTACAGTTTAAGTTATTGAGGTAGATGTTTATATTTGTTAATGTAACGGAGTGACTCTTGGAATGTGAATGAAATATAATGCGAGGGTGCATAATGTATTTGGTGTCCGATTTAAGCGACGTTGGGGGAAAATGGGTTATGTTCAAAGGGGGATGGAAAGTAATGCACGCGAGATATTAAGCAATAATTGTCTCGTGGCAGGTGCTGGTGCGATGCGTTGAAGTATTTGAAAAGTTGAAATTGTACAACTTGTTGCGAACACGTAATGCGCATTTTGTGTTTGACGAAATAGGTGAACTGTTTTAAGGGAGATGCTAGTAACAGTAATACAGAAGTGACTTTGGCTAAATCTCTAATCTTTCACGAAGTGAATTATTTGTTCAACTTATATAATAATTGAACAAGAAGAATTTGAACGGCACGCAGCAAAGATACACGTCTCGTTTGCGATCTGAAAGTTATTTTATGGTTGACTTTGCTTTTAAATGACAGCTAAGTTACGTAAAAACTGAAAATCGAGTAGCTCTAAAGTGGAATCTATCGGGAAACATTTTTTGCACCAGGGCTCGAGTAAACCAAAGCACGAAAGCAAATCCCGTTCAAAATACTTAGAATGCAAGGTGATAATGATGCTAATTTCTTGTGAAAAATAAGATAACGATTTTCGAATCCTTTCTGGATGACGCGGGCAAGGAAATTCTGTTATTTAAGATTAAATAAAGTTCGATCGGTATAACGATATAACGCGTATCGAGCACACTCATAAGCTACATATGCACACATGCATATATCTTTTTGGCCAGACTAATCACGCATAATGCATGGATAAAAATGTAATGAAAGTAAGAAGACAATAAGAAGGATAAATATTCCAACGTACCTATATCCGCGGTAACAAATAAACCGTTACAGTAATGCACAAGTTTTTCAAGAAAATTACGCCTGGAACAAGATAAATTTTCATTTTTTCCGGCATTATCTTTGTTTACTCGACCCCTTCAGCAAACACGGTCATATTTAGTCTCGTTTCCGCATCATCGAGGGCAAAAGTAGTAGAGCGTTGGAGAAGCTAATGGAACAAAATGAGAGGATACAATATACGTAAATCATGCACGAAGAGGGCCAATTTTCCCGCACAAACGAGCGATTCTCTGGATCGTTGATTTGGCGGCAAGGCGACGAGAAATCTTTCGACAGTTTCTGGAAAGAATGGAATTTCTCCTTACTGCATCTTCCAGCAATTACTGTCTCGTTACGAAATATATAGCGAAGTCGAATTTGCGTATATTTTATTTCTTTTGCTGAACCACACAGTTTTATGTTTCGAAGCGTGTTATCACATTTATTATTCTCACCGCGGTATGTCCTCTTTTCTTTACGTTTCGTTACACATCGTTCATCTCACGTTCATTCCATATTATACGTTCACCGGTAGGAAGATCTGGTAATTGATCGAGATCGACTGGAACAACCGCTATGTACAGGTAACAATAAAACGTTTGCGAACGCGAGGAAGCCAAGGATAATTGCCCATCAAATTGCTTTCCACTGTTCTCCCTTTTTCTTCGTGGCGTCGAATAGACCGTATAATTGTAGGGCGCATAGTTATTGAATACGCAACAGCTGTTAATACCACTGGTTGCGCATCGTCCGCCGTGAAACACCTGTTGGACAGTACTCCGTTTTAGTGGATGTGTCGGGTACCAGTTCAATAATTCCACACTGGAAATAATTAACGCGGTCTGTTGTTGGAACATGGGCTCAAACAAGCATCGACGACGGAAAAAGCGGCTTGGAAACTATTGTTCTTTATTTTCCATGGAAACGAATTAACATTCATCTATGCGATCGTAATTCGATTTCTTATTAACGACTGAAACGTGAAGAATAACGGTAATTAAAGACGGGACAGGAGAATAGAGTTACAATTGTAAAGGAAAGGAAAAAAAATGAAAAGCGTTGAGCTGGAAACAAGGTGCAGAAAGGGGAAAATCCTCGCGGTTGTTTCTTCGTCATTGACTTAGGATGCTTCGTAATTGAGGTCATGCGGTGTGCAAGCAAGTTATGTTCCTCTAGAAGGATTATAATAAAGATGAAATCTGTCTTTACTATATAATATGTGCATTTATATGATTCCAGACTTGCGTATAAACTGCGGGCATAGATTCGGGCTCTATGAAAGTGCTCTGCGAATAACGTGAAAGTGACGAAAAGTAAAACATTATAAAAAAAAAAAAACATTAATAAGTAAAAAGACAATAAATAAAACAAACACGGTACCGTTTAGCAGAAAGAAACGGCACGGTCTCTCTGATGGACGATCGCGGGTTCAAAACGGTTTACTGAGACGATATTCATTACGACCGACGTTCACGGACGCTGCTCGTTTGAGCAACGGGAACGAATTTCACGAGATAAAATTCATTATTCGAAAAAGAACGAAAGAAAGAAACGTAAAGCTTAAAAGAGAACTAAAACGAAAAGACTAAATTAGAAAAATCGTGATCGGTTTCTCGCGACGGACGACCGAACGCGAACGCGACGCAGACAACCGACGGACAATTATCTTTCGAAGAACCACGCGGGAACGATCGAAAACGGAGTAAGAATCGATAAGAGACAGAAGGATACGAGAGAGTGAGAAAAGCAAACTCATTTCGACAGTTGTGATATTTAAAACAAAAATTAATAACGAAATCAAAAGGGAGCAAGAAAAAATGACAGACTCGATCGTATGTACAATTGGCGATGAAAATAAATAGACGACCGTTTGATGTGCGTATAAAAACGAAAACAAACAAAAAAGACAAGATCGAACGAACTTAAGATAAACGTACCGAGAAATAATTAAAAAACAAATATAAAACGAAAAGAAAACACGCTCGGCGGGAAGTGCAAAATGTCAAAAAGCAAAGAAGGCTTGTTAGTCGTCGTACTGCGTCGTGGCGCTGGGCGTCGCGGTGATGCAGTGCGGTGGTTGCAGCTGACTCTAAGCCTGATCGCGGCGCGTGAACTCTTGTCACGTGTAACGTGACACACACAGACCTACTACTACTACTACTCTACTACTACTACTACTATTCTATTTCGGAGCTTTCTGAACTAAGAAAGCTTCGCACGACTAAGGAGAGAAACTACCGCACCTCAATGGGTACCTATATGCCTACACACCTACCTTTTTGCGATTTTTTCGAATACACTTTATCGTGTCTCGTCGTTATACACACGAAAAAAACAAAAAAAAAACACGCACAGTTCTACACACTTGCATACGTGATCCTATTGAGAAACGCCACGTGTTAAATAGCATTCAAGAATTGAATGACAACGTACGAACGACCGATTGTCCATCTCGTTTAAATTGTCTTTGCTCGTCTTTTTGCCGAGGTATAATCGTGATCGATGCCGTGTACTCATGTTAGAGATCGTTTATGCTGGAAGATTTGTCGATTCTGTGGTATATGACGAGAAATGTTATTGGAAAGGTGCATGGCAATACGTGCGAGGGTACATGTATAGATTTCGTACACTTGTCTTTTATTGTTTGGTACCGTAATGGGGACGATTCGATAGACAGACGAGGTGTACATTACGTGGAAGAAGGTGCGGCATATGATCCTTTGCGAACATTTTATTTGCTTTCTGCATCGAGGGAGGAAAAGGATTGGTATGCTATATGAATCTTGATATCTTTTCGACTTGTCTGAGATCGGTTTCAAAGTTTACTAATAATTATACTGAAAGGACAAAGAATTTTTTCTCTCTACGAGAATTCCTTTCTGCAACTTTTCCAAGAGAGCGAACGAAAATATTCTACACCGTTCATATTGTACATTAAGTACGGAACGCACGGAGAAAATATCGCAGCACTGTAGCAAATGTCTCACTTGCGGCAACAAAAATCTTCAGCTGCACGTGCAACTAGAAATTTATGCACGGTGTAAATAACTTTCGTTAAAATTTGTTGGCACGGATGCCCTAACATTCTCCGTGATTCAAAATGCTCAAAGTTCGCCGCTATTATTTTGCATAGACTTCGCGTGTTAAAATTCATTCACCGGAATTGTGCAGAGCTTAAACGAAATAGATGTACCGAACGAGAAGACAAAATCAAGGATTTCTCCAGAGTCCGAACTAAAATGATAAATTATGTGAACAGTTAATATTGCTTTCATAAAAAATAAATAGCCGATTAATTTGTCAATTCAAAACTAAATTAGAGTGAAATAGATAGATAGAATTCAGCTTCTATAAGTGTACAAATATCAGTTCCACTATCGTGGAACAACACGCCAGCCATTGCAATTACATTTCTTTCTGTAAAATCTGTGGAGAATCCTGGCAAATATTCCGATTATGCCGGAAATTCTAATTCTGCTTCGTGAAGAGGATCCCTGCCAAATGCCTCGCGAAACACGTTGCGCCATGCACTTTTTCCTCGAACGCATAGAATAAATAGACGAATCAAACATTAGGAGAGAAAAGCAGAATCATTAAATAATTGAATGATCGTCGTAACAGAAACAATGATCGAAAAAAAGATTTGTGACGTTCTAAGGAGATTTGACCGAGCTTTCGGGACCATTGCGATCGATTTCCTCGATGTTTCCTTAGCACGTACGTACAGACAGGATATTGGTCGACAGGGAGGAAATCGAAGGAACCGTTTGCCCGTAGAAATGCGCGAAAGTTCGTTAATTCATTGGTTTTTCAGTAACGAGATATTTTACTGAGCAATGGAAATGTTCGAACGGCTGATTGAATTGGTCGATGAATTTATTTGCTTGGAAAATATAAATGGCCGAATAATCGTTAATAATTATATCGCGGAACCAGAGACTAATGTCAACCGCGATTACACTTTAAAGTTATCATATAGACTTTCAATAATAATTCCATGAAATTTGAGGAATTCAGGAACTTTTCTTTCATTAATATTCCTTGGATGCAATGGATGATACGTAGTACTTGAGAAACATTTTCGCTGCTGTATTTATTAAAGTTGGACAATAAAATGTTATTTTATCAATATCAGTATTATTCTCTGGTGTCTCGAAAATTAAATACGAAAAAGAAAACTAACTACGCTCGAGTTACATTTAAATGCACAATTTGAAGGAAATGCAATTAATGGATATTGCTCGAGACGGCAAAGTCCAAAAAACATTTCAGCCGCGAGATCTGGCGTTAAAGTCAAGTGTCATCGAGCGGTTCATTCGCTGCTAGCTCCATTTCCTCTACTCTAGAATTAATGCTTGTTACGAGTGCTCAGCTTCTGCCTGATTGAAACGCGTAGATCTCGCCCACAAAATCATATCTTTATCGTGTTACTATAAGCACGCGTTCACTGGCGTAGTCAGACCTTCATCATTGCTGTGTTTGTTCTTTCGAATATTAATTTTCCCACAAATTGAATTGCTCTCGATTTAAGAGAAAATGCTTTTAGCTTTTGATCATATTTTATTTTCCATTTTTATTTGGTACAGTTAAAAGTAGACGAGCATTGCAGAAACCAAGATAGCGAGATTGTTAAGGGACTAATGGGAGACATTTTACAGTACACGTATAACATCCGAAGTTTGTTTAACGCAAGTGACGAACGCGATTGTTCTTTATTTTCTTTCTAGATATAAATACATTTTTGGCTTTAAGTCTGAACGAGGTTTTGTTACGAGCAATTACTCAATCCGAGCGTGGGAGTTAGTATTTTTAATGCGAAATTTCAACACGTCAAAGCTAGGACTTACTTCCGCACGACTCGTATATCCAAAATATCAGCTACTGTTAAATGCTGACTTCACGCCAAATGATATAACTTTCCGGACGTGTTTTACAATACAGATGACACAAGGCGTAATTGTGGTAACATGCATTCCACCTTGAATGCATGTGCCTTGAATACACTTGCAACAGACATGTCTCGCAATTTTCGTATCGTAGTCGGAGGAAAATATTTCTTTTCTCGGTAACTTCATAAGCATGCAAATGGGGAATCGTCTACGAGCTTTATTTGGGGTTAATGTTGGGGCTGATTTTATTTGTTCACAACGAGATGTTTAAATAAACAGCTAAATTATTGACTATTTCATCTCGCACAATTACGTATTGAGACTCGTAACTCACTCTTCAATTACAATTATATGAATATCTTATCGTGACGCGAATCAAGTTTTTCAAAAGCATACATAAGAACTGCCAAAGTGCATCGAAACAAATTTCTCTCTTTCCTTCGTTAACAGTCTGCGCTATCGAAAAACTACATCGTCGGACTTATAATTTTATGCACAAGTGTCGCCCATAAATAGTCCGTGTTCGAAATATGTGATTCACACATTCCCCATTCATTTTCAACAGTGAAACGTCTGACCACGCCAATACGCAAGCTTTGCCGTGACCAATCTCGCTCTACGGACCGTTTCCAGATATCAATTAACGACACTTCGATCCTCTCTGTTCCCCAATGATCCCCGTGATCCTTGTGCGTAACGTGCACGCGTTTGCGCGTCTGCACGAAAGAAAAAGCTCTGTCACACACGTCACTTTCTACTCTTCCCTCATAAACGTATTTCCCGCAATCGAACGGGTACATTCGCATAATCGGTGCGTTGAGAAATAAAAGCCGAAAAAAAAAACGAACAAAAAGAAAAGAAACGAAATATACGTATATAACATACATATACGGTCGTGATATCGTTCCGTAGCCATAGTTCCTTACGCCAAACACTTCTACTCGCGCTCTCTGAACTATGATATCTCAACAACCCTTCTATAACGGAAACTTGTTAATCGAACGATATACTAACGACGTCGGTTTTGCAGATACAAGTGCGAGAAAAATGATGTACCGATTACCGTCACGAACGGCTCGACGTTGCCCCTCGTGGAACGACCGAACGACGAGGAAGCTGCTCTGTACAATCCGTTCGAGCACAGGAAATTGTCACATCCAACGTCGGACGTGGACACCTTGATACATCTATTGAAAGGGAGCTTGGGAACTGGAATCCTTGCGATGCCTATGGCCTTCCGTAACGCCGGCCTACTGTTCGGCCTTTTTGCCACGTTCTTTATCGGGGCTGTTTGCACGTATTGCGTTCATATATTGGTGAAATGCGCGCATAATTTGTGCAGACGGACACAAACGCCGAGTCTAGGGTTCGCCGACGTAGCGGAAGCGGCGTTCCTTGTCGGCCCGGAACCTGTGCAGAAGTACGCCCGACTAGCAAAGTGAGTCTTTCCTTCTTTATTCGTAATTTGCTTTCTTCTTGGTGGTTCTTTATTAACGATTTTGTGACGCGGTGTAAATGGAACCCGATATGCTGTAGTATTAACTGAACGGGCTGAATTGTAAATTGTGTGATAGAGAATTGATCGATAGACAAAGGGTAGATGTATTCTGATCTTCTGCTTGGTTGCATTGGAAATGGGTCAGAGCGAGTAAAACGGAAAGTCTAGAAAATTGAGCGCAGCAGAAATGTTAAAAAAGAAAATATTAGGTCTACCGGAAAGTTCTGTCCAATAATGTCATCTCAAGTTTCAACATATATGGCTGTCTCTTTTTACCATTGTGTTTCTACACATGTGCTTTTCTAAATTACATTAGTAACGGCGGAAATTATATTGCTCGGAAGATATTAATGATTGTATTGAAAATGAATATTATTCTCTTTGAATTCAAAGACGAACAGCACTTTTCGGTGGACCCACTATTTACAAGGATCAAATTGTCACAATCCGAATCGCAAAAGAAAGTCTTCCTTCTACTGACGAATCACGCATAATCAATGTGTACATACAATTGAATAAAATGAATAACTGTTTCGTTCGTTCTTGCAGGGCAACAATTAATTCGTTCCTAGTAATCGACCTGATAGGTTGTTGTTGCGTGTACATCGTATTCATCTCGACCAATATCAAAGAGGTAGTCGATTATTACTCGGACACCGACCGGGATATCCGGTTATACATGGCGGCGTTATTGCCCCTATTGATCGTATTCTCCCTTGTGAGAAATCTGAAATACCTGGCACCGTTCTCCATGGTCGCGAACGCCCTAATCGCCACTGGAATGGGTATCACGTTCTACTACATTTTCAGCGATTTACCTAGCATCAGCAACGTGCCGAATTTTTCGAGCTGGTCTCAATTACCTTTGTTCTTCGGCACGGCTATCTTCGCCCTGGAAGGCATCGGTGTTGTGAGTATCATTTTTTAAATATAATTATTAACGTAGGATTAATACGTCTTGCAGTTTTCAGTAGATTTCGAATTAAATCGGGCTTGGATTTGTTATTACGGTGAAAAAGTAAAAGAATTGGGAAAAAAGTGTAGATCCATGATATTAGGTTTGAAATTGCTCACGCATTTATGAAATTAGTATTTATGGGTTGTCAGTAACGCAGGAATAAGTGCTTAATATTTGTACACCGAGTTGTTTAAATTTTGCATAGTTGGCACCTGTGCCTATCTATCACGGAACTGAAGAAATAAGTACGATTAAAACAAAATTTGCGAACCGAACATTTAAAGGTAATTACCAGTAGGTAATTCATATCGGCAGTTAGCTGGATCGCAGGCAAAGTTTTAAGATATAACACACGTATGCAATACACTTGGAAATTCGTCAGTGAATGTTTAAACTTTCGAGGCTGCAGAACAAAAAAAACTTTCTTCCTCCACCGCTTTCTAAAAACACTCCATTATAATCAACTGTGGAAACTAAATTGAAATAGCATTATAGTACCTGCGTATGCCGATACTTGAAAGTTGTCAATTTATTTGGCGATGTCCAGTGAAATTTATGTTAATTTATATCGAATTGGTTTCACATCTTCTCCATCGTCGCCAAATAATTTCGTCTACCTGTTACGTTCTTCGTTCGCGTACTTTATAGAAGCTGTGCCCATCATTGATATTCCGATCGATGCACGATCGGTCGGGAACATAGCGGTCGAATCGCGTTTAGTATTTCGATCATGCCATATGCAATTACAAGAGGCTACTGGCTAGTGGCTAGAAGTCTGATCAAAAAGTCCAATGAACGGGTATTCCGGTGAAATTTGGTCGCAACTATTGCGCACTTTTTGAATAGCGACCTTCAGGCGCAGCAATTTCTGCTTTTGCGAAAATCGACGAAGAATTATGGCGCTTTCTATTAGATATTTATTTTCGCAACGATTTGTACTCAATTGGTTAGCGATTTATTGCTAGGCTGTAGTATCTTTTGAAACACAGGCCACCGTGTCTGCGACACAGTTCCAGTCTAATTGGAAGGTACATAGAACAATTTCTGTAAATTTTAAATAGGTTTCGTAAAGAATTGTCACTCTTCTCGGTTCCAGTGTACATGCATGCAACACAGACGATAGAATATATGACGGACATAATACCGATTATCGTTTTAACAATGATAACTGTGTGCAAATATTCCACGTACATAGTAAGCGCGAACTGTTACGTAAAGGTATACAATACGAAACAAGAGCGAGAATCCTTTTGTGCGACTTATCCTCATAGGTAATACGATTACCTGTAACAGTCAGAATGAAGTATGTATAACGTTAGATACTGCGCTCGACTATGGTCACGTACATTCCTTTCAAGTTGTGCAAAATTATTTCGATCAACACGGTAGCAGACGTACTATTATCGTACCTGTACAAGTCCATTCCATTTGTCGTATAATAGCAAATCTACGTATTAGAAACGGAAACACTACGTGTGCACGTTGCTCAAATGTATTGCCTGCGCAATTAGTTTAAAGTTTTATACGTTCTTTTTAAAAGGTGGTTCTAGTTTTCAAGAAACAACGTTCTGTTTTAGTTTTACGAATATGGATATATGAACAGACACTTGGTAGTTCAAATACGATTTTAGTATTATTTCCCAGCTCTTCAACTTCGAACCTATTGAAAAACGTCCTGGATTTTTAAACTACGTGAAGTAATCATTAAAATTAATCGAAATCAATTAACATTTCGAACTGCTTACATATTGTCTTTTTCAAATTAAAATAATTCAATCCTTGAACTTTACCGATCTTAACTGACAATGAGTCGTTCATGTGCAAACCTAATTTTTCATAGAAAGAAACATAACAAACATTCTAGAATACTTATCAAACATGTTACAATTGTCCCTGTAAAACGTCTGAGACCTCTCTCAATAAAAATTCAAATTCGAAGAAAGGAATAAAATTTCGTTTGCACCGTCGACGACTTACATTGCCTGCGGAGGGTTGATCAGCAAATAAAAGAATCTCGATCATTTCTTAACCGCGTCTCGCATCTATTCTTCTTCAGGTGATGCCCCTCGAGAACAACATGAAGACCCCAACGCATTTCATCGGTTGCCCAGGTGTATTGAACACCGGCATGTTCTGCGTCGTTCTCCTCTACAGCACGGTCGGTTTCTTCGGTTACTGGCGATACGGCGAGTTCACCAAAGCCTCCATCACTCTAAATCCAACGCAAAGCGACATTTTGGCCCAGTCAGCCAAGGTGATGATCGCCATAGCAATCTTTCTAACATACGGTCTTCAGTTCTACGTGCCAATGGAGATCATCTGGAAGAACCTGAAACAGTACTTCGGCTCGAGGAAACGTTTTGCCGAGTACATGATTCGTATCGTCATGGTGATTTTCACCGTTGGCGTGGCGATCGCCATCCCCAATTTGGGCCCGTTTATCTCCCTGGTCGGGGCCGTCTGCCTGTCCACCTTGGGACTGATGTTCCCCTCTATAATCGAGCTAGTGACCGTATGGGAGCAGGAGAACGGCTTGGGAACGTATTATTGGAGACTCTGGAAGAATCTCGCTATCATCGCGTTCGGTGTGCTCGGCTTCTTGACCGGCTCTTACGTGAGCATCCAGGAGATCCTCGAGAACAAATGAAGCGCCGGGATCCATGGAGCTGCGGTGCGACGGAATAATCGCTCAGCGCGTACCACAGATGACGGCGTGTTGTTGGGCACCTCCCACGCTCATTCACGGGATCGCCGGCCCAGCGGGACGACGACAAAGAACACCAGGAGGGTGATGCCGCCGTCGCGGAGCTATTCAGCGGCGGGTCACGCGGCCACGCGAGCTCCGAACTTTCCTAGCTTCGTCTCGCTCCTTCTCTATTTTCTTTTTCTCCCCACAGAAAATGGCACGACGACTGCAACGACGACGAAGACGTAGATTTGGGTGTACGATCGACACTGACCACATTCGTTCTCTCTTGCGCCTTTTTTTCTACCCTTTTCTCCAATTCCTCCTTAAATATCGTTTCTGTCTCTTCGGTCTTGTTGTTCTTTCGATCCGTATGCCAGAACGGAGTCGTTGCGATCGGGTACCGGAAGGAGTGCGTGTAGCGGATGTATATATCGAAAGTGATTATCATTGCGGTCATTAAGTATCTGCTCTGATAATTAGCTTCTGCTGTCAGTCTTATAGGCGAGGCGAACTTTTTGAGATCATTCGTTTGGCTTGCAACAAGCGTCTCCAGTAGAGATGGAATTAATAATTGTTGAATAAAAACTCCATTCCTTGTGAGCGATCGAATGCAAAATTCTAACGATGAACAGTATTTCTATGAATAAGTTGAATACGAGCAATTATTCGTGGGGTGGCGTGAGCCTCATATTTTGTGTTCAAGTACTGTGACAATAGGGGGGGGGGGGGAGCATTGTACGGTGCGGTACCGAACGAAATCTAGTTTTAGCTGATATTTTTCTACACCGATTGTTTTCTTCGTTTTTTTTTTTATCAGTTTTGTTGAAATTGAATATTAGACACGCACACGAACTTCTTTAGAAAAGCAATGCATGGCTCGTCGCCACTGCTCCGTTTGTCCCAGCAAATCATGTAAGCGACTATAATAGGCGTATCGCATAAGATACGGCTTAAATATTAGAAGACGCGATCGATCTTCGTCGATCTTACGTCAGAGTTGTCGTTACTGACGTCGTGTTGTATTACACAATGCCGTACGCCTAGCGTACGCTCAAGATCACTAGTGTCGTGCGTTGCACTTTGAACAGGTACTGCAGACTTTTCCATCGACTCGCGAATAGACTTTTTCTGTTAAAAACGATAATAATTTTGAACAGGAACATTGAACAATTTCTATAAACTTGGACCTGAAATTTTCTGTTGGTGACATTTAGCTCGGGTTTCCTTACAGAATACTACTAAAATTTTGTTATATATAAGTTCCAAATGAGATGATAAATAACGGCTGTCCAAATTTTCATGCCAATCGAATATTATCGACCGTTCGACACTGCGATCTTCCGTATTCAATAATTCTACACTTGCGCAGATCCTGAAATCTCAAACGTTTTTCCAATCTTTCCATTCAACCAATTCAAATCCTCCCTCGAAGTATATTTCCACCTCCAGTATTCGAAAATGCTTTCCTTCGATTTCAATCGAAAGCAGAACGCATTCTACAAGTAGACAATTTGCTGCACATGAGATTTGGTACCTGATTCAAAAACACAATGTTTCGCGCGACGTTGCTGGTTTTTACAGCGCATCACAATACGTTCGAGCGATTAACCGAGCAATGTCAATGGCACAACGTGGCTCGGAGTAACCGGAACCCACGGGATCGTGGAATCCGTGCGAATTGCTGAGGCGAGTATCAAACACGTGGATACAGCCGCCCTTTTATCTTCCCCAACCCCTATATCACTTCTATTATTTATTCGCGATGCGTCGGCCGTGCTCACGACGAAGCTTTTTCATCGACTTCACACAACTGCGGGACGGTTTTCTCATTCTCTTGTTTTTTTTTTTTCCGTTTTTTAGTAGCCCTCGCACATATCACGTAGGGGCGATAAGATACATAAATTATACTTAAGCGTCGTTTTTACCTTTGAACAAGGACCGTTCGCATTTTTTTTCTTCCTTTCTTTTCTTCGATTTTAACGTGCGTTCATTTTTGCCACGATAATAGAGCGATTTGTAAGATAGAAGGTTTCCGAGGCCGGTCGTCGATCGATCTATATCACAAAAGCACACGCACCCGCGCGCAAAACATAAATACATACACATCGATCGTACTTGAAAATTAAGCTTTAACGATTTAGAGTTGACATTTGAGGAAGCTTTATTGTTGATTGATCGAATCCAACATTTTTTTGGTAATATGTACTTCCAGTAGAAGAGTTTGATTATTTCTTTGCCCCTAGAACCATCGATGGCAATATTCAATATTATTGCGAGGCAATGAGAAAGGCAAAGTTTAGATTGATCGATGCGAAACCATAGGAAACCGCTGATCTGTTCCTAGTGCACATTGCACAAAAAGAGACGAAAGAAGACGTACAAAAAAAAAGAATAAACTAAAAAGGTTACTAATTAAGAGTAAGAGGCAGAATGACACGTAGGTGTGATAGTATCGCCATGTGCACGCTTGCTAGTCTGTAAGGAGTTTCAGCGAGAGACACAGACGCGCCGCGCGTCAGCGCAAAGATTTCGACGCTAATTAGATCTTTGACTTCATACCGAGAAGGTCGAGTCCTGAATTAGCTGAAAGGGGCATTTTTCACGAGCTACCAAATTAACCACGCGTACAGATCGCATGTACAAGTAATTCGTTAAATGGTGTCAAGGCCTTTGCATATGCATATGCTCAGCAATTTAAAACTCATGATGAAATTATAGGGGAACAAAACCGATCTTCTCTTCAGCTAAATGACTAAATGAAAATTTGCGTATTCGAGTTGAAATTGAACCGTGGGGGACTCGTCGATCGTTCGCCGATTAGATCTGTGTAGTTTCGACGTGAAATTGGAATTCTAATTTCGACCTTCGTTCGAGCTTTACTGCCTCGAAGAGCTATTTCTATCGAAGGGTAATACGCTTTGCGGTGTGCGTTGCGTGGCGACAAGTTCTTCGAGCACACGACGTCGTTCTTCGTTCCAACTATTTTCGTTCGTTTGCTCGCGCGATGCTTGTCGTTCTCGCTCCGAAAACACGTGATACAATGTTTTAGTGCCTTGGTTCTTTTGCCTCGCGAACATCGTAGGATTTAAGACTGGCGTTTGCATAAGATGTTTCACTAAAATCTGTAAACGCTTTAATGGCTTCTAAAGCTGTAAAGAGAAATAGAAATTTTCAGATCGTTGAGTTTTAGTTTATAGTACGAGGAGTGATAGTCACGTTTGCGAAGGAAAAAAAAAAGAGATAACGCACAACAATTGCACCATGTACGGTGGAGTGCGAGAGCGTTATCCCTCGATCATTTTAATAGAAAATTACTTAGTACGTGACGCATAGTTTTAATGTTGCGTACTAAATTGATTATTTATTATTTGAAAATTATAAGTATTATTATGTTTATAATTTATAATTGTTGCCACTATTAAATAGGATCGACCGTTACATGAATATCTTAATTGTGAAATGTATCCTTAAGCGATAAGGATTTCGAAGGATCGCGTCATTCAGAAAAACATCGGCGATATAACAGTTCAGCACCCTACATGCTTATGTGTAATATAATCTTTCATCTTGCATTGAATCGTTGAAAATTCTCGTTATATCAAATAAAGCGCTAATCTGAAAATTTGTATTTTCCATACGGTTTGCGAGATGTTATTCTACAACGATTGCAATGAAACATCATGTATTTAACAGGCGAGGCCCGAATCTCGCCGCGTTCTTCCTCAATCTCCGAACGAATCCAACGATTCTTTGACCGCAATAATGTATTTTGTACGAGAATGTAGAAAAAGAAACAACGTAGAGAGACACATTACATCCAGACAATAAACGACGCACGGTAGTTATTGCCATTTTCGTAAAAGCCATGCGAAAAAAATATCGCTCTCCAGTTGTACGCGTTTTCCGTTTCAATCAAGTCGCGAAAGAATTAGAGTTACGCCAGCTTCGTCCATACATCACCATTCTTTGTACTCGTCCACTGTTTTCCATCAAGGTTCTTTGTAATATTTTTTATGCGCGTACAATAACTTGTACGCGAATACAGACACATAGAAATGTACACGAATAGTTCAAGATAGTTTATTGCTGCGACTATAGAAATCCGAAAATCTCGATGATAATTTCGTCAAGGACTCTCTTGATCGAACCGTACTTTACGGGACGTATTTAACAGATGAGAGAACAATGATACATAACGCTTTGCTGCTTTTTTTACTTTGAACTTCCACGATGAATCGCGCGTCTATGTGGCAATGGTTGCCGCGCAGGGGATGTCGTTTCATGTGCACGCGTGTTCCGTGCACGCCGACAATTTTTGTCAGTCATTGTACCAAACAATGTTATGAATATTTAATATACAACGAATTTGCAAAAGATTAAAGTGTCATTTTGCCCTCAACATCCCTTGTCCTTGAACCTATCGTATCAGATTTAACTATCTCTGCGGTTTCCATTGGGGAGGTGAGAAGTGATGGCCGAACGATATTTAAACCCTCGTGGGCAAACATAGTTTATTCATGTGTAAAGCCCAATTTTTGTTCTGTTCTACGCTTTAAAATTATATTATTTTAGAATACTTATCAGTTTCTACTTGATTTTACAATCGTTACTTAAATACAATACTTGAAGCTATATTCCAGAGGGAACTTGTCCCCGTTAACGCAATGCATAATTTGTTGGAATTTTCTTCACAAAAATACACGCATATAACACTATATGTACTTTGTTTCTAGATTTTTCTACAGAGAAGATTCCAGAAACGATGTGCCGTGTTGACGAGGACAATGTTTGCAATATTAGGCCCACTAATTGTTTTGAGCAGTGTACATTATAATAAATCGGTTCTCAAATTGCTTAGGAACTGAATTCTTTACGTCAAATCACAGAAAAATGGATTTTTCCACAGCTACGGAAACCAATATGAACACTGAACGTTATAAGTAATAATGCCCTCATTTTTACCATACTCCATTGTGGTACTCATCATACATACTATAACCACAATATGTAAGGTTTACCTGAAGCATTAGCAATTTATTTTAATGAACCCGGCGTTCCAAAGATACTGTGGCGGTCCTATTATTTTATGAAGTTTGGCGTACAATTCCCATGATGCAATTAAGCAGGAAATCGATCGGGAAAGTATGACATCACCTTGTAACAACTCTAAGCAACGATGAATGATAAATAAAAAGATAAAACCCACGAAAACACTAGAACGAAATATGACGAAACGTAAAGTTATATTGTCATTCGCAAAAATATCCATGGTTCTTATTCTTATCGGTATACGGATGCTTCTATCATTCGTAATGGTCACGCGCAGCCTTAAAGTAATATTAATCAGTTTCACGTCGTGAATGACGCTTAGATAACTTGCAATTACATTTGGATTGCAGCGGTGGAAAATTCCTTGGAGGCAGAAGTAAAGTAGGCAGGCAATTAGAAAAATTCAAATCGGAATTATAGATACTTTTCCTTTATTAATCATTCTCATTCTACGTGCATACGGTATATCCTAATTACATCTCTTAACGTTGCGTCGTGTAAAAAGATAGTAGAAAAAAGGGAGAAGAAAATCAATAAAAATCCATTGAAAAAATTTCCATCGGCATACTGGGAAGTTATAAAAGTTAAAATAAATGCCGGGGCATTTTCCGCTATGCCAAGTTACAAAAATAAAACTTATGCAAACTAATAACTTTGGTCGTTGTTGCATCAGAGAAAGAGAGAGAATATACATATGTATATTCATACATGCGTGTGCTCGTTTTAACATTTACGTGCGTAAATCTTAACTAAACATAAAAGAAACATTGATTCATGTCCGCAGACATATATTGCATAAATTTGTAACGTAATTTCTTTCATCGGTTTTGCAATGTATATGATAATACGTATTACTATATCCAAGGCGTTTTATATTTTAATGAATGAATTCATAAGAGTTCCATTTATCAAGAAATAAATAATACGTGTTCGTATCAAATGGAGTATAATGAAAGTTAAAAAAAATCAGTCCACAGTTCGATTTCAAAAAACACATGTCATCAGCAACACGAAGCCTTTTTACGAAAATATCGAAGAATTATTATTCAATGTTGACAATTTATTTGAAAAACGGAAGTTACAAACGGAGGATCATATAGAAACCCGGCTTAAAGGTCTACATTTGGGGCGTGACTGAAGCAAAATGGCTGAAAAAACAGCGAGAATCTGCAATGTCAATTGACAGAGTATCACACGACTTAAATACTGTCGAACAGCATCCTACCAAATTCAATTTACATACATTTTAAACATATTAATTGTTATAATTCGTAAATACAGCGAGATTTAACCATGTTAAACGACGTACCGAAAAGATTATCACGCAGCTCCGAAACAACTGAGGTATGTTTACGAGAACAGTCATATATTTGAATAAAGTAATACATCAATGGTCAAAGTTCATTAGGCGGAAGCATTGAACTTAGGTATTTTCGTTTTTTCCTTACAATGTTTTATTGACATACCGTATGTCAATACTGCGGCATTCGATAAGAATACGTAACGTGTTAACTTTCCGTTCTGAGCTTCATGATGCGTGTTGCCAATTGTTTGCTCTACATTTTGACGTACTTTCGCAACTGTTTGCACTCGACTTCATTTTATTTGATATAAGATACAATGTATTTATTTACTTTAATCATTTATCCAGTTGTTGTTGCTACACCATTACTTCGAACACTTCGATATTGTAGAAATGCGAATTGTCTGCTTAATGCTGTCGGGCAGCCCTCTGGCGGAGAGTTTCTTAATTAACAAGCGCGTAAAAATCCAATGGCGGAAAATTAAATTCCATAAAAATTCAATGAAAATATTTTCAGGCTGATGTCCGTGAAGATGAAGAACAGGCGAAGAGATTTCAAGATATTATCGATTTACTTTTGGCAGCAGGATACTTTCGGGCTCGTATAAAAGGATTATCAAATTTTGATAAAGTATGTATAAGATGTAACAGAGATTAAATAGGTACACAGAGGCTGATAAACATTTATATACTGTTTAGGTAATCGGTGGAATGACTTGGTGCATAGAATCATGTAACTTTGACGTAGACATCGATTTGCTTTTTCGTGAGAATCTTACTATAGGTCAAAAAATGTGAGTACAGATGTAAAACATTTAACAATAATTCGGATCATATAAAAATTCTCTGCAAACGCCACTTAATATATTTAATAATAAAATTAAACAACAAAGGAGCATATATTGAATGTCTATTACATTTATTCAATGTAGAGCTGTAACTGAAAAAATCGTGGCCATGCTACCCAAAATGAACTGTCCGTATCGAATAGAACCACATCAAATACAAGGTTTAGATTGCATCCATATTTTCCCTGTTATACAGGTACTCAACATATTTCTCTTATCCTTGCCTATTTTGTACAATCATTTTAATAAGAGTATAAACTTCAGTGGTTGGTGAAACGATCAATGGAAACTCGAGAGGAAACGGCCGATTTTGTACGATCGTTTGCTCTAAACCAATTTCATAAGAAACATTCATTTGCTGAAGACACAAGTACAGTCCAATTAGTTAAAGAGAGTTTAATAAAAAATATTCAACTCGTCAAGGTACAGTGTACTACCATTAAACGCGGATATCGTAATACCAAATACCTAAAGTTCTAACTCCTGATTCAGAAATCGTATGAACCACGTCGGCTTTATAAGCATAAAGATGGTGCTAAACGGGATGAACGTACTCGATTTCTTGGTACAGTCTTGGAATACGAAGCGCCTTTGTATGCAGCAAAAATTTCCGTATCGCCGAATGAAGGTACCTCGATCGATACGAAAGAAAGTGAGACTAATGAAGAACTAAAGGAACAACAGGTAAAATAATGTATGGCAATAAATGATTATATTATATTCAACTTACATTTATGTCTAATAAGCAAATCGATTTGCGATATTGAATAAATTAAAAGAATGTTACCCTGTAGGAAAGTACAGGACAATTAACTGGAAATCTAGCAGTTATTGAAGAGAGCTCGGTAAATTCTTTTATTACTTTCAATGACACTTAATAATCGACAAAAGTATTTATCATTGCCGATTTGCATAGGCTCGGTTAAGTGTTGCAGCAGTGGGCAATATCGTTGGAATACAAGCGCAAGAAATAGCCAAAGTGGCTGAGAAGTATGCCTTGATGACGACTTCCGAAACGGATGTAAACTTCTTTTTAGTTCAAAAATAGATAACAGTGGAACGCAGTCAATACTCCAATAATTAAAATTTGTACACTTCTGATAACAGAAAACCGGCGGCCCGGCTTCTTCAGTAGCCCTGACTGCGTTAGAAAAGCAAAGAGCTACACTTCAAAATCGAGTTCGTAAATTAACAAAAGAACGCGACGGTTTATCGGCTAAACATTCAGAATTGACCGAAAAGTTAAACCAGTCTCGTGCTAAACGTCATACAATTGAACATTCGCTAAAAAAGGCGGAGGAACTGGGTATCAGTAAAAACGATGGGCATGTATTCTTTCATTATATGTATATTTATTTCGAATCATTAATATACAGACTACAATAAAAGTCGTAAAAATTGTAGAATAATTGTAGAAAATGTCCTAATATCCTACAGCATTTGCAAACGCTTAGAGGAGCTTCTTTTAGTGCACGATGGTTTGAAGGAGCAGGAGCATAATTTCCGTGAACAGTGCAAATCCGATTTAAATATTTTAAAGGGTAAGTTACAAGAAATAGAGAGTGGAACATCAGAAGAAGACGAGGGTCGTTTGAAGGAGTACGAGGAGCAAAAGGAAGCAGTAACAAGGGCTAGATTGCAATTGGCCAAGAAAAATAGAGCTATCGCTTCCTTGACCAGACAATTGGACGACGTTCCTGGTCGTTCGGAACTTACGCAATATCAAAGACGATTTATGGAACTTTACAATCAAGGTTTGGCGAACTATTTTTAAACATGGCCCATACGATTAGTCATCGCGTGGACCAATCGTTTTATCGTTTTGACTTGCAGTCTCGGCGAAACATAAAGAAACAAAACAATATTACACGTTGTACAATACCCTCGATGATACGAAACTTTATTTAAGCAAGGAATTATCATTGTTAAATTCGATCCAAGATAATTATAATGAGTAAGTAGTTGGTTAATTTTTATATTTGCGCTCGTTGTGAACCGATAATCAAGTGTCTCACATTTCTATTTGTTTCTTCCCGTTGCTCTCGTTAGAGCAATGGCATCAACAAGCGGCAAGGAGCAATTTCTTAAGCAATTCGAAGCGATCGTTGCGGGCGTCAAACGTAATAAAGCGAAGGTAATAAAAAAATCATTTATAGCGTGCAATTAGTGTCTCTGATTCAAATACATATTCAGTTAACATGAAGCTCGTGTTTAAAAATGTATAAATACTCTTTCTATCGATTTCCTAATAGACTACCAATTACTTGGAAGTTAATATACAATTGAAGAAACGTCAGCACTTGCGCATAGTCATTATAAAAAGTGTGTCGGTAAGGGTGATACAAATTCGAAACAAGTCATACGTTATTAAAAGATAAAACGAAAAGCTAAGATTTTCGGAAGAATACTTTAAAAATACATTAAACTCGTGCTTATATGTATCTATCGATATGAACAAACGCAATGGTTTGAATACTTTCAATACCATAAATGATTTCTTTTTAGTCTTCTATTCTTTTCGAATATTGCAAAATGTTCTATGCATTCTGCAACTTCGTTTCATTTTTCTGCATATGCGTGTGTAAGGTGTCACCTTTTGACGCGTAGTACGACTACTGTGCGGCTTCCTTTGTTAAATGTTCAAGATGTAATGATAACAGAATGCACAAAATAGAACTGTATCACGATAAGAAGATCATGTTTCATATAGGTGGAGAAACGATGCGCCGACGAGAAAAACAGAAGGGATACACTTAGCAGGCAACTGGTAACTCTGATAGAACAACAACGCAAATACGTCGCTGCGGTCAGGCAACTCACTATTGAATGTCGTAAAAATGAGGCCTTGCTCGCGCAACTGCGTGGTTCGTAAATAAAGACTACATTTTCTCTTATCTGAAAACGTATCGAATCCTCGTACTTTTGCCTCACGATTGTTTGTCTCGTCAAGGAGCATTCATGCTACATTAAGAATTGTGTTAAAGGAATGGATACCTCGTCCGAACAGTACAATAGCGCTCAACACTGAGGGCAAGACTGCGAGGAACAAACGAGGTAGCAATTACTTCTATTTATATTCGTACCATGTATGCACAGATAATATAAGACGAAAAATTTGTCCCTTTTGTAGATACATATTCGAGGGCGTAACAGAGTGTTATAAGAAATGAAATACATAATATCATTTGAAACGGAAAGGTTCCTTTCATCCTCGATGTAATATCAATTGGATATCAAAAAATCGTATGAACTCGCTAGATCGCAGTCCTTTTTATTGACCAAAACCCACCTCCCTTTGTCATTCGCATTCATTAATTTTTACGCGGGCATAGAACTTTAATATAAAGACGGATCGGGTGGAAATACATTCGTATGCCCTTAAAGCTATACGCATACACGTATTTATATTGCATGTATGAGTGCATAGAAGGAACATTCGCAGCATTGTCGATGCTACAGACGTTATGATTTAAAATAGTAAACTGCCAAAGTCACATGACGTACGTGTTTGCGGTAGAGTATAGATAAGCGATGTATAATATATGCATACCTTGGGACAGCAATTTTAGTCCGATAATAGATTGCTACTTACTGTTTTCCCTTTCACTGCTCGGCAAGTTGGTGTTTTCCTCTCGGTGCACCGCAGTGCCCTCTTCGTTCGTTACTTTATATTGGCTATCGCCATTGTTCGACTCACAGTGCTAGTGTTCACGTGTTTTCTCTGCCTGCGCCCGCTCGAGGACCTATCGTGACCACTATCGGTGTACATTGATGAGTGTACTCTTTGTTTGTACGTTCATTAGGATGTAGGGACAACCGCGGTGCTTTGTAAACGACATAATATGACAATCGCATCGGGTGGAAGAACTGTTTATTCGAAACTGTTCCTTTCAAATTAAAGGAACATGTACTATCTACACGGTGGCTATTATTAATGTGATTCATATGAAAGAAATATTGTGCGTAAGATGGCAAAAGACGAAGGGGACGACCTCTTGCCGGACAAAGATGCGGCCAAGGGATTTTATGCGAAATACGAACCCAAAGAAATCCTTGGAAGGTTTGTCACGTGATATATCAGCGAGAAAAAAGAAGGAATATAGCGTACTATTTTTATTTGTTCAACGAGTACGCGTGTCTGATAGATATGCCCGTGTTTATATTATTAGATCCTGGGTGCATTGCGATCACAATAAACGAATCAAGGAATTCAGAGCCCACGGACTTCACAATAAACTAACCTGTATAATTATATAATGCGGCGAAGTTAAATACATTTAGACTGTGACAGATTTTTGTAATACTGATGAAACAACGAGATCTGCAAATCTATGAATACATATATAATTGGAATGTACACAACAGACTACAGTATCGAGCAAAACGCTATAGGAAAATGAGTCATTTATATCTATCAGAAGTTTGTTTCGTCGTATTTAATTTAACAAATTCGTCACTAATTTTTTTTATACCGTATAAAAGTTTCGCAGCAACTAAAAATATAAATGCATATTTATCAGAAATGCATCAGGTTCGCTATGTGGGAAATATTCCTATGATTTTAACGATAAATGGGATGCACTGTGCCCAAATAAACACGAAAAAATTTAGCAACGATAAATTGTATATGTTTCGTCAGTTATTTTTTTTAAATTTAATCGTCACTTTATGAAAAAAAAATGAATCTTCTTGAGATAGATTATGACTGAATAATGCTTACTACGAATTAAAAGATATATTAATAATTGCAGAGGAATATCTTCGACTGTAAGGAGATGTATAGAAAAGGAAACTGGTATTGAGTATGCAGCTAAGATCATAGATATTAGTAATGAGACAAACGAGGATGGACATACAATGAAAGATGGTACATTACAGGAAGTGCAAATTCTTCGTAGAGTAGCTGGTCATCCTTATATTAGTAAGTTTCAAACTTTCCGAAACAATTAGCCATTACTTGTTATATTTATATTGCTTGAAAGACGTGCAACAAAAATTTTGTATTAAAGATATTTTTTTCCCTTATTTTCAGTTGAATTGCACGATGTGTTTGAATCTAGTACATTCATATTTTTAATATTTGAGATTTGTAAGAACGGCGAATTATTTGACTACCTCACATCTGTTGTGACTCTGTCCGAAAAGAAGACACGTTACATCATGAGACAAGTGTTCGAAGGTGTTCAGCATGTACATAATCAGGGGATAGTGCATAGAGATTTGAAGCCAGAAAATATATTACTCGATGATAATTTAAATGTGAAAATCACTGATTTCGGCTTCGCTAGAGTATTGAAAACAGGGGACAAATTATATGGTAAGTTAACAACTCCTGAAAAGCAGTTATGTGGACAATAAAAGTTACAGCAGCTACTTTTTACAGACCTGTGCGGTACTCCTGGATATTTAGCACCAGAGGTACTGAAATGTAATATGTTTGAAAATGCGGAGGGTTACAGGCACGAAGTTGATGTGTACGTCAATAAAAATTGAGAAATAGATACTGGTTTGAATAGACGCGAAAATAAAATATGCCCATTTATTGCATTTCAGATGGGCTTGTGGAGTAATTATGTTTACTTTGTTAGTTGGCTGTCCTCCTTTTTGGCATAGGAAGCAAATGGTCATGCTTAGAAATATTATGGAAGGAAAATACTCGTTTACGTCCCCAGAATGGGCAGACATAACAGGTAATTGTTATTGCTTCTTGAAAAAGTAAACAATTTTTTCTATGAAAAATAACAACTTGTGTTTGAAAAAGAATAGAGATATATTATTTCTAATAGCATGTGGATTTAGAGATTTGTGCTTGATTAACATAATGCTTGTACTTGTATGCATCATTCTCAGAGAATTTTATTTCAATATTACGTATTTTAATGCATAACACCTTTTGGAGACATAGGGAAAAACGAATGTAGAAAGGATATTGATCCGTTTTCGTAGTACAGATGCATCTGAAAGTTCTATAAAATTGCCTTACACATTACATATTTCTTGTTTTCCCTCTACTTTACTTGCATATATGTATATGTGTATATGTATAATTGGTGTCATAGTGTAGGAACTACTATACAATAGCGTTTTCTTTGTTTTTGTTTCAATAAAACCTAGTGCAGCAATATTGAGTAGTCAAATTTTTGCAAAATTTACATGCCTGTGCAAGGCACAGACCTAAGATTTTAGGTGGAAGCTTTTGTCATTGAATTGTAACATGCACAAGTAGGAAATAAAAACCATGATAATATCAGAAAAGTATTGTCATCTTGAATAATCATCTCTCAAAGGTAGATCGTCTTGATGTGAGCTGCTTCATATATGGAACATGTACCAAAGGTAAGAGTTGCTACTAACAAACCTTTGAACATGATGCACATACTTTACGTAGATGGATAGGGTGTAATTATGCTGTTTGTTTTCGTGCATTGTCACTTTTTGCTTTTACAGTATAATTTCCCATGTGTTTGTAAGTTTATCTAACATTTTTTATTATACTTTCAGAAGCACCTAAAGATCTGATAAGAAAATTATTAGTTGTTGATCCCAAGAAGAGAATTACTATCAAAGAAGCATTGGAGCACTCATTTTTCCATACAGTTGTAAGTATATTAGTTCAATGTATTCGTAAAATGTTTAGAAGTCCGGAGAAAGAACATTCAGTTCAATTAAAGCATTTATCACTTCATATAATTAAATTCAATCTATTATATTCATAATTTTATGTTTCTATTTCTTTCTTTGCTTTATGTGTTTAATGAAACATATTTTCTTTACGAAATGTAAAATGTGGTTGTATACTCTCTTCTTCGATATTAATTCAACACATTCCACGTATCTAACTAAGCTGGATGTGGTTTTTTTTAAATACAAAATGGAGATGGTATCATGATAACTGAAAAATTATTGGAATTACAGCTATGGGATCAAGACATCGCTCCTCTAAAACGTTCACTATCAACTAATTCGCGACGTCTGAGTAGGATATCTCAGTTAGCTTTGGTAAATTATTTTTGTTTTTATTTTATTTTCAATTAAATGTTGGTTTTCTTGATTGTTATTTTTTGTGCAGTACATATAATAATTAACATTTTAATTTCTATTAATGTGTTAATTTATGTCGAAATATAATCATGTTTTTTTTTATTTTGTTTTTGATTGTATTATGATGTTTAGAATGTTAAAACTTTTGTTTGTTAATTGAGGAGCAAGAAGTACGACTTCGTCTCTATCGGTTATAATTATGCATAACTGCTAGATAATAATATTCTCGAAAAAGTGTAGAGCGGATATGCATGTGTACATAAAAATCAATTATAAATTGTATATTAACGTTCAATTAATCCCTATGTTATACCGAAATATTACTATACAAATACAATATATAAAGTTTTATGTACATGACAGGATCTTTTTTATTATCTATTTCTTCTCTGTGAGCTTCGCAAAGCCATTATAAATGTCATTGTGTTTGTTTAATCATATTGAAACCACTAAAATTATATTAATCATTGCTTACTATCTTGTCTTGTATGCGTCCGCTATCAAACACATTGTCTGTAATGTTACCTCTTTAATTAAGTGCATCATACTCGTATACCAGTTTGACACGTTTTGTTATTATATTTCATAACAATTTTCTTACAGGAAACTGTATATTAAAAATATAAAATTACAGGTTGTTATTAAATATTTTCTATTGGTTTTTCCTATTTTTTGTTTTGTACAGGAATTAAAGGCAAAATCATTTAATGCAAGAAAAAGATTCCAGTTAGCAATCATTTGTGTTCGCGCAGTCGTTCGAATTAAACGACTGCACAGTACACCGGAGCCTCTATCAACGCAAGTGGCGTGCACTGATCCATATAGGATCAAGGTTTTGCGAAAGGTATTTTTTTTATACTACGTGCATAAATTTATGATATTTTGCATAAACTTTGTAATTTTGCTGTAATTTGAAAAAAAATATTGCATTAATTTTCCTTCTAGGTTATTGATGGTTGTGCATTCAGAGTTTATGGTCATTGGGTAAAGAAAGGAGAAGGACAAAATCGAGCTGCCCTATTTGAAAATACACCAAAGACAGAGCTTAAACACCTTTATGTTAGTAATTTGAGCAGATAACCAATGCTTTAATGCAGCATTATCTAGTTGAATTTGTTAATTTTTATGTTAGTCGACATTTACAGTATCTAAGTAAAATACCCAGTAAAAAAAAATGAAAAAATAAATACCTTGTGTAAAAGGGTGAAACGCGTATGATACTTTTTCTTGGCTTTCATTGCAATAATTTGAGCAAATTTTGTGGTAACTATAAAGTATTCATAGATATTTGATATTGAATTTGCAGTATCATAAGGCAAGTTTCGTAATACGTTAATTATTCTAAACACTGCGAAGGCGAAATTTGAGTGTTAAATTTAGGGCCTCTTATGTGTGGTCAGTTATTATTTTTAACGTATATTGACGCTCAATCCATACAAAGTATTTGCGGCATGTAAAATATGAAGAATTACGAACGGTTCTTTTAGCGACATGTTGCAAATTGTTAGTATCACACCCTTAGCGTGTGTTTTGTGTCTAGATGAAGTATTATGTTGAAAACAACTTGTGACACTATTTTTTTAATTTTCTGTTTTAAATCTATAATTTTTTTTTCTTGGCAGTATTTCTCGTTCTTTTTGTAGCACTGTATAACAAAAGGAAAAAAATTATGTTCAAATATCGAATAGGTTTGAATAGAAATTTTTGTATCTTCTAGAAAGGGAAATAAGACTTGAAAAATCTTTACGTGTGAATATAAATTATGGTGCGTAGGACGTACAAACGTAACAATGCAGTATATAATCTATACATAGGAAGTAGTTCTGTTCCATGGCGGTATTGCTTATGTTTGTACGCTTTTATCAAATATATTTACTAGTTGCATAAATAAAACTCATATAATTTATTACAAATCAGCAATTGATACAAAAATTAGGATTGTGTTAGTTACGTGTGCTGTTATATATTCTTGATATTTTAATATTCACATTTTATTTCCAATTTTAACGTATTTCAAGTATATTACTCTTTAAAAATGTTGTAGCAAAAACAATATAAAGAAAACTAACTTCGCTAAAACTGAGTCGAGAATATATTTGCAGTAGAATGTTTATGAAAATTAGTGGAGAAGTAAAATGTATAACTATATACAACTGTGTTTACACCCATAACTAGAAAATGTATTCCATACGAATATTATTTGCTAAAATCTGTACGTAGATTATTGTATATAATACTTCGTGCAAATTCTAGTCATATTTTGTACTGCTGAATTTGTTCTAGATTATAAAGAACAACAAAAAAAAATAATATTATAGAAGCAGTTTTCGCAAATTCGGAAAAATTAAATTGCATACTTCTTGATAAATCTTGAAGCAAAGTACAGTAAGTTGAACTTTATGCGTTATTTAGGAAATCATAAATAATAGCCGAATACATGTCAATTTTTAAAGTCATGTTACTATACTTATATATAGTACAGGTATTTTGTGCAAAATATATATAAAGCGAAATATTTTTGCTAACATGTTATAAATTATATTGTTCCTCCTCTCTATTAGGAATTAATTTTTTTCATTTGAATAAAACTAAATTTTTCTGACAAATTACAGGCTGGTCATATTTTATACGTTTTTAGTGAACTTTATGTTGTGTATTAAAGCATGTATAGTGTACATTGCATAAATGTATTTTTGTAATTTTTACAAATATGTTTATTTATGGTATATATATATATATATATACCTAGTGATAATATAGTTTCAAGACATTCAATTTCTAGCTTTAATTATTCATAACCTTTACATCATTTTACTCCTATATCTAATTTGTTTTCAAACTTATATCGAAAATTTGTACTTTCACGTATCCAATGTATATGCACATAAAATTTAAAAATTCCGTTTCATCGGTTGAGTGACATAAAAAAATAAGGAAGTGTGTTCTAACATTGCAGTCCATGTAAAATTTTAACTGAACATATTTATCAGATAATAACTAGTTATTGTAGAATTCTACATTTGAAAATGATCGGTTCAAACGGACGCAAAAATTTCTTTCAATAATGCTAGGTATTGCCATAAAGGAACTTACCCAATGTACCATTAAAACGTTAGAATTGTTTAAACATATATTTCCCTAAAATTACAAGAGTTATAAAGAAATCACGAGGGCTGGATTTTGAAAAAGTGACGGGACGTAGTTTTGGCGCGCGCGCAAAAGTAAACAATGAACTGTAAGCTTCTATATCGTAGAAGTGGCAACAGCGTACAGCTCCGATCCATGTGACAGAGAAGGAACGTGACAAAAGGTGGCAGAGGGTGACGCCGCCGAGTTCGGACTGAGTGTTTGCCCGGGCGAGCCGGGTGTCGGGTGTGCTGTGTACAATTGTCGCGATATTCGTCCGTTCTGGCGTCCACCGGAAGGTAAGCCTGCTCGTAGAAGATATCGGCTGGCTCCGAAATATCAATCCGATACATTTCTCGCAATGGTACCGAAGGAAACTTAAGAAAATCGCGAAAAAAGTGCACCGTCTAACGAGCAATATACAGCAGCTCGACACTTCTCTTACACGCCCAGCGGAGTGCTGCGTCACATGGGCTGCGTTCATTGGTCGATACAGCCAGGTGACGTCATGAACCGCGCTTTGATTGGTCTATACCTCGGACCCCAGACACGTGAATCGTGGCCAAGCAAGCATGGCTGTTGATGCGCAGTGGTTAGCACTTGTAAAATGTTTCTGCCACGCGCTAGATCGATCAGGTTATAACCGTCGTGTACTGTGAAACGTCGTGAGATCGTCCGCTGTTCAAAAATTTACGAGTGCCTCGTGATTTTCCGCATGTGTCGCACGTTTGACAGCAATAATACCGCAGAATTTCTTGCAAGAAATTGATTTCTACCGTGAAAGTGGGTTCCAGCGTGTTTCCATTGTGACCGGGATACAGTCGCGGTGTACCTGTAAGTTGCCGATTATTTTCCAAGCGTTTCTAGCGTCACCACGCCCGTTTAAAAGCCTCTACGGAACATTATCTCGTCAGGACTATCGCCTATTTAATTAACATGTGTATAGGTGGTTGCGTGGCGTGTTTTCCGTGCCATAATAGACCCAACCAATCGCACGGTACTTCAACTCATGACGTCACGTTATCGCAAGCTCCTATTGGTCAACGGTGCGTGCGTCGCCCGTCTAACGTGTGTATCGCTTTGTCAGTTTAAGGAGCTCGTTCGGTGTACGGCACGCTTCTTGACTTTTCGTTACTTTTTCAGACAGCCTCTCTTTTACTAACGCGACGCAGTGCTTCGTTCTTCTTTCTCAATTTCGCATCGTTGCACCAACCATAGAATGCAATTGTATCCGACAGTGGCCGTGGTACGCTTTCGTGATTACGTTGCCCGGAATATATCTACTTTTCAAATCGGCAGCGAAACCTCGTTTCTCTGCTTCGCCTTTCCCGCCTCTGTCTTGCGAACCTTTTTTCTTCCCTTACTGATTTCTCGGACTGCGCAGCTATTGCTCTATACATACTGTACATGCTCGTATTCGCGAATACGCTCTTGCGCGTACGAACGCCACGTAACGACTCTCGTTCCTACTTTCGATGCTACTTCACGACAGCAGTCAAACTAATCTGACTCGTCTAAGTACGATGATGTTTCGGAAAACGTGTTTGTATGTTGCTTCTACGTATTGCTACACTTGTTGTGTTATTCGAATTTTAACAACCAGAAAACTGGCAGCAGTGCCTCCTTATTCTTAAATTAGTAATGTTTCTTCGTATCCACGATAAATTTCAATTTTGTTGATTCTCAATTCCTTATACGTTAGTTTGCACTTCAGGTTTGCTAGTTTTGTTCATTTCCATTTAAATTGCTTATAGAAACATATACCATCTTCTTATCTATTTCAACTGTTTGATCATTTTTTACTTTTTATTGTTATTAATAGTATTTGAACCATGTTATCATTTTCCCCTTTTGAATTAATTTCTTCTATTCGTCCAAGTTTTGACACAGCATTGAAATACAAATTTTATAAAGACTTATCTGTTATTCTACCCTGAAATGTAATTAATGATACGTAAGCCGTACACGGGGCTTGTCATTTCTACATCGTAATTTCTTTTTCGACTGTTAAATTGTTTCCAGTGCTTGGAAGTCAAGATGCGTGCTAATGCTCTGCGCTTCAGGAAAGCGCACGTTGCGCTTGCGCATCTCCTTCGTGTGGTATTACGAAAACAGTACGTGGGAGGGGATAAAGCTTCCCGCGCGACTGCGTTACGTCACGCGTACGTCACGTGACGTATGCTCAGACACCGGTCGTGTCCGTATCGTCCGCAGCCCCTTTGGAGCAAAGCTAATATTATCGAATAACAAAAGCTGCGACATTTACAAATGAAACAATCATGTACGTGAAGAAACGTAGTTAAACAAATCGAAACCTGTGTGTCGCGTAGAAATATCCGAACGTGTGACACGTTCGATCTTTTTACGGTTAAGAAATTGAGACTTATAATGTTGCTTATGTGTCATCTTACATCCGTTTAATCAGTGTTATCAAGTGTTGATTGCGCGGCACAATGCGAGCAGTAAAATAAACGCGATTATTATTTACGTTATTACGACCTTTCCTCTCACGTTCGTCAAGGTCGACCAATTAAGAACTGACGGGTTACTGCGTTCCCCCACTATGCCCTCTACTATGACACCGTAGTCTGGTGCATTTTCGATGTACCAGAATCATTCGTATTTTTCTCTCTGTTTCTTCTGCACAGATTGCCACCCGCGGCTGGCAGCAGCAGAAAAAGAGGAGGGTTGGGACACGAGAACGGGCTCTCGACTTCTTCGTCCTCGGCAACCGGCGACGGGAATCGACGGTCCGATCACAGAGTCTCAATCTCCCGAAGGATCTTAAAGAGGAACAGAGCTCGTCGTGGAGCGAATCGGCAATATCAGGATGAGCCTGGAAACGTTGCTGGAAGCAGCGCGGTTCGTCGAGCAGCAGGAGAAAAAGAGGGAGCGCCTTGCAAGCAGCTCTTCCTCCTCCTCCGATCATCCACTCGCCGTTGCTCCCCACTCCAACCATCACAACTCCAACGAGCCACGTGGTGAGTACCACGCGCCACTTCTCGGCGACCGTTCGCGATACGTATGAATATGTAGGAATGGCTTACCGCTCTGGATTGTCCGTATTCTCAAAATCTTCCAACGAATTGATGCTTGCTAAATGTCGAGCAAAATGACATTATCCAATTCATATTCTCTTAAATATGAAAAAATTTGCCGAGGAAAAACATTAAGGATTATCGATTTTGTTGGTATATATGTTTTGTTGCTTTCGATAAACAAGGCGTTTCCCCAGATTTTGACATTTTTAATGAAAGTTAAGAAGATTATTTATTCGCCGGGTGAATGCTTTGTGGCAAATAATCACGCGATAGTTTTTTTAAGAAAATGTGTCATCCTAAAACAATGATCAAATTGGTAACATCGAAGAAATCGGGAAAACCTTTTTAAGAAGTTATCAGATTCGACAGAATATGAAACTGATCTTTCCGATAGGATACGAGACACAATTAAAATAATAGAATAGAACCAACTCAATTCAAAAAGGAAAAATAATGGCAAAATAATTCTGCATGGAATGAGAAACACTGCAGCGTACATGCGAATAGCACGCGATGACCCACGCGTTCACCGCCTCCAAATTAGGTATGATTTCCCTCGCAACAGTGATTCTCAGACACGGTGACGATCTTTTACGCGCCACGTAGTGGAAAGTTCCGCAAAAAATGCTAGCTGCAAATTCATACACGAATTTCTCTCACGTTCTTTCCAACATATTTGACGTATCTTTACGGAAATTTAACGTTTAAATTAGTTTTTTTCTCAATAACCACTGAAACACACTAAAAGAAATGAAAGATAATTATTTGATGCGAGGATAAGTAGAAAACTCATGAACCAATAGTTCAAGGTGATCGTTCTCCTATTTCCCGGGTCAATGGCTCAACTAGTCCATCCTGCAAAGTCAGTGCTAGTACACGCGAAAGAGTTCCTGGCGAGAATCAAATTCGTGCTGAATGTACGCCCTTACACCATTGGTACTTCCTTCTAAGATTACATTGACTTCGTCGAGTCAAATGAACCTTGCGATAAAGTTTCTGGAAAAACTTGAGGAACTGGTGTCCGAGTCGTTGATTGTGAGTTGTACGATCATTGTCGAGTTTAACTGGTAGCTAGAACTACCAAGTGCGACAAAAAGATCGTAGAATCGTCTCTTGCAGGTCCCTTAGTTGTCTTCGATTGCAAGTTCTCTCATGTTTCTACGTACTTCGTTCCATTTCGTTACGCACTTTTCCTCCGTAATCGAATTACGGTACATATGTATGATATATCGTTTGTTCGTGGATTGATTAATCGCTGTTCGCTCGTGTGTGGTTGTAAAGTCGAAGGATCTCGTGCGTGTTAGTATTGACGCGTGAAAGTGTATCACGATTGACAAGCAGTGACGCGAAGTGTTTACAAGTTTCAAGCAGATAGAAGGTTAAAAAGTCACGAGAAGGTAAAAGAAGGGCGGGGGGATGGGACCGTGAGCGATTTAGTTGACCGTATGCATCGAGTTCCCCTCTGGTTGTCGATCCAACGTGACCAGTCGTCAGATTATGCACATACAGAGAGACCACTAGGCGCGTACAAAGCAGAAGCACACCAAAGGGTGGCGAAAGTTAGACTTGGGTGGGAGCGTAGATAGAGCAGGGTTCAACGTTAGTTTCTCGCAGGGAACTGAGGGGAAACAGAACAGCGAGTAGTATGGGGCAAACCGGCAAGCTGAAGGGAGGAGGAGGAAGTGGGAGAGATGCGATATCACTTTTGGAGGGGTAACGATGGTAGGAACAAACCTGGATACACTAAGGTAGAGTGGGGAGTCACAGGACCCCGGTCACTGACTCTAGAAACTACGACAGCTTTTGTACTTCATTCACGAGCACGCCACCTACTCGCGCACGGTCGTTTATGTTGCCGTTGTACGCGCCTATTGCAACCACTGCATATTTCCTTTCTTTCTTTTTCACACTTGACTCTGGACATCCTCTGTCCTTTGTTTTTCATTTCCCCCCTTTCAGCAGCGTGTCGTTTTCGCGTATCGGTGTCACCTTTTCTCCTCGTCTCGCTCCCGATCCCCATGTGGCCTTTACCATCGCTATCGCGCACGCATCTGATTTATCGCGCGGTTCGTTATGATCAGCAGCAATTCTCGAGCGTGCGCTGGCGCGCACGTTGCTGAACACGGTACATGTTGAGTACACAGTACATGTTGAGTACACAGTACATACATTGTGGACATTGGCTATAGTTGAATGATGATGGTGGGGGTTCAGGGAATAGAAGAGAGGGAGTTTCACGTTGGTAACCACGCTAGGTGCATTGTACGTCCGCGGACGGAAGGAAGGAAGGTTGGCAAAAAAATACACACGATACAGGTCAGATCGATCTTCCCGTTTCGAGGGTATATGCGGGGCGCATCGGCGCGCGTTCGAAGTTATCGCTTCAGCGTATCGTATCGCGGAATATGGTAAACGCAATTTCGGTTGCTACTGTGTTTGAATGAATTTTTGTTCTATATATCGCTACAATTCCAATACCCGCAAAATGCTTGCGAAGTTATTAAATATAAATGGGGCCAGTATACTCGGGGGAATATCGGTACACGCAATAGTGACGTGTTCTTGCATTCAATTATTTTCACCGTTCATCGTGATGAAACCTTAAAGGGAGGTGAATATACACACGTATCCGAAGATCGATCCCTTGTTTTCACGGTCACGCCTCTGTGCGCGCGGTTCAAATGCTAAAAGAGACTGGAAATTGTAACCTCGGCGGATACACTCCGATTTTAGCCTCGCGAAGTTGATCTTCTCCAGCATCAACAATATTGAGAAAACTTTTATTATCGGACAATTCGCCGATACACGCATCGCCCGTGGCTTAAGCGAAATTTCTATACCATAGCTTTCTGAAAAGGAACAAAAATAATAATGTTCTCTTATCGTGCAAGCGATTGATTGATTCTGGCACATTACGCACTAAATTATGAAAATTTCCACGGAACAAGTCTGGTGTGCCATCAGTGACTTGAAAAAATGGAAATCTAAGTACCGGTCTTGCACACGAACTCGATCGTAATGCAGACGACTTAAACGTTGTAATTCGCTCCCTATCTCAGCGCATCCGGCCTGTTACTACGTTGCGCGTGGTCGCTGGCACAGTGGTGCGTGATATAACCAGGCAATGCGCGTTAAACGATAATTTAAGTCTGTCTATCGTGTACTTAAACGATGCTTTACAATTCAGTTTTACAACTTTATAACACGCGTGGTCCGCGCGTGTTTTGCACAATGTGCATGCGACGCGTAAATTCTATACAGTGCTCCGCGGATTTAATTTTTTCCCTTAGCCATGCGTAATTGATTCAAACTCGATGAGCTTTTCAATCGTTTCTCGATTAAATACCACGTGTAATTAAACAACGGTACGTGAATATTGCATATACATATATATCTGTGGCGTATTGCGAAATGTTTGTAGAAAGTTTGTGAAAAATACTGTCGCACTGCTCGACTATTCTAGGAGCCTAGGTGTGCGATCGACCGCTGCCATCACTAAGCATTCCTGCCACACAGCATCAGAGACGTTTGTTCGCACTATGCGGTTCTGCAAGCTGCGCAGGGGCGCTCGTAACCTGCTCGTTGTTACTGTAGACATATTCGTCAAACCAAACCAGATACGCGTAGATTAGCCGTGTTGTATAGACAATTGCACCGCGGGGAGAGGGGAAAGTAGAGGACGAAAGTACGAGGGCGGGATGGGCCGTAACAGTGGAAATGTAGGGAACTTAATACTAGAATAATTAGCATGAATATAGAAGGAAAGTCGGGCACGTATTTATCACTGGAACAATAGGAAGAAAACAGAGTAAATTTGGCGAGAAATCATAGAGATCGGAAGAAGACAAAGTAGGTTAGACCAGAAAACAAGGTAAATAAGAGCAAAGTAAAACGGAACCGAATGCAGCCGTGCACTGTATCGGTGGACGAGCACGCGGGCAAATGAGACGTTTGAGTGCGCATGCGCCTTGTCCCCGGTAAGCCCCCCCCACTACGCGTGTCTGGCCGCGTGGCGTTCTGATCAATTGCGGTGTTGCCAAGTCTTTGGCTGACCCGGTGAAGGAGGGAGCGAGAGCGATAAACCGTAGCGGAGCTCCCCGGAGTTTTCATTTTCCCCCACCATTGTTCATCTATCGTTACCGCTCGCTCTGCCGACCTAGGGGAATACCCTTGCCTATCCCCACTATCGTAGCACGTGGAGACGCGCCTCTTTCAATTTTTCATACCTTATCGACCTGTGGATTCAGCCTTCTATACCCACGGCAAGATGCGCTCAAGAATATCCAAGGCGGATCAGGAGTAGGGGCACAGTGGAAGTGCAACGAAACTGTGGACGTGTTGCGCCTCGCTGCCCTCGACGTTAGTTACCGCTTTTCTACTCTCAGCATGCTGTCGCGTTTATCGGCGACATTGCTTGCTGGTCGTGGAGGATGTAGAAATGCTCTTACAGGATGGGATATGACGAAAAATTATAAAATTTATCCTTGCGTGCCTGAATAATGTCTATTTACATTTCAACTCAGTTTTGAATGGAAATCTGATTAACCGATTCCTCTACTATTTATTTTCTAGGTGCCAAATTAAAGAGAGAACGTACAGAACAAGATGACTTATTCTGTGAAGAGAAGATGCTCATCATCGACGGTAAGTGTGCGTTAAAAAGGAATTTTAAGTTATCGTTGTAGTAAAATTTTAGAAGAGTAAGTGCGTTACACGCACGTACGTGGTCCGAGTTTCAGAGGTGTTCGCTTAGTTTTAACTGGTACAAGAGAATAAAAGAAACTCCGGCACGGCCATGCATTAACTGTTTTTTCACAACTGCGAGACGTATATAGGTATATATATACATATATATAAGCTCACACGAATGACACGTGTATTCCGTTTCAATTAACTGATTGTCCTCCTTATTGCACCGATCATGCATAATTCACCGAGTCGTAGCAATTCCCTACGACTATGTCCGATTCCTAACTTGTTGTCGAACGACGGGCATCCCGTTTCTCCGTATAACGAGACACCCGTGTCGTTCTTTTAAGGCCGACCATTGCGGTGCCAACGAACACGGAAAAACAAGTATGTAACAGTTACACCGAGTAAAGATAAAAGAGTCTGGGTCTCCGTTGGAACCCACGAGAAACGACTCAATCCGAATGTCGTTGACTTTCTCCATCTCTGTCTATCCGTGTCCACGTTTTTTTTATCGTCGAGCGTGCGTTGTCGAGAGGCAATGACGATTCTTGCTCGCCCAGATTACGTTTCGAAACGCACACGCGATTTCGCGACGACCGTTTCAAGTTTCAACGCGTCGAACGAGAGGTAGATGGACAACCTACCCTCGAGCGACAAGGACAGAGTGCCGCGGGTGACTGGAGGCAACACTCGCGCGAACGGAGATGTCACGGAAAGCAACGGCGGAGAGTCGAGAGGAGATTGGTCGGCGTCACTGCCGCCGTCGCCACTGGCGGCGTGCACGGGCCACGAAGGTGGGGAAAGGGAGCAGGGGATCGTCATCCTCAGGTTGGAGGCGGTGGCACTTACGTCTAGACTTCAGTCGGCACCCGCGACTCACGCGGTACGAGTTTCCTTCGTTACTAGTGATCGGTACTAATGGTTTGGCCACCATTTCTCTACACCTCGCTTATCGCTCTAATGATCAGTTTTTAAAGTCGCTTCAAGAACCTTGACAAACGTGCTACATCCATATTCAACCTTCGAGTATAGCTTCTACCTTTTCGCTTGCCCGGCGAATCGTATCGTAATAGACTCGCACAGAAGTCAGGCAGACAGTTAGATACGCGCAAAAGGTCGCTGGTCGAGGTTGTACATCGTTGCAGATACAGTGATACCCATGCAAGCGGTTTTTATCGTTATCGATTATACTAGTGAGATTCGTCAAATGAGAATACCGTAGTCGCCTTACGATCTAGGATAGTGTATTTCCATTTGCCTACGTACGACAGTTCTAGAAACCTATTAACAAGCTGTCAAGAAGTATTACGGCTGTCTTCGGGGTTAAATCAGAGAGCCACGAAAGGAAGCTGACTCTCTTGTATCCTATTACCACTTCGAAGACGCCGACACCTAAATCGCAAGATTCAAGAATGCTTCAATGAAGGAGCTGAACAAAATTTTCGCCACGAGCATTCTGCACGATGTCCTATTAAGGATCTCTCCTGTCGATGTCGGAGAAGTCCAATTCAGTTCGCGACACCAGGCTGGTCTGTCAGACTGCTAGACACCGTAGGGCATCGTGTCGACAGTGTTTCGAAAGTTCTGATCCTTTTGCTGCCGGTGTAAACGGCGACCTCATCGTATTCACTCGTCGTAACCGCTTCCCCTCTCTCTGCGTACTGTGACGGAACCCTCTCTCTTTTTCACGCGCTTTGCATTCCCTGTCGTTTCCACTTCTTTTCGCCTGGCCGCTCATTCGACGCGTCGTGGACGACAGTTTTATCGGTCGTCGCAAGGCTATGCTCGACGTAGGCCATCGGACGACGTCTATCTACCTCGGTTGCTCCGTGCCCCGCCAACTATTCCGGCAAAAAGCGCGTACTGGTCGTTAAGGAGGTGCTCCGTGACCGCGTGCTTAGCGATCGAAGTTCCTGTTCGAAGAAAGTTTTGCACCAGTCTCTGTACGTCGCGAAGGCTTCGCCGGCTTTGTAATTACACCGTTGAAGTATTTTTTGTTCCACGTCTGTTCATGCAATCCTTCCGGCCCAGACGTGCTTGCTTCTTACCGTTGCAAACGGTTATGTGTACAAGAGGAAGAATCGCAATTTCGTTATTATCTTGATTGCAAATTCTGACGAACATCGACGACAATCTGGAATAATAAAGTTGAACAAAGAAACTATTGCCACGGCGGATAGTAAGTGGATATTGAAACTGCTATCTGAGAGATATTAGGGGGAGAGTGAGTGAAAGAACGTGAAGGGGGGGGGGGCACTTTCTGCAGAAACGTGCGACAGTGTATATGTGTATTCGAAACATTTAGTGGGAGCCTGTACATTTTTTTTATCGCACGAGTTGTACACGGGAGAGGTGTGTTCCTCTGCGTATCGTGAGATCGCCAGGAAAATGGGAGTTCTGTTGGTCTCGGATGGCACAGCAGCCGTTCAAAATCGTATGAGTTTGAACGCGGTAAAGGTTGCGGGTGCACAGCGAGCGATCGACGTTGGTAACGAGACGAATAATAACGTAGACGGGCTTAGAGACGCGAACAGCTTGATCCCGACGCAGGTCGTCGGTATAATCGACGTGGTCGTCAACGACGAACCGGTACGCAGCTGGATGCCACCCCCGCCCAAGAAAAAATGGATACGGCACTATCTGCTCGGTGAGCTAATCTTACTTTCGACTTTCCTTATTGCAGGCGTCTGGTAAACGCGCCTTCTTATAGTTTCGAACTTTTCTCTGCCGCTGCAGACGCTATTGGATAATAAAGTATTGGGCTAAATTGATCTGTTTTAATGAAGTTCGCTTTTCTATGATCGGAGGCAATTTAAAGGGTAACTTAACCCTTGAGTGGGCAGCCGAAATAGTCAGTAAGTTTCAAGCTCAGTTATTTAGAATATTTTGTATACATTTTTTTCACAGTACGTGAATTGACTTAAAAGTATCCAAAGATTGGAGGTCCAGAGTGGTTTTGTGATATCTTGTCGAGAGCATACAAAAATTATTAAAGGAAACACAGAAATGGATACCCGGGTGCCTACACAAGGATTAAAGGACTGGAACTGAGTGGATCGTTATTGAATTGTTAAATTTTTGTGGTACTCGTTGCAATACTGCTTACGAAGTGTGACCCAGGGTGTGTCGGGGTGAATATAAAAAATATATATTATGGTAGTATGGTACCATATGGTAGTATGATCGTGTGGTAGATTAGGCTTGGTAGTATATATCACGTGAATGTAGATCCTATCACAATACATACTCGCGTAGTTTATGTAAGCGGCAAATGTGCATAGTATAATTTAATTGCCCAATAAAATTATGTAAAATATTGAATGAAAAGTCTATTTTTGTAACTCTAGAAACTTGTTAACCCTTATGTTAGCAACCGGGTACCCGGGTACCCATTTGATGTTTCCTACCCAAATTTTTTATGTTCTGGCAACAATATCGCAAAACCACTCTGGATCCCCATTATTTGGATGCTTTTACGTCGATATGCCAATTTTGAATAAAATTGGATCGCAATTTTTGAAGTTATAAAGCTTTAAACATATTTATACGCTTGTTTGGTAACCGGGGTACCCGGGTACCCATATACGAGACGTGAGTGTTAGATGTTCTGTGCACATAACAATGGACCTATTTTTAACTAAAATGACTTATTTATTTATTAAATTACAATAATTAAGAATTCTGGGGACATTTTCTGCATATTGCTATAGTATTTGCGAGTTCATCACAAATAGGACGGCGGCACTTGTAGCAAGCCTTTCGTGTTTTTCGTCGCTTCTTTTCGGGATCAGCATGACACATATAACAGGATCCCACGACTGTTTTCCTTCCACTGTCGTCGTGTTCTTGTGTAGAAGTAGAAGGAATTTCATTTATTTCTATTTAACTATTTATCATGCTTTGTATTGCCAATTTTGTGGAAGGATGTCTCATAATTTGAGCAGCTTCCAATCGCGTTCGAATTGTTAGACGACAAAGGTTTTCCCCCAATTGACGTGTTCTGATAAAATAATTTGACACTATAAACTTCTAAAATTTACAAATTATATTTCACAAAAGCACTGTACGTTTCACCTAACTGGAAAGAATCGTGTGTCTCGAGTCAAACACTGAATACAAACTGATGCATATTGGAGATGGTTTTTGATTCCAACTTATACTTGTTTATATAAACAAGATAAGCATCCCTTCTCTAGTTCTAGAACTAGGAACGATTCGAAGAATCAAAAGTCGAAAAGTAGACACTTGAGAAACTGGGAGACTTTATAGAAGAGCATGTAGGTACTTCAAATATTTAAAAAAAAATGATACTTGATTTCAGTATAAATATATATACATATGTGTAATAGATTTGCATAAAATGTTTAAAGCTGCAGTTGTCGAGTTATAGAAATGAAAGCTAACAGTCTCGAAAAAATATAATTTCGTACTTCGGCCACTCATTACCCAAATTGGTTAAGTCTACAAAACAAAAATAAGTCACTTTTTTGCAAATATAAGAAGTTAAACGTCAATCAAACGCTTTAACGATACAATTTTAATAAATTCAATAGGTGGAGTTAATCAATTTGGCTAATGTGCCGATGAAAACAGTATGGGGTACCCGGGTACCCCGGTTGCCAGACAGGCGTTGAAATTTCGGTTGCTAACATAAGAGTTAACTATTTTATTGCTTTTGTATGCACATCGCACGACACACCTTGTATAATAATGATGTATACGTTGATACGATTTACATTAATCTGCGCGTTGTCTTTCTGGGATTGTTAATTACAAGTTAGACGTTCCTACCTTTTTGACGCTGGGCAGTATTTGTCGTATTACTGGGTAGGGGTTGCCGAATCACGATTACTGTTTCTTGGGCTGTTGGAATATTGGAATATTGGCAATTTTATGGAAGAGGTTTTCAAGCTATTGGTATAATCAGTTTGAAATTATTAGAGGATAGAATTTCGACTCTTATTGAATTGTACCCAATTAGAATAAAACTTACTTCTCTGGGAAAGAACGTATGCCTTAGATGTTGTATCTTCTTTTCTACTTGCAATCTATGAAACAGGGTGACAAAGGAGTTCACACAATTAGGTAAATATCGGTTTTCAACTATGGGTCAGATATCGAATCCAATCCGAGAACGGAATGAATTATAAAACAAATTGACTATCACAATGACACGTTGATAGAAAAGAGAGAAATAACTAGAAGTGAAAGAATCCCGGCGACAGGTGATGGAGAATCGTATAAGGTAAAACAAAATCGGCGAAAGTGAAGGAGGATAGGGAAAAGTATAGGCAATTCGTAGATGAGTAACGAGTTTTCAGCGGAAGTTTCTGTTCTTATCATACGTAGCTTTTCTGTTCGACATTGCTTGCTCCTTCTTTGTTTGTTACAGAACGCTCTTATCGGCGCGCAATTTTTCATTCAACTATCGGGAGGTATGTTTCCACGGCGAACGTTGGTATCGCCTCTGCGATACATTTGTTTCAGCGTTGTAGTAGTATGCGATAAAAATACGATTGAACGATAAACACGATTGAAATGTTTTTTATCGAGCAATTACTTGGGAAAATACGACCCTATAATTGGAGACTATCCTGACGATAATGAATAGAAAAGAGAAACGAGTAATTAATACGATTAGACCACCTTCACATTTGCCCTGATTTTTCTTGCAAGCTCTTTTATTCGTGGACGAATGAGAATATACGATGCAATACGCTCATTTAAGTAACGAGCTTAGATTCGTATCGAGTGATTGTAATGTCCTTTTTTTTGCTTGCTATTAGTTTAGATCAAATACAATTTGTACTCAGCATCAAATAATATTTTATTATGTGTAGATTGTGAGGAATAAATGCTATTTACTCATAGCCTGTTAGCATACATCATATTATGCATTCCGTTGCATTTGACCATGTCACTAATTATATTTCACTGCCCCGGAAGTTAACGAAATAGAATATTGAAATTCATCACAGATTACTAGCATCATAGCGACGAATACCTCAGCAGAACATGATAGCAAAGTACATCGAATATAATTTCTATTCAATATAAAAAGATATTCTGTTGTATGTAGATTGTAAGAAGTAAATGCTATCTATTTGTAGCTGATTTGTGTGGATATCATCGTGCCCACATTTGTTCCGTTATTTGTGTTATTGAAAATTATTATTTCTACAGTAGTTGGACAAAATTTCGATTATTATTGTTAGGAGAGTATCACGACCCGAAACGATACAGGTGGAATCAATGGGAGGGTCGCGTAAAATCCGGGTCCACGCGTTGCGAACAAGCACGAAACGAACAAGTGTGGGCGGCCTGTCGAGTACAAACGTGCACCGACGAATACTTCCCTTCTCTGGTCGGTAAATCAAAGGGAAAGACTCGCTCGTGCCCGTTCATGCTTGTAGGTATATTGCAGACTGCGGCGGAGTGCTTCTTTACTGAATAATAACCGAAAGGCGAATTACTTTTTTTTTATAGAACCTCCGCCAACATAGGCGGATCAAGTAGGGATTATTAAAAAACAAATTATCAGTAGAAAGCACGATATCAGTTACGATATGCCTTAACCCGATCTCACCTGACCGTGGGGATAGCCGGTAGTTTCCTTTCATTTCCTACCTGCACACAGTCTTTTTTCCATATCAGTACTAGCAACCATAATCTGCGTATATCAATTTTATAAAGGTGCACACAATGGTAAATAATCATTCGAGTAATTTTTCACGCAAATACATACAGAAGTACATACATAGCTACAATTCAAAATTTGGCAAACTTATGAATTGGAAGACTTTTTTCCCCTCCAACCGCCAAGAGCTCTGCGAATTATAGGGCTAATATTTTATGCTGTGCTATCGTAACAAATTTCCCATTTCGATTGCCCCTTCGATTCGCCAAATTGTCACAGCGTGCACTGTGACGGTCCACGCTTCTAATTTTAAGTCCGCCGAGTTTGGCGTGAGATCAAGGCAATTTACACGCGTGCATTCGATACACCGTGTTCGCTTACCCGGCCGTACGAACCCGCCGATTTCCTATTCCATCTTGCTTACGAATGTCCACTGGTCTGGCCATTATCACGCGGCACGTGGTCGCTCGACTTCGTATCGCGGCCGTGACACTGCACCATCGACTACTAGTTGTAACGATTTTCTGCGGTTACAGTTTTCAACGGCGGCAGAGAAAAGCTGCTGGTGGCGCAATATATGTACATTGTACTCCTTTTTTCTTTATCGATCACACACTCGTGGCTTATTGCAACGTTTGCATACGTATAGTGCCACCGTGGTACGAATAATATTGCACCATGGGCCACGTGTTTGTGTCGTAGCTGATTAAGGAGATACATATTGTGTTTTTAGCGTAATTTCTTAGGCTATCTTTGGATATTTTTTCTTTTAATCAAAACGCTGCTTCAGATTAGCTTTTTGAGCATATTATGGCTAATATGTTAACTACATTATACATTTTTTTCAAGTTTTTTTCTATGCAGATATTGTCACGGATATGTACTTGAATGTACTTGAAAGTGCAAAAAAAAAAAGCCGGATCTTTCAAAGTTCAGAAATACTCACTTGATAAGAAGTATGTGGGTGCGTCGTGGTAAACGGTCGTGGTCTTGTTTAAAAGTTCGTTTTAGATTGCACTATGGTCCTGCGTTTTCGTCATACTTTATCAGTTTGGCTACACATGCTAACCAGCCAAATATTCTACCGATTTTGCGTTAGTTGCATCGTAAACACATTACGTATCGATTTTTTTTTGTAGACACGTTGTAGAAATGAACGTATAAAAAATATTAAAGTAGCTTGGAATAGTTTGTATAATTTCTAAACAAATGAGGTATGTTATTAAATTTCTCCCCAATCAGAGAATTTATATTTTTTTCCCAGTTCTGCCTGAGATTATAAAACTTTAATTTATTTCACTTTGAAAGAGTTTGAATTTTTCTTATGTTTTGCAGTAATGATCACTCTTGCTCGTCCATGTAGGTTTTGTTTTTCACTTGCGAGATTTCAGTACTCTGATATCATTTAAGCATTTTTTGTACTGCACGGTGAGACAATTTTAATTTCTCTGCAATTTCCCCGTTACGAAATGACACGTTGTCAAAGTTATAACATCACTCCTAATTTCATTACCGAGTTCAGGACATACTAATATTAAAATATATAGCGTTTTATTAGACCCATTGATTTGTATTTTAGTGTGGAGTACAAATATATCAAGTGCACAAAAGTTATATGTTATATGTCAAGTTACATATATGAATGCAATAAAAGAGACGAACGACCAGAGCAAGGATTAAAACGGCAGATTCGGTGGAATGTAGATTAAAAGTGGCATAAGTAATATCCATTATTGCCGAAATGACCCAATTATTTTAGAATAGTTAATCGAATAAACGCTTCGCTCATTATTCATTCATTATTTAACTAATAAACATTCAATTACTCCACACATTCCTATCCACATCTGTGCTTTCTCTCAAAATAAATGCTGGTATTCACGAATTAACACATTTTCCGGTGCTATAATTATTATGGCATTTAATCTATTTAAATGCCATAGGTAAATGTAAATGCAATAGATTGTCTTATGCATTCTTGAATTTAATTAACATTAAATAAGCAGCTCGATAACCCGAAATTGAATGAAAGCATACATCACAGTGCTACATTATCAAGCGGTACAAAAACCATAGAAACGAAGCAAAAGAATTACATATAGGCAAAGTATACGTGGTACATTCGGACACGTTACCAATGAGCCATTTATTTTCCCATTAACCTAATACTATTTTCGCTAGTACTTTTCCAGAACATGCTTTTCGTACAGCATGTGGCTGCTTTTTCAAAGCTCTGCCGAGTTATTTTTATAGTCTATGCTGGAGGTGTAGGATTCTTCTCGAATCTCGAAGAATCATGTGTGTCTCTTATCTCTACGCCCGAGCAATTTCATAAAATCTACATAGTTCCGTACGGAAATTCGTTATAGTGAATTCGCTTGTCGATTTCTGTTTTAACGATATGATAGAGAATTTAACGTAACAGAGCTGAGGTGCACAAGATAGTTGACGATAGGTCGAACTTTCTTATTGGCAGAACAATGCTGCTCCCGTTGGAAAGGGGTTCGTTCAAAGACAGACGGTGTTAAAAGGAGCCTTGACTTTTTTTTTCTTGAGCATCGAGGATGCTTCGACTTAAAGTGGTTACGCACGCGCAGCCTATAAATATTCTTTAGCTGGACGTTGGGTTCTCGCGTTACAGCAGGACCACTTATTGAGCTAGCGGGGATAGATTGACGAAAACTTTAAATACGAGCACGATTGTTGCTGGCCTCGAATCATCGAATTCACGGTTTGATTTCGAAGGAAAATTCTTCAGTTTGGGACCATCCGCATCCGCTCTATTGTCCTGAATCCAATTGCTCATTGAACGGGAGATCATGTATATATTCTAACAAAATGGTTAATGTTCCCCATGTAGTTAACGAGCTTTCTGAATAAATTGTGGGTATCAAGATATGTCATTGCACGTTTACACCTTTTATTTCACATAATGCAATATTAATATAAATCATCTGACAATTGAAACACATTCATTGGTGACTGATTGTGAGTATTAATCTATAAAACATATAACATTATCTTTTATTGTAGGGAATGACTTTTATTTAAATTTGCATACTCGGGCCGTACGGAACGCAGATTTATTAAAATTATCTTGAAATTTCATCATCGCAATACATACTTCAGCTTTTCTTTTCCGTGAACACAATTCGTTAAGTAAGTATTGCATATTATAAATCTAATCATAGCTGGTCACGCTTCATCCACGGATACTGACAACGGAACCAAGCGATCTTCGATATTCTTCTTAAGTAAGAATATTGTTGTTGGTTGTTTAAAATTGTCGGATACATTCCGTCCATAGAAATTTATAATAGAACCCCGTTTATTTGCCATTCATGCCTTACAAGAATATGATTGACCGCTGCATAACATCACCAGTACCGTTACTCATTATTTTTCTTTCATCGAATTACGTACGAATCTTGAATCGTCCACACTCAGCCGTAGGATTTCGCCACTCAAACGGATTATCGCGTGGAGTGGACTTCAGTTTCGATATTCGGGCGCAAACGGGCGTGCTTACATTTACATCTAGTTACTTTGACCTCCAGTATGAGGCTGATTTCATGCCGATTTCGCAGATAAAAGAACAGTCACGTTCTTTCGTCTCTGACCATTTCAGCTCGTCGCGTGGAATTACCATTCGAACGTCCGTCTAGACGAGCCAGTCCGCCTCTCGATAGTCTTTAAATCTTGGCCTGCAGTTTATATAGCGTTATATCTAAAGGATTTTTTTTCACCGGTACATACTATCAATCTATATAGTATCCAGTAATATCTATGAGGTCGATTTAGTTTTCTATTAACGACGGCACTCCTTTAACATTTCCTATTATTCTTTTTATAAGATCGGCTTTTGAACTTGTTCTTGGTAGTTTAATTCTTGATCTTACGGTGATACTAGGTTACTTATTCTCAATTGTTTTCACGAGATATTTGTTAATAGTTCTCGAGGTTTATTATAAAATACCTGGCAAACAAAAATGGGATGATAATATTTGTTTACGTGCATTAAATTTAGTCCTACGATTATATATTATATGACATTATGTATCTGAACTTCTAAATTGTTAATTAATTATGCTGTTAAATATTTGGGCTATTTTCTGAAGCAGGTTTAAATACGTGTACATTACTGGTCAACCTGCGTGCACACATAATTTTTACTCACAAAAGGATAGATGTAGAACGAAATGGTATTTCTGGAATGGTAGAAATATTAAAATCGATATTATCGATATGAGGAATGATTATTTCATTTATTGTATTTTATTTCCATACATTTTGGTCTTCGTTTATTAATAATACCGATCTGCGGTATTAAATCATTTCCATGATTCCATTCATGCATTCCTGTTTATATTCATTAATACCAAAACACCAGACCATTGTGCAAATTCGACGCACGACCCTCCGAATGCTATTCATAAAAAACAGAAAGAAATTCGTGAAATAAAAAATACATTAACATCAATCGGCTATTTATTTTCAACCAACCTAATGATTTTGATTCGGAATTTTTCGGACGGTTTGCGCGAATTCTGCGACACATTCCTTCTTTTATAAGCCACGAGAGAAACTTTTTGCATCTTACAGACGGGTTCGCCTATCGGCCGGCTGAATAATTCACGACGCGACCGACAAAAGCAATTTTCTTACTTCCTCGCAGTGAATAAATAATACTTAATTCAATAAAACACGCATAGTTAATGATTAAAAGTGCACGTGTCCTCACGCGTGTACGTTAAGATCCGTGCAATGTCTCCTCGTTAGTTATTTATATGAAAACCTCGTACTGTTCAGAACCTCTTTTCCAAATTCTCGTGCACAGTTTGTGCGTGAAGTTCCCGGACCGATTCAGTGAAAACATAACTTTGCAAACAAACAAATTTTATCGATTTAATTGTCTGCATACACTTCTCTTTTTGCACAGTCTGCAGTATTACGAAGATCCTTGAAATTCTCCAGGGAAATTTATCTTTCACACAGCTTTTAGATAGGTTGTAACAGTTCGAATTTATCATTGATTTCAAATCTGACGAAAAGGGTCGCTGTAATTTTGTTGCTTTCTGCCGTTTGGCTAAAAAGTAGTTCCCGATTGCAGATATTTGTGTCGGCGCTTGGTTTTTTCACGGCGAGACGAGGTTAGACATTAATCTGAATTGCAGCACATGTTTCGCTCTATAAATGAAACAAAGCGAAAGTAAAAAATGACAAAGGTTTATTAAGATATGGGGAGAATCACCCCGCTCGTTGTTATATGTAGAGCGTGATTAGTATCTTTGCAAGAAAACTATTCCAGGGTGTTTCAGGGCAAACTTTACACATACGTTCAAATTTTTCAGTCTCGTCTTTTTATAGTACACGTTAGTCAGAACTTGCGTCTTACGCTAGAAAACTGAATCGATATAAAATTTCCTATGCATACGCGAAATGCACGTCCGTTATACGCGGTCTATCCTTTTTTTAATATTTAACGAACGCACTTTTGCAATCGTGTCTTATCGAGGCAATTTGTTCGTAAGTTTTCACGATAGTATAAGTCCTCTGTTGGAATGGATACACAGGTAAGACGGATTTAAGCATAACACACTGCAAACAATTATAGGTGTTTAGCAAATTCGCTAATAGATCACTAGCGTCACTGGTCGACGGTTTCGGACTGAAAAAGTTAGCAGAGGTTGCTATTCTTAGGTGAAGAATTTGGGATTCAGTTCGGATAATGTTCCGCATATTTCTTTGTCTATTTATCGAATATTATACCTTTTTCACTTGTAGTTTTCGATTTCAATTTCTAAACGATCGATTTATTATTTCTTACGCTCGAATTATTGAAATTGTTAGTTCTTAAAAATCAGAACGTTTTATAGGAATTCGGGGAAGATTTACTTTTCGATTGTTTCATTTTATCCGAGCGTGTAGAACAAATAGAGGATGAAAGTTTGGAATATATTGGCGGAGATAAGAGGAGAAGATAAAATGCGAAATTTGTTGAAAAGGTTTAACCTGTCGAATGCGTCAATCCTGTTACGTAAGACCAGACTTCCTGCCCTGTTTACAGAAGTTTATTGCAGAAAGTAAGTCATTCAATATAAAATGGGTGTAGAGTTAAACAATTTCCAGGAAACTTTTTTCAAATGTATTACTTGCGAGAAAAACGAGGTACTTGTTGCATTTTAAACATGCCTTTAATTTATCGATAGTAATAGATCTATGCGAAAAGAGTAAAATGCATTAAATTACAAAATACGAAAACATAAATTCTCTTACGTACTTAAGTATTGCAGAGACTTTACCGTTATTACAGATTATACGGATTAATGTAAATTTTATTGACGCGACGAAAAAAAACATGTTGGCTATATTTAATGGGAATAATTTACATTAAAAAAATCATGTGACCATATTCCTTTATCTTCTTTTCTTTGTTTATTTCATTTATGGCCCCATGTGTGCGATACAGACGGGGCATCTATTATACATTCATCACTTCAGAACGCATGAAACGGATGTACGAATGTTTGTTAAAAAAAATTCCCGCTTAACCGTTGAACCGATTGCCATACGATTTGAAAGGAAAATGAGGTTCCATTTGTAGAGTGGTACATCTTGGAAATATTTATCGTAGCTCGCCTGATACCTATCGGGCATGCAAACATTTAATCCAAACATTTTGTTGTACATATTAAAGCAAATTACAATAAACTAAATATAATAATGCACACGGTATAACGTAGAATTATGATAAGTTGATGGTAATAATCTTTTAAGATGATATCCTTAAACTTTAAATTATCTGGATACTACAAAAAAAAATAAGGCAATTACATATTGTGTCACACGTCAAAAGACGAAGGGCAAAACTATAACACTTTTGTAGTCCATAAAAATGATTATAACACAAATCAAGAATATACAAGGAGAACGATTAATTGCCTGTAATAGACGTAATCAAATTTAAAATAACAATTTTATTAACGACATCAATTAAAAACAAAAACGATGTTTATAGGAATCCCCATTCTTGGTTAATTGACGCCTACATAAAATGCTAAAGAAATTGTTGTTCAAAAAATTATTACTATGAAGTTATTATTATATCCAATACTTTGCACTAAATAAATTGCCCGCCCCGTTATCAGTGCGCGTAAAAGAAGAAAGTATATTGTGCAAAATAGCTATCGTGCGCTGTCATTAAATTACGTGACACTTGGTAAAGGTAGTATGCCTATATAATGTTAAAGGTGGCATTTCTAAAATGATTAAAATTTGACCAAATCTATCGTTTTTGCTGCTCGCCAAAAGAATGTGTATAATCTTGTTTTTAAACAAATAAACGGAATGCACCGTGTTTTCGTCCCGTGAAAAGTCGCGGAGCAAGAAAGTCATGTTCAGTGAGTATCCCGTAGTCGCGTTGCAAGGCACGTTTGAGTATTATTCGTCGAAGGCAACGATGCAGGCGTGCACCGAGAGCAAGGTATGTATATCGTCGGTGCTTTCTTACTTCTTGTTCTCGTGGTACGTACGCGCCGTCTTTAAGCCCGGAATAGATTTAGGAAGCGTCGAGCTAGGCAACGAAGCTTTGCCAAGTCTCTTGGTACATGAATGAGTTAGTTGCATGTGCGTACACGTGCTGCGCTAATTTATAGCATCGCGACGAATGGAGCAGCTCTCCGAGCCGCGAAAATTGCAGAGCCTACAGGATCGTCGTAGCGAAACGTTTCGGTGGCTCGTGAACAGTAATCTCGATGATTTTGCATTTCGTATAGTATGACGTTGACATTCGTTGGTTCGCAAGTTGTATTTAACGAATATTATCTTTATTTGTGGGAGAAAGGGAATATATGGAAAATTAAATGCGCTCGGATTGAAACGATTGAAAGATCTGTGTAACAATTGGCCATATCTTTTCTGCACGAATTTGACGTCCGAAGATTTCCCAACAAAAGTCGAAAAGCACCATGTCGTCGGGTCGTCGAACTCGTCTCGTTACCCCTACCACTTGATAAAAGAAAGTGCAATACATACCATTGAAAAGAGCACAGGTGACCTTCGTCCGACCTTAACACATTCATCCAAGCAGATTTCTACCTGATCCTGACCTGTCCAGTAAAATAGAGAAAAGCTCGTGTTGAATAGGAGATACTTTATTAAATAGACACTGTTGGCTTGTATAAGGTTTGTATAAGACTGAGACTGGGCCCTTGTGACCCTCGCTGGCGACGGGATGTCGACCCCTCGCAGGACCATGTGCCCTGATCGCCGCACGCATAAACAGTCCCGTATCGTGCTAAGACACTTGACGACGATCTCGTCTTACTGTGACGTCACGATCGTCTCAGTGCACAATATGATCATTAAGATTAACCTCTCGAACAAGTGTATTCTTGCGAAAAGCATTTCTTTCTACAACGGTGTATTATTCCAACTATTTTCATTAACATATAAACCATAGAACACTCGATACGTACATATATTATCATAAATTAATGGAGTGTGTTCTTAAATCATTTTCTAAACAACAGCATAACATCATGAAAAACATTTCTTTACACAGAAATGTATCTTCCGAAATATTTTCATTGGCACATTAACGTAGAACATTCTGTACATTGTTGTAAAGCAATGTTCGAAACACTGAAGGTATACGCGGGAGCAAAGGTAAAACTAAGGTATACGAAATGCTGGTACTGGAGGAATTCGCCAGAACACTTGCTCGCTTCAAAAGCTCACGTATCGAAGCCATCGCCACTCCAGAAAAGCATTCGCTAATCTTAGGCGAGAACGCAGTCATTCAGTTTCAGGCACAGAATAGAGTGGGCAAAGGGAGCTTTGTCGTCTGCATCGTAGAACGCAAGGAATTGCTGTGCCTCGGTGAATGCTATCCAGAATGAAAGTTTCGGGATCGGCCAACTGCTCGGGAATTACCGCTATAAAACCATGCTTTTGTACCGTCCGTTCCGTGAAAAAGCATTCACCTGAGAATTTCTTCACGGCGAACCTTTTGAATGCGTTCACCTGTGCGACACTTTTCAAAGAAACCCCCTTTTGTCTGCAAACATTAGCGTACTCCGCCGCTGCAACTTATAACGATAATATTATTTTTATTCATGCGTAAACACCGCTCGTGATTTCGATATAACGATGAAAAGGGTGCTCAAGTGCTCGGCGAAGTAGTAGAAAGTATTTTGTTAATACAAGTCTGCCAAACGAATCTTCTGTGAATCTTCATTTTAGTTTGTATCGGCCACATTCTACCCCTGTCCAATTGCACACCTGTACTTACACGTCATCCTTGTTTACAGTTTAATTAATATAATATATGTAGTTCTAACTTATTCGTAAACCTTCGTTTAACTAACCCTGTCTAGATTCTATTTAATCTATTTCACGAAAAAGTCTGTACCATTAATCCCTCGAAAAAGTTCGTACCATTCATTTCTATGTAAAATAATGTGTGTAAGGAGGAACGAAACAGATTGTTCCTGGATATTTCCGCCGTATGAACCGGAATTTCCAGAAAGCTTCGTCGTCAGCAGCTTTTAGAAGGGGGTGATTTTTCTTTGTTTTTCAGAGGAGGAACCGTTGGAAAATAACAGGACGAACGGGAATCACTCGGCAGGTTCCCGAGGGAGTCCCGTGATTTCAAGCACGCGAGTAACGCCGCCCTCGGCGAGTGCAAACTCTGCTCACCTGACCGCCCTTCACTCCACGTCGCAGCATCACCTCCCTCATAATCAGCAACACCAACAACAACCTACGCCGCCACAGCCACAACCACAGCCACAACCTCAGCCACAACCTCAGCCACAGCCACAATTACAGCAGCAGCAGCAACAACAGCAACAACAGCAACAACACCACCATCATCACAACAATCACAACAGCACGCATAATCCTTACGTGGAAAATCACAATTCGAATCATACGCAACCGAACGCTGGTAACCTCGTCGTCGACGTTGAACCGAGCCACGATAATAAGAAGCATCGGAACGGGTAAGATTAATGGAAATTTTTTATTTAACTTTTACTAAATCGTTAATGATTCTTAAAATAGCGGAATTATTTTAACGAAGTGTGAGGCGAAACGATGAAGGGTGTTATTTGTAAGAAATTTATAAATACGCTTTTTGGGATGCCTGGAGATCGAGTGAATTTTAGGAGCGGCGTGGAGTACTGTTTTTAGCGTTATGTAATAATTGATAGGAATACTGTTTAATATTTTTTAACGTTTCCTTATTTAACATATACGTGCGCAAACCAAAATTGGTGTATCATTGACTCGGATGGCTTGATGGCCAGGTATAGGAACAGTATTTTCTATTTTCCTCTTTTTTTTCTTTTTTTTCTTTTAGCGTAAATGTACTTTTTTGCATTACATATTTTAAGTGCTACGAATATAAGTAGGATGATAAGTAGGGCTTAGAAATAAATATGTTAGAATACTTGCTCTGGTTCATCGAAATTCCGTTCCGCAGGGATTAAAATGGAATTTGAATTTCTGGTTAGTCGCACTGCTTGTTCTACAAGTAATTAAATTACGATTTAACTGCGGATAGTATATTGAAGACAGGGCAAATAGTGAAAAATAATGACAAAGAATGCAGAAGTGAGGTGAATCAATTTAAAATCATTCGACCGATCTAGTAAATAGAATTCGTTGTGACTTTGCCGTGAAGTCCTCTTGAAATGTGATTACAATCATGAGTCCACTTCATTTATGCAATAATCCATTTTAGTAGAGAGCCAAAGTTGATTCGAGTTAAACAACTTTGAAAAATGAATTACCTGCTTGTTGCAATTTGTCATGTTCCATAACATACTTTCTGCTAATTGTACATTTAGTGACCTATACGTATGTATTATTAATATAATTACGAATTACATAATCAATACATATCGAATTTTGTTTGAAATTCAATACCTTTGACTTTTCTTTAACAAGTATTATATCATATAGCTATTTTATAAAATATTACGTTACTGAAACCCATTTACCTTTACATTTCGGATCGATATCACGAGTTAGCAAGAATTCACTCATTATATTTCAATAAAACGATACACAAATTCACACAACATTAATTCTCGAAATCTCATTTTATTTTTAATGCTCTTCAGGAATCAGTTTTCCATCCTTTTGATTTTCTGAACTTACCTTTGATGTTCCAATTCCTCCTTTATCCTCTTTAAATCCCTCCCTTCTCTCATAAATCGAACTTCCGAGACGCTACAAACTACTAAAACGGCCGCTGTATATTATTGCCAGTTTACGATACATTTAATCTTGAAACATCAATAGACTTTCCATTTCGTAGCAGCAAGTATCAGCAATCGTGACAAATTTCTGCGCCAATATCCAAATTTATTCCTCGGATATGCAACTTCTTCTCTCGTTCGTACACGAAATTTATTTATGCGTCCAATATTGTTGCCGCTTCCTTTCGCAACAATCGTTCCGCCCATTTGGCCCTTCGATGTTTACACGCATTCTGCCCCGTCACGATCGCGTCTACAATTCATTGTATTTTCATTCTCGTCCGTGGCTTTTTTCCGTCTTCCTTCTATCGCCGATATGTCAGCCTGTTGCTTCACGGCCTCTCCCTCTCCGTCTTCGCTGTTTTCTCTTTTCTCGATGCACGGGCAGCGGCGACGAGGTAAGAGAGTCTGCCTGCTACCCATTCACGCGGTGCACGTGTCCAGGGTGAATGGCACGTGTACAGTGCGTCACTTACAACGTCGCGTTACATATGGTGAGACCGAGACGAGTCGGGGCACGGCCGTACGTTTAGTGCGTACGGACAACTACCTACCCGTACCTATGCGTATGTACAGTGGGCGGTGAAATTATTAGAGCAACGCTATGAAAATGTATATACGCATGTATATTTCTTTTTTACGTTTGTGTAGAAGTAAAAGCACAATATCGGTGATTTCTTTTTGGAGTGTTTTTAAAGGAGAATCGTTGCCCATCAAAGGTATGCAATAAAAATGAGATTTAGTTTACGTAATTGGAAAGGATTCATTGTTCTATTGCGAAATCGTTCATTTGCGCAGGTGGCACTAATAATTTCATCATACACTGTACGCATAGAGGTGTACGAGATCAATGCAGTTCTACTGAATTGCGCGTGTTTGAAATTTTCAATGCTTCTTGGGTTGGATATCTTTATACAGATGGTTTATATATATATTTGTAGTGAGGTTCGAAGTGCTGATTTGAGAAGAAAGTATTGCTACGGAATCGAAGGGGTGTATTTGAAACTGTGGGCTTTGTTAGTTTGTTACGCGACAGTGTCCCGACATGTGTTTCGCAAATTATTCTTTGGAGATTGAATGAAGTATGTCACAGTGGTTTGTTTCAATATGTTTGCACATTTACTTTATATGCAATTAAGGAAGAAGCGAATGTTTGAGAATTTCAATTTCCATAGGAATAGTTATATGTACGTGGATAATATTATCAGCGATGACTTCCTATTTTCTATTTTCATTTATTAGCAAAGTTTATTCCGTGTATACATCTTTGGAGACTTAAGAACGAGGTTCTTCAAGTCTCCTAATTGACAAGCATGATTTGTTTCATATGCTAAATTTTCTTTATTGATCATACGTATATACAGAGTGATGCACCTAACTGGATCATCTCGAATAACTTATAAATTATACGTCTAATCAAAAATTGTTGAATAACAAAGTTGCAGGATATCAAGAGGGGCAACGCGCGACGTACATGACTTTTTTTATACCTGGATTCGTTTAGGAGATTTGTAGGTCAATTTAATTTTTTTATATGGAATACCCTATATTTTTTGCGACACTTCGAAAGGGCATTAATTTCCAAATAAAAAAGTGTTGAACATTGTTTGTCCTAAAACTAAGAATTAATAAAGTTATTCAGGGTGATCAAGGAATACGCTCCACCCTGTATATATATATTTAATTTATTTGTCAGAAATATAAGAAATTGATCGATGGCTGATCGATTATGTACAGAGTTGTCAGTAACCATCGCATATCAAAAACAAGTCACACTGTTGCGAACTTGTACGTGCGAGCGACATTTTAACGGGATGTCGTGAGCTGTGTCCTTGCTTCTTATTTAGGAGTTAGTTGTCAGGTCGTTGAAATCAATCTGTCGTCGCTTTGACAATTTTAAAAATGTACGAGACACAATACATGCGACACAAAGTACAATATACGAAATTAAATATCCGTTTGTGTATTTTAGACCGTGCGTGATCCGATCTGGTACGAGAGAAGTGCACAACAAATTGGAGAAGAATCGAAGAGCGCACCTCAAGGAATGCTTCGAATTGTTGAAGAGACAGCTGCCATCGCAAGAGGAGAAAAAGTCATCGAACCTTTCGATTCTTCATGCAGCAATTAGGTATATACAGGTATGAAAAATAATATTATAATTATTATTATTATACGACGAACAGTGGTACGAGGAGGACCCGAATCTTAATTTAATAATGTTCGTAGTTTAACTTACACACGATTGAGTTCGATGAAACATTGAATTCGCTAAATTTTATCAATCATGCGGCACGCAAATGCATTCTTGAAAGTTGGTTACTAAGAATGTAATAGAAATGTACAAAAATGTTGATATTGCATGCTGCAAATAACTCGGTTGGTCCACTGTAAACTTATTTCCAGACGCATGGCTCTCGAATAAAAAAGTAATAGCCAATTGGTGTACCGTCTGCGAGATAAAAAAAACATTTCTTAGACTTTTTTAATCTTCGTCCGATGTGTATTTACGTGTACGATTTAAGTAATTGTGCGTCCGATGGACGTTTTATTTTATCGACAACCTCTTCGCCCCATTTCATTTTACGTTATGTGTATGTATGTATATCATTCTTCCAAGACAATTATTCTAGCTAACCTTCCTCTGAAAGGCTAACTTATGAAGTGTGTAACTTGTGCAGTTTTTTATCAATTCTTTTCAATAATTTCATTAATGTAGTTTGCATGCGCAGAAACAGTTTGTGCAACCGTTATGCCCACTGGTTGCCAACATGTAGCAACATTAATCACAACAGCTCGTGAGATTAGGTTCGCATGCCAAACGCGTTTCAATCGCAAAGAAATGCTAATTGCGATTCACATTATGCCAGAGTCATTACTACTGTCACCGCCAAGATGTTTTACCTAACGTGAAATAAGACATTGCCCACGGTGATACTGTACAATGATATACGGTCATGGAACTTGAATATGAAAATCTATGCAATTCACCGGTCCGATTCTCACGGCCGATACATTGTACATTTCTCGAATTATAACAATAATAATGGTAATGTGAATACCTATTCTATTCGATCAGAAATTTATAAAATAATCGTAATTGTTTGACTTTTCGTCGTAACCTTTTGTACAAAAGGTACAACCCAATTAATCTTCATTCTGTTAATCGCCTTGGTTAATATATTACGTTTTGCGAATTGACGTATCAGTGCGTTTATGTAATATACGTTAAGGCAGTAAATAGCAATTAATCGACCGTATATAATGGAGAATGTTGATACTAATCGGTACAAAAGTACATCCACTACTGTATTGATAGTAACGATTACATAAAGCATTATATGTATATATAGTTCGTTTTTCTGGGATAGATAGTTATCTCCGCTTCAATAGCAGAATTGAATACGCTAAGGGAGACGCTTCCCAACAAATTATTCGTACCCTACAGATTTCTCGGTTACCATAATTCTACAGCAAGTAGTAGTACTATAGGACCATAGTAACCGAGCAATTACAAATGAATTTGAGTTATAGAAATTGATTTCAAAACTGAAGTATTGTTCACCATTCGGAGGGCAAGCAGTAGCATTCAAAAATGAAAAGATTTTGATTCGCAGGTGTGTGACTTCGAAGTTACACATGGATTATAAACGGCTGGTACGGACGAATGGTCCATGCTGTACCGTACATCTGTATGTTTCTTTTTTTTTCATTTTGTTCTATTTCAGACGAGTTACGAAACGGACATTAACTCTACGTGCGACGACCAGAGGATCGCGCAAATACGCGTCCCCGCGAAGGTCGACCACACCTCCTCCTTTCCCCCCACAATTCAACTCCCCTCCACCAAACAAGCAATCCTCTGACCTCTTCTCCACGTCTCTGCAGTCAGTGCTGGTGCTCCCCCCCCTCCGTCTTTCTCTTTATCATTCGGTCACCTCGCCTTTCCGCCTCACCCTCTTTCTTTCTCTCTTTCTATTCATTTTACTTTCTCCATCTTCTTCTCTGTACACGCGGCTCTCGTTCTGCGCATGTCCCTCTTTTTACCTACTTTACTACACGATCTGTTTGTTTCTTTTCAAAGCGCACTCAGAATATGGTATCGCTTCAAGCATATGCGCCACCTACGTACAGTAAAACCTGGATAAGTGTCCAAAGATTGGGACCTAAACGGGACTTTTAACCAGGCAGGGTGTCGAATCTATTTTTAGAAGCAGCTCGAGACGAGCGTGAACTAGAAAGGGACAGACAGTGGAGAAACAGAGAGGTCCAAAGAATCAAAGCTCTCTCATCGAGCATCGCTATCGCGAAGGGGGAAATCCCCCTAGTGGAGGGGATAGTCAGTGGACACTTATCCAGGCAGTTCGTTAGGACATTTATCCAGGTTTTACTGTATACGTGTACGTGCGTACGTGCAAAACCGACGGATCATATTTCTCTTCCCTTTTTTTCCATCTTTACTTCCATCTCCTTTTTTCGCCCCGAACACGTGCACTTACAGTGTGCTGTTAAATACATTTTGGCACAATTGTTTCTTCACACGCTCTTCGAAGGACCCGCTGAACTATTCGAATCAGCCCGCTCGTTTATGTTACTCCTCGTAAATTGTGCCGGACCTATCCTGGAGACACTGCTTCCCATCCCATCACGATTCTTCCTCGTGCTTCTACTTTGTCTCTTCTGCATCGATGCTCCCACTCCTCGCCCACCTCATTTCTTATCTCTTGCTCCTTTTGCCCCCCCCCCCCATGCCCGACCTTTCAATTTTTTTCGTACTTCGGGTTCGTATTGTGTTACCCTATCCCCGGTCCTCCATTCTTTCAATTTTTTTCGTACTTCTGTTTGTATCCGTATACCATTTCGCATTTTTTCTCCAACTACATATACATTTCTTCTCTGCGCTCCATCTTCTTCCCTTTTTTCTACCATCTCTCGTCCGGCGCCTGACTAACATTGTCCGCCTTCATCTTCTATCTACCTCGATCCTCGTGCTTCTCTCTCTAGGTCAACCTTTGCCCCCTCCACCAAGTCGTACGTTCTCTTTTCTCGCCGGTCTACAGTGTTTTTTATCGTTTCACCTCTCCGTGCAATTTGTGCGTGTGCGTAACACGGCTCTGTTCGACGTAGAAGCTGTCCCTATATTGGCTCCACGTGACTCTGCGGCCATCGATGTCATGCCGCATGGCACGTACAGCACACGCTTGCTATCCGAACTTTTATCGTGCGGCGCCATTGTTGGCGACTTCTAATTGTAAGTGCGAATTGACATTACGCCTAGGTATGACGAGATTGCATGCCGACGCTTGCTATATTATTCAGGATCGGGCGTAATTTCGCGAGATTACGGTCCCTCGATTTCTGATCGTTGGATCGCCGCGCTGCGATTGCCGCGACACGCCAACGTTCCATGCTATTATCGACTTGCAATCTTTTGCTGCATATTTATAAACGAAAGTCGTGCATACCTTGCTTCGGAATTATGAGTACTGCATGTTACAACAGAGAGTTGCGGTTCTTTCGGTATTTTCGCGAAAATATATATCCCTAGGTTTCAGTACATACGCGCGTAAAAGTAACGTTTAGCCAGCGAAATATTCCATATTAAAAAGTGTAGGAGAGTTTCAGGCGTGGTCCGCCGTCTTTCAGCCGAGATCAAATATACCGCACGATTACCGTCGCAATAATAACTTCGTGAGTAGCTGCCAGACTTTCAAGATCGTTTAGTAAGCTACTGTATTACGTCGGCGGGCTACCACCAGCCAATGCAGGCGCCGAGCAGGGTTATATCATTTCTGTTCTGAGGACAGGTGCACAAAACAACAAATTCGCCCACAGACCTCGTATAAATGTTTCGTTGAATTATCGCATCGATTCCACTTGCCTCGCAAACGAGGGTTCTACCGATAAGCGTGCCACGCACAGAGCGTGAAGTACAATGTAATTATTGAAACTCAAGTGCTGCGATAGCGAAATGGTCGTTCAACAGAGTACGGCCAATAAGTATCGCGTAAAAGGGTACATGGCGAGGAAGATATAACAGAAACGAAAGTTACATAGGAGATATGGACGGAAGAGATCCGATTATCGGCTGCGAGTACGACAACGCCCGGGGCTCGTTTAACTTCTGCCCCCTTCTCGTTGGTGCGCGAAAAATCCGCCAGTTTCGCATACGCACGAGGCCAATAAAATTGAACAAATTGCATGCACGGTCGTCGCGGCACGTACTATGTGGCAGATAGAGAAGATGCAGAAAGAAACAGATACGTTATTCGCGTATGTGCGTAATCGTGCGCTGGTATTGTGTGTACGAATCCTGTCGGAGGCAGCTTACCCACGTGCTTATGAACTGCGCGTGCGTGTCTAATGCAACGGCCTTCGTGCACCTTACTCCTCACCTCCCTTTCGCTGTCTCTTTTTAGTATCCCTATCCTCCTGTACACGCGTCTTGCGTATTCCCGTCTCCGTCCCTCCGTCTTATTCGCAATGTGTACGTATGTACATGCTACCCTACTCTCGTGTTCTCCCCACTACTTCGGGTTCGTATTGTGTTACCCTATCCCCGGTCCTCCATTCTTTCTTTGTATCTTGTTCTTTCTTTTTCGCAATTCAAGGTGCTCCGGCCTGCTCCTCGTCTAATTAATTATTTGTGCGTAAATTTTGCTCGCGATCTCGGTCATCTATTTTCCATCTACGTTTCTTTTTCTGCGCGAGTACATCGCTCTCCTTGCCCTCCCTCTCCCACGTTTCTACCACGTGTACGTACTTACACATACCTGTATCAGCGCGCTCGGTGCGCCACGCCTGTAGCGCTGGCACTCACTGTCACGTGCATTCCTTTGCGAAACGTTTCTGCTGGTGCTGAATCGGACGCTTATCACGTTTCGAGAGGGTCTTTCCCCCTTTTCATTGAAATGTATATCTTATGCGATGAAACAAACATTTGCAAATAATTCAATCAAAATTCCTCTACTCTCCACTTTTTTGCATCAAATTTTCTCTCAAAAGTGTTTCCTACGTTTCATTGCTGAAAGAAATAATATTTATAGCAATTCCATATTGCACTTATTCTGAGCGCGTGTATTCACACGAGGTGTAACTTCGAATTGATACACCTGTTTGTGTCGCTGATAGCGAAGATCCCAGTAGTGGTTCATAAATTAAGCAAAAAAATAAAGAGAAAGAAGGAAGAGTAAGGAGAACTGCTCCTCTTTTTGTTATCGGCTATTCCGTTGTTCTTCTTTTAATGAGGCGGATTTTGTTACAGACGCTAAAAAGGAAGGAGCGAGATTACGAGCATGAAATGGAAAGGCTTGCGAGGGAAAAAATCGCCGCCCAGCAAAGATTATTAGCTCTGAAGAAAGAACTTGCGGCTACTTGGGATCACATTGATTTTAATACTCTTTTACCGGAACAGAATTCGGTCACCGATGTGACAGCCACGAGATGTGGTAAGTTACATAAGTGTATCTACGTCGTAACATTAAACACTTTTAAAGTTACAGCAAAAAAATCGTAAAAATATTTGTTTAATCGAAACACATTTTTCCAATAATCTCCTAAACCAACAAAAGACCGACAATACAGGAACGATATCCGAAAATAATCAAATTATTTTTAGTCCCCTCGTTAATGTCATATACAGCACACGGTACCCTTTATTATAACAAATCACATTAATTTTAAAAGTATCGTAATATATATTTACCATCACTTATTGCAATCATTTAAGAAAATGAAGAATTACAAACGTTACAATTTTCCCAATTCTTAGAAACGCGATAAATACTAGCAACTATGAAACGAAACCAACGAATAACAATATAACTGGCGCGGATACAATTCAAGTCGAGTTCTGATCGACGCCATCCCCGTGTGTTAAAGTTTCAGAAAACATGGAGGTTGATGTGACTGGGCTCGCTAGGGGTGGAACGAGGTATAGCAGTACCAGTAGCCTCAGTAGTGCAGCCACAGCCAGTTCACCGCAGACGCTTCAAACCACCAGCACGACTTCCAACATTCACAATCAGGTTGCTACGGCGGCTGTCTGTCAGACACAGGGCATGAACCTTGCGTCAAGTTCCAGGGAAAGTCCACCTGCAAGTTCGAGTCCTGGAACGTCTGCACCTAGCATTCCCACTCCAGCGCAGGTACTTACTTAACTTCAATAGCCTTTGATTTTCACACAACTACCAGCCGCCTCGATATAAGGCAAAAGAAAAATTCATCTTGGGACTCTTGGCTCAGGCGGTTAAATTCCTCACTCGCAATCCTGCGAAGTAAGATTCTTTTCTTGGGCTCGATTCCACGACCGGGTAAAAATTTAGTTGCCCCTTCTTTCTTGTATAAAGGTGGTTAGCGATGGAGTTTCTGCCCATCGTGGCACAAACGCGCTTACGACGTTCGTGTGTGAACATTTTTGGTGGACATTTCGTTTTAGTTGCGGGAATGTATCTTTTTTAATTATGTAGGAAGGGGACATAGATTGAGTGTATATAGAATGTCGTACAATGGGCAGGGCTAATATTAAAAGTTTAACGTTGTAATGATTTAAGCTTTGGGTGGTTTATTTGTTTGCTGAGTATCGAAACACCAATATACCAAATTGAACTTTTCCTACCATTACGATTTATTATCTCTCGCGAACGGGTTGAACACACCACATGTTTTCTACATCTCGTACAACATTATACCAAACAGAACAAGAAATACAAATCTATTTAAACATTCCACGATAAATATTCTACTTAGCACCGTCACTGCAACGTTGCCTCTAGGTTCTCAAGCATCAGCGTTTACTTCATTCGAGTTATCTCATTCATAGTGCCGCCAGCAAGTTCTGTATCTCCTACACACGCCACGCACAACCTATATACAAAACGAATTCATTCAATCCGAACTAATTAAATCTCGGCTCGCCGAACTTCGCGTAACAGGTAAACACTTTTGTTTCAGGAGAAAGTTAACACCTCGCCAACGGGTATAGTGCAGCAGCCGCATCAGCTGCACCTGCCGATTAGTGCACAGATATTAAACACGAGTCAGGGTTTGCCCACGATCGTTCCAACGCTTCAGCACATCGGGCCAAGCCTGAGGGTGATACCTGGTGACACGAGGCAGCTTCTGGTCACTCACACCGCTGGCAACGCAGAGTCCAGGCCACTCACGTTAGCCGTGCAAAACTCGTCGGATCAATCGAGGCCGCTCATCGCTGTGCAATCGAACACTGGAAGTGAGCCAAGGCCCGTAGCGTTGGTCGTTCATTCGTCCACGGCCAACGACAACAGGGTAACGTTCGTGCATTCTAATCTGTCCAACAACGACAGGCCGTTGGCCCTAGCCGTGCAGTCGTCCGCTAATGACGTCAGGCCAGTTACATTTGTGCACTCGGCAAACGAGGGAAGGCCGTTGGTTCTCGCCGCTCATTCTCCTGCCCTGAATGTGTCGAGTGAGTAACATGGAAATATTGTTTACTACGCCGTGCAGTTGCGAGTGACTTGTCCTTAATTCAGTAAGAAAGTCATTCTTTTTTGAAGTACCGGAGGGGTTCGTTTGTAAAATACTGTTCCGAGTTAAACTCTGGAGTCCACAGTAATTTACCTGTTCAGGGCGTCTCACTTGATATTACCATCTTGATTTATGCTACTGATATTGTCCGTAGCGGAAAGTGTTTTGAATAAAAGTTCAGTGGCTTCGAGGGGGGTACATTCTTTTTTAACCCATCTAACGCCGCTATGCTTTCGCTGTATTTTTACAGTGAACATGCAAAAAATACACATTAACGCACGTATCGTGTCATTTCTGTTATTAATTTATTGAACGCGCAGTGCTGTTTTGAAAGGGTGACGCGTGTAGAGAATTTGGTTGCCTTTCGGAAGGATTGACAGAACTCATTCGACCCTGTGATTATTTTGGATAGTGCAACAGTTGCCACTTGTGTTTTTCAGATGCCCAGACGAGGATAAGAACAGGAGATGCACAGCCCACGCATAAAATGGTCGGAGGTGTGACGCTGGTAGGCGGTAATGGATCGGAGCTGACCAGACTTCCCGGGGGCGCAGAATTAAACATACTTCCGGCAAATGGTAATGCTTTATATTGAATATCTTTCGTTCCTTTTTGTATCCTGCAAGATATGGATACATATATTTGACGAGTTAATTGCTCGAAATATGTATATTATTTTCTAGTACACCTGTTTACGTCAGCGCTGTTCACACTCCTGTAGTACGGTCCCTCATGCGCGTACTACCCCTTCGAATCGTTTCTTTCAGCTGAGTACAATCGGTCATATTAGGACGGCCCCCGATCATCGAATTAGGACCACTAAAAAATGTTGAACATTACAAAAAAGAAATGTACGGAAAATAGTTGAAATAATTAAACTTCAAACTTATTGAACATTCTGATTGCCTACACAAGGGTTAATATTTTGTGCTCCTAATTCTATGGACTTTACACATACTGCCGGCTAAATCTTTGAATCCGTCAGTAACTTAAAGTTCAGAAGATTTAAAAGGGTATCCGAGGTAGAACATATCTTAACCAAGTTAATTGCTGTGAGTTTCTAGAATATTGATTTCGAATTAATCGATTCGCGACCGAGCAATTCAACATTTCCCACAACTGGGAAAGCTCACGAACTCTGTCACGGTTGAAACTGGTCACAGATTATTGGATAAAAGCTGCGACGATATGACTTAATGCCAAAGACTTTTCGACGAAATGAAATCATGTCGTGGTCATCACTTTAGGGTCACGCGGTTTCCCTGATGCCGTACATAGGCGTGAAATGAACTTAATCGAAGCTCAAAGAGCACTCTAAGCCTCGCGCGGGCACTGCTAATCTTTGTATTGCGGAATCGTGTCTTCCGTACTTAGGAGAAGGGGTCGAAATCTAAAAACCACAGTGGCAAGACGTTGTGGCTAAACGCGTTTAGTCTCGGCGTGCGAACGCGAAGACCTCGTGTTCGAATCCACCCCTACACGTGATCCTCCCCCATATCATTTTTCTTCGGCTATAACGATGGCTATGATTTACATGCACCATATACCAAAGGCTAGGTCGCACTGTTGCGACTTTGTAATGACTTGGTGCAACATCAAATTATTCATTAGCAGAGCGGTACGTGCTTCATGTACGTATTGCTTTGAAAATGGCTGACAAGAACAAACTCTTTAACTTTTGCGTATTGGCCGATTAGAATACGAAAGGTTCGCTTTGTTTCCGTTTTTCCTTTTGTGTTTATTATTTGTAAAAAGCTGATAGCAATCGATGATTAATTTACAATCTTCCCACAAAAATTCCTACACAGTTTTTAATTAATTGAATATTATACAGCTCCCAATGAACGATATTAATATAGCTCGTGCCACACTATGTTCGCATCAAAGCTAACTAAGGCTTATTCTTATCAGGCAATATACATAAATGTATACTGCCGCTCACAGATCGTAGGACACGTAGAAAATCGTTAACAACAGTTAGATCTTGTTTTCGTCTACGTGATCCTTCTTGTGGCAGAAGCATCGTTTCTACTAATTCTTCGTAGAATTTCAATTTTCTGAAACAATTTGACTATTAGCATTTTTCCATTCTTCTCGTAGAAAGTTTCGCAGCTTGGCTTGAAATGAAAGTTATTTTAATATACGTTGTTCCGTGTTTAAGATATTTAAACGTTTGTTTGATGTCATTGTCGTTGTTGTCGTACTAAACTAATATCGAACGTGTATCCGCAAATATGCGCAGCAATAAAGTTTGGTATAATTTAAACGATGTCCACGATACAATGAGAATTTGTTTAAAACGATGTGTCTCACGATCTTCGAGCGGGGGTGTAAGTTGTCACGCCGATTCGGAAAGAACACAATATATCTTACCGTGCAATTACCGCTATGGGTTGCAGGATTGACGCTGAGCCACGCAGGAGTGTCGCTTCAAACCACAACAGGTAAACCAGGCTCGACAGTGATGCAGAACGCTCCGTCCACAGAGGGTATAGCTCACATCGTTGGTCCACACACACCTCTATCTGGCTTGACGCCGATCGTCACGCCGATGACCGTAGTCTCGCAAGGGAATCAAGTGACTGCTCATATCTTAGCCCCCTCTAGCCTTGCGGGTAAAATGATTACTACCCCTATTCTTAAATCCGTGGCACAAATGCCCATCGTGAACGCTCAGTATATCAATACCACTACACTGGTGAAGCCTGTTGTTGTCGTCAGCTCACCGTCAACATCGACGTCCCAATCGACGACGGCTTCCAGTGCACAACCTTCCTCGACCACACACTCGACCGTCTGACAGAATCAAAAGAAAGTGAAACTACCTTGAGAAATGGCTACCGTCATTAGGTGTATCGAATCACCGAGTCACAGTATATACGATAGATCGGTGTCCCGTTCAGACGTCCCCACGTTTCGTTATTATTCGATAAGTTTCGTTTGTATGGCAACGATCGCTGTGCAGAACCGTTCCGATGAATCGATGGGAACAGGAAACGTTAGACTGGAAGAATCGTTTAGAGGAGGCGTTACGGGAACGGGAACTATGCCCGTCATGCTATTCCCAACATCGAAGGAGGACTTTTTCCTATTATTTTTTTGAAACTTCACTTGCGTTCCTTCGTATTTTCAATTTCGAATGTTTATGCTCTTCCAAAGAGTGAACCGACTGAGATGAGATGGTGTTGAAAATGCCGTGTTGCTTAACTTGTGCGATTGTGCATGGTACCTCGAATACTTCAGAGAAGTACTTACTTACCGGAGTAAAATTCGCGGGGAAATTGAATAAAGCGGGGGAATACATTACGGAAAATTTATGTGATAAGGCAGCTCGATACAAGAATGATTTTGTTTATTTTCTTTTTCCCTTCCGTTGTTCGAAAGCAGCCGGGAGGAAGAATAGTATGTCGGTGTACGTGATGAGATTTCTCTATGTAAGTATTTGATATTTACAAGATTCCAGAATTCTAAGGTCGATTATTTTGATCGATTATTTTTTGTCGTTTCAAATTGCAATCCCTGGGATGGGTGAGATAATTGAAGAATCGTAAGTTCGGTGTTACGCGATCTGTCAATAATTTGTCTTTTTCCAGCGATGACTTTAATAATATATATATAATATATTTTCGTATATGTATAATATTGCGAATGAGTTCCATTGACAGATGGAAGGAAAAGAGAATTGACCGGGGGGAATAATAGAATGTTCGAATGATTTTTAAATTGCTTGACCGTAGAGTATGACGGTTTCATACTGTTTGTCTCTGGTACCTTGTTGCAATTGAAGAAGTTCAGCAAAGAAGAAACTAAGCGACTGTGTTTAGAGAGTGATGTTAAATTAAACGAATTGTATGATAATATAAGATTGGTTTAAAATGTTTCAAATTGATCGAAATCTTGAAATTGGATGGATGGTAAAATATGCTTGTGCTTTTAAATTAATCATATATATATATATATTAAATAGTGGCTGTGGAGAAACGATTAACGTTTACGCCAGTTAATTTACTTTCGGAAATTAGATGGTAAATTGAACTTCCGTCGCGTAAAATTCATGCCAAGGAACACGAACCTGTTTTTTCTCTCTTTTACATGTATATATATATATATATATATATATATATATATATATGTATTTATAAAAAAAAATATATATGGAATGTGCTCAAATATTTATTCGTTTTTATTTATTTTACAAAAAGAAAGCAACAATGAGCAAGAGTAAAAAACGTTCGCCTTGGCTTCTTAATTTTGATGTCTTTATCGGATTTATTTCGAGAGTACCGCTCGTCTGTGACTTTCGACAAGAATGAAGAAAAGAATTACATGAAATATGTATGCGTATATTTTTTGTTTTTTTAATTATTTAGTTCGGTTCCCGAAGAAATGTGTACATGCACCAACTCTCGTACGGATCGCAGACAAAACATTATATTTTGCATAATATTTTGTTTCAAATGTTCGGGCGAACAAACCGGGAGAAGATGAAGAGAGAAAAAAAAGAAGGAAGCTTCTGATTTGTATTTGCAAGTGAGAACCAGAATTAATGTATACATGTACTCGTTTACCGTACTATCTTAAATTGTCTTCTCTACGCGTAAGATAAGAAAAAAGATTTACCTTTCGTCTTGCAATATTACGTTGTTTGAGCTTTCATTCGATATATTCGATGCGAGACCGTTAATGGTGGATTAATCAGTTGGTAGAACGCACCACTTGGCCCACGACCAGCACGAACATATTTCTGGTGATATTTCGATTACTTTTTAAATAAGTATGAGATCGTAGGCGTACATACTCTTATATTTCATCGTTCGAGATTTCCTCTCTTGTTAGTAGTTCAACGAAATTGATTGCAGAAGCGCAATAAGTATGCTCTCTCATGATTAGAAATTTTTTTTCAATTTTCAGGCCCTTTTAAAATTAAGCTCTTTGAAATATGTGCTCCTGCAATGCAATTAACTTCTATCTTCGCAAAAATGTTATTTTCGACGGTAGAGAAATTTGCATCGAAGATTTCGCAATTGAAACTCAATAGAGCCAAGATAACATTCGAATTACCATGCGCCAAAATATAGGCGGGTCTGTGTTAATTTTTCTTCTCTAATCGATTTACATATTTGGCTGTTCCCTTAATTTTGGAAAACGTCAGAAAGTATGAAACTCCCTTCTCTTCGTATTAACAGGTAATTTGTACCTGATGAAAAGTAACTACGAATTCGCGAACGACGCGACGAAAAGGAAAGTTAAACGCTTGAAAACGGTGTAATTCGTGTTTTTATAAGAGCGTGTGTGTGTGTATGTGCGAGCGTGCATGTGACTTTTAACGGTCTCATCCAGAATATAACGATTTGTACACTAGTATTATTATTAACTTGTATCTGCGTATACACACATATATATATTTTTTTTTTATTTTTTAAATTATTTAATCAAAGGATTTGGTCAGTCAATTTACGCGCTGATTATGTAAGTATGTAATATGCATGCGCGCTGTATCTCTAGATCTATTGAGAAAATTTCGTTAAAGGATTTATTAAGTTATTGGATAGCGGAGGGCAATATCGTTTTCAGGAAAGTAGGATGCCTGAAATATCGTGAATTCCGTATTTTATGGAGCGGCTGGAAATGTTGGAAATGTCACCGGTTAGTCGAAATAATCAGCGACAAAATTAGTTTCGGAATGTGATTCTCTTTAGCTTATAGTCCGCCATAACATCTCGACAGTTTGCATTGACATAATTATTTCAATGTCATTTTCTTTACTCATTGTTGACATTATTTCGGTAAAGTACTGTTTTAGGTACTACGATGGAAAAATGTGGGACACTAGTTCTGCTAAACTAGTGGACCTTGTCGTTAATGCCTACCGAAAATCAGTAAAGTTTCATTATATCGCAGTAATGAAAGAACAATTATTCCTTGCACAGATCGCCATTTGATCGCAACCTTTTCCCCCAATATCATGGCGTGTTCCATCGACACGGTGACCTTTTCACGTTTCGAATCACGACGAAAGTGCAGATTCGAAGGCTTGTGAAGCGTCGATCGTTAGTTATTTTCATCAAATCGCCTCGTTCTACGATCTCTTATACTCGTTCACTTCTTTCGTTTCGATTTTTCTTTTTCACGATTCGACGTGTACGTCTGAACGCGTATATTTCTGTTTTTTGTATCAATTTCCTTTCAACGAAATCGATTCAATCAGTCGTCTATTACTGATAACGTCCACTCTACGGTCAACGTCGAAGTTTATGTACATGAAAAATGGATAAAGAGAAACAAAATTTAAAAGTCATGTCTTTCGAGGGAATGCGTTTCCATGGTAATCTCTTGGTCACGCGGATGGACAGTTCCAAGAGTTTGTTGCTAAATTAGAGAGAAGAAATTTAGCGGGAAGTTTTCGGCTGGAACGATAAATCGTTTGAGAAAGAAAAGAGAAACAAACAATCGAATTCGGCGCGCGCCCTAGTCATTTTCGTTCCCTCCTTATTGTTGTAATGCGACTGAATAATTGCTCCGCCGGGCTTTCGATTTGTGAGGGTCTATCTGCACACATCAGTACCTTGTCTTTTCTATCTCGTGTAGCTTCGACAGACCCCAGAACGTTCGACAGTGAAACAAAGTTAATTCTATGTTTAAGTGTTAACAAAAAATAAAAAAAATATCTATGCCAACCTTTAACGGCATATAGTACTGATTAAAATAAACAACAAATGTTTTATAAAACGTGAGTCCAAGTTATTTCCGAGTTGTAACGCATGCTCGTTCGTTCGTGTTTATGCGGATACTTATTGGAAAAGGAAGGTACCTATATGAAATAGCTGATGTAGAAAAATATCTTGGGCCCATATATATACATTAAACGTTTGGGGTTTTATTTTGTCGTGTATCGTGTGCCCCTAAAGTTGGAATATAATTTGTTGTTTCACATTCTCTGCTGAATTAATTAGATTTTGGCCGTTAATATGTTAGAATTGTTATTTGAAAAACGCAATGCTATGGGGGGTTTTCTTTTTTTCCTTTTAAATTGAATCATATTGTTTGATCTGTTTAAGATCGTACGGGGGCCGAAGACTTTTATTAACTTTCTAAAATGGCAAATCGTGTTAAAGTTACGATATTATGTTGCGGTACATTAAACCGCCTATGCATAATGATCGAAAGTTAGATAGACGAAGTTAACTCACATTTCACACTGTGATCACTATCATGTAGAAGTTCAATGAAATTGTTGATATTACAATTACGCCTATAGCCTAGTAGTAATCTGTGAGTAATATTCCGTTCCAGTTAATTCCTTGAGGTAACACATCCTTCTATATTTTCACCCTTATTATTTCGCCATTCGATTGAAAGAAATTCTGTACAAAAATTGTCATTCTGCAGCAGAGTCAGCGGGACTAGATACATCATCTTGTCGATGTTAATCGCCAGTTTTAACCATTTTGATTCCGCATCCCAGATCTGTCTAACCTGTGCACGATTTGTCATTTTGGTAGAAAATTCTTGAAAATAACACGCGTCCAATGGACGCATCACTGGTGCACGTAAATGGACCCTGAATTCGGCAATGCTTTCGTTTAGGCCCAAGTTAGCGAATCGTGCAATGGATATATATAGTTGTACTAGATGTTTGGGGGCATTTTTAACACGATATACAAGAGTGAACAACGGAAAGCGCAGACAAATGGAATGTTAACTCGTTCGCCGGATGCAACGCGGGTAGCCTTTAATATTTCAATTAATATATTTTACAAATCTCTTATTTTCGTTTCATTCTGTATTATGGTCGCGGGGAAGAAAAGGCTTTGATTTTCAAGTTATTCCGCCGGCGAATTAAAGCTTGTGATCCCCCTAAAAGAAATTTGAAGATGACGGATGGCGAAGGAGAACATTTTTCGAACAAGACTTTTTACATTAAATTTAAAATTTATACGCAATATACTCTCCTTGCGTTTGGCGAAAGAAGGGTGTAGAAAAAAGAAGCTGATGGCATAACGAATCAAAGCGAAATCGTATTTGCGTCTGTAATTATATAATAGACGTAGAATAACGAGAACAGTGAGCGAGGGAGCGAGAGAGAGAGAGTGTGTGTGTGTGTGTGTGTGTGTGTGTGTGTGTGTGTGTGAGGGAGAGGGAGAGATAGAGAGAAGAAGAAAAAGGACCTTTTGTTTTGTACATAGTGAAAGAAAAGCGAAGAAAAAAATATGTCGTCGGCTAACGGGAACCCTGGGGAACAATCGGTCAACGGGGGGTGGAGGAGAAAGTAATAGAGAACGTGCGGGGAATCTATGTGTACATGAACAATGTGATATAAGTAATTAACAAAATTACTTAGCACTATAGCGTTTAAGCAAAAAGTAAAAAAGAAAAAAAAGAAAGAAGAATGTTGTTGAACCATTTACAGCGTAGACGTACGATGCTAACTATTATTTACTAACATCTTAGAACAAACCGTAAGGGAAGTGTAATTGTACATAGAATTACGATAAACGAGGGAAAGAGAGGGAGAGAGAATGAGAGAGAATGAGTAATACGGTGGAGGAAATGGAAAAAAGTGAGCAAAAAAAGATCACGAGATGTAATTATATATCGATTACGAGGGTGAATAGAGTGTTAAAGTGAAGACGATTCGAGGTGAGTGGCGTGCGCGATAGGGGTAGAGAGGAAAGGGTTGCGGAGAAGAGTTTTGGATAAAGAAAGGCTGAAACTCCAGTGTGTCTTGTATATTCCTTATAATAATAGAGCCTGTAGATTATATTTCTCGCGTGAATGATGCGACATAGGTGTGATGAGAATAAAAATCATGTATGTCTGAGCATTCTAGGAAGAGTGTTGTTGTTGTTGTAGTCTATGTCGAATTTTGTTATATGCCACCGTTGGTGTATTATGAGTACACGGTATATCGCACGAACCTCTTCGAACGAATTGTTGCGTGTGCAAGAGGAAGTAGTACGGAATGACAGGGCGGTAGAGAAAGGTGGTAGACGGAGGTATAATAATGCGAAAGATTATTGAGAAATGAGATGAGAATGAGAGAGAGTGACACACACATGGGTCGCGCACCCAGCCACGTGCAAAACTTTTTGTTTTCAAAAAGAGTGCGACAAATTTCAATACAATCTATTACAATAAAAATGTAAGTGTGAAGCGTTGCCCAGTCCTCCTTGTATCCGCCTTGAACACAGATCTCTTATTTGATAGCTCGATTTGATTTCAACCTTTGTGGCGAGAAACTCGATTTATGGGGCCGCCAAGAGAAGCTGACGCTTTTGAGAAAACTTGGCGTATTTTCAAATGAAATTGGACCAAAATTCGGACTCGATGCGAAGGGGTGCGAGTGATTATTCAAATTTTAAATGAATTGTTTTGAAGCGTTCGCTGTCGTTGAACAATTGGAAAGAACGTTTTATTGTTTTACTCAACATAGTGTATTTTCGTATTTATACGTGTATAAATTTATTGTAATATAACTCGATGTTAGACCAGACGCAACTATGTGATTATATCTTGATGAATATTTAGAAGTTTAGACGGGCTTTATTTGTTTCATTTAGTAATAAAATAAATTATCGTCGCTGTCACGTATACCTATGTAACTTTGGGTCCTCATTTGGAATCTACTTGTCGTACATGTTAATTGGAGAAGGACTTTAAAATACGACGGGGCTAAAGAAATTAAGTCTACTAATTGCAGGTGCAAAGAGCATGCAAGAGGTTGTTGGGGGATGTATTGTACAGTACCATGAAATTCTATGAAAATGGGGAGGGATGAATATTGTGTGTGTATATACAGAGATTCGAAAATGTTTTCCTAAATAAGTTTAATGATATAAGGGAATATTTTTTCCTGGGGAAGAATACAGTATTAAATTAGTTTATAATTATAGGCGACGATAAAAATTCAATGATTGGAGTTCCTTAATTTCGGAGAACCAAAGTCGATAACACGGTGCAATGATTTATTCGGCAACAAGATATGGTAATGTGGAACTATGAGTATATTAAATATCTTTTTTACGAAAGTCAACATTGGTAGAGCGTTCATCGTATCCCTTCGCGTGTCACGTTTTTTTTTAATGTAAAAATACTATAAAAATGACTGTAGCCGAAATATTTGTTTTAAACTTACTATCTTACAATTAGTATTCCAAATGATTCTTTATGATCGTTATTAAATGATAGTAGGTAATAACAAATTCAGGGGAATCTTTATAATGACTCATTATTATGTACATAATGGTGAAGTGAAAATACGAAAGACGACAAAAGAGAATAAGCAATGAATAATGTTTCCCTAATGCCGTGGCTATAATGCAATAATATTTCATATTTTTTGTATAAAAGTGAACAAGATTATACTTTCTAAATTTGCAAGTTTTTCCACTTTCGCTTCGCAATTATGCCGTCTATTTAAGAACACCAAAATTGCATAGTGATTAAATTTAATATCGAAAGCGTTCATTGCGGATCTAATGCAATATCAACTGTGACTCAATTTACCTCGATGACCTGGTGGACAATCGTCTCTGCAGTTGTTGTTCCTTGTGGTACAGACAAGAAAAAGATAGATTTAGAAATAGACTCAATAAAGTGTAAATCGAAATTAAAGCTGTTGTTTAATCGCAAATCTACTGCAATCATCGTCACCCGAAGCTTCACAATTTTATAACATTCATTTCTTCCACCTTCGTGCATTCATTTAAAACACACTTATCTCTCACAAATTGTTTTAGTGCAATTCAAGTATAACGGATGATATATATGTTTGTTTAATTCCTTGAAACAAGAAGAAACTAGAGAAGCACAGTTAACATTAACAACACTTTCCTTCACTGACGTCTTCAAATGCTCGCCATCACACTTATTTCAATTTGAAACACTTATCTGGCAAACATAACACTAAAGCCTAAAACGGATTAAAATGGACAAATGTGTTTAATGAGGGAAAGAGCGCGAAAAAATTTCCGGGCAACTGTTACGTCGCGTTGATTTCTCTGCTTGCAAATATTCTTCGCAAAAAGATTAGTTTCAAATGATCACAATCGTTTTTTCTGTTTTTCTTTGTCTGCAAAAACCAATTTATTTTCACATCGCAACTTTCTCACTGACGAGTATCGTTACTTACAGGGACAATACTTTCATCGTCCGTTTAATCATCACTGTACACACTATAAATGACAGTTTCGTGTCGACAATAAGAAAACAATACAGAGAAAAGAAAACTTACAATAGCGGCTCGCATCGCGACGAACGTGAGTTTTCGCGTCGAATCGACCGACTCGAACGGCGAAATAATTAGTTTATTCTCCGCTTCATGTATCCATTTATTAAAAATATCCACTAATTCACATTGTGTGTATGCAATTGTATGTATTCATGTGTGTGTGTATGTGTGTCTGCCTGACTCTGTGTACGTATGCATGTGCACTGTTTGCATTACTGTTTCATTACTTTCAATTGGAGTGGACTATGACACCATCATTAATATTGTCCTCTATCTACGGGTTCAGACACTTCAAGCATGTAATTCTCAAAATATACAATATTCTCGTGGTTTATCGTTTACAAAAGACTAGATTCATTCTTTCTAGACGCACCGGCAGAATTTTGAAATTTCTAACTAGAATCCTGAACATCTCACTCTTCTTCATCTTCATATTCTTACGTTCTGCTCTTATCATCCGCGCTACGATTTTATCGTTTCTTCGCTAAATGATTTATTCTTATATTCCATTGCTTTTCGTTCTTGTTTCCCTTCTCTTTACTTTCTTGGTCGGTTACGCAGATCGTCGTTCTTCTTTTTCTTTTTTCCACGTGTCGCGTACGTGTACATATACATATAGACTGATGAGTACATGTAGCTATGCGGTTTCGTGAAGGAGTTATCTTTCGAACAATGATACGTATCCTTGTACGTATCCTTGTCCGGGAGATTTGCGACAAAAAGTCATGGATATCGTTCTACATATACGTACGCAAATTTTGTTATCGCGATTTCAGTTGGAATCGCAAAGAACTATGGCAAAAGGAAGGTAAGGGTTGTAGAACTGTTTCCTTGTCTCGAATAATCAATGAATTTTGATTCGAATGAATCGAGGATTTTTTCATTGATTCGTGGATTACTTTAATTCTGTGCGTAGAATTATAATTTCTTGAACTTTTAACGTATGATATTATTTCTTTGGAATCAGGTTGCAAAGAAACAGACAGTGCGATTCTTTTAAATCGCGTGGGCGAGCTTGAAACGAGCGAGGTGATAAATGTATAGTTTGTAAAATAATAGAATGTTTCATAATTTTACGGTTGAAAGAGTTAGGAGGACAAGTTTCATGTATTTATTCGCCGATCACTGCATATCGTTACTTGCGCGAAATCGAATAAATGGGATATCAATGTAAATGCAATTTTTAATTAGAGCCATCCATGACCTTTAGTCGTCATGATTACAGGCGGTTAATTTCAACGTAGCTCATACGAACAGAATCTTAATTATGGCTTTCTCGCTTGTGTGTGCAGTAAGCCACACTTATCGATACGAGTGCCAAAATTATTCATGTACAGTGCATTGTTGTTGTTTATTTCTGTCCATCGGTAATTGTGAGGTAACGATCGGTGAATATCCTTTGTACGATTTAACGAATTGAAAATGACGTGGTCGCATTGCAATAATGTTATCTTAAACATACGTAAGAGGTAATGGTAGATTAGGTACAGTAAAGATAATAATAATGTACAGCAAAGTAAAATATAAACGAACAAAATATATTACTAATATATTTATATTTCTGTATTCGAAAGGTACTCTTAATTGCAGATGTATGGCACGCCATACGTACATAAAGTTAAACAAATTATTGGAACCGAATTCTCGAATCTGTAACGCGTAATTTTTTTTTAACAAATTATTTGGTTATTGTTAATCCATTTACTGAATAAATTGAATAAAAATGCCAATGGCATTACGTTTCCTTAGGTCGCTGTAGTAGATTAGTTGGCGAGTACATTTATAATTTATACAAGTATGATACTCGCACGCAATATTAAAATCATATTTTTGATTTAATTTAATTTTAATTTCATAGAAACTTGTATGAGACATCCTACGATGCCAATCTCGGTTCCATATCGTTATCGATATACCATAATCGATGTACATACATGCACGATGTATTATTATTAAGATTATAATAAATTTTCCGAATATTTGACAAATGATTTTCTCTAATCGTTAACCAAGTTCTAATCGACCGATGTCGTGAAATGGTTTTGCTCAAATTCGAGAATTGGTTCGACGACAATAGTTCACAAATGGTGACGAAGTGTATTAATATGTATATCGAAGATGGCGAATAAAATGCAAATGCAAATAGTGCTCTATTTTAAATAAAATATATCATGTGGAATGTGAATAGAGAATTCTGCGGGAATCGTAACTAAACGTATACTAAATACTTTCAATAGTAAAATAATAATATACAATAACAAACAAAGTGTGTGTAAATATTTGTATATATTGTAGAATGATTATGTTATGATTATTAATAAAACAAATGCACGAAGTTTATTGTTTTCCCAAAAAAGCTATGTGACCAACGTAAATCTCGATTGAACCGCATTCGGAACAATAGAAGTACAAGCTTTAGTCGTTTAAAGTACATTTTGTGCGGTAAAGAACAAATTTTGTTTTCATTCAATTGACACGTTTGATGCAGTCTGTAAGGATAGTAATAAAATACAACAACAAAATATAAAGTAGGAAACAGTTGCATCTTCGATATACAATAAATTGCAATAAAGTATAAAAAAAGGGACAAACATATTTTAGTTAAAAATACATCCATTTAAAAGAGCATTCAGGTCTCTTGCTTCAATTAGCAGCACAGTCTCATTTTACACAGAAAGAAATGAAGAAAATTGTTTATTAAAAAGATCAATACGGAGCAAATATATCCAGAAATGCATATTCCTTTATTATATATATATAATTACTTTACAACGCAAGATTATACAATGAGACCAATGTCCTCAGCTTCTTTTTTCTTTCCATGCATTTAAATCTATACCAATCGTACTTGAAAGACTGTAGAACAATATTTGTACCTAGAAGTACTGTAATTGACATATAGCGATGAAAATAATAATAAAATTTAATAAAGATATTCAAACATTTTTTCAATTCGGACAACACGAAAACTCATTGCCAATTAAAATATTAGTTCGATTCAAGAGACAGTGTTGCTAATTGAAAGAAATGTACAAAAAACTGTCATATATATAATAATAATAATAATAATTATAATACATGATCAAATAATCACTCTCGTGATTCTGTTAGTTCCTTCGTTGCCCAAATGGCCAGCGCCGATTAATTATCGTCCATTAATACACGAAACAATACGATTTGCCTTCAACGATCTTCAAATGTTAGTCAAATATCGTCGATTGGTTAGTAAATTATTAATGAAATATTCCGTTACAAAGTACGTAAACATGCAATAAAACAAACACCTTATTATGATCGAAAGAAACAGCTACGCTATTCTGTTCACGGTTCGCTTAACTAGGCTCGAGCGGCGTATCCCTTATCACCTTTCCTCGCTCTTTTCCTTCCTTCTTGCTACTACGCAGGGGTAAATTTCAATTACTATTACAGTAATAGTAATCCCAATGGGATCGCTAGTCCTTCATAGCGTATAGAATGAAAGAAGAGATTCTCGTGAATTGTTGTTCAAGCTTGAAGAAAGTCCTCCGTTACGTGAATGAAAGAATTCATAGAAAAAACCTGGAGATTGCATTGATAGAAAATCGTCTACACGCTCGTTCATGAATGACACATAGTTAACTGGGCGTATTGTATCGCCGGAAATTTGAACTTTATATTACCGTCTGTCGAGGATGAATTTCTTAGAACGCGTTTGAGACCGACGTTTTTGATAATCTGATAACACTGCTAGAAATGCTGGATTGCTACGAATAATTTATCAGTCGCTACCCATCTTATGTGTATACATAGAAAGAATTTTCTTCACTCACATTAATATGGCTTCGTTAATAAATTCAGATTAAACAATTAGACTAATATGTTTTAAATTCGTCTGCCTTCTAAACATCGTGGCACGATAAACAGATCTAATTTTTGTGTAATGAAAGTCTCGAACAAAATTATATATGTATATATCTTGTGTAAATTATGATAAAGTTGAGTAAAACTTGGCGCAAGTTATATGACGATACGGGATGCAATATAAATATACAAATATAATTGTAGAGGATTCAACACTTGTGTCCTTTCTTTTTACTCGCGATAGTAAGTTGATAATTGAAAAATCAGAGTTTTTCTTAGTTCACCTTACGAACAGGTGCAAATAAAGAACAACGATAAGAAAATAAGAAAGGGGGGCAAGAATCTGAGTAAATTACGCATACCCAACGTATTTGAGACACAACGATTAATAAAATGCCATATTTAGTTGTTTCGGTAATGTTCTAAGAAACCATCGCGTAGACGTTATTTTTTTTTCCTTTTTTCCTTTTTTGCGATTTCACGAATTCGAGAAATCCTCAAAGAGCGGAGGATTATAGAATAGAAGCTATCTAATGTTTCCCGTTCCATCGACGATGATCAGTTACAGTTTAATTATCCAATTTATAATTCATCGCCGTTCATGGAACGAAAAATCGAACACTTCGAGTGAAATTAATTACGATTAGCGTTAGACAATTTTTCTGGAACCACGTAAACGTTAGTTTCCTTCACTTATTACCTCTCCATTATCGTTCGTTCTTTCTCGCATTATCCGAACTCCCGTAGCTCTACGATATCGAGGAAAAGAAGAACATCTCGAGGCAACCAGAATTTTATAGACGGCGAGTTCTCGCATTGACTACCCATCGGAAGGGGTGCACTAAACGTTTCCTAAAAATAGCTTATATAAAACATCTGTTTGAGAGCGATAGATTTTCTACTTATTTTTTTTCTTCGTTTTTTGGGGGTTTTTTTCTTCCTTTTATATAATCGGCATTTACAGCTTCGATCGCTTTTTTTTTATCATAATAAAAATACTATATAGACGTGGACCTTGCACTTACGAATTACGATTTCTTTCCCTTCTCTTTTTTCTATTGTTTAACTCTTCATGGAATATAACTTTCCTTTGAAATTAGTTGACTCTGTTATCTCTTTTGTACTGCTCTAAATGTATTACACGTGCTTTCTTATTTCCTTCTTTTCTTTTAGTTTCTTTGTTTGGTGGGAAGACTTCAGTGAAGACTGACGGTCTTACATCCGTGCACTTCCCTGCTCAATGTTTTAGGTGCTCGCGAAATTCCAGTCACCAGACGAATAAAGGTTTTCTTGTTCGGTACTGATTTGAACACGCTTCGCACGTTTGATTGATTATTGGAATTATTGGTTAAACCCTTTAACCTGAGAATAATAAATACTTAAGCATGGGAGATGTCCCATTTGGAATGCAAATATATCGGAGAGTATTATAATAATAAAATATATATTTGATACAATGAAAAATTACGTGGAAGTCACACGACGTATTTATAAATAAAAAGGATTTTCTTTTAAATAACTGAACGGTGAAGACAGAACACCTCGGCTCGTTCTTCTATTCTTAATCTCAGTAAATATATCATCGTTGAGTATTAAAAAACTGGAAAGTCTATATTTCGATTATCTTTTATATCTTAAAGCCTGCACTACTTTATATGAAATAATCCTGATCCCGTTACCGTGCACAATTAATTACAATTAGGATTCTTGTGAAACATTGTTCATCTAATAAAAGAGTGTAGTCCCAGATATTGAAACCTATTCCCATATTATTTTTACACTTCGAGAACAAACATTCACTCAGACTTTCAAAACATTTCAGACACAGGAAAGCAATATAAATCATATGTATATATGTACATATTTCAATTCTTAATAAAAATGTTTAACTCTACCATATAAGTCATTGCATGATCGAAACTACATATATTCCTTCAAAATCTCCAAGAGGTAGACTGTTGATGCGGCATTTAGAACAAAAATTGGAAAAAGTAAATAAAATCGCAACGAACTTGATCGCGATAACCATTATTTAATTGTACCAACCGACTGCAAAAATATATAAATCCAAAAATCACCATTCGCAGCGAGTGTCGTATTTAAAACTGTCTCCGTCAAATAAAAGATGAAACGCGGAATGGCATTCAAATCAGTCGAAATAAGGACAACCTTCCGATGTGAGTGTCTTTCACAAGCACCGAATGTACATCGGGACGGGGCAGTGGAATTTGTACTCGACAACGCCCAACATCATCGTTACTATTATAATTTACGATGCCACGATGGTAATCGCGGTCGTCTCCTTTCTGCGCGATGGGACGTTTCGAGCATTCTTTCTTTCTCTTTTTTCTTTTTTTTTTTAACGAAAATCCGTAGGCAGAAATTCCTGCTTGGATGCAAGTACTATTGCGAATCGAATCGGAAAAACATGTGCGGCATAACAGAATGCTCGTTACGCAATAGAAAATTATCATCCATTTTGCTACACGACGGCGAGACGATACTGTATTTACACATTGATTGGCACTTTCTTCGGTTTGAAGAGTACATCCGGTGGCGGGAATGCGATTGATTCCGATGCGTGGTCAACGGAGAGAATTTCGAGCGCGATCACGAATCGAACGAGGATACTCGAATGTCGGTACTTGCACTATATTGTTCTCCTCCATTTAGAGAGTCTCAAATTCCTGGTGTCAAGATTCGTAGGTTTTGAAACTTGTCAAATTAGTACATACTTTATCTCGTATGTAGAGTATAGTTGAATTCGTCGACTATCACCGAAGAATTTGTTTGCTGAAATTTTGTCGAGGGTGTCCTTATGACGTTCTCTTCGTGAGTAATTTGTATTTCAATTGTACGTACATGCAATTTTGAAATAAATTGGCCAATGAAGCAATGCGTGGACTATTAACGATATTAATATGTATTGAGTATCTCGTTTCAACGCTTTCGTACCTTGAGTGATGATGAAAACCAATATACATACATATAATATACTGTATATTGACAGAAAATTTGGAGCAAATTTTGCGAAACAGTATGTAATGTAAATACGAATAGAAGCCGCGCGATACAGAATATTCAATACTTTATTAATTTTCTCTCGCAATAAGTGTACACACTTTAGTTTCAAATACACCATTAAGCCCCCTCTGTAAATATACATATATATATATATATATATATATATATATATATATATTTCGTCTTGTAAATTGTTCCAAGTGAAAGCAACGAAATTTCGCGCAACACCTCGGACAATAATTAAGTGACCTTCTAAAACCAGGAACCAAATGAAAACGAACAATCTTTCTCTCCGTTCGACGCGTCTCGTCTTTTTCAAGCAAGGTGGAAACCACAGTTGCTATAATAAACACGTTACTATGAGTATGTACAACGACTACGGACTGTTCACTTCCACGTCGCCTACTCCGCACGGACGTTTCACCCTCTCCCCTCTTACCCCGTCGTTAAGTTCCTTATTAATGAAGTTGAACACAATGGTCAAGATTCTTTGATCACAATAGACTCGCAAATAATTACCGTCATACGTTCACTGCGTACTCCATTCCCGGTTGGATATCTGTACCTCTTCTGTGAACATCCAAAAGAAATTCTTCCCCAATTTTTCGTTTACTATTTAGTCCTTATGTCCCTCTTCTCTATTTCCTTCCTCCTCTAATTCTTCCTTCTCCATGCCCTTCATTCCTCTTCAGTGTTACGATTTCACGTAGATCACGTCGATCAGAATTCGATCGTGGTCGAACGCCGAAACGAGTATCGTGATGGTCTATGTGCGTTTTAACGTGATCCATGCGATGCAAACAAGAGGGATAAGCCATCGAGGTTGTAGACGCTCGATCCTTTTTTTTACGATCGACGCATTCGTGACGGGGGAGTGGCCGGTGGATCTGACCGGTTGTGTTCAGCGTCGCTTCATCTACGTTTGAGGTAGAGTAATTCGGGAAAGAGAACAAAGTGGAGTGTCATCGGTGGACGATAGAGTAGCAGAGAAGCCTTTGGCAGTATAGTGTTTGCTCCTTCCTTCAGCCGATTCCGAGGATCCGATCGTCGCCTGGTCGCCGTTCTTGTCTGTCGCTGCCCTGTCTGCCATTACTTGGCACCCGGTATCTTGCTCAATACCTGGAAGCCGGATGACGAAATTCTTATTACCTGATGGGATTTTGTTTGAGATTGCTTTAAGTGAAGACAGGTATGGCGAAATGCACGGTATAAGACGTGGTGAAAGAGGCGTGTTTGTTAGCGGTGATGCTAGTGCAAGATTTAGAATGATTTAGAATGATTTTCAATAAAAAGTAAAGGATGGTAAATATTAATATCATCGAATGTGTATGTATGTAGGTAAACAATATTTGCAAGCAATAAAGAATAGTATTTACAATATGGTAGCACTTTGAAATATTATATTCTCCGTAGAGGATCGAGAGTTCTCCTCCTTTCTTTTTTTTGGGGGGTGGGGGTATTTGTGCAAACATTGAATCTACGGTAATTTTGGCACTCAATGATGGTTGTATTACACTTTCTAGGTGGCCAAGGCCGTTTGAACATACTTTTGAAAGATCTACACCGGTCAGTGCTTGAACAGCTGGAGGTACTTGCCCCACAAGGCGTGTAATTTCTCCGCTGGTCGTGTCGCTTCCGCCTAGAAGAACAATTTCCTCTGTTCTCGCTAATGGGGCGGCCACTTCAGCGGCAATCTGAAAAAATAAATGGTATTCAGTTCTATGTATAATTAGTTTGCGCCAGGAAACGATATTACTTATAGCGTGATCTCTAACATTGTCTGTATCATTGTATAATTAAATTCCGTTCAAATTCCTCGAGCTCAACAGTAGTTTCGTAAAATGCCAGGAATTTCTTTGCAAAACCTGTGTTCGGACGAACATCGACCACTCAGACGTCAGATAGCGAACACGATAATTCGCACCAGAAGGTCCTTTACCTTTGGTAGAGCATTCAGAGCGATGTTGAGGATCGCAGCATCGCCGTACTGCCTGTACACGATCGCCTTCATTCGCATACGTTCAGCTTCCGACACTCCAATCGCTTGTAGAGCATGAGCTTCAGCATCTCCGATCAATCGAATCCTCTCGGCGTCACCTTGGGCCGCGTTCACCGTTTGCGTTCTGTGAAAAAGAGAAGAAGCAGGTAATGCACACGTGCGTTTGTGTACATCGAACTCGGAGTTAATTAAGCGTCGCAAACTTCACCTCTTCCCTTCGGCAACTTTGCCGATTTTGTAGTGCTCAGCCTCGGCTGGCAGTCGCACGGTGCTCTGAAGTTCATATTCCTTTCGACGTACTTCCTGATCCTCCACCTCGATTTGCTTGCGCCTCTCCACTACTTCTATCTGAATCTCCTCGTTTCGTATCCGTTGCTTTATTTTCGCCGCTTGAAGCTCGTAGGCCAACTGAGCCTCTGCTTTCTACACGGAAACAGAACATTCGTCGAGTTCGATTAATATTCGTATTTTATTTATGACCAACGCGTGCGCGAAAAAGTTTCGTTCGATTGTTGCTCACCGCTGTGTTTACTTCCTGATCGAAATTCGCTTTCTGCAGTTGGAAGAGTCTGGCGTTGTCTTCGATCTTCGTGTCAGTGTTGTACTTTATGTCCATAGCGGCCTTCTCGCATTCCGCTTCCTATTGTACGATCTTTCATTACAATGCGATTAAGAGGAATTAAAGAATGGTTTGGGAAAATAAAGAAACCGCATGTTTTCGCAACACGCTGTCGCTGAGAAGTTTGGTTGAACCTAGTATAGTTGTGTTTCACATTAAAATACAAGATCTAGTGACCAATTTTTCCATTTCGTGCGAATGCATACGTGTTCTTGTGCACTCGATGTTAAATTTAGAAGTACTGGCGTCACTTTAATTAGGAATAATTTTGCACCGGGGCAATTGTAGAAAAGTTAAAATTATTTTACAATGCAGCATACAACATTATCAAGCGGTACGAAATAACCAATGGTCTGCAAGCGAAAAATAAAACGATCTAAATGATCACTAGTGCAGAGCATAAAAGATCTCAAATTCTATCAAAGAGACACGCTGGAAAGTATCACAAATTCAAGCAGAATTGAAAAGTTGTAAATTCGGTGACGAAATGAGAAATTTCATTAAAATATAACGCTACTCTGTAGATGATATTCAAGTAGTAAAAAGAGTTATTAGTCACTGACATAGTTCTAGTCGAAACTACCCAACAACTTAAATAAGAAGATATAAACACGGTGTTTCATTAAAGTCTATACGCAATACAGAAGGGAGACGAATAAAAGAGGAAGAGTAATCATCCTTTTACGTATCACGTATCACCACCTTGTAATCTTCGCCATGTGGCACAATTTACGGTAAAATATTTGTAAAAAATATTTATGGAATATTTCCCCGTTGACCAAAAAAAGGGGACATCTTAATTCAGTCTTTCAAGGGTTGCAAATAATTGACCCTTTGCTTAAAAATAAAAGAAAGAAGACACATTGCACCTCTGAATTTTTTCAAACGATTTCACGAGATTCAGAAAGAGCAACTCGAGTTGGAGATTTTTCTCACGTGTCACCCTGTATACCGTTCTCCAGATAATCGTATGCGAACATACCCGAATTCCAGCGTCGCGATTCGCCTCGGCGACGCCAACGTCGGCGTCCCGTTTAACCACCGCAGTTTGTGCTTTGCCAAGCGACGCCAAGTATTGAACGTCATCGTAGACATCCTTTATCGTGAACGACAGGATCTCGATACCCATGCGACCGACGTCTGGTGCCGCTACTTCTCTCACAAGTGTTGCGAATTGATCTCGATCTTTGTACACCTCCTCGACTGAAAGCGTACCTGAAAGTATGCAAAAGTTTTCATCTTCAACTGAAACCTTTCAATTGTGGTTAGCCTTCATCGTGTCATTAAACAGTTTAATTTTTAGTTATTACATTATTTGAATATTATTGCATTAGTCAAAAGTTAGATATGTCATCAAACTATATATAATATTGTACCGTATGCATTAAAATGAAAAATTAGCCAACGGAGGCGAGATGCTTGGGCGATATTTTATAATTGTGTTATGGAATTATTATTGCCAAAGAAATACGTATCGTAATACGTATTCACCTTTCCTCCTACGATTGTCGAAAGTTTTAATCGATATAAGGTCAACTGTTATGATCTTTACAAACCATTTTTATTATAAAATAATCACCGGTTCAAATGTACTTATTATACTGTAAATTTATTATTAGTATTGCCTTATTACTTAACATCAAGAACGCCTGAATAAAAATTCAAGAATGCAATATCATTTCCAAGTAGCAACAGGTATGAAATAGCAGAGAAAGAATAGAACCCTTTCAACTTATTCGAGGAAGCCTTTGGGTTAGGTATTCGTATGAGTCAACGACTGTCGTGCATAATGGCGATACTAGACCTTTTCACTTGGAGGGTAAATGTGGCTCAACCTTTTTTGCACGCGATAATGAGCGTGTCTTTCTTGAGGCAGAAGTGTTATACAGGGCAATTACGAAAATGTGTGAACACTTTATAGCCCTCGGCACATCAAGCTAAGTGCGATAATAGCAGTCTTAATTTCACACAAACGTTCCTAACGATCACTCATTTCGCTAATTGCCAAATTAATGGTTTCAAATTTATATAAACTTCGATCAGTAATATTTCGGGGAATGGAGTTTAATAGAAGATTAGAAAATAAATAAGCTAACACGAGTTTACCCCAGTTTTATTATAGTTCAATCGTTATGCCGAGTTCTTCAATGTGTCACAAACAAGAGATTCGAAGAAAAAAGTAGTGAAAAGGAAACGAAGACAATTAGACGTTATAATCATATTACTTAACTATTTTAATGTAACATAATTTCTAAAATCTGTCGGATCATGTAATCACCATAGCAATTAATCAAATACATTCCACATCTGAATAAGTGATCGAAGAATGTGACAATGGATCAAACAGTTGAATAAAAAAAAGCACGACGAACAACAGTTCAGAGAGGGCGTAATGATACGTGGAAAAATTACAAGGCTTTTAAGATTTACCCAATATTGCACGTAGATGTCCCTCCAGGGTAGAAAGGATTGTCGATTTGATTTCATAAACACTTTTTCCTAGAAACTGTTCGCTGGCAGTGTGCAGTAGTTCATCGGCTTTCATAATTTTGCACTGTGCCACCCCGGTGACGGTCAATGGTACACCATGCGCAGTTTCCACGCTCTCACAGACAGGATTCAACGTCATCACCTCGAGGGACAATCGTTGAACGTCGGTGACGAACCACCATGTGAAAGCGTAGCCCCCGACGATGGTCCTTTTCTTCGTGGATCCGCAACATCCTCCTGAAAACACGAACAAAAGGGCACATTTTAGTACAATTTCTTTTGATTCCTTAACTTTTTAACTCAGTAAGACGTTCTGTGTCATAAATAGAAGTTAAGAGTTCCCATGCATTTCAAGTCTCGTTGGGAGAATTTGTAGAAAAGGGAGAACAAATTTGTTGACAAATTTTTAACGATTTCATCCTTCTTTTTTCTCATACATAATGGGTTTTTTTTTTAAAAAAATAAATTTTAAATCTTATATATAATATTATTACTAAGAATAAAATTAAGATTAATAAGAAATTAATATTTGAGTAAAAGTATAAATAAGGAATTTTTATAAATTTTGTATATAATGTGTTATTATTTGTTAGATGTGATTAATTTTATGTGATTTTGTGTAGAAGTGGTAATTACGATTAGTTGCTTGGAAGTACAAGAAGTGGAAAGTATTTTAATGTTCGCGGGGAAAGTGCGATTATATTATACAGATAGATCCGTACAATACATATAATTCCAATGAATCGTGTTCTTATGTCGCTTGCGAATACGAGGAAATGTTTCACACATTCAGATTATTAAATAAATCAACGAATATTTCTTCGACATTTCGGTCATTGCCCCGAGTAATAATAGCGCAATTGTAAAACGATCTTTTATACTTGAAATGTGTTCATTTATTGAATACATTTCAAATCTAACTATGCATTGGAACAATGATCATGTTCTCTTTCAAGAACTTTCACCTCATACTTTACGACATAATGCTGTAATTTGGAATACGAATGTCAGTCACTTTGCGGAATCCTCCTTCGAATCAAAGTAGTTTCATTTATATGATGAAATCCGAGCGAATCGTGATGCTTTCGAAAGCAGACCCACGACTAGTAACGTAAAGTAATGCATGATAATTTTCAGCGTAATCAAATGGCTGCTGCGATGTTCGAAATATTCCTCGAACATTGTTCGTTACAATGCCACGGCTCGACTTGTGATTCAACAATTGTTTAAGCCAATACATAACCGCAATGGTGTTGCAACGATAAGTGGGTCAGTGCCCGTATAGCGGCCGTCGACGCTCTTCTTTACCGTAAGTATCCCCGGTGACGTCAAAAATGTCTCCTGGAATAGTCACCTTAGTGTTCAAGAACGTGGGACACCTCACGTAATACACGAATGAATATATTGAAGTCATTCACCATTTCTTTCTCTTTTCGTTTCTCATCTTTTCATCAATTATTTGTCTGCTGTATGTTAATCGAATTCACTTGGATGGAATATGGACAATAAATTGTTGAGCAGAGGTGTTTAAGATGGGGAAACAAAGGAATTTAATCAATTGGGCGATTAGAGATGAAAGGGAATTGAGAAGGGACATACAAATGTGCAGAAATGCGAGGACAAGTCGAGCTAGTTCAGTTAAAAGTTTCATCCTACTGCATGAAAACATTGTACATTTTGTCTAAAGGGTACGGTATTTTCAATCAAGTAGGAGATGTTTATCATATACCAGACAATTGTGTCGAACTCATTTTAATTCAAGTGCAGCAGAAATTCAATCGAAAACTTATTCGAACTTGACAAACTTAATGTCCATGTGTAAATGCGCTGACGGGGCCTTCCCGTTTATTTTACAATAATAGGGAATTTAATATAGAGCGTGATGCGATCATCCACGACAGTGATCCCGGCGTCCACCAAATTCCATGCTACGCCGAAAGTTCCATTTCTATAGAGTAAACCGGAAGAGAACGGTAGGCCGATATGAACGGGGTATGAACGAGCACGAGAGCCTGAAGAGAAGAGGTGGAGGACCGTTATGCTGCGTTCGGCTTCGAAAGGTTTGTTACCTGTTCGCCAGCTACTCCGATCTCGATGGATCCAGCATGCGGACACTCGTGGCAGGAGCAAGGTCATGGTCAGTGTTACATGGTTCTTCGACCAGTTGTTCTATGGTTACGTGGAACCTATAGTTTTTCTTAGTGCCAATGAAACGTGCTCACAAATGTTAACCTGCTCTTATTTATTCACTTTCTTATTGTAAATTAACAAACTTGAGAAGTAGTCGCTCGTGGAAGAAGACGCCGGTGATTTCTTTCGATACATTCCTAGGTACAGTGATCTCTTTAATATTTCTTTCATTCTGACGCGTTGCGATGAGATTATCGAACGGAGATGTTACAATTCAATCGAAGATTGAAATTTGAATTATTGAATTCCTCGCGGAGGGTGCAGTGGAGTTTAGACAGTGATTCTTATTAAAATGTTCGTGCACGTTGGAATGCGTGATTCCGTGGGATGTTTTTGACGGTGCTTTGTGAAATTGGTTTTCAGAGTGGTTAGAAGGAAGCGGGTCGAAAGGAATATCACGTCTCCAGTGCGTGAATCTATCGATTTTTTTGTATTTGATTAATATACTTTGAAATATATTTCTGCGCAGCTCTAAGTATGCCAATTGGTATACAGTGTTTGAGATATGTTTGTGGGTCACAGCGTTGACAGTTATGTTCCCGACGATTATACGGCGTGGACTTCTTGCGAGGACGAGTTTGTAAGGATTACTGGACCCTATGCTTTGGAACGAATGTATTTTGGAAGATACAGTCGGATGTATAAATGTGTATGGAAGTACTGGCGCGAGTACTGTATGAATGTGTTTGATTGTACAATGCTTGACGAATGTACATACAGTGTACTAGGTTGCAGATAGAGTGTACAAAATACTCGTGAACCGATTGAATGTAGAATGTTAGACGAATGTTTGCAGCGCACTAGACGAAATTGTGCGATGTACTTGAGTGAATTTTATTTTATGCACCGACCCTGTGCATTTGTGTGGGTTTACGTGCACTGAGATTGAGCTTTCGTTGTGTAGGTGGTGGCGGTTCTATGGAAGTTAAGGGTGTGTTCTGTGCGGTGGTGTAGTGGGAAAAAGTTGAATCATTCTAATATTGTTGCAACGTTGAAAATTATAGTAGATTTTATGATTCTTGTTTATGGGTCTTAGAAGAAACGAAGGTTCTAGACTGTGCACTATTTGGGAAGTAGGTGAACGAGTGTGGCTTTCATTTTCAAATGGGTAAAATCATTCGGAAATGCTAAATGCATTTTTCTGTGCTTCGTTACAACGATTTCCCATTCCAGTTTCCAAAGTGGCGAAAAATGTTTGTGCTTCTTTCTGTATTTTTGTTCGCACTTTTTTTTTAGTTTTCATTAGTTTAAATCAAATTTCGGTCTTCTATACGAAATATTATGAGAATGTATAAAATATTTATTTTTAGAATATGATTGTCATTAAGTATATAGAAAACTGATATATTTGTCTATTGCACCTAATCAGATATTAAATATCAATGTCTTAAAGGAGTATTTAGTAAGTAAAATGTGTAGAATTATTTTCCCTTTACTGAAGAAACTAGTATCAAAATCATCCTGGTCACCCATTTATTAGCCAGACAACAGTCAATTAATTTTTCCTGCGGGCACGACCTAGTTTAGTTTCCATTGCAGATTGTATAATGATACTTCGTTAATTCGTATCGAATGGGACGATAATGTTCATAATGGAATCACAAATCGTGTAAACAATTAAATAGGTTCGATTAAATGGTGTGAAAAGAGCGAGGTGCTTATCTTAATGCCCTCATCGAATCAAGAAAATTAATTAACGTCGTCCTGAACATTAAATATATCGTTTAATTACAAATCTAAATTTGATTTTGGTGAATGGTTTGAGAAATATCCATAATCTACTATATCCATAATCTATAGTTAAAAAGACAGCGTCATTCAAATTATTTACATTGCAATGACAAGCAGCCGCTTAGTTTAGAAAATAAATACGATGAATGCTTATTTTTAATTCATAAGTAAACGCATGTCGGATGTTGCACAACTGTTCTCGTTATTTTTTTGTAAACTAAAAACCGTCCAATTATTTACTAACATAAAACTCCCCTTTCCGGGCAAAAAGCCTGATAAATTGACAAACACAAACAAAAATTGTGTGCGAGTTAGTAAACGTCAGTCGAGGAATTCATCGCCACTGGAGAAATTCCAAATGTTCTTGAGAAACACCCGACATGCATTTTTGCTTATTGCGAACGATGTGATGTTATTGGAACTGTGCGCACACAAATTATATACGAATATATGTGAAAAAAAATCTGTTGTCAGTTCACAATGTGCCAGGAAAGAGGATACTTCGCGATACAAGTATCCCGCGAAGAACGAATGCTTAATTGCATTTCGCAGGCAGATTGACCAGCGGAAAAGCGACCCTTGCGTTCGCCGTAACGCACAATTGCGAAATGTCTTCGAATCACCCTGTTTCACAAGTTTTCGCGAGACTTCACGGACGATCCCGTTTCGCGGAAACTTTCGACGACAGGGTGTACGTGAGGATTGTTGCGGCCGCATTGGCCGCGTTCATATAGAATTACTTAACAGCTGAAAGTTTCACGTGTCATTGATATTCCTCGCGTACGCGCGAACCACGTGTGCACACGCTTCTTGCTTTTTCTTCGACCGATTTCTAGGCGGTTACAGATAGCGTTCGATTCGACAGTATCGACGAACGATTTGTTGAAGATAGTTCCCTCCCGTGTCGGAATAACTTCGAAGACGTGGTTGCAACTTAATAGTACATAATACCTTTGGTGTGCGCGTGAACATCGCGATATTCATTCGAGTGAAAAAGGTTTGACTGCACATGTATATTTTCGTTCAATGACTTCCGGGCGGGGAGATTTTTCATTCGACACACTTGAGGGAAGCGGTTATTATTAATGCAGAATCGACAATCAAATGTATGCGTTTACACGTGAATGACACGGTTTGTCTACGAGGCTCCTAGTTGGTCTCATTGATTCTATCGCTGTGATTCGTGAAATTGGGAAACGGAAGATGGCTAATGGCGTTCCGGGGATATCTTATAGGAAAAGTGTAGTCGTTAATAACCTACGTAGCTGACACGAATTGAAATGAAGACTGCCGGAATTAATTCAGATTTCACCTAACAGTTCGACATTGCTTATTGGCATATTTACCGAAACAGTCATTGCAATTTTTATTGAACCGCAGAGATTAATGACGAGTGCAATTTGCAGCACATCAATAAATTAAATAAATGGAAACCGAAATTAATCCGATTATTTCCTAAATCAAATTTACAGACACCAATATTAAACTCTTAGACACCAGAACACTATTCTGGCCTGCCTAATACAAAATATATGTATACATATACCAATGTAAGAACAGTTAAAACTCATTGCTATCACACGAGTTTATTTACTATCAATTGTAATGCTTTATAATCTTGCGAACTACACCAATGAATATCGTGAATAAAGTTATTAATAATTGTATGATTTGTATTGCAGACGTTCGATAGGCGAAATCAGAGAAATACGAAATGGGTATCGAGAGTGTTTTAGCGGGAGGCTTAACTTCTGCATCCAGTGGACTTTCATGGTTCTTTCCGGTACTCGCTGCTGCCCTCGTCTATTTCCAATATGAAGTTATGGACAACGAAGCGCCACCGATTAATATACCTTCCGAAGTCCTCCTGCCATCCTACGATTTCATTGTCATAGGGGCTGGCTCAGCGGGTATATATTTCACGATATTAAAATACTGTATTGTTTAAAGAAAAATGCCTTAAATTCAGAAGAAAAATGGAGCAATTAATTGCTTAACTGCTTAATTGAGATGGAGTGCTCCAAGACGTTAAGGCGTTAATGTAATGTAAATAATTATTTTGTTTGCCCGGTGCGAGGAGTGGTATTTTGCTACCCAATAAACTGAAATGTTTATGTTTCACGCCGCGACGAATATATTTAAAGGAGAGTTTGCTATTCTTATTTCGTTTTTTCTTTGTCTTTGCTTTTCTTACTTTCCTGTTATATATTTTTACAAAATCTCTCTCACATTTACGTTCCTGTTTAACGGAGAAACAAATTTCTTCCGCTTCCTACAAATTTCGCATTTCACAGGTGACAGGTCTTATCGATAGATCGATCCAAAGAGATCAGGTCTGCAGTTTCACAACACTTTCCTCGCAGATTTTTCTTGACCGTCAACTCCACACCAATCACGTTATGTTCCTTTTCTATCTTTCCAGGGAAGATATTTAATTTATCTCCAAAATATCTACGTATTAAAAATTCATTGATATACCGTAACAAATTTATCAATACTATTTTAGATGCTACCTAATATTGGAACAGGCTCAAAAAGTCAGAGTTAAAAGAAGATCAATTACGCAATCCATTTTCTAAGTTTCATACACCCGGACAAAATATATTTTTCATTCAGAATCAATTTTCGTTCACATCTTTTATTATTATCGCACTGTTAGAAGTGGGCATACAGAAATTGTTATAGACGTCCTCAAAAATCGGTATCAGTATATTTTTCCTCCAAGCCAAATTGATTGTCCAAATAAATTCAAAGATAATTGTACCTCGTTTACCTGCGCGTGTTTGAAAAATCTAATCAAATATAACGTACAGGCTGGGACACATAATGTGTTGAAACCTGTTTTCTCAGACACCACTGCAGCTAGAATTATATATTTTTTCGTTTATTTCGGTAGACGTTTTATAACGATTCAGCCTGACACCTGAATAAAATTTACTTCAGGCCATGAATATATGTAGAATACGGGCACGTTATCGATGCTTTGTAAATATTTATTAAACTCCTGTAAACTTTCCCTTCTAGGAGCTGTAGTTGCGAGTCGCCTGTCCGAGATAGAAAACTGGAACGTGCTCCTCCTTGAAGCTGGAGGCGATGAAACGGAAATCTCCGATGTTCCTCTGCTTGCCGGCTATTTGCAGCTCAGCCAACTCGATTGGCAATACAAAACGGAACCTGATGGAGACGCTTGCCTCGGTAAATACAGCTCTCCATTTCTTAAATTATTGTTAAAATTCCAAGCTGCTCATAATACGTATATCGAAAACGATGTATGGAATAGGACATCAGGAAACAATACAATTACATTAAGCTTGAAACCGCGTCTGCTGAAATTTAGATACAGTCAGCGATTAAATAAATTAGAAACGGTATTAATAGAGAAACGATAACAATGAATGAATCGAAAATTATTAACCGAACTGTTCTATTCAACTAGACGTCTTATACATCAACAAACTTTCTTTTATTCAAAAATTGCGAGGGTGAAGGAATGTCTCTATCGAAATCAGTGGACAATAAATAATTAATTAATTAAAAGCGGAACTTGTCATCGACCATAAATTACACCAAGCTTTCCCCACTCTATTTTTCACTAAGCTATGTCGCCTATCTACAACGCATATAATTCTCCACAGCAATGGAACAAGGCCGTTGCAACTGGCCGCGTGGCAAAGTGATCGGGGGCAGCAGCGTTCTAAACTACATGCTCTACCTACGCGGCAACAAAAAGGACTACGACATCTGGGAGCAACAAGGAAACACAGGATGGTCGTCCAGGGACGTTCTCTATTATTTCAAAAAATCCGAGGACAATCAGAATCCTTATCTGACTCGTACACCATACCATTCCACCGGTGGATATTTAACCGTCCAAGAGGCCCCATGGCACACACCGCTCGCAGCTGCGTTCGTTCAGGCCGGCCAAGAGATGGGCTACGAGAACAGAGACATAAACGGTGAACAGCACACGGGCTTCATGATCGCTCAAGGGACCATAAGACGCGGCAGTCGTTGTTCAACGGCGAAGGCGTTTCTGCGGCCAGCCAGACTCCGAAAGAATCTGCACGTCGCCATGCACGCACACGTCACGAAAATTCTAATCGACCCGAAGACAAAGCGCACGTACGGCGTGGAGTTCGTCAGGGATGAGACCGTGTTCCGTGTCCGCGCGAAGAAGGAGGTAATCGTTTCTGGCGGATCGGTCAATTCCCCGCAATTGTTGATGCTGTCAGGAATCGGGCCCAGAGAACACCTACTTCAACACGGTATACCTGTGATCCAAGATTTACGAGTCGGATACAATCTTCAGGATCACATCGGCCTCGGCGGACTAACGTTCATGGTGAACCAAAAGATTTCTATGGTGGAGAAGAGATTGCACAGTGTGCAAGCCGTGATGCAGTACGCAGTCTTTGGGGACGGCCCTCTGACCGTCCTGGGGGGTGTCGAAGGGCTAGCTTTCGTTAATACTAAATACGTGAACGCCTCGGACGATTTTCCGGATATCGAGCTGCATTTTATATCGGGGTCGACGAACTCCGACGGTGGTAGACAGATTAGAAAGGTTCACGGATTGACTAAGAGGTTCTACGATGCCGTATACGGGTCCATTAACGACAAAGATGTCTGGAGCGTGATTCCTATGCTTCTGAGGCCGAAAAGCAAAGGTGTTATCAAGCTACGGAGTAAAAGCCCGTTCGATCATCCGTTGATTTATCCTAATTACTTTAAGGAGTCGGAGGATATAGCTACGCTGATAGAGGGCGTGAAGATAAGCGTTGCTCTGAGCCGAACATCCGCGTTCAAGAGATTTGGAAGCGAATTGAATTCGAAACAGTTCCCTGGTTGCAAGCACATTCCTATGTACAGTGATCCTTATTGGGAATGCATGATCAGGCATTACTCTGCGACTATTTATCATCCCGTTGGCACGTGTAAAATGGGTCCGTACTGGGACCCCGAAGCTGTGGTCGATCCACAGCTTCGTGTTTACGGTGTGACTGGTCTTCGTGTTATCGATGCGTCTATTATGCCGAATTTAGTCAGCGGAAATACCAATGCACCGGCTATCATGATCGGCGAGAAGGGTTCGGATATGATAAAAGAGTTTTGGTTGAAAAGATGAGCTCGAGAAGGAGTCGTTCGAAATGATTGTTGAGTTGTTGAACAGTGTGTAATGTTTGTTTGTTATCTTTTAGCTTGTAAAAGAGTTAAAATTGTGAGATTGAGGGGCGCGTATCGCGCGGACGGCAGAAGATTTTGTAAATTCCGTAGATACTCGTAGAATGTAAATATTTAGACTACCTTCTTTTTTTTATGCAACTATTGCGACGATACTGTAAATTAAGACTAAAGTAAGCAAGTATAATAGCGTTGACGGTGGTATACAGTTACATGAGAATATTTCTTCTAAGGTATCATAATTAAGCGTTGGTAGGTTCGTTGATGTTGAGGCATTCGATTTGCCCGCGCAATTAATCGAGACGTTCTGTCGTATCATTCTTTCGAGAAGAAATCGAGACACTTGTACTTGCAAGTTCATGAAAAGTTATTCCATTGGAATTATCGTTAAGGTATATACACTTCATTAGATTCTATTAATGCAAGTCTATTAATAATAACTTACTATTCATTAATCTGAAGTACATGATTATTGAAATTTTTAATAGAAAAATAAAATGTATACAGATATGAGTGTGCCAAAAAGAACATAATCAGAGTGAACGTAATACTCTCGCAAACACTATACAGACGTATTACGTTTAATGTAGATTTAAGACGAATAAAGTTTTCATTATTTTTTGATAATATGTCATTACAGCCATACGGTCGCATTTATCATCAATTTATTACAGCCTAAGTGTATAATAAACTGCTTATAAAACCATAGGCAGTGTACAGTATAACGTGCACACAACGAAATTAGTTAACGTTGCATTCCTCAGAGCGTAAAATGACGGTATTATTATCATAGACTTTACACTTTATTGTATTAACACTAACCGATAAACATTGTTTATAACCCGTCCAACTTCTAGTTTAAGCTTCATTCTCCTCTGTTTTCATTTTAAGCAAATATCATTAAATTCATCGTCCTTACTTGGAAACTCTTAGAACTGTAATTTGCAAATGGGAAAATGTGCATTACCATATAAATTACCATGTAAATATATTTGTGAAAATAATTCGAGGCAAGATATTTCGATTTCGAATAAATAGCAATTGTTGGTAATTCAATTTGAATTAAACGCATTTACCCTTATTGTTTCAATGAATCTCAGTCTCAAATTCAGCGAAATGAATATATCTATATTGATATCGACGTTTATTCTTAATATTTTACAAACATCGACTAATATTTCATCGTCAGAATTTTAGCAAACGTTGTGAAAATCAAAATTCGAACGGTTGGACGCGTGCCGAAAACAGCTAACGCAGCGTTACACGATAACGAGACTCTTATTTTTTATTTAGTCAGTTTTTCTTTTATTTTATAGTTATGGTTCAGTGAAATATTACGGAGACTGAACGGTGTGCATGGAATAAAACTTTTCACATTGTATACGTGTGTGTATAAGTGAAGAATCAAAGGGCATAGGATGACGTTCGAGTGGAAAAAGAAGAGTAGCGCAAAATGTAAATGTAAAACTGTAGCGTATGTAAAACTGTTATTGTCATTGTTTCTATTTTTTAAATAAAATTATTATTTTGTGAAACCCACAGCTCGCTTTTCGTATTAGTGGCTCAATTATTTATATAACCGATTGAAAATAATAGCTGTAGAAATAAGAATTTAATTATCAAAGGTAAATATTATTTTTGTTGGAACCAAGTGGAAACTTTAAAATATACCAGCGACTTAAAAAGCACGTACAGCTGCGCAACCAGCAATTTGAAAACATCTTTTATCGACATCGCGTAGGTAAGAAAGGGACCAAACAAACGTGATACTGAACTAAATAATTGAAAGTTGCCGGTATCATGGCAAAAAGGCTTGCCATTCGCGAACAGTAGTTTTAAACGTAAGGATCTGAAAATTATCGCGATAAGCATCGGCAAATTGCGAATTACGTTTAAGTACGTTAATGTTTAATTACGTCAAACATAATTACAATACCAGTGCATAACATTATACAGTAAGAATACTGAAGTTCTCGTTTCTATCTCAAAAGTATTCAGAAGTACGAAGCAAAAAAGAACCATCCAATCTAATATCTCAGCAAATTACCGATTAACCATTATTCTCAACAAAAATGTCGCTGCTGGGCAGACTTTCCGACATGCGGCTATTGTTGATGCATCCAACGCAAACATGTGCATTGATGCTCCTGTATGTACTTATCAACGTGTACAGATCGGATATCGTTGACAGGGATCACCGAGTGAAACCAATTAATAGTACAGAGCTGCAAAGTGATTATGACTTTATAATAATCGGTGGTGGTAGCGCTGGTGCAGTGCTTGCGAATCGGTTGTCGGAGAATAAGAATTGGACGGTGTTGCTGCTCGAAGCTGGTCCTGATGAACCGGCCCTGGCCGACGTGCCGGCGTTATATCCAGTCTTTCAGCTGGCCGCGTTCGATTGGAAATTCAAGGCGCAACCGTCGAATAATTACTGCAAAGCGATGAATAATCGTGTATGCTTTTGGCCAAGAGGAAAGGTACTATTTTAATAAATGCACGCCGCACGCGGCGGAAATTTTGATTTTCGCTCGGTTCGACAGACTACGATTCCTGTAAATCGTCTTGCGACTATCGGGAGATTTTTTATGAGCAACGCGATAAGACAATGTTTTCGTGGCGATAAAGAAAAACGAATATTTCGTAATAATCAATTTGTCAATGGGCACAGAAATATGAATTGTGTTGACTTGCATGCACTGATCTAATACGTATTTTTGTAATCTATTACATTTTCCAGGTGCTTGGCGGGTGTAGCGTATTAAATGCGATGCTCTACATCCGTGGCAATAAGAAAGACTACGACACGTGGGAGGAGATGGGAAATACTGGTTGGAGCTATGAGAGTGTGTTACCGTATTTCAAGAAGTCCGAGGACATGAGAATCGAAGAATATAAAAATTCATCTTACCACGGCGTTGGTGGATACCTGACCGTTGAATACTTTAAGCATCGCGCCCCTGTGATAGACTACATAGTGAAAGCTGGAACTGACATGGGTTACAATATCCTGGACACCAACGGACCGATCCAAAGCGGATTCACCTATTCCCATGGAACGCTAAGGGGTGGGCTGCGATGCAGCACCGCGAAAGCTTTCCTTCGGCCAGCCTCGAAAAGGAAAAATCTACATATAAGCACTTTATCGATGACGGAGAAGATTTTAGTGGGTAAGTCGGATGTCTTCGATGATCTACAAAAACATTTATCATTTTATTCACTAACTTTGTTGCTGCCTTTATTGCTATTTTTGTTATCTTTGTTATTATGGACAGTCGATTTAGGCGAGTAATAGAATTTTATAATGCTGGTTGTGGTTGTTTCATTATATTGTTGCTTGTTATAAAAAGGAGGCGAAGGGAGTAGCTGCAGCTCCATCGATTTCTCATATGGTATTTAATTTGTTCGCTTCTCATTTTCAAGGTTAAGTAAATTTTACGAGGGGGGTTGAACCAGCTATGCATAATAACTTATCGTTCTGGGATTATTGCCCACAATTTTTGTCAGGAATAATAATATAATTGTCAAACCCTAAATGAGGCTGCAAGGAGACGTTTAAATTAGTTTTATAATAGAAATAATCTTCATTTGTACTATCCATTTACAGACAATGAGACGAAAACTGCTTATGGGGTGCGGTTTCGAACAAACGATTTACACTTCACTGTGAAAGCAAATCGTGAGGTGATTCTATCAGCCGGTGCCATACAGTCCCCCCAACTATTGATGCTGTCTGGAATTGGTCCAAAGAATCATTTGAATAAGATAAAGATTCCAGTGGTGCACGATGCGTCTGGCGTGGGAAAGAATCTGCAGGATCACGTGGCGATCGGCGGAATAAATTACTTAGTGGCCAAACCGAAGAACTTTTCCAGCAATGAGATTTTCACCTTCAATTTAAAAATAATTTCCAACGTTGCGACGGCCGACCAATTCGCGGTAAATCGTTCGGGGCTGTTGTATTCGAACCCCGGCGTCGGGGCTATGGCTTTTATTAACACCAAGTACGTAGTTTCACCTGCTATTGCTTGTAAATACTTTTCATGTTCTCTGATAAGAAATTTATAAAAGCTGTTACGCATGGACGTTCAGGGCGAGCAGAATTAGACATTAGAGAATGAACCATAATTTTAGTCATGCCTGGCCATTACTGTAAACGTTATTATTACTCGATATGTATAATTTTCAAGCCTCATACAGTATTACAGTACAGTAATGATTCGCACTGTGTTCATCGCTCGGTACCGAATGTGAACAGCCATCGTGTACAGACACGATTCTCGAGCGTCAGGTCACCTTCAATGCTGTGGCAACAGGGACTCGAGGCAGCGACCAGGAAAAAAATCAGGCAACTTGAAATAGCCGTGTACGTGTGAGACAATGCTAAGGCGATCAAAATTTAAGAATGAAATTTGTTCAGTTTTGGTTCGTTTTAAGTGAAATTTTACCAAAATGATTGTCACAGTCTCTTGATTGAACTGATACCAAACACGACATAGATTGGAGCCATGGGACTGATTGTTTCGAACACCATTATTACTACCATGATAGAGTAAAAACTGTCCAAACTATGTCGTGTTTGGTGTCATTTTAATCGGGAGATTGTAACAAATATGTTTGTAAAAGTTCATTTAAAACGGACAAAAAAATAAGCAAGGTTTAATATTGAATTTTGATTGTGTTAGTTTGTCTCACACGTACACGAGCATTTACATTTGCCCCTTCCTCGTACTCCACGCTGGGCTGCCTCGGTCTCGTAAATCACAACATCAAAAGTGATCCGAACGACAAGGGAGGCGGCAGGGAGAACGACATCCAAGGGAGCCGGCCCCAAGTTAGAAAATTTACAGCCATCGAATCACGATTTTGAACACAGTGCGAGACATTACCTCGAGGTACAGTAATGTCTCGCACTGTGTCCAAAATCGTGATTCGATGGCTGTCCATTTCTATCCCCTCTACTTGGGGCCGTCCCCCTTGGATTCGGGGAAGCGTCGTTCGGATCACCTATGATGTTGTGATTCCGAGATAAGAGGCAGCCCAGCATAGAGTACGAAGAGTGGGCAAATTTAAATGCCCGTGTACGTGCGAGACAATACTAATGCAATCAAAATTTAATATTAAAACTTGCCTTTTTTTTGTCCGTTTTCAATGAAATTTTACAAACATATTTGTTACAATCTCCCGATTAAAATGACACCAAACACGACATAGTTTGGACAGATTTTACTCTATCATGGTAGTAATAATGGTGTTCGAAACAATCAGTTCCATGGCACCAATCTATGTCGTGTTTGGTGTCAGTTTAATCAGGAGACTGTAACAAACATTTTGGTAAAATTTCATTTAAAACGGACCAAAAATGAACAAGTTTTATTCTTAAATTTTGATAGCGTTAGTATTGTCTCACACGTACACGGGCATTTAAATTTGCCCACTCCGCGTACGCTGCGCTGGGCTGCCTCGGTTCTCGGAAGTCACACATCAAAGGTGATCCGAACTCGCTCGAGAATCGTGTCCGTATTCGATAGCTGTCCACGTTCGGTCCCGAGCGATGGACACAGTGCGAGACATTACTGTATTACTTTTTCTGCACAGATTTGCCAAGATATTTTGCAACCGTACGATTCTATTGCAAGCAACGTTGTTGTTGTACATTACCACCCATTGTAAATTCAGACCTGCACATGCTTCCGTCACCATGAAATATTCAAAATCTTGTAAAGGGTCAATGATATCGAGGTGCAGGAAGTTGACTAATATTTTATTTAGGTGGAAGCTTATGATACTAATGCCAGAATAATTGCATTATAAAACAATTATAAGTTTGAGTTACTGAATACGAAATATTCCATAAACGGAATTTACCATCGTGTTCCTTAAAAGCAACAATCTTCCTACGTGCAAAATGTTCAAACAGTTATATAACAGTTTTGTCACGTAACGTTCTCATTCGACGAAAATTGAGGACAATCGGAGATTAGGTGAACGAAAATTGCGTCACACGTTTCCAAAATCACAGCTCGATGGATCATTTCTTATCACGTCTATTAACCAGAATTTCCACGAGACCGTTCTGCTCACTGACGGAAATAAACGTTATTTCAGATATGCAAACAATTCAGAGGACTATCCTGATATACAGCTGCTCATAGCATCCGCGGCTGACATTACAGAGTATGGCTTATTTAGAAAGAGACAATTGAATCTTGGATCAGATATTTACGGGCGTTTGTTCGAAAATATTCTGTACAGAGAATCGTACTTAATAATGCCGCTGTTGCTAAGGCCACAGAGCAAAGGATACATTAAGCTGCGCTCGTCAGATCCGTATGAACACCCGGCGATTGTTCCCAACTACTTCGATGATCCACATGATCTAGATGTTTTGGTAATGTTAATAATAAGTTTGATGTTTATTACTAAAACGACATTTAGCGTGCTACAGTTTCTACATGATTACAGAGCACCCCATATTACAGATACCGCTTTAGGTGGTTTTCCGTATGCTCGAATTTCTTTCAGCAGAGATGTCAAACTTAGAATTTTCCTAGCATAATTCAAACTGCTGATCAAAACGATATGTGACGCGCTCTGCAATGAAGTTGCAATTAGTTCTTCCACCCGGTGTACTGTTGAATTAATTTGTGTAAATATTAATTTATCCAGGCAGAAGGCGCAAGGTTCATTCACGAGATGAGTAAAACGCCAACGATGAAGCAGTTGAATGCGCAACTGAACCCGAACAAGCTTGCCCAGTGTTCGTCGTTCAAATATCCGTCAATAGATTATTGGCGTTGTTTTGCTCGATATTACACGATGACGATATATCATCCTGTCGGAACGTGTAAAATGGGACCGTCCAGTGACAAAACGGCCGTGGTTGATCCTAGGTTAAAGGTGTACGGTGTACATAGACTGCGAGTGATCGATGCTTCGGTCATGCCGAAAATCATTTCCGGGAACACGAATGCACCAACGATTATGATTGCCGAGAAGGCTGCTGATATGATTAAGGAGGATTGGAGTATTTAAAACTTAGGGGTTCGATCGAATTGACTAAATAACAAGACTGAGTTAGGCTGTTCTGAAATCACTTTAATCATAATAATTATAAGTAACATTATAGTGACGGAGATGAAATACGATGAAATACGGAGATGAATGGTATTAATAGGAATAGAGAAATTGTGGAAAAAAGTATGGGAAGTTATATGCAATAATTTATTATTAAATTATTATTAACATAGAATAACATGTGCATGTATAATGTCTTGTGTATGGTATTGTGAATTTTGTTTGTTTCAAGTGTATTTAATGTATCCTAGACATATGTATGATATCTATTTATACGTTATGTATTATTGATATCGTAATAATATATTTGACGCTTGTTAAATTGATACGCGCTCATTTATTTATTGTAATTGATAGGTGTTTCACCACTGATAGCGAGATCTATCTGGTGAAAATGATGAATGCTGTATATTACTTGTTCTAACATTAAATATTAATTATCTGATGACCGCATGATTAAATGTATTATTAATTTTGAATAATTATCTTTCCCTGCTTCCAAGGGAAGTTCGACCACCGGAAAATTCAAAAAAATTGGAAACTTTGCGCAAATGTAGTTCATGATTTGCTTCCAAAATTTGCTTTGGAAATAAATTTTTCAACATTTACCCCAAACCAACCATCATTTTTTGAACCTTTATTTTTATTATAGAAAATATTATAGTCGAAAATTGTTACAATCCTATAGCACCCAACTTGATTTAATTCATTCAAAGGGGTTAGTAATACATACATCTTTTCCAAAGTTTCAAGGTTATCGAACTGAAATTTTGTCGCAACATTGTGTGTACCGTTATACAAGAGAAATACAAAAAGAAGTAATACCGATGATGTTGAAATCTACGACAGGAACGACCTCGAATAAGATAATGTACCAATACACTAAATCCCTTTCAATATGCATATGTCTAACTAATTGTACGATAACTGGACTCGATCAACAAAATTAACATATACACACAGTTTGTCCTAAAAGCTCTCAGAATAATGTTCCTTTAAAGATACTAATCACGCTCTCCATCTGACAAACCATCTAATAATTGCCCTGAAATACTTCTAACTGAACTCTCGTTACGTTCTGTCTTTTTTGTTTTTTTTCTTCATACAAATTGTGCGTTTCAGATGACCACCGAATATATCACTCATCAAACCAAACACCTTAAAAGCACAAAAGAATATCAGTTTGCAGTGTATGATCTATCCAGAAGAGCCATGACAGGCACCAAAAATTTATTCCGCCACGCGGCATTACTGTTCGTAGGTACTGCACTCCATGTATCCGAAAAGTGAGCCGCGACATGCTTCATTTCCTCGATAAAACTAGCATAAGTTGTTACACGGGCTACCTGGATATGGTTACTAGAGAAAGAGAGGCAGGCAAAAGGGGACAGATATATATATATATAGAGAGAGAGGGGGGAGGAAGAGAGACCAGTGTCGTAATCATATAATAGTGCAAGTGGATTGTTTCACTAAGGTGAGACGCCAGGTAGTTTAACGAGAGTGTATGTTGCACGGGCAAAATCATCGGCTTATTTCGCACCTATAGTATGGAATTTTTTTTCTCAAGAATTTGATCAAGAATGTATCCTGACTCATGTATAGAGGACTGAGACCGTGTTTCACGCGTGACTGCTGTCGTCAGTTGAAATGTCGGGCCACGCGAAATCCATCGATTCTAGATCGACCATCGAAGGTAAGCTGCGATTAGTTCTCATGTGGCTGATTGGTATAATAGCATGCCTTGGTTATGCGTATGTATTCAGTTCCCGAGTGATACGATTCGTTGAATTGTCTGAAATAATTTCGATACACTTTTTGGCGTGTAAAGGTCTGTTAATATATTTACCTGTATCGTACATTTGTGCCAGGTACTGCCAGGGCGGCAGTGTTATCCTTGCTTTACACATGTAACAACTGAAAGTATTGAATCAGTCTGCAACGCTGTTTCAATTTTATTAAAAATAATGTTATAAAGGTTGAATAGTATTTGTTTCTTTTAATCAACATTTCACAAGGGGTTAGCTTCATTGTTTTTGATAATAATTTCTGTAAATTATCTTCCCCGCGGCCATACATATGTTGCTCGAAAAAATAATGATCTATATTGTTTTCATCTCGAGCAATGAGCCCACGGTGTTCGATTCAATTTATTCTGCAAGAGGGTTATAAAATTGGCGAACGGCTGACGATAATTGACAAATAATTCCTTTAATTTATACCGTTTGCGAATATTGTATACGTATGATTAGCCGTGTCAAGTCGAGATACATTCGGTACGCATAGATATTAGATTCCCTACTTTCTATGAAATACGATAGAACCGGTGATATGATTTAGTTCATTGAAATTGATTCTTGTATCTCTACGATTCCATATGAGATGAATATATCACTTTGTTCACTGCGTCTAAAATTCTTAATATTAAATATTTCAATTTATAACGGTACAGAATAAAATATAGTAAAATATGAGTAACATTTAAGAATGAAAAGCTTGAAGATGTAGTGTGCAACATGGAAGAGCTGGCGGACCTATGCAAAATATTTTAATACTTTTCTGTTTTATATTTTATATCGAAACGCATGATATCTCTGTGCTCAGGACACTGAATTATCCGGACATTTAATTCTAATAAACGAAGTTTGTTTTCTATCTGTTGCGTTACTTTTAGAGGACACAACGTTTAAGAAACTGTATACACCGTTAATTTATGCTACATCCATATGTCCAATATTCTAGTCCTCTCATTAGCTACACTTAAAAATTCATGTCTGCTACCGATCCACGCGAGTAATCGAGACTGGCGTAAATATAAAGGAAATTTCGTGATATCTTATTGTACGAATGCAAGGTTCGTTAATTCTATTACTTAATTGACGAGGTAAATTCGTTTCGTAGATAGGATTCGACGAAGCTTACATAAGCGGGAGTTAAAGTAAATGTTCCAGTGATAGTGCACTATTGTAGGAAATTCCTCGAACGCTGACTCGTTTATTATAATCAACGCAAAAAAGACATTAGAGCCATTGCTCGCAATTCTTTGGATTGTTTTTCGTTTTGCAATAAAATTGGTGGAATATGAGAATTGGGTAACGCCGTACAGTTGTTCATCAGTGAAATCTTGCGATCGGGCGCGATTTTAAATTATGCTTCTATGTGAAATCAAAGAAAACGAAACGGGAGTGTGAGTGTTAATCAGTAGAAAATCTATTTAAAATTTTAATCGCAAACTTCACGAAACGTAAGCCTTTTTTCGTCGGGTAATGAGTCGTCGGAAATGCATATCAGATTGAAATAAACGAGTTTCAATATATGTACTAACCCTTGCATCCTAACCCAAATAGAAATTTAACATCCTTGCACATACCACAACATTCATATTAAAATACAAAATATTAACGTTGCTCTACGAGCCATTTAATAAGAAGCAGTAATGCAGTCCGTGCATAGTTTGGGCAAATATTATACATTTGCAGGACTCATTAGCTTTTTGAGCACGGTGTCCATACACACGTCGTATGAAGTCCAAATTTCTGTGCGTGGCCCTAATAAAAGCTTTATTAAATAAGTTTCACACACGTGATTTTGGTCTGACTTGGACTTTTGGTATTACGAAATATTTAAAAAAGGTGGATATTTTCGTATAGATAGTTGACGACAAAGAACTAGAATAATTCATACGAGCTGATAGAGGTCTAGTCTAGTTTTCAAAAATTTCTCACTAAAAGCAAGCAAGAGTGTCTTGTCAGTAACGATGTTAATATCAGTGAAATTTTGTAAGAGTGCACAATTTGACGTACAAAGGTTAATGAAATCTCAATTGTATCCACAATTTATTCATTTGTTGTAGACCTGCAAGTAACAGGTAATTTAGTATCACACTTTTTTCTCATTACCGACATTTGCTACAACAAAAGGACTTCCATTTATCTTATACATTTAAGGTATTTAAACGCTGGCACGTAATACTACGTGTAAATTGGAGTAAATCGTGCAAACGCATTGATGGTTCTTGAAGGAATGTGGCGAGTTGAAAAGAAACAGTCTGATTAAAAATACGGTTGATACGCTAATCTTCATAAATTTCCGACTGCCGGTCCACCCGATGTAATTCTTCACAATTTTGAAAGGAGACATTTAGTCGCATATGAGCCTTATGCTGTTCCACAGTGAATGGTTCAAGTGACCAGTCGATCGTAAGTGTATAATCAATTAACTCTTATAAAAAGCATTCGGTAAAAATAGTCTGCCGCGCTCACGACGAACGACACGAACTTATTTGGCCAATCTAATGCATAGAGATCACCTGGAGCGCGTAACGATCGATCGAATCTGGCGAAGCTCTCCTACATTTGAGAGAACACCGTTATATTTTCCTTTTCTTTTTGGTGTCTGATTAATTAAGAAGGCCCTACTTTCAACGATGCCGCCAGGCCATGAGTGAAACTTTGAGCAGCTCGTGATTCAGTGATTCGCGTTCAGCCGGCCGCGTCGAGCCAAAGGATCGCTCCCACACGCTTTTGTTCCTGATACGCGCGCATTGCTTTTTTGTTGGTCCCTCGATTCGTCTCCTTCGTGGAGTTGTCAGTGTTCACTGGTCGGAACCGGCCGTCGTGTCGCGTCGATTGGCCCAACACAAACGGGATTCGTTGAATCTTCCTTTGAGTGTAACATTTATTTATGCAGAATTAGAAACTTGCAGGGACTATTTTTACAGTAGGTGAAAATCGAATCCCTTTTCTCTTTCTTACTCTTCTTTTTTCTCATTTTTTTCCTTGATTCACGTTTTCGATTTGCTCCAAAAATTGGCCCCTTCATTTTCTCCCATCTATCGCTCTAGTTTTCGTTGTTAGACAATTTTGATGGCTCGATTCGCGATATACAGATGAACAGAGAACAGTTCGAAACGTTCGGCGGGTTTGAAAGGCGGAAGCGAACATGTGATCGGTGGAAAATTGAAACGAGAGAGGATCGAAGCTCGGAAGAAAATTAAAAATGACGAGGAAGGGAGTGTGGTGAAACTGGATGGAGATAGAACTCTGTCGCTCGGTGAGTGCTGCTCTATTCGATCGAATTGTTACTGCGGTTCTAGGGATAACGGTGTGATGGTTCGTGGAACGATTGAAACAGTAAGGAAGATTAAAATGAATACTATTGGAGTCTCTTTACGTGCTCGTTAGGTGTACACGTTTAGCATTAAAATTTCATTGAATTTCCTTTATAGAGTAGATTTGTTTCTTGGCTCTTTCCCTCATTCTGGGATGGTATTCATAATGCATTCGAGTTATGCGGTTTAATTTATCCTCCTTCGTCTTTTTCTCCAGTTTTCGAAATAATCCATTTACATTGATTCAAATACTGTCACTGTTTATAATTGAAATATCCGCAGCATTTGTGTTATTATTAAATTTAGAAAGTAAGAATTTTAATACAAATATTTACGATATTCTTTATCAATGGTTGAAGATAAATGTTAATGCGTTATTTAATTGCGTGGGCGGTAAGGGTTTGCCACAAAAGCAACGAGATCCTAGGAACAGCAGATTCTTATTCACTTTGTTTGGATTTTTGCAATAACTTCCTTTAAAAAGAAAAGGCGACAATTTGAAACGTGATTTCTCTAGTTACTGCACGCTTTACTGCACCACTCCGTCGATTGTAGAACTCAATCCACACATCGTAATTGATAGAAGAAGTTGAAACACAATTATTTCGCGTTTTTAAATTAATTTTTTTTCTCAGCTCAACCTCGAGTACATGCCTTTACGACGTTTTTAAATCGTGTATAGTATTGCACCTCAAGAACGCGATTTTGTGCGAAATAATTCGCAATCATCATCTTGCTGAAACTATCGCTTTCACCTTATACATGAAAAATAACGACGTTCAACAGGCAAGCTTTGTGCAAGGTATCGCAGCGTGGAAATTCGGCCGTATAGAGTCCAGCGAGCTAAGTTCCGGATAACCAAGCCTCGTAAATCCGAGTTACGTGAATCGATTTAAAACTTGTGCAAAACTTGTATAACTTATGCATATTAAATTCCACGCATATGCAGGAGGCAAAAATTCGGGCAAATTGCTCGTTGCGTTTCGCTGCTGTAAATTTCATTTACGTAATACCATTGTTCGTTAACCTGCCGATACATGGAGACTGGCGTGCATTCCTGAGTAATGTACAATGTCTTGTTATTGTGAAATCGTTGGTCGGGTGAGAAATGTAGTTTGGATAAATAGTCAAACACGCCGGAATGGTTTTGCAAATGGTCGAACAGAACAGCAACATTTGCAATTCGTACACAACAGCTAAGCAAAAAGTTCAGGAAACTGAACTTAAAGATTATGCAATAAGCGGGTGTTATTAATTAATGGTTTCTATTGGTATTTTGTATGCTATTGAAATAAACATTAGATAATTAGAGGTAATATCATTTTTGGGATAAAATAATAAGTAATTTGGGATAGAATAATGAGCGTTTTCATAGGTAAGGAGTATTGCGATTTTTCAAATCTGATTTGGGACAACTGTTTTTTTCTCTTTACTTTATATAACGAGAATGTATGGAAATATCTTAGTAATATTTTATCTCGGAGTAACTCTTGTGAATATATCGGTGAAATTCTTCAATACATTTCGGGTTTCTTTACGCGCAACAGATAAAGTGGCATTCCGAGATATGTTTTATGAGCTGATAAATTATGCAAATAATAGTACGTGAGAATTGTGCAGAGATGGTTTATACAACGCGGAGAGAATGTAAAACAATGATGATAAGTAATGGAAAGAGTAGAGAGTTTCGGCGTAAGTCGTAAGTCTGGTCGAAAATAACGAGTACAAAAATATATGTACACGTTCATCTCCCACGATCTTTCAGGGATGCTCACGTTCATATGGCACACATGTGTTGCAAGTGCAGTCTTTTCTAGATTTTCAATCCCCGATACAAAGAATAGACACTATCGAAGCCAAATTAATAATAATTAGATGAACTCTAATTAATACCAAGGAAAAAAAAGAAAGTATATCGCCGTTATCTACGATCTACTCACAATCAAATTAGAGATAATTATCGTTCGTTGCTCGCGATAATTCGTCTAATTAAACGTAGAAAAATGTAATGACCACGTGAATAGCCAAACACTTTTACTCTAAATACAAACGATAAGGTATGCCCTATATATTAGTGCACGATGTTGATTACTTCTTAGCATATACGTAATCGCATTTCAATTCGAGTTTTAAAATAATTACGTTCGAGCAGCCGTCAACCGAAACAATATTTTTCTTCCTACAAAGTTTAGCACGATTATTACCTTACTTTCAATATTTCTTTTAATATCACTGAACATCCGCGAATTTATAATTTGCGCATTCTGAATGTGGAACACTGTTTTATTGTCTTTCGGAGTGGTCCTTTGCAAAATTTGATTTGCTTTTTTTAGATAACTACGGTGTAAAAACAGCATTGCTGTACAATAAAATGTAATAGAAATTTCGTTATATGATATTAAAATAGAATGGAGAAAAAAGCAAAGGAGTATGTCAAAAAAACTGGCACAGTGGAAGGTTTGACAATCAGAGTGAATACTTTTCAATCTAAAGATATAAAGAAAAAACATGAACATTAAAAGTGTGCAAATAGGAGAGCAATAAGAACGGTATAAACTGTTCTGAAATTAAGTTTAAATAAGATTAATAACGCGGTGCAGCCTTAAGTAATATTTACACAATTTAAAATCTATTGCTCTGTCGTTATCATAGTCATTATTACTACCGTACGCTGCTATTCTTCTCTGCCTACTCTTTCCTATTACTATACACACATTACCTTTCCCATAAATTTTATAACGTTTATGTAAATCAAAATGAGAAAAAGGCTCGATTATTATAGCTTTAGGTCAATAAACGTGTTCAAAGATTGTTCTTAATTAACCGGAAAATATTCCTTAATTAACGATCCGTTCTGCATTCAGTCTCGTTTCCTTCTCTTTAAGTGCATAATTAATATCGTTGCTTCAACTGGCTTTCACTGAAGGGAAGGCATTATGCTTTCTTTGTACGCCATTCACCAGCCAATGTACTGTTATAGAAACATTTCGTTGATAACACTCCAGTATTCAATACCTCCGAAGTCGTTAGAAATTTCCTTGCAGAAGAGTACATTGAAAATATCGAGCTGCAATAATTCGTACTTCACATTGGTCATGCTTCAACTTTCAATGTACATACATCACGAAAAATTCTACTTGCTCCAGTTCGTGCAAGCAGCGGCTTGTAACATAATACATCGCAGAATTTCGAAATCCCGATCTGAAACGTCGAAATGGCGATAAGCTGTCACAAGTATTGCGCGAAAAAATTGCAGTATATAAAATAGCGTATAAAACCTGCAAATAGTTGAATAGAAAATAGGACGCACACACAGAAGCGTAACAATTGTATACTTGTCGTAGATTTTCGTTTATAGATTGTCGCCACTTTAAGAAATTTGGTAATGGAAACAGTACAGTGTTACGATGTAATTTTTATAATTTTAAGAGCGCAGTGGACTGAGTATTAGACTATTTCGAAACGTAATAATGGCCATTCAAGCCCATTACCGTCTACCGTACGACATCAGGGCCTTTCTTGTACAATCTCTCGATATGTTTCATGCCTTGCTTGGTATGATGTGTACCAGGGAACCATTGTAACGAATACGAAGTGGGCCCACGCCTTTTATTGATACTAGATTTATACGTAAAGCATTGAAGATGTATTACAAGTCTTTGTATTCGTTTGAAGAACTGCTACTATGAAATGAAGATAAGGATACAGCGAGCTGTATAAAAATAGGAATGACTTTCACGTTTCCTAAGTGTTTCTATCTCCAACAAAAATGATTACAGCTATGCAATCCCTTTATACCCTAACTTTCAATTAAGGAGATATTTTCTCCATCAATTGCCACGATTATCGAACGCTCTTTGAAAACTCTTATATAGGTCTTATAGTATAATACTTTACCACTATAATATAACTAAATGATTACAACGTAAATAGAAGAAGATTCAAACAGTTAATGAACACTGTACACGAGTACTGCCAAGAACTAACCGTGTAAACTATAGGACAGAAGAACGTACCTATTATACTCCGTTTTGACTTGGAACATTTAATCAAGGTACTGTTCATTCGTCACCGAAAATGGGCAATTCCCCACCAATACCAGCGAACTCGAAGCACGAAAAACAGCAGTGCCTTATCTCTCTTTTGGCGTCCTTTTTTTCAACTCCTGCATCCACTGCGTGACGTCAGGCTGATCCCAAAATTTCTCCAATACAATGGACCACCATCCTTCAAGACTAATCCCCGTAGGGCCCTTGTTTCCTTGTTCCTTTTTTCTTTTAGCTGCCCCTGACAAAACACGTTTCTTAGCCCATTCTTTCACGCGATCCTGGCTTCATTTCGCATGACGTGTGCCGGTGCACTCGAGTGGTTCACCGACTAGATGACGTCAGTGACTCGACAGCCTCTTTCTCCGGTACAGAGGGAACCCTGGCCTCCCTTCTAGCATTGGCTGCGAGGCTCCTTAATTAGCGTGTCTAGTGTGGTCGTAGATTCGACTCCTGCCGGACAAATGCTTGTCGTGAAAATAGATAAATTGTCGTTCTGCGTCGGGGTCTCGCGCGGCCCAGGCTCGCTTCGTCATTTAGGATGAGTTCCTCTTTGTGTTCCACCCGATCGAAAGGACTAGCTCGCTCGCTCGCGTCGCTCGTTCCAGCTATCCAAATGCCTTCGAATTCTGTTGCACGGCCCACTAGCTGCCTCCACTGTTGCGCGCGGTACAGTTTTCGACGATTGTTCAGGTTGGTTTGACATTTCGTTTTCATTTTTTATTTCGTGCAATTTTCGTTCTCGGATGGGAACGGTTAGTTCGGATTCTGGCAGGAATACGGAGTGGTGAGGATCTATGTGCAGGAGGTGATCGCGATTTTTCGACGGAATAGAGACGCTTCGATTTTATTTAATTGTCCAGGCGTATTTCTGCACGGTGTAATGCCGGGAAAATTTTGAGACGCGTGGATTTTCCTTGGTTTATAAGAAGTTTATCTGGCGGTTAAATTTCTTATCACGCGAGTGAGTAAGATCGTTTGAACTTAGAAATTTCGGTCACATTGAAATTTATCGACACGATTGGGCAATCTCTTTTTTTTGTCTACTACAATTCGATGTGGGTAATTATAATAAGGACTGCAACTGATTTAATGCGCAAATCGATTTTTCGAAATGACAAGTCACTTGAATTTCTCGTAAAAAGAATTCACCACTTTCTCGTGTATTCCACAGACTTATCATTAAACCTCGCAGAATTCAGTTCAGCAGTCTTATCGAACTTTACGACATGCTCGATCCATTGATACCGTTCCTATGAGCAAACAAAATCTGTTCTTCGCGTTAACGAAATTAACATACATATCTTTCGTGTCGCCTCTATTTCGCATAAGCAGTTCCACTAGGTATGCACTTCCAAACTCACTTTCAAATTTTTCCACGTCTATTCGTCATTCACTCTTTCAAAAGCAAATTACCGCGACTTTCGAAACGCCGCGCACCACGATTCTGTACGAAATAATCGCGATTAATTGCTCTTCGACTGTCGGAACTTTCACGCAGAAAGCATTTCGTGTTGATTCGAGCGTGTAAAAAGCAACGTATCGCTGGCGTATGATTTATCTAACGGCCGTTATCTATCAGGAAGAGATTCTTAATCGACTTTTCAGAAGCTGTTGCAGCGTTACAGATTATTAGCTCGTCTAGCGCTCGCTACTTTCACGTGAGTCGTTGTTTCGTTATTTCCGACAATCGTTTGGTCATCGGCTAGCAGCAGTCGAGTAATTTTACTAGGCCCTCAGTTTTGCTTTCTGCCAATTTTCCCCCCAGAATATCTTAGCCACAATGTATCAATATTTCCTAATTAACGTTACGCGTTTTGTATTAAAACAGTTACGTAAAAAATAAGACAAATAATGACAGATGAATGTATTAAGAAAGGATAATATAAGTATTAACGCAGCCATCATTGGCATACATTTATGTTCAGAATATTCATGAATACCTCTTATTGGTAAAAAAAAGAAAGAGAAGGAATTGGAAGAAGTGATTCCAGTAATTAGTTAACATATGAAGCGTCATACTATACTAACTAGTATATTCAGCGAAATGGGTGTTATCGCGATCAGTCAATTATTACTGCACGAATATTTTATACAAGCTACTGGACAAAAGTAATCCATTGGTTTTCCAAGCACAAAACGTGCAAACGTGAAACGTACGTATTTACTTGCGCGACTGTGACTAGCTTTCACACGTCCCGACATTAAAATACCAAGCGTTCATTGGTGGTAATTTTCATTAATTATCAGGCATCCAGTAAATTACTAGCAATTACGTGTCTCATTGTAGCTGTTACATTATGATGGTCGTAAGTTAGTTACGAATTCGCAGTAATAATTTAATTAAAATATATTGTTCTTTCGCAGGTGACATTGGCCTTTAATTGGATAAAATGCGACGGTACATCGTGCTCCCGTTACTAGTGCAATTGGCATTCCCTTTTCAACACACATTCCCGGTAAATAGAATCGTCGGTTGGTTAACCGATTGATAAACCCGTCCATATCGTGGAGAGAAGAGAGTTGTTACTGTCGATAAATGATTAGGTATTCCCGAATCTTCTAATCGACATTTCCGATTCTATCGATTGGAAGTTTAATACATGAACGGTGGTATTTTGCACAATAATTAAAATGCTTTAATAGAGAATTTAATAGATGATCAAAGTTGGTAATTTATCAATTATTCAGATCCTTGAATTCATGGCTCGGTTGACAAATTGATTTTCTATGAGTGCAACTAATTTTTGTAAGTAATAGAAACTTGAATAAGTCGCAATAAAAATGATAGGGTATTTCACTGATAAGTTACTTTGCATAATACGACAATAAACGTATTACACCACCGTGTTAATTGAGATAATACCAGATTATCGTAAACAGAAAGGTAGCAGCGCATATAAATTTTATTTCTCTCGAGTTTACAGTGCTCTGCATATTTCGCCAATTAGAAATCGTAGTACATACTACAAAAACACGAGAAGTATTATTTCAACATTACAAAAACGTTACTACTTTCATAATCTATTTATCACTTCAGTATGAAATATATAAAAACTGGGCCACATATTCACTATGCAAAATTAACAAGAAAATCTTATCTGTTTTCAATCTGTGAATTTCATAAACGTATTTTTACCAAGTCCAGTATAATATAAAGCTCTGCGTAACAATCTATTACAAAACTCGTTAGAAAAAGAAAAGTCCGAATGATCAATCGAATTTCTTCAATATCGTTTAACCAGTACTGTATCTTCATAAAAAAGAAAAGCAGGATATTTTCATACATTTATATAGTTCAATCAGTCCACGTAAGAATTACACAAATGATACTCAAATTGTCATCGAAATACATGATCGAAATTTGCATGCTCTCGAGTAATAAATTAACATTTTTTTGTTGTCTACCCGGAAGAATTGCAGGCGAAATGAAATTAAATCATGAAGGCATACAAAAGTGAAAGCGACTTAATTAAAGAGCTCGTTAACCAGTTTCAGACTGGCCAGTTGGACGCCAACAACGAGACATCGGGATGTTGCTTCTGCAACTTCAGGGACACATCGTACATGGCGGCCAAGTGTGGCGCGAAGACTTCTTTCATGAACTTGGTTGAAAAAGTGATCGCCTCTAGATGCGATATCTCTGATCCTTGCAACAGGCTTGGCAAAGAGGAAGTACCAAATGAATGGTAAGAAGTATCATGATTAATTCATTAGGTCACGGTTTCGAAATTATTCATAATCAGTTTCTCTTCTTTCATTAATTTCTTGTTTCACTGTAAATAAATATGAAAAAATAGTCTCCCTTATATAATGCGATCATTTGCAATGGAAGGGGCCATTCCGAAGATTATTAATCATTGCAGATTTCAAGGAAACTTGGATACAAAGCAGTGCTTGAAAGAATATTTAAGAATAGCCTATTTTTTGTAATGTCTTGGACACCGTTAAAGATAGATAATTGGCACAAGTAACGGAATGTTATTGTCGTTACAAAATTAAAGTAATTATGTAAGCGGATCTGGACAAATTGCAATCCATTTAAATATGTATGAAAACTTTTCCGCATAAAATATTTATCCACTTTCCCATGAATTTTTGTATGCGAACAACTCCAAAGAACAAAACAGGGATGAACAAACAGAATTTCGATTTGTTGCAACTTTTAAAAAAATATTTCTACCTCAAGTACACGTATATACGTATTATAGAATAGAATTAGGAGTTCTTTGGACGTATTGGACCATCATTAATCGACAGAGAAATTCTCTGTCGATTAATGATGGTATAGCTCCCTATTAATTACCATTGAAATCAATTTTAAACACGCAGGTTCGACTTTATCGTAGTCGGCGCCGGAATAGCTGGGCCTATAATTGCCAGGAGATTAAGCGACAATCCCTGGTGGAGAGTTCTGCTGATCGAAGCGGGACCGGAAGAGCCAACGATGACTTCTATTCCGGGATTAGCCTTCCACGCTATTAATTCTAGTTTAGACTGGAATTTCAAAACAGAGCCTACAGAACCTCATCCGACGGCATGTTTAGGTAAACAGCATATTTCTTTCTTTTTGGACAAATTAACAATGTCATTTTATTAATTAATAAACACTTCTCTCATAGCAAGGTGGATTTAAATATGGGTTAGACTTCTATTTTTCAAAGTTACGATGCAGTATCTATGCTTGAATTATTTTCGTAAACAATTTGAATCATTCATTAATTTAATCCATACTATTAGAAAGAAACATGATTAATGTATTCCATTCAAAATTATCCATCCTGAATTCGAACCTTACTAACTTTCCTATATTAGCTCCGCAAACATCAATGAATTAATATTTTCGTACCTACCAAAAATTACACCACACCCTCTACGATGGACAAACTTATATCAGGTGATTCTTGAATTGAAAGCATCCTCCCTGCTATGACAATACAGTATCCAATAAATACTTACCAAATTACCAATAGCTGAATCAGTAGCGATTTTCGTTGTCTTTCTGAAATCTAATAAATCTCTGGGAAATTTTCTAATCAGAAACTGGTGGATCGTGCACCTGGCCCCGTGGAAAAATGGTTTCCGGCACAGGAGGTATGCACGGAATGATGTACGCCCGTGGTCACCCAGAAGTTTATAACAGCTGGGCAAGAAGCGGTGCGACGGGATGGTCCTACGATGAAATCGTTCACTACTTCGAACGAGCTGAGAATCCCTCGGATCAGTCGATGCTGTCCGATAAGCTGAGAACGGTGCCCGCACCAGGACCAATGAAAATCCAAAATTACCCTTATAAGCCAGCATTCGCCGACGAAGTATTGAAAGCTGCATCCGAGCTAGGCTACAGAACGAGCAAGCTAAAAGAATACACGCAAACAGGTTTCATGGTAGCACCTATGACAACTGAAAATGGCGTTCGCGGCACAACCTCGAGAAACTATTTGCGGCCGGTCCATCGTAGGCAAAATTTGAAGGTTCTGATAAACGCGCAAGTGACGAGGATTCTGATGAACCACTGGCAAAGCAAAGCGTACGGCATAGAATTAATCGACAAGAACGGCTTCAAAAGAATCGTGAAGGCCAATAAAGAGGTTATTCTAACAGCTGGAGCAATTGGCTCGCCGCATATATTACTGAATTCCGGGATCGGACCCAAGCAACATTTAACAACAATGGGCATGCACGTGGTCAAAGATTTACCTGTAGGACAGAATCTTCATAACCACGTGTCGGTCGCCATTTATTATAGTATAAAGGATGTCGCGTACGAGACCATGACGATGGACACTGTAAATGAATATTTGGAGAGCAGGAGTGGCCCGTTGACTAGTACCGGATTAACTCAAGTAACAGCGTTCCTTGAAAGCTCGTACGCCGCCAGCGGTGTGCCCGATATTCAGGTGTTCTTTGACGGCTTCTTACCGAAATGTCCGAGGACTGGTTTGGAGTTCGAGTGTTTGAACGGCGCGCTGGCTTTGTGTTCGGACAGGAGGCAAATTGTTATGAGACCTACGGCTGTCACTGTATCCAGTAGGGGATACATGAAACTCCGTTGCGGGGATCCAATCGCGCCCCCATTGATTTATCCCAACTATTTTACTGATACGAAGGACCTGAAGGTGCTGGTCGAGGCTATTAAGAAGTCTATCGACCTGGTGAATACACCGACGATGAAGCGTTGGGATCTCCGTTTGGAACCTGTGATCCATCCACTTTGCACGAAGTAAGAATGTTTTGGTGCTTATGGTATAGCAATAGAAATGAATAGTTGGATTGCGAGTAAAGAATTCTTGGTAAATTTGATGCGAGGGTAATCGACAGAGTTAGAACGTGCGATTGATAAGATAGTAACAATAGGGGGGGGGGTTAGGATGTTATGGGGGAAAAAAAATGACTTTTCTTGAAGCGATATGCTATGATATAATCTAAAGACGACTTCTTTATACCGGCAATTCATGCATTGGCACAATTCCAGAGATTCTCATTTCTGAAATTCCAGAGATTCTCATTTTCAAAATTATGACATCTGATAAAACACTTTACTAGCGAAATACTGTTACGTATTTTCAAAGTGCTTAAAAATCTTTCCTGCTTGCATTTTGCAAGCAAGGAAATTCACTGAAATATATGTGGTAATCTGTTCCTTGATAGCATCCTATACAATTTGCAACCGCTAAATATTTATATAAAAAATTTCTAAACTTTTGCATAACAGCATCTAGGAGAAGGAAGCAGAATAACCGCATGCCGAATCCAGTGATATCCTTTCACTGACGCAATTCACGCTAATATAAAACTCATTCTGTCCAGCTATCACTTTGGCAGCGACGCATACTGGGAATGCTACGTAAGAGCTGCAACTGGACCAGAAAATCACCAGTCTGGCACCTGCAGAATGGGTGCATACAACGATCCGACAGCTGTAGTGGATCCAGAGCTTCGAGTGCGTGGAGTGTCGAACATTCGAGTCGCGGACGCGTCTATTTTCCCAATTGTGCCAAACAGTAATCCCATTGCCGGCATTATGATGGTTGCTGAGAAGGCGGCAGACATGATCAGGCACACATGGACAAAGATATGAGCTTTTTATCATTTTCACACAACTTTCCATAGAACGTAAAAATAAGTTATTTTGCAGAGCGGTTCATTTATGGAACTGCTGTAAATGTAGCTTGTAGATTTGACGCAACTTGGAATGTGAATTCGAAAAGTTCATTGGTTTAAAGATTATCAGATACGTATACCAATGTTTAATTGTATAGTAATACTTTTCATATAATATCGTGCGAATGTATACGTTAAAAAGAGTGCAAGCTTTGTACGACGAGGAATAGTCCCAGAATTCTGCAAAAATGCAGTTTTTGGATTCTATGATGCATCAGGCATTACGTGGATAGAAATTTATTATCCGAGTGTTTGCTTATTCGATTACTTTTACATATCAGAAAAGGTTTTGGCACGATGCTCTGTTTAAAAATTCATTAACCGTTGATCTTCACTTCACTGTCCTCACTTAACGATTAAAAAATATGTTTATAAGCGTTTATTTTAAATGTAAGGTTCAATTTCTCCGTGGTATTAATTGTTGGTAATTATAAAATTCGCGAAATTTTGTAACTATTTTCGAAAGGTATAACGAGTTTTGTATTTTCGTGTGCCATATGCGACAGGGTGAGAGACAACTTTCATTTTTATATACATAATTAGTCGAACGTTGTCGTGATGTAAATAATGAGCGAGCAAGCAGTACCATATGAATACGTTATGCACGTAAAATAAACAATTTACCTTATATCCATCTTTATTCCGACAAAACTTGTGAAAGAAAATGGATGTGATAATTAAAATGCATTATTTATATGAAATTTTATTTGTTACCATTCACACAAATTAATTTCAGAAGGTGAAAAGGTATTAAAAAATAACAAAACGGTATCTATAACGATGTTGATATCTATCACGATTGCTCTGTGCTCTACCATTACTTCCTTTTCATATGAAGTACACACGTCGCATATACAGTATTATTTTCCCTTACTCTAAGTCCTACTGACAACGTACTGTGACTTTGGACTTTACTTATATACATATTTTCTTCTGTTTGCTTCCCCTGTTTAAGTAAGTAGCAAGTGGCACTTTTCACGAGTGATCTTATTTAAAGGGGCAGAAGCGAACGACAGTGATTTAACTGAGAGGAAAAAAAAATAGCTTTGACTATTGTTGAACTCGTATTGTAATTCAAATAAGCTGGCTCAACCGCGTGACCCTTGAACAAATTGCATTCACAGTAAATGTTAAGCTTGTATCGAATAGTCAGTCAGCTACATATTTATTCAGATAGTGTGTATAGTACAGGCTATTTACTTTTAACCCTTGCCCTGCCGACACCGCGACACTTTTGATCCAAATGCATGAGCGTTATAAAGAAAGGCCAGCTACTTATTGTCACTCTTATATCTTTAGCATAAAAATGACGACATGGGTAGTTTCGACGCCGATACATACAATATAATCATCCCAAAGAGACGAGGTGGTACACATGAACAAAACTTCCACGTGACAGATTGTCGTGGCTGCAGTCATTAGCTGCCACTCGTCGATGTTTAGGAGTGAAGTGATATCGTTATTCTATGGTGCTTTTTCTAATTCAAAAGTATTTGAAATCTGCCATTTGGCCCTGTCCTGGCCTCCTCTGCCTACCCTCGCGTCTCGTTCGACAGGCTGTACAATTTCCTACTTCAGTCGCAGACACTATTAAGTATTTACAAGACGAAGGCCAACGTGTGCCTCGTGGAAACGATATAAACGCCCAAGTTTTCTACCACAACCGTATCAAATAATAAATATTGTATTACTTATTTTACCTTCTACGCATTACGCATCGCCTACCGGAAAAAGAAGAGCAGCGGGGCAAGCAAACATGACAGAAGGAAAATGCGTAAATTAAGAGAACTCGATTTTCACTATATTCATAATTTTCAATCACAAATGTTTCGTAAATTAACCAATTACATCTGTATATCTGTGCGATATGTACAGTGGCGAAAATTGACTTACGAACATATGAATAGTTACATGTTCAATCTGCACATTATGGTATGCACAATATTTATAATTTATTTTATTATATTTCTTACATGTTTGGGGCACATGCCTCTGTACTCTGTCTTATCGCTTCTATAACTTTAATATTGTAGGCTGTATATAACATTTTATCTTAACTATACGTTATCGTTTCGGACATACATTTCTGAACAATGTGTTTTCGATATGGTATTTCCTATTTAGTAGCAATAATTAGATCAAATATTACTTTAATTTATCTTAATCTTAGCGGTTCGTCGATTTGCCATTTGCCGAAGAACAATTGCCCGCGGATATCAGCCCGATAACGATCCAAATCATACGACGAAAATATTGAAACAATTAATAGATACCAAATAAATAACTGTATTAAAATGGCCGGCACAAAGTCCGGACATAGATCCAAAAGAGATGATTTGGATCGATGTAGATAAGGAAATAAAACTAAAAGAACCATAATATATCCATGAACTATACAAAATAATAGAAAATGCATGGCATTCTATTTCTACTTATCGATGAATTCGTCTAATAAATTATATGCAAAGACGTTGTGCAGCAGTTTTAAGGCAAATGGCAAAACGTCGAACCACTAAGATTAAGATAAATTAAAATAATACTTGGTCTAATTATTACTACTAACATGTAAATATCAAATCGAAAACACATTGATCCCCAAGTGCATGTCCGCAATGACAACGTACAGTTAAGATTAAATGTTATATTCAGCCCATAATATTAGAGTTATAGAAGCGATAAGACACAGTGCAGTAGCATGTGCCTCGAACATGTAAGAAATGTAATAAAATAAACTATAAATATTGCGCATACTATAATATACAGAAAGAAAATGTAATCATTCATATGTTCGTAAGTCTATGACCGCCACTGTATGTTCTTACAAACCGAATGAACGTGATTCATTTTTAAGTAAATAATGGATAAATGAAAGAGCCTAATCGTAGAGCTTTTTTATATTCGCGAGAAATTAACAAGCCCGTTACAGTTCACTTATAAATGGAAGAAGATGAGGGGGTAGCCTCGTCGACAAGATACGTATGAGTGTCAAAAGATCGAGGTGGGGGAAGTTCTTAGTTATGTACGTGCAGTACTGACCCGTGGGCAAGTCGTCTCTGGATATCGTAATAAGATATTTGCCAGTACCGATCAGAGCGACGGAAGTGTTAAATCAAAGTGCATGTTGCATGAAAAACCAATCGGTTAGTCTAGTCCCATTGAATTTATTATTACTATTGTTGTTTGTATATTCGACGCTTTCATACTTACGTGACAAACACATAGAGATTCGAAGTTTATTTACGTGGTTTTTTGGCATCTGATTCGAATCGTGTATCGTTTTCAACGGTGAACAATTTTGTCTCGTCTAACTATACAGTTGAACACATTAATATCGTAAGAAACACGATCGTAATAGCAGTAGCAAGGCAAATTGTTGAGATAATTTTACTAAACTTTCACATTAAATGTCAACAGTAGAATCGATTTGGGCGTATACTAGTTCAAATATGTTCGAGAACAAACGATTGCCACCAAAATATCGAGAGAGAAATATATGTATACTTGAAAGTACACGTTCATTTATAATCGGCAGACGTCTTGCATTCAAATGAAAAGAAGGCAGATTGTTCTTAGAATATCATATGCAATTTGCAAACTCTTGCGTTTTATGTGGTTCCATGAAAGTCCCTAAAGTCTTAGATCCTTGCTTTTCCGTCACTCTGCAAACTGCCATGGAAATTAAAATACACTTCTTATCGCGCGATATCGTCACTGTCAATCCATAAATATGTAACTATATTTAATCAATTATTAAATTTCCACGTTGTTCATTTCATTGCAGGTAATCTGTTAATTTTGACTCCGGAAGCACAGAATGGAGTCGTGTATGGCTAACAATTGCGCAGCTGCGTTGTCCTCGTCGCCAGCCTCCATATTTTCTCAACTGCTGCAGGTTCTTTTGGCATCCCAATGTTCTTTAAACACAACCGCTGATTATCCCGCAGATCGTACAGAGGAAATTTTCATTTCGAAAAGGGAGTTCGATTTTATAATTGTTGGGGCTGGAACGGCGGGTTCCGTTTTGGCCCATAGATTAACGGAAGTGGCGGATTGGAATGTATTACTGATCGAAGCTGGAGGGGATCCTACTCCTGAGAGCGATATCCCTGGCCTGATGTTCGTTTCGATTGGCGAATTTCAGGATTACGCTTACAAGGTATGAGAATTGACAATCATAAAGGGTTATCGGAGGAAATTGAAAAATGGCAAAAATTTGAATTGCAGTAGGAAATAAAATTTGTAAATCCTATTATTGACATTTTTATACCACTTTTTTGTAATTATATTTATTTATCTTCATGATCACCGCGCACAGAGATAACTGAGCTCCTATGATAGACCTTCTATCAAACAACTCTGAATTCTTATTAAAAAAGCAATAATGAAAATCGAAGCCCTTCGATGTAATGCAATTCAAAATAATTCTGATTTAAGATGCAAAAATTAAAACTCTAAGAACGTATCACGCCCCCTGACAAAATCATTGACAGAGCTTTAGCCATTAATCAACACTTTTAAAGTATGAGCAAAGTTCATCTCATTCATCGGAAAATTAAATTTATTTAAGCTCTACCTCCTTTGAAATTATTACGTACCATTAATCAATCAATTCTCTACCAAGGTCGAACCCCAAGAAGGCGCCTGCCAAGGTATGAAGAATAAACGTTGCAGATGGTCGAAAGGCAAAGCTCTTGGAGGCAGTACCGTCATTAATGCTATGTTACACATTCTCGGCAACGAAAGAGATTACAATAATTGGGCAGACCTTGGAAACCATGGATGGAGTTACGAGGAAGTTCTTCCTTATTTCTTAAAATCCACAAATTGCGCACCCGAATACATAGCTAAATGGGGGAACAAACACTGCGGTTCTGACGGGCCAATGAACATCAGAAGCTACAATTACACCTTAACGAACACCCTAGACATTATGTTAGACGCTGCGCGTGAACTAGGTCTAGATATCCTCGAACCTGTAAATGGTGATCGTTACGTTGGATTCGGAAAAGCTATGGGCACCATCGACAGTGGTCGTCGGGTGAATGCCGCAAAAGCTTTCCTATCTCCGATAAAAGACAAGAAGAATTTGTTCGTAATGAAGTCCAGCAGGGTGGACAAAATTTTATTAGATGACAATAAAGCAACTGGTGTACGTGTGACTTTGTCGAACGGTCGGTCGATTGATATAAAAGCGTCGAAAGAAGTGATCCTTTCGGCAGGCAGTGTAGCCAGTCCTCAGTTATTAATGCTCTCGGGTATCGGACCCAAAGAGCATTTAAAGGAAATGGGAATACCGATCGTAACTGATTTACCCGTTGGAAAAAATCTCCAGGATCACCTGGTTTGGATTGGCATGCATATTGCTTACGCGAACGCGTCAACGGCTCCACCATCTCCAACGTATTCATACGACCTAGCCTACGAACTTCTGACGCGCAATTCTGGCGAACTGACCACTATCGGAATTGATCTTCTTGGGCTCGTTAACGTGCGCGATCCTAGCTCCAAGTATCCAGATGTTGCATTTCATTTTGGTGAGTTTGATCAATGGAACGCGCTTAAAATAGGGTCGATGCTGGAAGGGTTGAATATGGATGACGAATTGATCAAAGAGGTACAGAAGGAAATAATGGAATCTAATGTGTTACTTCCTAGTGCGGTCTTGCTGAATCCCAAGAGCCGAGGAAGGATAGAATTGCGTAGCAACGATCCGGCTGATACCGTGAAAATTTATGCGAATTATTTTAGTGAGGAGGAGGATTTAGAACCTCTGATGAAATCGGTGGGAGTGATTAAATCTTTGTTGAACACCGAAACGGCGAAGGAGCATGGTATGCGGCTGCAACATGTGAATATACCTGGATGCCAACACACGACACCTGATTCTGACGAGTATTGGGAGTGTAGTGTCAGACATATTGCTACTACTCTGTTTCATGCGTCTGGAACAGCTAGAATGGGTCCTGTTGGCGATTCTATGGCTGTCGTAGATCCGAGATTGAGAGTGCATGGTATTGAGGGACTGAGAGTAATTGATGCATCGATCATGCCAAATATTGTCAGCGGGAATACTAATGCTCCAACAATGATGATCGCGGAGAAAGGAGCAGATTTGATTAAAGAGGATTGGAAAACGAAAGTCACTGAGGAGTTGTAGAATTACAAAATCATTGCTAGAGGGCGGGATGGATAATATATCTTAACCCTTACGTCAATAACCTTGCACCCGGATGCCTACCTCAAAATATTTCAGCGAGAATTGTTTAAAATTCGCTCGAATCGCCGCGCTTCGACCTTTTAGAAGCGAAGTATCTTTTCCACATTTCTCTTCTTGATCTTACACCAAACGAATTATCGAGTCAATGGCAGCGCAGCCTATAATGAATAAAAGGAGTACCTGGGTTGCATGCTTGTAGAAATATCAGGCATATCATCTGTTATTGAGTAAAAAAAAGTATTTACACAACTATACAATTGCAGAGATGATTAAATGGATAAAAAGTAATGTTTAAACAATAGGCCCACTATCTATATGCACTGAGTATTATTTGATTGAACTCGGTAATGCGTTGACCAGGGCCTGAGACCCGCGCGCCCAACGCTTCTTGGCTGTAATCTAATTGCTAAGGACACGACGAAACATGTAAAGTTTAGAGGAACGCTTCGAATGCGGCCGAAGCCCACGTTATCTCGTTACGAAGCCCACAACGTGTATAAATTAGTCAGATTAGGATTTACTTTAGTTAAATACATTTCAATAAATTTACACATATTGATTTACAGTGCCAATACCTCGAAGAATTTTTTTTCCCCGATTTAGTCGATGAAGCTTTTCCAGTAATAATTATAACGTGGTTCAACATTGTAATAAATATTCATTGTGTAAAGTAATACATTTTTCGTAGATGGTTAATTAATTAAAAGAAATGGAGTTATGTAGTTATAGAACGGCAGGGCAGACATATAATTGCGCCCCTGATAGTCCGCAACCATGTTCACGCCGAAGACTGCGAAAAGCGAAAGTAACATACTTTTTGTGTTGCCTACAATTGTACAGGTATATGAATGTTTAGTGAGAAGAAACCATAGTTGTAAGAAAACTATACTTCGTGGAATTCTAGGAAATAAAAATTATGATATAATAATACAAATGCAAAACGAACGATATATAAAATAAATATTTAGATTGGCAGGTCCCAGCTTTTATAGTTATTGGGGGGAACATATTTGAAAACTGCTAATAAATTTGTATTGCGCAATGTCGTAGAAAAGGGAGTTTGTAGTACACATTGAAATGCAAAAGTTGAAATATTTCGAAACGAGAAGTGTGCCAGTAATACATGTGTAACTGCTCGTTGAACGTTGTCTTCGAGTTTTGTAATGTACGTATGTCAATTATCTAAAGTTGATGTAGATTAGGAACGTTTTTCAGCCTCAGCGAACAGAATGATTTATTCCAAAGGCGACTCGAATTGTCATTAATTAATTGTTACTGATTTGTAAACATATGGCTGTGGACTATCATCTCTTAGAATTGGAAATTGCATTCTAATCTACCTTGGAAATAGCAAGAGTTACCATTTCGTTATATGTACTATGTATAAGCTTGATTTTCTTTCAACCTCATTTTTAATTATATTAATACTAAGGCTTTCATAATTTAGGGGAAGCGATAAAAGCAATCAATACAATTATAATCATTTTATTATTGTACAAAAATATTTCATTGCTTGTGATGTTTTAAGCAAAAACAAACAAAATCTTTTTAAAAAAAACTGTCATCCGACATAACAGAAAAAAATCCTAATGTTTCTTTTGCTTTGCACTTCAATCTAATATTCATCGAATTTTTCAAAAAATCCATTCTATGATAAGAGCAGAAACGAGTCGAGACCTACTATTTCATTGATTTTGCGGAACGTTAATTAAGATCCTAGGAAATGGAGTGCTACGGCATTCCTGATAAATGAAAGCGATCATTTCAAACCGTAATAAAAAGTACAGGAAACCAGGGAGACGTCGCAAGAAATAACGGCACCAGTTACATTTCGTTCGAGACGAAAAGACGGTCGGGACCCAAGCAAATCACCCACTCTATCGTTTTCCTTCAAAACTGCGACCAAGTTTCATGATTCGTTTCCTTCGATCAAGTTTCATGATTCCTTTCCTTCGATCAAGTTTCATGGCCCTTTTCATTCAGTCAAGTTTCGTAACCCTTGCCGTTCGAATCTATAAGCTTTTGTTGCTGACGTTCGAGTGGAATTAAACAGTGATGTTTCAGTTTTATGTTTATTCGCGATAGTGCTTAATTTTAATGCAACGTAAAACGAATTTCGTTTGCTATATATATGTAGGAAATTAGACGGAAGTGAGATCAGTTATTGATAAACGGTGTAAGCAATAATACATTATTTATTATTGAAAGTGACCGACATGATCTGAATTATTTGGTACCGAAGCTTCAGTTTAGAAATAGTTAATTTCACGTGTTCCGACAGTGATTATTATTTGTTTCCTCGGAACAAGTCTACACTTAGGTGTGTTTATTGTGGCGTGAAATTGTGGAACGGTCTTTCTAGAAATTGGTAAGAGTGTTCCTGTTCTTTACTAAACAAAATATGAAGGTTTGTAAAGAAATCACCTATAATTCTAGAAATATTATCTACATATTACAGAGTTATTGCAAGTGGAATATTGCAGACTCTTCATTCATGTTATCATACTCTTAAAATATTCCGTGTAAAATGGATATTAGTCACTGTACTTGACTAGTTGAAAATGCTTTTATTTGGAGACTAATTCGTATCCACCCCATGTAATGGTTCCCCTTGTACGTAGTTGGCGATGTCGATACAGTGAACTCTTTTGTGGCTTAAGTGGCATGTCATTCAAAACCCTTCCCTCTTTCTACTACCGAACACAATAGTTAGAGCTGGGTGAAAACGGAGTAAAAGAAAACACAGAGGGGCCACCAGCTTTATCTGTCGGATCATTCGTCGTTCTTTTCTTACTTCAATTTATTCTGTTCAGTTATACGTATGTATCTCTCATGTTCGCTAATTCTACTACATACTAATTATAAATGCCAATTATAAAAATGTACAAGGTTCAATATTGACACAGCCACAATATATTATGTCATTACATGTCATTATGTTGAATATCGGTCTAACATTAATAACGCAATATTGGGCTTAATTTTTCAGCATCGGAGAAACGGCTAAAGGAGAAATTTAATATTAAAATAATTTTAAAAATCATGTCGTGGATTCCACCAGACTTAGCAAATCTTTGTTCACCACACTCAACCGTGTCAACGTGTCAACCACCCACATTCGTGTTCCTAGCTCTAGTGGCCCATCTATTTGGCCATTCAGAGGATACTCACTACTGTTCGTCGCATAGTCAGAATTCTCCAAGTTCGCCTATCGAACCGGAAATCAATATACAATATTCTGAAGATTCCCAAGACTGGGTCGATTACTTTCAATCGGCAACCTATTCGTTGCTGGATGATTCAGCCTTGACAAATGTACCAACTTCGACAGACATCGATGGAGCAAAATTTTTCGTGAATTTCACCGATGAAAGTGACGCAAGGCGGATCGTTAATGTCAAAATGGCAGAGCCGATCGTGACTTTTGCGCCAGTTTACGACTTCTATCCACCAACGAGGAATAGGCGACAGGCGACCAGCGCTGTATCTACAGTTGACGATGGATTTCTTGCTTCGAAAGGTAAATCAGTGGTTGATGTTTGTGCGGACGTTACATTTATTTGTGGGTATTGTTACTTTTTCCTTCAACATGTATAATACATTTGATGGGGTTTCAAATTAATGTATCGCAGTGGAAATGCCAATGAAAGTTGATTTCTCGATTTGGTATTGATGTATAACAGTGTGTAACATAAAGATAGATCCCCTTGGAATTTTGGCCGTAACTCTGGATCTAGTCAACCGACTGCTATAACTTATTCAACGCGTAGTTTAGGCACTATGGTGCACTATGTGCAAAATTTCATATTAATATAGTGCCTCATTTTTGTACAGTAAACATTTATCTGACTTTCGTCAATTTATGACTGTAACAATATGATAGATTCACTAGCAGAAAAACAAAAACTTCAATTAACTAAACCACAATAACTTTAACGAATAAGCGTTTTCAATAATGTATTGTTTTTCCACCACTTTTTATTAACATCACATTAGGCTTTATAATACATTCATGTTCGAATATATGTACATAATATCTATTTTAAAGAAATAAGACAAGATAGAAATAAAGTTGTCTATTATGTCAAATATTTTTATACATATATTTCATTTGTGTAAAACATCGTTGTGTACTACATACACAGTATAATTCGTTCGTTTACGTATACATATATATATATAATGTATACATAATTCTCGTATTTTTAGTTACTTTTTATCAATACTTGTCTACGTTTGAGTACGCAAATAATTAACACCGTCGACATCAGTGTCAAGGCGATCAGTTACCATATTCAAGGATTCGTCACGGTTGGTACATAATTATACTCGCATCCGATTACGAAAGAATCTATTAACCTAGTCGGTTTTATGCGCAAGTGAAAAGGAAGTATAATAGTACTGGAAAAGTTTTGCTGAATCGCGAGTCGAAGTATTGAATTCTATATATTTCATTTAAAAACCCACTCCAATAAGAAAAGATTCACTTTACGCTTTAGATCATTCTCTTATTCTGATTATTAGATCATATCTTATTCTGAGTATTAGATCAAATCTCTTATTTTTCGTCACTATAATCTGTATACAGTTTAAAAAATGCAACAATCAAGATTACGACCTTACTTTTTTTCATTAATTTGCTTTTCTCCCATTGCCATATATTTCCATTGCAGGTATCTTTTTGCGGCCAATTTTAAAACATTTTAAAAATGATTATAAATTTTCTACATTCTTCCAGAAACAACCTTTGCCGAAATTCAAACATCGTTACGTCGAGCTACAAACGCTTATCCGTATTTTCTACTTTATAAAGATGAAGTGGACCGACAGTTTTATAATCCACCAATTGTGCAAGAAGCATTTGACGGCGTAGAAACTGGAAAATATTATAATCCGATTACATCTTCGGCGTACGACACTTGGAACCAAGCCAATAATTTCGACGATTACAAGAATTTTCTATATCCAAAGAAATTCGTGGACGCACACGATACTATAAATATCCCCGATGCCGGAAGTTATCCAACAAAAGGATACGATTTTATTATCGTTGGAGCTGGGTCGGCTGGATGTGTTCTAGCGAACAGACTGAGCGAAATAAAAAGATGGAAGGTACACGATCATTCTATATTTTCAATCCACTCATTTTCATATACAAGATGAATAATCGGTGACTAGAACAAAACGCTTTACTCGTATTATATTATAAAAATCGAAGGACACTGTACGTATGTATCTCCTTTTCTGATAATAATCTTAGTGAAGAATTGACAACTTCTGTTGGACAATTTTATACTAACGTTCTTTTAAAATTATTAGACAGACGCATTCTACTCCTTTTTAAATATTTTTGTCGTTTTTCTTTTATTAACTATGGCTCAAGATTTCTTGCATTGAAAATAACTTCCAATCGTCCTAGCAGTAACGTGGTCCGAGTCTTGCGAATTGTAACTGTAAGTTTATAGAACGAAAAAATGTTGCCAGTTTTATGTCCATAAGCAAGTGCTCTAAAGTGGTACAGAAAGGAAAGAAAATGTGAAATTTTATTGAAGTTCGGGCAATACGAATAACAAAGAAAAAGAATGCGCTTTTACGACGCATGGAAATGGGGACCAGCGATAGTTTTACTGGAATAACAACAAACTGAAACATTCCACAACAGGTTTCCATGTTTTAAAGAATTAAATGGGTAATTATTTTTATAGTAATTGCAATTATTGTTAATGGAAATTGAGTCAAAAATGTTGAGAAATTAAACCACTCAGAAATTGCTATAATACATTAAACAAATTGAATTAATTTTTGAAATATTATATAAAAAGAAAGATGTAGGTATGTACTTAGTAGATACAGTTAACATGGCAGAATTGTTGTGTTTGATGGGCAGTCGTAGAATTAGGCGAACAGATATTGATAATCCTTTCGTTGAAAAGTCGAGCAATAGTAAGGGCTTCTTTAAAACGGGTCACGGAATAGAAGATTGTCGATGACTATGTTACGACTATTCGAGGCTTCGTGGCGATTAAATATGTCGTGAAACGCATGACACTATAAAATCGCTTATTAGATTATTCAGTATCGACGACAGTGAAATCCGTACAGGGTATAGAGCATGTCACGTCCTCTGCGAACCATCGATTAACTTAACTTTACGTCGTACAATTTACCTTGGCTTTAAACTGAATATAAAAACAAATAAGGGTACGTAAAGAATACTGCTCCAACAAATTTTGCATAAGCGGTTCAATCGAAATAATTTATAATTATCCAGTGAGAAATACAGACTATTTCCTTTTTATTGTATTTTAATAAATCCGAAGGAAACTTGCGTGAATTACAAAAGTTGGAAATATATAGCTATACAATTTAAATCCAAGAGAAATCTTCAATTTCGTAAATTTGTTCATCTATCGAAACCATTTACTATACGAAACGGTTGTTTTATTTGATTATATCTATGATTAAAATATGAACTAGAAATTGCGTCGCAGGACGAATAATTATATAATATTAGTTCAACGATATAAATTATTCCGCCTAAAAGGGATGCAGAATATTAATTTTTAGAATATTAATATTAAGTTTTTGTTCATTTTTAGATACTGTTGTTGGAGGCTGGCATAGAAGAACCACTGGTAGCCAATATTCCGGCCTTCGCTTCCGTGTTACAGGCCAGTAATATCGATTGGATGTATCGCACTCAGCCAGAACAACACTCTTGTCGATCGAGGAGGGGCAGAAGTTGTGCGTGGGCAAGGGGTAAAGTATGTATTCGATGGCTAACTTCAAATGACAAAATGTTAGTTGCAGTAACAAGGTTCAACTGAAATTTGTTAGGAACAAAATTATTGTTGCATTCATTAATACTTTCAAATTTTTCCATCAACCATAAGGGTTCAAAACTATTAATTGACTATCAATAATTATAAAATCTGTACAATTTGACGATATGGCTTGAATTCGAAAGTGTACATTAGATTTTGTGCAGGTCATGGGCGGCTCTAGTACCATCAATTACATGATTTACATTCGTGGAAATCCAAATGACTACAACGAATGGGCAGAGAAAGGGAATTACGGATGGAGTTACGACGAAATTCATCCATATTTTCTAAAGTCGGAAAATAATAACGATCCAGAGGTAACCACAATTTTTTTTATTTTCATACAGCAACCCGCTATGAAACAAGATTCACAACATCAAATCCTGATAGAACCTTCGGACAAATAATATATTCAAGTCTAAGATGAGATTTGTCCCTATCAATACAAATATGTACAATAGTGCCGCATTATCTGACAGTATCTCACGGCTACATCTTGCCAGCCATCGAAGACGGTAGATTTCTATACAAGAAATCAGCGAAAATTTGTCTCCTCTATTCACTGCAAGTGAGATGCACTGACACAGAACTTACAATCAGACTCCCTAAGATCAGATAGTTAGTGAAAGAAACATATATAATTGTATATCGAAGCAAAGCCATGGCATTAACATTGATTTCTTTGAGAACTAAAGTCAAGCACTTGCAATAAGTTTTCAATAATAGGTCTCGGATACGTTCGTGTATTTTACATACGTAACATCTGTATCCTTGCATCACGACGTCAGTCTCAAGAATTGACAAAAATAATGACAGTGAATTAGTAAGGCAAAAGGCCAATTAGCTAACGAGGCACTACTAGTGCTTCACTGGCATTAGTCAGATTGCGAAGAAAATCGTATCTGCTGTGACCCAGAAGGAGGAATTGAGGTGTTGCAGCGTGATTGAGACTTGACATAAATTAGACTAATTGATTACTTACAATCAGAAGAATAATAATTGATGTTAACACATTGCAGATGGGGTATTTAATAAATTTAAATGCCTGTTCCCGGGAATGTCCCTGCACTTTGTACTTTAAAAATTCATACAACATTTTCGAATGATTACTATTATTACTATTATTTTAAAAACGCAAAGTTTCGTCGCCCGACTTCCACGATTACATCGTTCCAACGCAAGTCTGCGTTGTCTGTCCGCAACGTTCTAAGTTTAAGTATAGAATAGAGTATTAGTAGCGCATAATAATGCATAAACAGCGCTTTTAATTTTTCACGTAATACAGTATCCATATGATATTTCACCCAGATCGCGAAAGAAAATCCCTACTACCACAGGGAAGGTGGTTACCAGTCGGTCGAGCGGTTTCCCTACAACGACTCCAACACAGAAATCCTTTTGAACGCATGGCGGGAGCTCGGCCACGAGTCGGTGGATGCCAACGCGGAAAAGCAGGTGGGCGTGATGAAATTGCAAATGACGTCGTACCGTGGTGCGCGCCAGAGTACGAACAGCGCGTTCGTCAGACCCGTCAGGCGCAAACGAAAGAACTTGACGATCGAAACGGATGCCCACGTCACGAGACTACTAATCGACGTCGAAACAAAACGAGTGACAGGCGTTGAGTACGCTTCAACCGCCACAGGGTTCACGAAAACGGTCCTGGCTAGGAAAGAGGTGATTTTGTCCGCTGGCGCGATCAATTCGCCGAAAATCTTGATGCTCTCTGGCATAGGCCCAAGGCACGAATTAGAGAAACACGGGATCGGGGTGATCAGCGATCTGCCGGTCGGAAGAAATCTTCAGGACCACGTTACTATGGACGGCTTGACTATAGCACTGAACTCCACGTCGACGAGTAAGGACAACGATTTGAAGGAGCACGATATATTCTATTACGAGAAATCACGAATGGGCCCATTGTCCGCGACAGGACCCCTTGCCTGCGGCGTGTTCTTGAGGACGATCTTCGAACGCGGACACGAGAATTTACCGGATATACAGTACGCTTTCGACGCTAGCAATCAGATGGACTTTATCGAACACCCAGCAGAGTACGGCGAGACATCGGTTGAACCATTGTCTTATTACGATGCGATTAATATAAGACCGATACTGTTGTCACCTAAGAGTAGAGGATTCTTATTATTGAATGACACCGATCCGTTGTGGGGCCCACCGTTGATTTATCCGAGATATTTTACGAGTTACCCTGACGCAGAAATCATGGTGGAAGGTGTAGAAGCTGCTTTGGAATTATTTCAGACAAAGTCGTTCCTGGATCACGGTTTCCGTCTTATCGATGTACCATTACCTGCGTGCAGACACTATAGATTTAATACAGGGGAGTATTGGAAATGCGCGATGATGGAGTACACAGCGACGATCTATCATCCGGTTGGCACGTGTAAAATGGGACCGAAATGGGATCAAGAAGCGGTGGTTGATCCGAGGTTAAGAATTTACGGGGTTCACGGCGCGAGAGTGGTGGATGCCTCGATAATGCCAAATATCGTCAGGGGGAATACTAATGCGCCGACTATCATGATCGCAGAAAAGGCTAGCGATATGATTAAAAAGGAATGGCTGTATGGATGAGATTAAAGTATATGCGAGGCAACGTGATCTGAAGGGAAGATACCGATTTATGCTGGGGGGAGAGATTTCGCGTAGCAGAGGAACACTTGAGAATCGAGATACATATTCTGGTTTATAACCGCGACGTAAATTTCGTGTGCTTTTTTTATTATAAATAATGAATCAGACTGATTATTAGGCGCATAGAATTGTGAGATCAAACGGAAAGCGCCGTGTAGAATAATTTTGCGTTCTCGAAATGCGATAGATGGGTTGCCTTGGTTGCGTATATTTGTTTTTGATACTTTACACTATAATTTCTCTTGCAAATCGATGGTTAGCTGTCAAGGAGAAGAAAGTTTACGGTAGATACAAAGCACTCTAAGCAGACAAAATAATATTGAATGAAATCTGATTTCTTTGCACTAGTGTTAACAGAATAATTTCGCCGAGTTTCAAATAAGTGGGTCGTGTAAGGTGCTTATGCATCGTGGAATTATATAATCGCTAGGGTACTACGAAATGTGCTATGGCATGTGAGTAATTAGAAACACAGGATGCACAAACACGTAAGGCTATGTAGCTAATAAGCATCAAAGATTTCCCTTCCAATTATAGTGCCAGATGTCAAAGTTTAGGGTATCCATGGTAAATGCAGCAACGTAATTAAGTCACCGAAGGGTAAAAACTTATGCTAGTATCAGGATCATGAAGTGGTATTCGAAGTCTATGAAAGACCACAGTATTGTTCACGAGCTGAAACTTCTTTCTTTTAGGTGGTTGTATTTAATAAAGCAAGAATATAATTAATCTGAGTTACTTATTATTTCTATCTTTAGAATAGAAATATTGGGATATTGAAGTATTGGGTCAACCGTATTGAGTAACTAGATTGAAATCAGATATGTATCTATATTGATAATTCATTTCAGCACATGTAGGAATCATATTCTAGTTCAAGTAGTTTTTTCCCCAACAATTCAGTGCACGCGTAACGTAGCTAAAAAAATACTGTAAAAAATGGCATATATGATACAAATCAGAGAAGAAAGTCAGATTAACGTTCGTCAAAAGTCAGGACTAAAATTAAACCTCGAATAGTTTTTCTTTACACGCCTAGGCGACAAAAATTTTCATGCCCATCATCACCCTTGCTGATATATTGCTATCTTTCCACATGCATGCAGGACATTGTATGCAGTACAGATGCGCAAGAACGATCGTTAATTGCTACAGCTATTCATAGCATGCGAAAGTGTTTAGTAGAGATTTTTATACAGCTCGAAAAATATCCACAGCTTTTTATTAATAAAATTAACGTATTAATAAATTAATAATGCTAGAATAATGTTGATAATACTGTGAGATGTAAATTGCAAAAGAATATCTATATTAATAAACACAGTATCAAATAGCGACCAGAACTCCAATAGTAAATAGTGACGTAACTTAACAAATTATGCCACAAATCAAATTATCCAATCCTCAAAAGAACACTAATAACTCAGTCGTTAGTAAAAGATATTACCTACTTCCCCGGTTGTTTCCAAATATCATTTCTTTATCTATCGAATTATGTATTTCCCAAACGAAATCGTATCTGCACGTGCAAGAATACATGAATTTTGTGGTAACGAATGATCTAATTAGCATACGTTTATAACTTAAAGTCTCTAATTATAGGTAGTGCCATCGTATACTTTCCAATTCTCGTGATTTTAAACACATCGGCGCAAACGTTGCACGATTGTAACCCTTAATTGCGCACTCATCGCCACAAAAGTAAACACTTACGACCGAAACACTTTCCCTAGAAGGTTCTTTCCCAATTTCTGAAGTACACCGTGCGTCAGGCCACAAGATCGCGATATTATGGAATTGGAGTGAAAAGGCATGTTGACCGAGGCGGTTTCAAAATAGCCCGGGCGAAAGTGAAATGCCTGTATCGGGTGTGTGGTGTAGAATGTGACGACGAGCACGAACATCACGGGGCACAAGGGTTATTCAGATAGAAACACGTGGAGAAAGCGGGTGACTAATGTTGCAGATTACCATTCAACCTTGGGAATCTCCAATTTCAGTCAATTAATTGAGACCATCAAAAAAATTATACGATACGATATGGGATGGTTTCGACTTAAGGCTATAGGCATTGGTCACTTTATTCGGAAGTTTTCAAATATCTTAGACTACTATTAGTACGTAAGAGTGGTCACATTTGTTCTATAGCAATATTTCAGAATTCTATTGCACTGTTATTGAGGTTCGTATATGCAGACGTAATCTAAGTAATGATATGCAACTGCCATTAGTTCCTTCGTAATAAATCCTTTACTTTTCTTTTAAATTAACACCCTTTTAACTGGTTGAGGTTCGGGCAATTTTATTCCCACTCTAATTACAACCATTGCGGTAGTAAGAAAATAAACTTCTTTTTACACATTATATTAGCGATTTGATTTAAACAGATGCTGTTTTTGCGTGTTTGCAACATGTCCTATTACCGACGTGAAATGAGAATTTTTTACAAAATCATTACTTGCACATAATTATCGTGTTCGATTTGCAATATTCTAGATAAATGTAGCGATCCAATCGAATGAAGAGTGAAGCACGAGAGAATAAATTACGTCTCGTGTTCATTCAGTAGAATGTTACCCGGCTCATGAATAACAAATTACTTCGTGGACAATACAACGTATATCACGATAGCCGCAATATTGTTTCGTGGTTGTCGAGACTACGAAAGAGAAAATTGGGATCACTCGTATCCTTGAACATCTTAAGAAAACTACTTTCGGACGTAATTGCGAAACGAATTGTCGTCGGGATATTAATTTCCACGAATAAAAAAAAAATATCTACGGATAAAATAAATAAATTAACATTCGAAGATGAAAGATCCTGCGCTGTTACATTCTTTGAACTCAGAATAGGTAGGAGTTGATATCGATCTCGCTTTTCTATACTGTTATTATTATTTTACATCATTACTTTCATTGACATAAGTTTTATCGAGAATACCAGATATCTTTTTGGGGAACCATAATGTACAGTAATTAATTATCTCCTAAAACTAAATTAGAAATTTGATATAATGGGAATTCAATATTGTCGCATCAAGATTCTGCACTGTAAAACATTCTCACATGTTCCAAATTTTTATTATTAAATAATTCAGGTTTGCTAGGCTTCAAAAATTTCCAGGGAAATACTAATGCCCATAATTGTCTCGTCCATTTGCTTTCTATTTAACGATGACCAATAAACTAATATTGTATTACAAATATTGTCATATCATATGATTCCAAATATTTCGAACACAATACCCTGGATTTATTCAAAAGCATACAATTTCTTATTAAATTGTTACATTTGCAGAGAAATACAATATCCTATTTATATGCAAGAACTGAAACCAATTGGCACACCTTTTATTTTACTTTTGCCATACAATTAGTTGTAAGTTTTTATCTGCGATAGCGAAACAAAAATTTTAATTTGCAGACAATGCAGTTAAGGGATCAAAGATAGGTTCGAACCAATGCGAGTGACCATGGGTTAACACGTGATTCCCCAAATTTCTCAAAGTCATCCAACAATTATCCATGACCAACGCGACAAAAATTTGTTGAACGAAGAAACAAATTAGGAAGAATGGATATCTACGGTAACGATATCACCCTGTGGGTCAAAGTTTCAAGTGCTACGGTGTCTAGATAGTGTCTGTCAGCCAAAGTGGTGGTACCTACCGTATGGTTTATACGTAGAACTTTATGTTCGAACACTCAGTCTTTCACTTTCTCTGCGTCCGCGAGCTGCTCGATCGGTCCAAGTGAACCACGTGTTTTCGTCCATGATCTATAATTGTAGTGTCTTGTTGGTAGCGTCAAACAAACTAAGCAGGTTGGGCGACGATTCGTTGAATAGACAACGGTGTAACCAGAATGGATGTTGAAGTCTATTACGAAATTGAATGGAAGTGAGTATCGGGAAGAATTGTGATCTTTGTTTGATCAGTGTTGTTAAGGTGCTATGCAAATATTGTTCTAAAATATTTGAGGGGTTCTTCACTTGATATGTTATTCAGTAGGTGTAATATTACTTTATAAATGTGCCCATCGAAATTATATCCTGTCTAATTTCCATTATTGTTTATTAGAAAATTTGCAGGGGACACTGTACCATTATTGCAATTATTTATATAAATTATACCTTAGATAATTAAATAGAATATCCTTAATGTGCATACGTATAGTTCGTCGATATTGATAAAGTCAGTGTCTATTGTTTTGCGAATCCACGAGTAAAAGGGTTAAGATGTTACCACATTGTTGTTCATTACTCACTGAAGTACTAAATAATATTTAGAATCTTAAGGTTTCCTCGTAGGATTGTGTCACAGTTAATGGTAGATCTTTTAAAATCAACTTAAATGTTGGATGTGGTGCAAAAGTAATATGGCCATTAAGGGTAGTAAAACTTGCTGAGCTTTCTGCTTGGCCAAGCATTTCTTTTGAAGTGCTAGTACTTGACAGAGCAGAGGAGTTCTATTGTAGTTGAATGAACAGAATAATCCCTACCTTTTTCTTTAATTTAGTGGCATTGATGATGTTAATTGGTTTTACTTGTTAATTACCGTACTGCTAATATTAATAGCCTCAAATACTAATATTACTCAATCAGCTCTTAGCAATTTTGTATAAACAAATAAAATCAGTTCCCAACTAAAACCTGCGTTCCAATTGTAAATACCATTAATAAATATTTCTCCGGTAATCACACTGTTTAAAAAATAATTCGTTTACAAGTTTCCCAAGTTTGGCAAAAAATAAAATCTTTCATAATTTATATTAATCATACGCTTCAAAATAAAATAATTAAAAATCTTAAATAATTTCTTATACATAGTACGTTAATTTCTTTCAAAGTAGAATCGCAATCGAAAGAAAGGCATGCACGCTCTCATGTACACGCTTTACCACAGAAATACGTAAAACGTACATTTTACAACAGACAATAGTAAAACGACGCATAAAACAACGGCATCCAATGAAGAAAAATTATTCCATCGATTAATAATTGTCAATATTTTCTTTACGCCAACCATTTCGAAGAGACCACAGTGTTCGCATTATCAATGGCGCACCAAAATAATAGAAATGCAAGAAAGTATGTCGCAAGCCCATTGGAAAAGTTTTCATTGGTAACGAGTCACAAGTTGCCCGTGAATGGCGATGTCACTGGACTGCATCGTTCAAAGAAGAAAGTTATGCAAACGCGTGATCACTTTGTTTCATCGGCTCCTGTACTTTATAGTATGTAATGGAATGCGTCCCATTGGACATGTAAATACGCTATTTCAACGAGTAACTGCTATCAACTACGAGCTTCTTGCCGGTGAATAGGTTTCGTTAACATATAAGTGAGAAACGATGTTGTGGGATTGACGTTCACTGTCCCCAAAAATGTTTCAAAACCAATAGCACATGAGGCAATAAACAAAAAGAAACGAAAAATAGATGACGCGTTTGCCAAACCAGTAATGGCAAGTATGAAGTGTATGTAACTTTTAATATATAATTTCTTTCTTCGGAGAGACATGTCTAAACTGAAGTACTCATTCGTGCTTCCATTTTTTCTCCTACAATTTTTTCACGAACAAGATAAGTGAAGAAATTCGTATCTTTCAAGCATCTTTCCTTTGACTTGTTAGTACTCAGCAGACATACTCAAATTGCACAACTGAAAGTATTCGTAATAATTTTAACGATTTTCGAAACACTTCAGAGGGCAAATCTGACGTAAATCATAGAACAAAGCCTTGCCACCAAACACGTATAACTTTTTGCAAAAAATCTAATAGTGTCAATTTTTAAACTTCCACGTGATAATTTCTTTTCTTTGTTATATTTCACGTGTTTGACATTTCTCTTTTAGTTCTGCCATGTAATACCGAAATCCTGGCGTTGATTTATGGTGAAATTTCGAAACAGAGTGACGCGTAGATTATCGGTAATTACGAAATATGTACCTTTTTTGCCTGAATTAATCATGCATGGGTTACTGAACTACCTTGGATTGAATTGATGTGAATTGGATTCCTTCTGTTAGCGAGAAAATTTCAACAGTTGTATCATCCAGTATGATGTACAGGGACGAGATGTACATGTATAAGAAGAAATGTAAATTTCATTTTGACATAACTTTCGTTTGCTTTTCACCACAGCACTTTCTGTTTGATTCCATTTATACCAGATCTCCTTGCACAATCTAACTAATTCAGTGTGAAAAGTATTTAAATGTTGGTGATCATAGACAATCTTTATTTGCATAGCACCAGAAAATATATTTTTATATATACAGAACACCTATATAGAACACGATAACTTTTGCTATCCATTCGCAGGTTTCGTCCAGCAATCATAAAACATTGAAAAATCGGATGAAGAGAGACTCAAATCGTAGGATGACATACACGACGCAGTTGTGACTTCAATCTCTTCTTGCGCTGATGATCCTGAGGGGAACAATAATGAACAATTATTTACAATGTCTTCTCTTTGCCATGAGACATTGAAGCCGACGAACAATAATGTGATCGTACAGTGCCATTACCCTACAGGCGCACCGTGCACGACATGAAATCGACTCCAATCGATTCAGATAACGTCGATTACACTTTCGACAATTTCCACTGGAATTTTAAACTACCTCAGCGTTAAGGATGACAATTTAAATAACCCATTCTGGGACCCGTCGAACAGCTCCAAATTTTAAGAACGAAAGATTCAATGTTATGTAATTTTAATGTATATGAAAATTCTAAAAGAAATATTTAATCAAAAACCAAGAAAAAAACTAAATATTTCAAACACCATTGAATCCACGAGGCTCATATTCTTACCGTTGAACAAAATTCAATAATAATAGCAAAATGGGAATCGTAACGGTGACTACCCTGGCGATAAAAGGTGCCACAATTCTGCTTGGGAAAGTGGCAATAATACCTATCCTAATTGCAGCATTGGCATATTTCAATTACGATCTGATGGATCCAGAGAATAAACCAAAAGTAACCACGAACCTTAGGAAAGAGTACGATTTCGTAGTGATCGGCGGTGGATCAGCCGGAAGTGTGCTTGTGAATAGGCTTACAGAAAATCCAGAGTGGAAAGTATTGTTACTTGAAGCTGGGGGACACGAAACAGAGATCACAGATGTCCCTATATTGTCTCTTTATCTGCACAAAAGCAAAGTAGACTGGAAGTACAGGACGCAGCCACAGGATTCAGCTTGCCAGGCTATGGTAGATAAACGGTGTTGTTGGACTAGAGGAAAGGTGAGGATTTGTAACGCTTTTCCAATTGCGAACAACAGATAGAATACTCTCGGTTAACTTCAAAGTATGTATCTCGAATCGTGAAGTTTTATTAATAAAGCAGATCACTTAATCGATATACAACAACTTCGATGAACTATTGCACAGTGTTAGATAATCTGAAAAATGCTATTGCCCAAGCATAGCATATTATAAATTTTTCTATAAATAATAGTAATTTATTAGTGGAAAATGAATAATTGTTTGGTGCATATACTTATCAATTAGGCGATTCTGGTATAATTAAAATATTTCTTCAAACAACATTAGTGGCATCCAGGAGTGAGAAAATTATATTTGATTCTCTACCTGGATTTTAAGCTGGCTGACTGAAATACTACAATCGTCAGGCATTATATGTATATGTAGATTCATAATACACCTATTATAAAAGGAAATTGTCCTACGTTCTGCAATACATCTTACGATGCGTTTTGTGATTGCATTTACCACGGCCAAGTGAGAGTGAGGATCATTATTTTAAAATAAGCTGGCTACTCGTTTTCCAGAAAGAATAACAGAAAAGGGGTGAAACTTCTGACAATACGACGCGACGCGTTTGCTTAAAATACACACTCCCGGTGTATATAGGAGATAGTATATTATTCTCAGTATCGATAACAGTAAAAATATAAAAAAAAAATTCTATTTCTTCTGCTTAAATCGTGCGATATAATTGATTAAGTTAGACATCAAAAATACCAGTAAGAAATATTCCAAAGTGAGACGTATTCAAAATTGCAGAAATCTATATTTTTTACTAACTTATTTATAAATACACAGGTTCTAGGAGGGTCGAGTGTGCTTAACACGATGCTCTACATTCGAGGAAACCGCCGAGATTTTGATCAATGGGAGAGCTTCGGCAATACTGGTTGGGGCTACGAGGATGTTTTACCCTATTTCAAAAAATCTCAAGACCAAAGGAACCCCTACCTAGCTCGAAATGCCAAATATCATGGCACTGGTAAGATACTACTGTACTTTCGACGGTTTCACATGTAGAGAGAAAGAAAAATGCATTACTTTTATGTTTTCATTTGAAAAATCAAAATGCATTTACGACAATGGAATAATAACGGCGGCGACGATGGACAATGGAATAATAATAATAATAATAATGGAATAATAATGGAATAATAAGTGTCAACGATTTTGCATAAAAGCTTAAAGCGATAGATACAGTAGTTGAGATCGATTTCCAGATCGTAAGACCTCCTTTAATTTGGGAAGATTGGGATTTTGCAATTGAAATTAGATTAATTTGCTTCGTGTCCTCAGAACGCGAGAAATATAACTAAAACTTTTTAAGCGCAGGTGATATTCTTATACAATATTGTAATAATATTTTTTAGAGAACGGTTATTTTTCTTTTACACCATTAGATTCAGAAAAATAAAATGGAACACTAGTCGCTCGTACCTTCAAGGACGCCGCATAATGAAAACTACTTTATGCGCCAGAAAAACTTATCGAACAGGGTTACGTTCTTATTTCTTTCAATGCTCGCGTTTTTTTGCGGGAACTAGAGTGACACGAACCTCACACAAGTATTATTGTGCAGCGAAATGATTATACGTTCACTGAGAAACCAGGTCAAGTTGTAGCGCCTAAACTGGATTAAACATCGTTAAACCGGTTTACCGTAGATTATGCTACGATAGGAAAAAGTAGTTAAATTAAATGTCACACTAGACTAAGGAAATCAATTTTGAAAACTTTGCCACACGTTTATGCAAATATCGATATTATAATCAAATGTATTGCATAAAAAAACGTAGACCATAAAAAATGAAGCGGACACTATTATGATTGTTTGCCAAATTGCATAAGCAAAGTACGACGAAACCGAACAATTCTTGAAATTTACATTCACCGTTCGAAACTGAAGCAACAAGTTGTATCATTGCCCAATGCTAAAAATCTACATTATCCTTTTTAAGGAGGATACCTGACAGTTCAAGACTCGCCCTACAACACACCCCTCGGAGCAGCGTTCGTTCAAGCCGGTGAGGAAATGGGTTACGACATAACAGACGTGAATGGCGAACAGCAAACAGGCTTCGCATTTTACCAATACACCATGCGAAGAGGAGCACGTTGTAGCGCAGCCAAGGCATTCGTCAGACCCATTCAACTGCGAAAAAACTTCCACCTATCCCTCTGGAGCCACGCGACAAAAATCCTAATCGATCCGCGAACGAAACGGGCATACGGCGTCGAATTCATAAGGCAAGGTCGCAAAGAAGTGGTGTACGCTAGAAAAGAAGTGATCCTCTCGGCAGGTGCCATAAATTCACCCCAATTATTAATGCTGTCCGGTGTTGGGCCTAGACAACACCTTGAAGAAGTTGGAATACCAGTTGTTCAGGATTCACCAGGCGTTGGACAGAACCTCCAAGATCACATAGCAGTCGGTGGGCTAGCTTTCTTAATCGATTATCCAGTCAGTACTGTGATGAATCGTTTAGTTAACATTAACTCGGCTCTGAGGTACGCTATTACGGAGGACGGGCCATTGACATCCAATGTCGGCCTGGAAGCAGTGGGCTTCATCTCGACGAAATACGCGAATCAAAGTGACGATTGGCCCGACATAGAGTTTATGTTAACATCTTCGTCTACGAACTCCGACGGTGGTACTCACGTGAAGAACGCACACGGTTTGACGGACGAGTTCTACAACGAGGTGTTCGGTAAAATAAACAATCGCGATGTGTTTGGCGTGTTTCCAATGATGCTCAGGCCTAAGAGCCGAGGTTTCCTCAAATTGAAATCGAACAATCCCCTGGACTATCCCCTGCTGTATCATAATTATTTAACCGATCCTCACGACGTGAACGTTTTGAGGGAAGGCGTGAAGGCAGCGATAGCTTTTGGGGAGACAAGTAGCATGAGAAGATTCGGGGCTAGGTTTCACAGTAAACCTTTGCCTAATTGTAAGCATTTGCCCATGTTCACCGACGAATATTGGAACTGTGCGATTCGACAGTACACCATGACGATTTATCATATGAGTTGCACGGCGAAAATGGGACCGCCAAGCGATCCAATGGCTGTGGTGGACCCTGAATTAAGGGTGTACGGAATTACCGGGTTGAGGGTAATCGATGCATCGATTATGCCAACGATAACCAATGGTAATATTAACGCGCCAGTGATTATGATTGGCGAGAAAGGTTCGGATTTGATTAAAAGGCAATGGTTGTTGCGTCGGAAGAGGGACAACGTCACGATCGTTGATTCGTGATACGGGGAATTCTTGGCGAGAAATCGGCCTGCCTTGAGTCCAATAGGTGCAGCTGCTATGTACGTTGTTTCGTAAATTACAGGTTCAGGAGTGTGTCCAATGAATATGAGCGTTATTAAGTTTTGTTTTTCGTTTGATATGTGCATTTGATTAGGACTACGACTAACTTTCCCTTATGAAATGTATATACGTACATACATATAAGAAGGCCCTGAAATTTAGTGGCGACAATTACGCGAGACGCCCTGTATATGTACATACATGCATGTATGCATATACAATCTTAGGTAGTAAACTATTCACGGCTGAAAGTGTATGTAAGCGTTCTTTCTACCATATAACATTGGTCAGTATCAGAATATATTGTGCCCATGTAACTATTTTATTACGTTTTAGTGAGGAAATATTAGTTCATTCCGTGAGCTCAACAATTATATTTTTCACTTGAAAAGTAATCTTTGTTCCGTTAATTTTGCGATGATTTTCGTGCGCTATTGAGTATTGGAAACGGTCTAATTAATTAGGGGATGATTTAACCTCAGCGTGTCCCCTTACGAATTACTTATACTAGCCATTTATGCTTGAAAATCTAACGCTCCGTTCTCCGTCCAAAGTGACCCAACAGGATACATAATTATAGTATCATACTTTTGACGTGACAAAAACCAAAAAATGGAGAAACAATTCTGTTGTATTTCATTGCATGCATCATATGCATTTCTTACAGTCTTACAGTATTATGGATGCCCGCGTTCAATATTTGTTATTCTTACGGCCGGCTTATACACGACGATTAATTTGGTCCAGTAGTTTAGTAAAACAATTTAGTTGAGCAAAATCCATTCCCTTACATTCTTCTGATGGAGTAAAGTTCCACCGCCACTTTTTGTTTCGTATTGCTACACTGCACTTCTGTCATACTTTTCATGTAACTTTGCGTCACGAACGACCATTGCAGTTTGTTCATTTCAACAAATTTTGTATTACTATTACTTTTATTATTCTCGTCAATTTTCATTACTTCTGTTATTCTTGAGCCACTGTTATATTGTTACCGTATTACATAAAAAAAACTGTCAAAAAGTGCATTGAATTTTTCTGACGCCCGTAATTGATTGTGGCTCGGTGTAATAATGAGTTTGAAGATTATTTTCTTTTGTATGTAACTTCTATAATACTTTGTTGGTGACCCTTGATAAGTGGCGGAGTGTCTGAATTAACGATTACATACTTAAGATGAATACGATATTTAAGATTTTATAGTCGTTTAGAATTAAATAAGCAAGATATTATTTATCGAAAAATCCGTGAGCACAATTAATGGAAAAATGTTGTTTAATTTTATATTTTTCGAGTACAACATATATTTTAAATCGAATAGATTTAATACGAGTGGTAGTAAGAAATAAAATAAAAATTATAGGACAGTCTTTATAAAATTCTATTGTAGATATTATACGTTTTTTAATATCTCAGGGATTACGATATTAACGTGTCAAGTCAATTACAATTTTACCCAACGTTATACGGCTTTGGAGATTAAGGAGTGCGGCGATTAACCAATTGCTGTTTTTAATAATAGAAAACATATTAATAGTATCTGATTGGAATTATTGAGAGAAAGGTGTTGCGAACAATGTTAACGAGTTACGTAAATATATGTTACGTAAATAATGAATAACAGAGGCGTTATAACATTGAACAAATATTAGTTACGATTTCCCAGAAATTATAACGTTCGTAATCATTTCTAAAATATACGAATGTAATAAATGCGCTACCTGTGACCAAAATGATACTTAACGTTCTGTAACTTAACATCAATATAGCTTATAAGTATTATGTACATAATATAATCTAGTTACTGGTATCTGTTAATTCTATAAATATTTAATATTTGCATATATATACGTACAATCAAAGCCATTGTGGAAAGTATATATTTCGTGTGCACATTTATCGAGTGCTCAAGATGAATAATAATTACAACTAATATTGTACGTTTAGTATATTGATTCTATGTTAATGTCATGATGAAGACTATGATGTTATACCTGTATTACAAATTGTTACATTTGTCGAGAATATTATTCGATTACGTTACTATTACTCATTCCTAGTAAGAATAATGTGCGTACACTTTCTCAGGATCGAAGGGGTTACTTTTAATTTTATTACTTGGTGGCACGGAGGTGGCTTGTAATTAGAGTCAGTGGACGACAATAGTGTTCATAATTTATTGCACCACAATATGTAAATAAAGTAAATTTGAATGTTTCTCAAAAGAGCTCGTCCAATGATACTAAAATACCTAGGTGTCATTTATTTCATCATGGTAAAAGTGTCAAGGCAATTCTTGTTCAGCTTCTGAAATATTACCATCATTTTTCTAGTATTTGTGGAGAACAATAGCAGACACGTATTGTACTCCTAAGTAATTTCTGTCCATGAACGTATTTCCCAAAAAATTAACTTTGTGACCTCATAAAAATTTCGCAAAAACTAAAAATGTAATTAACTGAGTCTTTAACCCTACGTGCATAACTTGAAAGACAACCTGAGGATAACTAATTTTCCGTATTTTTAACATGTAAAGTTCCCCTACATATATTTCATTTGTCGTTTACAAACGTCATATTGTCAAGAATATTTCATTGGACCGCGCATAACGACCGATTAAACTTTATGGACCAAATGGTCAATTCCAATTAGCTAGGGGAAAGTTTATCTTTTTATAATGGAACAATCGAATTCACCTATAGATATTTTAAACGTCCTTGAACACTTGGCGCTGATTCGTTCGAACGAATGAAAGTACATTTCACTTGCAACAAGTTATATAACTCATACGGTGCTACTGAGATATATTCATGATCTTTCAGTCCTTCAGATAAAATGCTACGTGTTCTTTCGCATGTGCGTATCCCAAATAATCACGCGTGCATAATTAGTTCTGTAATATTATAATAAATCTCGCAGCAATGTTATGCAAACATTTAATACATGTTCGATAATTACAAAATTCGTAATAAAATCGTTAAAAAAATTCCTCGGGAATATGGAATAAATATATTTTCTTCTTAAAGATAGATTAATATCAGCGTGCATAAAGTATTGATTCTCTTGTTAACAGTGAATGAATTAGTCGAATATAGCGAACTGCATCCCAGCTTATATTCCAATTTTTAGATGAATACACCTTAGGAATAAAGGTGGGAATGGTGATTTAAGTTTATGTGAACACTTGTTTCCAATTACATAGTACATTACACTGTACTTTTATAATGGTGAATTTTTTGCGTTATATATCGTGCCACATTTAATATTTAATTTTAAACGATTGTATTTTTAATGTTGATGCGTATACAATTTGACTGGCCCTCAGTATTCAATAAATGAGATTAGGAATTCTAAAAAGGTTTGATACGGTAGAAAACAAATTGTTAAGAGAATGAACATTCGCAAAACATTATGCCGCAAATTGATCAACAACTGTGCGTTATACGTGAAGAAATCGCGAAGAAAGACATGAGAAAAATTATATAACACGAACCTCTGCATATTACTCTATTCTATCAGTGGTTCGTGCAATATATGTTTAAGTTCTGCAACCAGGTTCAACTTGCTTGAGCAACCACACGTTTCGAAAAATATTTCTTGCAGGGGGCTTAATAGTGCAAATTTCTTACGCGGGAAAATATTGCACAATCGGTGTTACTAAAAAAAAATATCTGCGTAGAATGACTTGTAAATGTATAGTTTTAACATAAGCATACAAGCTGATTGAACAGTTATCACGTTCTACAATTACAATTGCAAGGTAGAATTTTATTTGTGTTCGAGATAGTCGAGTGCACATACAGCGTTCTCTAACCACGAAACGGTGGAAGCTAGATTTCTTCCATTCACTGTTCGATTCCTTAATCGATAAAGAAGCTCACTGGATAAAGAACGATCCGTTTGTTAATTAAATATTTTCGTATTAAATAATTTTCGTTACATTGAAGCACTTGTGAAGTTAGAATTTGTTCAAATGTTATAGCCATTTTAAACTTTGTATGAAATTTTTAAACGCACCACAAATGAAATTACATTCAAGTGCAACGAACACATACACGAGATATGCACGATTAATGAAACTTCATACCTGAATTGTATCTATGATAACGATAATCAATTTCGGAATTATTGGTGCAGTTACAAAATATTATTTCTTCTCACATATAAAAATAATTACAACGAAAATAATATTGTAACTCACTACCCGTTTAAAATACATAGTTAAGTGTAAGATAATCAAATGGGAGGATAGTAGTCTCTCTTTCTATCTCGATTAGGCATTACTTATTACAATGATTCTGTAGGCGTGTATATGTTAAAAGATGTTCTGTTTATTAAAACTGGGCTCTCTCGACCGTAGTCTATACAAGAATGCCTTCCCTTGGCAAAAGCGTCTGTCGCGAGGACGCCTGCGTCACCATGGCCCTTTTTAACCATTTTAAGGTTCGCCCCAAAAGAAAGCTACGCTAGACAAAGACTGCGTGCATCTTCAAAATGCACATGGACCGCCTCGGTCGTTCCTGTACCTCGAATATTCTTACATAAGCAATGTTTTGTAAATAAATATCTGTGCGATAATAAAACGAAAATAGAAAAAAAATAGGATGACATAATACAGTATTAAGCTGTATTAAGCTGTATAAGCTAATACATTCTGAATGGCATATTACTGTACTATTACTCCGAAACGATCCCCATACCTTCTCGTATCGTGCATGCGTCACCGACAGGTCGCGTTAAATCCTCTATAAAGAGAAAGAGATTCCAAGCAGTTTTTATCGGTACATAGTTCGCATGCGAACGCTCAAGAGGAACACGGTTCAATATCTGAGTCCAATGATGTAGCAACACCAAAAAGAGAAACGAAACTCCTACGTACGTGACATAGGTAAGAGAGATAACTCTTTAAACCACAATTCGTCAATAATTGTTCAAATCAGTCTTCATCGCCCTTCTTTATGTAATGAATTAATGTTACTACTTTAAAAGTACATAAACCAACGTGTCTGTTTACCTTTTTAATCAAAATCATATGGTTCATCCACCAAACAAACTACTGCTACAAAATTTTCTTCACATATTGATACATGAAGACGTACAATTACTAATGGAAAAGACAATTTTCTGTATCACTGTTATCGTTGATAAATAATAGAAAGATGGTTAGGCAATACGTATATACATAAATCTATATCGTATCGTATACGTATGTAGATCAAGATCACGATGGGAGCAAAAATCGCGTAACAACTTAAACGGTGGTATTCAAGGAAAGTAGTACACATCGGTTTCCGGGGCGTTCGTTTCAAGCTGCTTTCAATCGTAGCTCAAAAGAGGCAGCATGGCACGAGAATATCGGACATATTCCAATCAATGAATACTCTTAAGATACTAAATATGAGCATCAAATTACATTTATATGCGCGAATCAAAGAGAATGGTTGAATGTGGCACGAAAAACACGAGAAATCGTGATTTCACCGTTCTAATTAATCAAAACTGAAAGGCACGAGATGAAATCGAAAAAGTTGCAACATTTTTCACGCACGTCCACAAAAAAATCCCATCGCATGATCGCATGACATACGTGTAAGAAATGACGTTAATAACAGTCACGCGTGATTTAGAATCGTCTTTTGAACTGTGTCACCGAACATTGGATTGGCTTAAGATGAATTGAAAGATGATGAGATGGGATTGAAGATAATATACACCACTTACGCAACAGGACATGGCCGATGATTTCGTGGCGAAAAAGCAGGATTACGATTGCGACAGGCCGCTCTTTGGATGTAATAAAAGAGGGACTTATATAATAAGATAGGATTCGATCATATTGGGGAAAAGTATACCTGCTTCGTGTGAGTCCAAAGTATATGGTGGAATTTTTTTTCTTCTTATTTCCTACAATCGAATATGATCACGGCTATTTAAATTCATATGGTGGGTAGTTCGTACGTGAAATTGTTAATTCTGTGAAACTATCGCCAGGAGTTAATGTAATCTTCAGAGATATCGATATCTTCGAAATTTATGTTTCAACATTCGTTTCGTTCCTGAAATTTAATTACACAGTTTCGAATTCCTCATAATTGTGCACAGAAACTTTTCTACACAGGTTCGTGCTTTCTAACAGATACAATGAGAAATAACAATTATCCAATGATCATGGGAACGACTTAAAATCTGTCTACACATGTCGTTCCACGTGTCTCCGTTGAACATATTCGAAAACTATCGTTGCACTGTCACCTTAAAAAATACGAGTTATCTATTGCATCGTTCAAATCGAAATTCTCTAGGGAAAATAAAAGCCGATAGAACGTAATAAAATTTGAGTGCAATTTACTTTCAATGACAATGACACCGACGTGCGACAGAAGGAATAGACTTTTCGATTTCTATTTATGCACGCGTGAACGTTTCTTCAAAGAGGCCATCTTCAGTGAGCTGTGCGACACGGAAGTCGCGAAATGAGGTCAACCGAACAAGGAATACGAATATGACGGTCTCTTTCACCGTGGTTTTTCGCTTGAAGGCCAAGGTTGACAGGGAAAATGAAGCAAGGCAGAGGGAATGCAAACGTCCGAATTCGATGCACAAAAACGTCCAGTGTCGAGGCCCTGAATGGCACGTAGACCGTAGAACACGAGAGAAAGTACGCGGTTGAATACGCGACTCCCGTCACGAAAGTAAAGAGAAAGACTGCGAAGCGTAGAGCGTCCTTAAACTTTTAATTCACCGCTCGGAAAACAATGGTACATTCGGGCGAATTCGACATTCTTAACAGCGAACGTTGGTGAGAATACACGATGATCTTTGTTCCGTACGTGGAAGTGAAATTTTTCGACGGACGTGGTTTCACTTTCTAGATGAATAAATTTAGACAATTATGTCGAATTGATAGGATCGTAGTAAAATACGCTGGTGTGAATATTTTTCGGTGAATCCACAGAATGAAGAGGCGCGTAATATGTACTGTGGAGTCGATGATTCTGATTAGGATTCTGTCCAATGTATATATATTGTCGATTTATTATTTATTGTTGCGCTAGCTTTATCATTAAATTTTATTATTTAATTCAATCACTGGTAGTGAATTCATTACTTAATAGTGCGTTCTCATTTTTTTCGTAGCATTTCCAATACACGGTGATAATAGAACTTTATGCAGCTGTACTAACTAGCATGATATAATATATCAATTAATGCTGATTCTACTTTCATTATCTATATATTTCATTACCTCGGCTGGCATATTGCTAATAAAGTTTTAAAATGTACACATGCCCAAAGATTTAATTCGATTGATACACAACATAATTAAATATAGTAACCCAACATTCGGTACCATTAATATTAAATAAGTAGTCGAATATTTGGGAACACAAATATTACGAAATTCAAACTTCAACTTCAGAAATATTGAAATGTACAAGACATCCGTTTATGGGATCTTGATTGTAAAATAAATAGGATTTTCACGCAAAGTAGGAGCTTATCACTCACAAAACTGAACCATTCTTCAATATTTGCAGCAAGGAAACGAATTCTTCATTTTAAATGCACAACTCTAATTATTTCATATAATTGAACATATTTCTATTATATTACTAAATAATTTTAATTTATTTCCTATTGGAGGAACGAAAATTCAAATAAGAACGACAAAGGTGATCACATAATCTATACAAGTTCCCCGATCGAAAAATTGAAAGATAGAAAATAATGTAGAAAAAAAACGGATTCGAATTAATAGCAGAGAAAGATGTCGGAAGAGAAAAGTAAGATGCTACTACGAGCAGTACGGGGTCAGAGCGTGGTTTCGTTTCATGGTTTTCGAAGCCTGCATTGAAAGGTGGCACCTCTCGACTGGTTTTCACTCTCGGCACTTGACGGTCACGTTCCTGCGCCCGGTGCTGCGTCTTCTCGCTGCCATTTGCCGGCCCTCGTTCGTCCTGCACGCGAACCGCGGAGCTTGAAACATACCTGCACGAGCAAGCTCTGAAGCTAGTCGAAAAAAAAGCGGGCGCGAAACGCGAGAAAGTCGAGTGGTGCCATGCCAAAGTGCAGTAAGTAAGATGAAGAAGAAGAAAAAAAGGTGACCGTGAAAATTGTGCCAGTGGTCGATACTGAGTGCGAGAGGAGTTCGAATGCGATCCTCGACGCGGGAAAAGAAATTCATGTCTCTGGCGCGCATAACGTGAACCGGAGAAAAATTAAACGAAAATCGTATTGTTTGTCACGGGGAAGTAACTCAAGGAAGAAGACTCATTGTCAGTCAATTGATTAACTCGGCGTTGGGATAAAGTGCAACAACTAAATGAAACTTTCATGCATAGTAAAGCAGAGTTATTTCAATCATTCGCATTTAATTCGCAAACTCCTTTTTTTTCCTATTTATAATAATTAGTGTGGAACGGAGTATTCGTTAGTTCGTTATCGTTGTTCGCTGGTATTTTTATGTTCAATAAATGTACGCAAAATTTTATAAGGAATGACTGATTACCGTTGTCCATTTCTTATGCATTTCGTACTTTAGTAAGTGTATTTTTGAGAGATGAAGATATTGCCAGACAACTGACAATTAAGGAAATCAAAATTTTCTTTTTTTCACTTCGCCAGGTCCCAATTAATAGACATATCAACTGACAACTGCAATTCGTTTAAATTGACACTTTGAATAGAGTAATATTTGTATTAAACTAATAACAAATCATACATTCGCAAACTAAATTGACTGCACTATTTCTGCATGTATCAACAAACAATGAAAATAATGCCATTTGTATGTCACTATGCTCTAATTAATTTGATTTCGTGTCACCCGTTCACCCAATCTCGATATCATAGAATACATTCACATATGTGTATGTTTCGCCCCACTACAGTGCAATTTTGTTATATTAACACTTGCTCCTTAATAGATCTTTTAAATCAAAACGAACGTTGGGTATCGTAGAAAATTCTTGTCATCGAATTCTTGGCGTTAAATATATTCCGAATACCTTGTATTAAATGCTACGTGTATTAAAATCGTCATCCCTGATTAATTTACAGTGATATTAAATACATTAATTAAAAAATACTTCCGACACATTACGATACTTACTACGAATATTACGAGCATATCACTATAAACATATTGTAACGAGTATTGTAAATATTTCGAACTTGCTGTAAGAATGATTTGAAAATTTCTATGCAGTAGCACAATTAAATTTTTCTATTTTCAGGCGACTTTGCGTTGCAGAGAGCTTCATCTGAGACATTCGTCTCATCGAATGGCAGGCATTTGGATGTGGCTGTTGCGGGTGGAATTAAGCGGAAATGGCAATAGGGCTAGCTACTTTACTCAGTTCTACTTCGGTGCTTGGATTCAGCCTGATTCCCCTTCTAGCCATCGGGCTGACCGTATTTCGATACAACATAGCGGATCCCGAAACTCATCCAACTAATGCACGCGAGGTTTGATTGGGTTTTCAATTTACGAAGTGCTTCGAAACCATAAATGCATTGGGGTTGAACGAACGCAGCGAAGTCTTTCATGCCTTTCTCTCTTTCAGAAATGTTAAAACCCTTTAGATCGAGACGATGCTTCTGATCGTATTTGCAGAAATAATGTTTGATAAAATGTATGAAACAGTTCAAAAGCAATTGCTTCGAGACATTTCTTCGGAAAAGTTGTTTGAAAATAATAGTATCCACTACAGTACTGGAGCATATATTTGCATAAAATTTAGGTGAACAAGTTGATCTATCGTCTGAATGAGATAATGTTATTTTTGGACAACGTAATGTTAGATTTACGCAAATATAATGACCGTTATACTTTTATTAGAATTGCCTTGCGCAATATAAGTAACGTAACTTTTATATTGGCTGAGATATAAATTATAGTATACTTTAGTTACAAACAAATTACATTGTAAAGAATTGTTAAATAATTGATAAATGCTTTCGAAGAATATTGTTTTCTAATAGACATTTTTTCAACACCAGGCCACTGCAAAAAAAGAAGTGAAATGTGTTAATGCTTGAATTTTGCAAATATAGTTTCGAAGCGCGAAAAGCAACAAACATCCACATAATCATAAAATAAAGTAATTGAATTATAGAATACGAACTGAGCTAAATAAGCTTATATCGACAGTCGATACAACAGATTATAGATCACGAATCATTTCTATACAGATCTTCAAATAATCCTACGCCTTTTATACTTTCGTCAGCATTACGGGTATTAAATACAATAAGACAACGAATATTGCATCGCGTGCAGTGATAATCGTGATATCTCTTTTCTATTTTTCAGCTCCTGCGAGTGTACGATTTTATAGTGGTAGGCGGTGGAAGCGCAGGTGCTGTGATCGCATCACGTTTGTCTGAGGTACCAGATTGGACCGTGCTGCTTGTAGAGGCAGGTGGTTACGAAAATGAAATTTCTGATATTCCTCTACTGGCTGGTTATACCCAGCTCTCGGAGTTCGACTGGAAATATCAAACTTCGCCACCGACTGTGTCGGCATACTGTCTTGCCATGATTGGCGACAGGTGCAATTGGCCACGTGGAAAGGTGCTCGGTGGCAGCAGCGTGTTGAACGCTATGGTTTACATCCGCGGTAATCGGTAATGCAGGATAAGTTATTCAAATTATAACTTGATTACTATACATATATGTATATGCTTGTTCATTCTGCACTTATTTATAATTTATTATGTGGCTATCAGGCGTTCTCTGTTTATTACTAACTCTCAATAGTACTGACATAGTATACAGACTATGGCTTGTTTAAAGTAAATTACCACTCCACAGCGATAATTGACAATCACCTATTGATGATGAATCTTTCAACGTTCTAAGACACTGAAGCTCTTCCATAGGTTACCCAATACTGCAGCAAGTTCAGCATTGAAATAATTGAAATAATCTTTATTGCATTACATGTTTTTCTACTGTGATACATGTGTATTCGCACCACCTTTATACGCATTTCCGTCTTTGACACTAATAAAGAAAAATTGCAGGACACCGTTTGCGAGAAAGAACTTACTAAAATAAATATTCAAATTTAAGTGCAAATGAGTAGAGAACATTTCAAGAGAATATGAGGAGTAAGGTCGTTCACATTCGGAGTTAATGCAATTTTTGTAGGATAAAGTTTGTGAAGTAGGACCAGACACTGCCGTATATGTATATGGTCAGATAAGAATCGCTATGTGGACCAGTGCTTGTCACTTTATTTTCCATTTTTGGTGACCCATTTTCAGAACCAGCTTGTTGCTACATTGAACGAGAGACGCAGAAGGAACAACCTTTATGCAATTCTTAATTATGAATCGTTTAACATTTATGTCGTAATCACAAAAAAACCACTGCAGTCCATGGAACTCATGAATAATGCATTGTGCTAGGATTCACGGTTCGTAATATCGTAACAGATACGTAATATAGAAAGGACATTTACAAACTAGTCGAGGGCATAAAAAGACCATAAAAAACAGTTTGCAATCTAATACAATTTTATGTAACTGCAAAATGAACTATCGGTTAAATTAGCTTCATTATTTGTGGTTTCTACCCCTGAATCATTTATCTGCCCTCTACCATGTTTAACCAAAGCAATCTAAACCGTTTCAGCCACGACTATGACAATTGGGCAAGACTAGGCAACGCTGGCTGGAGCTACGACGAAGTCCTCCCGTACTTCTTAAAATCCGAAGACAACCGGAATCCCTATCTAGAAAGAACACCCTATCACGGTACAGGTGGTTACCAGACCGTCCAAGAGGCGCCATGGAGAACACCACTATCGATCGCCTTCCTCCAAGCTGGCCAAGAACTAGGCTACGAAACCCATGATATAAATGGCGCCAATCAGACTGGTTTCATGCTAAATCAGCTAACGATACGGCGTGGAAGTCGTTGCTCCACGGCGAAAGCATTTCTCAGACCAGTCAAAAATAGAAGAAATCTACACATAGCGTTGAACTCACAAGTTCTGAGAGTTTTATTCAACGAAGACAAAAGGGCCTCGGGTATCGAGATCCTACGTGACGGTCGTCAGCAACAAACGATAAGAGTCAGACGCGAGATCATTGTATCAGCAGGTTCAATCAACTCCCCTCAGCTGTTGATGCTATCAGGTATCGGGCCTAAAGGGCACCTAACAGAGTTCAATATACCGGTGATATCAGACTTAAGGGTCGGTGAGAATCTTCAGGATCACGTGGGTTTAGGTGGACTGACGTTCATCATTGACGAATCAATTAGTGTAAGAAGGGACCGTTTCCAAACACCGCCGGTGATGTTGGAATACGTATTAAATGAGCGGGGGCCACTGACCAGCTCAGGAGTAGAAAGTGTAGCTTTCGTTAATAGCAAATACGCGGACACGTCAGAGGACTATCCCGACGTGCAGTTTCATTTTTCTCCGGCTTCGATTAATTCCGACGGCGGCGCGCACGTTAGGAAGATTCTCAATTTGAGGGACAGAGTTTACAATACCATGTACAAGCCATTAGAGGGCGCTGAAACCTGGTCTATTTTGCCGCTTTTATTGAGACCCAAGAGTTCTGGCTGGGTCCGATTGAAGAGCAACAACCCGTTGGTTTATCCGGATATTAATCCAAATTATTTCACTCACAAGGAAGACATGGATATCTTGGTGGATGCTATAAGGATCGCCTTTGAAGTGTCCAACACAACTTCCTTTCAGAGATTTGGGTCCAGGCCACATACTATTCGTATGCCTGGATGTTATAGGTATCCGTTTAATACTTATGATTATTGGGAATGCGCAATTCGACATTTTACATTCACGATTTACCATCCCGTTGGAACGTGCAAGATGGGGCCGAAGAGTGATCCCGCAGCAGTTGTAGATCCGAGATTAAGAGTGTATGGTGTGAAAGGGTTGAGGGTAGCCGACGCGTCGATCATGCCTAAGATCGTCAGCGGAAATCCGAACGCGCCTACGATAATGATTGGGGAAAAGGCGAGTGATTTGATTAAGGAGGATTGGCTGCATAGGAAATACCAACGTGTGAAAAGATGACAAGAGCTGGCAGGATTGTTAGACGATTAGAATGAATTTTGTCAAGAAGATTTCTGACGTTCAATGTTTATTGAACTATTAAGAACAAATGGAATGAATGGATTTAGGATTGATAAACTTTCACGTAACATTACAGAATCGAAATTTTTCATAGAAAATTGAAAAAGAGATTAGGCGAAACCTACAACGCAACGAGAATCTTATTGCAGATACTGACATCCGCCCCATTAATATATGACTAACTTAAAAAATGATGTACTCTGAATTTTATAATTTTTTTAAGAAAAGGGAAAGGTATAATCCGTTATGTAATACGTCTTTCTTAGCAAGAGGAAATTTTCTCGATAGTGGTTATCGATTCGTTTCTCCCGGAGAAACTTTCTCAAGTCTGCCCAACGTTAAAGTAAAACATAGTGTATTATTCTTGCGCCGATTTAACTTTCAAGCACGACTTGCAGGGAGTGTCAAAAGCAGTCACTTCCCCGTCGCCCGGATGAGCCGTGAAATTCCGTAACGAATGCTAAAACGTGACGATAATGCCATCTTATTTAACTTTGGACTTTACTTTACACTTAGACCAGAAGAATGTTAATTCTTAGAAAGGAAATAAAGATTAGTTTAGTACTTGAAGTTGAAAATTCAATGAACGAAAATTGTATATATTATACAGTTGCCTTTGTTGAAATAATAATTTATACGTGCCACTGTTTGCAAAAGAGAAAGAAATTGCAATCATAATAAAAATATTGGTAATGCTTGTATAACATGGATTTATTATGAACGCAGGAAACGTCGCTTTAGTTCGGGATATAATTTTTTATAGGATTAAGCAATGTTTTTGAAAAACCTACTTATATGAGTGTTACCTATATGCATAACATGAGTCTTTATTTATAACACGTTATAGCATGTAAATAAATTTTTTTATTTAAAATCGGTCTGCCAATTATTGCTTTCTTCTCGCAACTTAATTCTCATTGAATGCACACTCCGCTTGCTAAATAATTGCATTGTAGATGAAATTCAATGATACATGAAGTCAATTCTAAACCTGAACAACTTGAATAACCAATTTCCCCCGAAAATATATTTATCGTGGAGCGAAATTGGGAAAATCGTTTTCATTTACTAATTCGCATGTTACAGCCAATTACGTTTACACATTAATATGTACAATACATGCATTTCATATGTTGTGCCTTTTCGCTGAATGCACCTTAACGATCCAACGAGTTTCACGCACTATTATCTCCGTTATAATCAGATCGAGATTACAGATCGGCGGATGTAGACGCGAGAACGTGGCAGACGAACTCGGAAGTGCCGGAGATTGTAACTCGACTTTCGTTTCGCGAGTGAATCGTGGTTTTATGTAACGGGTTCCGTGCCAAAACTCTCGTTACTGGATACCGATTCTCACGTGAATCTTTTTTTTTACACTGCATTTCCTCTTCCTCTTCTACCTGTCACGCGCTGAATTAAATAGATTCTCTTATTTCTTAGGCGAATCCCGCCAACACCTATGCCGGACGAATATGTTTACAATTGTAATAATTGCCTACAGATATTTTCCACGCGTTGAATTCTTTTCAAACTTCGCTCGTACAAGGTACTAGGCTGAAGTGGAATTATTTATATTTTTACACGTTGAATATTTCCATTGCAATGCGAGCAAATGTTTTCCCACTCTGAATTAGTTTCTTTTTATCTTCCCCTTTTCACTCTTTATACAAAGGTAGCGTTATAGAAATTGCACGATTGTCGAGTGTCACGCATTTAAACAGAACTAATTATTACCCAAACACAATTTCATTTTATTCCAGACTGTATTCTGAATTGCAAATGAATCATAAGGGTAAATTGGACATGACATTACTGTAAACGCGGTAGGATTTATGCGAACAACTTTGCCACTACATAGTACCTTTCTCAAGTGACTGTATAGAGTATTCATTGCCGTATGTAATACTCTATAATATTTAAAACTTAACTTGCCAAATATTTAAAAAGGGTGTATTAAAGATACGAACAACAACTAGAGAAAACAATGTAAACAGCTTTAACTGTTCTGATTTTGTTCCGCTGCGAATGAGGAAGAAATTTCGCACGCTACGAAATTCAGTAAACGCAATTTCGCATTTCTGTTTCAATGTTTGTTACTTTCACTGAGGCAACTGTGCATAAAAAATTATGTATTCCTGATCTAATCGAGTCTTGGTAACAATGCCAGACCACAGTGCAACAATAGTATTCAAAGTATGGTGAATACGTATCGCTATTTCCTGTACTCACGAATGTCGCGTGAATTCGTGTGCGAGTTCGCAGTGTATAAATATCGATCCACCGGGATTACGCTACGAAATAGTCCATTACGAAGACGCTAGAGATAGAAAGGGAAATTATAGACTTTGTTGAGTCGTACTGTTATAAATTACGTGTAAAGTAATATTACATCAATATGAATAGCTTGATAATTATTATTTTCTCGTGGTAAAATTAATTCCAGATATTTAATATTGATTCGAATGTAAGAGATCTCGAAGTACGAGCGCGAAAAATTTCTGCCAGCTTTCTCAACGACAACATGAGTATGCCGAAAATTTTACAATGCATTCACTCGCAAACCACAAAAATTTATCAGAAACGTATCTCAGCCAAATGCATCGAATAAAGATAAAATAGATACGGGGCATAAATTCCAACATTAAAATAATTATTTGCTGCGCCTCGTTCCCGTGAAGTCCACCCGATGTTGATAACTACGGTATCACTATAGCAAGAAACACGCAAGGAACGCGGGGGTCGAACAAGTTTCACGAATTCCCAGGCACGTCGTACGAATAAAAGTGGGCAGAGAAAGTCGGACCGTGGCCGTGGTGCGTTTGCAACGGGCCACGAGTCCATTAGTATTTTCAATTCACGTTGGTACCAGGTGTAGGAATATTTTACAAGAGGTATATAACTAATGAAAGAAAGCGATGCAGCCGGGAAGGAAGCCGTATCGTTGCACACTTTCGTGTATTGAGATTTGTGTCTGTTCGAAATATATTTGGCTTTTAATGAATTAAACGAATTAAACGAGTTTCGAAGTTGTATTTAAAGAAAGATATATTTTTATTGGTTAATAAGAGTTGTGCAAAGAGCAGTAAAATTATTATGTAATGTACCATTCGTTGGCAACAAAACCGGTGACAGAAGCGGAACACATACGCTGCATTATTTTTTAGCAGAACCGAATGGATCGGTTGATTGAAGTGGCACTAATAAATTACTACCCGTTTTATCAATAGAACGAAATACAGAAACGAATCTATTCCGTACTCTTCCATTTTCCTTTCAACGATTACAATCTGCAACGGTAATGCCCGGTTGCGTACAAACTAGTTCGCGGCCACCTTTCCTTGTGCACACAGTCCGACTCCAAACAAGTAAAACAGCTTCTGGGTAAAAGCTTCTGTCTACTTATGCTTTCATATCGAAACGAATGAAGTATTTCACATTTCATTGTTTTCTTTGTGCCGATGGGGTCTATTATTTATGCGTGTTGTAATTATGTGAATCTGTTTATTTTGAAAAACAATTGCAAGCGAAACTTCTGAATGAAGTCGGAGGAATAATTTTTGTTTGAAAATTTGAAACATATCAAAATTTAGATTTTGTATCTGCATGCCTGCCCATTGTTCTTTATCGAAAGTGAGTGAACATTTCCATACACACTCAGAGGGGGGGAAAACGAAAGAGGGATATCCCACATGCAAACCTCAAAGTACACGTTTAATTGTAAATCTCCAATATCAATAACAATATCATAACGTGTATATTAAATACAGCTTTTAAATAGATAGATCATAATTATTATTAGTGGTAATAGTTTAATTTCAATATAAAAAACGAATGATTAATAAGTTACCATAGAAGGAAACACATGCATAATTTAGAATGTCAGTTTAGACATAACTTGTATTACCGTTTAACTTTGTTAAGACGTAAAGAAAACGAGAGGCCTTCTTTAAAAGGTGTAATCCGTAGCATTGAAATAACCCCTCTTAATTCAAAAGTGGATAGACATTCGAGGCTTTGCTTCACACTGGCGTACACTTTACGGCCTACCAGAAAGTTGCTTTATTCTTTGAGATTTAATAATCACCATAAATAAGTAACTCTTTTAATATTGCTTTCTCCGCCGGCCGAGATTTATAATCTTTTAATAGTTTTGAAGAGCCACTACCATCACCACTTTTCCAACTATGTACCAGTCAAACATTATCCATATTCAGACACCTGTACTGTAGATACACTATACTCCAATGCTTACAAAGTTACCTTTTCCGTCCTTGGATATAGAAAAAATTGTCAACAAAAAAGGTGGAATATAAAAAGCAACCTTCTATGTTAATCAAGATTGGCATATATACATCAATTCCACAATGTTTCAATTTGCTAATAAATATTTTTCATAATCAGACGTGACACAAATTCACTTATTGCATATATGATTTTCTCTAAGAAAATTGACAGAAGAAACTATGTACGGAATATATACTTCAGCGAACAATGGTATATTTCTCGTGAAAAGTAAAGCGTACATACTTTGAAACTTTCGCAGATTGTAACTGATAGGTCGATTGGTTCGAACGAAACTAACACGCGCTACGTAAAATGTACGTACTCCAAAGTGGGTGAGATTAGATAGCCCGCGAAACAGCCTTTAACCGCATTGGTCATAGGGCGGATCTAAAAGTTAGGTGAATGGAAAATAGTAAAGTGCAAATAAGTAATAGTAAAAATGAAAATGGATTTGAAGTTCTAGGTGAGCTTTATGTAATAACGGTCAAGGCTATTTAAGACGGCTGCACGGTACAGTGACCATTTTGTTTTTGTAAGGGGTGTGCAGTGAATAAACTGTTTCAATCGCTATCTGGCGAATATTTTGGGCAGTGTTCGATGTACTACGAGTGATTACTTGACTGCACTGATTTTTAAAAGTCAGTGTCTCAATTACTTACTAATTTATGTCTAAAATTGAAATTAGTACTTCTGCTTGTTATATGCAAATTACACGTAATTCTAACAATGCAAAAATTGCGTATGTGACAGAACTATGATCAATATTGTTTCACTGAAGGTAATATTGTGAATGAACTTCTTTTATTTTGCAACGCTATCGTCCCTATTCTCATAAGGTAACACATACCTATTAATACATAATTATCTTCTTCGTGCGAACTTTCCTAACGTTTTAGCAAAGGCACATAACATTAGGAAAGCGTTAATGTGTATGTATATTAGTAAGTACAATTGCAGCATTACGTCTTCCTGCAATTATATAAAACGAATGGTGCATCACAGATAAACGTACAATATTTACAGATTACAGCTAATGCAGATTTATAGAGAAAATGTTATTCTTTATTCGGTTCCTCCCTATACAAAGGGAAATGGGACAATCCGTGACAGACAATCCACTAACACAACCATTATTCCCCTCTTGAATAATATTCAAATTTATTTTAGAGCACTTCAATATGTCCAGTATCTAAGCCGATTAACTGGCGGTTTATTATAATATCAATATAGCATTCGAATGAACAGTTATAATCTGAACTACTATTTTGATATGTAGGCTACTGTAGGCTACTGTAAGCTTATCCCTACTTATTCCAACAAAAATTCAATTGAGAACAAATGATTTTAAAAACTGATGGTTACAAAGCCTTAGCTGTTTGTCATTTACAATAATATTAACAGACGAATGCTGTTAACATGCATTTCCAAGCTTAGAAATTCTCAATTGTTAACAACACGCTTATTCACTTGCAAATTCGCAGTTTTAATTAATTCCTTCGAGTAATTGTAGCCAAGAAATTATTGGGATAACAATTTGCTACAAAAATGTTTGCTATAATATAGAATCCGGAAAGACGAATTGTTTTAGGAAAAATTCAATGTATCATTTCATATCCATCTCGATTCACAAAACTGTCATCCTTGCCTACCATAAACTACCAATTACTCATTTATCCTCGTCTTTCTCCTCGTGAAAACAGAGATTTCTCCCCGACATTTCATACATAATCGCAGTTACGTTATTACGCGAGCACGGTTAGACGCTGCGTGAAGAACCGGATGTAATCGAGGCTACGAAACAGGATCAAATCGAGAACCAACATGAACGACAACCAGCTGGACGTTACTTCATCACGTTTACAGACCAATGACCCGATCCAGCACTCTACAACAGATTTTCAACGCGTGATTTAACTTTTCCGGTTAATTACATTCAACCAGGCTATCGTTTGTGAAGCATATCGTTTGCCTTCTATTTCAGCAGAAGCATTAAGCCGGGCCCAGACCAAACGCGTAATGCCACGCAACGCTGCTTCACTGTGTCGGAAGCTGTACAAGTTTGCGCACATTCATGTAATACGCGGATTCATGAAAATACGGTAGAACCCCCTACAAGTACGGCGAACTTATTTCCTTGGAGAAAATAAACGACAGATCAGAAATTGTTTCGTGTTTAAGAAAAATTTAGTATTGATACTTTTGGGAAGATGGAACTTCTTTTAATAAATCACTTTTGTGCATGCTGTCAATGTTTCGATTTTACACACACTGTTCACTAATGAAACTGTCCGGCGACAATCAACGGAATTCAGTGAATTATTCAGCGACCTATCATAATTTAGGCGCACTAAACGACACATAACGCGCGCAGTGATATTTTGCAGAACAGAGCTGCCCGTTGAACATGGTCCCGATTTTTCATTCTTTATTCGAAAGATCTGTCGACGTAATCGTTTGACGAAACAGTCGTTTGAACGAACAGGTTTCTGTGTGATTTCTCGTGAATGGGTTGTTAATCACGTGAAATGAGCTTTCCAATAATATGTCTAGAAAATGGCTGTTTCTTGTCCCCTTGCGAGGTTTCGTAATGGAAATTTACGCTGATAGGCAGGAGCGGACTGAAAGATTGAATGCGAAAAGGTATTCAGGTCGTCAGGTAGCCTCTTTTTCTTGGTTTGTACGGTTATGAAGTATTTAGATGCGTTGTTCGTAATTGTTCACAGTTTCTAGGCATTTTAAAGACGTATTTGGTAATGAAATTATGTACGATAATCGTTGATTATATCACTGGCAACTTTGAGAAACTTTATTACCTTAAAAATTGTATTACCACCAGAATTAAGATTGCTCTGATAAATGCGCACGTGGAGTTGATCCAAATGGTATCATAATTAGTATTAAAATTTGTATGAGTTAAATTGTAACAATTATATACATATTTTCGTCAGGCTAATGAAAACATTACTAATTATGTCAACGTACACAATTTTTTATGAACTGCATGTGGATGATATTAGTCCTGCTCTATGTACAGGCGAATGCGAATTGAGCTTGCTATCTGAAACGGTTCGTAAGAATAAAAGTTACATTGGCTACTGGAGCTATTAACCGATACACCTTTTTTGTGTAATTTATCTTCGAAATTAGTGTGCCTCCGAAGATACACGTTGTAGTCGTTCAGAATGACGAAACGTGTTTGAATTTCATCCGGGGTTCTTCGAAAGGAATTCCTTTCTCTTACTCAAAATTCGGACGCAGTTCAAATATTTATTATTACTGTTAACCCTAGACGTGATGGCGGTCACGTAGCACTGTCATTTTGCAATCAAACATAATCTTCCCGTAGACGTGTAACTCTCCGATTGCTAATTGTAAAATATTGTGCAGCGTCGTACACCAAAAGCGCACAGTAATAATACTTAAAAATCTGTGGAAAAAATGATTTGCAATTATCAAAGATCCTTTGCCTCAGAAACAAGCGATTATAATTGCATTTTCTGAAGCGTTGTCCCTTACCCTGGCCAAGCCCTTTACATTTGAGGCGGCTCTTACTCGCGACATGGCTTAACACAAAAGCTCAGGCGGTAACTGAAAGGCGACAATGCCTTTTCCAGCAACAGATATCTTTCCCTTTTATACATTAAACACCCAGGCTCTACGCACACTAGTACACCGTCGCCTTTAATATTATTATTCTGAATTTACTCTAACTCGAATTACCAATTCCCTGTGCGTCCAAAAGAAGACCTACCACTACAAAAGGTTAATCTTGACCCTTACTAAGGCCCGATGTATAAACAGAGAAAAATTCCAGGCAAATGAAATCTCGTGCCGCAACACTTCACTTCCCACAATCTCTAATGAAACCTCTAAAAATGTCTACATTAAAGAAAGCAACACGCAACCACGATCTGCAAGCAAAAAATTTTTCCAATTTTTTAAATTCTAGCCCGAAAAGGTAGCAGAAGCATCAGACGTGCGCGGGCGCAATACAGAGGAAGCAACAGGAATGCTGACGAGTGTAACGTACACCGCGTGTACAAACGGTAATGGCTACGTTAGTGTAAGCACCAGCTGTTACCACATTGTCGGGGGGGATAGGTGTGCGTAGGTAACCACAGGAAGAGAATACTTTCACTGCCAAACGTACGGTTGGGAGCCTTCGGGAAGGACGAAGAAAGTTAGCCGCCGGTTGGCCAGACCAACAAGGACGACGAGAGTGAAACGAGAGGGAGTGTGGTATCGGTACAGTACCGTATCGCTCTTCCGAGTGCTATTACCGGTTTTCTGGCGGTCATTCGGCAATCGTCTCGAAACCGGTGAACCTCCTTCGCCGATCGATCGATCCAAAATAATTTTGATTGAAGTATTAATTCATCGCGATCGTTTCCCATGGTGTTCCTCTAATCGCATCGGAAAGAAAACAGTCTCGTTGTTTTTCAATCGCGAGTTTGTCGCGTTATCGATAAATCACGCGGAATGTGATATAAGTGATATATGAAGTTTGTTTCGGCAAGTTTGGTGGAAACGCTTGGATCGAGGGAGGGGTAGCTTCAGGTGGATTAAAAAGGTAAGCGCAAGTCGGGCTTAAAGGGATTTTGTTGGCCCATTCGGCATGGACCACGTTTCTGTCCACTGAAAACTGTCACAGAGAAAGTGCTAAGGACTGGCGGTTAGGTAATTCGAGAAAAGGATGGGTGTTGCTGGGTGTATGACGGATGGATATTTTGGTTCTATATGGACATATATATTCTTTTAATCATTGACAAGATGAGTCTGTAATATGCATCGAGAAGATGGGTAGCGTGATACGTGGAATGCTTTTTGTGGATAAATGTCATGCGTCTGCCAAGTTATTGGGAAAGTGCACCCTTCGGTGATGGTATTAATTGATGGACGACAGTTAGGCTCTGGTTTATATGTCTGAAATCCCTCGATATAGAACCAGGTTAATTTGATGCAGCAGGGTAAAAATCTAAAATAATTGGGTAAGCGAAAAATAACAAAACATTAACTAGCAGTTGTCGACTAGAAAAGAGCATAGTATTGAAATAAAAAATATAAATAATTTAATGAGCGCAATATCTTGCGAAAAATTGTGGTTGTAGAAATACAGTAAATTAGGCCAATGCACAGTAGAAAAAATCAAAAACCGTCTGGACATAAATTAAATGTTGACTGCGCTGGACTTCAAGTGAAGAAATATTTTTGCTGGCAAACCAAGGTCCAAGGCAAATGGAATACAGATACAATCTATCGGGTTCAGTGGTTCTTGCAACTCCAAGAAGGTTAACAGGAAACAACTAGGCCGTACAATAATTATTTAATGGAACTACGCACACACGTAATTCTTCTAATAGGAATTGAGGTTTTATTTAACAAGTATTGACAATGTGTGTATAAGAATGTAAAATATTGGAGAAATTCAGTACTGAGTCGTTATCCCTGTTTTAAAGACAACAAATATTTGTAGCGCATGCAGATAAAAAAGATCATGTAATTTCTTAACTTCTGGCGAGCAAGTGACTCCCACATTCGATTTCTGGGGGATATTTGAATCTGATTCTAGGATATTATGCCACTTACGAAATTTACGCAGAAATCAATTTAGATCCGCTTTATTCATTATCTTTTTCTTCTTAATGTATCTAGCAATCACTAGTAGTATTACATCTACGACAAAAAAAAAACACAGGCAATTGTGTGTCGAAAAAAAGTTTATTGAATCACCCAAAATACACATAAATAAAATTAAATATGAAATAACAAAGCCAAACCTAAAATAGTACAAATAAAAAAAATTTGTTCACGCCTTCAACACTCAATTTACATTTCTTGGCCCACACAACATTTTTTCCTTCGCACAAACTAACAAAATAAAATTAGAAATTATGCTCGAGCTGTTCCCAAACACTTTGTACATATCTTGAAGCATCTTGAAACGCTTTCACTTTAGATACCGATATATATTACATTTTATCAGTTTTACCCATTCCCAATTATGTTATCCGCTTTCTTCCACCATTGAAACCCATTTAGAGGAAGAAAGAGACAAGTGGTTTCATAATAACTTCACAAATTTTCTCATCAAATCGGGACGTAACCAAAGCCGAAACTACCCCGCAAAAATTATATTAGAACCTCCCATTTTTGTTCTATTTTCTTTTTTCTTTTTCATTTAAAAAGGTAGTGAAACGTTTCGCTCGTTGCGATCAGTGAAAACCCACGCAGTAAGAAATGCAAATGCGTGTCTTCGAGGGATCTCTCTTTCGTGTTACTCAAAGAAAAACTAATTTACGCTCAACTGAGAACTCACGTGGCTCGCCTGGAAGCGTTGTAGCCGGCACAACTCTTACCTGAAACAAGAAAACATATTGCCATGAATAAAACGGCGATTATTTCCAACCAAATGCATCACAAATGTCATTAAATTGCAAGACACGTATATCAAGTCATTTGCATAGAAATGATTGATAGACTCAATAAGAAATATTATCAAAATATTCCTCCCTATTTGTACTGCTTATTAAAAATCTATTGGCGTATTGAAATTTCAACAGAGAAAAACGAACTACATCACGTCTAGCAATATATGTATAATTCCGTTTGTAAGGAAAAAGTTTAATTGAAGGAGGATGCGGCTCAGACTTCTTCATGCCACTGTAACGAAAAAAAGTACTTACTAGTATATGCGAATAATATCAGTGGTACAGACCATTGTCAATTAAATTATCATGTAAGTGGCTAATTACTATTCTACCCAGAAAAAAATGGAAACAAAAAATAATTATTACACTCCTCAGAGATAGTAGTACATACACGTTCGCTATAGATGTAATAGGCCAGAAAAATGGCAAAACACGTAATTTCAGAAGGAAAAAAGTAACGACATCTTCCGTGTTGCTATTTTACGCAATACAGAAATTTCACGACGACAGGAATGTTCCGATTTTTTTCCCCTCTTCCGGTGTGCCTGTTTATTCGAATGAAAACAACGTTTAGCTTAGTTTACGTTTAGTTTAGTTTACGACTGTGCAATCTCAGGAGCCATTTCGGCGGGTCGAAATATTAAAAGTGATCGAATAGTTTTCTCTTTCTGTTCTTTATTCCGTTTCGCCTTCGAAGTAAGGATAATTCGAAGATTGCGATTTCCGTGTTGCAAATAATATAGACGATCTTGAAACTTTCTCGAGATTTTCTTTGTCGGCGAAAAACACACGTTCGTTCGTGATTCGTGCGATAGAGAAATATTTTAAGCAAGGCACACTGTTGTTCTTCTTGAAAGTTTTTCTGTTCAAATTCTATATACACTTGTATTTATTTTTCTTCTTCTTTTTTCATGGTTGAAGTGATTGCGCGATTTAGTTTTAATATTTGCAGTCTAACGTTCCACAGATACCATTTATTATATGTTCTTTAATTCTCGACAATGTTTTGAACAAGACTGCAAGACATTAACGTTCTTTTTAAATAGAGAACTATACGATGGAACGGAAATGAGACGTTGTATGCTGTTTTTGGAAGGAAATTTCCCTACGACTGGCTGGCATTTAATTTATTATTGTAAGTTGTAATTGGAGCATCGAATTGTACACCGGTGAAATAATCCAGAAAGTAATTATCTACACGTGTATCAATCTACAACGTATCAATCATCTACATACGGGAATATGTGTTGGCCATCGTAGGACTACAGTTCTATTAAAATCTTGTACAATTTATAGCTAACCACTTATTTACTGCGAAAACCTACAACGGCTCATTCCAGAACCTATTAACCCAAATAAACTGGAGATCGATCCCGGTACACGTTCAACTATTCTTTGTTACATCAGCAATAGTTCAAGCTCGATCATGATTCTCACGTTCTGCAATAATTCTCTTTCAATGACACTTTCTCCATCACGTAACTTAAAATAGTTTTTTTCTTTTTTTAAATAATTCCATATTTTGTAGGTATTTAGGGTGATTCCAGGTGGAACTTTTGGTACAAGTTTAAAACTATACAAGGTGTTTATGCGATTCGGCAATTTATGCTTTGGACTTAAAATTTACTGTGTAATGCAATTTGGGACTGTTAACTTAATGTTAGAATACGATATTTATGTGCAATTTAAATTTAAATTAACGTCTGGAAAGTTATTTTTGTCAATCGGGTTTCGAGTTCGATTGAAATATCTGACTTTTGTACTGTGCATGGAATAAGTTAAATGCCTTAACATAGCTTGTGCAAGGAAAGCTAAATGTGGCATGAAACAAATATGTATACGACTTTGGAACAGAAAAAAGGGAGTTTCCTTTATAGAATGTTATTAACATATTTTCCATTCCTGTGAGGAATTAGCAACTTTTGCTCGAAAAGCCTACTGCTCAAGACTGCCCTAAGAATATACACATGGTACATTCTCTTTACATTTATAAATTCAAGCACAGTTATTCAGTTATTCAGCTGTATTTTAATATTTGATCTTATAAGCTCTAACTTGATAAAAACAATAATAGTAATTATACATAATAACAGTAATAATACGAATAAAATATAATTTCTATTGAATTATATTCACTGATACAATGCCCTTTAACTGTCGTAACGTAGGCGACAGTACATCGCACACAGGCATATTTGATCAACTACGCTGAAGTAATCAAAGATTCACATACTATGAAACGTTCATGAATCTCACTACATATATCTTTACATTGATACCGTGCAAACTTACTATGTACTCTCCATCTTTGCGCGTACGTAAATATTCGAAACGTTTCTGAGCACCCTATAAAGCTCCTTAACGATCCGTCACAGCTGCCCTGCCACGGTCAAGAAGGTTCATGCAACGTCACCACGGGTCGAAATCGCAGAGCAAGAAGCAAGGAGAGAGGCCACATAACGTAACCACGAGAGGTCCACAGAAGGAAACGAGCGTGGCAGAGGTTTACGTCTGCGCAACACTTTCACCTTTCCCCGTTATGAGATCACCATCCTTCCGTTCCACAGCAAACGACATACATACATAACTTTAATCCGTTCCCCGATATACATGGGATTAACCGATACACGGTGACCCATGACACCCGTTAAATGGAACCGACTTGATCTAGCCACGTTCTACGTGTAGGCAATTAGATCCGGCCAGATAGTTCCGGTACTTTTACCTCTTCCTTCCGCATCGTCCAGCTGAATTTGTACGATGTACCAGGCACGATCTACCTGTGCTGGTTACAAGCTACTTCCTTTCATTTGGTCGATGGGAAAATGCTGAACATCCAGCATTTGAAAGGCAAAACTTCAACGAAGGTTATTGGAGACAGTTTACGACAGTTGACACGCAGCTTTGTTTCGGGAAGCGAACGTCCTTAATTGGAGCTCTGATTAACCGTCAAATAATGGAGTGATAGAGGTTGATGCATTGCTAGGTTCTGCGTATAGGTACCTGCGTTGCGAGGAGATTGTAAAAGTTGATAACGGAACGGAATAGAAGTTTTATTTATTTATTCACATTTTTGCAAACCAGGTAATCAGCGGGAATGTGAATGGATAAATTGCCGTATTGAATACAGACAAGTTTTGTTGAAATTCGTACATATTTTATTTGCGTGGGTTCGTGTAATCCGCCGTGCTGTAATTGAAGTTGCTATAAATGTAGAGAAACTCAATAATTATAACTAATCAGAATGCAGTACCGTGAAATTGTGCAATTAGCTACGGCGTTGCATAAGCACAGCTGGAAACAATACAGCTTGAGCTTTCAAACTGTGCGTCAGAGTTTTAAATATTTACACGTTCGTACGCTTAATAGACAATAGACAATAATTGTGCATTATTCTCCGATTGTAACTAAATAAGAGAGTTACATAATTGGATTAATTCGATAATCTCATATCATTTAATCGTATATCAACAACTTATGGAGAAACTATACCTCTGTTCACAGAAAATCTAACACACCTCATGAGGAAAGAAAGATCAGGAACCCCAAAAAAGCAATGAAGAACATAAACTTCCACGTGTCATTCAAAGTACACCGTGTTCAGAAGATCGGCACACGCCCACCAGATATTCTCTAACAGCCAAACCAACTGCTTACGTGATGACACACAAACTACCCGGAATATTAAAAGATCCAAATCATCATTCGAATCTAAAAATAAAAATCTGTCACTTGAACAAGAATGGTGTTCAGTGCGATCGTGGTAACATCGGCCCTGAAGGGTGCTTTAGGCCTAGCTGGCACAACTTTATGGCTCATCCCTCTACTAATAGCGGGTCTATCTTATTATCGATACGACCAATTGGACCCAGAGAGTCGACCCATCGACAGGTATCCTCTGTATCCAGAATATGACTTCATAATTGTAGGATCTGGATCTGCAGGAGCCGTCGTGGCCAACAGACTCTCCGAAATACCAAATTGGAACGTTCTTCTGCTCGAAGCTGGCCCAGACGAAAACGAGGTAACCGACGTGCCTTCCCTGGCAGCTTATCTTCAATTAACAAAACTAGATTGGAAATATAAAACGGAACCAACAGGAAGAGCCTGCCTGGGTATGAAAGGTGGCCGTTGCAATTGGCCACGAGGTAAAGTTCTAGGTGGCTCTAGTGTTCTCAATTATATGCTCTACGTCCGTGGAAATCGTCACGACTACGATTACTGGGAGTCTCTAGGAAATCCTGGCTGGGGATACAATGAAGCGCTCTATTATTTCAAGAAATCCGAGGACAACAGAAATCCTTACTTGCAGAAGAGTCCATACCACTCCACCGGTGGTTACCTGACTGTGCAAGAATCCCCGTGGAGGACACCTTTAGTAGTAGCGTTTGTTCAAGCTGGAACAGAGATCGGCTACGAAAACAGAGACATAAACGGAGAACGGCAGACAGGATTCATGATAGCTCAGGGAACAATTAGAAGAGGCAGTAGATGTTCAACGGCAAAGGCGTTTTTGCGTCCAATTAGACTGCGTAAAAATATCCACATGGCGATGAACTCTCAAGTAACTAGGGTCCTCATCGACCCCCGCACTATGAAAGCAACAGGTGTTGAATTCGTAAGAGACGGGCGTAGACAAATTGTACGAGCGAGAAAAGAAGTAATTCTTTCAGCCGGAGCAATCAATAGTGCACAGATTCTAATGCTATCTGGCATAGGTCCCAAGGAACATCTCCAGCATATTGGAGTACCTGTAATCAAGGACCTTCGAGTTGGTGATAATTTGCAGGACCACGTTGGAATGGGCGGTTTAACTTTTCTCATAGATAAACCGGTGGCAATCGTACAAGATCGTTTCCAGGCAGCCCCGATAACTATGCACTACGTGGCCAATGGAAGAGGACCAATGACCACCCTAGGCGGCGTCGAAGGATACGCTTTCGTTAGTTCGAAATACGCGAATCAATCGATGGACTATCCGGACATTCAATTCCACATGGCGCCTGCGTCAATCAACTCTGACGCAGGCGTCCAAGTAAGAAAGGTTCTGGGTCTGACAGACGAATTGTACAATACTGTATACAGACCTATAGCGAACAAAGACGCATGGACTATAATGCCTTTGCTGTTGAGACCCAAATCACGTGGCACTGTTAGGCTACGTAGTCCTAATCCGTTTCACAATCCATTAATTAACGCCAATTATTTCTCGGACAAGTTCGACGTTGCTACTTTAGTCGAAGGTGCGAAAATTGCAATAAAAATCAGTGAGGCCAAAGTATTTAAACAATTTGGGTCGAGAGTGCATAGAATTAAGCTGCCCGGTTGCAAGCATTTAAAGTTCGCCTCGGATGCGTATTGGGAGTGTCATATTAGACATATTACGATGACGATTTACCATCCAGTTGGAACGGCGAAAATGGGACCCCCTAGTGATCCAGATGCTGTTGTGGATCCTACTTTGAAGGTTTATGGGATCGATGGGTTAAGGGTGATCGACGCATCGATTATGCCGACCATTTCCAGTGGAAACACTAACGCACCTGTAATTATGATCGGTGAGAAAGGAGCGGATCTTATAAAGAGTGATTGGCTGGCGGTTGAGACTGCAAGAAGTGCATAATATTGTGTTACTTGGAAAATGTGTGTGCATTGTGATTCGATATTAAGTAATAATATCTAATAAAAGCACTGCAGTACGAGTTCCGGATGAACATTTGAGAAGGCTTTACTTTAAAGAACAGTGTTACGCATTGTTTCGTACGGCAATAACTAATGTGTTCTGATTGATTTTCGGAACTAGTTTGCTCTACAGAGATGAATATTGCTATAGTTAGAATAAATATTACTAAATTTGTTGAAAAAGTGATATTTTACAGGCGCTAAAAATAAAGATAGAGTAGGATCTGTTATACGATTATTGAAATTGCAAACGAGGAATTTCAAATCTCTCTCTTTTGGTTTACTGAATGAAACTAATTAACTGAAAATTTCAAAGGCATTTTGAAATGATGAATAAGAATTGTTTAGTTAATACATTGGCTCTAGTTTAGTTTTAATTAGTTGTTAACGCGTTACTTAAGATTTATTCACAGCATAGTCCTGTATAACGGGGTCAAAGGCTATAGCCGGGTAAGGTAGTCAAATGTGCCCTTAAACCAAATTTAACTTGTGAGGTGTCATTCGATAGCTTATCAAGAAAAACCAATTCGTACCAAGTTTCAACCCTGCAGCTCGACTGGGAGGGTAGTTACAGGGAAAAAAGCAAAATACAGTTTTTCCGCAATATCTTCCATTTTAGCGCATAAAAAATTTTGAAAAAAATCTGAGACATTGCAGTTATGGAGGCACATATTGTAGAATTTTTACAGCTTTTCAAATTACAAACCCGAGCTGTAAAAAATGAAAAACGGAAAAAAATGCTGAAAAACGCCGATTTTGTATTGAAGGAATTGGAGACACACTTTTATATTTTTTTTGTAGGTACATATTAGCGGTACTATTGCTCTCAATTTTTTTCAGATTTTTGAATTTGGTGCGCCGCAGTCAAAAAAATTAAAAACCGATTTTTTCGTCGTTTTTTGCGTGTCAGAGTAACTTATACGGTGAACTTTTGTCTAGTCTTTGCGAAATAAGTGTTTTATGCTATGTTTAATGTTTTTATATTCAGCAGATCACCATAGATATCGAAGAGGATAAATAATACGTAGTGATTGAGGTCGTGTCAGTCGCTCTATATCCTAAAGTATTCACAATATTTTCAACGGCGTCAATAGTCCCGCGGCAAAGTGTCGGACTCATAAACCGCTGCAAACTTTTTGTAGGTTCGAGTCCCCGAACTTAGGTTGATTTTTTTTTCTGCGAATTAACTTTTTTCTTATTTCCATGTAAGCCATATCTTATTTAGCAGAGATAATGAATGATAAAAATAACGTTCAACTCCGTTGCCATAAGCAAAACCAGAATATCCTTAAATTCGAAGTTAGATCGCGTCATATTAATAGTAAAACATATAGATGCTATATAGATTACAAACCTAATACAATAGGTTATTCGGGTATAGAACGTTATTGTTGCGAATGTGCGAACGGTAACCGTACCGTCAGGTGCGGTTCGCACATAGCTGCATTAACTTATTACTTCTCGCATGCCCGGTTCCTTTCAGAAATTCTTAGACCCGCGGAAATATTAAGTTCTCTATTTCTTCTTCTTTTTCTGCCTTTCCACCTCATTCGAAAAAAATAAGTATTTCTAAAACAATATAGTCGCTACAATATAGTCGTTACTACTCCTTCATAATTTTTAAAGATAAGTACCTTTGAAACAATAACATTAATATAGTAGATGTTAAACCGTACCGTAATTGCCAAGATGCGTGACAAAAAAAACGATAGCACCGTGGGCGCTCCGAAATCGAATATTACCGTACATTAAAGATCAAAATATTAAGAAAATGTTCTTAAAACATTGGTAAACAAATATTAATCGTTGTCATATAGTTGGGAATAAGAAAAAAGTTAATTCGCAGAAAAAAAAAATCAACCTGAGTTCGGGGACTCGAACCTACAAAAAGTTTGCAGCGGTTTATGAGTCCGACACTTTGCCGCGGGACTATTGACGCCGTTGAAAATATTGTGAATACTTTAGGATATAGAGCGACTGACACGACCTCAATCACTACGTATTATTTATCCTCTTCGATATCTATGGTGGTCTGCTGAATATAAAAACATTAAACATAGCATAATACACTTATTTCGCAAAGACTAGACAAAAGTTCGCCGTATAAGTTACTCTGACACGCAAAAAACGACGAAAAAATCGGTTTTTAATTTTTTTGACTGCGGCGCACCAAATTCAAAAATCTGAAAAAAATTGAGAGTAATAGTACCGCTAATATGTACCTACAAAAAAAATATAAAAGTGTGTCTCCAATTCCTTCAATACAAAATCGGCGTTTTTCAGCATTTTTTTCCGTTTTTCATTTTTTACAGCTCGGGTTTGTAATTTGAAAAGCTGCAAAAATTCTACAATATGTGCCTCCATAACTGCAATGTCTCAGATTTTTTTCAAAATTTTGTATGCGCTAAAATGGAAGATATTGCGGAAAAACTGTATTTTGCTTTTTTCCCTGTAACTACCCTCCCAGTCGAGCTGCAGGGTTGAAACTTGGTACGAATTGGTTTTTCTTGATAAGCTATCGAATGACACCTCACAAGTTGAATTTGGTTTAAGGGCACATTTGACTACCTTACCCGGCTATAGCCTTTATGAATTTGCGTCGACATTGCACGCTTACATTGTGATACGTGGGATGTATGTGTATATTTTGTATAAAGGCGAAATTTTTTTGACTTAATGATATTGCTGATAAGATAAATGTTAAAACGGTGTTCAATACTACATATTGCGTATTGTAGATAAAAATATCAAACTTAATTGAGAAAGAAATAGAAAATACTTATGGTATTTATTACCTATTATGGAAAATACTTATATATAATATGTATATTATATTTCACTTGAATTTATGTAATTTTGTGAAGCAATGAAAATGTGGTTAATAATTTCAATTGCCATTACCATCATTTTTAACCATATTCCTAGAAAACTACATTTCAAGTGACATAAAAATGTCTGATTGACCGGTTAAAGATGCATTAATTATGCAAGGTAAAATACGACTTTCTAGAGTAATGTTTACATTGCGAAAACCAAAAAGTACTAGAATCAAGTATGTATTCACGAAAATTTACAGAAAATATATTGCATACGAAAAAAATTGTTATTAACCGGACCAGGGCCAGTGAATGATAAGATACGAGTAGCAAAATATGGACTGCATTCGAAGCATGAAAATACATAGCATTTGAATATGGTCATTAAAAAAAGCATAGCAAATATCGTTTTTACAGTAGGGGCAATCACTTTCAGGTGACGAACAACTATACTGTTTTCCCCTATCTATATTGTAAATATAAACAAAACGCAAATAATATTAATGTACATACAAAAGTATAATTTTTTTTTCAATCAATATTTAACCACCGTCTGTGGATCAATTTAGAAAAGTTCTTTGAATGGCAGTGACAGTTGTGTTTCGATGAGTTAATTACAAAAGAATTCTTTCACCGTGGTCATCTTTTACCTTATTATGATGGGGAATTCCAACAGGCACTGGTTCCTTTCTCAGTTACAACATTTCCTCTAAAATAAAGGACGAACAAATGTTTCATGGTATCTGATATACAAAACATAGCCTTCCTTCATAAAAAATTCATGAACTCTCGAAGTCGTGATTAGCAAGATATCCACCTTCGAATAAATTAGGACCGTACTGAGTTAACTTTCTCTATCAAAATTGTACATATTCATAAACACGGTTGCTTCCTCTTCACTTGTTCTCGAAGTGAAATATCATCCTTTTGTAGCAAACTCATTTTTCGCAGGTAGACTGTATCATTTATGTGCCATACTGTGTTGCATTACGTCCACGTTGGAAATCTATGATTAATGTTACGAGTGCGGAACACTTTAAAAGTAAGCGTACAGCGCTGATAATTGTCACGAACGCGACATTTAGTGGCATGTAGTATCCTGTGTGAATTAATAATAATTGACTACGTAAATATACCTAGAACATAGTATATTTTACTGTGTACGTTGTTTAGTTGTTCTAGAAAACATTAAATCTTTAATGGATTGAAACAAAATCAAGTACAGTAAAGTCTCCATATAAGCGCGAGCCTCGGGACTGAACGCGCGCTTATATCGAATACTTCCTACATTATTTGAAATTTGCCGACAACATCGAACGTAGAAAAGGACAGCGAGTAAAGATAAGCGGCCGAGCAGCCACGATCGCAGCTTCTCTTTTCTTCTCACTACCTATCCTTTTCCGCGGTCGAAACTTATTACCGTTAATTAAGCCACTAAATATAGTCCAAATTATATCGTGTTTGGTGTCATTTTAATCGGAAAAATATCAGCTATGTTATGTAAAAGTTTCATAAGGAACGGATGAGAGATAGCAAAGTTTCATCGTTGAATTAGTATTACCTCACCGATATACCCGAACCCGGATCGCGTTACACTGATCGGCAAGCGAGCTTCTGGACGCCTCCAGGGGTATATCCCTCAGTGGTGGGGATAAACTGCGATCTTATATCGCAACTTATCGAAATCTTATTTCACAATCACAATTTTCTTTTATTTCAATCAATCTTATTTTACAATCTTATATCGAAATTTGCTTTTTCGCTTATATAGAGACTTCACTGTATATACTATTAATCTCCAGTAAATATGACATCGGGGAGTTCATTGGCAATCAGCGATCTAATTGGGAAAGTGTTCTTAATCTTCTGGCCGAAAATGTATATACCGTTGAGTATGACACTCGTAATTAGAAGCTTTTGTTATATTGTACATGTATAAAATAAATAATATAGATATATATATATATATATAAAAAATATGGACCATGTTCCAATGATATTCCTATCACTGTAGTAATCTATTTAAATCCATTCGACATGTCTGAAATCAAACTGTTTCAATTTCGTCCTCCTATATGTATGTCAGTAAAATATAACTTATGCGCAATGCAAATTGAAATCTACTTGCGACATACGTCATCCGTCCTATTTACAACTGGAAAAATAATAATAATAAAATGAAGTTGAAATGACGTGTGTGTGGCTTGCCATTTTTGTCACAGTTTCCTTAAATATGTAAAACAAACTGAGGAAATTTTTAAAATCGTTAATTCATGCAGATACGTAATGAAAGTGATTCGTATTTACTTTTCTGAATTCTCCGAAATCAACTGCACCCCTACTTTCAGAACAATATGCAAAGTAAATGAGGTATCATAATATAACGTCAAAAAAGTTATTTCAATAATATGGACCTTACACTGCACACGTATCGTTGAAAATTATCAATTTTTCACTGTTCTAATAAATATTAAACATCTAAAATAACATACAATTGTGTTTTATTGCTCTGCCATTCAACCAACATTCTTAAGTACCCATGAACATTTGTTTGTGCATCGCACACCGACATAACCGCTTGCGTGCTATTTAATGGCGAATCCGCACATGGATTCATTCGAGGCAATGTGAAGTCTAGCTCCGGAGCGGAGTGGTTAAAATGATAAAGCTGGAGTGTTAGTCCTTAGCGAACTACATATAAGGAGTATTTTGGACGACTAGTCGAAGATGGTTAGAGACTGTCGATGGTGTAGAAACGATTGACGAGTCTTCGTCAGACTTATTCCTACGACGACTCGCTATCGGATATGGACATGTTGCTGGTGGTAACATGCGGATTGGCTAATTCGTGAGGTTTATCGACGCAGAGGGGTGGCGGACCAGATAGTTAATTCGTTAAAAAAAAAACAGGAAAAAATGGGAAGTGTCTACCAGTCACCCTAGGGGAGAGACTGGCCTGGGGGTGACTCGCGCGAAGACCACATGAGCAGTTAACAGTTCGCAAGTACTAAAGTCATGAAAGACGCTGAGTTTAGGAAAACGTGTCCTTAGAATCCTTAGAAGATGAGCTGATTTAGTTTATAGATATATGGTTTGCAGCTGCAGAAGGCAATAGCTGTTCACAAAAAATAACTTTAAGGAACCCGATGGCTATATGACTATACTATGTATTAGTTGTTTCTTTTAGTTCTTTATGTAACCAGAAGCCTTCTACGTCACACTACGTATACCTATACCTATTAATATAAAATACCTATCAACCTATACACATATTTAGTGAACGCAATCAATTTTACATGTGACTCTTTACCAAAGGGAAAAGGTATTAAACTTACTACACTACTACCACCACTGTCCCCACCCTCCCCATAACTTCACACATAGCTATACTTGCAAACGTATCCGCACCTGATTATCAAAACTAGATATGTACACACTTTCACTACAGTATACAGGGATGCTACCAAATATAAATTATTAAATCACAGAATCGGTTGGCCTTTCGACCTATGTCTACTAAACCTTTTTTACTCAGAATCAGTACAGAATTTTTGATACACCATTTAAATATTGAATGGTTGTTTTTAACACCGTGTATAAGTGTAGCAATGAATTTAGTAACAAATAATATTAACCCTTATGTTAGCATCCAAAATGGTGTAGAAGTTCGAAGCGTAGTTATTCAAATTATTTTGCATTAATTTGAATTCACAAAACGTGAGTTGACGTAGGATTGTTCAAAGAATCGAGATCTGGAGCGGTTTTGCGATATTTTATCAAGAACATACAAAAATTATTCAAGCAAATATAGAAGTGGGTACCCGGTTGCTAACATAAGTGTTAACATATCGCTAAACGTATCATCACCCACAATATCAAACGAACCGCCCGTCAGTAATCAGTGATAGGATAAAGAATCAATGAGTCGATATTTTCCTCGTAATCACCTACAACGAAAAGAAGTACAATTACGGCCGAGGAGCTATCATTTCAATACTGGTCGTAAATATCAGTTGAAAAAACGCAATATGAACATCGAACAAAAAATAAACTGATATTTCAGCCATGCATATGCATGCACGCGCACATATGTTCTATTCGTGTGGGCCAATGTATATGTGAAGCGTCAAATGGGCAAGACATCATTTTCCATTTTCCTGTTAAAAAGTCAGAATGAAACCGAACTCTGATATTATCCTCCTCGCCTTTCGCTCTCTCTTCCTTCTCAGTTGGAATAACGTTATATTATCTGGACAGTCGCAAACGAACGGTGCACGAAAACTATACGCGAATCTCTATGGCAGCGTGGATTTCAATTCGACTGGATCAAAAAACATCATAGACTCGGCAATTGGTGGATTGAATTTTTTGTACAACAACCAGCTATTTCTGGCAAAAGCACAGCCGGACGTGACACCTGCGACAAATTCACGGTATGATTTCATTGTGGTGGGTGCAGGAACAGCGGGGGCAGCAGTGGCTTCAAGACTCAGTGAAATTAAAGAAATTAGTGTGCTTCTGATCGAAGCTGGTCCTGAAGAGACGCTTTACATGGATATCCCAATACTGGCCACTTTTCTACAGACGATTGCCGATATCGACTGGATGTACGAAACGGAACCCTCTGACAGATATTGTATGGGGATGAAGAATCACAGGTAATGACAGGGGATCGTCCATGAACTACGTGGTCGAAATTGGGAGGGGGTCGTCTAAGTTTAAAAGTTACGGAGTTTTTTACATGAGATTTTTGCACAGAAGATCGAGTTCAGCAACGGAGTTGAGTGATTCCCTTGATAACGATTCCGATTATAAACAATTTATATGAGTGGTTAATCTCATCGTTTGTAAATTTTGATAGTTTTGTGCAATATAAAATATATTGTATATCAATTATTAACAGTCGATTTTATTTTTATGGCGATTAATTGTTTAAGGAAAAATGAAAAAAGTTGCAACGCCGCCGCACCCCCTGTGGGCTACGTAGTGTATGGACAACCCCTAGGGAGCCAATTTTGTTTCTAACAGTCGTGAAGAGTGCTATATTAATGTGCTAATTTTTTGATGTTTATTAAAACGACTACTACGGATATTATAAGTGTCATTGCAAAAAAATTCCGTTGAATATGTATTTCTAAAATGGATCATTAATGTCCAATATATTCACAGGTGTAAATGGCCCCGAGGCAAAGTAATGGGCGGAAGTAGCGTGCTGAATTACATGATCGCCACTAAAGGTAATCCAAAGGATTACGACCGATGGGCTGAATTGGGTAATGATGGATGGGCGTTCAAGGATGTGTTAAAGTACTTTAAAAAATTGGAGAATATCGGAATTCCTGAACTCAGAAACGACACAAAATATCATGGCACGAATGGTCCAGTAACGATAGAACACTCGCCATTTCGGTCAGTTTTATTAACTTCCTTCCTGGAGGCTGGACAAGAGTTGGGTTATCCTTTAGTGGATTACAATGGAAAGACACAAATCGGTTTCTCACAAATCCAATCAACTATGATCAGAGGCTATCGCATGAGCAGCAACAGGGCCTACTTGAAGGATAAACGACGAAGGAACCTTCACGTGACCAAGATGAGCATGGTGCACAGAATTCTGATCGACAAAAAGAATAAGCAAGCGATTGGTGTAGAGTTTGTAAAAGGAAATCGACGTACCTCGGTGTACGCGAATAGGGAAGTGATTCTATGTGCTGGAGCAATTGGTTCCCCACAATTATTAATGTTATCCGGAATCGGACCAGAGGAACATTTAAGAGAACTCGGTATAGATGTGATAAAAAATGCGCGGGTTGGTGATAACTTGATGGATCACATAGCGTATGGTGGACTGACTTTCACCGTAAATGAGCCAGTGAGTGTGATCGTGCACAATGTACTTGACCTTTCGAAGCCGTACATTAGGGACTTTTTGGTTGACCAAAAGGGACCAATGACAGTTAGTGGTGGTTGTGAGGGAATTGCATTCTTAGATGTCGACAATCCGAAAAATCGGGACGGTCTACCTAATATGGAATTACTTTCCTTGGTTGCTTCTATATATACCACAAAGGCTACGGTGGATAACTTTGGACTGAATCAAGAGATCAGGGATAGGTTTTCGTGGTTCCAACGCACGAATTCCTGGGGTATGTTCCCGATGATACTACGACCTAAGAGCAGAGGTTGGATAAGACTGAAATCTAAGGACGCGAGAGTAAAACCGCGGATAATAGCCAATTATTTGAGTCACCCGGACGATGTTAGAGTTTTGGTGAAAGGAATTAGAGCAGCTCTACAGGTCAGCAGGACGAAAGCTATGCAGAAACTTGGAGTGAATTTTTATAATAAAACTGTGCCCGATTGCGAAAAGTATCCGTTCGATTCTGATGATTATTGGGAGTGCAATTTGAGAACGGAGACGCTTACTATTTATCATTTAAGCGGCAGTTGCAAAATGGGACCTGAGAGCGATAGTACTGCTGTGGTTGATCCGACTCTGAAGGTTAGTACATTTTGATTAAAGTTAATGTATTTTATATGGGCAACAAAAGTACACTAATTTCACAAATATTAACAGAAATTTAAATAACACTATAGAATAAATCTTAATCTTAATCTTAATCTTAATAATAAAATAGTATGCAATCAATATTTGTATCACCCATATGTTTCTTACTGTAGAATTTTCCAAAAGTTCATTAACATTCAAATCATGATTTTTCTTCGAATCAACAAATTGTAATTCTAAAATTTGTTACATTCTCCAATATACAGAGGGCCAAATATTCAATTAAATAAAACTATTCACAACTAATTTTGGGATACATATTCCTTTATTTATTTTTTACCCATTTCAACGGTACTATATGTCTATAACGATTGAAACAACCTTTGTGAACACCCTATATGTATAGCACTATAGTAATATCTTGGCTCACTTGTATTATTATGTCAATACAATATGCATTCTCCTTTAAACACGCTGGTGCAAAAACATAATACAGCCAACTTAATCACCTTCTCCTTGAATATCGATTAATGTGATCACCCATGACCAGTTTGGTTAAAGGAAGACAGGTTTTCTTTCAACAAACAGGTTCGTTCACGAAAAATTTGCAAAAGTTGCATTCCTCCGTCCAAGATATCTGCATCACTGTATATCGTGTACTACCTACATAAGGTCCTGATATCCTATACTCTTTTAATCATGACATTTTTTATTGTAACATAATAAATATGTATACATGGTACGTGTGGTAAGTCATAATATAATATGATCAGTAAAAAAGTGACTTCTGAAGAAGAAAATATTTTCGTATAATTTTATGTTCCTTGATTTTGTTTCAATAACAAATATTGTGTATAGTGTTAATAACTATTTATCGAAATGTATTAAAATAAATTAACAGAACATAACGGGAAAAGTACAAAAAAATGATTTTGAGCATAGTGACAATATTCTATCTTGCCCCGTACACTGGGCAAGATGGGACACACTGTATTTGCATATGTAAAAATAAGTCCCGACTTGTTTTGTCTCCTTTGTAGAAATTGCTTTCGATTTTGATCGAGGCAGTTTTGACAGTTTCAAAAGCTCCCAAATTAGTATTCAACATCTGCTGAGGGTTTTCTCGATAAAGGGCCACGTTTCTCTCAACTGTAGACTTAGGCACATTAAAAGCTGCTACTGCTTTACAATGAAAGGAATATTACTTTCAATATTTTTTGATACTACAGGTAATTGGCATCAAAGGATTAAGAGTCGCTGACGCTTCCATAATGCCAGAAATTCCATCAGGGCACACAAACATTCCTACATTCATGATCGCCGAGAAACTGGCAGACATGGTGAAACAAGAGTGGGAATACTTAAATGACTGAATACTATTTGCAACCAAAGGTCAAACTAAAATAAAAACATACTCCGCAGGTTCTGTGCTTTCGGACGGGCTGGTATAATATTGTCATGTGTGCCACTTGGCACAGGGTGTAGGGAGGGATTTTATACAATTTCCTTCGCATCCTTCTGTAGTTGAAGTAATTTATCTCTGTTTTTATTTTAGTCAAACCAATAATAATCAGACAAGAAACGCATATACTGTCAGCTATGTATAACTACTATATGCTATCTGAATGTTTATGTTTTACACGTGTACTATATCAAGCCATATGTAATACATATTTATATGTTGGTACAATTATTTAATATATAATTATTTAATATAAATACTACTTTGATTGTCAATCGTTAAATCTACCAAAAATGAATGGAATAGAATATGTCTTACGACCAACAGGACTAAAATACACGACTTAGCCAATAATTTCTCCCTAAAACTACCAAGTTGCAATATGAACAGAAGAGAAAGGATAACCATGAATAGACGTCGAATTGGCCACTCCAGAATCACCCACGAATTCATCCTAACAAAAACAGAACCACCAATCTGCATCATCTGCAACCAACAAATAACCATCCTACACCTGTTATATGAGTGTAAAATATACCAAGATCAGAGAGTGAAATACGGAATAAATCCAAGCACGGCTTTGAGCTCCCACAACCACCAGAAAAACACCATTAGCTTCCTAAAGGAAACAAAACTATTCGAAAAAATATAAAGTAAAGCCATTAAGTCGCTAAAGTCCTCAAAGTCCATGCGACGTAAAACGCCATATTAAACAAAAAAAATACTACTTTGGAGAGTGCAATACGTCGAATTGCAAACTCTAATTTTCGGGGTCCGGACCCACCGAGAATGTCGGATACGTGTTCATTTTGACCCAACAAGACATTGCAAACGCGAGTTAATGAATTGTTATCAAAGAATATAAACACACGTGCTTCTGAATCTGCAGGTAAAGAATTACCTGAACGTACGCACGTTGTAGGAGCTATCAAAGTAGCTGTAAGAGAAATAAGATAGAACCGGGGAATTATGCCAACTAAATTTGATAAAAAAACGTACACGATGTTAGATAAACCACGAATAATGACTGAACATCGGAGGCAACAAGAAACTGCAACTAGATAATTCTTGCATTACTTGTTTTCCATTTCAGTAGGTATTAACGTAATATGTTAATGAAAAATTTGTAAAATTTATACATTTAGTAACACGTTTATTAGAAACGGCATCCATATAGATAGTTTCTGTATGTATTTAATTATGATAGGTGGCACATGGGTAGGTACTTAAAAATAAATCCAAAACTGGTAGAGACCTTGGCGGTAAATCACCGAATTTTTAGGAATCATAAAAGGCACGTACTGCCATTTAATTAGAATTACAAACGCATGTGCACGTTACTAAGAACAACAGAACGTGATATTAAACTAAATAATTAATATCTGCAATTGCCACGGCAAGATCTTATCATTCGCAAAACGTTTTAAAAGGTTGCTAGAAAGGCAAACTGTTCGTACAAGAAGTGAGAACGCACAATCAAAAATTATTGCGATACCAGTTTACAACACAACGAACGATTGCAATTCTCGCTGGAAAGTTTCAGAAGCAGGAAAAAAAAACCTACGTAATTTTCGAGTAACTAACAACAAAAATGGCACTACTGGAAATGTTTTTCGCTTTACGAGTAACAGCGATAAACGAACCGCAAGTGCTCTTTTTGATGCTGTTGCATGTATTAATCGGCATATACAGACCAGACATTGTAGACAATGAGAACAGGGTGAAACCAATTACCAATTCAAATATTCGACATAGTTATGACTTCATCATAATTGGAGGTGGCTCCGCTGGTTCAGTGCTCGCAAATCGTTTGTCGGAAAACGAAAATTGGTCTGTTTTGCTGCTGGAGGCCGGTACAGATGAACCGTACCTGGCTGACGTACCGGCAATACTTCCATATCTCCAGTGGACAGCATTAAATTGGAAATTTGCGGCCCAACCGTCGAACAGTTATTGCAAAGCAATGAACAACAGAACATGTCTCTGGCCAAGAGGAAAGGTACTGTGATTTTACTGTTTCACGTAACACAATTATCATCTCATTATCTGCACAATTTCAATAAAATCATTTTGCTTCCTTTTCCAGGTGCTGGGTGGTTCTAGTGTACTAAATGCAATGCTTTATGTCCGCGGCAATAAGAAAGACTATGACACGTGGGAAAAGATGGGCAACACAGGGTGGAGTTACAACCAAGTGCTGAAGTATTTCAAAAAATCCGAGGACATGAGAATTGAAAGATATCGAAATTCTCCTTACCATGGCATTGGTGGGTACCTGTCTATTGAAAACTTCAAGTATCATGTACCTGTGACAAATTATCTGCTGAAGTCTGGCCTTGACATGGGTTATAACATTGTGGACTTCAACGGCGCCACTCAAACGGGTTTCGCCCACTTTCCTGGAACCCTGAGGGATGGCTTGCGGTGCAGCACCGCGAAAGCTTTCCTTCGGCCAGCCTCGAAAAGGAAGAATCTACATATAAGCACTTCATCGATGGTGAAGAAGATTTTAGTGGGCAAGTCCAATACTTGTCCAATCTAAAGAAATATTTGTTGCTTCATTCATCATTTTTCTACCATAATTTCTTTATTTTATATACTTTTTGTTTATTATTATCAATAACTGATTGAGAAGAATAATATTATTTTAAAACGTTAGATGTCTTTTTAGTTTGTAGTTTAGGGTGGAGTAGGTAGAATGTATGTAAACCCTACAGGCAGGGTTTATTTATTGTACTCATTTACAGACATGAATTCAAGAACTGCTTATGGAGTGCTGTTTGAAGTAAACAATTTGTACTTCACGGTGAAAGCAAACCGCGAGGTGATTCTATCTGCCGGCTCCATACAATCACCGCAACTCTTGATGCTGTCTGGAATTGGTCCTAGGAAGCATTTAGAAGAGATGGAGATTCCAGTGATCTACAATTCTCCCGGTGTGGGTAGAAATCTGCAGGATCACGTGGGGATCGAGGGAATTAATTATTTAGTGGCTGCGCCGGATAACTTTCCGCGTGATGCGAGTATCGCTTTCAATAGTCAAAAAATTGTTAGCCCCAAGGTGATCAATCAATTCATATTCAATCATACGGGAGAGACGTACTCGAATATCTTTGCTGACGCTGTAGGTTTTATTAACTCGAGGTGAGAACTTTGATTTATCATTACTCAACAATAGTTTTGGAGTTTCTCGACCAGATGACTATAACATTGCTTATTCAGCAACATTTCCCGACGAATCACAACTCAAACGTAATGATAGTCATGCTTAATCTTTACTGTAAACGTTCAATAGTTCAGATATTTCACTTATATACGACAAAAGCCTGTGATCTTTGTTGCATTCAAAAACTAACATTTTGCGTTGTTGGACATCACATGATTGCTAAAAACCGTAAACGCTGGTTACACCTGCTGCCTGCAGGTGTTTCGCAATTATTCAGGCACCAAAAATGTTTAACAGCTGCAATAACACTATCATCACATAGTTATCTCGTTTTGTGAAAATTGGTAATAATAAATGATAATGTGCGTATTACGTATGTGCAATACTCTCGACAGCATTCAGTGGTGAATCACTTACAGAACTATGGAATGACTTGTTTTTTCTCCGGAAAATTGCCCTAGCAAACTCAAGAACTTTGTTCTGAAGATAGACATATAGAAACGCACAAAATTGGAGCAGCGAATTGTTTCTTTGCACGTGGTCGTCTATTAATCGAGGACATATTCCAAAGCGCATTATTCATTAAAAGAATGAAATGGCATTTCAGATATGCAAATAAGTCAGAGGATTATCCTGACATACAGCTGATCCTATCTTCCGCTGTAGAGAATCCGGGTGCCAGAGAAACGAGGGCGAAATTCTTCAATATCTCCCCTGATATCTCTGGGCGTTTGTACAAAAATACCATGTACAATGAATCGTACTACATAATACCGGTGTTGCTAAGACCTCGAAGCAAAGGATACATTAAACTGCGCTCGTCAAACCCACATGAACACCCGATCATTGTGCCCAACTACTTCGATGACCCACATGATCTAGATGTTTTGGTAATATGACTGACAAACGTGATGTTTATTACTAAACCGATGTTGAGCATACTGCAGTTTATACATGGTTGCGGAAACTCATGCTACATGCTCATGCTCACGATCATTCTACAGAAACTGTCTTGGACAGTTTTCTGCATGTCCAGTGGTTCAATTTGTTGAAAATCCTTCGAAGATTACGGTAACCAATGCGCTCGAATATCTTCCCACAGAGACTTCAGATTTAGAATTCGCGCAGTATAAAGAAAACTATGTGTAATTTTAAGTTCCCTCGCTTAAGGCAATATTATCGCCAAATTAATGTAAGCAATTCTTAATTAATGCAGGCAGACGGCGCAAACTTCAGTCACGAGATGAGCAAAACGCCAACGATGCAACGATTGAAAGCACGTATAAATCCGAACAAACTGGCTGAATGTTCATCATTCCCATATCCATCAACAGATTATTGGCGGTGTTTTGCTCGATATTACACCATGACGATATATCATCCTACCGGAACGTGTAAAATGGGGCCTGCCAATGATAGTATGGCCGTAGTGGATCCTAGATTAAGAGTATACGGTGTGCGTAGACTGCGAGTGGTCGATGCTTCGATCATGCCAACTATCCCCTCTGGGAATACGAATGCACCAACAATTATGGTTGCTGAGAAAGCTGCTGATTTGATCAAGGAAGATTGGGCGATTTGAGTATACAAGACTCCGTTTCACAAAATAGGAAGACTGAATTACGTGATTGTGACATTACATTGCAATAATGTGCGTTTTGACAGAGCTTTCAGAATGTTCAACTTGTAAAACAGCCCCACGGTATTGAAAATCAAGAACACACAATTTTGAATGTTTCGTGAAACTATTTCAGTTTTGCGACATAGAATGGTTCTCGAGATATCGAACGGAAATTTATCGCGGCATTGGTTATACCTTTATATGAGAGGAATTCATTGAACAATACAAAACAAGACTGTGTACATATATTGGAACACGAGACAAGGAAAATAAATATTGTCTCGTCCTACTCTAAATATTCTAAAACATGCTGATTCTTCAACCTGCTCAACCTCTTCCACTTGTGCTTATTTTGTTGTCCCTTTTTTAAATAAAGTAATGAATTCGCTAATTACTAAAAAGAAAGTATGTACATACTTTGCATGGGATTATTTGAATTCATTGCATCACTCGCACAGGAAAGGAAGTTGACACGCTACAATTTCGTCTGTTCAAGCATAAATAATTATTTTGATGACACTTTCATTTTAATGTTATGAAATGTATCATTTAAACGTTTTCCGTTATGTAAATAAATTTTACTTTAATTAATAAGTAATTAATTTTAAGTAATTCAATTTTATGCTAATAAGTTAACCCGGATGGAAAAAATGCAATTCTAATAAATAATGCTTAGAATTTAGTTTCTCCCAAGGCAACTACATAAAATTAGATATATGTATAAACCTGGAAAAAATCAGGGAATAATAAATTTCTGAGGAAACTCTGACTACAATATTTTTGCGAAAGTTTGTCACAAATTTGCACACAATCAAGAAGGTCGTATTATACTAATAATAAAGAAAGTAAATCGAATAATAATAAAGGAAGTAAAAAAGAAAGCTTTCATTTTTTTCGAGGCAATCGAAGGTCGAAGTTCCTTCAGGAAGAATGTTGCCAATGTATATACTTTCAACATTTAAAAGCAATGTATCATATTCCCTTTCAGTTAGATTGAATTCTAATTCCAGAAAAATTTCTTTCGCGATTTATTTAAAATTTCACCTCTGGATTTATATTACTAATGAATGTTGAAGTACATTATACATATAAGACCGGAAAGAACTAAATATCACTGATCAAGACTGTAGAGTAGAGATTAGACTAATAGCAACACTCTTACTTCTTTAAATCTAAGCAGTACGATTTGTAATGGAATTATTCTCACTGTGACTGTAAAGAAAATAGAACAAAATGTGTATTCTACGCTTTTAAGAATTATATTTATAGCTATAGCCAATGAGTTCAAAGCAAGGATATGTATATTTTCTTGCTACTTAAAACAGAAATTTGGTGCCTTTGTCATTTTCAATACTAAAAGAAAATATATTTACGTAATTCCTCAACCATATCAAGGAACCTTTCTCATTTCAAAGGAGAAAGTAAAGGGTTGATTACAATATTCCCAAAAATATATGTATATATGTTTATAGTATATAAAGCAAATCTATTCTGTATATTGCTCAACCTTTCGAAAATTGATATTCTCGAAGAATATAATCAGTAGAAAGAAACGAGAAGTAGTCTTCAAATGAAATTGGAAATTTTATTAGCCAGCGAAAGTGGATATTAGTTACGCGTTCAAACTATGTATTGCATTTTCTATTCTCAAACTGTATATATTTTAATATACATAAAATCATGAAATGAAATAAATAAATAATCAACAATTCTGTATGTTTTTTTTATCACACGGAGGAAAACCTGTTTCAAAGGCTGCATCACACACCATTCAATAGACATCATGCAACAGGGCGAATACGTTTAAACGAAAAATCGAACATGACAGTTTCTAGTGCACTTGTTTGTACAACAGTGACTCTCAAACTGGGACAGGTTTGTCGAGAGAAGGTGTCGCGTTGAATGTTCAATTATTGGTTCTCTCTATTTACCTTGTTATATTTACTGGCCCTGTTATGCAGGATTTGAACGTGTTGTACAAATCAAGCAGACATAACAAGCGAATGAATGTGCGTTGAAAATTGATTACATTTAAACAGTCGCAAATAAGCAATTAAGGAAATAGTAAAAGGATAATAATAATGTTTTAAATAAACTTACTAAATTACAAATTTAAGTGGCAGAAATGTATAAAAGTATTTGACGGTCAGAAATTATTTACCAATCCAATAATAATTTTGTATTTAAATTCAAAAAACAAACACTTGTTCCGACGGAAGCAAAATTAAAAAATAACATTTTTACAGAATCATGGTTCAATGTTAAATAGTTATCAAAATAAACGATGTCTTCTGAACATTGCATACGCTTTACCAGTCTACGAACAAGAGGAACCATTAACTTTTCAAGATTCCAAACAAAAGTTTCACAACTATATTCCATGCACGCAAAGGTACTGAATAATGACAAAAATTTTATCTTTTAAACTCCACAAGCCAACAAGCCTCTTTAACACACCCATCACGTTTAGTTAATTCCAAAATCACAACGGGGGAACAGTTAAACTGCATGGGGCAGCCAAAAAAAACTCACCTGCTAACAATTTGCAAGATTTATTCGCGAAACGCGAGACAATTACTAAAAAATATCATCAGTTTATTCGTCATACTATATTAACCGCGACCCCTTGAACCTGCACAATTACGCACGCATCCCATATATACACATTTCGTGCATAAATCCGAAACGTGCGCAAGATCAAATAGCTGCAAGATTAAAAGGAGAGAAAACGTGAGAAGGGGCGACCAAGTCCGAGGGAGCATTACTCAAGCACGGTAAGTATTACGTGAACGCGTCACGAGAAAGCGCATTTCTCCATTGGATCTCGAAGTGGAAAGTGGACACCAGGTAACCATAGAAGAAATTTTGGCTGACACAAGACATCGGTAGAACAGCGGTTCCAGTTCCCTGAGCACGAAACGGAGATCGGTTGTTATCTGGCTGCCACCGAAAGATTATGGTAATAATCGATTACGCTCGAGATAATCCTTGTTTTGTGATCCATAATGGCAACGAGTGACCACGTGGTGTGCCAAGTAAACAGTGCATAGAGTATTGTGAATTTGTGTTAACTAGGTGTGAAATAAGAGAAAGTTGCAATTTCGATAAAACTGACAGGATGTTCGATCTTTACAAAGAAAGTACTAATTTCTATTATTTATTTGTGCATGATCAAATCTTTGTTTCGTCAGTAATTAATAGTTTGCGAGATTCGACAAGAAATACATATAACGGTGACGAAAATATAATTAAAGAATGTGTGCATATATCGTTGCAGATTATATTCCTATTTTCTCCAAATATTACAGAATTTGAAAGTATTTCCCATAGTTGAAGGAACTGCACACATTGGACGATTTTCTAATTTTATTTATAACGTGCAATTAAATACACTTCAATGACATCCTGAACAAGTAATTAAATGGGGAGAATTATATGTAGCGAAACAACTTAATTTTAACCTACAAGGAAATTTTGAAATTTGCAAAAACCTTATTTGCAATTAATACTTCATCGGTTCGCCCTTTTAATTACTCCATATTTGATTAGTCTGACACACCTACGAGGTATACAATGTATTAAACGTGTGCATTTGGGTGACCTTCGATAATTTATTTAAATTAGTTCTTCTCGTATAAATTTATATTTATTTTTTACTAAATTTTACTAAATTGAAATGTTTTGAATTGTACTGACCACTGTACACAATCGAGAATAATATATTGAGGGTGCATTACAACGCTTGCTTCAAATGACGGGAAAGAAGTACATATGCAAGTATTGATTCAGTTTTGTTCGTGCTTAGCCAAATATACATATGTACTTATTGTTAGTTTAAGAAGTATCTACATTAAGTAGGCTGTATTCAAACAATATCTAAATGGCAAAATAATGTTTTTTTATTAACAACAAAAAATCATGTATTACAGAACAATGATTGGACTGAGAACAATTTTCCTGCTATTATCTCTTGTGATTGTTACCGGAAAGGCTCAATCATTCTTAGACACGATCAAGAATTATTCACCGCCGCTGGAAGTTTTAAACAGAATCGATGCGAACAACAAGAGATATGATTTCATAATCGTTGGCGCCGGATCGGCAGGATCGGTGCTTGCCAATCGCCTCTCCGAGAATAAGAATTGGAATATTCTTCTGTTAGAAGCTGGAGGCACAGAAAACCTCTTTCAACAGATCCCGATATTTGTAAGTTACTTCCAATTGTCTAATTATAATTGGGGTTACAAGATAGAGCCACAGAAAAACGCCTGCCTGGGTATGATCAATCGACAATGTTCCTGGCCACGTGGAAAATGCTTAGGTGGCACAAGCACCCTCAATTACATGATCCATACTCGAGGAAACAAGATGGATTTTGATATTTGGGCCGCGCTCGGAAACAAGGGTTGGTCCTACAGAGAAGTCCTGCATTACTTCAAGAAAAGTGAAAAGTTTGATGTACCAGGTTAGGAAACATTTCTCTCCATTTCCCTAAACACCGTGTCAGTAATTCCAATTAAAATTTTTTTCATTTGTGGAGTTCCAGCTAGAATTTTAAGAATTTTAAGTAGCAAACAATTCCAAAGCATCTAATTCCATTGGAAGAAATGACAGTTTTTCGCGTCATCGAAATATCATCTAAGTTCCATTGAAACAAGAAATTATTTTTCACCGAGATAACAGCTAGCAATGATTTACTGCAATTTCGAAACGAGATAAATAACCGCAACACGAAATCTTCGAACTTGAAGCATATCCTTAGGCAATCATTAAGCAGAGTATGTATTTATGCGTAGGTATTAAGAATTCCTCGTATCATGGAGACAACGGCTACTTATGCGTCGAGCACGTGCCATACCATACGGAACTAGCGGACACATTTCTGCAAGCTGGTAGACAACTAGGTTACGAGATCGTCGATTATAACGGCGAAGACCAAATTGGATTCTCCTACATTCAAGCGAATCTGGACAAAGGGGCTAGGTGCAGTGCCTCGAAAGCGTTTCTACGTGTCAACAGGCCAAATTTGAACATCGTAACTGGCGCAACAGTTATCAAAGTTCTAATTAACGAGAAGACCAAACGAGCCTACGGTGTCGAGTACGTGCAGAACAATCGACCCAAAAAAGTCTACTGTTCCAAGGAAGTCATACTTTCAGCAGGTACGATAGACACTGCGAAATTGCTAATGCTATCCGGAATAGGTCCCAAGGATCACTTACAAGAAGTTGGGATCAAAACGATCCAAGATTTGAAAGTTGGGCACAATATGTACGAGCACATTGGTTTTCTGGGTTTAACGTTCATGGTGAACCAATCAGTGTCACTGTTGCAAAGCAGATTACTCAGACCAGGCGTTTTCGTGGACTATTTGTTGCACAGAAATGGATTGCTATCACTTCCTGGCGGTGCAGAGGCTCTAGCCTTTATCAGGACGAAGTACGCGCCGGATAACAGGCCAGACGTCGAATTGCTATTCGCATCTGGATCTCTGCACTCTGACAATGGTATAGCACTAAAAAAAGGGCTAAGGATATCCGACGAACTGTACAACACGGTATATAAACCAATCGAGAATCAGGACGCCTGGTCCATTTGGCCTATAGTGCAGAATCCTAGGAGTATTGGCAGATTAACTTTGAAATCGCGAAACCCATTCGATCCACCTAGGATGGATCCGAACTTCTTCACACACACTGCCGACTTGGAGATTATTTTGGAGGGGATCAAGTATGCTATTAATATATCGAAAACTGAACCGTTCCAAAAATACGGCACCAGATTGCACGACATAAAAATCCCTGGGTGTAAAATGTTTGAGTTTGCTAGCGACGATTATTGGAGGTGTGCTATTAAACATTTGCCGTCTATGATGAATCATGAAATAGGAACAGCTAAAATGGGACCTAAAAGTGATCCTGATGCCGTGGTCGATCCACAATTGACGGTGTATGGTGTTCAAGGGTTGAGAGTGGCTGACGCGTCTATAATGCCAGCTATGCCTACTGGACACGTGAATGCAGTTATTTTTATGATCGGTGAGAAAGCAGCTGATATGATAAAGCAAAGTTGGCAGTGATTGATCATGGATACGATGTTAATTGAAAGACAGCTTTATTCCTTTGGTCGCCTTTTTTTATATATCGTTCCAGCAGGTCTGCATATGAAATTATTCATTCTATGAGTATGATTTATATTAATTAATTGGACCGTTTATTTTGAGAGTGGTGTAAATCCATTAACAAATTGTAATGTACTAATATATGTACATATATCTAGTGTTGCGGTAGTTTTAACAGACGGTTTGCTGGAATGTGTGACGCAGATACGACATATAGAATCGCAATTAATTAATGCTGGAGAATTGTGATATTGTGTAACTCGAATATGTACGTTTAATTTAATTGTGAATACTATTTTGAAAATATTCATGAGCTACGAGAGACCAAAAATTATTGTTGCGGAAAACCTGACCCTGACAACGTTTCTGCTTGTATTTCCTATTGCATAAGACGTGTAAATCCTTGAATGGTTGTGAATTTTAGTTTTACTATTTTCTATACTGGAAGATGAACATTTTGTATGAATATTCCGTAGGCAGATATCATGTCCTTTTAGCAATCCGAATATTCTTTTTTATTATTTACCTTATCTTCTGCTTACTTACTTTATTACAAACTTTAGTAACAGATTCTTTCCAGAGCTGTAGCAATATTATGAACATGTACAGTCTAAATTGTTTACAACGAAAGAAACATACCCTGCCACTCCTTAAAGTAAACATTAATATGTATTAACGCTGTACAATATAGACATTAATGTTAGTAAATAAATTCTTCCTGCGTTTTTCTCATAGATGTAATTAAATAAGTTGTGTTGTAACGAAAAAGCATTATTATTTTTAGCATTACTCCGTTTGCAACAAATAATATTCCACATCCATTTCATAAATACTCGTATTGCTAAACTGTTTTTCGAACTGCTTAAATATTGTATCACGCAAATATTGTATCGGCATACAGGAAGATATACGAATATGTATTTCTAAAAATGACACAAAACGTTCCAGTTTATATTTTAACGAAGAAAATCAAATATTTATCTATATCAATTAAATATCTTTCGACAAATGCTTAAGTTTCAAATGCATTTTGTTCACCGACTTTGCGTATTAATGCGATACATTCTTTCCAAAAATACACAAGTTAGAATTCATTTTCGATTGCAATTCTACGTAATGTAATGATTTTTATTTATCTCTATGTAGCAACAACATTCTAAAATGAAGAATATAAACAAACTACTACACCATCGTGAATTAAAATTATTGAACAATCATTTCGTTGTGGAATGATTATTTTTTAAATATTGAAGGAACGACGAGTTAAAATATACAATGCGACGATAGCTATGCAAGAATTCTACTTTTCTGCGGCAAAGACGAATTTATCGGTAAAAGAAGCAGATAATATTGTTTCGACACCCAGTATTTGGATTTGCAAACAAATAGCTTATCTATTATATAATGCACCAGCGGTTAAAACTATTCTTCTATTTAAAAGCAACATTGTATGATATAACATCACAATGGGGAGAAGTAAATTCGCTTCATTGAGTAGAGAAAATGATAAGAAATTATTTGCGTGCGGACGTATGTATGGCGCAGTAATCGAGTGACCCAGATCGTCCTTCATTTCGGTAAAAGGAAATTTTATTTGCAAAAGCATACGCGTTCATCAATGATGACGCAAATGTAGCGTGAGTCATACTTGTCCTCTTCGATACTGTCCCGTGTAAAGTTAGAGGAAAAAAACAATGGTTAACTAATAATTGTGTTAATATCAGTATAAAAAGATTTTGCGTATGTTACGTTTCTGAACGATATTTCTGAAGCATATTTATGATTTTTTTTCTTTAAATAAGGGCACAAAACAATTGGATATTCACGAATAAATATAATATACATATATTAAAATAGAAAAGCTTGAACTAGTTATACGTATATATAAGGATATACCAAAAACACGATAGTTATTGGTTGTGTTTTATTTGGCAAATGAACATATGCATGCATTAAGAAGATATAATATAACAAAATCTACTAATAAAAGTAATGTACCAAAGTGTTGTGTTAAATGATATTTGTATAGAAACATACAGGCCTACAACTTACTATCACTGTGATCTTATTCCCAATTGCCTGAATTAAGTTACATAAGCGTATGAAGCTATTAATTTCACCTTGAGAATATTTAGCCCCCATTTCATTCCTTTCACCAAAATTATATATAAAACTATCATTATGATTCACCAATGCACAATATATATATATATGTAAATAAGGTAATACCACAATTGATTAAGAATTACGGATAATCTCTTTATGAATCTATAATAGTTTGCATTGTATCACGTATTTCATTGATAACGCGTACACGGTTAGTTTTTTTATTGTTCATCATTTGTCTATTACAAATGAAAATACAACATATTTTAGTATTCAACGAATTAATCTTATACTCCACAATTTAATACGCCATTTACCTACATATTTGCAAGAATGCCTGATATTATTTTTTGTTCCATTCGTTAAAAAGAAATTAATGTCTTATTATTATAACATGAAGCGGAGTAGAATACTCATTGTCTATAATTTTTGAATTGCATCAACCATAGAACTTGTTACCCATGGAAAAGCAGAGAAATTTTACATATATGGGAAGGAAAACATTGCACTGATACTGAGAAGGTTCCAGTATCTTGTCACATGATTACAGCTGGTCACGTAATTGACTTCACAAATTGAAGCAGCTCTTTGTATTAATGATACCGAAACAACAATCCTTCAGTACTCCAAACACATAAGTCGTTAATGTTATTTTCCGCGAAACCGGTAATAAAGGCTTTCGAAAAGAATCAAGCGTAGCAGCTCTAAGTTAATATATTGCAACGCTTGACGAAGCTATAAGAAAATATGTATTTTTTCATTCATTTGCATACCTGATACAACGAGAGCTTCGTTTGGGCCACAGGTGTGAACGTTTCCCATTGTCAGATTAACTTTTTTTGTAACGAAGACGCAACAACAAACCGGCACAACAAACAACTAGCACTTAACACTGTTATCACTAAACACTAATCTATAAAAGAATGACGGCAGTGATGAGGTACGAATTCTTTCAAAAACCCCGGTAAATATTGACGTGCAATAACTAGTGTCAGTCGCGGGTCGTAAGGTTACGATGCTCCTCAAAGCCACTACCCAAAATTATTTGTGGCTATTGTAAAACCCTATCTTACAGCGCTACCAACCTATGAATCTGTGTAGATAGCGACACTCGTCAAACTCAAATGTCATTTCCATTTCGCAAAGTTTCATTTCATATTAATTTATGATACCCTCGAGGAACTTATCTAAATATTCTTCTTCTCGTAATAATTCGGTTGAAATCAAATGAAACAAAATATATAATAAGTTGCATATATACATTATTTATAACATATTCTCATTTTTATTTTAAGGGCTCGATGTGTGTATGTGTCCATACACATATAATGCGATGAACTTCCCCATTTTTTATGGAAAATAATTGGCTAGAAATTGAAATAGAGACATCTGATGCATTTACTTCGGAATTTTCACAAGTTCTTTTTTCTTCTGATCAAAATGCAAATATATCATTTTATACTTGTTTAAAAATCCTTAGATCAAAGAATTATGTACCATATGAATATCATACGATGCATAGTCAAGTATACGACTGATGAGCTACGAGAATATTGATAGAATTTGCTGTTCTGTTGGTAGCGTTGCTTGCAATGGACGAGATTAAATGAACGTACTTCAGTTGCATGGGACTACAAAACATAACCTTTAGTGTTTAATAGTTAAATCATTATATTCATTGTATTCCCACATATTGTTTATAACGCATTGAATACAACGTGCAAGTAGTTATTATTAACTTATTTTATACCCAGTATTAACAAACAATAATAAAATGTCTGAGGACGAAGTAGAAAGTTTTGAAATTACGGATTACGATCTTGACAATGAATTTAACATTAATCGTCCCCGACGTAAATTATCCAAGAAACAACAAATGCTGGGTACGTGGTTTATTTTGCTATCAATTCCATTATTTCAAACTGGTAGTATAAATAACTATGTACTACGTGTTATACTAACAGATTTAAAAGCTAACCAAAAGTATGTTTATTTCAGGTATTTGGGCAGATGACAGCGATGAAGACGAATCATCTGCTAGACCCTCGTTTAAAACGTTTGATAAAGGACCAAAGAATTATACAACGCCCGTAAATTTTGTAGCAGGAGGTATTCAACAGGCTGGAAAGCCAAAAGAAGAAACTCAGAATAAGGATGACGATGATAGTGACAATGATAATGTAAATAAATCTCAAAGAGAATTTGGAAACAGTTCGAGGTATATTTCATATTATAGTTTATGTATTTAACGTTTCAATATTAAATGAATGCTATAATTAATAGATTGTTTTTTCTAATAGTTCTGAGGATGAAAGGTCAATTAATGTGCAACCACGTGCATCATTCTCGCTAAACACTGATGGAGATATTGCAGGCTTGCGTAAAAAAAAACATAAACTGAATCCTCTATTGATGCAAACTGGAGTGGGCAGTTGGGAAGTCTACACAAAAGGTATTGGCGCTAAATTGTTGCTACAGGTATATATCAAGTACTAATTACTTTTGTTTTCTATTATTGTAGAGGTGTATTCATTCTTATTAATCTGTTAATAATTTAGATGGGCTTCGAACCTGGGAAAGGTTTAGGTAAACAATTGCAAGGTATTAGTGCTCCAGTAGAAGCGCATCTAAGAAAAGGCAGAGGTGCAATCGGAGCTTATGGCCCAGAGAAACTGCCAAAAGTTCCAGATAAGAAAAAAGAAGAAGATACAGAAGATGGAAAAGAATCGAAAGTTAAATTATCACAGTGGCGGAAAGCAGATGGAAATATGGTGAAGAAAAAAGTAAATTATGTATACCGAAGCGTAGATCAAGTTTTAGAAGATGGAAAATTGAAACCAAATAGAAAAGCGAGGATATCAAATGAAATTAGCAGGGTTAAAGTCATAGATATGACCGGACCAGAACAAAGAATTCTCAGCGGATATCATGCAATAGCCGGAGGTCAACAAAGACCTGATGAAACAGTTACAGTTCCAGATAAGAAGTCTAAGGTCAATTTTGCACTACCCGAACTTCAACACAACTTGAACATACTTGTGGACATGTGTGAGCAAGATATAATACAAAATGATAGGAGAACAAGGCATTTGGGTGACCGAGTGGTAGCTTTAGAAGCGGAGAAAAAAAATTTGTCTAAAGTTGTAGATCAGCAGGATGAGCTTATCGACACTTTGGAAAACGTTCTTGGAATTGTGGATAGATTAATGGATGAAACAAATCAGTTAACATTACAAGAAACTGCAGAAGCTTTCAAAGATTTGCAAGACAAATATTACGAGGAGTATAAAATGTATGAGCTCGGCGAATTAGCTAGCAGTTTTGTTGGGCCGAAAATAAAAGATTGTCTAGTTAGCTGGAATCCATTATTGCAGCCAAAACAGCCGTTTAAATTATTTGAACAGTGGAAGAGTATTTTAGAAAGTGGCATTACTACTCTTCAGACAAGAAGCATGAATCCGTACGACCACTTAGTTTGGAATGCATGGATGCCATCAATTAGAGGAGCTATACAGTTAGTATTTTCTCTTATAAAAAATGAACACCATTAATGAAACTGTTAATTAATAGAACCAATACAATTTTTATCATTTTTTGATAATAGGCAATGGGCGTGCAGGCAACCAGATCCATTAATTGAATTAATCGAATACTGGATGCCATTGCTTCCAAGCTGGATACTGGAAAATATTTTAGATATGTTGATTCTTCCTAAACTTACTTTGGAAGTAGAAGAATGGAATCCTCTCACAGATACAGTACCAATACATACGTGGATTCATCCTTGGTTACCCCTTTTACGTAAGTAAATGAAATGCTTTTAATTAACGAAATTTAAAACATGAAAAAATGATCTAAATGGCATTATATTGTTGTTATAATAGGAAATCGCCTAGATACTTTAATATATCCAATTATTCGACGTAAACTGGGATCTGCGTTAGGCGGTTGGCATCCATCTGATAGATCAGCTAGGTTGATGTTACAACCATGGGCAAATGTTTTTGCAAAGGGAGACATGGAAGTCTTTCTAGTGAAAAATATTATTCCAAAATTGCAAATTGCACTATCTGAATTTGTCATAAATCCGCATCAGCAGCATTTGGATCAATGGAATTGGGTATATGAATGGAAGGAGTTAATCCCGCCGCATATAATGGCGGGGGTGCTCGACAAATTCTTCTTCCCTAAATGGTTACAAGTATTGGCACTTTGGCTCAATCATTCACCTAACTATGATCAAGTTACTAATTGGTACATGGGTTGGAAAGGCATGTTGAGTGAAAAACTATTGGCCGAACCATTAGTAAAAGGTAAATATTTAATATAATATCGAGTTGAGTATACTAAGAAATAACTCAATAATTTTATATTTATAAACATATTACTTTGCAGAACACTTCAAAAAAGCATTAGATATGATGAACAGAGCAGTCTCTGCGCCGCAAAGTCAACAACCAGGTGCTATGGAACAAGTTTCGTATTTAACAAGCTTAGAAAGAACTCAACCCACTATGTCACAAATGCCTCCGACTGCTCAGCCAAGAATGGAGGTACGAATTAAAATATGTCTAATAGTACTGAAATCATTTTGCAACATTTACAAAATATATTTCTATTTCATTTTACAGAGGCTAGCTGAAGCAGTCAGAATAGCATCGCAAGTCCCTCATGGATTTAAAGACCTTGTACAAAAGAAATGCGAAGAAAGAGGTATTTTATTTATGCCTATACCAAATCGGTATAGAGAAGCGAAACAAGTTTACAAAGTCGGTAATATCCAAGCGTATATTGATGGAAACGTTCTATTTGTATGTCACAATGGTATAAATTGGATGCCAACTCACCTAAACGCTTTATTAGATATGTCTGAACTCTAGAAAGAAGTATAATTTTTAACTTAGATTGCAATTAACGTTCCGTTGTATATGTAGTTATTTATACTGTACATATACTGTAAAATATATTGTAAGATATGACAATGGAAAAATCACATAGGGCAACATGCATAGCCCGTAAAATTCAATCAATTTTTGTACAATTTATGCTGCATAATAAATTATTCAATCAGCATATTCCTACACATTCCTACAGCATGTATAGTGTAACCGTATCAATGATTATTAAACCGCTTCAAATAATTTAGAAAAACACGTGTATGTATAAAGTTAATTAATTTTTATCTGTTAGTATTAAGATTTCCATAACATTTTTCTTTTGCTAAAAAAAATTGTATTAACACGGACAAGATATAGAATAGACCTTATAGACATTTGTCCCTGGCAAAATATTCATAGGATTTAGATTCTTATACTTCCAATTGCGTAAAATTGGCTAGAAACAATAGAAGTCCAGTACACAAGGCCTGCGCGACATAGGTTCAGCCAAAAGTTGGTTAGAACCCGCAGAAGTCCGTAGGTCCAGGATGGTTGGGCAGTTGTACGGTACAACTGTCCAACTTTTAGCCGGACCTACGAATCTAGGGTCTATTGACCTTCTGCGGGTTCTAAGTTTTAGCTGAACCTACGACACTGACGAGATATAGGAATAGACAAGACATGCAATGTATTTTTTCGGCCACTCGCAACGTTACCCCACAGATTATATAATTCTTTTGTTCTTTGCCCCAATGAAAGGCGGCAAAGCATATCAAACAATTAATGTTAATTAAAAATATTAAAAAAACTCCAGAGGGTCTTCGGAACTGGGCCAAACAGACATCTGGCAGGTTAACTTTTGGACACCCTGGTGGAAATTCCGCTGCGTTGTCAAACCGATGGCAACGCTTAAAGACACACCCTCTCCTCCTACAAACGCGCTTCGGACGCTAAGGAAGGGTGCAGCTACACCTACAAAACACGCTGACTGGCAATTAGTAGTTTTTCCTAATGTCCAATCAGCGTGCAGAGGACCACTTCCAAGTTGACGTTTTGACAAACGTTCGACGAGGAAGTCAGTTCCATTCCGACAACCCTCAAGACAAGTCGAGCCTTGATCTTGACTACTCAGTAATGTCTCGCACTGTGTTCAAAATCGTGGTTCGATGGCTGTTCATTTTCTATCCCCCCTACTTGGGCCGCCTCCCTTGGATTCGGGGAAGTGTCGTTCGGATCACTTTTGATGTGATTTACGAGAACCGTGGCAGCCCAGCGTGAAGTATGAGGAAGGGGCAAATTTAAGGAGGCGGCCCCAAGTAGGGGGGATAGGAAATGAACAGCCATCGAATCACGATTTTGCACACAGTGCGTGACATTACTGTACTTAGCAACGGAATAAGGGCTTCGAAGTCGTTACAAGACTTCGTAAGGTGACCCACGATTAGCGTACGCATCAGGCGCACCGTCGTGGTACCGACAAAGCTTTACAACCTTGGTCAATTCTCTACTCACAATCAGCGAGAACTTGATTTAACAATATGGCGCCGCGTCACTCTGCTTCTGCGCATTCCCGTTTGAAAGTGTCGCGTTCGCGCCATTTCTGATTTAAAGCAAGCGAAAGAGACGCCATGAAACTGACTCCGACTGAAATTAGAGACAAATATGTTAAGAATTACCAATATTAAAATAATGTTGCTAGAATCTGCAGAATATATTGCAAAATAATGAAATTCAGAACTGAAATACGTATACGCATACGTAAAAGACGATACGTATATGCATGCTCGATTCAATTAGAAAATGCACGCCACGCGGTGTGATTCCGTTCACTGTACAATGTTTTCTTATTTTCTTTCAAAATATTCATTGATATTAACAAAGAAACCACAGAAAACTTGAAAGACAGGGAAATGAAGACAATGTATATAACTTCCAGCCTTCACGAATATATTAGATTATGTGACATACCTTAATTCGACGGATACTCTGAACACGTCAAATCACTACGAGATCCGTTGGGCGAAAGAGGCAAATTTTTGAAATAGATTGTGCTAATTGGCTGGCGACTGGTTGCGCGGTGAGGGTGGGGTTGTTTCTTTAAGGCGGGTGTTTTTTGAATATACAGTATGAATATTAGTCAACTAGTGGGATACAAATATATTTATTAGTAATAACAAACGCATGTTTTCTACAATCTTTTGACACAGCCACCGACGAGACAATGGATTTGGTATAACTCGTCTGTGACTACATATATGCCCCATAGCATTCACATATATTCATACAATCGCATGAGGCCTGTCCCCAACACTACTTCAGTAAATACTAGTTCTTTAACTATTCACTGTTCATGAGCAGAGGACGCTGAAATCAGCGTAGGATTTCTGAGTCGGTATAACAGTCACGTTGGGCCACCAAAGCCCATAAGATGTCCTGTCTATTCTTATATCTCGTCGGTGCTTAGGTGCTTGCATCTCCTTTTGTACGCAACTATCCAGTTGCTCCTAGATATTATTTAAATTATTGTTTTCTTTCTTATTTATTTGCCCTTCATCTGACACCTCATAGATTAAAGTATAATCAGCAGGAATCGAGATATAAAATTTATAATTAACATCGCTTTTATAATCTGTTGGCAACGTTGTGAGAGACATGGAAATGGCAAGGGGTATTTAACACCCCCGGAATTCGGGCCATACGAATTGCTAATGAAGTAACAAAAATAATAACAAATGCGTGTGTCATATAAAAAGTCAAATAAATGAAAGGACTTATAATTATCGTCCACGTGTCGTCTGCTTGTAAATAAAATAAATACATTCAGGGAATTAACAAGATAAGGGATCTCAATTTTCATGATTCTGTAGAAGCTTTATGAAGTATTTTCGGAGGGTTGGTTTAAATTCGTCCCAGAGACAACGTAGCATGACATAGAGCACACTTTATTTCTTAATTAGTAATAATAATTATTTAGCATTGACCGAAATCGAGTACATGTCGTATATTCATTTTCGATCGAAGTTCAATAATCATAATAGATTAATTTATTAATACAAGTGTAATTAATTGTAATGTATTGTCTGAAAGTATCACTGCGTTGCATCCACTGGTCGTCTCTTCGCACTTCGTCAAGAATAATCGAACGAAGGAACAAACCGAGATCGGAGACAAAGAACGAACAGCTTTAAAACAGCTTTAGCAAGGAAAGGAAGAATATGTGTACTTGCTTTCCTCGTGTTTCTCGATCGACCCTAGACATTCTGACGCTTACAAAATATAAGTGGACTGGAATCACGAGAAACGCGAATAAAGAAAGCGAGCCTCGCGATATAGAGAAACGAGAAATAACAAGCAAGCACACTAGAGACAAGAGAACAAAAAAATTGCGCCTGTAACTTGATTCTTCTAGACCAAGGATGCCCAGTGACTTTGCGGGGGCAGATTCGATATCTGTTCGAACCCCGAAATAGTTAGATTACAATTAAAATGCGGAGAGCTTGTCACTTCGAATAAAGTTCGTGTGTTCGAAAGTACTGGTCTCTTTCTCTCTCTGATTCTGCACGCAAAATGTACATACTATCTAAAACAATAAGTCTACCTACAATGCAAATAATACATTTCTATAAAGAATACTACGTAATACAACGTACTTACGCTTGTACTTATGTAAAAAAAGGAGTCTCCTTATCGCTATCACGAATAGATTAAAATAAAAAACAATAATAACTTAATACAATTACTAAAACCGAGTAAAAACGATCGAGGTCATAATTAATCGAATGGGCAATCGAAGCGGCGTGCTTCAGCGTTCGAAAAGGAGGCAAACCCTCCGCAGAACAATATTCAACATTTAACAATAGCCAACATTTATAGAGTAAGATACCAATTTTTCGTAGTATTCATAGATCGTTTCATCTCGTTCTTCCTTGTTCTCCATTAAAACCGCCGTTCGTAATACCTCCGGTTGATAGAGGTTCGCGAGAGCAAACTGACGCGAAGATATAAATATTACGCGACGAGTCTTAGTTTCATATGATACTCTTTTTTCCTTTCTCTTCTACTTCTCCATTTGTCTTCCTTTTGTTTCTCATTTTTATAACGCAGTCCGTAGACACCAGCACAATGTTTCTCAAATTACCAGATAATCGGTGATACGTCTCTCGTTCCAAGAGGATACTTATATTGCTATCGTTTGCACGTGGACGTAAGCTACAGGCCTCCCGCACCTTTTTGTTAATCTCGATCCTTCTTTGTACCTAATAGTATTTTAATCGTTTACGCACCATCGACAACTACTGGAAGTTGAAACTCACGCCTCACTGATTTTCGTAATTATATTAATTGACAAAACTCCTAGCATCGACTAACACACGAAAGAACATAGGGGTATCACAACCTGTGACTGCTAGCTATGATCGAACTCATCGTTTCCTTTTTATCCGTTTGGTAAACTATGAAATTCGTCTATTTCTTTCTTTTCTGCGTATGGCACGTAAGATTACGTTCTTTCGTGTACGCGTCGCTCTGCTGAAGACAATATCATTAGAACGAGAGATTTTGCCCCCGGTCATTACTTGACATAGAGTAACAGAAAAGAACGTTCGTTGAACGCTCGCATCGCTGCTAACGAAGAAATTTATTAATACATGAATATGTTAGCTGACTCGCAGATTCATCGATCGTGCCTTTGAGAAACACTGGCCCAGCGATCACGACAACCGATTAAACAGCGTGAAGTATTAAACTTTTAATATTGCACAACATCGATAGCACTTCGAATTTTTCTTTGTCGGGAAAAAGATTTCTTGCGACTCACGATAATTACAATAGGTAAAATTATGAGAATGTCTCTCTTTCGTGATTCTTTTTGCCCTTTCTTCTCTTCCTGTTTGTATTACTTTTTTACAATAACTGAACGTTAATTACGGTAGCAGTAGTAGTGGTATTCGAAAATACGCCAGTCAATAATTTGTAACAACTCTTTTGGCTTTTTTCTTTTGGATCGTGGTAAAACAACCCGTAAGTTTCACGCTTGACTATTTTAAACGGCGCCAGAACAACGTTCCAAATGTAATTTTCCTCTGTATCTATGGCTGTTTATGTCAGGAACGGGAAAGTATTACAGCAGCTCACGGTTTATACATATAATACGAGATCGCACTAACGCAACGAACTAATAAAAGAAAAATATCTACAACTACTGCAACGTTATTAAATATGAATAGAACCAGCTATTTAATAATGCGACAACCTTCAATTTCGTAGATACACTTAGAACTCCTTAATTTATTACGGTTATCTCGGTCATTAGAAACTCGTGTTGCAACGTTGTCCTAGGGGTGCCGCGAAATTCACAAAATACCAACTACACGTAACTCTCGTTGGAACGGTTCAGAATGTAGGGTAAGGCCAAGAACAATTTCCACCGTGTAAACGTTTTAACAGTAAATGGAAAAATATGCGAGTATCAATAATAATAATAATGCCGTCGTCGTTAGTCATCACCGTTGTCGCCGTCATCGATAACATAGATATATACACATATATATACATATATATGTATACGCGTAATAAGTAAGTTATATACTCTAACATTATTATAATGTAATATTATGCTTAGCAAATATTTTGTTGAAGATTTACCTAAAATCCACGTGGCAACAAATAACCAAGTTCCTTAATTACTTTCATTGTTGTGGCGTTTGAACTCTCGTACAATGTCTGGGAAAAGGGCGAACCAAAATGTCCGACCACGAAAACAATTAATAGACACACTGATCTCTAGTTTCAATGCCTATTTTGCTTCGAAAATATAATTTAGTATCGGCAATACGAGTTCGTACGCTAGGAAATCTCACTTGAAGAGTTTTAAATTTATAAAAAAGAAGAGGAGGAAAGAAGTAGAATATGAAGGGGGCAAAGAGTTAACGATCGTCAATTAAATGAATCGGGACCGTCGCTGACAGAAATACATGTTGCGAATTATATATATATATATACATATTGTAATAATTATGTTGTAATAACTTTTCATTTCGATAATCGACAACTGCGTGGAAGAGGTTCACCGCCACATTGAGAACCGCTTAAATTAATTCTAATCTCTATACGGTGTCGCCTAAAATAACGAAGAAACGATACGAGATAAATGTCAAAAACGACAAGGGAATGGAAACGAATCGCTATACAGCGTACGAGTACATATTAATAATAATATGAATTGTACGGTTTTCGCTGCGCCGTGCGGACCAACGCAAAATGGCAGACATGATTCGATGAAGGTCTCTCTCTCTCTCTCTCTTCTCTTCTTGCATATCAATAACCGTGCATTAAAAAAAACAAGACACAAACAATAAACATACAACAAAAAAATATACAATATATAAGAAAAAAGATGAGAAACGAACAATGGTGGCGTATTACGAACGCTTAAACGAACAATAAAAAAAAGACAACCGGGAACATGATAGCGTGCAGATCATGATCACATCAGTTAGAAAGAAAGATCGTAATCTACATTTACTGTATGATTAATACGAGTGTTGTTTGAATGAATGGAAAATATTTAACTTGTAGAGTATTTTGACGGACACGATACGTTTGTGCAATTAAGCTTCGATAAGAAACTAATGGAGTATGTTTTGCGGATGATACATGAGACGACCCAAAAAGTGTGAAAAGGGCCGCCCGTAACAGTGGACTGCCATCGTAGGTACTTCATGACGTATATGTAGTGTGTACTTTTGCGTGTGTTCCTCCTGTATCTCTATTCTTGTGTATTCATACTTAATCGTAGTGTAATCATGTGTAATATATATATATATATATATATATATATATATGCATATGTATCTGCGCGCGCGAAGGTCCTTACGTCGATACAAGACACTATAACATTATATATGTACATTAACATGCGTATAGAGCTATTCTTGGGGATTGGATGAAAGAAACGAAATAAGTAAAATACAGCAAAATTTTAGGATCCATCGTTTCAAATAAGCTTGGGAAATTTGAACGTAAGTGATTTCAATAAAAAATAGTTTTGAAAGAGAGATTTTTAGGCTAATCGGAGCGTAAGATAATTCTCATGGTAAAGGTTCGTGAACGAATGCAGGGTCTTTGGTTTCGAGACGCACGGCGTCCCCTTAAGGTAATGGCACTACGACGCACACGTAAGTTACTGGGAAATAACCCGTGCGCCCATTCAAGCTACCCTCGTACCAATTCTCGTCGATCTTCTTGATGATAGTAATTGTCTCGTTTTCCTGGAAGCAAAATATATCATTGTTAAACATTGTTTTCCCCACGCATTTCAATCTAAATCTATACTATTCATTATCTTTGAATTGATTTCAATTCGATTTCACTGACTATCGTCCTTACGGAAATTACGAATTAATCTCTGATAAACAATCGGTCAACTTGTACGAAGATAGAACAGTAAAGTCTAGTTCAGTTCGATTGACATAGCAATAGATTATCCGAAATGGTTAGATCTCCTTAACTGTACTACCCTCACCTTGAAGCCAAGTTCTCCCGGATTTTCTGGCTCAAAATCGTACAAAGCTACGCAGCAAGGTTGTCTATTCAACGGAGTCCTGGCCGGCGATTTACTTGGAGATGGCAATGGAGAAGCTGAAACGTTAGAAGTATCAAAATTAATCCAGAAATGGAATGGCAAATGCAACAAAACATTAAGCTTGCCGCAACAGCTCTAAATTAAAACGTTAATCTATGTAAATAGTAGCTTGATGATTTTTATCTTATTTTCAATATCGGCGTAATATACTAATGAAAAATTAAATACGACTTTCGGTGAACAAAATAAAGGGTTGCTCTAGCTAAAAATAACCAACAACGAAAAGCCGGACGAATTTTTCGGACCACCCAATAATTGCATATCAAATTTCTTAAAACATCGATGTCCTTATAATAAAAAAAGATCGTAACATTAAATGCTAAACTAATTGTAAGACTAAAACGAAATAGCGCTTAGATAACATCTTATAGTCTGAAAGAATACGCACTTGGTTTAATTTATTTATATAAACGAAACTATAGAACACTACAATATTATGCGAAAAAAATATTATTCTAATTAAAGGGCTATTTAAAGTTCGTTTAACAAAACGAACGTGTAAAAAGATTGCAATCTTGATTTTCAAATTTCATTGCAAATAATTGCATTTGCTTAAATTATGGAGAAAAATTTCTCATAAAATGCATAAAGTAGCGCATAGAAAAAGAAAGTACGGCCATTCAAAACAAGTATTTGCGACAAACAATGAATGATTTACTACATAAGAGCACACCAATAGAGATACATAAACGGCAAAACAGTAATTACTTTCTTGCCCCGCTTGCGGTGAGCATAAAGCGATAGAATTGAAATTGAATAATTAATCAATTAATTGAACCCTATGATGAGAAAAGCCAATCCCATGCAAAATTTACCATTGGTAGATTGTGGCGGGTTTCCGGCTGGAAATAGCTCGAGCTGAGAACGCTTCCCGTCCGCATGGGTCGGAGACCCAGCTCGACTTGCCCCTACATCGTATTAGAAGGACAGACATTCAAGTATGCGAGAGTATAGACACAGAACAGTAGGGAAACATGTCGTGAAAGTGTTAGAGGTATGTGAGTCGGTGTTACTGTCCGTGAGCAAAAGTGTGCACAGTATCTTTAAATTAGAGTACGTGTTTAAACTGTTTCATGAATTAGTGAGAAGCAGTATACATACAAATCTTCCCCTCAGTAATCGTTGTTTAATTCGAAAGAATAAATATCAATTATCGCTTACAACTTTCAATTTAAATTTCATTTTCTTGATTGGAGCTTTGCATTTCTTCTACTCTTTGTTTTCATATTCTCTTCTTACGTTTTTTAACAATCATTTAACCGAGTGAACGTTCACATGATCACTTTGAAGTTATAATGTAAGAACAATTTGATATTTTGGTCGTAAATATTTTCGTATTAACTTTTTTTCTTATAGGCATTGCTGCTAATAATTAAGTAATTAACATGACAAGTGGGACCAAAATTTCATTCCGAATCTGTATCGTAATAATAATAATAATCTGACTAAAACCGGGTATACCATATAATGCAAATAATTTGTATGATCGACGTAATACTACTCCAAAATGATCGTTAAAGATCGTAAATCTAGCCTTAAATGATCAAAATGAATTATCCGACAACTGGTATCTCCGAAAAGGAATACGATTTCAAGACATTGAGATGTTACTAACATTTCATTGAATTACACGTTAACACAAAAAGAGCATTATCTTACATGACTTCTACGTGTGCGCGAGTACTATAAGTTTGTATATCCATTCCAGTGATAATGGGAGACATATTGATCGTACGATTGAAGATCAGAGATGGCAAAGGAAGTTCAACCAGGAGAGAATACGATAGTGTATAGTATATAATATATACGTTCAGAGAATAGTTGCAAAACACGTTGAGATACGTTGCATGACAAAGGAAACAAGAAACAGACAGCCAATCCACCTGCTAGTATTATCGTCTTGTATGTGTACGTGTAAAATGTGTTTTACCGTGAAGGGAGTAGTTCCCACCGTTCATAGCATCCGATAGAGGTAATGCATCGACGTGTAAATCGGCCAGCGTTTTCGGAATGAATTCCATCTTTGGCTTGTTCGCCGCTTCGTCTTTCCTATAATGCAAAATAAACACGTTGTTGCATAATTAAACAATCACTACGGAGGGTCAGTAACAGTTAATACATTAATTGCTAAAGAAATTGATCTTTCAAAGAATTATTGCGATCCAGTTGTTATAGTTTTGCCTGGTACTCTATATATAGACATTTTCTCAGCTATAGCCACGAGTGTTCGAGTATTTTGAAAACATAATTCTTAGTATATCAAGCAGACTATAGACGTCATAATAGACTTTGTGTAACGTAATGAATATTGATTGGAAAAAATGCATTTTAAACATTTCCCCATAGCATTAGAGATAATTAAATGATAATTATATATACATACTTCTCCAAAAGTGTCTCCGTTAATGTTCTCAAAATCTCAGTACACTGTTGATGATACTCCAGAAGACCTTCGCTGAATGTCGCCAATTGGGCTACTTGTTCCACCTAATAACAAAGCAATACGAGAAACTTCTTCAGATATAATTATCCATGATAATGAATAATGAATAAAATGAATTAGTAAATTTATGTTCTCTTACATCGTTCTCCAAAAGATTGAACATGCCCAATTGGGCCAAATGAAGGCTTTCAGCGAACTTTTCCTCGGCTTGTCGAATCTCATCATCTGAAACGTGAGAACCTGCTCGCAAAATTTGCGCCGGTGAAGATATTAAAAATTGCACTACTGGGTTGCTTCAATGCCTAAGTTCAATACGCATAATAAATACAGAGAACGAAAATAATAAACGAAGCTAGCAAAATCGAACCGGTATGTGACGTTACGCCTAAGTATGAATTTTGGACGTGTGCGTTTCTTCGTTTCTAACGCAAGCATATAAGTATACGTATGTACATATGTATAAATATTAAGTTTCGTTGCATATTGTGCAGAATACAATGCATTCAACATTCGCAGTGCCTTCAGTGCACCTTTGTGTACATATCACTTGTTACATTTGGTACTTTTAATACAATTATTTGGAATGACCGTCATTTTGAATATTGTGCAAACCTTCATACATTTATGTAACATTTATGTAACATTTATGTAAGAAACAAAAGGGGAAAAAACGAAACATAGAATGATACATGAATGTTTCGGGAAAAGTAGTTTATTGGGGCCTATGCTTGTTCGAATCTAACGTAATAAATATATACCGTAGGGTCTATGGATATGAAAGAAAGCAAGTATTGAGGATGTAATAGAAAATAGATAACAACGGAAAATATGGAATCTCAAAAACAGAAATAAAATTGCAAATTTTATAACTATCGTACGTGAAGATGTCACGTACCGGTGTACGGTGAAGAAGTTTTTGCCGGACTTCCAAAATGCGGACTGGCTGATCTTTTTCCAACGGCTAATAATTACGAAAGCAAACAAACAAACAAAATAGAAATTGCTCTGCCTTTTTTGTAAGGCACAGAACACAATGATTAATTATGTACAAATAAATACTCGATCGTGTATGTTGAGATGTTAACTAACAAAGTATGTTAAGATCAGTGTAAATTCTACAAAATATACATATAACGTCCTGGCCGGTTCATCTGATTTGTGCGTTTCAAATATTCCTAGTGTTGCTATTAACAGTGGACATATTTGAATAGTAAATTAATTAATTCGGAGCTGTGAGCATTCTAATTATAAGTAATGTGTCCAAATATTCAATATTTCTTTAAAGAGCTGTTATCATCACCTTTCAAAAGATAAGAAATGCAACTGAAAATTTCATTAAAAACTACAGACGATACCTTTTGATTTTTATACTTGTATGTAATATTCGATTTCTATTATTACCTCAATCTTATGTAAATTGAACAACATTAAAAATAAAGCATTTATACAAACACCATTTTAAGGTACACAATATATCAAATCTAACATTCTACGATAACATAAAAAATCTTTTTCTCAAATTGGATGAATCCCTGGATACGGAATATCTCGTAGCTTTTTTATCGCTCCCGTAATCTATAAAACTGGTGTAACAAAAGAAAGGAGAAAACCTGCACTTTCAAAACTTTTACGCTACGTTAGAAATACTTCAGGTCTGCAATTCAGCGAAACGGCTCGTACAACGCGAGTTATGAAATATCATCATTGAGATAACATCGACCAATAATATAGTTCATCTATAACAACGTGCACATGCAGCAGAACGTACGAATGGAATGCCTGTAAGAAAGAAAAGGAAAAGAAAGAATGATAGACGTTAACGGAGGACTGAAAACAAATTAAGGGCGCACATCGGAATCGTGCGAACTAGGGGCTCCACTTTTACGCGACACCTTTGCTTCCAGGCACTGGACAATTAATCTTCGCGGCAAGAAATACAGGGCATACACAGTATACATATCATGTAAAATTGTAAACGGCACACGTCGGGTTTTCGTTTTCCCGTTGCAAGGACACAGCGTGTACGTCTCAGACGTGTTGTGCTTAAATAAATCAATAAACGTCGCGGTGTGATAAAGTCGACACGCGGCCAAGTATACCTTTCGCTTGACGTCTTCGCTTGCAATCGAAGTCCAGCCTTCGTCCCTGGAGTTTTTTCCGGTGATGCTGAAACAAAAGAGAATATCAGTTCCATTGACGAACCCCAGTTCCTTCGATCTTTCTGTCTCGCGTACTCAATCGTCGTATTAAACTGGGACAACGCTGTAATCGTTGAAGCAGAAGAAAAGGAACTTTATTAATAACCACCATCACTACCACCATCTAAGCCTAACCCAAACCTACCATCACTTCCTTCAGGTCTTTGGTCTGCAAGTAGTGCAAGGGCTCCAGGAAGTTTTGCTTTATGTTATCATCCAACGAATATTTCACGTCCGCCATCTGCCTCATCGCCTCGCCCATTTCAACAAGGGACTGAGCTGTGAACAAGAATTAGAAATGATAAATGAGGCGAATCCGCCACTTGCGTACTTTAAGCTGTATATTTATGTGTTTACTTTGCTGATTACTTCCTAGGTAAGCTACTTGCGCAAAGTATCGAGTTGATTTCACGCAAATGCTCCTTGGAAGTTGCGGGAAAGATTTCTGGTGAGAGACACTTCAACTACATTTTTAAATAATGATTAATTAGGGAATTAGTTGGACAATATTCAACTTTTTCCAGGATAAAATTGTTGATGCTTGAAGTATTGACGATATTTCTATATCGATTCAACTAACCAACATTCAGAAAAGTATAATGATTCGCCTCCATTCAGTTGAATGCATTAAAACGTTACCGCAGCAATAGACTATAATACGTGAAGCAACTTATTGAAAATATGATATAGAATGGTGACTTCGCATTACAAACAATGACACGACACCTTTCAACGTTAATGTTGAACATAATATTTGAGCACATTAAAAATGTCCTCCCCGGCCAATTAAAAATATTAAAATACTATACTAATTATATTAATAAAAACAAATGTGCCAAGAATGAAACAATGACCACCACAAATACTGCTTCGATAACTAATAGTAAACAAAGAATACAACTGTTCGTTCACAAAACAGTTTAAAGTTTCACTTTGGCCCGATTGGAAAACGAAGAAGAAGAAGATTATTCTCCTAAGTAATTGCTCAAGGTCCTTCTAACATGTAAAGTAAATTAGCATACCGAAAACACTGTCTTCGCCCAATTTCTTGCCGTAAGTAAGCATACAGTCGCCAAGAACACCCTCTGGTTGGGGGTAAGTCGAGGCTTTCGCCTGACCGCTGAGCTTGCTGATGCCCTTGACCGCCGCCATCTTCGCTCTCGCTGTCGGATTTGGCTGAAGGAACTCTTTCGTTTTCATTTGTAACTCCTCCACAAGCTCGTACGTGACGTCCGTTTTCTACGATGAAAGTTATATCATTCTACAAAACACCTGTTCTTCTGGTTACGTCGTCTGTACCTATGATACTTCATTCCCCGTGCCCAATTCTATTCGCGCGACAAAGACAAGTACGATAGGGAAGGAACGCAAAGGCCAAAAATTCGATGAAACAACGGCGAGAAGATCGAGTCCAGGTTAAAGGCGACGCCTCAGGCAACACTTGGCGGAAACCTTAAAAATATAAAAACTTGCACTCACCCTCTCCATGTCCATAAAGTCGACGTCGAGCTTGGTTCCTTCCGCGCCGCCCATCTTCTCTGTCATGTACTGCAAAATGGAAACTCAATGAACGAAGTTCGGCTTAAAACAATGGCAAAGAAATCGCAGAGAATGAAATGTATTGTGAAACATTCTGTTCGCGGGATAACATATAAAAAAGAAATACTTTTTCTATACAACGCACCCCTTAAAGCAATCAAGCTGACAGGATAATTATCGTGGGGTAAATTTAAAACTAACAAAGTATATGTGTATATAAAACGTAATAATCTTAAAAACCATTGTTTTGCTTTGTTCGAAGATTTGTAAAAGCAGAAAGGTGCCAGAAAAATAAGGGTTGAGATTAAGAATGATGCTTCTAGTAGCATTTCATGAAGTAATTCACAACGGATAGTTAATTCCACCGTATAAAGCAGTGTCTACGAACGTAGATACGAAAAGTTCTTAGAATTTGACTCCTGTAATGAAAGGGTCATGTTTACCAATTGCAAGGTATGAATGAGGTAATGTGTTCTACGTACATCACAACAAATAAATAAAAAAGGCTTGTTTATAAACTGTGTTTCACTGATAAAGAAATTGTCTTATGCATCATGGTAAAGGTAATCGTTATAGAAATCTGGACGGTCGATGTTAGTTAATTGCTCGTAAACCGAGACCATCCTGAAAGATTGAACGAGATTCCTTCCGGGGAAAAAATATCTAGGGGTCAGAGGCGATGATAAAGGATACAGTGGTAAGATGTTTGCAAGTAGGGGAGGAAATGCCAGCGGAGGAGAAGAGTCCCTTGGGATCAATAATATCCGCTGTCAATTGAACTACTGATCTCTGAAATGTTGCCAACAAGCACACACCAAGATCCGAGCATACCCATTGTCAGTGACGACAGTGAGTCGTTACTGCAATTATATCGGAAAGAGATCGATTTAGACTTGTTTGTGGATATTGATGGAAATTCTTGCATCTGCGTATTATATCATGATGTCTTTCAAGTAGTCGGGTTGAAATTAGAAGTTTCGTGTAAACAAATTTGGAACCAAAGAAGTACCCATATCATGAAAATAAAACATATGTAAATATTTTTAACGGAATAAGATTAAATCCCCATTTTGGAAAAATGCAATTGGTTTGTAGACGTTCGTGAAAAATTAGAACTACCTTTTTCAGTATAAAATTAAGTATAGATTATAGATCGATTAAAATATATTTACTAGTATCATAAAATGTGGTTTACAATAAAACTGATGTTACTGAAATAACAAATCTTTCGATTTACGAATTCTAACGAAACTTTCACCAGGAGGGAAGGTGACATACAGCCCAGAATTCTAGAAACTTAGCACTGTTTCAAGTTTGGCCAAAAATAATTTCCATTCTCTCATTTTGATGTGACAAAACTCCGAACGAAAATTTATCTTTTTAATAGAGCACAGGAAAAGTTCTTGAAATAGAATACAATATAATAACCATCGAACTACATTATTACAATGGTTTTGAAATAAAAGTACTGGACAGAATTCCTTGTTTTCAGCAAGAAATCTCGCATTTTTTATATATCATACTCTTTCTTCGTCGGAGTAGAAACTGCACAACCTTTACAAACATGAAAATAAAAATAATGTCATGCTTTAATTCTTTTCATCCTAGAAATATCTAAACGAATTCAATGAAACGCTGCCCGAGCTCATATGAATGGAAATTGCAAGCATTATGCACTACACATCCTTTCACAATTCCAAACGCAATAACGTAGTCATCGTTTCTCGGGAAAAATGAATCGTCCACAATGCCAGTAATGCGAAATGAAAGCAATTCATTTTGCATAATAACGACGAATTTCGTTTCTCGAATCACCTGCGATCTCCCTTTCTACTTTGTTCGAGTCTGTTTAATTTAAAAAGTGAAGATCACTTGCAAACAATGCCGCATAATTCCAAATAACTTCGTGAACGTATTCTCATTTATCCCCGTGTGTTGTAATTATGTATTTCGTATTTATCGATTCATGGCCATTTCAGCCAAGTTTAATGCCATTTATGAATCTAAAGCTAATCTATAATATAATGGCAGCGTTACGTAGAGACAAATGCAAATCTCCTCAAAGAATGAAAAAAATCTGATCACAAGAACAATATAACAATAGGCAGAGGACTAAATATCTTTGAAGTAAAATTGAAATATTGCAGTTCAATTATCCTGAAAGAAACTTTCTGAATATATTTGTTTAACCATTAAATCTAATCACCGCGAAATTCTTATTGCCCATAAACTTTGGACTTCCCTATACAAGAAAGTGATTAAAAGTATCAGCGAGAGGTATTTAAACATTCCCGGTTGAAGATCTTCTGATAAAGCATATTACATTTTCATACAAATGTAATTAATGTTGCAAGGTTGGAAGATCACAGAAATTTCGCAAAAAATATTCCATCACTTTCGCGACTAATTAAATACTTTCTCCAAGCTATCCAAGATACCAATTTTGTTAACGGCAAACTCTTTCCTACGTTGAAACAGTTTTCGTGAAGAATTTCATCTACCCACAAATCTTCAAGAAATCTCTGTATCAAGGAATAGAAATCCGAACAGAACGGTAAAGTTCATTAACACTAGAACTACCGATACATTTTGGTATTATTCAGGTAGCATGCGTTAGACAGATTATGAACACGAAAATCATTGAATGGACACTAAATAGAGATATACAATTGTCACTCTGTCTAATTAAAACTAATCATACATTGCTACAACGATGCTTATACATTAATAATTCTATAACAAGAAATCTGAAACAAGTCATTTTGACCCCCTTCATAGTTCTAGTATTAATAACTCGTTCGAAGAATAATGCAACGCTGATCGTCAATGTCGATATTCGAATTATACGTAACACTAGGAGCAACAATATGTTGCGATGCTTGAAAAGTGTAAAAAACAAGCAACACGATTATTTGACAAAGGTCCCGGACGACCATGACCTATATTTAACAGTGACCCACTTACAAAGCGGTACCACACGCAGGAGCATAGGTAGCGTAGCGTTGCCGATTAAACCTCGCCCTAGAGTAAATCTGACCCACATCCGATAGTTGCAATGTCACGTGCCGTTTCATTCGGATTTATGCACCGATTGCATTACGATGTTTCGACGCTAAACGCGGATGAAATATTCTTCGATACGCCGTTACCGCGAAACACCGACACGCCAAACACATTATGGACCATTTCGATTCTTGGATGTTCAATAAGGATGGAAGTATGGTTCTTTGTGGTGTACGTTATGAAAAACAGTGTTATTTTGTGTTGGTCCAGGTTTGGTCCAGGTTTGTGAAACAAACAATAGTAACATTAATGTTTCTGTATTATTGTTAAAGTGCTACAGAATTTTTTGGAAATTTTCGAATGGTTTGGTTCCAGTGGTTAACAATGAGAAGTTGGAATTTTTTAATAATTATCCGGGAACCTCTAGTATGTATGTATCTTCATAAATATATTATGGTTCTCTAGGACCTTTTGAATATAAAATAAAGGTGTTTGCATTTATTAATATGCTGCCCAGCTTTAAAAAATAAAATGAAAGCGCCGGTTGCTTCTAGTACCATATATAGTTATATTTCTAATTCTAAAATCGATATAGGTACTTTTGCATACTTATAGCAATATATTTTCCATGAATAATTTTTCAATGTGTACAGATCCTTGAAAATTATGACACACTAATCTTATCCTAAAACTCCGTATCTAGAAAGAGGACGAACGCAATTTTTTGTGATATTTCTGATAAGATACGTTCTATTTGCACTAGATTTTTGCAAATATACTGAAAAATCATTCTGCGTTACGTGGTTTGAAAAGGAGTAACGGAAGCTTCGGTTTCTGTAAAACTTTTTTATAAAATAATTTCATCAGGTCTATTACGAAATCTGAATATATGTTGCATAGGTATATGTTTTAGCATAAATTTAAGCATAACACACGCACGAACAATTTTACAATGTTCATATCCAATGCACGAAGAAAACAATAGAATTATTAATTTCCAGTCTTGTCAAGCATTTAAGTAAAGTATTTAACGTATGATGTAAACCTTGTCGCATTCGTGACCACTTAAGATATTAAGCTTATTTCCAATTATTAGCAATTATAAAATATTTCTTTGTCTCCTTATCTTGCATACTAATTACGTACCACTCTCCGTCAAAACCATACATAAAATTAACGGATAATGTACAACCAAGAATTCAAACACAATTAACAAAATTGTGTTCTTTTATACACTTCATTGTTGTAAAGTAAATAAGCAATCGTCCGTCAGAGATCAATGAGAAAATAATTATTCGCCACGATTACGCAATTAAACGTCCCTATAATTTATGCAGCAATTACGTTGCAATTGTACGCGATGCAGTTACGAATCCAACTATTATTTTGTATTGAACTAACTTCTAATTATAATTTGCAAAGAAATAAGGGCAATGCTCCAGAGTAAATTAATTTTCAATATTCAATCTTCGAATATTCGTTTACATAAAGAATATCTTACACAGAGGATCAAAAGCAGCATCTTAAACAATTCGATTGCTAAAGAAGGTTCAAGTAATACAATTACTGGAGCACTCCAAATGGGTAAAAATAAATGGTTGCTTTCACTACACGGGTACGATACTCTGAATATAAAACTTCATGAATCAGATATCGTCTTTCTATGACTGGAATTAAAGCCACTTCTTGAATTCTTCCACCAAACTTGAATTAAGTTCGTTATAAAATATAATCGTTATAAAATACACGGCTAACCTGGACGGTACTAGATAAGAGATTTGCATCCTTTCATTGCAATATCGCCGTTACTGTAAGTTTCTTTTATAGAATAAATATATATACATACTCGTCTGTTCGGAACGTAAGTGTTTCGCTTGATTTTTAAACGATTACTGCCCAGTCACGACTGAATCGTTTTAATAGGATTCCATTTAAAAAAGAACCGTGAGGTTGTGCAGTGTTTGTCTTTGAATTGATGTTCCTTGGCTGAGAAATGTTTGCCTTTAACCATGCGTTAGTGCACGTTTTTCATCTCGAATGTAATAAGTGTCAGTCTAAATAAGAATTAATTGTACCACTCAAGACGTATTGAGACGAGCAAGACCTCTAGTTCTACGGTCCGAGTACAATAAAAGTTGCTGAAACGTTGATCAATTCGAAATCAGAAGCATTGGTAGATAAAAGAAGTAAAACAAAAAGGAGCAAGTTTCAGTTTGATAGGAGTAATACCGCAGTCATTGTAATTATCTTTGAAATGATTACATGCAACTATGCAATTATTGTATGTATTTTGTTTTACGAGCAATTTAATAGGATATTACATGCGTTTAATATTTAACAGAAACATGGGAAAGTGAAATAGAAATTGATATTCACGTCAGTAACGTCAAATCAATACACAAGTACAAATGAAATTATAATTATATGGACAAGGAAAAGATTTCATCGAAAAAGAAGACTAGGAATAACTGCTATAGATATTAAATTAGAAGTATGGATATTATGTTACACAAAAAACGTTAATCCAAAATTAATCGAAAAACCTGTTAGAAAGGCTATAATTAAGATGAACTAAATATTTCATTTTTCCTTTGGCAAACCTCGTTCGTCTGCCCACAAATGTTGTGGAAAACATTCATATCCCTAAAAAAATCCTATATCCCTTTAGAAAAGTTACCTCTCGCAATAACGTACACATAAGTTTTGGGCGGACAAAAATATTTTTACGTACTGTTTCATCCAACGCGCATAATTTTGTTCGATATCGCGTTAAAAATGATACCACAGGATCGTTATTTCACGATAATACTCGATCCAACGGTGAAACTAATTGTCAACAAGGACGATGAGCTAAGTAGTTTAGGATACTTATAGATCGACTATTAAAGAACGATGTACCAATACGATTACACCACTAATCTAATTTACTGTACTGTTTGTAATACTGTTCGTACTTTACTTCATACGCATTACGTATGTGGATTATATGGAAAGCAATTAACGGGCTAGTCGATTTAAACCATTACTTTACTATAGCGAAGTTATGAAATGAATTAGACAATTAGTATATTTATTATTAGATTTTTATGAAAATATGCTTGTATCGAACGCATGTGTAATATACGTAGACGTATGTGAACGTAATCAATAGGTAGAGATGCCACAATATTCTTTAAAACAACGTTGTGAAATAATAGTAAACCATCAAAATGGTAAATGAACAAAACTTTATCTTTCATGTATGTATTCATAATTTTGCCCGGGTACTACACTTTCACGTTGTATTTAATAATTAATACAACAGTTCAGTAATAAATGATAACATAATTCTAGCATATAAAAAAGGTTACTCAATACGTTTTCCATGCAAAAGAATCATTCAAGTGAACATGGTATTTGAACCTGCATCTGAAACCTCTATAGTGCATTTTAAAATCTATCTGTGCCGGTGGTTACCGCATTACGATCAATTTACACTTCGGCCAATAATTACATAAGACGAAACTTTCTTGCACTGTATGCAGAATAATCGTTATCACCCGCGAACAGTTCGTAGGCTTTCAGCAAATACCCATGTGGTTAATATCTACAAATATAGTTCCCTCAGTAATTAAGTACTATTTTCAATGAGAAATACACGTTACCATTTCATAAGAGATCAAATTCAGTAAGCAGAAAACTTCAGCCGGATGAAATTTAAAAATTTAATTTAACAATTCCAACATTTCAATTTACGTCTTCCCATGCATCAAATTCCACAAATTGTTGTTGCCCAGGCGACCAAAAAATAATAATGTTAATATACATCCAAGCACAAATTTTAATAGAAACAAATTATTCGATGAACCTCTTATAACATGGGGCCCAAGTTCGCCCAAGTATAATTCCTGTAATGATTCATCAAACGACAAAATACAATTGAAATCGCGGCATGACCTAGTAATGGCCTGAAAGATATGGACTACATATGTAACATCAAAGAAGGATCGTGATTCCCTGGTGGCGAAGCAAGATTGAAAATTTGGCCTCGAAAAACTCGATGAATCTCGGTGAGTTAACCGTGCGTAGGCGAAGATAACGCTACAACATCTCGTGCCAAGCGTAAGCACATTACAGAAGATCGTAAACCAGGATCTAATTCACCAATCTATCGAGACCATGGTAAGATTTTACCAACTTCAAAAGGGATTAAACACAACTAGGGAGCCAAAATATAATGCCTTCCCCTGCCAACTTTTTTTCCAGCAAAGTAGATTGAATTTTTAAAAGAAAAGTTTTGACATTTGGGCTCAAATTCAACAGACACATCAATTTTAGTAACAACTATTTAAAATGCACATAAATGAAATGATTTTTATAAGACTACATTACAGAGATTGGATTCTGGTGTATCATGTATATATATACAATGCGTTTAACTTTTAAATTCAATAAATAAAGGGGGCAATTAAATTTTGCGGCGAATAAAGGAATTTAGTTTTCACAGTAGTCGAGTTTAAAAAAAGCAAAAAGCTACAATTTTTGCACTTGGACTCTAATATATAACAAATTAAAACGTAAGCAGTAATTATAGAAAATGTCAATTTACGACAAATGAACAATTTAAAAAAAAAAAGTGTAAAATTTGAAGTATAATATCTTGTACAAAGCGGGACGGGTTGATCAATAATAATGATACCTATATATAGAGGGCCGTGCTCCCAAAATTATTTTTGATCGATCGATTTCTTTTTACTCCACCTAGGTGTACGTAAGTAACCCCGTAACGCGATTTCTACCATTTCGAGAGTACGAGAGTTTCGCCGGGGGGTAAGCGTAAAACCGGGTCAAAAAGTTGCATCGTGATATTCAATCGTAGCAAAGCAACGATTGTGCCATATTCTTGGCAGTTTGCTCCTCTTTTCCTCCCTACTTTTCCCTGAACAGCGAGGCAAACGATACCCTTATTTTTCGTTGGAAGCTGCACCCCTGATGGGTTACCGGTGACCCACCAAAACGTATTAAGCACTAATTATGTTGTATTATGCCACTAATTATGTCGATGCACCCCTTGAATTGATTCCGTAGCGAGTTCTATGAAATTAGAGGCTTACAAAATATGCTTTGAAAGCAAATTCAAAGATTATATCTTGATATTAAAATATATATTATACTGAATCCGGTTAGAATACGTTCATTTTTCTCACACTTTACCCTGTTCATTCTTGGTGTGAGATTAAAAAGTATACGATCGCGTTTCAAATAAATTATCATAAATATTATAATATAATACGTAGTATATAATAGTAAAATGTCATCCATCGTTATGCCGCCACGCGCGTTCTTTAATTAACATTCGTATGACCAGCGATAAGGGCATTTCACGCTGTGCAAAGCGAAACGAGTACTCACCTGATTGGCTTTGTTAATCTGTTTCTTCAGCCCCGCGAACGCCATGGTGGTGGTTATTTCTAGTTCCCCTCTGTATAATAACTAACAAAAGCCTGCAACAAAGACAAAATGTACATCGTTAAATGACATGAAACTATCAGAGCAAATTTTGAAAAAATAAAGAGAGAAAGGGTTTGAATTTGTGTCTGGCCGATTGGCTGCTCGCCAGATCCGGCCGTCCACGGACGGATGATTTTCAATGTTATCGATCGACCACGTTTTCCAGCATCATGACTTACTTCTGATGTAATAATCGCCGACACACGTACACCCGAGCAACGCTAATCCTTTCCAATATTTCGTATAGCACCCACCCACATGCACACGCACGCACGCAAACACATTCGCGCAATGACGTTTATTCAGAACCGCGTACGAGTCAAACCTTCCGATTCCTACAGCGAAATGACTATACACCTTAGAGTACAAGTATCGACACTATCGACGCAGTCGCTTTGCTCATAGAAATTACATCATACGCGATCTTACTTCCAACGAAAGTTCCTAACGCTCGGTCGTGTATCCGACGTGGAATAAAGTCGACAACTCCGAAAATAGACTGACACGCTCATAAGGAGGAATTAACGAGTGCCGTCCCTCTTAATAAGCCGCGCGCTCCTTCGAGGAGTGGTGAGAAGAACAAGTGTCGTACGAATAAGGGCAAAGGTTGCACAGGAAAAAATATTCACCTATGTACTTAATAAACGCGCTAATAAGCGGCCGGTTATACGAGGTAACATCGACGGACAAAAAGAAGAAAAAAAAGTAGGACAACAGCGGCTACACAATAATAACGAAACTCTCCCACGATTGACCCGTTGATACCAGCACCGATTACAAATATACGCGCACGTCGTTCCCCTCTGCGTTCGCCACGCGAAACACGTTCGTCTGCAACGCTGTTCGAGGACGCCAGGATCTGAACCCCAACGGGAGCGTATGTAACAACGACGGTTGACAATTTGGAGGATGATGTCGGTAGAACCTCGACGAGGCAAACGATCGGGAGCCCAAAGTATCGAAACGATCCACGATACATTCCAAAACCAGGTTACTGTGTTCCATCCAATTTCGCGAATACAATTACAATTCTCCAAGCAGAAAAATCATCTATACGTACAGCGACATGATTTACAAATGAATAAATCGTGCAGGGGATTGTTCCTTAACAGTTGCGATTGACCACGATAAGACAAGTCTCTCACCTATTAGAGCTAGCCGAAGGTGCGCGTCCTTACAACACCCTCAAACCCGTAAAATCCCTTACGCTCTAACGTATCGTTCGCCCACGACGATTGGGAATACCAATGACGATCGCGATGGTGCGTGACACACACAAGCGATAGTCCCAGAGACTGTCTAGAGACCCGCGTGGACCACGAGCACCACGAGCACCACCAACTCGTACGTGGACGGCTTTCTACACTGCGCCTATTCCTCGAGGGGTAGTTTTCTGGTGGGCGATCGATACCCGGCTACCCGAGTCTCTCCTTCTCCCACCCCCGTGCCTTCTCTCGCTTACTCCTTTCTGTGTATTCTCCTTCCCCCTCCATTTCCCTTCCACCCTCCTTGTACACTTGCTGACTTGCTCTCTCCCACCCTCTCTTTCACGTTCTCCTCCGATAGTGGTTCTTTCTCGTGCATCCAACGTTTCCATCAAAGTCTCCCTTTAACTTACTACCCCATATCGTAACTGTTCTATTCCCTGCTCTTTTTGCTTTGCAATGGCGCCCCCCTTCCTTTTGCCATAATTGTCCCTCGCTCTTGTACGTTCACTATATTTTCCCTACTTCCCTTTCGTTCGATTCTCCCGTCCCTTTCCGCGGGCTCTTCAGTTTCACTGGATTTTCGTTCCATTTCAAGCTAACCCCTTTTCTTCCCTCCCTTGTCGCCACACGCACAAGAATCGCAATACGATAAGTCATTCACGTATTTTTCTCGCTCCTGGGATATTCAACGTGTATGCGTCGTGTAGCGAAAATTCGAAATGAATCAGGTGGAACAAAGAATGTCCACAAGCCATAGGGTGGCTTTACTAACGATATAATATTTGTAACAAGCAATTCCCGTTAACTGGCGGGCAAACTGTAGAAATTAATTGGTGATTGATATGTACCTATGTCCGGAATTATATAGTTTTATCGATAAAGAAAATTGTAGTGGTCCTCAGTTTATTTCTAAGGTAACAGAGACGAAATTGAGAATATAGAATGATGGATTTTCAGATTGATCTTCCCGAGTGCTGGAGTGTGCAATATTGAATGAGATCGTAGTTTAATTTTTCATCTTGTCAATTAATTAATATCTGTTTATTTGTTATTGTTATACAGAATTTTGAAAAGTTCCTGAAAGGTGACTTTATGAGCGATCGAGCTCAGTCTTATCTTTAATTAAATCTGGCCTGTCTTCTGTCGATTGTATAATCTGTCCCATTTTCATTGACAGTTCCTCTCTCTCTCTCTAAAAGCTAATGAAGCCCTTTCACAAAATTATCGTGAATTTCTAATTAAAAAATAAGAAATTCGTCATACTAGTGTTCAAATTGTGAATAAAATGTCGTCCACTTCTGCAAATTGAAATTTTCGCAATAGAAACCTCTTCTAGTGGCAGACACTCCATCGTAATCACTCCTTACAAGAGCTTCTATGATTTTGAAATATTCAATAGAGAAATAATCGACTATAATCCGTCGATGTACGTCACTTCGCCGTGCAGCTAGTTGAAACAAAATAAAAACGAGGATCTTCAGGTATATATTAAATTCTTGGCAAAATGTTATGGCGATGGCTGATGTTCAAACTCGATCAATAAAAACGAAGAAACAACGAAGAACCTGGCAAAAATTTGCGCACGATGGATTTGTTCTAAAAGAATATTTCTATTTGGAAGTTCGGAGAAATTTATTTTCTAATTATTGTCTATTCCTACGATTCATATTTTCTAAAATTTTTCACTGGAATAGCAAATAGGATTCGTTATTTTTACATAGTAATTTACCTTGGTACAACACACTTTGTGCATAACTAATAAAAACGCTTCAATGATATAATTATTACTATTATGATTATTATAATATATTTATTCATTTTTTATCCGAAATTTTAATTTTTCCGCTTCATTGCCGATGTTTTACAAACTGCATCAATAGTTCTTTATCAGAATTTCTGGACAATTGTTAGACATGCAACATTCTGCTTGCCCTTTTATGAATTGAAGAAAAAGATGTTTCTGTGGAAACATCCAAAAGAAATCATTCATGAGGGTGGAAATTTAAAACTGAAGATTTGTCGTCTTCGCCGTTTGTTCAGCGAGGAATTATCAGAAATATACGATTTGGTCGTGGTGCTGCTATCATTCGATAACATTCTGTCGCTTTATACGCCCCCATGCGTTGAGTGTGCATGCATCCGCTGTACAAACCACCCCCACACTAGCTTCATGAAAATATTTCTAAAAATATATGAGAGTCCAGCAGGAGACAGCATTAATCTGCCGAAGTCGAGGCAACTTTTACTTTCATTTTTCTCGTTCAACTTTCTATTATATTACAAATTCTCGTCATTCATTGGTACAGCATGAGTAGAACTAGGGAGAGGAACGAGTCTCGTGCCAGCAAAGCCTGAATTTTGAAAACGCTAAAAACATTTTTTACCTCAAACGCCGTATTTGCGTTTATCGATTATCAAATTTGTCGAACTATTCCATGGTTGTGAATGTGCTATACGTACACTTGCTCACTGTGGAAGTATTTAATTTACCGGAAAACAAGAAGAACATTACAATAAGGGTATCGTTATTGTTACGTTTCTAGAGTGTAATGAATTTCGGAATGTCCTATCAATATACTACTAATACTTTAAGACATTGCAACGAATAACAGTTTTTTCTGTCAAACACAATGCTCAATATCCAATTGACGTTCATTATAAATTTTAAGAATTATTGCACTAACGTATGTATAAATATACGTATATGCTACAAATATGCGAAAGCATCGCTTTTAAATAATGCTCTTTATTACTAGGCAGACAGTAAATAAGCATAGTCGATGTGTGGAATTTATAAACGTGTATTTTGGTTTAGTACTCCTTGCATAAATTCTAAGTCACGAGAACGGTTAGGAAGAAGGTTTTACAAAATAATTGTCCACGTTTCATGGACCTTAGAATGAATTTAGAGCGTACTACATAACGAAATAAAATAATGCATTGACTACAGTTTGAACGATTTAATATCACTAAAACTTGTGTTAACTCAAAAATATGCGCATAAATATAGGTGTGTATCTTTCAAACGATACAAGATATGCATAGTAAACTTATTCGTTGTCTACAACGCTACGTTTCGGCAATGTGAACAACCTTAAAATTATTACTTACTAAACTACGTTCGAAAAAAATCTAAGCTATCTGCGATTTTTATATTTCTCTTTAATCGGATCTATTATACATCTATTTTTTGTTTGCATAGTAATTTTAAAATTACATGTTTAACAAAAATGTACGTTTGATAAAGCACGGACACCCTGTCTTAATTACATCACCTGTTAATATCAATCACTTATCGGAAATCTATTATGCTAACAAAGATAAACACATACAAGTGTGCACTCATCTATAACTAATTCTACTGGGACGACTAAAATTATAGGAATATGATTATAAATGATAAATTGACGTATATTCAAGTTTCTAATTTAAATGTATTAATTTCTTTTATATATAGTGCAACATAATCTTAATTTGGTACAAAATATATTGCAATAATTATTTTCTTGTAAATATTAAACTTTTTCTTGTAGTTCATCTTTTTTTTACGCAAACTTGGTAACAGGACACTGATGTTAAAGCGGACGTAGAATTCAAATAAAAAGAACAAAGTTAATGACCCTCGTTTTTACCCAACGAAGACTCTTTAAGTGGGAGAAGAATATCTCATGGACCGCGCATGCACGCTGATTTAAGTATTCGTAAATAATTGACATTACTTATAATTAAACTATTATTGGCGAGTAGGTAATAATGCCATACCCCAATATGAATCATTAATAGATGTTTAAAAGCAAACGATACTACGAAGAGTAACGTGCATATCTAGGAACAACATCATTCACGACGTTTAATAATGAATGGGAAAATATCCTAACTTTCATACAGACTTTGCTAGAATTTTAGTTTTGAGCATTTCAAATGTGGCTAATCGCTACCATCTAAAAATTGTACAAAAATTTAAAATGACAATAACAACAATAATACCGAACGACCAATCACAGTTCCGCTGTTAGTAACCAATAATGAACATGGCGTCTTCTTGATATTTGTTTTTAGCTTAGACTCAACTTATAACTTATAAGTACGTAATATCATGATGTTCACGTTTCTTTAATGTGTTTACGAAAAAAATGAGTAAAATCAATGAATATGTCACGCAAACGTACCAAACAATCAATATACGTACAATATATCCGTGTACCGAACAGGTGAACCGATTCAAACACTTTGTCGCATACTAGGCAACAAATGATAATATTGCAGGAAAAGTTCTACACGTAATTTGTTTTAAAACACTCACCGTGTTCCGATTTAAGGAGAACTGTACACTGTTTAAAACTAGAAACGAGCAAACCCCCTGCTACGATTTGACACAGACGACAGCTGTTTGGAGTTTCTAGAAGCGACGCTAGGTTGCTCTTTCAACGATCTATACAATGGGAAGCGGCAAAAGGCGGAAGAAATTATGAATTTGCAAGCACTCACTAGTACTACATAATATTCATTATGAAATATGAATTTTATGTTTTGCGTTCGAATGACGATTTATTTGTTACTTGGTGTAACACAAAAACTCGAAAAGGAACAATAACTTTTCTATCAACAGATAGCTTTCCTTTTTATATTTTAGATGTTTGATCTACGCTCAATTCGCAGTACAGCGTGGACTTTAATATTATTATTTTAAATTTAGTCTATCTCGGATTACTGTTTCTTTATACTAGAAAAAGAACCCTCGAGTGCAAAGAGTTAAATGTATTTCACGTGACGATCGAGTGCTCATTTAAAAATTGTTGAATTCCTATGTGCCAGAAATTTTGCAGCAGCAATTTTTCCACGATAAAATTACAAATGTTATCATATTTATCGAAAATAAATACGAAACAAGTTTAATCTGACAGGCCTTTTATTATCAACATTATTAGTACAGTGAAACAGCTAGTATTATACAATAAAATAGTGCCGTATTACAATAAAACGTCGTGAAGCTGTTTTTACACGTAATATCGTTTGATACAATATTCTGCTTTTTCTCCATTTAATTCGACTTGCTCCTCTTTCATAATGATACATAAAGTTTAAGTTCTTTATCAATTTCGGGATTAAGGGTTAACATTAATTGATTAAACTGGTTGTCGCCCATTAGTCTGCGTAACGTAAGTAACTGAAACAAGAAAAAAAGGAGACTAAAACTTCTGAAGACAACCCTTTTATGTAAACCATTTATTATCATACCTGGTTTTGCAATGTCGCCTTTAAAGGTACAGAACACATGGGATCGCCGAAAGTAATTTTTAAGTTATGAGGCCAAACATCATCATTTAATGCCGCATCACAGTGTCCTTCAACAGGTTGCTCGCCAATTGACATACATCTAACACGAAAAAAGGTCAGATTCACTATTACACTATTTGTTCTTTTATAAATATTACAGTTTTATAGAGAAATCGTACGTACTCGATAGCATATTCCATATTTAAACATTCTTCGTCGTCGAGTTTGGTAACGTCATTCAGTGTTTCAACAATATTAGATATTATTCCTGAAAAATGCTGCATAACACTAGGAGGACTATTAGCTTCGAGAAGTGAACAAAGTGCAATGGCCAATAATTTACGCCTTTCTATAGAAGCAATATATGGCATTCTATTAACCCACATACGCACTAATGCCCCAAGCACAGCTTCTTCTCCAACTTCATTCCCACCAATCTTTCTGGTTAATTCACTTACTACCTAATAATTAATATTAGGTAGTAGCTATTAAATCGTAAATAGAGAAACAATTAAATAAAAGCAGTACATGAAGTCTTAATACCTGTACGAAAATTTCTTTATACGACCATAAAACTCTTGCCACGATAGAGAAATACATTGTCATTACAGGTGTACGTGCTTCTCCCTTGCACATATTTCTATCAAAATAAACACATGTATTATCATATGTGACATACTATAATAGCATAAAATATTTATACTCACTCAAATATAGTTAATAAAGCGGGTTTCATTAGTTCTACACCTTGAGGTGAAGCATACAAACACTGTTCAAATACTAGCATAATCTTCACTGCTCCGTCATCTGTTAAATCCCCAAGAATTGATCTGAGTGTTTCAATTATACCTGCTCCTGTTTGGCTCAAAAATTCTTCAGGACATATAATGACATATGCGTGAATTATATCCAAACACAATTTTAAGTATTCGTATGACTGTTCTGAAAAATATTAAATCCTTCAAATTCGTTGAACATTTATGTAAAATGTTAATTAAAAGATGTTAGTAAGTTTACTAACCTAATACTGCAGGCAAGTATTTAGTTAAGTTAAACATAGCTGGTGTTGGTGTTGGTGAATTTTCTAATAAAGTTAACCATAATCGTAGTCCATCTTCTAACAAATAAACGTAGCTATCATCATTAACATCGCAACTTACTGCAATTACACCTATTACAAAAGGTTCTATAACGACACTTTTAGGACCAAAAGCCTATTTGAATAACCAAAATATTATTCATTATTTAAAAGAAAACTTTGTAAATTACGCATTATAAATGAAACTAAATGTCTACCTTTTCCAGATGGACAAGTGTTAAAATTATAGCGCATCGTAACATATTGTGACTTTCAGATTCTTGCCAAAGTTCTGGTAGATATGATGTAAGAACTCCAACATGTGGAATTATTTCACTACCAACACGTTCAATCATATATGATAATACGTACAAAACGTGCATCTAAAATTAATTGAAAAAATGTTTGTCTAAAATAAAATACAACTGTGGAAGAAACATATAAGTGCATACCTTAGCATAATATTCCTTTACTTCCTTTAAAAGGGCAAACACCAAGCAAAATGCTCGTCCTAGATAGGGAGAAAATTCTTCTGGATTAAATTGAAAATCGTCAATCATAAGTTTTAAAGTGCTGCTTGCTGCCAAACGAACGCCGAAATCTTCCTCGGGATTCAAAACTTCAATCAAAAGCTCGTACAAGTTTGGCCTCAGTTTTACACTTAATCTTACAGCTGCAATTACATGACAGTGCACAAGTCAATTGTAATAAAAAGAAAAATAATTTCTATGCATGCAAAGTTCATTTACTTTCGACGTAAAAGATGTTACAGTTTACTTACTTGTCCACTTTCCAATAAGCCAACATATTCGTCTTCTAATAATTCTATAGTTACTATGACGAATTTGCATTTCTTCTTTTAGTGTAGTCGAAACCCATTGATCGAAGTTTACCTAATATGCATAAATATAAGTAATTGAATAGTCAACCACTTATGCCAATTCCTATGCGATATTTCGTTCTTACCTCGTCATACAACTCAAAAGCGACTAAACCAACTGCATAGTATACTGCATCTTTTAATAGAACAGCATGCATGTCATTTGGATCAACTTGTTGATGATGTTTTTGCATTAATTCAACTAAGACTGATACGAGAACATCTTTAGAAGAATGGAAAACTTCAACAAATAGTGATGCTGCACACGGCTAAAAGTAATATATAAATTATAAAATAAACAAAAAATACAATTTTACAATCATATGTCATTTATAAATAATTACGCTTAAAATATTTACCCTTAAACTGTATTTGCATAATTCATAGTTTTCGCCATTAACTGTAATTAAAATGACAAAACTGAGCAAAAAAACATATGTATGTATATACAGATTTTTGTATATACGTGCGTGCAAAGGTTTACCCAAAGTTTCTGGTTCTGCATCCCATAAATCCAAATCTGATGGAGTTAGAAGGAAATAGTGTGTTACAAGCTTTGTACAAACTTCAATTAACGTTTCACGTCCAAAAAATTGGTATGAATTTTGAATTGCCCTTAACGGACCAATTGCGAATGGATCCTTTATATCTGTCTCAGGTGGTGTGTTTCTGAACCTACTTCGCTCAACCCTTGATCTTTTTCGTGGGAAAATGCCTTTCATCAAATTGAAACATTTTATCACCAATCCTTCAAAAACTAAAGCTTGGCCAGCTTCAGTGAAACAGTAAAAAACTGTAAATTCTAATGTCGTTGGTATTAGTTCTGCGTAGCATAATGGGCGCATATCTGATACACCTATCAACACTTTGGTCAAACGAATTATAAATTTATCACATACTTCCATTTCAATATCTCTTGAGATTAATGTTTTCCCTATAATTATACAAGGGTATCGTTACTGCTCCATGCAAATAGACAATCAATTGCATCAATTGTAGCTAAGGAAAAGAAAATACTAACGACATTCCAGACAGGCTCTGGCACGTTCAAAAATAATTTTTAGAAATGACATAACATCTGGAGATCCTGAAGGCTTCCTGTGTCCATATAAAGTAAGTTTTCCAAGTATTTTTAATAGAAGTAATGCTTTTTCTAATGTTTCTCGTATCTGATTTGCATCAGCCATGTTTGATGTCAACATCAGAAAAGATTCGGTGTAACTGTTCCACAAGTGTAAAATAGAACTGAACATATTTATCGTTAATTCTCTAAAGAGTTGTACATCCGGAGGCAAGAACTTAGTAGCTAAAGTCTTAATAACATGATGTAATGTTAACAGTGCCCTATGTTGGGCCAAAGCGTTTTGCCCTCTAACAACATCCAATAATGTTGGAATTAATGTACTCCATTCTCTAGGGCAATCATATCTGCACAATATTACATTGTATCACAATTTTGGTAAAGGAATAGATATTAATTATATAATGAAAATTAGATACCTTGCAATTTTAGCAATACTATTTGCTAATGGTAAAGCTAATTGATTTATAGGTTCTTCAAGGTTTGTTAACAAATGTTGTCTAAGAAACTCCTTTTCATCCTCCGCGATCGCACTGCAATAATAACATATGTTATTTAAAGTATTCATTGTCCCAAATTTTTATTCTATAAATATTAAATTCTAGCCTAAAAATTTATAATTGCATTGCAGCCTACTTACTTCGGAGCATATTTTCTCCAATATTTGTCTATACCATTCTTAAAACATAAAATAGCCATCCATCTTACATTGATGTCCAGGGAATGATTAGAAAATACATTCTGAAAGAGTTATTACAAGCGATTAGTATTTATATAATATTGAATTGTCAGATCTTTTACACTATTAAGGTAAAACATATTTTTAATCTAAAAGGGTTTCGGTAGACAAATATAAGCATTATACGCTATTCATAAAGTGAATAATGTGGGTGAGATTCCATGATACAAAATAAATCAAAATATTAAAACAAATTGTTATACTTACATGTAATGAAATATAGAATCCCCTCTCAGTTTCCCATTGTTTTAACGTTTCTTCAGCCGTTTTCAAAATGTTTGGATCTTGACTACTTGCACGTTGGAGAACATCTATCACCGCTACATGCATATCCTCCTACAAAATAGTATGTTTGTATTATATACTGAAATAATACCTTATCTGTTTCTCATTGCTATGCCTTTTACTAAGCTTAACAATTAACATGTGTTAATCGTATATGTCCGTAGCATTTAATTTAGCCTAAAAAATTGAGAAATATATTTGCAACTACATTAAAAAAATGTTATTGCATGAAATTAAGCACGTCCTGTCGTTATACTATGTGTATTTAACAAATAAATTACCATTTCCCTTATCCCGGTGGAGCAGTCCCTAACCAACAATTGAATATCAATCACGCGAATCCGGATACTACTGATCTTATAAGGGGTTCCTAGAATTGTTTTCAGTAAACTCCATTTATTACAAATAATTATGTATGAAATCGATACATAATGAAAATCAAAGCACTCTACATCAAAATGTCGCACACACCCGCAAGTCGACACTTCAGAACGCTGCCCCCTACTGCACGTCTCCTTTTCTATAAAACACAGTTGTCATATTGCGAATCAACTTATTACGCATGATATTATAACCCTTCCCCCGATTTTCTAAATCTTCATGCAAACGTTAGAACACCTTACATTCAGTATATTTACATCAGATACTAATGTCATTTACTTGTTTACTTGAATGTAGAATATCGATACCCATCTACCCTTAAAAATTAAATTGTCCTTTAAAAGTAAACTGAATAAAATGCGCTTGGATATTTATTTATACGATATTGAGTATAAAACTTTCAGGTTTATTTTTCCTTTGCAGGGCGTACTATATGTTTTAAGATCATTTAAATTAATGAACAAAGACCTCTCTTACAATTGCGTATGCTGTTCATAAGAAATATAGTTTATTGATAAATTAATTAAATACTAAAATATCTATTGATACCTTAACGTACAAATAAATAATTTATTTGTTCGTTTTCATAGAGATTTATGAGAAACGTTGTTTATCATTTTTACTTAAACATTTCGTTGCATACGAATCGGATATCCGGTATGCGCACTCTGGCGCCCGTTCGCTCGGTAAACCTTCTTTCTGTTCATGGCTCGTGGCACTGTTAGTTACTTGTCACAATGAAGGTATTATATCCAAAAATATTTCGAGAATCTTACAATATATATAATCAATTATTAATCAGAATTACATAACGATGCATTACAAATATTTTCGCCTATATATAATTTGTGAAACATTTGTCCTTTTATAAAGTGATAATTATGGATATTGTATCCTAACATGGAAAATAATTGTTGCGTTCAATACCGACATTATAAACAATATCAGTGAACTAATTTTAAGTTAAAATAGTAAAACTTCCAATCCTTTTGTGCTAAGTGTTGAAAATAATCATTTTTAATAATACTACATGAAAAACTTGAAATTCTAAGAGTATCTTCAAACCATTCTATTTTGTTTTATCATATCACGCATTTTATATTCTGTTTTCAGTTGAACGTGTCTTATCCTGCTACAGGATGTCAGAAACTGTTCGAAATCTCAGATGAACATAAGCTAAGAATTTTTTATGAAAGGCGCATGGGCGCCGAAGTAGATGCTGATTCTCTAGGTAATGAATGGAAGGGATATGTTGTTCGCATCTCTGGTGGCAATGACAAACAAGGATTTCCCATGAAACAGGGTGTCTTAACTAATGGTAAAGTTTCAACATTTCTAACAACATGTTTATTTTTGCTAATATAAATATTTTTTCAACCCTAATCAATATAGTGGTAAATCATGTGATTCCAATGTCTTGTTATTGTATATAGGCCGTGTGCGTTTACTACTCTCAAAAGGACATTCGTGCTACAGACCTAGACGCGATGGTGAACGCAAACGTAAATCTGTTCGTGGATGTATTGTTGATTCCAACTTGTCAGTACTTGCTCTTGTCATTGTCAAGAAAGGAGAGAAGGTATAAATTTATATTGCATACAAATGTGTTAACCATGCTTTCAGGGTGTATCTAAGAACATGCTTATTGTCTTATGATACTATCGTAAACATGGGAGATTAAATATCGTTTTCTGATTTGAGAAACTGTAGTACATAAGTTAATACTTTTTCTCAGTGTACGAACGACACACAAAAAAATTAATAAATATATTTACATTATCTGTATGGTAACATTTATTGTGGAATGTACGTTTTATAATGTAATGGGATTCTTACAGGATATTCCTGGTTTAACGGATAAGGAGGTACCAAGACGTCTGGGGCCTAAAAGAGCAAGCAAAATCCGAAAACTTTTCAACTTGTCCAAGGACGATGATGTTCGTAGATTCGTTGTAAAGCGCCCAGTTCAAAAAGAGGGCAAAAATCCGCGTTCTAAGGCGCCCAAAATTCAACGTCTTATTACGCCACTTACACTGCAGGTGCAGATACCTTCTATTGATTGCATTACGTTGTTTCAGATACAATGAATTTATAACAAAACAAAATATTTTTACAGAGGAAGAGGCACAGATTGGCTCTGAAAAAGAGGCGCGGCTTGGATCGCAAACAACAAGCTGCCGATTATGCAAAATTGTTAGCACAGAGGCAAAAAGAAGCGAAGAACAGGCGTCAAGAAGAATTGAAACGACGACGAAGCGCTTCTATGCGAGATTCGAAATCGTCCAGTCAGTCAGCACCCACCGCTCAAAAGTAAACTGCAGTGATGTATTTAAAACTTAATAAAAAAACCTTCGCTTAAATGTATTCTTATATTTCATATACATTTACCTTTTAGTATATAATTTTACCATTTTTACTTATCTTGAGTACACCCATATATGTTACAACATATATTGTATGACTTATAGTAACAAAGTATATAATTTAAAAAGAAGGCAAATATTAGCACTGTAAGCATTCGATTAAAAAAGTATGGAATTATCTTATTAATTACTGTCACAGCCTACTATAGTACTAGCCGTGCTGATGAACGTGACAACACCGCGTGTTTACCGATCGGGAGTCCTATTTTCAGTAATGGGAATTTTGTACTTGGGTTTACAATTAACTAAGAATATATAAGTATGAAGCGACATAGAATCATCTTTGAACTAAAACGCAACATATGGAAATGAATGAAGTGATATATAAGTTAATAGAAACGAGAAACAGACAAAATAATTGAAACCAAGTCAAAGAGGTTAAGTGAAAACGGAAAGAGGATAAATAAACACGAAAAGAAGTTGGATAATGGGTTATTGTGGGGAAGAGTTGTGCAGGTAATTATAAAATCGTATTAAAGGCTGGCTTTGTAATTGTTGTAAATATCCTCACCACCCTAGGGTTATTACTATGGCGCGTTACCTTTTTTTATCATAATGGGTGGTTTGCCAATAGTCATATCAACCCATTTTATAAAATAAAATAAATTTCTGAAAATAAAACCATGATAAAAACATTTTTGTTTCTATTCTCAGTAAAAGAAAAACATATATACATATATATACAGGGTGGCCCAGGACTCACGCCAAATTTTAAATATTTGGATAGCCGAGATGATTCTGAACAACTTTTTCCTTGACGAAAATATCTTTGGACGTTTCGTTTTTGAGTTATTAACGAAAAACACTGGCCAATGAGAGCGCCCGAAACGCCGGCGCTCAGTCACCATTGCGCGCTATCGGGATCGGGCGCCTCGGGGGGCAACGTTACTACATCGTCTTAAATTAATAATAATGTGTAATTATTCGTTATTCATTTATAACAAGTTATTTAATAACCGTTCCATACTTTTATTCGTTATCCGAATCGAATAAAATGTTTTATTAATAATGAAAAAGGTGTTTGAATAATCAATGTTAGAAAAGGGTAGCTAAATAAACGTACCCATTCGTTCACGAATTTATTTGCAACGACGGAAATGGGTTCTTGGGACTCGGTCATTGTACCGATCCTGACCTATCTCAACAATTTTATGCCACGTCCCAGCGATCGATACAGATCTGATTCGCACTTGTTTCTACACGCACATGACACACACATTAACTTTCGTAATGTTCGTCAGTGCGTGTCCAGTGCGTGTGGAAACAAGTGCGAATCAATTCTGTATCGATCGCCGGGATCGAGGGCATAAAGGGGATAGGTCAATGACCAAGTGCCAAGACACCGTCGAAGCAGGCAAATTCGTGAACGAAAAGGTAAATTTAATTAAATACCCTTTTCTGACATTAATCATCCAAACACTTTTCTCATAATTAATAAAACACTTTATTCGTTTCGGAAAACGAATAAAAGTATAGAACAGTTATTAAACAACTTGTTAATTAAATTGTTATTGATGAATAATGAAGAATTACACACTATTGTTAATGTAAGACGATTGTAATATTTGCCGTATGTTGCCCCTCGATGCACCCGATCACGGTCGCGCGCAATTGTGACTGAGCCCGCGCTATACGGCCGCTCTCATTGGCCAGTGTTTTTCGTTAATAACTCAAAAACGAAACGTCCAAAGATATTTTCGTCAAGGAAAAAGTTGTTCACAATCACCACGGCTATCCAAATATTTAAAATTTGGCGCGAGTCCTGGGCCACCCTGTATATCACTTTAATTCAAAGAAAATTCAAATAATCTTTCAAATAAAAAACAAATTTTAGAATAGATAACAAGAAATAAAATGATCTTGAATAATATTAATAACAAAACATACATTCCCTTGAAATACTGCTAAAAAAACCTTAAATCTCGTGAAATAACATTAATAATAAGAATATAAAAAGTAAAAATATATGAAAATAAATAAATAAATATAGACAAAGACAAATAAAAAACTCTATTAATGCATTAAAACGTACTGGAAAGAATAAGTCAAATATATGAAAACTAATGTTTTAAAAAGAGTTAAATTGAAAAAGACGAATTGAGAATTTAGTTTCTATTGAAAGTTCTTATTTTACGATTTTTAGAAATTATATGTGCATGCATTTCTAATTGACTATTGTTTATAGTTTTGACGTATTCATTTAAAAAAATTGTAGAAAAAATTGATAATAGTTTGAACTGTGTAATCTTTAGCACAAATGCATGTATCTGAAAATGCCAAGTGATGTATATTCGATTGAATACTAATATATGTTAATTTACATAAAATGTGCTTATGGTTTCCAGATTTCAGAAAATCTGATTCCAAATTGGCACCATTTATTATGGCTTCCATTATTGCACACATATGATTAAATGAGGTTATTACTTCTTCTGTAGGAATGGAAAGACTACCTCTTTGTAAGTGATCAAAATGTACATTATTTATAGCAGTACCTTTATCCTCCACAATTAATAATTTACATATATTACAATTTAATTTTTTAGCAACAGAATGGGACCCATAACCGGATATATAAATCTTAATAGAATCATGTACAACAAAATCAGATAATGCTCATCGTTGGGGAATAAAAATTAAGACTTATAATTATTTCCTTTTAAACTACTATCATAATTTCCCTTACAATTGGGAACACAACAACGCCGTGGCATTATTAACTAATAAATATAGTACCAAGCTTGTGAAAAGAACAATGTAAAACAAATTTTCCGAAAACTATATGTATATAATAATTATAATTTTGTAAAAATTTATATATGATACTATTAAAATGTTATTAATTCTAAATTGAAATATATTGAAAAAACAATAGATTGTATTAAATAAATGTGCTACACAAAAAGATAAAAACCTGTATAGTTACTGTATAGTTATAGCCTACTAATGATGAATACACATTGGTGTGTAAACATTTGAAAACTAAGCGGGGAAACTGAGAGTTCGGTAGACGGAGCCTGGAAGGCCGGTAGGGTGCGTTGGGTTAGGTAAACATATATGTATATCACACCCGGACTCTCGCGGTGTTGCCATCTTTACCTTCAGGCTAGTACTAGAGTAGGCTGTGCCACCGACGAGGTATAAGAATAGACAATTCATCCAATGTATTTTTTCGGCCACAATTTTTGGGACCCGGGGCACAGACGAGATATAAGAATAGACAAGTCATCTTATGGACTTTCGTGGCCCACCGTGACGGCCATACCGACGCAGAAATCCGACAGTGATTTGGGCGTCCTCTGCTCATGAACAGTGGTCACTTGAAGAACTATTATTTACTGAAGTAGTGTTGGGGACAGGACTCACGCGACTGTGTGAATATATGTGAAATGTTTAGGGAGAATCAGGAAAGCTATTTCTCGGTCAACGTTTCGGTAGGAAAATTGAACTACGGCCTGGTCGCGCGATACTCTTATTTCGTTCGGTTCGGCCCGAGTTGAGTCAAAATCACATCGGAGCGATGAATTCCGTGTGTCGCGTATAGCCTACTTTTTTAACACGTCACGTCGTGACGGCATGTAAGAAAAATAAAGTAATAATAATTTTCTGGAAAAAATGTCATTATTGTAAATATATGTTTTGTAATGTATTTTATTTTTGTTCTAACTCGTAATATTTTAATACAATGTAATGTAGTTTTACAAAAGTAGACAGATTTTTTTAAACAAGTGATTTTGGTTACAATCTGTTCATACAATAAAAATTTGGGAATCTTCAGTTTCTTATTTTATTTCTTTCTCAGTTGCAAATAACCATGGTAGTTGACTCCGAAAAAATATTAATTACGTATTGAAGTCTCTACTTTAATGTATATCTGTTCCGTCAGATAATTATTCAAAGGATTAGTGCACGAAAATAACAATTCGGGAAAAGTCAATCCAAGACTGAACTTTAGCTTCGGTCATAAACAACCCAGGTTGACCGCGGAGATTTATTATCAACGTTTTCACAGAATGCTAAACTGTATTGTATTGCATGCCCATTGTATTGTAAGATACTCATGATTATTGTAGTATGGCTTTATGTTTTTAAAGTATCAGATAAGGAAAGAACCAGGTGGTCAAAAGCATGTCTCGCTGGACCGAGAACGCGCGTACGGTAGCATTATCGGCTCAGAGATAACAAAAAGCAAGGAACGCTGGGCCGAGAACGCGCGTACGGTAGCATTCGTCGACTTACTAGACCTCGCGCAAAGCGTTTCTCCCCGGCCGGGGAGATCGTACGGAATCGTTTCATGCTCGGCTCGGTGGGATCCGTTTCTATAATTTATCAACGCAAATATGATCCAAATTATATCGCGTTTGGTGTTATTTTAATCACAACAACCTCAGCTATATTCTCATAAAATTTGCAGAACGAAATAATTAACAATAAAGAAGTTTTATAGTTGCATTAGTGTTGTCTCACAGATACGTAGCTATCTGACCCTACTTTCACTCTCTGTCCCTTTCAACGGTCGTCGATGTCGGTGTCAAGTGCATGCGGCCGGTCCCGATCGGCGCTCGCTGTTCGAGAAATTATTGTAATATGAATGAAATGTGTCGGGACAAAAAACAACAAAATTGTCCGGAAGAAAAAAACCGCGTATAACCTGTAAGATAATCGCATGAGAGGGTATTCGTAGTCTCCTTTCTATCGCGATTAGGTATTACTAATTACAATGATTCTGTAGGCGTGTATATATGTTAAAAGGTGTTCTGTTTATTAAAACTGTGCTCTCTCGACCGTAGTCTATACAAGAATGCCTTCCATTGGCAAAAGCGTCCGTCGTGAGGACGTCTACGTCACCATGGCCCTTTTTTAACCATTTTAGGGTTCGCCCCAAATGAAAGCTATGCTAGACAAAGACAGCGTGCATCTTCAAAATGCACATGGCCCGCCTCGGCCGTTCCTGTACCTCGAATATTCTTACAAACCCAAACGCGTTGTTCGAATAGTATAATTATTGGAGTTAGTAATAATATAATTGACTTGGTACAATATTGTATGCGACACATCATGTATTGATAGTACAATTGAAATAAGAAAACTTGTTATCATGTGTTTCTTTAATTAAAATTATTATAATTATTTTTTTTATTAACATTAAATGTTTCATATCCTTTGTTGCCTTTCATTACGGCAAAGAACGAAAGAATTCTTTAAAATTATTTAATTTTCGCATCGTTTTGTATAATCTGTGGGTAACGTTGCGAGTGACACGGAAATGGTAATGGGACCCCGGGTCCCAAAAATCGTGGCCGAAAAAATACATTGGATGAATTGTCTATTCTTATACCTCGTCGGTGCCCGGGGCACCGACGAGGTATAAGAATAGACAATTCATCCAATGTATTTTTTCGGCCACGATTTTTGGGACCCGGGGTCCCATTACCATTTCCGTGTCACTCGCAACGTTACCCACAGATTATACAAAACGATGCGAAAATTAAATAATTTTAAAGAATTCTTTCGTTCTTTGCCGTAATGAAAGGCAACAAAGGATATGAAACATTTAATGTTAATAAAAAAAATAATTATAATAATTTTAATTAAAGAAACACATGATAACAAGTTTTCTTATTTCAATTGTACTATCAATACATGATGTGTCGCATACAATATTGTACCAAGTCAATTATATTATTACTAACTCCAATAATTATACTATTCGAACAACGCGTTTGGGTTTGTAAGAATATTCGAGGTACAGGAACGGCCGAGGCGGGCCATGTGCATTTTGAAGATGCACGCTGTCTTTGTCTAGCATAGCTTTCATTTGGGGCGAACCCTAAAATGGTTAAAAAAGGGCCATGGTGACGTAGACGTCCTCACGACGGACGCTTTTGCCAATGGAAGGCATTCTTGTATAGACTACGGTCGAGAGAGCACAGTTTTAATAAACAGAACACCTTTTAACATATATACACGCCTACAGAATCATTGTAATTAGTAATACCTAATCGCGATAGAAAGGAGACTACGAATACCCTCTCATGCGATTATCTTACAGGTTATACGCGGTTTTTTTCTTCCGGACAATTTTGTTGTTTTTTGTCCCGACACATTTCATTCATATTACAATAATTTCTCGAACAGCGAGCGCCGATCGGGACCGGCCGCATGCACTTGACACCGACATCGACGACCGTTGAAAGGGACAGAGAGTGAAAGTAGGGTCAGATAGCTACGTATCTGTGAGACAACACTAATGCAACTATAAAACTTCTTTATTGTTAATTATTTCGTTCTGCAAATTTTATGAGAATATAGCTGAGGTTGTTGTGATTAAAATAACACCAAACGCGATATAATTTGGATCATATTTGCGTTGATAAATTATAGAAACGGATCCCACCGAGCCGAGCATGAAACGATTCCGTACGATCTCCCCGGCCGGGGAGAAACGCTTTGCGCGAGGTCTAGTAAGTCGACGAATGCTACCGTACGCGCGTTCTCGGCCCAGCGTTCCTTGCTTTTTGTTATCTCTGAGCCGATAATGCTACCGTACGCGCGTTCTCGGTCCAGCGAGACATGCTTTTGACCACCTGGTTCTTTCCTTATCTGATACTTTAAAAACATAAAGCCATACTACAATAATCATGAGTATCTTACAATACAATGGGCATACAATACAATACAGTTTAGCATTCTGTGAAAACGTTGATAATAAATCTCCGCGGTCAACCTGGGTTGTTTATGACCGAAGCTAAAGTTCAGTCTTGGATTGACTTTTCCCGAATTGTTATTTTCGTGCACTAATCCTTTGTATAATTATCTGACGGAACAGATATACATTAAAGTAGAGACTTCAATACGTAATTAATATTTTTTCGGAGTCAACTACCATGGTTATTTGCAACTGAGAAAGAAATAAAATAAGAAACTGAAGATTCTCAGATTTGTATTGTATGAACAGATTGTAACCAAATTCACTTTTATAAAAAAAATCTATCTACTTTTGTAAAACTACATTACATTGTATTAAAATATTACGAGTTAGAACAAAAATAAAATACATTACAAAACATATATTTACAATAATGACATTTTTTCCAGAAAATTATTATTACTTTATTTTTCTTACATGCCGTCACGACGTGACGTGTTAAAAAAGTAGGCTATACGCAACACACGGAATTCATCGCTCCGATGTGACTGCGACTCAACTCGAGCCGAACCGTAAGAGTATCGCGCGACCAGGCCGTAGTTCAATTTTCCTGCCGAAACGTTGACCGAGAAATAGCTTTCCTGATTCTCCCTAAACATTTCACATATATTCACACAGTCGCGTGAGTCCTGTCCCCAACACTAGTTCAGTAAATAATAGTTCTTCGAGTGACCACTGTTCATGAGCAGAGGACGCCCAAATCACTGTCGGATTTCTGCGTCGGTATGGCCGTCACGGTGGGCCACGAAAGTCCATAAGATGACTTGTCTATTCTTATATCTCGTCTGTGGCTGTGCTGTGGTAGAATCTGTCTGTTCCATCTCCCCTACTCTATGCCGCTGCTTGTGACTTCCTACGTCGCCATTTTGTCCCCATATCTGGTAACATTGCTCGTAATAACTTACTCTGCGAGGCTACACGTGTGTACACTTAACCTTATGTTAAAAATCAAAACATTGATACAATTTGACATTTTCTTGTGTATATAATAACCAATTTTTAAGAATATTCGTAGCAATTGTGTTCTAAGTAAAGGTAAATAGAATTTAAGATAAAATTTCAAATACATCAACATACGTTATAATAACTTTGCATTATAAACACTGGGGCAAATCATTGTAAAAACTAAGTATTGTATAAGCTGTATCAAATTAGAAATTATAGAGTAGTAGTATATTAAAAGATCTAATCTACAAATGTTTCCTTTTTTAGACAAAATGGCAAAATCACGTGTAACAAATAAACCTCCTCGAAAGGAGGGATTTAACCGTTCTGGACATAGTATGAATCCTGAACGACCTACAGAGGGCTTAAAAGGTGTAGCTAAGGTTCGAACAAAAGCAACAATCAAACGGTTGCAAATGTATCGTAATCAAAAACCAAAGCGTAACCGTACGGGTAAAATAATTAGCCCAGCACCATTTCAAGGATGGCAACCATCTGGTACTATGTCTCGTGTAGAACCTTCGCAAAGATGGTTTGGCAATTCTAGAGTTATCTCTCAAAATGCTTTACAAAAGTTTCAAGATGAATTAGGGAAAGCAATGACGGACCCTTATAATGTTATTATGAAGCCTACGCAATTACCAGTAACTTTACTCCAACAAAAAGCAGCGAATGCAAGGGTACATTTATTGGATACAGAAAGTTTTGACAGTGTTTTTGGTCCAAAAAAAGTAAGGAAAAGGCCTAATTTAACTATATCATCGTACAATGAGCTACAGAAATCAGCAGAACAAAAAGAAGAAACATACAACATGGAAAAGGACTCTAAAGATATTGATCTCATTCGTCCAGATACTGGTGTCAAAGATGCCCAAAGAGATTGGATCATGTCTGCAGGACAGAGCAAAAGAATTTGGAATGAATTATACAAAGTTGTAGATTCTTCTGATGTTATCTTGCAAGTGCTAGATGCTAGAGATCCTTTAGGAACTAGATCTCCACCAATTGAAAAGTACCTCAAAACAGAAAAGCCGCACAAGCATTTAATGTTCATCTTAAACAAAGTAGATCTTGTTCCTACATGGGTTACGCAAAGATGGGTTGCAATTCTAAGTGCAGAGTATCCCACAGTAGCATTTCATGCGTCATTGACGCATCCATTCGGTAAGGGTTCACTGATAAATTTGTTGCGTCAGTTTGCCAAATTACATGTTGATAAGAAACAAATTAGTGTAGGTTTTATAGGATATCCTAATACAGGTAAAAGTTCGATTATAAATACCTTAAGATCAAAAAAGGTGTGCAAAGTTGCGCCGATCGCAGGTGAAACCAAAGTATGGCAATACATCACTTTGATGCGTCGTATCTATCTCATAGATTGTCCAGGCGTTGTTTATCCATCGGCAGAAACTGATGCAGAGAAAGTTTTAAAGGGTGTAGTAAGAGTAGAACTTGTTCAAAATCCTGAAGACTATATTACTGAAGTACTGTCACGTGTAAAAGAGGACTATATACGCAAAACTTATAAAATTGAAGCTTGGAGCGATCATATTGACTTTCTGGAAAAGTTAGCACGTAGAAGTGGAAAATTATTGAAAAAGGGAGAACCAGATGTTACTATTGTTTCACGAATGGTTTTGAATGACTGGCAACGCGGTAAATTACCATTTTATGTTTCACCACCTGGGTTTGAGACACCATTAACAAGGGAATCCGCCGAACATACTGCTGAAAATATTGAAACTCGAGAAGATGATGGAGTTATTGCTGAGACAGATCAAATTGAAAGTCTGAACAAAGATCCACTAAAGCGTCAGTTATCTGTAATACAAGACTTTCGAAAAATTAGAGTTGGCTTGTCGTATTCGGGTGATGATGTTAAAAGTCATACTTATATTAACGCCAATGTATCAGCAGATAATACAGAAAATGATAGCATAAGAGAAAATGAATTAGCTGCGTCCGATTCAGATGATAATGACATCAATGAAATACATGGTGAACAAAACATGCAAATAGAAGAAGGTCAATTGGTGGTACCTAAAGAAGGTAATGAATCGAATAAAAACATTGAAAATGAGAATGACAAGACAACAGAACATTCTCATGATGAAATCTCTCTTGCATTAGAAAAAGATACTTTATTTCAAAATGCATATGATGTGGTAGAAGAAGAATATGATTCTAGCGATAGTGAAATGTTTAACATGAATGCTTCGTCGACTAGCGGTACATTTAAAGTTTCTTCTACATCTACAGTAAAATCCGCAATAGAAAATAAGAAGAAATTAACGAGCAAACAAAGACGTGCCTTGGAGAGAGCCACTAAAAGAAAGAAAATTGGTAGCAACTTTTATGAAGTTACTAATGTAAAGAATAGGAATAGAAATCGGAAGGTTCCTAAAGTGAAGAGAACATAAAAAGAAAACATTGATTAAGTTAGGAATGCAATTAAAATGTGAAAACATAAGATTTAATCTTTCTTTGCATAAATTACATATGTAGGTTGTTTATTTATTAGATCTCATTGTTTTATTCATATTCTTTCAAATACCTAAGCTAAACGAATCTAAATAAATAATGTATTGACCGTCAAATGATTGTGTATTTTATATAAAAGATTGTCATATTCTATAAACTTTGTACATAATATTTGAAAATTTATAAGGCGAAATGAATAAATAAATGTGTTATGTTTAATAAGACATATGGCATATTCCCATATATCTGTACTGTACCCTACATATATGCACTTAAATTGCAGTTATATGTATAGCTATATTTAATTGTTGAATGCATGAAGTACTTACTACAGTACAGTACTTAGTACAGTAGTATGTTTACATAATGCAATAACACGTGTGTATACATGCAAGGACAAAAGTTTCTTTCATAGTTCATTTGGAATAGTACAGAGGTCTATTGTGTTTGACATTCGTTTCACATTGTATATAAAATAATCGTGCATGCATATGTGTTTCAATTTGTATAAATATTTGATACAATGTGCATGCGGCGAATATTTATCTTTTCTACGTGACAATTCGCCTATGAACATATCGTTTTTAACAATTTAAGAATAAACTACGGGAAATTATTAAGGATTTAACCTCCAAATGAAATGAAATATAGTAAACACACTACAGAATATTACAAGAACTTCGTGTGCTTTAAATAAAGCAGAATTGGAATTATTTCGAAGATCGTGACCAAAGTGTCAAAATGCGGAGCCGTAGCAATTCCGGCGTTCGTTTGGATTATTACCAACGAATTGTGCATAAAATTATTATGAAACATCAGAACGCTGTTACAGGACTATTTCCTGCTAGCCCACAAAATGACCATGCATGGGTCCGTGATAATATATATTGTATTCTTGCTGTTTGGGGTTTATCAATGGCATATAAAAAGATTGCCGATGCTGACGAAGATAGAGCTAAAACGTACGAACTTGAACAAAGTTGTGTGAAATTAATGAGAGGTTTGTTAATGGCAATGATGCAACAGAAAGAAAAGGTTGAACAGTTTAAGTCCAGTCAAAATCCGTACGATGCTTTACATGCAAAGTATAGCTCTGTTAATGGACAAACTGTGGTAGGCGATACAGAATGGGGGCATCTTCAAATAGATGCTATTTCTCTTTACTTATTGATTTTAGCACAAATGACAGCCTCTGGCTTGCAAATAGTTTTTAATTTAGACGAGGTTTGTAATAAATCGTAATATGTATTATAAATGTTCATTATGCGCTAACTAATTTTTTATATTGTTATTATTATAAACATATGCAATTTAACTGTAGGTCGCGTTTATCCAAAATCTAGTGTTTTATATTGAATCTGCATATTGTACACCGGATTACGGAATTTGGGAAAGAGGCGATAAAACAAACCATGGCCTACCAGAATTAAATGCTAGCAGTATTGGAATGGCGAAGGCTGCATTGGAAGCGATGAATGAACTGGATTTATTTGGCGCTAGAGGCGGACCTACCTCAGTAATTCATGTGTTGGCAGATGAGGCACAAAAGTGTCAAGCTGTATTACAGTCTATGTTACCGCGTGAATCCAGTTCAAAGGAATTAGATAGCGGATTATTACCAGTAATAAGTTTTCCAGCATTCGCTGTAGATGAACCGAATTTAATTCAATTAACAAGGGATGCTATAACAAAAAAGTTACAAGGGCGGTATGGATGTAAAAGGTTTTTAAGGGATGGGTATAAAACACCAAAAGAGGACCCCAACAGGTAAAAAACATATGAAGCAGTGATTATTTCCAAATACAATGTACATACTTACTAACCAGTTTCATATATTCGCAATAGACTTTATTATGAACCATGGGAGTTGCGCATGTTCGAAAATATAGAATGCGAATGGCCTTTGTTCTTTTGTTATTTAATCCTGGATTATTGTTTCCAAGGCAATAAAGAGGCGGTTACAGGATATACGAAACAATTAGAAGAAATAATGATTAAGACAGATGATGGCATGAAATTGGTACCTGAATTGTATTCTGTGGAATCTGTAAATGTGTCAGCAGAGTATGCTGAACCAGGTAGTCAAAATCGAGTTGCGTTAGGCAGATGTCCGTTTATGTGGGCTCAATCTCTTTATATATTAGGAAAGTTATTGCAAGAAGTAAGCACACAAATTTATTACGAAAACTATAAGCTTATTTAAAAACAATTATTTTTTATTTACGATTACTACGATAGGGTTTTCTTGCTGTGGGAGAATTAGATCCGTTGAATAGACGTTTATGCAGCGAGAAAAAACCGGACGTTGTAGTCCAAGTTGTCATCCTAGCAGAAGATGCTGAAATTAGGGAGAAAATAGCTCAACATGATATTCATGTGCAAACAATTGCAGAAGTTGCTCCAATTGAAGTGCAACCTGCGAAAGTGCTTAGTCACTTGTACACGTATTTAGGTAGCTGAAATAATGAATTTTCTATTAATGTATTAGATCTTTATCTATCACATTTTTAAACTAAGAATATTTTCTAATATTTCTAGGTCGAAACAAGAAATTGGGATTATCCGGGCGGAAATCAAGAGATGTGGGAATTTTAAGCACCAGTAAATTATATTCTTTGAATGATAAAATATTTGCATTCACTCCACAGGTAAGCAGTTCGATATACTTCAAACTATATGATTTCTATACTTTCATTTCTTTTTTTATGTTGCCTCTTTTCCTTGCATCAAATGTTAGTTGACAGACATGACCCGCTTCTACATCGCATCGGACTATGAGCTCATGATTGACATATTCAAAGGCGAAATTAATTTCTTGAAGTCTAGCTGGCAGAACATGTTAGGCCGGCCTCTTGTGGTCATGCCCCTCAAGAATATTCATCTAGGTATAGTAACTTAATATTTGAAAACTATAATTTTTTATCTGTGTTACTTTTTTTCTGATACATGGGAAATTATAGTAACTCAATTTCAGAACAACGAAGCATTAAAGTAACAGAGATAAAATGTATGGTTTTTAAATAAAGAATGTTTTTTTGAGTTTTTAATTCATATTGCAATTATGTAAATGCATTGTCGAACAAAACATCTAACATGTCTGCCTGCATGCGTGCATTTGTTTTTATTCTACTTTTGGCTTTGTGCCTACGAAAAGGTCTTGATGCTATTTGATTTAAACAAAACTGATGTCTTATTAGTTGTTACTTTGTACCATATGATAGTTCAATGTTAGTTTCATTGTCTTCATCATGAGCAACGTCAATGTAAAATAATTTCAACGATGTAAATTAGATTAAGAGAAATAGGAAAGAATATATTTACATCTTCGATATAATATCTGGCATTATAAGGATATAGCTTATGTGTGCGGGTGGTGTGTGCGTTTGTTGCATGCTTAGAACTTTGACCCGGAGGAGTACTACATGACAAACGATGCAGCCCTCCTTGCCAACACTTTCACAACCAATTTGGCCTTCCTCACCATCAACTGGAAGCAAATGCTCGGCAGACCAACTATAACACTTGTCGCTACTCATAATCATCTAGGTATGCCACAGGCAACTTTAAATCATCGATCAAGAGAAGGACTTCATTTAAACATACGCTAGAAATGAAACAAAGTCTTCTCAAAAGTATTACATACTAATAATAATGCGCAAAATGTTGCTTCGTTTAGTCTTTTCAAAAAAATATAAAACCAGTATACATACTTTACATTGTGTAGCATGATTATTATTTCAGACCAAGGAAAAATACCATTAGCGATGATAACTACTATGAAGAAATTAAAAAGCGGATACATCAATGGTACACGGGTTTCGTTGGGAAATTTGAACGATTTTTTGAGTACATCTTGCATTACAAACCTAAGCTTCTTAGGAAGTTCTGAGGATGGTAAACCAGATAAATTGAATCCACAGGTAAATAAGAACGTTGTTGCATATTAGTATAATATATTTTTTCCATTTAATTGAATATTTCGTGCCTTATGATCAATAAGGTTCAACAATATTTGGAAGAACATCTGATGCGCGCGTTTCCACATCGTACAGGTCTTCTTAATAAAACGGCGGCTCGTAGTGCGAAAAATATGAAACGCAGAATGTCTGTAAAAGGCGCTATAAAGAAAACTAGGTCGATCGCTATTGAACGTAAGTTATATGTATTTCATGCATGAATATTATAAAATTATTGAAATCCTAAATAATCTGGTTGCATGCTACTTAAAGCGGATCCTTAATCGTTTGTACACTGTAATCCTACATATTGCGATTCCTACCATCCTACAAGAATGTAAGTGTACTAACAATTGTTAACTAATGTCCAAATTACGGTAATAAAAACGAAATGTTTAGCATGTCCAGTTCGTTAATGTCTTCTCCAAATTGAAAATATACTCAAATCACTGAATAATTCGAGGACTTGAAAAATAATTCACAAGAGGAATGAAAAGAAGTAATCGTGTAATTTGTAGCTGAAATTCTTGGGATGGCAGGAGAAGAAAGAAGACCTTCTACTGTTTTAAATACAAATCCATTTATAGAAGTCACAGATACATCGTTAACAACTAATACTACACAATCAGCACCTGTAGATCGACCACCGTCTCCCATGGACGATTTAGTGACATGGAAGAATTCGCCAAAGCCACATAGACACAGAGGTATAGGTGAAACCCAATACGCGGATACGGAAGTTGAAGAATTGTTATCCATGCTTCGAGAAACTGAGAGTTTAGAAGAACAGGGAGATATTTTACAATATCTCGTGAGTAATAACAATATTTTTCACATATATCAAATGTCTTTTGCGAATACATTATCAAAATTATTTTCAATCGTTTAAATGCTTCTTTATTTTTTACATTTTTAATTTATAAACATAGGTTGATTCCCAAGGCCTGTATTTTAATACCGGTATGGTAGAAGAAGGCCATCCAGTCCTAATTAAAGATTTATTGAAAGATCTTTATGAAAAAGCTTGTCAACAGAAAATGTGGGGAATTGTTCGGCATACAGCTGGCATGTTAGGTAAACGAGTCGAGGATTTAGCCAAAGCTGTCACAGATTTATTAGTTCGTCAGAAACAAGTTACTGTTGGAATGCCACCAGCAAATGAGCATACTATTGTCGCACCATTGCCGGAAAATGAATTGCGATCTTTGATTCATCAAGCATACGGAGATGATGAATCCACTGCTATGTTAACGCAAGAATTGCTCGTTTATTTAGCCATGTTTATAAGAACGGAGCCACAATTGTTTCTCGAAATGCTCAGACTTAGAGTAGGGTTGATTATTCAAGTAATGGCAACTGAATTATCAAGAACTCTGATATGCACCGGAGAAGAGGCATCTGAACATTTACTTAACTTGTCTCCGTTCGAGATGAAGAATCTCTTACATCATATTATGAGCGGAAAAGAATTTGCTATTAGCAGCGGTAAGCTATTACAATAATTAATAAAAATTACAACATAATAATTAACATGTTTAATAAAATGCAATATGCATTTTGTTTTCGCTTGGAAATAACTTATTCTCATTTTCAGTTGGTCGAGGAAATTTTTCTGTTATCAGTTGTAAATCGAGTAGAGTTAGTAAGGTAAGATAATAGTCGCTTCGATGATCACTGTTTAACGTCGGTTTTTATTATAATTTCAATTCCTGTGATCAGAAGTCGCAAATCGGAGGTTTATTAAGTGTCGATCAAACTGATGGTAGCGATGCAGAGCCGGACCGTCAAGGTCAATGGTTGCGACGACGAAGATTGGATGGCGCATTAAACAGAGTGCCACGAGATTTTTATCCCCGCGTTTGGCAAGTACTCGAACGGGTAAGAATTACATACACGTTTATAAACTTTTTCATTTGGCTAAAGTTTCAAATTTTCAGTGCCAAGGTTTGGCAATTGAAGGGAGAGTTCTTCCGCAAAATCTTACGCAAGAAATGACACCCGGAGAATTGAAATTTGCCTTAGCAGTAGAAACCGTCTTAAACACTATACCACAACCAGAATATCGTCAATTAGTGGTCGAAGCTTTAATGGTGTTGACTCTAGTAACAGAGTATAATGTGGTTACTTCTCTGGGTGGACTCATTGCTGTTGAACAACTAGTTCACAAGGCTAATGCCATCTTTTTAGACGACCAGGTACATTTCAATTATATATGAACAGCCTAATATAAGATCGAATACTTGTATTTAATAAATATGTTTTAAATAATTAGATGAAGGTTGATGGTGATGCTACGTTATGTTGTGCCAAGCCGAAAGAACAACGCGAAACCACTGCAATGGGAAATCTTCTTTGCGGAGGAGCTGCATATGTTTGCCAACACTTTTACGATAGCGCACCCAGTGGTAGTTTTGGAACAATGACGTATATCACAAGAGCAATAGCTTCGTTACTAAATTGTTTGCCAAAGGATGGTGATATAGAATGTTCAATCTCGTAGTGATTTATTTTTTTAAAATTAATAGAATTTCGATCGATGGATTATAAGTAGAAGTTTTATGAATAATATTCGTGTTAATAATTGCGTTGAATTTGGTTGTAAAATATAAGTATCTTTTACAAAAAAAGTTGCTCATCTTAGAATTCTTAACTAACAATCATATACTACTCCACAAAAAATTGTAACCATCTTATTCTCTGTACAGAAATGATCATTACCTGTAATATATCAAATATATGAAGAGATTAACGTGCCCTGTATATAATTTAATTTTCACATTTTATTTAATTAAAATACACAGCAGTACAGTGCATATATTATTTAGATTTCAGACTAGTGAATGGATTCCATTTCGATTTCCATGTAGTAGATCTGTAAGAACAATTTCCCATTTATATTTTTGTGCAAACAAAATTAGAAACAAAATGTAATTTCATCATATGCATACTCTGCTAGAGTTTGTTCTGCTTCATTCATTTCTGCTTCTTTTAGTTCTTCGATTAACTCAGACCTATATTGGAGTTTTAACGGCAGCACCTGTTTTGCTTTTTCTTTCTCCTTCAACCATTTCTGACAAGCTTCTTTGTAAGTTAACCCATACCAATCAATTTCTTCTTTGGTATACTAGGAATAAATGTATAATAACTCCACTGTTAAAAATGAAAAACTGATTTTTATGCTATGAAACATTAACATGATACTTTACAGCTGTCAAGTATTCTTTATATTTGGCATAAATTTCTTCCCTTTTAGTTATATCATCTGGATACAAAGTTTTTTCGGCTAATGCCAAAAGTATTTGTCGTTTTATTTTCAGTGCAAGCTCAGACTTTAAATCACAGGCAGGAGTCTATAAAATAAAGTGGAGCATTAAATAATACAGCAACGTATTTGAAGATATTTTATAATTTATATCGCACCTTTAATAAGTAATGATCAAAACCATAATGTTCATTAATTAAATCAATAGTTCTATTGGTAACAACAACACTCATGTATTTATCTAATACTTCGCTATAAACTACAGACTTTTTAAGTGTTGGAAACCAAAAGTGAGGATATCTGCGAGCATATTTATTTTTCTTTGTAAAACCTTGAACTATAGATTCACCACCCCATATACCTTGATGAAATTCTTTTGGATACAACAATGGCAGTGGCACATTTTGAACAGGTCGTCTACAAATAAATTGAAATTAAATTATTGCATACTTGCACAACATTAAATTTATTTTAATTAATATTTAATGGATATTAATTTTTAATCTTCTCCAATGATCTTTCTTTCATTCTGCACATTATTGGTACAAAAGACGTAGTTATGAAAAATACGATACAAAGAATAACAATTCTATTATGTATTGCTAAATACTTACACTTCCTCTGTCTCTTCATTCCTTACATATTTTCCTTCTTGCTTGATATAGTGAACAGCAGTTGGCTCTTGCACTTTCCATTCTCTCCAGAATTTTCTATATTCCTGTGGCAATTCTGCGCCAATGCCTTTTGACCACCGTGTTATTCTTGGCATATAATACAAACGCTAAAATTATTATTTTCATAAATTGCCTTTGATTTGCATTTGAATATGTGCAATTTACACAAATATGTATATATACAGCACATAGTACTATACGATTACTTTAAATTGTACTGTATCTTTAATAATGTTTAATCAAATTCTTCACATTGATAACAATAACAAATTAGTGAAAAATCTCATTCATAACTATTCGTACGAGGTTAAGTTTTGTAATATTAATTGTGTTACTTTTTCTTCAATCAGTTCAACATATTACCTGAGAAAATTGTTTTATCGACATGTTTTATGTTATAATTAAATTTACATATGATGATTCTTTAGGTCTGTTAAATTTAGATTCTTTACACAGTCCGGAATATGAAGATAACTACTTCAGCAACGTGAAGGTAATATGTAACTTCTATCGATTGTTTCCAACTTTCATTCATATAACCATGTACATAACCTTAATATTGAATCAAACAGCGGAGAACATAACCTCAATTTAGTTTGTAACAAAAGTTGATTTGTTACTTGTCTGTAAATACAGTCCAAAGTATATTACAATATATAATATTTATTTTTATATAACGCCAATTTAGATGCAACTAGGAATCTAAAAGGTATAAAGCTAAAAAAACAATCAAAGTATAATTATTTATAGGTCCGAATTTGTGTTTATATGATTTTTATATCGAAGTACTTAATATATTATTGTTCTTAGCTCAAAATGAAAATAAGTAAGTTTACTTATCTAGTATGGTGTCCTAGAAATAAGTGTAATGTTTTTCAAACACTTGTAAGGTTAGTAGTAAATATATTATCAAGGTATTATTATATATGTTTTCAAAATGAAGTACATACTTTACAGTAATATCTCAGTAATTGTCTTATTAAATAGTTACCAATGCAAAATAAAATGTTTTATTGCAGGAAACAGTTGCATTTTTCTAACAGATTTTGTTCCACCAATTCGGGAATTAACAACGAATATGAAATGCCAATACAAAATATTCGTAACTTTAGCATTATTGCACACGTCGATCATGGTAAAAGCACTCTTGCAGACAGACTTTTAGAATTAACTGGTGCAATAAAAAGCAATTCAGGAAAACAAATATTAGATAACTTACAAGTTGAAAAAGAACGTGGGATTACAGTTAAAGCACAAACAGCCTCTTTAAATTACACATACAAAGGAACTAAGTATCTTCTTAATTTAATAGATACCCCTGGCCATGTAGATTTCTCTGCTGAAGTTCATCGATCATTGGCTCCTTGTCAAGGAGTACTTTTAGTAATAGATGCAAACGATGGTGTACAAGCCCAAACTGTAGCTAATTTTTATTTAGCTACTAAACATAATTTATTTATAATACCAGTAATTAATAAAATAGATTTAAAGAATGCTAATCCTGGCAGAGTGATAAGTCAATTAGAATCATTGTTTAACATAAAAGAATCAGATATTCTAAAGGTGTCAGCCAAATTAGGTACTGGAGTACCTAAAGTGTTAGATGCTATTGTTGAAAGAATTCCACCACCTAATGTCTGTAGGGACAAACCACTGAGAGCCCTAATATTTGATAGTTGGTACGATAAGTACAGAGGAGCAGTTTTGTTGATACATATTAAAGAAGGATCTTTATCTGCAAAACAACAAATCACTTCAATGTATACTAAAAAGTCCTACGAAGTTAGGAACCTTTCAATGTTGAGACCTACAGAGGAACGTGTAAATAAATTGTAAATACCACTTATTCCTCTTTGTTACCCTAATCTAATGGAAGTATTTGTTGATAAAACTAATGATTAGATTATTAGTTATATAAAAGAAAATAATTATTCTAGATTTGCAGGTCAAATTGGATGCATTTCGTGTAACATGAGATCTTCTAAGGAAGCATTTATTGGAGATACATTGCACCTAAAAAATACTGTTGTTGAACCACTATTAGGATTTAAATCACCAAAGCCAATGGTTTTTGCAGGGATTTATCCAATCGATCAATCACAGTTTGATCGTATGCGGCTTGCAATTGAGAAATTGACATTGAACGATAGTAGTGTTGCTGTTATCTTAGAAACTAGGTATTCTTTATAGTATTTTACTAATTCATTAATTAAGTTAAAAACGAACGCAACATAAATAGATACAAAGTAACAGGAATATTTTAGTGTAGCTCTTGGGCAAGGTTGGAGGATTGGATTTTTAGGTTTATTGCATATGGAAGTATTTCTGCAAAGGCTTGAGCAGGAGCATGGTGCACATTCAGTTGTTACAACGCCTAGTGTTACATACAAGGCAAAGATTAGTGGCAGAAAAAATATTAAGAAACATAGTAGTGATATGATTTCATTCAATAATCCTGCAGACTTTCCTGATCCTCAAATTGTAGAAGAATTCTATGAACCTGTGGTATTAGGAACTATTATAGCCCCAAGTACATTTATCCGTTATTTTTTTACATACCAGATATGCATATAACGAATAAAGCACACAGTACATAATGTGTTATTGTGTACAGCTGAATATTTAGGTATGATATTAAATCTATGCCTTGAGAAACGTGGAACAGAGCACTCGATAAAGGATGTTGGTCATGACAGGACAATGTTTCAATTTTTACTACCATTGAATGAAATCATTGTTGATCTCCACGATACCCTCAAGCGTGTGACGTCTGGATATGGTACATTTGATTATGAAGACTATGGTTATGAAATTACAAATATAGCGAAAGTAATTAGAATTATTATTTTTGTTTAATAATTACGCATTCAAATTCGAATAAATTATTGTAACAACGTTCCAGTTAAACATTGCTTTAAACGGTATCGTAGTCGAAGAATTTAGCGTTATTATGCATACCAGTAAGATTCGTGTAACAGGTAGGCAAGTATGTGAAAAATTAGTAGAAGTTCTCCCACGTCAATTATTTGAAATAGTAATACAAGCTATAGTTAATGGAAAGGTAATTGCAAGGGAGACTCTGAAACCATATAAAAAAGATGTTACAGCAAAACTGGTAAGATAAATTTCTTCTATTACATGTTTTATATATTGTATCATTTTATACCATTCCGTTACCCTTTTTTTCAATTTTAGTATGGCGGTGATGTTACTAGGAGAATGAAACTATTAGCTCAACAAGCAGCAGGAAAGAAAAAAATGAAAATGCTTGGAAAAATTTGTATAGCACGGGAAACGTTTATAAATCTTCTTAAAAAATAATACGTCAAACAACAATCAGTACAATTTTAGCATTTATATTTAATGCATCTGAAATACGTAAATTCAGTCTGTAAATTATTAAATACAAAATATTACACAAGATGAAAATAGTTTAGTATGCGCATCGTTATTGAACAAAATTCAGTTTATTAGAAATTTCTTAAAAAATTAAATTATTGCCAAAATGTATCATTGACTTACAGAATTAGGCAAAGGATCAGACAATTGATGTGTACTATTCGAAGACACATTATTTACAGAATTTACATTTTCTTGTTTAAAATTTGAATTGGTGTTAAGATTTATATTGATTACAGATGTGGATGCTGGGTCCTGCATATCTAATTGACTTTGAGCAATATCTTGCAAAGCAGCTTGAATCCTCTGTAAAAGTGCTTCTCCTTGTTTAACAATCTCCTCTAATTGTTCACCAGCCTCTTGGTTTTCTTGTTCAAGGTGACTGAGACTCGCAACTTGCAATTCTTGCGATGACTCTTCACTTGGCAAGCTTTCTATCAAGGTATCAATGTCTTTAGCGCACCTTGCTATAAGTGTTGCAAACAAAGCAGCATAATCTAAAACGATAAATATTATTTACATGGAATTAGCAACGCAACTAACACAAGTTATGTTAAAGAAATTGAATTACATGTAAAAAATACCTTCTTGGGGTTGATGCGGCTGTGGTGTCCCAACACGATCAAATCCAGGGAATTTACTAGGTGTTGAATATTGTTGTAAAATACCGACGCTGTTACAAAAATGTTCAGCTTGCTAAGATAACACAGTTAAATTATCATGTTTATTAACAATAAGATTTTTTAGAAACTTGGTATATATGATATGTATATAAACAATTACCTGATTTATGGTATCTTGCAATTGTGTTAAACGATCTGCCATATTCCTCGAATATAACCCGTTTTAGTATTATATTTTTAATTCAATCGACAATATTGTGCTACAAAAAATAGCGCAATAATCGATTGTCACATATATTTTTCAGTTTGAAATGTAAGAAATAAGTTGGTGGTGTATTGACTTTTCTAACATGTTCAATTTAACTAATTCCATGAAATTCTTCTATTACGTTGTAGAAGTGTTTAATCTGTTTTCGTAGAGCGACAATTTGAACTTACTTAGATTTAAGTACTCTCGAATTCTCTGACTACAATACATACAATGCACTTAAAGGGGAAAATATTGGCAGTTATTTTACATTATTCATTGTGATTAGTGTTCTTCTCAAATTATTTAATGTTCCCACGCTTTCTATTGGAATTCCATTTAATAGAAGAATTATTCACTTGTTTCATAAGAAGTGGATGACACTGGTTATCCTCTACGGATCATAAACTTGTATATGTATACATTGTAAATGGTCACCGACGAAGGTATAGTAATAAACCAAACATACAATGTACAGGAAGTGTATTCTTTCGGCCGGAGTTCTCAAGCTACTGAATACCATTCCATTTACATGTCACTCACAACGTTGCCAACGGATGACTGCTACTTGCGTCATAGACGAGAAATAAGAATAGACCGGACATGCAATGTATTTTTGCGGCCACGATTTTGGGATCGGGGATCCCATTACCATTTCCGTGTCACTCGCAACGTTACCCACAAATTATAGAAAACGATGCGAAAACTAAATAATTTTAAAGAATTCTTTTGTTCTTTGCCGTAATGAAAGGCAACAAAGGATATGAAACATTTAATGTTAATTAAAAATCTTTTAATCAAAAAGGCACATATATTTTTTATTTATTCATATTTTTAAGTATATTTTTTTAACACACAAAGAATAAAGTTGCCGCAATGAAAAAGATAGTGACGGTAATTGTATACTACAATTGTTAATTGTATAGTTACTAGACAGATTATTTAATTATCTTTTTCATTGGAGCAATTTTATCGTTAACGAAAGATGCAATTTCTCATTTATATTCAACTACATAATGACAATAACGAAGTAACTCATTTACTAATATAAGACAATTCCTCCGATAAACGTATTTGCAAACGATTAGTGTTCGGTCCCGAGCGAAGTGCACTAATCGAGATTTTACTGAAAATATATAATTCCAAATTTATAATCTCACTACTAATTACCTTATTGCTAACAGCTAATGTACACACATTCTAGTTGCCATCAGAAACAATAATAAAGGGGAACAAAATTATTAATACCATGATAAGTAAAAATTGTTCAAATGATGTCGTGTATGGTGTCATTTTAATCAGGGGGTTGTAACAAACAGTTTGGTAAAAGTTTCATTTAAAACGGACCTAAAAGGAACAGGTTTTAGTTTTTCATGACTCATGCGATTGTGTGAATATAATGTGAATGCTATGGGGCGAATTATGTAGTCACATGCGAGTTATACCAAGTCCTTTGTCTTGTCGGTGGCTGTGTCAAAAGATTGTAGAAAGCATTCTAAACGCTCACTACGGTAGGAATCGTAAAATAAATAAAGTCAAGGGCAAGACAAATATTATTTTGACATAAATAGTTTACTTATTCTATAGCGCAACAATCATTCCAAACATTTTGTTACACAGATGCGTTTGTTATTACTAATAAATATATTTGTATCCCACTAGTTGACTAATATTCATACTGCACATTCAAAAAACACCTGCCTTAAAGAAAGAACCCCACCGCCAAACCAGACACCAGCCAATTAGCGCAATCTATTTCAAAAATCTGTCTCTTTCGCCCAACGGATCTCATAGTGATTTGACGTGTTCAGAGTGTCCGCCGAGTTGAGGTATGTCACATAATCTAATATATTCTTGAAGGCCGGAAATTATATACATTGTCTTCATTTCCCTGTCTTTCAAGTTTTCTGTGGTTTCTTTGTTAATATCAATGAATATTTTGAAAGAAAATAAGAAAACATTGTACAGTGAACGGAATCACACCGCGTGGCGTGCATTTTCTAATTGAATCGAGCATGCATATACGTATCGTCTTTTACGTATGCGTATACGTATTTCAGTTCTGAATTCCATTATTTTGCAATATATTCTGCAGTTTCTAGCAGCATTATTATAATATTGGGAATTCTTAACATATTTATCTCTAATTTCAGTTGGAGTCTGTTTCATGGCTTTTCTTTCGCATGCTTTGAATCAGAAATGGCGCGAACGCGACACTTTCAAACGGGAATGCGCAGAAGCAGAGTGACGCGGCGCCATATTGTTAAATCAAGTTCTCGCTGAGAGGTAAGCGTTCTTCACTTTTCTTGTTGAAATAAGTAGAATTGTAGCAATATATCTCTATTAAATTATAATTCATATCACCTATAATACTGGTATGATATGCAGCCGCGTTGTAAATAAGTAGTAACATAATACAAGCAATTACTGTGCGTTCGCCGAGAGTTGGCGAGTGACAGCATATTGCGTTCTCACTCTGCTGCTACCACGTGTGTTGCTGTTATTGGCTACGGCCAATGACAAAGAACGACGACGAGCATATCGAGACAAAGTGAGATAGAATGATGATTTTCGAGCATTGACGTAGCCTCCCCAAGAAAGTGTACACTATGTATTAAGAAATTTAATGGTTTCCTGAGGCTACGCCAATGCTTTGGAATCGTTCTATTTCACTCTGTCTCGATATGCTGATCGTCGACCTTTGTCACCGTTCTCAGCCAATAGCAGCAAGCCACGTGATAGCAACAGAGTGAGAGGGTCAACTGTCACTCACCAACTCTCGGCGAACGCACAGTATTTCCAAGTATTTGTTGTTTCTGGCCGTGGTCAGGAAGCTTGATTTGCCTCAAAATATCGACAACATATCGCGAAACAAAAAAAGACACTTATCAAGTAACGTATGCATTTAAATATTTCTAGGAAACGCAAGCGATCGTAAACAAAAATAGTGTTTGGCTTTAGTTGGGTACCGAACGGCAACGGACGATAGCCAAGGTTGTCATTCTACTACTTGACTCCGAGCTGAAAAAAGAAAGGAAAACATCTCTCAGTGGGGTGCGTTCATAATAGCTATATCACAATTATTTGCACTCTATTACCGCTGCTGTTTATTTAATAGGATTGTAATTACCATTTCACATAATGTTTCTTTCATACTAAATCTTTTGTTAACATCCGGTGTCTATACATTTGCAAATCGAATATTCACATTTTCTACAGAATTCGAGTTGAATTATTGTTTTACTATATCACACTTATCAGTACTTTCGTGCACTTGTTTCATTTATTTGTAATTCTTTGGTGCAGGAGTATGGAGAGAGTTGATTATATGGAATAAAGTAAGCCAATAGCTACAATGATGCCTAATAATTCAATGCAGTCAAGACCTGTGTATGTGAGCAATTTAATTATATTTTCATATTGGTTTTATATGATGTGTGACTGATACTAAGATGAAACAACAACAGTTAAAATACTTATTAAAACAATTCGATTTTCTTTACCAATTACAATTAAGTAATTGCAATTGGAATAAGGTTTTTCATTTTGCACTTTTTGGTTAATGCATATGTTTTTATGTTTTATATTAAAGCATATGCAATAACTTATTGCATATATTATTTTCCTTGTACATGCCTTTGTTGTGGTATGTCACAATAATCACAAAATGTATTGTTAATCTTGAATATTTTCCTTGCATATTTGCACATTTTTAATGCATATTTACATATTTTCCGTGCATATTTATTTTTCATATATATCATTGATAAAAAACACTCGATAGGATGAACATGTTTTCTTTTTAAACAATTCTCAGTTTTCCATGAAGAATTAAATTCTGGAGATTTAACAGTAGATTTTAATGTTCTTCGCTTTCCTGTTTAGTTGCAGTTAGGATACTTGCTGATGATTGAGTTCAATTGAGATGCCTCGGTGAAGTTCCTGGTGTCTTCTACGAGTACCTGTTCTATTTTTCCAATCAACGAGTTGGTCAGTCGCATGAGTTTTGGTTCCTCCAGTCCCTCATGGCGTAGGGCGATTTGCCTGAAGTGGCACGGGTGACTGGTTGTAGTTTTTAGTAGTTTTGCGAGCATAGTGACTATGGGTATAGTTTTTATACCGGTCGGTTGTAACGTTATTTTCTTGTGTATTATTTCTTAGATGAGGTTAGATGTGCCTTCTCATACTCGGCGTTTTTTTCACATAAAAAAATTAAGATCCATAGAAATATTTCTTAATCAAAACATATTTGATAAAATAAGTACTGTTCATGTATGTTCCTCTATTTCGGTAAAAATATATCATGAAATTAATAGGTACATTGAAAAAATTTGTACACACTCATTGAGCACAGTGTATATTCAATTTATAATTGCATTTATACGCAATTAAAATTTGTTTTCACTGTTGAGCTGTGCAGAAGTCGGATACCCTCCGACTTCGTTACTGCAAGAGTTTCATGATTATAATAGTCGTGAATTAAAACAAATTAATATATCGATACGTATATTAAAATCAGCATTGAGTGTGCATAGCTAATGATATTTTTTTGACATTTAATATTAATTTTAATATGCTATAGTCGAGTGCCTTTCGTGTGAAATTTATTACACATTATGTACAAGAAGGCACTTTGTATACGGGTAGATTTTCAAATCGGAGTAACTATCTTGAACAATTTACTTCGATTAAGGAATCACCTGAGGTTTATTTAATATCTTGTCTATTTTTCAACTAAATATTCAATTGAATATCTATTTCTTAATTCCATTACTTATTCTAGTTTCAATGCCAGTCATGTCCCTTTATAAATAAATTATTTATCAGCCATTTGCGAGTTTTTATTGATATTTCATAAAGTAGACAGTCGAGTCATTTTTAAAGAGTTTGCAAATAAAATATACTATTAGCTATTGCAATTTACGTGTACTAATCATCTTTTTAGATCAGGATTTTCAGGTTTAACCCCTTCCGTGTTCATTATCAGGAACTCACTCACGTGCCTAGGTGCTACTTGTGCGAGTGAAAGGCAATGGGCACGATGATCATATGGTTATTAAATTTATAACAATGTTTGGCGGCTGACATATGCTAGCGTACCGTGCACGACGTATTTTTCACATTATTTTGTATGTGTGTGGTTAGGCCGTGGAATTGCGTCGGCTCGGGAATTTGATAACAAATTATGAACGTATTTATTCCAATACCGATACTATGATTTCACGAATAGCAATATGTTTTAAACTTGCAAATATACATTGAATACCATAACGAATTATGAAAATATGGCAAAGAAAAGAGTACTATACAAACCAAGTATATGTACTTACAATTAGTTGAAAGAAAATGTACAATATGTTTTAACAATCAATATTTTATACGAAAGTAATGCACAAGCATATACGTTTACGCACATTTGCGCAATGGTCGCTAGCCTTTGTCAGGCGATTTGAGGAATTGCTACGTACCCTTAGAGTGTGAATGATTGTATCGTCACATATTATTATTGCTTCTTGGTGTTCCTTTTCCCTTTGAAGTGTCACTGTACTATCAGTGACCGTCTTCCTGGTGCATTCTTCTATGGGGCTTCTGCACATACTCTTTCTTGGCCTGCAAGGGTCTCTTTCGTTGCCAATAATGTTCACGTTCTCAGGTTCCTTGGTAGTTTGCTCTGCGTCCAGTTCCTCATTATTTCCTTTTATGTATCCATCTTTCCTTGCCAGGTCCATGTTCGTGCCTAATTCGTCTTCGTTATCTCCCGTCGATTTTGTTTGCTTTTTTTCATTTTGGTTCATATTCATTTCATGATCGGTCCCCTTTGCAGAAGATCACTTCCGAGTTGACGTTTTGACAAACGTTCGATGAGGAAGTTAGTTCCTTTCCGACAACCCTCAAGACAAGTCGAACCTTGATCTTGAGTACTACCGCTTACTACAGCCGAGAAGAGCCTTACAACCTCGATCTCGCACATCACGCAAGCCGAGTCTTGCAGTCATACATAGCAACGGAATAAGGGCTCCGAAGTCCTTACAAGACTTCGTAAAGGTAACCCACGATTAGCGTGCGCATCAGGCCCACCGCCGTGGTACCGACCAAGCCTTACAACCTTGGTTCATCTCTACTCAGTGTTTCGTAACGACTCGTTATTGCTGTCGAGTATTGCGAGCACGCCACAAAAACCACGAGAGAAGACCGCCCAAACCTGGGTCACAAACCCTGGGTATACGTAAACAACTCTGAAAACAGAACCGCTAAAAGGAAGGTGGTCTCGCCGCTCCAGAACGTCGAAAAAATATATAAAAGAACGGAAAAACATGATACGGGAAATAAAACAAACACCGCAATAAATAATACGCGTAACCAGGTTGGCGGGAAAAATCATGACGAACCTACCGAAAGGGCAGCTACTACCAGCAGGGGGCCGGCAGCTGACGATGGGGCATGGGTAATGATAAATAGAAAAAAGACCGTAGAACAAAACCAGATGAATAATCAACACAGAAAACAAGTAAATGAAAGGACTGGGAAACCTACAAACCTCATAAATAACAAACAAAGAGGAGAGGCACTCTCGATCACAATGGAGGGCAACTTGTCCTTCGCCGAGGTAGTGAGTAAGCTAAAGGAAAATACGGGACCCGAGCCACAGGGTATACAGGGACTGAGAAGAACATTAAATGGAAACCTACTGGTGGAATTCATCAAGGGCACGGACTCCACAGAATTATATAATAAGCTCACAAGCAAAATGGTCGAAGGATGCACTATCAGAAGGATGATACCAAAGATCGATATCGAAATACTAGATATCGATCCGACGGTAGAAGCAGAAGAATTAAAAGAAGCGCTACAGAAGAACATGAATGTCAACATGTCTGACCTTCGAATAAATATGCTCAGAAACACCACGATAGACCTGAAAAGAGCCATAGCCGAGATCCCGGCCAAAGGGACAGTAAGCCTAGAAGGCAAAACAAAAATCAAAATCGGGTGGACCATATGCCGGATAAGAACGATCACTAAGGGCACTCGATAGCAGAGTGCAAAGACGCACCGAAGTGCATACTGTGCATCAGAAGAGGCAGCAAAGTAGACACTGGACACGTTGCTGGTTCATTCAAATGCCCGGTCTACGGAGAGGCCGTTAAAATAAAGGAGGCCAGAAACAAAACTGGTAATGGCTCACGAATATAAAAAACGCTCAGCACAAGTTAAGATCTTACAAATCAACCTAAACAGGTGCCGAGCGGCCCAAGAATTACTTGAGCACACGGCTATCGATAGAAACTATGATATCGTGATGATCAGCGAGCCGCACAAAACAAAAGAATTCTGGTTCACTGACCACCAGGGTGATGCGGCAATATGGGTAACTACCAAATACATACGAACAAACAAACCTATCAAAGCCATATACAAAGGCAGGGGGATTGCTGCTGCTTACATAGGGGACACACTTGCGATAAGCACGTACTTACCTCCCAGTCTGAAAATGAACGAATACGAGGAAAGGATACCAGAAATTGAACATCTAGTCACACAGCAACGACCCGAGGAACTATTCGTCTGTGGAGACTTCAATGCTACATCCACAGCATGGGGATCCAAAAGAACGGACAAAAGAGGTGAATCGATACTAGAACTCTGCAACAGATGCAATCTAACACCGATAAGAAGCCAAGGAGACAGGTCTTTCGAAAGAAATGGATTCTACTCTCTAATAGACATAGCGTTGTGCTGCAAAACAACTTTTAAAAAACTGGACAAATCAATAATCACGGGCCATGGCTGCTTTGCAGAGTACAAGAAGAGAATCGGCAAAGATACAAGTGGAACATGCTGGTTCTGCAAACTGGAGAACGACGATGCCCGCCACACGACATTTGACTGTCCCGAATGGAACGAAGATAGGGCAGAATTGGAAAAGAAAATTGGAAACCTCGACGAAGGAAAAAAAATAACGGCACTCAAATGCAAGGATACTAGACAAGGATACTAAACAAGGTAATGAGAGCCAAGGAAAAGTATGAACGACAGATAGAATATAGGATACGAACCAGTATACTGTGGTTGTAGTTTATTGTTTGACCAGCACTATTACCTGGCTCACCGTCATCCTATTGGGCAAATTGCGATTTACATTAGCGTTGCGTACGATTGAATACGGTTTACATTAGAGTTTATTTAATAAAACCAAATATAAAATCAAATAGCGTTTGCAACTAGAGTTGCGATTAAGTATATCGTGGTTTGAATTACAGTACATTTCATATTAAATTATACTTTTCTACGTACTTGCTTTTAGCGTTGCGATAATAACTTTCGTGTTTCTTTTCTACATAAGTTTTAATTACCATTTTCAGTACCGCGATATTTGTCTTGGATTTTGATATAGTGTTGCGATGATGAATGATTTTGAAGTAGCTTGCGACCAGAATGAAATGCCCAAATTGGTTCTTGAGTCACCAAAGACAGCTATTAAAGCTGCATAAGGTGATTGCTGCGATAGTAGTCCTGGATGCGACTACCATGCTTCTCCGTTACTAGTGTTGCGAATTAAAAATTATAGGTGCATTGAACTGCTATTTTTTCTATTCCTTTTTTTCAATGTATACGAAATACTATATTGAAGATAATGAAGCACCATACGGGATTGACTTTGCAAGTAATGCAGTAAATTAGAGTTGCGAAAAAAGAGACTTACGGTTTTCAATCGTGCTTATCACAAGTGAACGATTTTTATTTCTCCGCTATTCTTTCACAATTAGTACTCTCATAAATAAGTTTGTTACAGAATTTGTAACTTAAGGAAGATGTCAATACAATAGAATATTACCTCAAGTACATTAAATAACATACATTGCGATATGTAGCTAATCAGGGGCTCAAAAGTGAAGCTGTATGGATAAAATAAATCGGAGGAAATAATATGATTCAAAGGAAGAGATGCATGACACATTCTCGTCGAGCGTCATTGCTATTTAATTGTCTACTTTTCCGTAATTATCAATTCAATATTCAATTAATTTGTCATAGTTTTTTCGTTTGCCGAATGCATCTATCCACCGATATATTATTTCAAATGTATACAACAAGTATAAGAATCCCAAAATTTAAATGGAGTATTATAAACTAAACCAAGTGGAAAAATTAGAAGACAGATTAAACGAAATGATAGAAACAAGTACGCTGTCACACCTAAGAAATTTCACAAAATTTAATGAACTTTTCTTTGTTTCAGGTGGGGCGATCATGATTTTAATGAAAGAAGATTCATCGCAATATATCCTTCGCCCTCTCCCTTATATCTATTTAGATCCTTAATTGGGTAGGCTATTTTTAAATAACGTAAAGTTTTTGTTCAGGGTGGCTGTTTGTAAAGTAAACTATTTTTTTAAATAGGAAAGGAATTCCTCAATTAAATTAGCATTATAGTAAGGCAAGCAATAAAAAAATGAAATTGGCTTTTCAATTAGGCACGCAATGATTAAGTTAAGATAAATTTTTAGTCGGGCAGGTACTTTCGTGTGTTTCAGGTGCATGATCGAAGCTTCCATGAAAGGACATCATGATGTCATCACTTGCCCCTCCCTTTATATTCCTTTAGATTTTCAATTAGGTAGGATAATTCTAAATTAAATTATTTTTTAAGTCGGCAGGCAATTTCTACATTAAATTAGCTATTTTAGAAAGGCTATTAAATAAGATCTTACATAGCATTAAGTCAAAGTTAAGATTCAATTTACCTTAAGAATAGTTAGAATTAATTTAAACTACGTACATGCTAGTTTATATTATAATCTTTATTCTTTACTATAAGTGAGGTCTAACAGAATTTTTACTTTCAGCTTTCGCCACAGTTAATAATTTTAATAGATCCTATTTAGTTAAACTAATTATAAGCTAATGTGCATTATAATCTTCATTTTTTAATTCATTTAGGATTAACAGAATTTTTATTTCCATTTTTCGTCAAAATTAATCATTTTTATACACCTTAGTTACTTAAACTAACTATAAGCTAATGTGGATTGTAATCTTGATTTTTTAATTGAGTTAGGTTCGACAGAATTTTTGTTTTTAGCTTTCGCCGCGGTTAATCATTTTAATACGTCCTACTTAATTGAACTATATATGAGCTAATGTGTATTATAATCTTGATTTTTTAATTGGGTTATGTTCAACAAAACTGTTATTTTCAGCTTTCTTCAAATCATTTATTTGCATACTTTCTTCCATTGTTATCTTGCACAACGTTCGCATGTCAAGCGTGCATGTCAAGCGTGCAAATATACATCAGAAGGAAGCAACGTTTAATTTGCAAACAATTATATTTATAAATGGTGGGTGGTTGGGCGCGGCTCTCCATTCGCAGCAACCTCCCCGTGGTGAAACCTGGCCAATCGATGTTATTTATCATACATTTACCAATTGCAATTCATGCTCATCGTCTCTTCCTTCACTTTCGCCCTCATCAAAATCATACCACAGCAAGGACGAGTTGTTTCAAGGAGTACTGTCACCGACGAGATATATGAATAGACCGGACATGCAATGAATTTTTGCGGCCACGGTTTTTGGGTCCCGGGGACCATTACCATTTCCGTGTCACTCGCAACGTTACCCACAGATTATAGAAAACGATGCCAAAATTAAATAATTTTAAAAAATTCTTTTGTTCTTTGCCGTAATGGAAGGCAACAAAGGATATGAAACATTTAATGTTAATTAAAAATCTTTTAATTAAAGGAACACATGATAACAAGTTTTCTTATTTCAATTGTACTATCAATAAGTGAAATAATTTTTAAAGTTATACTTTACACTATTTTCTGATAAATGACCAAAAAAAAATGAGCTAAGAGATGTATATTTTTTTGCACCCAAACAATAAGGTTGCCACAACGAAAAAGATAGTGAAGATAATTGTATACTACAATTGTTAATTGTATAGCTACTAGACAGATTATTTAATTATCTTTTTCATTGGAGCAATTTTATCGTTAATGAAAAGACGCAATTTCTTATCTATGTATATTCAACTAATAACAATAACGAAGTACCTCCTTTACTAATATAAGACAATTCCTGCGATAAACGTTCTACAAACGATTAGTGTTCGCATTCGGTCCCGTCCGAAGTGCACTAATCGAGATTTTACAGAAAATATATAATTCCAAATTTATAATTGGAGTATAATTTATACTCCGATTCGGAGTAGGTTCAAGAAATGATTGCGAAACCTCGCCGAACATGAATTGGGGAAAAGAACGAACATTAAGCGGGTATTACTGTACATTGTATCCTAAGTTCAATACGCAGTCAATTCGCTCGAATTATTTTCCACATATGTAATTATGAAACGTCTCTTAAATGTTTAATAATTATACGATAAATAATTGATTGCCCGGGTCTCACCACGTGGAGGTTACTGCGCATGGAGACCCACCCTAGCCACGGCCCTTCCACCCTACATTTATGCGAAAACTAATTCTAATATACTTTGTGAGAAAGAAAAATCTCCTCTTATTGTGAATTTGTAGATCGTTCATTAATTGATCGTAGTACAAAGAAGACAACAAGAGGAGAACTTGGAAAATTCACGAGCGAAAGCTAAATTGAATATCCGAAGGAAACCTAAAAGAAAATCTGAAATCAATTTCCTGAAACAAAACATTGTTAAAAATATATCGTACGATCTTAAAATCTAGACTACGAAATATTATCACAGCAGTGCACACTGCTGTCTTAACAACTAAGACACAGCTTAAAAATAATTTCTACCTTCTTAAATACTGGATTAGATTCAAATACGCCCTGCCTGACTAAAGATCTAACTGAAAACTAGAAACACCCTACCTAGTATAACAGCTAAGAGTTCAATTAAACGAACAATTACAATAATATTCGAACACACAGGAGTGTAATAGATACTTTACCACACCCATATAGGTTTGAGTATGCATACATTTAATATGGATTTAATATGACTAATTAAAGAGGAATTAATTTCGTAGCCCATGATATCCTAGAACAGACAGAATCAATTTTTAGTTTCATAAACCCTGCCTAATTAAAAGTCTAATAATATAAATTTGTATAAAACATGTCTGTATAAAAGGGCATCGGCAGTATGAGGGGCAGGGACTCTGGCACGGGCAAGGGCTGGGGCAGGGTGACAGTGTGGTCTTATTGTACATATTGTAAGCAATCCTCTTCTTTAGCTGATTCTTTTCAATGCTTCTGAAACAAAAACAAAGTGGCTGTAATTAGTAAAGCATTATAATAATTTTAAATTCACAAATGGGATCAAATGGGAGGCAAATAACGAAACTGACTACTACCGAGCAGTCCGCGAGCACTCGGCCCAAAGTCTGGACAGTAAAACGACTTAGAATCTACACCAGTTTCGATACCGAGCCACAGCAATCATTGAGGAACGGAATGCAAGACCGCAACGATTCCAGATTATGTCCCATATACCTTCTGCCACCCCAAGGTGTGCTTGGCGTGGTCTGACTCGCAGGAATATTCTACTAGGCGGGCCACCTGTCCGGAACGCAATCACAGCCTCACACACTGCCCCACGATGACACTGCAGCCCGGAAATGCAAGAACCGCGACCATGATTCCAGATTTAGGGCGAAAACCAACAACCGTTAGAGACGTAGTCTAACAGCGTGCCTCGGATCCTTCCTCCAGAACCACAATCACGCCCCCACACATCGAAACTCGTTAACACTGATTGTGAGTCCCGAACCATTGGTCCTCCGGGCCGAGAACGGAAAAGGGAATGAAGCTAATAGTGGTGAAATGAATAAGAAGCAAAGTAACGATAGTGATTGCTCCCGGCAGAGAGAAAAAGAGGGAACGAGGCAGAAAACGGTGTGAAGCAACATGGAGGATGAAGCAAAAAGGGAACGCGAGGAGAAAGTGCAATGCGCAGTCAATTCGCTCGAATTATTTTCCACATAATTATCAAACGTCTGTTAAACATTTAATAATTATACGATAAATAATTGATTGCCCGAGTCTCACCACGTGAGACTCGGGCTTAAGGCCGAAATCGCTGTTTTGTCATCAGATCCTCGTTACCCGACACTGGCACTGCTACAGCGAAAACGGCTGTGTTAGTATTCAATGTTTAGTAACGTCTGTATACGCAACTTTAAATATATAATATTGAAAGATTTTGTGAATAACTTTTTCAAGGATTATGCAGGAGAGCGTCCTTAACGACATATATCAGAATCAAGGTGATGAGGGGAACCTTCCCTAATGTAAATAATTACCGAAATTTATATTAAAACAAAATTATACGCTCGTATATAAAAAGAATTTACCACAATGAAATTAAGTTCAACTTATATCTTATATTATATTAAATTCGGAAGCGAACAGAATGAAAAAAGTTTGGCTATCGATTACTAAATCGAGGGACTACACGATATATGGTCTGTTTGTTTAACGTAATTCTACCCAATAATGCGCGTCCTTGCCTAGGGCAACTTTCTCGTGCAGCATGGAACGTATATAACAGTCTGCACATCCAAATTGTTTCGTTTCAAAGGAATATTATTAGCCATGTACCATATCAAGATGACACAAAATAAAAACGGTTAATACTGTTGTAATAACTATTGAATTAATAATAATTTGTCGGACGACTTTGTATTTTGCTACTTTGTGTTGTAGCAGGGTGAGTACAAGAAACAAAATATATCAGTAATCAATATCAAAGCGTTTATTGAAAAATGTACCACATAAGGCGATTTTTTAGAAATCCAATAAAACTGATTATAATTCAATTCACTTAGAATTAGATTAAAAATAAATTTAAAGCTGAAGATTACAGTTGCAAAGTAATTTGACAATAACGAATATTGTAGCAAGAATTGCATAGAAGATTTATTATTCTCAAAAGTGAATTACCGTGGCAGAAGCGCTATACATTTCAAATCGCATTTTAGATTGCTCAAACAGCATTCTTGAAAAAAAGTGAGAAGTTGAGATTATAAAGCAAAGGCAGTAACGAAACCTATTTAATTTAACTTTCACGTAAGAAACTCATAAATGTATAATAATAATTTTAACACTTTCGCTGCGGACGAAAATAAGTAGGCGTTCGCCGGGAGCTAAAGGTAATAAAGACCAACTTGGCATAAGCGTATAATACAGGAGCGGCATTAGTACCTTTCCCGTGCGCGAAAGTATTACTATTATTAATATTTATCGCTGTGTCTTACACCAAATATGACTAAATAAGCAGAGGATGCGTATGAGCGTCATTCGCACATGGCAAGGGCTCACAATCAGTTGGACGCGCATGTGCGTCGTCCACAGCGAAAGTGTTAAGGAGTCTGAAATATGGATAAAATAAAAACATATAAATTGTATGAGTTTCATGCACGCAATTCTTTTTTCTCTTTCTGCGACGGGGATAAGCATATGTGTTATATTATACATAAACATATAGAATATGCATACACAGATGCTACTGGCAATCAGTTTAACACCACTGTGCGAGCTCTTAATTCCCCATAACTGGTGTCGTGTTGTCAATGTTTCTACTGGAACTGTGAATAATAATTTTGATAGAAATGTCGGGTAGGCAAAACAACGAACAACACAGGGTTGAACACACACAGTTTATTAGAAAGAAAAAACGTCTTACAATCAAAGCTAAGTATTAATGAATGAAGACGAACGCGCGGGGGCGCTACCCCCGAGTCCCAATTCTTGGCGCGGGTCGCGCCTCCTACAGGCGATCTCTCCAACAGATTTGAAAATAATTAACAAATGGTAAATATTGTGAGTGCGATTGTTTTTACTGTGTGTTTGAGAGAGCGTGCGTGTAGTATGGTAGTTACGCTTGATGGGAGAGACGCGCCAGCTGCATGTATCGAGAGCATAGGATGAGTATAATTGATTAATATGTTTATAACACTAAATATATATTGTATACACACAAATCCTGATGAAGCATTTCAATAACCTTTTCCACCACAAATATAGTGTTTGCGTATTATTATATTGACTATAGTATCTATAATAATTGGAAAGAAATAAATATTGTCTATTATATGAATAGGAATGTAATACATATTGTACATATCATATATTAAACGAAACAGAAGGCATGATAGGTATACTTATCTACGCACGTATATAATTAATATATAATATAATTTGTTTTCATAATTTTTTTCAACAGAATATAGCGACCATTGTACAATAATTAATATTGGAAATATATAAATCGGTAGCAAAAGAATATCTTTTTTGCAGATAAATCTTATGATAATTCCCTAATTCCCTGCATTTGATAATTTTGTTTATTAAATATTTTCACTGAAATTGGAGATACCAGAACGTGATGAGTAATAATATATTTGCGTCAATAATACCCAATGTAACACAAATCCACTGGAATTTAAAATAAAATATCCGATTTCTTAAATCAGATAAATAAAGTGGCTGAGATAATATTTCCAATATTAATCCATGAATCATGTTTAACATCATTCACGGTTAATCCGTGTTGCGTAAAGTCGGAAAATGTGTTTCGAACTGTGTGCACTTTTTTTAGAAACAATTGCACATGTGTCCGCGTAGGAAGTATTCTGGCTTTGAACCTTCAGAAAATCAATTCTCTCACACCACAAGTATTCTAGAACCTGTGTGCAAAAGGATTGGTTCAAATTCGTAAAATTCACTTACAATTAGATATAAGCGTTTGAAGGATGCAACTCGCAGTTGCGACCTGCATTCGTACCGTAAGACGAGGTACCTACATTTCTTTCTCACTTTCGTCGTTGGAAATAGCAAAGGAAGGTAGAATCTTTCACAGAAAAGAGAAATTAGCCGAAAAGCCATTTTTTTTAAGAAGAGGATCCAATGTAGGATCCTGGACTTGCCGATTAAGGGGTGACCTCAATGTAGGAAGCCGATTTTCAAGAATTATTTTGAATGGTAAGGAACGAATAAATATTTTTAAGGTTTTGACAACTATTTAGCAATTATATTAACTTCATTTTACAATTTTTTTGTTTAAATAAAATGCAAGATGATGGAGGTACAGCATGATGTACTAGAAGCGTCGTAAAGCGCCTTTTAAAACGGTGTACACTCTAGTGTCGGTTCTTATTATGTGAAAGCAGCCAAGCAAAGAAATCTGATTAGTTTGTAGCTGTAGTAAATGGATGAACCTAAGATATCGAAAAAAATTAAAAATTGGAAAAATGGCAGACCTCAGTACAAAAAGCTTAATATTTTAAAAAAAAATGTCCTTTTTTTCCAGTAAAAGAAATGTTTATTTCCGTGGTTTTAACTTTCTTTTAGGTTCATCCAGGACACATTACTACCATTAATATGTGTACAAAATTTAAATCCGATCAGTTCAGTAGTTTTTGAGTAATCGTGTACACCGATTTTCAACTTATATTAGAGAAAAAATAAGTTTCGAGAAAATCGCGTTTAAAGTTGCGGCAAGAGAAAAATATATGATTTGGTGATTTACTGGCTAGTCTACTATTCCAGCACCGAACAATTCCACTCAAAATATCAATCTGTTTCACATTCTATAGGTTTCAAAGTAACTTTTTAAACAATAAAAACAGATGACTTTTTTACCACTCCTACATAGAGGTCCTCCCTTAATCGTATGTGTGCATACACATTTTCATATGATTGATAGATAAATCTTCAAACGCGTTCATCTCAAAACCTCGTTCTTCGAAACCGTAGGCACGATATCTCAACTTCTAGTTGCTCAGTTGACTTGAAATTTGTAGATGGTCTTCAGGACATATCTTGTTATCGCACGAGCATGATGAGCCTGATGAAATTGTAAAGATACGTTGTTTTTCCTTATTTTCTTAACATGCTAAAGGCGAAACGATATTTAAGAAATCGACCACTAACTTCAAAATGCTGGGAATAATCCATTTTGGAAATAATGAAGATCGTTATATTAACTCAGATCACAGCCAGCTTTACACTGATTTAGATGGTTGATCAGAGTCATATTTTAGATCAGCAGAAGACCCTGAATCATGGCGACAGTCAACACACTTCTTGCAAAGCACAGTATAAATGCCGTATAATTTACCGTATATACAATTTACGGCAAATTGTGCAAGGAAAATTATGGTACGTTATTTACCATAATTTTCCTTACTTTTAGTCAGGACGCATGGCAAACTCACTTCTATTTATTCTTCTGGCTACCTCCCTGTTCGAATAGCCCCCTCATTCAATATTTGTATGTTCCCCACTTTGTTACGCGTTAAGTGGCACTGATCGTCGCAGTTTTTCCTTTATAGAGGATTCGTCGGCACGACGTTTTGCGACAAGAGCATACGCGTGTTATAAGTTATAACTCTTACTAAACAATCCATAACTAAAGAAACAGCGCGAATAATTGGCCAGGCACAGCAGCAAAATAAGATACGTTTAGTGAAGTGAGGCAAGAACATTCGTACTTTCTTCTGTAAAACAGAAATATTTTTATACGAAATAAGTAACTGCCCAAAACAAATGTGTGTAGCTTCGGTAAATAAAGTCTACTATTGTCGAAAAATCGAATATATTAATCCGAGGTTCAGTTTAGAGTAATATAGTAAAAATATTATTGCGTTTAATCGTGTGTCGCGGTACTGTATGCATATGTATGTGCTACATATTTAAACAACGTATTAAACGACGTATGTACTTAACGATTTACATCTTGGGACACGTATGTTTCCTCATTTCAGTGTATCGTCCAAGTATGATGCGTATGTACAGATTTGCTTTATACCACGAAATTAGAAGAAATTAGAAGATAACGTAAATATCATTGAACGTGTAAGAAACGGTGAAGGTCCTTCCAATTTTGCGAAAGAATATACTATTGAAAACTCAAAAATTTACGATATTAATAATAGTGAATCAAAATTATTAAAAATTCAAAAGCACTTAGGTAGATGAAAGCAGTAATCATCTCTGCGAAAGCGTAAAACTGGCAAATGATGATACATGCTGATACTTGGCAGCATCTATGAATGTTCAAATTACTTTCCGCACGGTATTTCTCGGCAAGATATACATTTATTGGGTAACAAACATCCATATTCGTAAACCCTTTAATTCCTAGTTGAATTATGACATGAACAGAAATTTGATTCTTTTGGATCGATTATCCGGACGAGTTTGTCCCCCAATTGATTCGGATAATTGACGGTCTACTGTATTGTTGGATGACCAACCCTTGAGTCACCGATAAGATGTAAGGCCCGCGGATTCTGGCCTAGTCAGAATCAATATTATTCACTGAGGTTTTAGTCATCGATACCAAGGGCCAGACTCCGCGTTGGCTAAGGTGACTCAACAAGGGCTAAGGGCCTTTCCCCTTAAACATCATGATATAAGTACATATATGTATGGATATATGTAGTAGCGGAATATTAATTGTATTCAGAATAGTTTTGGACACGACACATACCGTGGCTCTGTCGCGCAAACTCGTCACGGTATTCTTATATTAGGCCGTTCCATAAGTTGGTGCCGCGGATGCGTTTATGCTTTGGTAAGGGATTTTGTATTTTGAGTTCCTTCCAGGCAACCAAACAATTACTTCAAACAAATACTGTGCTCAGATGGATAAATTGAAAGAAGCAATAAGAGTAAAACGGCGAAAACTCGTGAATCAATGTACAATGTGGTACAATGAGGTTTTTCATCACGATAATGCAAGACCACATGTGGCACAAAAAAAGCAAAACAATTTGGTTAGCAAATTTTATTACACCCACCAGATTCTCCAGATATTGCCCCATCGGATTGCCACTTATTCCACTCATTGCAATATTTTGTAGCCGGAAAAAATGTAATAATGTCGAGTCCCTAAAAACAAACATGGAAAAGTATTTTAACGAAAAACCACAGAAATTTGATAGTGACGGTATAATGACTTTACCAAAATGATGGGAAGAAGTTGTGGAACGGGAGGGTGCTTATGTTTTTCCATAAACTTTAAAGGTATGTTTCATACATTAATTTAAATAGCAAAAGAAGAACCTCTTTGCAAAATTAATTGTTGCACACGATTTCGTTTACCCCGGAATCCAACAGTATTTTAAATACCCCTGAAGCCATGATGTATTTATTTTAAAGCAATAACTGCACAGCTATCTACAAAAATAAAGATTAAAACGATTTCGAATTCGTTAAAGCAATTGGCCAATTACGCTATACATTTGTATATGTACATTTAACAAAAACGAAGAAAAGGAATAAGACAGATCAATAACCTTTCCTTTACTACATTATAATAACAAGGTATTCCACAAACGAAAAATTTCCCTCGTATTAGGATGATAACAAAATATTTCGGTCCTCTGCACGATCTTGTGTAATTTCGTAGAAGTATATAGATATTGCATTTTATTATTACCATCGCTGGCATGACAGCAAATAGGTACAACAAATGTTACATAAAGCAACAATTTCGTGATTTGTTTACTTCAAGGTTAGCAAACTGTTGGAAAGTTTTTGCGGTCGTTGAGCCTGCAGCCGCATAGTAATCTCTTGATCTTCTTACTTAATTACCAGCGGAGTATGTTCGATTAATCGTCATAAATAATTTCACGCCGCTGATGGATTCACCGTACAACGAGGCCGCCTTTCGACGTCGACATCAATGGACTTACGTGTGAATGTGCAGAGGCTTCGGCCGATTTTCGGGAGTTAATCCTCACCCTTGGGAGCCGCTCGGACAATCGCGTACTGTAATTGGACGAGAACCTCTTGAGGTCTCGTCAAGACGCTCGTGAAACGAACGGCAATCAACAATCAGCGAAATCGTTGGCTAAGTCGTGGTTATCAATTGACAGTTCCGGTGGCTAATTTAAGAAAAAAAGGAAACGAGAGGAGCAACAATTAATTATTTAACAGTACTCACCATTTATGGAAACGGAGAATTTATCTAATTATCGGGCCCCATCTTGCCTCCAATGTTGCATTGAAATTAATTGAATGGTAATATCATTATTTTGTTTACGATTGATATTCGTAAACAGATAAATAAAAACTTGAAGAAATTGTCTAACAGATGGTATGCAAGAGATAATCTGATTGAGAATTGTTACGTACCCGTTGCTGTTTAACACTTTGCGTACGGCGCACAGTGGTGTCCGGATTGGGATTAAGTGTGCCATATGACCAAAAAATGAACTTACACATATCGATATTTTTCGAATATACACTACTTCCTAAATGTCCACCAGTCTCAAAAACGAAAACATTTGCATAATTTAATGCAATTTTTTGTTTGGTAGAAATGACAACTTAAAGTTGGAGTTTCTAAGGACAGTGTTTTTCATCGAAAAATCGGGTATTATTCTTTTGGGTATGGAGGTCACAATTCTACATGTATTTAGTTCATTCTTTTTTTGCAGTAAAGGGCATTCTTCCGTGATATAAATTCACTCCTCGATATAATAATTATCATATAAAGTTTATAATAAAATACTGTCGAATGAACTATTACAAATTCTTCAAATGTCTTGTGTTTGACAAGAAATATTTTGCAAGTCCCAAAGAATCCCGCAATTTAGCAAATAGGAATATATTCCGGACACCTTCCTCTAAATAACTGTGAACAAATCGATTCCCCCCTCGTCCCCCTAGCCAGATTATGATTTTTTAAAGTTGGGCGCGTCATCGCGTCCTTCGTGGAAAAGTATAGTTGGTACTATATGCCACCTTCTGTCCATAAGTTATTAATGCATGGACCAGATATTATTCAACATGCGTTATTGCCAATAGGCCAACTTTCGGAGGAAGCCCTTGAAGCTCGCCATAAAGACTTCAAGCAAAGAGTAAGAAATAGTAGAAAAAGTTCCAGAACCGATACAAACCAGGATATACTACATCGCCTCCCGCTAACATCAGATCCATACATGAGCTCTATTAGAATAAAATCATGTACCAACAAATTTAAGAAATTAGATCCCGAAACGCTCCAATTAATAATTAAATGATTCAAAATGATAATAATAATTATGAGCGCCGCGGCGCCCTGCTCGCTCAACGCGCTTCCAGGGCTCGCACATTTTAGAGCGCTCCAAACAAACTTTGTACAATGTATATATGCACTTTTTATGCACTAATCATTTGTGATAAGAATATGCAAGGCCTCGTTGCTTTGGACCCGTCGAAGCGTCGAACTTTTTAAAGGCTATAGCCAGATACGGGGGTAAATTGTTGTCCCTAAACCAAATTCAACTTGTGGGGTGTCATCCGATAGCTTATCAAGAAAAAACAATTTGTACCAAGTTCCAACCCCGTAGCTCGATTGGGAGGGTAGTTGCAGCGAAAAAATACAAATGTAGTTTTTGCTCAATGTCTCCCGTTTTAGCGCATAAAAAATTTTAAAAAAATTCGGAGACATTGCAATTATGGAGGCACATATTATAGAAGTCTTGCAGATTTTTAAATTGAAGTTCCGAGCTGGGAAAAATAGAATACGTAAAAAAATGCCGAGTTTGTATAGAAGGAGTCGTTTAACTACGATTATACTTTCTTTCTAGGTAGGTACATGTTATTGATACTACTATTCTCAGTATGATATTAATAAAATGATATTTGTGCTTTCAGATTAATGGTTTTTTTATCCATGCGTCTAATAACACCATTGCAATTTCGTTAGGCCACTCCATAGTTACAAAGCAACACAAAAATTGCTCGCACAGGAACCGAGGTTAAGCACTGGCAAATTCTGCTCGTTGAATAAATTTAATCCTTAAAGCATAGACGTGATCTTTTTACGTTTTATCCTGGAGGTAACAGGTCTGAGTATGTGAAAACGCCCGAATTGAACTCGTTACCTTCTTTGGAGCGGGTCACTATTCCCATAGTTCATCGATACAGTCGAACCAAGTTACAAGTAACGCTCTGAAGTAACAAGACACAGTCCACGGTTGTTACCATAGCCAGTGCGTCAAAGGATACTGGTGAGATTCTTAAATAAATAATCTATTATTCTGGGAAATGCTAAAAATTTGATCCCCCAATTAATCATTCTACTGGCGGGAGAAACAAATACAAATGGCAAATGCTCCATTATTACGTGCAAACATAGCGTGGGCTAATGCCGCTTGCAGTGAACATAAAATATAGGTATTAACGCGGGATAAGTCGGTCGATACGGATTTGCCATGATTATTTGATACTCGGTGAAACATTTTACCACGTGTTGCACTGTCCGCTTCCGGCTACGTGTGCACGAACGTCTGAAAACACTGTTACGCGTTCGATACTCGAATTACAGAGTGCTAAAACCTCGCCCCTGCGTATTCTCCAAACACATCCATGAACCATTGTGCTACATGCGAAAATCTACTTGATAATAGTTCAGCCATTTCGCGTTAATCACTCCATGTGTGCTCCATTTTCAATTAAATACTATATGTGTTTCTCCTTTTTGCAGAATAACTACATTGCACCTATTATTTTGCGTGTAGAGCGTGTTTTTGTTAAACGTGATTCAAGAGTTTCTAGTTTTGTCGATCTGGAATAGTCAAACGAGTGATATTTTCGCCCCCCCCCTTTTATTTTCCTTTCCAAAATCCGATTCGCAGCTTGTGCTGCTTTAAATTTTTGCATAAAAAGTAGGCGAACTAATAAGCATTTATTACTTATGTTGCAAGTAATACAATGTAATAGTGTATTGAGATTATATGAATATATGTGTTTGTAATCTTTATTTATTGACAGATTACATTTACGTTATAATATTGGATTAATACAAGAACTTAATGTTAACTCTACACACATTATCTACACACTCTATTCACCCTACCCCTAGAGGGCCTTCTCCTTGTCGTCGCATCGAATACCCTTAAGGCCGATTTCCATCAATATGAAATATTACAGTAGTAAAGTTATATAAGATAAAAGGTGGAGGGTACGTATTAACCCTTTGCTGTCTCATACTACTTTACACTGTCACCTGACTTGTGTTGAAATGAAGCTCGTATTTACGTGTTACTTCTTAATGGAAATAAAAATGGTAATAATAATTTTATTATTATAAGTCTTCCGACGTGCTGTAATTTTTTACCGTTATAAGTTTGTGAAGAATATTTATAGTTGGAATGTATGCTATTTGAATACGTTTGAAGAATCTGGAATAACAATCATAATACAAAAATAACGGCAATATAGTTTGAACATTAAAGGATTAAACCTAAATAAAAAATATTTAGTCGAAACGGGTTTGCAAATGTTGTTTCACACAAAGCACGGATTTTCTTTTGTGACAATACTGCAATACTTTAGTTACTGATTTGTATATATGTATATCAAATTCCATACGTATCGGAATATAACGAATTATTTTATTTTATGGTCCAACAAAACGTAAATATTTTATGCCGCAATTTATGGATTTGCTGTGAGAATATTTAAAATGTTTAATGTACATACTTATTTTCCAACAAAAAAAAAGGAAACATTTTAACAATTTTTCCACAACTGTTGAAGGAATACGTAATTCAATAATATCGGGAAAGGACGTGCAGAATGTATTGTAATAGGTGTGATTAATAACCCAATGAAACAATTCTTTGTAATTTCGAATAATCCTCTAGCTTTTCTTTACCATAAACAAATTGCCACGTGGATGGTAGTTTATTTTAACTTATTTAAAAAAGATGAAACCTTTTAGGTGCACAGGGTACTATCTTTTTAGTACAAATATTTTTGACTGACTCTGTTGCAAATCATTAAGGTGCACTCACTTAGTCAGTGGTATAATGTTATCGCTGTACACGATACACAGTCGGTCTTATAAGTTTTCGTTCCAGTCACTGGCAGTAATAAAAAAATTGGTTGAAATTGAGTGATCCGTTTGAGTTTTCAATCACTGTTTCACTACAAATAAATTCATACAATTTAAACTTTATATATAACAAATTTCTTGTGTCTCTAGACAGTGAGGGTATGAATACTTATGGGCTGACTGTATACGTATACAATGACCCTGTCAACGTTTAATTTCGACTTTTCAACGTACAGAGGTCTAATGCAGTGGAGTATCCCATAAGAACTCACCTTGCACCGAAAGAATGCTGTAACAAACAAGATTCTAGAACGAATTAGTACATAGTTCATTATAGAATACCCCACTGCACATATACCCGATGTTCCTTTTAAATTGAACATCTGATTAATTTCCGCTGGTATTTAAGGTGTAAAAAATTACACAGATCGATTTGCGTGGTTCCAAGAAGGTGTTTTTAACGATTTCGATGAAACTTTGCACAAGTGTTCATTGTTCCTACCTAAGAATTTAGCTGTAGCTCGTAGCTTAAGGGAGAAATCAACCCTTCTGTCCAAGCGGGTCTTCTATGCAAATGCTTATAAATCGTAATCAAGAAAACGTATCACAAAATTTTCTGGAAAACAAGGCCGCGTATGAAATGTTACGTCAAACTCTTTTCTTATATTTTCATAAAGAATCATCGCCTGTCCGATTGTACTACGAGTTACGCCCCATTGTGTATAAATTTTTATCCGCGGCAGAAATGAATAATATGAATTATCTGAAGGCTGTAGTTCCGAAGAGCACTAATGGCCAATCGACATCCCTGGTCTAAACGTAGGGGATAGTCCCCTTTATTGGACCACGTAAGAAAATTCATACCTCGATAAATCGGAAACTTGATCATATTTTTGAGCAGGAAAATTTGAGAACAATTTCAAGAATCTCCTTGATACATAAATATAATAAAATGGACTAAAATGTTATGTGGCTGGATGAAAAGAAATATTTTCAAAATAGTACTATTAGTACAATCTAGGTAATTGGTTTCCTAAGTTGGACCAGAGATATCTTAAATTGGACCATGTTTATTTTTCATTATGTCCAGTAAGAACTTTTATTCAAAAATCTACGTACATTCTACAAAAAGATAAAAAATAACTCTGGGAAATAATTGACAGCGTACATACTAAAGAAAACGAAATATGTATGCGTTTACAAAATAATCGATCGCTGTCAGACTGACAGTTTATGCATTCGTAATAATCGATATTACGGTCGTTTGTGCATCTCAAATGGACCCATTTTTTGCAAGAAATACACTGAATCCACTGTTCTCCTATTACCGATTCCGAAAATACTGTGAAACAAACGATACAAAGACAATCTTCGTCGTTAGATTCACTTGAAGAATTCTGTACCACCACCTGTTTCTTTTTTCGGGATCTTTCTTTCTTTCCTGCAGGTACTGACTTTGGAGAGGTTGTAGCAGTTTGAGCACAAGCCGGTCCAATTTAAGAACCATTAGGAGGTTCAATTTAAGAAACTAACGTTTAATTACGTTTAGATGTAATAAACGAAAGCTAGTGAAAGTATCGGACCAATGTTATAATAAAGTTAAAGATATGCCCCTTCTTAACAAATAGCACCTATAAAAATTGAAAATTTACTTACCAGTCGGAACTTTCAGCTTAAATAAAGTGAAAAGAAAATTACATCAACTAGCATCACAACACAGTAATCACCGCACAGTTATGCGTCGGTAGACAATGCTTTGTTTCCGGACTGTTACTACACAAGATATAAGCTACAGCTCCATATTGGGAGATGTCGACTCAATCCATTTATACATATATGAAAAAAGACTATGATCCAATTTAGGAACGGGTCCAATATAGGGACCTTTTCCCTGTATTGACCTTCTCTCTTGTTTTTAATTATGTTCCACCAATCCGACCGCCCTGAAACTTTTGCAGATGTTACTTAGCCAATGAAGTATTGTGCTCGATTTTTCTGGTGGGTGTCACTCAAGGGGTTGCTTGCAAAAACTACCCCGTAAAAATTAATGTTTCTTCTTTCCCATTAATAATGTACCTACAATTCTGAAAAAATTATGTGAGGTGGAGCTTGTGTAAAACTACATCGTCCCCAAGTTTCACTTAAATATCTTAAGTAGTAACTGAGAAAAAAATTACGAGGTTTAGGGGTTTTACACTCATACTACCCTTGCACGTGGGGGTAGATATCTGAAATTTCCCAAAATGGTGTTTCAGGCAAAGAACATTGTTCAGCACCCATTACAACAAAAATTGGCATGGGTACCACTCGTCCATTCTTACCTGGCTAGACCCTTTGGAGGGATGGTATTGCGTTGGGGATGGAGCCCAATTTTGGCTGCGGGTGTTTGCTAGTTTTAGAGATATTCAGGAAAAATTTGCAATCCTACTCATTAAAAGACTCGATACTACCACAGTAACATCTGCATACGCAGCTATGTAAGTTTGTGTAAGTTTTTCATTATTTTACTTCCTCTGTTTTCTACATCTTCTCCATTCATCTGGATCCTTCGCCTTTGTCCTTCGTAACGTTTGAATTTTGTTACTTTTATCATTTTTCCTCTCCATGCTATCACAGTACTATTGTAGTAGTGTTCCAGTGTTTCGAATTCAATTTTACATATTCTGCATACACTTTCTTCTGCATAGTTCTTCCACTATCAATCGATGCTTTCCTCACTTCCGTATGCTAATTTCACGACTATTACTTGATCTCAAACTTTTTAACTTTTTTGCAAATACATATCTTTGTTTTATGCTTCCTCTTGTCATGCTGTACGTACCATCTTTTGCTGTATTTCCCATTTCATATTCTTTCGTAATATCCTTGCACTTACTCATTCCTACCCATTTGCGCCTGTTGTATTCCTTCAGATCCCAGTTCTTGTACACCTTTCATATATTTTACCTTTTTAATTAAAATACTGAATGCTTTATTTTTTAGTCTATCACTATCTAGCATTGTTCTATTATTTTGTTACACTCTCGTGTTACACATTGTACAGTAATTTTACCTACCATGCGAAATTACCTGCCACTTTTCATTAACACGAAAGAGGATATACGCAAGTTAAATTGGCAATTGACACGAATATTTCGACGATCTCGTCTTACTCTAACGTCACGATCGTCAATGCACAATAATTTCTATAACAAACTTGTTTTTCGTAATTTTTGACTCAAGCCACTTATGAATTGTCGGGCTCATATTACATTCAAAATTATATTTTTATAATTGGAAAAAATAAAACATAACGTGGTAACGCGTGCTATTCTTTTGTCGCAAACTGTGCCCACGTAAAAAATGATTTCCCTATCTCTTATGCCCAAGACATGGGTCCCCCACAAATCGTACAGTCCAACGAACCCCGACATATTGTCTACTTTAAGCAAGAAAAAAGTGGACGGATAGGAGGATCGCAGGTAGCATCCAACCGCAAAGTAACGGGCGACCGTTGAAGGTGGTGGTTGGAGGACGTTGCCCGTACAGAGACGAGACGGGGGCGCCGTCGATGGAAAGTTGGGATAAGGGTGGCTTGTTGCATAAGCCGATTACAGCATCACGGCAGTCAGTGGTGCCTCGCGTTGTGGCCTGCTCTTCCCGCTGCTGTTGGTGCACAGGTCGCGGATATACCGGGCAGAGACATTAAAATCGCATCAAATATGTAGAGCCGTCCTCTAGCTCCCTCCATGCCAGCGGATGCGGGAGTTACTCGTCGACATCCGTGCAGGCAAAAAGCTCGCCTGTCCCCTGGAAGTCACTTCTTCCATCCTCGTCTTTTTCCGTTTTGCCCTGCCGCCTTTGACGCGTTACCCGAACTGTCGTGTGCTCTGGTGTATTTATACACTGCACAGTGGTCTATTTGGCCCGAAAAAGCGGACCAAAGTCATATTTCAAAGTTTTGCGAAAGACAAAAATTGTTGTTGTCTGAGATAGCTTAGGAAATTGAATTTAATGGGTAAATTACATTAAATTTAGATTAGGAAATTAAATTTAATGGGTAAATTACATTCAATTTAGCTTAGGAAATTAAACTAGTTGAATATGTGAGAAACAATTTGTCAATTTTTGTTGTCTTATTTATGAACTCGGGGAGCAGCATTTGTCGTCGAAAGTTAGGAGATTTGATGGCACGCGTTTCTTTCTTAACCATTCTCTAAAACATGATTGCTTATTAGCGATTTACGAATCCTTTAAGGAATGTCTGTAAATTCTGCCGTTATGGAAGATTTTCAGGTAGGTATATACTACACTTTTCGACAGGTCTTACACTTTCAGCACATATATTTTTATAGTTATTAATATTTGAAGATAATCAATATTTCAGTACTTTTCTTCACGATTACAAGATTTCATCAACGATTTTGTTGTGGTATTTAGTATGTTCTAAAGCTCTCTCTCTGGTGTCATTGCATTCGATAAAGGTTGGTGATCACAATGCAACAAAATGTAAATGGCATTCAGACATCTACAAACTTCAATACATGAAATTTCGGGAACAATTTTTTTTATCAAAAAATTAAGTTATTTTGTTATAAAATAATGTTAAAATTTATTTTTAATTTCATTACATTGTAGCTGACGTTAAGCCGATTTCAACGACCTATTACATTATGGTCTTGACCCTATAAACAACGCTACAAAATTTTTGTCCGGTTTTTCGGGCCAAATAGACCACTGTGCACCGTTCCGTTGGAAACGGCTGGGAAACGTTGGTTCCCGATGATATGATTGGGTTATTGATTAACATTTGGGGGGAAACATTTGGGGGGATATGGAGCAGATAGTAGTAATTAATTCAGATGTCCATTCTAAGGGGGCATGCAAAAGACGGCAGGTAATGGAAAGGTCCTTACATTGGACCTAAAATGATATGTGGCTGGATGTGTTATATGGCCTGCTCCTAAATTGGACCATAGTCTTTTTCATATACATACATACATATAAATGGATTGAGTCGACAGCTCTCAGTATGGTGCTGTACCTTATATCTCGTGTAGTCAGGAAACAGTCAGGAAACTAAACACTGTCTACCGACGCATAGCTGTGCGGTGATGACAGCGTTGTGATGCTAGTTGATGTAATTTTCTTTTCACTTTATTTAAGCTGTAAGTTCCGACTGGTAAGTAAATTTTCAATACTTATGGGTGCTATTTGTTAAGAAGGGGCATATCTTTAACTTTATTATAACATTGGTCCAATGCTTTCACTAGTTTTCGTTTATTGCATCTAAACGTAATTAAACGTTAGTTTCTTAGATTGAACCTCCTAATGGTTCTTAAATTGGACCGGCTTGTGCTCAAACTGCTACAACCTCTTCGAAGTCAGTACCTGCAGGAAAGAAAGAAAGATCCCGAAAAAAGAAACCACCTGTTTCTTTTTTCGGGATCTTTACAGGATTTTTCAAGTGAATCTAACGACGAAGATTGTCTTTGTATCGTTTGTTTCGCAGTATTTTCGGAATCGGTAATAGGAGAACAGTGGATTCAGTGTATTTCTTGCAAAAAATGGGTCCATTTGAGATGCACAAACGACCGTAATATCGATTATTACGAATGCATAAACTGTCAGTCTGACAGCGACCGATTATTTTGTAAACGTATACATATGTCGTTTTCTTTAGTATGTACGCTGTCATTTATTTCTCAGAGTTATTTTTTATCTTTTTGTAGAATGTACGTAGATTTTTGAATAAAAGTTCTTACTTGAAATAAAGAAAAATAAACATGGTCCAATTTAAGGTATCTCTGGTCGAACTTAGGAATCCAGTTACATAGATTGGACTAATAGTACTATTTTGAAAATATTTCTTTTCATCCAGCCACATAATATTTTAGCCCATTTTATTATATTTATGTATCAAGTAGATTCTTGAAATTGTTCTCAAATTTTCCTGCTCAAAAACATGATCAAGTTTCCGATTTATCGAGGTATGTATTTTCTTACGTGGTCCAATATAGGGGACTTTCCCCTACATTAACGTCCATAGGTATTTTTCCATTACTTATTCCATCAATTTTGATAACTTGTAGTTCACTTTAATATTTGTTTCCCTTTTTCTTTTTTTCTCATTTCGTTTCCTTGGAAGTGGTTTTGCTAGGGCAATGCATCGGCGAAGATCTGCGTGGTAATACAGTCCTGGATCCTTCATTTCCATTACTTCGATTGTTGCGCAGCACGACAAAATATTAATAAATGTCTAACGCAGGCAAAGATTCGCACTGGAACGATCTACTCTTTGTTCCGTCGCAAGGGTCGAACATATGTATGGACGGCCTTCGTTACCGGGCAAGCTGTTTTATGACAGGGCTTTTCTGAGTCGGCCTAGGCGTCGACCAGGTGAGGAAAGGGTTTCGAACTTGGCATGAAGCCGCACATGAAAGGTAAATTTACAAATATTGAGGCTTTTCCGCTCCTGCAGTTGAAGGTAGAAAACCCGGCAGCGAGCCGTGGGGACAGTTAGAATACATACTTCAGGATACAGAAGGAACCCGACGCGTCGCAACGTGTTGCTAGTGTGAAAATGGGTTAACCAGTCAACTGTTAAGTTTAGTTTTAAAAATCCCTCGCGGTATGCGGAATTGAAATCTCGTCGATTGTGTTATAATACGTATGAATAATACTCTCTTACGCTGCCCTCGCACGTGTCGTTCGATCTTGCGTAAAAAGGGAAGACGCTCAGGGATTTCTCTCGTTATCATGCGAATAATAGGGCCCTTGATATCGACTAGTTTCATCATGAACGATTAAATACACCCGTGACCCGTAGAAGACCCTGCGATCTTACCATATATGGAGGCCTCTAATGAGTCCCCTCCATACATTTTTGCACTATACATATAAACCCTTCGTTTTTTATCATCTTTGGTTCATAACTACACAGTTACGCGCATCGTCACGTCACGTTACGCTTGTGCAGAGTCGGTTGCATTCAGTGAGAATTGGGCTTAGGGCACGATTCAGATCAAGTAGATTCGTTGAAACCATTCTTTACTCCGTAATTCCTTACATTAGTAGTAACGATCCCACAGATACAACTTAACCGCTCGAGTTGTATCGAATATTAATTTAAACTTACGAGTCAATCTAACATTTCCTGCGACTCCCTGATCTCGCATCAGGCTCGCTTGTGCATCTTACTAACATATTCCCAACCGTATTCCTTGGGTAATATCAACCTTCGCCGGCCTAGCCGTTGCCCACAGCCCCGGCTCGTTACAACCGCAAGGCAAATGCAATTTATAATGCTCCTATTATCAATTGAACGAAAAAAGTAAAGCAAAACGAGGACGGCTTACACGTTTATTCGATACAAAATTAACAACACATTGTTGACAAGGTTATTATTATTAAAAGCTTAAATATTGTCAAAAAGTAATAAAATTTATACACAAGAAAAATGAAAGGAGACAAATAATTTTAAGAAATTTAGTTGATTTCTGTGCGGTCCCGGATGCATTGGAGAAAACAATCAGTTCGACCTGTAAAAAGTAATTATGTATGTACATTGTACGGGGGATATTAAATTTACCAAAAAGAATAACCAATTTCTTTTTCATTAAATACATGTAAAATACATTGCATCTACTGTACAAAGGGAACATACCGCCCAAATAATATCCTAATTGCATTTTATTGAAATTTCGAATTTGTATAGCCAATGATAATTTTTTTATTTCGCACGACGAGTAGACACGTCAACCGCACCGCAATAGAGATTTGGATTGACGTGTATACACGTCGAACGCAGTTAACTGGTCAAAACAGGAAGCATTGTAACGCGAATAACACGTACACACCTATGCATCAATATCAAGTGATAACGTCACGTTTTTTCGTAGAGAACAATAGAACAATGGTGTGTTCGACAGAGTGGGCGACATTTACAACCATTTTTGTAACAATAAAATTGATCGTAAGTTAATATTATTCTGTTCTATTGTGTATTCTTGATTATCCAGTGCAACAAATACAAATCTGAACCGGGACAGTATGCTAGCAACGGAATATGTACAGTGGCTGTCGGGATATAGTCAAGTATACCAGTCAAAAATTTGAAATCGATTGTTTCGAAAGCAACATCGCTTGCATCGAAGAGATATGTACACCTCAAACGCTCGAGGTGTATCGCAAGTTACGAGCCTACATTTATTAACAATCCTGTGGCTCCCGGTGATGAAATAGGCACTGGTTCGTCCACGCACTTCCTATCGAACGGCTCGACCGTTTAATTAACAAGAAAACTGTCAAAAACCGATCCTCGGCTCCGCAGCCGTGCCCCTTAGCCTTCGGCTCGTAACATACCTAACGAAATGTACGATACGTTCAAGAAATGACGCAACAAGTCTTGCTAATAAATAAAACGTAAGAAATTTACAAATTTGATAATATATGTGTTAGAATATTCGAGGTACAGGAACGGCCGAGGCGGGTCATGTGCATTTTGAAGATGCACGCTGTCTTTGTCTAGCGTAACTTTCTTTTGGGGCGAACCCTAAAATGATTAAAAAGGGCCATGGTGACGTAGGCGTCGTCGCAACCGACGCTTTTTGCCAAGGAAAGGCATTAAGGCATAAAGGCATTGTTTTAATAAACAGAACAACTTTTAACATATGCACGCCTAAAAACATTGTAATAAGTACATAATACCTAATCGAGATAGGGTGACTATCACCCTCTCATTCGATTATCTTACATATGTAACGAATGTTAGATTTTCTTATTGAAAATCGATACAAAAGGTAATGTTTCTGAATCGTGTGCAAGGGGATACCTTATACACCCTCTGTCCCAAAAATAACCGGAATGGCCCTAGTTTAACGAAATTAGTGGTGCTATCTATTGTTATGCGATTGATTTATGAAGTGTTAACTTTCCTTACCAATCTGTAAATATTGCATCAGATTTCGTTCAGTAAAAGCCAAGATACGACGCATTAAGTGACACTAGTTTGTATACATCGGTCGAAAAATGAATAAAGAGCAAAGAATCACCATTATCTGTGTTAAAAACGGTAAGAGTGCTACAGAAACGTTCCAAATGCTTAAAATCGCTTATGGAGATAATTGTTTTATTAGATCCATTTCCATAAATCTCACTGAAGATTTTTTTATAATGTTCACGAAATCACGCACTTTTCCGACATTTTCTTCAGTCATCGTTTCAATTGATCGGCCTGATCGTTTATCATCATCCACATCCTCCCTGCCTTCCCTGAATCGTCGATGCCACTCAAAAACTTGTGTTTGTGATAAACAATTAGGTATCTCCATAAGCGATTTTAAGCATTTGGAACGTTTCTGCAGCACTTTTACCGTTTTTAACACAGAACTTAATGTTGATTCTTTGCTCTTTATTCATTTTTCAACCGATGTATACAAACTAGTGTCGCTTAATGCGTCGTATCTTGGCTTTAGGGCATCGGGTCTGTCCGTTAATTTGGATGCTCTTAGTTCCTCCAAACCATTGCAATAGTGAAGAAGTCACTCTCAGTGCGTGGTTAGTAACGTATACATATTATTAAATCACAAACGAGTCAAGAGTTATTTAATAAACCCATTTCCAATAACGAATAGGTAGGTATATACTTAAAGTTCAACGCGTATTTTAATCAGGAACAATGAAAAACTCAGCGAGTGTTTGGCGAAAATTCCAATAGCAAACATTTTTATGTGGTGAAGACTGGAGCTGGATGGTAGGCTGGGTAAGATGACGACTGTATGTAACATCTTTTACTACTACGTGCCGATTTTAATTTTAAGTAAATTAACTAAAATAATGAAAAGTTTAAACGAAATCAAGACTTCACAGGTGTACCTGGCAATATTGACACATCATATATTAGTAAATAGAAACTTGAATAAATGGGAACAAATTACATGAGAAGTAAATTTTAGCGTTTGTGAGAGTACGGAATTAAATATCACATAGTCATTGAAATTAATTTTAATATTTTATTATTATTTTTATATTGTTTATTTGCATAACCCACATGGAGTAAGACGGTCAACTTGCCATCTCCCCAGGATTATTCTTTGAAACAAATTGTAGACGAGATATACGAGTCTCTAAAGGAAAAAAGAAGAAGTGTAGAGAAAAGTATTGAAAGTAGGAAAGAAAGAAAAATAACTCTATATAGCCACCTAATACTGTCCAAACCTCCCTCCGAAATTTATAACCAAGGTAAAACCAAAGTAACAACTACCTTTGATTAGCTACAAATGTAACAGTGGTCGCTAATAACCATGAAGGTGTATGCAACCTTAATCAATTAAATAAAATTAAATTAAATTAAATTAAAAAGTAATTGTCGATGTGTGCCCAGAGTGCGATGATTAATATAGTACCTATAGATCCTCCTTTAGAGGACTGTATAAATTAGTTTTCCTTCTTGTACCAATGATAACTATAATAAAATTATTTTTTACCCAGGGTGGTCCACGTAACTTGCACACCTGCAATAACTTCTAACTTGTACATTGCACAGAAAAATTGTTTGCACGAAGGTGACATGGTATCAAAGGGGACGTCGCGTGATGTACACGAATTCTTTGTCAATGGAGTAGTTTAGGAGATATGAAGGTCAACTTGGTTTTTTCAAATGGTTGCCCCATTTTCCTGCGACAGTGCGAAAGATCATTAATTTTCAAGTAGAAAAGTGTTAAGCATTGTATGTCCTAAAGTTAATAATTAACGAGCTATCGACGAAAGTTTTATACAGTCGCGTTGAAAGATTAATGTTGCAGACATTAAGAAAGTTAAGAAAATTTGAATATTTCTGCCCTGTTAATACTCCGTCAATAAAATATGGCCCAATTATTCGATTCACATCTCCTAAACTCCTCCACTTACAATGAATTAGTGTACATCGCGTGATGTCCCCGGAACTTGATACTACGAAACCTTTGTCGAAATAATTTTTCTGTGCAACGTATAATTTAGCAGTTATTCGACGTGTGCAAGTTACGTGGACCACCTATATATAATTACCTATATATAATTTTGTTACTACAGCATGACAATTAATCTAGTGGAATGCTATTCATTTTTGGTGTAAGAAATAAAAAAGTTGTATGTATTGTCGCTTAGGCCCTAAGCGAGCGACGAACTTCTTCCCCACCAAAGGCCGTAGGTCCCCCACTACCAATCGGAGGAGTTCCCCACTATGGTACAATAACAACTCCCCTACTACATATTTACTTACGTTCCCCTACTACGCTTATGTATACTGGATAGGTATACGGAATCTTCGATTTCGTGACGCAGACGTAGACGTAGTGGGGACAATTCCCTTTCGCCCATGTTACAGTAAAGAGTGGGGATGAGGGCCCAACTGGCCCCTGGCCCGCCAGTTCGTCAGTCCTGGCTTACGGTATCCATCTTACCCCACCCTTCCTTATAGTTCTGTATCATGGATGGACAAACACAATTGTTTAATTGCTTGCGAGTGATTTTGTGATCGGAAAATATGAAATTTTCACGTGCAAGGTGAAGCTAGGCTCAAAGAAGATCCTCCGTGTTCACCGATCACTGCTGGACAGTGCTGGACAGTGCTGGACACTCGTGTTCTTCGCCCCAAAAAGTCCAAGAAATCATCTATGTTTTAGGCATACCCATAATGTTTCACTTCTGATTGTGAGTATACGAGATTGCACAGGGTATGAAATGTTGAACTGGAAAAGAGTGTAAGTGAGAAGCCCTGCGCGATAGAAATAACCCGACTGCATATCATAGGTATATGAATTCAGCATAAAAGGTATAGGTCAGGCAATTCAAATCCTAAAATAAATCTAATGTGAAAAGAAATACATGAGAAACATTTTACAAACCAGTGTTACTTCGAAGCGAAAGAATTTCCAAGAAGATTGTCCTGTGTAAACCAATTCCCTAACTTGTCTTCCAAAATGAAATTCCAATGAATGAAGATGTAGTAGATACCCGTATAACTATGTACATATGTAGATACAGGTGTATTCGATGAATCTTCAAATTCGATTTCTTCGAAACGGCCATAGCCATACCCATGAGGGGGTAAGAAATGCCCTCAACCAAATTCGACTTGCAAGGTAGTAGACTTGCAATCAGTCGATAGTTTATTAAGAAAAACCAATTTGTACCAAGTTTCAACTCTGTAACTTGATTGGGTGGGTACATACGGCGACAAAACAAACAAGAATAGGGGTTTTGCTCAATATCTCCCATTTTAGCGTACACTAAATTTTTCAAAAAATCTGAAACATTTCAGTTAAGGAGGTATATATTACAGATGTTTTTCAGAGTTTTAAATTAGAAATCCGAGCTGCAAGAAATAAAAACCCTCAAAAAATGCTGAAAAATGCTGATTTTGTATTGATGGAATCGCGGAACCTCATCTATATTTTTTTGCAGGCACATATTCATTGATACTATTACTCCCAATTTTTTTCAGATTTTTCAATTAGTTGCGCCGCATTAAAAACAATTAAAAATCGCCTTTGTCGTCGTTTTCGTCATATGAATGCTTCACTTGCCAAATAGGTTAACTCCACTTCTTGAAGCTTTTTAAATTTTATTGCCAAAGCGCTTGACTGACTCTTAACTTTCTACATTTAAAATAAATTTCCATATTTTTGTCTTGTGGAGTTAATCGACTTGGCAAGTGAAGCATTCATATGTCCTCTTGACTATGAGCGGATCCACCGTATGGCGAAGCAGTGCGAACTGACCAGTAGCGGTGGAGAAATATCGATAGTAAGCACTAGCGATAGTTTGCGATAGTTATCGATAGCTGTCGATAGTGATGGAATGTGATATATTCATATATACACATGTTGTACAAAGCATAACAAGGATATAAAACTGTTTAAATTGCAGATTCTTTCGTACGCACGATCGCACAGAAATATTATTCTATAACCGACTTTGAATACCAACAAAAATGCCTCGCCACGTAAAATCGCGCAATATGTATCATTCGATTTCACTTGCCGCGATATTAACAAGCCCCGCCTTCGCCCCTCGCAAACGAATTGTTTTACATCGGTCATATATGCATCGGTCATAGTGACACGTAACGAAAGTGATCAGGGAACGGTGGATACACTTATCAGTGGGTACACCTAAATGGATAACCGACAGCAATGACATCGTTCCCCAGCTGAGTGGCGCGACAGTGTTTGCACCTATCCGCAACATTCATTGCTTACGCGTTCGACGGGGCGGTAAGCGCGTATACGAGCTCGCGCCGGAATTCCAGCGGAGTGGTGGTAACGCTCCTCGTTGGTGGGGGTTGTGGGCCGGAGATCTATCCGCCAATAGGAAACGAGCCGAGACCGCGCACACGGGCGGAGCGTTTTAACGGACTAGACACCGTTCCGGCGTCGCTCTGTCAAACGGCGTTCAGCCGCCCGACGAAGAAGGTGGTGTATAGTCGTACGATCGACGAGTCTTTAAAGAGGCTTGGCGAAATTTCTGTTTTGTGAACAAGTGACAGAATACCCGTTTCAAAATTGAGCAATAACTGCCGCATCGCTGCGCAAGGGGCGACGTTGTTAGTGCACGTTCGACGATACCGTGGTTTTACTACAGGCGAAAGCATGAAAGCTTTCAGCATCTCCACCGTATGCTTCGGTTAAAGGAAATCGAAGCGAAGGAGACTTTCGCCGCAAACGAGCACCAACATGCTGCACAGTTCACTACCGCGGGCGTTCCTAGCGCCCGGCTTGAATTATCTGGGTTATTACGGTAGCGAGATCCACCAGCATCCGTACGGTACGCCTACCACTTGGCACATCCCATTGGAGAATCCCACAAGTTATTCAAGGGTGTCCGATCACCATGTCCTTCAAACCTGGGATCTCTCCAGATCCTCCACACCGTGCCCACTGGACTTATCCTTGAAGCCACCGCCCGCGTCAAGTGCACCGCAAATCGAGCATCCTCTCGGGCTAGACATAAAAAAAGATCACGGGGCAATTAACGACGGGCAGAATGAGACGGATAGCACCAAGTATCGGAGGGACAGCGACGAATCCAGTACCATGATGGTCGACGATTTCGACGGCACTCCTCGCAGCTCTTCAGCCCACAGCCATTCCAGTTACGAGCAACTGCTCTCGAAGAAAGAGCTGAAACAAGCCCAGGAACCACCGGACAAGGAATGTCCCCTCGACGAAGCCACGCCATTGGCATCGTTCGGCTCGCCGAGCGAGATCGCGTCGAAATATTACACGCACAATCCGAAGCTTCTCCTAACCAGTCCCAGTCACCTGCATTCGGTCGAAAGTTATCACCAGCAGTTGCTCTTAACGCCGCAGCATCATCTGCAGGGGATGCAACACGCGCCCATGACGCCTCCGAGCACACCGTCGCCGCCTCAGTGCCCCAGGAGGAAATTAAGGGAGGAAGACTGCAGTCCAGCCTCGGTGACCAGCAACGCCGGCACTTCGACCGGCTCCAGGACAAGCACGGCCGAGAAGCTTCTGCAAAGGCCGAAGAAGAAGCACGCCAGACGGCTGAAGTTCGACGAGGACACGAGCAGCCCCGTGTCCGGCACCGTGATCTTGGGCCCCGACGAAGCGGTGGTCACCGGTGACATCGACCCAGCGTTCAACATCGTTGAAGTCACCGAGGAGGCACGCGCCGAGCTGGCCAAGATTGAAAACAGGCTCGGGCCGTACCAGTGCAAACTCTGCAGGCAACTGCACGAGGACGCGTTCCAGTTGGCGCAGCACAGGTGCTCCAGGATAGCCCACGTTGAGTACCGATGCCCCGAGTGCGACAAGAGGTTCTCGTGTCCAGCGAATTTGGCGTCCCATCGGCGCTGGCACAAGCCGAGATTGAACAGCGGCGAGAATTCAACATCCGCGGCTGCCATCGAGATACCCTGCACCAGATGCGACGCCAAGTTTACCAGGCAGGCCGCCCTGAGGAAACACTTGGCCACGCAGCACCCGGAGGCCAATAACAATAGCAACGCCGTGCTGGACGCGCAGGCAGCTGCTGTTGGTAAGACTGATACTGTTCAGGTGGTCCTCGAGGGTTCGTTGAACACCGAGATACCCTGACACCAATTTCCAGCGAGACCACTGCCGAGACGACCTGGCCTCTATTGGAGGTTCGGTCTTGACTTGTAAAGACCGGGTCTTATAGTGGGTGACATTGATTGGCATGTTCCGTGATCATGGAAAGAGTATATGTACCTATTGGGTGAGTAAAAACGTTCTGTCGCCTTTGATCCTTTCGCTACGGTGCCGTGCAAAAGACAAATATCCTTCGCGCGCAAAACGGTGAAACTTTTATTGATACGGAGGAGTGTACGGTTATTTCTACGTGTAAAGTCGAAATTATTTTTTTATCATTGGTATGTTAAACACCCTGGAGCCTATTACTCTCTATAGTTGTCTGCGGTACATTTTCTATACACGATTGCTATAGTGATAGATTGTGGCAGAGTATATTTGTATTTGCTTTCCACCAACCTGGATGTAGCAGTAAAGGCGGGTACGCCCTCTGCAGCGAAAGGATTAAGGAGTGAAAAGGATACCAACTGCACTTAGTATTCTTCTTTTTAACGTCTATGTGTATAGACGCTATTGATTTGCTCGTTTATTAATAATGTAGGAAATTTGTAGCTGTTAGACAGAACGAAGAGAAATTTCCGTGCGGTGTATGTCGCTTAGAAAGATCAAGTCATTACTAGTGTCCAACAATTTTCAAAATACCTTTGCCGAGTTGGAAGTTTACGGGGGATGCAATTAATTTCATTTACATTTTGTTCGTGGAGTTTGTCGAACACTATTTCTCAACAACTGTAGTTTTCTGTTTTATACCTTTTTGCCAATTGTTGTGGAGAATTGTGGGCTGCCCACGGAACACGGAACGCGTTACACTGATAATAATTAGTCGGGAAGATACGGTTCCCTTATATCACTGCATTCCTTTTTCTTTCCCGTTCTTTTTATACAACTAAATTTTTGTCTACTTCTTAGTTACGTCGTAGTAAGTGCAATTTATATTTTACACTTCTGAATATTCAATGCAATAATTTAGTCGCAAGAAGCATTGGTACACGAATAACAGAGTATCATAATTTATTCATTCATCAACGAGCTTCGAACGAACGAAAATTATTGTGGAAGTAATCGTGAAACAAAAATCGCATGTACCGTTCGTTGTTAAATGGCAATTCGCGATTCAGAATACTATCTTGAAGAAGCGACATTTGCTTTTGCTCGTCGGAATTACTGCGAAACACAAACAACGGAGACAGCGGAAAAAACGGGAAACGATTGTAAATATCAGATACCTACGGCCATATGACGATGACGTTTCGGTTCTCATAAATTCGGGACAATAATCGCCGCTGCGACGGAACAGTTAGCGTATACCTTGCACGACACGAGAAGGGCGAATTGGACTGTAAATCTGCATAGAATTAGAAGCAACGAAGCAACAAGCTGAACACGATGTTGCGTGCGATGTAAATCTGTAGATAGCGGGGAGAAGCCGGTGATAAACGGTGACCGTGCGTGCGTGTGTGTGTGTGTACACCGCGCGCGCATTGTTCACCACTTATCTGTGCTGTAACATTTATGAAAACTGACGATCCGTCGTCGTTCATCTCGTAATTTAAGTGAGCGTGTTTACATACGCGTTATTCGAATAAGTATTCATTAGGATATAATTTAGCTTAGGGATTAAGTGATCGGTCCGCATGGATCGTGATCATACAGCTGAACATCAAAGATAATTATGAAAAATCAATCGTGCGTATCCAGCCAGCAGGGTTTCCACCCGATGGCTGCTTACATTCAATACACGGTTTAATATAAGTAGAGCTTACGTAGTTGTTAATCGTCGGAATTAATGATCGTTTCGCGGATCACTTTAGACTCATGGGATCACTGTAATATATTGATTCATTCCACCTGCTACTAAACACTGGCGCGTTAATGAAGAATGCTACCTCGTGTAAGTACGTTACACATCGAAGAACTAGTCATTCTGAATACTGAACACAGCACAAGATTATGTGAATAGAAAATAATACTTTTGTCCTTTATCTCGGTGCAGGCAACTGGGTACTCCGGATACCCTTTTCTATATTTCCTTTCGTAATTTTGTATGTTCTTGACAAAAGATAGCAGGGCCGTCCCAGATTTTCTGAAGAACAATTATTGCAGGATAATTCAAAAAACTAGAAGCAACAAAGTTATCGAACTTTCTGATTGTCTACGCAGGCAGATTAACTCGTTAACTGGGAAAAACGAGATAATTCGTTATCGGGGTTGCTAATATTTTGCACCGATGGATAATAATTCATTTATCCAGAAATTGTTCACACTCGCATATAAATTTCCAAAGAATAAAACGGAGTGCGCAGATGTTGCGAAAAGTTCTGGCGATCTTTTCCAATCAGTCGCCACAAAATTCTATGTTTGTCTGTCGTTGCCCTAAACAATTATCGTGTGTCGACCGATTCTTTCATTTAAAATCCTACAAGTGGCATCAAGTTAACGTACACTTAGAAACGTGTTACAAAGCATTTAAAATTGAATTTTTAAAATTGCCTGGAGCACTTCAAAATTGCCAAACAATATGAAATTCCGATTAATAATCGTTTTACTAAAATATCACTAATTATTTGGATAAAAACAAATATAATTACTATTAATAAAGTACAAATTTGTTTAAATAAAAAAAATAAAGTTATCTTTCCGGGGCAATTAATAATAAGTATTCAGTATTTTGGTTCAATACATTTCGACACGAGGATGAGACCCCGGAAACGATCCGTAGGAAAGAATGCTACCGGTGTTTAAACGATCGCCTTCCCCAAAAACAAATAGAATGAGAATCAAATGAGAAGTAAACGTGCACAGAATTGAAATTACAATTACAGAATTAGCAGGTTAATCGGTCGCATGTAGCGATGGGAATGATTGATATTTTTTCTCGTGGTTTTCAATGATTAAACAATTCAGAAGATTCGAATCGTATTCAAAAGTGAAGAACTCGGTCTCAATATGTATATGATAATCGGTACTTGCCAAAAAATTGTGCTTATCGTTATTGTCGTATTACGTATACTATCGTTAAACGAACTTGACGGATAGCCAAGCTGTGTACCTGTACTACAGAAGCAAATGCAAGTATTCCAATTGCATGCACGAAATACAATGCTCCACTGTCATTTATAGAATTATCACAAAACTATGCACATCTAATTCCATTTCAATTAAATGATAGGAAACATCAGAAAGTAATATTGTATAAACCTACAAGGCATCGTTTCTTTTGAGTAGATGTCGTCTAGGAATCGATGCGTTTTGATACTCGTGTATTCGAATGTACTTTCAATACAGACGTGCTTTGCCATTAGGAATCGATACTAATTGTGAACGATCATGCCCATAGCTACTCGTATAGTAGTTCGTCATTTTTTGATTGTGTTTTATTAAAACATGTAGGAACTCTTTGTGGGAGCTGATAATTCAGTTTTATCAGACTTGAATTTTTTCTCTTAAAAGGAGTAGGTGTCTGATTAACGGAGAACAGGATTGACAGTACAGTTTAATCCGCATTATGTTTTACTTTGGAGCAAATCAGTCTAGAGGAAATGATGGCTAAAGTAGTGTAAAGTGTTCGCGGTGGCATAGCGAGTAATTGCTTCTAGTTTCTAGTCAGAAGGTATATAGTCTGTCGAATATTGCCAAATCGTAGCAATTGTATCTAGTCAGAAAACGAAAAAGTATTTATTGGTACGAAACGTACTCTTCTTGTATGTATTATTTAGATAGGAATGGATAAGAACTTTACTGATCGAAACATGTATGTACGTACATATTTCGAATTGTTTCCAACCCCATAGTGCATAGCATCTTAAATCAATATATTCGAAATTTTTGTTCTTTCGAACCATTCGAATGCCTGTATTGAATTTGCCGATAGAGGAGACTCTATCGAATAGTGTTAATATAAGATTACATTGCTGATATTGTTTGTGTTAGTTGTGCTTGTAATCATCGCGCTTAAATGTGTTAAGGTGGCTGAAGACGGATGGCATTATATTATTTTCCGGCAATTAATGGTGATAAATATTTTGGGACATCAGTAAAAATTATTTATAATTATTTACTAATATATAAATATTGAGTCCTAAAATAGTGGTGCTCCAATTCAGCAGCAATTAACAATGAAGCATATTATCTAATTTCATACAAAACGATTTCAAGTCATCTTGGCCGCCTTTTTTCTTAGTTCCATTTATTTTTCTGTTTCGCATTATCCATTATTCTACTCGTTTAGAATAAAAGAGTATAATCTAGTCGAAGAATAGAGGGAAGGCGCAGGTGTCTCTTTAACGATAAGTAGATGATACAAAATTTGATAAGAACAATCATGAAAACGGAAAGCGTGGATATCGCATACTTATATAAATACATACATAGTCGCCTATTATAAAAATAGCCGTCTATCGCACCAAAAATTGCCGTTCCAATTACACGTAAATATCATAAATTAATGATACAGTTTACCATAGCTTGAAGCATTCAAGGCAACGGGGCTGTTTAACCAACAAACCAAAAAAACGAATAAAAAAAAACCAAAAAAATGGGACAGTGTCAAAACGATAAACGTATCTAGATATAACGCAAGTGAATGTTAATTAAACAAGTATCTCTGGAAGGTATACGAAAGGAATTTTAACCAGGTATTATGCACATGTACAGGGTGTCTCGTTTATCCTTTATTCCTTAAAATCATCGTTACTATTGTCGGTACGAAACATTGTGACTTTTCACGGGTCAAAATTGTTTGGTTTGCAATGAATAGACGACAAATATTTTTTTCGATTTATTCTGTATACTTTTTCCCACATCAACGCCTGCCTTTTGTAACGGGAAATTATAGTGCACATCGAGATGAATTCATTGATCTAAAATATCACAACTTTCATGTTACCTTAGCTGAGAATATATTACGCTAGTTTAAAGATGTTTCAAAAGTTCCCTTTTTTTTGTTTTCTGCATGAAATATTTAATATCATCACCAGTGACGAAGATAACATGGAATCCAGGGTAAACGAAACACCCTGTATCTAGTATGTATTTATAAAAAAACTTGTCAGTGACAAGCGGCGAGCATGTAATTGTTTGTATAGTAATATCTTCTAAGTAATCGTCGTTAGATATCTGTAAAGCGACAGTCGAGGGGCAATTGTACATATGTATGCGTTAGATTGCTACAAAGAATTTGTCGAACTATATTGTGTGATATTTCGCTAAGTGAATTAATTGTTCATATTAGCGTTCGGAGGGATGGAACGATTATTTGTGTAAAGGTACATATCCTTTTTATTCGCAATTAGTTAGATATTTATTGTCCAACATTGTATGGGGTTATACAAGTTGCAATTAATAATGGAAAATAGCATTACTATATTTAAACACGGACGATTATTTCTACGTGTAAAGTCGAAATTATTTTTTTATCATTGGATAGAGCGTGTTTAATTGTTTCGGACGAAGCGATATTACGTCAAGTATGTGCCTATTATATTTACAAAATTTAAGTCCCGGAAATGGAACGTTTGGGTGCGTGGAAAATTATAAACAGTGTTGTATGCACGATAGCAGAACAGATTATCCGTTCGGCGCAGAGGATTAAAAGGGTTCTAGTTTTTAAATCGAAACAAACTTATCAAAGGAACCTTCATCTTTCATCGCGCTCAATTTACACACCGATGAAGGATCGTGATTGATTAATGTTAAAGAAATTATATCAACATGAAATTGTAAGCTTTTTAATTTTAATATAGATATACTTGTACAAGTGACAAAATGTTTGTAATAACCTGGTTTGCGATACGTGCGCCTCTATTTATAAATATGTATAATAACATTGCGTTCATGTGAGCTTGTATCGTCGTGTATTTACGAACCTGTAAGTAGTGATGGGTGGTAATTAAATTAATTCCTTACGATGTTCAAGCTATTCGACCATCAAATAATATTTCTCCGAGATTTTGTTAATTGGAATTGGTATTGTAGCAGCCATGAATGAAAAAAATTTAGTTTCACTATATTTATGATAAGGTGCACTCTATTTGTACGAATTGTGATCCGGTCTTACTTGCATTTATCTATTTATTTATTTATTTATTTAGTATCTATTTAGTATATACAATGATGAAAAGACGTCAGTTTTAAGTCGAAACCAATGTGTAAATAATGTAATCTTATTCACATTTAATATGATCATGTTTTGCTGGTAGCAGCCGATACTAATTTCGAAATATGTACTTCACCCATCGCTACTTCCATGTAGTATGGCCGGTTACATGTAACGTAGGTTAATCTCGAACTGTACTTTCAGTTCATATCTGTATATAAAAGTTTCATTTCTCGTAAATATACATACCTTGAAATCGATCCTGTGGTTGTTATTCTTTTGCCTGTACAAAGTAATTATTGGTTAATTGTTATAATATTATTACGTAGTATATATTTAATAATTATTAAAACTCTTATTATACTCGTCTTATACTCGTAAACATTTCGTATTGAAGCAATATCTTCTCATTCAAATTATTATTCAATTATTTTTCTTAACGGAGATGGATTTATTCGCACTGTCTAAGTGAAAAAGCTAAAGGCTTATAAACTGCAGCAAACTTAAATTGAGTAACAACAAAGAGCTGTACAACAGTGCCAGAAATTATTAAAATTTAATCATTACATTATAAGATAGACATAGTTTCTCAAGGAATCAAAGTGCGACGGGGGGGTGGAACCTACTCGTACAAATAAAAATAAAAAGAATGCAGAATTTTGGGATTGGAAATATTGCGTGAGTGTCTAGAATGATTCCGATGTATGAATGGTACGTTCAGAGCTGAGTACCTGAGAAGGTCGTGTGCATGGAAGGCACAGTGGCCCAAGGGTGAGGGTGGTCGGGACCGACCACCACCGAGGAATGACTGCGAGGTGTGTCCTAAATGAGTGAGAGCAAATGAGGAATAGAATGAGAGAGAGACTAAGAGTGAAAGAATACATATAAAGAATGAATGATGCGTCCAAGAGGCAGAGTTGAGAAAGGATCGAAGTGAAGAGTAACGTCGCGTGTTGACGTGTTTTAATAGAGTAAACTGGATTCTTACTACCCCACCTGTCCTCTATTCCAATCTACGTGAGGTTGACGAAAAATAACTTCCACAGAATGAAATTTCGATTGGGAATAGTTTCGAAGACACCTAATATGACAAATACCTACGACAAATTTGATCACGATATCTATTGTAAGTTGCAATTAAATTTAGTTATCTGCAAGGGTCAGTATACATAAGCACATGTAGGGGTGCAACCTTGAATGATTAAACGCCACCTTTCAGGCATTTCCGGTAATAATCCATCAAAGGAATATTCTATGATCACCAATGCTGACAGTATTTTCAAATATATACTATATGCATGCAGATCGTAGACTAATCGTGCGTGCACAGTATTAATAAACTGATGGATGGGTATTGTCGCAGATTACAGATTTCTAATTCGTGAGCATTAATATTGTAAGATAATCGAATGAGGGGGTAGTCGTCTCTCTATCTCGTAGGTATTACTTATTACAATGATTTTGTAGGCGTGTATGTGTTAAAAGGTGTTCTGTTTATTAAAACAATGCCTTTATGCCTTAATGCAAAAAAGCGTTGGCAAAACCTCCTCCTTGGCAAAAGCGTCGGTCGTGAGGACGCCTACGTCACCATGGCCCTTTTTTAACCATTTTAGGGTTCGCCCCAAATGAAAGCTACGCTAGACAAAGACAGCGTGCATCTTCCATTATGGAAAATTCCATTATGGTGCATCCAACAACCATTATGGACAAAACTGTCAAATTCAACCGACCGGACATAACATTCACGCAAAAAGCAAATAAAATAACATAGGTACCTAATTGACATCCCAATACCCAACGACAGAAACATACAGAACAAGTACAACGAAATGATAGACAACTACACACCACTAGCACAAGAGGTACATAGAATCTGGAAACAACAAAAAGTATACATAATGGGTACCACTCGTGATATCAGCCACAGGGATTACACCAAACACATATAAGAAACGCCTAACCCAACTTCAATTATCACCCAACATACACACAGAGATACAGAAAGCAGTCAACCTGAAGCCATGTGTAATGGACACAGAGAAAATTTAACTCCCAACTTCAGTTTTTACAAGAGGTTTAATTATCACTTGCACTTGGACTATGATGATTGACCTTTTCGTATGATGTGTGCTCGGGAGTCAGGGAACCTTGGGGTTTTAAAGGGTGTTGGAAAGGATGTAGTAGGGATGGTGAGGGCGAATTCCAAAGGACGCTGTGATGGGTAGGGATTGTAGGCAGTATAACTAGGTGTTTTAAAAACGGGGACGCCATAAGGTTGCATGACGACTGTTTGTGACGACGGAACTTAAAAATATTTGTATAGATGAATCCTTAGGTGACTAGTAGATAATAAGAGTAATACATAAATATATATCGTAAGACTAATATAGAAATTTGGGGAGCGAATACATTACACATGCAACATAGCTCGAGCATTCCTAAACCAAACGGAAGAGCGAGATGAGACTTGACGAGGATCCGTCTCACCCGTGTCGTAACCCAGAAAACGGAGAAGAAAGTGGCATAATAATAACAATAATAAAAATCCCATCCTTGCAACAACAATTCAATCTCCCCAGGTCTTGTTCGCCCTGTCGAAATATTGTGTTCCGGAATTAACAGACGTGATCGGGAAAGCTGATTGATTTCCATTGATCCAAGGGAAACTGTGCAAAGATCAGTAAAGCCTCGCGGTAGAGGCAGATATAGATATAGAGTTATCTAAGTCAGTATTGTCCGGGGATGATGTCCTTCCACGTTACTTGGCCGCGTGTGTTGGCATAATGCCCTGTCGTAGAATCCATAGAGGACGGATTGCTGGCTGTGTAATCTGCACGGTGCCTTTGTGCCCGCCGAATAAAGAGATCTGTCGCGCCCTCGCCGTTCAACAGGGACCATTAAATCCATGAAGCTGATTTTTCGAAATTCCCGCTTCCTGGGATGACGGTGAGCTCTTTAAATCTACCGATCGTACGTGAATTCCCTCGTTCCTTTGTACGAGTAATAAGGCTTACGTGTCGTGGGCTCGCGAACAGTTGTCATTAATAATTTCGTGCTCGGGAGTTGCCTGTTTTTCTTTTCTTCCCTTGGCTGTCGAATGTGAGCTATTTCACGGATATTTCACGGCGAATTTCAGGAATGTAATACGAATGTAAGTAACGTATTATACATGATTACATATGATCACAGGAATGTCTATTGTTATAGGCCTGTTTGCTACGTAAATGTAAATGAATAAGCACAAATAAAAATAGTAGGGTAGACCGTGGCGAATCCGATCGAAATAAGAATTTAGTTGAAATTTGTTATGCTACTATGGAAAAAATCGCATTTCAAGTTTGCCTTACGCGGACGAACGTAATAATTTTGGCGCAGATCTAAAATACATAGCTTACAATTTCTTATTTGAAAATACATAAAAGGTAAGCTTTGACATCCAAATGAGTTTAATATTATTAGTTTGTATAGTGTCCAGAAATAATATTTGATATAAATTTCACTAATATATCATAATTTGATTACGTATTTTATTCACCTTAAAATTATTATTAAATGTGGTGAATCGGATCAGTCTTTTCTTTCGTTATTTAATTAGTTGTATGACTTTAAATACCGTTAATAACTTATACACGTAGGTAAACATTGGTTCGCACATACTTAAAAGAGAGTGGCATTGCATTTATTGTAACGAGAAATTCATCCACCTGCGGAGGTTTGGATACAGTGCAATAGCTGTGAAAAGTAGTGTCACGAAAAGTGTGCTAATATAAGTGGGGTTCCAGGACAATATATGTACTTGCCACCCATGTACTACGTACAGTCTTTGACATTATTATTATTAAGTTACACTTTACAAAGTTATAACCAAAGATTATTTTACCACAATTTGTTTGTTTTCTTAGAGATATTTTCCACTTTCTCGTTTTTTGTCCATAAAAGAGGAATTTTTATAATTTGTTTATATTTTTTATTATGAATGTTCATGTTAAATGGGTACTTGTTGCGAATTTATAATAAAATACTGCGTTTCCAAATTGTAACTATTTTTTTTTACCATCAAATAAAAAGTGATCCGTTTCGCCCCGGTCTGCCCTAAACAATGTAATATAGTTTAGAAATTGCAATATATAAAGAATACATATTCAATTCTTGAAAGAAAACTTTCATAGTTCTAGTGAATACTTCTAGTGATGATGATGTCACTTTCATTATGAAACGTATCAAAAGAATTGAGGATAACACGGCATAGTTTTGAATATGCTTCGAATTGAGAGTAACAGGAGCAACAAAGTCAAATATCTCTGAAAATGTAAGCTTTATAACAAATCCACCGTAGGACTTTTCTACAAAGATTTTGCTATTCTATCGAAACCAAACGTGAAAAGTAGGACATTCCACTTAAGGAAACAAAAGTGACTTATTGCGATATTACGTACCCTTTAAATTCCACAACTTTTATTAGAAACAGTTTCGCGTATTGTTTGAAATAACAATGATATTCAAGGTGGGCAAAGTTCGAGGCACACCCTGTATATAATACATATATCCGTTTGAAAGTTTATGAACATTCGAAGGGAACACCTTCCAATGTGTCGCTCTATGCACCTTCTCCTTTATCTGCATTCTTTTACAACCATCTCATTGCGTTTTCTGTAAATACTTGTACCTTTCTAATTTATCGGGACTTATAGAATAATGGCTTATAAATGATTTAAGTGCATACAGAACCACTCTGCTCTTTTTCTACCAGCCTTCCATTGCTTTTCGTTATTCCTTTGCCAGATATTCGTTTTAATAAAGTACATTTTCGAAACATTCCTTACTTTCGCCGTACCCAACCGCATCTATCCCAGCTTACCTATAGGACAAATTCGACGGGGGAATAGGAGATCCCCACCTCGTGATTCTTCTTTGAAAGACCGAAATTCGATTTTGGTTGCATTTCTATCGCATTAAGGTAACCAAAGGATCACGCCGGCATTCGTAAAGGTCGCGTGTCGAAATTGTAAGATCTACTTACACGTTCGTTCCCACTGTTTTCGTCTTTCTATCGTAAATCAATCGACGGAGAGCGGGGGAGACGTTCGAAAAGGTTCGATGCAACTCCCAAGTATCCAAGTGGGCCCACTGCAGCAAGTAATTTCGCAATTTCTCTTCGTGACTTTGTCATCTTCGCTTTGCTATTCGTCCGGTCGAAATACAATTTCCCCGGCGCGTCGGATAAGAAAGCGTTCAGAATAGATAGACGAAGAGAGAGAGGGAAAGAGAGAGAAGCTCTCTCGAGTGTAGCAGCATAGTCCTTTATCGACGTGTCTTCGAAGAATTTCCAGAATCGCTTTCTCCCGTGGGAAGCTTCCCCTTGGCGTGTCATACGTATCTATCTCCATCTACGTGTGCGTTTGCGTGCGATCATCTCACAGTTGTGTGACTGTTTTTGAGAAATATTTTCTGGAAAATGCGTTTCCGTTGGCAGCTGTGCGTGGGATATTTTGAGGAAAGAAAGATTTTCAGAAGTTTGTAACTAATTGCCAGTGTGGAGTCGGTGGCCTTTAGTTAACTATAGGGTAGACCGGGACGAATCGGATCACTTTTTATTTGATGGTAAAAAACAATAGTTACAATTTAGAAACGCAATATGTTCTTATAAATTCGTAACAAGTACCCATTTAACATGAACATTCATAATAAAAAATAGAAACAAATTATTCAAATTCCTCTTTTATGGACAAAAAACGAAAAAGTGGAAAATATCTCTAAGAAAACAAACAAATTGTCGTAAAATAATCTTTGGTTATAACTTTGTAAGGTGTAACTTAATAATAATAATGTCAAAGACTGTACGTAGTACATGGGTGGCAAGTATATTGTCCTGGAACCCCACTTATATTAGTGCCACTCTCTTTTATGTATGTGCGAACCATCTTTACCTACATGTATAAGTTATTAACGCATTTAAAGTCATACAGCTAATTAAATAACCAAAAGAAAGAGTGATCCGATTCACCCCAAATGAAGCGATCCGATTCACCCCATATAGTAATAATTTTAAAGTGAATAAAATACGTAAACAAATTATGATATATTAGTGAAAATTATATCAAATATTATTTCTGGACACTATGCATACTAATAATATTAAACACATTTGGATGTTAAAGCTTACCTTTTATTTTTAAATAAGAAATTGTAAGCTATGTATTTTAGATCTGCGCCAAAATTATTACGTTCGTCCGCGTAAGGCAAACTTGAAATGCGTGTCAACACTAAACGGTATTGTACAACAATAAAAACACAATCGAAAGAGGTGCACGGAGAGGGCGTGAGGAGTGTATGCACGACCTAAACGATTTTTTCCACAGTAGCATAACAAATTTCAACTAAATTCTTATTTCGATCCGATTCGCCTCGGTCTACCCTAATTGTATTTATATTTCGTTGTTTAATATTAGGCAAATCAAGTGAGCAGTGTCTCTTCTTAACGCTTATTTTCATCGCAAAATATTATTACGTACATTTACCTTTATTTACGTATTAAATATTGAACACTATTTTATATATACTTTTCATATCTTCAAGACAATAAATTGAAAAGGACATTAGTGTTCTTAACGCTAGAACCACCTACACATTTTGGTATTATTCAGATAGCATAGGTTAAATAGATTGTGTACACGAAAATCGTTGGATGGACATTAAATAGAGATATATGTATAATTGTCATTCTGTCTTATTAAAACTCGTCATAAATTGCTAGAACGATAATTCTAAAGCAAGGAATCTGAAACAAGTTATTTTGACCCCCTTCATAGCTCTAGTGTTAACTGTGAAGAATTAAAATATACTCGCCATTAACGACAGGGCTGCTATCGTCAAATGTCGTCTTGACCATACGCAGATCCTCAGTATGGTTAAGTAGTGCGAACCGACTTGTGGCTGACTAGAGACGTGCCTGACAATAAAGCTAATATATCACTATTGCCCCATTAACACGTTCCGCGGCAGATCGATTTTCGGTAACGTTCGTTGACCTAAATTATTAATTCGTTAAAACCAAAATGTGTGCCTTTTCTGTAGTGCATGTTAAACGTCATACCTTTATCTTGACCATAATGACTTTTGCAATTTAATGAATATTACACCGCATTATATGTCATACACAAAAATGTTGATATTGACAGCGTGGAGCGAATACGACCAACGTGGCACCGAACGTGCCGCATAATCTAATATTATCTATGGGTTTATTAATATTACACCGCATTACGCGTTACGCAAAATCGACTATTCTCTATGAACACTCAGGCGAATCTAATCTTACATGTTCATACATGTACACGCATTGCATTCATTCTAAACCACCCGCATCCTTTCTCTCATTCCATTCTTCATTTTCTCTCGGTCATTTAGTGTATACACTACAAACATTCCTCGGCGACCCGTTTCACAGTGGCATAAAAGCCCAAAAACGAGGCCAAAAGTAAAATTTTAATATATTTGGTATATATTATAATAAAATGACTTCAGAAAGTAAACAATATAAAATTTAATGTTAAATATTGTATCTATAGTCCTAATTACAATCGTACATATAATGAATACAAAAATATTTTAAATTAGTAATATATTTAGTAATAATACAATTATCTAGCTGGATTATCTAGTTCAACAAAATGAAAAAATGTGATTGAACCTAATTGTAAAAAGCTAATAGTCTTGCCAATACAATTAAACTTCAAGCTTACTATACATAGAGTCGTTCCAAAGTGCGGCCTCCTCAGCGAAGCATCAAATGATTATGATACGGCTATTGTTATTCACAGACGATAGGCGGTGAGGACTTGTGTTCTGGAATAGAATTATCTTTATTATTAGGGTAATTAAAAAACTCTAGCTAATGTGCCCGAGGTTTCTCAATAGAATTCACAGGCAGCCGCATTATAAACCAGTGGGTAACTAACGAACTCCTAACAACAATGTAAGTAATAAATGAAGAACTAAAAGTAATAAAACAGTAACTAAGGCATCACAAATAGTTTACAAAAATACAGCCCTGAAAGAATACACGTGGAACACTGTTCCAAAGCTGATGAAAGGAATATCACAATGGAAGGCGATAAACAAATGACGATAATTGTTCAGGTCGCAAAAGGTCGCAGCCAATTTCGATCGGAACTTGTTCTGTGACCTTTAAGCTTTACTTTAAAAAAAATGGTCGCTTAAGCTCGCTTAATTCATAACTATGTGCTTAAATAAAGAATAAAATATATAGACGCGTCTGCCGTAACCCTTCGTTCACAAGGGTTCGTTCACACCATAAACTCAAGTACTCGCCAAAACGCAAATCTTACGCCACACAACGAGCGCTCTGGCCCAAACAATTGCAGAAACACTTCCAATGTTCACTATGATGCAGCGTTTGTGTGGTGTGCTCGCAATATTCGACAGCAGTAGCGAATCGTTACGAACACTGAGAAGAGTTGACCGAGGTTGTAAGGCTTGGTCGGTACCACGAGGCACAGTGGTCCAAACGGGCCTTTGAGCTCGACAAAACCTCTTACGATCAAGCTATGGAAACAAATGAAGTATTTATTTTAAACATATGTTTCCTTGGTGAAAATCAAATATCAAAAAATGGGATTTGCTTGAATGAGCTGTAGAAATACGAATTCATTCACTATAATAAAAAATATTTACCTTATATGCCGGTGTAGGAGTAGCAGATAAACTGCTTTCTCAAGGCATTTCCGAATTACTACTTATAAGAGTGGTCTGAGGATAGAAATAAATGGAATGATGAATTATTGAAATTAAAATTAAATGCTTGTTTAACAAGTTTTGGTTAGTTGCCTGTCGCGAAATTTGTTGTGTGTGGTGTTCCCGATATGTTCGCAATTCCGACAAATTACGTATTTGCAATTAATGTTCCCCAAACATTTTTCATATAATTATATAGCACACTAATTTACTGGCTTTAAAAAAAACTCGTGTCGTTTGGTCGAATTTTTAGGAACTTATCGTATTTTAAACATCTTTGATGAATCGTGCTTGTGAAACTAGTGAATCGTTGTGTTCGAGGAACGTCGTGTGTTGACGTATTTTATAATAATGTTAGTGTTTTAATAGAGTAAACTGGAGTCCTACTATCCCACCTGCCCTCTATTCCAATAATCGTGAGGTTTACGAAAAATGACTTCTACAGTTATTTAAAATATTTTGCATAAATTGATTTCGCAAAACGTGAGTTGACGTAAAATTGTTCAAAGCATCGAGATCTGGAATGGTTTTGCGGTATTTTATCAAGAACATACAAAAATGATTAAAGGAAATATAGAAATGGGTATACTGGGTACTCGACCCGACGTGTTAAACTGATGTACTATACCTATTACTATATGAATGTAGTGAGATAAAAAGTCACTTCAGAGTTATCAGTTTAAACCGATGAAAACCACAATTATTTTTGCACCATCCTAATATATTTGTCGGATATTTCGTGTACGTGGAAACGTGATTTTCGCCACGATTAGATATTCAATATTATTTAATTAATTACATGTCCTATTTGACAATTCAAGATTTTGAGGAAAAGCTTTGATATAAATGGCGCAATATTTTGCCCCGTCTGGATAATTTCCGAGCAATGTTTAAATTGAAGTACTTCTGTCACTGCTAAAGCGTGAAACAATTCGCAGAAACTGAAAGAGTAACAGAGGTGGATAGTAAGCATTCGATAGACCAAAATTGTTGGACAAAAAACCGCACGAAATATCGATCAGCCTAATAATAATAAGTACGTAGAGTAATCCGAAAAATTTCTCAAATGTTTATTATTCTAAAATAATAATAAAGTAATGATAAACTGAAAAATTTATTTTATTTTAACTTAAACTGATTACTTAAACATCATCGCAAAGACGGAATAACAAGTTGGAGAGGAAGAGGAATAAACTTACCAGGAGAAACGTGGAAAAGGTCGAGTCGTGTTTGAAAAGTTGTATTTGTGAAATGGTTGAGCAAACAGAAAAACGTGCTTTTATCATTAGGTAAACAATCGTGGCTATAGTACGGTCGGCACTGCTACAATATCGCCTCGATATCTCGTAAACGGCAAACATCTGTGGGATAATAACTGTAAAAGCTTTGGGAAAGCACATCTCGGAAACCTCTGCCGCTCCTTGGCACATTGGATTTCTAAGAAGAGAAATTTTTCGCCTTCAGAGTTTCATATATGTTCCCTGATTCGCGTAGCCGTCCTGCAAATCGGTTTTCGTATAATACTGTAACGTGTACAGAAATTCTGTGAAATCGTTCTAAAAGCGGAGTTCCTTTAAAATACCAGCCAATTTTTGTTTCAGATAAAGGAGAAGCAATGTATGTTTCCCAAAGAACGAAATGATAGAAAGAACTCCAGAACTTGGCGTTGATTCACAACCTACAATCTTAGTTACAGAAGTAACTATATTTTGATTTACTTATGTAGCAAATAAAAGCACGAAGATATCCTTTAGAGATAGAAAATCTCTATGAAGATGAAGATTATAAAACTTTGAGGAAATGTATATTATACACCTACAATAAGTATATGTTTACGCATATACATACATAGATATTACCTAAGGCCAAAGGGGTTCATTCTTCGATTTTATTTTTGAACTCCGAAGCTGTGAGAGATTTTATTCTGTACTCGAAAACTGTGAAAGTAAAAGTTGCTTCTTTTAATTAGATCTATCACGTGGTAATCAAATTTATTCCTTGCTTAAATAATTTGGAGAAAGATGTAAACAAAATGACTATTATTTGTTCTAAAATTCGTTTTATCACGCATAGTATTAATTTGCGCCCCAAATAATTGTGGAACAGCGTAATCCATTTTTATGAGATAATACAAATACAAATTTTCTTGCGTTGGTGAACTGTGTTCCTCGACAATTGATGAGCGTCCAGATTTGATGAGCAATGTTCGTCTAATATTATTTCATGGTATAATATATACGCAGCATATAGTGAAAGAGTATGATAATTTACACAGAGTGGCCCGGAATTCATGGTACTAGTCAGGAGAGGAAGATGGGTTAAGGGTTTCGTGGGATAAAGTCAGATAGAAATCAAGAATAACAAAGTTAGTCAACACCCGCATGAGTGCCCTGTTTCACAGGTGCCAAAGTTTATTTAAACTAATTGTCTTAGCACACATATATATATCTACTTATCTTAACAAGGTAAAAAGAGTTACTTTAGCCCCAAATCGAGATAAGATAAATTTTGATGAAGAAACGTGTTCCAGCGAAATTGTCCAAACGAAAGTGAAATTTTAGTAATAAGATCATATATAACGATCACACAATCTCGTACATATACTTTTGAAAATTGTTCGAATTTCTTAATTAGTCGTAAAGCTTTTAACTGTTTTATCTAGTGAAAAGTTTCAAATTAAATCAACTGTGGGCGACGGGCTCTGTCACTCGCGTAAAATCGCTTTCGGGTAGGAAACGCTGCTTTTGCTTTTATTCTATCTTGAGGTATTAGAGCGCGATTGCCTCCGAAGCCGAAAATTGCTTTGGCCCGACCCCAAGGATGTCTCCGTTCGTCACTAGCCTTCATCCATCCTTCGTCCATTCACGTAACATCCCCGTAGGTCAATTGAGTCTTTCGGCAATATTTCTGCCTGCAGAACCTTGGCCTGTGTGGTATGTTAACAAAAAAATAAGACACTTGTCTGTGAACTCGCCTGATTTTCAATGGCCGTTATGGAATGGTAAATAGAGGGCTTGCAGTGCTATCTTTAATAGACTTTTCTTATATCTCCCAGGTGGGCAAGTATTGTCAAATTCTGCGTCTGTGTAAAACTGTTGTGTCTACTTTGTGATGAATAATGGGTCAAAATAATACCCAGGTACGTTATTTTACATTTGTTATGTATGAAACACTTTCATCAGCCAATTGGGCCTCAAATAATAACAGGAACAACGATTGTGTGTTTTAAAGTGTGCACACCAAATTTCGATACCTACTAGTATTTATTGAAGAAGCATATAAAACGTTTTCATCGACCCGACATTTATTTATTATAAAATATTGTAAACAGTAGGTGCACGGCGTAAATTAGAGGGAACGGAGGGATGGAGATAAAAATGATTATTATATTGAACGAATTGTTTAGTGTCACATGTACAGCAACACGTGTAAGATCAATTTCCTGATACCTGGACGCGGTATGCACACCACAGGAGAAATCCTTTAAAAGGGCCTCTGTAAGGATTAAAGCTTTGTCCCAATTGTAGGAATGCTTAGGAAGGACAGTTCAAGAGCGGGGCATTTGGAACAAGTACGGGACACCAGTAAAATTTCTAAAACAACAAAATGGAACTGGCACAGGGGAAGACCGTGGAAGAATTGGGGCCATATCAAAATCTAATTACGCGACACACCTTTCATTATATTATCAGTTTGACATTGATACTGTTTTTTCATCGATTGGAACACTTTTGGCAGATTCAGATGAGGAAGAAAATGATATAAAAATATCATGAAACTAATATATCCGGGTAACAAGAGGCATCTGTAATTACAGTAGAGTGGAAACGTCCGCAACGAACAGTACATCGGGTGGTGTACACTAATAGAAGCTTCGAATATCTTCGTGTGTCCCACATAGCGGATCCGAGATTACCGAGATATTTATTTCTCCCTTTGTATAGACTCTCTTGCGACGGCAGAACGAACTGGTGTGGGCACATATATCAAAGAAATCTCGGGAATTAGATACCGTAGACTCGGTGTAAGATGCTTTTCCATGGCTGATCCTCCTTTACGTGAATGCGGATTTCCGCGATGCTTGAATCCAACCGCCATTCTGCCCTCCCCCATTCCCATCCCCTTTCACGTTCTTTTCTTCCCTCTTCTGTCTCTTCCAATCCGCCACCATGTGTATTCGAGTAATTATACTCTCTCCGATCGCAATTTTTATTAAATCTCCATGTGCAGATATATATATTCACGATTATATACATTTTAGTTGAACAGAATAATCCGATATGTGCGTGTGAAATAAAAGGCTTATGTTATTACTGTTGTAATGTATTCGCCTCCAAATATCTACATTTGGTATTAGTCTTACGATATATATTTCTCTATTACTCTAATTATCCACTAGTTACCTAAGGACTCATGTATACATATATTTTTAAGTTCGTTCGTCACAAACAATCGTCATACATCCTTATCGCGTCACCGTTTCCAAAACACCTAGTCATACTGCCTACAATCCCTACCCATCCGCAGTCCTTTGGAATTCGCCCTCACCATCCCCACTACGTCCTTTCCAACATCCTTTAAAACCCCTAGGTTCCCTGACTCCTCAACTCATATCTTACGAAATAGTCAACCAATAATCTAAGTCCAAGTGTTAATAAAAATCTCTTGTTAAAAACCGAAGTTGGGAGTTAAATTTTCTCTGTGCCCATTACACTGTGATACAATTTTTGTATCTATTCTATTCGCAATTATTATAGACTGTACTGTATCAAAGCTGCATTGTTTAATAAAATTCGATTCGATGTTGCAAGATATTTTAAGTAATGAATAGACAAGTGACGGATTGTGTATATCCTTTTGCACTTTTATGAAAATAGTCATACAACAATTGCATCTTGGTGTATTCTTTTGTTTCATATGATCACCGGGTTCTAAAGGCTGTGTCGAATAATCATTCAGTGTTCTATATTCGCATTGAAGAAAGAAATGTTCCCAATTACATGAATAATATGTATTCATGTAGAATATATTCACGTTAAGTGAACGGAGGTCGACCGGACAAATTGAACTTTTATAGTAGAATTATTGTTGGGCCGCCACTGCAATTCGCCGGTGGAATTTTGCAGGGTTGTAAGTCCCGTTGGTGGTGGCCGAAATGTTTCGTGATGCTCGCATTTGATTTGTTCTCGTCCACGGGTCGCGACGTATTGTCGTATTGTCTCATATTCGTATTATTGATGTAGGGGAGAACAGGGGTCGCGTTGTCACATAAATTGATCTTTTTAAATTTCAAAAAGCACAGTACCCTTTAATGAAATTTCGATTACACCATTCGAAACCCCTGTATTCAATGTATGGTTTAAACTTTGTAGATTGTCAAATTTTGTTGAAAGAAATGAAGTTTTACCGTTTTAAAAGATTAAGAAATATTGCGACAACTAACCCCAGTCATGGGTTGGTTGTCACGAAGTGTTGAGTTGGTTGTCGCATAGAATAGCTATCAAAACTATAAATACCTACATTTATTGAAAAAACATTGCTCATCATCAGAACTCAATACTGTTTGAAAATCAGATTGGCAGTTTGTCACACATATAAAACCTACACGTCATCATAACATCAGGGGGAATTTTCCTACGATAGGTACTCTTTTTAAAATTCCTCACCATTTTATGGCTTAAAATTATTTCCTGAAATACAATTTAACTATCTACTAAATGGTTTCTACGAATGATAGTCGGTTGCCACGCGAGACAACTAGGCCCACGTATGCTATGACAATCAATCCCATTTGAATACTCGCCACGTTTCTAATATGTAGAGTGGTATCAATAGAAATTTTTCAATCCTGCCACATATAAAAATATAAACCAGCAGTCCACTATTAATAATATAAAACTTAGAATAATGTAAAAATGACTCACTCACTCAGCATAACAAAACTAATCACCTACGACACAAAAAAATAGTTTGGCGTTCAACAACGTTTCGATTGTCAGAAAGCAACCTGACCAAGAAAGGGAAATATACGCATGTGCTCTGAGCCGTGTGATAAAGACACATGTACTGACGATCGTTCCACCTGACACAGCTTATACAAAAGAAGAAATGAACTTTGTGACAATCAACCCATGTGACAACCAGCCCCGGTCGCCCCTATCGCGTTCTTTCGCATTCTAATCTTTCCCGCTTCGCGCTGCCAGCTTTTCTACCTTCGACGGCAGGACTGCAACGCTTTCGATTTATGTACCTTTTCGGGGGTTGGTTTATGCCAAGGTCAGGATGCTTTCCTAACTTGGTAGACGCGTAGCCCGACGCACTCAAGGAAACCTCATTATAAAACAGCTCGCCCGGTTACGAAGTCCGTCGATCGGTCCGGTTCCTGCCGCAGAATAATTGTAGCTAAATTTTTTGATTTGAATAATTTGACAATTGTATTTACGCGGCTCACAGCATAACGACGTTTCTTCGAATTGTAAATTCTTTCAAAATAATACTTCAGGGAATATCAATTGCTATGTACAAAGCTGCATGGTAAATTAACTCACATGCAGGCTGCTATGTCTTATTTATGCACCCCAAAGAAGGGTACTGTAGTGTAAGGATCGGGAATGCCAAAGGTTGACACCTTTACCAGGAGCAACTGATTATAGCTTCTCCTTTTATATGTATGAAATACAGGTATAACGGTACTAGTCGATATCGATCGATTGCTATAATAATGATATTCCTTTGAGCTAAATACTTGATAGTCTTGAAATTACACTTTTTCTTAGTTCACTGTGGAGTTCTTATGTTGTATACAGCTTTATATGACAATTGTGTATGCTATAATTAAAGGCAGTTAAACTGTTTGAAATTATTATTAATTTATAATACTCCAACATATAATGGTATGGATTAAAAGAAACATTTTGTCAAAGAAATACTATTTTCATTGCATAATTATCCACTTAGATATCCACATAAATAATGCATACATAATAGAAAACGAAACGAAAACAAAGAAGGTATAAATATATAGGGTGTCCTAGATAGTATCTTAAAATCGATGTGGAAACTAATATTTTATTTAATTCTAAATAAATAGTGAGCTCGAAATCCTCGGCAAAGTCCAATTTAAAAACTTCATAACTCTGTACACTCCAATTTACTTTCACGCTTGAACAGAGTTTTAAATAACTTATTATAAGAAAACAATTGTGCCTCTAAATCCATAATGGGCAACGGGGCACAGGAAACTAGCAGAGGTATTATTGGAAATGGGTTTATTAAATAACTCTTGACTCGTTTTTGATTTGATAATATTCTTTATTAACCACGCAGTGGGAGTACCTTCTTCCCTATTGCAATGATCTGATGGAACTAACAGCATTCGAATTAACGGACAGACCCGATGCCCGAAGCAACAGTATAAGGTATCCCCTTGCACACGATTATGAAAGATTAATTTTTGTATCGATTTTCAGTAAGAAAATCTAACAGGTAGGTTCTTCCAATAGAACGGTCAATTTCAGAACACTTTGGTAAACGGTTTAAAAGCTTTTCAATAACATTTAGAAAATATAGATGTGCAGTGTGTGATTTGAAACTTGTACAGGTGTGTATAGTGGGAATTAAATTACAATCATTACAGCGGTGTGCCATTTCACGTAAGGAATGAATTAATATACTAAAGTTGAACAGTTTGAAATGTTTATCGAGCCGCACTTCGTACGAAATTGTGGATATCAGGTTTTCTAAATATGCTTGATATTTCCCAAGATGTTGGAGTAATTCTTATACGCGACCAAAATAATTCCTACAAGTAACATACACACAAATAATAAAGTTCGCTCGCTATTTAATAATGAACTACCCCGTATGAAAAATTCTCCAGATTTTCCCGTATCCTGTATTGTCGCAATCGGAGAAAGACAAAAGACGGAAGCGATGGGGACAAAGAAACCGGACGCGCAACGCTAAAAGGAAGGGAAAGTAATTTCCAACGAATCAAGAGCATCCAGTTTGCGTACGTGGAGCGCGATTCCTTTTGATCGGCGTCGTCCACTCGCGACGTCAGTTTTTCCAAGGGAGACCTCGTTTGATAGAGAAAACGATTGTCCCGTTGTCCTGCCACTGATACAGGCCGAGGCAAAGGGAAAGAGAAGGGTCTAGCCTCTTTTCGTGGCGTAGAACAAGGAAAATGCCTGGCGTGTCCCGTTTGCTGGTCGTTTATGCATTTCCGCTCGGCTGGCTATCGAGTACGCTCTCGTTTTGACTTCACCCTCAAAGGAAACCACAGTGCAGAGACGGTCAGTCTCGTCTAATGATGTGGTCGAACTTCTGTTGGACCAGCCGAAAATCGACGTGTCTCCACATTTCGATTGTTGCCGGCTCTCCGAGCATTTTGCCACCCCGAAGCTTTCTCGCCTCTTGGACTTTCATGGGAACCGCTCTCCTCTACTTCATTGTGATTTTTTTTATCGGCTGATTCGCAGGGTTTGACCCTTCCGCTGGCACACTAAAATAGCGAAAGCGGCAAAAGCATGTCCGACTTTCCGATGATTGAACATGAAAATACATAGGGGAGGCCGGGGTTGATTGTCAGAAAGTTCATTTCTCCTTTTGTATAAGCTGTATCGGGTGGACGAACGTCGTCAGTACATGTGTCTTTATCACACGGCTCGGAGCACATGCGTATATTTCCCTTTCTTGGTCAGGTTGCTTTCTGACAATTGAAACGTTGTTGAACGCCAAACTATTTTCTTGTGTCGTAGGTGATTAGTTTTGTTATGCTGAGTGAGTCATTTTTACATTATTCTAAGTTTTATATTATTAATAGTGGACTGTTGGTTTATATTTTTATATGTGGCAGGATTGAAAAATTCATTTGATAGCACGCTACATATAAGAAACGTGGCGAGTATTCAAATGGGGTTGATTGCCATAGCATACGTGGGCCTAGTTGTCTCGCGTGGCAACCGACTACCATTCGTAGAAACCATTTAGTAGATAGTTAAATTGTATTTCAGGCAATAATTCTAAGCCATAAAATGGTGAGGAATTTTAAAGAGAGTACTAATCGTGGAAAATCTCCCCTGATGTTATGATGACGTGTAGGTTTTATATGTGTGACAAACTGCCAATCTGATTTTCCAACAGTATTGAGTTCCGATGATGAGTAATGTTTTTTCAATAACTGTAGGTATTTACAGTTTTCATAGCTATTCTATGCGACAACCAACTCAACACTTCGTGACAACCATGACTGGGGTTAGTTGTCGCAATATTTCTAAATCTTTTAAAACAGTAAAACATCATTTCTTTAAAAAAATTTGACAGTCTACAAAGTTTAGTTTCTATTTCTATTTCTAAAGCTATTTTATTCATGGCTTGAGAAATGAATTGACTGCGGACGGTCTTAAACAGGCAAAGAGTTCAATGTTGAACCAGTGAATCGTGAGTTGTTTGCTTGCTTGCTTGCTCTTTGTCCGCCCCTTGTCCACAAAGGGGAAATAATTTGTGTGGATAAGAAAGAGAGAAATCTTGTGTTTAGTAGAATTAGTAGGGCGCTGGTGATTTTGTTATTTAACTAGTGAACTGGAATTCATTTTGGCGAATTGATCATTTTGATATCAGCTGCACAAAAGACAAATTGATGAATTGTATTGGTATCAAATTCTTTATAAATAACATGTATTGCGTCGATAATTCCACTTATTGCAACAAGTATTTACTGCTTTAAGAATTCTTCTACTGTTGCTCAATAATAAAGAATATATTTCGAAAGCCATCGTGTTTGACACCGTTTAAAAATAATTTCTATATTCCCCATAAATGCGAATGTTTAACATTTTCAAAAGTACGTTTTAAAATGTTTGTTTTCGTGCAATTTAACTGTCGTCTTAAAGTGACTGCAATTACAGCATCAGGTTGATGTTTCTTTGATTCCCATTCAACTTGACTTCATCCTAATAAACGTACCTCTAGATACGTATATGTATTTACTTAGGTAAGCAAATTTATACAGGCTATTGGTGGTTGGACGTGACAAAATAAGACAAGAATTGAGAATATCGTTTTTGCATTCGAAGCTCTGTTTTCGTATGCGAAAATTGTATTCTTTATTTTTGGTCCATTCCTGTATGTAAATACAATTACGTCTTTGTGAGTTGTACCACTATAGTGGTAACTATAGTTACACGCCATTCTGTATATTTCATAACTGATTAATTAAGTTGACCACTGTTGCATAAGCCTACTTCATCGGACTAGTTCGCATATTAGTGGTACCCATTCACTTTGTGTGAGTATTTATAGTTTGTAGAATTCGAAATGAGGCGGGGATGGAAAGAATCCAAAATTTAAAATAATTCAATTATTAAAAAATCTTAATTTTACTCCACGATAATTGCTAATCATCTTAATACTTTAATTCCTATTTCTCTATATTTTCCAGCTGCTATTTCGAGTTCGATAAATTGGCTCACCTTAATATCTCCTTTGCAAACACGATTGCAGGAACATTCGTATCATTGTATTACTGCAGTTTAATAGTAGTATGATATAGTTTGATCTTGAGAGTTGGAAAGGGTTGATTCAGTTAAGGGCGAAATTACGAAACGCTAACTGGTAGGTACAATTTCCTACATCCCTTTTAACCAAGTCAAATAATGCCATTTCTGACTTTACGAGCATCTTAATTAACAAAATTTAATACACCCGGAGTGTAGTGGAATCGATTTATTTACAGTAAAGATATATTGCGACTTTGAGAAAAAGGTGCAAATGTATTAAAGAAGAGAAGAACAAAAGAGTTTAAACTTCAGACAAATGATGTTAGTAACATAATATAATAATTTAAGGGGGGAATACCTTTAGAACTTCCGGAAAACGCAAAATTTTGTTTACATAAACTTTTACTACAGCATCCCAAGAATATGATTCAAAATTTTTAAAGCGAAATTCAATGTCCTTCCGCTCGGCGCAGAACAGTGAGACAAATTTTGAAAGGGCTTTTTCTCAAAGTTACATTTTCGGAATTGGCGGGAGCGATAACTCAAAAACTATTACATCAATCTTGTTGAAAATTTGCAGACGCATTTATAAAAATATTACCTTCTATGTGAATATGAAAGTATTAAATAAATTGATAATAAAAGTACTTTTTATTGCAAAGTGTAGCGGAAATTTCGTGCTAAATACGAAGTTCTCTTTTTAAAAGCGTGCCGTTTCTCCAATTTTTTTCTATTTTTCACATCTTCGAGGTTCACCGACAAATTGCGAATGCTGACTATCGAAATACAGTTTGCTGCTTTGTTTCTGACCAATACAGCCAAAGCTAGAGCTTCCGCCGCACCGCTTTACAAGACACGCTGCAACTTTCCCGGAAGAGCGACCGATTTCTCCCCCATTTCGGAATATTTTGAAAAAAAAGATACGTTGCAATAGACAAGAATGATAATGAATGATATCCAAAGTTTCAAATATGTGAAACAAACCTTTCCCTTTAAAAAAAAATACATAAAAATCTTAGCTCATTTTCACCCGCTAAAAGGTATTTCCCGCTTTAATTCGTATAAAAGATGACGCTCGCATCAATTGGATAACTCACTCTGTACAAACGAACAAATTCGCTCAAATAATAATAGTTAATGTACTAGTTCAAAGGTTTAAATTTAAACGGAAAATTATTGAAAATTAAAACAGCCTGTATATTACAGTGAACGGCACTTTAATCTTTTTTTTATAGTTCGCACGAATTCTTCTTTTTTATTTCTTGGAGAATCATATGCGTTCCATCTCAGAGTCGGAGAAACAAAACAATGGAGGCAAGGCACTGCTTATAAGCCAGTCGTCGTTGTGAAATCGTGGTGAACATTCGAATATGCAGGTGGAACTTCGTTTTGGAAAGCAATCTGACACATTCTTCACCTGTGGTTGAATTTATTACCTCTTAATTAATTTTGTTTAACTATATTTAATAATTAACGAAGGGTATGGGGTTATGCGATTACGTGGATTGCACGATCTTTAATGGGTAGTAATTGTCTTAATACTGTAATCGTTTAATAATTTGCAAAATGTGTTAGCCCAATCTAAACGCAATGAGAAATGATGAAATTTACCTTTATGCTATTCTAAAGAATGCTGTTTCTTCTACGGTCAATTATTTTGATTCGTAACGTTTACTGTTTTCAACAATAATAAGCTCCAGGTTTTTTATTTTACAGCTAATATATATAATGTATTAAAAATAACATTCGTCAAATAAAAGTTTGTGTTACTCCTTTTCTGCACAAATGTCAATTGATAAATAATTGAACGAATTTTCGAATATACTTAATACTCGCTAACAATAAGGCCGACAGCAACAAAACTCACCCCCACTTATAGGAATCGATATCTACCGCTGAAACCATTTATCAATCAGCGATTCAATATCATTCTCAAACAACAACTTACCTCCCAATCGATATTACATAAATATCATTCATCCCTAGTAAAAGTACTATTCGTCATTTATAGTAATTGTCACTTACTATACATGCACGTGTGATTATTTCCAATTACTGGGTCATTTAAAAAGTCTTTGCTCGTGTGGTAAAAATGTTTGGTTTTGAATGTTCGTTGATCTTTATGTAATTCCTTTTTCGATCAATATTAAGGCGGAGAATCGAATTTCTAAAGGATCGTTGAAATTTTCGCCGCAATAATTAATATTAACAAAATGCATATAAGGCATAGTAACATATTTCACGAAGGCAACAGACTACAACAGGCAACAGAATGCTACTCGATCTACGAAAAATATTAATAAACTATTAATGTTATCATTAATAAGCGACTTAAACTGGTTGCCGCACTTCTTTATTTACAAACATGTATTTATGCAAAAGAAACGGTAGCTCGTCCATTTTTGAACTCAAAACCTATTGAATTGTTCAAGTTGGGTAAAGATGAATTGCTAAAATAACGAGAAAAAAAGTTATTGCAATCGTGAAAAATTACATTCAAGATTGAACATACACTTCAGTGACCTTTTTTGATTGAAAGTTGAAATATGTGACACACTATAGGGTACGTAAACACTTTTGAAATGACCAGATACTTTCGTTCCTCTAGCCCAGAAGGCGACACCGAACATTAATAATATTTAAACGTACTTGACGACATTTCTTTCGTCGCCTCGTATCCCGCATGTATATCGCTTGGTTCTCCACCCCTCTTAATTTTCTCCTCGCCCTTCTTTCACTCAGTATCAGATTCTCCGTGAACTTCTTCACCGCCACGTCGACCCTTCGATTAAGCGAGTCGTCTGAATAACTGCTGTCCGTGTTGAAGTCGTAAGTCGGCAGCAGGTCCACCTCCTTTACGTAACATTTCTTCTGCCCTCCGTATCTCTTCCTATTTTTCTGGCGAAACTGTTCGTCCGATATTGTTCGAAAATGATCGTGAGAACAATGAGTCAGAATGCCGGAATCCAATGATTCTGTGATCAATTTCGACGAGTTTGAAAATTTTGTCAGCGAGTTTCGTTGATAACAGCACAACGTGTACCTGTTCAATTGCCTTTCATCGAGATACTCTTTGGCGTCTTGAGACACCTCGACGTCATCGTAGGAAGTGCCGTTCGAGTAACAATTTTGCGTCTGCGGATATTTCAGTCGACTGTCGTACGTCACATCGGTGTCCAGCGAACGATTTTGAAACAACATGTTGAGAGAATTTTTGTCAGTGGATTGCAGGTTTGTCAAAGAAAGGTTACTAGCGGTACAGTACTCGTTCGACGAGCTCGAACTGCACTCCTTTCCCCTTAACGAGGTGTGATAGCTGCTTTGAGGCTGGCTTAAATCCGAACGCGTGATTTGAACAGAAGAGGCGCAGGTTAAGCTGATTGGAATCGATTGTTGCGCCTGTTCTTTAGAAACGCAGTGTTTTGCCTCTGACGCCGACGTCAGCATAGACCTTGCCTTTTTCACTTTGCTGGTTGCTCTACAATTCTCTACACTAATTTCAGCAGCGGGTTGGTTCATTTTTGTAACGCAGCTAGGATGGACTGTATGCTCGAATGGATCGTTCTGAAGTTCGATATTGCTTAACGAAAAATAATCATCGTAGTCTTCTTCTAATCTTTTCTTTACATTTCCAAGAATCAATAATTCCGAGGTTTTGTTCTCCAGAACGTAATTTGGCGATAATACGGATGTAGTCTGAATTTTTGGCGAACTCGCGTTTGACTTAATCAACGTCGAATTTTCCATTATGATCCCGCCGTGATTTCTTGCATAATTTTTGTTAATAACGGCATTGGTATCGTTTTCAATTCTCCTACGTAAAATTCTTCGAGTGGTAGCAGCTTCATTGCCCGTTAACATCGATGACTTGTTTTTAATGTCGTGGCTGCAATTCCAACACATTCTCGTGGAATCATCGAATGTGCAATATTTAACGTTACTAAACTGAAAAGCTCTTTGCCTTAATGAATTTTTCCTCGTTCCAGTTTTCTTATTTTTAGCAAGTGTACGTTTCCCATTAGAGGTGCCCTCTTCCATATTATTTCTGCAACGTGAAACATTTATTACGATTATATTTATGTATACATATAATTCTATATATTGTAATTCTAATAGATACGTATGTACAAAGATGGAAATAGGATAAATATGGAAGTATAGAAAGAAGATGAAATATAGAAGTAATAATAAAAAATGCAAAAGTCTACAAAACTTGGGCACACATCCAATGTCTCTTTCACGCAGCACTCTTCCACTGTATTCAAACGTTAAAACATTCTTTTGCGCCTTTCGTTCCGTCGCATGCACGCATACACGAGCACACACAAGTACTAGAAGAAAATGAAAATGTTTCCATGACCGACACAGTACGTTCTATCAATTTTTTATATTGGACTTTAATTTTTCTAAATGTATTCAATGATTACATTTTCTCGCATCGTACCTCTTCGATCTTATGCTCGTCCCTTTGCTCTTCCTCTTTCGCGCCGATGATATCTCTTTCATGTATCGTGTACCCAACAGTTCCATGTCCATGTTGCTCTTTTTGCTGTTGAAATTCTCAGTGTTGGTAGTAAAGATCGTTTCAATATCTTTAGACAACGGGCTTGTCGACATGTCGGAAATACTTCGTTTTTTATTCCCCTCCTCATTTCTATTCAATTTTCTGCGTTGCGATTTATGATTGTACCTTTTTGACGTTTGCACGCAGACGTTTTTCTTCAACGTATTGGCCTTGTTATTGTTGGACGTGTAATCATTATGCCGATAATTGTTTCCTTCGTCTGACAAGAGGCTAACAATTGGATCTGATACCGTACGATTCGTTTCTTCATTATGTATATCACTGTCAGCGATAATATCGTAGGAATTTGCCTCTTTTTCTGTACCGCCTTTGGATGCGTAACCGTGCATGCATTCATTGCCACGTAATTTCAGTGTGGACGAATTCTTCGTTGAAATGTGGAAATCGTGCGCACATTTCATTGGTGTTTGTTCAGCTTTGGCATGCAACATTTCGCAGTCCGCTTCTTGTTTTTCAAAATCTTTTGTCCTGTGTTCTTTGGAACATTTGAGTATGCCGAAATGAATGAAATTTAAGGAGAAATAACAATGGAAGGTAGTTTCCTTTGAAATGCTCTTCCAGGACCTGCTGAAATAATTGTTACAGATATAAATAATCATACAATTGTTTCCATAATTATGCAGAAAAAAAGTGTCTATCAAGTGTATGTTATCTTTGTTATGCAACTTAATTATTTACAGTGGAGGTTATGATGCTTCGTTCACCGCGTTATATTTATTCTGTTAAATAAATGATATTAAATGGTTAAATGGTTAAAGTAAATGATTTTTTGCTTGGCCAATATATAGAATTTCATTTACAATGTGAAACGTACTTTTGTATTATATCGAACAATTTATAGAAAAAGCTGAAGTTGATAAGAAATTAATATTATTCATGATATGAAATGATTCTTTACGGATATTCATATCATATGACGTGCGTATCATTTAATTATTTCGAATGTGTGGATATTAAATTAATAAATTATAAATCTGGTTGTACTCGAAAACATTGAAAATCTTTCTAACATATAACATGTCGCAAGTTATTTAGCATCTAGTAGCATTGCAATTATCGAATTTTCCTATGCATTATTCATATCGTACACACGAAACATAATTAATTAGTATTGTCCATGAAAATATAAAATAATTGAATAACGCGGTACAATCGATGGATGCTGTCTAGATAGATTGCAACGAAATTCGCTGTTTCATAGGCATAAAAGTTCTAATGTGTTGCAGGAAATACCTTGAAATGAGGCGGAAATAATACATAAAAAATGTCTTTAGACCGTTGATATTCCAATACGGACAATTCATTTGATTATTTTCTTTGCAATCGAGTCGCAAGCCAATCGTGAAGATTTTCGGTACTTTGGGTAGAAAATTCATGACGGTGTTCCTAACTCCAGACTCTTCGGGGACGTAAGTATCGTCGCATTTCTCGTTACCAAGAATTTCCATGAAAATTTGTGGAGACCATGGATTATGAAAGTTCATGCGTAGAATGCAAGGCTCGATACGTTGAAAATCGCTCTTCAGTCGATCGATGTAGAGGGGCCCCATTCCAAATGTGCTCAATTTATACTGTTTGTATTGCTTTTAATGTTTACCAATGTCATCAATTTAACGCTACTGCACTAATAGTACTATGCGATTGGAAATATTTAGCGATAGTAGTCAATCTCAAATATACTATGAAAAAGCAGATAAGATGGGAAGAAGAATACGAAAGACAAGTAGAATACGTATATGAGATATAAAAGCGACGAAAGCGTTTCGAAATAATTCAGTGTAATATAAGATATTAATGTCGAGGAATTGATGATGGGATATGTAATTGAAAACAAATATTTTAGTTACAAATGTGTCTGTTAACAGTTATTGGAAAATTCATATCCTTCTCTATTTTATGTATATCTTTGGATTTATTCCTTAATGGGCATTTGCAGAAGAAAAACTGAAATATGTACGGAACTCTGTTCGCTGCTAAATATTTAACACAGATAACGTTGTATTGCAGCACTTGACAAAAATTAAGCAACTCAAGAAGGCTACCTTAATTAGAAGCATTCCCGTTCTGCTCCAGTAAAATTATATTGCGACGCAATGTTAGCTAATTAGGAGCTTGTCGCAAAAGTATTAATCAAAACCAAATTATTGTGAAAGGAATCAATTACTAATTAATAATATCTAGGTGACAGATCTGTTAAATCCAATTGATTTGCAACGATAAACTGCAAGTTTATTTAATGCAATAATAATCTACGAATGAGTCATTTGTGATTGCTACAATTTGATTCAACCTTTTCATTTTTCTCCCTTTAATTATGACTATATCAGTTTGGAGGAAACGAATACTTACAATGAATTAAATACATTCCTACCTCGCCGGTTTAATAAGATTGGAGGTTAGTTACGAGTGGATCAATGAAATCACATTTTGCTCATTATCAAATTTCCAACTAACTGTATGCAAAATACACGGTGACAAATGAATTTGTGTGGATTGTTTTGGAGCTTGCGTCGACATGAAATTGCGCATAATTAATCGGGGGCACGTTTCTCATATTTCCACCTAATCCCAAATGCGCGAAGGGTATAATATGACGGAAAATTAAATGACAAAATATACGAATATTTCGATGTATTTTCTAGATATCCCACGACCATTGATATATAATTTTCGCAATGCGAATTGTTATTTTAAGGAGGAAATTGAAACTGTGCCGTAAGGTTTGCTACTATTTATTATATGTACGAAACATAGCTGAAGAATGGAAATTAATCGGGTAAAGTAATAATTACCGATTAGTATAGTAATTTACTGTAAATGTGAGTGCGTACTTAGTACAATATTAAACATCTTTTTTAATCGACTATAAGGTTTTCGTACATAATGTATACATATAGAGTACATTTTAAAATTGACCAGAATCACGGTGATTGGTGCACAATAAAACTATAGTGGATACGCTACTGATACCTTTTTACCGACAAAAATTGGTTGCCAATTGGTTTTGTAATTTATAATTAACCAGTCAGCTGTGGAGGACGACTATATCCGTCATGTAAGGACTTGGTTTAAATGTATTGTACATCACATACGTGCTCATTTGCAGCAAGAAAATGATTGGTAAAAACCACAAACGCGTCTCAAAATTTCCACCAATTTCTTTTATTGATAGTGATGATGGGAATGAGGGAATGCTTATGGGGATGATTGTATGTAGGGTAGACCGGGGCGAATCGGATCACTCTTTATTTGATGGTAAAAAGAAATAGTTAAAATTTAGAAACGCAATATTTTATTATAAATTCGCAACAAGTACCCATTTGACATGAACATTCATAATAAAGAATATAAACAAATGTAGTATATGTATGTGTGTGAGTGACCATGCGTTATGGTGCAGCCATTGCGTGGCGATGCGTTTTTGTTTTTGGAGAGCGCTGTCGCGCTACGACAGTGCTTCAACCAGCAGTGTCGTTACAGCCTGTGTAACGAAAGGTATTAAATAAAGTTAACCTATGGCTTACACAAATTATAAAAATTCCTCTTTTATGGACAAAAAACGAGAAAGTGGAAAATATTTCTAAGAAAACAAAAAGATTGTGGTAAAATAATCTTTGGTTATAACTTAGAAAAGTGTAACTTAATAATAATAATGTGAAAGACTGTACGTAGTACATGGGTGGCAAGTATATTGTCCTGGAACCCCACTTATATTAGCACACTTTTCGTGACACTACTTTTCACAGCTATTGCACTGTATCCAATCGTCCGCAGGTGGATGAATTTCTCGTTACAATAAATGCAATGCCTCTCTCTTTTAGGTAAGTGCGAACCATCTTTACCTACATGTATAAGTTATTAACGCATTTAAAGTCATACATCTAATTAAATAACCAAAAAAAAGAGTGATATAATAATAATTTTAAGGTGAATTAAATACGTAAAAAAATTATGATATATTAGTGAAAATTATATCAAATATTATTTCTGGACACTATACAAACTAACAATATTAAACACATTTGGATGTTAAAGCTTACCTTTTATTTTCAAATAGGAAATTGTAAGCTATGTATTTTAGATCTTCGCCAAAATTATTACGTTCGTCCGCGTAAGGCAAACTTGAAATGCGTGTCAACACTAAACGGTATTGTAGAACAATAGAAACACAATCGAAAGGGGTGCATAGAAAGGGCGTGTGGAGTATGTGCACGACCTAACCGATTTTTTCATTAGTAGCATAACAAATTTCAACTAAATTCTTATTTCGATCCGATTCGCTTCGATCTACCCTATAACAAATATCTCTGAAAACGATGAAAATGGTTAGACGTTATTGACGTGCTGCATATTCTATGTGTCTAGAATTCAAGTATCGAACCTTATGGACTACCCTGTAGGGATACACTGTCTAAATGCATTTGCGTCCGATCAAAGAGCCATTATCGCGCTGACAAAGGAGCTAATGGACGGCTATGAAATTCCCTCCATGAAACTGTCGACGACCGTCGTGATGTTAAGTCATGAGCAATGGAATGTTTCATCACGTATTCCAGGTAGTTACTGCACGCATTTAATATACCTCGCCCCTGTGCGCCGATCTACGTTCCTTTTACGGTGTATCACTCAAATTATTACGCGCGCTTTGTCCGCCTGCATGTATCGACATATTAATTTTCCAGATAGCAATGCCATTTTAATTCTGACCCGTCCATTCTGCTTCTAATATCACAAGCGACAACAGCACTTCAAAATAATTGTTAGAATAACGGGTCGGCCAAAAGGCGTTGAACTTTCTTATGCATTTCTATTGCATTTGCGTTACTGTTGCATCACGGTAACTTCGTTCAAGATATTGGGAAAGATTGCTTTACTTGGCGCGACAAATTGGCGAAAATAAGTTGTCCAAGAAAAATAACAAAAATGATAGTTTTTAATATGTTGTTTACGAAAAGAGACTTTTTAAACGCTTGTTAGCCTAGCAAAAATTATCGTTTGAAGGTACAAAGCTGATTACAATTTCTTTTTTGCACTACTTATTGAGGTATTCACAATACATACTTATCACGTTTAATTATGAAGGTAATTTTCACCTCCGCAGCATGAGAGACTGTCTGAAAAAAAACACTTTATCATATTATCTTCTTTCAAACTACCTTCACCTAAGGCTTCATGCAGATTTTCATGCACTGCTTTATGTTCCGCTGTAAAAAAAAACCTCTAATGGAGATGTAAATAAAGTCCCTAATTAAAATCCATGCCAAATGGAATTCCAAATAAAGACAAATTACGTAATTCGTGCAACCCATTCTACGTACAACGTCATCAACGAATTATTATTAAATTATGTTTTACGAAATTATTTCCACCATAGTATACATAATCATTTCTGAATCCTCGGCCAATAACATACGTCTGCGTAAAAAAAATTATAATAAAGGTATTCCAATCGAACTCAATTGCCCGTCTATTGCATACACCGATGATTAATAACAAAATGCACATAGCGAATCAACAGTTGCATATCATGGAACAATTATATTACACTTCTGCCATTCCTGTCGCAGTAATCCGTGATGTGGGAGGAAAAATTTCGGCCAAGTTGATTTCGTAACGAAGCAACAAGTGCAGCATGGAATGGGGGATCGCAAGGCGAGGGTCGGGGGCGAATACAAGGATGGGTGAAATAAAGGGAAGCAAATAAACTACGATGGGAGCAATAGTACCTACAAGTAGCACGGGTAAAGAACTGAACCTGCACGAAACAACGCGCCTTGATTGACGTACAAGAGTATTGGGCCGTCCAATAATAAGTAACTACTGTGATTTTTTCGTATAGGGTAGACCGAGGCGAATCGGATCACAGGGCGAATCGGATCGAAATAAGAATTTAGTTGAAATTTGTCATGTTACTCTGGAAAAAATTGTTTAGGTCGTGCATACACTCCTCACGCCCTTTCTATGCACCTCTTTCAATTGTGTTTTTATTAAACTAAAATATTGCGTTTTTAAATTGCAGCTATTGTTTTTTTACCATCAAATAAAAAGTGATCCGATTCGCCCCGGTCTAGCCTATATGAGGTCGCCCTATAAGTTCGTGCCGCTTCGTGTTTTGCTATTTAAATTAATGTATGAAACGTACCTCTAAAGTTTATGAAAAAACTTAATCACCCTCATGTTCCACAATTTCTTCCCATCTTTTTGGTAAAGTCATTATACCGTCACTATAAAATTTCTGTGGTTCTTCGTTAAAATGCTTTTCAATGTTTGTTTTTAGGGATTAGACATTATTCAATTTTTTTCCGCCTAAAAATGATGCATTGACTGGAATAAGTGGTAATCCGATGGAGCAATATCTGGAGGATCTGGTGGGTGTAATAAAATTTGCCAACCAAATTTTTTTGCACTTTTCGTGCATCACGTGGTCTTGCATTATCGTGATGAAAAATCCCATTGTACCGATACATGAGTTTTCGCCGTTTTACTCTTATTGCTTCTTTCAAATTATCCATCTGAGCACGGTATTTGTTTGAATTAATTGTTTGGTTGGCTGGAAGGAAGTCAAAATACGGAATTCCTTACCAAAGCATAAACGCATCCGCGGCCCGAACTTATGGGACGACCTAATACATACAAAGGTATGACAAAAGTTGAGAAGCCGACAAGCTTTCATATAATTCAGTAAATATTCAGCGTGAAATGACGGGAGTGAATTCATACTACGTAAAGTGTGAAAAAGATGTGACTTCGTAGATTAGAAAGTGATAGAAATCTTTTCAAATATATTATACTATTTAGTGGTAATGTTTTGTTTTTTAATAACACGAACGGTCTATTTGCAACTGTTTTGTTCCTTACATTTTTCGCGATAGGTGTATGTTGGGCGGAAGTAAAGAATTATCTGTCGGTAATTGAGAAAAAGTCGAACTGAACTTTTGAGCAAATTCGAGCCTCTCGATAAGCAGTTGGATTTTTAATACTCTGCACTTACTGTTAGTAGATTGAAATTTCTTAATCCATCTTTGATATCGGCTTACACTAACACTCTGTTCGTTTCATTAGTTATCACTGAATTCAAGTTTTGATAAATATGTGATATATACATAAATTAACAACTTGCATCATTTTATTTTATCTTATTTTATACACGGGATTCCAGACAGATTTTTAATAAATATGTATATTAATTGTTAATTTAGTGGAACTATTATATTGTACTACGGTGAAACTCCGTTTTCTCGAACCAGTCGAGGAACAAAACAGTTTGAACAATAGCATTGTTCCTATAATACGATTTCATTGGTTCAAAACTGATGAATCATTACATATTGTTCTATCTTCGTACAACTGGCGTTTAACTGATCATTACAATATTGCAGGTTGTTTCAGATTAAGAAGCTACTTTACATCGCGTAAATAGATTCGCTGGTGAATATGTACGATGTTTAATAAACTTACATTGCAAAGCATCGCGTTTAATTCTACTGAGGTGATACAGGTTATATTCATAGAAAAGTAGTAGTATAATACCTATTACAACTAATGATTTTATGAACTAACATTACGTTCCATATTACTTTAATTTCGTACGTATGGGCGAAACGGTTTCATGGATAATTTATCAGGATAAGTAGACTACTGCCGATAAGTATTTAAGTTTTTACAAATTCAAAGAATAGGTTGTTCAAGCAGGTAAATAAAATATTTATTAAATAATTTGGTGCTTTAAATTTTAAGTAGCATCTTTACAATCTAGTCTAGTATATAGTGTTACGTATTTTACGAATCAATTGTTCATTTTTGCCCAAATCACGTTCATTTATGTGTCCATATTTATAGAGATTGAGGCCATAGAATTCAGTAGGTATGTTTCACATTGGTATTAGTACAAGAATGACAGGTAATTATTTAGAAAAGGGGGGGTCCCACCGATTTTGATGATTTTTAAATATGATGTAGAAATCAACATTTTGAGTAACTTTTTCCTATACATATAACCGCCGCTCGGCCTTAGTTTCCGAGACTTTTGCCAAGAAACATCGGTACTACTACATAGCATTCTGCCTATACGTACGCGTCCGTTCTAGCGTATGCGTAAGCGTTCGATCAGCGATCGTTCACGGTTTCTTCAAACACATCGGACGGCCGGCAATGGACGCGTATAACGGGTGCGAACTCGATTTGGTTTATGCTTGAAAGAATAAAAATCCGAACCGAACCTTACTCAAATCGAACTTTTCTACCTAATAACTATTTTAATGGATTAAGTTCGGTTTAGGTTTGGGTTAGTGTATTCATGCCACACATTCATTGTTGCATTTAATAAGGAGATCAATGCAGATCAAAATTCGCTTTACACATTGTATAATGTTCGTCGCTGGACGCTACGCTGTTATATATAGAAACGATGGACAATTGCCGATCAAACACTTACGCATACACTTTCACGAACGCGTACGTATATGCAGAATTCAATGTAGTAGTACCGATCATTTTTGGGAAAAATCTCGGAAAATAAGGCCGGGCGGCGGTTATATGTATGGGAAAAAGTTGTTCAAAATGTTGATTTCTATAACATACTCGAAAATCATCGAAATCGGTGAGACCCCCCCTTTTCTAAATAATTACCACTATCAATGCCAATGCACCATTGGATTCTTTTTACAATTGATTGACTTGCAAGTCTTACAGCGTCAGAACTTATTAATGGTCACTATGAACGTATGTTTCATTTACTACCAAAACCGTAAGCATTATCCCCTTTCTATGACCTGCAAGGTCCTTATGTAATAGGTCGTTGAACTCGTTTTAAGATCCTCTATCGTGATAATGAAGTAAAAGCATACCGAGCCATTTAAAAAATGGAGGTGACCTTCAAAAGTCCGAAGTACCTCCACCTGCAAAAAAACTACAATTTTATTTCAACAAATATTTCTGTGAAACTTATAGTTTCGAAGATATCTCAGGTGCTAATAGTTATTCCCCACCCTGTATAACAGGGAGTGGTAATGTAATAGTGTAGAGAGTGAAACTAGCAGAATAGAGAATGAAACTAGCCGAGTGTTTCCGAGGAAACATAATAAAACATTAACAAACGGCAAATATGTTCATAATAAATAAGTTAGTTAGTAACCGACGTTTGAATGTAAAAGGCGGACATCGAATTCCATTTTAAACGCATTAATTACGTTCTATCACAATAAACCTTTTCCCTTCTAATTTATCTCTCTACAATAGTAACTATGTGAAGGAAATATAGTTATATCAAAACTACTGTCTACTCTTTAAAAGAAAAATTATCTCCGCGGATGATAGCGGGGGAAACATTTGTTGCCTTTAAACGAAGAGGTAAAGCGCAATATCTGTGTCGCCCGAATAATTATGTACTTGACGAAATATTTGACCAATTAAATAATCGCGAGGAAGGCGCACCGATAAGCGCGAGTTTTGCAAAGAAATCGGTGACTGTGACCGCAATTCCTGTCCTTTTTCACGCAAAATGGCCCTTATGCAAGCGACAGTTTTCTCGAGGCAAAAAAAATTCACCGCCGTGTTTCACGACATTCAACGTTTAGTGAGCAGCTCGGCTTGCTACAAACGAAGTGTGTTCAGGCTCTTTATCAGGATTGACACGGTGCGAGTGGAACTGAGGACAAATGCTTCGTGTGACCTCGCTCGTGGAAAAGAAAAAGTTTGCATGGCACGAGATATCCGCGTGCGCAGCTTCGACTTGTGTATTTCGTTCCGTGTTATTTGATATCTGTAATTGCGCGCGATTTAACCATTCCCACGACCAAGTGGATCTCAATTATGTCATTCGTGATTAATCATTCGCTTGGAAAGAGTTAGACACCGGAATAGTGGAAAGAATTTTTAATTGCACAATTATATTGCATTTCGTAATGTGTTTGGAATTTCGTGCTAGAAATAAAACGAACAATAAAGTAAATGAGAAGTTTCGTGTTCCGATCATATGGTATAAAAATGTAACAAATAATTAAATATTGACGCAATTAGTTCGTACAATAAGAGTACACTGATTTTCTTACTATTTATTTTCACAGTTTTGCTTACTTATTCCCAGTAGGCAAACTGTAGAGCGTTAAAAATATCTAAAAACATATAATAGATATTACCACAAATTTTGGATATCTAATGAAAAATGAGATTTGAATACATACTTTGCAAGTATGTATGTGCTTCTCCTCGTTCTTAATCTATAATCTGACCTTTCGTAAAGCGATGCCAATCGCTGCTTGACGCTTTTAACCTCGTAGTTGGTCAAAATTAGTAAGTTAAGTTCAAAAGCGTGGTCGGGAATGATTGCAACATCGACAGAGATCGAAAGGATAGAATTGTTTTAACAGTTATGGCGAAGAAGATAAAGAATGTTATTGACTAGTTTGCATGGAATCTTAGAGCACAAGCAAACCAAATGAAAAATGGGTGCCATACGAAGCATGCGCTAGCTAAAACGTTTCTTATATTTGTCACCATTGCGATACCGAATAATTGCTTTTACTTTGTCATTTATTGTTGCAATATTAATCAATAAATATTATATTTTGTAAAGTTGAAGTTGTGTAACTATCGACTCCATGCAGTGTTACAACCGTTTCCCATTTTTTATTAATAATTTCAATATTACTTGACATATGTACAGCGAAATCGTTGTCACTCGGTACTGTCAAATAACTAGCTACCGGTTTCTTATACGAAATTTTGTTGCACATGCAATAGGTATTTCGCAATGGCATTCCAAAGAGAAGGTGGTACTACTGCCGCCAGTCTACAGTAATGATTCGAGCCTTGTACATTTAGAAATTAAGGTGTCAGGACAATAATTTAAAGGGGTATTCTACTGTGACGGTTAAAAAAAATCCGTTTTTTTACATATTCTCCAATTAGATGTTATGGAAAATAGATCTGCAAAAGGGTTTGTCTGATTTCATACAAATAACAGAGTTACAGAGGTCGGAACGTTCAGCTTTCGACAAGGCCAGGCCTATTTCTCTATTTTTTACACTTATTCATTGGCAGTTACTGGTCGTTTATCTTGACAAAATTGTCCTTTTTATTTTGCAGGGCGTCTATAGTGCACGTGTGCACCCTTCGCAGCCAAGTTTCCGAAATTTTAGTGCGAAACTGAACGTCGAGCGAGGCATATCGCCATATACGTGTTATATTACATTTTTTCGTTTTTACCTCAAAACCGTGTTTTATTACATGGTGCCCACGATATCTCAAATTTTACTGAACCGATCGGGACCATCTTTTGCATACATCTTCGGAAGATGTGTCGCTATCGACCCTACCAGAATTAGGCCAAACTATGTTTCCGTTTTAATTTTACAGGCCACAAAGGCGAAAGAGACAGAAGAAAACGAGAAATCTATTTCAAATTGCTGGCATTTTAAGAAAATTTAATATTTCAACCCAAATCTGCTACCTGCGATAGCCAGAGTCATATAACTTCAGATTCTTTTTGAATTTTTTAGTTCCGATGACCAGAACGAGCTGAATCATGGTTACCAACCAAGCCATTTTTTTTCGATATGATCTACTTCTGTGCGCAGTAACGCCATCTTTATTTCATATTTATAATATGAAGAATAATACATTACAGTTCAAGATGTAGTAAAAACACAGTAAAACATTCAGCATAAAAATCTTTCCATAAGACCTTAAAAAAATTCCTAAAAATAATGTACAATATCCCGTTAATAATCCTTAATGAATTCAGTGTCAGGTAGTAGTTGTCCTTTTTTTATTTATTCTAATTTAATCCATTCAGCTATTGTCATTTGTTATCATTTGTTTATGCTGCTGTAGGATGCCATTCGACAGTAGTTGAAATAATCAAATCTCAAAAGGTTATTACTAAATCGACCATTAACTAAAACTTCGTTTCAATAAATAAAGTTCGACTAACTGGGATTCTATTGCATGTACATGTATATAATACGCATTTACATTAAAGTCTGCAGTAATATTCGATTACCATATATGAATTTTATCGTCATAGATAATACTGTGCACGGAAAATTCATTAAATTCAGAAGCATCATTACATTAAATTAGAATATATTAAAATTAATTGAAAAAAGGTATAAAATTATACAAGCGTAGATCGAAACTATTTTCAAACAATGATCATTACAAATATACATACATGCACGTACAAATGCATTCGTGAACTGTTCATTTGTATTCGGTGACATTTTTCAGCTGTTACAAAATTGTTCTTTCTCTATTTTAATAGCGGGTTTCTAGGTTGGCCAACAGTTACACTTGCGGCAACGTTGCTCACGATGTTATCCATTCTTTTCGTTATCTACATCGGCTCGTTCAATAAATTACAGCGTACGGGTACGAGAAGTGTAAGCGCGAATAATATAGTCCGCCCTAGCATGTAGATTGCATACGCAAAACGTAGAACGGCCACAATGCCAAGCGATTTCCTAAGAATTTGCTAATTGACTGCGCGTGCTGCTGCTACCGGTCGCCACACTTCTTTACCCGATACTTCACGGAGGCTTTTACAGCCGTCACGTCTTGTAAGGACACGAAATTGATTCTCGTCGCCTTTGCTATCTTTTATCGGTCAACACGGCGATGGATTACGAGTGTGTGACATGATATGATATTTAAATTTTGCAATTAGCTTGCAAGACAGCTTGTAGGGGGTGTTCAAGCTAGTTGGAACATCTTTAGCGCCATGGAGTGCTCGTCAAAATTGCACAAAAGATTCTTAACGAACGTGGGTCCAAGTATCATTAGTTTCGGAGTTACAGCGTGTTCACAGCACAGAGCCTGTAACCGAACAGAAGACAGCTACATATTAGGTTTCTATCCAAATGCTATAAAGGAAGGTAGTTCAAGCTCAAGCACAACATTTTCGGACTCCTTCCGTATTTTCTTTCGCCCACAGTACTTTAACATAGGGAGTAGGCTGTGAAAGGGAAAAAGGAAAGGTAAAGGAATATGTAGTACATAGTACGGCACAAGAACAGCAAAGAACGACAAAGGTACTGGTATAGAACGAGAAGTGTGACGGAAGTTGCAATAGTTATGTTCATTGTTACGATCAATATACGTGTCAATGGCATTAGAGAAACAACTTTTCATATATTTACATACTTACATTGTACATACATACATTTAACTGTGCTGCTTGCATTTCAATTCTTACTAAACTGGTATGAACATACTTTTATTAATGGATATAAACTTATACACACACACACACATTAATGGATTCCGCCTTGTCCGATAAGTTCCTGGAATGATTTTTTTGAGAAATACTAATCCAGTTTTTAGGATAGTAACACGCGAAACAGTTCCATTTACATCTCAGTAGTTTGCAACAATTGTATGATCGTGCTTTCCTTCATTTACACATAATGTCACACGTGTTACTGGAAATGAATTTTTAAGCTCTCCATTTTATGTCAGCCTGCCCTCCTTAACCAATTGCGTAAAAAGAAAAAATGAGCACGAAAACGTATTATCTCTTAGATGACTCTTGGTAACTTTATGCTGCAGTAAAGTTAAACTACCACCTAATCAAACATTTTATCATAGATTTGTCTAGATAATTAATTTCACTGCACGCGTTAAGTACTGCGTATCAGGAAGGATTTACAATGCAGTGGTAATGCATTTGAACAGCTGTTCTAATAAAGTAATTTTAATGTTTACTTTGTGAAATGGGATGTAAGGTACGTCAGATGGCATTTATGTTGTCTTGAATGGGGAGTTTAAATCTTTCATGTTCTGTATTATGCAACGAACTTAATAAAAAGATGTGAGTGCGTTTGTAAGCAAATTGTAATTTCTTTATCGAACATGTAAAATAATGTAAACGATTAATACAGTAAGAATTGTTAGGTGGTATTCAACCTCGTAATCAATTTAAATAAAATGTTCATTCAGATCTCTTCCATTTTCTATATCAATTGACTGGTCATAGCTATTTGAACGTTTTAATAATTTCGAAAAATAGAATGTTCAAGCTGGTAAGAAAATACTTTGTTAACCAAATTGTTTTTTAACACTTTTATTATACATGTATACTGCAGAAATTACAATGTTATATACTTTGCACGTACAGATTGGTTATAATGGTTAATTATATTTGTCCGCCTAACACAATTGCAGAACTTCATCCATTCTTTGTTCATTTGCGTAATACTGTGTTTAGTATTTATGTAGTGTTAAAATTCTGTATCGTATACAATATAGGTCGATATTTTCTTAAGAAACCAGCACCATAATATAATTCAAAAAAGAAAACAGATTTTTTTCCGTGCTTTACATTTTTGTACAAATTTTTTACTGATAGGAATGATCTAAACTTTTCTCATGATCTTCAAGATCAAGATACTCAAATACTTGTTTAGAAGATTTGAAATGTATTGAAAGGTGAGAAACTTGGTATTCATATTTCCTATCGGTACTTGCAAAAGTGAATTGTGGTGTTGGCATCGAGACGACAATGAATATATACTATTGCAAAGAAAATAAACACAGCTAAATCGTTTCTATGCTATATAACACATGAAAACATTGCAATACTAACCGAATATCCATTGATCCACTGTTACTAGTTTTATGTCTAGAATTATGAAACTATGGATATTAAAGTACATACATCGAAGACAAATCTATAAAGGGTCGATACTTTTAGAATATGGACTACTTATTAGCACTAGTCGTGGGCAAATTCAGTGCAATCAATACTTTGCTATTAATATGTTTCTATCTTAACTGTATGCCCGATTTGCAAAAACAATGAGTTCCAATGAATAACTCCGATGCGAATTACAATTCAGATAAGACGTCGCGTCGCGTCGTGGTGCTACTCAATTATAGGGGTGTGTAATTGTAACCCGGCCATCGATGGCTCAGATAATGCTTAAATCTCGCTTGGACTTGGTTCAGTGACACTCTTCTTCCATGGCCCTTCGTCCATCGTCGTATTCCGTCCTGCGAGTAATTGCTAATTATTACAGGGCAATTATCTGACATTAGAGTGACGTTCTGACTTTCTGTGCGTGTGCAGTTCGCATAAGGGAATGGAATAAATTACTCCTTGCTAAGTTTCTCAGACGTAGTGGCGATGTCGTTTCGTGTTTCATGTAGGCGTTCTGAGTTCTGTCGCTTTTTGCCATTTTTCTGTATACGCTATTTCAATTCTGCCCTAGACGCGTGTAGATTCGATAAAATAATGCGGACAGACGTGTTCTGTGCCCCTCTCGCGATTAAATTGATTGTAGGTAAGAATATAAGGCAGAGCATAAGGAAGCAGTGAGTGTAAATAATTTCTGTTGCAGAACAGATGTTTTCAATTTATTCCCATTTTGTATATATCACTGATATTCCTATATTTAAATTTGTATGAAGATATTGTTTTAATTGTACATGTTCTTTGATAAAAATGTATCTATGCTTTACCCTACATTTAAAGCGAAAGAATATTTTCCACGCTTCTGTTTGTACAGGTGATTCTCCTTTTAAATAGTACACAATACTTTTATTATAATTATGCAGTACTTCCTTTATTTTATTATATTCCTTTTATTTTATTTTTATATATTACCACCCCCTGTCGCACATAGCTACTACTATCCTTGTCGATCGGTCTTCTGATGGGTATTTCGTCTCATTTGACTCTCTTTATCTGCGTCTTCTTGCTGTTTTTAGCCCGTTTTATCATTCTGTCCCAATGAATATGAGTCGGAGTCTGTACGAAGATAAAAAGATACGGCAATTAAGGCAAAGGTTCGACCAATCAATAAACGTCATTTCTACAAATATTAACAATTAACTTGTACAATACATACAAATAACTCTATTGTAATCTAGATCGGTGATTTTGAACTTTTCTATCTCACGGCACATATAAACTAACTACTAAAACAACACTGCATGCCAAACAATATATAAGATTTTGTCGCCGTTCTAACAGAAAGGAATATGTACATTCCTTTTAAGAAAAATCTTTTCAAATACCTCATTTACGTATGTCACTTTGTAACGAACAAATAGTACATAAAATTATTTGAAACTTATTTTCAATCATCGCCATCCTACCAGGTTGACATGTATTGAACAATTCGAGACACACCTGTGGACCTCTCGCCGCACGCCGGTCGAAAATAGCTTGGCCAGATTATAAAAGCAGAATTTAAAGCAATCTATTTAAAAAGATATTACAAATATTTATTCGCAGTCTTTAGCAGCCTGTTCCTTGAATTCGTAAACGCGTTCAGATACTTACGAGCGGTCCTATACATAGCTTCCTAAATGAGCTCCATTCCGGATCATCCCTAAACTGAAAACGTTCAGTATCTCTTCATCAGTCGACGGGCTCATCAGAGTGTACAGCGTAAGTTACCGCGAGCTTTTCAATTACAGAAGAACGGTGTATTGTTTCGTGGAACCCGTTCAGGCATTCAACGGTACTTTTCGATGTTCATAGGTTCCCATAGAGGGACAGCGCCCCTGTGGGAGCGCGCTTCTCAGCGATGTGCACAACCATCAATTCCTGTGGGAAATATCTTCACCCTCGTGCGCCCGAGAGATCGCTATCAAAGGGGCTTCATGGTGTGCAAATTGGTTTACATGGTCGGTGTTTCGCTCTCTCGTCGATGGTTGCGCATCCCCATAAAAAGGAAGCCACGGCTAGTGGCGCTTTTCTATACGGATCGAGCCGACACGTGTTGGAAATATTACTGTTCAACGAAATTAAAAAGCAGTGTCATCGAGATGAGAGCACTGCTAGTGTTAATATTTATTGCCCCGCTCCTGCATTATGTGGCACTCGAATGTCTGCGAAGATACATTTCACAGGTTCATTCGGTATGGGAGGGTAGTTTACCGCAAGTGTGATTCATTAATCACACAATTTAATACGCCCATTGGCGTTATTAAATTGAATTAAGAAAGCTTATGGGAAAGAAAAATAGTAATATGGACAATTGTTCATACTATTTTGGATTATCAATAGTATTTTTTTTAAGTTTCTATTGATTTTACGTAACAGACAAGGAAATGAATACAAAGTAAATAAATAAATGAATAAATATTTTGAATACACTTTGTTCTTGTAACATTGGCAAAGAAATTGCAACGGCAATACGAAAGAGGAGGGAGAGGCGTGTATCTTATAACGCACATAACGTTTCAAATGAAATTCAATCGCGTGTCAACCAACCTTATACTGCTGTCCTTAAACAATTTTCCATCCCGCGGACATGATTAACAAGGTGACGAGGCCCAGCCCAACCCTCGAACCAAACTCATTTTATAGTAGGCACACTTGGGTTTGCTCGATTACGAGTAGTGCGTACGATCCCATCCGCAGGGACCCGGAGACGGTCTCGAATATCGTGAATCAGTATACGTATGTGGTGTGTTGTGTGTGTTCGCTTGTCTCATCATGGGAACAACAGGGGTAGAGAGCACAATGCGCCATAGAAGGTAGAAAATTTGCGATTTCGACGCGTGCACGACACGTGTCGGGACAACCTCCTGCTAGATTAACGAACCGAGTTTCTCTCTACCCAGCGATTTTCTTTTCCCTTACCAGCTTTTCCTAGCTGTAAATTTGCCCTGGTCGTGTTAGAACGCCCAAGGAACCGCGTCTATGCTCGACAATGCATCGCAGGGAATCTAATGTAAGCTTAGGACATTGTTTTTTTTTATTCCGTCGACGCGTGCTGTCACGTTGTTCGATGGGAATGGAGATTTGTTTTTGATAATTTGTGACGATTCTTCTTAAGAAGTATATATTTTTCAGGGATACAGACCTGCACTGAAATATCATAGGACGCTTTCCAGTTTGAAGAAATGTCCATCATGCAATAAAGACTGAAGACGAGGCTAAAGAATATTTTAACGAACCCTTCGTGCATTTAGATTTAATTTTATATTCGCGAACAGAAACAAACTTAAATCTTTTTTGTTCAAACGAGAAGCATATTAGAGAAGCGTTATTTCATGAAACATGGAAAGTGCCTCAAGCCTCTCCTCCTATGAGAATCGTAAAAACTAAACATTTCATTCCGCACAAAGCTCACAATTAAACATTTTTGGTCTTTTGTTTATGAAAGTTATTCTGAAGCCGGATAAATTGCTTTGACGACCCTTGGTTATCCATTTAAACGGCGTCCATCAAATTATACAGATTTTCATTACAATTTGTTTGCTACATGATATCAATTACAGCTTAGGTAGGAATGGATCTTTGAGCAGGTATGATGTATGTATCAAGTTGCTTGAATGCAAGCCTCAAACATCCCCGAATATAACCTTAAGAATAATAATTTTAATAATGTTTAACAGTAAACTGATAGCACCGAAAGTTGGACTGTGTAGGTAATATTGAGCATGTAGTCACGCAATACATAATTGATATTTCATAAAAATCAATACACAGTGACGAAAACATTGTATAAGTTAGGCAAAACTGACTTGTCATGGCAAGAATACGCACTTCCCCCAACAAGGAGATTTCAGATCAACAAATTCGTTTAAAACAATCCTAATCTATTGCAACCCGATGAAAGCATTCTATACTGTAACACACAATTCCATTTAGTCTACGAGCCTTCCTACGTATCACACCTCTTCAGATTCCCCGAAATTATTGAAACTATATTGTATATATAGTTTTATTGGTGCGTAAACGTACGAATGCATGTTGAATGTTAATTTGGTAGAAGAAACTAAAATATTTAGTAATTGAAACATTTTAAATCATGGGAAACATATTTCAAGTGCTGGAGAATATTTGTGGAGGGAATTTCAATCCAAAAGCTATGAAACATTTGAAAAAAGGAATGGATTAACATTAGTTGTCACATGACATTGTATTTCCGTGTATTTCCAAACTATAAACAAACAATAATATATAATAATCATAGTAAAAACTTTCGGCATAGGTACCCGAACATTTTTACTCGGGCACTCAACAAAACGCACATCTGACGTCGAACGCACGCGTCATCGCCCCCATGTAAGTACATGGTACTTCCCTATGACGCGTACGTTCACGTCAATAGGTGTGAAATCGTTGAGCGCAATTGTTCTCAATCCCCGCTAACGACAAAGAATTGCGTACCTAGATGTTTCATTATCGTTACAAAGTACTCCAACAAACGCAGATTATCTGGTTCGTACGAAATTCATTTGTTCGCGGGGCTTCCAATGCAATTTTTCGCCCATCGCACAGTGGTCTATTTGGCCCGAAAAAGCGGACCAAAGTCAATTTTCAAAGTTTTACGAAAGACAAAAATTGTTGTTGTCCGAGATAGCTTAGGAAATTGAATTTAATGGGTAAGTTACATTAAATTTAGATTGGAAAATTAAACTAGTTGAATATGTGAGGAACAATGTGTCAATTTTTGTTTTCTTATTTGTGAACTCGGGGAGCAGCATTTGTCGTCGAAAGATAGCAGATTTGATGGCACGCGTTTCTTTCTTAACCATTCTCTAAAACATGATTGCTTATTAGCGATTTACGAATCCTTTAAGGAATGTCTGTCAATTCTGCCGTTATGGAAGATTTTCAGGTAGGTGTATACTACACGTTCCGACAGGTTTTACAGTTTCGGCACATATATTTTTATAGTTATTAATATTTGAAGATAATCAATATTTTAGTACTTTTCTTTACGATTACAAGATTTTATTAACGATTTTGTTATGGTATTTAGTATGTTCTAAAGCTCTCTCTGGTGGCATTGCATTCGATAAAGGTTTGTGATCATAATGGAACAATAATTTGTTCCGGATTCATCCGGTTTCACGATTTATAGCTAAATTATCCATATCCACGTCCTTCGTCACCAGGCAAACTTTCTTTATAATCGGGTTTTCCTGAACTTGTCATAAAACAACTCCCAAAAAGTAAAAATTGCATCGGGCAAAATTAACAGAAACATCAAAGAAAATGACTCTGGCTTGAGCAACTACTAACTAAATTCATAATACTACTGTTATTTACACAATATTCATCTAATTCATTATGAATAGAAAGATTTTAGGTAGTTCTTGAGTTGCAGAATGTAATTGCGATAAATGATTGTCTTATTATAATTATTTGGACAATAATATTTGATAAAATGTTGTATGGTCGAAATGATTCTAATATTTTCTGATATTGACTGATCTGAGTGCTTCATTACCAGATCGCGTGGTACAAATCTCGTAATTTTTTTATCCGCTACAATTTATGGTTTAGTACAATCACTTCAACGATATTAAGAAACTAATGATATTGCGGGGTCGCTTGCTCAAAAAGACGATACCAAATGGCACTGACCTCTTTAGGTGTTAGTAAAGAACAGAGGTACCTTTCTTTCAAAGAATAGAAACGATTGAATCGGGATTCACTAATTTGTCTGATCTAATTACAAATATTTTTTTCTTTACTAGTGGCCTTCTGTCGCTATGTAAGAAACCGATTATCCGTTTTTAATAACGTTTAATAATGTTTAATAGTGTTTTAATAGTGTTTCTTGCAACCGAACTAGTTTTAGGATTTTATTGCTTACAAAGCGATCTAAACCGAATAGCATGTTCTAATATCCCCTGAATACACGTATAATTTTAAGTTATAATTTTTATAAGTATTTATCCAAGTTCACCGTTCCACATGGCTTTGACCAACTTTGTATAGTAGTTATAATTTTCGGAGTTGCAAATAGTCGCAAAAAATTTTGAATGAGCCTCCTTAAGTAGGTCCTAACCAGTACTATTATGCAAATTTCATCGCATCGCCGAGTGTCCCTCGTCTTGTTTCTCCACATTAAAGTCGAAAAACGGGGGAACAATAGGGATTCGCGAAAGGGTATTTTTCAAAGGGTATAAATACGTAGATACAGGTTACATCTACTTGGTACCTGAAAGAACATTCTTTAAAAATATATAAAAACATTCGAGTCAGTTCCACTCTGTAAAAAGAAAATACAGCACCGCAAAGTATAGCAAATTCAGAAAAAGATGGGATCGTTCTAAAGTGGACACTTTTCCCCCCCTTTGAAGGTGTCTCATTGTCAGACAATAACCGGTGCCCTGCGCCAATTCACTTGCATGCAAAAATTTGGTCTGAACATGTAAAAAAAACTATGCCTAGAACTTCATACAATTCCAAGGAGGCCGAAGAATTGAATTTAGTTCATGTTTTTACGGTTTCGCACAACTGTGCGCCGCGCCGTCCACGCGTCGCGACGCTTCGCGACTATCGGCGACAGTGGTAACGGCGCCGGCCCATGTTGCATGCGTTCGTGCGTAAAAACGAACCGCGTGCTAGTGTAAATATATTCCCAATGCCATGTACCTACGTGCAAGTACCTACGTGTACGTGGCTACGTTGGCTCGTGACCGACTGCGGCAAGACGACGCCCGTTTATATGTGCATACAGGCGACGCACCATCGAGATCAGAAACTGACTCATAGGCCACGGCATGGACTCGGCCCATTATACGCTACCATCTAGCCGCAGAATCGTTTGTTCGACTCCATGGAGCTTTGGATCGGAAAGGCAAACGTGTGGATCGACCAAAGGGAGCGTGAGCGCGCGTAGGGGCTCGTGGTAACTATACATCAGCACCCCATAGACAAACAATGTTGCTGCGCGAACGTACGGCTGGAGAAGGTAGCTCGCTTTTCGTTTCGTTACCAGTTTTGAGGGCACCCCGGCTTGTTCGACTGGATCTGGTACCGTGTGTTTCCGTTAGGAAGCCCATGGGCTTGTATTTGGTTTTTGCATTTTTAAGGCTTTCACGTGGTCCCGAAATAGAAGCCCATGGGCTTCTTAACGGGAACAGGTTTATTTGGAAAAACTATTTACTTGATTAATGAAAGGTTATTTTTATTTTAAATATTGCAACAATATAACAGTATATAATTCAAAATTATTCTTATTATCTTAAACAATTACAAATGTATTAGATTGTACCGGGTTATTCCGTTACGAAGCCCATGGGTTTGTATTTGGTTTTTGCATTTTTAAGGTTCTCATGTTGCCCCAAATAAAGGCCCACGGGCTTCTATTTGCAAAACAAAATCCAAATACATAGAGGCCCAAATGCGCTTCTATTTAGGTGGGCCTCTTAAAGGAAAAACCCGGTACGTGGAGGATGATGCTCTTCTGAAAAGCGTAAGTCTGGTAATTCCATTGCGCCCTCTCGACTTGCTCTTGGGTATTTTTCATTGGCTCGATCTCTTACGATCTTCTCAGTTGACGGTTGATTTGGATTTGAGTTTTGCTTTTGGTTTCGGTCTGGTAGGTGTGGTCCAATCGAGCTGATAGCGAATACTTACGGGGGGGGGGGGGGGGTTTGAATGTAAATAACGAGAGTTTTATCCTTCGAGGGGAGTGGGAGGAACCGATGTAGGAGAATAAAATGAATTATTCGTGGAACGATGCTTAGAATATAGTTTTGAAACAAAACTGACGCGCAGAGATGCGGAAAGATAAAAGAAAGTGGCGGGCATCAAGTTATTTGTATATACGTTTCTAGATTGTGTACGACGCCTGTCAGAAATCTCACGAACTGGACGAACTACGCAAAACTTTCGTAGCAATTGGATTTATTAACCGTGCATATCGAAATCTTCACCCCGATACCACGTAGGGTAGACCGGGGCGAATCGGATCACTTTTTATTTGATGGTAAAAAAACAATAGTTACAATTTAGAAACGCAATATTTTCTTATATATTCGTAACAAGTACCCATTTAACATGAACTTCATAATAAAAAATATAAACAAATTATAAAAATGCAACTTTTATGGACAAAAAACGAAAAAGTGTCCGTTTTCGGCGGATATTCTCGCGCAAACGCCTCATGTCGCTTAAATAATATTAGTACAATTCTAACAACTAACAGAACAATATGTATGTATAGGAAAAAGTTGTTCAAAATGTTGATTTCTATAACATACTCGAAAACCATCGAAATCGGTGAGTCCCCCCCCCTTTTTTCTAAATAATAAGCACAAAAAACGAAAAAGTGGAAAATATCTCTAAGAATCGCCTCTTCTCGCACCCTATCCTCGTACACGTTTCAACACGCTCTGCTCTTCATAAGAAAAAAGCTCTCCTCCACCCATTCCTCCTCTCTATCTCTCACAAACAAAACACAATCGGTGGCCGTTCAGTGGCAAATTCCACGAGATCGGCGCGCTGCAGCGACGCCGATTCCACAATATTATTCCAACTTTTATCATACAATTTCAGAACCGATTCCTCGACTTTTTCTCACGGACCCGACTCGTTTCCCTAGTCTCTGCTACATTTTCGCACAATCCAGGCCAAATTTGATAAACAGCGTCCGCAACATTATATTTTCAGCTCGTTAAGCGCCTTTACCTCATCGATGTGAACTTTGCTCGACAAAAGTCCCGTCTTCCCGTTCAAACAAAGAAACACGAAATATCTGCAACAATTTGTGTTCCATTCGAATTTAAAGAGTGTGCCGTTCAATTTGCATAATCCTATATATTCGGTGGACCACAATCAGCCACCCCCCGCGCCGAAAAGCGCCGCGATAATTCTGACGCAATGGAAGAAAAATTGTTCCACGATTCTCTGTATAGAGGCAAAGTTGCATGTGCCTATAGGCAGAGAATCGCTCCGGCAGTTACTTCGAATAACTTCGTTACTTGGAAGAGAAGAGAGGCCACGCCGGTCCCGTTTAACCCTATTAACGCGCGTACGCCGCGCTTATTTGCTGGATATTTGCTCGACTGCGTCCCACCAGCTTCCGACTTCGGTCTCACGCTTTCACGTCTCGCCCCTCCGCTGTTCACGCATAGATCATGCTCTGCCGATCCGAGGTGTACGCGTTAATTGCCGTATTCACGTACAATCCGAAGGGGTTGCCGGTGCACGGCTCACTTCTGAATAGTGAAGCTAATACACCGTCGTAATTCGTTTAAAGGGAAACAGCAAGTGCACGGACTAGCCGGTGAAGAAAAGTCGGCAAAGTTGTTGCGACTGCGCTCGTTCGCATCTGCACGAATTTTACCGTTAATTGACGGAACACGGGGAATAGGGATTGACGAGGCGACTGCCACGGAAAGAAATCAAATTCTCAGGGTCGGACTCGGCTTTTTGCGCCCTTCTCTCGCTACGACGCGTCGCACAGTTGTGCCATTTCTGAAAAAGCTGGCCAAAATTCGTAATTTCACACGGTTTTCATAAAAATGGATATTCTTATGTTTTTGGGGTTGTTAGTCGTCTATAATCTTAGACACATCAGTATTATTATTAATTATTATTAATTATTATTTATTTATTATAATTTATTTACTTATTTATTATTATTGTATTTATGCTTTCGGTAGATTTTTTTATCTCATATTTAATTTTCCATATTTAAACCTTTGCACGAGATATCGCCACTTTGCTCTAGGAGGACTAGACCAGGAATTCGGCCATATCGCAAATTACCCGGCGAGTTGCATATAGTAAGCATATTATATCGTATTTTATTGTATTCATATTGTATTTATAAATATATATATTTATTTCGTTAATTTTGTATGTTGTTCTTTGTCCGCCATTATGAATTTTGATTTTTTGCTGTCAGATTCGTTTTCAGCAACATCAAAAAACCCTTCATTACCAAATTTTATAAAGTTCCGATGAAGTTTTTACTTTTTGGCCACTTTATCGAGGTTTCCAGACCACTCTGCGGTTGATGGTGTATATATGTATATTAAAGTAGAGTATCTGCAGCAGTAAAACGAAATAAAGTAAAAAGCGTACAATCTTCGAGGTACAAAATGCCATTGCATTTATTTCATTTAACCCGTAACAATTTTCTGCTCTATATGTTATACCTTTCTATCTACTACATTTTTAACCAAGTTTCCATTGAATTTTCCATAGCAAACATTATTTTGATAAAACTTTACCGTATAAATTATAGGGTCCTTGGAAAAATTGTGTTCCTCGAAAGAACCATAAATTTCACCGCTGTCTGCCCTTCATTAAAAACTCGGCGATCCACCCAGGTACGTTTCCTTATTAGCGAAAAATGTTTCCAATACAATACTTGAATAGAGTTGTCCAGGTCATGTGTACCCCGGCCCATCGCCACTTTACACGGTCTCCAGCTAGGGTGGCATGTTTAAAATACAATTGAACGGTTGAGATATTTGAACGCGTGAACGCATCGATCTCGACAAGCATCCTATTAGTTTTGTCCAACGACCAGTTATCTTGCTTTATTGTCCGCAGAGAACCGTCGTGAAAGGAAGCCGAGACACTGGCGGCCCCATTACGAGACATTTCGCTAGCTGATTGTAGGTTTGCCATTCATGACACGGATCGGGGAGGATTCTTTATTCCGGATTTTTCCTTTAGACTTTCCATTGACAACGGGGCTGCCTCGAAGGCGGCAACAATGCCATGGCGACGAAGCAAACGACTAGGCTCTAATGAGCGCGTGCCACTGACAGAAGTACACGGCCATTATGTGTGCATGCCCCTTGTTGCTATAAACGATGCACAGAATGCGCGTGCACGTGGGCATTTTGGACGGGGCATGTTCTCCATTATTTAATACTGTATTCATGAGTATTTCCCGCGATGCGCTGGATGTATGAGGGAATCGTGGCGAAATTCAAAGGAGGACATATTATTTGGAAGAATGGTAAACCATTCGAAGTTTTGCGGGTTCGTTTGAAACGCAAGTTGATTTCGTTGCAACCTTCACTTTGCGCATAGCAAATTTTCCAGGGACTTTGCACGGGGTCAAACTGACCCTATGTATATGCTATACTTTACTTTATGTTTATTAACCCTTATGGTAACAATGGGGTACCTACCCATTTCATGTTTCCTACAAGAATTTTGCATGTTCTGGTAACAATATCGCAAAACCCCTCTGGATCCCCATTGTTTGGATGTGTGTACGTCGATATACCGATTAAAAATAAAATTGGTTCGCAATTTTTTAAGTTATAAAGCTTTAAACATTTTTATACGCTTCTTTGGTAACCGAGGTGCCCAGGTACTCATATAAGAGACGTGATTGTTACATGTTCTGTGCACATAAAAATGAACCAATTTTTAATTCATAAGCAATGCTTACTTTATTCAAGAGCTACAAGCTAATTTAAATTATATTAAACATATAAGTCATTTAATCAGAAGCATCGTCTGAAATGATTTCGTTGCATACTGCAATGACTGGGGTCCATTTTGACCCCAATGCACAGACTGATGGTTAAATAATAATCGGACTCTGCTATGAGGTCTGTTTTGATTATCAATATTTTTTTCGATTAACTGGTATATTGCGGCGAGCAGTTACTTAATCGTGGCGAATAAAATGATTTTTCTATTAATTAATTTCGAATTATATTTTTGGACCGTGTCTCTTGTGCGCGATTGATTAACAGAGTACGATATAATAAATATTATTGGTCTGGAAGATCGCATTTGTTAATATAACTGCTGTTCTGCATGATTGTATCTCGGCACTTGACAATTTGCCCTCTATGGTAATCACGTTACAGTAAATATCTAATGTACAGTAAAGCTCATAATGGTAGTAGCCATGCACCATATGTATTATATTCGAGACAAGCATTATTCATATTTGTGCAACTATGGGACAAATCCAAACAATATATGTAAAGTTATTACGAAAATTCAATGAATAATTTGTATGTACAGCTTCTTTATAAAAGAATTCAAGAACTTCTATTAGACATACTATTCAAAATGATATAGGGCTAGGATTAAGGGTAGGAATGAAACATAATTGTAAATTTGTATCTTTAAATGTTTTAATTTGTAGATTTTAGATTTAAGAAAATGTGTACTTGAAACAAGAAAATGTTGAAAGTTTTTGTTCTTACGAAGGACTCTGTTTCAAAATGATTAAGCTTATTACTAATTTGATTAAAGGAATCATAATTTTCATAATCAGCCGTACGCGTGCATGTTCCGAAAATGATAAAGATGCTCGATCGCTTGTGAACCACTGGCTGTAAATTATGAAGAGACACCTTACCTGCATGAAAATAAAAATGCTAGTGACTGGCGCAGGTGCGTAACTACAAGCGTTACAAATTCAATCGATGAACGCCACACTCGCCATTAGTATGATTCACCGATCAACCGTCAACTATTTAGAAGGGTTCCACGTTACTGCTCTCGGATAGAATGACAGACATACGCCCATTTACCTAAAGGATATCTTACGCTTAACAATTGTGATTAAAATTTATCCTTAATAATGAAGGTACTTCAGTGGACGGTAATTACACAAGCGTACACAGATAAAGTTGTGGTTTCCTCTCAATCTTCCTTCAAGCCGAAATTTCTGATTAAAAATTGGCTTTCCATTCTTTCCATAAATTGTACTACACTTCCCATGTTATAGAAATTCGTTCTCTCAAGTTTAAATCAAAATACAAATGTAAAGGTAAGGATTGTTGTTACAGAATTATAGTTGTTTCATAGCAAGAAAAATATTTATAAGTAAACGCATTGAATGGTGGCCCTGCTAACTCGGATCAATTTCACGCCAAATATTCAAAACCTATTTTGTCAAACTGAGTAGCTTTTATCGAGATTGTAATAATAATTTAATATTAAACAGAAGCGTTAAACTATTCAAGTCGAGTTCTGACTGTAATAAACCGAGTCGATTGCTCTTTGGCAAAAGGGAAAGCAAAAGACACTTTTCTAATTGACCAGTTACCCGACTCCCATTCTTCAAAATATTCATTTAAATTAGCATTTGCCATTTTACTCGTAATACCTATTCGCAAGACGACCATGAAAATATACGTGTATCGTGAAGAAATTGAGGAAAATGAAATTACAAATTACATAGTCGTGTTTCTGAACGCAACAGCTGGCGCAGTATCGATAAACGTGCGAAACGATGGTACGTGGGAATATCAAAATTTGTCTCAGACGCACCATTAGACCCATTCGATTGTGCGGCCGTTAGTTGGAATTTCAAACGAGTTTTCGTTGAATTGGGGACGCCACCGTAATTAACACATCGATGTTCGCTTAGGACCCCCAGCGAACAGGCGGTTGTGCTCACGTGGGAACTTTGCGTTGGGGTACATTCCTTGCACAACATCCAGTACGGAAAGTTTAGACTTTATTATCGAAAATGGAACGTTCGTTTAATGGACATCATTATTATCCGTTATGAAAGGGGGAATTGAATTTAGGGTAATGGATATTTTGAATAAAATGTAAATCCATTTAATCGGTAGACAAATTTTCTGCATTGGATACATTTTTACGATTATTATGTTTTTGTTCATGTCCTTTTGAGTGTGCAATCATGGTTGTATATTTTTAGTTCCCTGCTCGTGATGTTTATAAGATTATGTTTAGGTACAGTAACTAGTATCTGTGTAAATTTATTGATTTATTTACGCATCGTTTGGAATTAAATATGAGTTTTTAATACAACGAAAAACAATTTTGATATAATGCATAAATGTTACAATGTTGTATGAAAAGATCAGAGGCGTAGATCTGATGATCAATTAGTACAAACGTTTCGAATGAACGCGACGAACCAAGATATTTTGCACGCTGAGTTATATAATTTTGATAAAAGAAATAACAAATTATTAATGGAAGCCAGGGTCAAAGTTGAATTAAGTTTCAAGCTGGAAGGTGAAGTTGCCGAACAATTTGCTCAAAAGTTGAATTCGAGTGATTTTTAATTGACAACATATAATTCGTTAGTCTTATCTAATAGATGTACCTAAAGGGCCACATTATTTATGCGATGACCAAATAGTAGGGTAGACCGAGGCGAATCGGATCGAAGTAAGTATTTAGTTGAAAGTTACGTTACTACGGAAAAAATCGTTTAGTTCGTGTATACACTCTACACGCCCTTTCTATGCACCTCTTTCGATTGTCTTTCAATTGTTTTAGAATACTATTTAGTGTTGACACGCATTTCAAGTTTGCCTCACGCGGACGAACGTAATAATTTTGACGCAGATCTAAAATACATAGCTTACAATTTCTTATTTATAAATAAAAGGTAAGCTTTTACATCCAAATGTGTTTAATATTATGAGTTTGTATAGTGTGCAAAAATAATATTTGATATAATTTTCAACATTATATCATAATTTGTACACGTATTTTATTCACTTTAAAATTATTATTATATGGGGTGAATGGGATCACTCTTTTTTTCGTTTATTCAATTAGTTATGTAACTTCAAATGCGATAATAACTTGCACATGTAGTAAAGATGGTTCGCGCATACATAAAAGAGAGTGGCATTGCATTTATTGTAATGAGAGGTTTGGATACAGCGCAATACCTGTGAAAAGGGGTGGCACGAAAAGTGTGCTAATAAAAGTGGTGTTCAAGGACAATATTAATACTTGCCATCCATGTACTACGTAGAGTCTTTCACATTATTATTATTAAGTTATACCCAAAGATTATTTGACGACAATTTGTCTGTTTCCTTAGAGATATTTTCCACTTTTCCGTTTTTTGCCCATGAAAGAGGAATTTTTTAATTTATTTACATTTTTTATTATGAATGTTCATGTTAAATCGGTACTGGTTACGAATTTCCAATAAAATATTGCTTTTCTAAATCGTAACTATTTTCTTTTTACCATCAAATAAAAAGTGATCGGATTCGCCCCGGTCTACCCTCTCTCTTTAGGAATTCTCGAAACCATTTCATTTATCAATTTAAAGACGACAGACGTATCAACGATTTACACAAGCAATTATTGCTTTCCACGCAATACGTGTATGTACTCAGAAGCGAATCATAAAGGTGGCCAAAGCTGAAATACGGCCTGATCGAGGCAGTTTCCCCCCGATGTCCCAGAAACGAAAGGAGTGCTCGAGTGTCTATTATGGCAAATCTATTTTGGTTGACGCCACCCGTGCAGGAATGCGTCCCCAGGCACACAGCCTACACGACCCTGACAAAGACCACTTGATCTCTTCACCGTAAACAAGATTAAGGATCCAATTATAGAATTCTTTTGTAAAATAATGCCCTGTCTTCTTCCCGCCCCATATATTCCTCAAAAATTGAATCTTCTTGTAGCTTTACGCTTACAAAGTCGACTTCGTTTTCTTTGGGGGAGAGGGCGGGGGTGAAAAGATAAGGGTATAAAGTGAAATTATTGTACATTTCAAGCTGTGAAATGAATAGTTCTTTAATGATTTTTTTTAGACGTTTCATTACCCCTGTATGTGTTGATTACTTGAGCTGGAAATATTGTTAATATTTCAAGGGAAAATTATGTTTAAAACCTGGTATATTGCAATATTCTAATAATTTATTGAAATTATTAGATGCTGTTTTTAAACTTAAATCTTTCTACGAAAAAGCTTGTTATGATGCTAACAAGAAGTATTAATAATCTAATCATATTTTAATATTGATTCCTTCGTAAAATAATAATAAATCCAAGAAATTTGTCAATACCTATGTAAACTATTCTATTACCTATAATGCAAAGATCTACCCATCGGCGTAATAAGGGTGTAATAAAAGTCAGACTTTCTGTATCCGATTTACCTATTGTAAAAGAAACAATTGTTTCACAAAAACGAGTAACTATAGAAAAAATGAAAGACGACCATTTCAACAAATTCAACAAAATAAACAACTGCTATTTTTATAATTCTAGTGTGACGGAAAAAAAAATTAATTTTTTTTATATTTTCTTCATTGGCAGTTACTAGTCATTTGTCTGGACAAAATCGTCTTTTTTATTTTGCAGGAGGTCTATAGTGCACATGTGCACCCTTGGCAGCCGAGTTTCCGAAATTTGAGTGCGAATCTGAGCGTCGAGCGAAGCATATCGCAATGTATGTACGTGTTATACTACATTCTTGCGTTTTTCTCAAAACCGTGTTTTATGACATGGTAACCTCGATATCTCAAATTCTACTGAACCGATCTGGACCATTTGTTGCACACATCTTCAGAAGTTGTGTCGCTATCGACCCTACCAGAATTAGGCTAAACTATGTTTCCATTTTAATTTTTCAGGCCACAAAGGCGAAAGAGACAGAAAAAAACGAGAAATCGATTTCTTTCTGCCATTTTAAGAAAATTTAATATTTCAACCCAAATCTGCTACCTACGATAGCCAGAGTCATATACTTTCAGAATCTGTTTCAATTTTATAGTTCCAGTGATCAGAACGAGCTGAATCACGGTTCCCATCAAGCCATTTTTTTCGAGATGATCTACTTCTGCGCGCAGCAACGTCCTCTTTTTTTCATACTTTGAATACAAAAAATGCTACATTACAGTTCAAGATGTAGTAAAAACACAGCAAAAAGTTCAGTACAAAAATCTTCCCCTAAGGCTTTAAAAAAAATGTCTAAAAATAGTTGAAAAAATCGCGTGCCACACTAGAATACCCCCTTAATACCATTTCCGAAAATTCGCAATGGGCGATGGGAGGCTTTAAATAGTAGTGTCAATAATTCACGTGACCCTGAAGAAGGAAAGGGAGTCAGTTGCAGCAGGCGAATCAAGGCTTGCTCGCTTGTGGAACTATTTCAAAGCATCGTGTGTCATTGCGTGCACGCAATATTTAGCCTTACCCCCTACCGTCGGATGTCGGCGTCGAGTGAGTCAGTGCGACCACGTCAACGACATCCACGACGACAACGTCTAGACGCCATCACCCCACCGTCATCGTCACTGATTTGTCCGCTATCCTGCTGCTCTTGCTACCTCGTAAAATGGGTGAAATCATTCTCGAATCTGATCCACTGGTGTACCCTACACGGGGGCGAACGTTTATTCGTTACTGTTCCGTCGATAAGAGGATAGGATGGATTGTGCAAGAATGAGGAACAAAATTTCGATGACCTTAATGTAACATGTCTCAAAGGGTCTAGGGATATTTAATACTGAGTAATACAATAAGCAACTGGTCGAAATCATTACTTATCGGCCTGACGTGTGCCTGTACCACTGTGAATGTGAACCATTAAACAATGTTGCGTGAAAAGCTGGCAAACGTAGAGTATTACAGTCATTTGAAACATTGAAAATGAGCATGACGAATGAATATGATTGGCATGATATGTTTTATGAGTATAATAAAGAAAGTAATGCAACTGCAACGGAGTAAATCTTGAACCTTGAACCTAAAGGACCTTGAACTACCGAGATAGATCAAAGATTATAGGTCAATGAATTCCCCTCAGAACGGGCTATATCTTTACCTATAGAAAAACGTACATTTCCCTATAGAAAAGGAAAGTTCTCCTTGAAATTTTGGAAACACGTCCATCTAACTACACAAGGTTGCCCTCCAAGGGGCAAGTTGTATATGAAACATTTTTTTAAACGATCTCCAATTTCGAAAACCATTGCGTACGAAACTTTAAATGGGACAGCCTGTAAATGTACCGAAAAGGTCGTATTATTTATGGAATGATGCAGTATTCGTTTTGTGTATTTTTAAAGGTATAATAATGGACTTGTGAGGAGATATTTCATTGATCGATAGTATCATATGGGTCTTTATAAACAAAAGACATTAATTAAAGACATTAATCTCGTGCCTGATTATTAAAACCTGACACTTAAAAGGAATCTTTTCACACAAAAACTAGGCACTGTAAAAGACAAACCAAGAAATCTCTCAAGGTAAACAAATATGCTAGTGTACATTTTCAAAAATCCGATCGAAACGTACGGAAACAGTTTTCCTATAGGCATACACTGTACAATATGTTGAAAAAATTAAGGAGATGGAGTACCTATATGACGAGATGGAGGACGGAGATGGAGTATTGTCGGTAGTGTAGGTGATATTCATTAATTAAGAATATACCATACATTTTGATGAAACAATGTTCTGCTTTTCATCTCTATTCGGGATCAGCATGCATTAATGCGACATTTAATTTTCAATTTTTGTTTCCATTCAATTTACATTACCGAATTATGTTTCCTAATATTGTGGTTTTCCAATGAAATTATAGCAATTTGTTGGATATTTTTTTGTGACTCCGTCTTTATCTACCTATGGTTTATAATTTTATAAATTGTGAAGGAATTGAATTACATAGTTACAGTACTCCAATAAACGAGTTTTTTATATTTTACGTTTCGTAAGTGGTCCACAAACATCCAATATTTGTTGCTAATATTTTACTGCGGTTAATAACGAATGAGTGAACGGGTGATTGACTAATTCACAATATTTAAGATGTAGATGAATGTTTGATGAAACGATTAATGAACTCGAAGAGATTCCTTTTCCTTGTAGCCTTTCCATCATACTGTACGATTGAACTGTAATGGACACAGAGAAAATTTAACTCCCAACTTCGGTTTTTAACAAGAGATTTTATTAACACTTGTACTTAGAGTATCGGTTGACTATTTTGTAAGATAATGAGCTAAGGGGTCAGAGAACCTAGGGGTTTTAAAGGATGTTGGAAAGGACGTAGTGGGGATGGTGAGGGCGAATTCCAAAGGACTGCGGATGGGTAGGCATTGTAGGCAGTATGACTAGGTGTTTTGGAAACGGTGACGCGATAAGGATGTATGACGATTGTTTGTGACGAACGAACTTAAAAATATTTGTATACATGAGTCCTTAGGTAACTAGTAGATAATAAGAGTAATATAGAAATATATATCGTAGGACTAATACCAAATATAGATATTTGGGGGTGAATACATTACAGAACTAAAAGTAAAGATAAATAAGAATGAGTATTAATCTTATTACTGTAAGTACAGCTTCGTGGTTATTGGCAATCGAATATTCACAAATAAATATTTGAGGGAGCGCATAGGGTTTAACTACATATAGGGAATTTATGACCGGGCTACCTGGGACACGGATTGTCTGCAGACGAGCAATCTCGGTTTCGTCAGATTTCCGTTAAGTTTAAGGGAATGACTGGGGTCGAATTGAGCAGCCGAACAGAGTAGACTGAGTATTTGAGTATGTAGTGTGGATCCAAGGGCGAACAGCGTTGAGTAGATCAGTGTCATTATAATTTTTAGTTATTATATTGCCAAAAAGCCGTTTGCAGAAAATTATATGGAAGCATTAAATATATTTTCGGCATATTATTGCATTAATTTATATATTATATAATATGGAGCTTGCCAGAAAGTTGAAGCAATATTGGTTGGACGTTATTAATAAATGAAGAACGAGTGTTAGTAAGAGAAAATGATCGTTTCTGTTTTAATAGAATAGTCCTGTGTTTCGCGATCTTTTTTAAGTCGCAACCCTCTGCTGTAATATTCGAATGACCTCCGACACTCCGTCCAATATAGGGTAAGACTTTGGCAAGATACAAAATACACATTAAAAATAGATTTCCGGATGTAATTCTAGCTTAATAATATTTGGTATATTTAAATGTCTTATTTCAAATTCACTATCTAAAAATAATCACGCCCGCCCCCAGAAAATTATTTAGCAACCCCCTTGGTTGGAACCACTTGAACAGACAGTTAGCTACGCTATGGCGCGCCACTGTTGCTCCGGAAAATATTCTTTGCCCGCAAGTTTGTGCAACTTGCGTTAAGCAAATTCTGGAGAAAGTCCCGCAATGCATGCCGTTTGCATATGCTTGTACGCGAACTAGGATATTACAAGGGCAGAAATTCTGCAAAATTGGTAAGATTTGTTTAAAAATGTATGTCAACAGAAAGCGACTTGCACATCAAGTTTGTGCATTATCTTCGTATATATTGTGTGAAATAACTAACTACATATAAGGAAGAAAAGACACAGTATGTATGTATTTCCATATATAATATGTTCAAAAGTTAAGTAAATTACCTTTACCCGTTATTTTAATCGAATTTCCCGATTGATTTTTATCACTTGAACAGAAAAGAACTGCCATCATGATATTTCATAACGGAACTATATTGTTAGTGTAAAACAGACAAATGAAAGTAAACAGAAAACGATTGGAATATTACAAGTTTAAAAGTGACTTTCCCATTGAAAAGAGGAACGAAAAGAAATTCATAGTTCAATTTAGTCCTTGCACGAATGAACAGGATTTCGTTAACTTATTTCTTGGTAATGACGATGCACCGTGGGACATTGGACAGATAAAAGTTTCGGTCCCTCTATCTAGCCCATCGCGACTATTAAGTATGTAGCTATAGTAACACGATAGCTCAGGTGAATCATAGTTAGTATGGTAAGTTGCGTGCGCCACCCTCCTGGTGGACGCAGCCCCTGCGTGGTGGGGTGCGTAAAAACACGCATCCCTCGGTAATTATTGCGGCGACGCATGCTTCGTCATGCCAGGTATGCGATCAATCCCGATAAACATCGAATTCTCCAAACCCAATAAAAGCGGACGACCAGCGAGCACAAGCGATGGTAATGTGATTCGAAGTCGCCCATTTACTCGTTCTAAATAGAAAGTGCCGGTTCTTTAAGACGCTTGCATGTTACCCATACAATTAGTCGTGTATTCGAATGAGTTTAGGCGGCTGTATTATTTTAGACAGGCATCGCTGGTATAAAATATTTGTGGGATGCACAATATAACGGTTCCTAAATTCCTCTGCAATATCCCTTGGTCGCGACAAAACGCTTAATGTATGCGATTTTCGTATATGTCAGGTAATAAAAAATGTTTACGACTACGTGGCAAATTAATGGACGAGATATTTATATTGCTGGATTGCAGACTACATACTTGTAGGTTCAGACATATGTAGGCATGTTGTGAACGGGGGACATTAATTTTCTCAAATGTATTTAATTATAAAAATGTAAACAATTCAAAGTCTTGTGAAATAGTTTAAATTAGCTGTATACTAATTTAAAATTCGAGTTAGCAACCAACTTTTCTTAGGTTAACGCAATATTTCACTTTTAATCAAATGGTTCTTTTTATCTCGTGCTTGAATACATTTTTCTGTAATTAACTCTGTAAACGAAGTCCCATTATGTTCACAAACAAACGAGGACATCAGAAAATGTGCGGATCCTTTATTTTTATACACCAGTGTATATCTAATATCTATGCATGTAGGCAAGTATTTTAGATCGCTGTGCTTGCTCTACCATCCAGGTCAATTTATTTTATTCAACAATATAATAACAATCGTTTAGTAATCATAATCGTTACAGAGAAAAGGTAAAAGGGTAAAATAAAAATACTTGTAAAGTACTGATGCATTTTATTGCTCTATCTAACACCTTGAAACTCTGTTACACTCCGCAGAAGTACGGTTAAGAATATTTATATCTACTATCAGAAAATATAATGTACATATGCAAATTTTAATGTTAGCCACCGTCGACAGTTAACCTCCATCATTCAATCACATAATCTCTCAAAAGTAGACTAACGATCAGCGAAGAAACTCAGTTTCACGCTCAAGTATACTTGTAATACCAGTTCGTGACAAAAATCACTTGTATAATCTATTCCAATTCCTCGAACCTATAACATATTCATCAACAAACAACTCGCTGCAAAGAAATAGATAATGACGGAATTAGCAAAGGAAATCTTTTTCCATGAAAATTTTGACGGAGAAATATATTGTAGAAGTTATTTTTAGTATACCTCACGTGGATTGGAATAGAGGGCAGGTAAGGTAATAAGATTTCAGTTTGATCCAATTAAACACTAGCTTTATTAATTTAAGACGTCGGCACACGACAACTCTCAAACAAACAATGTCCCTCACACGATTCTCACGATACTCTCTCTTAAACAGTTCAAACTATTCTCCTCTATTCTCAATCAGATCTCTTTTAACTCTCCCTTAACACTGTCTGCACACGCATCATTCACTCTAATATACATATACATATATGTATACTTTCACTCTTTTAGTTACTCTCTCGTTCTATTCCCCATTTGCTCTCACTCATTTTGGATACACACTGCAGACATTCCTTCGTCCATCCGAATCCTTGAGCCGCTGTACCCTCCATTCACACGATCTTCTCAAGAAATCAGCTCCAAACATATCTTTTACACTTCGGAATCATTCTAAACAGTTCCGCAATATTTCCAATCCCACAATATTATATTATAAGTGTTTCACAATCAAATGAGCAATGTTTAACATGAAAACTTTTGGGTCTCTATAGCAGCCAAATTACCAATTATCGTCGTAATAATATTATCGTTTCGTTAGTGGCGTAGTAACGCGTATTTTATATCTGACACACCGATTTAGCTTTCAACGAATAATTAACACGCTGTGCGTATTATGTTTAAAAAGTTTATTTAAGCAACAACTGGGACAGTAGTCCCCAAGGACTCGATGGTTAGTAACAATCTATCCGCGAATGTCGCGTTTCTCTTGCAAGAAAATTGTCAATAAAAATAGACAAAATTGTGAAGTATCTACACTAAAATTCCTATTGGCCGTTTAGCTGGTAGAGGAATGATACAAACTGAAAATAGCCTTCTTGCAGTCACTGTACAGTGCACGGCAGCTAATTGAAAGTTGGAAAGTATACATTCAAATTAATCTAACCGTTGTTTCGAATTACATAGAAATATCTTCTAAAATATTCTACCAAAAAATTGTAATTTCATTAATATAAATTGCAATTCCTTTCTATGGGTCCGAAGTGACCCGGGATCCGTGACGCGGTCGTTCACCATGCGATCCGCCGTGCGAGAGTTAATTTCGAAGAACTGGTGATAATTGAAATAGAAAATCAGAGAATAAACAGATACTCGGTTAAATGGAAAGATATTAATAAAAAAAAACCAAGTCGATTGGTATTAACATTTATAAAGGATATTAAAGAGCTATTAGTTGATGGAAGGCGCTGCTGCGAAACGGTGGCATGCTGTATTTTAAACGGGCAATTTTACGAGTCCTTGGTCACTGTAGTGATTTCATCCCCTGAATGGCGGAAGGGCGCTAACTACCCTTATATCTACTTGCGACAGGAGGGGCGCGTGTTCTCTCCCCAGCCCCTAAACGCATCTTGAACGCCTCAACAGGTCCATGAATAAGTTACGGCTGAACACGAAGTGTCGAAGACGTAATAGATTTTGAGTCCCCACACTTTTAAAGGGGCTTTTCTTGGAAATTGAGTGGAACGTACGGGCTGATTTCCTTTCACCCCGGGTACGCCGAGAGAAAAAGCGTTATCTGATTTTCAATCGCGGCATACTTCTTTCTTATGATGAGATTTTGTCAGGAGTGATCCTTTTTGTTCGTTCTTGGGCATCTTTTAAGTTATTGCTCTTTATTGCTCTTCATTCGTGTTTTGTTCGATTGACACATTTGCAGGGGACGAAACAGTAGCAATAAAGGTATGGTGTATTTGATCATTTTAGTATACTTGACAGTTAAACATTGTATTAGGTTTTACCGCACAATATTACTGATATTTGAATATTCGTTAATCAACGATTATTTGTTAGTATAACGTTATTTGCCTTTGCCTTTATTGCTTAAATATAGAATAAAAATATTGTGCCCTTCTCTTTTCTGTGATTGGTTAATCGTTTGTTATAGTTTTATTTTGTAAGGATATTTGTTATTGTATCACCGTATGGATGACGGAGTGTGAAAGAGCATGCGGTGGTCATTTCTTATTTTTATTGATTTAAACAAATGTAAAGATTGCGTGGTGATTTTCTTTAGAAGTGTTGTTATTGCGGATTTTCCTGAGAGCTTTGATTGAATAAAGACGTATTTCCGTATCAGCCATCTTACAATTTTACCTAGTATTTGAAACATGAGTGGAGGTTTATTTCAGCTTACGTGAATATATTAGACATGCATGTGCAGTATGGATAGCACATATTTCTAGAAACTATCTATCTACAACTGAACGTCTGCAATTATCACCTTCTTCGGTATTTATAATTGTTCCTAAGGAATAAAAGTACAAAATTCAAAGGGATAACTTATAGGAACGCGTAAGGTTATTCTATCAACTGGGATATATCACTTAATATTCCATTAGGAAAGGACTATTACGACTATTAAGACTTATAGAGCATATTTCGATTAAATACAAGTTATTTTTTATGGTAATTTATCGGAACGATAATCTCATACGGTATAACCTCATATTACATTCTCTCTAATAGTATTCTAAAATAATTTCCTCGTTTCTTCGTACTGCAATAATTGCAATGATTCATTAATAACTGAGAAAAGGATGTTATTGATGAGAAAGAAATGTGCATACATGTTTTCGTAACACTACTATTATTACACGTATAATAACCAAAGGGGAACGTTATTATTTAAATATAAATCAAACTGCACATAAGTCGAAAACTTGGGATAAACTGTCCCGTCCGTACTATGAAAAATAAATTGAATGGTGTAGCAAAATCGAAAGAAGATACGAGGGATGTGTCAAGAGGGGCAAATGGCTGCAATGAATTTGCATTGAAAGTGGCTTTTAAATGATTTTTCTTACCCAACCTATCCACCCCCAACCCTGTCTTCGATACTACATTAACCTTCGAGCAGATTCTAAGGCAAATTTCTTACAAATCCAATATTAAATAGTTTGATAGATTCATTTTGCCATAAGGGGTTTGCATCGCCGTGAAGAAAGGTTTTGTAAATTAACGTTTAAATCTCTTTTTATTTCCGTCGTCTAAAAGTTTTAGAGTAAGTTACTATAAACCATATCATGAATGCACAGATGTATCGCGACACGACAATTTTTCTACATAAGAAGGAGCAAAACCAAACAGAATGTGCAAATAATTGTTTACAATGAATTCAGAAATACTGTTCTCAGATGCAATTCTTATGAAGCTGAGAATATTCGTACTTGCTTCTTCAATATAATTTATTTTTGTGTGAATAATAAAGTCTGTGTTGCGTATAATAGAACACATTTCATTTTTGTAACAAATTTATTGGGGTACGGCTAGTTTTAATAAAGTATAAATAAAGAAATATGCGAGACAGGCAGATTTCTCAGAATCACTAAAAATTAAATTTTCATAAGTAAATTATTTCATAAGAAATAATAAACATATCACAGATGAGACTGAATAATGCTATCTGAAATAGAATACAAAGTGGCAATACAAAGTACAATAGACATATTTAAATTGTTGGAAATAAAATAATCTATTTCAAAAATCAATAAGAAAAAGGTTTCTTATGAAATACTTGCTGTAACAATAAGTTAGTAACACAAAAACTGCCCTACAGTGTTTCATTTGAACAGACCATCGGAATAAAAATTGGAATATTACTTCCACGGGCAACAAAGCGAATAAAGGACCCATGAAACAATAACTAGAAATCAATTATGGATAATTATTCGTAATTTCTGTTTCTAATCTGTTATTCAAATACAATTTGCCTATCCTTGATAATATCGTATACATATGTACTTCCATGCTGTGGTCTGTTTCACGCACGCAATTCGCCAACCCAAACATCGTTTAAAAGTATGCACTTATATGTATAGAAGATGGGTCTGTCGTGTCGCTGCATACCTTGAAATGCAACATCTGGTAATCTGACGGACTATCTATAATATATACGTTCCACAACGTAAGGTGTATTATCAGATAATAGAGAGATTTCAGGTCCAAATTGGACCGATTTCCGATGACGTAACGCAACTGCTGGTTAAGACTGTATTATCTTGATGACAATTAGAGTGCGCCATATGTTTGCAATTTTCAATAAAAACAGGAATGAATAATTGGAAGCAATTAAGCATTCGTACAAATACAGATTTTATGTATGTAGCAAGTATCGGAAGTGTCTATACTAATTTATTATTCGTTCGTCTAATTATAAGCTTTACTGTATAATATGTGTTTCTAATTGCATGCGCGTGTGTAGGTTGTTTATAAAGTTCACGAACTCTGTCCACCTGAAATATATTCGTTATTTCAAATAATACGTGAAAATGTTTGAAATAAAAGTTGCGCGGTGTAAAGCAATTAAAAATATAGTAATAGCAATTTTTTGACAAGTGGACGCGTAAATGAGATATGAGATGGTCACTTTCGTTTTTTAAATGGAATGACTTATTTTTTGTGCAAGATTTCGATAGAATCGCCAATTCGGAATAAAAATGTACTAGGGTACATTTGTCCTAAAGCTTACCGTTACTGAGATACTACGTCGTGTATACGCGTCAACTTGTCAAAGAACTGCTATTACTGTATTATCAATTACTTTAAATCCTATAGCTTACATTTGAAATATTTTCTCGTATTATTTAAAATAACGAATATATTTCAAGTGGACAGAGTTCGTGAAACACACTGTACAATTTAGTACATTCGGCATCTGTTTTATTATTTCAATTGAGTCACAGAATGTTGTTTAACACTGTGCTTAAAATGATGCTAACAATATATCGAAGACTCCCGATTTATAAACAAAATTGTTAATTCTTATGTATATTTATAAGACTTGTGTACTTGTACGAAATTACTAAATGGTCAAAGGGTATCAACTGGGTCACATATCTATTTCTTGTAAAAGCTAAATTTTTGCTATGAACAAGCTTCCTGATTATAGACATTTGATTAAATAGGAATAGGTAGATACCTGAATAGATACCTGTTTATTCAAGATTGCTATTTTCTAGAAAGGGAGTATTAACATTTATTGCAAGTAGTACTGCCCAGCTGTTTTGTGTAACGAGGTACGGGACGAGCTTTTTGTATCACGGTTACGATTGACATCTCGATGAATAATAGAGCGATCGCAATAATCCTGACTACAGTTAATAACAGACAGTGCTTCATTGGTTTTTCCCTTACAAATAGAGCAAAAGTGCCGATTCGTTTCTGCGGTAAAAACGGCGGGCAAAATAAAAGGGAAATCGAAATGGTGGACGAAACGATAATGAATTATCGAAGATATCCAAGCTGGGCACGGACGATATCTTTTCTTCTATTGTAAGTTAGATTTGCTCATGAGACAACGCGAAACGCTATTATCGACGGTGACATTTCGTGTGTTGCGATGACATATTTTCGGATCCTATTGTTTTCAGTGATATTGAGGTACAAAAATAATAAACGTAGACGCAGACGCAGCAAACGTGCTGCTGACATTTTTTCTCACTTTCAGTTGAATTAAAATTGAATAAAACAGTGAACTGTGAACTTCTTTAGCGGAATAAAATACAGCGAAATGGAATTGGGTTTTATGGCGGATTTAGGTTTCGTTCGTTTTTTTTCATATTAATGGAGGAGACATTGGATGTATTTATTACTATGACGTATGTAGTTGGCATGATTTTCAGAGAATCTTTGAATTATGAGAAGTACAGCTACTCACAAAATCGAGCGTGCAGTAATAAGATAGGTATATATATTTCACATACAAACAATAAAATTGATGCAATGAAAAAGATAGTTACTATAATTGTTAATTGTATCGATACTACACAATTTCTTTAATCTTCTTTTCCATTGTGGCAATTATATTTGTATACTTTATCATAATGCAATGCACCAGAGTAATTATGTATTTAATTGTTAGAATTCACTATAATGGTTTAGAGATATAAATGTTCCAATTACTTACATATTTCTACGTTTTTTTATAAATAGACAATTCGTATACCTATCAATATTTATCATTATTAATCCACATAAACCATGTAAACAATTAATTTATATTGATGTTTGATTTAAAAAATCAGAATTGATTTACTATCTTTATGTATTCCAATTTGTTCATGTTGATACTACTGCACATGAACTACAAAGTATATACGCTAGGATAGACCATAATAGGCACGTGTCATAATGTAAAACGCGTCCAGCGTAAAATTATTTTTCCGGTTCGCTTTTTTTTTAAATGAAACGCTTTCGTGACTACCTTAATTAATAAAATCTTACGGCTGCGTACCTATGAGTTAGGGGGGTCCGTATAAATCATGGCTTTGGCATAGCTGCACCATATGGTCAATGTTCAAAAGGCCTGGATCCTGCATAACACCCGTAGACACCATGAGGGGTGTCCATGACGACCACGTGTCTTGAAAATCGGGGATACTGCCACTATTTTATGCTCTACTCTGTAATTTGATCACAATTGGTTATCCTTCATTATTACCATGAAGTATTGTGCAGGGTTATCGAACATTTGGGGTCCTTAAAACTTCCCCTCATTAAAGTTTAGTAACTGGGTAATTGAAAATTTACTGATTTTTATTAACACATAAGAGACTGTTTACAACTTACTATTAGGACATAAGTTTTAAGAAGCATCGCATCATCTTTTCTCTTATGTTTCACGTTAAATGTTTTGTATTTTATATGAATACATATTTTGAAAGTATGTTGGAATACTTCACATTATTGTCCATATGAATATAAAGGAGGAATTTTGTTATTTATTAATACTATCGCCAACTATTTCACTAAATTATTGATAAGATGTGATTTTATATATTGTCGGTAATGATTTTAAGAACATTCTCAGATATCCTTTGCTTGCTATGTTTTTCTTTCTGCTTAAGAAAATTGTAAAAATACTTGAGATTGCACAACAATCAGGAATATGGTTGCTCGAATCAACAGTTTTAATTAATTTGTGTAACTTAAAAATCGTATTGTTGATTGAAGTAGCATCAAGTGAAATTGAGAAAGCAGCATACTACTTGTAGGATGTTCGTCTTATTTTATAATGAATGAATAACTGAACGTTGTAATAAATGTAAATGTACACATAGTTAAATTTTGGATTCTTGAATACATCAATTATTTTTTGCTTTTATTGCTTTGATTGCTTAAAATATTATAATGCGTCTTAGTAGATCATGAGTTTCTTGCATATTAATGATTAAGGACACTTATATAACTGTAAACATAAACTCACACGAAACTTAGAGTATCAGAGAAATAGACTATGTTCCTCCAGGTGCTAATCATTTTCTTTCCTAATGGTACAGTATTAGTAAATATAATAGCTTTCACACCTGGTATCCCTATTACATGTGTTCATTAGTTCGAGACAAAGATTGATTAAATGCAAGCTATAATTATACTTTAATAATATTATGATAATAATAAACGTACATAGTATTGTTTTCCATACATATCAAAAAGTTGAGAATAAAATAAAATACTTGGAACTGTCTCTTAAACTATCTGTGCCATGTTCAAGTAAAGTATTTTTAACCATTCGTCAACCCTATATTCGAATTTTTAATTTTGGATTGCATAGCTTGCCTATAGATTTTGTAATGTTTTGCAGAACTAATTTTAGGTATAAATTATAAAACTATCTAGACAATAAGATGTGTCCATATCTATACTTTTTGAATGATTCAAAATTAACTTGAAAATGGTAAATCAAATGACAAATCATTCCAAGATAAAAATACAAAAGTCGCATGAAAATTATGGTAATAATTGGAAGAGTTAAACAAATAAGGTTAAGCAAGACGAATTTCATTTTAAGAGAATAAAATGCGAGAATTTCACGGCTAACATTATAAGCTGTGGTTTTCAGTTGAAGTGAAGTAGAAAGTTTAATAGTTCTGGGGCTTAATAACGGAAAGTTTTGTTCAGTTCTTAGCGATCGCTGTAAATAAACAGCATGTGAAGATTTTTTTTGTTGCAATAACTTTTACGACGACCCTTTGGAACTGCTAGAATTATTACCGCGCCAAAGTTTCACTGGACATATTATCCCTGATGGCAGAATTTTAAATCAGTTGTACATTACCTAGGTCTACGAAGTATGTCTATACGTTCATTTGATAGCAGTTTAAGTTACCATGCAATGCACTTTAGAAGCTATAATTTCGAGGCTAAATTGAGTGCAACGCAATCCTTACAAAAGAACATACGTAGATTACTATATTTGATTGCTTTATACGTTTATTCGAAACCATTTTTTAGTTATAATCGTTTCATTTTCGATTTACAGGTAAGTTAATAAGAATCTATTCAGCTTAAGTGATATATGCATATTATACAAATAATTCATCAAGTTCATTTATCTCATTACTGTTTAACACCGTTGCTTTTAACTATATATGTATATATCAATAAGGAATGATTCCTGGAAATTGTATCTGCAGACAACCTGTATCTAATAACAACAGATAATAATCTAATAATGAATAAATCCGTGTATGTAAATACGAAGAGCTAACATGTGCAAAGAAAATAAAAGGAATTCAGAGTAATTCCTTAATGTTTTGTTCATTTACCACCCGTTCATGATTGGGCCAAGAAACTGGTCCCTTTGACGAGAAGGGCCGACAATCGCAGGGAAGATGAAAAGACAAATGGAAGCAACTAAAACTTTGTGAAAATTGAGATTGGGGAGAGAGGAGATAACAGGGAAGATGATGCTCGCGGCAAGGATCTCAAAAATGAGCAGAAGGACGTGATGAGGTACAGCAGAAAATGCAAGAAATTTGGAAGAAGGGGGTAAAGTGAAATTCACTGGGCAATGTAGGGTATGAAAAATACAGAAAGGAGGACTATGAAATAAAGAAATGCAGTATATGCGACGCAGAGGATGCATTATGGCTGTACACGTGGAAATACACGAGAATCCACTGAGAAGTGTGGGAGCGGGGACTAGAGGAATGAACAAATGGACAGGGCAGAGAGAGGAACTTGGAAAGAGAAATCGAGGAAATTCCACCGCCAACAGACTACATACTCGGACACGCATTTGGAGATTACGCGGCCTGTGGTCTGCCAAGCTCTGATTTCCGTGCCTGCGGTAGGCATTCTCGTACATCCAGCTCAGGAGTACAACCTGGTCCTGGTTCAGAACCCTTCGTGTGACAAGCCATACTACTGCACGCCCACCCTCTCCCCGTAATTATGTGAGACATGAACTTTGCGCACTAAAGACTTGCCACCCCAATCCCGAGCACATCAGACAGCAATGATTTCACATGTCGGGCACCCGCAATCTACCGCAGCCACTATCTCTCACAATTGTCAGATTGGCCACTGATCCGCACCGAGGTTCGTCCATCTTACAGCCGATGTCCATCCCGGTGTACAACACATTTATGTAAATGGAAGGTTAGGCAACGCGAAGATTCGTAAATAAGTACAGAATGCTATCCGTAATGCAACCCTACTTTCCGTTCGTGCCACAATTCGGTATTAAGGAGTGAAATCAGCCCTTGAAATAGATTCAGAAAGTTCTTTTTCGTGAAATATCTCAAGAACGATGGGAGATATTTAAAAAAAGTATAAATGAAACTTGCATCGCTTTATTGCGTCTACAAAACTGGGTACATTTTTTTTTGAAAACCCCGTGGGAAAAGAAATTAAAGAAATCATGGACTTTTCACAAAATTAGTTTACGCTGTCTTGTGAACACAATAAAGTGATGCAAGCTTTGTTCAGAATTTTTTCAAGTATCTCTCATCGTTCTTGAGATATTTCACGAAAAGGATCATTCTGAATTTTCTTCAAAGGTTGATTTCACCCCTTAAAACCGAATTATGGCATGAACGGAAAGCAGGGTTGTATTACGGCTGACATATTCTACTTGTATGCAATGTTCCATACATTTCTGAATCTTCGGGTTGCCTAACCTTTCTTATTAGACACTTACCCTTAATGAGGTGGTGGAACTTATGGTATATACATACGTACTTTTCACTTCAAGTGAGGTCTTCTGGGTTTGGATGCCTCCACACGCAGTCCTCCTAGATCCTGGCCTTGCAGCGCCATTCTATTTTTCCCAGTAAATTGCAGTATCTCCGTTTTGCTGAATGCGAGTTTCAGGGATTTGCCCTAGATCTATCCTGCTATTTTGTTGTATGCCATTTCCGCCCCCTTAACCATGGTGTTATGCTTACCCTCTGGCACTATAACCGCTAGGTCGTCCACTGAAGCTACGTATCTCACTGGCACTGTCAAACATTCTCACCAAGACGTCAAGCACTATAATCCACAGGAGGTGTCCGATGACTGAGCTCCGCGGTATCTACAAGAAAATCGAAAAGGACTGCGTGCAGCACTCGTCGTCGATTACCAGGGAACGATTGTTGAGACAATCGTCAGTAGTCCCAACAAGTTACGTTGAAATGTCTTTCTTACGCAGCGCGTTTATGATATCGCTCCCTTTCACCGTTTTAGACATCCATCGTCAGCATAAGCGCAAATTTGGTACCGTGTTTGTCTTCGTTTACAAAGTTCAGGACCACCGCGGTGGACTTACCCTTCCTGGAGTCGAGGTGGTTTACAGCAACCCCCCCCCCCCCCCCCCCCCCGACGTGTCCCAGTCTTTCTCCAGGTGTACTTTGAGAAGATGTTCAAATACCGTGGCTGCATTAGGAATCAATATTGGATATGGTGTGTTAAATGAAGTAACTATTATATTTTTCTCAATCCGCGTATTTAAAGTAGCTCTGAAGGAAGGTCCACTCTCTATGAAATGCTCTTTAGAACTGAAGGAAAATACCCAAAGAACTGAGGTCCACTTATACCTACGAATACGCAATGTCTCATTTTACAACTTACAATTAGGCCCTTTTGACTCTCCAAGTCCAGACCCATCTGGTTCTCTACTATCTGTATTAGTAAGACATTTCTAAGAACGTTGAGGCAATTTTGCTACAGCATGATATATTATATTTACTATCACTAGTAAATATCCCACAATCAATTTTCGGACTTTCCATATCTCTGGAATTTTTCTCTTCTCCAGGCAAAGCCATATCAATAATAGTCCGAGGGGTAGTTGGGCGTTCCTCCTCGCCGCTTTTAACACGGCTCTGTAGGGGTTGCTTGGAGAGCTCAATACCAAAGCTTGCGAATATTCTAAGACTCCAGGATATTCGAAGAGGAGCCACGCAAGAAGAGAGAATAAAAAACAGGTGACGAACGTGAAGGGGAGGAGAACCAAGAGCAACAAATCGAAGGAATGCTCATGAGTGTATCAGTATTATATCGCAAAGCATGTGCTATATGCGGATGGCGCAAAATAAATACTATACTATACTATAAAAACATAGACCATTCATACTGTACATACATATGTAAAATATAAAAATCTGTCTTTCGTATACCTGTTCTCGATGCCTTTTTCTGAAATCTATTGCTGAATGGAGGATCTTTAAAAATGTCTCTACTGGCCAAAGTATATATCATGCATCGGAAGATTTTGTGTATATATGTTATAATTATATTTCTAACGTAAATACGAATTATATTTATATTATATCTACGAATACTTTTATTTCGTTCTGCATTATCTAGGTACGTACCTTTAACGATAAAATCGACCGTGATCCATATTTGTAGAGAGGCAGTAAGTTCTCACTGTTCGATTGATTTTGTGCGTATGATACACGTGCTGGCCGTACATCGATGTAACTCAGGGCACGTGTACCTACAGGCCCACGGCATATGCGAAACATATGAGGTAAATTAAACAGCTCGACCAGTTTTTTAGTCGGGCAATAAAAGCTGGAAGCAGTTCAATGACCGCCACGACGCGGCCCGGCGTCCATTAAATAAGTGTATATACACCTCAAACAAACAACAGGTGTAGGTACGTAGGTATGTAAGGACGTACACCACTACGACTTGTGCAATTTCCTTGCATTTAATACGTAAATGCGTTTAGAATGATGATTATCAGTTGTTTCTTGTTCGTAAATGGGAAATGAGAAAGATTTAACATAATTTTCAGTTATTTCCACTGAACACTTTGCCGTAATATAGATTAAGAATAAATATCTTCGTGTAAAAAATAATAGTATGTGAAAAAAGTGGTTGTACCCCAACTTGCATGATACACAGGACATCGTCATTATGTTCTAAATTATATTGTCGCATTTTTTGTATTTAACTTGGAAACTTTATTTTATTATACTTTGATAGACTGACACTGAGTGATACTGACATTATTGACAAACATATCATTACTAAACTTACTGTTTGAACAAAATTTAATACAAATTACAGCAAAATTGATGTGCAAACTAGAATGTACAAATTAAATTAAAAATAAATGCTACAATATTGCAGAACGAATAAAATGAAATACGTATTTGTGTATATGTAATTTATGTAGCTTCCATTGTATTAAACAGATCAGATGTATTTTCAACGTATATTAGTAATTCTTCATTATTTCCCGGCTCCTACAATTGAACATAACGTCGATATAAGAAAAACGACGAAATTACATAGCCAGCATAATAGACACATTGCAACGTAGATCGATTCGTAGGGTGCAGTTTAATTTGAATGAAAGTTCATACTTTTCGACGACACACAGTGGTCGCGACGTACAAAACGTCGTAGCTGCGAATGTAGTTGCATTCATGCTTGGCAGCTATATAATACATACATACATATAATGTACCTATAAGTAATACGGGGGATGATCTATTTTTGTATGCTCTAACAGGAATGACAAGAAATACTTTTCTTCATCGATAAAAGTATTAGTTAAAAACATATTAGATCTTAATTATGATTGCTCTCATGTCTCGTATTATTATTTAAAAACTGTTATTTAATTGTACACTCCTAAAAACAATTAAAGTATCGTATATTGCAACCATTGTCCCGGTCGTCGCAACGCACAGTTTCTGAAATTTTATGAATTATGTTTACAAAAACATGTGCATATAACAGCATCTGGTAATTATTCACATGACTGATTCCACACCGATTTTGACGACCTTGAAATATGTGGTCAAGGTCATCACCCTGAACAAATTTTTCCTACACATGTTATCGCCGCTCAGCCTTACTTTTTGAGACATGGCTTTGCAAAAAATTTGATTTGCGCTGGCATTTTTGGACACGGAATAGACGAAGCGCGATTGCGCTGCTTGGCGCTCAAACGGTTATAGAAACAGTAGATATGTGGACGCACTATGCTAACAGAGGATTATATATATTATATATATTTATATTTTATAATACATATACATAGAATTCAATGGAGTAGTAGCAGCCGTTTTGACGATAACAATTGAGATCAAAAATTAATAGTGAAATTTATGAAATTTAGTTAAAAGTAATATTATCTATAGCATCAAAGAAATGTAAATTCGAAAGATTAGAAACTGTGGTACACGTTGAATAAATTCTTCGATCTATTATCTCTGTTTAATTTTCTCAATGTACGATATATGCACTTTATTTATGTATAGGTACCAATATATGCAACATGCAATGAAATGGAAATACTTATTACATTATCAATTAACCATTTGTCCACACATTGCTCTGGTTGTGGGTGACACGACGAACTTCGAAATAAGTAAAAATCATTTTAGAATGTGTCATGGCTATTGCATTTACCTTTCATTTAGTTTGGATGGTACTCCAATAATACAATATACAAATTTATTTATAAACAAATGCATTAATATTATCAGTTAGAATCGAATGTCAATAAACAACTGATTATGCAGTTTACCAATTATTAATAGTATATGGCTTAAAACCGCAAAGTGACGCGGTATACTATAAGATAAATTGTTATGATTGTAATTACGACTTGTTTATACATAACCATTACGTTGCATAATATATAAGTAGGTACCTTGGTATCGTAGTAACAATGTATGCAAATATGTATTTTTAATAAAACAATTAATTTTTCCACAAGTATTGTCGATATCTACATATATGTATTAAGTACCGTATTACTCGTAGCGAATATTCTGTTACATATTTTCGGATGCACTCGTAAACGTGCATCCTATAATATGCTTTGCCTACAGGTAAATATATGTATATATATACGGAAATATACATATAGGGAGTGAACCGTCTGCTATTAATGGCAAACATTATTGTACAATACAAAGAAGCGTACAATTTGTATACATATATTCAAGCAGATCAAATCCGTTTTTGTAATTAATAGAATATTACATTTTTTATGGCAGGGCTCAAAAGAAAGTTGAATTCAGATTAAAGACGTACAATATAAACAATATTATCGTCCGTCGTTTATCACAACGCGAAAGATTTCGTTAATAATAGAATTTGAGACGAATAATGGTTGATAAATTGGTATTCAGTGTCTCCCTCACATAATCTTATTTTCTCCTAAATTAACCATACGCTCTATCACTTACAATAACACCTCTTGAATACGTATGTATCGATGCACTGGAATACGTAATGAAAGTTCAATTTAAAAAGTTTTGTCTGACGAATTTTAATCGTCGTTTGAACGCAGTCCAAGCTTCCTGAAATATTTCTGATGGTTATAATATATTTCTGTTGTTCGCTCTACTGTACATTTTGCAGCTTTCGAGCACTTGGTATCATTGTAGGTGCGTCCATTTGGCTCGTACCCCTGCCCTCACCTGCCTTTCGCAGCGTAACCAGCCGGAATCTCTCCATACCCCCACATGTGCACCCCTCGTACGCATAACGCGGCACTTCTATGAACCTACTTTCCCCCTTTCTGGGGGGAAGTGGGGGGGAATTAAAGCCAGGTGATGACTCACCCCATAACTCCACCGAAAGGGAACCCCGTTACTCCATCCCCTACTACTCTTTCTATGAACGTGCTACGACGTTGTCCCTCGCTCCCTCACCCCTCTTTCTCATTCTATCTCTTTCCGCCCCTTTCACTTCCTCCCTTTTCGTCTACCGATTCTTCCGACGTGTTTTCCAACGAGCACACGCGCGTGTCAATCGTGCCCAGATACCGACTCGTGCGTGAACGCCTGGGGCGCATTGTGCGGCCATTTACCCACCTACGGCCAAAGCAGCCGATTTATGTTGCGTGTCACAGTCCACGGAATCGATTGCACATGGAAAATAAATTCTATTAGACATTATCGATTGACGCGACTGTTGGTATGTTTATCGATTCTGATACCTTCTAGCCCTGATAGGGGCTTCTGATACCTGTTGAGGAAGCTTGGGCTGCTGCGAATTCTTCAAAAACGTTAGTACGCCAGATGATATTTTTGTCACTGAATAGGAAAGGCGTCTTGAAGTAATTTTTTTTTCACACAATGGTCCCGGTTATAATAAATAAATATGCAATTCGTATTCATGAGGAACTGTGTATCGAATGAGTCCCTTATCAGTGGACACATAAATTGAGTCCCGTTTTCTTAGTACTAATTATAAAAATTGGACTTTTGTGTAATAGGTAGATTGTTTACGAAAGATGCAAAATGGACTCCTGTTTTTTATTCACACCCAGCTTAAATTGATAAATAAACCAAGTACGTATACTATTTTTCGTAATTTTAGTTATAATACATCGACCAGTCTTTCAACTGATAACATGTAAATAGGTATTTATTTGCATTAGTGATTTACAAGAGAAAGCTATTGCAATTGAATATTTTCTATTACCCATGAAATTTTGCACAGTAAGTTCGGAATAACCAGTATTGTACATTACAGATATTAATTCGCCATATTCATTAATCTATTGGTTAATCAAAATAAAACGATTACATACCTCGTAAGAATCACTATTCTAATATCAAGACAAAAAATCATCTATAGTACGAAGAAACAAGCTCGAATACAGATTTAGCCGGTTATCAAGATCGTTATGAGAAGCACCAGCTCCTCCATGAATCTGATTCACCTTGCAGCTTTATCCGGTGGGGACAAAGAAGCACAAATAATAGGGCAGAACTGCCTTACGAGTTTCTTAGGACCGTATTCGAAGACAGTGAAACCTGTTCCCCGATTGTCGCGTGCCCTGTAACACCTTGTGCTTGCTAGGGTCTATTTACAAGAGAGAAACCCTCTACCCAAGGCTCGCCCCAAGGAAAAAGGGGCCTCATAATCTTTCTTCTATTCAAAGGAACACGTCCACAACCTCCAGAAACCACCGGTGAAGTGGAATTTTTCCCCGACACAAGTTTCGACGTGAATCGTGGGGTTGTACACGATCGTTTATTCGACACCGATCCGGAAAAAAGTGTTATTCGAGGAAGCAAGTGACACTGGTAAAGAAAGTTAATCAAAGGGTGGATCGCCGCAAGAGTTACTTGAAAAGGGGATTTTTTATGTTTTAAGTACTAGTTTGCGTGAAAAGTGCTTGCGTCTCTTTTCTGTTTCTCTTTGTTTGCGATGAAGTGAAGAACGAACGTATGATGTATACAGTGTGTTGCAGGTTTTAACGGCTAAACTTTGTCAGTATATTCTGTGCGTCTAACCCAGAAAAAAATGTTATACATATAAATATAGGTCCTTTAAAGCTTGTAAAGGCGTTATACATATACAAAAACGAAACTTCGACCAAAATTTTGGTAATGGGAAAAGTTATTCAGTATCACCCCCGCAATCCCCCATTTCCCGATGTTCCCTGGGTTCTGGGACACCCTGTATATACAGGGTGTCTCACTTGATTTTGACATCCTGATTATCTCGGTACTTGTTAATCCTAGCAAAAAATGTCTCAGAATAGAGTAGAATGGTGTCATGTCGGGTATCTTCTACCCTTATTAGTAAAGGTCACATGAAGGTCAACTTTGTTTTATTCAATGGAATGATGTATTTTTGAACGTTTCAATCGATGCAACTCGACAGTGTTTATAAAAAAGTATTAAGATACTTATGTTGAAAAGTTGATAAGCAAACGTTTTGAACCGCCCTTACAGCCCTTACGTTTCGTGGGCACGATGAGATATGTAAATGGAAAGAAGTATGATTCATAAGATTTGCACAGATGGGTGAATCCACATAGGTGAGTAGTACCTTGCGGATCTTATTCAGTTAAGAAATTGCCTTACATACTTATCACCAATTCGTTAAACTTATTTCCCTTTCTCTACAATACGATATAAATTGTCTATTTATCTGTATCAAAATAAAAATATCATATGGCAGATGGGGGACGGTAATAACACTTTGACTTCGGCACGCGATTACGGAAAAACTATTACATTTTTAACCAAATTTTGTATACGAAACTGTTACCTACTTATCCGCCAATATTAACTCACAACGATTTCCCTGTATGTCAAGTAATATTGAAGTTGTTAATAAAAAATGAAAGGCAGAAAAAGTGTTACGTTGCTGACCCCGAATCGGTTGTGACACAAGTTTAATTTGACAAAATATAATATTTATTGATCAAAATTACAATAATAAATGAAGAATAGTAAACGAAATGATTCGTTATCGCAACGTATCGAAACGTTTTGTTTGGTGTTTCGTGCGCCCAATCCTTACACTCCACCCATTTTTTATTTGTTTTGCTGGTGCTGTAAGATTCCATGTAAACTAGACAATAATATTCTTATTTTTTTCGTCACTAGATATATTATTCCTTTTCCTATAATTGGTGCAACAATTCTATCCTTTCGATTTCTGCCGGCGTTGCAATCGTCCCTGACCATGCTTTTGAACTTAAATTATTAATTTTGTCTAACCAGACGGTTAAAAGTGCTAAGCAGCGATTAGCATCATTTTAAGGTAGGTCAGATTGTAGATTAAAAACAAGAAATAGAACATAATTGCACAGAGAGTATTTACATATACACAATTAGAAATTTAAATGAGTAAGGAAAAGTAACTTTACGGTATCGAAAAGTTATGTTGTTCAGTCTAGATATCTATTGCGTATCTACACGTGTCTTGCGTATCTCTTTTCATTATTCATCACGTATCAAAAGCTTGTGGTACTATCTATTAGGTTGAGATACATAGGCGGAGGAGAAATCTGAATAAACGCACAAATCGAAGCATGCTTCTTACATATCATTAATTCAGTCAAAGAATGTACTTTGCACACAAATAATCATACATACTCATAATGACGTTACTCTGGCAGAAAATAAATCGATAAAAGCAGTACATTCCTTTTTACACCATTTGCTTAATTCTTATTTCCATTCAATGACAAACACTTCATTGATTGTTACGATACTTAAGTTCAATGCATTCATTCAATTTCCTGTACGTACATGCATAGGTAAGTATACATTCATGCTTACAAACACGTAACCATATTTCTCGTAGAAATGAATGGAGCGGTGTAAAATCGAATGGTAAGTGGAGAAGCTGAAGGCTTGAAGGTTGCATTACAAGATATTTGGATGTCCAGTTCACTTTGATGTACTGTGGGTACAGGCATACATATACAGAGTTACGTTGGTCGAAGCATGAATGGAGAGAATGTAATATGACCTATGGTAAGAAACCATAGTTATGCTTCCCTGTTTTTCCGCTTCCAAGCTGTCGAAGATCCGGAACGTGACAGTGAATGAAACCGTAACGATTGATGGGGGCCCTGCGAGAATTCGAATGTGCAGAAACGTAATGAAACTAGAACGATTCTAGATTTTAAATGAAAATAGTAATGCAATATTAAATCAAAATATTTCGTGAGAAATAAACAGAATTTCATATATGCATTTAAGTAGCTCTCTAATGAATAAGTTAACAAAGGTATATTGTAATTTTAGGTATTACGTAAATGAAAATACTAATCTAGTAATAAATAAAATCAATGATTAAAGAGAACGCGGCATGGTTTGATTGCCGCTCTAACATCTTGCCACTTCTAATGAACGCGTCCAAATGATTCTATTTTACTATTATAGCAAAATGTCTTGATATAGGTAATTGCATTTCATAGATCTTAATGGATCTGAAAACATTTAATAAAAAGTCCAACCAAGAATTTCTGTTTAAAATGATATTTATCTGTCTGAATGACGAATAACAAAATTATTTTTATTGCCTATTATTAATTACCCCCATTTTTATTGCCTATGAATCCTACCAATTATACAATATATAGATCTACAAAACTCAGATGATTATCAAATTTAATTGCCGGATACATAAACAGTAAAGCAAACGATTAATATAATACAAATAAGATACAATCCAAAATCAATACAATTACAAATACAAAATCTTTAACTATTAATTAAATCTGGTTTTTCCTTTACCTTCTACCGTATCTTGTTTCTAGGTAGGCACTGTGTACATACATAGATATGTACCTACTATCCGATCCTATTCCTGTCGATAAAATGACATAATTGTAATACGCAGTAATTTTTTCCTAGCAGAAGTCCAGTTACATTCAGAGGGTTGAGTGGAATTCGATATAGTTGGCGGGTTGCTTATTTGCTGAACTAAAACATTTCTGATTCATAGCATCGATCGCGTTGTAACGCCTGGGGCAGTCGACTCGAACTTCCACATCTGTTCCGACGCGTGCTAACGCATCCTTCTGAATGGATTTGTCCAGGTGCTCGGCTGGTCGAACAGATTCCAGCTTTCGATTCATCGCATCCTTCCTACGACTATTCCAACTCTTTCGAGCATTCGTGACGAATCGAAAATCCGTCGAAAATGCAAAATACTTTTATTCGTGGCACCCGTGAAGGGGATCGTGAAAGGGATAAACGTCCAATGGGACATGCAGTTGCTTACTCTATAAAGGGTTTAATATTGAGAAAAACTGATTTATGTTGGATATTGAGAATGAAAGCGAAGCTACATATTGCAGATGGCAGGAAAGATTTTGTTAAGATCTCTGATGCGATAGAAAATCACTCGACCGATATAGTTAATTAATATCTACATGTAAGAAGATTTAAATATTGAATTACAAAATTCATCGAAATAGTTAAACAAGTCTATCAAAAATTGAACTGAAACATTCCGGAGGAACTCGTTCTAATGGCATCTACTAAAAGAAATAATGATATTAATGCAAAACATAAATAACAATTTTTCGATAACTCATGATAATTCATATTAGAGGAAACGAAATAAATACAGTATTGTAAATAAACCTTTTCCGATTCATTGCAATATTCAAAAAAAGCTGGAAAACATTTAAACAAATATTAACATCTTCAGCATGATTTCTCAAATGACTAATAATTTCTGAAGCTTCACAACCATCGTACGTGCGTTAATCGTTAACAATTCCATCGTTGACAAATACATTACCCGACATGTGGACGATCCTTGTCGGGTCATTGCCCTGTTCCATCTACCAGGTAATGTATCATCAGCGCAGTGGTCAAAATTTCACAGAAAAAGAAGAATTAATGGGCCAAAGGTAACAGCAAAAAGCTCAGCCAGCCTACCGAAAGATAATACTGGGTAAACGAAATTTCAGCAAGTATTTGCTTTCGCCGGCAGATACGGCAGCGGGGATTGGAGGACCCTTTCACCCCTGGAACCAGCAAAAGGGGGTGACAAGGGATCTATGGACAGTAGGGAGGGAGACGTAGGTAGCGCGCAGCTGCCTGAACTCAATGTCACAGCTTTCCGACTTACAATGCGAGCCGCCACAATGCATGATTTTCGCTATTGTTTGCATCCTGGGCTGCACGCGTCTAGCTTGAACGGATGCATTCCTGCAGCCCCCAAGTGGCGTGTGCCACCACTCCAGAGGAGCTCGACACGAGCCAATTCCTTTCTCTCCCTTTCTGTCTCATTCCGGTCCTCCTGTAGCTATACCAGTAGCGACCATATTCATCGATTCGAACATCGATGCTAAATCAGCGATGTCCGCATGGCCATGAGGAATTTGTCTGCAGAGTTATAACTGGGTGAAACTGTCATATGGTTATATGTGGTGTGTGGAATTATTATTTATTTCCCGATTCTTCGTTCGCAACGACTTCTTTATTGTTGTCGAGAAAAATATTGCACTACTGCTTCCTTTGTTTTGATTTATATTTTGTAACGTAGGCAAAAGTTGTCGAGGCATTTGATTATGCTCTCTATGGGGCCATAGAATGCCGTTCTTGTGCAGAAGGTGAAGTTTTATGAAGAATACAGTCGTGTGTGATTTTGACGTGGCCAGCCCTTCATTAACAATAAGACAATGCACATTTTTCCTTTCTGTTCTTAATATTGACGGGCAATAAGGAACGCTGCGAAGTATTAATTCAAATGAAGTAATGTACTCAACTTTTAATATTTTCATTTTAGTGTGAGATAGAGAGCCAGACAGATTGTCCAAATATAATGTAAGGACTGCAGAATAGAATGCAGCAATTGTCGTTATACATTTTTTAAATACCAGTTAACAAAGTTTTCAAGACGCAAGCATAACGTCATAAGACACCGCGAGGGACTCCGGAAGTAACCGAAGAATTCATTAATGTGTATGGAGTATTCTTAGGCGCAGTTCCGGTAGTCAACCTGCACCCTTCAGGGGAGATATCGAGAAAAATGTTGTCCTTGAATAAAGGTAAGGTCTTTCAATGGTGAACTGGGACCAATTTGGCAGTGTATAAATGAAATAAAGCATTTGAAATAAATACCAGCACATTGCGTTAAGCGGTAGGTAACACGAAGGATAGAATTATTCAATTTGGGATTGTATATTAAATTAATCAAAATTAGTCTCTCTTCGTATTGTTTTGCATTCCTGCGTACATATGTATGCAATTATACCTAATACATAGATAGACTTAATTAAGTCAACTGCATTAATAATTTAAGGCACAAGTAATCAGTTTATGTACTTGCATACGCAGAATAAAATAATTCTTCTTCACCTATGGTCTAAACGCGTTTATTTATAATTTATTGAACTATCAGATCTAGTTGAAATAGTTGCATGAATTATTTAATTTCTATTTTATTTTCATCTGCGAGAAGAAAAATGGTCCCGAACAAATAAGCCCCTGAATTTTGTGTGACACTAGAGTGTAGAGTATAAAGCGTAGGTCTATTTAACACTCAGTCTATGTGATATAGAAGCATTGCTCTACCATTGAAAGCATGCATATCCAAGATAATAATATGTATCTCTATGACACCTTTTTACCAAGGGGGGAAATTCAACCAATCGTCGCTTAAAGTTTTCGAAATCTACCATTAATTAACAAGCGTGCACAATCGCTCTCCCGGATCAATTGGATGGCGTTTTACATGTATCGTAGCAGAGCTGTTCCTCGTTTGCTAAATTACCCACTTGCACCACATTTCTGTGATCCGTGGCGCGATCGTTCGGATCTGATAAGTTCGGCAGGGCTCGCGCGTGCCACATATGGAACAGGAACAGCCCCGATGACCAAAGTCAGATACATTCATCTGCATACTAAATATGCATCCAATTAATTAATAGCTGAGCATCGTAATGCCACGCGCGTTTGTAAATCATCCTAAGCCATATGGGCTGCTAGATGTGCCAGGGCTACAGATAATAGCGCTTTCTCTTTACGGCAAACAGACGGGAATTTTATTGCGATAATATACAAAATGCGTTTGTGCGGAATTATAAAAATTGAAGATTCCCAATTCCGTTGGCAGCACGAATCACTAATGCACTCAACACGGCGATAATGAAAGGGTGGTGGACAATTGTGTATGGGACGGTATTAATTAAGAGTTTCTTATTCGAAGGTTCTCTGTAGTCACTAATGCAATTTGTAATTCTTGCAATTACATATCGACTATTAGTAAAGCGGTTAGGAAGAGCTTATAGTGAATAAACATTCGTTGCAATATAATAAATTGTATTACTATTCAGTACAGACTGGCCGCCTGATCAACTGCACGTATTTGATTTGTTTTACAGACACGTATTCTGTACATCTACATAGTATGTATGTACTCCGCAACGTTTCAAAACAACTACGAATCGCAGTTGGAGAAGCGCAGGAGACGTATTTAGTTCACGATTAATCTCTCCTGGGCAAATATTTGTCCTGGCTAGGGGCCTACTGTGATTGAATGCGCGATCGGAGGTAAATGTTTAATGCCTACTTACAATGATACATTAATGTAATTGCACTATGCCGATGCAATTAATAGAGGTTACTTAACAATTTGTGACGGCATAATGATTTCCTGGATTTCTCATATGAAAACCTTAATTTCATATATGCTGTGAGCACGTATCTATGTTGCTTTTACACGTGCATTCATATGTTGTAGAAATTGAATTTTCTTGTTCTATGCGTCCAGTATAAATCATATATGTATAATACACAGGGAATACGATCTTAACCTTCATGTTAGCAACCAAAATGGAGTAGAAGTTCGAAGCTTAGTTGTTCAAATGATTTTGCATAAATTTGTTTTCACAAAATGTGAGTCGACGTGATATTGTTCAAAGGATCGAGATCTAGAGCGGTTTTGTGATATTTTATCAAGAACATACAAAAATTATTTAAGCAAATATAGAAATGGGTACCCGGTTGCTAACATAAATAATATTGGTAAAGGGACAGGCAATTTCTGAAAATGCACAATAAAGTTGTCCGTTTGCCGAACACTGATTTGAAGAAAGTCCAAAATGCAGATTGTTGAATATGTGTAGAGGTTGCTATGTCTTTTCATGTTTAGCAATAACTTTAGTGTATCTACCAAATGGAAGTACATATTTTTATTATTTTTATTAGTATGCCTTAAAAATGTACTTTGTACTTAGCATTATTACACTTAATGCACTCATTGTTATAAACCATATTCTTAAAATTGTTTTCAATTAAGACGCTTGTCCAAAAACGTCTCACGAACTCCCTACTCCATGGGGTCCTCAGATTCAATTACGGGGTCATTCGCGTGAAGTTTAAATCGTCTGTCCTTATCTCGGTAGGAGAAGTCGAGATTGAATGGTTAGGTCAATTTTGTCACAGCAATACAAACATGCACCTTGCGCATTCCTCACACTCCGGATAGAACCCAGAACGCACCCCTAATCTCTTTTGTGTTTGATTTTCTGTAGCTAAGGTGAACGTCTTTGTGCCCCCTCCAGAAGACGGCTGTTGTTAGGTGGCACACGACCAAAGATATATCTCGATGAATGGGCTCCACCTTAGGCTGTTCCGCAACAACCTGCTTCCTTCTGACGTCTACACGCTGACGTCACGGGTCTTACGAACACACGCGTCTTGGATACCCCCTGCTCAAGGTGTGCGTGACGTCTTTCGGGGTGGCATTGGCGTAAGCGCACAAATAGTTCACCGAAACATCACCGAATGTACCAAAGGCTGATACATTTTTAATTACAAAGTTAACCACAATATTGCAATTCAAATAAATATTACATAATTCAATATGTTTATTGTACACAGTAATCTCGATTGACTGAGAGGCATTTCAAATAGTTACAGAAACGATGGTGTGCATGATTTCACGGATGCCCAAGTGAATTTTTATTTAAGCTTCGAGAACTTTGTCGCGAAAGTATTTTACCGATACTTTTTTTTGTACACGCTTACGTTGTACACATTACTTTTATAATATATAAAACATAGCGTTAATATTTTGTTCTACAAATACAATGTTTTCCATATTAAAACATTATATTTGAATTAATATCTATACAAAATATTAAATATTTAACAGTTATCTCTATACCGATGCATAGAAAAAGAGTGCCGAGCATAAAAGTATCGATGGACAAAATTATTCACCAGCAATCGTATCGAAAATTCCACACCCAAGAGCGCGGAAGTAGCTAAGCCTATGGTTTCACCCCTGCCCATTCCATAATCGCGGTACTGGCCATGCCATGAAGCCACGGTGGTCTTTCCTCCAGGCTTTTTTGTGCCGGTGCATTGTCGGAATCAAGTTGCAGCTGCCTGTGGAAGAACCCCCATACGCGCCCCCATAAGAGAGCCACGTCATACCACCTGGCCCTATCTGCATGTGTGTACACGAGGGGGTCGTACACCCTCGGAACTTTAGGTGCACCGGGCTCTCTTACGTTTGTGCTAGTGTACGTATGTGAACACTCACGTGGCCCCTACTATCGCGCACTATAGCCTACGAGCATCGTCTTTTCTCTCTATCGCTGTCGGCCTGCTCGTGCACGGGTGCAATGGCACGTGCTCATTTTCACACACCAAAGCACCGGTGTCCACGTGAACTTAACTAGCACGCGTGCGCGCAACGTGGTCCGTCACAGTCAATCGTTTCGCTTGGATTTGTTTTGGCACACCTAGGCGTGAAAGGGACCAGATTTCTCCGCTCGAGGGAAATTCTCCTACGCAATGGCATATCACGGTACGCGGGCGGAAACTGAAGGGCGGAATGGAGCTTGTGTGGCTTTCGATGGAAAATGTGATTATCCGTTACGTAGGTGTTGGATCGGTGTCGTTACTTGAGGGCAAAATGACCAACGTTTTATATCTCCCACGCCCTCTTAAGGTTCCAAGGTTTAATTGGAAAGAGGGGCAGGTCGAATCAATCGAGACCCAAAAGAAAATTCAAATCTGGTCGCGAATAATTGGACACCTTGATTTGTATATTCTGTGCACTAAAGTCGCTTCTTGTACGAAAGAAAGTGCAATTCTTCGTTATGGTTCTTTTGCGAGAGGGACACTCGTTTTCGTAGATTAGATGGTTTTTCTATATAACTACATAAATTAAATTTTCGCGCCTAAGTACACACCGGTAGACTTCACACACAGGGTGCAATGTCCGTTTTAACGCCAATAAATACCATTCGTTTATAAAAATGTTAGTTTTTGAACTGTTATTATTATTATTATTATAAAATGAATAAAGAACGATGAAATTACTTATAAAGAAAAAATATATTCCCCTTATAAATGCCCCATCATACCATTCCATCTTTTCAACATAAGCAGGAATTCCTGTAGGAGACGATTCCATGTTAGGTAATGTTGGGTAATCAACACCTTAGAATTTAAGACTTAGGCTTAGATGATCGAAATCTCGGATAATCCTGACCTAGTTAATCGGGGCTCTACTGTAGAGCAATAAATGTTAAATGAAGTAAAGACTTTAAGAAAACGTGAGAAAATATTGCAAGTCGCAACTGCTGCGATTATCCGGTCGATTTATCGAATTGTTTCACGCCGAGGGAGAGCGCGTGCCTCGCCACGTGCTGTCAGATCTTATCTATCAAAATAAACTGTGTATAGCTCACCATATCAACGCTAGGTGGTAGCCATAAGTACGAAATGGTTATTACCAATGGGCTTCACGTACTGGTGGAAAAAAACTGTATCTATTGACGAAGCATGAGCCTGTCAATGTAGAAAAGCAAGACACTATGTTGATGTAAGTACTTGCAGGGTGTGCTTTGGTGTCGCTGGCTCATCCAATTTTCCGAGAGAACCCCATAGCGTTTCAATGGTTCGGTGGTTACTTTATAATTCTACGCGATTAATAATATTACAAGGGCGATCAATAGTACCATAGTAGGACGTTTTTATTCCACAGTATAATCGAACGAGCAATTTTTGTATTCCCCTTACAAAGCTGCAGAAAATTGTTTCACGTTTCGCAGGTAACAGCTCGTGGCTCCAAAGCAATCCGGGGCGATCGAAATATTTCGGCTATATTTCAAATATTTCTGGAAATCATTTTTGTGCTTCGTAAATGGAGATATGCATTTGTAAAAGGATGCTCCACGCTCAGGACAAATCACTCGTTTCGACGCGGATCGTTTGGCAGCTCGGATAATAATTGATTTAACAAAAAGTTTTCTTGGAGACCTTGGGTCAACTAACCACTTCACCCGGCATGTAATCGATTAATTGTTATAAAATACATTTGACCCGAGTAAAATAATGAATTAAATAAATTGTTCGCCTTAAAATGTTATTTCTCGACACAAAATGTTACTAATTGACTTTTTTCTTGATACAAACTCGCCATAATTTATAAATAAGTAGTAAGTAACTTTGTGCAAAACAGAATTCGAGAAACGGAGTTGTGTTTGATGTTATGATAATTGCATTTGAGTGTCGCCGATCAAAAAGAAGGAAAGTTGGTTGATTGCGCGTAACTTCCAGCCTAAATGACCAAAACCGAGGTAGGTGCATGGCTCGAGGAAGAAAATTGGATTTCGTTTCACGGAGTATCGTGGGTAAATTCTGACACAGGGTAAAAATGTTTATTCAGCGATGTTTGAAGGTGTGCCTCGGTTAATTACAGTTTTCAAACTTTCAAACGTTGAATCAGTGCGTTAATTATTTTGCCAATCACGAACTACGAATGAAAGCGACTTTTTCGTAATGGCTAACAGCAATTATTGGCTACGGACTGCAAGAAAATAGTTTACGATGAAATTACCTACTAAAGTTTTTAACAAACATATATGTACCTACATATAACATTAAATAAAAATGGGACACCGAATATACGGTGCAGTGGATTATTCCATACAATTTTATGGTAGATATTATTTCCATGTAACAATGAGAATGCAATACGTGACATTAATTGATGAAATTATTTCGAATAATGAGCGTTCTCTTCCATAAAATAAATGTATAGCCATTGTAGTTCAATATGCTCAGCATTCCGGACACGATTCTATTTCGTAAATAAGTGAGGCAATTATATAGCGTGCATGAAATGTTTATAATCCATATAATTGTTAATAAAACTTTCATATACAGTCGACTCGGAAAGTAAGTTAACGCTCTTACTAACACTTCAAATGTTTAATAACAATTATAAGGGATATATAATTTGTAACGTATGTACATATGTTTTAATGTATTCTTTATAGTATAAGTACATACAAAAATAAATTACAAAATTTACATATATCGTTGTTATTAAACATATATTGTCTTCATTTGCAGATACATAAATGCCAATGGTTAACTTAATTTCCGAGGAGACAGTACGTATCTACTGTATCGAATATACGGTAAGATAGAACGATATAAAATTAAGAGCACCGATTTATAGAAAAATTATATGACATCAAAGACACAATGAAGTGGTTTCCAATTTTTAATTACATAAACTATTTAAAGTTGTCGTTCTTCGCGATGTACCCCCATCTGGGTACTCCAGATGGGGGTACCCCATCTAAAGTATTTTACTAGACTTTGAATAACAATAAACCTTCATTTACGTTTTCCATTCAATTATATACGCAGATGCAGTTGAACATTATTTCCCCAAAGTGAAATTGTCCAACTAAAATTATGCAGATTGAGGGCGTTAAATAAAAATATTATTGATTCACCAATGTGAATGTAAACACTTCTGTCAAATACACAAAAATCGTATTAACCTTTAGGAGATCGGAAAATCATTGTCATGGCTTCGGGTAGTACCGACTTACGAATAGTGAATAGTATAAGGAAAGGTGAATTGCGAATCATTTTCCTTCTTAATTAAAACGTGTCGCACTGTTCTACAAATTTCACTTCTTTTTCGTTTTCGTGTGTTCCTTATAGATTTTACTGTGCTCAACACGGTTCTCCACAGCGGCCAGTGTTGAAACAGTCAATTCAAAAGAAATCGCAAATTATCAAGTTTGGAACTATTTTGTGCTTTTAACTCTTGGTGCGAAATGATTCTATGGAGTTCCACGAATGAAGTGATACAAGTAGTTGTTGGATCATAAACATTTGCGTACACCGAAGATCCACTTTGGCTGATATTTTTCAATTTACTTCAAATCAGAAAATCAGAAAGTTCTTTTTCGTGAGATATCTCAAGAACGCCGGGATATATTTAAAAAAAGTAGAAACAAAACTTGCATCGCTTTATTGCGTCTACAAAACTCCGTAAATTTTTGTTTGGAAAAACCCCCGAAAAAAAAATTAAAAAAATCATGGACTTTTAATAAAAAAAATTACGCTGTCTTGTAAACACAATAAAGTGATGCAAGTTTTGTTTAGAATTTTTTTAATTATCTCTCACCGTTCTTGAGATATTTCACGAAAAGGATCATTCCGAATTTTCTTCAAGGGCTGATTTCATCCCCTAAAACCGAATTACGGCACGAACAGAAAACAGGGTTGTATTACAGATTACATCTTCTACCTGTTTGCAAAGTTTTATACATTTCTGAATCTTCGGGCTGCCTAGTCTTCCTTGTCAGTTTTATTATGTTTGCCATCCCTTTAAACGTTAATCCAATCGAAATAAAGCACAGTTTATTTTAAACCGACTGTCCAAGGGCCATCGTTCCTTAAAATGTAACTGGAAAAAGTGTAACAGCAAAAAGAAAGAAGGAAAAAAGCATCGATTTGCATAGCGATCTACTCTAAACGATTTAACACGGAATTATTGTTGCGCATCTGTGCATGAGCTTTCTGCGTATCGAGCACGTTCGACGGATAACAAAGGCACGACATGTTTAACGCGTACATGTGCATTCTGATCGTAGCGACGTGAATCGAGTGGTGCCTGCCTATCCATGGCGCGTGCACATTCAGGCGTAATGGACGTGCGGTTCGGGACAAGAAACGCGGGCACGATCTAGTGTGCTCGAGATTTGAACGACGGGGGCCGATGAGGGTGCAGTGAAAGAAGCGGAAATTGGAATGCGGTGTCGAAAGTTGGCAAATACGGCTCTAATATTATATTGCATTTTCTTTGATATTATTCGGGTGTAATCATTTCAAGGATTGCTGGTCATTTGTCGTGTGGAGGGTTAAATTAAATGCCTCACTATTTGTTGATTTGCGAGTTGGAGCTGTTTGCGAGATGGAACCTTTTGTTAGCAGTGATTGTTCATCAAACATAATTGTAGGAAGTACGGAATTTAAATTGTACGATTGTTTATCAATTTAATAGAATGCCCAATTCTAAATGGATCTGAAATTTCCTTCGCATGGGAGATTAGTCCTCGTCATATTAAGTTACAGTATAAAAGTTAAACAGCAGTGGCAGTCGAATTAAGAATTTGCATTTTATTGAGCAAATATGGAAAATGATTAATCCGGTGGAACTATTTGTATTTTATACCATCAACAGCGTTGAACTTTATCCTTTTTGCTAAATGCAGAAGAATCTAATATCGAGTACATATACAATTAAATCAACGATGTTCTTAAAGTACAAGGGTGCACCGCGAAGCCTCGAGTTAAGCATGCAAATTTGAAATAAAAATGCAACGTAAAAAAAAACGATTAAAATATGTATGAATTGTTCGATCAGTCGGTAAATCTTGAAATCATCTTTATCGGATTAATAGGATCACGTGGTGCTGGGCATGGCGTGTTTCCAGTCATGGGAGGTCACTGGGAGCTCCCTTTATGCGAAGTCCTAACCACTTACACATCTGTCCACCAGCATCCCTCAGTAAATACGGTTCCAGGACGCATAAAATACGAACAACGGGAACATTAGAAGTCTCATCATTGACCACATGCCGAGCGTGCCTGCCTACTGGTACCAGTAATGAGTGGATAGAAGAAGAATATGGTATTCTGAGATCTTAATCGCAGATTAGGCTTCTACGAAATACAAAGGACAAGGTTGATGATGCGTCGGTTATCAATGTTTGCATTTTTCCCGGCATCTGTGATATCAGCTTTGACGCGGGATAAAAAATAATGTATTCAGCGTGAAGATTCAGTGTGATACACAGAGCAATTATTAATTAGGTACACGTGTCGGTGAAAAAAGATTGTAGGTTAGTAATGATTTTAAGTTTGGGAAAAGATTGATCGGATTTATGATGAAATTATTGTTATTTATACTTTAATAATTATAGGTACTACGTACCTATACTACCAATACTACGTACTACTGCGACATGTAAATGTAATAGTATGCTCATATAATATTTTTAATTAACCCTATATTATATTTATTTTTATTGTTGGCCACGGATTCATTGGTTATTAATTACTGGTGCACATACGTAATATTACTACGACTGCAAAGTTTTATGGATGCCTGCTCTTATTCTTATCGCGGAATTTTAAGCTTTCATAAACTATGAAATTTCATGCGCTTGCGTAACATTTGAAGGTGTACGAACATCTTTTGTCGACAAGGGTTATTTTCAATTATTGCAAATGAATCCAAACAAAATTATTGTTCGAAAAGTACAATTAAATAGTTAATCCCCGAACGAAATACTTAATCGATTAATTGCTGGAAATCACATTGAATAACACTAAATAAACTGTTATATTAAGAAAAGTCCACGAAAATTATTGGCCCTCTGAATAATAGGTTTCTAGGAAATAAATTCTTAATCACGTTTCAACGCGCATTGAACCATCGACAACTCCTTTTCAAACATTCGCATCGACGATTCGTCTTTCCCACAAAAATGAATACGGTGCACTCCTCTGAACACGACAGGGTACCCAGCTATTACGGAAATGGTTTAAAACACGCCGTCATATTCTTGTTGCATTATAAATGTTGTACATATTTCCGAGTATAATTTGAAATAGCCCGCAGTATAACGAATCGCAATGATAATCCATATGGAACACGATCCTCATCCATTCTTTATTCCGTTCGAATGTACATATTGTACATGTATTCGGCCGGTCTGCGCACTGGCCTCGTTGAAAGGGTGCTTATGACCACATTTCAAATTGTACTCCCGAAATCATACGGGTTAAAGCACAGAGATACTTTCGAGATTATTCCAAGGTTTTCTGTTTTATTTTGGAGATCTCCAAGTGCCCATATTGGCTGCTCGATAATTCATAGATACATATTTATACGGGTTCAATGTATGCGGCTTGTCATGCGAGACGTCTAGAGGAAAACCCGGCCCAATTGAAAGATTATGTATTTCTTTTCTTCCATCGAATTCCAACGGATTCCCTTATTACCATTCGACTACCAGCATCGTTTTGAAGAAGGTGTGGATGCATGTAGCCGTGTATACATTTAGACGCAATGAACCGGAGCAGAGAAATAGATTTTGGAGCTTATCTACACTACCGGTCAAAAGTTTGGGCACACTTACTAGTGTGTGACGTATTCGGAAATTTTCATTACTAATGAAATGTGAATGCCTTATTTCTCATTGCTTACGTGCATGGATAAGAGAATGATTGAAGTAAGTTATAATAGTTATAATATTTTTTAAACAAATATTATATATTACTAAACCTCCCGCTCGTTTAATGTAACCTAGGTTTTCCCTTCTTAATATTTTACAGAATCTTGGAATTTGTGAATCATGTTCTTGGAATTAAGTATGTCGGACTACACAATCAGTATATTAATCAATAATCTACTTTGTAAAAGATCCCAAAGTAATAATTACAATAACAGATTTGAGTTTTTCCTAAGATCAATTTATTACCTACCCGTGATGGAAAACTAAACTATGTATTTAATAAAGATAAATTGTTTAGTTTGAATATAAAGCATGGGATACAAAAGCAGTAGGTGTACTCGAACTTTTGGCCAGTAGTGTACGTTTTGTTCTTGGTACAACAGTACGTACCTGGATTATTGCAAGATTATTGATTAACTGATGAAGGGAAACAAGGAAATTCTCATGTAATAATATTAATCCTAGTAAACTAGGGTTTATAATCCAATAGAATAATCAGAAGCTAATAATAAGTAACACGAACCTTTTCAGCGTGAGACCAACTCTACGACTATCGTTTTTATCAATATTTAAGAGTCATAAACAGTAAACTCTATTTAATTTATAAAAATGATTGCAATAGCGATAAATTGTTGCAGAGGCCGCTTGTATAGCGAACAGTTAATAGATATCTCAGGTGGAATAGGCAGTGCGTACTACGTTTTTCCCTATTAACTGTAATAGTTTATTACTCTTCAGTTAAAAATAAGAGACAAATGTTACCTATGCTACTGAACAAATTGATGGCGTCACTTGTGCGCTAGTGATAAATTCTCATATTTGATTCAATAAAAACCAAATTAAAGGCTGAACCTTTTCTATCCTTTTGTTTAATTTTATTTAATTCAATGGCCAAGTGGTAAATATCCTCTTTGAACAGACGATTTCCAAACTTCTAAATTTCTTGAATATTGACACGTGTTGTCAATATCAGGCAATGGATTTTGCAATTCCCATTACTGCACAAATGATAGATTAATATCTATTCAATAACTCTTGAATCTAAACAAAAATGATGTGTATTATTCTATGGTGAAATTGTTCTGACGCATATTTCTGCTTCCGTTAACATAAAAGTTTAAGAATCGTGTGCCAGCTAGTATGAAATGTTCAGTCACGCGAGACGCTGGACGCCATTATCAGAAACACGAAAGACACCTGAAACAATGGAAATTAATTATATTGAAAACAGGTAGGTACCTATATTCGTTGGACGCGTTGGGACCCGTTTGAGCTGCGGGGAAAACACCGTGAAGGATGCTGGCAGATCGGTATCTCGTAATTGTTTCACGATGAGGGAAAAGGGGCAGTCGTGTCGTGAAATGACCGGTTATTAGCATCAAGTTATTTCGAGACGGGGTATTAAAAATTTCCTTTCTTCGTTCTTCACCACTTTGTCCCGACATTCTCCTCCCTTACATTGTACCTCATTCCGTCTCTAAAAAATTACAAGACGTACAGACGACGACAACGTTCTCATAAAACTCGCCCAGCGCCTCGCTAAAGGACCATTTTATCAAGTGTTCGCAGAAAAGTCGAGGCGGCGTTGCTCTCGTGTACCGGGCTAGTACCAATATGATCCTCCAGGATTAATTTCTAGCTAGACAAGTGGCAGGCACGCAGACTTAATTGCAATTAAAATTCCGGATGAAATGAACTTTTAATCGCGGGTTATTAATTCACCGAGGCAGGATACTGTGCTCGCAGCAGAGGCTCTTCTTTTCCGTCTCGAAGATTTTCTTACAAAGTGAAACAATTTCCTTCGTGCCTAAATTTCCTACTGTGCCTTGCTGGTGTTAGAACCGCTATTAAGGAAGATGGAACTTGCAGATAATTTGTTAATATTTTCATTAATATCCCTGTGGTAAGTGTCATTGAGAATCAAATGTTTGTATTACACATGTAATATGTAATAGGAACGGATTTAGATTCAGTCCTATACAACTATTAGTTGTTATAGGTATCTGTTAAAAATATTCCTGTGGTATGTAATGTGAGAGTTTTATAACATCTAACAACCTGCAAACGAAGGGGCAAAGGTATCAAAAATATGATATCTCATTGGCAGAATGACTTTATGTTTTATACATACAATATGTAGATACATAGCAGATAGTATTTGCTTACACGTTACTTTGAATATTATGTTATACAAAGTATCATATTTGTTGTAGGTGCTAAGTCGAATAATAAGGATAACATAAGGGAGCTCCACAAACGGATTTCTCCGGAAAGTTTGCAAAAATAACAGTTCAAAAGCAACTCCTAAAATTGCAAATCGTTGAAGCAGTATAAGTTCGAATAAATACAAGTAAAAATAAAATATTCTACCACTTCATGTCCTCAGGAATGTGTGTACATTGTATATATTTATTAATTACTACAAAAGCATTAAGTATTCTATAATAAATATAATAGGTCTACCGGAGAATTCTGTCAGATAATGTCATCGCAAATTTCAACATATATGGCCGTTTCTTTTTACCATTGTACTTCTACACATGTGCCACTCTATTGTAACGATGGAAATTATATATGTTTCATTAAATGTTACTAAACGTATTATTTTCTTCTAATTAAACAACGGAGAGAACTTTCCGTTGAACCAAATATGTAATGCTTCAGGTACGTAGAAATATAGACAACGGACTTATTAAACGTGTCCATCGTAATCCCATATTATCTGTGCCTATTGCGTGCAACTAAAAATACAGCTGACACTTTCCCCCGCTTAACGAAATGAACATTGCTCTACTCATAACGTGCGTACATTCGAAACAGTAAAAGAAGAAAATTCGGAAAACTGTAATTCACACGGTAGATACCACTTAGCTCGCATGTTCAACGTACAAAAGAGCAACTGCAAATAAACAAAAGGGGGCAAGGAAAGTTGAGGGGAGGGGGCGAGGCGTATAGTATATAAATATAATATTTATCCAGGTCCTAATTATGAGCCACGAGGTATTAAATGAAGCCCTTGCTACCCCAGGTAGTAATGGCACTTGTACGGTGTCCTATAGTGGATTACTTTACCATAGTACCTACACGCCGATATCCAGAGCAGCTGTCCGGAAGAACGACCCCGACACTTCCTTCCTGGATGCCTCCTGCCTATCTAAGTACTTTCTACGGTGTCCCATGCTCTCGAACCCGCACGAATGCTGCGTGCGATATATTCGTCACCGATACTCTCTTCTCTCAACGTATGTATATTATAGACACCTCTGTCCAGAGAATCGATGGAAAGGGAGATAACAATGAATACCTTTGCAGGACGCTCTCCAATAAAACATGAGATCCGGGACGTATCGTATGAACCTTATATCGGAACATCCCGATAAAAATGCGGTTTTCCGTTGTGCTGAGTTTCAAATAATTGAAATTGTCATAATCATCGTTTATCTGTTCGATGCGTGTACTACTGGACATAAGGACCTCCAGACCGTGTTCACCTATCAAATGTACATCAAATATTGAAGTTATTACTAACGCTCGAAATGAACATGATTTGAAGGACATATAAGATAACTGAAGACTTAGGTAAAGTCGTTTTACGGATTACTGTTGCTCAAAACCGTAAAGAAATTGTTAACAAATTGGCTCGACTACAAAAGACTACATTTCAAAAAATTGAATGGTAGAACGTCGAGGAAAGGCTGCACTTGGGGTTTGTATGATGATACTTTGATTCTATTAAAATGTTGGATACCTCGATGAAATCTGACGTTGAGTGGACTTAATATTTTACTCATGCCGTGTTTACTAATAATATACAGCACAAGATATCACTATTTAAACGACCTATGACGCTGGACTTGTATCACATTCCATAGAGTCGATTATTCGAACAGTGCATGTATTAATGCATATTAAAATTGTCTCCTGCTATTTATTAATCTATACGATGTTAACTAATTTGTCTGTGACAATGTGCAGAGTGTAAATAAAGTAAGTGCGAAGATCATTGTAGCGTGATTCTACACCCCTGAATCGGTGAAGAACTGTAAATTGCAAATAAAAGTTGGAAAAGCAAGCAAGAAATGCTAGTGCGGAGCGTTTATGCAAAACTTATTTATGCAGAACTTTAACAATTTATACAGAGCAAACGGTGCATCTGCGACCTATGGTCCCATTTACACTTTTTATCCCTGCGATGAATAGAATACGATGCAATAAATAGAAGGTCTACCTTCAAGGTCAAGGACAATTTTGCGCCAACTTTTATTTGCATAGCTTCACCGATCCAGGGGTGTAGAATCCCGCTGCAATACTCTTTACACTTGCTTCCTTTGAACCCTGTACATTGTAGTTCTTGGTGTGTTGGCACAACAAATTTCTTTTGTTCATTGCTTATACTCTTCCCAATGTTTTAGTTATTGTTCGGGTTATTTTTAGTATTATTTGAAGCAACAAATTTAACAAATCTGCAAGTATTCGATATCTGGCTGAAAGGTCGGAGGCTGGAAGACAGGAAAAACATTCCAGACCGTATTTTTTAAACTGCATGGCCCTTTTCAAAAACAAGTACAATATTTAGACTGGGAATGCATATGCATTCGCTTCATGCAAGGCAACGTAAACCATAGAAATATAAAATAAAAAAATTTCAATTGTTACAAGACTTGTATGTATGTATATTTACATATGCATACCTATTTATGTAGTAGTTAGAGGGCGTCCTCGTGTTTTAGTATGTCGGCCTAACTTTTTAAATAAAGCTTTTGCGGTCTTATATTTATCGGACACTTTCATTATATTTTTAGATGTAAAATAGACTAAAATGGTGCATTGTTGCTAAACTCTTACTAACCAAGTTTTACTTCGAGTGACAAGGACATATATTAAGTATTAATATAATAAAATATTAACCCCCGTGCCACTATATTCAAATCCTGCATGACATCCATGACATTAAAATTGGCTGAATTATTTAAATTAATACAAACTCACGAAATTTCGCGAAACAATTAGAGCCTTATGTAGGACTCGTGTTACAATGAAATAAGTTCTCATAGTTACACAGTGAAAACCATAAACTTATCCATTTGTCCCACCTGTACAAGTAAGATACACCCCCTGTTAAGCCGTGCATTGTACACCATCATCCCCCTTTTGTCACGCACCGTGGGAAGAACGTACATTTGCTCATCGATTGTTTTTTTCAAACTCCCACATATGTACATGTATGGACAGATCAAGTAAATACGGTAGAACTCCATTTATCCATTTATTCCGAAAACCGGATAGTTCACATTCAGATCGTAGATATTCAGTAGAATAAAATTCCTGTTTCACTATTTGTATTATATTATTATGCAACATCAACTATGTACAAATAGATTATAGCGATATTTCGTTCAATAAACATTACAATTTTTGTTAAATGACATCACGGAAATTGTTTCTATTATTATATGAAATTCTTTAATTTCGCTCCGCTATTTTTCTTCTTTTCTTTGTGTTTATAATTTATTGGGGAGTTGTATCTATATACATGGGTGAAATTCAATTAAGCCGCGAGAGGTTTCGTTTATCTTTGGTTAACGTCTTAAATTCTTTTGTAGATCCTTAGAGAGCTTCATTTTAAAGTATGGAGCAGCTGCATGGATTCTATGTTGTTCATTGACTTAACAGAACCTTCAATCTTGTTCTGTTCGTTAGTATTATGTACTGTACATTATCTGTTCTTAATATAGACTTGCAAGAAAACAATATAGGGAAAAACCTTCTCACCCTTAGATTAGTGCATAACATATATTAAATTAGAAAACTTAAATAAAAGCATGGTATTCTAAACAAAATTTTAGAATTAATGCTAACAATATTTGTACAAATGTTCCACAATCGTCTGTGCTGTATAAGATTGAACCTTATTCAGTAATTAGGACACAATCTTCCTGATAGCTAGTACTAATACATACGCGATCTTTCTAAACTTACCGTATATTCTCGTTGTTTCTTTCACTGACATTTTGCTCATACTAAGTACTTGGAAGACTATAATGGATAATAGAAAATACATAAAAGAAATTAGAAACGTATCTATCTGTTAATTACTGTAGAATATCGAGAAGATTCTAACGCTTGAGAGCTTGAATATTATCCTTAATAAATGAATAATAAACAGCTTCTATGGTACAGCGTTATTACCTGTAAGTATCCATGGCACTTTTCAACGTTAGAAACATTTTACGCGAAAGTAAAGTTGAATTGTCTTTTATTCCTTGATTCTAGGGGATAATTGAGTCGCGTGTCACTCCGAATGACACCGCAAAAGGAATACATTATTTGCCGAGGCGAACGTTATACATTGCACGTTCGTGCAAATCTTCACTCAGATATTAGGTATATTAGAACATTTCTCATTCGTCGACTTTCCTTCATAATACACCGTAATTAATAGCACTTATACTCATTAGACTGCAAAACATTGACGTTATTGATGATATATTATTAAATAATAGGATATTTGTATTAATATCTTTCTATCGCATTATGATATAATAAATTGTCCAAGTTCAAACACGAAAAATTTAAGAAAATAACTTTGAACCTATTGACGATGTCCTGCCTATGCGTGGGGTATATCGATTTCTTTAAGATGAATTGCTAGTACCTCTTCTTCTTGGTGTTAAATAATAAAAGCTACAAATCTGGTGCACTGTTTCTGTCTATTGCAGCCTGGGGAACAATGAAGATAGATGTTGTCTAACGATAGTCGATATTTGGTTTCTTAATAACTTCTTCGACAACATTTTGTATCGACTCTTCAGGCCAATTTTGCCACTGACTTTTCTTTTGCGCGTCCGCAATGTAAAATTAAATATTTCAGTCTTACCCCAAATATCACATCGGCACAAATTGAATAGAAGTAATTTAATTTGTTTACAAATAACCCCCACAATTATAAAATAATAAAATTTAATTAGTTATTAATTGAATCGAAATATTGTTATACTTTGCATCACAACGAATGCTTCGGTAATTAAACATGATTAAGAAAACTGTAACGATGGAATTGATTTTTTGGATAAACAACGGAATGAATTGTTCTTAATGCATTACCCACAGAAAATTCAGAACCAAGTGTTCTTTTAAATCGCGGAACAATACAGTACTGTAGATACTAAAAGAAACTAAAGTAAACGCATAATACATTTTACAACAATATACCATACACGCACACAGCATGTTGCCAATAAAATATTACGTAATCGTGCTACTACATATATCAAGAAGTTGACAATATTTAACATATCAAAAATGCAATACAATTCTCTTATCGCGATTTACCTAATTAAAAGAAACTCCACACTGACCATTAACATAACTTTACCTTTCCCACAGAAATGATTAGATATTTAGCAAATTTCCCCAATCACAATTTATTAAGAAATATACAACACGATTAATCGTATCGGCGATCTATGCGATTTATAAATTTATCATCACGGTGACTAATAAGTATGAATATCATTGTATGGTGGTTACGAGTGTACAGCCTAAACGAACATGTAGTTCATAAATCTTAACGATACGTAACTTCCTCCATAGGTCGATAAAGTGGAATTGCGTACTCTGTAAGACATACACCGCATCCTGGCACGTGCCAACAGGGATCCCTTTACACGTTTCCTCCTTGCCAACCACCATGCTATACATAACAAGCAAAGTATATTCGATACGGGAGAACCCAAGTAGATATACATAATTTTATACCAGATGCATCTTAAAGTTATAAAGTTTCACGGGGACCATCAGGTTTCGATACCTTCCGCACGTGCCATTACTTCCACACCTATGATTTTATCAAGGAACAGTTCGCACTACCTTACTATTAATTTATTCATTTTTATACTAATAATTTCTTTCAATTTATTCATAATTTTTGTATTCAATTTATATTACTTCTATGATGAGAATCTTTTACCATTAACCTACTTAATCCATGTTCCTTATACAGTTTCGATCAATATATTTCGTTTGTTACAAATGAGATAATTGAAATTTTTGGAAAGTTCCATGATTTCCTTTTTCCACGGATTTTGCAACAAAAATGCTTACACAGTGTTTTAAACGCAATAAAGCGATGCAAGTTTTGTTTATACTTTTTCTAATATGTCTGAGCGTTCTTGAGATATTTCACGAAAAAGAACATTGGACCTTTTTCCATGGTCCGATTTCACCCCTTACTTTACATGTAATCAGTTTCATAATTTTTTGAATCTCCAAGTTGCCTAACCCTCCTTGTTGAAGAAATTTTATTTTTTCGCAAAGGAAAATAAGGGTATATCCTACAATTTTAAGTACAGTGCTTATGAGGAATTAATTATATCTACATAAAAAATAAAATTCAGAAATTATCCAAAGACAGCATAAGGGATAAGTTAAATTTGTAAGGTTTGAAGGGTACTTCGAAGTGCTATGGATTCTATCAAACAGCTGTCCCGAAAAACAAAAGAATAACAAAACATTGTGTACGATTCCTTGTAACACTTGTCAATTCTTCCATTCTTTACATTAAATATATTGTTTTAGCAATACCAATTGCCAATATTCAATTTTGATCCATTTTTAATCTTAAAGAAGAATTTTCGTTATCGCACAGTTTACAAAATATTCTATACGTGACTGTAAACTATTGTATTATCCGCGTGATCATTTCCATTTGCAATGAAACGTTCTTAAATATGTTTTACTTTTCACCCAACTCTTTCAACGTAGGAAACTTCAATAGGAGTACGGGGAAATTTCCTACCCCCAAAAAACGGGGACTTTTCCCACAAAAAGAACTTTTTTGTTGTCAGATTGAATAAATAAGGGATAGTTAGTTAAAATAATGTACAATCCATTCCAAGGTAGGTTGAAAGAGTATTTATACCCTGACATCATTCTATTATTTCAAATCTTTTACATTAATTTGTTTTCACAAATCGTGAGTATAGTATAAACTCAAGTAAATTCAATTCTTTTACTTCTTTATTTGCTATTGCCAATTTCAGCCTCGTGGTCAAGGAATGGATAAATTAAATTAGTTTTATTAAACACCGTCCATCTAAATTCGAAATTTGTAGAATGGAAATTTTGGAATTAACGGAATTCCCTGGTCAGACGACTACATTTTGTGGAATATGCAATACGTAACCCGTTTGCTCTCTGATAGTTACAGTAGTTGGAACATTATCTTCGGTGGCAATCCAATAGATTAGTCCTTAATGCAGCTCCCTCACGGCGACGTAGAACCGCGCAATTAAACAAGTCTCAGATGAAAATTACCGGCGTGACCGCCACTCGATAGAGATCTTATTACGTATACTTGCACGTATATTGTCGTCTAACACGAAGGCTTTTCACGATGATTGCTTCGTGAGAACTGTCGCGGTCTTATGTTGCATTAATCGAACCGTAATCCGAAATTCTGCATCACTTGATCCAGCTGCAATTAAACGGTATTACTAAACGCGACATAGATAAAGTAGATAAAGGAACTGCCGTGATGTTTCTCCTCGAATGCATTTTATTTGGAATACCGTTGGAAGTATCAAAGAATAATTATTCTATAATGTGGAAAAAAGTTGCTACCGCATCTTTTTCCTGTGAACTGTAACACAAGACATTCCAAATAAATAATACTGCAAGGAAAGATTACAAGAAACCTTACGGGAAATTTCTTCTGAAACCTGAAGAAGTTTCTATAGGCACGGTATCATATTAGTGGCACAAATGCCCTTGGGAATTCACGGTATGAAGATGCATCTGTCGAGGCTAAAAAAAATCAATTTAATCAAGTCTACAAGGAATTAAATGGAAATAAGTCAATGCCGCCAATGTCTATAATCGTTTCACTAATAGATCATCCAAAAATATTACCATTAGTATATAATGAAAAAGATTGGCGAAATTTCTTTACTTATCGCAGCTCGCTGTTAGCTAATTAAAGAATGCAATATCCTAGACACATAAAGCGCGAAGGCAATGGTAGAATGTTTTGAACAACAGAGCGTTTTCGGTAATTGGAAATACGGCATTAGGGTGTCGCAGAATCCTTAGTAAACTGCCATTCATGTGTCACTCCCGTAACAGAAGAGGAGGAAGAGCGGGTGCTTCTGTTCTTGCACCCTTCGTTTGCATAACTGTGCGTAACAACGAACGCATTTGGGTTTAAAAGTCATTGGTCATTTCGAAACTAGCACGTACGAATTTATTATGAAAATTTTGTTCAGATGACGATTACCGATAGGGTTTTCAATCAACTCGAAATTCATTCGAATAGTTATTTGTTATTTATTAGTCGCGCGACAACGTAATTTTATTTGTAGAATTAATTTTACGTACCTTTTGATAACGTACAATGAATAATCTGTACATAAGAATTCATTTCATTAGTGTTAGTAGCAGTGTTATAATATATGAATTTCATAAAAATTAAATTAGACGTTAAATAGATATAAAGAATATCAATGCTTATTCATATTATTTAATATGTCGTCTACTGTATCACTCGGCGAATAATTTGAAAGCGGCTATTTCGATAAATCTAGGCACCTATTGAATGAAATAAATAAAACGATCTATTGTGAATAACGTGCGAATAATCCGCCTAAAGAGTCATTTTAAATAAATATTTCCTCGAAACTGTTATTATTATTATCATATAAATATTATATATTACATCCGAGATCAAAATTGATTCGAGAAAACAGAAAATACCTCGCACTGTTTAGAGTCTAGAATCTTGTTGTAACATCTATCCAACCATAAAAGTGCTTTCCAGAAAATTGCAGCTTCCGATATAGTCGTTGCAGGTTCCACGGATCATTATAGATCGTTTTCCCTGCTTTTATCGCCGCCGTAACTTCGCCTTGTCCTTCTTTAAGAAGATCGATACCTACTTCCGAAGTTCTAAGTGGTAGATAATTACAAAGTCACTGTTTAGCACGCTACCCCCGTGTACCAATACTTTCGATGTGAAAAAATTAAATTTTTCCATCAAAATCGTTGATTTACCTGCGCGTCAAAATTAATCGTTACAATTTGTAGCAAATTTAATAAATTTCAATATGAACGAACCCTTTTTAAACGATATTTAAATAGCAAGAAAAAGTTTCATTGCGTTTGATCGAACCTAAGAATCTCTTTAAAAAAGTTTCACTCGAACCTTGTGAAAGATTATAGGCGGTTTTATGGGTTGGTTTATTGCATGCTTTGGCCAACCCAACAGCGCCAGTTTTACGGTACTTTATACTTGGCGTAAGATTATCGTTAATTGCTTATAATAATGCAACGCTCGCTCGCCTCTTACCGATGAAATTAGTATATATAAACAGGTCACGAGATAACTTCTGCTTTTATTTTTGTTCCTTTCTTTACGAGGCTCACGGATGGACCGCGCAGATTACAGCTACTCGCAAGAATAAAATTAATCCACGTCAACTTTAATCCTTGGATCAGCCATTCCAATCGTAATATTTTAATCTTGGAAAAATTCTGCTTGCTTCCTAATATTTGTTCTCGTCAAGTAGGTTAATATTTTCGCAATTGAATAGAATACGTTTCACAGTTAATGCCAAGCAAAGGTTTTACTATAAAAAATTCCCACGGCTCGGTTATACATTATTGACAAGCGTTTAATTGATCCATGAAAAATTATAGACTGTAAGCGTGATTATTACTTTGCGTTTATGTTACTCGAAACGCCGTCATATGGTCTGCCTATGTGTACAAGGGTTGCAGGAACACTCATTCCTACGTGATCGAAATATAGCTCGCTCAGTTATAACGCACCACACTATCATTAGGGACTGGAGAAAGTTCGTGCTATTTTTTTTTTTTATTTTTTGTTAAGTGCGTATTCAAACTGCAGTTGTTGTAACGTTGTGTAAAAATAATGTGATAATTGTGGTGTCAATGGGAAGCATTATTCGTCTACTTAATGCGCGCGACGTGTATTTCTATTTAAGTTCGATGTTTCAATTAGAGAAGTAGAGAAGTTTAAGCGTAGGAATATAAGCAAAACATGTAGCAAGACGAATTAAAATAATAGATCACGTCGTGATTATAACTTATCTGTTTCATATGTACCTATACTACTGTAAATCGAATCCTTCAAACTATGCTGTACTGCAGATTACCGACCATTCCTCTGTGAAAAATGGTTACAAGAATTTATTCTTAATATTGCAGGATACATATCTTAGATTACACTAATTATTAAACACACACACACAATCTGTTCTTTTTAGATCCACCACGATGTATGAAGTCCGACAGGGCGAGCTCTTCGCATCGGGGTGTGCGTAAATTTCAACAGTCAATAACTCGAAACGGCTTACACAATATACACGAGCATGTAGTCTTTTGAAAATTTATCAATATTGCCTAGAAAAATATGTACAACAAGATATACAGTTCCATTTAGAAATTTTAATGTTACCTTTACAGTTACCTTTACACTCCAATGTTACCTTAAGGTCAAACAATTATCATCTTCCTATGTCCTCTGCGATACTGTACAACTTTCATTGAAAACATTTTTGCATATCCTAGATAATTATAAAAACTATCAAGGGTAGAGACTTAAAACGTGCATACTGTATACGTCGAATATTGAGGTGATTCGAAATATTTAAAATGAATTTAACGAAAGAATATGCTTAATTATCGACACATAAATACCCTTTTATTTTCACTTAATATTGTACGTGCCGGAAACGCAATAGTTATGAGATGATCCTACACAAAAGAAGATATGGTAAAGCTATCAATGGAAATAGATATTTAAAAAGAAGCGACACAGTTTGTTTCAAACTGGGGAAATGTATCCAAATTAATAGTGTTAATAGTGATAATACTTCTTTTCTTTTTAATAACACTATTATTGAATGGGAAAATCTACCAATTTGATGCAATTGATGCTTATGATTGGTCTTTACTAGTGAAACGGAACCTGGATTTGCAAAACGTTGAATGCAGAGATTGCCGCACTAAACGATGACACGCATACAAAATTATATTTACAAGTCTCAGTATAGTTCCAATCATTTGTCATCGCAAATCTTTGTAACTGTAAATCCGTATGAACTGCCTCCAATATAGATTTCTTGCTCTCGGCACATACTATACAAATACATTTCATAATGACTGAATGTAACTACATAAACGTGACTTTCTCCCGCTTTTTAATTTACAGTATCATCGAACCCCACAAAGATTATTGGTTAATTTCAGGGTGATTCAGGGTGTCACTGATATCTACAGAATATATTTTTTAATTGTTGTTATAAACGCAACTTGCTATAGAAAATAGCGGTGGAGGACGTCGGTCTTTTCACCGACGCCAAACGCTCGTTTACACGTTTACACGTTTGATTAAAAATCGTATCACGTTTTCTGCTTTATTATGTTACGAAACATTCATCGCATTGAATGATCCCTTTCGCACGAAGCACGACCGGCCACGATCATTATATAAAGCAACGGAGATGCGAAAGGGATTGGCAAGCGTTCGAAAGGGCCCACCTGTTGCAACCGCCATACTCTACCTACCAGCTTAAAACGGCGATGAACGCGCAACCCTGTTCGTGTCCTATGAATTTCCGAGGGGGGGACACGATCTGCATTGCAACTGTTACACGGATCCTACCACGCCACCAAATTACTTAGAATAACTATTTCTAATTAAAAGTTACAGTTTTTTTTTGTTAACCCCCCCCTCACAATCTTATGGAACCTACATACCACATGTACTGGACAACTCGTATTCGTTATATTCTAAGTTTTATTTCATTTCTAACCGCACTGCTATGGTTGCTATACAATTGCACAAGAATGAATGGAAACTGTTGTCTTATCTTATCACTGGGCTCGACATTAACGATGCGAATGCTTTTTGTTGTAGAATGTTAGAAAGAAATGCGTTACCGTGAAGGCAGCAGCAGTTTTTAATGTGCCTAATTCGATAGCGGAGAGAAAGGTGGCTCTTTATCGAGAAAACGCTCAACAGATGTTGAAGACTAATTCGAGAGCTTTCGAAACTGTCAAAACTGCCGTAATAAAAATCCCATATAATTTCTGCAGTGGACAGAAAACTACGTATTTGTACATAAGCAAATAGATGCGTGCCGTGTTGCCCCGTGTACTCGACGAGACAGGACATTATCACTATGCGCTAAATCATTTTTACACAGGTACTTTTCTCCGTTATATTTTGTAAATCTATTCTAAAATGTTTCGATGAATAGGCACTAACGATGCGCATAATATTTTTCATAGATACAAGATCAATGAACATAAAATTATGTAGCAATGTTTTGTTAAGTTTTTGATTTTTCTCCTACGTAAAAAGTTGTAAGTTGGTGTTACTTATTAAACAAGTAACGACTGTTTAATTAACCACACATTTCAACAGCCTTCAAATAATTGCTGTCAATGCATCATATCGAACCACTAGAACTGTAATTCATTTACTACATACATCTATACATCTATACGACTGTAAAACGAAAACTACGCTACTACAGACAGACATCGATGAAGATTGGTGATCGTGGAAATTTATATACCTGTAACGTTGGCGGCACTTACAGTAAAGTACCTTTATAGAAAATTGTTCGTGGGACCCGAAACAACGCTAACAATAGTGTTCCCGATACGATAGGGCCACTCGTCAAACAAAAAGGCCACTTCGGTTCCAAGTGGACGTCTGTGCTATTTTTTTTGTCCTTTTTGTTCGTGAGCACCACCTGTTCGTGGGAAATATATCACTAGCACCGCCACGGATGTCCTACGTCCTACGTGAACGAATCCATAGAACGAAATTAATACGAGAGCGGGAGTGGTATGCGTGTAATAATAGAATATCGATGTACTACTGATAACCTGGACGAATATATGTATGCCTGGGTAGAATGTGCAGAGATACTTCTTTTGAAAACTACGAAAAACGATAGATGACTGTAAAGAATTTTTGAAACTCTGTTTAATAATAATTACGAAACGTATGGATTTATTTGTGGAAATTGTGATAATTATATAAGATGATGATAAAATAGGTAGGTGTTTTCTTTTATATTTGCATGAAATAATTGCAACATGTTTTTTCATTGATCGCCAACAGTTAACCGGATAGTAACCACGAATGATGAATGAATTAAATAGATTAAATGGAATGTCAACTATTTCTGTCGTTTCCTTTTGTCCAAATTTACATTTCGTAGTCGCTTAATTACTTACTTGAGTCTTGGTAATCACAACGTGTTCTCTATCACAGTTCAGTAACGTAATTCCTATTAGTTGGGCAGTTTTGTTTCATTCCTCGCAATCAAATTCCATGTATACAAATATTAGCGAAAGAATTCTGTATCAATATTTGCATGCCTTGCATATAAATAATATAAGTATAATAAAATGCAAAATAGCAATGCACAGTCGCGGGGAACCGCGCAGTTCGATTTCAGTCAAATGTCCTAAATGTCCTAAAACGTATGTCAAATGTCCTAAAACGTATTCGTAATAAGTAAACTGCATGGGGGGGGGGGGGGGATGTCAGATTGATCAGTACATTAAATATGGCATACGAAAATCGATCTGTCTGTAATGCATCATCGAGGTGTAACTGTTAGAATGCTTCTTCCTTTCTACATAAGTATTCGAATCAATTTCGTTTATTGCATCGTCCAGGTCGACATACGATTTATGGATTTCGGACGCAATTAATTGTGTGTATTGCTCGACCATGTGGAACAGTAGATTTATAGACTTCGATTAAAATAGTAACCGTTATGGTTGTCAGCGAATGCATGGGCTTCTTTTTATTTCATTGACACGGGGATAGTTGAGATAATGAAAGCAGATGTTTAAATGACTTGCAACGTCCAACTTCCCCATTCCGTGTTCCTATTAAGAGAACCTATACAACAATTACTTATTATTACTGAATTGTTGTATAATATGTAGATACACCTATAATCATTTCTCCTCGATATTACATGCACATCATTCTATACAAGGTGTCCTCATTTTAATGTCCCAGAGCAAATATGTATATCGAAAAGTAGGAATGATATGACCAAATAGGTACGTGTTATATTGCATTCTTGTGTTTTTCTCAAAACCGTGTTTTATAACATGGTATCCACGATATCTCAAATTCTACTGAACCGATCGGGACCATCTTTTGCACAGATCTTCAGAAGACGTGTCAGTATAGGCCCTACCAGAATTAGGTCAAACTATGTTTCCGTTTTAATTTTGCAGGCCACAAAGGCGAAAGAGACAGAAAAAAACGAGAAATCGATTTCAAATTGCTGCCATTTTAAGAAAATTTAACATTTCAACCCCGATCTGCTACCCGCGATAGCCAGAGCCCTATAATTTCAGAATCTTTTTGAATTTTTTAGTTCCGATGACCAGACCGAGCTGAATCATGGTTACCAACCAAGCCATTTTTTTCGAGATGATCTACTTCTGTGCGCAGTAACGCCATCTTTATTTCATATTTATAATATGAAGAATAATACATTACAGTTGAAGATGTAGTAAAAATACAGTAAAAAGTTCAGTATAAAAACCTTTATCTAAGGCCTTAAAAGTAAATCCTAGAAATAGCGGAAAAAATCGCCTGTCACGTTAGAATACCCCCTTGAAACATTTTTTCCTATCATTCGTATTTTTTTGAGATATTTTCCCTGGGAGATTAAAATGGGACACCCTGAATATAAGAACAATATAACAATTACTACATCGGGTGTCTCTTAAAAGTCCCACAATAAACAACATTAGAATGTTTCTCAGTATTATTCAATTTTCCCGCAATCTAAATATTTCCATTTGCTATACCGATTGACTCGAAAAGTTTACAGCAAATGCAAAAGTAGGTAATATTTAGTTGCTCGTAAGTTGCAAAGTAAATCAAGGAACGTTTGCAACGTCATTGAGTTTCTCTATTTTTCGCGTTATGAGAATAATCAGTTCGACTTTTGAGCAGTTCATGCAAAACGTGGTCATTTATATAAAGGCAAGCCGATTGTGTCGTGGAAAGACAAGTGACTTTATCCTTTTCTCGTTCGTCTAATAAAAGGTTACGTTTGGCTGCTTATCGAATTGAAAGAAGAAAAAGGAAAAGCCAGATCCAGATGTCGCCGTTTCGAAGGTAGCCGTAACAATAACGTTTACTCCATTTCCTAGCGTGACCGGAGATTTCGTATGCGACCGGCACCCTTTCGGGCTGAGTGTTTGCTCATGGTTTATTGTTAGACAAGGAGGTCAAAGAAGAGGGATGGAATTATTGCCTGGTGGGTAGTAAAATGCGGTGTAATGATGTTCCGCCGCGGGCATACTTAGCTAATTAAATCGTACAGGATACTCGTATCAAGATTAGGTTACATTAGGGGCATGCGAAGCTCTGCAGTTGAGAGGAATCCTTCGAAGGTGCACGCGAGCAAATGTAAGCATTGGTCGAGTTATGGAGAAGTATGAAATATAATGGGATTCTACAAAATGTGAAGTTAAAATTCGCCGATCGCGTTATATCGTGCGTGCGGAATAATGCACGGTCTTAATTAGAAAATTGGTAGACCAGGTAGATTTCTTGTAACGAACGGGAGGTTCTGTTGTCTTGCAAATTGAGAAGCAAAAATAAATAAATAAAAACTAGTCTGCGATCGACGACCGTGATCGGTGTACTCTGGAATTAGTTTCTGCTTGCATTTTTGCGGGGAATATAGGACGATTTGCCACTTTACTTTTACCTAGCATTTAAGTTGAGGTTTATATAAAATAAGGGACATGTGGTATTAGCTGTAATTAAAAGTAGTTGTTTAAAAAAGGATTTGTCACCGTGGAATGGACAGTACTATTCTATATAGACCAGTTTAATATAATCGTATGCTTATTATAAAACTTGATCTGCAGAATAATTGAAATTCTGTAACGCAATGCTGGATAAGCCACCAGTAGTATTAACACTATTTGAGGGGAATAAAGCTCACAGCTATTACAAGGGTCGCGTGGATAGATAGGTATTCGTATAAAGATAAATGATGCCCCAAGAGGGACAGCTAAATTCGATACGGACGAAGGAAATCGTTTTTGGCACTCGTTCGAATCCGCCGACTTCCCATATTACACGCTGAGAGCACGCAGTTTAACCCTTGCAAACTTTCTAATATGTAATAGAATGAATAAATACTAATTAATTAAATATCTGCTCGAAATTGATTACGGCTGCCGTGTCGCACGTAACGTATAAATAAATTCATGCCACGACTATAGGGTAAAATATAGCGAAAGAATTCTGGTGGTAATTCGAACGAGCTAATATTTCTTTATCACTGTATTCGCTTCACCCCATGGGAGACTTTGTACTCATTATATGTATACTATGATAACCACTATCGATATGTTTGAAAATGTTTCAACTTTATTTCGTCTTACGGGTTTGTAACCCTTATGTTAGCAACCAAAATGGAGTGGAAGTTCGAAGCTTAGTTATTCAAATTATTTTGCATAAATCTGTTTTCACAAAACGTGGGTCGACGTGAATTGTTCAAAGAATCGAGATCTAGAGCGGTTTTGCGATATTTTATCAAGAACATACAAAAATTATTAAAGCAAATATAGAAATGGGTACCCGGATGCTAACATAAGTGATAATTGTGAAACATACTTTATAGTTTATAATTATTCTAAAGTCGTGTTTAGAGGTGATAAGTGTTAGTTTATTGATTGTCGTGGATTCCAAAGAGATTGTAAGACAGGAAGAAAAGAAAGTAATTAGAAAATAGATTAATTATTATTAATGTTTTGAATGGTACAATGGATAAAATGTGAACAATACGTATATAAAAGTTTATAAAAAGTAAGAAACATAATCAAGCCCACAATGTCGCATAAATGAGTTGTATCGTCACCTTCGATTTTCGCAGTCACAAGTGTTAAAAAGCAACTCATTTCCTTAGAAAAATATTATCGTCATATCATTATAACAGATCCTTATAATTGGTATTTAAATCTTTTGTCCACGCGGAAAGTTAAATTGCCATCGTAAGTAAATTTATTAACACGCCTAATATCCGCGATATTTTAAAAATGTATTGCACCTACATGCATTTAACAAGTAAACTGCAATCCAGTCTTTAGGATGTTCCAAATATAAAATAATTCTATCCGTTTGCAAGCTTCCGTTGATCGATCCCCAATCGTGTAATTCTTCTTTTTTCCATCGCCGTGCAAGGAGAAACATTTAATTGGCAATACAACATTGCGACAAACTCTGGCAATGCGGGCACGGCATTGGAATTCACGGTCGAATCGCAATGTTTTAAGAACCATTCCCATTGCTAAACCCCTATTGGACTCAAGGACACGCACGATAATTATTATCGCGACCTTGACTATCTCCTTCTCGCAAGGTAACTACTATTTGCGTAATGCCAAGAAACAATATTACCGATCGCCGATTTTATTCAGAGAGGTAACGAGAGGTATCCAAATGTGAGAGCAGCCAAAGTGTGACGTAGATTTATTTAAATCCTTAACTATGACAAATTTGGTAAGAGGTCTGATTATGTACGTCGAAGAAAAGAAATTAATGGTACTGCAGTATTAATGAAAATATGTAAACTAGGAGATCCGATTAATGCCCAATGAATTCTTTGAAGAAGAAGACGTTTAATAAAATAATTTAATAGCATTCGTACCTTCCTGTCTACGTCCTGTCCACCAAATAAAACAATAATGTTTTAATACTGCAACAAAGGCAAATACTGAAGGACACCTTTCTCGTTATCATGCGTAACTCTAACACCCTTTGCTTCGTGGAAGAAACAAATTTTGCCGCTCATGTACGGATGCCTTATTAAAAGTATTGCATTCATGTGTTACAATAACATTACATTATCATGCCTTAAAATACCGTGAAGGGGCAAGATTTTCAATAGAGTCAATTCAAAAATATAATAAAATTTATTCACTTAAGAAACTCAATATTTCTTTAGAAATCCTAACATATTTCAACTTTTGAACAGAAGTGTATATACATCCTATCTGTGTATGCGGGGTGCCTTAGAGTTTTCTGTACAAACCTTGTCAACGTACCCTGAGCAAGAAAGTACGAAAAAAATGTAATATGAAAGTCGACCAGTAAGGCTTTATTACAAATCCATCATAAATTGTAAAACCGCTTAATTTTTCTGCTCAGGGTGCCATTACGTCCGCCGACGCGGATACAAGTCCGACACAGCTGTAGCAAGGTGTTTGCGACACGGCGAATTTCTTGACGATTTCTTTTCATTTCTACAACTGCATCCTTAATTCGTCGTACCACAGTACTACTTGTAGCTAGTGCACTCGCACAAACTTTTTCTTTCAGTGTTCCCTGCTAATAACAATGCAAAGGCGTAAGGTGCAGTGTCCTAGCTGCCCAATCGACTGCCCCCTCGTCCAATCCATCTTTGAGGGTAATGTTCATTCCATCAATTTTTTACGTTGTAATAAAGACTTGTTGGACGAGTGTCATATAACATTTTTGTCTTATTTTCGTGCGTAGAATACGTTGGCAAGGTTTTTTTTCGGAAAAACCTCAGGTGCCCTGTATATTTGAAGAAAAAAGAAACAGTGATCAAGAACAAAAGCTCACGCTCAGCGTGACCAGATAGAGCCGCACGTGGTACCTCGATCGCGCATGCGTATAAAATACTGTAGAGAGTGGATCCCCCACCACTGCTCCACGCATAACACCAGTCCGAGTTCAGGATGCGACACACGCGCACGCGCAATTTTAGGTGAGGGTAAAACGTATACGAAATTGAGCGACTGGTGGGGTAAGCCCCGCGAATCCCAGAACGGAACCGAACCGTGAAGCTTTTCGTAGGACGTGACAGGGGGATCACTAAAGTGGGGAAGGACAGCGGTGGGAAATAAAAAGCACACGCTGCCCTGCGGAAGTGTGGAAGTGGGGCACGCGCCAACTCGTACACCAAGATAGATGGAACGGTGGGGGTAGTGGCCGAAGGGTGGGGGATATATGCATCATGTAGCGCAGCGGAGCGAAATTGAGGTAGTCTGCGAGCAGGCGAGCTAGTATGCGCTTGCGTGACTCTCGGGGAGTTTTCCTCTTTTCCTTTTTTCCTTTTAACCCCTAACTCCTGTTCTTCCTCTTATTTTTCCTAGACGTTCGTTTTCCTTTTCCCTGCGCCCTTTCCTTCTGAACACGTCGATCCAATCTCCGAGAGTCCACATACAATCTCCTGCTCTGCTTCCCAACCCCCCACCTCTATATCGGACACGTTGAATTGAAATCACCGAGAACAATTGTCGAGTTGGACCGTTTGGAACTGAGAACACGGTGCTGGTCAGATTGAACTGGCAACAAGAGCCTGAGATAGAAAAGCATTGGAAGCTGACAAGTGACATCAAGGCGGAATACTGCGAGCCAGAGTAACAAGGCGATATAATTTGTCAGCTGTCACCGTAAGTACCATGAAAAAACATCACGTTCGATGGTACTGTTCATTGATATCTGCAAACCATCGAAAGCATGAGAGACACCGATTAAGTTCATGGGACAGTTGTTATCTGCCTCGAAATTCCACGGTTACGTTTGACACCGATGAAACGTAGTTTGAACGTTTGCTTGTCAACGATGCCCAAGACGGGGGAAGGAAAAGCGAAGACTACCTTCTGTCAACGAGGATTCCTGTAAATAAACTTGTACATATGTGTAACTATATACTTAAACTGTACAAAGGAAGAGGGATAAAGATGTAGAGAGTACTGATGTTAAAAGTACAACACTACTGAAATCGCATGCTCGGTGAATGAGAATATCCTCTGAAGTTGACAGATCATGCGTTCTGATTGTTGCATCCAAGGAACGAACATAATAATTAACCAGAACGGCTAACAGCTAACAATAACAGTAACAGTAACAGTCACTGTGTAGTACAATTGACTTTTGAGACGATGGACAAAATTCATACAATATTGGACACGAAGAAATGGAACACGATGTTGCAAACTCCACGGGTTGCAGGCTTGTGGATGGAACATCATATCAAGGATTCATTGGGCAGGATTTCTACTTGAGAAAGAACTCATCACTGAAGGAAGATATTCATGGCAAATGATCGCACCGCAACATTTATCTTTGACGACTTATTGGTATGCTAAATTATTTGAGTTTATTCCTTTTTTTGTGTTTTTCAAATAAAACATGTTGAAGAATGTGTGACGATGAATGACAGATCTGCATTGAATGCTTATTCGTATTGGTGCGTGTGTGCGTATACATATATTGTAATAAGCGATATAAATATAATATTTAGTATAATATTATTGATCCATTCGATTATTTATATCTCTATTTAGGATTCTATAATATTAATTGTAATTCTACTTACTATGACATTTACAATAATATTAATATTATCGAGGGGGATTGTTCGTGAATTTTCCGAAGATTTTCAAACACCGAGCAGCAAAATTTATTTATTAATTCAGTATAATTGATTAATTTAAGGAGAATAGTGAGACTTCGTCTTAAGTTACATTTACTATTTCATTCTCTTCTATTTTAGTTTACACATTACGTCTTTAAGTTACAAAATTTAGTATCTACATTGACGACAATAAAATAATCTAGTGGAAAAGTAATAAGAAATTAGCGTATTTCAAAGGCGAGAATCAAAACGTTTATTCTAGTCCAAAAAGAAAATAAAGAAGAAAAAATATAGTTACCGTCTAGTCAAAATCGAAAAATCAATCTAGTCAAACTCGAATAATAATCTAGTCAAACTCGAATATTAATCTAGTCAAACTCGAATATTAATCTAGTCAAAATCGAATAATAATCTAGTCAAAATCGAATAATAATCTAGTCAGAATCGAATAATAATCTATTCATAAAATATTATATTCTAGTCATTCTAATTTAGTCATTCGAATTGGTGCCGCGAGTGCGTAAAACCCTCAAGGTACAATTTTTATGAAACAACGAAGTACAAAGATATATCTAATTTAATTTCACGTAGCATCAATGAGACTGCGTGTACATCGTCACGTATAGTCTTATTTTCTGTTCTATGGAAATTAACATATTAAGTATCGTAGTTATCGAATCATATTCAAGGACGAATATGCAGGCCACAAGCAAATGCAATTCTAAAATTCTTATACTAAAATAATATGAAAATATTATCCGTGGATGCGATGCCATACCAAAGATAAATCACAAAAAGTGAATAGTTATTAATTTCCGACAGCATCCAGATATTTATCCAAAAATTTCTAAAAATTGTGTGAGACAATATTTAGTCATTTATATATTAATACTCTAGTCATATAATGTAATTAATTACTCTAGTCAACATATACCAGTAATGGGTTTTAAAATGTAAATACGAATACATTTTTAAATATTTCGGGAACCGTGCCAGTGATTTAATGCTACAATCGTATAGATTTATAGGAACAAAGTATAAAGGTGATTAAATTCAAACACAATGAAAGTTATATGAATAAAATATGGATTTCTTAATGATCATGTTCTAAAGGTACCGAGGAAAAATTTATTCTGCGCACAACTATCCGTAAAATCAATAAAATATTACCGACGTATGATATCATCTGTAAGTTCAACTTGTCTCTCAAAACATATGCGATTTAACAATATTTAAACAAATGCACAAATGTGCCCGCATCGGCAGCTTATTATTATTTTAGTATATACAATTACTGTAATTAGTCTATAATTTTAATCTGCAAAAATTATTCAGCGAAAAAGTGAATAGCTTATTACAAAATGCGAATACACAAAGTATTATGGGGCTGTGTTTAATAATTAGGAATGATTTAACATTAAATAACATGATTTGCGTTTCGATTTATCAGCTGCAGGTGCAATCAATTTCAGTTTTATCGGCCGAAACAGCTTCGTTAGTATGCATTGGTAATATCTAGTCTAGGGATACCAAATGAAGTCAATATAGGAAGTACAATTTTAAACTGGTCTTATTTATTTAAAAAATAATTTATCAAATATATAATAAAGTGTAAAGTAAACGTATAAGTAAAAAAACATATATTTAAAAGGCGTATCCGAGAGGAATATTATATAACATAATAAAGTTGAATTAAGTTTGAGTGTCATCTAGTCAATGAACCCACGGACACTAACTCGAAAAGTTTAATCCAAGTGCTTAAAAAAATGAATTATTTGAAATAAACATAATAGGAAACAATGCTAGTCACTGAAAACATTGCAATTGTACCGTACTTAAAATACACTTTTCAATTTTCTTATTGGGTAATTGGTCTTTCTCCTGCACTTGCAAAAACTTAGTAGAGTATTTGATCTCAGTCCGTGATAATGAATCTAGTCTACGATTTCTAAGGCAAAGAAACAAAATTAGGATTACTATACCTGTACTATTACCAAAATAACTATTACTATACGAAACGTAATCTAAAATACTTTAGTTTTAAACTTTAATACATTTTGCTTGTATCATATTTGAAGCGCGATACAATCAATTGTATATATTTTAAGTGCAACATGATGTTTAGTAACATAATGACAGTTTGGAAATTTAATTTAAGTATAATATAATAATATGCTCTATTTGTATTGGAAAAATGTAATATATAAGTTTGGAACTGGCACATAATCGTATATTTCTTCAGAATTTGTACTGTGTGCCGCGTGTGTGTGCTTAATATATTTATTTATTATATATTTATTCATCGTAATAACTTAAATCGCCCTTTATAATATTTTGCATATTCAATATATATTATCAGATTTGCGTATTATGTGTGTGTGTGCAGTTTTTATTGTCAAGTATATGTATTTATTAAATGCGAAAATTGTATCTTTCTACAAAATCACAAATCTGAATGGAAAATAAGACAGTCATTTCAACAGTTTGAAATCTTTGTTTCAATTCAAATTTGTTTCAACAATTGTATCATTAATCGTCACAAAGTACAGTTACTAAAGGATAAGGTTTTTCTTAAAAATACCACAATAAAGAGAATAAAATTGTCATATTTCAAAACAAATTGTATGTTTGTATTATACACCTTTCCGTGCACCCATCAATCCATTCTGTCCATTAATTATCACTTTTAATACAAAATGAAGCTTTACTTTTATAATAAAAATTAGCTTTAAAATTTCTGTTCACAATGCAGTCAGTCTCCCTCGGGTACTATATGCCACTATAGGTATTTCACTCAAGTCACTTTGGAAAATATTATCATTTATTCCCCTAAATATTGTATAAAAACATATTGAATATTTTGCGATCACTAAATTACAATTTTTTCGGCTGTATATCCGAAAACCAGTCAAACCCGATCTAGCTGAAATTTGGCACATAGCTTTATTTTACATACAAAAAATGTTAACGAGAAGGTATTTTGACGATTCGAAAGGTACAACTTTGCGGAAAATGTTACACTATTTTAGTGTCACTGCCACCGACGAGATATATGAATAGACCGGACATGCACATATATTCACACAATCGCATGAGTCCTGTCCCCAACACTACCTCAATAAATAATAGTTCTTCAACTGTTCACTGTTCATGAGCAGAGGACGCTCAAATCAGCGTAGGATTTCTGAGTCGGTATGACAGTCACGGTGGGCCACCAAAGTCCATAAGATGTCCAGTCTATTCATATATCCCGTCGGTGTCACGAAAATGGTTAGACTTCTATAGGTTCTTTTTAAATAAAAACAATATCTGCAAGCTGGAATTTTGGTAACTCGAAAGTAAGGACACAAAATTTGCGAAAAGCATATTACTACTGTAATGTCACTCTCTGCGTTACCGATACAGCAGACGATAAAATTACAGAGCAGACGAGATCACTGACGACATATGTCAGGGCTCGGAATTAAGTGAACTTTCGGGCCGATTTTCAGAGGCAACGCCCCCTTTCTCCGGCCGCACGTCTTGGCCCCCGCGATCGCCCTGCAGCTTGGGGGTCCTCAGGCTTGTAACCGCGCGGGTCACATTAGGGCGACACTCGTATCAATAGGATTCCACATGGTCCCATATTTCATATCCTGCGGTTCATATGCTACGCGCCTGAAGATCTTCGAGCCGATTGGTGATCGCGGGGCCAAGACGCGCGGTGGGAGAAAGGGGGTGTTGCCTCTGAAAATCGGCCCGAAAGTTCACTTAATTCCGAGCCCTGACATATGTGAATAGACCAATCATACAGTGTATTCTTTCGGCCCGAATTCCCGGGGAACTGAATACCCCTGACCATTTAAATGTCACGCACAAAGTTACCAACAGATTATAGTGAAATTAATGAAATGCACATTTTCATACAATATATTGTATGAACATATATTTTGTATTATACAAGGTGTACCGTAACTACCGTAACATCGCGAAATGGGGGGTAGCTGGGGTGATTCTGAAAAACTTTTTCCTGGACCAAAAAGTTCTTTGAAGCTTCGTTTTTGAGTTATTAACCAAAAACACTGCCCAATGACAGCGCTCCTAGAGCGCACGCCCAGGCCCGTACCTCTCTACTGCGCTTGATCGTGTACGGGGGCATCGAGGGTATCGAGGAAAGCGTACGGAAAATCATCGTTATTCATTAATAAGAAGTAAACTTGTTATTCTTTTAATTAATCGCGCGTGGTTTTGTTCGGTATTCATGAATAACGAATAATTGCACATTATCCTTAATTTAAAACGATGTGACATTTGCCGTACGCTCTGCTCGGATATATGTATATCGAGCGGAACTGTTGATGTCCTTTGTCGTCCCTGCTGTCCCACAGTCGACATGTTATGTCTTTCATTGCGGCAAAGAAGAAAAGCACAGACGAGATATAGGAATAAACAATTCATGCAATGTATTGTTTCGGCCAGCATTTTTTGGACCCCGGGTCCCAAAACCATTTCCGTGTCACTCTCAACGTTACCAACAGACTATAGAAAACGATGCAAAAATTAAATAATCTTAAAGAATTAACAATTATCAATTAATCCTTTTAAATATTTTGCGTTCATTATATAGGTATTGTTCAAAATTCAAACTGCGCGGGCATGGCTTGCCATCCCCTTGCCTCGCGGTCGGCGGTCTATCGGGGCGAAGTGCAGACCGTCAAGGTATCGCCTGAGCGGTTTCCGCCAACCAGGTACAAGAAGAAAAAACTGCTCAACGCGGCTCGGCGAGCTACCGATCGTCGACCAACTTTTAGATCCACTACAAGAGAGCAAGTGCAAACACCATCGCAAAGTATAGAATTCGAGTCTTTGTAAACCACAACGTAATCAGTGGAATAAACGGTAAAAAGACGAATCCACGGAGAGTTGCTCTTAATTCCAAGCACCCCATCTCATGGTCAACACCTTCACGCTCAGCGCTGAGTGATACCAGCGGAACCGAGATCTCATTTTCGAACATGATTTTTGGTCCTTCGAGCCGCATTCGAACCAGCGACCTAGGCCCGCCGCACAGTGGTGCCATTTCCCGGAAAGCTGGCCAAAATTCAATTTTTGAAGTATATAGCAGCTGTTTTTTGGTATACCCGATTTATTGTATACCTATATATCAATGCATCAAATGCCGCTTGAATTTTTTAAATATATTGATTGGTTACTGAGATATAGGCCGTCAAAGTTGATGCAATTTCATGCTCCTGCATATCTTGAAAATTGGAGCTTGTTGAATGCGTAAGGGAAAGTTTATCTTATAAAAATTTATATATGAAACATTTTATCATTAAAGTAGGTGTATAGACATACATTTTCCATAGAAGTAAAGTAACACATCTTTGAATTTATCCTTGTAATTCCGTTCTCAATATATCATAAATATTACCCATATCCTAATGAATCGGAAGGAAAAAAAACATGTTATTCACCGTAATTCACGCTGAGACAAGTTTCTTGATATACAGTGGCATGTCAAATATGATATCCAGTTGAAAAAGTTTGCGCCTTTTTGCGCCTTTTTAAGATATTTAATTCTAAAGTATACTAGTAGGGGTATTTACGGGCTGTCCCTCTAGAGCAGAGTGGCGATATCTCATGCAGAGGTTTGAATATGGAAAATTGGATATGAGATAAAAAAATCTACCGAAAGCATAAATACAATAATAATAAATAAGTAAATAAATTATAATAAATAAATAATAGTTAATAATAATTAATATAAATAATGTTGTGTCTAAGATTATAGACGACTAACAACCCCAAAAACATAAGAATATCCATTTTTATGAAAACCGTGTGAAATTACCAATTTTGGCCAGCTTTTTCAGAAATTGCACCACTGTGCGGCGGGCGGATCCCACCGGTGCGCCATTCACACTATTTTCGAAACGCTCGTTTCAAGCGCTTCAAGGCGGGCGTTATGTTCAAAATTCAAACGGCGCAGGCATGGCTTGCCATCCCCTTGCCTCGCGGTCGGCGGTCTATCGTGGCGAAGTGCGTCAAGATATCGCCTGATCGGTTTCCGCCAACCAGGTAGAAGAAGAAAAAAACGCTCAACCCGGCTCGGCGAGCTACCGATCGTCGACCAACTTTTAGATCCGCTACAAGAGAGCAAGTGCAAACACCATCGCAAAGTATAGAATTCGAGTCTTTGTAAACCACAACGTAATCAGTGGAATAAACGGTAAAAAGACGAATCCACGGAGAGTTGCTCTTAATTCCAAGCACCCCATCTCATGGCCACCACCTTCACGCTCAGCGCTGAGTGATACCAGCGGAACCGAGCTCTCACTTTCGAACAGGTATATCTGAAACTCTTTGTTTGAAATCTAGCTTATTCGGTATGTTTGAAACAATTGATTTATGGACTAAATGGACTAAAAAGTAAATGATCCTATTTTAAAAAAGGACGCTACACATGACACACGCATCTCATTGCCAATTTAATCGCCTCGGTGTGATTTCGACTCAACTCGAGCCAAACCAAAGAGTATCGCGCAGCCAGGGATCGCAGTTCAATTTCTAGACCAAAACGTTGTCGAAGAACTAGCTTTTCTGATTCCCCCCAAAGCATTCACATAATTTACACAATCGCACGAGGCCTGTCCTCAACACTACTTCAGTCAATAATAGTTCTTCAAGTGATCACTGTTCATCAGCAAAGGACGCTCAAATCATTGTCGGATTTCTGAGTCGGTATGACATTGACGTTGGACCACCAAAGTTCATAAGGTGATTTGTCTATTATTAAATAATAATCCCCGTGATTTAAATTCCTTCATTATCGAATCATTCAGATTTGCTGATTGAGCAGCATCATCCAGGCTATAACTTAGTTTATTTCGAACGTTAATTTTGTCAGGTAGATCTAATATTATGTATATAACTGTAACTATTGTGGGATTGGAAGTTTTAATAAAGTCAAGTCGGTGTAAGTGTAATATAATTAACGCGGAACGGTTATATTTATTAAAAGACTTCTACTCTATCTTATACTACGCTATACTACACTGGTTTTACTCTACGCTGCTGCTCGATCTACACTGCTACGCTGTTCAAACTACTCTGTCTTCATTCATACATTCGTACATCCTCAGTCATTCTCCTCTCTCTCTCTCTCTCTCTCTCTCATTCGTATCCTTAAAGATATCCTTAAAACCTAGGAAGCAGAGGACACGGTTCTGCAGGCCTGCGATCACTGCTCGCCTGCGAACCAGCTGTGTCCCAGGTAGCATATCATAAACGCCCTGTACCTGGACGTTGGGCGCTTCGCAATCCTACACTATTAATATTAGATAGTTCGAAAAGGCCGTGCCGTTTCAGGTGCAGTGACTTTGGTTGCTTTTCATTTTATTGGGAGTAGTAAAACAGTTTCTCAAATTGGCTTTTGTCCGAGTTAGTCCTGAATTTCCCAATTTTCGTAAGACATTCATGTAAGTGAAAAACTGTGAGCGAGAGTAGGGTATTTTTCGATCGCATCATCTTATGCAAGTTTAGGAAAACACGTAGTATAAGGGGTGAATGAATAAGAACTGCTATTTAAAATAACTCGGATATTATCGCCTCCATCGAAAAAATATTTTTAATGAAATATGTTCTGCTCGGGAGAGTTCATCATACTCATCGGGTACATGCAGTTTCATATTTTCGCATCGCACCGCATATTTTCATGACTACTGTGAATTTGAATTTATTTCATTATATAATTAATAATTATATAATGAAATGACTGCGGATGTTTATGCAGTTATAATATGTCGAAATATGCAAAATATATGCAAAATACATGCAAGACGTATGGAAGGTATATGCGAAATATATGTATAGGGAATGTATGTACGGATCGGTAAAATAGTAAATATTTTATTGTTTTATTTATTATAATTTAAATTGCAATGTACAATAATAGTTTTTTCTATATTGTCGATTGTAAATTGATGCCTCTTGTCTTACCAAATCTATACATTCCGTTAGAGGTAATCCTCTTGTTTCCAATTTCTTCATGGTCTCAGGTAACATTTGGAAATGGCTCTGAATAAATGTTAAATCTTGTTGTAAAGACTTACATCGTAATGCTTCTTTCGCCGATTTAATTGACCAAGCCTCCCTTTCATCAAACGATTCTATGATGTCTTTTATTGCTTCTAAGTGCGTTGCATAAAAAAACGCTGCTTCCAACCAGGTTCCCCATCTTGTTATTACAGGTTCTGGTGGCAATGGCATATCTTGTAATTTATTTTTATAAATTGCAACGCGTAGTGGAGCTTTTAAAAATACTTTTTTAACAGTAGATATTAATTTATTAACAGTAGGGAATTGCAGTCGCACTTCCTCAGCAATTCGGTTTAGTCCATGTACCAAACAAGTTATATGCAACAAATTTGGATAAAATATTTTCAAATGCTTCCCAGCTTTCAGCATATACGTCGCTGCATCTGTGACGAGCAATAGTACTTTATCTCCGCCTCCACTTGGCCATAATACTCTCATAGCTGAATTCACAAATCGAGCAATAGTTGCATAATTTGTTTCTGTTAATTGCTTACACGCTAATAAATAGGGTTGTGTTTTCTCATTTTCGCAAAGCTTCCCAATAATTAAATTTGCAATGTAAGGACCAGTTGCATCCGTAGTTTCGTCTACGGATATCCAAACATAATTGTTGCCAATATTGTCTCGAATATTTTGGAGAGCCAGTTTGTAGCAGTCGTCCAAATAATTCTTGCGCAATGTGGATTCGTCTGGAATATCATTCCCGGTGTATTTGTTTAAGAAATCCCTCCACACTGTATTGTTAAGACACCGCCAAGGCATATTAATAACCACCATAGCTTGACACATATCGGTGTAAAAGTTATTTTTCCTCGACGAGCTTGCTTCATTTTGTGGATTATTGCTTCTAGTAGCGGAAATCATTCTAATACTTTCTTCAACATTTCTTTTGTGCACAGCTGTATGTACGTGTTGGCTTAGCTGCGATTTTCTTTCGCAGCGAATCTCCTTATCGCATGCTTTACAATGTATTGTATCCCCCTCTGCAACAATATAATTATCTTGCCCAGATGTAATCCACTTAGCCAGCATTACACGCCTGCTGTTCACTGATTTAGGCATCTCTAAGTTTTGACGCGAATATTTCACCACTAACAGGCACTATGTACGTTTGTCTTCGAAAGATATGCTTCATACGAAATCGTAATAGCTACTGATTTACTTGGACACTGGAAATTAACTGTGGCGTGGCTCCCTCTGTTTACATATCGTACCATCGTCTTTGTTTTGTCTCTCATTGTATGTCAATACAGTGCTCAAACTTTTAGGCACACCTATCTTATTTATTCCGGCGTAGCATTAAATAGTCGAATATGTATTTACGCAAAATGTATGCATTTATGCAAGAAATATGCACTTATGCAAGACATATGCAATATGCAAAATATGAAAAATAAACGTTATATTCTTAAAATCCTCAAATGACAAAAAAAAATTGTATTTAGGGCCCAGCTTTTTATCTATTTTCGATAAAAATATGCATTTGCATAAACATCCGCAGTTAATAAATTATTAAATTATTTGTTATATATCGTCTGTGACAAAAGCATATGTTTAACATTATTCAATTTCAAGGTTTACGATAGGAAGCATTAACATAATTTTCCATAATCTGTTGGTAACGTTGTGCGTGATACGGAAATGGAAATGGAATGGCACTGTCACTGACGAGATCACCGACGAGATATATGAATAGACTGGACATCTTTTAACATCATCATTTCATCATCATTTATCAAGTCTGGACCCACCTTTATGGACTTTGGTGGCCCACCGTGACTGTCATACCGACTCAGAAATCTGACACTGATTTGAGCGTCCTCTGCTCATGAACAGTGAACAGTTTTATTACTGAATGAGTTATTATTATTAGTTGATTATAAATAAAAAATGGTGTCTTTCATTAACAATAAAATTGCCCCAATGAAACAGATAAATGAAGAATTTGTATAGTAACTATATAAGTAATAATTGTAGCATACAATTGTCGTCACAAGCTTTTCATTGCGGCAATTTTATTGTTTGTGTGTTAAAAAAATATACATTTCTTAGCTCACTTGTAAGTAGTTCTACATTATTCATTGTCATTTACCAGAAAATAATGTAAAGTATAACTTTCAAAATTATTTCATTTATTGATACTACAATTGAAAGAAGAAAACTTGTTATGTGTTCTTTTAATATTTTAAATTAACATTAATTGGTTGATATGCTTTGCCGCCTTGCATTGCGCCAAGGAGCAATAGAATTCTTTAAAATTATTTAATTTTCGCTTTGTATTCTATAATCTGTTGGTAACGTTGCGAGTGACTCGGAAATGATATGGGTACCTAAGGTACACAGAAATTCGGGCCGAAAAAATACATTGGATGAGTTGTTTTCGTCAGTGTCTTAGATACCCAGAAATTCGGGCCGAAAAAATACATTGGATGACTTGTCTATTCCTATAGCTCGTCTGTAACTCAGTTACCTACGGTTAACATTATTGAAATTTAAGTTTTCATCATAGGGAGCGTTAACATCGTTTTCCATAAGTTGTCGGTAACGTTCTGAGTGACCTGGAAATGGTATGAGGTTCCCGTGACTCCAGTAATCGGGACGAAAAATTGCATTGCCCAATTTTTCTATTCCTGTATCTCGTCGTGATGAAAGTCCATAAGATATTAGGTCCATACTTATATCTCGTTAGTGATAATACGTATATAAATTCTATATTTTTTGTGTACTTCATATGTAAGTGATTTTATCATCAGGTTGCCCGTAATCGATGCTGTACCAAGCGTAGATAAAGAAATCAGATTTGTAACAATGTTCACGTATTTTCCGCAATGTAGACAGTAATTTGAATTTAAATTTTCAAGATTCGCTGCTGAATATATCCCAGTTGCTTGTAATTTATTATTTACTATCTGATCAAGATATTTTATTTCAAATACAAGGTAATACTACATATCTTGAAAATATTTATTTTTTGTTCTGTTGTGCTATATTTCGTTACTGTTTTAAGAAATATTCATCGACATTTTATACAAGTTTATTCTGATAATATTTTCGTACATACGTTTCAGATTTCCCGTTAAATATTAACATATCTACATATATTATGAACACAAAGTATTCAAACGAATGAATTGATGTAGAAAATACATACAGACACATATGAAGTAATATGTTCGTCGTTATTATATCAGTGCTTTAGAAAATTAGAGAATCTATAAAAATGGATACCCAAAAACCATGACAATGTTTATCTATCATTTTTGCACACTGCAATGCGTATAAAATATCATTTTTATGTTAAAATATGTATACATGAATCTTTTGCGTATGCATTATACATATGTGCATAATCATACATGTAAATGTACACGTACATATCATTTTTCGACCACATTACTTCCATACTTCTTTGTACAGAATTTTGAGAGATTCGATATTGTATTATCGATTTATGAATCCACGAGGTGATTCGTCTATTCTTATATCTCGTTTGTGTTATCACCCTGTGGTCGGTAATCCGGTGGTCGGGGCCTGGGAACTCTACGTTTCTTGGCGGTAATACATATAATTGCTAAGGTCGCGAGAATTCATGTACCGTTTAGAGAAACATTTCGAGTGCGGTCGAAATTCCCGTTCTCTCGTTACGAGGCTCACAATGTATAGATATAAATTAGTAAGATTACCATATACCCCTCATAAGCTGCGTTTACTTACTTTGCTGCACTGGTTTGCGCGGTTTAGCAAGATCTTTGGTGTACGGCCTACCTAAGAGTTAACTTTTCGTTTCGTTTAGATAACGCAGTATGATTACTTCGGAGCGTATACTATACACGCACGTTACTACGTGTAATACAGTAACTTTTATTTTCAACAAACTTCTTTGAAGACCTTACATAAATCACACTCAATGTATTGTTTTCCCAAATTATTTATTTAATGGTTTCATTTCGTGCATCTGATGGTCATGAAACTATCGACACATCATTCATTCATTTGCTTAAACAAGTCAAGAATGGTGTACTAATAACGTAATATGTTTGAATAAATATTTTGAAGTGTATGCCAATACGTTTGTCCATGCATAAGTTGGTTAGGAGAGGCATTTCTATTAATTACGCGTTTCCTATTTTATTAGTATCACTCTTTTTTTCTGTACAGGCAAATAAGACATTGCAAGTAAAGGTCCATACGAAAAATGGGTGGTATAATTCAATAGCTACAAATGTTTGAATGCGAAATAGCGTGCGCTGCCAATAGTACATACATATACATGTCCGCCACTGTAAATGCTATACGTATAAACCACCAAAATATAATCTATTAGAAATGAACTACTCCAAATAACATCTGTCATTTAACGATTCCCCTCAACATTCGGCAGCTCACCGCAATAAACCCAATCATCAATTACTCGTTACCAATAATTACCATTGCCAACTATTCACGCTGACCGTCACGATCAAAGATTTCAATCGAATCGTCAGTCGCGATTCCCAACATCTGGACGGCACCCAAAGGCTGCATACCAGACGGCAAGCTTTCAGCTAGTTAAAACACATTCCGTACGGGCCAAAAAGGACTGTCGCTAAAGCTTAATGCCGTCGCGTGCTAACGCATTACGAATGACAGCATCGTTCGAAATTATCGAATTCAGTCGGTATCTTCGTTACGAAGTGACGGGAAAAACAATCGGCACGGAATTTGAAAGGATGGAAGATAACGGTGGTTGGACTTCGAATATAACGTTTTAGCTTTGGGATTTTATTACTTTCCGAGATATCAATGAAAAGCTTTCGGTACTATACATTGCAAGCTGCGTATACAGACGTTACTAATACATTGAATGCTGGCTATTCAGATGTTACTAATGCAACCGTCTTCGCGCTGGGAGTCGTCGGAGTCGATTCTCGAGGATGCTATGCCGCACATCGATGATGGGGTAGGTTTGGGTTAGAATTTAGAAGCGGCCCCTGTGAGGGGTCGCTAATGTTTACGGGTTTTGAGACATCGTGTAGATACTAGCCACTTTCCGATCACGACTACCACTGCGAAGACGATCGTATTAATAACATCGGGATAGCCAGGATTCAATGTATTAATAACGTCTGTACACACACCTTGCAATGTATAGAACTGAAAGTTTTTCATTGATATCTCGGAAACTAATGAAAACCCGAAGCTACATTTTCGGATTGAAGGTCAGGCCCATCTTTAGAACCAACCCCTCAAATTTCATGGCGTTTCGCGAACGGGGCCTTCCTCTGTGTGTCATAATTCTACTCGATACACGTGTCGGCCACGCACGATTGTTCCATCTTTAGCGCGGTTTCAAAGCCAAGAACACGAACGGGAATCGTCGTTGATCACCGCGCGTTCGTGCGGGAGCGAACCAACGCACCGTTACGTATTTTCGTGCCACGTCCATCCAGAAGCTCAACGGTTTCAGCCAGGCTGGCACTTAATCACGTACGCTCGTATCTCGAGAGAACGGTTGCGCAACTCGTAGACGAAAACGCGAGGGACCGCATGGCGCTTTGGTACGTCGCGTTAGGCGCGTGCGTGTTCGAAGCTGTGCCGTGCCGTGGCTCGTTCGCCTCTGAAACGTTGATGCTAAATAAAACTCCTAGCTTGCTTGGGATGATGCCATGCGTTCTAATTTTCACGAAGACACGGCTGCTGGTGGACGTGGTGGCCGGGGATCCAACGTCCGCCGCGTTGTTGAAGGCGGATACGATAGTCTACCGAGGCTCTTCGGGTTACCTGTTCTTCGCGGCCGAGGAGAGGGAACAGTTTCTATAAAGTAAACGATAAAGAGGCTAAATTAGTTGAACGGGTCGATTAACGAAATCCACAACTGTTTGAACCATCTCTATTGCCGAATGTAGAGCATTCTCTGACGCGGCTGTATTGTGTCAGTAGACTAATCGGGCAGCAACGAAGCGGAGTCGACTACCAAGCGAATCAGAGTCAAGCTTCTTAGGTGGATCAGCTCTGGACCAGGGTTCCGTCCACGGTTCTTTCATGCAAACGCTGCGGTGACATGGCTGCCGCCCTTTTGGGCAAATGCATCGGATTAGTAGCTCTCGTGCTACTCTTCTACAGCTGCTGCTATGCTTTCCGTATACGAGACTATCCAGGGCAGACAGTTTCCACGCCGTCGGATCAACCGAATCGCGCCACTTGCACTACCATCTTTGGCAGATGCCAAGAGAAGGCGACAACGACGACGACGTTCCACCGAAAGTGGCACAACACGGCAGCATCGCGGCTGGCCAGCGGTACTCGGAAACCACCTGTCGAGCTGACGTCGAACGACGATGACGACAGAGGCACAGAGGGGTTGGGGGTGAGACATCAGAGGACTGGTCGTTCCAATGATCGGGTCGTTGGGGAGAAACCTACTTCTAAGCTATCGAAGGGAGTGGAGATCGACGAGGATGACGAGGAAGATGCGATAGTGGAGGTGGAGGAGGATACTGCGGAGGAGATTGCGAACAACGAGGATATAGATGATGAAGATGTCGAGGAACATGGACAGGAGACGGAGGATAATGACGATGATGATGGTGGTGTTGATGTGAATAATGATGATGATAATGGCGGCGAAGATGAAGATGAGGATGACGATGATGGCAAAGAGCGCAGGGAAAAAGAGGGAAAGATGGAAGTGGATGAAAAGGTTTCTTCTAAAAGAAAATTGAGTAAAGTAATAAAGACAGTTAGGAGTAAGAAATTTGCGGAGGATACAGAAGAAGGCGAAGAGAAACGTGAAAAGGTAGATACAAAGGAGAAGGAAATTGGAGGGGTTGTATCTTTTAGGAAATTGAAGAAAGAGAGCCAAGTTGAAACTGATGAAGTTGTGGACGATGAGGACGAGGAGAGCGAAGTCGAAGATGAAAATGTGAACGACGAAGAAGAACCACTGCGTACCCCTCCTCCGAGGAAATTAGAAAAAGTTAGACACGCTGATAAGGATAAGGTTAAGTCCACGGAAGTTGCGCCGGTTATAGAAAAGCTAAAGATCGAAGCGAAGGTATCACCTAGAGTGGAGGAAAAGCCGGAAGGATCTGTGAAAAAAGTCGTCGAAACAGCGAAAAAATTGGAGGAGAAGAGACCCGTCGAGGCTTCATCAAAGCCGGTTGAAGCCACGAAGAAAGTCGAATCTGTTACGATAACGAAATCTGAATCCGAATCGACCGAACCTAGGGTTACGGTGAAACCGGAGGAGAATCCGAAAGCACCGGTGAAACCGGAAGTGGCAAAGACTCAGGTACCAGTAAAGCAGCCGGGGAGAGCGAAAGTAAACGCAACGTCTGCGCAATCTGGACCGGTGAAAACAGCGGAGATTACACGAACCGATAGTGAGTATCGTAATCAATTGAATATTCCAATTGATTTATTTTTTCTTATTCGTTGCCCCGTTTACATTTATGCGTTTAACCCTTTAAAGTCCGAATTGTGTTGACATTATTGTTTGTCACAATTTTAATTTTAGAGACTTCAGAATATGATCAAGTAAAACATATTACAATTATAAATATTTCTCACAAACATTTGATGATAAATTTTAGCATGTTGAAAGACTTCAAAGAAGTACGTGTTACGTACAACTTTCACTCTGGCAAGAAAGGGTGAAAACTTTGATTACTTTGTTGGTATGGCCTATCTCGATATTTGATGCGGGTCAATTTTAGCAATAAAACTGCAAACAATTATTCTTAGGCTACTTCTTTCTATTGATGACAAAAATATTTTTCTCTGAGTAGTTAATGTGCAGTTCAATGATAGATTAGCGAGTCATTTTTTTAAACGTATACTGTTCGTTTTGGAAATAAAATAAGAGTAATAGAAATAGGATGAACTTATAGATTAAGATTTTTCCAAATATTTAAAATGCTAAAAAGAATATTAAACGGTTTGAGACAATTGATTTCTTTTTTTTCTTAGAATATAAAGGTATATACTGCATGATTATGGGGTTATGTTGTTTATAGAATATGAGTCAAAGGCAAAAGCGAAAGCTCACGCGGCGGCTCCTTTCACTTTGGCGCAATTGAACGATGGAATACTACGCGTGCCGACCTTCGTGCCAAATTTCACGGCCGTTGGGAATTTTGGGTGTCAGCAACACGGCAAGATCTTTTTACGACAATTACGCGGTTACAAGATGTGGGCTCTTGAAAGTAAGTTAAGCTTTTGTTTTTGGGTAGTGCTTTAAAGTAAATTACCTATATTCTTAACAATTTCTAACGTGGATACTTTTATGGTTTGCTGGGTAACTTATTTTAGATGAGTGTCCTATTATTTATTAAGAGTGATACCGTTGACAGTACTATAAGCTTTGTTGTATTTTTATATTAATAGTAGTTATTAATATTAGAAAATTGATATTTGAATGTGATTTTCACAACGGTAATTATATTAATTGTAAATGTAAAGTAATCTAAAATAATCTATATATTATATTGATTTATGTGCTATATACCCTGCTACTATTTGTTTTTGTTAATAATCAGTAGAATTATCAATTCACTTTTCCTTCAATGCCTTGTATTATTATAGTATATGTTGCTCGGCATATACCACTATAAACACGATATGCATGGAGCAAGAAAAAAAGAAAGTTAAATACGTAATTTAATACATTGTTAACTCCTAAATAACTCGTAGTAAATATTATTTAATTTTTCTAGCTCATTATGAGACATTTCGATACGATCGGTTTAATTTTAAGATTTAAGTAATTCAATTAATCTTTGATTCTACTGCCCATGTTTTTCAATATCAGTGTTAGATGCGAGCGCGAAAATTCCATCAGGATTATTGCGGGGAAACATGAACCAGCTTGGAGATTTTGACCAATGTTTGGGAGTATTGGGGCAAGTAAAGTTCAATGACAAAACGGTAAAGGTGCAAGGCAAATATTGTTTGGCCTATATAGATTTGTACCCGTCTCATCCGGACATGAAGCTTCCGGTTAATATGATGCAAGCACGTGCTTTTATAAGAGGAAGCATGCGTGATGTAAGTGAACAACTTTATTCTTTACTTTTATTTTCCATGAATGCCATTGATTTTTTCGCTGCGATTTTGCGTGCATAAGGAAATACCTCGTTAGCAAGGATTATGTATATGTATATACACACTAACGAGCTACGAAACGTTTTGAAACGGCCAAGTTCCCTCAGGCTGCAAATTAATATTTTCATCTTAACTAACAAGGAAGGTTAGGCAACCCGGATATTCAGAAACGTATGAAACTTTGCGTACAAGTATAATATGTCACCCGGAATACAAGCCTATTTTACGTTCGTGCCATAATTAGATTTTAAGGGATGAATTCAGCTCTTGCGAGTTGAGAATTTTATTTTTCGCGAAATATCTCAGCAACGCTGATTGTGAGAGAGATTTGAAAAAGGTATAAACAAAACTTGCCGATTTCACCCCCTTAAAACCAAGTTAGGATACGAACGAAAAATGGGGTTGTATTACGGGTGACATACTTTACTTATGTGCAAAGTTTCAACGTTTTTAAATTTCCGGGTTGCCTAACATCCCTTGTAAGTGAATAAATTTTGTACAATAAAATACACTGCAAGTTATCAATTACACAACAATAATATTGGTCCATTATTCAAATACAGTCACAGAAAGAAATTAGGCTTCATCTCTCGCCACTAGTATTTGCTTCCAATATTTCTCCTTTGAAGTAAAGTTCTATACCGATTATTAGATTGCACATTATTTTATTATACGTTTAATAAATTAGATTTTTAACACAATCGGACAAGTTTCTTTGGGCATCTTGAAGGAATTAATATCTGACACCGACTGCCTTAATAAATCATGAAACCGTTATTGTGACAATTTTTGTTAACTCTCCAGCCTGGTCACTTTGCACCAAAATTCACGACCATAACCTGGGCACTGTGTCTTCCGGCTGCTTGTTCCGCCGAAGACGCGCGGAATGTCATTGAGCAGGCGCTGAGCGAGTATAATTCAACCGTAGGGATGAAATTCATGGTGGACGTCGATCCAAACATGTGCTACGTCAAAGAGAAACCACGAAGTTACTCGAAAGAGACGATCGGCGTTTTGTATGTATTTTGTCCATTTCTGATTCTCAATGTTTAAGATCAATACCGAAATTATGAAGATCTCGTGTCATAGAATTGGTACACTGACAATGAATAATAATACACTATGTTTCATAACTATAAAATCATGATAAAGTTTCTACATTTTTTATGTTGTAACTGAATTCTACTGAAACTAAGGCTGTTATATAAAAGTATATATGGGGAAATTTTCTGTTTCGCTATAAAAGCGTGCAATATGTGTATGTACATATAGGGTGATACCAAAATAAAGTCCGGTACTCATAGGGCGTATAGCACTCACCGAGAGGAGTAACAAATTTTTAATCAACATTCGAAAAACTAAACTTTTCTCTACAAAATCAATTTTTATTATTGATTCAATTCATGATTGTATCGTTCTGCTCCTAACATGGGGGAATATTAGTTCAAGGTTGTAAAGCCAAGATTATAATGTACTAATATCAACAAAGATTATTTATTGTTAGCATTTCATATCAGGACTGGTTCTTTTCGCAACACTATAACTATGTCTACAATAAAGTGTGCAAAGTGTGCAAAATCAAGGTGTTGCAAAAGGAACCAGTTATAGTATAGAATAGTAATAATAAATAATCTTTGATGATAGTAGTACACTATAATATTATATTTGTAACTTTGAACTAATATTTTCTCTGTGACAAATGCATAATGATACGATCATGACTTGAAACTTTACTGAATAATAAAAGTTGTTTTGGAAAAGTGGGGGAAAAGTGGGGAAAGGGTTAGTAAGGGTTAGGACCTATGTTGATTATACATTTCTGGCTCCTCTCGATGAATACTATAAACGCTATAAATATTGGAACCTGTTTTTTTTAGGAGAAAAAAATAATAAATAGGAAATGGTGGTTTTCATATGCTATTTCGTAATTGCAAAACCAATATAGTAAATACCTTATGAAACGAAAAACTCAACTCAAAATACATTAGAAATAAATTACCAAGATAACTTAATAATGTAGATATTTATAGGTCCTTCACTATTCTCAATTGATTCAAGTATTTAATTGGTTGAAATTGAATGCTGTGTATATAATAATGTGTCTACTATAAATTATCATATATGTATGTTTATCAGATCTATTTAGAATAAATTTTAACAATATTGAGTAATCAAGTTTTTTTTTAATATAGAGTTTTACGTCGCATCGACTTCGAGGTCTTTAGCGACTTACTGACTTTACTTAATCAAGTTGAAATCTACCTTTAGATACTTTATTTCAACAAATTCCTTATATAGACAGTGTGAGGGTACGAATACTTATGGAACTGTCTGTAGATATATTTGTATATGTATCATATAAATATATGCCATGTTTCTTGGATAGAAATATCATTTTCCAATGTGCACTCATACATGTTAATACCTGCTTTGACATAAACTTAATAACAGCATACAAGAATTATAATTTTTTTACTGATTTTATAGTTATCCAGCACAGTGTACGAGTTTATATTCTGAATATTTACTTCGAAATATTAAACGTCCTCTCATCGTATTTTCATTTTGTGGCAGATATTTCTACGCAATGATAGTCTGTCTTGTGGGTGTAGCAACTGCGAGGGACTATATAGTGGTATCTGAAGGAAAAGGTATATTCTCATAACATTCTATATTTTCAGAAAATTAATCTGCTTAATACATTGACGTAGGTAGTTGCACGTTAAAAATCCTGCTACGTATGGAACGTTATGACCTATACGTTAAAGTTCATTTTTACGTCTTCCACAGGAAACTATTCGGAGAGAATAATAATGTCCTTTTCTCTACGAAGGACCGTAAAATCTGTATTCAAAAAAGGAAGAAGTCGAGCAGATATTTCATGTATTAATGGAATAAGAACACTCTCCACAATTTTAATTTACATTGCTCATAAAGGTTTTATGATCGGAATATTACCATATTCCAATCGGATCGATTTCACTGAGGTTTGTGTAAATCCGTAGACTCGATTGACATTAAATACGTGTCGTTTATACCCGTGATTGAAGTGTTTTGTTTAAATAGATTATGAACGCGCCGATCAGTTCCATTTTTAGGGTCTCAGGCCTTTACACGGACGCGTGTTTATTACTCAGTGGCGTTCTGGTTGCCTATAGTATGGCGCACGAATTTACTGTTAGGGGTGAGATTCGATGGTTCTGTCGTTTCATCGCGAGATATGTTAGGTACGTTTTCAATGAATAAGAACTTTCTTACTAAAATATTTGACATAAGGGAAACCTGTGGAAAATATTGGAAAGCTTTACGTAACCGTTATACTTCAACATTAATTTGTCCTTCGTTCAACGTATATTTAAATAAACATTTGTGTGTAAACACTTTATTGTATTCCCACGTGAATATTTCTATTTGTAAAAATGAAAATGGATAGTAAGTAAAGTATGCAAACCTCGATTTCAAATTAATAATCCACAATATATTTCCGAAGTTTATGTTAAGAAATTTGTAAGAATATCGTATTATTTTGTTTAGATTTACGCCAGCGTTATTAGCAGTGATATTTTGGTATGGATTTGTAATGGAGCACATAGGAACCGGACCACAATGGAACAGTATAGTAGTACCAAACGCCGACCTTTGTAAAAGCAACGCGTGGACGAATTTGTTGTACATACAAAACTTCTTTCCTTTCGAAGAGATGGTACTTACATTATTCTGTAAATTTTTTAGATTTTCAAGCATATTTCGATACACGTAGTATAGCAAAAGTCCTCGATAATTTCAGCCCTGTTAAAAAAGATGATTTTGACGTGTAATGAAATTAAAGGAAATTTATTTGATACGATTCAATATTTCTGTTTCTGAAACGATAGTGTGCAACTCATACTCATCATTTGGCTTTGGACATGCAACTCTCATTGCTAGCCCCAGTGTTGGTTTTCTTCTTACAATGCAGGCCTATCATTGGGATTCTAGTAATAGTGTTCTTCGTCTTGCTGTCAGCTACACTTCGTTACATTGCAACTATGACCAACTATCTTTCCATCGTTATTTTCCACGGAATATCGTGAGTGAACATTACGATACATTTTTCAATACATGTTTAACAGGCAAAATACGAGGTATATGTTTACATATTTGTGCGCAAATCTTATGCACATTACTGTTCAGACGTTTGGGGCATCATTTGCTTTTTTGTACAAAACAATACACAAGTATGTTTTGCAGTACCATAAAAGAGCAATATTATGTATTACAAAATATTTATTTACCTAAGAAAGTCATTACCGCTTTCAAACTCCTAACATGCTCCAAACGTTTCAGCTGGAGTGTGCATTAAACGGGCTTCTGTTTAAATATTAAAAGCAGGGCTACGAAAATAATTATTATTTTAGAGTTATTTTAATTTTTTTGGTTCTTTGCCCCGTCGCTTCACGTTGGGTCGTTCTTCTACTCTTAATAAGAAAAATGTTTTTGATGCACAAAACATTACAGTTTTTATTAATATTGGAGAGCAATACGTTTAAACTTCTGCATGCTATGTTTATTTATCTAAGGCCTATGGTATAATTTATATAAATCATTACAATAATAATATATTGTTGAAAAGATCGTTTATACATACCATATATAGTCCTCCAGAAAACAATTACCAAATATCTGAGGGCGTATATGTAATAGATTTGCATGTTGTTTACATATAAATTTCAATCGTATACGTATTCAATTTGTTTATTTTAGAATAAAGCAACTTTACAAGACTGCCGATTTCACGTACATACTGCCACTACATAGAGCTACTCCGTATGTATTTGGAGTAGGGCTTGGTGTACTTTTACATTGCATCGGCAAAAACGTTCGGATCCACAAGGTATTGTAATTTGGGAATTTAGGGCCTGTTAAGTGGCACAATTTAATATATTATTATGGTCGCCGATAAATTATTTTTAGCAACATACATTTATCAAATCTGGAATTATTTGAAGATTAAAACAGAGACTAGAATATTTAAATGGTTTTTCTTTGAATTTCGTTTTACGTAGTGAATCATTCAATATACTAAACATATTACCATATAATCACATTATTTATAATCGTAAAAGGAAGCAAGAGAGATAATTTAAGGTTTCTCTCACCAATACTGAAATTCGTAAACAAATATAACTAAGATACGGACTTTTATCAAATTGTTACTCATTGTATAAGAATTTTTCGAACAGTTTGATTCAGAAACCGAATCATTTTTACACTTTAACTAGTCATTATCTATTGTCCACCATCCAAAGACCGTGACCCAACGAGCAAACATGATGTACTTCTTTCAGGTGTTAGTGATCTTGGGATGGTTGATCGCGATGGCCTTGGGATCGTGGTCGTTATTTTCACCCTGGCACTTATCCAGAAGGGACTATGTGTACGATGTTGAAGACGCGGCAAATTATGCTGTGATCAGCCCAGTTCTGTGGGCCTTGGCTTTGTGTTGGCTGATATTTGCATGCCACACAAATTACGGAGGTCTGTTTCTTAAAGCGTGAGAAATTGTTCATATGGGACGTTCGTTTCATTGTGTCATAAAATTACTGGTCAATGTATAGAGGATTGTAAAATTTTGATTTCAAAATAGGAGACTGAAATTCTAATTTTGAATTTATATCTTGAGTAGTCCATTCTAAGGTCTGTTATCGACAACGCATATTTATTTCTTAATCGAAATTTAAAATCTTTACGATACCGATAGACTTACTACTGTAAATCAATCAATCTATGAAAGATTCTTCTCGAGTGTACTTTAACATTTGGTTGTAGTTATACATGTACATATATTTATCTTTTTCACAGGTATAATAAACAAATTTCTTTCGTGTCACTGGTTTGCGGTATTCAGCAGGATATCGTACGCGGTGTACTTAATACAATTTGCTGTATTTTTCTACACCAATGGGACCACCAGATACTCCACCCAATTTCAGATTCATAGAGCCGTACGTAACGACATCTTCAATCCCCACCATACATCACAGAATCTACACTACACAAAACGCCGCATAACATACAAATGAAATAACTCTTATTCATCATTTTTCCAGATTGACCTTTTCGAAGCAGCAACAGTGATAGCTGTATCGATTGTATTCACTTTATTTTTCGAACTACCCATGCAAGAAGTTAAAAATGTTTTGATGGAGAGCACAGACGTTTTAAACAATGAAATGCCCACCAAGGGACCATCCCTCGTCCAAGCACCTGTCGGAAAACAAAAATCTTCGAAAGCTGAGGAAATGCAAGAGAAGAAAGTTTTTGAGGAAGACGAGGTGGCCTCGACCGGTTGGGATTGGCAACGAGACATAGTGGACGGTGGTACAAAGCTAAAAAACGAAGGATTAGAAGACGAGGAACAAGTTCATGTGCCGATCTTAAAGAAAGTAATTGGGCGAAGGAGATCGTTCATCGCACACGAAATATCGGATAAGGAGGCGACTCCATCGTGGGATTGGATAAAGGAATCGAACAAAAGATTGTCCAGAGAAGAGGATGACGAGTACAGAGGTCGCCATAGGAGAGGAAAAAGCGATCAAAGGGATTATCAGGAGTCTGGAAACGATGCTTTGGATCTATTCAGAATGCAACAGGATCGAGAAGAAGCTGTTAACCGAAGCAGAAGTTCTCTCTCCAAAAGTCGTGACGCTAAGAGATTGTCAATGCGGGACAACAAGAACGAGGATGAAGAAGACGAAGAAGCGGGGGACGAGAAAGAAGTACAAGAGATCGAGGATGATTTGAAACGTTACAGGAGATCACAATCCAGCGGGAGATCAGCGATTAGGGAATCGGACGATTATCGGTCCTCGGAATTTGTCGGTAAGGAACGCCCTTCCTCCAGAGGTCCAGACTCTAGAAGGCTCTCCAGCAGGTCGGAGGAACGCGAACCGTCGCAAAAACAAACAAGGCCGCCACTTTCGAGATCTGGCGACGCGAGACGGACGTTCTCATCGGAAAGCGAGGACGAGTCGTCCTCGCAGCGAAGGAAAATCGAGAAAAGGCATGCCCCCATGGAACCACGAATAAGCGACGAGGAGGATTGGGAGAACGAACTGAGGATAAGAAGGAAACAATTTATGGAGAAGCTCGCGATGGAGCAGCAAGATTCCTTTCCAGACGAGGAAGAGTTAAGCTCATTGAGGAGGAGGTCTTCGGCGGAGGGGAAGATAGCTTTACTGAAGGACCCTTCCGCCGATGATAACATGGACTCTTGGACGGTCAGCCTAGGATCTCGCGTCGCTCAGCTTGGGTCGTCTCAAGAACGCAGCGAACCCGAGGAGGACGTTGCTCACATGCGACGAAGGGAGTATCGTGAACGAGCACCACCGCCTAGAGACGACACTCAGAGCGAAGAGGAAGTGATTTGGGACTCTTCGAGGAAGCAATTTTATATGAGCAGCAGTGAGCTTGCGTCAATGGACAAGGACGAGGATGTGACTAATTATAACTTTGTCCTGACCAGAGATAGCAAAAGGAAATCTATGCAGGACCTTACGAAATTGTCGCAGGAAGACTCGGATCTAGTGGATTCTGGATGGAACGTGGTGAGAAAGGAGAGCGCCGAAGCGTTGCCTAGATCTTCCTCGACGGGATTGTACAAACGTGAATCGATTATAAAGAGCCAGGCTAGCGAGGAAGACCCGGAGTTTCTTCTTCCGGAACGACCGAAGCTTGTTCAACAGGAACGGGAACATCCGTTTAAGAAGGCTTGGCAAATGCAAAAATCACGATCGGAGGAAGAGAGTTCCGTGTATGTGATCAAGGAATCGAAGGAACAACCGAAAATGGAAACAAAGTCGAGAGAAGGGGGCGAAACTACGATAGAGAGGACGAACATGGATTTGGGCGGGGAACAGTACGAAGACACTGGGGTATTTGTTGACGATGAATCCGAATCGATATCGTTGGCGCGTAGCAGAAGCACCGATACCGAGGAAAATACGAGAACCAGCACGAAATCCGAGGAACTGGAGTACGAGTCGACGGAAACGAGCGAGAACAGTGGTCTAGTCGAGGTTAATGAAGGTAATAGAAAATCATCGGACATCGAGGAGGGCTCTTTAAGATCTAATTGGCCATCCGAGGACGAGCAGTTGGAAGTTTATGAAACGGGGCCGAGGAGCAAGTCGGAAGAGGCTGAGTGGCGCTGGGAGCAGAATGAGACCTGACAGATTGGACGACCATCGCAGTAAGAAAAACAGATAATAAACGGAAATATAACGAGGGAAATTGTTCACGGGGAAAGTTGCTCCTCGGGTTCTTCGAGAGGTAACGGCCGAACGAATTTTTTTTATGTCGGACAGTCATTCGGGATGAGAATGTGAATCGTGGAGGAGCTGGCGATCGATGTCGGGTTTGCTCTTCTACGGCGAGGGGAATGGAGAACCGAATGGAACAACGTATAATATATTTTAAAGGCCTTGTTATTTTCACGGGTACTGAAAGGTGGAACGATTTGTACCATCGCCGAAGTTCTTTGCTGCTCTCTGGTTTAAAGATCGGGATTGTTTATTTGTATGAAAATGTACCGTTACTGCGTATCCATTGAATGTAACTGCGGAATCAAATGTTAATCAAAAGGCGTTGCGAGTGGCCAGACGAAGGCACGAAAAACATTGTCTATAGCGAGTAAGAAATTAATTGTTCGTTATACAGTATTGTCTCGACCGAAGCGAAAAACGCGTATGCGAACGAAGCCAATACTAATTGAATGATGTAACTTTGCTATTTCTCATCCTTTTCTTATGAAATTTTTACACATTATAGCTGACATTTTTCTGATTAAAATGATACCAAACACGATATAATTTGGACTATATTTAGTGGCTTAATTAACGGTAATAAGTTTCGACCACGGAAAAGGATAGGCAATGATCGTGGCTGCTCGGTTCCTTATCCTTACTCGCTGTCCTTTTCTACGTTCGACGCTGTCGGCAAATTTCAATTAATGATGTCTGTATGCGAACGAAGCGAACCCCCGAGCCTTTCGCAATAATCGAAACAATACTGTACATAGCCATCGTGAATGAATGAAATAGTAAAATTGAAAAACTAGATTTCTTTCGTTGTTTATGGTGTTCCCAATACCTATCACGATGCAACCAAACTTGCTTATTATTAAGCATAGTGTAGAAGTTATTTTTATTAAACTTCTTTATCACTAAAGTCGAGGAACACGTGGAATAATGATCGTCGATTCTACTTCACCTATTTTGTTAATATAAAAGGTGTCACAATCTATCCTTCTCTACTCTGCTTCGCAAGCTATTCTATTCTCTTTCAATTCCTCAACTATTCTCCTTTACTTCCTCAACTGTTCTACTTTACTTCCGCCACCGTTCTGCCTCGCGCACGCATCAGCCACTCCATATATTCTTTCACTCACAGTTTCCCTTCCATTCCATCTCTTATTTGCTCTCACTCATTTATGACTCACACCGACACACACACCTGTAAGACTAATTTATGGGTATAATTAGTCTGTAATGAAGATACTTGTATTTATTCCGAATACAAGCTAATAGTACAATATTCTGTGGATCGCTATCCGTACGCTCTCGACGCTGGATTCCCATAGAATGCCCCGACGCTGCATCATGGGCGCCCAAAGGGCGGGCTCATCGGACCCACGACGTAGTACGTTCAAGGGCCTGCTTTATGGCACCCCCAAACGTGTATCGTTCCCGCTCGCATGCCAGTCTCTTGGTGACGTTTCCCAGATGGGCATGCTAGGCGCTCCGAACCCTCGCATTTTCTTACACACCCTTGCCACGTGTCACAGTTCGACCACGGGTCACCATGCACCAAACACTCCACGTGCATTCCTCGAAACCATTCACTCTTTCCTGAAGCTAAACATTCACTCGATCCATGTTCGACGTTTCTACTAACACTCTTCATTCACACCATGCTTATCTTATAAGTGCCTCGACAAACCTCGAGTTTTTATTATAAACTAAAAGGCGCCAACAAACCTGGCCCTATCCGCTTACATGCATATTCATAAATCCATCAATACCACAATAGTGGAAAATAATGGTAATGAAGTGACGCCAAAGGGTAAAGTAACAAAGTTTTTATTTTTTTAAATCGATTTCTTGAAGCAACGATTATGCAAGTTTAAATAATATTCCGATGTTAATCTCTTTCATTTATCCAGGATTTGCTTACAAACTTTGCTATCGATTCAGTGAATGATTTGTTCATTCTAATGATTAAATGATTTCTAGCGGGTGATAAATTTCAATGCGTATCTAGTGAATTATTTTGGGTCATAAATTTTTTCATATAGGAGAATTACAACATTCCCTTCTCTTCGAAAGATACTAGATTTAAGACGTTTATTTAATTTGTATGATACTCACAATATGCATAACACTTGCACGATTTCAAATATCGCAAGTTATAATTAACAGAACTAACCATAAGAAAAAATAGTAATTATTACGTAGTAATTGTAGCCGCTATGGCTTTTTTATTGTCACATTAATTATTATCATAATACTTTTGTTTTAACATTCAACAGGTTAAACGTGGCCAGTTATAACTAACAATAAGAGGTAGGATTTTGAATTGCTCTATACTCTGATTACAGCCAACCAAAACACAGGGATCACAGCATCAAATTAGTCACATTTCATCATACACGCACAATCACTTATCGTACACATAATTCTATTAGTTTATTGTGATCAACTATTACAAAACTTACCAGTTCTTAAGAGTGGAAAAAAAGAAAAAATTGACATGCCGATCATGCACTACACAGATTTTCGTGAGGATTTTTTAACCCTTTCACTTACCTACCCATGAAACTTAATAATAAGCACGCAAAAAATTAGTGGCGACATATTATCAATAGTCATCATCAATAGTTATTGAAGCTAAAAGCCGTTCCTAATTTCAACCATTATCAGCGATTTACGAAGTCGTCAACAAGAATAGAAATTCTATTTGTACATACCCTAATATTATCTATCTCTTACAATTTGTTCGACTTGGTTACCCACCTGGGTAACCTGGCCACGCGTCGAAATAAATTTCTCGTTGTATTGCGAGTGATTTATTTCGGGATGCCTGCACACGGGATACGAATTTCATCGCTGGGGCCCGAAAACGAGTATTATCAGGCTAAAAAGAATGGATTGCTTTGCCCCGCGCTGCTTTACGACATGTAGCCTCGTAAAGAACTCATACGAGCGTATAATGGCTGCTGTTTGCTCACAAGCTGATTCTTGGTTGGACGTTATCCGATGTGGATGATATACGTGTGCGTTTATATAGCCGCGGGATTACTTCCGTTCAGCATAGACACCAACCGCAGGAGACGGTCGTTTACGGTGCTTTTCATTGCATCACATGCTAAAACGTCATGGTTTGGTTGTATGTGGCTGTTACGCGGGATCAACGAAGGCTTCGTACCATAGGGATCCAAGGAATTAACGAATTAACTATTGGATTCCGGGGTTAAACGAAATCGTGTTTCAACAATTAATTTTGCAATGAGAGTTTTGATGTATTAGGAGTACCGTGACGAGTGTGGGCGACAGAGTAACGGTGTGTGTCGCGTCCAAAACTATTCTAGTTACAGTAGCTATTCTGCTACTATATATATTGCAGTTTTTAGGGGGGAAAGGCTGACCTTAGCCCTTGTTGTTGTCGCCTTAGCCGATGCGGAGTCTGGCCCTTGGCAGTAGGCATATCGCTGATTACATACTACGTTTACTACTGTTGGATGCCCAGCCCTTGAGTCACCTATGAGTGTAAGGCCCGCGGATCCTGGCCCAGTCAAAGTCAATATTATGCACTAGGGCAGTAGTCAGCGATATGACTAATGCCAAGGGCCAGACTCCGCATCGGCTAAAGCGATAACAACAAGGGCTAAGGTCAGCCTTTTCCCCCCAAAATCTGCAATAGATATAGTAGCAGAATAGCTACTGTAACTAGAATAGTTTTGGACGCGACACACACCGTTACTCTGTCGCCCACACTCGTCACGGTACTCCTAATATATTAAAAACTCTCATTGCAAAATTAATTGTTGAAACACGATTTCGTTTAACCCCGGAATCCAACACTACTACGCTGAAAGGAATAAAGTGTATCATTATTTATGAAACATTTACCCATTTATGCACGGATTAACCTGCTTCGATTCAACAGCTGTTGTTACGGCCGCGCCGTACAGTGGTCCGAATCGAGAATTTTTGTGACATGTTGCTATAACTTTTGAACCATAAAAGATATCGGGATGAAATTTGTTTAAAAAATTATTAAAAAATAAGCATGTTTCTATGACATATAATATGATTTATTTTGCATTTGTTTAATCATTTTTTTTCGTAACCTTTTAATTTGAAATACCTTAAAAATGGTTAAAAACAGTTTTTCTAATATATTTTTTAACGGTTTGTAAGACAAGTTAAACTACAAGTCGAAGAATTAACAAATGTCAACAAATTTTATGATAAAAGACTGCTATTGAAAATGGGATTTTAAATAAAACAACTTTTATATTTTTACTAATATATTACATTAGTAAAAATATAAAAGTTGTTTTATTTAATATCCCATTTTCAATAGTAGTCTTTTATCATAAAATTTGTTGACATTTGTTAATTCTTTGACTTGTGTAAAACATCTCAGAAGAAATGTAATTTCTGTATGGAAAACTCTTCGACTGACTGGAATAGCCACTATATCTACAAATGCATATTCTTAAAGTTCCTTGAAATGGCGTTAACGAACACTGAACTAAATGCAGGATAAGTATATATAATATTCACTACGTATAAACTATACAAACAAAAAACTAAAACCGAAATAGAAAAGAAAACTAGAATATAACGTTAGAATGTATAAAAAAGACTATGAAGCTCTCACTGTGCGGGATTAGATGGAACTGTCTTAATTGAGTGCAGACAAAAATTAGAAGTTAGTTTAAACCTTATTTAGGCCATAACATAAACATTTCACGTTTCTATAATCTAAACACTTCCAAGAGCGTTAACACTTCACACTTCACAGTAACTTATTGTCAGCGATGGATGCGAACGTATATAAGCACGTAAAATGGCTGAACGCTAATAGCTTTAAGTACTTATAATTTGCAAGATTGGACGAAGTTGGTAATGACTGTAGAACTATACATATAGAGGAAAGTGCACTGAAAACAGTGCAATTGGTTAAAATGTGGGATTCGTTAGGATTTGAAAGATATACCTTGTCAATTGTGAAGTTTCGGAAGTTACGGTCACTTTCACTTGGCACGGTGAAATGTGGACATATTTGAAAACATTTTATTGTTCCTACGTTTAAACATCTCGTAATATTCTGCGTTTGTACGATTCCTGTTACTCGTTCGGTTAGCAGAATGACTCTTCCAGCTTAAATTGCTTAAATTGCCAGTTAAAAAGCCAGCCGTTTCAGTCGCCAGATCACCACTATCGAGGATCTCCCCGCCATGGCGGGGAGATCCTCGGGGAGATCCTCAAACTTTTTCTTCTCTTACCAACGAAAACATTTGCATAATTTAATGCCATTTTTTGGTAGAAATGACAACTTAAAGTTGGAGTTTCTAAGGACAGTGTTTTTCATCGAAAAATCACGTATTATTCTTTTGGGTATGGAGGTCACAATTCTACATGTATTTAGTTCATTCTTTTTTTGCAGTAAAGGGCATTCTTCCGTGATATAAATTCACTCCTCGATATAATAATTACCATATAAAGTTTATAATAAAATACTGTCGAATGAACTATTATAAATTCTTCAAATGTCTTGTGTTTGACAAGAAATATCTTGCAAGTCCCAAAGAATCCCGCAATTTAGCAAATTGGAATATATTCCGGACACCTTCCTCTAAATAACTGTGAACAAATCGATTCCCCCCTCGTCCCCCTAGCCAGATTATGATTTTTTAAAGTTGGGCGCGTCATCGCGTCTTTCGTGGAATAGTATAGTTGGTACTATATGCCACCTTCTGTCCATAAGTTATTAATGCATGGACCAGATATTATTCAACATGCGTTATTGCCAATAGGCCAACTTTCGGAGGAAGCCCTTGAAGCTCGCCATAAAGACTTCAAGCAAATTAGAGTAAGAAATAGTAGAAAAAGTTCCAGAACCGATACAAACCAGGATATAGGGGAGACCGGGGTCGAAAGTAACATTTTGACTTTGAACTACAATTACGCAATAACTATTACATTAACAACAATAAATTTTGTATTAACGTCTTCCATAGTTATCTGACATTATTGAGATATAGTATTTTCGCTCTATGACAAGTAATGTCCAAGTTATTAATAAAAAACCGAGAACGGAGAAAGTGTTACAACCGCCCCCGGGTATGGGGCGGTTGTAACACGGCATGGGGTCGATAGTAACACACCATTTATTTCTTTAAATAAAATTATTTATTAAAGCAAAAGTGTACCAATGAATAATTATAAAATATGTACAAATAATAAGAGAAGTAAAATAATTGTTTTCATGCAATTAAGTTCTTCATTCCTCTTGCTCTTGTTTTTCTTACTATTTTCGGATTTTCGGATACTTTTTTACTTTTTTGGTTCACTTTTTTCCCCCGTTTTTCTTCTTGTTCTGCCCTGATTTTTTCCCTCTCACAAGATTCAGTATAAATTGTTGATTTTCTTTTCTTTCTACCTCTATTTGAGTCTATCCGAGGTAGAGCTTTCGGAAAAGGTCTTACCAGTTCGGGCGTGAACTCGTGATTTATTTGTTCGATGACTTCATTTCCGTTAACAGGTGACGATAGTAATCTGTCAGTCACATACGATGGAGCGTAATCTAAAGGTGTAAATATATCACTATTGAATGGAAATATTCCTGTACATCTAAAGCCTGCTTGAATATTGTTCATGGTCATAGCCATCGGAAGGGCTACTGCAACTATAGATGGAATGTTGTAACTACTACATCGCCTCCTGCTAACATCAGATTCGTACATGAGCTCTATTGGAATAAAATCATGTACCGAAAAATTTAAGGAATTAGATCCCGAAACGCTCCAATTAATAATTAAATGATTCAAAATGATAATAATAATTATTATAAATAATAATAAAAAAATAACAGTGATGTATTTTTTCTTAACCAATCCTTAAATTGGCATTACTACATTGTCCAGTCCAAGTTTCGCGTTTATACCTTTTACGAATAAAAAGTTATAAGGCAAGGGCACACTTAACCCCAATCCGGACCACCGTGCGCCAGGATGGGCGGATCAAATGCGTAGTGAATAAATCTTGATTCGGGCGTGAGATCAACTGTTCATTACACAGTACTGTGTTCATTCGTCACTGATTGTGAGTGATCGATTTGGTTACACGCAGAAACAATAAATCCTGTCGAATGATCCCTAAATCTTACAGTGGAAAGTAAAAGTGGCCGAAAGTGATAGGATAGTGATAGTGAAGTGAGTTCACCGACCAGGCCGTGACATCAGCTGATTAATCGAAGGTTCAGGTAAATTCGTGGGCGAACGGGTAAGTTTTTCATAAGTAATATAACACTATATTCCTTTCGGATAACGAATAAAAGTATCGAACACAGTTATTAAACGACTTATTAGTTTATTTCTTATTCATGAATAACGAAACGCGCGCTTGTGTGCTTTTGGTTAATAACTCAAAAACGAAGGTTCAAAGAACATTTGGTGAAGGAAAGGTTGTTCAGAATCACTCCATCAACTCCCCATTTCCCAATGTTCGTGTAGCTCAGAGACACCCTGAATAAAATACTGTATCAAAATGTAGCGCATATGTCAAACACTTCAATGAGGAATGTCATTATTGTACCAACTACAACCCTGATTATTATCACTACTTTTATTGTTTGCTACTTATACAGCTCTTCGATACGGAAAAATGTACAAAAAAGGAATGCAATTGTTTAACTGTTCCGCAGCGTACCTGCGGAACCAACACATTTCTTACAACGGCACCCTCTTAAAAAGGCGTCTAGGCATCTGCACAAGGAACGACCTCCAACGTGCACATGGCTAGGGCGTTTATGACGCGCAAGTAATATAACTGTTTTTGAGGAAGCCGTTTTACTCTCTAATCTGCCAAGGTAGCATAAATTAGGCATGCACAACCTCAGCAGTTAATTGCATGCGTCGTAAACGTGAGTTTCCAAAGGGGCCTCGCAGCTGGGCCCCAGATGATACGGCCAGGTCAAGCTCTAGGACCCTGAGGGAAATTCCGCTACAGCATTCGAATCCCCCCCCCCCCCCCTCCTTCATGCAACGCGCCACGGGCGCAAAGGAAGGGTGTGGTGACACCTCCAAAACACGCTGATTGGAAACTATTCATTTTTGCAAATGTCCAATCAGCGTGCCTCAAAAAGGCTTCCAAGTCGACGTGCTGAGAAGCACTCGAGGAGGAAGTCAGTCTTCTACAGTCTGTCTTCGACAGTCAGTCTTCTTCCAACTACAGTCTTCTACAGTCTTCGACAGTCAGTCTTCTAGAGTCTTCCAACTGGAGTCTTACAAACCCAGTCTTAACAATAGAGTCTTCTTAGAGTCTTACGCAGTCTTCTTAGAGTCTTATACAGTCTTCGACAGTCAGTCTTACAGAGTCTTACACAGTCTTCTTACAAACACAGTCATACAATACAGTCTTACAAACACAGTCTTAAGAGTTTAGTCTTCGAGTGCAGTCTTACAAACTCGCACGACAAGTTAAAGTTCTTAGTGTAAAGGAGAATACCTCCAAACGACTCCGGAGTATCCGTATACACGAGAGGTGCGAACATCGCGATTCCACCCGATACTTCGTCATCAAACACCACGTCGAACACTCACGTATTTGTTTTATAAATATAACGCATTGTTACCTGAAGAATTCGTTACTTCATTGATATCCTCCACTTACATCAATAATTATCCTATTCGAAAGAAGAATAGGAACTGCCAAACACCTCGCGACGCGACCCTAGTCGGAACGGAGATTTACGACCTTCGTTTTGCCTGCTCGGCCCTGTCCACACGGTACGTCGCGGGTGCGCGGCGAAACATGGTCCTTCGAGCCGGATATCAGTGACTGTGGGCTACAACGAATCCAGTGACAATTCAGTTAACAGTGCAGTGAGTGACAGACAATTAAAAACCCGCACGCAAATCTTGCGTCAGGTATCTAGCCTTGATATCCAGCCAAGTGGATTAAACTCGCGGCAGCTCACCGCTAGCGTGACCCCGCAGGATCCAGTTCGGCTTATCAAGAAAACATACGTTCTCCGAGTCCGTAATGCGACCCGGAGCAACTATATAAAGCAGCGCCCCTGCTTGGATCCAGATTCGGCATCCATAAAAACCCGAGGGAAGAGGACAAACGCGCCATCGCCGAGGACCAGATCCAGAGCAAGTACGCAGCTTCCACATCCCTCAACCAACTGAAGCAAACGGATTGCTGCGCTCGCCATCGCTGCTTACAACAGCAAACGGCACCAGCATTTCAATCAACACAAAACTCCGTGTGGGTGAGTAAAACAAGTCATCTCCCTCACATAAATACGTTCCTTTCTCTCGATCTTCCTTCCTTGAGTAAACGCTGCGAAATTAACAACCGCAACTGCGGATCTATCACACTCAATGAATATCTAAATCATTACGCGAAATAGCCAGTTCCGTATCAATCAGCAGAATGACTGAAACCCAGTGTGACGTCACGATTGCTGATGTAAGCACTCTCACACATCTCGTAAATTTACGTAACAAATGCAACGTCCAACTATTCGATCTCGAAACGTTCCTAGAATCACCGGTATGTCGTACTGATTTGCTCACACTCGAGCAGCGTATGAAAGATAGCGAAACTTTGCTTGACGACTACGAATCAATCGGCGCCATTATTCTGAGACACGTAACGGGCACCGCCTCCGAAGAGTTTCACCTATACAATCGCGACCAATTCAGGCTCCTCTTTTTTGAGACCAGAGAAACGGGTGCCTATCTAATAGCATCTCAGAAGAAAACGAAAACAAATCCACCCCGCGACATACAAACTAGCACAAGAATTCCTGTAGAGAGAATCGAGGAAAATCAAGAAGTCTCCCCATTAAATCTTAGGGAACCAAATACCCAAGAAGAATCTTCATCGCAAGCGATTCTCGCTAAATTATCAAAGTCGACCAAAACGGTAATCACTCCGATTACCGGAGTACTCAAATCTAACCTACCTGCGCCTCAGGTATTAACCAGCGACTCGTCAAAAAGGACAGTCGACGCACTTCCCGCGCAGGTAGTTGAACCGGTCGAGTCCGGCCTTCATGCGAAGCCCTCAAATATAAGCAATTCTATTATACACTTCCAAGGCCCCACTCCTACAAACACTGTAGCGGTCCAACGCAATATTGAAACGCGATTAGTTGAACAATTAACGGACAATCGCGAAACTAGCAAATCAGAATTATCAGCTAAAACAGCCGATGTCCTGAGCTTTCCCGAAGACGAGGTTCAAGCCGAACCCTCTTCCAATCGAATTATTGCATTCGCGTCAGATCGTAACGTAACGCAAACGCGGCCTATTGAAGATATTCAAAAAATTAGTCTACCCGCGACTCAACTACCAGCACGTGACTCGTCAAAGGGGACAGTCGACGTAAAGCACACGCAGGTCGCGGAACCGGTCGAACCCAGAAGTCAAAATTTATTATCGATGCCCGACATTGTTACGAATGTCAAATCAATCAATTTTTACTTGAAAGAAACAATCGGTTTTTCAAAATTAGCAAATTCTGCTACCGGGAGCCTTCAGGTAACAAACCTCCACCGAAGCCGTTACGGGGATATGCAATTCGTGTACTACAAAATGGTCAGATTCAAGACCCATTCAACACATTTTTATCTTGGCCTGGCTGTCCTAACAAAAGGAGTCAGAGCCCAATAAGCCAACAGTTTACACACGTTCAAATAATATCAAACTCAGCACAGCAGGTATAGTTGACGGGTAACCTACCTGCCCATCAAACTCCATACGCACTGCCTTGCCTACCTGGACTTGCTAAACTAGGTCTTGCGCTAGACAAGGACAGAAATCTTGAACTATCCGCCGTTACGAAATCCTTTGTTTCGTTCTCTACATACGCCTTGCAAAAGTGTAAGCGAATCAGACAGGCATTCTTCCAAAACGGATTACGGTCAATCAGCACCTAATCCTCATACTCTTTTGCAGTCAACATACGAAGCGTAGCCATACTCAACTCACGCCCTTAGTACCTCTCCTCTCCTCTTTTACACCTAACCATCTCCCGATAGGTGACTTGTGAACAAGCCTACCGGAGCACAATCTTGTCGATGTACGAATAAACTGTCGCTTTGACAAATTAATACACTTGTGAAAGGGGCGGCAAAGAGAATATTTCCAGGAGCTGCATGCTGGATGCACGTGCACACTGCAGATTATTCATCCATCAAGGAAGGTACAGCAAGGATCATCGGAGGAGAGAACCGTCTCTTCATTACAAACTCTAACCAGCCGTCTTCATCAAACTAGGAGAAGACGGCACAACCCATGTGGCTACCAATCGTACTCATCACAATCTCGACCGAGATTATCTATCTTCATCACACATTGTATTAATTGAGCATATTGTACAAGTATTCACACATACTTTGCGATAATTTTAGTTAGTTATAATTTTAATTAGGTGTTAACAAACACACACCACACACACAACACACACACCTACTACTATCTAATTTTGATCGCCACGCTCTCAACGGGGGGAGAATGTTCCGCAGCGTACCTGCGGAACCAACACATTTCTTACAACGGCACCCTCTTAAAAAGGCGTCTAGGCATCTGCACAAGGAACGACCTCCAACGTGCACATGGCTAGGGCGTTTATGACGCGCAAGTAATATAACTGTTTTTGAGGAAGCCGTTTTACTCTCTAATCTGCCAAGGTAGCATAAATTAGGCATGCACAACCTCAGCAGTTAATTGCATGCGTCGTAAACGTGAGTTTCCAAAGGGGCCTCGCAGCTGGGCCCCAGATGATACGGCCAGGTCAAGCTCTAGGACCCTGAGGGAAATTCCGCTACAGCATTCGAATCCCCCCCCCCCCCCCTCCTTCATGCAACGCGCCACGGGCGCAAAGGAAGGGTGTGGTGACACCTCCAAAACACGCTGATTGGAAACTATTCATTTTTGCAAATGTCCAATCAGCGTGCCTCAAAAAGGCTTCCAAGTCGACGTGCTGAGAAGCACTCGAGGAGGAAGTCAGTCTTCTACAGTCTGTCTTCGACAGTCAGTCTTCTTCCAACTACAGTCTTCTACAGTCTTCGACAGTCAGTCTTCTAGAGTCTTCCAACTGGAGTCTTACAAACCCAGTCTTAACAATAGAGTCTTCTTAGAGTCTTACGCAGTCTTCTTAGAGTCTTATACAGTCTTCGACAGTCAGTCTTACAGAGTCTTACACAGTCTTCTTACAAACACAGTCATACAATACAGTCTTACAAACACAGTCTTAAGAGTTTAGTCTTCGAGTGCAGTCTTACAAACTCGCACGACAAGTTAAAGTTCTTAGTGTAAAGGAGAATACCTCCAAACGACTCCGGAGTATCCGTATACACGAGAGGTGCGAACATCGCGATTCCACCCGATACTTCGTCATCAAACACCACGTCGAACACTCACGTATTTGTTTTATAAATATAACGCATTGTTACCTGAAGAATTCGTTACTTCATTGATATCCTCCACTTACATCAATAATTATCCTATTCGAAAGAAGAATAGGAACTGCCAAACACCTCGCGACGCGACCCTAGTCGGAACGGAGATTTACGACCTTCGTTTTACCTGCTCGGCCCTGTCCACACGGTACGTCGCGGGTGCGCGGCGAAACATTAACCCTTTGCGGACGGAGCCGGCCGGCGACCGAGCGTCGCTGTGGACGAGAGGTATTCGAGCACGCAGCTGAGAAAATGTTCACGTCGCACGTTTGCGTTATAAAATCTAAAGCTTTATTCATTTGTGTGCAGCATCCAAAATACTTGTAAGAATCGGTCTCTCCTGAATATTTCGGCAAAGTATGGGATCCTACATTTCTTGTCAGTGGTCCAATAATCTTTCCAGCTCGGAAGTGGCACTCGAGAAATGCTCGCATTTCTTTTGGTGTGGCATTAGTCCATGCATGCCATGTGGAGTGCTTTTCTAGATGTTTCCCCTTGTATCATATGATTTCTGATCAACTCATTGGTAAATAACGAGTTGAAGAAATCTAATGGTTCTGTGTGAGTTGAATTTAGTTGTGAACCAGGTGTTCGTGATCCAGAACTACTTTGTATTTAGTATCACTATTGAACGTATCGTCTCTGCAGTTTTTAGGCATCGTGTGTAGGATGTTATAAGGTGTAAAATATGTGAAAATGTATAAAATGTATGAAAACTTTGCTGATTTCTCTGGTAGTGACACTGAAAGACTGACTCGGCAGACTAAATTCGTTCTGAACCTACATGGTTTCGCATCGTAAGTTTACACTATACAGAAGATAAGACCTTATCCATACAAAAACTATAGGCCGACACTCGTCCGCAAAGATAAAAAGACTTGGGCGGCTATTTGCCGACACTCGTCCGCAAAGGGTTAAACATTCATTTGATATTATTAATAATTCAGTATTCATCATTTTCACGTAAATACACTTGAAATAAATGTAAATTATTTAAGTATTGCGTTATGTATTCAGTTTATTAAAGGAAACTGCTAAAACGGGCTTCCAATTTTATAATAATGGTTCAATTTCCTTAAAAACAATTTTATCATATAAGACATTTACAGATGTGAAAGAGCGTACCCAAGAAGTATTTCAACACTTATAGTAAATAACATATAAACAAAAATGTTGACGTAGTTTGGTAAGTCCAATAAGGCAATGCCAGTTTTGTTTAAAATTTGTTAGATATCACGCATTGTCAGCATTCTTGAGATATTTTAGGAACAAGAGAATTCAGAAGTTTTTTATTTCTGTATTTTTTAAAACCGAATTACCTATGTTACAAACGAAATATTGGGTTGTACTGTGGATTCCGGGACACATTGGGACCGGACGAATTTCTCCCAATTAAGCGGCTGCCCTGAAAAAGCGGATTTCAGCAGGCAGGCATAACCAATAGCTTTTGTTTCCGTTCTTCAGTATCTGCCCCGAATAAACGACGGCCCCGCTTAACAGGCGTCCCTATTATTCTGGAATCCACTGTATTACGGATGATATACTTGTACGCAAAGTTTGTACCTTTTTTACTTTCCTGGTTGCCTAACATTCCTTGTAAGAGTTAGGGGAATTCATCAAACCCTCAATTCTTTTTATACATCCACATATGTACTTATCGTGAAGACAATTTATTTACAAAGAATATTTTACAATATTTGAGTACGTCACGCTTTGGGTTAAAAATAGTGTAACGCAATTTCATTTGTAAAATGATTTTCTTTCATGGTACTAGTCTGATTCTGAGTTTAATTCTTCTGATATGAAACACGATAGACAAAGCACCATATTAGTTGGATCATTTCTGGAGATATGGTTTTTGCGTTCCTGACAATTTATTCCGTTGTTGGTTATTCATTCGGGATAATTCTTTCGCGAGATGTGACATCACAACGCGTAGCACGCTTTCATTTTCTTATGCACTTTCATAATAGCAACAGGGACTTTAAACTGTGAGATGTAAAGATGGATATGACAGTATGAAACTTCCGGAGAATTTTTTACTATGAGCTATGGGTACGAAGAGTCCCATCCCTTAGCATTCCTAACAATTCGAGCATTCTATAACAATTCAACGGGTGATTGAAATCCCACATAGACTTGTCCCGACACCAATTATCTCGGCCCAAGCCGCTAGAATGTAGTTGCGATTCGTGCGTATTAAACGCATGGCCGCGTCAAGTGACGTGATATCAAATTATCTAACAGAATTCTCGCGCGAAATATACGAATACTCGAGGACTTCGATAAGTGGTTCTGGTTCCTAGCCGTTCTCAGGTATGAAACCACAAAATGGCATAACCATCGTGAACCCGGATGTTCGAGGAATTCGAAACGGTCGAAACGCGAGTGGTACGACCTTCCAGGGATCACTTCCTAGCAGTTTGGACTACCATGCTTCACGAGACCGTGGCTGTGAGCGAAAGCTTGGAACGGGACCCATGAGATTCTAGAATCCAGGGTCTCGAACTGCATGACCCTTCATAAGCCAGGAATGCGACCGTGGCGTGGTTCCGATTCAGGTGTTTCGGATCTTTGGCCGATCGCGAACAAGAATCCGTTCATTCAAACTTTTTCTTCTCTTACCATCGAAAACCGATAAAACCAATTTTCCTTCTCACTACGTTCCTATCATTCAATGGGTCGTTCGATTGCGAACAGGGTAAACATGGACTGTAACAGTTGTCCGAAATTGTGCAATACAATTTTCAATTTTCGTGGACATTATTTCAAAATATTGTGACGTGTCACGGTGACATATTTTGATACTTGTTGCTTCTATTGAAGTCTATGAGCTTCTATTCAATATTAAATTTTCGTTGGGGCTGTTTGTTTATTTGAATTTTGTTTTACAATGCAGGTGAGAGTGACCTATTCAAGCTTTTCAATACTTCCTTTAACATTGTTTAGCTGTTTGGTGAGACAAATAATTAAACCTATGAATTTCGCAAGGTTGCTTTTAAGCATTGACGGGAAATTCCTTGAAAATATAATGCTACGAACGGGACGAAAATTTAAAGAAAGAGTTAAAAAGGTAGAAATGTGGCAAAATGTTTTGTCTTATTCCGAGAGATTGTTTGGAGATTGCACTTTCGCCACCGCCAAAAATTCATAGGACACTTGCCTGTTTTAAGAAATTTTGTTAATGTAATGTAAATTATTGAAAATATACATCATTTTATTGAAGCGTATACTTATGAATATATGTTTAGTATTACTTTAGTAGAAGAAAAGAAAATGATTAGCATCTGAAACTTTTGAAACAATTTAAATAGGAAAGTGTTTGTGAAGGAAATTTCGAATCAAACGACGGAGCGCTCTAAAAAAATAATGATTAAATATTAATAATCAAATTATCACAAGTAATTAATTTTCAATACATAAAAATTAGTAGAAACGTTACTTATAGCATGCGGAGAACATATAAGTGAAACGAACGATTTTCGTAAGATTTTGCATGAATTATAGCATATACTTTTATATGAAGAAATATTGTCCTTTGTAAAATGTATTAACCATTCCAAAATTTTGTTATAATTTTTATTACGTTTTCTATGACTTATGGGTGAGAGTGTATATGTACATACATATACACATGTATACAATATCTATGTCATTAGGATACATGCGAATTTATTCTACCGTTTGTTCTACCTTACTACTGAAATTGGTGCCTTCATTTATAAACGACCTTTCTGTCTCTTTAAACCTCGATTTGATTCTCCTTTTTTTCTTTGTTAATACACAATACTAGAATCAGGGCCGTTCCTTTAACTATTTATACCCGACGGTACTTTGTACATACATAGTACGACTCACAGTGGTGCCATTTCTGAAAAAGCTGGCCAAAATTCGTAATTTCACACGGTTTTCTTAAAAATGGATATTGTTATGTTTTTGGGGTTGTTAGTCGTCTATATTCTTAGATACATCATTATTATTATTAATTATTATTAATTATTATTTATTTACTTGTTTATTATTATTGTATTAATGTTTTCGGTAGATTTTTTTATCTCATATTCAATTTTCCATATTCAAACCGTTGCACGAGATATCGCCACAATGCTCTAGAGGGACAGACCGTAAATACCTCTACTTTAAATTTAATATACTTATACTTTAAATTTGAATATCTTAAAAATGCGCAAAATGGCGCAAAGTGTATCAACTGGTTATCATAGTTGACATGCAACTTTATATCAAGGAACTTGTGCCAGCGTGAATATCGGTGAAAAACATGTATTTTTCCCTTCTGGTTTATTTAAACAGCTTCGATTTTCAAGACACGAAGGAGCAAGAAAATTTGTTAACTTTGACGAATTATATATCTGAACCCAATCAATATATTTAAAAAATTCAAGCGGCATTTGATGCATTGATATATAAACAACAAATCCGCTATACTAAAAAAGCTGCTATATACTTCAAAAATTGAAATTTGACCAGCTTTTCGAGAAATGGCACCACTCTGCGACGTGTCTTAAAATGCTGCCGAGAATTTAGAACCTGAATTTTTCAAGTTTTCAGACATGCTGCAATTTATGATCAAATGTTTGTAAAAACTACTTATTGTTAGAATATGTTTTATTTCATCCAGTTTGAAGTATCTGGAATTTAATTTGTGATAAAGATATTACCGAAACATAATTCTAGCTTTAAACAGTTAAAGAACCGGTCTAGCTGAAGCAATCCTTAAATCTGTTGTTTCCTTAGTAGGTCTTTTTATATCCCTTCATTTTCGATGGCTTACACACACGATCTTCATGTTGATCTATTGTCGCTGATTTGCAGCCTCCTATCTACCTGTACATGCTCTTCTGTTGATGTACGCGAACGTGTCTACGGTGATACATTAACAGCTTTATACATGGTGTACAAAGGTATACATATCTCGTTCGAAATAAGGAGTGAATTGATGTCTCTTGGCACCACGTAAAGTTTACGTCGTAAACGATTACATACATCAATTTTCGCCTGGGAGAGAAAGGTTTCCAATAGTCAATTGCGTTTGGTTTGACAAATGAAAATTAATTATTGGCATGAAGTTATTGACTAGTGATAGCCTATTCCTGATGGGATGATCGTATAACCGTGGTCGTATAAACGAGGCGACATATACGAGGTGTGTAAATTAAGTAATGAGACTGATTTTTTTCAATTTTTTTATTCGAATAGAATTACAATTCAATATTGTCTCCCTCAAAATAACTTCCTTGGGAAGCCACACAGCGCTGGAGACGGATCTTCCATTCCTCATAGCAGTGCTGGAACTCGGATACTGGAATAGCCTTCAGCTGGTCGGTTACAGCCGCTTCAATGTTTTCGAGTGTCCCAAAATGACGTCCCTTGAGGTGATTTTTCAATCTCGGGAAGAGGAAAAAGTCACAAGGACTCAAGTCAGGCGAATAAGGAGGATGAGGAGCCACAGAAATGTTTTTATTGGCCAAAAACTCGTTTATCGAAATTGCTGTGTGACAAGGCGCATTGTCATGATGCAACACCCAGTTGTTCTTGATGTTTGGTCTCACACGTATGACCCTTTTTCGAAGTTTTTCAAGAACCTCTCGGTAAAAGTGTTGATTGACCGTTTGGCCTTGAGGCACAAACTGCTTGTGGACGATTCCCTGGCTATCGAAGAAGCAAATCAGCATGAGTTTGATCTTCGACTTGCCCACCGAAAAACCTGGGCCCTTGACAAAACATTGTCTCCGTAGGCCTGCTGAAGTTTTGCAAAAGTTTCCATTGCACTGTGCCCGAGCCTGAAACAAAACCTGATAGCACACCGTTGCTCGAAATTGATGTCACTCATTTTTAGAACGCACTAGAAAAAACTGTTCCACGAAAAAAATCGCTACGGACAACCAAAAGACTCTAGCGAGTTCAAACTCGTACTAAATGCGTATCACACGTTCACCAATCGCCCCTCCAACTCCCGCGTTCCTAGTGTTGATCGTTCGAATGCTACGTTGCCAGTCTCATTACTTAATTTATACACCTCGTATACGAAAACGGCAAATGTTATGTAATAACATTTGCCTAAACTAATTTTTTCAGTTATCTAAAGACGCTTCAATTAATATTACGCTTCAGATTAATAGACGCTTCAATTAATATTACCATCCATACATAAGTTGCGTGTATTATTGGTCAAACGTTTGGGACGATCAGGTAGGTAAGCACTTCAATCTGAAGAACATTTTGAGAACATTTCCACCGTAGAACATATAAGGCGCAAATAGTTTACCAGTTAATAAACATTTACTGCGTGAATAATCGTGAGTGCTTGCTCCTCAATTAAATAGTAAATAGGGCCAACGGTTATGAAATAGTTATATTATTTGAATCTTATAAACATTTTGAAAATACAATAACTACGTTAGAAGCTGACCACTTTGACCTAGTAGAACCCAAAAACACTGAAGGCGATTACTTTGTATGGTTTATTTGCGACGATTAGGAGTAACAAAGAAACAAGCAAATACCAATGAAAAGAAGTTAATTCCATATACATACATGAAATCTAATTCAGGAGGAAAGGTTTCGTACTGTTCTCGCTCTGGTAGACTCATTAATATGAGAAACTAAATTTTACCATTCACAATCTAGAACATCACGTGTCTCCGGTCATTCCCACATCCGCCAGTATTATTATCATTATTATTTCTTCAGAAAAATTTCTTAAAAGGCCCTTGGTACAGGGCATCCATAGATCAGTAATTCAATAATCTATAAAACAGATGCCTAACTAAATACACTTTAATATTTTGATGTGCACTAGATGGAGTCAATAATTGGCCATAAATACCGTCAATACTTGACCAAGCGGTCATCTACTAAAATGTATTATACATACTTAAAAATCGGGCGCCCTGTTCCTTATTTCGAACGAAATTGTATGCAAAAGTGATATACCGTAGTTAGTAAATAAATTTGAATAATTTATGCCTGTAATTGAACACGCCTGCAACCTTTAGAAATAATCACAATCACAAGAGTCAATCCAGAATCACTTGACCCATCTGTCAATTATGTTTTCTGGTGTTCAGATAACAAACATATGATATTTATTAAATAAAAAACTCTATGACAATTTAAGTTTATGTAGTGAAAGGATCAGTCAGAAAAAGTTAAGGGTCTAGGGATTTCTTACCCTGATTTATAGACCTTTTCTTAACGGTAGCGTTGAGGAGATCACAATATGGAGGCCAAAGATGGATTAAAAAATGTCAAGGTAAATACAACAGATTCAAAGATGAACCACCTGCCGAGAAGCCTGATGAGTCGGGTAATGGCGTAATACGGGTTACTGTTGCACAAAAACCAACAGATATTATTGATAAACTTGTTCGAAAGTTGAATTCTACAAATTTGTGTATTCCCAACAGATAAATGTTTATTTTCTGCTAATATATGTTGTACCGATAAATATTACATGTTTTATAGGATGACCTAATACATACTTACATCTGGTGAGTCGTGTAAATACGAGACTGTACACTTCTTTCCATCCCTTGCAACGTGTTCAGAATGCGGAAATCGATGATTCCTTTACACCTGTGCATGCAGTGTTTCCAGCATGCACACTATAGGCTTCCTTTGGAGGCTGTGCTAGATGCACTTGCCAAAATAAATACCGCGGTACCGTGAACTCGAGGCACGCTCCTGTCCTATCCGCCCTAGCATACACATCGCCTTTTGCTGTGTGCTCACCTTCTGTGCAACGCAAGAGGCACCTCTTTGGCCACTCAAGATGTTTGCTTTGGTCGGACACGTAATGCCCCCGTAATGCCCCCTCTTCTTTCGCAACTGAACTGCAATGTACCACTCTTGGCCGGTTGTCTGAACTTGCTTTAACTAACGATGACTTTCGTCCTTGCGTTTATATGTATATCAATTGCAATAACATTTTGATCAGAAAGTTCTTTTTTAATAGTTTTCATTGGAAATTCTTGAAATGCTTCAATTTTCTGGATACATATTTCTTACAGAGTTTGTCTTGGATTTATCGAAAGAAATATTTTTGCAAAACATATGTACGGCCCTAATCGATTTGATTCTTTCAATTTTGTTCTAGAAATCGGTGTCGTCTATTAACACCGCACGTCTATTGCACGTCTATTAATTTTTTGACCCGACTAGCTGGTAGTCCCACGACAGAAACATGTTTAGAACTAGAATCGTTCTTAACGTAGGACTCTGGGGCCGATTTAGTCGTTAAGGAAGCTTCGCCGTGATTTCTATTGATTATAGAACATCTGGAAATACGTAGAAGTTTCGTTCCGAAAGGAAAATTTCATTGCTAAGGAATGATCGCTTGACTGCTAATTCCCTTAAATTAATTAAGTAATTGTAATGGACACAGAGAAAATTTAACTCCCAACTTCGGTTTTTACAAGATGTTTAATTATCACTTGGACTTAGACTATGACGATTGAGTTTTTCGTAAGATGTGAGCTCGGGAGTCAGGGTACCTTGGGGTTTTAAAGGATGTTGGGAAGGATGGTGAGGGCGACTTCCAAAGGACTCCGGATGTATAGGGATTGTAGGCAGTATGACTAGGTGTTTTGGAAACGGTGACGCAATAAGATTGCACGACGACTGTTTGTGATGGCGGAACTTAAAAATATTTGTATAGATGAATCCTTAGGTGACTAGTAGATAATAAGAGTAATACAGAAATATATATCGTAAGACTAATATAGATATTTGGGGGTGAATACATTACATAATAATACTTAATTCATTTTGTTTCTTCACTCACAGATATGAGCAATGAAGGGAGAAATAAGGCTGCATTATCGTGAGGTGATTTATTATTGTAAGTACAAATTGATATGATAAATGGTCGCAAGATACATACGAGGAAAGGAAACGGGGATCATACATACATATAACGAAATGGGCCCTCAAGTGATGTTCGAAGGCGAACAGAAACGTCTAATGGTGTAGTGGCATTTGCATACTTGGGTATTCATGCAAGGAAAGCTTTCGGCGACGCATTACACGATCCAGGATTGTTGTGCGAATACATGACAACTCTAGCGAAGTATGTAACTACGGGAACATTGAAGAGACGGTATAGATACGTTGTTAGTGTAAGTTGCTGTGTCGCGTACTTTTAAGTACGCGGAGATACAGGGTTAGTAAGGTTACTAATTTTATAACATTTATATGTGAATAACAATAAAATTATATCATCCCTCGATATTCTTGAAAGAAAAATTGCGGTATTTAATTGTACATAGCAAGTTATAAGTTTCTGTCTAATTTATAAGACTCGATTCTATGGAACGTATATTTTGTAATTAGCAATGCTGTTAATAGTTGTTGGATAATGATACATTTTCTGGAAAGTATGGATTCAAATTATATTTATTCTGACAAACGTATATTGTTATTACATAAATTTCATATTAATTGCATTATTTATTGATCGTTTAATACCCTTTAGAGGCTGTGGTTTAAATGTTTAGAATATACAATTTTTGAAAAACTTGTAGACTGGAGTCGCTGTATATTATATAAATTATAAATAAATAACGGTATTCATGTTTCACAATATGCAGAAGTAACTGCAGTAACACGTTAAATATATCAAAACGTATAATAGATAAGAATACAAATTTAGGATATAATGAATGACAATGGGGGAAAGATGGGTGCGTCGCAATCAATGTAAGGGTTTGGTCATATGAAGGATACACCAGCCAAAACTTTTCTTATATTTGCCACAATTGCGATATCGAAAAATTACGATTACCTTTCTTTAAATTTATTATTGCAATTTAAATCAGTAAATACTTTATTTTGCAAAGTTGAACTTGTGTTATAATCGATTCGATGCAGCGTTATAACCGACTCGGGGCCACAGACGTTTGTAAGTTACTACTTTTACAAGCCGAGTCTTGCATATATACTTAGCAACGGAATAAGAACTCCGAAGTCCTTGCAAGATCTGTCCCTCTAGAGCATAGTGGCGATATCTCATGCAAAGGTTTGAATATAGAAAATTGAATATGAGATAAAAAATCTACCAAAAACATTAATACAATAATAATAAATAACTAAATAAATAATAATAAATAAATAATAATTAATAATAATAATGATGAGTCCAAGGTTATAGACGACTAACAACCCCAAAAACATAAGGATATCCATTTTTATGAAAATCGTGTGAAATTACGAATTTTGGCCAGCTTTTTCAGAAATGCACCACTGTGCGTCGTGGTACCGACAAACCTTACAACCTTGGTCAACTCTCTACTCTGTTTCGTAACGACTCGCTACTGCTGTCGAGTATTGCGAGCACGCCACAAGCATTGTTCGTGCTGATCTTATAAAATATCGTCGCCCCCCTTTCCCTAGCTGTAGTAACTTTCAATTTGTCGCGCGACGTCAAACACTCGCAGGGAGGTCTGCCACTCAATTTCCGGTGCAGCAATTTCCCGTAACGCGGGGACGACTAAACACGAAACATCTTCTTAACCTGGAAAGGAGAGGCGCTTTCAGCATCGGCTCATCTACTCGAGCCAATATTATCAATCGATTCGTCGACACTGATAATGAAATAAAACTGCTCGCTTATTTTCATTTTCCATGATGCAGAAAAGTCTTTTGCAGCCCTTTGTACCGTGCCACCCTGGTGAGTTGGATAATTGCTTCATTATTTACAAGATTTTCCCCCGACAGATTAAAGCAATAATCCCTACTGCTCGATGATACTTCGTCTACTTTGAAGAACGTTTCCTGCTTGTCTGTTCTTTCATCTTCATTCCGTTTATCGTCTTCTCTCCCTTCTTAACCGTTTCTTGACATCCTCGTCTCTCTATCTAGAGGCTCGATGATCCTCCCGTTCTGTCTTTCAAGGCCTAATCCGATTACGATGGAACGGGGTGTCCGTTCGGGTGTAACTTCGCGATAATGGATATTGCTATTCAAAGTATTTCTCGCGTTAAATGACGTTATCCCTGTGTTCGTCTGGCGGGAAGATTTTGCGGTTCGATGTGGCGCTTAACTTTTTTTTACCTTTGACTCGGATGATTTTGAATATTTAAAATCTAAGCAACGAACGCGTCTTGATTTTGCGCTTCAGCTGTTGACCATGCTTATTGGAGTAGATGCAAGTACATAGGTGAGGGAATCTTTACGCGAAGAATAGTGTTTAAACGGCGTATTTCGCATACAGTACCGCTCATAATTATTGAAACGACACAGGTTTTATGCCTTACTCTTGCATTTAAAGGCCAAAACGTGTTTTTACCACTATCATTTGCATTTGCAAAGTTTTTGAAAGAAACTTTTTCATCCACGCCATGATGTAGTAAAATCTGAAAAAGAATGAACTTTTAGAGGCTTTGCGCTTTCTATAGAGCTTAGGGTGAGTGTTGTACGATTTTTTTTCATTAAGGTAAAGCAGTTCAAAAATTGACAATCTTTCATTGAAAATTTAGTGACCCTTTAATTTTACACGCCAATGTATTTGTACTGACGTGTTTTTTATAATCAATTTTTCCTATTTAAATTAATAGACTGGATGACAACATTTCTGCACAGTCTGAGCTTAGAACATATTAGTCTTAAATACGTACATGTATTTAAATGTACGCGCAACGAATAATGGAAATGTTCGTCTGGTAGAAGTTCCCGAGTAAGGGAAGCTTAACCAATGAAAATTCGACTTACGGAGACTTTATACATATGTTGGTATTAAATTTGTCTACGTAACCATTGCTAGCGCCAAAGTTATTATGGCACAGTAACTTAACAAAAGTCTCACCTCTCGCGTGTAAAACTAGACTTCCTATGCTAACATTTTGATTTCAGCCTTGTTTAAACCATTTTAATAGACAGTCCTCAACAACAGGAAATTCAGAGCTTTCCTTTCTCTTACAATCTTAACTCTTATGTTAGCAACCGAAATTTCAACGCCTGTCAAACAACCCGGGGTACCCGGGTACCCTATACTGTTTTCATCGGCACATTAGCCAAATTGATTAATTCCACATATTGAATTTTTTGAAATTTTATCGTTAAAGCACTTGGTTGACGCTTAACTTCTTATATTTACAATAAATTGACTTATTTTTGATTTGTAGAGTTACCCAATTTAATCAATGAGTGGCTGAAGTACGAAATTATATTTTTTCGAGACATTTAGCTTTCATTTCTATAACTCAACAACTGTAGCTTTAAACATTTTATGCGAATCTATTATACATGTGTATATTTTTATACTGAAATCAAGTATCATTTTTTTTTTTAAATATTTGAAGCACCTACATGTTTACACCTACATGTTCTTCCACAAAGTCTCCCAGTTTCTCAAGTGTCTACTTTTCGACTTTTGATTTTTCGAATCGTTGCTAGTTCTAGAACTAGGGAAGGGATGCTTATCTTGTTTATATAAACAAGTATAAGCTGGATTCAAAAACCATCTCCAATATGCATAAATTTATATTCAGTATTTGATTCGAGACACACGATTCTTTGCAGTTAGGTTAAAGGTACAGTGCATTTGTGAAATATAATATGTAAGTTTCGGAAGTTTGTAGTGTAAAAATATTTTATCAGAACACGACAATTAGGGTAAAACCTTTGTCGTCCAACAATTCGAACCCGATTGGCAACTGCTCAAATTATGAGACATCTTTCCACCAAAATTGACAATACAAAGCATGATAAATAGTCAAGTAGAAATAAATGAAATTCCGTCTACTTCTATACTAGAAGGAAAACAGTCGTGGGATCCTATTATATGTGTCAGGCTGATCCCGAAAACAAGCGACGAAAAACACGAAAGGCTTGCCACAAGTGCCACCGTCCTATTTGTGATGAACATGCAAGTACTATAGCAATAGGCAGAAATTGTCCCCAGAATTCTTAATTATTGTAATTTAATAAATAAATAAGTAATTTTAGTTAAAAATTGGTCCATATTTATGTGCACAGAACATCAAATACTCACGTCTCTTATATGGGTACCCGGGTACCCCTGTTACCAAACAAGCGTATAAATATGTTTAAAGCTTAATAACTTAAAAAATTGCGAACCAATTTTATTCAAAGTTGGTATATGGACGTAAAATCACCCAAATAATGGGGATCCAGAGGGGTTTTCCGATATTGTTGCCAGAACGTGAAATTTTTTGTAGGAAACATGAAATGGGTATCCGGGTACCCGGTTGCTAACATAAGGGTTAAGTTTGCCACTGTACTTCGAATACCAGGGGCACCTATGGAAAAGCTTCTATTTATAGAGATTTTCGAGTGTAGTTTATGCGTTACAGCGTCAAGTTTTTAACTTTTAACAAGTTTTTGTAACGATTAGTGAACTGGATGTGTTTTGAGAGATGTACATACATAGTTGGATGTATACATGTATATGTAAGTACTGGCCCGAATATGGACGTGAGTGCTATTTTAATGTAAATTATTAAGCGAGTATAGTTAATTGAATGTGTGTTAGTAGAGTGCTTGTATCGCACTAGAAAAATCTTTATGTACTAAGTATTTGTATCTACTAGAATGATGTTTGTATTCTAATAAGGATTTGTGGCGCACGAGCAGAGGATTTGTTGTGCACTGACGTTGCTGACGTTTGTTACAACTGTAGAAGTTATTTTTGGTAAATTTCTTTATCAATAAAACCAGAGAACCGGCAGGGTAGTAAGACTTCCATTTCTTTCAACCATTAAGTGTTTCATTAATATAATAGGTCGTCACATGGCAACTCTCTCGACAATGACTCTCACACGACTCAATACTATACTCTCACAAATCTACGTTTCTCTCTATCCTGCTTCGACTCTACTTTGATTCTGCTTCGCGTACCCAACAGCCACTCTACATATTCTTTCACTCACAGTTTCCCTTTCATTCTATATATCATTTGTTCTCACTCATTTAGGATTCACACAGACACACACACCCTTGCCATGTGTCAGTTCGACCACGGGTCCCCATGCACCAAAGACTCCACGTGCATTCCCCAAAACCATTCACCCTTACCTCGAGCTGAACATTCACTCGATCCACATTCGACGATTCTACTAACACTCTTCATTCACACCATGCTTACCTTACAACTGCCTCGACAAATCTCGACACCATACTATAAACCAAAGGCGCCAACAAACCTGGCCCTATCCGCCAATATATTCTAAAATCCACCAATACCACACAACTTTACAAGTTTTATTTAAATTATGGATGTATCCTATGTGGTGGTGTAGTGGGAACTACTTGTAAGATTCTGTTATTTTCCAAGGTTGCAAAATACGGTTCATTTTGTAATCTTACAGTCTTGCGCATGTACGGCCGGGATGCGGTGACAGGTAGAATCAGTGAGCAATTAATGATTAATATACGTTCCATTCTCTATTCTAAATCCACGCGTTCTATTTTAGCATCTGGCCAGTTGTATAAAGGAATAAAATTCAGCGGGGGCATTAACAATTCAGGAGCTTGGTAAGCGGCGGTGATATTAAATTATGAATGCGTAGCGACCCGAAGAAGGCGTGGGCACCTAAATACGAAACGATAGCATCAAGACAATGGCACTGCAGTGGATGGAAGAAGCGTGCCGCAACGGATCCCACATCGTAGGTATTATAAGTTCTGTCGAATCCTTCGTGGGAATGAGCGGCCTGCTCTTGTGAGACTCACCTCTGCATTACTACCAGCTCTCCCCAAGTGTAATCTCTAAGCTCCTAAAAGGTACTCGTCCCCTTCAACCCAACCACTCCGTTATGCGCTATCTATGTTCTCTTTCTGTAACTCTAGACCAACAATGATTCAATATCTCTTGCACATATTTACTGGTAATAGTAACAAGTTACGTAATTTTCTTGACTTTTTCTTGAACGCTTTCCTTAGCGTTGAGTGCTTGCAGTTAGTGTACGTATAAGTGTACAGGATGTCCCACTAACTCTGTTGTAAGGTGACATCTCCGTTATTTTGTATGCAGTTCGGAAATGTATTTTTTCGCGGTTTCAAGCTTATCGATGTATAAAATTTCTATATTTTGGGCACTCAATGTCACGGGGAGATCATGATATGGTAGCCCATTGGTTTCTTGGGATATTTTCACATAGCATGCAAAGTAATGGCGATATCAGCTTGCAAGAGAGTTAGTGGAACACCTTTTTTTTGTTTTTCTTTTCGAGGTGGAAATCTACGCAAGGCACTTCCTGCCCTGAGGCAGAGCATAAGGTACAGATAAGGTACACATAAGGTAAAACTACCCCGGTCACCTTCCACGGGCGCTGTGGGGGAGGCTTCGTGACCTCCGGAGGTATCTTCCTGTGCTTCCCCGCGGCCTCGCCATTTCGGCCCTAATCCTCCCGCTTCGACGCCTCCTTCTGACGAAGAACACCTTCGCAGGAGAAGGCCATTGCTTTCCAAAACCTGTCGGTGCCCAGCATCTTTCTCACGATGCTCGACAACGAGAGGTCTGCTACCATGACCGCCGTCAGGACATGGCGCACAGTGGTGCCATTTCTGAAAAAGCTGGCCAAAATTCGTAATTTCACATGGTTTTCATAAAAATGGATATTCTTATGTTTTTGGGGTTGTTAGTCGTTTATAATCTTAGACACATCATTATTATTATTAATTATTTCGATGCATGGTGGCCTGTGGTCGATCTGTGACATGTGGCAAGGATGTGTGTGTCGGTGTGTGTCCTAATGAGTGAGAACGAATGATGAATAGAATGGGAGGGAAATTGCGTGAAATAATATATGGAGTGGATGATGCGTGCGAGAGGCGGAATCGAGGCAGAGTCTAAGTAGAGTTCAGAGAGCAAAGGTTGTGAGAATTGTTGCGAATATTACATTCTGTGTAAAAAGTATCCGGAATTTATCATTTGAAAGATGCGCGTACAGGATATCGCCACAATTTTTTTTCTGTTAGTTGTTAGCACTGTACTGACTTACTTCGCAGAATTCATGAGGCGTTTGCACGAGAATATCCGCCGAAAACAGTCAAATTTGTCGAAGAACATTTCATGGATCTTGCACCACGATAATGCACCATCATCGCAACAAATCAATGCAACAAATGTCATCGACCAAGCACCGTACTCACCTGATATGGCCCCGTCTGACCTTTTCCTGTTACCAAAATTAAAATTACCGCTTCGGGGAAGGCGTTTTGAGTCGATTCAGGCCATAAAAGAAAATTCGTTGAAGGAGCTTAAGGCCATACCTCAATCAGCCTATGAAAAATGTATGGAGGATTGGGTCAAGCGCTGGCATAAATGTATTGCACTCGATGGGGCCTACTTTGAAGGCGACAAAACAAATTTTTGATGAATAAATTACATTTTGTGCCTTTTATTTAACAATTCCGGATACCTTTTACACCGAATGTAAGTATTGATCATTGTAGAGTATTGAGAGTTGGGTTGAGATATAATATATTGAGAAGTGTTAAAAGATATTTGGCAATAAAGCATATTTTTTTATGAGAAGGAGTCAATCACAATTTCCCTTGGAAAAAATCGTACAAAAGGAGATATTATGAATTTCAGCTCAACATACGTAAAGAAATTGGAATCGCATCCGAATCCCTGCGTCGCTATCCTTCGAGACACCAGCCGACAAACACGGAGGCTCAAAAAACATCGCGTCTTGGATCTATCCAAGTAAGACATCCTAGTCATTAAAGACGAAACAAGAAGGTACACAATTATGTTTCTCTGAGCAAAAGTCGGAACCTATAACGTATTTGCTTATAATCTCCTTCACGAAGATTCATTGCAAATAACGTACCCTTCAAAATGACGAAAAAAAATGTTCTTCTTATTAAAACTTTTTAATTTAAGCGTGTCATCGTTACATAAAGAAAAAAGCGTGCTATGTCAAATAATTTATACAAAAGCCATTTGTTCTTATAGTACAATGATACTTCATAATGATACTTTATTAATTCTCTATAGGATGGTGTCCACGTTTCATTAACGTGCCGTTTGCATTTGTACGCGTTTGAAAACAATTTGATCGTTTGCACATCACGCGTTCGGCGAGCTCTGTGCAGATGCGTACGGTTGAATTTTATTACCATGCAAAAGGGCATCGATAATTGCGCGATCGGTGCAATCAAACGTGGCCGACAATGAACAATATATAATATTCGTATTACATCAAACGGCGGACTGATCTCGAATACCTCGTGATATTTTCAGACGCATAATGGCCGATTGCGTAAAGCAATTTCGCGGGTCATTGGCACTGAAAGGCATCGGCCCCTTCAGCCGTCTCGATGAATCGACGTCCTGGTGGGATCCACTAATTTTTCCGTTGAATGGTTTACATCTCTGTATCAGTAAGGTGTTATTTATTTATTTCGAACAAAATGGAATCACTTCTTGTATTATTCACAGGTTTATAGAAATATTTATATTCAACTGTAATCGAGATTTTTGATCTGTTGCTTGTTAGTATACGGGGTGTAAAAACATTTAAACAGATTTTAGATTGTATAGAATTTTTCTTCTCCAAGTGTGATTTTGGAGCTTTAACTAGGGCACCTGTGTAAGGAATTAATTTTCTAAGTGAATTGTTTATCTGTATAAATAAGACATCAAATGTTATTTTCAGCTTGTTGCATACTTATTCAGGGTGATTCACAGAGTGGGAAGATATTATAGTAATTCGAGTTTGATTAGAGATAGAAAGAAGTCGAACGTCATTAGCAACATCACAAAGATTACTCAGGATTACTCTGAGTCAAACCATTGTCAAATGCTAGACTTTCTCTACCCTTAGCCATCAAGGGTAGACCTTATCAACATGTGTCATCCATGCCCGCTCCCTCTTTTTAGAAGCGTATTTAAGCGGGTAGAAAAATGTGCATCTTTATAATACGCCCTCAACCGTTGTTCGCACATTTGCAAGAAAACATCGGTCCTTACTCGGTAAGGTAAGGAATGGTTGCCACATAATGTGCCTAATCAGCTTCACACACACTCCATCGAGCACTTATGGGATGAACTAGCTAAACGTGTTCAAAATTCTAATGTTCAGAAGCAGGAACAATTAAAACAAGCATTATTGGAAGAGTGGAGCAACTTTGAACCTCCAACGACATAAAAGTTAGTTCCTTTCATGCAAAAACGTGTAATTGTGACTACAATGCAAAATAGTGGTTGTTTAAATTAAATTTGATAACATGTACGGAGGCTTTTTTAGCATAACTTTTATTAAGTTGTCATTTATATTTTATTTTTGAGTTTATTAATCATCCAAGATTCTTTATTTTTATTCTACTAAGACTTTATATGTTACTTTCGAATATACTTAAAAGTACTTTTACTCATGCGTGTTATATTTTTAGTTATAATGTAATAAATTAGTTAGAGCAAGGTGTACAGAGACTTATTTGACCCACTGTATGTAATATATCCCTGTGTGCTTATATGTTCCTCTTCTGTAATATTGTCGATTGGCTTTTTTGTAACACAAAATGATGTATTTAATGTCTAAAGAAGCAATGCTAGAATCTTTGAAATTTATTACGAGGATAAGGAGTTCCTTTGTGATGAGTAAAGTTTTCTATCTACCGTAGAGGACGCTCCATTGGATGATATGGGAGTGCCAGCAATAAGTCACAAAGCTTCCTAAGGTTTCTTTTGTAACTAAATACAAGAAGACAGAAGATAGAAGACAGGAGACAGAATACAGAAGACAGAAGACAAAGGGCTTAATTACTTCTCAACGCTATTACCCGGATTAACCGCGGGACACTGTCTATTAAGGAGAGTACAACACTCATTGTCAATAGAAAAACGTCGTTTATAGGAAACCCTAGTATTTAATTGCCGAATATCGATAAAATTTCAGGTTCAATTGGTGAATATTGGAAGGTTTATCGAAATCATTTAAGGGGGCCAACTCCGAATCGAGCTAAGCGATATTGCAAAGAAACGGGCATTGGTGAAACAGAAAATTGGCAGGTTCGACATTTGACGGTGTGACATCTAAAGTCATTATACAGAATTATAATGTGCCTTGATAAGATGCAGCAATTATGCCTTACTTACGCCTGTGTTCACGTATCACGTATTCACTTATGAATTGCCGTTCGGGGTGTCACATTAGAACTTACACTTACCGACGGATTTGTATTTTTATCGATCCTGACGATAACGTGATCAAATTAACTAAAATATACCATAAACGCCACCAATGGACAATCATTGAACTATTCTTACGTCCGATGTGTGCAAATCGTATTTTACGTTTTACGCCTTCGATAAGTGATAAATTGTGAAAAATCGAATTTGTAGGATATTGTGCTACTTCAAGGAAGGGCGGTTGTGTGTGATATCAGTGAATGAACCATTGCGTCGTTCAATATTTGCTAAATGTGAAATGTGACGAGATGTCGGCAGCCATCGGTGCATGTTGGCATATAGGCATGTTGCCTAGTTCGGTGTCTGTCTCAAGCTCACAGTTTCAAACATACCAGTTTGCTCAACGGATTGTGTTTATTGGCGTTCAAACGGACTCAACCGGCCTGTGGTGAAGCCTACCCGTGTGTTTTGTACCAGCGAAAGTTTCATTTATGCAATTATCGAGAGGAAAAACGAAAAATACGAAATAGAGTGTCTTCTTCGCGCATGGCGTATACGTGCATGCTTTCCTTTGTTTGTGTGAGTGCACGCACATAGGTCATGGCACACGGAGTTGGCCTTCTTAATCGTGGTTGCGTCTTCTATATTTTAAAATCGATTTGGCAAATTAATATTTGTTTATGTATTTATAATTATGACAACTTAAACTGGTAGTATGAACGCATTGCTACAAAAGTACGTATAGGAAAGACGGGCATAAATAGAATATAGTGCAAGTTGTTGGTTAATGAGGTATTGTTTAAAATTTCTATGTATTCTAGGTTCTATGTATATCTTGTTTACTTCAAAAAATGAATAAGCTAGAGTTGACCTCGTACAGAGAGTTGTCACAAACCCGAATTCATGCCTATTTATTCTTTCTTTTCTTTTCATTGCTCCCATTTTTCTTTATACAGGGTGTCCCACGTAATTGCCGTCACTCAATCCCAGGGATTTTTTCAAATTTTGCTGCAGTTTTTTGGAAATATGAACGTTAACTTTTGTTCTTTAAGTAAATGAAACTATAATATTTTGTCAATATTCGTTTTAAGCAGAAATCGTAATAAATACGCCGGCCATAAGTACATTGGAAAATAAAGTACAATTAACGTAAGAAAAATCATTGCAACTTATGCAGAGTCGCTGCATAATGCAACTATGTATATGTATACATAATTCGTTCTAGAACCTTGTTCATTGTACCACTCGGTTGGTGTAGGATATAAATACGTATACGTATTTAATATTTAAGGATAGTGTACAAATTTGGAATACGAAATATGTGAAATAAGAACATATTAATATTACTATGCAATACGTATGGTATCACAAATTTTGTGCATTACACACGTGTGTATGTGTCATGTTTTACATGTATGTATTTCTCCGCGTTTGGTGTAGCCTTTTGATTTAACGAGGAAGGGTTGTAGCATTCGTCCGTACAGAATATCCCATTCGACATGTATATGAATATAAGTACGCATATCTTTCTCTATTTTTCTTTTGCTCCCCTTCATTATATTTTTTTGCACCAATAGATTAGACCAATCATTGATCGGTCACCATTATTCTTTCTATTGCGGCAGTGGTCCTTTGGCGTTTCGTTATGGGATTCAGGTCTCGAAAACGTAGCATTACCATTATCATCGGTGTCCGAGGACGTCATTGGCTTAATTGGTGTTGGTCGGGTGACCGTTTCGCCGGTGGTCGACATGTATTTGGTGCAACCGTGCAGTTGAGCGCAGCCACGCGTGATTTCCCTCTGCACGGCCATCTGCACGCATCACAAACCCCAAAAGGGTGCTCTTTCACCCAGCCACCATCGACTGGGTGGGCAGCGGGTGGTGCGAGATATTGCCGGTTGCCCGGGTGAAGAGTCGAGATGGTGGCTGCGGGACTGCAACACCACGTAGTCTGGAAAGCGAGGGTGCGCAAGTTCCAAAACAAACATACGACTTGAACGGCTTGAATCGTTTTCTGGTTGGAAACCTGCCTGGAAAATCGACACGAAGTTCGTACGTAAAGGCCGGTGCACTCTGAGTTATGGTCGTCGAGCTGGCTGACTCCGCGATGCCGCAACTCGTCGATTCCAAATACTCGTTATTTTTTCAACACGGCTCGACGAGGATTCGCCGTTACCCCTGTAACAAATCGAGCCAGACGTAGTTCGATTTGGCGGTAGGTTTTCCGGTCGAACTGATTCCCGTTGGGCCGGCGCGACGCGGCGATCTTATTAAAAGTAAAGAAATACCAAGATATACACATGTAGGTAAGTCTAAAGTAAATAGCTGCGGATGGCATATCTAAATCAGCGCTTAATACCGGTATAATTTTGACACCGTCATTTAATACTGATGTACATTTAATACATGTAACACGGTAATTTAATACTGCTATTAGGCTCGCGAAGCTATAACCAAACCGACATTTACCGAAAACTGAAATAAAATATCGGAATTTTTTCGGTTCTTCTAATGCGGAGAGTTGCGTTTGAAGTTCTGTTGGCAGATAGCCCGCAGCTATTCTGCTGGAGGAACGGTGTTATGTAGAGAGTTCCCCACCGCGAGGGAATACACGAAATCCGACTAATTTAAAGAATCGAAGGAAAAGTGAGGAATACCGTATTTTCGAAACGCAACGACACTTTATTAAAAATAGGACGAACCACAAGTAACGACGCGACGTATCAAACCAAAAAGGCTCCTGCTTCGGGACACCTTTTCTATCATGCGTTATCTTGCATGACGGATGCTACGAAGCATCGCGATGGAAGGACTGTTGTGGTCCCTTTTGATTTTCGAACCAGTGCTCCTTGGTCCTTCGTGACTCAAGGAACAATATCGCGTCATTGGACATTACTAAGTGTATGTTAATGTATTACTCATTTTTAGTTATCTATGACCACGGTTTATGGCAGGCTATTGTCTTGCGGTTGATCGCAAAGACGATATAGACCGTAGGCCGTAGGTCACACAGCAGATGTTATATGTTAGTTTAAAGAATGTTTGGGATAATTATATAAAGGTGATAGCAAGCATCCCTACCTTGTATTGCTTTGGTTGTCGCTATAAGAACTGCCCACGGAGTGGGGCAGGTAGGGGTGCATTTTGGTTGACCCCCATGGCTCTGACACCATAACCGTTTTTTTTTTAAAAAACGTATTTTATTCAAACTGATTTTTAACTTGCATGTAATATACATACATATATCGATTTCGCTGTTTTAAATAATAGTTTAAAAGTATTTGGAAAATTTTAATAAAATACGAAAACCGATAAATTACCGGCAAAAACAGATAAAAATACCGGTATAACGTCATAGTTTGGATCATAGTCTCTGATCTAAATACATACGTGGGCAATTGAAAATGTTGGCTGCTGAACCTGTACATGGTGATAATATTTAAAATATTAGCCTTGTACCTTCTCTACTGAGAGTTCCACTGATGCTTACATTAATGAAAAGTAATCAAAATATTTAAAATATTATTAAATGTTACTAAATGTACAAAATACATAAATTATTCGAGTAAAACGACATTTATCGTATAAATACCCTTAAAATTTTAAGTTAATCTGCCTAGTAGTTTGTTCAGAAAATAGTGAAATGGTAGTATGGTAAGCGTACGTAGCACAGTCACGTGCCATTCAGCTGACCAACAATTCACGACTTGTGTTTACCTGATTCCTTTGATTCCCACTAGGTTCTGATTACGATTATTGTACGCAATGATATTATGTTGCGGGACGTCAAGTTCTTCTCAGCAAACGCTATCATATTACAAATAAAAAATGTATTGATCTATTTTAAAAAATTACTACTTTTGTTAACTTCAATCTGTTGTACGGTCTTCCACTCTTCTTAGTTAAATGTAGTGTAACGCCATATATATGAAGGTATATATTTCGGCAAATTACGTTTAAATATAAAGCAACATTGAGCTCTAGGAGTAAGATTATAAACATAAAGTTCGCATATTTGTTACATTACATAGCATACATCAACTCACTTTCTCAGAATCGAGAAGAATTAAGATAAGTAATCTTGTCGAAAATGATTTACCTGCACATAGCCTATTTATTTGGCATTACTCGTACTGAAATATAAAAATAAAAATTATTCTTTATTTAAGAAAAAAGAAAACTCCTACAGCACTCAATGTTTCTTACGATACGACCTGTACGATTTTCACTGTGAGTGACTACATGTGACAGTATTTCTGTTACTTTTACCAGCCGTGTTTGTCTGCTTTCTTATCTCCCTCTTTAGCTCAAAGTAACGAATAGTTCAAAAGGTGCACTAACTTGGCCGAACGAACGACCCCCTGAATCAGATCGTACAGATACCTTCGAAGGTTTCGAGGTCGCGCAGAACTATGCCTTGCTCGGTAAAAGTAGGAAAATGAGAATAAGTAGGGCGCAGGACCACTGTTCTTTTCGCTGCGCGATGAAGATAGCAAGGTATTCTCGAGGAACTAATTAAAGTAGAGCATAAGAAATAAAAGGGAGAAGGATTATCGTTCTCAGTGCAGAGTAACGCGGTCCATTCCGACATCTTTCTAACCTTAAGGTTCGAGTGCAGGTAGATATCAACGTAACCAGCCATATATCCGGAAATGTAACGAGGATTGTTAGGTCGAAAGTGATAGTGACGAGTGGATGAAGGTAGTGCCTGTAACTCCGTTGGTTCTGCGTCTATTACCTTCTGTTACCATTGGTGCCAGTGTCGACAGCCGGATAGGAATTAGGCTGTAGGCGATAGATTTAACGGGCTGGTTGTTATTCAGCTCGCAACGCCATTAACCATGGTATTCGATTGCTGTTATCCAATTGAAATGAACCGTATAGTACATATTAATACGTGTATATTTCGGCGCTCCAACTAGCAGCCTCTTCTCGTTGCTCCATCGCGATGCATCGCCCCGATTGCTGGACAAAACGGAAATATGAAATACGTGCAACAATCTAAAAAATTCATGGTGCTTCAATCCATCAACGTTATTCCCAGAAAAACCGCGTAAATACAATCGTGGGTGTCCCTTCCAAACTCTTCAGTAGTTCACACACGATAACAAAAATCATTCTACTAATACTTGTAAAGTAAATATAAATATATATTAACAGAAAGAGTGGAGACGATATTGTACATTTGTACATAAACACAAAGAAGTAAAATGGTATTGATTTGGACAAATATAACAAACAATCGATTATAATCCACGCATGACGTTTGGTAGATGTTTAGACGTTGACGATCGTACTTACGAAGTTAAAATGCAATTAGAAACTGAGCTGCAACAAAGAATTCATAGTTGATAAGCTGCCAATGGATTTATTAATACTGGAAAGGTTAATGGAAATTCGTTTAGGGTAAAAGTTTATCTATAATAGTCATTAAGGGTTGAAGAAATTTGGGAAAAATTTCGTATATCGTTAATATGCTGTAATACTAATAGAGTTATTATACAAATGATAATTCTATAATATTATCAATGATTATTTTGTGCGTCAACTATGGTTCAGTTACCTCGTACATGGTATCATTCAGGAGGGTGGATTCTTATTATTACGTAATAGAAAATATTGATTGAAAGCAAGTAAAACTGCTGATTCTTTCTGAGGACCATTTTGACATTTTGTCGTTTCCTTTTCAGTATTGTATTTATAGAATTATGTCGTGCTGCTTTAGTGGGTAGAGGTTTGGAAGGTTCCGTTATGTTTCTTGTGCACATTTAGGTACTTCAGCGTCAAGAATTTTGTAATTACGGTTTCTGTCAAAAGTAAAGGGTAATCTGTCCGTTTGCTGTCTGTACTGTTTACGAGTTAACATCAACCATCCAAGTCCTTTGTCCACGTTACCATCTTATGGAATATTCGTTGAGAAGTGAGGGTTATTTGGATGCAACGTTAAAACGCGATACCTTCTATCACGCGATCAACGACGGCAGCAACGATACGTGTAACGCAATCAATTTCAACCTGCCTGCGTGTCAAATGTGCGACCCGCCCATGCTCGGCAAGCCAAAAATTCCGAGATTTTTTCCCGAATAAACGGCTAGTGTTTTTCCCGTCCAGCTGCGCCCCGCGGCGAACAAACAACGCCTAAATCGTTTGAAAAACAAGCGGACGCATTTTGTTTGTAACGCGTTGAAACGGTCACGCCGCGACCTACGCGCTGCCAATCTCTCATTGACGAGCAAAGTGACCGACGACGAGCAATTTCGGGAGAACGGAAACTCTGGTAAATGTGAACGCTGCTCACACGCTGTTAGAGTGACTAACTGGGGGAGATCACAGCAGTGGTGTATCCGATTTTAAGCAAATTATTTTCTAGTGATGCCGAAAGGAAAATGAGCCGTTCGGATGTTTCTACTAAACTTCCGATGTATTATTGTTTTTCTTATGGCATTGTTAATTACAGAGATGGTTCTACGTTAATCATAGAGTCATAGTTAAGTGGTTACACGAGACGGCAACAATTGATTGATTCATTAATAATTCGACATAAGCATAAATCCTTTTCGCACTGAACTATGACCAGAGATAAAGAATAGATCTGCTACGATAATATCACTCGAAAAAAGTCTTGGTTAAATTCTGGCGAATGTTTCCACTGCTGGACGACCAATCCTTGAGTCGGGTGGACCACCGCCCGGGTGGAGGCATTGGGGGACCCCCTTTGCAGTGCTTTCGCTGCCTCGAGTTGGGCCATGTGAGGCCGCGGTGCACCAACACTTTTGAGCTGTACGGGAGCTATAGGTAGTTGGTGGTAGCCCTCCAGCTGGTTATCATGATGGCGAAGGCAGGGGCATGGTCCGAGATCCTCGAGACCATAGAACGTGACCCCTAGAGGCGCCTGTACAGGATGGTGATGGACAAACTTCGCCCTTGGGCGCTCCGCGTGACGGAGTCCTTGGATCCCGAGTTCCTGGACAGAGTGGTCGACACCTTGTTCTCTCCCAGTGGGGAGGGGACGATTCTACAGCTCGGGGCGGTGGACCATGACACCTGGTCCGCCGATATGGGGATCACGGAGGACGATCTGGCCCGCGCTGTGAAGAAGGTGAAGGCCCGGAACACGGGCCGTCAGGAAAAATCCCTCAGCCCGTCTTTTAGTGATCACGATGCAGCGAAGGGCATTCTTGCATCGATCACCGTTCGGGGCAGTCCTGACTGTACTTTTGCGGTATATTGTATGATAATAGTACGAGCTAAGCATTAGAAATAGTAAAGCACACTACTTTGTTTAAACAATCCTTTTTGGGTTTTTATACAAGGCTTATATCAGTATTTGGACAAGCACTTCATCTGCCGTGGAGTACTTATAAACCAAATGACCGATCAACGTATATGCGAAACGCAACTCCTGTTTTCCCAACTCAAAAGCATCCTAGAAGATTACCGAACCAGAACCATCAACGCCGTTCCACGCCATGTGGAAACCTGGTAGTATATCAGTCTAACTACAGAAGTAACTACAGAAGCCCATCAGGGTAACAATGATAAGCGAAACCCTCTCCGAGCACATGGAGGAGCTTGTACTGGAACAAACGTGATTGCAAAAGGTACATTGATTTCTTCATGTTGGAAACAACCAGCAGCTCGTGCCAGAACGTATCACACTACATATGTTCCCAATGATTGATTGCTGTGCGATGATTGCTGTCTCCTTACACGAAAATCTAAAGAGTACCCTGGTCCAACTGACTCCAATCAAGCTGACAAATGTAGATCACTCATTGTCAGAATTGAGATATGCCAACAAGCAACCATAGGAGAAACACAACACCAATGTGAAGCACACAAAGCCACAGTCTGTGTTTGTTATCTAGAGTCCATACTTCACTCTTACTTCTGTACTCGTTTACTATATTCATTTCTTTCTCCAAGCTCAACTATTTTGTACACGTGTATACATATATACATATATAACGAATTTTGATATTAAAAGCACGGCGGCGCAAGAGAGGTAGACCTTTCCCTGTCAGTTCTGGGGTAAAGACTGAGTGGTCGATCACAGTTCTTTTATCAAAAGGCTAAACCTTCCCCACTCCGTGGCCAGATCCTCCAGGAACAGAGTCCCTATTCCTTGGTAATACGGCGATACGCCGATTGCCACATTTGGTCTTTTACTCGGCGCTGTAATAAACAATCCCTCGACACCAGATAGTTGGAAGACCCAATGCGGTCGCCACCCATCGTCGGTCAACAGGATGTTCCATCTCATTCATTCACGTTCAAACGCGCCTAATAAACAGTCAATCCTGGGACATTCGATAGTTGAATAGCGTCGGGCCACCTGCCATCGTCTGTCCTCCAGATTGCCCATTTGCAAAACACTCTTCAAGCGTCTCCAGGCTAAGTCCCTATCATAAAACCCTCACCGAATGCATAGCATTTCGCTACTCGGTCCCCTTCCTTTCATTAAAAATGCGCTATCGCAAACACATATACATATATGTATAGGAGCTTATGTAGCTTTTCGTCGTATTCGACTTTAAGACAGTGCAAACATTATTTGACACCGAAGAGATTACTGAATGTTCTGTCCTATGGGGAGATTTACAGTCTGTTTTATATCAATCAGCAATTAATAATAGTCAAGGATTGCAAAAAAGAATCATCCCAGCATGCAGACCTGTGGATCCAGCAAGCCTAATTGCAGCAGCACATTCAAACTTTTGAAAAAGAGCAGAATATTGCGTCGCGGAAGGCAGAATGCATTTCGAACATGTAATTAAATAAGGATTTATGCAAATTTGGTAATTTTTCTTGTGCTCTAAACCTAAATATTTTACATCTTCACTAATGTGTATCGAGTAATCTGTGTTTTGAATTCGTCTCGATTTCCTCTACAATATGGAAAAAAATAGATGTGTCCCTATTTTTAAAATCCAATGTGACCTCAATTTCGCATTGAAAGTAAACTGTTCTTGACTATTTCTTCCACTCCTTACCCCGCAACTTTTGTTTTAAAGTTTTATTTTTCAAACGGCGGCAAGTGGGTGAAAAGTCGTGCGTCGCGTTAAAGGTAACACCCTGTATATTAAAGATAATGCATAGCTCTACTTCGTGGTGGGTTCAAAGGTTTGATATAACTGCATACTCAGTGATGAGCTAACCTTTTGGTTAGTCATTACCTACATTTTAAGGCCTTGGAGTCTTAAAATGTAGGTAATTAGGGCGATAAGGTTCGCGTTATCAACGAAAGTGGCTTGCCGGAAGTTGGGAATTAAACGAGATTTCACGCTGGTAGAGATGAAACAATTTTTCGATGAAGAAAGTAGACGCTGGGGTATGAGGAAGAGAAAAGTGGGGTAGGCCTGATGAAGCGCGGAAAAGGACGAGGAAAGGGGCAGAGATCGAAAAGGAAAACGTTGGAACGTAAGAGGGTAACCGGGTGGGATTTTAGGTAGGACGCTATCTCGACTTATTTTCACGGATCGGATTTCTACGGTCTGGGGGTAACGGTATCAGCGGTTTTCACGTCCCGCGGCAATTACATTAAAAGTTTCTTTAAGGGGCGCGAGAATCGAGCGAGAAGATTGGGATAAAGAAAGAAAATCACAGATGGTGGCGTGGAGGGACGGGGAGAGAGAGGGAGAGAGAGAGCATCGCGGTCTTCGCGTTAAAAAAAGGAGACATTCGACAAGGTACGATAGAGTCCATTTAGCGAAGAAAGAGAAGGGAATCGGAGAGAGAATAAGAAATGGCCGAGACGCCTGCTAACGATCCACGAAGGTTTTTATCTCGTCATCCCTTAACGGTTCTCGTTGTTATTTAATGCCTCGTCATTATAACTCGAGTCTACCACCCGCTCGCACTTCTTATTCCATTTTCACTATTAATTGTTCATCCACCTCTTATCGAGGTTGTGCTCGCACGCCTCCTCGTTTTCCCCTGCCGTTTTTTTCATCGTCGACGTCCATCGCCTCTGCGAAATTGGTAGCTTGTGCGTAATTATAAACGATAAACTTACTGTCGTTCGGATGATGAGATTAGGGATCATCGTTCGCTAAAGAGTGCCAGTGCTAAAAACTTTCAGACGCTGTACACTGACTTTAAACAAAAAATGAAACCCGGGGCGTCGTAATTGGAGTACCGTCTGCGTTAAATTAGGGATCACGTGTCGAGAGTTGATGTAATTTGGAGATAGCATATTCAGCTATTCTCGCGACAAGTGTTTTCGAGGAACTTGGCCATTTAATAGTCGGCCCCGGTCATGATTGCATTTCAGAATCATACGGGGCTATTTGGGAGTTCAGTGATTTTATATTCAGGAGAACGGGCTTCTATGTTTGGCCATTGGGTGGCAGTAATACGGAGGTAGCCCCGTTCGTTGGCAATTAGAGTAAACAAAAAGAAACCATTCAAAAATCAAGTTCCTTTGCAAACGCGATATAAATTCATATTTAATTCATGGCATTGGTATTAATGAAGTTTTCCATTACACGTCAAACCTATACCTCTTTTTCACTTCCGATTAATGCAACTGAATTATTGGATCTGTTGCTCTTTCGGTCCACAGAGAAAAAAATATTGTATGTAGTACTCGATATAGTGTAGTTAAATTTATTATAATTAACATGGTTAATCAAACTGTGAACAAGGTTTCTTGATAAAATAATATATAATTATATAACGAAATAAATTCAAATTCACTGTAGTCATGAAAATATGCTGTGCAATTTACAAACCTGCAGCCAAAATAAAACAACGTATAAAAATATGAAACTGCATGTATCCGATGAGTATGATGAACTCCCTCGAGCAGAACATATTTCATTAAAAATATTTTTTCGATGGAGTCGATAATACCCGAGTTATTTTAAATAGCAGTTCTTATTCATTCACCCCTTATACTACGTGTTTTCCTAAACTTGCATAAGATGATGCGATCGAAAAATACCCTACTCTCGCTCACAGTTTTTCACTTACATGAATGTCTTACGAAAATTGGGAAATTCAGGACTAACTCGGAAAAAAGCCAATTTGAGAAACTGTTTTACTACTCCCAATAAAATGAAAAGCAACCAAAGTCACTGCGTCAGAAACGGCACGGCCATTTCGAACTATCTAATATTAATAGTTACAGTTATATACATAATATTAGATCTACCTGACAAAATTAACGTTCGAAATAAACTAAGTTATAGCCTGGATGATGCTGCTTCGATAAATAGAAATAGCCTGCTCAATCAGCAAATCTGAATGATTCGATAATGAAGGAATTTAAATCACGGGGAAGACGGGAAAAAGAAATAGAATACGGGAAGAGGAAGGAAGAGTCCCTAAGCAGGGATAAGATGTCTGGGAAACCTCTGTGAATCTATGGTAATCCGAGTCTCGGGATATTTTAATCAGGCCGATATCACGAGACAAGGATACCACCTTGTATTTACATATCAAAATTATTGAAGCTCTTCACGGAATTATCGGGTGACTATCGCTCCTGGAACGAAGCAAGTTCCTCGAGGAGATTGTCTGCGATTCTCTAACGGCCAATAGGGACTCTTTCTTCTTCGGAAATCGGTGGTCGCCGTAAGATGGTTGATACCGAGCCAATGAACGAGGAAATCGTTTTCAAAGACGAGGTAGTGCCTTTAAAATCCGTCGCTCTTTAGTTAGGGGGCGGCATTAATTACTTCTCGGTGGTAGTCTGCTTCCTCCTTGCCTCTCTGTATCGCAACGACACGTTAGAAAATCGACGGGCTGTATTTATATTTCTTTCGCGGATGCAAAAATGTCAGTTGTAATTCTTGCAATTCTCGTGGAATCGTTAATGAGACTTTAAAGCCCGCCAACCTCTGCATTGACTTGATTTATCTATTCCAGCAACTTCCGTACCAAGCGATCGATTATTTTCCAAAGCTGGACAGGTTCATTCCGAAAGCAGATTGCAGCCAAAACTAACAAATATGCTATTTGTAATCAGTTCGAACAAAGATGAATAGATTGAAATGATAAATCATTACGCCCTGCGCTTTAAATCCATCGCTTCTGCCTTTATTCGCCTTAACGATAAGGATACTATCGATATATCGTTAAGTATCAATAAGATATCGATAATCGATAGTCACACATCTAGCCCATACGACGTGGCCATTTGTAGTTTCTGTCTAATACGCCATTCCCTTGGCCGCTTCCCGTTAACATAATTCCAACGGAATTCACGTCGCAGCGGCGCAAAGTTTTCCCTTCGTTATTTCCCTTTCCAAACCGATTAATACAACCAACGGGAGCGATAATATCGCGAGGATATGAAAAATGCATTCCTCGCGGTGTACTTGATGGCGAGACCATTGGGAGGGGGCCAAACTTTCGAGACTTCGATATCACAGGCTGAGCGCAGCTTCTTCGGATGGGGAAACAGACTAGCGAGAGGGGTTGGAAGGTTTGGAGGAAACGGGGTGGTTAAGGTGAAACGAAGTGGATCGACGAGGAAAGGAAGGCTGTACTGTGCCGCACGGCACGTCTCGTTCTTTCTCATAATAATATTTAATCCGATCCATTGCATGGTACAGCGGTTCGCTCTTATCCCAACCTTCGAAATCTTTCAAGGTTTTCTGCCCGAAGAAAACCCGCCATCGTGGATTTGTCTCGAGTAGTGACGTGGCCATTGCTCTATCTACCTGCTGAACTATGCATTCAATAAGGAAGGAAGTTTAGCTGGATATCTTTTTTCGATTGATATTAATTAACCCATTCGCAATGGATGACGTAGTGGTATGTATGCCACAGCCTTCTTACCATTTCTACGACTCACGTATACTCACAAGTTTGGGAATACATATGTGGGATTGGAAATATTACATGGGTGTTTGGAATGATTCCGAGGTATGAATGGTACGTTCGGGGCTGTGTACCTGAGAAGTTCGCGTGCATGGAGGGCACAGCCCGACCACCACCGAGGAATGACTGCAAGGTGTGTAATAAATGAGTGAGAGCAAATGAGGAATAGAATGAGAGAGAGACTAAGAGTGAAAGAATATAAAGAATGAATGGTGCGTGCAAGAGGGAGAGTTGAGAAAGTATCGTAGTGAGGAGCATCGTGAAGTGAAGAGTATTGAGAGAATCGTGTGAATCGTGTGTGTTTGAGTAACGTCGTGTGTCGACGAGGATAATAATAAAGTTAGTGTATTTAATAGAGTAAACTGCAGTCTTACTACCCCACCTGTCCTCTATTCCAATCTACGCGAGGTTTACAAAAAATAACTTCTATACATATGTATGCCAAGGAGGAAAATCTTATTCAGATTTTACTCTGACCGCAACGTTAACACTTTATATGTACCTATATCAAAGTATTGTAGAAGTTATTTTTCGTAAACTTCGGGCGGGAAATGGGGGATTGCTGGGGTGACTCTGAGCAACCGATAGTTAAGATATACATATTGGAATATATTTATGTTCAATAATAATTGTAATTGTTTATATTAAAGGTGTATCCATTTTATTTTTATGAGGTGTGTCTATTAGATAACAAATTCATGCATTTGTAAAAAATATAAAGACGATTTTTTTTATATTACATTAATATTTATGATAATAATAGTATTTTATTATCTAAGGCATGTATTAAATATTTGTATTATTGATATAAACTTATCTTTTCCTTTTCTAAATATTAATTATTTTTAGTTTAATTGTGGTTGTATGTTTAATGTTATTTATTATATTTTTAGGAATAATGATATATATATATATATATATATATATATATATATATATATATATATATGATTTAGATTATGTTTTTAACAGAAAAATCTTTACGACAATTATGACAAGAAATTCATTTTTAAGTTATTTAAAGGGTATAGATTTGCTTAATATATTACTTTATATCTTTGTATTGTTTTAGACATATTAGTAGATACTAGTAGATATGAAGGTTAAGAATTATTAAAATACTTTATAGTAATCTGAATATCTTTTAAAAGAATGTTACACTTTATTAAACTTCCCCTTCATCAAAGAGCTCACCCTTTCAGTTCTGCAAAACTTTCTTCTGTTTCTCTTTCAAAGAATTTTAATTCTTTTATCTTCTGCATTAATAGTGATTCTTGGTCGTTCAGATAATTTTTGTTTACTTTTTGCTCTTTGAAATGTTCCCCTACTCTGATAACGTTCGCGAGTAAGGAAACTGTTTTACAATTCAACATTAGATATTTGTTAATATTCACTAAAACGAAAAAAGTAGATTTTACTTTTATTGTAAGGATATTAGTTTTCATAGAAATATTTAAATCGAAAAATGATTACCATAGTGTTGGATGACCAACCCTTGAGTCACTGATAAGATGTAAGGCCCGCGGATTCTGCCCTAGTCAGAATCAATATTATTCACTAAGCTAGTAGTGATCGATACCAAGGGCCAGACTCCGTGTTGGCTAAAGTGACTCAACAAGGGCTAATGTCAGTCTTTCCCCTTAAACATCATGATTGTATATAGTAGCGGAACCTCAATTGTATTCAGAATAGTTTTGGACACGACGCATACCATCACTCTGTTGCGCAAACTCGTCACGGTGTTCTTATATAAACCCTCTTTGCAAAAGTTAATTGTTGCACGCGATTTCATTTACCCCGGAATCCAACACTATTTTTACCGTCCTTCTTTAACTTCTTTGCAATTTCCCTGGTAAGAAAATTATTCACTATTCAAATGATAGCACTTTTAATGTCAATACTGACAAAATAATTACCGATACGCTAATTTCTTACATTTGTATTTACGGATGACATGCTAGTAGATCTAGATTTTACTAACGGCTTTCGTTTTAATATAACTCCATATTTTTCATTACTTCATAAAGAATAGGCAATAAATTCATTGATCTTCAAATATAATTACGATCAAGTTGTTACAGTTATGTCCAGTACTACACGTTTACTTACAACAACGTAACTTTGCGACATATGTATATACATAGGAGTTTAGTGGATTGAAAAGCCGTTAAATGGTGGCATAGATTTTGACTATATCAAGATAGATACATTTATTGTATTGTACGTGAAAGACTTCCTATTGCTTATGCTTATAAGATACTAGATGGATACGTACTGGAGTTTCATTTTGCTCATATAGATATTTTTGTGGAATGCTAGTTTCTTTCATTAATAGTCTGTATCGTACGGCAACGGTGTACATTTGCACAGAAAAGAGATTTCAATTGAGCTTGTATAGACTTTTCGCGAATGGTTGATTATTTAGTAAATATTGCATATTCCGCCTATCGATAGTGCTTGTTAAGAAATTATGTTTTTGTTTTAAAAAAGGACTGTTCCGACAAAAGATGCCCGATTGTTGAGTTTTATCCAGGTAACTATTTTCTGTGTCCCTTTTAACAAAAGAAATGACTAACACGTTGCATCTGCAATGTTAAATGAAAAAACAATATTTAATAGCTGTTTATCTCAAACATTATTAAACATAGTGGCAATTGATCTCATTTCTCGTACATACCATTTTATTATTATTTTAACGTTTCTAACTTCGATACAATATAATTATACTTAAAAATGTTTACAAGAGTTGGACCTACAATTTGAATTAAAAGGGATAGTCGAAATATGGAGGAGGGTACTTGTGCATGTGTAATGTAGGCAAAAAACAAATTTTTGACGAATATGGAAACTACTTTAATTTCAAACGTACGAGCTAGAAACAGTGCGGTTTCACGGGCTGGTGCATCCGCTTTGCTTTCCACCTGCTAAATTCTCGGCCAATTATATGAGGTTTGTGATGCGTCTCGCGTTTAGCTTTTGTATCTTTACCGTGACAGGGGTCTCGTTAAATTTCACCTTGACTCTGAGGGTGCCTCGGTCGTCGAGTGCACTTCAAAGGAAGCAAAGGTAAATGCTGTAACAACCTGAACGTATGAAAGTATAACTGCAATTAGTGCTAGGAAACGGCTTGGTGCTTCTGGAAAATTGTAGTGCAGAATTAACAACGTACTCATTCCGTATTTAAGCTTAGATAGGAATCTCATTAAGAGTCTTCGTTTTGGACGTATTGCTGAAATTGTTTAGCCAGGTACTTCTCTCCTTTTTTTATATTTTCAAATCGATATTGGAATTTTTGTCGTAACAACAAGTGATCACCCACGGGAGAAGAGAAATATGTTTTTTCTGTTGTTGTTGTACATTTGTCATGATGTGTAATTGCATCGTTGCATGGGCAAATATATTTTGCTATTTTCAGAATTTATTCTGCTTCGAAACGAGTTTCAACGTTGGCTGCGATTTAAATTTTGCGTGAAAAATATATTTTCCACGCTCTTTAATGAACGAGTGGAGTGAAATGTTCAAAGCACCTCTTATAAATGTTTGGAGTTTTACCGCTTGGCGTGAGCGCGCAACTGGATTCGTGATAGTTAGAATTTAAATATTCTTGTATCTGAAGATTTTAATGCAAAATTAAATAGGTACGAATGTGTGTAGAAAAGTGTTATACGTACCTTAGTTATTCTGATTGTGACTGTAGCTATTGGTCACTAGCATTTCGAGGAAAAATAGCTGTCAAAATTGAGGAGTTGACGAATACATTGAACCCAGAGTCATTGATTATAAGATAATCGCTATAACGAAATGGGATCCATGGGTGCATATTTATCCTAATAGAGGTACATAATCATTTCGATAATGTTCAATCTGGATCGAAACTAAAAGAGAAATAACTTCAAAATCATTTAATGAAGATTATGCATTTCCTTTCCCTAGATTTTTACGTAGAAACTGACGCATCTTTCTATCCTACTCTATTCATTTATTAGCAGTTTTATGCTATGACTCTGACAATGAGATATCTATTACAAAATTGAATAGCACTGTCGTGGTTATTATGCTAATTGATTAAGCTAATTGTTAAACAGGTTTAGCTGTCGTTCTTATAGTAACATAAATAAAGCTTTTATTGAAGATCAAGTGCAGTAAAATATTTGTCCACAATCTTGTTCGTTATATAAAAGAATGCTTCCAAACTTGAGATAACACAGTCACAGTAATAAATACATATACCCGCAATGTGGAGAATCTACTGTGTTTTTCGAGTTATATACGGGAAGAAGTTTGTTGTTTATGATTTTTAAATAAACACAGAAATTTTTCTCTGAATTGTGACAATAACCACGGGCGCTTAACATAACTTATGAGAAGTTCCTCTACTCGATAATGTCATTACATTTTGTTATTAAATTTAGATAAATAACAAAATCTTAGGTTGAGTTTAATTTTGAAATTTGCGCATAATGCAATTGTTCGTAGCAGAAGGTGTTTTAAAAGTTAATAAACGGGCGATATCATGCGGACGAAAGTTTTCATTCACTTTCGATCTCTTACTCTGACTCGCTTCACCGCTGGCTCACAGTTCCATCGACTTCCTCATAATAAATAACGATTCCGAACGTCAACCAAGAATTCACGGCGGTCAAATTGATACTATAGATCAACCTTCGGAAAAATGGGAAGAAGACGGTTCAGAATTGGACCTTGAAAATTGATACTGTCATCCGAATCTGTAGATGATAAAGTTTCTTCACTTTATGATTTACTCTTCAGTGGAAAGGCTTGTAATTGATTGGTAGTATCGTTGGTACTTAGTAATGTTCCTTACTTTCAAAAACGATACTACCAAATTTGATAATCGATACTTGTTGGAAGGAATTCTAAATGGAATTGGTATCACAGCGACAATTAATGTATCGATAATGTAAGATTGGGATTGCAAGCGACTGGATCAGAACAGGGTCAAATGAGGAAAACTGGCAACAGTTAATTATATTTATTGTTAACTTAAAGAATATGCTTTTACACGTCTGTAAATCACTTATACGTCAAAGTCTTTCTCTTAAATCCACTTCCGGTCTCTCCCGATCTTACTTTCTTTCTCTTCCCGATCCTTCTATCTTTCTGCTTCGCGCACACAACGTCCACATTTTACCTCTTGAATACGATCAGTAAGACAATTTCTTAAGCTTTTTATTTGTCTGCTTACGAATATGAATCCTAAACAAATAATGATATTATCATGCGATTAATTTTGATGCAACATTTGAGGCAAGATGGGGACGTTTCTGAAACATCACCTAGTTTATAGATAGAATGGTTTGGACGTATAGAAGAATGGCGGAGGGCAGAGTTGGTCCGAAGAATGAATGCGGAAAGCGTTCAAGCAATTATAGAAAAAGAAATGGGGCTTATGTTTTGTAAAGCTACTTTAATATATTTCGATAAATAGATATTAATGGGTACCATAGTCACTATAGGTATAATAGGTATCGACATTTATAGATATGAAAAGAATAAACATAAAATTATACAGCAGTTTTTTCTTAACGTTCCCTTTTTCCTCCTCTGCCTCAAGAATGATATGATACTACCAATACCAATACACATCCTATGAACTAACAAAGGATCGACACATTTGGGTAGGTATCATCTAAGAACCGGTACTATTTAATACTTATGTATTCATATGTACATTTAATGCAATCATATTTGCTATTAAGAATCGATACTAATTGGGAAGGTTCGTTCCTACAACACGGACACCGCGGCCACGAGCATAACAATATGAATATATTAAGGAATAATCAAGACGATTACCAATTAATAACCATTTATTGTATAATAATGTAGGGTCGAGAAACGAGTGCTTGTGTGTGAATACATATGTGAATCTATGATTGAATGTACCCGTCTGAATGAAATCGTTAAAGGCAGAAGGAATGACCAGTCTTCAGTGAGCAGCGCATGTTGTTCTTGTTTATTAAGTCACCTGGTAATGAAATTGCAAATTGAAAAGCGGTCGCCATTAAACGGTCAGTCTAGTATTAAATGTTGTAATAGAAGCATCCAAATAATTTGAATAAACTTATAATTCTTAACAAAAGCAATACCGTTTAATAATATTCCCATAATAATATTAATTAAACGTGTAACACCATTTGGCAAAACATACGAAGACACACAAGCAGGATATAATATTAAAGAAACAAAAGAAATGTACAAAATAAACGCTGCGATACAATTTTCGCATCGCTCTTGAAATAAATGTTGCGGTCGAATTAGTCGGACTACAAACACAGTCAATGCAATTGTTTGCAGTAGCATTGGAAGTGGTCAGAGATGTGTAGAATAACGGAGATTTTCTAGAAATCCTTGGTGGAGAATTAATCTTCAAAAGTTTCGACTGCTGAACGGGAGGGCAGTCCATGTATTTATTTATAATTTTGAAAAGGCATCTTTAAGTTACAAACGAGTCTATGATATTTAATCCGGTAACGGTATTTGGCGAGTAAAATGACCACGAGGAAATCATTTTTAGGGTTTCATTAAGATAAACGAATCAAATAATCAATGACTATTTAGATTTCATATGAAAATGTTGGTATGTATATGCGACGCAAATGAAGTACTTTATTTTGCATTAAGAAATATATTCGTCGTCGCAGGATATTAATACGCATGTACATACATACGTACATATTTTCAAAACAGAATTCCATTGTTAAAGGATTGGTGAGTGAGTACTCCTAGAGAGGTGGATCGTAATAGTGGATCGAATAGTGGATCGTAAGTATGGTAAGCTTTGGGATTAGACTCATGAATTTGCTAGGAAATAAACGAAATAAATACAATTCCTATAGCGAGTATTCCGAATGGAGAAGCAGTGTGAATCTACTTTCTATCAACCTAGCAAACCGATTCGTGCAATAGAAAATTAATTATAGAATCGTAAATATTAAATAACAATAAGATGAACGCTCACCGTGCACAGAGGATGACATTACTATATACAATACATATGGAAACTTATTAGCACCATCGAGTGGTACTGGAGTCCTGGAAGGTGTGCAACGAAATTTGTGAAGCGTAAAAAGGGCAGCTGTTTTCATTGGTTCGCGGTCGATAGATATTATTTCAGCGACAGGAAGCGTCGCGTCGCCTGGATGAAATAACGTCTCTTCCGGTACATGGTGGCGTGTATCGTAGTAAAAGTGAATTTGGGAACTCGCCCAAATGTTAGCTCATCGGTTAAATCCATGCGCGGGCGAGAGGTATTTAATATTGTGGCAGCAGAGGTGGTTGCGGTATAGGCAGCCGTGAGCTGCCAGCGGACCCCTCTGTTTACCATATAGATGACTCGTTAGCGAATGTTAAATTACTGTATTTGCCTAGTGGAGATTTATCATTCATACCGCGGGCCAATCTACCCAGTCGTCGCGATAATAAGTCAGCTTCCATTCTCGTGCCGCCCCACCCATCTGAAATTCGCCCACGGCATCATGCAGGTGGCAACCCCTATAATCGATTTACCACCGTACCAATTCTTCCATCGATTTCTGACCAAAATGTCGCGCCAAAACCGTTTCTACATCTCCACTGGTGTTTGCCGTGCCCACATCATCCTTGGCGCTCCGTTGTTCATTGAACGATTTGAAGCGTTTATGGGAAATATCGTTGTCCTTCTTTAATCATCGTAAGGTGTTTAAAGAGAATTCTGTTTGACAATTTTCTGTTACCATGAGAGGAAGTTTAGAAATGCAGGTGGTTGATTTATAGGTAACTCTAATGTAACATAGTTTTTGGTGAATTATTATTTCTTATATGTATGTTTATGCATACGCACCGCTTCTTTCCAAAGGAAATATATAAAAGTGAATCAAACACAAAAGGCCCTGTCGTTCGAAAACTTTTGCCCGCAGCTCTATACGTATGTATGTGTCGGTGACTGTACAAGTTTAAGCCATATATTATTTCTCGGAAAGATATCTTGTGTTTTCTATTTAACCCTTCTGTGGAACGGCTATAGCCGGATAAGGGGGTACAATGTGTCCCTGAACCAAATTCGACTTGTAAGGTGTCATTCGATAGCTCCTCAAGAAAAAGCCATTTGTACCAAGTTTCAACCCCGTAACTCGACTGGGAGGGTAGTTACATTAAAAAAAAACCAAAATACACTTTTTCCCGAATATCTCCTATTTTAGCGCATACAAAATTTTGACAAAAATCTGAGACCCCTCAATTATAGGGACAAATGTCATAGAAGTTTTTCAGATTTTTAAATCCATCGACGCGACGAGCGTGCGGCGCCAACGGTTAATGACGCACCCCCTCCTCCAAGAAACGCGCTTCGGGCGCTAAGGAAAGGTGCAGCTACACCTTATAACACGCTGATTGGTATTTGGACATTTTCCTAAATGTCTAACCAGCGTGCAGAAAATCACTTCCGTGTCGACGTTGTGGTAAATGCTCGACGAGGAAGACAGTTCTGTTGCGACCACCTCAAGACAAGGCGAACCTTGATCTCGAGTACCATTTCTGACTACAGCCAAGTCAAGCCGAGCCTTGTACGCACACTTACGGAACTTGTGCTCCGGAGTCCTTACAAGACTTCGTAACTAAAGTAACCCATGGTTAGAGTTCGCGATACGCGGACCGTCGCCGAAAACGTGGTCAAAACCCCAAAAATGAATTTTTTCGTATGGTCATTTTAACCGTTGCCTAGGATACTTTATTGTTGTCCCTATGGTGGGGTGTAAGACGAAAATATCTCATTTTTATACCTGACAAGCAGTTGCAATGCAAACATTAGTCTTTTTACTGAAGCATTTGTCGTGAAGGTGATCGTGAGTGTGTTTAACACCGTTCAGTATAAAGCGTATAACTTGTTTTAGCATAAACTAATTTAAATTCTGCAAAATGAATGTTGTTTGTGGATCTAAGTACAATGTTTAATAGTATTGTAGTTATATCTTAAAAATTGATAACGATTAAATGTGTAAATCAGGAAGTGTATTGTACAAAATAAAGTATAAAGTATGACGAGTAAATTGTTTTCATGTTGGAAAAAAGTTGTATATCCCGCTATATCCCGCAAAATTTTTTTTGGCACTTAGTTTATACTGTTATCTTGCAATCTGAGCAAAAATTAGCTGCAGATATTTGCAGATTTACTTGTAGCGCTATTTTCCGTACCTTACTTTACTTTATATATAATTCTTCAATTTTTGTAATAAACGTACTTAGATAAGAGATGTACCAACTCTTTATTCATAAACACCCCAAGACTCCCAAATACTACGAATTATTCCAAAAACTGGAATGAACTATTTGGTTTTTTCAATTATATTTGTAATTTGAGAAAATGGTCTTCGGTATGGAGTAATAAAAATTATTTAACAAAAAAAAGTTCCAGACAAAACTTAATCAGTATTGAGTCTTCTACAAATATCAATATAAAAAATTCTACAAAATATTTTTTTTAATAACAAATTAAAGGTCGCCTGCAATGTGTAAACGTCATTGTATATTTTTGACAATAGAATGTGATACCTGACATCATTACGAATTCAACGACCTACTGCACTATGATCTTAAGTGTTCAAATCACGCTACAATAATTTTGTCCACGTTTTCGGGATTTGGGACCCCTGTGCATCGTGGTACCGATCAAGTTTTACAACCTTGATCAAATAAACTAGAGTCCGCAAAGACTCGCTATCATTGTTGAGTATATGTATTGCGACTATACCACAGTAACAATTCTAACATATGTAACAATTACCTACAACATCAATTAATCGGCATTTCGGGTTTCCTATTTGCAGTTTATGTACAATATATATGCATTTTTTAATGCAAAAGCAGACATGTGGAATAATTTATGAAATAAAGTATATGAATGAATTACGTATGCAGCAGTATTAAATCATACTAACTATCGAACAATTACCTCCTTTTAATTTGTATCATACACTGATATGTAATGCGATATGTTACTTCTTGTTTAAATTACAGACAAAATTATTTTCTAATTCTTAACAAATTTCTGCCCTTCGATACAAGGATATACCGTTAACCATGCGTGAAGACGATTATTCCCGTTGACAAAAGGCCAAATCAATGGAGATTTCTAACAAGTAGGTGATCCCATTCCTTCCTATCCATTTTCATGCTAACGTCACAGGCGTGAGTGGGGCAGAGGTGCGTAGAGCAAGTTGCTGAATACTGGCGGGGTTGGAATTTAATTTTCCGGTTTCATTGTGAAGAACTTATATACCCTAAAGGTCTCCACACTGACGCTTCATTGCTGGCGCTACGTTGGCGTTGGCGTTATTATCGTCGAGTAACAAATTGTGAATTCTATGGAAAAACGGGCGCATACGCTGATGCGTATTGAAAAATATGTAATAAAAAGAATTTTGATATTTACTCTGCAGCATTGAATTTCTTCAGAAATATTCCATCCATCAAGGGTGGGTGTTCAGCGGAAAGCCAATTGCTAGTTATTTTTAATATCAATTTTAGAAATTACGTAGTTTTATATCGCTTTTTGCGCTGAAGTGGACGGTGCTAAAATTAATTTCAAACTCAAATTTGTTTGAATTGAAGCTATTTATGAGAATAATGATGGATATATCGAGACTGAAACATTCTACGCGATAGAATCTAACCGACTGTATATGTATATGAATGTAGTATTGAAAGTGCAATTAAAATTATAATTGGAAAGGAAAATAAAAAGTATTTTATAGACCAGTGTTATTTATTAATAATGGAATATAGTGGAATATAATGGAATAGAATGTGACAGAAGATAAGCGTTTTCCGTTACTGCGACATACCTGTAGGATGTATAGTAGTGTTTAGTCATAAGGTACAAATAAATACGTTCATCTATTATCTGTATTTTCCTTTATTAAATAATAAAAACCAAACTAAACCTAAACCCGTAACAATTGAATTCAATAAGGAAATCTATTTTATTACTCCTATTGTTAGCCAGAGATAACAAAAACAATTAGGTGCTAATTCTGTAAACACGTGTGCATACGTATTGTGTACTTGTAAATCTATTAAGAGTTTAAGAGTGCTTCGGAGAAGCAACGAGAGACGCATTTGCCGGAGGGCAGAAGTGAAATGATGAAGTTACACGAGAAGCGTGGAAACAAAGCAGCAAATGGACAAGATCAAGATCATTGCGAAATTATAAAAATCACAGAGATCAACGTGGGATGTGTAATTGCTTGGCGAAGTACAAACGCGAGCACCTTCCTTTCTTCGTACTCACCGTAATAAATAATGGAGGCGGCTTCCAGCTTGAAATATGAATGCCGGTATGAATGGCCACTTATGACTAGATTCGAGTGCGGTCATCAATGGATAAAAGATATTCATGTTACCAGCTCGAATTGCTCCGAGTCTGAATTTTTCTGACCCTATCTTCCCTTTTTGTTTTTATTACTCCACTGAAATTAAACGTATTCAAACGCAATTGTTAAACAAAGGAGATGGCATTTCACACAGGATACTAGGTAGTTATGATGCTTGATTTCGACATCGAATTTCATTTCCTACTTTTTTCTTGTCTGTATTCTATGTTGACAGATGAATAGCTCAATACGGGAAAGAAAATTGTGCTAACTCATGAAATTTTTATACATACATAAATTCTTCACCAAATGATTGGATTGTAAGCGAGGGCACTGAAAAATGTGAAGTCGACAGTATAATGTTTTTCATACCAAGTTAATTAAACCGTATATTTATAGTCAATGTCGGTGCAAGCTTATGTGTTCTATTATTAGTATTTTAGTGTCTTCAAATTGAGTGGTGGCCCCAGCCAAATCTTGCAATTTTTCTTATGCTATACGCAAAACAATTAGTTGAACGTGCACATACGAATCGCGTGTACGCGAAGGAATTACATATCATGAATTTTTAACTAATCGTTCAATCCTTAAGATAGTTCCACTTACCACTGGCGAAATTGAGTTTCGTCTGTTCAAACGTCATAATTTATCACGCTCACTACTTGAATTTCACGACGAACAAAACAGGATAGAAATACTTTCTCAAGGAGCGCAGTAATGAAATACCTTTTGATATGAAAATTGCATTGTGATCAAGAACAATGGGTACGAGCAAGCATGAAAATCATAGAATTGCTGATATAGAAGGAGGAAGCGGTATGGGATGGGCGGGGGGGGGGGGGGGGGTGAAGACTGTAAAGTCAGTTCAGGCCGAAACGAATTCGGATTATTCTCAATTAACCCTTTGCGCTCGAGGCCTTTTTCGCGCGGGCGAGCCAGCAACTCGAGACGATTTCGGCTATATTAGGGAAGTGTTTTACAGGTACTTTAAAATCATTTTATACTCAACCAAGCGTATACAAATAATAAAATTTCACTAATTTATTTATTGTTACATTAAATACAACAAAATCTGTTCAATATTATACCCTGTAATTAGTTTTTGTATGATAATTCGTGAAACAATCCCCAAGATGCATCCTCGGTTTGTCAGGACATGTATCACAATAATATGAAATTTCTCGTCTACCGCCAGGCTTGTCTCGTGTAAATGTTTTTGCATAGAAAGGAATATAACTAACATTATTTGTCGACCAATATTCTTGCAAATTGGCCAACGGCATTGTGCCCATGTTGATGACAACAGCAATAAAAGCCCAGAATTCTGCTTTCTCCACATCATGCCAACTTCGCCATATCGAATTTACGGATAGTATTTTCCCTTCCAATTTCTGTTTTGCATAAGTATTGGTTTCATAAATTATTTTGTTAATGAGTTCATCAGTGAAAAACAGTTTAAAAAAATCTACTGGTTCTTTTATATTTGAATTTATGCGTGGACCTGTGGGGTTTTCGCCAGATATAAATTGTTCACTTGGCGGCACTTCTTCGTATCCTCTGCAAAGTACCCATTCTGAACTGCTTACATCTTCCCCAGTTTCACTTTCGGCTTGACTATCGGCTTCACTTTCGCTCTCTATAATTCTGATTTTTCGGCGTCTCACACCTCTCACTTCATCACTATCTTCCCCACTAGATTCCGCCGTTTCGTAGCATAATCCATCGTGAATCGATGTAATTTGCTCGTTCAAACACGACAAATCGAATTCGTCAGAACTTGAGCTGATTTGATCCATATTTATAGGGCTCAAAAACTTTTAAAATACTATTCTCACGGTAAAGACTGTTCTAGGCGAATGCTAAGCTGATACTAACTAAGCTAAGCTAAGAATTGTCTAAGAACGCAGGCTGAGCCTGGTCCAAGACAGTAATTGCCATAAGAGTATCTTATCTCACATCGAAAATAAACATATTGAGTTCCGAAACGCCGAAACGCCGATACGGTGCACTTCGAGTGAACGCATCAAATCGCCCGGGCGCCGTAGCGGCGCCGCTCGAGTGGAGGCTTCAAACAGCTCGGGCGCCGTAGCGGCGCCGCTCGAGTGCAAAGGGTTAATTAAATACCAACCAAAAGCTGATGCTTTCCTACGAAAAGAGGAAATCGGGGATTCCTCACTTGCTGATAGGCTTCTGGTTAAAGACGAATTAATTAATTCCAGCAATATTGTAAAAGGGTCGCGAAAGAATGGTTAGGGATTAAATTTGCCCGGCCGACCTTCTTTCGCGCTTAATTCCGTCGCGCTACACATTGAACGTAGAAAGAATAAAAGGTGCAATGCAAACGAATTTAGAATTCAACGAGGACCTCTTTCTGAATGTATAATTTCGCGGTTAAAGCGACGACCGTTTGTAACGCGAATTTCCGGCACGATTCGAAACGTGCCGCTGTGTGTACATATATAGTGTAACATTGGATTTCTAAATAGAAAATGACGTGGACGTGTGCGGAATTTGCAGGATTTGCGGGCGCGCTTAAAAGTGGAATGACAGAAACGTTGGTAATTATTTCATTACTTTTATGTGCGGCGATATCGACGTGGAAGTTCCACTGTTTGCTCGTCGATTTTAATTTATTCTACTTTGACAGTTCAGACCACACATGTGATTACAAACTAGGGATCTTACATATTCTCCCCTTCCTTCCCCTCCTTTTTACTTTTTCCTTTTTACATCGCATGCAGAACAATGACACTTTCGCAGAACCATTGTTTGTTCTTGCAATTGCGCCTGCGGCACGCCACTCTGGATTAATCTCGCACGTTTTTGGGAAAATCCCCCTTCTGTCCCGTCTCGTCGTTCGATCCTTTTTTTGTCCTTCTATGTGTTACCATTAAGGTTCATTTTTATTTTCTTCTAATTTCGCATCTTGCAGTCTTTCTATCTCAGTGTATTTTAGATTGGACTCGTGTAAATTGTTTTATTCGTTTTAGGACTACCTTTAATTTGTCACTATTACGGAAGGAATGCATCACGGAAAATATGTTATTCTTTTATTTAAACCTATAAAATGTACTTTGTATTGCTTCATAAGTTATTGAATTTGCACTATTCTCCTATCTAGCATTGTATTTTCTATGCCCCATCCAATATAATTTCTTCATTCAATTAACAAAACGTAGTCATTATTTCGTAAGAGTCCGTACAATTTTTTGTGATAAATGTTGCAGCAGATAACGCATTATTAACGTAACTATTAATTAGATATTACGGATAGGGTATGTTACTTGAATAGGATATTTTACATAGCAAACACCACGAGCTCGACGTGCCATCTTCAAATAGTTAACTAAGCAACCGTCTGTTTGTTGTAATACTATGCGAATGGTGCTCAAACTGTCATTTTTTTGCTGTGCCGTACTGATGGTATTATATATACTGCAATAAAATGTCCTATCTGCATTTCAGATGCGAACATAGAACAATCTATCTAATTGATGATACATATAAATGATGATGATGAATATAAAACAGTAAAGCCGCCTGAAATGCAGATAAGATAAATAATTTATTGTGTTTATAGAATGAAAAAATACTAGCTAGACAAAGAAACATTTTAATTGAGCAAAGCAGTATTGTTAATTTTAAAATTTGTTAAAGGTATGACTGTCTTTAATTTAAAAACTATTTTTTGAAAATAACAGCAATCTGAATAACAGCAATTAGTTAAATCGCTTTTCAAAAAGTGATTTTTAGTCTTCATAAAAGTAATCTAAGTAATGAGATCCGATAGGGTAATGGAACTCTTTGGTTTTGTCGTTCACCTTTCCACCCACTTCCGTACCCCTCTTCCTAACATTTTTCCTCGTCTATCGCCCGTCCTGGGCGCAGAAGAATTACTATTGAAAAGTTACTTCACAAATTAGAGTAAATGAAATTAAAAGAAGTTTCTCTTGTGAAGCCCGAATTTCCAAGGAAGTTTGCCAATGGAAGGGTACTCTTGCATTCGATCGCGTTCCGACCATAATGAAAGGAGGAAACTATTTTCTTTCTTCTCTTTTACAACATAAGGTCCTTTCTCTTTGCTTCTGAACATAATACAAGCAATGTTGTTACACGCGTAGATAACATTTAAACACATGAAGCAACGTTCACCAAACAATAATTTCGATTAAAGCGGGTGACTTAAGCAACTTAATTTTTCGATCCACGTTTACGAGGACCTTTTTTTCCTTCATTTGGCACGTAAATACTATGTACATTAAATGTTCTGAGTGCTTTTTTTGTCACTCTGTATATCTTATCATTAATACATACATGTAGAGTATAACCTAGTTTAATTAGTTCATTAGGAGTTCTTTAGGTATATAACTTTCAGAAATATTCTAAACTAATTATGCAATTACAATAAATACAGTAAGTATGAGTCATGGCTGATCGATCATCACTATCGCTTCATTCTTCAGCAGCAATAACTATATGTATATGTCTTGGTTATTTCTGATTATCTAACAAGGATGATTATCCAGCGTTTCTTAAAAAGTGCACTAAAGAATCGCCTATGTGCGACCGAAAGAATTACATCCGCACAAAATGAATTTCGACTGATCTCAAATAACCCTCCAATTCTCTAACGTATAATAAATAATGACCAGAAGTAAATGAATAAATTACATTATTGAAATGAAAAGTCACTCTTTATTCTGAAAGGATTTATTTACTCATCTTGCTATTCGGTATAGTGCGCATTATCAATGTATACAGTCTTGAGTAGCTCGCCAAAGCACACCCGGTACAATAATAATTTGAAATTTTAACAATTCAATAAAACAAGAAACTACAATAATCGCTTAAATTTTATTGGAGCTCGCGGCAGTGGTAAAATTTAAATAATTTCTCCCTATTAAAATGCGAAACGTAATATTCGATCAGCATAAATTTATCCGCTAATAAAAGTAATATCAATAACATAAAGCACAACCCGCGGAAATCGAAATCCAATTAGCAAAGTGATGTTTCAATATACTTTCATAAACAGAATCAAAACATCAATGTACCAAGAAATTTGAGATGAGTTAACGGAAGCCCTGTAACTAATTTATTTCTTATCGAAATATTGTTGATCTGCGTTATCCACTTATCGGTCTTATCGAAATGCGCCAGGTGGGATGTGCGCGGAAGGAACGATGCTGCCGTGGGCGTTTGACTTTTTAATTACGTGTCATAAATTGGCCGACACGCTCGGCCCGTTCTAGGACACTCCATTTTCTGGGTGGCCGCAAGTTCGATCTACCACCGTCGTGCTTTGAGATAAGCTTCACGCTGCTTCCCCCTATAAATTGTCTCGCTTGATAAATCGACCGGCCAGCGGGCCATTCTGGACTTGTAAGTAATGTCGGTAAAATAAGGAAAACCATGAAAAATCTTTCTCGGTCAACATTCGCAGTTTCTACCTATTAAAAGTATAGAATAATTAAATTAATGAAATAATACAAAAAAGACTATCACAATGTCAATTCGCAAGGAAAATCAAAGGTAAAGAGTAAGAAGTGTAAGAAAATGCGAGGGTTCGGAGCGCCTAGCATGCAGAACTGGGAAACGTCACCAAGAGGCTGGCAAGCGAGCAGGAACGATACACGTTTGGGGGTGCCATAAAGCAGGCCCTTGAACGTACTACGTCGTGGGCCCGACGAGCCCGTCCTTTGGGCGCCCATGATGCAACGTCGGGGCATTCTATGGGAATCCAGCGTCGAGAGCGTACGGATAGCGATCCACAGAATATTGTACTATTAGCTTGTATTCGGAATAAATACAAGTATCTTCATTATTGACTAATTATACCCATACATTAGTCTTACAAGAGTAAGAAGGATGAAAAATATGGAATGATGTATACAGGGTGTCTCACGGTATGTGCCGTTTGATGTAACTAGACTTTTATTATCACTTTTTATGTAGAATGTCTCTAAAATTTCTTTTTTTCAGTGATGTGTATGTATTTTCTACATACAAAGTAATAATAAAAGTCTTATTAGATTTCTGTCTTATCAACTACCGTTCGTATCAACTACTTTTTCCGTCGCTTCTTTCCTCCACCATCATATCTGCCGATACGCGAAACTCCCACACAGAAATAGATTCGAAAACAAAAGTTACAGCGTGTAATTGAAATAGTCGAGTGACGCAACGCGCCTTAGACTTAATTTTCTTATAGATGGGAGCACTTTTTGTGAGGTATGAAAAAATAAACATTTGCACTAAATGTTCACTTGAAAATGCGTCATATGTAAGTAGGCATATGCAGATCTACAGATATATGTACATATATCGTAAATCCATGGTCACGGCTTAGTCGTATTGTATATACATATTTCCGCTTCTGACATCTGGGAGGAAGCACTTGGAGCCGTGGTTGGCTGCAATGATTCATGGGGTTTGTTCCGGGAAATAAGTAGCGCTCGGCCACGGAGGACACAGGGGGTGAAACAGAGCGTCGCGTCGAGGGGAAAGGTGGTTGCGGTTACAAAGGCCATGCCGCGCGATTGACAAATCCGGGAACTCATATGCAATAAATCGCGGCGGAGCGCCTTGTCCCCGCGAGTTTTTTGTATTTATGGCCAGCGAAGACGTAGCGCGTGGCGCGAGGATTGGCCGAGAAGAGCAGTTGAAAAATGGGTACAGTTGAAGGAAGCGATGCACGGTAGTCGTAAAATCCGCCGAACGATGGGGAACTCCATGTTTCGGGTGTCAGAGGGTGTCAGAAGTTGAAACGATTTTGGCAATAATAAGCTTCACATTTATTCAGTGTCGTACACCTACTACATATTGTGCGATCAGGGCCACCATACTGGAGGCAATTGGAAGAAGAATGGCTTCTTTCAAATGAATCGTTCCAATTGCAAACATTTATTGGACAGCGTAAGATAAATGGATTTGTGATTTAAAAATGTAGTTGTATCCGCTGTTTTGCAAGAATATTTATATAAATGTAAAAATATGTTGCGAAGAAAGTGTTTCCCACAAGAAACAATGAATTGAGAATAGATGCATCATATTGCGAGAGGACAATAAATGTTCTCTAATATTCCGAACAAACGTTGATCAAAGAAAACATATGCTTACAATCTGATTCTTTTATTCCGTCCATTAAATATTGATCTTCTTTAATGAACCTTGCCAAAAATATTTCTCCACCGTGCATTACTAAATGAACGAAAATGACTTGAACTGAAGTACACGCAAATATAACAGAGCAGCGGAAGTATGCACGAAGAGAACGGTAGGCGTGTTGAAATACACTCAAAGGATCTAGACTCCAGAGTCTAGCCCGTTGCGACAGGTATCCTGTTTCGAATCTAAAACAGCGCAAGAAACATTGAATCGGGCCGATGTGACTGTTGTTCGAACGCATCGATTCGTTTGAACGGACGGAGACAAGTTCGATAAGAAAATAGAACAGGCGTGGAGGAACAATGGAAATGAGTTTTCTGCGGGGCAACCGGAGAATTTTAAGGCCCTGCAAACTAGACTCTAGTCAAAGCAGGCCTGATATCTGCTAGGTGTAATTGTCATTCGTATCTTATTCCAAGCAGCCGCGCCGCGACGTAGGACGAAGGACGAAGTGGAAGTAAAAGGTGGATAAGGAAAGGGGCGGAGGAAGGGGGATTGAGACTAAAGGAGAACGAAGCGGTGGCTGTAGGTATCGTAGCTTGGAAGCAAACACAGGCCCGCTACAATGAAACGCAATTTCCTGCTGTTGGTGCCGAGACTGAGCTAGTCGTCTCATTCGTCTTGACTAAAAGCTTCACTCCTCACGCTCGCTGCGTTAAACAATCGTACCTGCGTGGCATTCGTTAAGGGAACCCGTGGGGTAGAGGGTTTCCTCATCCTTCGTTGCGATAGCGAAGATTCACGGCACCTAGTCGAGTTACCCTCCATCGAGTACCAAGGCGTTTGTTTCCTCAGCTTAATTATTTACAACAGCCAACTAAAACGTTGTTCACCTTTTTATCTGTTATGTTGATTTTGTAGTCCAATCTTTGCTTCTGAAGCGTTTTATCTGTTCAATAACATTTTTTGGTATCATCTCAGAAAGACCGTTCCAGAGTAGGTACATATAGTTACGTATTTCAGCGGCAGATTGTGGCATTCTTTTTTACCAGAGTAATTAGTACATCTGGGTCCCTTTTTACACGACGGATATGTAGCGTCTAAAGAAACGATAAAAAGAACAAAGGTTTTCAGAATTGCAACGAAGTAGAAAACTTGTGTTAAATTAACGGTACCTGGCACCTAATTAATATTCGTATAATATTGAGAATAAGATGGATTTGACATATTCATACAGGCCATGCATACTTTTCATGACACTTTTTGCCAGCTAACTAGTGTACGTTTTTGCACTGGTGTTCTAGTGAGGTATATAAACACTTGAAGAAAAATTGTGCTAAGAAAACATGTGAAAGTAAATAAGAGTGTTGAACTAACTGGTGTAAAAGTTAATCGTGTAAATACAGGCTAAGGTATTTAGCTTACACCCACATGGGAAATATACGCGTGTAAGTACGAGTGTCTACTTATGTTGGGGCTTGGACAAATTGAAAGGAAACGAACTTTCAAGGTATTAGGAAACAGTGACTAATTATTGTTAATATTGATTCTATTTTGCATTCATTAATCAAAATATTACGTAGCCACGCATTATGATTATTATTTATGTAAATGGTTACCAATGGGTTATTTTTTAAGAAATTTTCGTCATTAGATTTTTTTATGGAAACGTTTAGTATCTACTTCAAACTATATAAAAGCGTAACGATTCGTGTGAAATAAGTTTGAAGGGAAGGGAAATATGATATTCTTAGAATCGTGCCCCAATTCAAGTACCATTTATGTATTTATGAAATGGAGTTAATTTCTAAGGATAAGATATGATGGAAAGGCGTAATATTCGCCGACGAAAGAAAATTCAATCTCCGCAATCCCGATGGAAGAACTATGGTGTGGCGATGAGCTTCTTTTACTAATTTTTATTATACAATAAAAATTAAATTTTTCAGATAAATTTTTCAGAAATTTTTCAGATAAATCATATATATATATTTGTGGGGTTGGAAATATTGCGTGACTGTTTAGAATGACTTCGGGGTGTGAAATATATGTTTGGAGCTGAGTACTTGAGAAGATCGTGTGAATGGAGGGTACAGCGACTCAAGGATTCGGGTGGACGCGACTGCCTGTCGCCAAGGAATGTCTGCAGTGTGTATCCTAAATGAGTGACAGCAAATGAGGAATAGAGGGAGAGAGTAACTAAGAGTGACAGAATATATAGAGTGAATGATGCGTGTGCAAGGCAGAACTAAGGAAGAGTTAGAAGAGAGCTGATTGAGAATAGAGCAGAATAGCTTGAACAGTTGAAGAGAGGCATTTCGTGAGAAGAGAGTGTTGAATTGAGAGTATTGTGAGTATCGTGTGAGAGTTGTCGTGGGTCGACGTTTTATAATAATAAAGTTAGTGTTTAATTGAAACAGACTGATATCTTATTACCCACCTGCCCTCTATTGCAATCTATGTGAGGTTTATGAAAAATAACATCTACATATTTATCAACATTAATAAATGATTTATTACTACAAAAAATACCCAGAGTGCTTGGTTTCTGAACAACCAAAGTATCAAGTCATAAAGTTACTCGTATTATAGTGTCCGAATATTTTTGGGAGTCATTGTAAGTATCAATACTGACATTTATCAATAGTTATATGTGAGACATTTGTTCTCCCAAAATTGTCCTATTGACTTTATTCAAATGGAATAAAAGAGACACAAAGTACTAACAAATAGACTTGCTACGTCGGCCGACTGGTGACGATAAAAAACAACGAGGAGAATGAAATAGTTGCAAATCGATTCAGGGGTGAGAAAATGGAAGAGGTATATCGGATATAGTGGCAGAAAGACAGGCAGTATTATTGCTTTAATCGATCAGCTCGATAATTCTATTATCATTTGCGTTATTCAAATGGTATTTAATTTTCCGCAACGTTACCTTTATTTCCCGATTTACATTTCATTCGTTTGAAATTGTCCCGCTCCCCTCTCCTATTTCCTTCGCCATCATTCCCATCCTACTTCCGCCCATGGTGGCAGTTACTGCTCATTCTATTTTCTTTTTCTTTTTTTAGGCGGGTCATTTAAAAACTGCGGCATTTCGTATCTGCATATCGTTAACCTTTTTACGGTTCGTTCCTTGAAATTCGATTGTGGACGTTTAAAATTGCATTATTGACATATCGAAATTTAGTTAACTGTGTCTTAAAATTTGATTATCGACGTACTGCAAACGTTGCGCTTCGGATATCGGGGAAATTCTGCGTCCAATAATGATAATACTGTGTTTATAAATGTTATTTGTAGATATAAAATTAAAGTGTCTTCGAATGTTAAATGATTTACGAATATGTATGTATGTATGAATATATTAAATGTCGTATATAAATATTTGGTTCAGTATGTACAGGTACAGATTGCTTGTGATGCATAATAAAACTATCTTTAACAGTTTGCCAATTATTTCTTGTTTTTCATAGAATACCGAGGAACTTGTTAGAGTTGCTTCAATTTTGTATGCGAAGATTTAATCAATATTTTTCATTATACAAAAGAGCTTGAAGTTTACACTTTATTTGTAGATGAGCAATTTACAGTAGAAGCTGCAGTAATACTTTCATTTTTAAATTATCAAATTGCTTGGCTTAGAAATTGGAGTTTCGCGTAGTTTGACCTTGCCAGGGAATTCAAATTTTTTAAATACTTTATGTTGTATATGATAATTGAGTAAGGATCGTGTTTCCTAGTACGGCAAGCACAATGAAGCTAGCACGCAACTGCAAATTAATAAAATAGCTAGGGAACTAGTCTATAATAATGGAAGGTATTGTAACTGTGCAGTTTTCTCCAAAGAACATACCTGTCAAATTCTAGGAGATATACTATAAGTACAGATGAAGGGTACTGATTGTGACCTGTTATGGCCACTATGTACTCGATTATGCGTGCCGCCATGTGCATCGATATGTTCGGTTAAACCGAATTCCACTGGAGTATGTAATTTAGCGTAAAAAAAAGTGGTGTATAAATTCTAAAATGTATACCTAAGTAATACACATAATAAACATCCAACTTTATAAATCATTATAGTGAATGTTTCGAGCGTAAGGTGCAGTCCGATCTAGGCTAATAATCCAACGTGGAGGTCCTGTGTGATTTAATCGAGGTATTTGATCGAGATCTGTGATAGCGATTAGCACTGGCTGTATTTGGTTATACATACTTCAATTCGGCAGGATATATATTTAGTTTTAATTGCGTGTTCTCTATGACGTCTGTCTGAATAATAATAATAATATAGTGGTGTAACTGATTGTGATTTCTGATTGAGTTCTTGCTTCGTAATTCATAAAGATGAATTCTGGGATTGGATTGTGGGCGCAGGCCAATGGATTTTAAAGGCTCGTGTCCTCCCTTCCATTATGCCCTTAGCGCGATGTGTTTCTGGAAGGGGTCAAGCTTGGTCCAGCCGAGTGTTGGGGTGCACTGCGAGGTCCCAAAGGGTTGACGCGAGGCCGCCAGTCATGCCTTCGTGTGACCGTTCGGAATTCTCGATATTTATAACAGGATCGCTACTATTTGGGTAAAAAGAGAAAGTGATGTGTCGCGGCTATAATTGTTAGACTATTAAGAAAGTGTTTTTGTTTAATGTAATTTGGTGTTATCTGAGGGTTGGCAGGTAGATGTTTGAAGCGTTAAAAGCATTCCTAAAAAATAGTATTTGCTTGGCCGTGTCATAACTGACATTGATCCGTTTTAACCGAACCCTCTGGATTCGCGTTGTACCTCTCAACAGTGAATCATAGAAATAAAATACATAACTACTCTGGTGCATTGCATTGCGATGAAGCATAGGTACAACGTCTCTTAATAGGATATTTGACCGAAATTTCCTTTAGTTTGTCGCAGTAATAAATGTATTTAATTTCACCCAAATTGACAAAATTAAAGATAGAGAAAATTAAATCTGGACCCCTCGAAATGTACAATTCCATTTTGCTAAACAAAGGCACAAGTAATCACGCAGATACAAATAAGTAGTATGTACCATTTTTATACTTGAACGTCACTGTTCTCCTATATGTTAGGATAAACGAACTTTTACTGTAACATTACCTACTGCTGTTTAACCAGTACCGTCAATTATACTATATCATGTATAATTTAGTAGGTTCGCAAGGAAAGGAAAATAATGATCGACCTGCAAATACGTTCTGATTAATTAATTCGTTCGAAGTGATCATATTGAAGTGTTTAACTTCTGTAAAATTTATATTTGAAATGATTTCTGCTTTTACTCTCATTCATTTTATATGCTAACATTCCGAACTGATGTTGCACGATAGGATTTAATTTTCTAATGCAGCAACCAGAAGGGACGAAGGAATATTTCATTTGCCACTCGCAGACGTTGCTCTCGGTGTAGGTAGGTACATATATGTGTAGGCGAATCTAATAAAATTAAGTTGCGAACTTATCTTCGCATGTATACATACTGATGTTAAGTTGAGGACTTCGCTGCCAACAGTTCTGAAGTCAATTACGATATTGGTCTGCCGTTTACACAGGCTCAAACTTTATCTACGGTTTGTTTAAACTTCGATACGTTTTACATATGTGGATATGTACATACTTTAGAACGTATGCGTCCGAATTTTACCCTCACTGAGCTTCAATAAAATCCATTAATAGGTATACGATATGAAATTATTGATACATCATTTTTACAGCTTGATAATTTCTTCCTTTCAATTGACAACTTTATATTGACAACTAATATTTTTAGATGTTTTAGCATAAATAAGTACAGAGCGTTCTCTTAATAACAATAATATACAATTCAGTTAATTAAATAATAGCCGCTGTTCTCAATGGATCTCCGGTGCATCGTTCTAGTAGAATACGAACACTTTCATCGTACAAATACACAAAATGTTATTTAACGAAGTATAGAAATTAGAGTAATTTTTTCTGGCCAAATCATTGAACACAAGCCTCTATTCAGAGTTATGAAAGAGTGGAATGGTCTTCTGACTATAACAAAGTGCGAATCAAATTTCAACCCTTGATATATGTATAGTAAAACGTGTGGATAAAATAAACTACGAAACTAGTCCTTGAAAATGTAAAACTATCGATGAATTGTTTAACACAAAGCTGGTTGAAATAAACGTTTCTCTTTCTAATAACTGACGAATGTATTTACTGTATATTTATAAAGAAAGCTAATAATTTGAACAGAAAATCGCTCGATATTGACTTTATCCGTCATTTATATTATGCCCATGTAATTTTTCTGGCAATTATGCGATAATTGAATGGGAAATTAATACGATTCGCTACTGTAACCCTATAAGCATAAGCTAACGTAAAACGTGCCGTTATAAACGAGGCGCATATACACGTACCTTACAGATAAGCGAAGAAATGTGTCCTACCATTTCACAAAATTACCACGATAAACGTACACCATTAAAAAAGATCTTTACTCTCCAGTGCTTATATGGTTTCCAAATTTCTATTTTTATTCTATTAACCCTCAAGTTAGCAACCAGGTGCCTACCCTATGCATTTCTATATTTTTTTTAATAATTTTTGTATGTTTTTGATAAAATATCGCAAAACTGAACCACATCTTCATCCTTTGGACACTTTTACGTCCATTCACGTTTTGGGAAAACGAATTTATGCAACTGTTATGCAAGTTAATCGAATGAGAGGGTAGTCTTCTCTCTATCTCGATTAGGTATTACTTGTTACAATGATGTTGGAGGCGTGTAAATGTTAAAAAGGTGTTTACTGTTTATTAAAACTGTGCTCTCTCGACCGTAGTCTATACAAGAATGCCTTTCTTTGGCAAAAGCGTCGGTCGTGAGGACGTCTACGTCACCATGGCCCTTTTTAACCATTTTAGTTGACGCCATTTTACGCTAGACAAAGACAGCTTGCATCTTCAAAATGCACATGGTCTTCCTCGGCCATTCCTGTACCTCGAATATTCTAACACAACATATTTTAAATAGCTAAGCATCACACTTATGGACCATTTTGGTTGGTACCATTTTGTACATTATGTGCAGACACTACTTTCAATTCGCATCGAACTAACATAATGTTCGATGTTTATCGTTTGCGGAATAAATAAATCAGTACACACGCAGCGAAGCTGTATAAAATACTGGGGGGTAAAAAATCAAGGAATAACATCGATTCCACGGTAATTACGTGAAATGAGGGAAGTTTGGTCCGCTGCTATTGGTTTTTCATTAGTGGGCTTGTTTTACCTAGACCGTTCTGCAATTCAGGTGAAAAGTGCAAGGAGGAAGGCTAAAAAAAAGTGTTGGCGTCGAAGATTAATTTAATTAAAGCACTGTCGAAATTACGAATTTCCAACAGGAGGAAACAAAGGATTGGCAAGAAGGGAAAACAGCCGAGTAGTTTCCTGGAGCGGTTGAAAAACTTTGAAGTAGCAGATAAGAGAGGAGCGAAGGGAAAGAGAGGGAGATAGGGGGAGGGAACGAGCGAGAGAGTTAGAGGGAGGCAGGAGTTGATGGAATAAACGAGAAAGGCAGGAGAGAGAGTCACTGAAAATTCAGGTACCTTAGCTTATCCAATCACGATGTCCGATGTCGGTTTTCTCGCGGAGTGTCTATTGGAAAGTTTCTTTAATCAAGTGTTTGATCAGTGCCTGCTTTTCCTGGTATTCATTGTCTTCGTTTGTACGCGATGCAGACTTGTCGAAGTCCTTTAATTCATTCCCTTGCATTCGTTCATATTACTTTTTGTCGTAAATGTTTTGCCGCTCCAGTTGTTCTAGTTGTTTCAATTTTCAATTTTTGAATACCTATTAATTGGGTCAGAATTAGTTCCCCTTGTGAAAAGTTTTCTGAAGAATACGCAGTGCGTCCAATTGTTATTAACAACTGCGAATTACTCGTAGACCACTATGTTGTATTAAAACCTGGATTATAGAAGGATGGAATGATTTCGAGGGGCAAATAATGTAGTGTTGTTATGTAGGAGAACTCCGTTCCCTTCGTTCCTGCCCTTATTTGGGTCATCGTCCAGGCCCTTCAACGAAACCATTATACATACTCTGCTAGAAGTTTCCGTGACCCACCACTTTTTTTCATCCATTTTTTTAGTACAAAAAGGGCACGGAAACTGCTCCCGCGGGTTCAGTACTGAATCCACTAGCTTTATGCCATGTCGATACCAGCTGGATCATACTGGTGTCCAGCGAGATTGGGTTTTAGTGCCCTTTCGAGCAACTATTATCGTACAGTACGTAATTCTGCTGTTAGGCAAGTTTAACCTTAAATCATATATTCTCGTTCCGTAAAGATTAACAAAGGTGGATCCGTAGTTCCGCGACAATCTGTACACTGCGAATTGTCAAATCGAGAATAGAGATTTGTAACTTTACCCTAATGCATTCTTTTGGGAGTGCGAAGCGCCCAACGTCCGGGTACAGGACATTTCTGACCGGGCTACCTGGGACACAGATGTCCTGCAGAACCATGTCCCTTATTTTCCATGTTTTAAGGATACGACGAGCGAACTACAGCGTAGAAGGAATAGTGTAGCGTTTTCTTAATAAATATATAACGATCTCATCATTAAATATATTTCACTTACACCGGCTTGATTTCATTAAAACTTCCAATCCCACATTCTTATACCAATCGTTTGCAGTAACTTCCCACAAGAGATACACTTCAATCGCTCAAGGTGTATCGACTTATTAAAAGTTACGAGAGCGCATTATTAACAATCCTGTGGCTGCCTGTGATGGCACTGGTTCGTCTACACACTTCCTATCTTAGTTAGTTAGCCGCTCCCAGTGATGAGATAAGTACTGGTTCGTCCGCATAATTAATAAACTCTTAAACAACCGATCCTTTTCCCCGTACCCACGCCTCTGCCCTCGGCTCGTAACAAAGGCATAAGTTTTACACAAGTTAGCAAATGAATTATTTGAATTTACAGACAACCGTATTGCGATATATCCCAACTTAAGCCACAATGAATAAAGTAATAAAAAGCAGTAGATATATTCTCTATATATTCCTCGCCACATTTTAGATATATTTTACATTACCAATACGTTTCGATGTACTACAATTGCTTCAGCAGTAACAGGTAACACAGATTTTCATCGACTTTGCGTTAGCAAGTCCCCATTCACAGCATGTAATGCATTCTTTTTGCTTGGTTTCATTTGATGTGAAAGGGTAGGAATCCATAAACAATAAGTAAATATGTAAATAAATAAATGTCTCCGGCATATCCACACTCTACCGCCGATAACGCTAAACAAAACTACATAAGAGCAGAAACTAGATAGTCGACATTAAATGATAGTTGAGAATTGTGCGACATATAGAGCTGTATTAATCGCGGCTCGAAAACGACGATATAATTACGTGAGCTCGTACTTGTGTCATGATTTAAGACAGCGTAATGTATAATTCCTAGCTCAACGGTGGAAGGCGAACAGCTTCGGTGGTGGTAGCACTGTACCGTTAGTTTAAAGTGTGGGTACTTTCGCTAAAGTATCACGCCTATAAAATGAAATTAAATTTCTGGCAAATTTATCGACTGTTGTAGTGTTATGGATATTTTCTCTCACGTTCTCTTACTCTCTTTTCTTTCCAAACTGTGTTGCTTCTATTACAGAAGTCAGAAATCAATTAAGGTATTCGATGGATTGGAAGCATTGGAAATATCGCTTGAAAGTATGTTCTTATATTTGTGAGAATAGAAAGATGTTTCTTATTTTTATTGAAAATCTGTGAAGCATTGTGGTATTATTTGTGTAACGTAAAGTATTGTTTAAGGTGCTTTATGATTATACGAAATATCGATTGTCTAACTTGTTGTAAAAAATTCAGACCCAGAGACAATCTAGTTCTGTTTGCTTTACGTTATTCGACAGCACGAATGTTCTATTATACTTAAACAAAAATTGCTCGTGGAAACCGTTTAATGTACCGGCCCATTTAATCTTAAGCTATATACCACATATTTTTGCATTCTGCCAAACTTTCCTCATCCTTGCCCTTACTCTGTGACTCACCCCTACGATTCCAACTCCTGACCTATGTCCCTAACTATTTTCCATTCCTACTTTCGACCTCTCCTATCACCCCTACCCCTATACTCCAGATCCCTTATAAATCCTTGACCATTCCTCCTCAAGAGCATTCTTATTTCTCAAAATCCGAGTTACAAGTCCTTCGTCGTCGTACATAAAAGCCAGTCTTCGAACAAAGTTGTTCCGACATTATTTTCTCGTGTAATCCATCCATTACACTGCTAAAAACAATATGATACATTTATAATAAAATCTTTCGCCTAGTTGAACAAAATATGCTTACAATTTGAGATAAGTCGCTCACAATGAAACACTAAACTAAAATTATGAAATAATAATTTAAAACAGTGAAATAAAAATAATTTTAGATTATAATCTGTTGGTCACGATCGTGGGGAGGGTTGGCAGGAGTACGTATGTGCATATCGCGCCAACGTGGGTTGTAAATTGTAAATCTCGATAATTTTCGACAGTGCAATTCGAACGAACCCAACGGCTATTTAAAGGCGTAGCAATGATTCATTTAAATGCAGGTTAAGTAAGAACAGTATCCTTATTACCAACTGTGAATCGCGCGATGATTAGATTAAGAATGATAATTGAACTTGTGTGAATGAGAGACTTGTGAGTTTGATTGGTGTGTGGTTTCCCCTTGATGAGATTAACAACGTAGAATTTTGAATTGTGTTGCGCAGGCTCTTGTGACTTAGACTAGTGTGTTTGGGTTGACTTGTTTGAACTGTTACTGGTACTGACACTGAACTAACGTCCTCGACGAGCGTGTCTCCCAACGTCGACCGGAGGTCTGTTTTATGCAAGCTGATTGGCCATTAGAGAAATACATATCTATTTCTCAATCAGTCTGTTTTAGTCTGCAGGTATTGAGGACGAGGAAGACAAATTATCAAAAATGGAAATAATGGTGCTTGCTTTCAGTCCCCAGGATAGAATAAATCGACCATAAGGCACGAGACAATATAAAAATCCTAAGTTCAAAAATAGATATTCTAACGCGTTCGTGTCATAGACTCCTGTCCTAGCCAAAGCGTCAGTGGCCACTAATTCGAGCTGTCTTTACGTAGCCTCGTAACGCATCTGAACCAAATCTCACATAAACAAAATAGACAACAATGGATAACGGTTTGTTTGGTTTAAATTGATCGAAAAATGGGAAAGAGTGTGAAACATTGTAAGTGTAAGATAATCGAAGTGTGCGCATCGCCGATATGCACATGGTTTGTCTCTGCCGTTCACGAACTTCGAATTTACTAACATGGGACAGTTATTTCTCAACCCTTTTCCCAGTCGGGCCACCCTTTTATAATATTCAAGTACCCTGTGGCATTTTCAAAATATAATTTAACCATCTTAATACGATACAAGAGCCACTTTTATACGAATATGAAAAACGTAAAGTCGTGTAACTGCAATCCTTTCGTGTGTCCAATCCGACAGTAAACACGACCACATCGGTTAGTATTAATAATTACGATGCGCAGCAACGATTGCCGTTAAAAAGGAAGCAGGGTGCGAAATAAAGGGTGGAATAAAACTCGTGGAATTATATCAACGACCGTTTGAGACATCCAAGCTGACCTCTTGCCTTATCGAAAATGCGACTCTGGAAGCAGATTGATATTTGTAATAAATCGAGCTTGGAAACGCAGTTACAGGAGATCAAACAGGCGCGTCGCGGCGCTTCGGATACTAACCGGCTCTTCCCTATTCCTTACCGAGGTATGCTCGATATCGCCGGTATAAATCGATATAAATTTGCAAGGATTTTGCACCGGCCGATCTACTAGAATATACACAGTCGTTTTTCAGAGTTTGTAACTTGGTCCTTAAAGTATACATAGGCACGGACATTTGTGCGTATTCAGGCCGAGCATATGTGCCTTATGGCGGTTTATACGAATGGTCAATCTTGCAAAGTGAATATTTCGAAGAATGCGAATCGTATTCCAAGACTATCGTGAGGCGAGGGATAAGTTTAAAATGCCCTGTAATTCGTTTTCTACGACCGTTTGCAAAAGTGGAGATCGTGGATTCAAATTCTTTTGCTTTTGCCTGTGATGTGTATCGATCGTGTTCTATCATGTCGTTTAAGTAACACTCGCACAGCCATCGGTGAATCTTTTCAGACCCTCAACTTATAATTCTAAACTTAGTACCTATTTACGTACTCTTGCTTATAATGAGTAACAACATTTCTCGATTCTTAAAAGAAACGGTCTTACTATTTTTGTCCAAATAATTCTTCAGATTAATTAAAAAATAATTCTTATTATTACTACATATGGTACATTGATTTGACATGCGTTAGACTTGACTGCAAACTGAGAACTGACCTGCTTTTCTCAGAAGATGAGCTACTACCGATGAGAAAATGTAAACATCCGTATACATACATCATCGCAGGCGCCTACTAACCCAGGCGCTACTAACGTCTTAAAAATACCAATGAAATATAATCAGTTATAAAATGCATAAGGAATTCTGGAATCCTTAACGTTATAGAAAGTAGAGAAAAAGAATGAATAAAAAACCGATTCCTGGTTTTAGAAAGAACCACCGTTGGCTTTGCGAGTGTTAATTGTTGCGTTGTGTTTGAAAAGAGTAAATAATTCAAACTGTAGTACCTAGGCAACTTTTTGTACCACTTTGGTGTTCTAGCTTTTTAGTACATTTCATGGATATGAAGCACATCTATTACACTTTAAAATAATGTATATTGTTTGAGGAATAATTGTATTCACTCCAAAATAATGAAGTTGCAAGTGAAACTAATGCACTGTATGAATAAATTTTTGGCCCACTGTATGCCTGGATTGCAGACAAAATTTTAATTTGGTGATGAAAGGATAATGTCATTTAATTTCGAAATAAACGATTAACGAGTCCAATCAATTTTCATTAAAATACTTTAAATTCATTTACATGATAAAAGATGTTTGTCACATGAACAGGACGTGAAGCGGTGTCTCCGATTCATTTTTTTGTTTCAAATACGGGCTTGCGAATCGTATCATTTATGTACGGCACGATGTCGAGCTTCTTCGTGCACGTGCCTATATCATAATCGAATTTCGAAAACGCGCTTTGCCTCTCTCTGCCGTCCGCTGCGGCTAACTTCGGCGCTTTTCACGCCGGGCCAGCCTGGTAATTCGATTTCACCGAATTATCACTCATTTCGCAAAAAGGATAAATGTAAACGTGAGCCGAATCATAGAGGACGTTGCATCGGTGTGCTTTGCCTTATCTCAAAGTCCGTGCTCGATGACGTAACGCGCGCAACATACATATATGATTGTCAGCGACTGATCGAAGTTTTGTGCGACCCTTAGTTCTTAAAGAGCGCAACTTTGTCACGTCACTTGGGGATGCACCTTGCTGATTTGTTACTACTTGAACATATTATATACTCGTATATTGTACGAGTTGGAGGGAAGATGAAGGATGAAAAGAAGATCTAATAGAAATATATGTAGGAGTGTGCGTGTGTGATGTGTGTGCGACAGGCATCGAGAGACGTAGGTCGATGGCTCCGCGAAAGGGTGCGCGGTAAAAGGAGAAATGATTACAAAACTGTGACTTTGTAAATTGCTTAAAGTATACTATTGTTTGTTAAACGTTCCTTATTCTATGATCCTATCCATTCCACTTATATATTTTGTATACAGTATAACCTTGATTAACCGGATCGTGATAATCCAGGCAATCGAATTTGCTCATAATATACGTACTCCCTGCTTATAATCGTATCATCGCGCCTTAAAGTTATGTATAAAAAGGTGGTAAGATAAAGGCACCAATGGTTGACCAGTTAAGAAAAATTTTCTGCATGTATAATCGTAAGTGCTTGATCCTTTATTAAATAGTGAGGCTCTATGCGTGAAAATATTGTTTGAACATTCTAGATTATGTAACAACTATTTTGAGATAGTTATATTATTCAAATTTTTAAAACATTTTTGAAAATTCAATAATTGCTTCAGAAGTTGACCATTCTTGAAAACGAGAAAAATAATAATTGATCATACGTCAGTTAGTAGTTGACCATTTTGATCTATTAGTAGAACCAAAAACACTAAGATCGATTGCTTTTATATCGTTAATATGCAACGATTGGAACAAATTATAAATAAAAAGGTAAATACAAATGAACCGAAGGTATTTACAAATATGTATAATCTGATTCAGGAGGAAACAATTCGAGTTTTTCCCGCTTTGGTAGGCTCATTAATATGAGAAAATACATTTTCCCAATCGTAATCTGGCACATCACCAGTCTCTGGTCATTTCGACAATTGCCAGAACTATTATTATTATTATTTCTTCCAAATTATTTGTGAGAGAGCCTTTGATAGGAGGCATTTCCAGCACAGTGAGAGATTACATTCAGGAATCTATAGAATAAGTGTCTAACTAAATGCACTTAAGTATTTTGTTGATTTTCATAATATTACATAGTTACTTAACAAATTGGCAGTAGATGGAGTCAATAATTGACTGTAGAGAGAGTCAATAGTTGACCTGCGGTCATCTACTAAAATGCATTATTCTATTTCAAAATCGAGCACTCTGTTCTTTATTTCCAACGAAATTTTATGTAAAATGGATATACCGTAAATAGTAAATAAATTTGTGTAGTATATGCCAGTAATTGACCACCCTGGTCAACTTTTAGAAATAATCGGAATGACAAGATTCAATATTTGACCCCACTGTCAATTATGTTTTTTAAGATTCAGATAACAAAAGCGTGACATTTATTAAATAACAAACTCAATGACTATTTAAATAGTAAAAGGTTCAGTCAGAAACTTATTGTTACCGTCAATTATGCACCCTTTTTTAACGGCAGCGTTAAGGAAATTACAATATGGAGGCATACAACTAACATTAATTATATTAATCGCCTGTCGTAACGATAAACAATTTAAGCATATTTATCGCACCTTCACCGAAAGATTAGTACTTGTCAAAGCCTTATTTTTCACGTTAACCTGAAAAATGGTGTCCCACTGATACGGTCAATTACTGGTACCTTTACCTTATCTAGCTTCTTGAGTCAATCTGTTCAATTTTTGGGAAAAATTAGGTTTAATGACTTGTTTCGAGTTCGAGATATTTTCTTTAACCTGTATCCTCATTAAGATTCATAAATTATGCATATGCTTGATGTAGTAAATCGGAGTGGGTCCTGAACATATTAAGGAATTGTGCAAATTCCTAACAAGTAAGAATAGTATTATGTAGTAGTAATATTATCACTTAAGAAAATGTTGATATAAGTTAATATAAAAATTAATTAACCTCTCGTTTAACAAACTTGTAAGGCGGTCAACCCCATTTAGATTTCGTTCAGGAACGAGGAAGTGTTACACAATTTTTTTGAAATGTTATGTCTGTATCTATGTATATAACGTAATATCTATATCAATAATTGTACGTCAGTAAGCCTCTATCATTGATAATGAAAAGATTACAAGTCTGTTCGAATTCTTGCACTAAAAACTATATATACAGGGTGTCCTGTAACTAACTGAACATCGGGAAATGGGAGGTTGCTGGGGTGATTCTGAACATTTCCCTTATCCAGTGTCTTTCGTTAATAATTCAAAAACGAAGCTGAAGCCAACATTTTGGTAAAGGAAAAGTTGTTCAGAGTCCCCAACAGTATCCCATTTCCCGATGTGCAGTTAGCTGGGGGAGACTCTGTATACTATTTATAATACGAATTTATACTTCGGAGGAACGCTGAAAAACTTGCAAGCATGAAATAGATAAAAAGAACAATGTAAATTGCAGTACTTCTTTGGCAGCCATGAGTGTATATACATACCTAACAAACGTGTATATTTAAATCAAATAGGGTCTTTAAAAGGAAAAAATGTTCCACATGGTTTTATTACGAAATGAACTCTATTCTACATTGCAATTTCATATTGCACATGGTGTTGAAAGAGTCGAACGAATTCTCGGTCTGTAGAGATGATTTCTGAAATTGGTCGCGAAATCGGTGCCGGGCGAAAGTCACAGTTCGCAATCAATCTCGGAACAACCGTTGTTCTCGACACCTCGTACGTTACGGAACGGGGCAGGCCGGTAGATTCATATTAAACGATATAAAGAAACAAGCCAGTGATTTATGCGCACAAATTGTCCTGTCACAGTGCTGTTCTTCCAGGATCTCAGGAGCTGGCCCACGTAACACGGGGGTGCACGCCCGTTGTTCTCGTATTGTCGACATCTTATTGTCCGCCCCGCGTTCTACAATATCTGCTGCATTAAATCCAATTTTTTCGCGATGCCGCCACGCAATATGGTACCTTATCCGTCCTTTTCTCCATATCGTTCCGAGAAACTTGTCTCGATGCGTTGCTCAACTTAAGTGGATACGTGGAAATATTACAGTTTGCGTTATTGGCTATTAATTTATTGACCGTAATTTTCATATTCAAAATGTATGTCGTTGATAATTAGGTAGTGGAACATAAAATGACAAAACTTTGTATTGTAATTGATTAATAAATAATTTACTGAGCAAATGTAATTAGCAGACATGAATGAATACGTATGTGTTATAAACAAGAAATTTGAAAAAAGATTAAATATGAATTTATCCATTTTCTCTATCTTTTGTTTTGTTGAGTCAATCAATGATAATCATATATAAGTATATAATTGTGTGAACAATATGATATTCTGAACCTTTGTGTAGTATTTGTAAATGTACTAAATATTATACACGTACTCTAGGTATAATCTTTGCGTTATTTCAACTTATATGTGATAATGAATTTGTTAGGACACGATGTTGTCCACTTTGCCCGTTGATTCTTCTGTCCAAAGATTGAGAGAGTGTTACACATACATATATACGTATATACAAAAAAACTAAGGAGTTCTTATCGCGCACTTTTAAAATGTCTTGTTATTTTTCTCTGCGTTGACTTTACATGACGTGCATGTTTTCAAGATTTGAAACAGCAAAAGTTCTAAAACAAAGTCAATCTATTATTGGTTGACTGAACTGTCTGAGGTGTATCGTAGAAAAAATTGTTAGGAAACTTGGCACTTTCTTAATCGCACATTATCATCCACGCCACGCGATTCACCCTATTTAAAGTAAACAATATAGGTATGGTAAGTCATAAAAAAGTGTCATAACGGAGATTGTCAAAAGCTAGCCACTTACCGTAAAATTAGACTTTACGCGCTAATGGTACGGTTCGCTTTAAGAACTTGTCCGTAATGCACAGCTGTTCGTATGAAATTTTAATGGAATTGATCCGAATCTTTCTTTTCTTATCCTTCTTACGGGTTTCTTGTGACCACCAAGCACCGACGGTAGCGGTGTTCCCTTTCCTTTGGTACGTCGAACTGCTCGCTTCTCATTCATTTGAGGACTTCGTCTCCAGCGAGTTAAAGTTTCACAAAGGGCACGAAGTTTGGATTTCTTCCTGTACAACTGTCCACTGCACTTGAAATTCTTTGCGCACTGAGAAGGAAGATGTATGCTGAATTCCTATCGGTCAAAGGAACAGATTTATTCACGGAATGTCTTCTGTGGTCAAACAGTACCAATTGTCAACATTTTTTAGAATTTCACAATATCTTCTGCGTTTATTTGTTTTGCATACGCGAGCATTATTATTCTAAAGTACAGTATCTTCAACTTCTGCCTGTACTATTTTTATTATAATAATATTTAGCAATAGGATTATTCTAATTTTTCCCCGTCGTAGTTCTATTCCTCTGAGCTTGAAAAGCAATATTTTCATATTAGTAAAAATGGCAGTGTGCGGTTTGTAGTGTGAGTTTCGAAACATAATTTATGTTAGACCCTGGGTAACAAGGATACAGAGGTGAAACGCCCGCCCTATGCAAGGTGGCATATCCAAAACGGAGGGCAATACATACTTCTCGGCAACATCTGCAGAAACATAGGGACTGATATGTTTCGGTTATTTAATATTAAACCTTGCACCGCTATTTCGACGTCACACGGTATCGTTTATTTGTTATCCTACTTATCAGGTAATGTGTACATATTGAGTTTCTACAGCTTTATTGATTGCCAAATAATTTTATATTTCGTGCTCCTTAAAAATGCAATATAATATAGTATAATGTCCATAAGTAATTAACAATTGTATATAGCAATTATTGACATAACGTTGCTACAATTACCCTGCTATGATATTTCATCATACGGTAATACTACTTTTCCAGTAAATTGTCTAACAATTTATTTTTTAGTTAAGCATTACAATAAATTTCTAATTTTGAATCATGGAATTTTTCCAGGTACATACTGCCATTTTGGTACTACAAGTTAATACTTCACAATCTACAATTTTATACTAACCGTGGCAATAATTCTGCAGGATCAAAGAAACGCATCTTGTTTATGGATCGCTACTTCTATTTGTTTGCACTAAACATTTGTATTACTTTGTATTATTCTGTAATACACTGTTGTAGAAGAAAATGTATTAACTGTGCTTTTGCAAAGCATTCAATTGACACTTTGTTTATTAACTGTATCTCTCTGTAGCGACAATTTTCTGGCTCGCAGTATGTACGTTACGTTACGTTACGTTACGCGTTATTCATCTGCATATACATACATACAGCATTACATGTTACAGGAACGAAAATAAACTACGTTCCACAATTTAATCTCTATTTTTCCCCCCTTTTTCCATATGTTCATTTGATTTTCAATTTCACGAAGGAACGAAGCCTCGATATAATCGATGAAATATCATCATCGTTCCACTTGGAAACGATTGAAAAGACACGGCAAAAAGGGGAAAAAAGGCAGAAAAAATATTAGCCAACTACAAATGAGCACACTGAACGTACCAATCCAATGGCGCCTACGATGCACATACTTAACCGCGTAAACGGACTTCTGTTCCACAGCCACGCACACAGTCACACGCACACACACGAATCACAAAAAAAAAACGAATGACCTACGGTCAGAAAGAATTACGTAGAGGGAGAAAGCGTACAAGTAGCCATGCGATCAAGGGAGACCGATATAGATAAAAACAGAAGAAAATGGAAGCAAAAAGGGTGAAAGCACAGGAGGGGCAGAGAGAAGTATAGGTGGCGCGTATACGCAGTTCGCATCGAAGAGAGAGACGGTGTTACGCAATAGAAAATTGCTCGTTCAGTGAAATTCGGACCGCGGCCGGCAAAAGCTTCGACGATCTCGAGTAATTCCGCTCACCCTCTCGGCCCCTACCTCTTCCTCACTTGACGAGAATGGAGGTAATTACCGGATTTCGGCGAAATCCATGGAGCGTAGGGCATTTAGAGCTGTTATAGTTTCGACGACTCGGCACTGCCGACCGGCTGCTGCTGGCCCGTCAAAATGAAACACTGCGCACCGATTCAGTGTGGAGGGTGGCCAAGGGGGTGGGGATCGGGTAACGGAGGACGAGGCCGTGGTGACAGAACGGCGAACGACGAACGACGAACAACGAACGAACGGCGTTATAACAAGGGCTAGTTAGCGGGACCGCCGTATTACCCTCGCGTAGTTCTGTCGTAGTACAATGGTGACAAATTTCACGCGCTATATCATCCGGTCCGCACACCATGGCTACGACCAAAGACGGAAGACAAAGTGCGCGACCGGCACCACCACGATGCCGGCTCTCCCCAGATTCGATACCTTCTTTTGGCCGGGGGGGCTTTATCTAGAATGCTCTAATAACTACTAATTCTTCGGGTTTGTTCCGGGGGAGTTGTTCACCGCTCTTCTGTCTTCCGCTTTTCTCCAGCACGGGGTGTTTCAGGTTAGACGGCAATAGGTTGAGGTTGTTGAGTCGTTATTGAGGGGGGTATGTTTGAATTTCTATGGCGTTTGGTTGTGAGTGAAAGGTTGAGTTAGTGGACTTTGGTTTATCCGTTTTTTTTGGTGCAGCGGGCTGGGGGTGGTCACTTTGAGGGTGGCAGAAGTATAGCAATCGTCACCCATGTGTTATCATTCATTATTAATAAGTTGACTGTTGTTCCGCGGTCAGCGTGCTGAGAGAAGCACGCCGTTATTTCAAAACAAAATATTCTCTGAAAGTATCGTTATCGTATATACATAAATCGGGTCATAATGTATACATATACATAAATGTGATTTGTCCAAGGAAACCTGTGGTGAATTGTTGCTACGGGGTATGTATCGTAATTAGTGAGCCTTCCATTGGTAGATACGTTTGTTTCCAATGATATCGTGCTAGGTTTTCGTCTAAAATGGCAATGGCGTCCTCAGAACCCCATGAATTCGGTGGCCAAAAAAACGATTTGGTCATGTGTATATGAATTTCTTTGTTCAAATTGATTGATGAAGTTGTATAATGTCCTCGATCACTGGCGAAAATGAATTTGTATGCCCCCACAGGATTCTTTACGATGATTCAGACATTTTATGTTCTTTTATAATTCACTTGATTTCTTTACTTGGTTCACTGCCTTCTTTCGTAGATCTTCTGAGATGATTATTGTTAATAATGTGAATACATTTATAATATTTATACATTTATAATAGGTATTAGTTGTGTACTTAGCTTTGTTACTTGTATGTCATTCAATATTTCTAGAACAATAGATAATTTGGTTATAGGGGGCGTACTACTAAAATTAATAACATTTCTGTAACTTTCCTTACTTATAAATATTTTATCATCAGAATGTACTATGAAAGTAATTATTAACAGAATAATTGAAGTAGAAACGGTTGTGCAGGAAAACATTCAGAACTCACCCTTAACCGAGATTCAAATTTCCTATGAAAAAATATACCGGCGAACTTTTTGTTACGATACATTACTGCATACACAAGAATCCCCAATCAGCCCTTTCAACATGCCTTATGATATTTCCCTCATAGACTATTTCGATTTCCAACTTACCACATCGCAGACGTAAAACGTTAATATCCTGTTGACAGACCGGATTCAGACGTGGAGTAGCGGACAATGCCACTTCGTTCAGCTGCACGCGCGTAGGTAAAGAGACCATGGTCCGCCGTTTCTGTGGCAAGAGATTACGGAGAAATTCGTGGCGTGGCGGAGTTCCCGCGATTTCTGGCTCGCGGCTTCGCTTGAGTGACAAGCTTCATTTCCGCACCGGGACCGAGCGTTTCTCGCGTTAACGGTCGTCGCTCGAATCGATAGAAATTACTCGCTTCCCCTGCGGGTGGCCGATCGACGTCAGAACTATTTACAATCTCGAATCGAAAACCGCATAACCTTTGGGGAATAGGCTCAGGGTAGAAGTTTGTTACAAGCTCTTGGTCCGTTTCCGCTCTCGATTCTTCGACCAGTTTGGCAATGAACGTTTTATTCAATAAACCGCATAGATGTCTTGCGTGTTCCATAACGTTTTGGCTCTCAAGGAATGGTGCTTGAAGAAATTAAATTCGGGAAGGATTCATGCGGTCATGTTTGTCATAAATACATTGTTTTCTTGTTAATCCTGGAAATATGTTCTAACAATAAGTAAAGTATTTAATAGCCACAAGATAATTGTAACTCTATTCATTCACAATAGAGGCCTCGAACATCCGAGAATAAGCATACACCATACAGAGTATATCGAGGTTAAGCGTATACATTACACATAGTAATTGTTTCTTTAGCTTTAAAAAATGCGAACAAATTTTGATAGACTAAGTACAGGTAACCCTCCTATAACACGGTATAGAGGTTCCTAGCAAATGCCGTGTGTTGGATGTTTACTAGTGACAGTAAATATAATATATTATGCGAGAGAAAAATTATCTCAACGTTCTTACATTATCTTACTAATGGAGATAGTAAGCGAATCAGATGGGTCTGAACTTGGCGAGTCAAAAGGGGCTAGGTTGTAAATCGAGACAATGCGCATTCCTAGGTATAAGTTGACCCCCGTTCTATTGAGTGTCTTCGTTTAGATCGAAAGAGCATTTCATCGAGAGAGGACATTCCTTCTGACCTATTTTGAATACGTTAATTGAGAAAAATATAATATGTAGATATTTTATTTAACACACCATATCCAATATCGTGCTAAGTGAAACCGTGTTGTATGAGACCCAGAGCCAGTACAAAAAGGAAGCGCAGCCAGAGGACCGGTGGCTTAACGTGGAGTTTCAACAGTCTATTGTCTTTCTACAAACAGTTAAAAAATGTATTAAAGTGTATTAAAGTGTACATACATATATAAAATCGCGTTGTAGATCACCGTATTGTACGAGGGTTTCCGCAAATTTCTAATAGTGTTAGAGCGAGACCATGTTGCTGAATACCGTGTTATAGGAGGGTTACCTGTACAGTAATCCCTCCTGTAACGCGGCACTCTAATAATACCGTTTCCACATAACGCGTAACAAAAATTGTGTGCCGAACGGCCGCTGTCGCTGCCTGAGAAATCTGTTTTAGACGTAATTCAGTGGAAGATTTATTTTAAATGAATTCAGACGTATCAAGGCTGCGCGTTATAGAGCCTTTTACTCGCTTAATTTGTGTTATCATAAGTGGACACCATTACACAATACTTTAGGTAATATTCTTTGTTCGCTGTTATTAAAAAATACTAACATTTACTTGAAAACAACTTTTAACCCTAGATTTGCATCTGATGTCTGACAAAAATAAAAGAAAGTTCATCTCTCCTGATTTATATGTACGTACATAGTTACTTCTGTGTTTCACTTAACACGTTTTCCATATATCGCGGGTCGAATTAATTGCGTTACAGAAGAGTTCACTGTATTATAAGTAGAATATCTGAATTTTCAGTGGAAGAAAGTAATCTTTTTAAAAGGAGTTACATATATTTTTATTATTATCAATTAGTTTCGCATTTCAGGTCGCGTTCAGTTTGTCTGCGTATATGTAATGTATACAGTAGGGTAGCTCTTACTTACCCTTGATGAAAATCTGTAGGATATCATTGTAAGAAAAGTTTATAGCGACTGCAAACAATGCAACTCCATTACCGAATTAAGGAAAGCGGTGAATGCAGCATGGGCGTGTGTTGAAACTGAGACCCTTCAAAAATTAATTTTATCATTGCCAAACCGTATTTTCAATGTTATTCACAAAATAAAGGTTACACTAAGTATTAATACATAAATAGTTGAAAAAATGGTTAATTTTCATTTCATATAAGTATGTAAAAAGGAAGTACATATGTAACTTTATAGAAATTGCGATATTTTTTTTCGGTTAAAATATATTTTTATGTTTTCCTTTAAATAAGGGTTACATTTATTTTTTGAATCTGATGTATGCCGGTTTCTTAATTCCGTATTCGTGAGAATACGCAAATTTCTGTTTTTTTTATGCGTGCTGATGTAGGAAGTAGCCACTGCAATGTAGCCAAGAATCGAGCCGCCAATATTTGTACAAATATCATATCCAATAACGATTCTTCAAAGATATGCTTAATACACATTGGAGAACGCGAATCGAAGCACGCAATAAGCTGCCAATAATAAACATACGTATATAGTTTCATTAGAAAGATATTGTTGCTGTTAAAATTTCCGCAAATAGCTATTATTTACAAAAGCAGCAGAAACTATTCTATTCAATTTCCCGTATTAAGTCAAGTAACTAGTATAAACAATTTGTACACATTTTCAAAAATCAAAGAAATAACTTCCATATGCTTGAACCGGACATACCATATACCACTGTTTCCCAACAGTTTAGTGCCATACCCCACCTAAGCGTTTCTAAAATTCTTATGCCCCCTATGTAACATATACATCATGTTTAATATTCAAAAATTGAATTGTTCACTGGAGAAACTTAAATAATAGGTTTTAAGAAGAAATGACGAGGACATTCTTGAGGAAACACACTAACAATAAGTAAACTTTCAAAACATATAATGGAGACCTGAAATTGAAGTACGAAATAATTTTAACGAAAGATTTTTCTATATTATTTTAATTATTAGTAATTATGTATTACTTTCCTTAACAATTAAATTGCCGCCAAAACACTGCCACATACAGTAAACTTTTGGTAAAAACGTTCTTCCATTTATTCCGTCTGCGAACCCACGAACATCAGCGTTCAGCGATAACGTTTGCTAAGGCATAAATACGCTTGTCGGCATTTTGAACACGTGTACGCGATCCTTCCGTTTATTTCCAGGGACTAACGTCTTCCTTCGATCGTGTACTCGTGTACAGTATATCCGGACACGCGTGCAACTACGCGGCAAAAGCACGCGATGCTTTAGATCCATTTGTAACGATGGAGTGGCGCATCGACCTGAAAGCGGCTGCTTTTCCTTTCTTCCTTATCTGTTCCCCCCTTTTCTTGCTTCATACTTTTTCTTTTTCCTTTCTTATTGGTATGTGTACACTTTCGATACTTCGACTCCATCCCCGGCTGCACGTAGCACGATATCGCAGCGGCTCGACGCAGGATTTCATTTCGCATCCGCGTCGTCAATGTTTTGCAAACCACTCGAGGGAAGCACTCGAAGCACACGGGAGATCGAAAAATATATGGAAAATGGTCGTGGATCTTGCGACAGTGCTTTGCCTTCGTTGAAACGGCAAGCACGACGACACCGACGTGAACGATGTGAAGGACGATGACTGCGTTTATGAGACGCACGCGAAACGTACGGGCAAACGTTAATTACAACCGGGGGGAACGAAGCATGCGGCTGATTAATTGCTTGGCTGGAACGAGCTGGTTAGTTAAGTGACTTATTGATGTCACCATTTTGATGGTAAGGGATCGAGGATTAAATTGGTTTTTGTGTAGGCTTTGATTTTGTAACCAGTTTCACATTGCCGGTTAGCTACTAAACGTATCGAATAAAAGTTTGAAACCGTTTCGTTTTTTATTGAATCTATCCAAATGTTTCATTATTGCATGAGTCCTTGATCATTCACGTTTGTGTAGTACAATCTTTTCCAACATAAACACCTGGTTGTATAGAAAAGAGAAGGGAGTTTTATAAAAGCAATTTCATACTTTCAAATACTAATCGCGCTAACTAACATTAGTATTATTGTCTGATAACAACGAATATCATTGAACTACTTCAGCTTGTGCACTAAGGGTAATATGTATATCTTGCGCTGGATATTTCATGAACGGTTACGTCGAAATAATCTCTACATTTATGTAGAGCTGTGAAGTTAATCAAAGGTTTGTCAAGTGATAAATCAAACGATGCTGAAACAAGGGACGGTAGACAGGAATGGCATTCGAACAAATGTACGTTTTAACTAGGTAGCAAGCCTAACAATAAGAGGGAAAGAAGGGTTCGTTGCAAGAAAGGGAAGGCGAAGGGCAGAGTTGGTAATCTACGGTCTCGTGGGGCCAAGGGGTAAATTCGTGATATCCCAGCGATTATCACCCCTCGACCTGTTCGTTACATGCTGTGACCCTTGGGTTCGCGAGACCTACCAAAAATCTTTGCAAGTATGTCTATGAAGATGACACGGAGTAACAACATCTTAGACGGTTAACCATTCTCTTTTCAATTCTTCATCGTGTCTTCAAATAATTTCAATTAATACTTTTAATTGAATCATAAGTTTAATTCACACTAATGTGTTCTGCGGTATAATTTTTTAAACCTCAATTGCATCTATTAACAAAATATTATTTAATTTCATTTTTGTAATTTATTCATTGTATATATGCGATATAATTTCACTAGTGTTAATACTAGTTTCAGGTGACACTTGCTTAAAATACCTAGATTTAGCTGGTTACATTTCTAGTTTACTGCAAGAACTTCTATTATTCTTTCTTGTGTGTCATTTTAGTTTTTATAACACGAAAGGTATGGCTGGAAGTGATATGGGGGAGGAATATCAGGAAGTACACTTTTAAGGGTAAATTCATCAGTGAAAAGTCAGCACATTGTAAAAGTAATTAAAGTGAAAAGATGGATAGTACGTGTAACATGATTATTACATGCTTATGTGTTCTTCATTTGATATATAAATAAATGTATTATGGTCGATAAATTAGTGTATCCTTTATCTATGAAATTGAATAAAAAATAATATTTAAATTATTGTAAATTAGATGAAATAACTGATATCCTGTAAATCATGATCGTTAGGGAAATTGATATTTGAAAATAATAGTATAGTTGTTTCGGTTTTTCTTTAGATCCAATGTAATACAAGTATCTTGCATACCAGATATTTTTAGAAAACGATTACAATTCTTGAGAGCTGGAATGTACCCCAAATTTGGCTGTCATTCGGGAACTCTTGTGTCCATAAATCAAGCAGGTTCTCGATTGATCATACCTTATGATACAAACTACCATCAGGGTTATCGGCTCGGAGGGTTGATCAAATTCATGATACTACGTAACTAGTGGTATTTGGGTGGACTGGAACGTTTATGATATCTGCTTGTCGACTTTATTACGTAGTAATAAGTCGACAGTAATAGAAGATAGTAATAGAAGATATATGTACAGATAACTACGTTTTTCAAAATACCAGATTTCCAAAGGGAATTTTCTTTAATTTGTCACTATTGGGGGTGCAGCCTCCACTGTGCATCCTTCTTATGATGTGTATATTGTATATGTTATGAAAACAAGAATTGTATGGAATGTCAATTTATTTCTTTTTGACTGCAAATGACGTGCATCAGTGACAAAATTGAATTACGAAAAATGATCGGTAAACATTACAAAATTAAATATCTTATACGTAGGGACGTTGTTATGGAACACTCTAGGATATTTCAAAATTAAATATATCCTCTTTTCATTTTCGTTTCTAGGAATAACATGAATTATGTTGGAATTATGTTGTGGCTTGATATTATTTATAGCCATCGTATGTCCTTCTTGCATAATATGTGTATCGAAATATAGTACAATATGTTGTCTATTAACATTATTGTTTATTGTCTACTGAATATATATAATATTTAAACATACATATATACATAATATTGCGCAAAATACATAATCTACAAGATGGAGCAAACAAAATAGTGCTACTTTACTACTTAAATTCATTCCTCATCTTCGATGCTGACTTTAGTAGCACTAGACTTGTTCAAAACAAAATCAATAAATACTTTAGATTTTGTATCTTGTATCTTTGTATCTTTGTACTGTTCGAACTGTTCTTGAAATCAATTTGTTTCAAAATTTCGCATAGCTCCAACAATTTTTAAGATAGTGCAAAGAAATTTGAAATGTATATTTAAGAAACACGCGTAGCATAAAAAATAATAAAAGAATGTATATTTATAATCTTACCCGAAATTTAAATTCATCCAACCGACGCATTCTGTACCTGTACCCTGTACCAACTATTTTAACGATACAACTTCTTTCTTTTATATAGGTAGAATATCCTGCTCACACAAAACAAGCTGCATGCCGTTCCTTCTTCATGTAGCAGTAGATAACGTGAACGATGTGTTTGCTTTAATTAGGCGGCAAGTTTCATTGGTAATGGACCGTGTAAGACACCTGTCCAACAGCGTTTCGCGGTGCCATCGGAATGTCAGGTGTGTTTAGCCATCAACCGGCAACAGGGTGGCAAGGCAGAAGGGCGGGGGAAGGTCGAAACTTGCCTCCTAGACAACGCTGAGGATATCTCGTAGGTCCCACTAGTGCATTTAGAATAAGTTACGGCATCATGAGATTACAAGTCTGTAGCATAAACCCTCTTTACTCTGTGCGGGGAAGACCTCCGTTGGCATGCCGGCACCATTAATTAAGAGCTTCTAAGGGCTGGAAAGGGTACAATCTTCTGTACGGGGACAGCATCGTGTATTCGCTACAGTCCACGAAAAAAGTATTATCCGGTAACAACGAGTTCTTGGAAACGTACCAATTACCCACTTGGCCCCCAGACAACATTGCTACATCAGATGGATGCTGTTGCATTTGCGTGGGCGAGTGCAAGCAAACACACCGAAATTAAGGTAAGCGATAAAAATGTGAAAATTGGTTCCTGGGTAAATCTGAGATGCGTGTGGATTCTTGTTCGTGAAACATGTATGAACAGATGAGGATACAATGTGGATCACTTGGATGTGCGGTGCTAAATTTTTGTAATTCATTTGTTAGTATTTGGTTGTGTGCTGTAGAAATTAATATTTATAGGCAATGCTTTATTTTTATCGACGGTAGTATAATTTTTCTTTTGTTTTCCAATTATTCTAGTCGTATTTACACAGGTTTAGACTAGCTTGGCTAAAAATTTGATGTGCATAGATATTTTTGGGGTAGATTAGGGCTTAATTTAATAACCTTCATAAGCTTAGAGGTGTTAGATCAACTGATTCAAATTCAAAGTACTTCTTACAATTTATTAGTACGAAAGATAGTAATTATAATTTTGTTATGCTAACAGTATTTACTTATAGTAAGTTTTATTTAAATAATTTTTGAATTATAAATAATTTTCGTACGTTGCACTGTGAATTTATGGATCGGCCACCAATTTCGTAATGCTTCGATATTTTTTGTGCAGATCCGTAAATATTTTCAAATGTAAAATGAACAGCGAGCGAAAATGATTTTTGGTTCTTTTTAAGGTAGTTATAGTGAATTTTGTAGGTTTCAGACATGGACGTATAATAATTCAACTACGTGACTACAGCATTGGCAAGAGGATTTATTTCCTGTAGCAAACTTCGTCTGAAAATCCCAACCTGTGAACAATAGTTATGGTTGTATAATATTTCGGTCCAGAATGGCGAAAGTTGCTAAGTCCAGCGTCACGGCTTAGGAATGATTACCCTAAAAATGACAGCGCACCCGAAATAGCTGGTAGATTTAACCGTTCTCTTGGAAAAAACTGTTAAACTTTCAATAATTCTTAAATCAAGTTTACTTATCACCTGTTTCATTTATTTACATTTAATTAGCTTAGGGTTAGGCGTCGATTAGGATTCTCGAATTATTAACAAAGTAGCATGAAATCATAGATTAGTGTGTGAAATATATCAAAATACAGGGGCAATGGGAGATTTCTTTGTGCAAGGGAGGTTCGGCGACTATGTTACACTGGAACTTGGAGATCAAGAATTATCAGAATTGAAATCACAATTGCATAAAACTGGCGTAAATAGTAATTAAATAAAAATAATTTTGTATTTTTTCGATGCACATTAAAGATAATTTATGTTGGAGTGCGTAGCGGGCACCGTTCGGACATAGGACACTTACGATCAGGCCACCTGGGGACGGGTGATCTGCAGGTAAGAGGCGATGGCTTGCAAAACCGTGGCCCCCGTTTTCTATGTTGTTTAAAATTACCGTCAGGTTTAAGGGAATGATTGGTAACGAATGCATGAGTTGAAATCTTGGGATCACTTATACCATTTTAGCCTTAATGGAGTATTGGGTTCATACATTTCCTTTGATTGTGCTCTTTTACATTAAACACGTATACACTTTTGTAAGATGGCTGATGCGGAAATACGTCTTTATTCAATCATAGCTCCTCGGAATATCGCAATAACAACACTTCTAAAGAAAATCACCACGCAATCCTTACATTTGTTTAAATCAATCAAAATAAGAAACGACCGCCGCATGCTCTCTCACACTCATCCATCCATACAGTGATGCAGTAACAAATATCCTTACACTTTTATATATTACAATAATAATCCTAAGAGCAAGAGCGCGAGGGCGACCGGACGTTGCGGCTACCTTTGTTTATGGTGAGAATGCAACTTGCTCGAGAAGTCCAAACTTGTTCTAACATTTCACACCCACGTGGCTGGCGGGCTTAGGTAGCGCGGTGCGTAACGATACGCTTTCTCGCAGGCGTGATGCCGATGAGGCCTCAGCAAAGTGTCCAATTTGCGTTGGACGCGCTCTTCCCGGACAGGGAAAGGGAAGCGAGAACCCGTATAAAAAGGCAAGGACCCAGTCCCTTGAGGTCCGTTTTAGGAAGGCGTTTGTAGGAGTAGTATAGGGTAGATTCAACATATATTTATATTCTGAGTGATCTGAACAGAAGTGAGAACTTTGACAAGCAAATACAGCATTTATACATGTATCTATTCCGATTGGCTTTATTTATTATTGGAACCAACCGCTTACAAATATCTATATTCGTCAAGCCAAAACAATATAAAAATTAACCAAATTAGATAATAAAATCTGTTCATTTTCCAGAAAAATAGAATCGTCTTACCTTGAATTCCATCCAGCAATTTTATCCTTCCGTTGAAGGGATAATTGTAATTTTACCAGAGAGGATTATAATCAGAATTTTTGCGGCTTGTTGAAAATAATACTCGGCAGGTTATAGCAACGCATCCGCGTGGAGGTTAATCGAGAAGATTTCAAGGGCACGATGGTGTGACAACTTCCGTCGAAAAGTTTTTCGCAAAGTCGGCTTCGGATAGCGAACTCAGAGGACGAGGCATCCCTGGCAGATTCGTTGGCAGGAGCTCGAAGCCCTTCAGTATTCAACACACTCGATCACACAACAGTTATCAAAGGAACTCATTTGAGCGGTTGAATGGATAGAAAGGAAGTCAATCTCGGTGCGCGGAGATAAGGCAGCCGTTTTCCCCCGGTCTCGCCAGACCCACGTAGTCGTGCTTACTAACGTCCCCAGCCCGCTCGGAGTCTGCTTGCACGGCTGTTCGTGTGCTAGGTGCTTTAGACGCCTCATCGACGCCTTATACCCTGCCTGTATAGTCATCATCTGGACTTCTCGTATTCGCGTGGCAACACTTCTGCCTTCTTGCTTCACAGCGGGCATTCCAACAAAACATCCATTCTGCGTGCATGAATATTTTCCCGTTTCTCCATTATCGTTACTGCGATCCATTCGTGTTCAATTTTTTTAGACAATTACGAAGATTGGGATCTTGTTCTAACATTTGCTGCCCCGTTTTTGGTCAAGAAATGCCCACAGAGTTTGAAACGTTCGTTCTTTGTTGTTTAAAGGGGACTTTATGGCCAGTAGTCTGGGTTCCGACACGTCCTACTTGTGATATTTTTTAACATTGTTTTAACATTGCAGTTAATAGCTAAAACATTTTATAGTCATTAATTATTTTTTGATAATAACGTTTTTTACTCAGAATCCAACACTCTTTCCAATTGCCAAGTCAAATTTTACACATTACAATGAAAAAACTCAAGATGACCTCCATATCTCACACTCAGTCAAAATAAAGTACCTAGATGCATAATATTCTAAAATATTACTTGAATCTCAAAACCGCGTTGTTTAAGTTAAGTTACTGCCTTGTACATGGTATATTTAAAAACATTTTGCCACTTTCTAATTCATGAAGTCATACGTTGTTTATTAGATTAAGTAATATTAATTTCTTTCTGCCATTTGATTATTGTTTAACTTTTGTCGATAAATATAGAATCGTTCGCTTTATAATAGTCATATACTGCGGGGGGGTTTCATTGAAATTCTGAATCTTATGGAAACGAATCTTTTTATGTTTGCACAACATGAAAGCACGAGAATCACACATATACATTGGAAAAATTAAAAAGTTTAGAAAAATTGAGTTCGCGCGGAGAATCTTAACGCCCCTGGAAACACGCGTCTATCGTATCGTTTACGTTGCACATTAAGTTTCTTAATGCATCCTTTTCAACCAATACCACTCGAGATGTACTCATAAATAAATTACGGGGAAAGCTTATTAGTTTATTAGTTTCTAGAAAGTCGGCAAGACGAGGGTGGAACGTAATTACATGTAAATAAATGTATGGGTCTGGATAGTTGGCGGGTTGGAGTTGGCCGGTAACTGAAGCCACGGAAAGTATAGGCGTAGAGCTGGATGTAGAAACCACTTTAGCTTCTCTTACTCTATCCCTTCTAGCTTCTTTTCTCTTCTTTTTCATCCACCTACCCTTCCTTCCTTCCTTCTACCCCTATTTCTTCCTGAGCGTCCTCTTTTTGCTTCGCCCCTGTGTTCCACAACCGTCCCCGGCAGAGGGTGTACTTTCTCGAGACGGTATAATTTTCAGAAGCATGTCGCAGCGCCGCGCAAAGTTTTTCTTTAATATATTCTTACATGCGCCTCCAGATTAGATTAAAGGCGGCGAATGTACGGGACGAAAAGGCACATCGGCTATGGTCACGCAAAAGAAGGCGAACGCAGCCGTATTTATATGATTTATTTAAGTGGCCCCCGTTAAAGGGAGTTCCGAGTAAAGGAAACGAAATTGGTCGTGGTTTGGAAAGGGTGGTCGGTTAGATGAGATGAACGAGCTGCTACGAAATTGCCTGAGAAGCGAAGAATAGATGATCCTATGTGCGGTTATGGTAATACAAATTTGTTTGTAATGCTTCGGTAAGAAAATTTTACTCAGAGGTATAATATCTATATAAGAAAATGGCATATATGTATGTTAGAAATTTGAACGATGTAGTATATATTGAAAGCGCGGCGTAAGATAGGTAGATCTTTCCCTGTCAATTCTGGGGTAAAGACTGAGTGGTCAATCACAGTTCATTTACCAAAAAGGCAGAACCTTCCCCACTCCGTGGCCAGATCCTTCAGGGAGAGAGTCCCTATTCCTTGGCAATACGGCTACAAGCCGATTGCCACATGTGTTCTCTACTTGACTTCAATAAACAATCCCTCGACACCAGATAGTTGGAAGACCCAATGCGGTCGCCAGCCATCGTCGGTCAACAGGATGTTCAGTCCCATTCATTCACTTTCTAAAAACCCCTAATAAACGGTCAATCCTTAGACATTCGATAGTTGAATAGCGTCGGGCCACCAGCCATCGTCTGCCGTCCAGATTGCCCCTTTGCAGAACACTCTCCTAACGCATCCATGCCAAGTCCCTATCATAAATCCCTTAACCATTCCTTGAAATACACAGCACTTCGCCACTCGGTCCCTTTCCTTTCATTAAAAATACGCTGTCGCTAACATGTATGTACAAGTGTAATATAAGGCAGCAGAAGTGTGCTACATGAGCTATGGTATATATAAGATCATTAACAATACCCGAAGACTTATGTTAATAAACGATGTAAATTAATATTAGCATAATATTAATTTGATCAGTAATGGCAATGAGAATGCACAGTTTATAATAACTATTATAAAAAATGAAAAATAATTTAGTAAGTACTATAGAGAAATTTATCACCTTCATATTTCTCGATAGCTGAATCGGAAAGTAGGAAAACTTTTAAAGCAAATAAATACGCTGGTACAACACCATTTCACCACGAGATATTTTTTTCTCAAACTTAAATTTCGTCCAACAAAGTAGTCAAAGTTGAACTTGTTATCCCCTAATCAATGAAAGAGTTTTAAAATTAATAACAATAGGGAAACAAATTTGTTTGCATAGCAAAAGTTATCCTTACGAAGGTAACGGCAAAAGGAAGACGGAGATAATATAAAAGAAGTGGCAACGGGAACAGTTGTTGCTGTGCTTGCAAGGTATCGTGATTATGGGTAGCTTCCTTGCACGTGGCGGAATGTATTATTTGGCAGACCTTTGGCCGTGAGAAGCCGTGAACGCGTTCGCACCTGAAATTATGCGCTCGTTTACTCCTCGGCCGCGTTATCATGCGAACAGTTATGACGCCGTGAGCCACGACCGTGTGGTAAAATTACATTTCCAATTCATGAAATGTCAGTTATATGGGACGTAGAATGACTGAACATGGCCCTTCGCAACACCATCCGCTGAAAAGAGCGTACAAAACCGTCTCTCCTCTCCGCTTTCGTCCCATTGGCCTGTGTGTTTCGAAACAATGAGGTCCTTTAATCGAATGCTAGTCCAATTTCGGTCGCCCTATGTTGCTGTTTGAGGCATCCGAATTAGCTGTTTTGTTTAGAATAGTGGAATATTCGAATTGGTTATACAGCATCGCGCTGAATACAATTATTTACCATGCTTTTATTAAGCGATGATGGTTCTGTTTGAAACGTTAGAATTTCGTACGTGCTTTCACGTGAGTTATGACTCATTGTATACAGGGTGCTCCAGCCGCAGCAGTCTACCTAAATGTCTTTCGCTTTTTATGATATACAAAATATTTGTAGCACAATGTTAATGGCTTTAAAAGGAGAATATGTAATCAGAAAAAATAAATTTGTTGTCAGGTCTGTTTTTTTTGGAGAGGAGGGGCGCAAGGTCATAGTAATTCTTTATGTGGAAAGCGCCTATTTTTTAAATTCCATCTTGGATATCACAGAATCATGACCTTGAAATGACCATTAGGTGACTTTAGAAGTGAGACGTGTAATGAAATTGCTAGGATTATATTTTAACTTTGTTGTTCAATAGATGCATGCAGGAGGTGGAATGCCCAGAAAAATGAGAAAGACCAGTGTTGAATAGGAGATACATTTATTTAATATACATACCACGGTCCGGCAGAGTCTCTGGCCCGCTTTTAATGGAGGGTCATTGGGGTGATTCTGAACAATTTTTTCCTTTACCGAAATGTTGGTTGAAGCTTCGTTTTTGAGTTATTAACGAAAAACACTGACCAATCAGAGCGCTCGGGCGTGGTCACAAGGGTCACGCGCTTGAGCGCGCGCTCTACGGGTGCCCTGATTGGCCAGTGCTTTCCTTTAATAACTCAAAAACGATGCTTCAACCAACATTTTGGTAAAGGAAAAAATTGTTCAAAATCACCCCAGTGACCCCCCATTAAAAGCGGGCCAGAGACTCTGCCGGACCCTGTATAGTGACACTTCTTTGCTTCGCTATGGTTTCTCTGAGACTGACTGAGACTGGGCCCTTGTGACCCTCGCTGGCGACGGGATGTCGACCCCTCGCAGGACCATGTGCCCTGATCGCCGCACGCATAAATTAGTCCCGTATCGGACTAAGGCACTTGACGACGATCTCGTATTACTTCTAAAGGACGATCGTCTCCATGCACAGTAAACTTGATTCCAGATATGCAGAACGTTTCTAAATCGTCGAATTGAGCGTAATGGCCCATAGCTTGCCCCGCACGATCACTAGATCTGACCCCACTCGATTTTTTTTCTGTGGGGACAATTGAAAGGAGTAGTGTATCAAGAGAGCCTAGCAATTCCATTACATTTCTCAATTCTAAAATCACGTGACGCTCATGATACAGTGACATTTAAATGTATTTTTGCATCTGCTATAAGATGCAATAAAAAGATCGTGATTTCTGTATCAAAGATTACAATGCCCTTTAAAAAATACATGAAAAAATGACCTGACAAAAAATTCTTTTCCCAGATTATTTCACTCTTTTTGACATTGTGTCGCGAATATTTATCATACCATCAAAACCGAAGAAGATATTTAAGTGGCCTGCTTCGGCTAGGGCATCATGTATATAAATTGTTCTGAATGAGTAATTACTCTTTTATAATAATTCATAGTTAATATCGCCATAAGTGTTATTCGAAACACGATTGTCAGATCTAGATCTGGTGTTAAAATTGTAGCACTTGTATTATGGGCATATTGTATTCGCAATTTAATTACACTCGCGGTTTTATATTATTTTTTAATAATTGCCCTCCGTTATCTATTGCACGAGCTTTAAAATTGTTAAAACACTTTCAATCGATTACAGTTTGATTGCAACTGAAGTCTCTACTAAAAGTTTCTTTACTTCAAGTTTTTTCAACTGCTGTCGAAAAGATATGTATATCGTTTTTTTGTATGGCAGTTTATTGTAATATGATTTATAATTAAAATGCAATCAAATTATGGCTCAAGTGAGGCGAGGGATGACAAAATCTTGAAAAAATGAAACAAGTTTTTTTTCTTTATCTTTTGCGCACGAGTAAAGATAACAGTCTCCAGTTAACTGGAGGGCGGCTCGCTTGGCAGCGAAGTTTTATACCTATAGCCATCGATAAGCCTGGGCAATATTGATAACTTTTACGGGAAGCAAATTACTGGATGGCATTTCGGGGATTCGATCATATGACGGTATTAGTAATATTTTTTTCTCTTACGATCGGCAAAAGATCCCGGCAAATCTCCTCCAAGATTCTCCATGGCATCGATAAGGTCCCAAATGTAAAGGACGAGCAAGATAAGGCAACCTTAAGGTATGGATCTTCTAGAAGTCCATTTCGAAGGATTTCCTCTTCTCCTATCGACAAAGTCTAAGAGATATTTATCATTCACGGTTTAAAACCAAACTAGTACTGTTCCCAATAAAATATGGAGCGGCCACAAATTTCCATCTTGTGTTAGGAGTGAACGGTTCTATTAACGGATGTAAATAACTACATTTTCCATGCTTCTGTTCCTTAAACGGGAATATTCTAGCCCTTATGGGAACCGGGTACCCACTTTTACACTTCCTTTAATAATCTTTGTATGTTGTTGATGAAATGTCGCAAAACCGATCCAGATCTTGATTCTTTGAACAATTTTACGTCAACCTTCGTTTTGCGAAAACAAATTTCTGCAAAATATTTGAAATAACTACATATGTTTCGAACTTCTTGGCCATTTTGGTTGCTGACATAAGTGCTAGTCTAGAGTGTCATTTATTAGGTTATTTTCAGGAATGTTTTAAAAAGGAAGACAGCCAACATTGGTATTGGATTGTTGCTCGCATATTTATTTATACAAGGTTTGGCCGAATAACATGTAGAAGCGAGCACTGGGTGATTCCTTACGAAGAAATACGAAAAAAATAGAATAACATTTTTTCGTGCCGGGGTTTGTTTCCGAGAGACCCAAGTTTGACAATTCATTCCGTTCAAATTCAATTTCTGGTATGTAACGATTCGCTGCTGGACGTATAATACTTATTCTGCTTGAAAATAAGACCTATGCGATATTTAAAAGTTATAGAATTCAGAGAAGAATAAAAATATTTGTTATTATTATCAATTGCAGTACTGTTACAATTCCTGTTGAGTCATTAAATTGACGATAGTGAAGAAAAAGAATGTATTTCTTAGTTCTCGATGTAGCATTTGACATTCAACCCTTCTATCTGTCACCGTAGCAAAAACAGTCGATATTTATCTAATTAAAATGAAAAAGAGATCCTATTTAACAGCAATTTCTTTCAATTAATGATACGTAGAGTTGTCTATTTTCTATCCAATCTCTTTTAGGCAGTTTGTGCCTTTCTCAGCTCTAATCAGGAAATTTTAGACGAAGCTAACGCCATCATGAGATCATTCAATCCAATCGGAGCCAATTTGTCTGTATGTTATGAGATTAAGCCTTAGGTGGGAAACGTAGTGTCAACTGCTGGTATACAGAGGGTGACGGCTGGATGCTTACGAACCGCTGTAATCCGGAGTACAAACAAATCCTCAGAATGTTCAACGAAGGTCCAGTAAATACTCTGGTATACGCAACGTCGGTAGACATGCTTAACCAATGCTTCGTTTCCACTTTATCTGATGGTTGGATGCACGCCTTAATCGCTGGCCAGCTTGATTATAACTTTACCTAATTGTCTACGTTTCAAACACTCGGCAAGCGTACACAACCCTAATGTCAACCCTTATCACTTGACGGACGATTTCGTTGGTGCATTTCGTTTGGAGAAACGAATGTTGCTGATGGACGTACATACTTCAATTCATTAGATACTCTCTCTTAGAACTCTCGATAGGCTGTACGGGAGCTTGACATTAAATTTCACAATTATCTATGTGTAGTACACTATTAAAGGGTAAAGTAAAGTAAAATATTAATTTAGCATAGGGAAAATTGAAATAAATGGACATTATGAATGGTACTTAATTCCTCTGCTACCATGATTTCCTTTTGAAATAGTATTATAGTTAAAGAATATGTTGCGCGTCACAGCGTCGACGGTATATCGACGACGATTAAGTAACGCGGACTTCTTGTAAGGAAGTCTTTGGTGATAATAAGTGGACTCTATTGGTTGGGGTAGAGTGTATTTCTAATGAACACAGATGAATTTACAAAGCGTGAACGAATATATGTAGAAGTTATTTTTTGTAAACCTCACGTAGATTGGGCTAGAATAAACGGTGGGGTAGTAAGGCAAAAGTTTTCTCTATTAAAGCACTAATTTTATTATAAAACACGTCAACACACGACGTTACTCAAACACACAACGATTCACACACGATTCTGTCGATGCTCTTCACTTCGATCCTTTCTTAACTCTGCCTCTTGCACGCATCATTCATTCTTTACATTCTTTCACTCTTAGTTTCTCTCCCATTCTATTCCTCATTTGCTCTAACTCATTTAGGGCACACCTCGCAGTCATTTCTCGGTGGTGGTCGGTCCCGACCATCCGAATCTATGGGCCACTGTACCCTCCATGCACACGAACTTCTCAGGTACTCACCTCTGAACGTACCATTCATACCTCGGAATTATTCTAGACACTCACGCAATGTTTCCAAACCCACATATATTGTATGTAATAGTGAACGGGAACACTGTACGATTCTATAATCTGAAGTAAGAGCGGCTTCGTGGTACTAACAATAAGCCCGACTTGTTGGTACCTATGTTGAACCGAATTTTTGGTACTCCCCCTGCGCAAAATTGTTGCTGTATTTAATAGGTTTAATGTGTCTCTTGATTGGTTTCCACTACGTAGCTCATTGTCAGTGCCCAATCTAGGTTGAAAAAAGTCATATCGCGGAATAGATGTGCAATGTATTCACCCCCAAATATCTATATTAGTCTTACGATATATATCTCTGTATTACTCTTATTATCTACTAGTCACAAGAAGGATTCATTTATACAATTATTTTTAAGTTCGTTCGTCACAAACAGTCGTCATGCAACCTTATCGCGTCACCGTTTCCAAAACACCTAGTTATACTGTTTCGCCGCGCACCCGCGACGTACCGTGTGGACAGGGCCGAGCAGGTAAAACGAAGGTCGTAAATCTCCGTTCCGACTAGGGTCGCGTCGCGAGGTGTTTGGCAGTTCCTATTCTTCTTTTGAATAGGATAATTATTGATGTAAGTGGAGGATATCAATGAAGTAACGAATTCTTCAGGTAACAATGCAATATATTTATAAAACAAATAAGTGAGTGTTCGACGTGGTGTTTGATGACGAAGTATCGGGTGGAATCGCGATGTTCGCACCTCTCGTGTACACGGATACTCCGGAGTCGTTTGGAGGTATTCTCCTTTACAATAAGAACTTTAACTTGTCGCGTAAGAGTGTGTAAGACTGCTAGAACTGACGAGTTTGTTTAATTGTTTCTGCTAAGACTTGCTGTACAAGATTGTCTGTTGCGACTGACTTCCTCCTCGAGTGCTTCTCAGCACGTCGACTCGGAAGCCGTTTTTGGGCACGCTGATTGGATATTTAACAAAATGACTGGTTTCCAATCAGCGTGTTTTGGAGGTGTCGCCGCACCCTTCCTTTGCGCCCGAGGCGTGTTGCATGAAGGAGGGGGTGCGTTTTTGAACATTGCATTGAATATTGGTGACGTAGCGGGATCTCCCCCAGGGCCCCGGGGTTTGACCTGGGCGAAGTCAGCTGGCGGCCAGCTTCGAGACCCTGTAGGAAACTCACGTTTATGACACATGCAATTTGCCGCTGAGGTTGTGGAAAAAACTCGACGTCTGGTAGTTTAATGTATTAGGGGTAATAAAGCTACTTCCTCAAAACCGTCTCGTCCTTGCGTGTCACAAACGTGCTGACCATCTGCGTGTGGAAGGTCGTCCCTTTCGCAGATTGCCAGCCGCTTTGTCGAAAGGTGCTTGAATTTACAATATGCTTGATTTAATTTATGGTGGTTGTGAGATGCAGTGTTGGTTCCGCGGGTGTGCCGCGGAACATATACTGCCTAAAATCCCTACCCATTCAGAGTCCAGACTCGTCCTCACCATCCCTACTACATCCTTTCCAACACCCTTTACAACCCCAATGTTCCCTGACTCCCGAGCTCACATCATACGAAAAGGTCAATCGTCATAGTCTAAGTCCAAGTGATAATTAAACCTCTGGTAAAAACCGAAGTTGGGAGTTAAATTTTCTCTGTGCCCATTACAGATGTATCTCCATTTATTCTGGTTAAGGAATGTTTGCTGACACTAATAATGGTCATAATAATTAACTTCGCAATTATATAAGTGTGGAAATCAACCTCTCAAAACTCCAAACCTGATCACGTCGAGATCGTACATTTATTTTCGTTCTAAATAAGAATTATATGAGAGCAATTATTAACAATCCTTAAATTTCTATGTATCATGGAGTACATTAGCATAAGTGAATGTTCACATAGCAATATATACATTTTTTAAAGAATGCCTTGTACAATAATTTTTGGATGCTTTTTGAAATACAATTTTTACGCCGTTTAGTTATACTTTAATAGCGTAGAGCTAAAAAGTTCAAAGGAGCCTCGCTTTGAAACGTTTATGGTACTAAGTTTAAATTATGTAGAACGAATCGTAATAAAATTTTGCTGCTAATATCTGCGATTCTGCCTGTCGTATTGTATTAAAGTTCCTGGAAATTTCGAGACATGCCACCACATTTTGTGATACAACTTCAGAAAGGATTAAAGTATTAAACAAAATACTCTCTAAAAGTTAAGTATAATGGTTATAGTTTTGTACCGAATAAAAAATTTATGTCTAGATTGTTCTTATTAAATTTTATATAGGTTTATACGAAAAACGGGGCTCTCAAAAGGCATATATATTGAGACACCCTTTACATACACTTATTATGCGCTAATTACATTATGTTTTATTTATATTTAATTACGTGCTATTTATTAAATCAAAATAATCAAGTGAAAGTAAATTAAAATAAATTATAAATTACAAATTCTGTGGTGGATAAGTACACGTCTACGAAACTTAAGGATGTGTCCTGTGCACACTTTCGATGCTCGAAAATATGGAACGTTTTAAAATACTGTAGACTCGCGCACGTGGTGACCAGGTGCGTCGAAAGTTGAAGATTTTATTAGTAGGGTTTCTGTTAAAAGTAGCGGCTAATCCGTCCGCCCGCTGTATGAAGTGCCTTACGCCATAACGAAATACGTAATCGTTTCGTTTAGTGTGATGGCACAAGTTTTTGAGAAATAATAGAATAAACCAATTTTTCCAATTATTTTAAAATATATCATCCTCAAGTTCAAATCTTACTAACATAATATTAAAATTTGAAGAAACGTATCCAACAATAAATCGTATGTAATTGACGCAGTACTTTCTTCTGAATGAAATTCTAATAGACTGCAGAAACATTCGATTCCGTGTAATTTAGAGTTTCCATATGTATATTCGTATTAAACGTCTGGCAATATTAAAATTATAACTCATTCGGGCTCGCCTTACCGCGCGAAATAAAAAATTTATATGTTAGATTCAATGATATGGAAAATAAGGTGAGCTCAGGAATCGACAAAAAAGTATGAAGGTTCTGTGATAAGTGCCGTGGGATTCATCACAGTCCTCTCACCAAAAGGCATCGCCTTCTCCACCCTGTTCCCCTGCAAATACTTCCCGAAAAATTATTCAATAATTAATGGCGGGGATAATAGCCCAAGCAGAAAAATGCTATCTACACAAAGCTCGATCCATTGTAGGTACTAATTCCACAGTTGGCCAGACTAATCTATGAAAGTTCTTTATTCCGCTAATAAATTTCTTTATCAAGAGTGTTTGGGCTAAAAGCGTACGCTCGGCCGCGACTCGCTAAAAGAGAATTAAGCTTAACGCCATCTTGCTCGAGATAAAAACATAGTATACTTTTTGTCAGTAAAGTTTAGTGTCTCTTTGGGAGGGACTCGGCGTACCACGTATATACGGATTATACGAAATCGTTTGGCAAAACCGAACAAACTCGCGCGAACCATCGCGTCGCGACGCGTCGCTTCTTTGCTTTGTGTGGGAGCGCGTTACGCGTTTCCGGCGTGATTTATCGAGATGTTCCGTGGCTATCCGGAAGCATGTCCTAGGCCCATCGAAACGGCTGACCCTTCGACGCCACGACAGCATCGCGCTCCAGTGATGTCTGGCATAGATCGTCTGGTTCTCCTTTTGCCGTGATCTGGAACGGACAAGGTGTTTTCTCTAATTTACGGTGGATCTAATTGCGAACAGGAAGACAGTTTAACGAGATATCAAGGTGATTAGCTGGACAGGAGATATTCTGTACGTGGAACGTTGCGGCTTTTATTATGTGTGACATATGTAAGAGTACAAATATGTTGGCTTATGGTTGAATTTGATGATTGATGGTGTCCTCTGTTTAACATCTGCATGCATTCCCAGTCATAAGTTATTCGAGAAGGAGTAAAGTTTCACAAATATCACAAAAAATGAATGCAATCGTTAATATAATTAACAGGAAATAATTTTTCCGTTAATTATTTACGCAATAATTTACTTTACTTTCTTCATTTTTACGCAATTATTTATGCGTGTAGTAAAAATAACATATACAATAATTTCTGTACAACGTTACCAAAGTCGTCAATCATAATTACATCTTCTTTTTGTGTACTACGCCTCCCTGTCCCAAAAGTAATGTTTCTACTTATCTTGACAGACTAAGAATTAATTTTACTTCCATTCGGTTTGAGAAACGTTGCATAGCTTGGTGTGAAATTCTTTCCACAATTATTGTCCAGCAATTTAAATATACTTTTCACTGTCTAAGAGATTTCAATTATGAAACATTTTATTTCCTTCTAGTAAAGTAATATTAAACATATATTCGTACATATACGCAGCAATAAAATTCTATATATAATTTCAATACATCTCATTTTGTGAGCAATACCTGTTGAAATGGACAAGTGTTCTATTCAGTGGGGTAATCAGTTGAAATAATTTGGATGGATTACAAAGTTACATAGCTGCAAAGTTAAGTATTCCATACGCGGTCACATTCTTGCTTTTTGTTTTCCATCATTCTTGTTAAAATTATTAGGCAATCTTCTAACAATAAGTCATGTTGTTTCCTATCTTACTTTAAATAAATCTCCAGATTTTATTTTGGCGACAGGTTAACATCTACATGAATAGTTTGAAGTTCAAATCAAAATTGTGCACGTATGTCAACAAAAAGTGTTTGCGGCAGTGCGTGCTGCGAGAATTTCAATATATCCATGAAGGCATCCTTCTCCTATTCAAAAAGGAATATAAAACTACCTGATGGATGCGAGAAGGACATGGAAAGTAAATTATTAATAACGTATGAATATTTTTCAATAAACATTGACGCTATGAAACGACATTACCTATAGGATGACTTAATATTTAAGTAACAATACATTCTGAATGATGCTGTAAACAAGAAGTTTAATTCTATTAGATCTATACATATGTATTGTACTCGGCATGGTGTAAAAACCTTAAACAGTAACATCTACTATTCTACGGATTACACTAAATTACGTACTTCCATTTCAGCATATTTATACGATCAAAAACTTGAAAACACGTACAAAGAAAATATCTTTAATACAGTACAGGCACAATATTAAGTCGTAACGAAATAGCATAATAAAACGATATCATTAATAAGTGATTTCGTATATTCTTTTAGATCGACATACGAGACCATTTATGGTATAAAAAGTATGCGGCACCGCCTGTCGTTACGACTGTTCTCTTAAAACTTGGACCGTTTTCCGAAACAGAAGAAAATATGTGCCGTGACGAAATTGGTTCGTGGCTGACCCACAAAATCAATAGAAAGTAGAAGTGTAAAAAAAAAGGGAAGGAGAAGAATAAAGCAGGGCAAGCCGCTGCTTTAATGCGGAATCAACGCAATATTTTTCAATAAGGAAGCTCGAGACGCATTAATGGCACTCCCGGTATATATATCATGACGATAATGACGCGCTTTTGCAGCACCGCCACCCCAAAGCTAGGGATGAGATCGCTTGTGAAACTTACTCGCCAAGTCGAGCAAACCTTATAAATGCCATCGTGGAACCATAACCGTATGATGCACGAGCAAGCTCGCTCGGAGCTCGGCTACCAGTTTTTGCTGCTTACGATGCCATCTTCTCCCTTTCGTTTTCACGGAATGTGCGCTTGGAACACGGAGCTTTGCCGACCACGCTTCAAGGCCGTATAGTGATTCGCAAACATGGATTTCTTGAAATTTGGAAATGTGTCTTTCGTAACATGGTTTTCCATTATTTGTATACAATTGGGAATTAATGTTTTGCCTTCGAGATATTAAAATGGACATTATATAAAAATTTCTACACAGCTATAATAATTTTTGTATTGTAATAGTTAGTTATAGTTCATCGTGATAGCGTTAACTTCCAAAATTAATCAGCGTTAAGCAAGTAGACCTTTGTTTTCTATTTAAAGCCGTTGAATGAGATGTACTCTCGAGAACAAGCGAATAAAAGTATAGAACTGAACTTTGTACGTAATTGATATCTACTTTTTTTTGCTTGATTTGTACTATTTAGTTAAAAGTTGCTGGCAGCTTTTCACCAATATGAGATTGTGGTAGTTCTTATTTTGAAGTACGTCTGCCCAAACATTGATCTGTACTGTCGGACTTGAAATGAAAAAGCCGTTTAAGTTCTACAAAATTTCTGTCCATGACTCAGAAATCAACAGTTTGTGATCTGTACTTCGTATTTCAAATCATCCCTGGACACTCGCTGGCCAGTGTTACTTAAATACGATTGATGCACAACGATACTCGAAACGCAAATGTTATTAAAATTGTACGAAGGTCTCAGTAACGATTCAGAGAAGCGAAACTATGGCATTTCTTATTTAAAATACAAAACCGCAACTTTCGGAGCGCCTTATGCTAGAGTGATTCTACATAACGGTGTGTAGAGGTATTGCGCGTCGAATAAGCAAAAGAGGAATTAAAAACGAAGGAAGAAAGTGGATTTACTGGTAGTAGTTTTATTTGTAAGCTATCCTGTTAGGACGGTGAATAATTAGGGAAGCCCGCGCTCATTATCAATGGAGAGTTAAAGGGAAATGGAGTTTCCTTTTCCTGTCTAGACAAACTGCGTCCGAAAGATGGAAAGCAGGAAAGTAAAACATTGAATGATTCAACATGAATGAAATCTCCGTCGCGACAAAAATTCTCTGCGTTCAATGTATGTTACTGTTCTTTCACCTGGGAGAAACTTAAGCTTGAAGGTATAATAAAGATGATACGATGGGTAGTTTTGCTGAACTTCCATTAAATAAACGTTGTTTTATCCTTGTATGGGTAACCTGGTACCTGGGTTGGCTACCATTTCTATATTTCTTTTATTAATTTTTGTGAAACAGATTGGTGTACAATATTTGCAATAACTGAGCTTTAAGCATATCGGCCATTTTGGTTGTCTATACAATGATTGACACTGTTAATAACATTTGTAATTTTATGTAAAAAAAGAAATAACATTACGATGCTTTAATTTTTATAATTAATGTTGGCAATTAATAAGACAGGGCTTGCAAATAAAGGAAAGGTAATCGTTTAGCCCCCCCACTTGACGTATCCACGTATACACTTGTATACAAAATGTGTGTGCGTGTTAGAACGGCGGTAGCAGGCACGTGGTTATCGCTTTGACAGTTCGCACAGTTCGAAATCCAATAAAAAGCTAATTGAATCTGTGACGCCACCTGACTTCACTAATGAAATTTCAAAGTACCAATTTCACGTTACACTGTTCTGGCCTACCTGATCGACGCCAGGGGTACGGACTGTTTTACTATTCACTCGGGCCACTTAAATTCCCCAAATTGAAATAAAATGAGCTTTCAAACTTAAGTCTTTGGACCCGGTTAAATTATAATATTCCTAACACCCTTATGCCCTATACTTTCAGAGTTGAATGTAGTAAATAAAGCTAATACAATGAAATCAAATATTCCTAGCGTAACGTAGTTCTGTTAAATTCATTTGATAATTGTAATAGGTAACTGTTTTATTCTGATTTTCGTCACATTATTTTTATTAGCTAATGTTGCTAAACCTATTGCATATAGTTACAGATTTAAGGCAGTTGCTTGTTTTGTGAAACCTTTAATAAAGAGCGATTATTATTTAATTTAATCCCTAATATAGATTTTTCATTTTTCATATTTTTATATTTTGTACCTCAAATTTTTCAATAATTTTCTACAATTCTAATATAAACAAAAGGGGTTGAACAACGACGCTTGAAACCTGTTGTACGCAGTAAGCAAATGTATTTAATACTATTTCTAATTTATTTTTAATACTATAGCAATGCTACCTAAATATTACGATAATCCTACCTGTTGTGTTTAATGTGATTAATAAGTGACTCATTTTTCCTGAAATTTTCACAATTTGTCAAAATAAAATAAACGAACAAAAAAAATCCCTATGTGCAAAATAAACTTTATTGCTCGCTAAGAAAACATTATCTAATCCTTCAGCTGAAACTTTTACACACTTAAAAACTTAACATATTATATACATGATGTATGCGGTTGGTAGGTTTATGCAATCTAGGCCGATATAAGTGTAATATAAAAGTATATTGATTTAATCTTCCAGAAGGTACTACGCCGAACTAAAGGTATATCCTAACTAGGATATACCTTAAGTAGAATAAACTATTCTACTTAAGGCTACGCTATTTCAACCTGTTCCACACTATGCTATTCCCTCCCAAAATCACACTGTCTGCTACTCGATCTACACCGCTTTGTTGTCGAATCTACTCTTCATACTACCATTCATTTTTCTCTCTCTCATTCATACCCTTAAACCTAAGGGTCTCTTAGAAAACAGCGACCCGGTTCTGCAAGGCCATCGCCGCTCACCTGCAGACCAGCCGTGCCCTATGTGGCCTGGCCATGAATGCCCTATAGTTAACGCTGGTATAAACAAATTATAAATTGAAAATTATACGAATTTACCAGTAGTGTATTCAAAATATACCATCTATTGAGTTATTCTTTTATTCGATTTTTTTAAACTTTGAATAACCGCACCTAACAGCATGGTAATTTATTAAAATTGCAATTGTACACACGAATTTTATTATTACATTTTAGTTAAACAATTTACAAATCAATATTAATTTCATAATTTCGCTACAGCCTTATATGTATAACTGAAATAATAAAAACGAATAATAGCATCGCAAGTCCACCTATTACTCAATTAAATTATAGTCCTTCTGAAATAAAAATTATATTTGAATGAAAATTCAAGTCGCGGCTACGTCTAGTAAAGGAAAAGTCCAAGTACAATGAAGCGAGGTAAGAGATTAAATCGACTTAACACGCACCTGTTACATCCGTCGTCGTATCCTTTCCGAGACGAATCACGTAACACGATGTCGTTGCGTGTAGTTAAATAGCGCGTTAAGCAGCAATGGCAATTGCAGCTGTGAAATTCATCGCACGCCGCAACTTTCTTCCAGAGGCATTATAAATCTCGTCGCGAGGCAGTTCCCGGGACACGTATCTCTGGAAAAGTCGACATAATTTCCGCAAAACTTTCGCGAATCTCTTGATGCCGAGATGGCTAGGTGCGAGGACACGGGCGGCCGGCTCCTCTATTTCATTGTGCCTGTACCTAATGCTGCATCCGCGCGTCCTTTTCACGCCGAATGGCCGGGGCAAAAATGCTGCCGGCCGTTCGTATCGCGAGCACGTGCAGAACCCGGGTTAATTTCGAGAGACGAATGTCAGTTCTTAAACTCGCCATCTCCCAAAAAACTTTTTTTAACTGTAATTGCGGCCCCATCTTTTCGGCCGCCGCATCGCGCCAGTTCCCGTATAATTTTAACCGACTAGTCGCGGCCGCCTGAAAATATCGTGACTACACGATGCCGGGTCGGAGTTTCCACTTCTAGTTTTTATATGTATTGCTCGAACTTACATCCGTTTCTTCTCCCTCCATCTCTCTCTCGCACTCCCTCTCGCTGCTGCCTTGTCTCCCGCCCCGTTTTTTTCTTGTTTTGCTTTTTCCTCGTTTTTTCAGGCGAAAAATTCATATCTCGTTGTTGGTAGCGCAGTATCTCTGGGGAACCCCCTGCGACGTTCGGTCCACGAATTTCTCCCTCATACTGTAGCGATTTCCTCCGCGTTGGTGTTCTCCCCTACCGACTAGACCCGTTTACTATTTACAAGAGGCAGAGGTGTAAAATACTTTACGCTTCTCTTGCACGCCTTGCCGACGACGACAATGGCGCTTCGTTCTGATTGCCTTACGTGGAAACACTTGATATTTCGTTTACCCTATTATATTATATATTTTTGTATTTCAATATCCATAATACAGAAGCTGTGTGGCACTTTACACTTGGTTAAAATATGTTTTACAATTTGTTATAACATTCAGTTAGTGAGTAAAATCTGCACGGAGGTGACGTGAAAAATAGGTCACATAATAAAGTAGTTTAGAGCAAATCGAGTATTTGGTTGTATACGAGCTAAAGAAGTGTATAAGACATGTAGTATAATTTGTTTGCGCAGAGATTAAAAAACAACAACTTTCATTTTAGAGTACTCAAAGTTTATAAGAATTTAAATGCTCTTGAAATACCCAGGAAGAAGTAATGGGCTCAAAACTGGTTACAGTTGTAAGAAAAAAAACATAAAACCTATTTACAATATTGTATTACGCGTGTTCTGTTTGAATTCCCTTTTCTCTTCCTTTTCCAGTTTTTCCTCTGATCCTATACAAGAGAAATGTAGGAATTTGACGTACCAGTTATTGTTTAGCAATAGCCGTTAATGTGTGTGCTAAAATAGCCATTACATAGCACTATTAGCAGCAACATTTCACTTTGCCTCGGTTTCTTGTTATACAATAAATATAAAATATATCACACGAAGCGCGTTTTGTATTGCCTCTTTTTTTCAACAACAATTGACTTTGAAATGTATTAATATAGTACTTCTTTTATATGTATAGTATAATATAATCATTGCTTTCATATAGTGCGTTATGTTTCGTTTGCGGATGAATTTTCAGTCGCACACTATTTAGAATTAATTGTATGTAGCTTGTGGCGAATTAATTTTGCTTCTACCACGATGGAATCCCATCTTTGACACAAACATAGCATTCCCGTGAGTAATTCCCGTAATTGCAGTAAAACCAGAGTTGTGCAGATGGAAAATTGTGGATTACCACAAACCAAACTGGTTCCTTTAACATTCGATGATCTACGGAAACGAACAGCATTTCTAATTCAGCAAGTTTAATTAATCGAAAGAATGAAATTGAACAAATTTTTGACGAAATATGAAAAGTTAAAGTTAGTTAGTTGAAGTTATTTATCAGTTACACATGTACCACAAACGTACAACGTTAAATTGCATATTTTGTTGAATCTATCGACTGTCGCTAATAGGTACCTATATCATTTTAGGTAATTAATCAAATATGTTTGCGTATTGCGAATGTTTAACAATACGTTTATTGGCATAAATCTTATTAGTAAATACAGAACATTGCAGCTATTCTAATGTCATATAAATGTGAATGACCCGCGTATCTTTTGCGAAGCCTTGTTTCTATAAAATTTAATCATTTAAAGTTTAAATGATTCAAGACTCAAGATACACACCAAAAATTGTACCTCTATTATACAATTGTGATTACAAGTTTGTTAAAATATCATTCTGTATACAATACATTATTTTTATAATAACAATAATTACAATTTAAATTCGTATTGATTTGTTCACTGGTGAAATTGCTATCAAACAATTATACATCGAACGGTATGGAACGTGAAAATTAAAGCTTTCCAGTATAACGATTCGTGGAACACTTCTCACTTATTAAAATTCCTTTAAGTCATTCATGTACGTCCATGTGTGCCACTAAATTGTATCTGCTGTACACTCGAGATATAAAGAGCGAATTGCATTTCTCTGAGCAGCACCGGCGCGACGTGGCATGGGGTGCGTATAGAATGTCAAATGGGGAACCCTCGGTATTCGCAGATCGCCTAAATCACTGGTAAATGAAATTAATTTATCCGAGCCAATCTGTCGCGTCAGCGTTACGCTCTCTAGCCCCAGGGCTGTATGTACGCGTACGCGATGCATGCGACAGACAATATATTTGGCGCCCCTTGGCTACTGGTGCCGGCCCATGTGACATCGTAATCCAGCACCATTTCAGAGTTCATCCAGTCAGGCCTCTGGATAAAGGGGACCCGTCATTTCCTGCGACTTGTGAATTCGATCACTGCGACTGGACCGTGAAAAAGCTTACGATCCTGTTCGCTGTAACACGAGCTATAGAATTTCTCGGTTATAACCACATGAGTGTGGCAGCATCGAAATTCAGCAAATTTCACATCACTTTCCATCTGAATATTATATTATCGATCTTGCTTTGAATTACTTTATTAAGTTGCAATATTATATTTTGGATCTTATTTTAAGTCATTTTATTCAGTTATGGTATTATATTTTGGACCTTATTATAAACTGCTTTGTTCAGTTTTGACGGTTGCACCGTGAAATAATGCTTCAAAGTTCACGTTTTCACTGACAGAGGTACATAATGCTAATAACGTATGAGGTGTGTCTACTGGTAACTCTTTAACTTGGTATTCGCCTTCTCTATACTATCGATATACATATAATAACTAGTTTTTGTGATAGAGTGATCTCCTAGTTACAGAGTATACTTTTGCAGTTGTATCTAAAATTGTTTTTACGTAATACGCGGCTCCGATGCTACTATAGGATGCACGGAGAGCCTAGTAAAACAGAGGGCGTAAATCTCTGTTCCGATTTTCATCGACACCGTCGCGCACGTATGACCCTACGACCGTTTAAGGAGATAGGGGTGGTAGATTGAATAAAAGCTCGTTTAAGTAACGATTTTAAATGTTTAATAACTATTGCAGAGATGGTGATAACAATATGACAATAAACGGATCAAAATGTGGTGTATAGTGTACTATCTAGTTACCAAGAATTGAGGGAAGGTAATGTTTCCCGTGTGTTCCGAAGTCAGAGAGTGTATCGGTTCTCCTGCTTCTGAGTCAAGACGACTGAGCGAATAATAAGAGTAACGTTTCTTCTTTTCGTAGTGTTATGGATAAGATCCTGTCTTAGACTGACTTCCTCGTCGAGTGTATCCTATCACGTCGACTCGAAAGGGTGTTTTGGGCCTGCTGATTAGATCTTAGAAAATGTCAATTGCCAATCGGTGTGTCTAAAACGTAGACACACCTTTGCTTTGAGCCCAAATCGCGGGTTTTTCTAAATGAGGCGGTGCGACATTAATCGTTCCAAACAAATCGCCAACCCACGGAAATTTCCGCCAGGGTCCTAGAGCTTGACCTGGTCGTGCTTGCTGGGGCACAGCTGCGAGACCCTTTTGGAAACTCACGTTTATGACACATGCAATTAACTGTTGAGTCCGTGTATGCTTAATTTCGTCCACCTTGACGGATTACAAAAATAAAACGAGTTCCTCAAAAACAGTTCTATTACTTGCGCGTCACAAACGCCCTAGCCATCTGCACGTTTGAAGGGTCCTTTTTGTGCAGATTGCTAGCCGTATTTTTATTAGGTAGGCAATTTGTTTGAGGTGTGGTGGTTCCGCGGGTTTGCCGCGTAACAAAAATATCTTAACATACTTCTACTCGCTAATATGAAAAGAGTTCATTTCTTATTTATTAACTTCATGATTATTAATAAAATGACAACGAAATGTCCAACGGGCACGTATTCACGTATTCCTTCCTTGCTAGTGGAATAATCTAGGTTTCTAATCTGCAATTAGAACTTACTTATAAATGTACTGTCAATTTGAAAGTAAAGAATGCATCTTTAACTTTGCGTATTCATCAGAAGAAGAAGAAGTTAGCAAAATTATTACCAAAAATTAAACCGAGCTTCGCAAAATTAAAGCCCAATTGTCAGCTGTTATTAATTTTAAAATTACTCACGAAACCGTTCAATATAAATTATTCGACCTAATTGCAGACTTAATTATTTAGTCAGTCGAATTAACCAAATTGCTATTAAATTTTGGGTACAAACTATCTTAACATTGAACGTTATTAATAACGTTTAATTCTCCTTCATTTTTCTAACTAATTTAAATATAAAATAATACATAATACTTTCGCATCCAATCCTAGCGATTGTCATTGATCCTTAAGGCATCAAATGTTCCTTCCTAATTTTTTCTTTTTAAGCACGTGTCACTGAGCACGTGGTTTGATTCAGTTGATTGCAAAGGGGGAGAAACGTGACTCCTCTTTTGCATAAGCGTCGACAGTCAAGTGCATTTGGTGTTTTCCTTTGGAAACCGATTAATATTGCAGTAACAGCATGCGCATTATTCAGGGGATTATCCCTTTCGCTTTCAGGAGAGTGGTGCACTCATGCGTGTGTCTCTTCTTACCCCTGCCCGCCCCCATCGCACCCGTAATCCCCGTATGAAATTGTTATCAAGAGTGCTGTAAGACTGATATATGGCGGATACATGCATAATATGAGGGTACCAAGCCTAGTAGATACGGCGTAAAATTGTAATTCGCGAATGATTCGTTTTAACGTATATTTCCAATTCCCCGTTTCAATTTCCTCACTCCCATTAAAGGTCAGCAATTTCGATCTTCTACGGGACTGCTTTCTTTTAAATTTAAGCAACCATTATACTGAATGACATTTACCTTTCATAGTAATATCCGCTTATTAGAAAATTATTTACTAACACGGTAAAGAACTTTATTGTTTTAAGTTGACGAAATTTTTGACTAACTTAAGACTAATGTTTGATGTTGTTAGTGTGAAGATTTTACAGATATTATTCAATAACAAAGGTTTTATGAAGGCAAATTTTTCTCTGAAATATTCGTTCCCAGTTTACTTGGACAAGCATTAGACGTACGTGTTATTTAACGCAATGCGTAATAAATCCATTCAATATTCTGATTATGTTCTAAGGAACATTGAATGCCGGTAATAATATTATCCACAATGTAATTGCACTAAAGTTAACATTATAATATATGTAAATCAATTAAGGTTTAGTATGTATGGTCCTCGATAAATTGAATACTTGTCAAAAAGACCATCTTAACAATAAAATCAAGAAATTGGGAAAAACGTTAATCTGGAATTAAAAATGAGGAAATATCGAATCGATATTGTAGAAGTTACCTTGAGTAGATTTCACGTGTTTGGAATAGAGGACAGGTAAGACAAAAGACTTCAGTTTCCTTTGACTGTTAACTAAGTTTATTAATAAAAAAACGTCGAACCACGACACCTCTCTCAAATATACGATCTTCACACGATACTCTAACGATACTCACAAATGAACTCTACTCTCTTCTACTCTGCCTCGTGCACGCATCATCCACTCTATAATATTCTTTCACTTTCAATTTGTGTCTCATTCTATTCCTCATTTGTCCTCTCTCATTTAGGATACACACTGCAGGCATTCCTTGGCGACAGTCGGTTACGTCCATCCGAATCCTCGGTTCGCTTTACCCTCCGTTCACACGATCTTCTCAAGTGCTCAGTTCCAAACACATATCTCTCGCACCTTGAAATCATTCTAATTCACCATATCAACATTTGTATGAATAAAATCGTACCCAACTTTTTTACCAGCCGATTTCTTAGGCAGAGCAGCGCAAAATAATTTCATTGAATTAAAAACATTTGCTACCAATTTCATAATGCTTCGTTACCTTAAATGAACACAATTGGATTTTTACAAAAACCCGTCAAAAAACAACTAACCCTCTGAGACCCACCGACATATACAACCGCCAGGTTGCGAATCGTTCATAGTTAAGTCGCATTCATATGGATTACAGGGCTGTGTGCGTCTGTACTTGTAAGGGGGCAATTAAAATCGTGATAAATAGGATCCCCGTCAGCGTATTCCAGCGCATCCCTATTAAGCAAATTAACGGGGAGGCACTCGATTTGAATCCAAATGGAGTCGTTGCTCATATTGATTCCAGGGTAGAAAATCGTTCGAATATTGCTGATAAAAATCGAGCTTTTCCACTGTCTGGGCCTGTGAACCGTTTCTCCAACGTATTGCCCTCCACTTTCGTGGCTTCGAGGTAAACATCGAGCCCCGCGATTTAATGGCCATCATTTACATCGCCGGTCGAGAGCTGAGTAATTAAACCCATCCAAACTCGTTTTATACCGGTGGCTCTATTCGATGGACCACGATGGTTCCAGGCAAAGAGTGTTTGGGTTTATGGGCGGATTGTGAAGGGATTAGTAAACCGTATCCTTTTAAGGGCTAGGCCATTATCTAGGAAAGGGCTTTACTCTTCGTACCTCGCCCATCTCGGTAACGTGAAGACAGCTAATTTCTTGATCATCAACATTGGATATATCTTCGTGGTTTTCACGGTTCTTTGATGGGTCGTCGAGATCGTGCTTAAAACTGTATAGGGTTAGCTGTGTTTGAAGTATGCATTCTGTTGTCTGGCAAAAGTCGCGAGCTCTTCAATTCAGTATGAATACTGTATTTAGTATATCTATCACAAGTATTCCGCCATGCTGTAAGTAATGCAATTGTTCTGGTATACAGGGTGAGTCTCGCATTTGGACGGTTTGTATCTCGATTTTGTGAAGAGATGCGTGAATACTCTTTACGCCGAATGTTCTGAGCAGTTGATACGAGTAGGACAAAATATGTAATTCCATTCTTTTAAAAAGTGCATTTGCAACTTATGTAATTGTAATTATGTGAATTGTTGTAACTCTTAAAATAATGTAACAATAAATTTGTTTGTTATAAACAACTTACTTTACAAAATTTAAGACCACTTTTTGTTTTACCTCAAAAAACCATGAAACTTTTCCTTAAGAAGTTTTTTTTTATCTGTGACAATTTTCGAGATACCATTTTTCTGCTGAAATTTCAAGGGGTGATTTCACCCCCTAAACTTGCGACTGGCCCGCTATTAAAAAATACGTGTTCCTTATTTTCACCTGCTTAATATATCCACCAGGTTTCTTCAAAATTGGAGACGGACAGTTCGATATGTTCCCTTGTTACTTTTATTATTATTCTGAATCATCGAGAAACGCAACACTATGACGTCCAACGTTCGAAATCCACAAATGTTAACGAACAAATACGTTAGTGTCTATCTCTTAGGACTCTTACACGGGAAAGAAGAAAGGGAAAGGAGAAGGGGAGAAAGGGAAAGAAGAAAGTTAAAGTTTCTGACCCTGGAGGCTTCTGGTTACCTAAGGGTTGGTACTTGTTCGGGTGCATGGTTTCGAGGAAGAGATAAGACTGTTGGCTATCTCTCGGGCCATGAATAAAAACACAATGGATTTGGTGCCTGTGCAAGTGTTTCCGAATGAAACTACGCAACTAATTAAAAGTTTACACCATTACTGCAGCTAATGATACTAAGACTGTATTATTAATCTGGCTTTCCGTTCCCTGTTTTCGCGCCGTACTTGAGAGGATGCGCGTCCCTCTTTTGCTTGTAAACGTCTGCAGCTTAAAAATTCATTTCCTCACTGTTTACAACATTACATAGGAATCTTAGCAGATGCGCCTTGCACTAACTAAACTTTATCACAATTTTAGCTTTCACTTTTGGTTTCGATGCAATTACTCCAACGAATTTTATATTTTCTATGTTTTACATAGAATAAGTATTTAAAATTGTGGAAATAGTAATAGGAACAGATAATTGTAAAGTATTTTGCAGGGTGCATTCCTTATTACAATCAGTATTTATTTAAAAAAGTTGGTGCCGAAGTCTAGATGATTAATTTCACTTTTTGAATACTTGAAAACTGTACTATCAAGCACTTAATTAGTACCCAAGTTTCCTTAATAATTACGTTCAACGCCACTAAATGACAAAACGTTCTATGACACTTGTTCAATAAAGAATTTGTTTCAGAAGAGAATGCGATTAACTCCGTACGCTAAACTAAAAAAGTAGCCAATTCTAGTGTAACATCTATAATAATATCTTGTACAATGTACGTGTGAATATATATTTATAAGAAATTTTAGAAATCCAACATATATGAATTAATCAATTTTCCCTACTTTTCGTTTTGTGGCAAATAATCAGCATGGCTAATGAACGGCCGTAATTATACATAGTTGCTTTATGTACAAAATAAATTAGAAACTTTTCTGCAAATAGATGCAGGTAGCGGAGGAAAAAGAGAAAGGGGGATAGGGAGTCAATTCGTAAGCCTTCGTTCGTTAAGACGATAAATTATTTTCCCAATTTGCTAGAATGCCTATGAGAATGCGCGGGAATGAAGATGGGGATGAAATCAGGAAGGGCTCGGATGGAAAAACTTGCGATGGGAGAGAATGCTGGTGAGCGGAGGTGTGTTCGCCCGGTATTTCGTGGTAAGGGGACCGATTATAACAAGTACATTAAAACTCGCTAGTCCGGATCCAACGCCGTCCTCGTCGTCAACTTTTAATAGAATCCTTCTCCTACCTCTCCCGGACAATTGAACTACAATGGCCGCTTAAGAAAAGGGCCACACTGTGGGAAAGTGGGAAAGGACTTTCTTAAGCAAGAATCCGAAGGAGACAGAGAAACATGAATGCGAATCAAGATGAAATAAGGGTAGATAAAAGAAGGCATCGAGACGGGGTAGCGAAATTGCAATACCGTAAGGGTGAATAAATGTTTGGTGTAGTCGATGCGACCGAGCTTTCTGTATGGCAAGTGTGAGAATTGACGGTTCAAAGTTGTTTTTTTAATAGATAAATATATTGGCTGCTATGATTTTAGAACACGGATGAAACGTGTCCTTCTTCAACACTTTTTTAAATAATACAATTTATAATCAAACGTTTGTATAAGATATTTGGAATTAGAATATGTCTTATTTATAATAAATATAATAATATGAAACAATAACAGCAACATAATTCATCCGTTAGAGGGTTAATAAGCAGAGTTCTGTAATAAATAATAGAGAACCTACTATATTATACTGTTAATGGACAACCCGATACCCATTTCCATGTTTACATTAATATTTTTTTATTTTTCGGACGAAATATCGCAAATTTTTTTTCTACACTTTTACAATGGATTCAAGGTTTTTATCAAAAAAATATTTCATAACATAACTAACAATAAGCTCCAAACTTATTGAACCTTTCCATTGCCTGCACAGAAGTTAATATATCATTAAGCTTACATATTAATCAGTGTTCGTTCTTTTTAGACTTTACAGATTGCTAGGCCATAGTGCGCGATTATTGTATTTCAAAACATTACTGCTCCTCGAGCACAAAAGCGACGAGAAGCGCGTCCGTCGTAGTAGAAATTGATCGGAATAGAGGGATACAGATTCTGTGGAAGTAATGCAATTGAAAAGACTCCGGTCCACGTTTCTTTCATCGCGGTCTTGAATTATGGGAAACTGGATAGAATGCCGACAAAGTAAGGAGAAGCAAAAATCGAATAACGATGCGAGAATCTTGACTCTTGTAACAGGCATTCTGGCGTAATTGCTCGGACTCGAGTAGAGTTTCGATGAAAAGAAAGCTCCTTTCGTTAGCTCGAAAATAAGTTTCAGCCGTTCAATAGCCGATCTCGTTTGCCTTTAACGTACGCTGAATTGAAGGAAGCAAACTTTCAATGGGCGATAAAGGTGAGTTTAATTTGTATTTCGTGCATCGATAGCACTGTATTTTGTTACCGATATCCTGGATTAATTGGTATCCTTTCTTGCGTTACAAGATAGGGTAACAATTTTTTTTATGTCACGTTTGCTGAACTTATGGCTAAAAAAGAGACTCTCGTTTAATGTAGTTAATGGACAGTCGGTGCAATACCGATTTCGAGTCGCGTCGAAAGTTTGTTATTTCAATAGTGTATGCGACGTCGAAATTTGTTTACACCTTTTTATAGTCAATTGTCATATTGAGAATGCTATTAATATGCTGGCTATCACGAAGTAACGAGCCCTCGAAGCTGTGAAAGGGGCTGCTGTTTTCGATGAGTTTACGGTTTAATATATGTTTCGGTAATGCATAACATGCTACCATAGTCCTCTAACGATCAATGCTTTTATTTTTGCTGCTGTGGTCTTATAGTTGCTATATAGTCAAGTCCTTGGTAAGTATACGTATAGAACTAAATAGACCAGTCCCACCAGTACCGATATCTACTTATTTGTAAAAAAAATGGTGTCCAACAGCATAGTGGTTTTGAATTGGAGCATTGGAATATTGATACTCTATTCTTTATATTCTATATTATACATATAGTATATTAGAGTATATTATAGAGTATCAATATTACAATGCTTCAATTCAAAACTGGATAGTTACCACCCTGCTGATGGACACAATTTTGTTTTGCAAATAAGTAGACATGATATAGACTTTATATCATTTCAAATATAGCATATATAGAAACATTTCTATAAAACTGATGATACAGTGACCGTAAAAATTATAGTAATATAAACCGACTTTTACCAATGAGATCCTCTTACTAACTATCCATTAAAAAATCTGAACATTAAATTGTAATCGAGTATATCAAAAATCTTTGTAGACCCATAAAACCCCTGCGAAGCACGCAACCGTTTTTTCATTTATATTTTAAGTGTGTTTGATTCGATCATTTACCTCAAACAATATACAGGGTGAACCGTGTGTCGTGATTGCTTTAAGCAATTCTGTTTTTAATTAACCGATTGAAAATTCTTGTGTGTCGCATAATATGATCGACGACCTTTCAAGTGCTTTTAGTCACCTCATTTTTCAGTTCTTTATTTGTGTAAGAATGTATATGTGTGTGCGTGAGTGCGTATGAGAGTAACAAAGGAATGACGACGGACGGCTGCGGCGGTCACAGCGTCCAGCGACGAGTCAGTCGCAGTTTGAATGGCAGCGTGACCTATTGTATTACTTTATTAAACCATTTTAAGTAAAATTAAATAAAGGAATACCATTACATTTGCTCATATTTTACCAGCGGTTGAAACAAGTTAGCGGTATCTTTCCGTCGTTAGTGTACACCATTATGCAAAGAAAGTATGTAGGTACAGTTAACTTACAGATGGCTATACTAATGGGAAACATGTTCTGATATTATTGGATACGGTTCCGACGTGCAACGAAACGCTTCTAAACATTGCGCAAAAGAGAAAATATCATAATATGCGAAATATCCATCGGCCGTTATTCTTACATTATACAATATTCTTTTAACTAGGGTATTTTAATTGCAGTCTCTGCAGTTCCGACAGGGAAAAAATAAAATATAGATATACATATATACATTTTACAGTGTTTGCCCAATTCGTCGCAATATTCGCTAAAAGATGGGCTTAAAATAGAATATGATCTTGGAAAATTCGGCGAAAAAGGACTCCGTGTATGATACTATACGACGCAAGGAAGTTGCGATTGTTCCACTAATATCAAAATAATTTACGGTGTTCGCATTAAGCGGTTTTCCTGTATTTTCAAGAACTGGAACAGCAACGACGATTTAGATGCAAAGGGTACGAACAGAAAGTCAAAATAATAGTCCTTCGCATGAGACAACTCAAAGTCTGAAATACTTAAAATAATAATAATCATATAAGAGTAACAACGTTCTGTGGAATACTTAATTTACACTAAAAGCTAGACTCTCCAAGCTCGCGGGTACCACACAGACCAAAGTAAGTGATGAAATTGCTCGACTAGATGGCCCTCTAATTATCTCGTCCACCCAAATCCGAAAATTAAGGGATAGTCCACTTGGTTGGTAACTGGTAGAGCGCCTTTGATCGAGAGGGTGGCAGCTTACTCTGTAATGAGACAGCCAGTATTCTTGTCGGCTGATCCGTACGAATTAAAGAAGTAAGCGATTCGAAGAAACCAATAACTGCGAGAAACGAATAGTTGAGTGAGAAGGAGACGGGGCGAAGAGGATATAGCGGGTGCTCTATCCGGTCTCCTAAGAAGAATCGAACTGCCTCATTACGTTAATTTCCCGGGAGATGTCTGCATTTTTCTGATTCCATCCTTTCTTGATCTCTCTCTCTCTCTCTCTCTCTCTGTCCCTCTCTCTCTTTCCCTCCACGAGACAGCAAGATTCAACCAGGAGGAGAGAGGAGATTTTATATCGAGACGCACGGCTGAGAATGAAACCATTTATTGCAACGCGAAGACCTGTAAAAGGTAAGGGTCCAGGATGCCTTTACCCGAGGGAATGATGGGACAAGCCGCCGCGGGCTCCTACCGTGCTCCGGAAAAAATCAAGAAAGAGACGCAGACGGTGAAAATGAGGGACGCAGAGGCCGTTAACGTCCCGACAACGAGTTACACCGTCGAGGAAAACCGAACTAAGTAACGATCGAAGTCGTCCGTCAGACGCGCACACGGAGAATTTATGCCCCGGGGTTGAAATTCGAAAGCGATACTTTCTCGGCCATGCCGGTTTATTTAACGCGTGATTCGTTTTACATGTCTGTGCCGAGTTTTGCACAGTAGATTCCGGTTAACACTTTCGCTGCGGACGAGAATAAGTAGGCGGTCGCCGGGAGCTGAAATTAAAATATTTTTTTTCAAATGAAATTTTCAGTCCCTAAAGTAAAAACCTGATTTTTTACAATTATCTGATTACCTGATCACGACGCATTGGCATGATTCTTGTATCGATAGCCGTTCGGAGCAGTCCTGACACCGTTCGCTTACCGAATCGTTAATAAAAACCAACTTGGCATAAGCGGAATTAACGCTGTGTCTTACACCAAATATGACTAAATAAGCAGAGGACGTGTATGAGCGTCATTCGCACATAGCAAGGGCTCAGTTCGAAGCGCATATGCGTCGTCCGCAGCGAAAATGAAATCAAGTAAGCAGAGGACGCGTATGAGCGTCATTCGCACATGGCAAGAGCTCAGTTGGACGCGCATGTGCGTCGTCCGCAGCGAAAGTGTTAAGCAGGACCGCCGTTTATTCGGGCAGGTACTGAAGAACGGAAACAAAAACTACTGTTTCCACTACGCTTATAAGGGACATGTCGCCGTTTTATTGGGACAGTTTACCCTCGTACAGTTTACAATTGAAGATACAGTAGAGTTCATTATGAAGTAGTGATACTGATTGGAATTATAGATATGGCCCGTACGTAGGAAAGGACAATGTGTGTTAGAAATAATATGATTATTTCTATAAGTTTGGTAGATTTACTAAAAGAATGCTTCTTCGATGGAGGTTCTGAGATAAGTGCCATGGGGTTCATCACAGTCCTCTTACCAAAAGGCATAGCCTTCCCCACTCTGTGGCCAGGTCCTCCAAGAACAGAGTCTCTATTCTTTAGCAATGTGACGTCAGGTCGCTTGCTATATTTAATCTCTCTCTCTCTTCTATCTAATAAACAATCCTTCGATACTCGATAGTTGAAAGGCCCAGAGTGGTCGCCAACCACCGCCTGCCGACAGGATGCTTGGTTCCATTCATTCACTTCCAAGACGTGCAATAACTTAGTCAATCCTAGGACATTCCCAAAACATTCTTCGACCACACGTAGGACTGCCTCCCCATCAAAAATTATCCACAGGGTGCATAACACTTCGCTACCCGATCCTATTCCTGTCTTTAAAAATACGCTATCGCTAACATGCGAATAAAAGAAAAACTGCTTAAAAAGTCGGAATCATATTGAAGTGAGCTCAGGTTGACACGCTGCAGTCGTAGCAGAATGACCGTGGGTGATGTGGGGTAGGCAGCACGACGTTGTCCCATCACAAGATCACATGAATTATTGTTACCTCTGTTTGCATGGTTAAACGACATTTGTATTCAAGACCAAATATTGCATACGCTTTTCAATAAATCGTTTTTGGCTTCATTTTTTACGTTGTTCAGAGTTCGGCTGTTGAACTTCGCTTTTTCGGGACAACCGCTTAATTGGGAGAAATTCGTCCGGCCCAATGTGTCCCTATTAACCGGAATCCACTGTACTAAAATTGATCGAAGGTTATCGAAGGCAGTAACATTTGATGCGTCTGGTAGAAAATTGATGGCAATTAGGAGATGCGGAATATTCAACCGGGACATGCAAAAATTCTGAAGGAACTTAGCTTTGAAATTGTAGCTCGATAAAGGTGTTTGTTTTATAGTAATTTCAGACGAATCAGGGATTTGGAACTGCTTTTACTTAGATGCATGCTGCAAGTAGAGTTGTTGTAAAACTTTGCGAAGATGCTTGAAATATGTGGCTTAGATCGTGCACATGTTTTTACAATGAAGTAATGTAGAGTAATTGATGTAAGACGAAATCACCAAGTCTAACGATACTTCGGTTTAAACTTCGCCGAAGTTAGACCGCAAAGTAAGATCAGATGTAGGAAATAGGGCGTGTTTTTGGTTCCGTTTGCGTATACACCGGGTTCATGTAGAACTTCGAATTACAAGTTACGATCGAATAACGCAGGATTCCACAACGTTTATGCTCTGTAGGACGCATGCATGGTCGGTCCTTAGTAAACGTAAATGTAGAACACATTTGTTTCGTTCTAGAAATTTACTGGGATCTCTAGCAAAGTGTCATGAAATTGCTAAAATTCCGATTCATTAACACTAGAACTACTGATAGGGTTTGATACTATTTAGACAGTATACGTTAGACAGATTATGAACACGAAAATAGGTGAATGGAAATTAAATAAAGATATGTAATTATCATTTTGCCTTATTGAAAGTCATCATAAATTGCTGCAGCAATACCTATATGTTAATAACTTTAAAGCAAGAAATCGAAAACCAGTCATTTTGACTGGCTTGGTAGTTCTAACTGCCTGTTTTTAACAGGTGTTAACACTAGAACTACCAAGCCAGTCAAAATATATGTATGTATCAAATATTACGCAAATATATTATATTAGTATTTACCAAGTATTTCAACTACCAATTCGAACAGTTCGAAGTACGTATATGTATCTTGAAAATGGTGTTTGAAAGTGCAGATGGAATTATAATCACCAGTCCACAATGGAAACCAAAAGTATATACGAAAAGATTTTTCAAATGGCACCTCAAAAGGTGAAGTTAAAAACTATATGTTGATAAATTATAATTATTTAATTTACAGAAAGTTTGAATATTAGGCTACTGAAAACCGCAATTTTTCCCGGAAACCTAATAACACCGCCCCCATTTCTAAGCAAGATAGCCATCAGAAACTACTCCCAGCCTCTCAGCCTGCTTTGTTCGTCCCACGTGAAATTATCCCCGCGCTTTGGGTCTCTAATTTACGCATCCACCGTCGCGTCGGAAACTCGTGGGCTGCCGGGTATCCACGAATCGCCGAGGGTCCTCTCGAGAAACGAGCGGAGAAATATTCCTGGAGAGTCTCACTTCGGCGGTTAATTAATGCAGCTACATTAAGAAGGAAAGACTTCGCCGAAATCCCCATCCCTCTCCGCCGAACTTGCCGGCCCCCCTCTCTTTCTCTATTCTGGATCCACGGGCTCTTTGTTCCTCTTTCCAAGATGCAACGAATCCTCGGGCTATGTTATTGTACTCGAACTCCCTGAATGTGGGGGTTAATTGGAAGCACCCCGCGTGTAGTTCCATACCAGCCCCACACCCCGCGATCCATTTCGATGCGTCGCGGTGCGAGCAGCTTGTCGGATGCCTGCTGTCGTTTCCATTTCTCCTTCGTAAGGCCACGTTGTTGTTGGGCCGGGGCCGTAACCTACAACACCGATCCAACTTTGTCTCCTCGGAGATGGAGGCAACGGAGTTGCTGGTGCCGCGGCTCGAATAGGTACCTTAATACCGCGCGAAATGCGCAGGCGAATATATGTTCCGGCGTGCCGGAAACAATAATCGCGCCGGTAAGTGCACGTGCAAGGAGAAATCGAGCGAGTTTAACGACGCGACGCGACGGTCGCAATGCCTGAAAGTTTTGCGAACGACGGAAGAAGCTGGGACCGGGGAATCGCGTTCGTCTGCACTGGCTCCTCTCCCCTATTTTCCGATTCACGTCAGCTGGTTAAGATTTCAACCCCTGTTAATTTTTGCGCGTCCGGCGGGAGCGGGAAACATTGTGTAATGAAATGAGTTACATGCAACGCAAACAGCATCTCTCCAAGTGGAATTCTTGCTTTCTTTCCCTTTGGGGACAGATTTTTGACGGATGGAGTAGGAAAGCTAGATACTTTTTTTTGTTTTTAAGACGACGGTTCCGTTTTCCTTTACGCGGATCGAGATTTTAGTTTCTGAAGGTAACTCGGCGAATGTACCGCAATGACTATGATAAATGTTTATTACAGATTTTTGAAGGCAGCACACATTAAGCTTGAATTTAAAACACGCACCAATCGTACAAGTGTCTTGAACAAGCACATCTCTTTAACGTATTCTGTTCTGCCCCACCGACTAGATACGTTTACTATTTACAAGGGGTGAGGGTGTAAAATACTTGACGCTTCTCTTAAAATACTTTCCGCCCCGTTATGATTTGAAATATATATTTGCGCTTTAATGACATACAACAAACATAAAAGTAACTTGATCAAGCATATTTCTTTTACCATATTCTATTGTACCTTTTGGTTTTCTAACATTCATAGTATGAAAACTCTGTAACTTTACAAAAAATCTGCCATAATTTCTTATAATATTCTGCTAGCGAGAAATATCTGCGCAAAGCCGTGAAAAGTAAGTTACACAATAATAAAAGTAGGAAGAAATCAAATATGTCCATTCTAGAAATATTGTAAGAAATATTGTTTGTGAAATTTTTAACATGAACGTTCCTCGAAACTTAAAATAGCAAGTATGTATATCTTACATTTTTAACTACAATGCATCTTCAATTAACACAGGATGTGCTATATGTATTTCGAACACCCTGTATAGAAAGAAAGCTGACAAACATAATATTTCATTATTCCTGCAACGCCATATTTACTTTAACATAACAGATAAGGCTTTCCACTATCTAGACAAAATGTGTGTATAAACTAATATGAAACGATAATTCACGTAAACATAATCAAATCGTCTCCTACGCTTCTACATAACATCACGGTTCCCTACGTTTTACCTTTTTGCTTTACGATTCTTTTTCACGAACCACCTGTTTTCCACAATAAAACTCTTCTTAATAGCCATCTACGGAACCTTCGCACGTTTCCTCGTTTACACCGATCCCTCGCCAGGTTACAGTCAAGGATACTCCACCTACTTTCCCATTACCTTTCCTTTGCACCTGGTATAATTCCCCATTTCACATCCGGTTCTCGTACTAACGATATATCGGCAATCGCGTTCCATTCCCTCAACTCCCGGTAGCACGTTCTCGTTCTCCAACCCGTTCCCATTTTCTCTCATCCCGATTCTTCTTCCTTCTGCTTCCGCGTGCTGCCTTCGTTAAGCCGGATACACGACGTAAGCAGCGGGCGCATGCGTCGCAGGAAACTGTACGCATTGCGGTTGTAATATCGCGGCCTGACTGTTTTCCTGCCGCGAAGATATTATACCTAAAGCTCTGCTGTGGTTTCTGCTTCTCCGTTTCCCTTTTGGTCAGCTTCTATCTTGGTCTCCTCTGACTCGCCCTTTAACAACGCCACAGTTTGCCACCTTCTCGAACGGCGAAGGTAGTTTGGTAGGAGAAGAGATTGATGAAGGGAGGAGGCGGCGGTGGAAGCAAGTAGAGGACGAAATGAGAAGAACCTTGCGCCGACACACGACGCGACGCGACGCGACGCCTTGATAACTTCAACGTCGCGCGTCGTCCTCGTCGTCATCGCCTGAGGACACGGGCCCCTAGCACAGTGCACCCGTTGACCAACGACGCAGCCTGTTGACGACGACTTCTGGCGTGCGTTCCGTACCCATTGGTTATCGCCGTAGCGTTTCTGCGGCAAGTGACGACCTTACAAATTTGCGCGTATATACAATTCCTGCACTGAAACCAGCGGGATGTTTGCGCGTTCAAGTGTACGCACACGTGCGACTGAGTGCGACGGCTAGGAATTCCGCTTGGAATTTGGGGACGATCCCTGGTAATTTACGACCAGGACAATTGGTCGGGGGATGTAGCATGGCGGCGTGCAACAGGGGATAATGTAGTCCCTCGTAGGGTGTCGCAAGGACATTACGGGTAGGAGGAGAACGACGCGTCCTTTGTCGCGTTCAACGTGTATAATAGCAGCGAATCATTGGGCCCGACGACGAGGCGTGTTAATTTTATGTAGGTTCTTTTGCGCGGAATGTTTTCTGTAGGGGCATCAGCAAGAAAGCTTGCTTAGTACGCCAGCAATGTATGGTCAAAAGGTAAAGAGTTCACGGACGTTCGATACTTATATTGGCAATGTTACATTGGCAATAGAGCAGTAATGGTGTAGAACGTTAGATGGATTCCGTGTACAATTAGGTAGAAAAACGTGCGCACTTATTATGCGAGATTGAACTTTTTTATTTCTTTTGATTGCGGATTTTATCAGAATATATTGAAACTAAATAGTTTGTTTTCATTTAAGTATGGAAAATTGTGTCCCCCGAATGGTTTAGGTCCTGATTTAGGTAATTGTGTCCCCCAAACTTTAGCCTCTATTCACCGCATTTTTCACTATTTCATTTCAAACTTCTTGCGAAAGATTACCGTTCTTACTTTATGTTATGTTAGTTGTGCTATATCTACTAAGTTACAATTGGTGCAATATAATGGAAATTAATTGCTTTCAATTTATCTCCTTTTGTACTTTCAGGAATAATTCGTAAGGATCGTTTACTTTTCAACCCTTTCAAAACTACTACTTAAGTAGTATTGGCCATTAAATTTCAGGTTCAGAATGATTCACTTCTGTATTCTCACAATTTAATCTTTGTAACTGCTTACCATTATTGGAAGGTGATAAGGAACATATTATCTCTTTATCGTTAAAATGAGATTTAGAAAATTGGTCGTATCTAAGATACAATCAATTGTTATGCGTATAACAATGTTCTCCTTATGCGTCTAACAACTTATAAGTACCATTACGTTCGCAAAGAACTTCGAAAGTGCGTTCACGGCAGAATTTCGAGATTCTCTCAGGATTGTCCTGCTAGCCGAAGCAGAAATAAATTCCAAGTCTTCGCTGGGTAGCTTGCAAATTTATGGTAATACCGGATCACGAATCTCCCAAATGAATTTTATTTAAAGTTTCTTACGGTCTGGCCGTGGTGCCGGTTTGTCGGAAAAACTTTGGAATTCATAAATACAATTTGAATGATTTTCGTTATCCGGTATGAGATTTTCATCACGACCGAATAGACAGACATAATGATCGTTAGACGTCACGGAAATTGTTGGATATTCAATGTAAAACTTGAAAGCATCTTCAGAAGTTTGTCGCATCTGGTTATAAAGTTCGAAACTTATTTGGTAATCTACGTTTCATAATTGGTAAAAATTAATCTCATTAGAATGATATGAGCCTTGCCTGGAGCGTTTCAAGCGCTCGCCGTTAAAAACCGAAGTGGAATTAGAAATTTCTCTGTAGTCCCACGCCTCCTTTTTATTATAAAAAGATTCAATTTCAAATGAAATTCCGATCCAATGAAGGAATACATTCAAATATAGCAACGCCAGGAAATGTTATCTACATTCTTGTTTACGCACTTCATAAGATTTGAAAGGAACAAGTGGGCTCAAAACAATAATTTTTACCAAACTAATATTGCTTCCTATTATTTATCATGTGCTAGTAGAAAAGGAAACAAGAATAGAAATTAAAATCAATGCTCTCACCCCCAAAGATTTATACGGGAAAAGTAAGAACAGGAAAAGTAGAAAATGTTGTATCAGTTTTAGAAACAATTCACACGGTACACTTGCATGAAGATTTAGAATATCCACAAACTTTCAGGCTTTCCAGATTTATTTTAAAGTAGCATTAAATTGAAAATACATATACATATACATATAGGGCAGCGAGATTGTATAGATTCGGGACACAATTCAGAATGAAAATTGTGCAGAAAGATAAAAAATATATATAACGACCTAGCTGTTTTCAATGCTTCTTCCACGATCCCATTTTCCGGACAAAGAAGTTTCACGGTAAGCGGCAGCAAGTGTGATAGGGTATAGAGTGGTAAGGCGGGCTAGAGGAATGAACGAGACGAGGGGAACAATGTGGGTTGATGGATAGCAAGCTCTTAGCACAGTCATCAGGGACTGTGACTGAGGCAACCGAAATACCATTTTCCTACGTAACGTAAAACATTGTGAGCGTCTATCCTGTCTCGGTGAAAGACGATGAATCTTAATCCTCTCATTGACACGTCGAGTTTTATGAACGGTTTCACCACCTAATCTTTGGTTGGAATTATTTTGTTTCCTTCTTGTTGTCCCTTTTCCTTCTTTAACAGTGATTCGTTTATAATTCGCGAATCCTTCCAAAGCATTATATTCATCAATTTATGACGATGGATTTTTCTGCATGGTTATATGTATATTAGAAATGTAACTACAGTTCTATTATTTCAAATTGTCTATGACGATGAAGTTATTGTATTAGTTATTAATTAGTTATTTTTTATTATAACAGGATATATCAATGTAATAATTCACCTTTCAACTAAGGATTCATACTTTATCCGTTTATTCGTTTATCATTCATAGCGTTTATGCAATCCGGTTTAATTGCGGTAAATTGTAAAGAGTTATTAGTTTTGCTGTTTTTAAGAATTACGAACTGTCTTCTTATTCTGTCCCATTTTATTTGATCATATTCTACTTTATTTTATTTTATTTCAATTGTTATTCTTTTCCGTGTTTTGGTATTTACTTTGTACTACATATGACACTATTACTCTCTACGTGACACAATCCCCTGTATACTAAAGGGTTCTCTAGCCCGTTGATTAACGAAAATATATTATTATTATTATTATTAATAATAATAATTTATATAGGTACGTATTATAATAAAAGTCGGAGGCTCTTCTTCAACTTATTTAATACCCTATTTTACAGTTACCAGAATTATAGTGCTCGTTTAGACTCTTTGTAATTCATGTTCCTTGTTCACTGTAAATACTTCTGCGAATGTCTGCTATTACCAAACCAGGTAGAAATAATATTAATGCAATTACAAAACGAAGTAGCAATGATCTAAGTAATAATATTTTAATTTTCATATTTCTATGGGAAGATGAAAATAAAGTAGAAACGGGATCAAAATTTTTTTAATTTTTAGGTCGTTTTAAATATATGTTATTTATTTTGTATAATCTGCATATTTCATAGACTTCGTACATATTTTTACAAGTGCACATGTCATTAGAAACAAGTAAATGAATTTTCTCAATTAAATTGTAAAGTTTTAACTCTATACCATAAACATCCAACTTGGATAATATCAAAGCAAGCAGCAGCATTTTTCTATAGGCGTATCCACAGTTTCTAAAGTTCGCGTTACCGACCCGGTATCGTTGAATTAAAGAATCGTGTTTCCGGAATAGGGTCAGTACCGAAGGCGCTCTAGTGGAGTTGGCAGTTTCCTGGGAACTAAGCCGATCATCTAGGGCGGTTGGTATCTTGCCCCGAGGTGGAATATGTGTTGCAAAGAAGCATATGTTTCAGTACGTTCGGCGAGTTTTAAGTTTCGAGTGATACTCTCGCGGATTTTGAAGAGGTCGCATACTTTTGCGCTTGCACTTTTCCTGCCGGTGATGAAACAACACGAAGGATGAATAACGCACACAGCCTGATCTCTGCCGTGGGGTGCATTCATGCCAGCCGTTCATATTTCGCTGGACGACCTCCTCGAATGCTTTTTGGGTCGAGTGGTTCCTACGTACCGACGTATTTTTCATCGGCCAACTTCGTAGCAATAGTCTTTGACCGAACTAACGAAGAAAAGGCCGACGCTGCTTAAAAATCTTTTTCACGCTTTTATTTCTAGGCTGTGGCCTGTACACCTTCACTCGAAAAGGAACAGTTCTCCTTGTATTCAACTTTTCTAACGATTTAGAAACTACATACATAGAAATATCTCGCTGCGGTCCCCTCGTTTATCAGGAATAATCACGGTCACTTTGCAACTGTTGATGCATGTATATATGTAGATACGTATGTAGAAAAGGTCGACGTTTGCAAGAGGTTTGAAAAAAATGGGTTAGCCGGAAGCACGAACTGATATTCCTGCCCAGTTTTTTAAATTAAATATTAGCTGTTTGGTTATTCTCTTTCGTTATTTGAGTAAATTGGAACGCATTGGACATATGATAGGAGGAAATTTAATGCTCGCATGCTGTTTGGAAAAACGATAACTTGATATTATGGCACATTGTTTTATTAATTAAAAGTGCTCCTTGATTTTTGGATAAATAAAAATCGATCGAGTTTTATTTCATAACTCGCAAATTGTCAGAGATGGGAGAATAATTTCATTGTGATCAAATGAATATAGGACTTGTAGGCGACAATAGAAAGCAACATGGTAGCCACACAGTTTCAAAGAATTCACTTGCTATGCTAGTTAAAGTATTGCTACGATTAATTATTATGGCGTGGTAATCTTATGATACACGTGGCAAAATTATCAAAACATGCTTTATTTTAATTTGCTTGGGGTATATTAAATTGCTCGACATATTCACTGAGCTCACGAATCTCCTATTATCATTTAACTATGTTACGTGGACATCTAATTACTAAATATCGAAAGTGAAAGAAGCTGAAAATAAATCTGAACAATTTTAAAATTTCAGAAAATCGTTTAAAATTTTCAAAATTCTCCAACCTATTCAAATTAAACTAACCGATTAAATTGCACACAGATTTCACCTACGTGTCCTGTGTATTAGACATATTTTTTAAGATGGCAACATGGTGTAATAATGCTAATAATCCTACGTGGTGGATGCGACTTAACATAAATAAGTGCAAAGAATGCAGTGTTTCTGTTGAGCAGAAAATGTTTTAACGCCTCAAAAAAATTGGGAATATTCTGATAAAATCACAATTGCATTTACGAATGAAATATTTTACAAATACAAGTACGTTAGTGCCTATGTAGTAAGCAGCGAAAGTGATTTAGAAATAATGGATCCATTATTGGTAGAATCTAATAAATATCATAATACACTAACATAGCAGAATCTTTAACTTGTGCCTTGCAACACGGTATGTAAACTCGGGTGAATGTGATCTAACATAGTAAAGTTTACCCTTTTGAGCCCCTAAACGTTCGTTCCAAAGATCATCAGGTTAGTTGTACGCTCGAAACGACCAACGAGAATTTCTCGCGGTGCAATAGAAACTTTCTTCATGCTATTCTCGAGGGTGGTATGGCCGAGGACAGAACAGAAAGGGGGAAGGAAGGTGGTTGCGAGTCTCTTATTGGGGTCCAAGAAATATATGGGCGGAAATAAGCCCCTGGCATCGTCAAGATGAAAGGACGATAAAGGCAGGTCGAGTGACCGGAGGCATGCAAATTGATAGTAATAGCTATCCTCCACTGTCTCTACCTTCAAGCCCCTTTTCCATGTTCCTTAGAGGATTCACCGCCCCTCGTGCCACAGCCTTGGAATCCTTGCGTGAGCCATGTGACATCGATCATTTTGATTTACCACCGTTTACGTTATTATCCGCAGGAAACGCAACGAGACAAAAGGAACTCCTCTATCTTGATCATGGGAGCCGATTGATATGTACATTTTCGGCATTGATACGAGTACCAGCATCAGTCAATGTATGTTTCGTGTTTCCTTCCTTTTCTATATGGACAATGTAAATATACCAGAGATTGAAAGAATGTTTTGGTATGCAAGATTTATATGCTCGGAGTGATATCTTACAATCAATTTTTAGTTTGATAAGTGGGGGAAAAGGTGTCCATTTAATAGGATAACAAGGTTTTATGTAGTACGTATATATATTATATTTGTATTTTCTACGGATAGAAATTGTTCATAGAACAGTTGTTCGAAATACAATATACATATAGTAAGATTCACACCAGCGTTTTCTATTTTATAAAATTGACTTCTCTGTATTAAACTTCATATTAGAACCATTGTACGCTACAATAATGATTACATTCCAGAATACCCTATCTTTATTGTAATCCTTCTAAATCGGAGTTATTACAAACTAATATTTACGTGTGCATCTCTAAGAATTACCATGTTTTCCACGAAATACATAATTCAGTGTGATTAAGAAAAGAGGTAAAGAGGATTTGGCAAAATCAACCTCCAGTTTCAATATTTAATAATTCACCTTACCCCTCTCAGCAATGGTCGTGACCCACATTAACAGCATTGACTAAAACCAATTATTGAGTCAAATTGAATCACCCTGAAATCGTTCGTCCTCTCTCCAAGACACTATTAATCCAAGGCACCAAGATTTCAGTCTCCACTTCGGTGGAATTAAACAATTACTCCCTCGCCGCACTAAATGGCCTCACTTTTATGCGAATTGCAGCCGGTTTGTTATTCACGAGGTCCTACGTGGTAAATAACAAGAACAGTAGTTAAATCGCATTGGTCGTCCACGTTGAAACAGCGCCGGTTCTGTCGTGCCGCTGATCCGGATTAAGGGAAAGTGATAAGTTATCCGGTGCGTCGTATGCGACTTCGACTCAGCGTCTGAATGCACAACGGCTGCCGTTTCGCTTTCATCCCTCTTTTATCTTTCTCCTTCTGTTTGCGCCGTCTTTCTCACACCCAGCAACAAAATTTTATGTCGTGGAGAAGTTCTTCGAAATCCGGGGCGCTAAACGAACTTCGTTTCGCATCGAGATTGTCATTTCCTTTTTTGCCTTTTCAGTTAATGCATTCTTGTAGTATTTGCTGTTTCCATCAGTCGGTGATGCTCTCGGTAAGTGTTCGTTAATGATCATGCGTAAAACGTATTGGAATGAAGGGCCGAGTAAAATAAAGAAAGTAAAAATAACAAGGAGTCAAGTGCAAGTAAGAATTCAATTAGATCAGAATTAAGGCGTGCGGGAATGATTATTTATTTCAACTAACGAATATAAAATAAGAAACGGTTTTTTATTGATATTTCGGAAATTAATAAATACCCATATAAATACTAAAAAAAGGTCCACCCTTCTCTACTAGCACCCCACCAAATTTTGTGGCGAACCGCGGCCGGTGCCTATCGGAACTACAACTAAATTTAGTCGCATAGGTCTTCAAATAATGAATTAAGGGATTAGAGAAACTTTTTTGTATACAATGTAGTTAGTGATTTATACCATTTATATTGCATAAATATTGGATCCCAGTTACAATATTCTGGAATGTAATAGCTATTGACAGGATATTATCTACAACGAATTTCTGTAGACACACAAGATACGAATAACAAACGTATTTTGGGAAGCTTACCTGTAGCCAATGGAAAAGTTAGATTTATAAATATCGAATTGCGTGTAGAAATTAAGCGTCGCTTATAAAGTGTGGGACGGCAGGGTATTGCCCTGCGGTTTGTAATATTGGTAACCGCATTTAAACGGGCATCGTGCGGTTCTCTAAATAGGATACTTTTGAATTGTAACGTCGACATTGGCGGTACGCTCTGACAGAGAGCGGAGTTTCTAATGGACACTTAACTTCAATTAAACTAAAATTGGAACTACTGGCGTCGATGTTAGCGACGCCGTTCCATTCGGTTATTATACTCGATCTACCTCGCGCGAACTCGCGGGAAAGGATACCGCGAGTGAGAATCGAAGCGTGTTTGAAATGCCCGAACCCATTCATTCGTAATAAACTAAAGGCATATACGAACTTGCTCCAACATTGCCCGTCCAATGTTGCACTAATGTGGTTAATTATAGGGCATTAAATAGTGGAATGTTTAATAGGCTTTGTTATTGGATCACCCCATAATAAGTAATGCGATTTTCCGACACATGCATTGAGTGAATCGTCCACAACTGTAAGGCAATTTTTTCAATAAATCCGTATGGGTTTTGTGCGTACAGCAACTCGTGAAACGTCTAATAGATTTTCGAGCCCCCCAGCATGAGGTTCACGTTCGATACAGTGGGATATCCCACAACGGAATTATTCGTTCTGGAACCTTATTAGTTTCAGTAGCATTCGTTCGTTGTAGACGCGACTAGGAAAATGCTAGCAGAATTCAATTTTACGATTGGAAAATTGTTTTAATCATGGCCAAACTCAAAACACGTCAACAGAACTATGTACTTCCTACCACATCTTTAACCGCTATGTATGCACTTTTCTTGATATTATACATACTTTAAAAAACCTCGTCGTTTTATAACTATTGATGAATGCATTTTAACAAAACTATATGTTTGGTGATAACTTACCAAGGTATGTTTATTTGTTGTGATAACAGACTCATGACATCTATATTTAAAATGTTTCAGGGACGGGGGAAAGGCATAATTTAGATCGCAGCATTGAAATTAATATAGCATCAGTGCACTGGTACACTGCAGTGTACGCTCAGCGGTAGTGTTATCAAATCCTTTTAGTTAGTTCACCCCAACATGTTAAATCACGAAAACTAACGCAACTTAGAAAACATCAACTTATATTTTGAACATACTTATAAAAACCATGCACATCAATTTAAAAAGTAGGTACATACTTAGCATAACATTTAACAGTCGATATATTTTACAGCTTCTAAATTCCACACAGTGCAAGTATGGGCAAATATAAAACTAGCAAATTTATATATACAGGTGGGTTACAAAGTTCATGGAAAGCCATGTTTGGTGCTGAACGTTAATTAAATCCTTTTTTGCTGGAAAATTCCAGGAATTTGAAATTACCCCTTTGCAGTGGTAGGCGTGTACAACTTTCGTAATTCGAAACGATTCTAAACTGAATTAATTAAAGGGATTTTTCTTTGACATGGACGTAATCCGTTCGTGCATAAATCGCGCTGGCACAGCGCAAACCCGACGCGACGGCTCAAGTGCGATAATTGAATATATGTCGTCGTGTATTGCGAAATCAACGCAATCGAACGCAACCGCGTACGAATCGATCAAATATTAGTAATCAGACGAACAGACGGCAAAAACACCAGCATAATGAACCAACTTGTTTGCCAGCATCAACGTCGTGCGTGTATTATTTACTCGTTAGTGTCATTCACAAATTCGATACGTACACTCGACGCATTATGCCGTTCCTCGTCGCGTTTCTCGAATTCATCGACATTAACGAGGCGTTTCGGTGTCAGCAGTGAAATTTCACCTCTTCCCTCTCACCATGGAAAAATCGAAAATTCGCCCCGGTGATCGAAACCGTGGTATCGCGATTATCATGACGGTAGGAACGGCGAGCCCGCGTGGCCAGTGCTCGAGCGGAAACAAATTCTCGCGGGCCGTCGTTAATTCGTGAAAATTCGCTGATACAGATAATCGTTTAATCGTGCCATTGAAATGCACCGCATGGATTGACAAAGCGACCAAAGCTCGATGTGCGAAATCAACAAAAATAAATGAGAGAACGAAAGGGATCGAAGGTAGGTGGAAAAGGCTATAGGTACATGGAAATTAGAAAACGTGCCAATAAGTAATTCATAAGTAATATAACACTTTATTCGTTTCGTATAAGGAATAAAAGTATCGAACAGTTACTAAATGACTTGTTACTTTATTTGTTATTCATGAATAACGAATAATTACACATTATTGTTAATTTAAGACGATGTAGCACGCGCAAAGGAAAAAGTTGGTCAGAATCGCCCCAGCAACCCCCCCATTTCTCGATGTTATCAGTTACTAGTTACGGCCACCCTGTATATACTTCAGGTATGCAATATTTGTTACTCTATTTGTTTCTGAAATTATAGTACAATGGAATTCAGATCTAAAATGCCATGAATTTAGTTAAACTTTATTGCCCTCTACCTTGTGTCTTACATTTATACCAAAACATTCCTGCAACATTCAGGAAAGATACGGAACCATTACTTACCTACAAAAAATTAACAACTAATTGCGATAAACTCTTGTCATTCTTTAGAAAAATTGAAATTGCCACTAATTTCGTTATTAAAAGAAAAAGTCATACCATTACGAAAAACAGGGAAGAAAAGTGAAGTAGATGAGGATATACATACTGCTGGAATAAAAATGTACTCAAAAAAATGGCAAGGCGTAACGTAGAATAGCTAAAACACCATAAAGAGTTTGCGAAATAAAGTAGGCTGGTGAAGTAACGAGATAAAAAGACAAGAGCTGCGGAAGAAAGTGTAATAAGGGAAACGATAAAAAGAATGGGATAGGGACAAATAACACTGTCAGTGTACACTTCGCAGCATTTATGCAGGCATGAATTGCGGACGAGAGCAACGGGAAAATTATGACGGAGCGACGCAACGCGACGGCGCGAAAATATTCGCGAAACTGTCCCGTTGCGGGCCAATGATTAATAAATCAAACTCTCACGCACATCAAACAAGTATGATTGTAATTTGCTGCAATTGTCTGTGGTTTACGCCGTGTCTGCGTGATTCGGCGTTGCGAACAAAGTAACGTGGGTGATTCAGGGGGTTGAACGGGGAGATTCACAAATTAAAATGCGCATAATTACGTGGCAATTATGACGTTTGCTTTTCATCGATGCTACTGCCCGGCTGGTGCTTCCTGATTCGCAAAACGCGTTAATAACCTGGGCACCATTAATAATTCCAACCACAATTGATTCGTTCCTACAGTCTCATCTTGGGATTTACTTGAAAGATTATGTTTTTACTGCTATTAAACTTGCGGCGGAATCGTTATTAACCAAGAACTTTGTTGCTAGAGGGTATTATTGTTTCACAGTTGTTCAATTTAATTACAAATATTTACATGCATTCACGATTTGTTAAAACATTGGTGATAAAATAATATATCGGTGGAGAAATATATGATTATACACGTCAATGTAAATTATATATGTTGAATATTATTGGGAAATTTTGTACGAGGAAAAATATTAATTTATTTACGATACGAAGGATGAAATTGATTTCGCTTGTGTCACCAATTACGCTTCATCTTGTAAATGCATATATAAGTCTCATTCAAAAATAATTTGTATAAAAATTAAAACGATGGATATCTTGTAATATGTGTATTAAATATCGATGGACGTCTATGTTTTAAGATAACAAATATATGTTAAGCATTACATATGTTACGTGCCGAACACCATAATTCTTGCAGATTTGGAAGAATTTGGGAGAATTTTTTGCAGAAATTCGTGAATGAAAATGAGATAGATAATTACTATTAAGCTGTAGTCTACAATTAATATTTGTGGAGCACCAACCCAGTAGAAAAATATTTGTGCTTTTTAGTAATGTGCTACGTTTCTTCATGCTTCACCTAAAATACTAATAATTCTTTGATTATTAGATAACACTTATAAATTTGCATTCGCACATTCTATTGAACCTGGTCCTCAGGCGCTTTTCAAAATTATGAAATCAATTTTTACGATACAGAATTTGAACATAGGCGAATGTTTCGTCGATAAACGCCGTAACGTCTAGACAGGCAGATTCACCGTACGCATTATACAACTTGATTTCTACCGGTCGACCGCAGGTATTGTCGAATTGTTCGGCCGCTGATTGGAATTTAAATTTTATTCATAGGCTCGTTTATATCCGGCCAGTTATGTATTCAAATCGGACCAGAGTCCAGCTCGCACACTGGAAAGCCAGTTAGTACGTTTTCGTGCACCTAACCCAGACCCGCGCAACACTTTCACCATGTTCACGATAATTTTGTCAATTTCCAGATTGTACATAAATCATCGAGCGACGGTGAGTTTGAAAATCGGAAATTCGTTGATTTCATCCCACCGTTTTTCCCCAATCGGAAAATATCAACGATGACACCCAGCTGGTAGAAGGGAATTCATCCACGAAATGAATAACTGTGTCGTTCGTTCAGAATTATTATACTTTGCTTATTAAAGGGCACTCCTTTGGATTCCTTTTGAAATGGACGAAATCGACCGTTTATCTTTCCCCGGTGCTGCTTATAAATTCTACTTGTGAACGAGACAGAATAGTGGTTATTTCGTTGGTTGTTTAGCGATTAGTCTTCCGCTTCGATCAGAGGACACAATGCATCGTCAAGAAGGTTCTGGACATCTGTATAATGGGCCTTCCTTTTTCTTCGTCGGTGTCTGCTTCAATCCGCTATTGCGGCGTCGCTCGTGACTTATTCCAGACGAGTACGGGTACGTATTTGGCATTACGTCAAACGTGGATATTAGGATTTCCAGGGCTGGATGTCCAGAGGGGCCAAAGAAGAACGAGGACGAAGAGTAGGAGAGAAAAGAAGAAGTGAAAGGGCTACGTGGTACTCGTTCGTGCGTCACATCCGTGACCAGCCTACCACCATAAGGGTCCACGCCATCGTCATTCGGTCTCCTCTAGGAAATCTTTATTTTTCGAACACATTACGACAATTCCTAGATTACTTTAGTTGTTTTCTTTTTGTAAAAGTGATGCTATTGGTGTTTCTTCTGTAACGGGGCGTTGTGAAAGATATGTGTATGTTGCTATCAGTTAGAGAATTTTCTGCATTCTTTATGCATAAATCATTAATGGTTTTATTGTACAGAAGAAATACGAAAATGTGTAATACATTTAAGTATTTTCTGCCCGTGAAATCCAATTCGTACATTTAATATTTCTTCGTTCATCTTTAATCTAAAGAAAAATCGGTGTTGCTTGACTAGTTGTATATTTTATTAAAAGTTCAACTATCATTTTGAATGCGAATACAGGATGTCCCGCGTACCTGTCGCCATTAAATAGGACTTTCCTTAAACTAACCAAAAATCGTGTAAAATAACAGTAAAGTTGTATTTGAATCTGCATAACTTTGATTATTCAGAATTTTCTAATCTAATTTTCCACGAAAAATTAGCATACTTTACAAATATTTATAAAACCTTAATCATAAGTACTTATAAAACCGTAACCACAAATATTTATAAAACCGTAATCACCGGATTATACATTTATAGCTGCATGGCATTACTTTTAAACAATAACAAAAATCATTACGAAATCTCGAACACCCAGTACATCCCAAGTACATTCCAATACAGTCCAAGAAATGGAGACTTCGAAACACCTCTAAACCACCTTTATTTCCTTCTTGTTACTGCCGAACGTTTCCGACTGCTCTGTTCTTCGAACGGAAACGAACTGGTTCTCCTCTTCCCTCTTACGCGGCTGCCGACAAGAAGGGTGGCCATGCCTCTTTACGAATTGCAAATTTTCGGCAAGTTTTCGTTAGGGAAATTCAGCCGACGGTGTTCGCTGTATACAAAGTGGCACTAGAGGATAGAGTAGATAGCTAAGAGGAGGTAGGAGAGGGCTTCGGATACGCGCTCCACGGTAAAAGCACAAATATTTGACGGGTAAATAGAGTGATACTTGATGCGGCGCTGGTTGGTTCAGGGTACTGCTAGTGCTGCTGCTACTGCCGCCACAGCTACGTCTGGTTTCAAAGCGGCCATTGCTGCTGCTGCTGCTGCTACCGTTAGCGTTGCTAGTGTTGCTACACGCTACCAGACTAAGGATAGGAACGACGCTTGGCCCGACCGTAGCTGTTTTAGGAACACTCCCGCAACGGCCAACCAGTTTGCATGTCGGTGAGATCCATCACGCCTGAGCAAATTGCAAACATTAGCTTGCAACTTGTAACTATTCGGTCGTAGCGTGATCATCGCTGAATTATCCCTGTGTTGTACAACGACAGTGAATCGTATCCGATGTGACTGGCCTGTTGATACGATTCTCAATGTTTCAGCTTGATCGAAGCACGGTAACACGCGGTTGTGTAATAAACATTCCATTTTTAGATTTGTTACGTAGTAGTAGAAGTTTTAGGATGATAACGAGATGTATTAATAATTGACAGGGGACATCGTGGAGCTGAATATTTCTTTATTAACAAAAATTGATAATCTTTAAAAGCGGCCTGTGAAGATACATTGTTACGTCAATAATGGTGTATTAAATGGAAGGATTGACTTTTTGACAGTAAAATATATTTGCAGAAGTAATATAAAATGGATTGTTTTATTGTGAAACTGTTAAATAAAGTACGCAACAATCTTTTGGTTTCGAAGCTTATTATATGGCGCATCGTATGCAATACACATAATAGAACTTTAAAAACAAGGAAGTATTACGCAATAAACTCTTCCCACTTACACAGAATTAAAGAAATTAGACTTCCTGTTTAACCTTCAGTCTGTGCATTGGGATCAAATGGACCTCAGTCATTGTATTTAATATGCAACGAAATCATTTCAGACGATGCTTTTGATTAAATCTTTTATATTTATAATATAATTTAAATTATCTTGCAGCTATTGAATAAAGTAAGCATTCCTTACGAATTAATAAAAATAAAATAGAAATACCTATTTTTTGAAGAAAACATTACAAAATATATGAAAATATATACGGGTCAGCTTGACCCCGTACACAGACCATGGAAAATTTGTCATGCACAAGGTGAAGGTTAAGAAGCAAAGTATTATTTGGCCCGATGAAGAAATGATTTCGAGACAGTTCTACTATGCTCATATGTATGTATATATTTTTAGTTAATGCAGGTCGAATAAGGTCTATATTTGCTTCGCTTCACATGTCACAGAAGGATTGCGGGATCGTGGATTTAGTCCCATGGTAATAGGGTCCCATGAACTTCAATCAATAGGATACTGGAATCGTGCAACACGAACTGAAAGATATCGGTGTGTGGGATTGTGTGCACACAGATGTAGGTGTGTTGGAATAAACATTAAACAATCGAGATGTGTCTTATTATGCAAAAAACCTTTGGAACTCTGTAAATTCTTTGTCACCATAAACTAGATAGCACGAGTATTCGTGATAGTTATCTAACAACAACTTTGATATCTTAAATACTGAGGAAAGTGGGGTATACAATATGGTATAGTTTCTGATAAGTTAGGAAACGTGAGATGATTTTTGTAAAATACTTAACGCCAGCTATTTGTATAAATATTATTATTAGGTATCAACGGGAGATATCTTGACAAATGGAACAATGGTTTTGAAGCGTTAGATAATGAAACCGGGTCGACTGGAATCTCCGTGTTCGCAAATCAGGAGACTGAACCGACAAGACCGATTCGACGTGCCTATCCGTCACCGGAGAACCCTAACGTCTACCAAGCACGATAAACCGGAGCTTCGATTCCCTTCGTAGACTACCCTAACCATTAAACACAATGCCGCTGCTATTATTCTTCGCGGTGTTATTGAACGGGCCCCATTATCATCGTATAATATTGCAATATCTTTTCACCCCAATAGGACTGCCTAGAGAACGGAAGAACTGCCAAAACGGAGCGGGTTCGTTTCGAACCTCATGTGCTTGGAACACCGCCTAGAAACCTTTGGCAAGCTTGGATCCCCGTGGAAATTAATAGTTTTTTAAAGCACACTCGGAAGTGGTATACGTTTCACTTTGAGGATACTTATTGCTCATGTCGATTCCTCTTCCTATTGGAATTCAAAGTGGTCTATAGATGAATAATAATTCTGTTTAACGTAATGCGAAGAAAAGTATTAAATACTTTGTTTCTGCTTCCATACGAGAATTGAAGTGTTCGCAGCAAAAAGTAGGGAGCTCAACTTTTTACATATTTTTCATTATACAGGGTATCCCGAAGATAGTGTAACAACCAAAAATGGGGGTAGCTGGGGTGATTCTGAATTACTTTTCCTTTACCAAAGTGTTCGTTGGAGATTCATTTTTGAATTATTAACGAAAAACACTGGCCAATCAGAGCGTCCGTAAAGCCCGCGCACAGCGTGTTACATCGTCTTAAATTAAAAATAATGTGTAATTATTCGTTATTCAATGCATAGACATAGACAATGAGGGTTGTCTAGAAAGGTCAAGATTGACCCAGTGTCAACAATTCGTGGACGAATGGGTAAGTTTAACTAGCTTCTTCTAATATTAGTTAGCCAAATCGTTTTTCTCAAAACATAATTTAACCACATGAAAAAAGTTGTTCAGAGTCATTCCAGCAACCCCTCATTTCAACAGTTGCAACAGTGCCCATATTTACGGAACACCCTGTATGCATGTTGTTACGTAAGGAGGATATTTCTTATACGCCGCTCTTACACATGCCTTTTGAGTAACAATGAAACACTCCCAAAGATTCCTTTCTGCTATCGTATAAAAATAATGGGTGGCAAATCACGACTAGTTGCATGGTGGCCGATTAGCTGCAGGCGCAATCCGCCGAAGACTCCGAGGTTTTACCTTATATGGAAACCTCTAATGAGTCCCCATGCATTTTTAGGACTATATAAACCCTTTGGTTTCAATCATCATCGGTTCAGAGCTATACGGTCACCCGTAGAGTCATGTCGTGTCACGCTCGTACTGAATTGGTTGCATTCCGTGAGATAGGGTACCTTAGGGGACCTTTCGAATCACAAGTTGACCCGTTAGAGTCCGCGAGTTCTGTTGAAGTTCTTTCAGCCTACTCTTGTAGCCGCCCTCAGGCCCGCATCGTCAGTGTGTCAACACAGTGTAAGCATAGGTAATTCACTCACACATATTACAATTTCATCGCAACAGTTACAGTTGTATTATAAGTGGTTAACATGTATAAAGGTATGGTGCATAAAGTATAAAGTGTGCACCATTAAAACGAGTAGATTAGTTAAAGCCTATCTTTTACACCGTAGTACATATAATATTTGTAGCAACGTTCCCACTGATACAACTGTACCACTCGAGTTGTATAAAACTTTAATTTAGTGTTACGAGACAAATTAACACTTCCCGCGATTCCCCGATTTCGTATCAGTTTCATTCGCACGTCTTATCCAAACAAGGAAACTACTCCAATCCAGGGGCTCCCAGATTTCGCATCGGGTCCGTCCACAAAACCTAAACCTTCTTGCAGCTCCCTGATTTCGCACCAGGTTCGTCCATGCACCTAACTAACAAACTTATAGCCATATTCCTTGGGTAATATTACCCTCCCCGGCCTTGGCATTGCCCTGGCTCGTAACAATGTACATATATCTTGTGGAGAAAAATGTCTTCCACTTGGTAACAGAAGGAGGAAACTGTGCGCTCTAGTTGAAACCATAAATATGTCTAGTAACACATATGTATGTGCAATACAGATCTCGTCAAATCGTATGATTGTAAGATGGGATTTACAAGCGACCGGATCAGATGCAGGGTAAAATGAGGCAAACTGATGAACGGCTGATTATGATTATTATAAACTTAAAGTAATATGCCTTTGATACTCTCTCACGACTCTTACACTCAACTCTGACTTGACTCTCTTCCGATTCTACTTTGATTCTAAACTCGCGCACGCAGCGTCCACTCAATATATTCGTTCATTCTTAGTTTTCCTCTCGTTCTATCCTTTACTCTTTCTCAATCATCAGGGATCTGTGGAGTTACTTGTTGAGTTACGACAGGGCACACACCGACCATACATCCTTGCCACGTGTCACAGGTCGACCACGGGCCACCATGCACCCAAGCCTCCAACTGAATTCTCCAAAACCGTTCACTTCTTCCCAGATATAAACATCCTCTCGATCTACATTCGACATTTCAACTAACACTTTTCATTCACACCTCGCGCCACATTCGATACTTCCTATCACACGCTCCATACAAAACTCTTACATACGACTTCTACGAATTGTCACATCCCACATGATTTATTGGGGAAAACGGCAAGTGGTTTAATAGTAGCCTGAAATCAGACATCCTTGCGCCAAATCATGTAGCCTACGTAATACAGACGAGTAATTTGAAGATAATTTCGCCTGGAAAAGTTTTATTTCATTATACAGGGTGTCTCGTAACTACACGAACATCGAGAAATAGGTGATTGCTGAGGTGGTTCTGAACAACTTTTTCCTTGACCAAAACGTTGTGTGTAGCTTTGTTTTTGAGTTATTAACTCTAGAACTACCAAGCCAATCAAAACGACTGGTTTTAGACTTCTTGCTTTAAAGTTATTAACATATAGGTACTGCTGCAGCAATTTATGATGACTTTCAATAAGGCAAAATGACAATTACATATCTTTATTTAATGTCCATTCAACCATTTTCGTGTTCATAATCTAACGTATACTGTGTAAATAGTATCAAAACCTATCGGTAGTTCTAGTGTTAAAGTCTGAGTACGCGCTTGAGCAAGCGACTCTCAATTCCGCTCGCTCGTGGTCGTGAACCAAAGCATTGACACAGCTAGCGCGTATACTCATGAAACATATTGAAAAGAAGCATAACGTAAGTAAAACTGTGACTGCAATAATTTCTATTGGTGCGTAATTTTATTAACAGAAATCGCGATAACATATTTTAGCTTGAGTTACTTGTTGCACGCAATATTAACCAGTAAAACGAACATTTGGATGAAAACTGTATCACTATCTACAAACCTTTCTCGCTCCTGTATCACGACTTTTGATAAATACATAATCCTACTCGTCCCTTTGTTAAGATTATGATTTCCGCAGGAAGAATTCTTATCAAAGACTTCGCAGTTCATACCATTCGGATTCCACCACGAACTCCAGCAAAGATCTAACGAACGAGGAAACGAACGGGAAAACGAACGTAGGATCAACGTTCCCTCCGCGGCGCGGTGCCCCGTTAAAGTGGCAGCCGTTCCACCTAACATAAGATAAACAGTGGCCAATTATAAATTCCGCGTATGCAAATCCCCCGACCGGCGACTGCGAAGCGCCTGCGAGCAGTCTTTGCTTCCTTCCGTGTGAGCGCCCAAGAAGCGGAAGAGACAGAGCTGGCGCGAACAGTATAGAACCGAACGACAAGCGAGGCGAAGCGAGGCGAAGCGAGAGACAGACGCGGATAGAAAGAGAGAAACACGTAGTGTTATAGAAGGGGATCGAATGTGAAGAAGAGACAGAAACGGACTGAGGCTATGCGCCAGTCTATGGGAAAGAGACTAGGCTTGAACAGAGACACCGGGGAGGAAAGACAAACCGAGGAGAAGAAACAGAGGTGTACATGGATCCAGAGGATGAAAGGGCGAAAAGGGAAAGCGGAGGTGGGACTGATTGGCGGCGGCGTTAACTGCGAAAGCTAAGCCAGGAGTCAGCTCGGCTGCTGCGTCGTCATCCGTGTGACAACTTATAATTTGATAGAAACCCGCTTCGTACTGCGCTTGTACCGGTTGGATACCCATCCTCGCTCCGTTCCCTGCTTCCGTGCCCCTTTACCCCGTACCTTCTCTCGTCCATCCGGTTCCCTTGTATCTACCAACCACCGAATACCTACACACGCACGTTCTCTGTCGCTTAATCTGCGCCTACCGGTCCAAGGTGTCTGCGACCGTCGCCGGTCTGCTCACCATTCGGTATGAGGTTTTTGGCGAGCGAAACTGCCTCCGCTTGGCGTCGTGAATCTGTGAGAAACACGGCGGATCGAGCAGGCACGGATAGTTTAATTTTGCTGATTATATCACGATGTTTGCACTACGTTCGCACCAGTTTCGCGTAGTTAACCGGATGACTGCTTCCGTGCCAGTCGTGAGATTCGACGTGGCTGGATGTTATGCATGGACGTCGATCATTGAGGACGAACCTTTTCTAGGATTTTTTCAGATCTTTTACCGGGACCTACGGAAGGGTTTCATATAGCGTTGCTATTGTAGAGTTATCGTGGTAAACGTGTACCTAGATAGCGGCATCGTTAACGTGTGACAATAATTTTGAATCAGATTTGTATATACATGTATTCTTTGACATTACACGTACGTTACATCGACGATGAATAAATATAAATTTGTCGTGGATTATCAATCATTATATGAGTTATTCTGTCGTTATAATTAAACGAATACACTTGTGATACACACATTTGGTTTGCACTTTTGCGGTGACAGTTATTCGATCGCTCTTGGTACGAAATGATTCTGTGGAGTTTCACGAATAAAATGATACAAGTATTTAGTAGATTAAAAACATTTAAATATGTTTAAATAATGATCAATGTGAACAGGCACCCATTATGGATGATATTTTTCAATTTATTTCAAAAATCAAAGATCCAGGGGAAAGCCTAACTATGCCACGCGATAAGCAGACCTCTCTGTTAAGGGAAAGCACTATTTACTATTATTTAGTAAATACACAAGTTCGTATTCAGCACAGTAAAATCTATAAGAAAGTGTCCAGACACACACGGGCATAGTATTAGTTCTAGTATTAAAACGTGGTTGACCGAGATGTCGTACTTATCTATCTATTTGGTGCACCAATAAGTAAACCACTATTTGTGGACCACGTTCATGGCTTACTAATAACATATAAATCAATTCATTCGTGAAAGAAATTGTCCTTACTTTTTTCCAGACTTTTCCTTCTAGTAAAATGACTGATTTTCTGATGTTCAATGAAATGACTGTCTAGTTTATCTTTATGTTTAGTTTCATTCATTCATTTCTAAGACACTCTTTGACCACTCGTAAGACTGCGTCCCCATCATAAATTATCCACAGGGTGCGTAGCACTTCGCCACCCGATCCTATTCCTTTCATTAAAAATACGCTATCGCTAACAAGCATGTCTTGTTAAATAATAAAATAGTGGATTACTTATTCATACACCTAATACTATCGTACGATTGCGAATGAAAGTTGTATACCTCTGTTATACCACCTCCTCCGCTACGTGTCGACGATGTATATCGAATAATGATGAACACCTACCGATCTCATGATGAAGCCTATCGTGATATAAATTGCGAGTTGATAGACAGATCCGCTCGCGACGAGACGCGCGAAGTTAAATGAAAGCTGCGTGTGTTACGCTTCCCCGTGAGGAGGAATTTCGTCGACGAAATAGAAGAGGAAGATGCGACGGGTAACGCGAGGAACAGAGAGGGCGGGAGAGGGTCGAGAGTTTGCAGGTGGGAAGGGAGACGAGCTTGCTCAGCAGATTGGTATCAATGGAGACAAATTGAGTTGGCCGGTGATCGATGAAGCTCACCGGCCGTGACGCGAAGTTACGGTATCGTGCACAACGTTTTCCCTTCATTCTCCCCTGGCGTTTCCACCTCGATATAGACCGCCTCTTTCTATAGCGGCATTCGTTCGAGAACACATCTAGTAACCCGAGTATCGCAGCGACTATATCGCCCATGAATTTACACGTTCGTCTACAAACGGTCCGGCTGGGTGGCCTCAGGAATTCGGCTACCTTTCAGACACGCTCCGAGGCGACGAAACAATCGATTTAGATTGAAGACCGATGGATATCAGCGGGATAAGTTGACTATAGTTGATCATTATCAATATAGGGACTTGTGTACATTGTGGAAAACAGTATACACCACTGGCAAAACTTCTTGCACCACTGAAATTTCGTGCACTAATAAAGATTTGTAGATTTTCGGTGTTTCAAGCCTTCGTTAATGTTTCGACAAATACAAAATTAAAGCTTCAGTTTATACATTTTTGTATCCTTTCGTTCGATTTAATTCAAGCCCAAGGGATACAATCTTCCCCCAAAAGGAGGGTTGTTAAAGTTTATAATTTCTTGAAGTGTAAGATAATCGCTCGAGGGGGTATTCGTTCTCTCCTCTCTATCGCGATTAGGTATTACTAATTACAATGATTCTGTAGGCGTGTATATATGTTAAAAGGTGTTCTGTTTATTAAAACTGTGCTCTCTCGACCGTAGTCTATACAAGAATGCCTTCCATTGGCAAAAGCGTCCGTCGTGAGGACGCCTACGTCACCATGGCCCTTTTTAACCATTTTAGGGTTCACCCCCAATGAAAGCTATGCTAGACAAAGACAGCGTGCATCTTCAAAATGCACATGGCCCGCCTCGGCCGTTCCTGTACCTCAAATATTCTTACAGAAGCTTGACAAGTGTTGTCGTCCAACACTGGCAATATTTTTTGTACTGTTTACGTTCAGTGTTAGCAAGTGATCCTTTCCTTCGAAACAAGTAAAACTGCACGGTGTTGGAAAGAATCATAAACAATACAAGAAATGTTGCCAGTAGTATAAGTTAGATAATGATGCGTTCAGTGCGAGGTAAAAAGGGTTTTATAAAGTGAGAGTCCTAAAATAAAGGAAGGGAAATTGTTTTCTTACAAATGCATTTGAATGTGTGTCAACGTAGTATGCAAGATGTTCCCGAAGATTAATCCCGAACATTGCACTAAAAATAGATCTGTGGAAGGTTAATAGAAAAAGAGAAAGTTGCACTTATTCCGTTTTACTTCTGCTAGTAAGATGAATGATGTGTGAGGATCGAAATTAAGCAAACCTATCGCGAAGCCGCAGACTGTTTCTACATGCAATGAAATACTATATACATATTCGAATGATTTTTGGGTGTGGAAGAGTTTAAACAAAAGGGGGCTTAAGCAGTACATGCTGTTGTACTCTATCTAACGTTTCGCTCGTGCTGTTATTTATTCGATATTCGTCAACTACAGTCAGGTCTACTCTGAACGGTGATCGATGGAAGAATGCCTGCCCTTCGCTGCATCGTGGTCGCGAAAAGGAGGGCTGTCCGTGTTTTTCCCGACGCCATTCCTTCAATGGACTTAGTCCCGATTTCCTACGATCTACGGTGTCGAAAGCTACCGAGTTTCGAAACTTATAGGTACAAGTAATTGGTCATTTTTCAATTTTAGTCGTCATAATCGAAAAATTGTCTACTTTCGTAAACTCGCAGAAATATAATATTTATATCTCGGTTTTCTATAAATGTGTTTATACAGTAACTGGCAAACTTGACTAACAATAAGTACTGTAAGAGATTTCATATGGGTATCGGCATCGCGGGCCTCGAAAGCGCACGTACCCAGCGGACACCATGGGCCACAGGACATACGTGGCCAAGGCCCTTGAACACATGGCGCCGGGAAAAACCCGGACAGGGCGTCGCACAGTGGTGCCATTTCTGAAAAAGCTGGCCAAAATTCGTAATTTCACACGGTTTTCATAAAAATGGATATTTTTATGTTTTTGGGGTTGTTAGTCGTCTATAATCTTAGACACATCAGTATTATTATTAATTATTATTAATTATTATTTATTTATTATAATTTATTTACTTATTTATTATTATTGTAATAGTGTTTTCGGTAGAATTTTTTATCTCATATTCAATATTCCATATTCAAACCTTTGCACGAGATATCGCCACTATGCTCTAGAGGGACAGCCCGTTAATGCCCCTACTAGGATACTTTAAAATTAAATATCTCAAATTGGCGCAAAAAGGCGCAAACTTTCTCAACTGGATATCATAGTGTACATGCTACTTTATATCGAGAAACTTGTCGCAGCGTGAATTACGGTGAATAACATGTTTGTTTTCCTTCCGATTCATTAAGATCTAGGTAATATTTATGATATATTGAGAACGGAATTACAAGGATAAATTCAAAGATATGTTACTTTATTTCTGTGGAAAATGGATGTCTATAACACCTACTTTAATGATAAAATGTTTCATATATAAATTTTTATAAGATAAACTTTCCCTTACGCATTAAATAAGCTCCAATTTTCAAGATATGCAGGAGCATGAAATTTCATCAACTTTGACGGCCTATATCTCAGTAACCAATTAATATATTTAAAAAATTCAAGCGGAATTTGATGCATTGATATATATACAATAAATCTGCTATACCAAAAAACCGCTGCTATATACTTCAAAAATTGAATTTTGGCCAGCTTTCCGGGAAATGGCACCACTGTGCGTCGTGGGCACTCACGATGCAGGGAAGGGCATTCTTGCATCGAGCGTCGTTCGGAGAAGTCCTGATAGTAGTTTAGCGGAATACAAATAAAGAATAGTACGAGTTAGGCGTCTAATATACAACAGCGTTCTTTATTTACGATTAGTACCTTTTCGGGTTTAAAAGCGTACTCTTACAGTACACTAACTACTTAGTAGCACGTACTACAGTAAATAATAAATTTGTACGCATTGCAAAGAAACATCGCAAAAAAAAGAAATATGTAGTTCTTGAGTTGACAAAGAATAAAGGCCATTATTCTTGAAGCTTGCAAGCATTACGACAAATCTGCGAGTCAAGCGTATACCGTCGTCATTCGAGGACGCCAAACTTATAAAATTTACCTTTGTAGGCGACGAAGACAGTGCTTTAAGTTCACAAGTACATACGTAATCAGCTAATGTCGTACGTTTGCCAAGGCAATTTGATCGTATGCCCGTGCTTATCTGCATTTCCAAACTAATGTTCAAGAGAAGACTGTTATCGGTATGCGAGATAGACGATAGTGGCCATTGAGACGCTGTGTGTAAACTCAGACTACCAGCTTTTAGTTGATTAATGCACGCCGACCGTGACTCACTGCGAATCTCGAGTACAAGGAAAATAGCTTTTGCCGGAAAGACGGATTACTCCAGATTATTGACTTACGACTCCTTCTTCTCGTCACCAGTCAGCTTCAATGAAGAAAAGAACGGATAAGGCGATAAATTCCACTCCTTGGTTAAGTCTGACCAGATACTTACCACTACTACTACTTCTACGACATTACATGAAACTCGTTTCCATTTACGGTTCACACACAAACTCCGCCCTTCTCTTTTTTTCAATTTCTTCCACATAGCGATGCTCCAAATGCTCTTTCTGTACAAGAAACAATTGGTTAGGCAAAATAGAAACGATTTGATACCAAAGTGCTATCAAAAAGGAATGCTCAACATCTGTACAAAGATGTGCTGTTGCGAGCATATTATGTCTTATGTAATGGACCCAGAGAAAATTTAACTCCCAACTTCGGTTTTTAACAAGAGATTTTATTAACACTTGGACTGAAAGTATCGGTTGACTATTTTGTAAGAAATGAGCTAAGGAGTCAGGGAACCTAGGGGTTTTAAAGGATGTTGGAAAGGACGTAGTGGGGATGGTGAGGGCGAATTCCAAAGGACTGCGGATGGGTAGAGATTGTAGGCAGTATGACAAGGTGTTTTGGAAACGGTGACGCGGATAAGGTTGTATGACGATTGTTTGTGACGAACGAACTTAGAAATATTTGTATACATGAGTCCCTAGGTAACTAGTTGATAATAAGAGTAAAAGAGAAATATATATCGTAAGACTAATACCAAATATAGATATTTGGGGGTGAATACATTACACTTATATTATGTATAATGTATGCCATTGCATATTGTGTTCGTATTTTTAGGGTATTATAACATTTCAAACTATATCTCTTATTCTTTAAAGAAAATTTAGCGAAATTACTATGCGAAGGTTCCCTTTATTACTTTAATTTTTATTTCATACATAATTCAACAATCATAATTTTACATTAATACACAGTTAACGACATACTTTTCTGCACTTTAAATTTATAAAATGTAATTTAACCAAATACGTTTCAAGTGCACCTACAAATTATTATCGTATCATTTAAATTGTAACAGCGTAGAATGTTTAAATGATAACATAGTTTGTGAATTAATTACCATTGCAGCAGCTTCAATAATTCTTTAGACAGTAATACCTGCTTTCGTTGCTTCCTCTTTTCTCTAAAGCAATACCGAAAAACCAAATCCAAATACATCGAAGTCTGTCTCCATAAATACAGCAAACACTTAAATCGACAGTGCAAATTTTATAATCGTTAAAATAGTTGCTGTGTTACATTCGACGTGGCTCTTGATCATTTAATTAAGCAAAAGTTTGGTCGAGGGTAAATATAAAATTAGCAAGCAATAAAGTTTCAAGCCGGGCATAGTTCAAAGACGAACTTTTAATCGCATGGTCCGGAGACTGTCTCGTGTTTCGCGTTCAAATTAGGCCAAGTTAAAGGGGAGACACGGTCCAGTATCAGACAGGTGAAGCAGCCCGATGAAGACTAGTCGCAAATTATTTCCAAATTAACGGCACATTAGTCTTGTGTCCCCATTACTACGAAGTTCGGACAGCATCCTGAAGCTCGGTTTAACGTGAATGCAGGATTACCGGGGACAGAAATTAAACCCGATGTCGCTGTTAAATAGTTTCCACTTTAATCTCCTTTCGTTCAGAGTGACGGTAATGTTCATCGATTAATTGAATACAAGTGCTGATTGCGATTTTATTGAGACGACGACAAACAATTAAATTCGCTTTGGTAACGTAAAAGTTCAAAGATTGAAAGTAAATTTCCATTCGGGGATTGATTTAAGAACAAATCATTCCTGAATCGTCGATCGCACAAGTTTAACAATCAGGTAAAGATCATGAAAGAAAATAAGTTACTTTTAACTGCCTAATTTATTTTGGAATGGAGTGTTTGAGGCATGTATCGATTCTTCTATCTTTCGGTAAACTTTTCTTACGATTTTGCATTTGTCATTGGAAACATTCCCAAGAATAAAAACTAGGTAGAATAAAATCTCGACAATTAAAAGACTGTAGTTATTATTAAATACCATTGCATATTTCATAGAGTAATATTTGAATAATAAATATGTAAACGTGAGAAGTATTTCGATTCTACAGTGTTAATTGAAAGAACCGAAAAGAAAACCAAATCTTTCAGTCACACCTAACTGTTATCTATAAAACTTTGGATAGCATTAGAACTTTGATTAACGGCGTTAAATTCTTCAAAGAATATGTATTTCTTAAGTGCACAGTTTGCATAAAAATCTTTGTGTTATATCACAAAGACATCGCGATTCAACATTTTTTGCAAAGCCTTTTTATAAGTAATATTAAAATTCAGAAGAAGTCTCGTATATTGTTTATCAAAAAGATTTCAATTTTCAGCAACATTCAAGTTTAAACTCCTAAATTCCAGCTCCAAGAATAAAAACTGGGTAGAATAAAATCTCGACAATTAAAAGACTTCATCCTATTCATTCTTCACCGTTCAATATTTTCTAATGAATATTAGCAACAATGTGGCAAATAAATGGTAATAAATTCTGTAGTAACAAAACCAGCCGAAGTATTGCACATCATTTCGTTTAAATTAATTCCCAAATCGTGTGCTTCACTGCGTACCTCTAGATCTTACGTACGACGCAGATTTCGTACTTTACTATTTTTATAATTTGTAAAGGCGTTCTAATACTTGCAAGCGGTACTGTAGCGTGTAGCGGTTTGTATGCCCGCGTTAAAACTATAGGAAAAGGCCTGTCGAGCCATGGATTTTTTATTCCTGTCCCACGGAATCCTAAAATACATATTTGCATTCGTCCATTGAACTTGAATCGATCGTGATCAGAAGAGCGATGAAATGAAAAATCGAATCTCGTGCATTTTGAAGTCGGTCGTAAATAAACGGCGCGGCGAAGGGCTTCAAGCACCATAGTCAACGAGGCATGCAGAATAACGAATCCTATAAAGTAAGAGGATTACGCGAGAAAGAACAGTGGTCCAGGTCTGTCGAGTTCGTGATGCTTTAACCGTTAATTCGACGTGGATTAATTAAAACAGTTCACAGGGGAGGAGAACCCCTCGTACCGGTTGTTGCTGCTGCTCTGAGACAGACAATAACGAAAGTAATATTTCGTCAGCGACGACTAAAACCGCTATCCCGTGCGTATACGTGCACACTTAAACGAGTGTTAAGCTGGCTGGCAGACGTTACAAGGGCTACTTTACCCTCATCCTGATGAAATTCTCCGCCTGGAAATTATTTCCAAGCTTGAAGGCGAATTAACGAAGCACCTCGACATCGAAAGTACCGACAAGAGGTTTCTACGCCGACGAGAACAGTCCCCGACGAGATTTTTCTTATCGACGACGTAAACGTTAAATGCGTTCCCCTCGTTGTCCCCAGGGAGAAACTTCTGCGTCGTATCAAAAAATATAATTCTGCGCAGTCTGTATAGCCACTTCTTGTTTCCATCTTGCCCTTTTATTTTTGAAGATAATCCAATAATATGATCTTTCAGTACACTCGATCTTCATACTGCAGGTCGAGTAGTCTAAGTTGTTCCTGTCATAGTTCGTACAGTGTTGAAGCCGATTCGTAATATTCATTGTGTGGTATGCAAATGTATTATGAAATTTTCTTCTTGCCATAAACATAGTCTACTGACCTCAGATAGGTATGGTTATATTGATAAGTATGTAATACAAATTTTGGCTTTATATAAGCCAGGAAGATTTCGGTAATATTTAAATATGACATATTTATAATTGTATTACATAAATGCATAAGAAATTCGATACATACTGAATCAATACCGTAGAATACAGTATGCAGGAATCCTGAAAATACTTCACAGTAAAATCAATGAGTAACTAAAAGTTCACAAATATTTAAATATCAACCATGAACATTTGCATTGATAAATCTATAAACTTATCGCTACCAATCATCGTACATGCGCATTGCTATATACTTATATAAACTTTCCACATAATCTGTTGTGTCTTCGCGTTTATTTTAACACGACGTTCGGAATGCTACTAGCTCCTAAATTCGATGAGTTGCGATAAGTGGACTGTATTTGATTTCTTCGCTTTATTAGTAAGCGTTTACGGTGATCTGAGGTAATTGTAGCTGTTACTTTGCTTCGACTCGACAGTTAGTTTGATTCTTTACGACAATTATGTGTTTTATTCGACTGTTAGTCCTGTTCGACTCGACAATTCTGTTTATTCGCCGACAGTTACTTAGATTTAAATGTTTCGCCTCTCGTTTGTGTTCCACAAGGACTGCGCTCTGTCACCTATACACTGATTGGCTGAAATTCTATGCATATTTTCAAGTGCCAATCATCATATCTAATATCTAATAAGAATAACCACCGGTGCGTCCGGTGCGTCCTTCGCGTGCTCTACCCTTGGAAGGGAGAGAAGTTACCCTGCTGGGCACTGGGTGAAATACAACAACCATGTAATATCCGGAGGTGCTTGCTGAAACTCTTAGTTTTATCGAATTGAGGACGATAAGCACGAATATCCAAAATGTGTTTGGTAAATTAATTTGCTCTCGCCAGAACATAGTCTAACAATAAATTATGCCAAACTCCAAAATCAACCGTCAAAGTCCTTATTCTCAAAAATAGCTTCCCCTTGGGATCATGTCATAAATCTTTTCCCAACGTACAGGATTACGCAAGTGATTCCAAAACTCGCAAAACCAAACAACTGGACGTGTCGTTATAAACAATCGCCTCTTCCTTATAACCGTATATTTGAAATCACTCCAGAATTTTACAATACGGCGGACATACCAAATAGTGTGGACATTACATACAGTTAATGCAGAGCAGTCTAAAAGAAACATATTTCTCCCCTTTAACATAGTTTAACATAGAAATTCGAAGTCCGCTCACGCCGCGTCGCGCTGCGCTGTGGCGTTACTGTTAAACAATACGAAAGCGCAGAGCAACAGAGACGGTTTGTCGGCTCGTAACGCGTGTCACAAAGCGCGTAGCTTGCCGACCTCCTCTCTTAGCATGCAAACGTAAATTAAAAATGCTCTTTCTACGTTTAATGAACGAATCACAAAAGAGCAGCCGTCGAAACGTTGCGCAAAGGGACGCCGCGAAACGGCAATTCCGACAAAAATTAATATCGCCCTCCTCATCGCCGACGCTTGTTACGCGAGCACGCGCACCACTTCCTACAAAAAGCGTGTGTAACACGTTGAAAGTGTGGATTCGTGGCTCGTTGCCGGCATCAGCCGGTAAAGCTTACGGCCGTTCTTCCGTTAACCTTGATTTCCGACCCCAACGAGCGTATTAGCACACCGGATGTAGTATTACAAAATTGGAAAACGAAGAAAAGAAAGATGGAAATATTCGTGAGGTGGACGAACAATTTGAATGCAACCAATGAAGCACCAACCCTCGTTTCCTGTGAACTTGATACATATCGTACACGCGATTCTAGCATGATTCTAACATATTTCCAGTCGCCGCGCGCATTACTCTTCACACGGTTGCGCGCGACCGCGAGAATTATGGACGCGGCAAAGTTCAAAGCGTTCCCCTTGGGCTATTGTCCGGCAAAAATAGCTAAATTGCCACCACCACCCTGGCGCTGGAATGCGCACCAACCACGATAATATTGTGTTCTTAAACGCTGAACGTGATACAGGGAATATTTGGTTTCCTTTATCGCGAATGTAATAATTATTTTCGCATTTTCCACGATGTCAAGAATATTTACGATGTACATATATGATTGTTTAGTCACATAATTATAAATATTTGGCAGGACTATTCAGGACAGAACGTGCGATTTAGTGGAGGTTTGATGAATTTCAAGTGTAACGAAGTAGTTGTAAGTTACTATGTATACACATTGAAATATAAGTGATTTATTCTGATATTTATAATAAAGTTATAAGTTTTCCGTTCGAGTTCTACATTAGTTCTTAATGTGATCTATTCGAGTTTTTAGTAAATTCTTGATGTGATATGTTCTAGTTCTTAACTGATACTATTCTCTATGTGCCCTTGCGTTTAATATGTCACCTCGGTGTTTTAGCATTGCCATAGAATTTTGCTGAAGTTCGATTATGATTGGTGTTTGGAAATGACTTGGAAGACGGTAGGGATGTTAAATACTGAATTTCTTGTAACTAAAATAATGCTCATGAATCACCAATTTTAGTGGTCTACGCTTCTTACAATTTCAGTTTCTCTTTAGAAAAGTTCATTCTTGCCAAGGACAAATATTTTCGCATGCTATAAATACTTACAGATGAAAGTACTATGTGGATAATATAAAAATTATTACCCCTGTTTTTACGTGGACTTTTGTAAACTGTATAATATAATTAAAAGAAACGTTAATGGAAAAGAGAGTTAAGCAAAAGGAAGGTTCAAAAATATTGAGGAAAAAGGTGAGGAATCGACCAAAGCCGCCGTTTGAATGAATTCTTATTCTTCATTTCTGGAATAATGTTTCAAGCAGAATTTTTGTTGGTATTAGTCATGTGCCAGAAGCATTAAGGCATTGCGTTATTTGGAAAAGATTCATTGACATTTGCCAGCTTTAGCTCGGCCTCTGTAAAGGTTCTTTTGAAAACTGCGAGTATAGCTTCCTGTCACGAAGTCGCGTGATTGTTTCAAATCCAGCTGTTTATTCTTGGGCGCGAGAAAGCTCACGAAACTCATTAGGCTTTGCTATTTGAATTTTCATCGCTCGCGTTTCACGCCTTCATTAAGTACCACTGAAAGGCGTGCCCGTTTCTCTTGATACATCTCGTTCACCGTCCGTCGTGTATTGCGCGTGTTAGTAGGTCAAGCCTGTTTTTATATCACATATTTCTCATCGTTAAGGAAAGATATCTACTTTGTCTATGAAACGTGCGATATCATTGTTAATTCTTAATAATTAAATATTCTCGCAACGTCGACATTTATGCACGTCCTATTATAATGGTTGTAATAAGAAAGTTCAAGAAGCAACTTGTTCATTAATATAATTAATAGAATGTTCGGTAATTATTCACTTTAGCGATCGTCACCGGATTTTATGACAGTGATAGATGTTATCAGATGTTATACGCGCACGTACTCACACAGGTATTCATCCTACATGTATACACTTAATTAAGTAACATTTGAATCCTATCAATAACTTTTTAGTTTATTCCTGACCTTTCCTCCATGTGATTGAAAAGTAGATTAAATTAGGTTCTGTAATTATATCAGATTGAATGAATTTCATATGATTGTCTATGCGAATAGGACTATAAATATATAACTGTGTAGCACAAAATGCATTTCATCGATCCAGATAGTGAGATAGTGAGACACATACCCAACATATCGAACGTTGTTGGCGTGAAATTAGAGCAGATATTAAACGATATGGACTCGAAAAGAACGCCATGTTGCATAGCTGAATTCTTCTTTCGACGGGAACACGCCTTCGATACATGAATCTTCCAATTTCTATTAGTAATAATTGACAATAATGTTTAATACTAAAGGCGAGCGGCGCGGCGGAAACATGTAAAGAAGAAAGTTGTTGGAAATGATGACGTTGGCAACATATTTGGCAAGGCCATCGAAATCGACGAGAGTACGCTCATGAGAACAATTACCACGTTTATTTTAATCCACACGCATACATACAGTAGTGCCATTAACAAATGGCCTTCCCCATCTTCTTCATCGCCAAGAAACAACCCTCTTCAACCCCCACAACCTTACGAATTTCCGCGTGATAAGACAGTTGGCAAAAAACAAATCAGCACCCTCTGCCTGGCGTTAGAGTGCTCAATCACGGTGTCACACAAGTGGACAAAGTTCAAACGTTTTCACGTTGATCATCCACAATCCCTACGTTGTGACCTCGGAAGCATCTGTATACCAAGTTCGTGGCTGGCACGACGCAAACGCCTCGCTTGACGCCGGGTTGCGATCATTATACACGCAACCTTAATTACGACGTTTAGGCGACACGGTCGAACGATCTGGCGACGCGAGAGAATTTAATTACACGTCAGCCCGAAAAAGGCCGCGAAGGCGAAAGTGGGCTGCTGTGAGCTCCTGTGTTTCCATACACGAAGCTGTGGCGAGAAGGTGGTTGAAAACGGAGGGTGGCGGAGAAAGCCCAACTGAGGCAAGTGGAATTAACCTGAGCACGAAGCCGTCCGTTACGATATAACTACGTCCCTATTGCATAACGACCTTTCCGCAACCGCCATCAGGATGTTCTTGAATAGAGGAATGTATGAAGAGAAAGGAAAAGGGGAGTTTCTCAGTGTGCACAGCGAAGCGCAATTTTGAAAGTCGTCGGGTGCATGGCCTTGATCTTGCACACGGGTTAAGTTATTCGTAAAGACAGAGGTGCTCTAATGGACTACCATAATGACAGGTAGGGTGTTTTTGGGACTACAAACTTCGGATGTTTACGAAATTATATATGTCGCTTTGGTAAACTTATGGATATTTTTATTCCTGCTGCTTTTACACTGGAAGTACAAAGCTTGTTAAAATAACGTTCTTCGGATCTAAAAGCTCTGCGACAATGAGAGATAAATAGATACAAAACTATACATATGTTTAGTAACAAAGGAAGCTGCGTGTTTACTGTATCCGGTTTAAGAAAGTTCTCGTACAAAACTATTTTGGAAAAAACGACATGTGGATTAATAATTGACTGAACTCAGACTTTGCACCAAATGATCTACCCATACAGAAAACGAATTTGTAGATGATTTCACCGTGCAATGTTTTACTTCATTACATAATTATAATATCTGTATTCTTAAGAACATGTTAATTATAATGAATTTAGTTACATTCGACCAAATTTCAACCTGTGTACATTGGAAGTGAAAATGAGGTACACATTTAATATTCTGCGATTTATTTATTAATAATGGTATAATTGAAAGTGTCAGATGTAATATGTAATATATACTTTAAAACAGGTGCTCAATATATTTCACGATAGAACCATATAATTATTAATTGTGCCCCTTAATTTGTTTTATTTGAGGCTTAATACGAAAGCAGCTGACATTGTAATGGTATTGGTATATGAAAGAGTTAGATCTACATATAAATCCAACTACACTATATTTATTTTTCTTCAAATACCTTAATAGCTGTAAGTATTAAACAAAGGCTACAAATAATATGTACGATCTATTCTTATTAACTACTATTATAGTTATCACTTTATCACAAAATATAAAAAGGGATCTTCGTTACGTCAATGATCATTAATTTTGCATAATCACTAGCCTATTTAAATTTTCTTATTGTTACATAACAGCTTCCACTTATAAACGTATTCAAATCCCTTAATTTTTCCCATTTCCTTCAATTAATAATAAATTTACATCGCTTGGAAACTTTTCTTAAATATTCGCAACTGACAAGTATGTATCTCTCCACGAAAGGGACGAAAATGAAAACAAAATGAAAAGAAAAAAAACTAAACGAAAGTTCTCCTTCGTTAAATGATTCCCGCGAAAAAGGGCAACAAAGAGCAACAAGAAAAATTGAGAAAAAAAGAGAACGAGAGCAAAACGGTATCAACGCGAGCTGATGAAAATGGTCGGGTATCGTAGTTCGAGTGAAATAGCGACAGGGGTGTGCAGCCACGCGGCTCGCTCAGCGTCGATGAAGTAAAACGCAGCCAGGGTAATTGGCGCACCTTTCAGATGTAAATGCGGTTCGTTAGGGGGTTTCCACGAGCGATGCATCGCCGACGGCCACGCTAGGGTGTCGACAGCCACCAGACTCGGCCAGTTGGAAACGTTCTCCAGTCCTCCATGTACTGACGCGGCTCTGTTCAGCATTAGCATTGCTTCCTGCTGCCCATTGGCGAAGTATAAGTCAACTAAGGTGCTAAATGTTCACATTTCAATGCTAATACGAGGTAACTGACATTTTTATGGATCCCCTTCTGTTCGATGTCCGAAATATGTTGCAATATTGTTCTCGGTGCACGCGTTACACTTTTCCACGCTACGCTTGATATTTATCCATGTTGAAGCGGCAATTGTAATACATACATAGGTGGCACGGTGTGTGAGCGAACAAAAGTACGAGAAGGAAATTCTTGCCAGTGTAATGTGGGTTGTTGAAATTAAGTTTGCATGAAATTTGGAAGGTGAAAATGTGTACACATGGGGGCTTCATTAAGGCATATTATACAATAGTACGTGAAATACTATAATACATTATTGAAAACATTTATTCCTTGATGTCATTATGTTTTAGTTAATTGAAGTTTTTGTTTTCCTGCAAGTGGATCTATTATTTTGTTACGGTCAACAATTGACGAAAATCAGATAAATATTTACTGTACAAAAATGAGGCACTACAGTAATATGAAATTTTGCACGTATACTCCATAGTGCCTAGACTACATGTTGAATAAGTTTCAGCCGAATTTGTTAACTAGCTCCAGAGTTATGGCGAAAAATCCAAGTGGATCTATTTTCCTATTACGTACTGTTTACTACATACACCGTATTATTCGGACCATAAGACCCCTTTATGAGACGATTTTTAGAGAAGAATATTTTATTAAGTACATAATGATATTTTCAAATTCTTACTTAGGTAATCTTTATTTATTGTTAAAATAATTCGTACTAGCAATACTCGGTTTATCTTCACTCTCGGTACTATCACTCAACTCGTTAATGTCACCGTTCGTATTACTTTCGTCTGAACCATTGTTGCCAACTCCATTCAAAAACTGCGTCATCTTCGGTACCATCCATCGCATTACTTATCCCGCATTTTCCACAGCTTCCCATGAATTTTTCACCCAGGTACAAACCTTTGAAATTGTTGGCCGTTTCATACGTCCTATTACTGTAATATCGCGATGTCGCTTTTCCATCCATTTTTTCCAATCTTCCCGCATACAATTTTTGAATAGTTTATTGATAGATACATCCACGGCTTGTAATTGATGTGCAAGGCGTCCAGGAATGACAGTTGTTTGATTCTGTTCTATGCACTCTGAATTGATCCCACGCTAACGTCGCACACTAACGGTGTTAAATCCCCAAAACGTGGCAAAAATTTGTTTCTTATGGAAACGACATTTTAAAAAATTTGTACGGCAATATTAAACTACATCGATCGTAGATCATAATATAACTTCAAACGAAAAACTGACATTAAAAACAACTGCGATATATGTTACATAAGAACAAAAATTGGAATGTTAAAAGGTTAATAAGTTTCTTAATATTAGTATCTAAATCGCAGCAATTACTTCTTAACAAATAGACTTCTCAGCATATCGTTACTCGTATATATCAAGCTTAAGATTTTTGAAACCAAGATGATTAAAACAATATCCGTATAACGTCCTCCAGTTTTTTAAAGAATCAGTTGATAAATGACAAAACAGCTAAGTTAAGTAACAATTAAAAATAATCGAATGTATCGAGAAAAATATTACATGACTTTTTCTTGTTATATTGTTTATCCCATTATTTAATTTTTCCATGTATACACTTTATTTTATATAACAAAACACAAAATATCATAATTACTACTATAGAAACATTTTTTGAATTTCTGGACCACTGTGCGTCGCAGGCGTTTTAATTAATCCACCTTGACGTGTTCCCCGTATCTTTCGTATCCAAAATTTCATTCCTGTGTCCATCCAGCTTTTTTGTTGAACGTGGATAACAATACCACTAGGAGATTTATCTTTTGGTAACATAATGTTTCTCATGAAGATTAACATGGGCGGTAGTTTTTTTCCGTCCACCCAACAAGCTAAAACTACGGTGTATGTAGTGAGTTGTTTCGTGACCCGTTGTTTTGATCACGTTTGATTTGGTGTTTTTTGAATCTTCAGTCCAATTTGAACGAACATCAAAGCTCAGAGGTAATTCATCCATATTCGTGATTTGATTAAGCTCAAAGTTAAATTTCTTTCTCACTGATATTACAAATCTATGGAATTCTATAATGTTAGCTTCATAGTCATCCGGCATTTTTTGGAGCAGAGTCCTTCGTACGCATGCATAATCCATGTATTTTCGTAAGTCTAAAGCACCAATACGGTGATCGGGTAATATCTAAAATTCCTTTAGCAGTTGCCGAAGCGATAGTTTGAACCGTACACAAGCACATGTGTTTACGCGCATAATAACATAAAAGCGCATTAGTTTACGGACTACATGATAGCTATTGACGCTCATAGACAAAGGGTGTAAATCGGTGCTTCCCCCACATGCTTCGAGATGATTTGGGTATCAAAATGTGTTTTCTGCGCATGATGACGTCCATGCTGTTCTCAGTTTGGAATTACCCTAGATACCTACCTTCACTGGCGTGCTGTACTAATTTTATTAACATATTGCGCCAGTAATTGAACTTCGCTAACTGCTTCGATATAGTATAAAGATTCGTGTTTTTACACAGGAAAAATGACTTGAAGAAAAATTTGTTTTCGGGGCATTCCCTCATTGAAGCGATTCAAATTATGGCTAGGATATTTTTCATGTCGTGCAAAACAAAAGAAATAATTAGGTGACCCTTTTAAACTCAAATACTTTTGATCTCTTTCCAACTGTTCGACGCTTCGACGATCAACGAAATTGATACAAAAAATGAAGCAGCGTTCAAATTGCTCATTTTTCACTATCATTCGAATAACAGTAGTTAACGAGCAACCATTATAAACAACGGCGGGTTTGCAAATGAAGGTTGCATTTTTCATTGGAATCTCTGTACACGCTTGAATCAAACGATAGCAAGTTCGTCTTCTTTTGATGTGACATTTTCATGATTGGAACGATTCGATTTAGAGACAATTTGACGGTGACTCGATTATTGACACACAGAAAACGCGATATCGATTAGTTACGGGCGTTATCAACCCGGTGCATAGCGAGATTCGAAACACACCTCGGAGGGTCTCGTCAGGAACACGATCCCGTATACACCAGCACGGTAATTATCTGCTCGTAATTGCTAATCGATTGTCGCCAATCTCTGATCACCCGTGAAACAGTATCAATAGAGGGAGGGAACGCAGCATCGTGGCCGTGAGATTGTAAGCACTATTGATAAATTTTCATCAGCGGCCGATTGAATGAAAGTTTGCTCCGAAATATCGCACGCGTAATCACTGTTTGCGAATAAAAACGATTCCATGTTTTAAAGAAGTAATTGGTCGAATTTGTGTGGTTTTTCGTGCTTATTTTATTTGCTTGGGAATTTTACTAAAAATATTGAAATAGGTAGAAAAAATTCAGTTACCTCATAGAGCATAGTTTAAGAAACTTTGAAGGGGAAAATTCATTTTACTTTGAATCGAGAGATGTGCGTTTAATTTACGATCTTATGACGTAAGTGGAATATTCAGAAATGAAGAAAAACGAAATTCACCTGTGCGAGGTTTTGGAAATTGGAACACCCTCTGGTCTCACTGTCGGCGGAATTAAAAAACAAACTTAACACTGGATCGAAACACTTTGTATAAAATTCACGTAAGTTCGAACTACATATAATATGGAAGCGATAGTTAACGAGTCACTTAGATATTCCAAGGAATCTCTTCAGGATTGTATGCGAAGGAAATTCAGTGTCACATTTTGTGGACATTGATGATCGGCAGATGTCAAGCTGCAGATTAATAGCATTTACCGATCGGCGTTAGTTACGGTTAGTGCATTTCAACGCAGTACCTTGAAATTAGGCACGTTCGATAATTAGACAGGGTGTACTACAATATTACCCTATTGGCTACTACAGAGATCTCATCGTGATGCGAGGGATAATTCCTACCGTCAATAATACTTGTTCGTCGCTGTGACACTAGTGATCGATATAGAGCCGATAGCCAATTGGCTCGCGAATAATGGCATGTTGCTTAGACACCAAAAGGACGATCACGGTTTTTATATTTAATATGAAAATTCATTAAAACATTTCCTTTAATCGTGCATTAGAAATATCTAGCTGTACGAAATTGAAATTTGTTTGAAGCAGAATACTTACAGAAAATACTTACTTTTAGGATAGTGAAATATTATCACATGATTTTTTAATTTGCATAATATTGCAAATATTACATTTGCATACTGTTGTAATCATAAAAACAAATAGTAGACAAGTATGTACATATATTGTTGCATCGCCGTAATATGAAATCGATTTGATTACGCTAAGCTTCATGGGCAAAAGTTTATGCCACGATCGCAAAGTAAAGCTATTTTTGAGACTAAGAAGTTTTTCGTTGATTACTTGTATGACTTGAGAATCGGAGTGGAGTGGTTCGTCAGCCGAAACACCAGCCGACGGAAATCTTCATTATGGTCGACTTTCGTCGCTTTGAAATACAGTTGCAGGCGTATTCAAAGGGCGGTGGTTATTCTTGCTAGATACGCTAATTGACATTTGCAAATATAAAATGTCGACCAATCAATGTGTAAATTAGAGAAATCGAGTTTTCGTGGAAACTACACGAGAGATGTAAATCAGAATTACAAGAATAGAAGAAAGGGTCGTAAGAATAAAGATAGAATCGAAACAGAATAAATGCTAGTGTCGTAGGAGCGACAAGAAATAGTTATCGAGTCGTATAGTCGTATCGTCATCAAGTAATTGCGGTAACTGTCGCACATTGCATCACACCCTGTCACCGCGATACACTTAAAATATAAAGCCAATACAGCCCACTTTAATTATCGAATATATCGAATTTGGGAGTTACAGTTGTTGTCTTGTGGAGAATTTTCCACCTCGCGTTAAAATAAACGCGAGGAAATAACATATACTTTCGACAAATATACTGAAATGAACAAGTATATACCTGCTTATTTCTCATCTGCCAAAGAAATGTACTGCACAACCTACCAAAATGATATTTTCTTTTAATATTGCCTTACCTGTACTATTGTAACACATATACTTTGACATTAAAGAATTTCGACAAACGAATATCACTTTTGTATGATAAACGTAAGAAAGAACTAGTTTTAAAAGAAGAAATCCTTAAATACTTCCCGGTGGTCCTGTACAGTATAAGGAATCGCCGCAAATATCGATCTCAAATGGACGGTAGAACGAGCAACAATTCGTCGACTTTCAGTTTCGAAACGGATCCCAGGGTGGCAAGGTTCAACGGTGACGATTCGGTTTCAGTCGATAGGCGCTATACGAACGATTTCGTCTAGACGTTCGGCTCCATCGATCGGAAACGATTTGCCTCGAGGCCGCACGAGAATTCGGGTATTCGCAAGCGGTATCGAAATCTTGGTGCGTTGATGGAAAATCATGGCGGCGGAAGTCGGTAACGACCAACGTGGAAAAAAGTTTTAAAGTAAATATCGTAAAAATTCATTTCCTACCAGCAATACGTTTCTATTCGTCGGCTCTTACACTGTTCACTCTCTCTTCTCTCTCCCCGCCCTCTCTGTCTCTTTCGCTCTCCCTCTCGTTGCTGTTACTGTCGCTGCTTCCTGCGGTCGTTTTTGCCACATTTCCCTTCTTTTTTTGCCCCGTTCGCCTCCCCTGTTACGTCCGAATACAATAATCCTAGGCTACTCGTATTCGTAAGCCTTGGAGGGGTTAAAACGTTGAGCTGGTCGAGGCAAGAAGCGGTGGTTAGCTCGCTGACCAAGTGTGAGCATACATCGTTTAACGAGTCGGTTCTTTATGATAGTATTAAAACAAGCGAATACGCGCGTAGACCCAGGCTAACAAGTATTTGTCGACACGGAATCGGTGCCTCGACGCGGCGCAGCGGTTTCTTGCAACCGTTCACCTATTTAAAAGCTACCTGGAAATTCTATTCGTTCAAAAGGCAACTCTTCTAGTCACTTTACCGACTTATATAATTATGCACGCCACCAGTATCTAGCAGATTGGAATACAAGTAAATCGGCTGCGACTAACTTTGCGACTGCTACGTTTCGATACTAATTAATTGGCAATAATTTGTGAAATCAGAAGTATAATGTTCTTAGTGTTGTATGTTCCTTTTCCTTTATTTCTCTTTCCACTTTCGATCGAAAATAACTGTCAGAAAAGAAATGCTTGTGATTCTATGTGCATGTATGTAAACAAATGGTATTTCTCGTGAAATTTTACCGCGCCTCGCGCGTGGTAGAGCGTAGAGTGTTTGTAGAGCGTCGAGAGTGTAAGGAAGGAAAGGGAATATAATAAACTCTAAATTTCGTTTACTTGTTTACTGAGAAACAATTTCTAGTTTATTTGAAAATCCTTGGATTAGATAATTGTCTTAGACGTATATACACATGTGTACACTGCTCAAAATTGTTACAATATCACATATTGCAGCCGTTGTCCCCGTCTAGGCGACATGTAATTCCTGGAATCTTCTTAATTATGCCTATAAAAACATGCGCATACAGAGTGAGACACTGAACTTGACCACGTTGCATGGTGGGTATGATACCCAGGGGTATCACTGGGTATCATGTGGTGTACGGTGATTTTTTTATAAGTGGAGGCGTTTAAGAGATCGGATGATCAACTTTGTTTTCTTAGATGGAATGCCCCATCTGTTTTGTAGCCGTTTGAAAGGGCATTAATTTATAAGTAAAAATGTATTAAACATTCTTTGTCATAAAGCTAATAATTTAGCGATCTATTAACGAACGTTTGATCCGCATAAGATCGCAGTGATTGGGAGGTTTTCAGAGTACATGGAACAATTTCAACAAATTTCTGGAATTTATCGTTATCAATAATCGGAGATCGGTCTTGATCTTCTTTCCCTTCGAGACATGAAATCGTTGAGAATAAGTTCGCACTTTGCGTTCAGTAAGTAGTTGTATCTTTATCAAATGTATGATTAATGTTTTATGCAATTTCTGTTAGATCTTAAGTTTTTTCTGGAATTGGTACAAAAAACTTCTAGGAATTTGTGTCTTTTATATTGCTTCTTAATTGTTGGATGAACTATTTCGATGAATCAATGTTAATCGAGAACAAAGCAAAACGATGGTGCGACGTTTACTCTTCAGAGTAGTATATGGCGTAAGAAACATAAATTTAAAATTTGTAGCACATGAAGCTTTAAATATTGGGGTAATGAAAACTGTAATTAATTCGTGGACAACCTAATAGAATATTTCTTTCTTTTAAAGGTGCGCTGCCTTAAAACGTTGAAATGTTTTAAATGTGCAATCGATGGAAATATTATGCTTCAAATATGGGTCTGTCGAATGGATTACGAGAAATATCGCGCCCATTCATTCGACAAAGTCCAGAATAATGAAATAAAAGGTACTTTTTCGAGTTGCGTGAAAACAGCGGATGTCCAAAAGTAGTTCCTACTCGATGAAACTTTTTTGATTCCCCATCGGCTATGTAATCTGAATTCAGTCGTATATTATGCATGCTGGGAAATAGAGCATGTAGAACGGTTCAATACGTGCTCGCGTCTCTGTGGGCCAACATATCCGGGTTGCAGTAGGTGACTGAAATTCTGATAATTGCGTTACAGCGAACGAGTTACAAAATTCAACACTCGTAAATTGAGATCGTTATAGACATCAGGTTGATACCGATAACGACGAGTTTATTTCTGTTGTTTGGAAAAGTTTTAGATGAACCTTTTTAGAAAAACCTTTTCGAGTTGTTGGAGATTTATCAATAGACCTAAACTATAATGAACCTGGAGATGATAGTAACACATTGAATAAATCTTCACTATTGCATAGCAAGTGTGTAAGTGATGATAAAGAGGTGGGAGTATCAGAGTGCAATTAGTTGATTACAAGCAGGTTGGGGAATTAATCTTAATTTACAAACATGTTGCTTTCGTAATTGATTTTTTAAGATATATGCTTGTCCTGGCATTCCGAATTAACAGCTTGCGTGCTAGTTGATGGTGAATCTAAATTGAGATTTACCTGACACAATTTGAAGTCCAGCTCCGGAGTGGAATGTTTAATTGTAACACTAGAGTCGTGTAATTTAAGGAATTATGTCGTATGTAGTAAACGTGTAGTCAAAGATGGTAAGTGACTGTCGACGATATTGAAACGACTGATGAGTCTTCGGTAGAATCGTTATTACGATGCCTCCACAAAGCTTGGAGATCGGCATATTGTTGGTGGTGACACACGGTTTGGTTTCTTCATCGCTAATTCGTTACAAAAAACGTAGTGGAAATATAAACTAACCGCCCCTGTCTATGGGCTATCCTCAGGTAGCGACTGGCCTGGGGATGATCCGCGCGAGGTCCACATGTGCAGCTAACAGTTCGCAAGTAATAAAGTCATAAAGCGCGTTGAGTATAGAAAAACGTGCCAATCCTTAGAAAATTAGTAGTACAAGTTTATAGATATCTGGCTCACAGCTGCAGAAGGCGGTTCACAGAAAATAACTTAAAGTATTTTAGGATACTTAGTTACTTTATAATTCTAATATCGTGCGGCAACAATATATTTGAAACTATATTAAAAGATATACTTTAATTGCTCGAACCATTTCGATTAATATTGGACTATACTATATTTCACTCAGAAATCTTTTATCTAGTTATATTATATTATACTACTAACAATGCAAAGTACATATATGTGTATGATCACATAAAGTTTTGAAAGGTCATGTACTATTTAACTGTCGAGGAATAATGATAGTAATTGTCCTCCTACTTTATAATTTCGGTATTGTAGTAGCTAACATATGTAATATCATTAGCTTCACGCTAACGAATGCAAATGTTAATAAAAAATGGTGCCGATAACCCCATAGCTCATGTTCAATGAGTTAAATAATACATTTTGAAGGAGTATTGAATTTATCGGGAAAAACAGTTCTATACCATAAAATTCTTTATTTCTAGTAATTATCGATACATTATCAAGTTCTACGGCGTGACTATTATTATTATTTTCTGTTGTTACACGCGGTTAATATAGATATATTTCGCAAAGGAAATAAGCCTTTTACGAGTTCCATTACGGACTGCGTTGGTTCTTAAGGAAGAAGTTTTTATAGATTGTAAAATGGTAGAACGTCCGTTCAAGATTCCAAGAGGGTCTTCACCGTTTCGTTCTTACGACGATAATACTTCATGCAACCAAAGAGCACTTCTCCCCGGAAACTCAACCACTGTTTAACATTGAAAGCTTTACGTTCGTAATATCATGTATCAAGAAATGCATGTTAAAATAAATATTTATTAAAATCTACTCCCATACGGTTGACACCAAACATTTTAAGGGATGTACAGGGTGTTGAAAGACGGAGTCCAAGATTTGTAGGGTTTGTAGTACCTACTCGCCATGAGAAGCAAAAATTTTCATTGCAATGGAAGGAAGACGTATCTAACATTTACTATAAGAAAGAAGGGTTTTACTTTGTTTGCGGTTATGAAGTAATCTCTGTTGATGTTAGTAATAATTTTGTATTCACAATCTTGAACTAATGTACTTCTGAATCAATCCCCTTGATTACGTTCAATGAAGAAACTAACTCACGACATCCAGTGTTTGCCAATGATAAAATTTGATTTTCCGGCGAAATTATTGACTGCAGGACTGCAGAACAAGCCTTTAATTTTTGAACCCCTTTTTCAATTTGGTAGAACTCTATTGTCCTGAACACGCGGGAGAACAAGACAAACGAGAAAATTAGATCATTCAGGTAACAGAATAATAGTACCTTTCTATTCTTAATACTTGTCATTGAAATAATTAGAACGTATAAAAGAATTTATGAATTCAGATTACGTTCTGTAATATACTGCACATTGTCAAACTCCAAATATAAAATATTATGATTCAATAATTAAACAAACTTACCCTACTTGTTCCTATTATAGTAGAAGATACGCTTTACTGTATTTATACAATTTTATTAAACTTTAATTGATAAATTTATATAATAAATCGAGGGTCATACGGACCATCAGTCGTAGACAAACCATTGTAAAGCCAACACGTGTTATATATGTATACTATATATGTATATATTCTAATAAACGTCATTCCACCTCTTACAAATGCCTAATGAACAACACGGAACTTATGTACTTCAAATTCCAAGCATTGGAAATTGCTCGCATAAGTCTATAATTGTACTTTAAATCATACCGTAATTGGAACGGTACCCAGCAATAGTTCTAATGATAAGAACTTATAACAGTGAAAGTTTAGTGAGTAGGATATCGAATAAAGTTTCGTTCCAATAAATTGAACGCGGCTGAATGCAACTCAACTCTACCAATAATTTTGATCTTGTGGTACATCATATAACTTGTACACATCATTAATTTGAGAAACCTTTCCCTACATAATAATATCATTAAATTACAGCATCGAAGTATGGTTTAATGGTTTAATTTTAACTTTACGATTTAATGATTTAATGATTTAATTCCCTCAAATAGACAGTACTTAATAATTGTAGAGAAACGATAATATAATTCCATATCTGTTGTACTATTGCAGTTAGATAAACTAATAAATTCCAAGGAATTTCGCTCCACAATCATTTCAAATTCAATTTTGTATACACCAGAATACAAAATGTTTATTATATTGAAGTGATAGTATTTTCAATGAAAACAGAGTGAATTTTAAAGAGCATACACTAGCAAGCATATAAACAAGGAAAATGAAATACAGAATCCAGCATCCCTTTTTCGTTTATATAGAGAGCCTATAACTGATTATGAAATAGTATAAAAAGGATAACTCAACAAATAAAAAATCGATTAATTGAATAAATTACAAGAAGTCATCCAAATACATGTTTATATGTATACTTGACTCTATATCTCGTAGGTCTATCGAAGTAATATTAAAACGAAAGGGAAACCGACAAAACATGAATTATAGTTCAAGATTTTACAAACTTCAACATTTTATTTTACGTTATTGTTAATTTGTTTGCCTATATAATATAATTTCTCGTACTTAGTTGCTGGCTAATAATAAGTAGCGTTTAAATGTATTTAATTATAAATGTAATTGAAGGTCCTCTAAAGCTTACAATTTCTTAAAAATGCCGTAAGATATACAGAATTACACAGTATACATATATAGTATATATGACAAAAAATTCTAAACAGATTATTCTACCTGCATAGTTTTATATCCTTTACTCTGATGCTAAGAAATATTTTCAAACGCCTCGAGTTGAATTAAAAGTAAATAACATAAATAATTTACAAATGTATGTTTGAGATTGGAGAAAACTTCCTGGTAGCCACCGAAGTTAAATAGGAAAAAACGCAGTTCAGTAAGATGTATTGCAATAGTAAACAAGGAAAGGGAGGCAATGGAGTTGCTCTTGGAAAACGCAGAGAGAAAACACTGCTGTACTTAAGTTAATAATGCGGTCAGAAATAGGCCGGAAGCGTAACAGCTTCCCTTAAAATTAGCTTCACTTAAATTCTTTGTACGACTGCTCGTCGGTGCACTTTCCAGTGGCTCAAAGTAAAGCGTAAGTAACTTTTATATGTGCTCACTTCCTTATAAACCGCTAATGAGTTAGCGTGAAGACTGCTAATTGCTGGAAACGGGAGAAAATGTTGTCCAAAGAGTCTTCCGCTGCTTTTAAATAATCCCCCTGCAAAGACTCTTCAAGCTCCTCCACAAAAAACACGCTGTCTTTCGCTTGATGAATGACTTTTGTCACTAGCACTTATACACGAAACGACAAGCTCGAAATTAATTAAACAAAAAAGATTAGTCTGAAAAAATGAGGTGATGCAAATTTTATTGTTAAGTACTAACTTTGGCAAATTAAATATAATACATATATCCACGTTGAAAATTGTGATTTAACGTAGGAAGTCTCCGTTTCCTTCGTTTCTTTCGTTATGCCCTTATTTGGTAATCGAAACTGCATGCATTCGAGCCACCCCTTCCACGATGACGCAATGATCCAGCACCTTCAGAAAAACCTTTGGACTCCCCAGGAAAATAACGTGCCCCCACTATTGTTTAGACTAATTTTTGAGTATAAAAAGAGCACGAAAACCACGTTCGGCAGGTCAGTCTTGAATCTAACTAGCTTCGCGTCACGCCGGTACCAGCTAAGTCATACTCCAGCTCAGCGAGATCGGGTTCTAGTCCCGTTCGGTCACCTATTACCGTACAGTGCGCAAATCTACTGCCAGGTAACATATGTATAACTTAAATTATATACTCTCGTTCCGTAAATATTCATAAAGGTGGGTCCTTAGTTCCGCGACAATCTGTACACTACGAATCGTAAGGACCAAAGAATTGAGAATTGAGACTTATATTTGAAGCCAAAGCGCATTATATTAATTCATTCCTTTACCAATCATTTGCAGTAACGTGCCACGAAACATACACTTGAACCGCTCAAGGTGTATCGATTGATTAATAGTTACGAGGTCGCATTATTAGCAATCCTGTGGCTCCCGGTGATGAAATCAGCACTGGTTCGTCTTAAATAACAGACCCGCGGCTCCGTAGCTGCGGCTCTCCCCTCGGTTCGTTACAGTATATATCATTTTTACGATTGTACCCGGGTGTAACATAGAGTGGAAGAAAATATAAGGAACTTTACAATACAAAATACCATTTGGAACAAATATATTTGGTCGCTACTTAAGAAGACCAAGAATTGTAACAAATAAATGTTGGGAATATGATGTTCAAGGTATTAATAATCGACAAATATCTGGGTATCGTAATTTTTGCTTGCTCTTTCAATTAATTTTTTAATTTCACCCAGGAAACGTTAGTTTAGAACATATTAAGAAATTAGTCAACTCTTGTTCCTTGTAACTTTATTTATGCAATTTAAACGAGGCGAAATACCTGATTTCACGTGGGAATAACAATTGAACCCTGGAGAAAAAATCAAGCAAGACAACAAAAACACAATAGCATAACGATCTGCCGACAATTGTCTTCGCCACTTTCTATAAGAATTCTTCGAATCTCATCCATACTCTCATAATGATTAAATCCAATCTAGGTTATCATGGTGCGCACATCAAACTGGAGCCTTCCAATCCATTCGCCAGTCGTACCAGAAATTGAAGCGCATTATCGTCACATTGGGGGCTATTACCACCCTCATTACTTTTCCATCGACGTGTTCCGTCGATCCTCTTTATATCCGGTTATCTCTTTCCCGTCGTGGAACAGGAATACTAATATCACCAGAGAAGCGTTTCCAGAAGCGGGTCTGCAATAGCAATATTATAGTTCCGTACGAGGGTTGTTAACGAGAAATGTAACTCGTCCCTGCACAGGTCCGCAATGTGAAGGTCTCATAAACGGTGGACATCTGCGATTTTACAAGCATTTATAAGTTACCACGGCTTACGTGAAGCCACCATTATCGAACAATGCGTCTCGATACCAATCGCTTTGGCCTCTATTAGGGGCGAGCCGAGACGCTTCGGCCTGTACAATGGAATTGGACGAATGAACAGCGAGCAATCCCGCCGTGGGACGATCAATTTTGATAATAGACCGACATTCAGGATATTCCGCTGGAGACCGATTTTCCGAAAAATTCGCGCGGGTCACATTATCTGCCGATTGCTTTCAGTGGCCAGATTGAAACGATGCGGCAAAAGCTTTAAAATTTCCAGATAAAAGGGGCGACCAAACGGCTCCCGTTTTTTTTATTTTTTTGTTACTTGTTTTTTTACACGTTCCTGTACAGTTAATACCGATATCTAGAGTTTCGCGGTTGTTTAGTGCTCGGAAGATTGTTGACAAAGAGCTGTACATGCGAATAATACAACGTGCAATTCTCAGCATCGGCAATTTTGTTTGAAATCAGAGCAATATTTTCTGTGTTTTTAGAAATTGCACGAGTTCGAGAACTCTCGATTCCAAGATTAGAGTACAGATTACAATGCACAGCGCAAAATGTATATACTATGCAATGTTTGTGCAACATGACAAATATAAAGTGTAATCATATGATTGTTCGGAAAAAAATGTTTCAGCTTCTTTTGACAAGTAGTAACAGGTTTGGCCTCTGCACTTGTAAAATGTCCCATAAAAGCGTTCCTTTTATCATTTTTTAAATGCTTTATTAACACATTTTATTTACAGCTCCAATAGCAGCTCCAAATGTGACAAAAATAAAGCAACGCACGTGGTCGTTTTCTAAATCTCAGCAGAACGAAAGGTAATTTAATCGTTTTACAAAATCACCGATTGCAGGATCAACCATAAGTCAGACATTGCGACCATACGATCGGACAACATTTTCTGCCCAACATAGGCCCGTGTAATTATCATTAATTGATCCATTAGCTGAAAACGAAGGGTGCAGGGAGTTTTTAGGCAAGTCTGCTTACCCCCTGGGAAAGGTGGGCTGCTCCATTTGAAAATTCGGAACCAAGGGAAACCGGAATATGCGGTTGGTAGTTTTGGTCGAAACCCTCGCCCCACTTATAATTCTAGATCCTTGAGAAGGAGCTATTTATCTCTCGCAGTGATTTTCCCTCCAGATTGATGCCTTTTCATTTGTCCTCCTGTTGAATTAAAATCGACTTAGTCCTTTTCCCGTCCGCCTTGCCCTCTTTCATTCCACTCTTTTACTCGTACACCGCCTCGTTCCATTTTCTGTTCTCTGACATATCTGCGTCATTTGTGTTCGATGAGCCCTCTTAAACCATAGCAGAGAACACCCTTCATCTCCTACGATGCATACCGTCTGTGATCCATGCGCTTTGATCCAGTTGGAGGCTTGATTTCTCTGACAGGTGGCGGAGCCTGTGTCTCGCCCATTCGCGTGATGAGTTTCGTTTCACTTTATCACCCTTCATCAGGGGGCACAGATGAACCATGGAGTAGCTACTATTTTTGCTGTATGCTATATATATTACATTGCTTTTATGTCTGTTTCTATAGCGCTTACGGTGTTTTTAACGAGGAGCAATAACCGGGAACAAAATGAGAAGATCGGGGGAGAATGGTTTCGTTTAAATGCACCGGCATCCACAGTTACAAAGGATTCCATTAAATCGAACACTTAAATCGTCTAACTATTTCCTTCCTTCCTTCCGCGTTACAATGTAGCGCGTGAACGCGTGCTACGTCAGCTACGTGTAAGCGAAAACCTTGTCGGCGCACTTTATATGTAAAATGTACCTCGTTCTCCGTATAGCAGTGAATTAACACGTTAACTACTCTATGGGCGTGTGTTTTGTGTTGCGTTAATTTCGCCCCTTTGGACTGAATCTTGTACTATTCCATCGGAACATTGCTCTGGTTGGTCTACACCTATGCAACACTACGAAGTATTAGATTGGTGCAAGAATAATTGCGTTTTTTAATTGAATAAATAAATGTCAAATGACTGTTGTATTATCAACTGTTAGTCCTTCCGCAACCTCGAGAGATGTTTTTCAAGGTTCCGCTTCGATAGTATCCCTTAGTTTATCACTATTAATTGCAGTTGTACGCCCACTAATAGTTCCCTCACCCAACGCGTTAATATTGCGATGTAGTTTCTGCCTCTTTACGCCTGAAGTTCAGCTCATATGATCGCACGACTTTGCTTTTTCACCATTTTCACTTTGACAGTAATGATCTAATAATAAACAGTTTACAAAATTACCGAATACAAATCTATAGATGGAGCTTCACACTGTTAATTGATGTGCTGTATGAATGTAATGGGATAGAACGGCGCTTCAGATTAATCGCGGAAGTCGAAACTGATGGAAACATTTTTGTACCAACCGATGAAAGCCTGATACAAGGCATAAGTTTCGGTCTATCAGTAACAATAGTTGTAATATAATACTGACTCTCAGAATTAAAATTTGAATTACAATTTCTATATTTCATATAGAAACGAAACGTTTATTGCGAATCTCAGTAGAATAAATACACGAAGCATTGACGTCAATAAAATACTCGTCAGTCTTTTTAACTTAAGAACCCTATAAAAAGTACTTACAAATCTCTTATACTGGTCATGAAAAAGCTGCCAAACTACCTATCATTCATCATTTTTATTAATTAGTAACATGTGGCAGCGCCGCAGTAGTTATTTTCTTTTTATAAGTACTTAAACACACGAAGGGAAAAGTAGGAAACATGACATGTGAAGGGATAAAAAATAGAAACGCTTTCCATTGGACCGTCGATTATGTGTTCGGATCAATGACCAAGGTGTATGTGTATGAATAAGTGGGCGTTCGTAGTCACTCGTTTGAATGCGTCTGTCCAACGTCCACCGAAAGCGCAATAGTTCTGCCAGTCTGGCACCGACAATGGCGTGCATTAACCTTTGTGCAGCTGTAACTGCAGTTGCGAGATAGTGGCTCGCCCTTGGTGGGGGTGAGGAAAGGGTCGCCCCAACAGACCGGTGTTCTCTTTGCATTTACAACCATTTCGCGTAATCTCAACGAATACATTCATCGTGGGGAGGGCCAGTGTTAAGTGGACGAACCTATTATTGTGCTGTCCACTCTTTATCCGTTGTACATCGAATTGTATGCCGATATTTCGGAATCGGCTTGAAATGATTCTGCGAAGAAAATGTTAACCCTTTCGGCTTGGAAGTCTAGCTATATTTTACGTTACATTGATTTTTAAGTTTATATATGTATGGAGTATAATTACGTCCACGGTTAATTATTATTACCATACTTTGTTATACACACAGCTGCGACTATTCTTTGGTCGGTACTGTAATCGGTATTTCGAGTCAACTTATTCCGTTTAACTACGACTTCTTTTTTCTTTGCCGTCTTTCTAAACCGTGTTTATAGTCGCATCGACTCCAGCGGTCATTAGTGGCTACGGTGAAACTATGGAACGGGGAACTCTGGGGTCTGAACATGAGTTTAAAAGCTACAGTGGCGGCCAGCTACTTAAGATTGCTTGATAGTTCGGCGAATACACGTTGCACATATTTCATAAATTAAGGGCTTTTGACTATGACATGTTATAGTTATAGGTCTCCTTTATCATTCTGAATTAATAATATTACGATCTTATTGAATTCTTTAACCTGACTTTATACAAATATGGTGAATGAGGCAAAGGGGACACGTCGATGAACATCATTTGGAAAAAAATTCATGTATAAAATATGTGAAAACGCTACTTAAAATAATCTGGTTTAATAAATATTTTGTTTCCCGGCTTCAACAACCTATCTTTAAATTTCAAAAGGCGTTCGAACACATAAGTGATACTGTATGTAAATGCTTGGAATACGAGATGTAGGATTACCCTTTCGTAAATCTCACGTGTGTGTTATGGAGGAACAGGGAAGGTAATGAGACTTCAATTTTCTATTAAATACTACTAATTTATTCCTGAATACCATTCTTGATCTTTGCCCTCGACCACTCTTTCACGGCAACAAGTCAATACAACGACTATCTGAGAACTCAGTACAACTGTCACACAACTGACTCCAACAACTGACTTTCGCGCACGCATATTCTTTCACTCTTAGCTTCTCTTTAATTCTATTCCTCATTTGCTCTCACACGGATACACACTGCAGACATTCCCTAGCGGCAGTCGGTCAAATTCACCTGAATTGTAGTATTCACCAATTATTATAATATTATATTACGCACACAACCAAACGCGTTTGTTTCGAATTCAAAATCGCCCTAAACATTCGCACAGAATTCTCAATCCCACAACCATAAGACAAACATGAATTTTCTCTTTACAATAATTGGGTTACCTGGTGCAGAAAAAGCTTCCAAGCTTAATTCCAACCATTGCTTATTATCTTCGTAGAATATCAACAGATTTTACAAAGGAATTCACGTTCATATCACAAAGAATTACTTCAGATTACACCACAAAGCACAAAAGAACCTTTCAATCTTATAATACAATTATCTACTAATATAAACTTATTATTGCTAAAAAATAAGTTTATACTAATAATATTAATAAATAATATTAATTAATGCGGGTACGTTTCGACGTTTTGCAGACTATTTCGCCTTTGATTACCGGGTGCTGCGGGAGCGTCTACTTGTAAGGGAAACGTCGCGCGTCTTATCTGCTAACCAATGAGATCGATGAACCGGAATATCACGGATTGAAGAAGGCAAATAAGGGCGCGCTTTGACATCGTCTCAAGATAGGGAAAAATAGGATTTGAGCATTTCGATACCCGCGTGTTCAAGAGGAAATCTCGACGATTATGTCGGTAATTGTGCCTCGTCCTCAGAAGACGTCGACAGGGGTACGAACAATGGAAAGGGGGAACCTCGAGCTTATAATGCAAAAGCGTTTGATGTACGAATAACTAATATGGTGCGGTAATTTGCTATAACTAATCTGCCACCGTGAAATACCGCCACGATACTCTTGTCACTTAAAGCAATAGGGAACGCCTTATGGGTTAATTGTTTCTTGGAACGCGTCTTGGTGCGAAGTTTGGGGCCTCTTTGTTGTGGAATCTTGAGTTAACTGAATCTTAAGGAAGGGTTTAATTAGACGACTGTATAATGCCGTATAATTGTTGCTTCATTAGAAACAGGTATCTATTTTAATTTTATTGTATGAGGATCGAGAGGAGTGTACGATCTGACTGGATGAAGTTAAGCTTTTTTCCATATAGAATAAAAGCACAGTATGGAAATAATTCATTTTTGGTGTCACATTAATTAATTATGTTTAATAGATTAAGATTATAAACAATGTACCGGAAGCCTGAATCACTTTAAAATGTTTGCCAAGAGTGAGTATATGAGAAATAATTAAATCAAAATTAGTAATACTTACCTATAATTACTAAACTACAAACAGTAATGTCGTTATATTAATACAACCGAAGTAATGTTTTATCGAGTAGTGTTTGAAATATTTTCTACTTATAATTATTTAACAAAAACTGTTTTATAATAAAGTTATACTTTGTATTACCACAAGTCCATGTTTCATCAATTCCTTGGTAACCTTGAGAGGCTTGAAAGTTATGTATCAATCAACAGGTGCATTGTTGTGCTTTATATGGAAGTATAATAATATAGATGGAGAAGGGTACGATTACCGTAGAACCAAGTTAACAGAGTGGTGAGACCAACACAAAGTATGAGCTAGTAAGACGCAAATTCATTAAGAGTTCAACTGTTAAATGAAGTTCGGCAGGTATTTGCCGATGTGTCTCAAATTTAATTTCACGATCGTCAATTTCCCAACTTCGAAACTTGAAAATAACCTAATCGAAGTGTAGAACCTTAAGTTTCTGACGTAGGTATTAATTAGCGACGAACGGCTCCTACGTAAGTTAATTGCGAATCATCTGGGATCGCGAAGGGGGCCCTCCAAAAACCTTCTTCATCCTTGTTTCTGAACAGATTAATTTCTCGTTTGCTATACTCATGATATTAGCAGATAATTATAAGGAGCTTGAAAGAGCAAAGAAAAAAGAAGCGGAAAAATTGTTTTACTCCTTTTTCGTGGTCACTGTGTATGGAAAAATATAATTATTGCTCTTCGTATAAATTAGACAATAAGTACTTTCAAAAGAAGTACAGTGAATTCGTTGCGGCAGAAAATTATATAAATAATGTCGAAACTTATAACTGATATTAGACACTTGATACTCATGACTTAATTACCTTTTTCGTAAACATAATTAGTTATTCAGATTATTACTGAAACGCTATTACTTCTTTTTTATCATGGCTTCTAATACTGCGGTAATTTCATAAAATTGATTTTTAGCATTTACGATTCGCAGAAAATAATTGCGCTCGCATAATAAATAATATATATTACATTTAAACGAAAAATAAGATATACAATTCATAGCATATACCAATGTGATTCATATACATATATTTACTTATATAAGTAAATATATTTTTAGAAAATAAGTAATACCGTTTGTATTATCTGCTTCAGTAATAGTGCCAACAAGTGTTACAAATGACAAATAATTATTATTACACTGAAAACAATTGAATATAAATATAAAATATCACAAAGTGCTACCTTTATTGGAAACATTTATCTTTCACGCTGAAAGATTTCGAACACTTTACATTGCAATTAGTATAAACGTTCGTATTAGACTTTTAGCAAAAATTTACCTTCGATAGGACATTGGGAAAAAGTTTGTCCCCAATGATCATTTTCTCTCCCCGTGTGAAGGCAGTAAGTGCTATCTTTCGTACAGAACTACGTATGTATGTAGTTCAGGTAGTATCCGAGATACGAACTTCTGGTTGTTCAGTTACTTTTTCAAGAAAAATGTATCGTTATATAGAATTGAGTCACTTCAAGCGAAAGCACAATGAGCAATAAAACAGGAACGCAATTCAAGGAAAAATATAGAATTAAAGCATACGTGAAGCGTATCCAACTCATAAGACGCAGAATCCAGTCCACAGTTGGGGTCGTATTTAACTCGCGCAACGTCCTGACCAAACGCAACACGAATTGAATATTACTCACGTGGCGTTAAATCAATCTTGAAAACAGCCACTCAGACTAACATCGAGACACCAGCAAACGGAAGTTGCTAAAGTCACGCTAAAGGAATCTCTTTTCTTTCTATAGATATGTACTTCGATTTCTTGATCTCGCGCTTCCGGGCGGCCCCGTAGCCGGATAGGAAATAAGGTGTTCGTAGAAATCTCATATGCGTGGGTCTTGCATAAGATGGCCTGAATAAATCACGTAGTCGAAGGAGGTAGGAGGAAGACTGAGCCTAGAAGGTTGGAAGGGGATGAGTTGAGGGCGAAGGTGGATGCCTTTCTGAAGGAGGAGGGGAGGTCGACAATTTTTGGACCGTGGAATGGGACTTGAAGGGCAGACGGACGTCGAAGAGAGGGTAAGACAAACTTTCGCTCGACTGGGGTGCACGCTTCCTCCTTCACCCGCCCCACCTTCCCTTTGTTCATGAAGGACCGATCCACCTTCGACGCCGTAGTCGTCGTCTGGGCGCGTTTCGCAGTTGAGCGGCGCGCGGCTCTAAGGAAACTGATATTGCCGGCAATATCCAGTTGTTTGCATTGATTCGGGCTGTCTGAGAATCCCGAAGAGCTATTTCTATCCCTGGCTGCCTACTTCCGAGACTTCGCCAGCGAAAATTCAGCCCCTTCTCACTGGTGTATCCTCCCTACCTGTCCTTTTTTTGGTAGTGGCTCTCAAGAGGACTACAGAATCTTGCTACGTAGCAGCTGCGCATACATTACTGAAAGTATAACTAACGAAAATTCTTGCGACTGCTTATACGTGTTCGCTTAACATCGATATTTTTATCCAGGAACGCGACAGGTATACTAATCCGTTAACTGCGAGCATGGAATTCTTGATTCCAACGATTTGTTCGCCGACATGAACATTATATTTTACTCATCATAAATATATTTGTGTTACAAATGTTTGTTCATGTTATAGAAATGCAAAATTAAAGGGTCGCCAAATTTTCGATGAAAAATTGTCGTTCCTTGAAATACAGTAACTTTGTGAAAAATTTCTTACCGCATTTCTCCTATGAGCATTGCAAAGGTAAATCCATGATAAGTTCAGCCATAAACATAATTTCTCAAGGTCCGTAGACGAAACGAAACGTAGACGGTTGAATATGTTTCATTTATGATACAAAAATATACATTCACTTCCTCACCCCTTGAATAATGTTAACCAATTTTTTGAAAAATGACCTCAAGGACGTGAAAGTAGAGACTTTTCACTTTAAAGTGGGTCCAGGTGGATTGTAGTACGATTTCTTTTCAGAAAGTTGGGAGATCGACCACTCCTCGTCGAAAATTTGGTGATCCTTTAACTTTGTATGTGTATATGCGGTTGTGAAAGTGAATACAAATATCGATTTCTAGCGCAGTATCGTAAATTATTATCGGGAAGATTATAAGGTGCGAAATCATGTAACGCATTCATTTCTTCGATAGCCTTAATCATACCATGGGACGAAAAAATATTCATGGAATCTGCTTGCTGCGTCCAGGAAAACGTTAGGAGACCAGTCGGGTGCCTAAAATTCAAGCAATCCATCACCGCCTGACGTCACCATCCTATAGGAACGACAACGGGGGTTCCAATGCAAACTATCCAGGCATTCGGATGATATATCCATCGGCACCTGTTAGACGACAACGTCTGAACGCGTCCCGGCGCCACTCTCGTACTCTCGCATGGATGCACGGCTTAAGCCTTCTTACCATGAATTATCGAGTGCCGTTCGGTGGAGAGTTAAGACCTTTCCCCTAGTCTTAGAACTTTGATGTTTAAGGGCTCGATATTATTTTTTTCTTTAAGAGAAAACGAAAGTAAGATTAAATGAATTATAGGTTTCATGTCCGAAGTGTAGTACTATGCGAAAAATTAAAATTATACAATGTACAAAATACTTTTCAAAGTAATGAAATTAATCATTGTAGAAACAAGAACATATAATTCGAAGGTTTATGTAAATTTCGTATCCTCTATTATTACATTGAAAAATCTATTACATTGAATGTCATTAATTATTACTGTCAGCATACTCGTCTGACGGAGTGGGTATATTAGACACAAATTGACGTATAATGCCATAGAATAAAACGTATAGGATACGTATAGGATTAAGTGTCGTACATATCGAGTTATCGTTTCGCTCAAAATACAGTCCACTTAAATTATCGAAGTGGAGAGTACCAGTATCGTTTCGTGGTCGACTTCCCACCTCCGTTAAACTAACCGCGAGGAAGTACCACACATTAAGAAAATTAAATCTTATTTCAGAATGCAATGAAATTAAGTTTCATTTTTAGAAATTTTTCGTACGTTGATTATAAAACTCATTTGTCAGTTGACCCGTTTCTGTTTTTAATCATTTTATCCTACTTAATTCCAAAGTGAATTGTTTATACATTCATAAATAGAGGCCGGCAGAATAATATGTGGAAGCAATCACAGCGTGATTCCTTATGAAACAATAAGAAGAAGAATAGAATAACATATTTTCGTCCGAGGCTTAGTTGTCGAGAAAATCAAGTTTGACAACCCTTTCTTTCAAATTCAATTGCTAGTAGGATAGGATAATGTGCTTTAACGTACAAATAATACCGGCTATAACTCGTAGTACCGAATTGAAACAAAAAATGATGCCTTTTTTGGTTACAGGATAGATATGTACATACCGGTCATTTGCTTCAACAGTAACGCAATTCCTACCTAGTGTCATAACTCAGAATAGGGGTTGCTTTAAAGGTAAATGAGAATTCGTGGCACTGCATGCCGATATTATTGTATTTTTGCTCCAGTTCAATATGAGGTTCTATCAATTGGGAATTTCCATATACCGTCATGCAATAACGCTACAAAATCATAAGATTTTTGAATTATACATATAACACGCATACAGGCATACAGCGCATCTTCTTGATTGAAGCTTGATGTTTCCCTCTATACGTACGTATATTAAACATGCCGTGTCTCTGTTGACCCTATGTAAACGAGCCAAATCGATGTCGTGTCTAGAAACTTATTTCCCCTTCTACTGAGATACAATAAATTTCAACTGTGTTAGGTTAAAGCGTCTACTCCCTGATGTCCTGGAAGTCAGGAAACGTGGTTATTTACGGGGCGCTGTTGCAACAGTTACAGACACTGTATCGTTGCTGTCTCCCCTCAATTGGGTTAGGCCTAAAACCAGGTTCGCATGATGGTCAGGTTCAGACTTCTCGTGTTCCCACTGCATCAGGGGGTTACGTTTCCTTTGACTATGTATCAGGACTTCCTACATTTCCTGTTCCACGATGCACGGTCTCTGACCCTAGTTTCCGTAAGAAGTCCGTTCTATTTATGTATATTGTTCTTGGAAACGCTACTGACTGTTAGTTTGACATGCACTGCAAAACATGAACTATGTTTAACTATGCTTTACTATATTTTATACAAATTGCAATTGGGAGAAAGTGAAATAATTCTCAACTTAGCCATGAATCGATTCTATTTTGCGTTTGGATATTACAGTTTACTACAGAGGTATGTATGTAAGAGAATGTGATGACACATAACATAAGACACATAAGAGATGACACCAAAGACAGGACTTGACATTCAGTATGGACTACTATTTCTACGCGATGAATACATTTTTTCGATAATAAATGTAAGTAAATGAAATTAAAATGTAGCGAAGCTACCATGAATAATAGGAAAATGGCTATTCATTGAATGTTGTTTGCTTTGTTATTTCGGAAAATCATCTGTTAGTAAGAAATATAGCGTGATGAAAACGATATAACAAGTTCAATAACGTATGGAAGTCGTAATTCTTTCTATTAATAGATCCTACGTTAACATTCTTTCGTACACTTTCTACTAAATAAATTGGCTCGCTAAAATCCTGTTATACATATAAATATAATGGTTTGCGTGTTGTGACGTGTGTTTCTATTCTACGTAAAATACAATAAATTACATCTATAAATTACATGGAAACGACTATATCGTGCAGAGTTGCGTAGAAGCATAAATTCACTGTGCCCGATCCGCAAAGTGTTGAAATTTACTGTGAAAAATTGATTAAATCGTTGATCGAGATATGAAATATTGTTTATTAATTTATGGCTGTATAAAATAATAAACAGCTGAAATGTAGTAGCAACACGCATATAGTATAACTATTTTTAATTTCTTTGTTGAGTACTTCGTTTATACCCTTTCAAACTTTTTCTGATTCAAACAAATAAGTACCCGGAATTATGAAATTATAGCCATAATAGTCAATGAAATTCTAACGAAATTGGTTACAAGTACATCATGTTTTATGTAAGTAATATATCTAGGAAGGAGAATTGTAGAGATATTCATATACAGAGATGGTTATGAACCACCCCATTGTGCATTCGAGTCGCGTGTTCTAATATTATAGATAGAGTTAACTAAGATATTAGTCTATATGTATTTGGATCAGTATCAAAGCTTTCCTGTGCTAAAACATTTTCCTACTATGCATTACCACGAACATCAATACGCATGGAATAATGCAGATGGCTGCGCTTTCCAATTTATGGATGCAAACGAAAAATTATTGAATTATAAATTAAACGAAGATTCAATTACAATAGCCCGCAAATTGTCTCACAGTCCCTTTTTTTAAATTTCGCGCGTTAGCACCGCTGCTACATTAAAATTTACAACGTGAAAATTGCGTTGAATATATGGGGAAAAAGTGTGCTCCCACTTGGTTGGTCATGTGATCATTTAAACCACCGAATCTATATACAGAATTCTGGCCCGATTACGTATGGTCGTCACACAAGCGATGGGTGGTTAACGCACGTGATCGATCTTGAATAATTAAGCAGCGTAGCCGCGTTGATAAAAGTATTCCATTATGAGAGTTGTCCGACCACTCCACGCTGAGTCTCTTTCAATGGTAATGGCAGTTTCTCGTTACGAGGTTTATCCCACATGCATTGATCGATTTGCGGTGCTCTAGAGCCTATAGTAAAGTCTTACAGCGTTGCTAAATTTGGCGCTTGCTATTCGATGGAATTTTTAAAATGTTATTTAATCCTTGCAAATTCTCGACACTTTAAAAGTTCATAACTTAAAATAATAACTTACTGAAATGGCGTTACAAAACTATAGATATTGTTAGCATTGCAAATATTTTACAGCAAAGGCTATAGCCGGATAAGGGGGTAAAATGTGCCCCTAAACCAAATTCAACCTGTTAGGTGTCATTCGATAGCTTATCAAGAAAAACCAATTCGTACCAAGTTTCAACCCTGCAGCCCGACTGGGAGGGTAGTTACAGCGAAAAACAAAAATATACTTTTTACTGAGACGTTGCAATTATGGAGGCACATGTTATAGTAGTTTTGCAGATATTTAAATTGAAACTCCAAGCTGCAAGAAATAAAATACGTCAAAATAAGCCGATTTTGTATTGAAGGAGTCGTCTAACTACGGTTATACTTTCTTTCTAGGTACATATTATAATATGTAATAATGAGCGCGCTCTACGGGTGTTCTGATTGGCCAGTATTTTTCGTTAATAATTCAAAATCGAAGGTTCAACCAACATTTTCATGAAGGAAGCAAAGTTGTCCAGAGGCATGAAAGCAATCCCCCATGTCCCGATGTTCGTGTAGTTACGGGACACCCTGTATATTTTCTACACTAAATTGAGAACTAATTCCTTTGGTGCTCTAATTATACTTTGTGGGTTAATAAATTTGAAGCGTTTGTAATATTGCGGTTATATGTATATCCAAGGTGTTATAAATTATAACACCTTGGGTATACATATAACTTATAATATACTATTGGGTCGAACGGAAACATCTCGCATTTATGATCACGTCACATTATGCGGTGCTGTTAAATTTTGTACAGATTGAAACGCCTGCAGGACGTTGGGGGAAAGTAGAGACTAATGGAAATTATATTGTTGATTGAAATATTCGGTAGTTCTAAAGGTAATACGACAGAATGCGATTAAGGAAATGCACCAACTTTCCGTTCATTCCTATATTTTCTACAGTGCACAACTTGCTGCATAACATATTCCACGAAAATGGCTTTGGAAAACTGAGTCGTTTGAACACAAGGAATAATGGAAGAGCAGGGCGATAGACAGACAGTGATCTGTAGGAAACTTGATAATTTTAATGGATATCCGTATCCATAGGAACGAACGCCATGCTATTTTTACTAGCCTGTTGGATTTTAACCTACAAAACGGAATTATCATTCTGGAAGCTATGACGGATTACGGGAACGGTGAGTGTATTTAGTTGAACATTATGAACGGTTTCATTACGATAAAATTACCTTTTCTCCACCCCCGCCAAGTGGGCTGGTCTCATTCGAATGACACTCGAGTCGAAAAGGACCGTGATTTAGGACTAAGTGAAGTCTTTATGAGAATTTTTAGCATCGAGTGGTCTAGCTTAATGATTACCACGAGATTAAATGCTAGTTGGCTCCGGCTGGACGATAAAATTGGTCTGCAACCAGCACGGGCACGGGCACGGCTAGGTGAAGGGTCAAAGGGGAGAGGCCGGTACCTTTTCGCCATCGATTCCGATCTCGCTGCTTCTAGACGAGTTTCCCTTCGAGAACTTTATCAATGGCCAATTCCTAACTGTCCTCTTCCTTTCTTCTCCCGTATTTTAATACCAGCCGAGAACAACCGGCCAGGAAAACAATGGTACTTCAACGAACGTAGTTCAGAACTTTGTCTTTAAACATACACTTACTCTCCCTCCCTGTCTTCCATCACGTTCTCCTAACTTTTCAAAAATATGCAGATCCTCGAAGCTTGTGCGATCTCATTCGAACCAAACGTTGGCCGTCTAAAATCTAACGCCAACGATTTGCGTAACTATCGAGTTGTCCAGAAATAAATGGTGCGTTTCCAGTAGCCTAATATTTAACACTTCGTGTACACGGAATTCAGAATTTATGTCTATTATACAGTGTAACACTGAAGAGTAGACGTTGCGCTATCGTGTTGGTTTGCTTTCTATTAACATTGAGTTGCTATCGTAATTATTTATCTAGAAATAAGGAGCAATAACGCACAACTTTTTATATCAATTCGGCAAAGGGCATAATCTAACAGAAACTGCACGAAATATTAATTATACACCTGGTAAAGACACTACTATTGAACGCAATGTGCAAAAATTGGTTAATAGCGGCGGTAAGAGTCTCGAAGGGAAAGATCAAAACCCGTCTTCAACGATTGATGGCGGAGAATTCAACAAAGTCGATGATGAAACCCTCCCAATAACTAAAGGAAAGTTCGGAAAATGGAAAATCTCGATAGGCGATAGGCGATGCGTTTGGTGTTTCAATTGTTAAACGGTTCCTTACAAATGTAAATATTAGTTACAATCTGAAATTTTGACTTTCATATACATGTTTCATATGCGACGTGAACCACGTTATTTCCGTAAACAAAATTTTGGTAGAGGTTCAGTAATGATATGGGCCGGCATTTGCGGATCATCTTGTACCTGTGTTGTTTTCCTTCGACTAAATTACAATTTATGCACGATAATGCGACAATTCACGTTTCTGCCAGCACTAGCCAGTGGTTGCACGGAAGAAAAATCAGCGCTCTCACCTAGCTAGCGAGGTCCCCTGATGTAAACCCTATAGAAAATCTTTGGGGCCAACTTGTACGTGACGTGTACGACAATGGTCAGTAATTTAATACTGTCCCCGAATTGAATACTACGATATTGGAGGCCCGGAATCGCGTTACACCGCAACAGCTGGTAAATCTATCAGAATCAATGACCCAGAGAATGAATTTGTTAATAAAAAGTGGTGAGAAAGCATTGAATTATTGAAAACATTTATTCCCTTAAGTTATTATGTTTAGTTGATTAAAGTTTTTGTTCCTCTGCAAGGGGATCCATCATTTTGTTACGGTAAAAAATTGACAAAAATCGGAGAAATGTTTACTGTACAAAAATGAAGCTCTACATTGATATGAAATTTTGCATGATTACTCCCTAGTGCCTAGGCTACATGTTGAATAAGTTTCAGCCGAATAGGTACTAGCTAGCTCCAGAGTTATAACCAAAAGTCCAAGTGGATCTATCTTTCTGTTATGCACTGTACAAATGATACCGTATACGGTATAAGATACATTGACACTGGATGAAATGTGTATTCGAACGCCCCTGACCACGCTACCAAATTTTTAACTTCTCGAACTTCTATCCATTCACTTATCACGGCAATCGAAACAGGTGTTCAGAAGCGGCACTTGACTTGTACGGGAGCGTTATATCTTGGCTGCGACTATACTTACAATTGTTACAGAGAAGCCTGGAAGTTCTTATTACTTGTAAGCATTCTGGCTCGCCGGGCGTCAGTTGACGGGGGCGCGATTAAGAGAGTGCAACCTATTTTTCACCTCTTCGTGGATATTCCAAGGAAATAATATGGCGCAATAGTTAGCTCGGACAATCGGTCGATTGGGAAAAATTAGGGGTCGATTGTTCAGGTCGTTGACACCGTGAAGCAAAGTGGGTGCGAGAGAAAAGAGAACAGGGTGAAAGAGGGTAGAGATGGGTGCATATAGGGCTCAGAAACATCATCCCTTTTACGGTCGCCGGTTTCAACATGATTCAGACAGCGCAACGTAACGTCATTTAGCTCGACAAGGTCCTCCTACGTATTCGGTCGCGCTTCCTCCTTACCGTTGTATCTTCTTCGCGGTTGCTGGCACTTCCCCGCAACGGCTTTGCCGCTTGGCGTTGTGAATGAGACGAGTAGCGAGCATTCATCGCTGTTTATGTTTGAGAGCCACTTCTAGTGAATGCTGCGATGTGTAAATTAGACCGCTGGAGAATTTTTCGAGTTGCACAAGTAGGCACAAGTGTATCGACCGGCCGATAGTGGGGATGAGCAGAAAGGGTGGGATGTATTGCTACCTGAATTAGATAATATATGTATGGATGTACCAATGGTAGTAGGCTAACAGAATTTTATGTCGAAGACAATTTCTTTAATGAATAATATTTAATGAGAGATGCCTTGTAGCGTGTTTGCTAGGTGGATACTCTTGGTAATATCTAATCGCACTCTCAATTGGTGTAAAAATGGGACACATATTTTAATACAATATACAGGGTGTTCGGTAACTGATGATACAAGCGAAAGGGGGGTGAACCTACATGAAAAAATAAGTCGAAAATGTAGAATAAAATCTTTTCATGTGAGGCTTTGTCTTCGAGAAAATCGACTTTGTAAATCTACTCGGTACACGTACACTCGACCAAGTCGCAAATCAACGGATATCACTGTAGACCGTCCTCATACATGTTGATGAACGTTCTTAATATTGTATTTTTATACTATTTTAGATAAATCGAATATCGAGAGCATAAGATAAGGACATAACTATTTATTAGCCATTAAGATCCGTTAGCATGAAATAAAGTATTACTACTAAATGTTGTCGAAACTAGCATGTCCAAGATTTGAAAAGTAAAACATTATACGAAGTATCTACTGACATTTATTTCACAAAAACTTTATTGATTTGAACTAAAATGCCCCTCAAAGTCATCTTCTTCTACGTCATTCTCCATAAATATTTGCTGTACACATTCTTGAATAGAATATTCTTTAGCCATTTCTCATTTTATTTCACTAATACGATTTCTTTTGTCAATTTTAATGACGGTGACGTAAACGCTAAAATAAAGCAGACGAGAATCTTCGTAATTATTGGGATTCGAATAAGAGCATAATATTAGAACTGATAGTGTAAATGTAAAGGAATTCGAAGTATGGATAACGATTGAAAGCAATGTTCTTTAGAAATGCGCACGAATGGTAATATTAGCCATTGAGTAGTGAAAAAAAGTGCAGACAGGGGTGCATTTGAACTCATCCTATCTTCGATATGAAAGCTATGGCAGTGAACGCATGCTTTCTACGAACGCGTAATGGCGGAAACTTATTACGGGTTTTGCAATGAACTCTATAACCCGCAACGAGACTCCTATTGACTATCTGCTATGTAAAATGAATCAGATTGCTGTTCCCCCGAAAATCGAGTAGCAAAACTGTTCTAAAGTTAACTTTCTAAATAAAAAATATTATGACATACATATGTATGTTGAATATTGTAATATCTTCGCTGCTGTTTTATTATTTAATTGTATAATAATTCGAATATATTCGTTTATTAAACACTTACCTGTGGAAACCATTAAGGACGACAAAGGGTGTTGTTTGTCTTATAATTCAAATTGAAGTGAAGAGCATAACCCATGCCGACAATGAGTTAAACAGTTTATATAGAGCTTAACGATTTCCGCGGGTAGTTTTCTAGAACATCATTCAACGTTAATCTAGGAACATCCAATTTGTAAAGGTGTCCATGTCACTTTGTGTATTATACTTTCAGTAGTATAGAATGATATTCTTCTGCTGGATATACATTTCGCTTGCATGCATAAAAACTGTAGAACAAACTCGTATATAAAAGTCGACTGATCACGTTGCAGTTAAAAACGAATCGAAATTGCCCGGTCAATGCTCCATAGACAGATTGAAAATAGCAGATTAATGAACCCTAAGTTTCAACGCTACGGACTACCATTGGCAACCTCGTAAATCGGCGATGCAATACCGATGGGAAGCGTGAACGTGCCAGGAGGCAGGATACGTCGGGAGGTACATTAGAATCTCTTCCTCGTCTTTACATTCGTCTAGGACCACCGTAGCTTCCAATTATCTCGCGACACTATCCCTTTATTGCGTGCTTCCTCGCCGTTCATCCATGCGATTCATGAGGTTGCTGAACGAGGCTTCGTACTTCATAAAAGGATGCAAACTACAGTATCTAAGTGGCAACATTGTTCTTTCTGGGCAGGAATTTATTATTTGTTGTAAACGTGTTTTTAAATTTGGTGGAACTTGTACCGAATCGTTATTTATTCCGCGATACAAGATATAAGACCGCGGTTTTGAACAATTCGGATATCCATTTCCTTTATTGACGTTGTATGTTCTTGGAATAATTCGCCGGATCTCTTGGATTATGTTTCTGGACACCTTTGCACGTCGATTCACGTTTTGTAAAATAACATTAACGCAGAATATTTGAAGCAACCAATTGCAAGCTTCTTTATTACACATTTTGTGTTCCTACAATGGGGTTAAGAAATGTGTTGCAAGTTTAAAACTTTTATAGTGGCGGATAGAAGAAAGTTTAAGATTACTGTGTAAGGGTACTCGTGTACCCACTTACTTCCGTAATAAATATTTTGCGTCATAATAGCAATAGTCATTTATTTTAAGGTAATCAATCATTCTATAGCAAACAGATATTCTATATTTCCCTGTAAAATTCTGTTGCTATTGTCATACACTTTTGTCCACCACTGTATATGTATATGTTATTTAGTTTCCCAAGGCGTAATACACTGTATTAATTACCATTTGATAAATAAATCATTGAAACAAGTAAACGATTGTGCAGGCAATTAAAGTTCGATTTGTTGCGGTAAGGAAAAGATTTAGTATACTTATTACGTGACAAGAGTGCCGATTCGCGTGTTATTCCTTCGAATCGTCTTGTTCTCCAGACACAGTTGACTCGGTGGCCGAGAAAGGCTGAATCTTCCATCCAGCAGAGCGGCGACGGGGTTAAGAACGACCCGGTTAGCATTAGGAATCTCCATAACTTAACGCGACTGGACAATATGGACAATCAAGCTGTTTTACGGTACGTTGACCAGCAGGTCCTGGAGATTCCTGGGGAGGATTCGATGAGATGAGGTGCGGTCAAGACGTGATCAGCACCCAAAAGAAGTTGCGACAGTTACCGACCGTTTTCTGCCGAACGTTACGAAAACCTAGATTAGTCATGGCAGAGTGAGATCGAATAAAGCGAATCGCCGACCGAATCCACCAGAAGTGGCTAAAAATCCCGAGGTAGGAGGCCAAGGGTCAAGAAACGAAAACTGCTGAATTATTCGTATTCTGAGCACGATTTGTCACCTGAAGCAAATTGCACTTACGTTGTACTTCGTTAGGATGACCTGCGCATTTCTTAAATCATTTTGAACATTCTACTTGGGTGGATCATGATAACGTTATACATATTTTGGAGTATGGAGTACAAATTGGTTAAGCGTTCAGCAAATGTATTAGTAGATAGTGCTATAAATTACACGATGTAATGACTTTATACCGAGAATAATGTTTTTAATTATGACTTATAATTATAGTTATTATTATATATTATTATATGTATATATAATAAATTATAATCATTATGTAAGAAGTCGAAAATGTTGATAGCAGACAGGCATACGTATGTTTTATAAATTTTAATCAAATTGTTAATCAGTTATGCATAACTGTTTCAGGACAAAAGTGATCTCTTATAATTCAAACGTAAATTTTATAACTGCATAGAATTACAATAATGAAGATAGTCTTCTACTTATATATATAATCAAATATTATCAAATATTAATAAATAGAATGTTTAATATATAGATATATATATTAAATAAATTCTATAACTAAGTGAGTATTATAAAGCGAACTGAGAAGTGAAAATCTTAGAAATACGAATAAGTGGCGCGACAAGGGAAATACTGCACTTTCGAAGTTCGTAATTAAGCGTCAAAATTAAATTACTCCCATCCATAATCCTTAGGAATTATAGAAGAAACAAATAAACAACAGCGGCAACAACGCCACCTATAACGCCGACTAACAGCGCATCAAAATTCGCGGCTAGTGAAATGCACTTAATTACTTTTTCAACAAAACGAGGCCTCGCATTTAACCTTGTCCCCTTTCCAACGCTTGTTCTTGTCCATCGATGCACGGCGGTCTGGCAGCTGGGTTTTCTGCATGCGGGACAACGAACACCGTCGCAATTTTACTGTGAGAAAGGTCTGAACTAGAAAGGAAAAATATCAAGAAAAAGAAGCAGGGATAGCAAAAGAAAAAAAAAAAATGAAAAAAGGAATACAAATGTACGCTTGGCGTGGCAAGGGAAGAAGGAAATCACGCTTCGACGAGCTAGCCGTCGCGTCGCGTCGTGTTGGTCTCGCATCCCGAGAAAAGAAACGCAGCTTAAACGTTTAAGAGCGCGACGTATAAACGTTAATTATTGTGGCTCGCACGCGAGGCAAGCGACGAGCAATAATTATTTTCGCAACGCGCCACGATTAATTCAAGTGGTTGCGGCGACAGTACAGGGTGGCCGTGGACAAGCTTAGCACCCCGCCTGGCTCGTACATAAAAGTGGAACGTAGTCACGAGCACTTGGCTTGAATATTACATACAGCCACGTAGGCCGCGGTGTGTACATCGCTTATGTACAGTCAGCTAGATTAGTACCGTTTCCCTCAAATTTCACTAGTCTGGTTATTTCTGGACGTGTTACGTTTCAGCTTGTGTTTTCACCTTTTTTCCATTATTCAACCGCTACGATTAAGCGAATGTTTCGACGCTTCGCTATTGTAAAGGCACAACAGTTAATCAAGCCGCGAACCTTCTAATCACGGACTTGATTAATTATCTGGGGATATTTTAGATGTGGTTAATTTGGATGAAGGTGAAAGATAATGCTGTAGATTAGTTTGATAATATTGAACGAACGAGAAACGATACGAACATAGATTTTGGTTATCGATGTTTGCAACCCCTTTAAAAGTTGTGGTTCGTCATTTCATGTGCAACCACAATGGCATGAACTTTTCTCCGCTGGCACTTGTATACAAAAATGTTGCATATTTTGAGAAATCTTGGTAATGTGATACTTCGTGAACACAGTTTCGCAAGAATTATATGAATTCAGAAATTCTTTATTTTATAATAATATATCGTGCTACGGTAATTAGATACAAAATTGAGGTTTCACTTCCAAAATTTTTAACAATATGTATAGCGGACAAACCAGCTCAGACCAATTTCTAACCAGTCCACTGTGGGGAAAGGATTCAGGATCTGGCAAAGCCAAAGACAAAGACCACAGTATTAAAACTAAACTATATATTTCGATCAACTTACTCGGGGACGCCTCGTATCCAACTGACCCTCGACCCACTACCGTCAAGCCAAGTGTCGAGGATTGGGCGTCCTCCTCTAAACAAACCACGTCATCGAGACGGAAACGCATATCGCGGAGGGCCCGAGGTGTCATTGCCTCAGTGCCCGACCCATCGCAGCAGGGATCCGAACCCTATACACTTATATTCCCACACCACCATGATTTCTTATATCTATAAAAATAATTTGTACAATTGTATTTGTGCAATGTAACATGTTCGATAAACTAAACCACTTTTCCCCAAATAATTATTTGGAGATTAATTATAATTAATCTCTATACATCTGTATCTATTATAATCTCGTGACATCCTTGACATCTCAAGACATCCTTCCGAACATTGTACAACACGTGGATTACATATTTCGTTTTCAATAAGATGCCTTTAACTCTTCTTAACTCCCTTATGACATTACGTTATATGAAGTTACAATTATTTTTTCCTACAATAATTGTCATACTATCAAAAGTAGAACAATGATACTTTCGTTATCTAACGTGCAAGAATTCGAAATCCAAGCGCCTTGTATCTTCAACAGCGCGTTAAATAGTTTTTTTTTTTCGTCGTAGCTGAATATTCATACAGCTAAATGGGATTTTTCTCGGAACGAAGGAGGCGAGGAAGAAATTCCCCACCTGCTTCTCGCACAGACGTTCTCTCGCGTGTACGTAAAACAGCTATCGGTTTAATTTCCTAGTAAGAACAAGCCGGATAATCGGACGGCAGTCAGCCAGTAGAATTAACCCGTCAAGCGTCAGTCGTTGTAACGCGGTCAGATAAGGGGATAGAAAAATGTTTCACTACTTCTATCGTGCCTCGGTGCAACCGTTCGCTTCGACGAGAGTAAATGCGCCCTCGTGTAAAATGCAACACGTAACTTGATAATTCTCGCCTGAAACGATTTGAGGCTGATACTCGCACATTCGTAAACGATCGCGGAGGCGAACTCACTTTTTACGTACACGCGAGAGACTACTATTAAGGAGAGAAATGGTGCTTGTTTAGATACGCGTTTGATGCAGTAGAAAAGTTATACCACAATGTCTGAAAGCCTGTCTTTTTTTGTTTTGTGCAAGCTGCAGAGTCGGTGGCGTTTGATGGTGACGGAAATTTTGGAATTAGGTCACATCAGTCGATTCAGAAAGTGTGGCCTTTTTTCAGAAACGTATTTAAAACTTGATAAAGTTAGAATAGGGGTATAATTAAATTTAACGAATATTACGAATTTATATAAAATATTACATTGACACATTTTTTATCGCATACAATTTTTTTCTAAATACCTTCTTTTCATTATTTTTACATCTGAAGAATTGATCTACTATTCCCTCTTTTTCCTGAAGTTACAACTTAAAGGGAACAGCGGCTACCCACCAAGAAGAAAACGTTACAGTGGGTCGTTTTTCTGGGTACTTCATGGTTGCAATTAGGCAAAACTTTAATCTTGTCTAGAAACGTGATAAATTGGGCCGGCATGATTGCACATTAAAATTCTGATAAAGAACGTGCCTTCGGGACGACTAGCTTCGCTCACACATCGGAGTCACATACCAGATATTACTTTCCACGAAGCACGACACGACACAACTGTTCTCATTGCCAAACGACGCGACGCTAGTAGTGTTCTCTGAGACACGTACTTTCATACTTTGACTGTGCACATGAATACTGGCTCGCTTATAATTTGTTACAACTTGTGCAGTTTATTTATAAATTTTGTACTCTTATTTTATGCAACTGCTTAAGAAAATTTAACATTGCAGTATTCTAGCATTTTAAAATAAGAGTTGTTTTATCTTCAACTTTACTTGTTCTCATATTTTCTTCATTCAGAAATAATAACGTACACAAAAACTTATTACTGCATAATCTATTAATATGTATATAAAACAAAATATAGCGAATAGTAATAAAATGGAATAAAAAGTACAAAGAGCAATTCTGTTGATATAAATTGCAATCTAATCCGATATCAGTTTAGATGAAATGCCAAGCAAATGTTTTACTATTATACTCATAGATATAACAAAAAGTATTTTTAACGACCGTTTGTTAATAGCACCAAAGCGATTGGCGCGAGGAATAAAGAATTCAAAGAACAAATAAAATCTGTAAATAGTCAAATACATAATGAAGAATGCAAATACAGAATGTATCGCACAATCCTCTAAACTCTAAACGAAGAACGGTTCAATGCATAGAAGGCGTCGGAAATTATAGTGAGAAAATAACATTTCGCCGTATCAGTGAATTAAATAAAACCACGTTCGAACAACGAAGAGCGTTGCAGCCACGAGAGATCTTGTTTAGCAAGAGTGTCTTTATCATTCATGAAAAAGACAGCACACCCTTACGGAAACACAAGATAGTCAGGGGTTGGTGTAAGGCGCGGTGATGCGAGCAAGTTCAGGTTAGGCAGGGGATGTTTTCTCGCAATTACGCGAAACTACGTCCTCGCGTTGGTTTATAGACTGCCAGTTACTGCAACCGCCTGCTGAATTCCACGGTTGCTTATGACCCTGCGAATACCTTAAAAGGCTATTCGAATCGTAGGTATCCGACACTAGGCACGATTAAGGCAAATATTAATGATACGACAAACGAAACTGCTTTTCAGTGCCCTGTCACGTTTTCCAATTATCTTGTAACAAACGTTACCGTTGTCATACGACTGAACAAAATGCAGGAGAAACAGGAAATTCTATCGTCACGTTCCTCCAGTAAACCAGTGTTCTTAATTAAGCTTAATTAAATCTTTGCATTTCGGAGAAATAGCAATATTGGTACACTTACTTTTTGGTAAAATTACTTAATACAAATAGCGATATTGAACTATAAATTTAATTTGGTCCATTGTTATATTTGTTTGCTATGTAAAATCGTTATTGAAAATTTGAGTCGAAGTTGCGTGGACGATGTACACACTATTCCAGGAGTATAATATCTATTATCAAGAAAAATATTTATAATTTTATCAGTTTTTATTTTCTCTGTCTTGAAAAAAACTGCACAAAAGTGGAAAGTTATTGTTGAAAACATACTGTTTAAAATACACGCGTACACTTCCGATTTGATTGAAAAGCATTAAACAAAACTGGTCAACTTTCGTATAACATGTTCGTCTTATTTTCGTGCATAGAATACGCTGACAACGTTTATTCGGAGAAACCCCAGACACCTTGTACACGAACAAAGTCAAATTCAGTTGCAACATACGTATATAATATCAACATATGGAATGGTGGTGCAGTTATAACACGCATTGCAGCCCAAGAATACATTATAGGATGTTGACAAATAAAAACAATTTAATCCATTGTCAATGACCACTCAGAGACAGTCTAATAGAACAAAACAAAAGTAATTTTTCCATTTGTACCCAGTTAACGGAACATGAAGTATGCAACATTAAATTGGGAGCCACAAGTTCTTACGACATTTCGCATCGTTCTTTTCCTCCGCTAGATCATTCCTGAAACACAACCCACTTGTTACATTACACCTTCTGTACTATTACACCCATCAGGACCATGAAGAAAGGGAGGGCTTCTGCGTCCCGCATTATATTACCGATTACCCACGAATGCTTGTCACGTAATTTGACATTCGGCGAGCAGAATACGCGATTAATATTAGCTAATCCGAATCGGTTCGCGAGATTCGCGGTGACGTCGCTCGTTCGCGAATTATATTAAACGCGCGACACGCGCACGAAAGTTTTCACGGCTAGTCGTGCCCCTCCTAGCCACCATGCTTGAGGATGATTTGATACATACCACGTCACTGTTATATATCTCTGTTAACCCTGCAAAACTGATCAATCGTTTTCTGAACACGCTACGACTTTCTCCCGCGACTGATTGCATTTCACGCGCCGTTTCCCTTTTTCATCTCTGCCACCCTTTCTTTTCAGTTATCCTGCCCTTACTCCCGATCCGCGTGTGTCCCGCACGAACGAAATCCGAACGGAGTCGCATTGTCAGTTGAACGAATTAACGCGTATATATACCTCTTTCATAGCGACGATCGACTTTTAGTCCCCGCGGACGAACGGCGGTTGCTTCTGTCGCGCCGTTCTGTTCTCATATCTCTCGGCTATCATTCCGTGCGATTAAACAGGGACCCGAGAGAATTTAGAGTTTCTATTGGCCGGGAGGGGGAGAGGGGGGAGATTTAGAAACGGGGTCGTGGCGTTACGAATGACGTTGAAATTGACGGGGTGGTCCGGACAATAGTTCAAGACTCACGGTTCGTCGAACGCTAATATAAATGCAAATGGACTGTTACACACTTCTGAATGTCTCGTAAAACAAACTGGACTGGCGCGGGGGTCACTTCCAGCTTGGACTGAAGAGGGAGAGGGAAAGGGGTAGAGATGGACGGTTTAATGATCGGTTTCGTCAACGCGATCCTGACAATCTGTCGAAGGTAGTGTTTGCCCAGCACTGATGGTGCCGTGTAACGATAAAATGCTCATTGAGAATTAGCATTACTGAATACGAGTGACGTTTCGAAGTACCATGCTGTTTTTTGCAACGAATCAGCGCTGAACGTTTTAGCTGCTTTGCGTGTTAAGCGTTTGTTGGGTTGTTCAAATGGGTGAAATTGTTGTTTGCCTTTCTTTTGCCAGCCTTGGAATTTATCAACGAGCGCGTTCAGTTTGAGTGCGTCCAATTGTAATGTAAATAATCGTCGCCTGGCGATAAAGAGCGATAATATGTTGGTTACTTGTGGCTAATGGTAAGTAGAATTAGCCACTGTTACATGGGCGCGATTGCGCGGGCAAGATTCGAAGTTCACGTCAAATGAATTGTTGTAAAAGTTAGTAAGTTGTTTGGTAAATAGTAAAAGTTATCTGGTGAAATAATTGTTTTATATTATAATAAATGTCATAAGTTATAATTATAGTGTACAATATCGCTTGTAATTAATAACGTTTGCACACATGATTCGTTTATTTAGATAGCACACAATATCTTTATTATAATTGTATCCCCTTTAAATCTTTATTATTGAATTATCACCCCCTGTCATAGGTGCGATTATCCTTGGACATGTACTGTGTCGAGTATTCCCCGTCATTTTATTCTCCTTAACTGTATCTTCTCGCAGATATTGACCCGTTTCATAATTCTGTCCCAATACCTGTGAGAACAACTTATTATTTGGTGACCCCAATATGATAAAATGATACGATCGGCGTGGAGGTTCGTGGTATTGTTCATGTTTCATGCCAGAAATATTCCAAGTGTAACTATGATTTAAAATTCTTCATCACAATTACCTTGAAAAAATGTTACCTTGTATAATAGGGTAAGTGATTTGCCAGGTGTTATTACAATACATTTTAATGGTAGAAGAAATGCTACTTTATTGGTCTACTGCGTAATCCTATACAATTCCAATTTCCAAATACGATCACCTTATCATTTCCCTTTGCAGAATTATACATGAATCTGTAATTATAAATCTATCAATCTGCAAAACACCTGCAAAATGCGCACGGTATTATCGAAAACTACTGTGCAAAACGAATCCTTCTGTCGAATGGATAGAATCTTAACAAATTCGATAGCGTAGCAGTTTCTGGTTTGAAGAGGGCGCAGGATTTAACAGGTTTCGAAAGAACAGGCAAAGAAGATGAAGAATCCGGCTCGAAGAAGATGAGTTCGAGCCTACCGAAGACGAAACGAGATGGGAAAGTCTGAAACGGTTGCGAGTCACACATAGACGAAGAATCCAGTTTTCCGGCAAGGGGGGTAGTGGATAAAGGAGAAAAAGGAAGAAACTTAGCCTAGAACGAGAGGGCTAGGAAAGAGCACCGGTTCTTAGAATTGTCTCTCACAATAAGAGGCTTGTCGGAGTAAAAAGAAAAGTTTACCGGTTAGGAGTGAAATTGTACGGCCATGCGTCCGTGCAAGAATTTTTCTCGTCTCCCTCAGTTGCCTCTTACACCCCTCCAGTCTACCCCTCGTCTGCTATTCACCCTCACAACTACGCTCGCCATACCTTAGTTTGTATAAACAAGCGGATTTCCAGCTTAGGCGAGATACGTCGAAAAGGGAAATAGCTCGTTTTTCGAGGAATTCGAAGAAACTACGCCCGTGGGTTGCGCGGATTTTCGAATTCAGTAAAAAAAAAAGAAGGAGACTAGGAAGAGTGGAGGAAAAAACCGAAGCATCTTATCGCCGTTTCCGGGTCCGAGACTCGCCAAACAATGCTCTGGAAAACTTTGTCTCCATAGATTGGTCGGTAGATTCGTCCGTGGCCGCACAAAATGCTCGTTCTTCTTTACCAGATATCCGGCTTTTTCTGTTCGTTTCACTCTATTACTCATTCGAAATGACCTGTAATTCGTTTCGGGTTCAGCATATTTTACTGAGCATTAATTTCCCTTCCTATTCTCAAAAGAGAATACGTGCATGAAAAGGCACACCGACGAATTTTGCATGCCAGCATGAAGATAATCGGATACAAGAGGATTTTGCAATTGGTTGGATAAAAGTTTCTCGTTGCAGAAGGTCATAATATAACATTATGGTAGGAAATTAATGGAGTAAATTGCAAGTTCGAGAAAAAGCCTCTATGTACACGATAGTTTTCTGGGCAAAGATTCAGAATTCCGCAGAGAAACCGTTAGCAGGACAGTTAGGAAAGAAACTTAGAAGACATGTTGGTCAAATAAAGCGGGACTTTCACGGACCGTTAAGTCAGTTACGTGGTGTCTGCTTTCGAACAATGTTCTTGGATTGTTTAGGAAGCAATAACGAGATACAGTTGCTTCGTTCAATCTTGTCTGTATCAAACGTCCTGAACGTTTCCTTGTTACACACTTTATTCGAACTTTCGTCCCCGATCTTTTTCGAGCTATAAACACTTACGAAACATATTTCATTAATGTCGTCAGAGTGTAGACCCGTATAGGACAGCTCAAAATAAGTAAATAATTGGAAAAGTTGAGATGCTTTGATACCAGAGTGTTAGAAATTTTGTATATTCAATATATTCGATTAACATTCGATTTTACAATATTGTAATACATGGACCTATGAAGTACACCATGGTAGATTTTTTTCTTCTAAGTCCATAATACTTCGCATATTTGTTTTCCTTTTTTTAAACATCTGAATATAATGTTCGCATAGTGTATCAATTTTAATATACTAACAATAGGTAGTTGATATACTATGTTCCAACAATAACTAATATATCTTATTCTAAATTTTGAGATTACAATTATTCAATGATATAAGAATACATGAACGAATCAGTATATGTAGTAGCGATTCTAGTTGGATTTCTTAATGTTGCATAGTTAAGCTTAATCAGCGTGGATTGTAAAAACAGCCTTACCAAATAATATGATTAAAATGTGAACTACATTTTCACGGTCACAATTTAGGTCATTGGCAATATCTTTGCACAAGAATGATGCAGCTACATAGGTTGTAACGATTAGCCGTACTGTGATTTTTAATAATGAGGCAAATACTCTGGAAATTTCTGTTTCTGATCAAATCTGGCGCACTTCAAAGGCTCGATCCAGAAAGAATTAAATATCACCAAGTAGCAAGGTAATCATTTTTCTACAACGTCGAATTATTCCAATTACATAAAACAGTTTAAGGGATGAAATCTATAATACGTTCGTATGAAGCTGTTCACAAAGAATAAACTTGCAGAAACACTCTGTCAAAGAATTCCATCTTCGCCCTGGAGGACATTCTACGCGTTCCTCTAGATCGAGGTTTACAAAACAGGAGACTGGAAGAAATTATTCAAGTTGGAAAATTCCAGCGAGACGCATTGACGCCACTAGGCGCCGTCGTACCTTCATTAGCGGTCACCAGGGTTGTTGATGTTCGTATTACCTTAAACAGGTGAACGTTAACTTCCCTTGAGAAGCATTCGCTCCTGAACTCATTGTTTCAGCGGGAGATGATGGGACCAGGGAATGCGACCACGGGCCAACAATATACGCAAACGTATGCTAGGAAGGTCGGTTGGATGGTTCGTGGCAAGATAGTAAACAGTAACGCCTTCTCGGTTCACACTTGGCAACAGCTCGACTTGCAAGCTCGAGTCCTCAAGGGCGCAGTGCCTTCAGCTGCCCTTGCGGTTGACCGAACCCCGTAAACCCCATAAATAATGACGCGGTGGTCTCCACCGCTGTGCCAGCTGCACATCCTCGTTGCTTTTCAGTTTCGCTCTTCCACCTTCGTTTTCTCCAGCCTTCCTCGGCGTTGCTCGTTCATATGGAACTGTACAATCGTTATTCTTACATGATACATTGTGATCGTAAAGTTTTTACCCTTGTTTCCCTTGGTTTCTGAAGTTAGGGGGAGTTAAATTCTTTTACGTGAAATCGTTCGAAACAACTGGAAAAATGTTTTATTCGCGGAATTGCAGACAGCAAATAAAATAGGACCAACTAAACTGGACACTTCACCTGAACTATCATTGTCAGTTTTTATAGAAAGATAGCTTGGAATTCGTTTTATTTATCTTGCAAACGAGTTTCAGTAATGACCGAATAATTTTCTGTGTGGAATAATTATTTGTCGTGGATGATCATATGCATATTGAGGAATTGGTGGCGCGTTGGCGCGCCGTAGTCGCGGAACAAAGAGTGTGATCGTGTGATCGTCGTGAGACGTTCAAGAGAATAGAACGAGATCGCATAGGGACGTGGAGAAGAGTGGTCAGCGAAACCATTTTCGTATATTTGCTTAACAAAGGCTTTACCAACTTGTTAAAAATCTCGCAATATTTAAAAATGTTAACTATTGTTCAACACAGAACACGATTAAATATTGGACGATATGTCAGACAAACTTTCATTTAACATACATATTGTAAACATTTGGGCCAGATGATTCGAGAAATACTTCGAACACACATTTTATTTAAACACGAAAAAGACGCATTGCTACGCATACATGGTTGTCTACATATTTAATAATAATTTGTGGATCTAAGTCCAACGTGCGAATTACATCATGGCGTCACTGTTCGAAAAGTAAACTTTCTGCACGTCGCCACAGTGCGGCCTCCAATAGACAAAAATCCAACAGGTCATGTTCGAATTTTGAACATTCTATTCAAAATAATCATTAATCGGTAGGTAAGGAATACGAATGTAACAATTATTACTGTCAAAAACCAATAGGGGCCCGGCAATAGTCATCCGTTTATAATAACTGAAATCTTAAAAATTAGATAACTCGTGCATCACTCGTTCATTTTTGTTCGTATTTTGTAACATTGTTTGTTGCACTTTAAATATGGAGAATTTCATAAAACCAACATATACTTCATACTCCGGTTAAATTGCATGACATCGGGTACACATATTTAGAATATCCACTGAATTCCAATATACATTTTTACTACAGAACTTCCATCCGAACCAGATGTCACAGCTCCAATTCAAGTGTTTCGAAATCATTGGTGAAAACGGCAGAAATACTGTTTGTTCCGCAGTGGCGACAGACGATTAGTTTCTCGTTCATTTTCGAAAAGGCATTCAGTCACCGGCACACGGAACATTTTTCGCCGCACATGGCGGCGCGGTTTCCAGCAACACCTGCGCGAGCAATACGTTAATGTGTCAAATTGATGGACCCTTTTGTAATTAATAGAGGAGCCTCAGAACTGGGTAACGCGCATGGCCGGCGCGGGGGGTGGCAGACGGAGAGAAAGGAGTGGACGTGCGCGAGAGATTTGCAACGTGGCATGGACCGATTTAAAACTGGCAAACGGCACATAGTAGGTGGCCGCTAATTGATACCTAACCATTAATTACTGTGTCATTTTCGTTGAGATGTGTTGCGGCGCGTGCACGTGTTCCTGACAAGAGTCTATGCTGAGTTTTCATGCGGGCATGAGAGACGCAAGCTAGTATAAATGAAAGAGCGGTTACAAAGGTAACCTTTCGGAGAAGAGCATCTTACAGGCAATCGCACATCGCGAGAGACGTAGTTACTACGGCCCCTGGTCTACGACTTGGGACGACGCACAGTGTTCAAAATGGCACATTTAGGTGGACAAAATTATTTTTTTGCGTTTTTGGGTTTATATGAGTATTTTATTAATAAAAAACAAATTATTTTTTCGTTAAAGTTATTATTTTTTACTAAAAATACTAAAAAAAAGATAACAACAGAAATTCCTATTGCACTTAAATATAGAATAGGATAAAAACATATTTCATTTCATTTCATTATATGTAGTTTATTTTATTATATCCAAGTTTACTCGCACATGTCTGGGCGCGTCAATAGTGATGGAATATTTGGCGTTTAATTATGTTCAATAGTATCTTTTCATTGTATCGCACTACATAATCCGGGGTAAGCAATAAAAAATATCTGTGGGAACATTTTTTTTGTTAGTACCTCTTCTTGTCCGTGCTCATGCTGGACGGGAACGCTAATGTTAGATTAGTCGTGTAGCATACTTTTGCAAATTTTTGTAGGTAGAACTTTTGTTTAAATGAAAGATAAAGTCTCTACTTTTCGTACACTTAATTTTAGCGCGTGGAGCCGCGTGGAGCATATTTTCCATGACTGATGAATCATAACATAATGTCAGTTTTTACTAAGAATTAATTGTTTCACTAGAACTTCGATTTACAAAAATACAAAAAAGTTATTAATAATTTAATGTTATGATAATTTAATGGTAAAATAAATGCTTTGAGATGCTAAATCCATCATGACAATTGTAGAATTTTGAAAATTTGGGAGGTCCTATTTTTTGCTAAAAAGCTGTAGCTTATCGTATTTTGAAAGCGATTTAAAGTGTATGAAATGTAGTAATAGATATTTCAGTCAAATTAGGTTGTTAATATTAAAATTAGTATTTCTGCTCGAAGGATTTAGAAAATAATGTAGTTTTAGATTGAAATCGTTTACTTCTTTCAATGCATAAACTGTTCAAACTTTTACGATAAAGTGGTTTGTTTAATATGAATAGATGTATTTAAATTATAAACAACAGTTGCAAAATATTTCAATTTTATCCGTTATGATACTATTCCTTTCAGTACTCTACTTTCAATGTTAAGAGATATTTGTAATACATATTTGTAATATATGCTTCGAATGTACATATTTTATTACGTTTCAGGTTATTCAAACATAAATGCTCTGTTTGCAGAAGCTTCATTCTCCATTTAAAATATTATTTCCCTTTAACTGCGTTTATAATAATTAAAATATTTTTTAAAACTGTGTTGCTCAAGCTCGACTAGGCCTTTCAATTTAACTAAAGATATGATAAATATGATAAATTAATTGTTAGTGCATAAGTGACGTTACAAAATCAGGATCAGGGGATCTGCATATCTGGGGAATAATTACAGCAATTCGGAAACAGTTTGTACAAGTTTTCCATAGAAACTGCTTCCCATAAATAAATATCCCTTATGTTCATGTATAGGATATACATATCAAGGTACCAGCCTTGTCAGAAAGACCTGGTGAACAACATTTGTGTGACTTTGGTTCACGGTCTTGCTCCATGATCTCGTTGTGACTTAAACAGTTTCCAATAGATACAGAGTGCTTTGGCTCAATCTTTGAAAATCAGAGTGTTCCAAGTTAAGAGTCATCTTGCTGTTAACTTCTTGAGCAAGGTCCACAAGAGCAAATTTAATGATCCGAACCTCATAATTAATTAATTAAATATGGAACTCGACTGACAAATTGTAAGTAACTTTGCTTTCGGTTTTTTCCTGCTTTAAACTTTGTTGTTTGTTGGTTCTTGAACACTTGTGTAAAAACACGTTAAAGATAATAAATATGGCATAAATGCATGTTTTCAATGCCTTTATTTCAATTGTGTTACAGAAGAATAGTCATACTTCCGATTGATTTGACATTGGACTTGCATGACATTAGTAAGATGAACGGTATACTGATGTGTATATTCTATCATAAACTGCAGTTGAAACGGTAGTTAATTCTCTAATCAAGCGGCCATCTATCTGCATGTGAATGCAGGGAACAGTTGCTCGACACTTCGGTACCGATGAATGTGCCTCTATGAACTATGCGTCTTTGTACTCGGGTTACACTTGTTGAATGTCAGAGACACGCTGCGAAATAATGTAAACGTTTCAATTGTCTGGGGCACATAAATGGGGCATACCAATGATAAATACATGACGCGCTACAGAAGTAAATGATAATGTTACTATAGCATATACGCTTAGAATTAAATGGTTATTGTATGCAAATAAAAAGGTCATACTCTTTCATGTACTACAGTTTCGATGAAAGTTTAGGTTTTCAAATTGAAATTGAAATTGTAACGCAAAAATGAACAGACAGGTTTTTTTAATGAATTTACTCATCACAAGTGAATGAAATATTTTATAAAACAATACAAAGGGTGGCCATTTACTTATAAATAGGACAGATTATAGTATAATGAAAGTTTATTTATTTAGAAAGAACGAAAACTTTACATTAATAACAGTAACGTGAGAAGACAACGATGTATATTTATTCTAAATATGTATTCTCCATAAGTACTCTCTAAATAAGTAAAAGATATATCGTCCACAACGTCTCTAAGTTTGCAGCCGTTACTTTTAGCGTACAATATGTCACTACCAACACGCGCCACAGCTTTCTGCTTTGTCTTCGTGAACTAAATATCTATAGAAGTACAGTTTGTAAGACATTATACAACTAAATTTTCTGTATCCTATAATAAAACGCATTTTTATATGATCTGCCATTCCATTCCACTTTATCTTCGATGCATTGTTAATTAATTAATTATTTAATTAGGCAAGTTGGCAAAACTTCGATAAACTTTTAGTAAATACAAGTAACAACAAGGTAGTAATAAATAAGTCCGCATAAATAAAACTTTCTTAATTATTCATTACTTTTATTTACGTGGTGGACATGGACTCCAATTAAAACAGCTCCATTGTGATATTCTTAGCTACTCCCTTTCTTCTACCGAACTGTGTCATGCTTTCCATTTTTAATTAAACCAAGACCTTCTTAACCACGACAATTCAGCCGAAAAAGAAAGAATTAAACAACGAAGCTTACGTAGGTAACTATGCATATACAGGTTAACCTAATTCGTATTACAATCAAAAATATTTCTTGTAGTTCAATTGTTATAATAATTTCAATATCTTTCAACGATCTTATGAGATCGTCGTAAACGTTTGACAGGGGACAAAGCTTTAGAATATCATGCTTCTAATCGAAATTCGGTTTCAGCTCCATTGGATAAATGGAACTTTCGAGATCAGCGTCACCGAGGTATTTCTGATCAAGGTGCAGTTTCTCGAATCGAGGGCAATCACAGCATAGTTGCTGTATCAACGACATTATTGCCGCAGAATATGATAAGCACAGTGGGTATTAGTTTGTCGGTAATGGTAATTACATAGAGGGCCTCCAGGCAACAAGGGTGGTGGCAACAATGCCCTGTGCTCCGGGTGACGCAGAACTATTAGCTCGGAATCTGATACCCATAATTATAGTCCTCCCAGATCTTACTCTGCTTCGACTTGACAGCTGTAATTGAAATCCGGATACGAAATCCAGGCGTAATATTTGTTTTTCTCGTTCTGCAGATCGACATCGATGAAAGTGAACGACAGATTTTATACCACACTGCTTAATTTAAAGGCAAGAAATGTTTTTCCCATCTATTATTTACGCAGATGATTCTTCTTCGAAATGCTGTACAACATTTGTATACACTTATACAGCCTTTAAATCTATATTATTTGATTGCAACAAAATATGCATAGCCACGTTGCACATAGCTGCGACTACCCTTAGACTGGTATTGTATTGGGTATTTCCTATTATTTTATGGTTCATCGTTCTCTACTAACAGCGGTGTGAAACGTACTGAATTCTATGACTTGGCTCTGTATAAATGTGGAGACACGATGATCAAAGCAATGGGCAAACATTTTACCGTCAACTTCTAAAATGTAACAGTGCGTGTTTATCTAGGTGATGAAACTACTGTTTAACGAAATCTGGTTTATTAAGTATGTACCGTATTATATGTGCACTGCCGCCCATAAGTATTAGGGCACTTGCTATGTACCGTAAAAAATCTGGCTGTTAGTTTGTCAATGAAAAAAAGACTTAAAAATTATTTCATTATTTCGGTGAGTTTTCTTTAAAACAAAAGTGTGAAACGAAATAAAACTTCTTTGAGACCTTCAATCTATTCCGAATATTTTCCAATTATACGCACACTCAGCAGGTGCCCTAATACTTATAGACAGCAGTGTGCATGCATTCTATTATGAAAAGTAATGGAGCATTGGATACACAACTGTAATACCACTTGCCTTACAATGGAGAATATAGATGCTCATAGACCTCGGGAACCGGCGATACTTATATGCAATTCGCACGTCGAAATAATCTAATATAAACAATTACTGTACTTATATACACGCTAAACTGTTTTTTATTGTTACTTTATATATGAGAAGGAAGTCTATTAGAATGTAATTTTTAAACATTTCTTGCAATACGTTACCCGTAGAAAGATTTATTTCAATTTCTATTTCTCTTTTACTTGTAGTGCTTAGGAAGGATAATGCATATAAATGGGAATTAGTAAGTATTTTACTGTAATAGAATAAATATGTATAAGTATCTTTTAAATCCGCATACCTTTCGTCTAGGTACGAAAGTACCTACTGTAAATTAATATTTAGACCGACGATATAAACTTTATATATATACTTTTCTATACGAAATATGTAAATTCCAATTTCCCATAGCATATTAAACATACGCTAAAATTTAGAACTTTAAACTTAGAACTTTAAATTTAGAAAATTTAGAACGCAACGGACTAATAAAATATAAGTGGAATATATTTTTGCATAATCCTCTCAATTTATCTAATTCCAAGGAATCTATGATAAAATCAGTGCACGACATATTTTTTTAACAATGACACGATCTTTCGTTTTGCTTCGGTCGCCATGGAATTTTTACTCGATCTACAGTGAATAAGTGTAGAGGCGCATTGAAGTTCGGTTGCGGTAGATAACCGATTAGATGGCTAGACGGCAAGTTTTCCGTATCGGCCCAATTACTAGGGGAGAATTGCGGTGGAAGCCAAATCTGCCAACTAAGACTATTTCCCTGTAACGCGAACCATATATCTTAATCCAGGTTATTAATTAAATTTGCCGCATAAAGCTGTTTCGCCTGGCAAACTCGGGAATATATTACCCGGAATCAGTGAATTAATGTAGCTACCGTCAGCCTGAGTGCACGCAAATACTTTGCCCACGTTGATGAACCTTCTGTGAAACAGTAATTCTCGAAGAAAGATTTATTGTGAAAATCGGAACGCTATATTTCATTCGATTACCGTGATCTTAATCACTTATTACACGTGTCCACGCGTTCTCCGCGTACCAAAGTCTTGGATTTTCGTCGGGTGTGGCTATTTTGGTAGAACGAGTTAAAACTTCGCACGCTGAACACGTGATACATAATTTTATTAAGCATTGAATATTGAATGTTTGGATGATGGTTATTTATTTATCCACGAATGCATGACCGCTCGAAAGTATCTATTCACTTATTAATATGTAATAGCATCGCATAATTGTTGCTTGAAGATTGAATATAGTAACTAAAATCAATCTTCATTACTTATGTGATAACAAGTGAAATGTATTTGTTATGGTAATAATGGTAAGTGACGTTTTAAATTAAAAATTACTATTAATCGCGGTAACTTTAGTACCAATTTTTAAGAGAGAACTTTCAATATATTTCTGTGTGTAAAAAAACAGTGAGAATTATTAGTTGTTTTCTCTGTTCATTACATAAAGGACTACGTATTATTGTACACAGTGGAGTTAACCAGTTTTTTACCTGGCCCTTCAACATTTTATTGTTCGGATATCCTTGTATTCTGTAAAATATCGTCGACGACCCATTCTAGAAGGCAGATACGTAATCAGTAGTAATGTCTGGCAGTGCACGATGCGTGACACCTCTATCTTTGCGAACCACCTAACAATTATCACGGAAAAAGTGTTCGCATGGATTTGCAATGGCAAGTTTCCACCGGTACGTCACAGCAATTTCCTGAGGTGCAGAGTTGCACGTGTGATAAAATTCAGTTGCGTATTCATAGGATGATGTACACGCATAGGTTTTAGGGGGTTGGGGAGGTTTTCAAAGAGGGAACGCGGCAGCCACTTTTATGCCAGACATACGTTTCAATGCGATCTCTTCAGCGTCGATTCAAAACGCGGAAATATTTATCCGCGCCAAATGAATGCATAGACCCGTCCGAATCATCGATAGAAGAGACTGATATGCTAGCTCGGCATCGTGCACTTCGTCATCAAGGGGACTCGTGCCGGGTATATTTATTTTATCGAATGAATGGGATCGTTTGCTCGCGAATATAAATTGAACGCTTAGAGAAAATAAAAAGATGTAGCTCAGGCATTCAGCCGACAGGTTTTTTCTCTATCGGCCCTGATATTGATTTCATACGTGTTAGGTGTGTGCGCGTGCAAGGAATACGTATTGACTCGGATTGATTCTGAGCTAGGAGAAGAAGGATTAATACTTGATTTCGTATTTAGAACACAAAAAGTTTAAGCTGTCGGCGTGTCGTGGGTTTTATTTACTTTATTGGATTATTAAATATCATGGAAAGATCGGGTTTTTATTATTATACACACACTGGCGTGAAAAAATGAAAGGATCGCACAAATTTTCAATGAGTGGGCGATATTTGAACTATCCATATCGTTAGTAGCGATTCTTATTAACTTGTACAATCAATAATATTACTGGTCCCGCGCCTTTCTGAAAAAATGCGTACAACTAGCAATTAAACGAATGTCTAGTCAGACTGATCAACGGGTGGGGGCAGACTGCAGGTGGCGAGCCCTTTGAACCCAGAGAATTTGATAAAATGATCAAAAGCACGAGCCACCTGTAATTTGTCCTAGCAGAGTCATCGCGCTTTCAACACTCCTGGCCAACGCTGCTCTCCGAATTGACGACTTGAAATCAAATGGAAAAAATAAACGTCCCAATTCGTCCCGTTCGTTTCACTGCGTTAACCCGATCGTCTACCAATTCCAATGTAGAGCCAACTTCTTTCAACCGTGACACTTCGCATCCTATACCTACCCTACCGAAAACTTACCGAAACAAGAATACCTGTTCAGGAACTTACCCCGCTCATTCATTCGGCTCCGTCTGCTCTTGCGTTCTTACACCTTCGACGGGTAGTACAGCGACGACACACAAAAGGTGGCTTTTACAATTAGGGGACATTATGGTGGAACGGGAAGCAAGCGTGCGCTATACCAACACGAATGAACTGACCGACTATTCGCTACAGTCTATCATTGCGAACCAGTGTGCGGCTCCATCAGACCGGGTTCCCACTCCACGCACCCCCCATTCCCACCCAAACCCGTTTCGAACCGAAATACTATCCCCACCGACCAGCTTCACCAGTTCCACCCCACCACTGTTTCAGCCCGCTTTTGGCTGGCGTTCTCCTGCACCCACCACTGCCTCCTCTGCACCCCCGTCGTAATTACAAGCATTCATTTCACACTAAAAGCCGCTGGCGCTGTCCTGGTCTGTCCGAAACGAGCCCCGCGCGAGTCGCATTTTCGCTACGGATTGCCACTCGTCCGCTACCAACTGCCCCTTCGTCACCCGCCCCTCGCACGACCGTTCCAACCATCGTTCTACTGTTCAACCCTATTCCAAATTTGCCCGATTACAGGGTGGCCGGTAGCTAGCGTTGATAGTTCAGACGCACGCCGATCCGGTGGACGTTCTCGCGCGGTGGACGAATTTTCGTTCGCCGCACGGCCGTTCGCTGTTTTTCATCGAGTCGTTCCCAACGCGAAAATATCGATGACTGCGCCTGGTATCTGGCTACGTTGATGGATGATGCGGATTTCGCGCTCGGTCCAACGGTGAAAGCTGGCGCGCGATGAATCGCGTGGACACGAAATGGGATACGTTATGAGTTTCCTGGCGTGGTGAAGCCTACTGGAACTGATTCGGAATGCTTAATCTGCGTTCGTTCGTAGCATCGCTCGAGAAACAGATCTTGGATATTTTTTAAGGTTGGTTCGCGAATGCTAGCAATTTAAATACGAGGACGAATTTATGGGGAAATGGGTAGACCCTTTCTAAGAGAGAGAAATTTTATAAATAAAAACTAGTAGTTTTTTTCAAAGATGAATTTTTTAATTCACAGTCCGCAGCAACTTAGTAACAGCTTGGCAAATATTCTTCAAACCGCTGTCAAATGAAATGAATCATTGAAAGGAATTCCTTTCTCAGAAATTCAAAGCATCCGCTTTTACACACGCGCACCGATGATTGTCGCGCGGTATCTTTTTAATATCCTTTGGGTCGAATCAATTTCGTTACATAGCTCGCACAAACGTCACATCTTCGCTGCTTGCTGAGACACCTTGTGTCGAAAAGGGGGCAGATTGTGTTCGCGATGTCCGCAATTATTCTCTGTACTCGTAAATGTTTACCTCTGTGCATATGTACGCTCACTTCCATGACCACGCTAGTGTGACATAGATAGTAACTGAGAAAAGTGAACGGAATAACGAATATCGCAACGGGACAGAGAAAGGTGGGGAAAAGTGAGATCTGGAAAGGCAAAGAGAGAGCGAAAGTCAGCGTTGGAGAGTTATAGGAGGGAGGATGGGGGTTGGTACCGTGGAACTCGGAATTTTTTTGTTCTCTAAATATCGGACCCAATCAGACACCCTCGGTTCTGTGCGCGCACGAATATAAATGCCCTCCATCTCGTCTATATAATCATGGGAGTGTGAAATTAACCAGCCAATCCTGCAGCCAACCGCAAAGCCCGCACACGTCGCACAGCTTCAGCCATCGGATAGTCTCGATTGGCTCTTTCAGAATTTTCTGTGGTGCCTGAATTTAAATGCCGAGAAGAAGGATAATCCAGGTTACTGTTATCCCGGCCAAGAAGTCTGCGATGATTGTGAAACGATATTCGGTAGATCCCATACGCTCTAACATAAATTTGTGGAGACTTTGGAGGTAGTGTGTATTTTAGCGAAACTGTTTCTTCAAAAAATGATTTATAGGAGAAGGCTGCGGGATTCTATTACTTATAGTATTAGAATATTTGATTACCAATATAACATTATTGTTGTATAATTTTATTCGTATGGTACTGTGTACCTCCCCTAATATTCAAGTTGGTTGAGTATTGTAATGTACATCCCTTTTTATTAGTATATTTCTTATACTTATATGTACTTAAAAAGTACTCTAGTTTATTACGAACAGTAACTAAATATTTCAAATTAAATTCTATAACCAATTGTATAAGCAGAGACATTGTATATCATATGTAACTATACAAATAAATAAGTGTTAGAAATCTTGATTACTCTGAAATCTTAAAAAGAGTTACTTTAAGCTATATTCTCTTAAAGTTCTATCCCATGGAATAATGATAAAATTGCAATTTTTCATTTGCTTTCGGAATGCCAATTAACACGTATTTAGTTATTTTTGGTACCGGGACAGTTGCATGCTTTATCGATGTTACATTAACAATTTTTGCATACGCACTTTTTTCGCAACTCCCGTTAGTCACCCCTCATCCCCACAGATTTATCGACGACAGTATAAAATCCGCAGCCATCACTATTTTTAATTACATTTGCATAGGATTTACATATTTTCGACGTGCTTTTGCGTCTGCTTCGCTGCTCCCGCGTGGCAACTCAATTTTTTTTAAAATCCTGAACACAGGAAGAAGTAAACCGGGCCAACGAGATCACCGACGATGCGAAAAGGAGGAGAAGATATGAACACTCAATGTGGACGTACCATTGACATTAACGTTGCATCGAAGGAAGGAATGTTGCCCTGGGAGATTAAAATGGGAAGCCCTGCATACTATATATAATTTATTATTTTTTCTTTGCACTTAGATATTATTTTTACAAAATCTCCGTACACCTCGGGAAGTACACATTATAGATACATATAAAACGATTTTATATGCGCCTTCCCGCCCAAAGTGTTTTATAATTTAGCAGTAGGGAGTTATTAAGTTGAAGAAAGTTGCAGTGATACATTCATACATACAGTGATACATTTGCTTGGTGGATCCGCTTGTAGTCAAGACGACATTTGACGATCGCAACCGTGTCGTTAATGGCGCGCATATTTCGATTCTTCACAAAAGTGAAACAAATGATTAAATAAATGCTTGGAAAATGTATCCAGACTTGACTAAGTTAGACTTAATGCAAGAACATTATGATTTCGAAGTAGTAACATAAAAATGCCTACCATTACGCAGATGAAAAGCATTGGTGTTGCGTCGCAACAGTAGAATAATAAAGCCATCGAGTTCCTTAGAATGCAATTATTTACTTATCATATACAATTACTGACATCTACAGGTGCAAGCTATATCCATATTGTAGGATATTTGTTATTGTATCACCGTATGGATGGCTGAGTGTGAAAGAGCATGCGGTGGTCGTTTATTGATTTAAACAAATGTGAGGGTTGCGTGGTGATTTTCTTAGAAGTGTTGATTGCAGAATTTTCCTAAAAGCTTTGATTGAATAAAGACGTATTTTTCGTAACAGCCATCCTACAATATAAATTTGTGCACCTCCTTTTCCAGGATTAGTATGTTTTCCTAAACTCAGGGCCCTATATGACTGTACTACCTGTGCACGTGTGCACTGCGCGAGAGTCACCCCCAGGTCAGCAACTACCTGAGGTTGACCGGTAGACAAGGGCGGTTAATTTCCACTTCTTCCATATTTTGGAATATCCCTTCCATCACCTCTCTACATCAATAAGGGATATGAATTAGCTAATCCGCATATTATTACCGGCAACACGTCCATCTTCAGGTTTTAGTGAGCCTTCGTAACGGCGATCCTAACGAAGAGTCGGCACACTCCATCAGTCTTTATACGACTTCACATCATTCTTTACACGTCTTTCCACAGTCTTCTCATCACCTTTAAGGAGTCACATCCAACTATAATATTGTACATTAACATACAAATATACGATTATTTATTACGTGACATCATCTTTCATCATTTCTCATCATCCCACATCGCATTCATAACTAGTCCTCACGGCATTAATTTGACGGAGAGCGCAACGGGCATCGTGCTTTTGATCAACAGACAATTCGCGAGTTGAGTGCCGTACAATTGGCATATTGAATTCCATTATACTTGTTCATCAAATTCCTATTTATTGGTTATTCCGAAACATATTTTAACCGAATAAATGTCGAAGATAAAATCACGCCCTTTACAGTAAGAGTACCTGAGTGGTGCAAAAGCAATTGACAAAAATCATAGAAAATTATACAACATGTATAAGTCGCATAGATTAAGATAATAAAATCAAGCCATCACTATACTTGTATGTATGTACAAAATCTTTCGCTCATACTATAAGCATGCAAGCAAATGAACTGCAAACTGTTCTTCGGTTTACAAAAAGGGTACAATAAACGTAGTTAATTTGATGCTATGTAATATAGTATATGTACCATATAAAAAATAAGGTGGTAATTATATAATCATAATGATGACTGGAAGCCTATACCAATATAAAACTTCCTCGCCAAGCCAAGTAGCCGGCAGAGTCAACACAACGGCAACAAGAAAACAATAAAAAATAAACACTGAATCTTTCCCACTCACAGAATTTCACGCCAATGGAGAGGAACCGTTGTGGAAAGGGAAACCGGGGAAGTTTGAAGAAAGAAACTATCACTGGAAATCCGGCGAGTCAGGACGCGCGCGGCGCGGCGATTGCGCAATGGCGCAGATTAAATGAAACTGCCCCACGCGCTGCAGTTTCTGTTTATCGCATCATATAAATACGGAATTAATTAAAACTGCTGAGTTAATTGAATTTTTATAACCTTTTGTAGGGAGCCAGTTCTCGTCCGACGTCGCGGCCGACGGCAGGGTGGCTGCACTGCGTTAACTGGGTAGTTACCGGGCCTCGACACCACTCCTATTCCGGTAAGTGTAATAGCGTCACGGAATTATTACCCTTTTGTGGAGAGAGAAACCCGCCGAGGTACCCGCACAACCCCTTCCGCTCTTGCTACCTCCACCACTCGCTCCGCCGGTACACTCCTCTCCCCTGATAAAATCGCTCGGAGGTATTTACGACGACGATGCACAATCTGCTCGCGAATAAACGGTCGTTGTGTACTTTTAACGAGGTAACCGAGCCGCGCCATGGTACTCATACATACGAGGCTGCTACTGCCGCCGCTAGTGGGGTGCTGGTCGGTGTGAGCATCGGGGATGGGTGTGTCGGGGGTTAGAGTAGAGGGGTGGCGCGCAGGTTGCGAGTATCATTATCGCTGTAACGTGCGAACCGCGATTTTTTAACCTATCGTAGCCGTTTTACGCGATATCGACTCGCGTGTTTCAAGAGTTACGCACTGTAAACGGCATTTGCAAAGTGGCTCATGCGTTGAACGGCTGTGGTAGTTTGTGGCTTTCACTGTTTTCGCGTTGTACATATCCTTTTTTGATGGTTGATCACGGCTACGTTCTGGCAACGGGAATGATGGTAACAACGATGCTATTGCGTAAATAAGCCAATAGAGAATTAGAAAATTTGGAAATAATTTGTGTCCACAGGAGTTCAGTACTCATTCGTATAAAAAAATGTGAGAAATTCAAGAAGTGTTCTTGGAATTTCTATTACTTCGCATTCAAGCATGAAGGGTGTTAAAATGCACTTTTACAGTAATTGAAACGCATGTATATGCACATGTATTCCCGTTTTATCTGGAAACGCGCTAATATCTCGAATACTATGGGAAATAGGAAAGTATATTTCAAACGAGTATTGCACGATGTCGAGTGTGACACGTGACGCCGATATGTATTTGCCCTTGCAATATTAATCTTGAAAAGTTCTGCGAGGGTCGCGTACACAACTTTAACTGGGAACTGTAGAATTTACCTTTTATATAAAAGTAATCAGAGTCGTTAATTTTATAATCACTAGGAATATATTAATCTTCTTCGTTGATAGCTGAAATAACCAATCGTTGTTCGGCAAATTCTACGAAGTAGCGAACTTAATTTTTAAATCCAAAAGCAACGTTGCATTAAAGTGTCTGCCGAAAGATTTGCATTTCATCGCATAGTCCGCAACTACGATATAACGTGTTGGAATGCTTTCTAAGTCGGTGTCCGAGGAAGCAGAAACAATGGATGTAAGTACCTGTTGCCTGAGGGTCGAACATTGGACGGCTGGTTTGCCCTCGCGGTTTTCACAAAATGACTTCACCTCGGCACAAATGGATGGGCAGAGAACGGCTGACAAGAACACGAATGCAGAAGAAAGAAAGCGAAAGGCGAAACGTGATGGCACGTAAGTAAACCTCATAAGTAATCTCGCCAGCGGCGTGTCTTCGATTTGAATTACTCTTCTGTTATTTCTTCGGCCGTCGTCGGGCGTTATCAGAAATCCGCTCGCTCCTCGGATTAGCATGTCTGAGGTAGCGACCATCAATTTCAATATCCACTCGATAAATATTCCTTTGGAAGCCGACTTCTTTCCTCTGCAACGATCACCCGTCCCCGTCGGCCACCCCATCGCGTCTGGAGATCCGTAAGATTCGATGGAGCAACGAGACGCACGGCCCGATAGACGGGTCACAGACTGGCTTTAGATAATATCCTTCCCCAATCTCTGCACGCCGAGAATCTGCAACGATATTTTGCTTGGAAAGTTCAGCCGGTGTAGTCATATAATGTCAGGGGAAGGTACACCCCCAGGGCAGACGTGAGTGAGGTGATCTGGAACTATGGAGACTAAGGGGATTTTGTCACGCGAATGTGTCAACCCCTTTGCGCGATATTCTTGCATTTGGTTAATTTCTCAAGCAGGAACATCGTTTATTGTCGATGAGTGGAGAAATAATTGTGCCGCTGATTCGTCGATGTGATTAGCTCCATAAACGAAAAGTAGCGAAAATTGTTAAACTCGTGTACCTACATTCAATTTTTTAATTTCTTATGTACATGGTAAACTATAGTATTACGGATGTAGCTTTTATATTACGACTCGTACAATATTTTTAATCAATGTTAGCGTATGGTGGTTAGCTCTGAACTCACCCTAAATGTGAAAACTGTAAGGACCAATCCAGGGCTTTGATAGGAAAATTTACGAAAATTCACAAAGTTGAATTAATCGGGGTGCCCTGTAAACGATTCAGTTGAAACTGTTTTCAAACGCGGGAGTGCGATGTGCTTGTACAACTTCTTGTCAGTTTGAAAAGTAATTTATTGCTTGATAGATTATTTAATGTCTAAATGTAATATTGATGATAGTATGAATATATTAGATAATTCTGGTAGTAATACAAATATGTATTCTAGTGTATAGGTAATATTAAAAAATACTAGATATCATTATGACAGAATCAATGGTACGTAAAAGAACTTGTTAAAACAAACGATAAGTATCGAAAGGCATTATATAATATTTGTATTTTACAATTAGCTCCAATGAAATCTGTGTACAATTTTAGAAGTCAGAAGCAATTCTGAAAAAACTTTTACAACGACAAATAATAATTGCAATACATAATTTGTTTCACAAATTCTATGAAATTTCAAACCTAATAATTTTAGAAAGAAAGCACATGCCGTATCCATTTATAAAGTGAACGCAATAAATAGTCTATTAATTACATTTTTAACCGACAAACTTTCACTATCGTTGAACAGTAGGTATCTATAATACTACATTCAATTACGCTTTGTCAGCTTCTCGGTATCGGAGGAAGGAGCAAAACAGTGTAAACTAAATATCACTCGTGATAGTTTAATCGCGTGGAGCATCTTGAAGTCTGAGGGGTAAGCAACGGAGTAAGCAACGGAGCATGAAATTTTTACTTCGTTACATCGTACTACTTCGCTATCTCGCGGTGTATACATTTCCCCATCCTGGTTTCTATTTGGTCAAGCACTGTGCCGTTTTACCTTTTCCTGCGGCGGGTCTACAGGCATAAGCATAAGTAATGAAGGAATCTTCAAGACTTTTCCTGTAGTCTGAAACTGTACTTTGACGAACGAAAAGGAGAAACGAAACTTTGGTGGAGGGTAACTGTCGAAAGAAAAAGAGGTAGAATGAAAGAGGAAAAACAGAGAAGGGAACAGATTGCGATAGAAAGTGGAAAAAGGGATGGAAGATCAAGGTAATATTAATAAGTAGAAGGAAAAGTTGGTTTGATCAGCTAACCCGGATGAGTCCGGCACTAGACCACATCACAGAAAGGCTCGAAGCGCCGAAGCTATTAGCATAATTACAATACTTCTGTCTGGCCGATCCAACTTTCTGCTTATTTTAAGCTACAGCCCTGATATTTCTAGCGTGATGGGATTGCAGACGAGTCCATTACGCTGATGCAACGTTAAAGGGCCAAATCATTGGGATGAATGTTCTGTCAAGCCACCATTGATTCCAGAATTCCCGTGTCGGGTTTAATTGAGCAACACACTTCCGGTCTTTGCAACTGTTTGCCTGTGCAACGGAAATCGGTACAAGTCATTTCGATGTGCTATTCAGTCTTTGGAAATACTGTGCGACTCGAGCACTAGTCGGTGTTTAAAGTAATTGGATGATTGTTTCTTCTTTAATATTTGTATTATTTTCACCATTTGATAATTAAGGATGAAATATTTTTATTTTCTACAAAGACGATTGAGTATTTTTGGCGTTTATCTGAAACATTATTCCATGTATTATGTGCATTAATATGTTCGTATGTACAATTTTGTTTTGGCCGAATTCTTCTTGGACTCTTTATGAATAATTTTAATGCACCTACGAAGAAGAATTCGGAAGTATTGATTTTTTTAACAGTAACGTATATATGATACAAAATATGTGGATTTTAAGATTCGCAGTATGAAGATCACTATGACAATTAGTCAGCCTTTACCGTGTGCAAAATATTGCACATTGTATGGTTTTATTGTTTAAAGAAAATAAATGAAACACTGCCGTTTACGAAATATGTACATATACATAGACTTACTTATTTCTTAAACTGATATCACGTGTTATAACTAGTGCTATACACGGTATTCCTTTTAAACCGAACATCTATATTATTTCCGTTACTATTAAAGCTAGAAAAATATGACAACGATGTATTTGAATGATCTGATGGTGATGTATAATTAGCATCTTTTTCCAGATTAACATGTGTTTTATAATACGAAGTTGTAGTCAGCCTCCAAGACGAGTTGATAGATTTCTAAAACTATGTCCCTGAACTGACTGAATATGAAAAAATCAATGGAGATTGGAAGAATGTAAAAATGGAGTAGCTTACCTTATTTAGATGTTCGATTTAAAAGCAACACCCTGTATGTGCGAAATTCAATAAAATATTTATCATACACGGTAATATTCATTTGAGAGGCTTATTGTCATTAGTTGCATTGTCACGATTATCGCTCTCTTAGATAACAAGTTGATAACTTTCACACATTAAACCCAAGGTACTCTGAAATACAATGAGGAAGTAGTGATAAATATGTATATTGTGCTATTTTTCATGACTAAAACTAGCAATATATTGTTCGTAATATTGTGGATACAATTTGGATACATGAATACATTATTCTTTTAAATAATAAAATACGTGTAAATTCGGACAAAGCAGGAATATTAGTGATAAAAGTCATAAATAAAATCAGTCGTTTCACTATATTACTCATTCATTGCTCGAGCCATGTCCAATCTACGGGTCATCCTATAAGTCATGCCGTTTTTTTACGCTTGCTTTGACACTTATGTTAGCAACCGAGTACCCATTTCGTATGTTCTTGATAAAAGAAAAATTTAGGAAATTTTTGTATGTTCTTGATAAAATATCGCAAAACCTCTCTAGATCTCATTCTTTGAACAAATTTACGTCAACTCACGTTTTGTGAAAACAAATTTATGCAAAATAACTTGAATAACTAAGCTTCGAACTTCTACTCCATTTTGGTTGCTAACATAAGGGTTAACTCTAAAATAAGAATACTTACATTCATCTTTAGTCATCGATGTATTGGTCATCATTTTCAATTATCTCTTCCCATCTCTCAATCAACTTGTCGATTCCAGTTTCAAACAGGCTTCGCGGTTTCGAATTAAAGAACTGACTTATTGAGAATTTGATATGCCCACTATCGTTGACAATTTTTCCGGTTAAAAAGTTTTGTAATCATCGAAATAGATGATAATCGGTTGGTGCAAAGTCTGGATAGTATCATGGGTGAGGTACAAGTTCCTCATCGTAACTTTTAACTTTTTGTATTTAACTTTCGCTGCTCGTCTTTGACAACGCGGTCTATCGTTGTCGTGATGGAATAAAATTAATTTTCAATTGATTAATGCTGGGCGTCTTTTTACATAAAGCTGCGTGTATTCGGTCAAATTGTTGACAATAGACATCAGCTGTGATTGTTTGATTATGTTTTAAAAATTCAAAATGAATCACGCTTCTAATGTTCCACCATAGGCACAACAAAATTTGTTACGACTGAAGTTCCGTTCTAGAGAATGGTATTGAGCTTTGACCTGGTGACCACCACTGCCTTTTGCGCTTTGGTATTTTACACAGAACCCATTTATCGGCGCCGGTAACAATGTGATTGTGAACCTAACAACTGATTAGTCGCTCTCACAACGACGCACAAATGTTCATTCGCTGTATACGTCTGCGCTAGTAACAAGTCGTGCGGAATCCATCTTCCAGGCTTTGATACTTTTCCAATTTCCTGAAATGGTCTATGAGCAACGCTACTACTGCTATTAAATCTTACTACTGTTTCTGCTGCTGTTAAACGAGGTTCTGCCTCAATTAGCCATTTCCATCTGTTGGATGACCAGCCCTTGAGTCGCCGATAAGTGTAAGGCCCGCGGATCCTGTCATAGTCAAAGTCAATATTATTCACTAAGGCAGTAGTCAGCGATATGACTACTGGCAAGTCGGACGATCGGTTGGGACGATCGTCGTCGAGAGGAAGATACCTACTCAGTCATTTCGGAATTTGGAAAACCATCTTTGACACTTTTTTACACTTAAAGCATGTTCTCCATACACGTCGCAAATGTTTTTAACGGTATCTCTAATTGTGTTGCCCTTTTCAAAGGCCCTTTTCATGCAATGCAGAAATTGAATTGCTTGAACAATCGTTTTAACAATATTTTATGCCAGAAAATATCGATCTAAATGCTTTGAATGCACGTTTTAAACTGACGAGAGGCATCTTCTTGAAAGGCATAGGGAGAAGTTTCTATAAACATATCACCGAAACAAGATACAGATGTGTATATAAAGTGTGCTAAGAAACGACACGACCTATGGGATGACCGAATAAATAATAAAAGCATAGTCCACATATTTATACCCCCCCCTCTCCACCCTACGATCTACTACGGATGATAAAGCGCCGTTTGGAATCACAAGGGTACAAAGCTGAATCAGCTGTGGTCATCGAATCGAAACACCCTCCGCGACTTTTTAGATCGTTTATTTTCTTGCCGACAATAAATCTCATTCGCGATGGTGCAGGTTAGTTGTTATTCCTTCAATGCAATCGATAAAAAGAATTGTGTGTTATAAGCTATAAGTGACGAAAGTACTTATTTTTTTATTTATCTCGCGCCTTCTGCCAGTTAAATTCACTTAATCAACCTTCTGAATACAATTACTGTACATTCAATGCAATAATAGTACAATTAATGCAATAATACAACGTCAAAGTACCGGCTTGTGAAAAGGTCATATTCTGCAAATAATCTGTTCCTTCTTCTTTCTAATCTAATGTATTTTAAACGAAGTTGCATTTTCAGTCACACATTTTATGTAACGATAATTGTAGTAATAATAATCTGCTCATTAAATAATCCAGTACCCACTTTTATATTTTCCTTAATAATTTTTCGTATGTTACAGATCTCCATTTTCACCATCATTTTTGCCATTTTCGTAAAAAACCGTTTATGCAAAACGTTTTAAATAACAAAGCTTCAGACTTATTGAACATTTCAGTTTATCGTGCAAGAGTTATATTGTAAGAACATTGGCAAATTGGCAAATTATTTGTATACAATTGTAAATATAGGAAACCACACTTGATAAGGAAAATGTTGTTCAATTCTTAATGCATAAAATATTAATCTAAAACCAAATTTTTCTCAAGTGTTCTCTATACTTTTTGTTATTACAATTTCACATGGCAGCGAATGTTTTACAAAAGTCACGGAAACACGTGGCCAGGTGTAGTGGAAGCTTGGTGCATCGCGACGCATCGGTTCCACGATCGGTGTCATTTGCCTAGGAAATTACGGTCTTCTGTCACACTGACTAATCTACTTCGTTATACGTGACAACGTTACTCTGTCACTGGTACCGCAGTTCGCCCTGCTTTTCGTTTCCATCTGCTCGACAACTAGCTTCGTTTAACTCATTTCCCTTTTCCCAGCTATCAGTTCTTCGTTTCAAATGACTGTTGTGCGACGATGCATTCAACACCGCATCGGTACCGTATTCCTTGATGGACAAAATTTTGTTACTTTCAGGAACAAAATAATTTACCATGTGCCAAGACAAAGCCGGATACCCTTTGACGGATTAATAAAGAGGTGAATATATGAATGAAGATAAGAAATAGCATGTTGTATTTGGGTCTTTCATAACAGTAATCAAGATATCCTTAATCAAAGGTGGTAATTTCTTTTACCTACAAGTAATTTGTTATTTCTGACCAATATAATTGTAATGTTTTATAATCGATTAATAATATAATAGGAGAACGGTGACTAATACTATCTCCAAACGGGTTTCATTTAAAAATACCGAGTACATGTGGTTTAACATTATAATTAATTCGAACTTCGTTTCATTTATAGGCACTTATACACTTCTACAACTCACAATACAGTGATCATGGGTCTCATTAATATACCATCTATTGCATCTTGGTGCATAATATCTTTCAAGGCCATCGTAGGTTGTATAACAAAAAAATTCCGAGTCCTAATTTGTGACGGAATATTCCGTTTATTCTTCGTCCTGATGAACAAAAACAAATATGCAAGTAATTAAAGATGTTCTAACGAAGATTAAACTGAATATTATTTCGTTGTAGCTTCGTAAATTAAGACCCAAAAGATTTTGTTTACTCGACCATTGGTGACCTTGAAAGGTTTCAGGCAGCGGGTCATTGTAATCATCCTCAAAACGACTACCGATTTCAAGTAAATAAAATATATAATTCCGTAAAAAAATTTGACCATGTGTCCTCTAGGCATCCACGTATCAAAAAGATAAGTTACTCCTCATAAAAAACAAACGAGATATTTCAGATGATAAAGTTCGGTGGACCACCCTCTATATCATGTGCATAAAAATTAGTATGCAAAGAATAGCAAGATATCATAATCGCTCGAATATCGTATACTTAGGTTAGTTCGATTACAGATTTTTTTACTGTAAAGAAACTGGCTTTTCATGTTTTCCGTAAAGATGGAAAAATGAAACTTTATTTGTTGGGGAACGATGGCTAGAGTGGAAAATTTACGTTGTTGAATTTCATATCTCATCGGAAATTTGATGCGACTGAACGAATGATTAATCTTTTGCCAGGGGTTACGATTTCTATTATACATATTGTGGCCCAGCTGCCGGTGAATCCATTGATAATGTTGTCAGGCTTGCAGACTATCGTTCATTTCACCATTCCTTGGCCTTCCATTACTGTGTAACAATTCTTCGATTTTGCAGATACGATGAACGCGGATGCTTGATCCTTGCTGTGATGTATCTGCTGAATGTCGCGTTCCCCAAATGTTCTATAATAAATATGTTCGTACTATGTATTTTAGTAATATCTTCATCTAAAATAATAGTATTCAAAGTGCAAAATGCACATATATTATATCGAAATATTGATCGACCCAATGACTTGCTGAACCACGTTTAGGTTAAAGAAAGTAGAAAAGGTAAAGGAATATCACTTTTCAGTTTATGAGAAAATTAGGGAACTAATTGACACAAAAAAGTAAGTTCACGAATAAACCGAGATAAAGAACTGTCTGAAGAAAAACAGTGCATGTGGAGAAGTGGAAGATTGGGTCCAAGTGTGGAAACTCAGTACAAATAACAAGTACTTCAATTTTTGCACAACTAAATCTTTTTTCAGTTTCATTCGTTCAGGCACTTTTTATTTTGTAAACGTTCTTTTTATTTTTCCCATTAGACGATTTTATATTCCCTTAAACACTTTTCACTTGAAGCATAAAATGAAGGACTAAATCGAACGCAAAAAGGTATGTATTGAACATATCATTAAAGAGCGTCTCACGTAATACAAACCATTAAAGGGATTTCGCGGAGCTCAATGATTTATTCCTCATTTTATGGAAAAACTGTGCAAATTCCATCGTTCCGAATAAAATAGGGGCAATAAAATGGAGGTAAAATACAGGGATATACATACATCCTTTGGGACAAGAATGAGGTGTGAACGGTTTCCAGCAACATTAGAGGAAAGGGACCAAAAAGGTGAGACGGGGTTACTTACACGTTGGTCTAAACTGGCGCTGTCTGATCCTACAGGTCTGGGCAGCGAGTGGTCGGAAACGATTACATGTGATTTAAGGAGCTCTCTAGTCTTGGACCTTCAGGTTGGCCGAACCACTGCATCTAACATGCTCCACACCCTCGCCTGTTTTATCTACGAAATGCAGCAGCCGTCTCTACTTACACACCTCTTTGCCTCCGTTCTTTCTTATACATATATCCCATTGGCCACTTTCTTACATTTGAATGTTAACTCTACGACATATTCGATTATTGATGCTAAGAGCTATCAATTTTGATAGCAAAGTTCAATACTGTATATGTACTCAGATCGAGGGTGTACAATGTAGCAAGAGAAAGGGGAAGAATCTGTTGGGGAATTTAGATTTTATCTTCAATGTATTTAATTTTTTGTAGGTTCTTGTAACTTCTTCATTATCAGGATTGTTCTACCTACAGGGATTCTTTAAATTAACGTGTTGCATATAAAAAAGTAATGAAATCAATGAACAATTTACCCAGTCAGCCAAACCTGTCAGAGCAGATTCTGCTAGCTAGCTGGATAAACAGAACGGCGACAGATTGGATGCAGAATCTGTGAAACCCGGTTCTAGCAGTAGATTGGCGGTAGAAGAGGAAAAAGAGTTGGCGATAACAGAAATGAAGCAGATACATATAAAATTTAAATGGCTGAAGTTGCCAGATCTACTTCCAATCTGGCAAGTAAGATCAGTTTACAGAATCTGTTTTCGAAGAGGACGCCAAATGCGGACACAGATGGAAACCGATTCACCGCCATTCTGACAGGCTCTGACGCCAATCTGTAATCCATTTATAGACAGATAGCTGGGTAACATACATTGCCATTTCGGTTAATTACATGTTGTTCGATGGAAGATTGTTAAAATATAACATTATTTTGAACAAACCGATCATAAAATAAAATGCATTTAACATTAAGATGGGCACACCGCGTTACAAATAAATTTTACCTCCACAATTACCAATAATATGTGACAAACTAGAATCCGTCAACTTTTATTTATCAAAGACTGGATTGCTAAATATCCAAACTATCAAATATTCCTTTTTCTATGCAATATTCATGCTTTCTATTTCTTTGTGTACCTCTGTGAACGGACTCACTGAAATGATAGTGCATGAGTGTTGTCCAAGACTAGTTATTAGCGAATGCTACTGTCATGTTAGTCTCGCTTTAGCGATTGATGAGATGGGCACAGCCACCACGATGTTCTTCGAACCGGTCAGGTTGAAGCAGGTTGTAGCCTCTCGAGACAAGTGGCACCATCGACGTGGTATCGACCTGGTAACTGCCTCGTAAGCTATCTAACGGAGCACCAGCGACTCGAGCGGCCGATTTTCCCGTGGTGATTCGGGCCTCAGCTTCAATGACCTCTTCATCAAGGATCACACGTCTAAATCCTCCGAGGTGAACCATAGATGGTCCACTCGATCTAGCCCCGTGGAAATTCACGAGGGTTGTACAGTGTGTGCAAGCGCAAATGTAGTCTACTTGAAGGTTTCAATCTGGGTTTCGGTATGAGATCAATTGGTTTAAGAGAATTTTAGTTTAGCTACATTCATCGGATTCGGATAACCATAGTCGATGTTCTGGTTGATCACGATGTTTTTCTTCGAAAGACTCGGATTACACCGAATAGGCCTCACGGGCTAATTGGAGTTTAGGCTTTCGTTTACAGACCATACACGGATGATCGACACGATCGTGGTTACTGTTGTTTCCGCTTTTGACGATGATAGTGATACAACGTTCGATAACGATTGATTGGTCGAGATCACCTCCACGTTTCCCCGGTAATGCTATTCTCTTGTTTCTCTTCCGCTTGGATGATGGGTGTATTGTAGCTGAAGCTATCTCATTATGGGGGTACTGTTTGGTTTCGATTGGTGGAGGCAGGCCCTCTTAGCAAATGGATCACGGACGTCCCCCTTACCGATTAATTTGTATTGCTAATTCAAACGTTCTTTCGTGTAATTTTTGTTGTAATTGCTATCGCCAAAAGGAGGACGAAAGCTATCGGACGAAAGGAGTAACTTGTGAGAAGATTTTCAGAAAGTTGTAAATATTTGCCAGTCCTTTTAACGATCAATATATTTAAAATGGAAATACCTAAAAGATCCTGAGTATGGATTTGACATGTATCTTTCGGTGCAGTAATATGTACTTCTTTTACAATTCTTTTACAATCGTTACAAATAGATTAATGTTTTAATATCTGTTATTATCCAGCAGAGTTTATTACTCTGCTGGAAACAGTTGGGTGTGACCATGTGGTCAGACTAAATTATGAACGAAATCTCTGTTCTTGCTGTGTAAAATATTGGATTTCCTAAGGGAATTTGGCTCGAGACACCATGGGGCCGTGCAAGAATTCGTTAGAACGTATCGATGATACGCACGGGTTATGCTCCTTTCGAACACTCCACATAACAATAGAAATACGAGTATACTACAACTTTTGATCGTACGATATAGCACGAACCCTTTCATGAACACTCTTATATTTGTTGAAAAATTGGCACGTTGCCGTACTCGTGTTTGACCATTAAATTGACATATCGTGAATCAGTGTCAGGACCATTCGATACCGTTTGAATGGGTTTATTTAATGCAGAACGGAAAAAGCTGAAACAGCGCTGGCTGCAAAAGAATCGTTTCTCCCACTGAATGGAAAGTATACTAGCCGGTCTTTTGTCGAGCACAATGTAGGGCCTTACGATCGTTCAATATTTTCTGTCAACAAACTGCACGCGTTCATCTCGTTATAAAGTCTGTTTGATCGGCAAACATTGCACTGCCGATGCATGTGGCCTGCATCGCGTGGCCTGTACGTCATGGGGGATGGAAACACGCGCCAGAAACCGTTTCAACCCCCTGTAGTACTTGATTGCAGAATCGGGTCTGCTAAAACGAATAATCTTACAATTTCACGCCAGCCAGACATCAGTTTGGCAATTCTGTGCGAAAACCTGGATCATTTGGTTAAGTTGGGAAAGCAATGCGTGGTTTAATTGAATTGCCGATTCTGTTACTGATGGCGTGCTCATAATTTAGGTACATTAATAAATATGTATTATTTTAACAACCAATTGTTTCTTTGACACTTTTTCAATTATCTTCCCCAATTTGTATTATAACATATCATAATTACCTTTTGTATATACAGAGGTTTTTGAAGCAGAAGTGCGAGTGTTCTCACTCATTGTTAGTATTATTTTATAGATGTATTTGAAATTTATAAAAATATGTGTGGGATTGGAAATATTGCGTGAGAGAAACTAGGAGTGAAAGAATATAAAGAATGAATGATGCGTGCAAGAGGCAGAGTTGAGAAAGGATCGAAGTGAAGAGTATCGAGAGAATCGTTGTGTGTTTGAGTAACGTCGTGTGTCGACGTGTTTTATAATAAAGTTAGTGTTTTTAATAGATTAAACAGGAGTCTTACTACCCCTCCTGTCCTCTATTCCAATCTACGTGAAGTTTACGAAAAATAACTTCTACATAAGGACATATTAATATACAAAATTAATATTATTGGAGATAATATTACAGTTTTTAATCAGCCATTTAATGGCCAAATCTTATTCATACATTTACACAAAAAAAAATTTGCCTACACGCATAAACAGTTTTTTTATCCGCAGAAATACCTATTCTACAAAGCATGGAAAAACGCAAAGCAAACGTGGGTCTCCCTTCAAAAATATTCAGCACAAGGTAACGTTTTCTCGAATGGCTAGGGAACATATGTATATACAGGGACGGGCGTAGAAGTGAGGAAATTGTTAGCATTATAGCATTTGAAAGTACATTGATCATATTTTAAAAAACTCTAAGCATTAAAGGGTCTTCAATTTTATTTCTAACGTATTATATAATTACAGTTGGTTTATTGGGACACGAAACAAAGAATGTGCTGAAGATAGCCTCTAAGAACTTATTATTATTATTCATGAATATATTAAGTGATTAAGGATACATGAAGAAAACAGAAGATAATAATATATATGCACATTACATGTATTAGAGGCCGGCGCATATAGGTGCTATCGCTGCGTGTGTAGGGTGAAAGTCCTACAATTGCATACACTTAAACGATTCATATTCTAAGCGAATTAAACAGTTTAATATTAGTGTACAACAAAATGTTGAAATTTGAAAAGACTTCATATTTCCACGGTCTGGCCAATTCAAAATACAGATCTTTCATTAATTTGGCACACCTACGAAGGACAGAATCAGTTAAACGTGTAGAAAATTCAGTAGAAATTGTAGTCCTTACATTTTGTATAACTTTATATGGTTTTTCTTAAATTACTCAACTATTTTCATTCCATAATCAATTGCATACTATCTATATATGATAGGAAGTTGAATTCTGAGCTCGCCACTGTATATTAAATTCAGGGTCGTCTTCAAGGTCTCGAAGACATTCGGAAGCGTAGGTTCGCGTCGTGAAGTTTTCGCTTTATGGACGCGACGCGTTATTTGGCCAAGAAGATAATGGATCTCCCTTGTGTTGGCTCCATCATCTTGAACGCCATCAGACCCGTCAGCAATCTCAACACTTTGCATCTGTGCCCAATATTCCAGGGTTAGAGGGTCTCGCCCCAGCAAGGCAGTCTTATGTCTGCACCCGCGACGACAGCTCACCTACGCGGGCCGCAATGACAAACGCTGCCATCTAAACAAAGGGCCTGAGGATATACGCGCGGCCGACACGCAATTTCCGTGGCATGTAAATCGCGCGAAATGAATTTCTGCCAATCACGCACGTGCGTAAGCGATGCGCTCATCGATAACCCAACTGTTTGCAAGCGTATCATTCGCCGAAAAAACGAGAAATCTACCGGCGAAATTCAGTAAACGCTATCGAACATGCACGATGACAACGCAAATAATGGGAAAACGATGAAACGTTTTAATATACCAACAGCGTCCATGGAAATGTCTACAGAATCACACGTTTACATAACTGGCTATTATTGTTGTGCAATTTTTGGTTATATTTATATACTTGCTGTGATCGAAATTTCCATAGCTCTGTTAAATGTTCACCTGTTTCTTATACTTACTGACTAACAGCGGAGCTTTAAATGTTACGGCCTCGGGCAGTTGAATAACAATTATTCGTCTTTCAATTACCCCACGCATACGCATATAAAACATTTTGTTTTTGTACAGTGAATAACCAATACTTCCGCGAATCTATGAAAATTTCGTATAACCCTTTAGTAAATCTTCATACTTTTCAATAATTTCTCGCATACAGAGTTATAGTATATGTACATACATTTAGCTTAGAAGTATTTGGGTGTTTTTATAATCAATCTGATATTATAATATATTTCGCCGCGTATATACCGTCAGAAGGGAAGAGATAATCTGAAGAGATAACAAAGTTTATGTTAATATTAAGAGTCATATACAAAGATAGAATTGTAACTGATCATGGCTGAATTATATTTTTGTATATTGGATATAATAGCTACGACTTTTTCGTGAAAGAACGCACATGTATTGAAAATTGATAGGACTCGCGGTTTATACCGCCTCTAATTCTTGCTTTATTTAAATTGAGTGAAGGAATTGCACTCTAAAAGTTGCAATATTTCACACCTTGTCCAATTTCAAGCAACACCTACAATAATACATACCAACTTCGATCCGCAATTGCGATGTTCTTATATCGGTCGAGTGTTTAGTATCAATTCTATCAAATGAAATAGAAACCCTGAAAACTTAACTTTTACATTTTTGAACACGAGTTGCGGCACTCTGATAGGTGGCGATACCATCACGTTATTAAGTCTGTTTTTATGTACATTCACCGGAGCTGTCGATTTGAGTCGCACCATTCGCATATACCTACTCAATTGTTCGCCCCTTCGAAATTTCCATGCTCGGTGATTAATGTTCGCCGTCGTTTCACAGACGCGACTACATAAATCAAAAGGCGCCCTTACGCGCGCATACCCTTTTTCTTCTCGCTCTTCCACGCCCCTTATTTTTTTTCTTACGTTCACTCCAGTCTGTAAGGCAATGGGGTGCGTTATCAAGTCCGTCGATGACAGACGAGTACGTATTAAACATCGAACAGGATGGGCATCGATTGTCGTCGTTGATACGAGATGTTGAATGAAAAGAATACGAAGTAAAGGCGATTTTATACGTTTACACTCTCGTTGTCAATCGCGGATTATTCATCCGTAGGCGAATGTGGAAGAAGAAAGCTGATGCATTTGCAGCATTCAATGGTCGAGTTGAGCTCTTACGAGCAGTTAGTTCCTTCATACAAAAGGCCTATAACTTCAAATCACCTTCGCCCTGCGAGCGTTGACTCGCGTAATCAATTCATCCAAAGTACATATTAACACTACTATCTTTGATGTTTGCTTCGGATGCTCATTTTACAGAAAATACAGATTAGAACAATCTTTACAGCTTTCGCTATAAATGAATCATCCGTGATGCACATCCACAGTGTAAAGCCTAAATTCGCCATAAATGAAGAAGCACGTGCATCGTCAAAGTCCACGACGATTGAGATAGATTTCATGTCCACATTCTCCTTCCCTTGCTCCCTCCACCCCTTCTGTCGATTATATGTATGTATATCCCTAGGGCTCTGTAAGTATTGTTCGCTTCTGCTGGGGGACAAGCGAGCCTGTTTCTGACGTTTTCGTCGCGGAAGCTGTAATTTTGAAAGGTAACACATGGGGCAAGAACATCCCCTTTAGGTATGGATAAACGGGGTTTTATTATCATGAAGACTGTAGGAAATCTGTGGGCATTCGTGCATCTTTATTTTGTGTTTAACACTAGAACTATCGACTTGTTTAATGTATGTAAGTATAAGTCTGTTGGACAGATTATGACGTGATTTTTGAGGAATGGAATCCTAGTGTTTCCTGTCGAATGTTGGACCAAGGATTTTGGGTGTATCGGTTCTCTTAAGTTGGTATTGACCTAGGTTTAACTGCAGTTGGTGGGTTTGAGCCGATCTATCATTCGTTATGTTTGTTAACGCTTCGATGATTGGTTCCTCATACACTTCCAGTATCTGATTTATTTTTGTACAGGGTGTGGAATTTGGGGTTTGTAATGTTGGGAGATATTGATTGATTTCGTAACGGTATAGTAGCCAGTCAACATATAATTTGCGTTTTGTAGTGCTAAGCAAGGTTATTTCAGATTTAAGCAATAACTTTTTAACATTTTTGCCTCTGTCATATGATTTTGTGGATCCCCATATCGTGTTATGGCTCTTAAAGTCTCCCATTTGTATGAAAGGATTGGAGAGTTGTTGAACAAATGTTCATTAATTTGGTTTTTCAAAGTGGGTAGTTATTTGGGATATAAACAATGCATATGCATATCTCTTGTTCATATAAAATGACTAAGGCATCTGTTGCTTCGATATTTGTTTTAAGTGGTATTTCTGCGTAATTAATGTACCACTGTAGCTGTCGAGTTGCTAGGCATTACAGAGGATTGGATAGTTTTGAATCAATGCTAATTAGTACGCTCTTCTTTATAGCAGTGGGAAGTTTCAGGGCAGTCGACTTCAGGAGATTTTGAATATAATAGTATTCGTAAAGTGAGTTTTGATGATTGGATCTGTGAGACATGGGTAAAGCTCTCTTATGAAGATTGCTAGAGATTCTGCATCTTCTGTGTATTCCGTGGCAATCTCTTTAGTGTTGAGAGATCCAAGTGCTTTCACAATGAAGCTATTTAATTGGTAGAAATTTAACATTCTTCCGGGTTCTTGTAATATATGTTTCACTGGTTGTAACAATTATTCCATGGTTCTTTCGCTGTGTGTTGTGGTATTTGGTTTTAACGGAATGTTTTTAGCTTGGTTCCTTGATTATGGGTATTTGAAAGCTACTTGTATCTACAGTAGTATGACTTGGGTCTTTGTTTGCTTCTGTAGTGAGTGTTGAGTCGCAAGTGATTTGGGATCTTGTGCGTTTTAATGACATAGGTGAGATATCTATATCCATGACATCTGCTATTTCCTTGCTAGTAGGATTTCCTGTTTCCTGTGACACTTGTGCGTTATCAATGTTAGGTATGCGTGGGCTTGTTGCAGCTGTTTGCGAATTGGTTGGGGTATTAGTGGGGGCACTTGATTGTGGTATGCAGTTTTGATTTCGTTGACTTTCCAATTTTTTGCTAGGTGTGCTTCTTGTTTACATATGAAGCATTTGAATGGTCCCGTGGAGGGATAGATGAGTACGTAGTTTGATCGTATTAGATTTTGGTGCTCTCTGGAATTTGTGTATGTCTTCTGGGTGGAGTCAAAGCCTTGACTTGGATTCGAGTTTCTTCTTCTTATTGCTCACTGGTTTTTATTAATTATTCCCTTAGAAATCACAATACTGTAGAAGTTATTTTTGGTAAACTGCTTTATCAATAAAACCAGAGACCGGAAAGGGTAGTAAGATTCCGATTTCTTTCCTCTATTATCTACTTTATTAATATAAAAGGTCGACAACTCTCTCGACAATAATTCTCACACGACTCAATACTACTTTCTCACAAATCTACGCTTCTCTCTATTCTGCTTCGCAAGCTCTTCTATTCTCTTTCCAAAACGTTCTACCTCGTGACACACACACCCTTGTCACGTGTCATAGTTCGACCACGGGTCATCATGCACCAAAGACTCCACGTGCTTTCCCCGAAACCATTCGTACTTTCCGCGAACTAAACATTCACTCGATCCGCATTCGACGTTTCTACTAACGCTCTTCATTCACACCATTCTTATTTTACAACTTCCACGACAAACCTCGAGACCGTACTATAAACTAAAAGGCGCCAACAAACCTGGCCCCACTCGCTAATATATTCTAAAGTCCATCAATACCACAATACATAAACTCTTATAAGTAGACGACATCGAATTATCAGGGTGTACAGTACTCGCATTTACATTCACAGCACTCACAATGCTGATTATCACGTCTGCTCCCTACTTCGGTCTCTGACAGACTCCCTCTATTTATCGTTTGTTCGGGAAGCAGCACATGAATTCCTTAAGCTGTAGTTTGTACGCTGCCATTTATCAGTAAAATGCTGTAACAGTTCGTTTATCTTTACTGCGCCTGCGGCAGACCATAATACTGTCTGGGTCAAAAATCAGACCATTGGCGTAGTAATCCAATTTGGAGCTTTTGCCACCCCTTCCAGGCTCTATGGCCAACAGATCGTGGATCCGTAGGATTCACCGGTCGAATCAGATCCGTTAAAAACGCTCGATAGAACAATTCCTAACGCAATCCGTAAAGTCACCACGCAATGATTCTCATTGTCAGTATTAACTAGGTAGTCAGAATCAGACACAGCCTTTCGAGGCACATAATGCCAACTACTGGGGTTCCTCAGGGTTCGCACTTGGGTCAGCTGCTCTTCCTATTATTTATTAATGATATCGACTCTGATATTCAGCACTCCAAAATTTTACTATTCGCAGATGATATCAAATTATACCTTCAAATTCGTTCAGCAGCAGACTGTCTCAAGTTGCAATCCCACGTTAGTGATATAGTGAATTGGTGCTCCGACAACGGAATGGAATTGAATACTGAGAAATGTCATGCTATCAGATTCACTAGACAGAAGAATCCCATAGTATGCCATTACTATATTCTCGGAGAACCACTATCCTTCTACACCTCGGTCCGGGACTTAGGGGTGACCTTAACTAACACGCTATCGTTCGAAAAACACATACAAATCATTACGAAAAAGGCTCTAAACACACTAAGATTCATATTAAGAAACAGTAATTAATTTAAAAATACGAATACTACTCGATACCTGTACATTACTCTAGTAAGACCCATACTAGAGTACGCATCGACAATTTGGGCACCGCAATCAAAGAAAGGTGATTATACCTTAGAGAAAGTTCAGCATCTGCTACTGCTTCATTTGGCATTCAAAGAAGGACACCCCATGTCTCGTCATAGTCACGATTACGGGAACTTAATGAATAAGTTTAACCTCACGACTCTCAAAACCAGAAGAACGGTAGCGGATCTGAGTTTCCTCCATGCAGCCATAAATGGGACTATCTCGAGTTCAGAATTATTATCGAGGATCAATTTTAGTTCACCATCACTGAACACGAGAGCTCCTCTTCTGTGTAGACCCTCCTTACTTAAATGCAACACATCCTATCCTTTAAGCAGAATGCACAAAACAGCTAACCTCTATTTCCGTAAACTTAACTTCTTCGATGACAGTGCCGCAAATTTAAAAATTGAGCTATTCAAGCTATTAAGAGAAGACCTGTGACACCTCTATGTCCCAGCTGGGTAAAGACTAAGATTTAGATTTATGTATTAGACTTATATTTAGATGTATATTACCAATGTACACTGTTACCTCTGTACACAAAGGGTTTTTTGACCCGTTAAATTAAATTAAATTAAATTAACTAAAACCCAATTCCAGGCAAAACTTCGTTCCATTGTGCGTGTAATCCTGTTCGTAACCATTCAACTTTTACGTCCGTTAAAGTAATCGTTGTGTAATTAATAAATTGTTAGTATTTCCGTTCGTGCAGTTTCGTGTCGTTTACTCGTCTCGTCGAGTGTCAAATTGCGCCGAGCACCCGTCCTTGTCTGTAATAAACTCGGTGTTAAACCAAATGCTTCAACAAGTGTCGGCTAATCCATTAGTTCCTCTGAACCGACGACCTCCAAAACTGACATCCGAGCATCGTTATTGATCGAACCAATAGTTCCATCGACGAAGCAACGTTATGGACGAAGCAATTTACGAAATACTTTTTAATATATCTTATCGGCGATCGCGTCGACGACAAGCGAACGGTAAGGTTTTGTTAAGTGCTGCTGGCAAACGAATTGGCGGAATTCCAAGGAGAAAGTTGGCCAAAGGGGGCCTTTCTTTCTTTGTCCCTGCTAAGAGCCTTTCATCTGCGAGTGGGCTCTCTTTTAACCGGCCAAAGATCTAAGGAATAGTTGAGAGTTCGGCCGATAGTTGTACGCGGCATTTTATTCCGCTTGAAATTCCGTTAAACATGTGGGCGGCCGCAATGAATTCGCAGGCACCGAGACGAATCTTTGCTGGGACATCAAACGCAGCGAACATTCATGGAATTCTTCTTGCACGACACGCATTGGATGGCTTCGAGATTTTGTTTGCGAGCGACGCACGTCGATCGTCGAGCGCGAAACATCGTCTTCGTTTACGAATCGGTGGATCTCCGAAAGGAAAACTTTTCGATGCCGGGATGCCGTGTGTTCATTTCCTCGCTAAAATTTCGACGCTGCTTCCTTTCAAGATTTCTCCTCCGTCTCGATCTCGGTATTCGAAAATGCCTTCCAACTTTCGTAGAAGAATTTAAATTCTAAATCTTATCTTATTCATAATATTGTATAGATTGCGCTACTTTAGCAAAAAAACGCTAATAGATGACATTTTTTAACAAAAAGAATAACGCAGCGTCATTTTAGAAGCTACTATGACATAGTACAATATAATATGAAGCAGTTGAGTTTCATTATGACACGCCGTGGCATCATACGTGCTTTAAATTTGAACTTTGAGATTTTGTAATACATTTCATGGAGTTGATAGTAAGCAAATAATTCCGTTGTAAGAACATTATATTATAACCTATTAACGTAAATAACGGATCGAAGAAGGCAAATAAAAGTACACGAGCTGGCACAGATAACTCATAGAAGATATTTACCCCGTAGATTTGAACTGTATTTGAAAATTAATTTTCTTTTATTTTTAAAGATAAATGAAAAGTGATATATTCATACTAATAACTAAACATTTTTGCTTTATAAATATGGGTGAAATTACATATAGAATAAGGGAAAAAGTTAAATATATCGTGTTCTTTCATTTACTTTATCGGAATTAATTCGTTTTATAACACTTGATTTGGTACAAACTGTGGACTATTTTTTAAATAGTGAGGTAATGATTATTTAAAAAATTATGTTTTATTTGTTTGTGCTTATATACATTTCTTTCATCTCTTGTTTGTCTTCCGTGGGGCATAAATATAATCACATGTTAATAAAAATATTTTAATAGAGAATTGATTTGCAATTTGTTTCCTAATATAATATAAATACATTGTGCGACCCGACGCGTCGTGGCGGGCTGAACTGGCTCGTGCAAATCACGTTTTTAGTTATTTAAAGATATGTATGGATACATTTTTCGAGAAGCATAACAGACAATTATTTCTATTTCCCGTTTTCACAATTCTGATGTAATACGAAGAACAGTATAACTTTTGAAAAATAACACTACAGTTTAAACTATTCCTGTACTTTTTTCAACCTTGGATAATATGAAATTTACTAATGCATATTGTCATTTTCCATAATATTTTAAGTATTTCTGACAAGTATAGAGAATGGACGTAAACTTACTACTTGCTATGTTAAGAAAATGCAATTATTCATAACACTTGTGCGATATGCCCTGGTAGTATGTATCTGTAGATTACATACCTCGTGGAAGGAGAATCGTAACAATTTACAAGTGCATCAATAGTCGCGCATTCTTGGCACAATAATGGATTACATTGCCCGGAACGATATTCCACGAAACCATTAGTTAACAGTGAACGACACAAGTGGGAAGCGCAGGTGTACCTCATTATATTTCGCCCCGTTTTTTAAAGCGGGGAACCGCTATTCATTAGCATTGTATAAATATTTGAGAATTTTAAGATAGAAGATGCAGTACGAAACCAACATGCACGCGAAAGTATTATGCTTCTTGCTCGTTGTCGTCAGCGCTTCCGCTGCTACACTTCCACAGCTTGACACTGCAAAGGTAAGTGTTTCTGATCGATGAACATTTCTTTCGGGGCTTCCAAAAATCCGTTGTGTTATTTTACATAGTTTAAACGGGGATAATTTCTACATATGTAGATTAAACAGAGAGATGAGAATCGTTAGCAGGCGTACACTGCCGACGAAACGTTTGGCACAGCCAGATATTTCAAGTTGCACATAAATTTGATGACCGATTCATAATTTTAAGTTGAAAATTGAAGAACATGTCGAAACAAAGTTAATTATTATCAGGCTGTACGAAGTTAACTTCGAATTAATGAATTGCTAACAAGTTGCTCAATATTTGTGTAGCTAAAGAAGTGGTCCCAAGCTTCACTGTAAATAATTTCTTTGTTTTATAAAAAACTAATCTAACAACAGCTTTAAGTTGAAAAACGCTTATGTATATTAGTGTGAAGAATACATATAATCAGAATTTTGTTGTTGCTGCAATAAATAGTATTAAATAATGTTATCCTATGCAGTAGGATAAATGATTAAATTATTCCATTCACGTATCCTTGTTGTATTGTAAGTGTGATGGACGTTATACGGCATAAAAAATCAGCTAATTGTAAGTAGTATTTCTTGCATCGTTAAAAAAATATTAAGCCTATTATGATCAGCAACGTACACGAAATATGTATTTATTCCATTTTCTGTTCTTGTTACTGTATGTATATACCGTAAATCTGACTCCAAATAAATGTTCTTTCTATTTATACAGATTAGAGATGCTCTTCCACCTGCTGCTAGGGAACGCCTGTCAAACGCATCATCTCCATCCGTCACAACACCTAGGGCCGTACTTGGTAGCAACAGTTCGTCGAATCCCGCTGCGGCAATTGATGGCCTGATCAAGAATTCCTTGTTGAACTTTACAGTATCGACTAATGTAGATCTCAGTAAGATCAATCAGTCCCTGGTAAGGATACCAGAGCTACCAAGTATTAACACCCTACCAAATATTCCTGGTCTCAGAGAGAGTATTGAGAATGCTAGAAACTCGGTTCTACGTATGTTAAATGCCGGAGTCGATTTGCAAAGCGCCTTAGTGAACACAACGCTGAATGCAATTCGCAGCCTTAACCCTGTTGAATCCTTGACGAATCTGATGAACAATGTCTTACGCATTTACTACGATATCGCTCGTAGCAACCCACTTTACATCGTGACCACGTTGGTACTTCAGGAAGGTATACGTTTGGTTACATCAATTCTTCACTCAGTGTTGAGCCTTATGTCTAATGGGCCATTGGACACCTCACGCTTAGGTTGAAATTGTTCAAGGGGCAGGCGAAGACCGAAAGTATGTTTACCAAGAAATGTCACTGGAAATATGTACATGTAGAAAAGACATAATATATCGGAGCATATCAAATGTTGTTTTATTTTATTTAATGTTTGCCTCGAATTGTAGGTGAACTTTCTATTTTTGTTTCAATGGAATACAGAATTTGTCGGGTGCACTTGTAAAGAGTACCATGCTGCAAGTATGACTTCCATAATACAGAAATCGGTAGCACTATCGTTTTAGACAATGATTGGTTGAGATTCGGTAATTCACTTGACTTATCGCGTTACGTTGACATACGTAAATTTATTGTTCAGTACCAGCGATTAGCGTTATTGAAATTAATAATGAAATCTTTACGGAAGCGCATTAAAACAGTCAACACGATATTTTAATTTATTCAGTTAGGAACCGACCCTTTCATTAATATTTCCACTTTCTTCCACGTATTGATCAACTAGAATTCGCACTAATTTTTTGACACTTTTCCAAGTATCAAAAAAATGTTACAAGCCAGACCAGTCAATCAAAAGCAAAGCAACAAAATGAAAATAATGCTGCCAAACATCAGACATCTCCAGTAGCCTTTTGAAAAAAGAGTACGCCACGCGAAATCAGACTTGGCATACTCGAAAAACTTCCCCTTCAGCATGAAAAGACCGAAAACGGAAAACATGGTTTCCTCATCCGGTGGCCGATTCATCGACAGTTTCTCCTAACAATCTGTTCCCACCTCATAAAATTGTCATCGTGTGTGCATAAAACATGAGCAAACGGTCGAACACGCAGCGATGCAGCATCGCGACGCAAATCTACACGTGAAAATATAAAAGGAGGAGTGCGAATATAGGTATATAGACGTTCGCTGCGTCGATAGCTGTAAGGCTGTCGATGAAGACTCCAGAGGTTTAGATTTGGCGAGAGGTTTGCGGGCGGAGGCGACCTGGAGGAAACGAATGGGGCGAGAAAAGGAAAGGGTCGCTCGAGCGCATATTTCCACCTTGCCGCCTCCGACGCGAGCGCTAAAATACATTTTCCTACGAAGTGTCGTCGCGGGAGGGCCTCCAGCTGGTGGTCGTGATATTCTACATGCGTAATGCTCGCGCGGATATTTCCATATATAAATTTCATTCGGGAGAAAGTAGGTAGCTGTGGGGTTACTTGTCATAGGTGATGACGCAACCTGACGTGGCCGAGAAATGGCCAGCGATGATTTCTTCTCCTTACATCGGTTAAAGGGAACATTATTCTTTACTTTGCAATGTCGTTGAAGTGGTTTTAGTTTGGACGAAAAGTTTTAGCTGGATGCAATTATTACTAATATACTTGACGCTCAATGCATTTTCACTGCGTTTGCGGAAATTAATTATTTAGGGATAAAGGTGAAATTTGAAATGGATGCACCAAGTTATTATCATCTCGAGAAATTAAAAAGAGATACTGCACCATTTATATATTTAGAATAATGTTGACGTCCTTACGATAGTTTCTTTGGTTCGCGAATCAACAGTGCTCGTCAAGTCTTTCTGAAATCTGATTCTTGTCGCCTAAACATTCTATCAAAAACACCAAACGTATGATCCCAATTCGACATGCATTCCTAACATTTATTATACATTGTAACATACTAGGGCATCAACGTGTTGCATGTAGATGAGTATATACATTCTCGATCAACTAGTAATACACAATAAAAAATGGGACGTTCGTTTGGATTATATGCACAATATAAGTTTCAAGGAGATATTAATGTGTGATACATATTAATAGTAAAATTACTAATAAACTCAAAATCATTACCCATTTATTTACTTAGGTAACTAGTCACATTGAACTATTACACGTATGCAATATTTATAAGATAAGGTTTATGTCTTAAAGTGCAAGAATATGGTGTTCCGTCGCGTTCCTGGTAATTAATCTACCAGACGTCGGGCGCGCGGTCCTCAGGCCCCGTCAATCGATTATCGAGGACAAGGTAATGGCACCAAATGCGTACCAGCTGCGGGCCTCCATAAAGCGTCCCGCTGTGCCATCTAAAACACAACATGCGCAGCAAGGATCGCCACGTATCAAAGGCCCTAAAAGTTTGTTAGTTCATTTATAATTAGAAAAGATGTGTAATATGTAAAGCCCTAAGAGCGACTCTTAGGGCTTTAGTTTAAGGGAAATTCAGACCACACCTTGCTGAGGTGATGAAAAGCCAAGCAGAAACTGGACTCATCGGTTCAATTCCGAATACACCTGAAGACAACTAACCACCCAAGTCAGGTCGTTTTGATCTTGAGCCTACGGGGGCCAAGCTATCACGTGTAATTTGCGGAAGTTGTGCTCCAGAGTCTCTTAGGAGACTTCGTAATCACAAACCCACGAATTATAGTGCGCGACACGCGGACCGCCTCACAGAGGTCCGGATCGAGAAATTCAGTGACGTTTGGGCCAAAATTCAACTTTTTCATATCAAGATGTAGTAAATTTGTATTGGTTCCTAAATCTCCACCTACTTCGGAAATCAAGAATTTAATTAATTTTAATAAAAACTGGGAGTTGTACCGATCCTTAAAGTTGGACACTTTGAAACTGCTATGTTTCATCTAAAAAACTGCTCGTCTTCTATGGATTGTCCTAACGAAACCATTTGATATTTTTAATCCGTGTCTTTTTTTAAGGAAGAGCATTCTTTCGCAATAAGAAACCATACTTTCATTAATGATTACTATACGCAATATGTTTAAAAAATGATGCTGAATGAAATAAAGAATATTTACAAAATTCTTCATAATTGACAAGGTATATCTTTCAAGTCCTAGCGAATCCCATATTTTAACCAATTGCACTGTTTTCAGTGCACTTTCCTCTATATAGTTCTACAACAGTCATTGCCAACTTCGTCCAATCTTCCAAATTATTAATGTTTAAAGCTATCAGCGTTCAGCCATTTTACGTGCTTATATACGTTCGCGTCCATCGCTGAGTTACTGTGAAGTGTGAAGTGCTAACGCTCTTGGAAGTGTTTGGATTATAGAAACGTGAAATGTTTATGTAAATTTTAAAGTTTATCTAAATAAGGTTTAAACTAAGTTTTCTAATTTTTGTCTACACTCATGTCAGTTAAGACAGTTGCATCTGATCCTGCACAGTGAGAGCTTCATAGACTTTTTTATACATTCTAACGTTATATTCTAGTTTTCTTTTTTATTTCGGTTTTAGTTTTTTGTTTGTATAGTTTATACGTAGTGCATATTATATATATTTATTCTGTATTTATGTAGTTCAGTGTACATTAAGGCCATTTCAAGGTACATTAAGAATATGCATTCGTAGATATATGAATTGGGTATTCCAGTCAGTCGACGAGTTTTCCATAGAAAAATTACATTTCTTCTGAGATGTTTTAAATATATTGCATTAGTAAGAATATAAAAGTTGTTTTATTTAATATCCCATATTCAATAGTAGTCTTTTATCATAAATTCTATTAGTACTTTTGACATTTGTTAATTCTTCGACTTGCAGATTAATTTGTCTTACAAACCGTTAAAAAATATATTAGAAAAACCGTTTTTAACAATTCTTCAGGTATTTAAATTTAAAAAGTTAAGAAGGAAATGTTTAAACAAATGCAAACTAAATCATATTATATGTCATAGGAACATGGTTTTTTTAATAATTTTTAAAACCAATTTCATCCCGATATCTTTTATTGTTCAAAAGTTATAGCAAAATGTCACTAAAATTCTCGGTCCGGACCACTGTGCGCCGTAGTACCGATCAAGGCATACACCTTTGATCAAGCGAACCGGTATTCGCAACGATTCGCTAACGCTGTCGACTATTTGGAGTACATCACAAATGGTGTACCATAAAAAGCGTTGACTATGTCTACGATAAAAACGGTATATAAAAAGTCTGAACGTTGAATGTTATTCAATCGTCCTATATTGGTGTAATTAACACGTATTTGAAATTGGGCTGATGTTTATTTGAAAAAATGCAGTCGTTTTCACGACGAGTGCACGATTACACGTTTGCTTCGTTATCGAAGCGATAATTGTTACTGTCGACGGCAGAGCTGTTGTATCTCTACGCGCAAATAGACCTACAAATAGGTTTCCCATCACAGAGACTCATAATTATTGCTCCGATTCTTGTTGGCCGTCTCCAACTTGACTATATCTGTAGCCCATATCGATGCGTATGTTCTCGCCATTCATTAATGGGTTCTCGATGCACGCCTGGATCAAGTGGGCAACTTCTTCGCAGGTTCCGTAACGTTTTGGTGTTAATTTCATGCTAATCCAACGTTTCCTTTCATCTGACTTTTGCACAGCTACGAATAAATGCAAATAACTATATCAACAATTTTATTTGACAATTTAATAATAGTATTGCGGTTCACTTTCTTGTGGCATCACGCCATAGGAAAAATATTTCCATAGGAACTATAACAATTTTCGCCATAAAAGTTCTAGTAAATGTGAAAACAGTTCAACAAGTACAGATATGCATCGAAATTAATATTTAACAAGAGAAAGGCTTTGTGTAAATTGAACTCGTTAATTTCCATTAAATTAGTACGGAAATGGAATTAAACATTTTATAATGCACTGACTTATGGAAGCTAGAATCTATATTCATTCTTTTTTATTAAATTTATAACAATGTGCACTATGCTACATCATAAGACGTGATATTGTTGCAATCCTCTACTGATTTCATTTGTGTTTTTGTACACAACGCGTAATGCTGTTGTGTAGAAAAATTGAGATATTAAGAATAAAGCAATAAGTAAGCATTCAGATTCGAATCTAAGATCTTCGGTTTTGGGTATTGCCCGCGCCCTACCTCTTTCCCGTTGCTCTTTATTTTAATAATGAAAAAGTTATGACAAACCTGTCATAGCACTGTCTATGAAACCGGGACATATGCCTATGACGCGTATTCCTTTCTGTGCAAGCGCTCTGGCTAAAGGCAATGTCATGCCAGCAACTGCAGACTTCGTCGCACCATAAGCAACCAACAATGGTGGTGGTTCGAATGCCATCATACTCGAAAGATTGATAATGACACCTCTTTGTTTATTCGAATCCGGTTTGTTTTCGCCCATCATACCGGCCATTAAACGTGTAACGTTAAACAGACCCCACACATTCGTGTCGAACAGACATCTGTACATATCGACCGAATGAGGCTTCTTATTCTTGAAATCGTAAATCGCTTCGTAGCCTACGACACCAGCGGAATTGATCAACACGTTTACCCCACCAAATTTTTTCTTTACGCATTGCATGCTTTCCAGGATGTCTTTCTCGATTCTGACCTGGGAGACGATTTCTTTTAGAATACCAGAGATATCGTAACATAGTGAATCTTTGATGGGTAAGTTGTTCGTTATACAAGTTCGATGATTTTAACGCGTTGCTAGTTTCTTTGGAAGGTAACTCAATTTTATGGGGAATTTATAAATACTTTTACAATTTGTATCGTACATAGAGTTTGAACAAAGAAACTAAAACCCCCATAAATTGAGTTCTTACTTCCTCTAGTGTTTAATTATTTATTACACTATGTAAATAGTTTTATGGGCATTCTTATCAATGGGGATAAAAGTAAAGTAATTTGAAGAAAAGGTAAAATTACTGTTCTGTAACTGATATCACTTTTTTCGATATAAAAGTACAAAATTTATTGGTGCAAATGATAGCAGTAAAGAGTATTACGAACAACTGAACTTACGTCGGTGCACGAAAATAAAGCTCTTTCTCCCATGTTCTCGGCCATTTTAGCCCCATTGCAAGATGTATCGGCCAAGACCACCTTGCCACCTTCACAAAAAATTTTCTCGGCGATAGCTTTCCCGATACCACTTGCGCCCCCAGTTATATAAGCAACGATGTGCTAGAAGTGATAATTATTTATCCTATTTTATACTAAATAAATGTGACTTATTGCATAGAATAAGAGATATTTGTTCAAAAAGGGGTTGTTTCATAAACAATTGTCCCTGTAAATAATAACAAGTTAAGTCGGCCATTGTTAATCAAATTATCCTACGCTTTCACATTGTAGTAATTATAATTATTGTTAGAATTTATTGTTTTAAATATAGGACAAAATTGATCTATTATTCCTTATAAGGATCGATCGATTTATTTTAGTCTTGACCGGTATATTTGTATCTACATTGTGTACCGGATGAGACCGTTGCTCACTTGTTTTCTGATCTGTGTGGCTCTCACTCTAGACGTTTCTTTGAAACCGTACAGACGTATCTTCCAACCAACGTGTCCTCAGACGTACCAATCAATAAAATTATTTTATAATTATCCATATAAGATTGGATTATTCTCACACCAATATTCCAAAAATTATGTTTGATATATAAATCTCTTTATCAATTTTCCGAAATTAATATACTGTATAATTTTGTTATATACACTTTTACATAGTGAGAAAAGTGAGAAGTTTTACATACATGTAGTAGAGGTGTGATCGATATCTTATAGATACTTAACGATATATCGATAATATTGTTAAGATATGGTTAAGGCGAATAGAGGTAAAAGTGATGGAATTAAAGTGTAGGGCTTAATTGATTTATAATTTGAATCTATTTATTTTTGTTTGAACTGATTACAGATAGTATATTTGTTAGATTTGGCTGTAATCTGCTTCTTCTTTCGGAAAGATATTATATATTTTCTACTTTTTTTGTACAAATCTGCCCCTATACTATGCCAATAAATGCATCTGTTGCTAAAATATCGTTACTAACATCTGTTTCTATATTGCGACTATTTTGGTTATTATCATATTCTTGCATGATACTATTTTTTGGCTTTTTAAATATGCTATGTGTAATCGGTTTAAACACAAATAAATAGATTCAAATGATAAATCATTAGGCCCTACACTTTACTTCCATCACTTCTGCCTCTATTCGCCTTAACGATATCTAAACGATATATCGATATATCAAAGTAACATACCGATGTTATCGATACTTATCGATATCTGTATCAGGAGTCACACCTCTAACATGTAGTACAATATTTCAAAATGTTTTAGTAACTGTGAAAAAAATGTAACGATAATATGGCGCTTGAAGCCTCAAATGGAATCGAAAGTATGCACTAATTATTTTAGTATTACCTGCATTTTCCCCATTTTGTCATTCGTTGGTTGCTACACGTCACGAGGTTAAAGTTGGATTCCTATTTATTCCTGACTCCCTCACGTTCGGTTTAAAGAGATTTCAAATTAGCTTAGTACCTCGAACATTCTATGTAAGAACTTTAAAAACTGGATGAAATTATTTTATTCGAACTTCCAGTTCTTAATTATTTATTAAAGCATATCAAGATTTCCATGAAGTTCGTGTAAGATTTTATAATGTTCACAAGAAGGTGCAGCACAAAAATGAACATTACTTACTAATTACAAATACTTTTCCTTCTTCCCGTATAAATAACGTCATCGATTAATCCAGTTTTTATAATATATCTCAAATAATATCGATGACGCTTCAAACGTTGAAACAGATGGCAGTCAAACATGAACGACAGTCATTCTATTTATAACTCTGTACAAATATGACATTCTTCATGAGCATAATTAAGAAATAGAACATCTAGTAATCTATGAGATATTTAATGTTAAATACAGCAAAGACAATATGTTTTATTTATATATATTATTATTTTCGAACATTCGTATAACTTATAATATGAAGAATGATTTAGTCAATATGAAATATGATAATGTTATAACTTTGAAATTAGAACTCCTAAGGACTCATAGAATTTTGCATTCTACTTAAACAAACGATAATAAGATATTGGATTCTGAATATAATGTAGGATTATTTTCCAGGGGAAATTGCGGTTGACTCTTCTGTATTAAAAATATGCTTTATTGCCAAATATCTCTTAACAATTCTCAGTATTCTCAACACAACTCAACTCAACTCTACAATACTCAATGCTTAATACTCGCAATGATTCTCACACCGCTACCTTTGCTCTCTGAACTCTACTTACTTGGGCTCCGCTTACACTCTGACTCGCGCACACATCATCCACATATTCTTTCACGCAGTTTTCCCTCTCATTCTATTCATCGTTCGTTCTTAGGACACACACACGGAAGTTCGTTATTCAAGAGTCAATCTGTTAAAGTAGCAATGTCAGTGCGACGATATGACCTAATTTAAAATGATTAAATGCCACGATTGCGATAAGGCATGTAAATTGAGCGAATTATGCCGTTGCATTGGTACCTGCACACAGCGTAGCCTCAGTCGATTAACATGCGCATTAGGCGAGGTCGGAACGCTCAACCTAACATTTGCATTGGAACGTGTCGAACAACCTGAGACCTCTGAAACAACAGGTGCTGCGGATTCCTTGTAACCCTATGTTTTATCGATCACTAAATGCATTCTCGAAACATTGGCTATTAGGTTTCAGTCGTGGAAAAGACTTTAATGAAGCCTTCCCCATTTGTCAAGTGGAAATTCGTGAATCGTCAGCATGGGGAAACTTAGTTTCTATAAGTTAAAGTATTTATGTATACAGGGTCCGGCAGAGTCTCTTTTAACGCGTTTAATGGCGGGTTGCTGGGGACTCTACACAATCTTTTCCTTTACCAAAATGTTGGTTGAAGTTTCGTCTTTGAGTTATTAACCAAAAACACTAGCCATTCAGAGCGCTCGGGCGCGTGGCTCTACGGGCACCCTGATTGGCCAGTGTTTTTTTTTTTTGACTAAAAAAAAAAACTACAACCAACATTTTTGTAAAGGTAAAAGTTTTTCAGAGTCACCCTAGCAACCCCCCATTAAACGCGTTAAAAGTGACTATGCCGGACCCTGTATACATACAGTCAGCCTCATAACCATTTTTACCCCCACTGTTAATAGAAGAAATTGTTTGATGCGTTCGACATCCTGTTGTGTCGCCTTAGCCACCGCGGAGTCTGGCCCTTGCCAGTAGTCATGTCGGTGACTACTGCCTTGGTAAATAATATTGACTCTGACTAGGTCAGGATCCGCGGACCTTACAACCTATCGACGACTCAAGGGCTGGTCATCCAACAATCTCTTATTAAGTTGTTTACTATAAATGTACACATACATATACAGTGGGTTCTGGTTAATAGGGACACATTGGGCCGGACGAATTCGTCCCAATTAAGCGGCTGTCCCGAAAAAAGCGAAGTTCAACAGCCAAGCTCTGAACAACGTAAGAAATGAAGCCAAAAGCGATTTATTGAAAATCGAATGTAATATTGGGTCTTGAATACAAATGTCTGTTTAACCATACAAACAAGGTTAACAATAAGTCATGTGATCTTGTGAAACGCTGATCTTGTGATAGGAGGACGTCGTGCTGCGTACCTCGCATCTCCTACGACTGGAGCTTGTCAACCTGAGCTCAATTCAATATGATTCCGACTTTTTAAGCTTTTTTTTCTTTTATACACATTGTTCTTTTCTACGCTCGGGCCGTATCTAAACTTCCAATCAGTATCACTACTTCATAATAAGCTAGACAGTATCTTCAATTGTAAAGAAGCCAAGTTAAGTATCCAAGTCAAAGAAAATGGCAAGAGATAATGGAAAGAACAAGAATGACGACTGTTCTCTAACAAAAAGTCAGGCATATAAATCCAACAATCGATCAACGGCCGTGATAGAAACACCTCTACTTTATCTCCGACAAATTGTTAGTTCGTATGCTCTACCAATTTCAATCGTCTTCGCTACTTCCAATTTCCTGAGCGTCATTACCGGCGTTCGAAAAGCCCGTCGAAGACCACGAGAAATCTTATGGTGTTCCCCGGTTGGAAGAAACCAGTCCTATCCTAACTGCCGCCGGAGCTTCTGCTCACGACAGCCATCGGCTTTCGTTCTTCCGCCATATCCACACGTGCCCCTCCTCGTCCAACCGTCCCTGTAGCCGCCAATATTCAGGCTTCCTAGCTGCGAGGACTATTCGCCGCCTATATGCCACGTTTTCACTGTTGCGTATCGAGCGTGAAGGAGTCTGAACACAGTCTCATACCTGGATCCTTCGCTTTGCACACGGGTGCAAATCCTGGAGGAACCTGGGTCGGAGAAATGAAGCAGGGGCAGAAGGAGAAAGAGGGGGAGGAGGAGATCGAGGATGAAAGGAGGGTGAGGGGCTGGGTTAGGGGGAGAGTTGATGCTGAAGCTGGGACGTGAGTACGGCTGCCAGAATAAGGGGATGGGGTAGAGGTCGCAGAGGTCGGACACCACGTAAATTGCATACCCGATTGCGGTCTACTGAAGAGTGGCGCCCTCCACTGGGCAACCCCCTCTTCAGACCGTACCAACCCCAAACTGGATCTAACAAGCCAGCAACCACAGACTAGGTTCAGCTTGCAACGGGACTGCCACCTCTAGGGACTGCCGCTGGGTAAAGCCGGTGAACTGTCCCTCATGTCCTGACTGGAAACCCCTGCTTCCTTTCTGTCTCCCTTCCTCCATACCTCCTGCCTTCCTCCGTGAAAACCTTCGAACCCACCCAGCCGTCCTAACAAGCCCGTTTACGTTCAGCCTGTAAACCTACTGACGTTACCGTCCTATACATAGGCGAGACGGTGTTTCTCTGATCGCGACATTCGTAACCGTTACTCAGGAACAGATTTATTTGAGACTGAAGTGGGTGAAAGAATAGTTATTCGATAGATCTTATATTCGACAAGTGGAGAAGTATGTATGTCGGTTTACCTGTTTAGAGATATTTATGTATATCTATTCCATTTTCAATCAAACAGCTGTCACATCTGAATTTCGTTTCAATAATGCAATTGGTAAATTATATTTTTGCTTGCAACAATTATTATGAAAGACTCGAATAAAAATTACTTAATATGTCGGATAGTTCTTTATACAGTAGACATGTAAGTCAAAATTTGTATCCACATAAAATATTGCTGTGCAATAAGTTAAAATTTAAACGAAATACTACTTGCATACGCCGTTTTTCGATGGCGTATAAAATCGTATGAACAGTATTAGCGACATATTGTATAATCATCAAGAATTACTGTCAACACAAAATAGGGGAATAAAAGAAAAGTTTATAAATAATGTTATATTTCACCCTCCTTTGCAACAGAACGCAATGCAACAAATCTGTGATTCCTCACATCTCCGATTTCGTTTTTCCTTGTTGCTGTCAGAACGGTTCCCCAAACGCTGTTCTAATCTGCGTGCTTGCAATACCAGGTTCTATAGCAATCGCTAAATTTCGCGGGACCACAGTTACAATAGCGCGAGGACTTTAACGAGTCTCAACACAGTACAAAGTCGGACAACACCTTGTTGCTGTTACAGACAGAAAATCCCCAACTGCCATTCTCCACGAGAGTACCGGTAACGCTATAGCCATAGAATGCTCTAATTACCGCTTTTGAATCTTGGGGTATAAAAGAAACCATTTCAGAATAAGTGTCACCGACAGATCTCGCTGGTACTTTCAACTAATAAGCTCAAATAAAGTGTAGTAAACATTGGACGGGGCGCCTAATTGGCTGTATCTGCGCTTCATTGCGGGGTTCCTTTCATGACATTCGTTTGTTATCGAAGCTCGTGTCGTACCAAACAACTTCTCATTTCTCTTCATGTATTCTGCAATAATCTCTCATCTTCTTACTTTTAATAGTAAAGTTTCCTTCTCCTCTTATTAATTGTATGTATCTACTGACTCGTTTAAATGTTGTCTCCCGTTCTAATCAGTCTACGGTTGATCATTACTACTTAGGTACGTATACGTACGCTTAAATGAAACCGGAGATGATAGGAATGTAAATGGAACAATTTATCAAACTTATCAACTTATCATGTATCAAAACTGTTTCGCGCAGGACAAGGATTTTCTGACTGTACAATTCCAACATACAAAAGTTTTAACTAAATCAATACGTTAATGTATGCTAACTACGGCAGCAGCTTCATGAGAAAAGAATACGCAAGTGGCATCCCAAACTTTCGAAATCCTATTAATGTAAAATACCAGAATTCGCTGAATGATCCCATATATAGCCCGCTTTGCAGCGTCTGTGCTCTCGGCGTGTGTGTTCAGCCCGAGTTAGAACTTGCGAAGAATTTGAATAAAACGAACAGCGTTGCGTCGCCAAGACCCTCCGCAACTTCCGCTAAAAGACCAAAACTGCCATCAGCAGGATGACCGAAATTCCAGGCAGCTATTCGATTCAATCAATCGTTCGGATATTCCTTTAAATCCAGCCGGCGACACGTTCAAGATGCCAGATAAATGTTAGTTTTATGCAGTATTAAATCGAGTCCCCCGCGATCGACCCACGAAATGGGCCGAGTTTATCTGCTTCTTTTCAGCCTTTTATCTCAAACGCTTCGTTTCAATTTGATCGCGGTGTTCGGCAACCTGCATGCAGAACAGTCAGCCACGGGCGCGTCGCTTTACTCGTTCAGGCTATATCGAGAGACACTTTACGAAAGAGGGTTGTGTTTCAGGTGCCAACGAAGAAAAAGATGCAGGGGATAGAAGCAGGAGATGGGGCGGGTATAGAGACACCGGAGAACGAGCAAGAGAATAAGGAGCCGAGCTGAAGAAGAAACACAGAAGGGTGACGGTGGTAAGGTAAGAGGCGTAAGAGGCTGAGGAGCCCATCTGGCTTCCAATCAGAGTGTTGCCACCAGCACATGTGTTCATGGCACGTTGAAGGTGGCGGCTCAATCAACGAGGGTGCATCTCCCTTTTGGACCACCCTCCTTACCCCCCCCCCCCCCCGTCACTCTGACAACTTTATATCACATAATCGAACCTGGGAGCCGTACTTGCTCCATCTTTTCTGTAACGTGTTTCTTACTCTGTTGCCTCTATCCAGTCTCTTGTTCCCCTTTGAATTCCACGCTTTATCCCTGTTTCCTTGGGTTAGTCGGAAATACTCCTTTGTTCGATAGTTCGATCTTTCTCGTATTTTCTCATGAGAGACGTTCGCTTCCTTCGACGTCATCAAATCCTTTGGCACATTTATCAGTTCAGGTGAACAACTTTAAAACGTATAAACTGCTTTACCTGACGGCACCAGTGGGCAGTTGATTACTACACTTACAAGAGGCATCATCCAAATATAACACGCCAATTATAATGAAATTTATACACGAGGTAGTTTTTCAAAGAATATTCTACAACTATCTTTTTTATCTGCAACGATCCATGGCTAGTGGGTGATATCAGCTCTCAATGGTGGGGATCAGGAACATATTTTCTTTAATAATTCGCAAACGATTAGGTCCACAAATTCAACTAAAACAGTTTCTTAAAATAAAAATTTGTTGAAAGAGATATTCAAAATTATAATTTTGTAAAATGTGTTTCTGACAAATTAGTGTTCTGTGTTTGCGATAATTTGCCAATATAAATTACAGATCAATACGAAAAACACGTATCCCTCGAAATTTTTAATTTTACCCCTCCAATAAAGTTGGGGTCCTCACAGTAAATTAAATAAGATTGTGTGTTACACGTTGGAAGAAACAAACAGTACACACTAGCATTTCTCGTTTACGGACAAACATTTGTGGCGACACGTTATATGGGTGCAGGCGATCCTTTACCTGTCGGCTTGCGTTTGCAGTAGCGCATTCGCACACATATAAAAGGCGCGTACGCGATTCAGCGCTAGTATAGCGTGTTTGTTTCTTCCTACGTGCGACTTACACATTCTGATTTATCCAACAATTTAACAATTTGTATTGGGCAAACGGTGCATTTTCAACGTATGGTTCCATTCAGACCTGTTATCGTTGCGATGAATAAAATACGATGCAATAAAAAAAAGTTTGACCCTCACTTTCAAGGTCAAAGGCAATTTGGCACCAACTTTTACGTAAAGATCTCCACCGATTCAGAGGTGTGAAATCACGCTACAATCCTTTTCACATTTACTTTCTTTACACCCTGTACAATACGGCGCATTGAATTCGCCACAAATGTTTGTCCGTAAAAATACCCCCGTCATACCCCGCAGTTCTCTATAAAACCTATTGATTAATTTAGATTAAAATTCCGAATTTAGAAATTGAAAATACATCGTTTTACGATTTGTGTCACGTACCTAAATACTTTCGAATTTGTAAAAGTAGAAATAAGTTTGAAGCATTACAATTTTTCAGAATACGCACTGCAGGATCCACGTTGATCTATCATGCCTGAAAAATTGTCTAAAGCAGATACCTACCCATACTTCTTTTATAGAATTATTATATTATAATATTATATTTGCATAACAATTGTAGACCATGCTGTCGGATTTTTCTTACAAACTATGATCCGCTATTAAATACTCTCTTCGAAGTTGAAAATTGTTTGGCTTACAAGCAGTGATTTGAATAATATTCCATATGGATGTGTATCGTTTGATGTACATACATATACATATTGCTATATCAGATGCGATCAGAAGCCGTTTCAATAGTCGATCTTGAATGTTAAACAGATAGTACAAAAAAACATCTGTAGTGTCAAACAACACGCAACAGACGAATTTCACGCCCAACTATCTCGACTGAATCGATTCATACAGAAGGTTTCTGAAGTGCCTTTGAAGCAAATTCGGCCTTTCTCTCTTTATCATGCAGATGTTGAACTGCTGCTGGTATTCCACATTTAAACGACTCCACTCCCGTATGCTAATTTGCAAATGCTCCCCATTGGTATTGAAGTTCCGAATATTTAATTCCAACGTAACAATGGATGTAACTGCCATATATTTTACGCTCTGTATTTCTATAAGTGAAGCTTAATTCAGCACTGACAATGAGTGAACCAAGAGTTTCAGGTCGTTGCATTGTTATCGTGATTAAACTTCGGTTAGCATAGTTACAAATAAAATATCTATATCAATGTAATTTAGATATAGCTATGAAAAATTCGAGAAGAAAGTACACACAATATCTATATGGTAAGATATTAAATGGCACATCAACAAATCATTATTAAATTAATTACTGACTATTATAAAGTACCTACATATGTACACATTCAACAATTATATGTATATTGTAAGAATTCAAAACATTTTATTCACCCCGATAAAAATAAAATTCCTTTTAAAATAAGGAAACACTGAAGAAATAATCCAACACGACAAGTATATTCGGTAAATTAAGTTATATTCTATTTTTACGAGGAAAAAATTGTTATTTGTATTTGACGCGGGACTATGGTTGGTGTAAGGCCGCAAAATATGTGAAAAGTTTGCAGTTGTTCAGAAAGGATCGACAGAATCGACTTCAATAACGACCCGGAATATTTTCCAATTATAGGTCGCTTTGTAGCTCTCCTGCTTTTGTGTATACGGCGAAGAAGCATTAGAGCTCTTTAATCGAATACGCGGTTCAATAGTATTTGAACGTCCGTAACGAGTTTTTTTGTTCCTTGTGTAACGTATTGGTGCTACGCGTGGTAGAGCGACAGAATCAATCACATATTCGTAACTCCTTTCAATCTCGTGCATCAGAGACAAAGTAATACATACTTTCATTTGAAATGTATATCAATGCGCATGCTGAACACAGAATTTTATAAATAATCCTCTATTCCATACATATCCCTACACTGTATACTTTATGAACGAATAAAAAAATTGACAATTTTTAATTATGACCATGTGTTTTCTATCAAAATTACTTCGTGGGTGAATTTCGGCACACCCTTTATATACGTGAATTCGCTGGAATTGCCCATCGAAAGTGACCGGCTACTATACGAACACCGAAGGCTCGCGATCAGTAATTACTCCTAACTCCATTCTTTCACCACCAATCTCACCGAAAATCGTTTTATCTTTCTTACGGCAGAGCCCAGAGTCGACTTAAGTGTGTCCAGTTTATTTGCTCGTATTGGCAGTATTTCAGAGATAAAGAAGAGTGCGCGGGAGTAAGGGATAAGGACTGAATAAGAGAAAGAAAGTCTGCGTGTAGGTAGACAGAAAATGTGAAAGGGAGAGGAGTTAGACGCGTGAGGGAGAAAGAGAAAGGGTGGGAGAGAAGTGAGGAGCGGTTGGTAGTGGTAGACTGTGGATAGTGGACGGGTTGTGCATGGGCTCGCGAGATACGAGAAATAATGGTAGCACGTATACGCGCGCTGCTTGTACACACAAGACCACATGCACCGAGAGAAACTGACCACCGAACAGTTCCAATGGGGCCTGCTCGCCACTCCGGCGGTAATAGTCTCGACAATAATCATTTATTGTTCCTCAATGGCGTCGACGCGCTGCTGGAGTCGGGCTAACAGCACTGGCAAGGGACCAGAGAAGGGGGGCAACAATTTAAATTCGACACTGGACCCGATGGGTAGAGCAGTTTAACAGATATAAATATTTTGCATATGTTCGTTGCTGAAAGATGGGGAATAGATGAAGCTGAGGAGCTTTTTAATTTGTGTGTTATTAAATGTTAAATTTATGCGATACCTTTATAATCATCGTCATACATAACATATAATCACATCATAGAATTGATGTGTTCTGTGCTTATAATTGGTGAGCCATACTGTATTTATTTCACAGCCGCACAATAATTAAAATCTCAACGCTCAATGCCATTCGTAGTCAGATTTGAATACAGAATAGGTACACCCCTGTTCAAAACATATAGGACACTAGCCAGTTTCAACTTTTTTGGTCATTATAATTTAACGTAGTCCAATCAATTATAGTTTTATCGCTCTATATATTTACGGATACAGAATAAGTGCACCTAATATGGAACACCTGATTTTTAAAAGTGTGCCAAACACAGGAAACCTGTTCATTTCTTTCAATCGAACAAACGTTGGAACACGACAAAATTAATATATTTAAGTGTCTCAAAGTTATATTAGAATATGTTGAAGAAACTTTACTTACTATGGAACACCTAGGCAAATTCTAAAGAAATCTCAAAAAACTTTATTTTTACTATGAAACATGAGTATTTATTGAAATAATATTAATCTTTTTCTTCAACGCGTTGGACACGTGAATGACGCACTTTATTCCGTCCTAAGACGGACGTGTTTTATTCATTCTCGTTTTATAAATGTTCAAACGATCCAGATGTCACGTTTGTAACAACTTTCGTCTTCAACGTAGTCATGGATTTTTCCGAAAGACAAGTCCAAGGCAAGCAGCGGAACATTCCGTAAGAAGAATGGAAAGAAGTTGGTGACCGAAATATAAAAAAAGATTAATTTTTAGGATGTCCAAATTGGTAGAAAGTTACACGTGGCACTGAATGGATATGTACATGAAAAAAAGATCTTCCACAAATCAGTTCACTTCCTTCATGGCTAATTGTGTCAAATGTGGACCAAGACTGTTTCCAGTTAAATACATACTGTGTACTAACGACTACAATAAATTTTGTTTAACTTTTATAAAATTCTAGTACGTGTCCTTATTTCGTTAGCTATTAAAATGGCCACTTTACATAAAGCCCGGTGCTACGTATGAATGTAAATCCTTACACTACAGTGTCAAAGTATAAACATTATTATTCAACACTAACCAAGAAGGAACATTAAATTCTACGTTTACGCAACAGCCGAGGAAGACTTGCTCTTTCCATAGATTGCCCGAATCCTATCTGTCGACAAAAGGAGAAATTACTAACGCTGCCGTACAATATTCGTCTAGGTATATACATGTATAGAAGCCATAGCATTTACATGGCGCATCGGTAATAAACACTTGCTGAGCAAACGGTGTGTGCTCGACGTTTGATTGGGCCGGCCGCGTAATGACAGGGCATTGTCATGCAAATCTTGTCGAAACCCCGTCGCTTATGGCCCCGGGGCCCATTAAGCCTGCAGGCATTTGCTTATCGTCCTGTTTGGTGACCGTAAATCGTCAATTTGCGAATCCTCCGAACTTGACAGGCTTACCACCACGCCTTGGAACGCTCCTTAATTCGCTAGGAATGGATAGGATGCCTGATTCACGCGCCAGACGCTATAGCTTGCAATGTACGACGGGAGAACATTTTGGTGTCGCAAGGTATTAATTGCTGCGCTTCAGAGAGGTGTCAAATAATGAATGTCTCAAGTATATCGCATAGGGAAATACTGAATGCAACGTTATCATTTGATGCAACTTTTTTGCTCGTTCTCATATATTTTGGATTGATTAATGAATTCGTGTTTGTTTTGGCAAACAGATTTTTCTTTTATTATCGAATTCAGATTTCGCAAGTTAATTATAAAGGGAGAATCTACTGTAACCATAGAAAATAGAACACCAACTGTATTTGCTATCCAGACTATCACTCGAGTTTTTGGTTCCAAGAGTTCTAGTTTTAATGAAGAAAGCAAACTATAATTTTTTTTGTGCCGGTTCGATACACCTTCAAGGTCAATTCTCCTAAAAATCAGGGTCCCATAGGGGAAATATTCTTTAAGATAACTTTGCATAAGGAATCATTCCTTTTACAATCCTTTAATTTAAGTTAATTACTCTATACTCTGCAGAAAAGTTGTTATATTCACTTATTGCAGGGTCCACTGCTATCAGAAAAGTTGGATGTTATCGCCAAAGGCCCAGGTCGCAGATCAACACGAAATTTGTAGAGGTGGAAATTAAGATGAGGTGGACCTTGCGACTAAAATTTTAGCTTCGTGTTTTTATTAGTTTCCGAGATATTAATGAGTACTATACATACTATAGAATTACATATAATTCTAAACCCAAACCCACCCCATCACTCTACATATATTGAGGCTGAAATCGCTATTGTGTTATGACATCTGGATAGGCAGCATTGAATGTATTGGTAACGTCTGTATACGCAGCTTTAAATGTATAGTACTGAAAGTTTTTCATTAATATTTCGTAAACTAATACAAATCTACAAGTCAAAATTTATATTTGAAGTCCAAAATCGCCTCCAAATCCACTCTTTCATCCAATCCGCGTCCGTGTCCTTTCGAAACTACAGCCGAAAACTCCACTTATGTATTTAATCACTGCACCTCCAAATTATCACGCTTAGTTAAGTACAAAAAACTTTGTAGTCGTTACCATATAAATTAATCCTTCTTATTTCCCAGATGTACTGTATAAAGACGATACAAATCTGTGGTAAAATCGGTGCGTTTGGATATGTCGACAGGGGGTTGGTGAGCCGTGGCCATGCGTATCTGCAATAACAGGATCATGAGCTTATAACCGAAGCTTAGAGGGCTCGATCAATTATTGTTCGCTTCCTATCTACGTCACGCCGGCCTCGAGCGTCGAGCAACAACGACACCAAGCAGAGTTGCGCTCGCCGCTGCACTTCCTGCTGTTACTAGGAAGTACGCTATCCTGTACTCCAGAAACTGTCACGTTATGATGTTTACTCTCCTGCATTTTCGGGCTAATATCACGAACCACTTGGGATAACGGTTATTGGAAGCCCGATACCTCGATAAGCCAGCGTATTTCTATTGTAAATGTAAAATCGTCCCATGGTAATTTCGAATGAGGATTCTGTCAAGGTTGCCGTGGTCTTGCTATTACACCTAGGTTTTATTCGCTTCCCGTGGTTCACAGAGGTAACCATTTGATTGCCAGCAACCTCGCCCGTGATATTTAATCTTTAATGTATTTTTGCTTCAAATGCATCCGGATGACTATTAATTTCTATCATATTCGTTTATGGTAGTCTATTGATAAAATTGATCGTGCGATTGAATTTTATTCATTTTAACCTTGGTATCGGTGTTGCAACGTTTGCGACAATAGCGTAAATTGCCGAGGGTGGAACAGTCTACACACCTGTCAGAACCAACTATATCGTCACGGTTAGGCCGCTTATCTCAGTACGGCATGATAATCAACGGCCCGCTACACCTACATCTATATGGAGTAAACGTTTCTGGATAGTTATCTCGATTTGTCGAAATAATCCCGAGACAAATTACGGGGTCCGTGTTCTGGCTTATCTTCAAATCTGTTTACACCAGCGTGTCCCAATCTTTTTTGCGCCAGGCCCCACCTGAGCCTTGCTAAAATTCTTATGCCCCATATTAATTCACAATTGAATTGTACACTACAGAAACTTAAATTATGGGTTTTAGGAAGAAATCAGTTGGAAATTGTTGAGGAAACACCGTAAGTAAATTTTCAAGACATATATATGGAGATCTGAAATTCAAGAACGAAATAAATTTAATGAAAGATTTTTCTATAGTATTTGCATTATTAGTAATTATTTATTTCCCCCCTTAATAATCAAATTGCCCCCCTGTGGGGCGCGGGCTCCACGTTGGGAAACACTGATTTACACCGTGCATCGTATCGTTATTCAAACGGATTTTTATACTTGCTCTACATTGTTTATTTATGGACACGGGAATTATATAGATCTAATCGACTATCGAGAGAGGTAAAGCGCAAGGAAAACGCGATTGATTTTCTTCTCTATTCAGTGCGACTGAAATTCAAAATTTGAGTGCGGACGAGTTTTTATCTCATGGAATAAATAAATAAACGAGAGTGTACATATGTACCGTAGGGGTTCTAACAAGGGAACACCGCGAACCGTCACTCCCGGATTTGAATGAAACTTTGTAGGTTTATAGAGTGATACAAGACAAGAATAACGGTATGCTTCATTCGTGCCCAATCGCCCTTTAAGGGAGTGAAAACTAACCTCAAAGACAAATCGGCGTTTCCACTTTTTCGCATATATCTCTTACAATACAGTAGATAGAAAAAAATGTTTCAGGTAAAAGTTTAATGGTACAATGAGCGCTATAAATATACATTAAGAAAATTTTAAAAAAAATTTTTTCATGAAAAGAAAATTTTCTTTTTCCTTTTGTAAGAGCGGATAGTTGTTGCGTAGTAACATGCATTCCGTGTAAAAAGTATCCGGAATTTATCATTTGAAAGATGCGCGTAAAAGATATCGCCACAATTTTTTTTCTGTTAGTTGTTAGCACTGTAATAATATTATTTAAGCGTCATGAGGCGTTTGCACGACAATATCCGCCGAAAACGGCCAAATTTGTGGAAGGACAATTCTTGAAGGATCTTGCGCCACGATAGTGCACCATTGTACAAAGCCATCGTTGTGCAACAGTTTTTGGCGAAAAACTCAACAAATGTCATCGACCAGGCACCGTAGTCACCTGATACGGCCCCGTCTGACTTTTTCCTGTTTCCAAAATTAAAATTACCACTTCGGGGAAGGCGTTTTGAGTCGATTCAGGCCATAATAGACAATTCGCTAAAGGAGCTTAAGGCCATACCTCAATCAGCCTATGAAAAATGTATGGAGGATTATGTATTACACTCGATGGGGCCTACTTTGAAGGCAACAAAATTTTGATGAATAAATTACTTTTTTTGTGTTTTATTTTACAATTCCGGATACTTTCTACACAGAATGTATGTGCATGTAAATGGATAGATAATCATGAATCACCGACACATTTGGATATTAAAAAAGACAACTTCAACTTAATTTTGTAAAATAACATAAAAAATGGTTCACGAGTGTGCCGCGAAAAGGTAATAGGTGTTCTGCGAAAACCTATTTGATGTGTTATGTTTTAAAATTTTAATAATTACTAAATAAATAGTGAATGTTATTTCTCATTTTTAAAATTTGTATTGATTATGTGTTATTACCTACCCCACAAAATAAACAAGGTGCCTCGTGAAAATTTGGGAGTTTACGAAGTGTTCCGTTGCAGGAAAAATTTGGGAAACCCTCTACTACTATAACCTTCACCCGATCTTGAATCCAGGAATTTTTCCCACCTGAAACATGATGGTGGCGTACTTGGACTGTACGCCCTGTATATTTCCTAACTTCCATACATGAATATATGCGAAACAACGTTTAAAATTGATTACCTATAAGATTTTATTCAAAAACAATGAACATTCAATAATAGTACTGGGAAACAATTTTTTTTGGTGTGATATGCTTGAAACATTTTCTATTACGGAGAGGTACTAAACAAAGTTTACAAATATTGGTTTAGATAGTTTACTATCATAAATAAAACTATACAGCTGCACGATACTGTACAAAATGTAGATCTCGTGAATTATGGACAGGGAACTATGTTAATAATGCTTATATAAATTAAATAATAAGTAATAAGCTAGAAATAAACGAACGAGTCATCCGACCGATTTATCTATTATATTTTACTAAGCGCCACCAGTTGTATGACAAATGAATAATACAAATATCGTAAATGTGAATCATAAAGCCAGCAACGTGGCTCTCCTAATTAATTATAAAAGTCACAATCCTCCAACGAAAACCACTATGAAGCAGCCACTTTTATTTCCGATCCGACATCCAGCGTATGTTTCTGGTATGACAATTCGAATGTCCTTGTCGTAAAATCACGTTTCAAAAGAGTTCGTCGAAATGTTCGAACTTTGTAACGATGCAAGATAGAAGGCCAACGAAAGGCGCGAACAGTCTTCACAACCTCGTTGCCTGCTCCGTCGAAATAAATTGCAGTTTAGAGTCGCGGGGAAATAAAGAAATAAAGAAACGTCGTCAGCAAACAAATGGTGCTAGCGAGCGTTACAGCTGATGGATTCGTTTCTGGCAGTGTCAGCAAAATTCAAGAACGGTCTTCGCCTTTCTATTCCAGTAGGCCGGCTGCATTGATTACGCGGCTGTCAATTAAAGACGCGCGAAGGAGGGCAACGACAGTGGAAGATGGAATAAACGAACAGAAGAAGTACGATGGCGGTGGGCGCTAAGGAGAATATCGAGGAAATCCTTTGCAAGGGATTTACGCCAGCATAGGAAGTTCGTCGTGCGGGAGAACGTTGGAACGAGAAGGAGGGAATAATATCGTCCCGTGACGAAATCTTTCCTGCAAACTCCCTGGTGGCGTATCCCTGCTAGCGTTTCGTCTCGAAACGAAGAGAAAATTGGAAGAGACTGGGGGAGGCGACCGGTTGCACCTTGTGTAAGAGAGAGAGAGAGAGAGAGAGAGAGAGAGTGGGAGACAGGGCTGTCGAAGTGGAGGGTCTAGGTTAAGAAAAAGGAGAAGGAGACAGTGCCCCTCCTTGGAACCATGTTCCTCTGGGACCCGCGAATGAAATTTCATTTCGGGAGCGCCGTAATCTCGGAATTGTTACTTGACTTCGTTCGAGAAAGGAGAGCATGAAAGGGATCCTCTAGATTCGTTCTGTAATCGGCAGAATCACCTACACTTCACTCAGCCCCTCGATTTCCACCCCTGTACCCCCGAACCAGCCCACTTCGCATCGCTTCTTCCTACTTCGAACGTACGCCTATTCTAAACATCTACACCTACTTCAATCTTGCCTCCTTAGGCAACAGCCTTATTGTTTCGCACACCTGTGTTTTCAATTGGCTCGAGTTGCCCAGGCGAAGGTGGCGGCAAACGAAGCTTGATAAGGTTCAAAAGGAGTTCTAACTACTCCGGAATCGATGCAATCTGCGAGCCGGCACGATAAATAGAGTCATAACGAAGCTTGCTCGACATGGAACGGGGGAATATATTGGAAGGCGGATGAACGGAGACTTTCTGTTTCGTGAGCAGCCGTGTAATTAGGTGCTTGGGATCGAGTGAATGAATTTCCCGCGGACGCGTACAGGCGAAAAGTTTCTTTTAGGAGCTCATCGTTGCTTAGATGTAAAGCAGGCTTAATAAGTACTCTGATTGAAGATTGGAATTATATTACATGCGACATCGCATCGACTTTAGTGCATTCAGTTCCTACGATGGCTAGCTGCATTTATAAAATCAAAGGGAAACCTCATTAAATATCCATTTATAATTATGAATTGTAATTTTTTAATTAATTGTTGTTTTAATAATTACTTGTATTTTTCATAGTGACTTAAGAACTATACAAATATTTGTTTACGTTAATTTCTGCTATTCTACTAATTTTTATTGAAGATTATAAAAAACAATGTGAACATTTAGTTTGGTTGTTTCATACGTATTCTAGGTGCGTTCGAGAATGTGTATAATATATATAGAAAATGTTGTTTAATAAACGTTCTTGTTCAACATTTTAATAACAATATAAATATTGTAAATATTCTTTCTCCAGATTATTCGTCTTTTTTAAGCCATTGACATTGGGTCAAAAATATTTTTTATATCATTAAAAGAGAAGGGGATATTTGGGTGGCCTGATACCCTGTACACCCTGTATATTAAAAGCAAATAGTTTTATTTATTTCATCCGGTTCGTTCTATTTTGTTCAAAACCTTGCAAATCTTGCAACGTTAGTGGCTGATAAAGCCACTAACGTTAGATTAACAATTGTACGATATTCTGCACAATAGACCGATTAATTTATGATCACTTCTAATGGATATTTGTGAGAGGAATAGAATACGTTACTTCGTCGATGCGTACAATATGGTTATAACTCCAAATGGTTTACTCTTCAGACTTATTGTTCGAATATTCTAAAAGTTCACCAACCCCGATTCCGTTCTTCCCAAAATTTCACCGCCATCCATTACCATCGTATTCCAGTAACCTAATTTTCAATAGGAGATTAATCGTATAATTCAAGTTCGGTCGAAATGGAGACGCGGCCGATAACGTATATGCGAACCAAATGATATTATAGTCGGATTCAGGAAAGTCGGGTCCCCTCGATTCGAGGATTCCATGAATGAGAGCGTAAATCTGACAGAAGAGGAAATTAGATCGCAAGCATTTGACTCGGTAAGAATGCGAAGTCGATTCTACAGGACTCTAACGTCCACCTCCTTGTCTTCTTGATTTTTTAAGAGTCCGATCGAGATGATGGATTATTATTGGGAACGGGTACCGACTCCACATTATTCTTTTATTCTTTACATACCATGGCACTTAATATAACAGAATAGTACTCATGGAAATAACAATTCTTAAGTGTTCTCAAAATAGTTATACCTGGGTTCAAAATATTATATTACGATGCTTATTATAAACGAAATAGATTATGTAGCTATAGTAATATGTACAATCTGTCTATGATAGTTAGTCCTTTTTCTTTGTTACGTTTTAATTTGCATTTTATACATGTAGGATTTTCTGAGAGGTAAAGTTTGCTATCGAATTAATAGTTTTCGGTACTGGACATCCCTTGTAGTTATAACATTTGTTAAGGCTGACCCTCAGTTTTTGAAAGACCCTGAGTTTTTGAAATAAATTGAAAAATATGGGCAAAAATGGGTACGTTTTCGGGGTGTCCTTTTCACTTTGATCATCATTTAAACATATTTAAATGTTTATAATCAAACAACTATTTATATCATTTTATTCGTGAAACTCCAAAGAATCATTTGGCACCAAGCGGAACTGAATAACTATTACCGTAAAAGTACAAAACACTCCCAAAGTTGAAAAATTGCGATCTGTTTCAAAATCGATTTCAGATTCGTATTCAGCGCGTTAAATACTACAAGAAACGCCTATTGAAGGTTACAAAATCAAAAAAAAGTTAAAATTTGTCGAAGAGTGTATTTTTGCCAGGGAGTTTATATATTCTTACCCATCTTCATGCGTGCAAGTCATATCCTATACACGTTAACACTTTGGACACTTATCTCTTTTAATGAGACCTAGAAAAACCGCGAAACTGCAATCGTTTTCCGAACTCCGGTCCGGGTGGTTGTGGCGTCGCAACGACGACGCGTCGTCGTTGCTGGAATGCAAAGGGGAGGCGGAACCCAAGTGATATACGAGAAAGCGACATGCGCTAGATAGAAAGAAAGAAAAATGGAGGATATGGAAAAGGGTGGTGGAAGTAGACGGTGTCCCAACGTGCGATTAGATGACTTGTCAACCTACGAGAAAATTGCGTTTTACAAACTTGTTTCGAGAAAAGAATTGGAGGGAATTGCGGATGAGGGCGGTCGGAAGAAGGCAGGCAAAGCAAAAGAAGTGCACGGGGGTAGGAAGGGTGAGATTCGCTGAGTAAAAGAAAGAGGCATACAGGAGGGAGGAGGGAAACGGGATGAGAAAGAGGGTGGGGGGGAGCCCCTCTTTATATTAGGGCGAAACAGTCTAAACCGAGCTTCGAGCGATGCAAAGTCGCCTCTGTAGTGCCCTGTCCTCTTTTTTCCTTTTTCTTCGTCTCCACCTACTTCTTACAAAGAGGGACACAAATTGCCTTGGAACTTAGTTTCGCCGGATATAAAGGACTTTCCGATTACGTTAGCCGTACTCCGTGATTGATCCGAGATGACAATTGTGCGAGCAACTCGACGTGACCTTCTTCCTTCTGCGTTTGTTCTCAGTTCGACGTTTCCCAGGGAGGTTGATGTGAAGAGCAAGTGGTCACGCGAGTAATAAATTCGCCGGCGACAGCTTTTAATTGTGTATGTTCAATATTCTTCATTTTGTATCACTATTTTCGCGACGATACATTTGTTATTATTACGGTTGCGTAGGTCATCCTATGGTTCTATTTACATTTAATGTATTGCACGAGTTCGATATGTCGATTTTGCAACGAGTCAAACATCGTATAGTAATATTGCGTATAAATCAAAACAGAAGTATCTCATTTTGCAACTTGGACACTTATTCTGTCGTCCATGTGCGACCAGAGTTTCCACGGCAGTGAAAAGCTATGTGTCCACCTACATTCTCATATAGTTAAACATGGCCTTCGTGCAATTACAACCCAGGCATAGTGGCAGTCCAAATATCTATTGCATTGATACATACGATTCGATTTCCTCTCATCATAGTCAGTAAACGACAAATAAGATTACAGCGCATACACGGGTTCAAATAGCCATACGCCCGCGTCAAGCTATTCACAGCTTCATACTTATCGAAAGACGCCCATATGTCAGCCGGACACTTATTTGCACAAGACCTGTAATCGAGTTGTGTAGTAGATGGTCAGTATCGGGGCAGTAAAAAAGCATGACGTTATTCAAACATGGTTAATTCGACTGAAGCCAGCAGATGCGAGGGAACGATATTTTCTCTGAAAAAGAAATTTCGACTAACATACTGACGAGGCTCGTTTGGCCAGCCTTCGAGAGACCCCTCGAGCGACGGAAGCGATGTTTATGAAGTTTACATACGCAGGATCGAAAAAGGCTTTGCCCGATACAGCAGATAAGCTTCGTTCGAAGGTCCCTTTCGGACCTTTTACTTTCATCCCCTTTTTTCGCCTAATATAACGATAAAATAAGGAAAGACCACGGCAACGTACTAAAAATGATTCGTGCCAGAGCTGTGATTCTTTCGGATTTTACGGTTCAAAGGTAGCCAAGCTCTCATGACTTTCCACGTCGATTGGCTTTCGTGTGGGGTGGCTCGATGCAGTGACGAATACGAGCCGCCGTCTTATTTATACCGCTTGAATACAGAATAAAAGGGCGGAATTATTATCTTGGCACCGTTCATTTATTTGCCCGCCATCCAGTAATCTTCTCGCAGAATACACCCCAGACGATGCGCGGAACGGCGTGTCGAATTAATCCTTAGATGTAGGATTTTCCTTTTTCGAATAAAAATCAGATAATGCTGTACGAAGCGGAGGTGCATGAATTGCTTATTTTACTTATGCGCGGATTTATCCGGGGGATGTTGATACGGTGTCAGGATTCAATGAATACGTGAATGTTATCAAAAATTTGATCCGACTGAGCTTTGAATTAGTAAGAGTTGTTGGGATACAGCAACGTGAAATGGCAGTAAAGTCTTCGAACGATTTATCGCATTGGCTTATCCCATAAATAATGCGACTTTTTCGCTACGTATATGAGGCAAAAATAAACAATTATCTGTCGGTTATAGAATGAATCGAAATAATGAATATATATATGTAGTATTGTAATGTATGTAACATGTGTGGTTGTAGAGTTAATATGTGTAACGTTTGTGTGTTCGTTTTTAGTACCGATTAGCTATGCGTTTTTTGTTAATGTTAACTAGTTAGTTTATTTATAAGTTTCTTATTAACGCTGTTGAAAACAGCAAGCCTCGGGTTCCTTATGGATGTAGAAAGTAAAGGACGTAAAAGTTTTCGGATAATTAATACAATTTTATTTAGAATCGCCTACATATACGTATATGTATATAATATTCATTATTTCGATTCGAGTATTTGCAACGGGAACCTGCGAAACGTCTTCACGACGTCTCTAGGCACGAGATTCATCTTTGAGACTGAAATTTCTTAATCCGCTTTTGATTCTGACTTACTCTAATAAATTATTTATTCGCCTCGAATATGTTTTTTCTCGCTTCAACCCGAAGAATATTTTTCATTCATTTTAAATGTTTGTAATAATTGCAATATTCGATCTGCACTTTTGAACTCTTGAGACAACATTGTCTGAAGTTTCCTACTGAGAGTAGTATAATATGTACATACCAAACAGGCACATAATGACCGTTACAAATTTGATTACATATTTTAAACTCAGCTTTCAGGAAAACTGCATTATACGTATGGAGTAAACCAATTCATAATATTTGACATTGCAAACATATGAACGTTATTACATATGAAACGTCCGGTTTTTGATAGGATATTTTCAAACCAAACTGTATTAATCAAAGTGACCAACATTTTATTCAATTCATACAACTTTTTCAACAATTTACAAGTGTATTACCATTTTAGTGAATTTTGCGAAATCGTTTTTGACAGATTCCTGATGACTAAAGGTTCTAATTTCCCTACCGAAGAAAGAGTTCAAGGTATATACATACTTGAAAAGGGGAAAATTCGTTCACCCTTGTAACGATTTTTCACACGATACAAAAAGAGTTTTCGATGATCGCGTTGGTTCGTGTTGAAATGCAAGCCGCATGAACCTGAGGTTGGATCCATAAAGGAATGAAAAATGAAAGTCAGGTCTAATAGCAGATATGTCGAGTGTTGGATATTTACTAATGATATCATGCTGTAGCAAAATTGCTTCAACGTTCTTAGAGATGTTTTACTAACAGAGATGGTGAGAGAACCAGATGGGCCTGGACTTGGGGAGTCAAAACGGCCTGGTTGTAAAATGAGACAATGCGCATTCGTGAGTATAAGTGGACCCCAGTTCTTCTGGGTGTTTTGCGTTCACTTCTTAAGAGTATTTCATGGTGAAAGGACATTCCTTCAGAGCTCTTCTAAATAAACGTCTTTAGTAAAATATAATAGTTATTTCATTTAACACACCATATCCAATATCGAGCTTCAAAATGATACCTTACACATTGACAATTTACTTAATCGTCATTTTATTCCCAAAGTTGTGTATCATATTCTACAATAGCGACGCACCGTATGATTATCTGCAACAAAGCTTGAGATTTTAAAGACAAGTTAGCTTATCCGAGCAAATCAGTTCGCCACTCAAACGGGTTTCAGTCAGAACAAACCGTTTCTCTATACTGCGCAATACGAATGTGCTTACGCGACAACGTAACAAGCTTGCGATCTGCATGCTTATCGGTGCAAAAAGGAGGCATGGAGCTGTATACGCGCAGCTAATGACCAGAGGGGGGCCAAAGGTCTGGACAAACGAGTTTTCGAATTTTCCGGCCGACCGCTCCGGTGCAAGGGTCAACCAGGTTAATCTTTCCCTTCTATTCGCTCCAACCCCGTGTTCCCTTTCTCTTTCATTTCTCCTCTTGCTTTATCGCTGTGCATATGCACACTGTCCTTTGTACTCGCTGAACCGTTGCCCGTCATCCCTTTTCTAACTTGTTTTCCTAGAAGCCTGGGCTTGCCTCTTGTCGTTCATTCCAATTTGTGTTCCGACGTTGACCCGTATTTTCGTGGCATCAGAACCGAATGAAGGAGAATAGCCAAGCGTTCGGCTGGTCTCGGTCGCAAACGAAATTCGAGGGAAAAATTCCTACCAAATGAAATATTCCCCAGGGTCGATTGTGAGTTTGGACGTTTTCCGACTGATCGGACGTTGCAGCGTGACCGCTGACGCGGAAACCTCCATCCTGTTTCCGGCAGACCGCGCCGCAGCCGTCACTTCGTAATCTCTGACACCTACTTTCGCCTATATGGATCCAAGAACGAAAAATTGATCGGTGCATGGTGCTTGAATCCGGCGGCTCTATGCACGCTCCCGATCTACCGCGCACGCTGGATTTTTATTTATTTGTACGGTTGGTTTCGAAAGAGGATTTCTGTGGAATTTCGATGCATATAGCGGTGTATGATTATTGGAAAGTAGCTTTTTCTTAATTTTCTATGGCGTGAAGGGAATTACAGTGTAGTGTGAATAATATGAATAATTGTTTGTAATATTTTATTGTTCCATAGAACTGCCTGAACAACGAGATGCCTTTTACGCTTCAATATCTTAATTATTTAGAAAAGAAACATCGACATTTTGCAATGGTATACCTGATATTTAAACTAACGATGCACTATCCAGGGGTGAAATTAAAGTAAACAACATTTATGCACCTCTGAAATTATCATAATTAATTCCAGGCTTATCGTGCCCAAATCGAAATTCATTGAAGGAACCAAACTGAAGTCTATAATATTGTATAAACGGGAATTTATTTTTTTGAATGATCCTGCTTGGTCTGGCCGCAAATAACGATTCGTCCTCTGCAAATTCAACCGGAATGTTGAACTTATTTCTACCTATACCCACATTTCTACGCAACGAAGCTGAGAACGCTTGGTGCATCAATGGTTACAATCTTTTTCTATGGACCGAGCTCGATATAGGAATGTTATAAATATCGTTTGACAGTTAAAATGATTGCATGGTGGTTGGTTGAAGATTTAGCCAGTCGTTCTACGATCTTTCAGTCTGAATCAATAGCCCTTTTATTGTTGCGGGAATAAAGCATGCTTTCAGATTATTGCGTTGCCGGACAGGGAACAGTTTCATTTACTTTAAAATTATCCGGGCTGTTTTGTCGATACACGTAGTCCAGAGTACTGGTAAGACTGGCAGAGGAATAGGGAACGATCGACTGGCCGTTGAAGTTTAACAGTACAATGCCTCCATCGTTACAATAAGGCGCACTGCCGCGGATGCAGTAGTAAATCGCTCGTATTTCGGCACAGCCGCTACGTATCTTCGTGTCCTGGCTGTCGGATATTTCTAGCAATGGAATAGGAGCACAGTTCGAATGTACTCGTGCACTCCAATCAGATCATCCGAAATTTTTGTTCTCTTCATAATATCATTGCAGTGCCACTGTTACTTGTCATACGTATAGAATTTTCTGCCAAATCTATCCATCGTTCGTACAATAGAGGGAATCTCTTTTCGAAGTCAAATCGATAAACTGTTTCATGGAGTAATTACGGTACGGTGGAATTTAATATTTCATACTGCTGGCATAATAATGCTTAATTTATACATTGTGCCTCGCGAATGTATGTATACGTTATTATATGTACATAGAGTGCCATTCATAAATGTTCGTGTACCCCTTTACAAATTCGAAGAATAGGTTGCTATAGTTGGTGAATAAACTATTTAGTAAAGCAGATTATTTGAAGTAATATTTCCGCGATCTACAGTAATATACAGCGTTACATATTTCTCACACTAACATACAGTGTCTCCATATTTGTACAAACTCAGGTTATAGAATTTAGCATTTCTTAGACAGGTATTAGTACAAAACGGTAAACCGAACAATAACTGCAACAGCATGCAGTTAAACAGAACAAAATGAAGAGAAGCAACAAATACAATACCGATCCAAGGGTAGTGCAGCTATGCACATATGCATAACCGGAAGTTACAGTTAAATATTTAAGGTAGGTAGGTACAATTGCAATAAAAGTATTGTAGACTATTTAGAAACAGAATTATCTCTGGAAACAATAGATCGAAAAGACTTTTCAACATGATATGTTGAAATGAAATCGTTTGCATAGTGCTCCTAGAATGAGCAGTAATAAAGTAGGTGTAAAAACAGAAATATCTTAAAATATGTAAATGAAATATTATTGGATATTGTAAATATATTACGCCACCCAATAAACGATGCTGTTTTGTAAAACGTTGAGGTATACTTCCTACTGAAACTCCAAAACAAGAAATCGATCATAATTATATTTTGCCCGCCAATTTTATACTTTGGCCTATTGCATTTAACATCTTCGTCAAGAACGTTTCGTTTTCGCCTCTGCTAAATAACTGCTTTTCGACGTTTCGACATTTACAACTACGTTTCACAGTACCACGATACTCTCATAATCTTTGTCAACGACCTCATTACGGATCTACTCCACTTAACGCGTTCAATTTGTATCACAAGCGTACTCGCCTGCTTACGTCTGCTGCAGTCTCTTTTAATATTGCAGAAACACAGCAAAGGGGTCCAGAGAAGCTTGGACGTCCCTTCAAATTATTTCCATTTATTTCCTGCAGTTTATAGCTGCGAAACGTCTCTCGTTATTTCGCGTTTTCTCTCCTGTTAGCACACAGCAAAGGCCCGACCCTTCTTTCTTTTTGACATCTGGATTCTCCGCGCGGATAGGTAGCGATCGAAGGGTTACGAACGCGAGGACAATCGGACGAGTATTGGGGCCAGAGACAATCGTCGTCCGACCGGATGGACTTTGTCGCTTCCAACCTCCGATTATCCTTTGACCGACCTACAGATGAGACAATAATACGAGAGGGCCACTCGTAGGAAAAATAAGAGGAGCCAGTGGATAGTAAGCGGAACGTCGGAACCGTTATTTCTCGTTATCGGTTTTTACGTGTGCGAAACAAACGAATCCGACGATGGTAAACCCTTTGTGTTCCTGACGCTCACTGAATCCACGCGGTACTGATACAATCCTTTCGTTTCGCCACTCTTTTCCCCGAGTAAACTTTCAAGAAGATCTCATCGATCCGCGGGGACTGGTTTGCGGCCTTCGTACAATGCGGTTGCTTCGAATTCGATGCTCGTACTTGTTTAGCATAAATGTCCAATGTGCACTCGATCAACGTAGATAATAAAGTAATTTTTGTATACAGGGTAATTAATCAATCATTTTGAAGCCTGACCAGATATATTTGTTTGCAATAGTACCGCGACCCTAATGTCTATGTCTACAATATGAAATTAGTAAACACCTAGTAGGCTGGGGTCACTGCATATCGCATAAATGAATAAAATTATGCAAAATTTGAAAATAACTTTAATATATGAACAGTAACATCCAAAGTAACAATTTATAGCTGCATAATAAATAGTGGTGGAGCAGTATACCTTCTAGAAAAATTGCACAGGATGTGGCAAAAGGTCTGAAGGTGTTTTAAATAAATCAACTCAATTGTTTTCATCTAGATTTTAGATTTTTCATTAGTAATAGGTATATTTTCCGTTTAGAAGTCGCAGACGTATGGTATATCATTTTGGATGCACATACACAGAAACTTTTATGCATAGTGCAATGTACATCTAGTTAATCTAACTCTGCCACAGTCAAATAAATCACACCACGCATCACCTATTACCCATGGTATTAACGTAGAACCCCCCCCCCCCCCCCATCGAATAGCATTCAATACCAATTCAGCGCCTAACTCAAAGCGAAAACAAATTCGTTGGACGAAAATCGCAATCGCCTAGAATGGTCGACGCTCCAGTCAAACATTAATGATTTCAAAATCAGGGAATCCACCATGGTGAATCGTAACGCTGACAAAGGACCAAAAGGCTTTTGCTGAACATTCGTACGGGCTCGCGGTCCGGAAAAGTTTACCGTAACTCGTGCATCAATCTGCGTACACGCAATACGCGAATGCAGCATGTTGCATGCGTGAAAGCACGCGTGACTACAGAGATACATCTACTAGTGTATTTGCATTCGTGTCTCGGCTTGGAACGGAAATGGAGGTCCATTCTACTACAGACTTAGGAACAATGAGAGACAGGAGCATCGCGTGTAATCGAGAGAGACAGATGAAGAGTAAGCGTGTCCATACCGAAGGATTGCCAAGAGGATTAGTCGAACTGTTCCCATGAAATTGTTACTGTCGTGTCGGGATCGCGGGCTGCTTTTGCATTGACTTCTATCTCTCTGTCTCCCTGGCTGAGGAAATAGTTCAGTTCGTGTATTCCTCTGTCCATAGCAACCTTATGCTCTGGCATTACGATTCACGGAAAGAGCAAAAGCGTCGGGTAAAGTCGACGCGCTCTCCGTTTGATTACACCCCACGCGATCCGATTATATTCTCTGGAGGCTAGTATACTTTGTACGAGTTCACCGCGTGAACTTTCCGATGAGGGACGCAGGATACACGGTGCAGTGGCGTGTTCCATAGTTTACTCGGCTCTCTGCCTTTTATCGTGTACTTGCTGGCTGCTCGATAATATCGCGAGCTTGCGGAAAGCGACAGCGTTGGGTAATGGAGGAAGGAAGATGTAGAAAGTTCGGGCGAATGAGCGATCGGTCGAGTTTAGCGGACGGGGAACGAGAGTTCGGAATTAAATTCTGTATTGGATTGGAATGGGGCGCTGGCGGGGGGGGGGGGGGGGGGGGGGGGATTTGATGCAACGCGACTCGCTGCGTGTAGTAAGTTTTTGCGTGGAAACGGACAAGTGATTGACAATTCTGGAGAAAGAAGAGGGATATTGAAACAGAGTTATCTTTGAATCTGGGCCATGTTGTATCCCTTTTCTAACAGTGAGTGAAATTTGAATGATGCGGGGAGAACTGTGTATTATAGTGACATTGTACCGTGAAACGGAAGGAAGAAATATTTTCCTCAGAAATCTTCTTTCTTGACGCAAGTAGGTATATTAAAAGTATAGTGTACCAAAGTTTGCCCCTCAGCACAGATACACACTGATTGAAACAGGATTAGTGAACGTTCAGTCGACGGGTGATTTTGGCCGTTTTCTGTGATCACTTGTGATCAATTTACAAGCCACTAATTCCACTTACCAACTATTTAAAATTTTACTCAAATTTTGCGCACACATATCTCGAAACCTCAAAGAGGCAGCCTATTGTGGGATTGGAAATATTGCGTGAGTGTCTAGAATGATTCCGATATATGAATGGTACGTTCAGAACTGAGTACCTGAGAAGGGTTCGGATGTCGGGAGGAATGACTGCGAGGTGTGTCCAAAATGAGTGAGAGCAAATGAGGAATAGAATGAGAGAGAGACTATGAGTGAAAGAATATAAAGAATGAATGATGCGTGCAAGAGCCAGAGTTAAGGGAGGATTGAAGTGAGTAGCATCGTGAGCTGAGAGTATCGAGAGAATCGTGAGTGAATCGTTGTGTGTTCGAATAACGTCGTGTGTTGACGTATTTTATAATAAAGTTAGTGTTTTAATAGAGTAAACTGGAGCCTTACTGTCCCACCTGTCCTCGAGCCCAATCATCGTGAGGTTTACGAAAAATAACTTATACACTATTTTCGCACATGTTTGCAACGATTTATTCGTTGACAATTTCATATTGAAATCGAACGAAATTACCCTAAATTAGAATTCTTCGATTGCATTCCCTATCGAATGCGAGGGCTGCCATACGAGAAATCTGAACTGTCATTTTCATGCTGAGAATATCTCGAAAGTTGTATCAATAACCAAACGACAACCTTGATTGCCGTGGTATCGGTGGAACGCACTATGTATTTCGACGAAGCGATCGTTCCACGTGGAGTGAGGGCGTACGCGGAGCTTATGAATACGTCTGAAAAGTGTATCGGCAATTGCCATCTCTTTCACGTAACGATATCTGCTCATGGTATAATCGGGTCCTGCCAGTAGCAGCGGCAGTAGCGGCAATTGGCCCGATAGGAATGGCTACCATTAGAGTATCTTGGACACGGCCCAGAAACCGGTTCTGCAGTAAATGGATTTTCTTTGAAAGACATCGTGTAGCACGGTAGCCAGTAGCCGACAGCGTTTTCATAACTCTGCCCGATTCATCCACGAAATCAGAGTTCACGTTTCGATCCGCTATCGCGGACCGGATTTCAACCTTCAAAACGTTCGACGAATCGGGATATAATTTTCCGCCATGAATAAGAAACGTCGTAATAACGCAACGTGTAATCAAAAAATTCCATTATAACGCTATATCGCAGAGGTTTGTGTATACGTTATTCGTTGCTTGCATGAACTGTATAACTAAACTGTATTCGTTGTTTCACTGTGTGCAAGTTTTTGGTAGAGACAGCTCAGATTTGTGTACAGCGGGTTTCTCTTAGCAATTCCCAAGATTTGTCTATCGGAAAAGTTTCACTTTTCAACCGTTTGGCATTGTGGAGTGGGATTTTGAACTACAATAGTTTCTTTAAATACAAATTAATTGTGAGTGGATTTATATGTTTTGTAGGAGTGGAGAGACTTAGCATTCTCTGACATTTGTCGATTTCCAGAAGTGTGGTAAATATACTAAAATGTATTGTTGAATATTTTGTAAGATTCCAAAAATATTTTTAAAATTTAACAATTCTCGTTATGGAATCTTCATGCAATGTTTCTGTATGAAATTCTGAAAAACACGATGTGTATTACGCCCGAGAGCTTCATCAATTGTCACGATTTCTGTTGTATTCCGCACAGCTTTTATTTACTTTATTTAATAAATTACAATAACGCTTTATCGGAAACTTGACGAATACTTAGAGCGGCGTACCGTTGATATTCGCGTAAAAATTGGCTGAGAAAGACTACGTCGTTAAAGTCTCTGATCAAAAGGAACTCTACCGATCTGCACGTGGTTCAGTATGTATATATTGGGGACAAATGGAAGAGTAGGGGTTATCTAGAACTTAGTAGGGAATAGGGAAAGGAGCTTGAAGTTCAAGGGTTGAAGATGGCCAGTGGCAAAGGTTGAGGTTGTTATGCATCGCGAGAAGGTTTGGTGTACCATCAGAGTGGAAATGTGAAAAGTACCGGATATCTATGACTTATATAGGCTGTGAGCAATTCGTAGTTGTGATTATAGTTGACTAGAAGATAGTTATGTCGGTATACAACATTTTATATATCGCACATATTGAAAAATATATTGATCATGGCTAATTAACAAATCTCGCGAAGAAATTGTCAATGTATTTGTAATTTTAATCGACACCAGCTGGAAACAATGACGTATAATGAATCGTAGCTGCATTCGCGTGATGTAAAATTACAAGCTCGTAACAAACGCCGATGTGAGCAATTAGAAGGGGCCGACAAATCGCCTACACCTAACGTGCCATTGGTTCGACGTAAATTGGTAATTAGTCGCGTGTGCTCGGTGAAAGCACAAATACGGTCTGTCACCGATTTAATTAGTCTATAACTCTTGCGTTGGTGTTCAGGACTTAGTCGCGTAAGCGTTCCTATAATAACATAAATTGACGACCGGCGGCTTCCATTTAGGTTCATCCACCATTTGAATGGTGTGTTTTATGCACCGCAGAATGACTCGTGTCAATAATATGGTCTCGTTCAATGTACCGTTGCATCGTTACATTTGGTACCTTGAACAATGTTTGTTCATGGTGGTGGTTAAATAAAAGACTGGTATTTAGAAATGCATCGAATTTCGTTTGGGAACGGAAAATGTCGTGAAAACTTTATCTACCGCAACTTTCCCTTGCACATTCAGAATTGTTTTTGCTTAAGATGCCCGTTCCTTTTGTGCAGCACCAGTTGATATGTTTTTAATTAATCTAGTTTCCAAAACGTATATAAAATATAAAAGCTATGGCTGTGTCTATTTTCTATAAAAGCATAAATTCTGATAAATATATTATTATTATAATGACGTCACGAGCAAACGAATAGTGCTAACATGATGCAATTCTTTGGAGAAGTTTATTAAGAATCCGAGTGTTTTCATTACGGAATTAGCTGTTGTGGCGTGCTCGTAATACTCGACAGTATTAGCGAATCGTTACGAACACTGAGTATAGGTTTGACCAAGGTTGTAAGGCTTGGCCGTGGTACCACGACGGTGGGCCTGATGCACACGCTAATCGTGGGTTACCTTACGAAGTCTTGTAAGGACTTCGGAGCCCTTATTCCGTCGCTACGTCTGATTGCAAGACTCGGCTTGCGTGGTGTGCGAGATCGAGGTTGTAAAGCTCTTCTCGGCGATAGTAAGCGGTAGTACTCAAGATCAAGGTTCGTCTTGTCTTGAGGGTTGTCGGAAAGGAACTGACTTCCTCGTCGAACGTTTGTCAAAACGTCAACTCGGAAGTCATCTTCTGCACGCTGATTGGACATAAGGAAAAATGACTAATTGCCAATCAGCGTGTTTTGGAGGTGTAGCCGCACCCTTCCTTAGCGCCCGAAGCGCGTTTCTAAGAGGAGAGGGTGTGTCCTTAGACGTTGCCATCGGTTTGACAACGCAGCGGAATTTCCATCAGGGTGTCCAAAGCTTGACCTGCCAGATGTCTGTTGGGCCCAGCTCCGAAGGCCCTCCGGAAGTCCACGTTTATGATGCATGCAATTAACTGTTGAGGTCGTGAATAACTTGGAGGTTTGTAATCTCTTGGCTAAAGGTATAAAGCACTTTCCTCAAAAACAGTCTTGTTACTTGCGCGTCATAAAACGTGCTAGCCATCTGCACGCAGAGGGTTTGCTGCGTACCGATCGCTAGCCGCCTTCTTTTGGAGGTACCGAGGTTTATTGCTCCTGCTCGTAAGCCGTGGAACAATGCATGGTATCTGTGTATCGCGACGCATCGGTGTTATTAATCTAGCCTCGATAATCCCTTGACCGGGACCCGAGGACCGCGCGCTCGACGTCTCTTGCAAGGAGGGTTTTTACGACGGAACAGCTGTGATTGGTATGTGTTTCGAGGAATCCATCGTAGCAGCGAAACGAATTTCAAGATCACGGTCATCATCTATAGATGATGTCTTTCACCGATGATAACATAGTTCCGTTTAATTTATATGGATAGACTATCTGGTTGGAGCTTCGAGAGGTTCGCATGACACGACATTTAGCAATGTTTAGGCTCATAGCACTCTCCTTGGACCAGCTGTTGAATCTGTCGAGGTCCGATTGTAAGTTCGCAGTATCATCAGGACGGGAAATGGTGTCATATATATTTTCAGATCTCCACCAAACAGTAAGAATTTGCTATGTTGTAAAACTGTATGCAAATCATTGATAAAAATGATAGAGGGTAATTGGCCAAGGTGAGATCCCTGTGGCACTCCAGAAAGAACATCGATAGGTGAAGATCTTTGATTGTGGATCCGAACTATTTGCTGGCGACCAGTTAGCTAGCTTTTGAACACCTGCAGCATCTGTCCCCTCAAGTCTGCCGAATATAAAACACTTTGTAGCAGGATTTTAATAATAATGCAATAGCATTCAATGCCTTTGTGAAAAATTCCTGCAACAGATTCAGTGCCTCAAAATTATAAAGTGTATAAACCATAATAAAATGTAAAGAGTTTATTATTTTATTAAGTATTATTTCAGAAATAATAGGCGCCTGGCTATATTGTTTTATAATCCGGTATAACTTTCATTCCAATATTTGAATCATAATACGAAGGAATAAAATTCTCCAGAGTATAGACCCTCAAGAGAGAAAATATCTACAGTGGTGTGCATATAAATAGAGAAAAAACGAAATACAGAATTCAGCTTCTTTACATCTTGATGTAGATTTCGATAGGCTATAAGTGATTAGGAAATGATTTAAAAAGGGTAGCTAAATAAAAAATCTATTAACTTTAAAAATTATATGACGTTATCCAAAATGCATGGCAGACAGCTTCCATTGAACGTTGTACACTACATGATTAATTAATTGGATTTAAAAATAAGGGTGCACCGACAAAATATTAATTATATTTAAATTTTTTCCAATTTTTAACGTGTAATGGACACCCAGAAAATTTAACTCTCAGCTTCGGTTTTTACAAGAGGTTTACTTATCACTTGGACTTAGACTATGACGATTGACTATTTCGTATGAAGTGAGCTGAAGTCTGGGAACCTTGGGGTTTTAACCTTCAGTCTGTGCATTGGGATCAAATGGACCCCAGTCATTGTAATATGCAACGAAATCATTTCAGACGATGCTTCTGGTTAAATCTTTTATATTTATAATATAATTTAAATTATCTTGCAGCTATTGAATAAAGTAAGCATTCCTTACAAATTAATAAAAATAAAATATAAATAACTATTTTTTTGAAGAAAACATCGCAAAATATATGAAAATATATATGGGGTCAGCTTGACCCCGTACACAGGCCATGGAAAATTTGTCATGCACAAAGTGAAGGTTAAAGGGTGTTGGAAAGGATGTAGTAGGGATGGTGAGGGCGAATTCCAAAGGACTCCGGATGGGTAGGGATTGTAGGCAGTATGACTAGGTGTTTTGGAAGCGGTGACGCGATAAGGTTGCATGATGAGTGTTCGTGATGACTGAACATAAAAATATTTGTATAGATGAATCCTTAGGTGACTAGTAGATAATAAGAGTAATACAGAAATATATATCGTAAGACTAATATAGATATTTGGGGGCGAATACATTACAAACGCATTATTGTATGCTAATATTAAGCGCCAGTTTCACTACATATAACATTCCCCATTTATTGGTACCCCAGAAAATATACCGTTTAAATGTATTTTATTGTATGCTATAATTAAAATTGAAAAGTCCTTTAGTCTCTTACACTATGAAAAATGTACTTTCTAATGATGCAATACCTGAAAAAGGAGAACATAATATATTATTTATTGCAATGATCTAGACAGCTGAAATTGGTTGTACATATTTCTCTAAGTAAGTATATGTTCGCCGCGGTAAATAATATTAAAGCGATGCTCAAGACACAGATTTGTGAGATCCCGCCATTCAACGAAACAATATATCTTTCTCTAATGGGAAATAAAAAAGTCGAAACTTTTCTTTCACGTGGTAATAATGTTCCTGTAGCTCACACGGGCCATACCGATCCTTCTCCATTCCCTGTCTACTTCAAGATTGCCTCTCGTCGATTCGCTCCCGGCCGACGAAACTTACGAACGTGAGGTACGAATAAAGCGTCAATTTTTCCAAAGGACAGAATTAGGAGGTTCTTGGCTGGCCAACAGCCAGCAAGCCAAGTTTCCGATATGCAATTCCGCTTTATTTCCGGATCGTTTGACGCGACCGCGCGCTCGTGCGAAGGCTAATGTAATGGAAACGCTGTAAGCCTTCCTATGCATATTATTGTGCCACTTCCATGCCGCATGGCAATGCTAATAATTGTTATGGCCCGATAGAGTGCAATTCCACGCCACTCGAGCACCGCGGCCGATCGCGCGGCCATTCCACTTTGGCATTGAATAAATTGCAACAGTTTTCCCCGTTGCTTCCCCAATTCGTTTCAACTAGAGGATCATCGTTCTGCCCCACCACCGTCGTTCATCCCCCTACGACCGTCTGCCATTCCCCCTCTCCCAACGCTAGTCTTCGTCGCGTTATCAATTCAATTTCGTTCAACTCGAATCGTTCGAATTGATTTGACCTTTGTCCGAGCGCGGTGCGTCGCTCGGCCAGAACTGCTCGAACGATTCGAACGAATATCGTAACAGGATTTTGGGACTGAAGCCCATGGTTGATTTTTCACCTATCGGGAGAACGGTGTATGCCGATGCTGGTCGGAGAATTTTGTTGTATTCCATGATACGCTGAGCACGAATAGCGTTATTTTTTATGCCCCAGGTCAACCGATTTCACCGTGGAACTCGTGGATTTCGCGTGAATTCGTGGGAAATAGTTCATCCTCGTTATTTGATGTGCTTGATTTTTGACGGAATGTATTATAGATTCCGGGAAAAATGACGTAGGTTCAGCTTCAATGGTTGTTAAAAGATCAGAGGCAGCGGCTTTGTGGTTCAATGAGCAATTTTCATCTAACGTTTTTTCATTTCTTTTATTTGAGGAATCGGAATTCGGTTGCGAAATTTCAATGCTCTTTGCTATTGTCATATTTATGCTCAATAATTTGTTGTATATAGGAAGTAGTGTATCTACACAAGTGTGCAATTTAAATACCACTATCTACCGGGAACTACATATTAAATATATAATTTCATGGTTCACCCATATTATTAAATTGGATGATGTACGTTCAACTTTATCGATGTCGTATAAAGTTAAGAATAAGCTACTTACAAAGTAGCTGAAAAAATATAAATACTTCAATATCATATAAGTTTCTACATTTGCACGCGAAATATCTGCACACTAACAGTCGGACAATAAAGTGATGAATCTTGTACGCCTGCCTCGAAATGAAATTAATTTCATAACGCTCCTCGTTGATGAAACCAATACCATATTCCCCAAATCCATACCGCACCAATCCTCCTTCCATTACCCATGATTCTAACGATAGCTTATCGCTAACGATAAGTACCCCTCCGAAATGTACACAGATTCAAAAGACCCAGGAAGAACAACTAAATAAAACGAAAAGACCGAAAATACCAATTCGCCGAACGCGAGGCTGATCGTCTGTACCGAGAGCCGTGGCAATAGCAATAAGGGTATGGGGGTGGAATGCGTTGAAAGGATTTTCGCGCCGGAACCCCTTGAACGAAGTAGCTTGTCTTCCATTATTGAACTCCGAGACGTAGCCAGTTACGTTCCATGCAAAACGCTTTTCAAGTTAGGCTGGCGGAATCGTTAAAATTTGAAATGTAAATGAGGAACTGGGCCGGGACTCGATAGCGTTGGAAACCAAGCAAAAATCACTTTTGCGTTACTGCAGTTTCACGCTTCTATACAGCAGATGTTACGATTTTATTTGACTCTGGCTTGGACGCGCGAAATCTTTTCCCTCTTGCTTGTTTCTCCTATTGGCCGGCTATCGCCATGTAAACGAGGAGATTTCGAGTCGTAACAAACGGTAACTAAGCGCGTAGGAAAAACGTTCAGCCACGGACGTCGAGCTCGGCCATTGGTTTAACGATAGCGTAAAAGTTAAAACAGTAAGTGCCCCTTAAAAGCGCTTTTCCAACGTGGCTTTAAACGGCACGCACCGCCCTATTTTATATCTCCGCTTCTCGTGCGGCTCCTTCTACAAGTTTTTACCTGCTACACCCTTTCAGTTACACGCCGGTGGCAGTTTTTGAACGCCGTAAATGCTCACGCAGTGTACCTTGCGTTTTAGTTAGCATGGACGCAGAAATATTGTTTGCACCATTTACAATTGGTTGAGTGCAGTGTTGGCCAAACCTTAGTGCAATTAACGATTAACAATTACAATAAAGAATATTTGTTTATCTCAATTAACGACCGATTTCTATCTCTACTGATGTACAATGGCAGTAAACGATTAAAGTATTTAATCGTCAATCGCATTAAATATTAGCTGTACAAATTTTGTTAAATGTCCAAAATATCATTTTGTTACACTGTTAATTCTGGTAATATACAGTTCTCGTTATAGATGGGTATAATTTGGTTTAATTCTGACCTCTAGAAGTGAAAAAAGAATGATGAAAACAATTCTGACATGCGTACTTTACAGGAAGCACCTAATGACAGTTTAATTAAATCTCAATTGCAAAATAACAATTAATGCTTAACGAATTAATAGTAATAATCGCTAATAAACAATTAATTCCATGAAACCATTATTGATGATTTGGTTGGACGTAATGCAAGATTTATACAAGTTATAATTATAAGTAAATTATTTTCAGTACGTTTTCCCGTGGTAAGATGGAATTAAACCATCAACTGACTTGCCCCTCGACGAACGATTTTATTATATTTAAAAAGTCAAATTAATAAGAACGATGTTAGTAGATATACATTATCCCGTGTAAAGTAGAGGAAATCGAAGAAACGTTGGAGAATCCGCAGCTCGTTTCAGTGAAACGGCCGGGGTTCATCTGACTTTTCGTCTCGTCGAATTCTCGGTACATGAAATTTCATTGAACGATTCCTGATTCCTCGGAATGGCTGTTCCCGTGTGTTTTGTTTCTAACTTTCCTCGTCGATAAAAGACGCGTTAGTCGGTGACGCAAGAAGAAAGGAAAAGTTTTGGGTGTCACCCTTGGCCTTCTGACAGTAAATTTGGAAAAGCACAGCCAGAAAAGATCGGCTAGCAAAGGGACGAGGAAATGTAGCTGCAATGGCACAAAGTAAGACTTGGCGATGCGCCATAGCAATTTATTTATTTTTCTCCGTGCAAACTTCACCCCCCGACGGGGGGATACTGGCTAGACAAACAGGGGCACAAAAACGTTTTATTACGCGATTAAGCTCGATGATGACGATATTTTAGGAAGCGATAAAAGAACTGGCCAGACGTGGCAATTGTGAAAGGGACAGACAAGAAAATCTTGTGGATCGAAACGAGCTTATTCAGTGGTCGAATCAATTACTTAGCCTGAAAAAATGAAGAGATATATCCTTTAAGTGAATGAAAAGATATACCAAATAAAGAGACAATTAAGATTTGTCGTGGATCCCAATTACATAAAATATTAATTTTGTATAGTAGTTAAGAGTGTTAGAACCTCACGGACGGAAAAATTCAATGGTATTAACACTAGATTACCGGAGCGAGTCAATTTGGCTTAATTCAAAATTCGCAATACAAAGATTAATGAAGATCAGTGCGTATTATATAATTAAATTAATTACAGTTTATTTCGAAATTAAGTGAATTAATTTATTAAAGAAAACTCGCATTTTCATTGGCTATTGTTAATCGGAGGGACATCAGTAAAAATAAGTGTTCAAACTTGTCCAGCAATCTAGTGTTAAACTGTTAATCTCCCTATATTTCTCCTCATTTCCTAGATCATAAATGTAACTAAAAACTAGAAATGCATTTATTCATTAATTTAGAAAGTAACACATTTACTGACACGTTGAGTTAATCATTTTTTATGGTTCTAGATGCTGATACAAAAATTATAATATATCCTCAACATCCGATACATGCAGCATATCTTATATGCGGTTCTGTATACACGGTAAGTAAGCTCTCTATTTACGGAACTTTTTATACACAATCTCAGATCTATGTACTCTCATTTTACACGGTCAGAAAATGTTCCACTGTATTCAAGGAAGTTATTGAAACCAAAGATTTCTCCTGGTTGTGCTGTTATGTGGCCAACTGTTAGGATCACTTCATGAAGACCTTGCACCACTAACCTACGCTGCAAATTGCAACATTGTTGCTACATGCTCCAAGTATACATATACGATATGCCTATTTACCTGACGCGGCCAGTAAGTTTCCCGCCCAAGACCAATCCACCTTACTATCAGAACTCGAGCATCTTATTGTAACGCGTTGTTATGCGTCACAGACTACCCACTGTTTTTGTTTTTTGAGACTTAAAATATGACATACAGGGATGAGTAAGGGCACGGGCCGACCGTATGACCCAGCGACGAGTCATACCGCTTCTCCATCGTCCAGGGTCAAGGATCCAAGGGTCGCGATGCCGACGCTACCGAAGTCCACAAAAACAAGCGATACATATGTATATAAGAACAAGCGAACAAGCGAGGGTAGTCAGTTATCTATCTACAAACCGTCAGGCTGGTAGTTTCCAGTTGCGTAGTCTGTAACCTCTTCCTGTAAAGTGCAATTCGAGGATTGCACTTGTGCGTCTACCATAAGTGCTGTATTTACCACAAAATATCGTGAGTGGAAATTAAAGGAAAGGAAAGGAAAACCTACAACAGCCTTCTCAATTCATCTCCCAACCACGTAACAGCGTTCAATAGCCAAATAACGATTCCGTTTTAATTCCGATGCTACAGAAGAAATGAGGATCATTTCTCGTGAGAAACTGACTTATTTCTTTATTCAACCTCACTGTTCCACCAGGATATAACAGTACTCACTATTGCACATTATTTCAATTTCTATCTGGATGATTTGTGGAATAAAGTTTAAACTTGTGTAAGAAAAGGTGTATCGTCATAGTTGAGTTGATTGATAGGAAGTTTCAATCACGGACGTCTCGCTGTCCCAGCCTCTTGAAGGGGAGTTACATATATTGTCACAAAGAGGCTGACCGCAGCGAGACCCTCCAATACAATCGACCATCGGAGTTCAAATTGGAAAGAGTGAATTGATACAAATACTAGGCTAGACCACCTTTGTTTGATATGTATTCTGTTTTACATTAAATCATTTGCATTGCCAGTCACTACTGTGTCCATCCCCAGTGTGTCTCTGAGCTTCCATTGTTACGGCTCCCGTGTAAATACCAATGAAATTCAGTTAAAACAAATATTTTTATAACATACTCCTACCGAGCCGCTGAGTGCCAGGCAAAAATTTAATTCTTTAATTTCTTCGAAACAAAAGGGACCTTGTTCTGACATATAAAATAACGTATGCCGTCCTTATACAATAGTAAATTAAAGACATTGATATAAATCTTAGAAATTAAAGCCTTGAACAATAAAATATCAGCCCCGGGAATAAAAAATCCTTTAAGTCGGCTGCGTTAGTGATAAATCACATTGCCAGTGGAGGATTAATTAAGTATCTTTCTTTGTATTCGTATATTTTTTACAGACCCTTTTTGTACGATACACGAACGCGTAGAAAGAAACGAAGAAAGCACACCTGAAACCAGCATACCGCATAAATCCAGAGACAAGTGTATATTCAATTTCCTTGGACCCTTGTATAATTTCTTCATTCTTCCTCCTCTTTTCAACAGATCACCGCTCTCGAAAGAATGTTTATATCCAATGAAAATATATTTTTGCTTCCTTAAGTAAAATTGCATTTTTAGCGAGTATCTACTAATAATGTATTCGACCAAACTGTATAATAATTATTTTGTAGCAAAGGACACTACATTGTTGAATTGAATTATTTCATTGTTAACGTTTAAAGAGTAATGATAGCTAATACTATAAAGTATAAAGATAAGCATACAATGTTGTATATACCTAACCTTTTTGCAACTGCACACCTATAATTGGTTTCTATCTGTACACCAACTTTTGCAGTTTACAATTTTTAGCGTCCCTTAATTTCACGCAACATTCAATCCCGAAGGAAATCAGCAACGGAAGACGCAGAAGGAAGGAAGAAGCTGTAAAGGGAGACGATGTTCATGAAACATTTATACGATCATAAAGACAGTTCATAAAGTTTATACGTGTGTTTATACCAGCGGCGATAATGTGCGACCAAAGTGTTCACGAGTCGTGCTATCATTACTTTTACAGCTTGGAGGAACTATTATTTTTGTTGTGCCCGGCACTTATTTAATAGCTTACTCGCGCGAACAATACAACCTGATTTAAGAAAACATTGCTTCCCTTCTAATAAACTGAGGTTCGTATTTATTTTAAAAATTCGTAGAATTTATCACCTCACTATTCATTTACCATTCCTTCGAGTCAAGAAACAACGAACCAGCTCAATATCTGACAAAATAATATTTAAAACAAAAAGGGGCAAGGGATCGAACAGAAAGAAATGATTCTAAGACTAAACACATATTACACATACTTACTTGAATAACGATTTACTTCCGAAAAAAGTATGGGATTAAATTCTGTGATTCATGTATTTGAAACAAAGTAATACGACCAACGTTTAGGATAATTTTGATTTATTAAAAGTAAGGAGAACTATTAATTAGCGACGAGAGTAAAGCTGTCTCGCTCATTAATTAACGACCAAGAAATTGAGCCCCCGTCGTGTTTTGCGAAAGCTTTCACAGCTCAATTATGAATTGGTTATGTAACGTAACCGTATTGTAAGATAATCGAATGAGAGGGTAGTCTCCCTATCTTGATTAGGTATTGCAATGATTGGGTAGGCTTGTATATGTTAAAAGGTGTTCGGTTTATTAAAACTGTGCTCTCTCGATCGTACTCTATACAAGAATGCCTTTCCTTGGTAAAAGCGTCGGTCGTGAGGACGCCTACGTCACCATGGCCCCTTTTAACCATTTTAGGCTTCGCCCCAAATAAAAGCTACGCTATACAAAGACTGCGTGCATCGGCAAAATGCACATGGCCCGCCTCGGCCGTTCCTGTACCTGGAATATTTTAACAATATACATCAATACAATTGAACAATGTCATTACAGGAATAAAATAATAACTACTAATTCCATTGATGGCAGGTCGAAACAAAGTGCGTTTTTTTTTACGAAACAAGACCAAAGTGCCCACACAACGCCATTTCAGTGTCGCCGCAAGTATTCCATAATGTAGTCGTTCTAGTATTTACACAGCTTTTTGTTTAGCATTGACACAGCGTGGTGAGCATTGGGAATAAACAGTTGATTTTCAGCAAAAATACTAGCTGAAAAATCAGAACAGCGAGTAAGGGGAGGTCCGTGAGGATCATCGATTCGTTTCTAGATATCGAATCCGATGGGAGAGGAATTTTACGGCGGAACTGTGAAATTTCGTTCGGGGAAACAATAACGAATTGCCGCACAGTGGTCCGGATGGGGGTTAAGTGTGCCTTTTCCTTATAACTTTTTATTCGTAAAAGGTATAAACGCGAAACTTGGACTGGACAATGTAGTAATGTCAATTTAAGGATTGGTTAAGAAAAAATACATCAATGTTATTTTTGTTATTATTATTTATAATAATTGTTATTATCATTTTGAATCATTTAATTATTAATTGGAGCGCTTTGGGATAAATTTTTTGGTAAATGATTTTATTCTAATAGAGCTCATGTACGGATCTGATGTTAGCAGGAGGCGATGTAGTACAATATATCCTGGTTTGTATCGGTTCTGGAACTTTTTCTACTATTTCTTACTCTAATTTGCTTGAAGTCTTTATGGCGAGCTTCAAGGGCTTCCTCCGAAAGTTGGCCTATTGGCAATAACGCATGTTGAATAATATCTGGTCCATGCATTAATAACTTACGGACAGAAGGTGGCATATAGTACCAACTATACTTTTCCACGAAAGACGCGATGACGCGCCCAACTTTAAAAAATCATAGTCTGAATAGGGGGACGAGGGGGGAATCGATTTTTTCACAGTTATTTAGAGGAAGGTGTCCGGAATATATTCCAATTTGCTAAATTGCGGGATTCTTTGGGACTTGCAAGATATTTCTTGTCAAACATAAGACATTTGAAGAATTTGTAATAGTTCATTCGACAGTATGTTATAATAAACTTTATATGGTAATTATTAAATCGAGGAGTGAATTTATATCGCGGAAGAATGCCCTTTACTGCAAAAAAAGAATGAACTAAATACATGTAGAATTGTAACCTCCATACCCAAAAGAATAATACGCGATTTTTCGATGAAAAGCACTGTCCTTAGAAAGTCCAACTTTACGTTGTCATTTCTACTAAAAAATGGCATTAAATTATGCAAATGTTTTCGTTTTTGAGACTGGTGGACATTTAGGAAGTAGTGTATATTCGAAAAATATCGATACGTGTAAGTTCATTTTTTGGTCATATGGCACACTTAACCCCAATCCGGACCACTGTGTGCCGGCTCGAAGGATCGCCGACTAATAAATAATGCTTTTGTAATAAACAATAGTATTACGTAACCACGTGGGGTAGTGAACGCAGTTCACGCCAGCAGATCTCTGGTCGCGTACGTATATACGTTCACGATGGTATCGTGATAATCGACGTTCGATAATATCCTCCAATAAATTTGGCCCGATAACGGGCAGGATTTATATTATTGGAGCACTGCGGACTATAAACGCCGGTTACGACGTGCTACGGGGCCAATTCATTCTACAATGAAGGGAATCATGTATCCGTGGACGATAACGAAATTTCTTCGTTTTTCTTAAAACGTGTACGTGCATAGCATAAAGCTGGAAATGTTACTGGGATTGTTCTGCTTGCATCTTCTTTTTGAATGAATTTATAAACCGTTCGCGGACTAAAACGACTAACTCCGTCCTCTAAATTTATTAAAATTTTGCTACCGAAACACTTCACTGGTGCTTAACTATTTATATTTGAAATGAATAGGTCTGTTTATAATATCTATGTATAATATCCTATAACGAACGCATGTGTTGAATATTTTTTTCGAATGGTACCAAGCTCACATTGTTTCATAACACATACTACTGTGGGGAAAGGATTCAGGATCTGGCAAAGCCAAAGACAAAGACCACAGTATTAAAACTAAACTATATATTTCGATCAACTTACTCGGGGACGCCTCGTATACCACTGACCCTCGACCCACTGCCGTCAAGCCAAGTGTCGAGGATTGGGCGTCCTCCTCTAAACAAACCACGTCATCGAGACGGAAACGCATATCGCGGAGGGCCCGAGGTGTCATTGCCTCGGTGCCCGACCCATCGCAGCAGGGATCCGAACCCTATACACTTATATTCCCACACTACAAATATTTATACTTCTTGAGAATCATGAAAATGTAATAAATAGACCACGGATGCCTAGAGACAGGAAATATGCAAACAGCGTATGACATTTATGCATAAAAAGTTGACAAATATGCACAATGTTAAGTGTTAAGTGTAATATTAAGTATCAACAAACGTTTTACAGTTATTCTGATCTATTATACTTAGACCTATAGTAAATTGCCAGCATTTTATGTTTTTAAACATAAATATGCAAAATACATGCAATTTTCAAAATATGCAAAATAAACAACATATTTTTACAATCTTCAAATGCCGAACAATTTTCTGCCCAGATCCCATAACTTTACCTATTTCCTATAAAAATACGCATTTGCATAAGCACCCGCAGTCTGGTAATAAATAATTCAACCCTTTCTATCCACACGTGCCATCCATCCATTCAATCTCGCAGAAGCATGGATCGCCCAAATCAAACCTACTCCACTAACTTTTATCAGTCTCTGCACGCACCGGGCTGAACGGACCCTGGGCTAGCTTCGTATCGAGCGACGAAAGAACCGAGGATGAAGGTGAAAACGAAAGAATTAGGCCATTCTCCTTTCTCCTGAAGTGTAATTGGAAACCGTTCCGCAGACCGTTCTATGTATCAACAATCTTCCGGATAACGGTGCGTTCTCTTTCGCTTATCGGATAATTACGGGGATGAGTCGCCGTCTCGTTGGTGCGGATTGGACGGAGCACCCTAGTGACTGCTCCAAAGAACACGTTGCTCCTCAAGGAAAACGAAGGCGAGGACGAAGGAAGGTTAGAGAAGGAACGACATTCGAAGGGAAGAAAAGAGAGGTCGTTACAAAAAGTCGAGTCGAATCAAGTCAAGCAGCCGCACATTCGTGAAAGGGGATGTAGGCGTTAGATTAGCGTGATTTCCAGTGATAACGTTTTCTTTCCCATCTCGTTTCTTCTTTCAACCACCGACTGCTCGTGTCAGTGTTCGTAGTTCCTCCATGTTACCCTTCGCAGGCGTCACGGCTCACCCGTAGAGTCTACCTAGCTTTATAGGCTGACAGCATCTTAGCACGTTGCTAGCGTGCAATTACTGACCCCTTAACGAGGAGGGTTGCGGATGCAACTTTTGAAAATCTCCTATTAGAAATAACGGCCCCTCGGGCGTACGTGTCTCGAGCCGCTCAGCAAATTGGAATCTGCGCGATGAGAAGGGTGCACGCTTTACCCCCTTCCATCCTCGGCAAACCCCGGCGTTCTGGACGACGAGCAGGTCGACTCGATGGGAATCGATTTGTGTACCAGCAGTTTCGTTAAGACGAGATTAAGCCAGCCGCTCTGTTTTCGCAACGAATTGTTTCCTCGCGGAACCCCCTGGGACCATTTTTTTCTCATGCTAATTTGTGAACAACCGAGCAGCGCCTCCATGCAATGTATAGACTGCCGCGCGAGAGTCACCAGAATGTACCCGGGGATTACAAGACAGTTTCGTGTTCGCCCCTGATCCGTTTGACTTTCAATTTCGAACTTTCATGGGCAGACGTTTCCTTCGTGAATGTTCTTCTTGGAACGATACTGTCTGAAGATTTCCCATTCATTTTCACCCTTCTGTAGCAGACTAAATGTGTGATAAGTTTAGAGCTTATTGATTTCATTTATTTAAATTTATTTAAAGTGTTTTGCATAAATTGGTTCTTCGTAGAAAGTGAATCGGCGAAAATTTGTCCACAAGAAGTGAGTTGCAGAGTTGTTTTCCATTACTTTATCAAAAATATAAAAGAGCACCCAGTTGTCTACACAAGGGTTAATCAGTGTTAATGAGTGTATTCTTTACCATCAGTTCCGTGGTATGTTCTTGCTTCCGTAGTACTACTATATTGATTGACAGTATTGTAGTACATAAAGTATATTTAAATATTTACAGAGTGTGTAATACAATTATTGAAACTATAACTTCTTAAACATTAATTTGTTGACGTGGTACCTAAATGATATGTTCAGCACTTATAATTTAGCATCAATGCAAACAAACAGTTATGTTTTATGATATGTAATAAATAGTACAAAAATTATCATATTTCCAGTTTCAATAAAGGTACATCTATAAAATAATTATGAAAATAAGATTGTAGTCATATAATAAAGGACAAAAATGAATTGTCTTCAATGATGCACCGTGTTACCAGATCAAAGAAGTACGAAAATACCTCAAGCAAAGGAAATACTAATAATACTTTCAAACTGCACCAGTGTGGTTAAAAAAATGTTTGCTGCAAAGGTCTTTTGTTTCGAACGTATTTAATACTTGTATCGTTGTCTTGTACACACTATGAAAATATCGTAGGGAAAGTGAGAGTAAATAACAGAAATGATTTATTAAATGTTGCACTGCACTTAACGTTTCGCAAAACATTCCGTTATCGCTTCGTTATCCCTTCGGAAAACTGTTTATGTATACATATCGTATCCAAGATGAAGGCCAAACTTACTACACGCGTGTTACAAACAGCAAACGCACTCATTCAGATCGCTCATGCGAACCATCGTATACACGGCGTTACAGTCATTCCGCAGCATCATCTTATCCCACAATATTAATTGCTTAGATGCTTACAAATTCACCACACTGCCTGTACTAAACATTTTCCCATATACGCCACTAAACGGAAGGAAAGAGCTGCCACATTTTTTGTTCTTCCGACAATGAGCACGACAAATGTATTTACATCAAGCACGCGTTCTATCAATTCAAAGTAACGAGTAAAGCATCGGTGGTGCCATTAAAGCAGCCATTGTGAAAGGTTAATGCGAGCCGTAATCACTTTCGGATTGTTCCCACTCTCCGTCACCGACGCGTCGCGACGCAGTTGCCGTCGATAAAGTTCAGTTGTATTTGTCTAATTAACCACAGCAGCATTGTTTATGACAATTCCGGATGTAATTACGACCGCGTGACTTTGCCATTACATTGACCCGCAAGATAGATCGATTCAGGAAATGGACTCGTCGAATGGTGGCGGCGGATAGAAAATCCATTTCGTTTGATCGTCAGAAAATAAATATCATAGACATTCGTTTTGTAAAATCTCGCTAAACTCGCAAAAAATTCAGTTGATTTTCATTAAAATTCACGAAGCAACGTCACAATCTTATTAGTGCCCTTTATTCAGCGTGGCACGGCTGAACGATTTGCAGGAGTGTTTATGAAAGAAAATTCTGAAAGCTTCTCACGAGCGGAAGAATTTTTTTTTAGAAAAAGCCGTCCGGGTTGCGCATCATGAATTCCTACGTGTCTCTGTTGCGAACAAAATAAAATTTCGCGTGCATGCTCTGCGGAAAATATTTACGTAGCAGACGGAAAGGAAAATAATGGGCTGGAATAAATTTGTAACAAACGATGGATCTGTTCGTCAGACGAAAGATAGACGTCAATAACTAACGGATTAATCTCATTACGTGGAAAAAATTAACAAGGGCTCAAACTGAAATATCTCTCTTCACTGTCTTCCTGCTTCTGGAAAAATTGTTAGATTCAATGATATAATACGAAAATACTGTGAATAATAAGTATTAATATAATGAAATAAAATATAGAATAGAATTTCACTTTTCTAACTACAACGCTATGACATCAAATTGTCCTTACCTGCCCAAATTATTCCTAATTGCGTAGACGACCATGTATATGTAGCAATTGATTTATTACTACAGTGTAGGCCCCACCATATGGCCAGGCAATTCGCCTGACTTGACTGACAGTAAAATTGTCTGGCTACTCGAATTATTTGTCTACTCATGACGAAAAATTGTAGCCTACTAGAATAGGCCATAAACAGGTCTACTGGTCACTGGAAATTGTAGATACCTGGCAAAATAATGGAGACCAAATGTTGAAAGTGAATAAACTTTGATATTAAAGTTCGTTCAGGTCCTTCAATTTTACTAAAGGCATGAAAATTATTTTATAAATAATTAGAAATCCCAGTTTGTTGACCAGGGGTTGTACCTATGTACATCAAATCCTTGTAACTTATGTTTCTATCAAAATATACAAAAACTCTCATCAGACCATCGCACCAATCCAGTGGTTTCACTATAGTCTAATCGCACGTTCAAAAGAAAATCCCTCTATAACCTGGTTTCAGAAATAGCGGCCAGTAATTTCCGAAGGTGAGTCTTTGACAATTGTCACGAACCACGTGGAAACGCGTTCAGAGAGCAGTTCGTGGTAAACGAAGAACATAGGAAGTACTAGAAGGAAGAAGAAGTGTAAGGAGGACGAGTGGAAAAGATCTTGGTAATGGCTGTCGACCGAGGGTCAATTTAGACTTCAAAGGGGTCCTCGGTATAAAGGATATATAAAAAGGAGTCTGGGCCCGTACAACCAGGAGAGAATTCCATCTCGACCAGTTATTGGTGCCTACGACCTACGAACAAACTCGCTCCATTATTTCCCAATAAATTCTCAACACTTAAATGACAGCCCCCCTCCCACCCACCACCCTTCTTTCAACCCTTCTTCACGATCTGTCCACTTTCCAATGGTCCTTTCCCGTTTTCTTCTGTTCTCTATCATTTCGTTCACGTGCAAGTCCGATACGAAGTTTGAAGTGGTTTTAAAGTGTCATCGCACATTCTCGAGTAGACGACGCCATCGACTCGTTTCGTTCCCCGTATCGGTAAACTATAACGAGACAAATGGATGTGGGAGCGGTGCAAGCCTCCCCGCACACTTTCTCCAGCCAGTCTGGAGGAGATAGACCATCTTCGTGCTCGTTGCTTTTTACACTTTCTCCCCTATTCGTTCGGGCAAAGCTTCTTCCTCCGACACAATCGCTTGTGTCTCTTCATCGTACGCGTGTCCTCGTACACCATCTCCTTCCCTGTTCTTTTGTGCGACCAAAGCTAAGAGAGGAAATCAAAGTTGTAACTGCATGCGGTCCGGACCATCCCATTTTCTCCTCGTCTCTTATCCCATCGTTTGATCCTTCAGTAACACGTACTTACTCTCGCCGAAGTTACCTTGACTCCTTGTGATAGATATAAATGAACTCCTTACTTTCGATAATAGTAGTCTTCCGTGAGAGTACGTCCCTTCCGTTACTCTTCATTATCGCACAAGGAAGTTGCTTCGTCTGTACTGTTCGATTCATCCCTGATGTGGTTAAGGGGAATTGAGTAATTGGTGTCTGTCTGACTTTGCATTAAACTGTTCGGTACAATTGTCGAAGTTATTTTTAGTCGATAGTCAGACAATTGTACGTCACGTTGTCCGTCGACTGTAGTCAATGCTTATGACGATCATCCTTAGTATCGTCATTCACCTATAAAGCTAGTCTTTAGATTGTTTGTGGTTTTGTATAAATTATTAATGCCTTATTCATTTGTTTCTATTCTATTTATATATTTATTATATGTATATTTCGGCTTCAGGTCGCACTACTCACTATTTGATACCTGATGAATTTGTGGTTTTTCCTGTCGTTCTGTCTCCTCATAGTTAATGTCTTAGTATTGTCAAATATTAACTATATGTTACTATTAATATTATATTTGTTTCATTACAAAGCAATGCAGGGTAACATTAGAATTAAATTCTTTATTATATACAAGTTGGCCCGGATCCCACGCAGTATTTTTAAAAAAAGGGTAGCTGAGGTGATTCTAATCAACCTTTTCCTTGACCAAAATATTGTTTGATGCTTCGTTTTTGAGTTATTAACGAAAAACACTGGCCAATGAGAGCGGCCGTGATCGGGTGCATCGAGGGGCAACATACACCAAATATTACAATCGTCTTACATTAACAATAGTGTGTAATTCTTCGTTATTCATCAATTACAATTTAATTAACAAGTCGTTTTATAACTGTTCCATACTTTTATTCGTTTTCCGAAACGAATAAAGTGTTTTACTAATTATGAAAAAAGTGTTTGGATGATTAATGTTAGAAAAGGGTAGTTAAATGATCTTATCCATTCGCCCGCGAATTTGCCTGCTTCGACGGTGTCTTGGCACTTGGTCATTGACCTATCCCCTTTATGCCATGTCCCGGCGATTGATACAGAATTGATTCGAACTTGTTTCCACACGCACACGACACGCGCTGACAAACATTACGAAAGTTAATGTGTGTGTCATGTGCGTGTGGAAACAAGTGCGAATCAGATCTGCATCGATCGCCGGGACGTGGCATAAAATTGTTGAAATAGGACAGGATCGGTATAATGAACGTCAATGGCATTACTTCGTGAACGAAAGGGTAACTTTATTTAACTACCCTTTTCTAACATTAATCATCCAAACGCTTTTTTCATAATTAATAAAACACTTTATACGTTTCGGAAAACGAATAAAAGTATGGAACAGTTATTAAACGACTTGTTAATTAAATTGTTAAGGATGAATATCGAAGAATTACCCACTATTGTTAATGTAAGACGATTGTAATATTTGGTGTATGTTGCCCCTCGATGCACCCTATCACGGCCGCCCTTATTGGCCAGTGTTTTTCGTTAATAACTCAAAAACGAAGCTTCAAACAATATTTTGGTCAAGGAAAAAGTAGTTCAGAATCACCACAGCTACCCTTTTTTTAAAAAATTCTGCGTGGGATACAGGCCACCCTGTATAAAGGTTTTATGCATTTCTTATAAATCCGTTCAGCCATCGTTACATTTTCAAAAATTGGTAGTTCTTTAATACAAAGTATATACAAATTTGTATTATATGCAAATGTACATAACCAGAGGATGTTCGCGTTCCCCGTATACAAAAATTACCAATCCATTTGATCGAACCAGCTCTTCTCATTACAATTATTTTACGCATCCTTGACCAGATTTAACCATTGTTTAAAATATAACATAAATTTAATATATTATATTAAATGGGAAAAGATGGACGAAGAAATTACAGTCATACAATACTTCATTTGTATTTTAATACAAATTGTTCCCCAGTGTAAAATTATAAAGTTACAGTTTACGATTCGATCCGTAGTGCCAGGAGATCGAATACGCGATATAGGTGATCAAAAGGAGTACAGATCAAGATCTACAGCTACCACCGCTCTCGGTGTCTTTGATGTCCAAGAGATGGCGATACAGGTACCTTGCTGAAGAAAGCAATTCAATCTTATACTACTTACAGTAGAAGAGGCGACTGTCGTAACAGATACTTTTATGTGATACTTATTCAAAAAATCTGATACTTATTCAAAAAATGTTTTACATTCGAATTTGAACCAAATTAATATGTGCAATTCCAACCGTACTTAAAATTGGTGCTGCTATGCAGTTTACATCCATTCGAAGAGCTAACAACATTTACCTTCTTTGCATTTCTAAATTGCAGTGTCCCTTTGCAATCATTTGTATTCAAATGTACGATCTTATAATCTTTGCAGTAATGTATTTCAAATCTCACCTTGTTCTAGAAATGTTCAAATTAGTCCTCCGTACGGACTACATATATCCACAGAAATATTGGGATGTTGTGACATATGCAATAACTAGAGAAGTAGGAAGAATTAAATAAAAATTGTATGCAATTGAATTTTCCATGAATAGTATAGGTTAGATTATACAGGGCAATAACTGTCACAATTCTTTATGTTCTGTAAATGCATTGTGCGCAAATTCTAGTTTTTCTGTTTTAACTGATTACAACTTTAAAGAATATGATTTTTACTTACGCATAGGAAGAAAAATATTTATTCCATGCGTTTTATGCATACAAAAAAGTCTGCCTATAATCGATCAAGATTTGCCGAAGTACGATTGAAATTTTACCAAAATACGTACAATTTTACAGCCTTACAGTTGCACCTAAATCCCCTCGTATCGGTTGGTCGGACAGCAAGTTCCTTTTCGTGTGCTGAACACATCCCAAGTCCAATTCCATCCTGTTACGATCCCTTGAGATGGGGCCAGTATCTCCGAGCATTCATGTGCGTTCGACTTTATTTGAATTCGATGCAATACTTCGGACTCTATCGACTATGTTATTATATCAGCTTTGCTACTTTTCATCTTTCTACCGTGTTAAATGTGCAGTAAAATATGCATTACGTATGTATATCTTCTCATTCAAACGTACTGTCACGAGTACCCAATTCGATTCGAAACACATTTGTCGTGTCAACTGCAGAAAAAATTGAAGAACTCGCATCTTTCAAAACTGCCCCTTTAAATCGCGACTACCATCGAAGATGCATCAGAGACACAGTTGTCTCGATTATCTACAAAGCACAAACGAACGGAGAAAGAAAAAAGAGTAATACGTAATCCATTTCTCTGTGTTGCAACTACATTTCGATCGCACAAATCAGGGTTCCAGAATTCGAGCGACAGAGGGTGGTTGCAGAAGGCGACAGATGCGTTATCGCTGCAGGCACCCCGCGAGTCAAAATGAACTCGAAGTCTCTTTCTGGCCCAGCCCTCGTTCCTCGTTCTCCTCTTCTATTCCGTGGCGTCTCCGCTTCGTACACCCTCGCACCTCTCTCTCCCGCTCTCCCCCAGTTTCCACCCCTTCGCCACCTGTCTGATAGTTTCGTTCCTCTCCACCACTTCCGCGGCTCTCGTTGGTCTGCCAGGAGTACGCTCTGTAGCCGGCTGCCTAATATATGGCTCCTTGTAATTGCCCCGCGATAAATTAATACGATTTCGCACGCATGTGCCGCACGATATATAGGCCCATTGTTTCAGGGCCGTGGGCTCCGTAGAAGAACGAAGGGTTGGAGGGGCGGGGGCACCAGTGCACCATTCACCAGTGAGATTCTTCTTCTTCCACGAGTTTTCGTTACCACCCGTGTTCTTTCAACTTCTTTCGTCCGCGTCGATATCGAAGAGGAAGAAGAGAAACACCTGCTGGAGATGCGGATCGCCGCAAGCAGTAGCCAGCGACGGGCTGTTCGTTACGAGAACAATGGGAGAGGACGTAATTTATGGATCGTCCGGACGAGATTCAGATGCTGGGATGGGCTCCAGCAAACGTGAATTTAAATAGGCTTTAGACTTTCTCGATTCCCGTGCAATTAACGGACAGAGAGTTCGGACGCGAATCCGCTGTCGTTAATGTGGATGCGAGGAAAGTGTCTGGAGCTTTTTATGGGCTCCACCGTCGCGTAGTCTCGCCAGCCAAATGGTCTTCGGGGTGGGTAAAATGGATCCACTGATTATTTGCAAATGTTAATAAGTTCATAAATTGGAGTTAGGGGCAGGGTAGGGGAAATAATTGGTATTTATTAATGAGAATGTGTATACTTGACGAATAGATTGAAGTGCCTGTAACGGAAAAGAATTTACAAATATAATATGCATTTGATTATTATCAAGAATAACATCATTTTAACGAAATTTTTTCATTATAATTTTGATACTACCCAGATTAACATTTTCTTAAATTGTTTACGCTAGCTTCAATCATATGAAATATTGTGGAGTCATAAATTTGACCGTAGCTCAGGCCAAGAGGCCACCGTTAAAAAGGGCCTTGCTTAGGTTAAGACTGTGTGTATGTGTGTGTGTCCGTGTCGGTCGCTAGCGAAATTTTCCAGATGCATACGATGCAGCCGACATTGGGGGTGAAAGTCTAGGTTAAGAAAAAATAGCTTTTAAGGACAGTCGAGAGCGAACTGTGACCGAGGAAACTCTGACCTGCGAGGTGCGGTCTTGAGCTTTTGTTTTGTGTGTATAGTCAAGTGTATTTTTATTAACAGTTTATTTAGTATTACTCCGTAGTCTATAGTGTCATATACAATAAAATATATATATATTCTCATATTCTTATAATCACCGATATCTAGTTATTTTCCTTAATTAAGATCCCACAATATCAACTTTATTTTTATTGTATGCATTTATTATTCACGATAATGAAGAATGATTTACACGAATTATGTGGATATTGGTTCAAATTATATTCCTCACTGTAGATTGTCCAATCCCATTAAATATGCAAACTTTTAATTTGGTTACTTAGATATTATCTATATTATACGCGTGTCATTATTTATTCACTCTATCCCATTTGCAATGTAAGGAAACAAGAAAAAAGGCGAAATTGATATAGTAAATTTGTGTCCTGCCAAAGTCACTTGAACTACTTGTAATTCTGATACCATGCAAAAGAGAAAGGAATCACTTTCACGATACATTTTACTATATAATTAAACGCTCTGAAGTTTCGGTGGCATAAAGGTTAAAAGGTAACACTTTTATCTGCAAGTTTAGTATCGCATCTCTTTCATATCCGAATCCATGAAATTGTATTGTAGAAAAGGTGAAACTTACAGGTGCAACTGTCCGAATCAGAATCACCATTTCCGATTGTGCAAAATTCATCGAATGTATTAGTCAAATGCTCGATGAATCGCTTATTTTATTTCACGGCTATGAAAGTGAACAGGAAGTTATTTGACGGCGACAAATTACCGCCGATATGTGGCAGCATCGCGGAAAGAAAAATGTTGTCCGGGCAGTGCGGAAATTACCATCATTACGCTTGATAAAGAAAATGAGAGCGGCGCGTGTGCGTAAACAGGGGTGATTATCTGCGTCCACACGCTTTAATGGCGAGTTTCAACAAAAATTATCAGCCAGATAATTTTACGAGAGCGGCGGCTTAGCATTAATTATACTGGCTCGCGTTGGACTTCGTTAGTCGCCAAATTGAGGACATAAATTAAAAATAATAGTTTAGTTGTAGCTACCATATGTGACACGCCCATGTGTACGTAACTTGTGAACGCAGTGTCTATTATCAACCTCACACGCGGATGCGTATCCTGTATAAACATTAACGTCGATCCTCCCGCTAAATAACAAACACCCCACTCGTACGAGAAAATTGGTAAAAAGCATTTGCGTTCGTATGTAGAATGAAGTCCAATCAAATGGTATAGTTCGTGTTGTTACTTATTGTTGGTGTTGCGTTATTTAATTATTTAAATAGGTAAGATTAGTTTATTTGATGGCGGACCTTGAATTCTTATTGTTAGACCAGAATCCAGATTACTTTATAATAACAATAGCTGCTCATGATATTAAAATGTTTATTCAAGTGCACAATATCGCACACTATTAACATGAACATCAAGTTTAAGAACCACTAAATTGCTGAGGGGAAAAAATTATGGAATAGTGATTAATTGGAGAATGAATTCTTATAAAGAGATTAATGTCTATTCAATAAAAATACTTCTTTAATAATATGCTTTCTTTTCTTAAAGCTGCCTGCTTTTAATCAACTCTGAATATCTCGCGTAAAATATTTCTGCTTGACGAAAACAATTACAGCAATATCAGCCTTAATCTATGAAACATTAATATAACACAGAAATATATCTCTTCACCCTGTTCAAATAATTACCAAGCAATTAGGAATTCCATGTTCGTAACACTTGTACTGCAGAAATGATGAATCGCGACAATCGTTGGTACGATAAGCAGGAAACGAGCAGGACTTTGTACACGGAAAAGAGTTACTGTTATAGTGCCATGCTCCCCGAAAACTGTGCTCCACTTCAGTAGGGATATTCCCAAATTCTGTTTGCAGCAGTTAGTCCAGGAAACCGTGTACAGAGCCAAATATCGTCAGAAACGATTTCGCGGGTTGGAGAGTACACTATACGTTCGCGGTGGCACGATAAAAGTAACGGATACGGTAATTTAGTTCGTTAATGAACTTCTAGTTGGCAAGCACACGTTCTTGCTAGTGAGAGTAAGCAGCCAACTGGGAAGATACATCGTTCCTGGAAATTGGAATACCACGGGCTCCAGAAACATCCTACGGATTCTGCACGGAAAGAGAGATAAACAGATAGAGAATAAAATTGTACAGGAAACGGATGCTATGAGGTGATCGTATTGTTGACAAAACGAAAGAAGAAATCTTTTGGTTCACAGGGAAACACTTTATGCACATGTTATTTACTTCTCATAAGGGACAATTTTTCCAGCGTTTCTTTTCACAGAGTGATCTTGCTTTCATTGAAATTCATACTCACAGTGGATGATCAAATTATTTCAGCCACATCACGAAAGTATCTGTTTTTTGTGTTTTAATTAACAATTATCCATTAAAGGTGCACAAAACATTGAACTTAGTTAAATAATTATAAATGGAATCGTTGCTTTAATATGAAGTCGTCAAGTTATGCTGATGACTCTCACAGCTTGATCACTCGCTGTGAGGCATAAAGCCCACGATTTTCTAAAACGGCTTTACAATTACGAACAGCATCGCGCACAGGAAGAACTAGGTGAGACTATAATTGGAGTAGAAATTTAATGACCTCGCTTTAATGGCTATTCAAGACCGTGCCATTAATAGTAACCACTTTTGAAACCGAAATTATACAAATAATAAGGTTATTAAATCAAGTTCCTAAAGAGCAACTAAAAAACGAAACTAATCCTTTGGCCTATCTTAACAGGCCAATTCGATATATCCTATTATCCGAAATAAAATGTTCCCTTTAGTTTATTTTAAAGTCCAGTGAGATTTGCCAAGCAAAACCCAATCCACAGTAACAGCAGTATAATTTTCGAATCTTTGCGAGCAGGATGGTCAATAATTTGAGCGAGAAATTTCCTGGAACGACGGTGCGATTAAATATCTCGTAATTGTCGCACGTTCGATGACGCGCTATCCATAGCCCGCGAGAAAATAGCCACGCACACGGCCGCGGATGAACTGAAATCGGTATTAAGATTCATTTATGTGTACAGCTAATGGGATTAACGTGCAGCGTTAAAAAGTCGTAGATTAATGTGTTAATGAACCCAGAGGCGCGGAGGGCCGCGCGTGTTTGCCCGGTTATTCTATTATCTCCACTGAATTTCGCGCGGACCACCGATGCTTTTAACATTTTATCAATGACCATGTGCCACGTGCGTGCACGCGAGCGCACACGACACTGTGAACCGTGTGCGAACGTGGTTCCGTTGTACGCACATATGGTCGCCGTTGGGCGACCAATAAATAGCGATAATTTCGCGGCATTATAGCAATGAACGCAAAATATACATACAAATTTAGTGAGAGGCCAAAAGTGAGCCGGGTAACGGCGATACTGCAGCAAGTGGTGGTGGATGGTTAAGGGTGGGGCGGTACACGAAACCGGCTTATTATAAATTGATCTAATCTATATGCATTAAAAGCGTGTTTCGATACGCACACCTAGCCACTTGGCTGCCACCGATATGGCATTTTGATAATGCACTGGGATATTCAAATTAGGCGAGTTTATCAGATTTAGCGGAGTGCCACCACGGGATCGAGTCGATACGCGAGAGAGGATACGCTTTGCTATCTTATCCTCTACGATTTTTCTGCGATTTCCTCGATTCCAGTTAATTAGGATTATTTAGGACTTTGCTTTCCCGTTCGCTGTTTACTTATCTAGTCTGATACCGGGCGAATCAATGTTATTGCACAGGATATAGCTGTGCTTTAGTTTATATGAATTTCCATAAAAAGATTAAAAAAAAGGATAACGTATTCCAGTTGCGGTATCTGAGCATAAGTAATAATTGTTTATGTGGGTTGTATAGTACGCTGTGTTTCATAAGTACATACAGTACAAAACCACTTTAAAGTTTCGATGTTCGGTATGTTACAACTGAATTTGATTTCTGATCCTATACATATGCATAAAGATCTGCGATGTTCCTTGGGTGAAAATACGTTGTCTCAATATACGTTCGTACATATTATATTTGGCTTGACATAAACTGAATGGAGATTTTTTTGACTGGTTCGATAGTTATTCGACGTAGTGTGCTTAGTAGAGAGTGTTAGTGTTTTTAAGTGGTTAATGAGAAACGGTGATAGATTCTTATTAACTTTGAATATAGCTTAATAATACCATCTATTCGTCAGAAAATTGAGGCACGTACGTAATCTCCTGTATCAAATTGTAATAAATATAAACTGCCTTACATGTTAAATATTTGTGTGCAAAAGGTAAAGCACGAGTAGATGTAGATGCACACTTTATCAATCATGTTTCGTAATCCTCGCGTGTGTGGTGTAGAGGAGCTGGGACTAGGGTAACAAGACTGTAGTTTTTCATGAAACTACAATTACAATTACTCTCAAACACGACTCTGGACAACTCAATACAGCGACTGAAAACTATGATTTTCACTAAAATTCTCCATAACAACTGACTTGAACGACTGACTCACAACTGACTCGCGCACGTATCATTCACTCTGATATATTCATTCACCCGTAATTTTTTTCTCATTCTATTCATCATTTGGGACTGCAGATATACATTGGCGACAGTCGGTCATGTTCATGTCAGTCTATATACTCGAGTACTCGCTCAAACACATTTCTTTCACACTCAAAATCGTTCTATACATTCACAGAGCACTTTCTATCCTACAATATAATACTCTGATAGAGTAAAATATAATTTATTAATTACCGATATCATCATAATTTTGTGGCTAGCAGCATGCCGCGCATGCGTGCAACCCCTGCATGGGTTGGCGAGTAGAAAACAAGGGGTAGCACAGACAACCGACCGGCACGGGGGATTATCCGGCAATCGTGGCTGGGTAGGACCATAAATTATGATGGGGAATTTGTTCGTTCGCTATATAATTCCCCGCGAGCGGTGTGTATGAAAAAAAGAAGGGAGACGGCAATGATCCTCGAAGTAACCGAGCAATCACGATTTTGGCGCACAGTTTACTATTCTTCACTTCGATGCCATACTGAATTCTGTTCTTGTTTTAGTAGTGTGCAGATATGTGATGAAGATGAACAGATTGGTCAGATAATCAGTGTTTATAACTGAAATTGAAAAATGGATTCGTTGTAGCTGAAGTATTCTATAGCTGCAGTATGAGCTACCGTAGTTGTAGCTGATGTATTCCATTTCATGGATAGATAATGTCCTTTGTTTGTACTCTTTTATCAATTATACTTTATTCTTTGCGACAATCTACTAGATCTACTAGATCAATTTATAATTCCAAAACGCCTTCTATAAAGCATTTTTGTTCGTCGCACGTATCCACCGCTGCAAAGTTTCCCTTTGTGTTCCACACATTCTTACAATATTTATTCTCAAACATTTTCATTATCATTTTGTGTGCAACGTGTTGACGAATAGTTAATACTTATACAATACACCATTTTAACAAAATTGAAAAATATTCGTGACAAATTTGCTTTTTTTTAAACCGAGTGTAAATAATAACGAAGCAAATTCCAGTATTGGAGGGCGACGGCGATCTGTTAGAATTTACAGCGGCTTAAAATCTCCATTTGGACAGTGATACGCTCTCTTTCCCTCTTTGAGACTTTAAATCGATCGGTCTACTCCAAAGCCAGTCTCGCAGATTGGTGGCTCGCCGCGTAGACATTGTGTGAAGGCGAATGAATCACGAGGGATTATCGCATTCAAAATTCGTTTACGCCACCTTTTCTTGGACGCGAGACGCCTCGTAGGTAATTTTATAAAGGGATTCAATTGGCTTTACATCCGACCGGTGAAATATGAGTCTGTGCCGCGTGAAATAAGAGCCGATTGGATTGAAAGAGTATCCTACCACCACTTGCTGTCTACTTATACACTAGCACCGTTTCTTCTTCTAATTTCCTCTCTTCGTTTATGGACACCGACTCAAGAGTAACTTCCGGATAATCAGAAAAATAACAATTTCTTTTAATTACGTCGCGATATATGTAAACCGTATTTTAATGCACAACCCTCTCTCGTATCTTCACACCAGTACTGCGGGAGTGCGTAGTCTTTATCTAGAGGACGTTTATGACTACCTGGGGCACGGCTGGTCTGCAGGCCAGCAGCGATGGCCTGCAGAACCGAGGCCCCTGTCTTTTTATGTTTTAAAATTACCGTTAGGTTTAAGGGAATGACTGGTGACGAATGGATGTTCGAATGAATGGAAGAATAGAGAGAGATGATTCAACAGCGGAACAATGTAGATTGGGGAGTAGATAGACCAATGTAGAGCAGCGTAGTATAAAACAGCGTGGTATCGAGTAGAATAAATGTACACCGCCGTACATAAGTATTAGGACACCTGCTGAGACACCTTCTGAGATTTAAGGTCTCAAAGGAGTTTTATTCCGTTTCATACTTTTGTTTACATAAGGAGTATGTATTGAGTGATATTGAAAAAAGCTCATCGAAAAAATGAAATAACTTAAATTTTTGTTCATTGATGATCTAAGAGTCAGATTTTTTACGAATTTAGCAAGTGTCCTAATACTTATGGACCGCAAGGTATATAGTATCATATATACACCTTAATGCGGCGTAGTATTTTCGTTATAATAAATATATACATATACACAATAAATGTGTACATATGTTTTTATATTACACTTCCATCGGCTTTGATCTCATAAACATCCAATCCCACAGTAGACTACATATATGTATATAGTACATTACATGTATTGCGGTCCATACGCGATTAATTGCAGCGTGAAATTCTCTTTTGTTGGGTACAATACGGTATTGAAATTTCTGATGTACAATGACATGCCATTGCCCCTTTAGAATTTTTCTTTTTTTTAATGGATATTTTGGTTGCTATGTTGTTTGATTTAACAGAAGTAGAAAGCTGTTTTAATATTACATTGTATTAGTATTTTTGAAGTATATTTTAATACCATAAAATTGCTAACTACAGTAATGTCTCGACTAGTGTTCCTTGCTCGGGACTGGACTTGTCTCTTTCCTGGAACGCTGCCTCGAGCCTCGACAGCCACACATCAAAGGCGACCCGAAGCCGCTCAGGGGGGACCACCCCAAGTAGTGGGGATAGAAATGAACACTAGTGGTGGACATAATTTTGAACACTAGTCGAGACATTACTGTATTTGAGCAATGTCATTGGAAATTCATGTAATTTATGTGTAAACAAGGGTCAGTTAGTAAAATAATAATAAGGTGCACAGCAGCAAGCATTTCAGTAATTTTTCATGTATTATGTTCAATAAGCTCCAAGTTTAATTGTTCAAAAAATGTTGCATACATTTTTTCATCAAATGTGAATAGGCGCAAAAGTGCCAAAAGAATTAGGACTTTAAGTGGTTTTGAGATATTTGGTTAAGAACGTACAAGAATATTAAAGTAAATATATTTACAAATAAATATCTGGCTGTCCGCAAAAGAGTTAAAGGATGCAAGTATTTTCAAATGTCCCCAAAATTGTCCCAGTTTGAAATAAAATTTGGAATATCATACTAATACAACAGAGGTGGCATCCATTCTTCACACTTCCCCTGTATTACAAACGGGATTCAACATTATCCATCTGTTTAACAAGAATCATAGTTCGTATTTAATTACAACTGAACTCCCGGTGGGCCGATCACATAGCTACGTGCAGGGATGAATGGAAAGGAACATCAAGAGGGAGTATGTATGTTGAAAGCGAATCAATATCCCGACGAGTTTTTAATAGATACAAAGGATGGACGAAGCTCCCTTGATGATTGGAACTTGTGTTGAACACAAAACAACGTGTTTACACCCGTGATAAAAAGGTGTTCGTCATTTGCATACCATTGAAACGTTACAACGTCGGCGCCGGTTCTTTCACTTCATTCAATTCTTCCTGAATTATCTTCGTTATTAATTACGAATTAATGAGCTCATCAATGGCAACCGGGTGTACACATATGGCATGAAACATTGAAGGAAACGCTCCCGTGAATGGAACACAAAAAGAAGTATAGAAGGCTGCGGCACGGTGCTGTTTCGCGTATCAGCATACTTGTGCTGTTGGAAATGAATGGTAATTTGAAATCGTAGAACTCGGGTACGAGGATACACTTTTGCAATAATATTGGAAAATGAATTTGTGATAGGTTGTTGTACACTATTGCAATAATATTGCAAAATGAATTTGTGATAGGTTGCTGTACACTCTTGCAATAATATTGGAAAATGAATTTGTGATAGGTTGCTGTACACTCTTGCAATAATATTGGAAAATGACTTTGTGATAGGTTGTTGTACACTATTGCAATAATATTGGAAAATGAATTTGTGATAGGTTGCTGTACACTCTTGCAATAATATTGGAAAATGAATTTGTGATAGGTTGTTGTACACTATTGCAATAATATTGCAAAATGAATTTGTGATAGGTTGTTGTACACTTTTGCAATAATATTGGAAAATGAATTTGTGATAGTTTGTTGTCTGTAGCAGCAACTGTAATTTTGGTGCCATTATAGGACCATAGTAATATAATAGGTAGAAAATTCGCTAGATTATGCCTGTTTACTATTCGATAAAGCATTCATACGGTTCAAAAGTTGTCCCACAAATGGAGTACAGTGAAGTGTAATTATACACATAACAAAATATTCTTCACAGAATCAGCACGAAACAGAGGCCAATTATCCATTTCAAATACTGTTACAATACCTACATACTTATGCGTTTCTATAATATCCTGCACGAAATCGTGAACAATACTATAAGAGGCATAACGTATTTTCTGCACGATTCGCCCGGGGATTTTTACATTGCAGTGCGGTGTAATGCAATGTTAATGATATTAGGCGAATTTTATATCAACTACGATGGTATTACTAATCAACTGCGATCGGAATCGATATTTGCATGGGATTTAAGGGCGGCCATGTACGAAAAGAAAATCACGACTATCTGTGTATAGGGGAAAACGAGGTAGTAACGAATACTCTCTATGCACACGGTCTCATACATATTTATTCGCGACTTGTGTACACGATGAAAGCACCAACGATCCATATGCATGTGACGATCGAACCGCACATTCGAGGCGCAGGATAGCCTTGTAAAGGGTCTCGTTGACGGTCGAAAAGCGCAATCAATTTCTTCATTGATCACCTTTGCATCAAATATGTACATGTAAGAAGCAATTTTATGACTTCTGTGTCCAAGAAATAACTCTGATAAATTATATAATTACGGAAATAGACATTTCCACATTTGTATGGGAGAAATATAACAGAATGCAGAAATATAACAATATTGCAGAACGGTTGAATGCAGCCTCGAACGCTACAAATTTTCGTGGCACTTCAGTCAGAAGGAATATAAATCAATATGTAACAGGCGCAGTTGGGAAAGCTTCGAAAAGTCTGTTTAACCGTTTCAAAGCATTTACCTATTAGCTGCGATCGCCTGCATAATGTCTTCGTTAAAGCTTTCATTTACCATCAATGAACGTTTCGTTTTCCTAACTATTCGCCACACGTTCCCGTCCTGCGCCGCGGCAGTTTAGAACTGGAAACGGCACTTTAATCGGCGTTTCCCTAGCACAGACTGTCTCTCGCCTGACGCGCTATTAAACAGCGCAGAAAATCGCTCGATCGTTTCACAAGCTTCACCCTTTCTCGATCACCGTCCTGAGAATTCGCGAATAAGTTGCTGGAACATTCACGATCGAACCGCAGATGGGAAATTTTAGAAGTATACAATCGGACCATCCTATAAATCAGGGTTTCCCCAACTATGTTCCGCGGAACACCAGTGTTCGGTGAAAGACTCCATTGTATGTGTTATGTTTTACAATTTTAATAATTACTAAATACATAATTAATGTTATTTGTCATGTTTTTAAATTTGATCGATTATGTGTTATTACCTACCCTACAAAATAAACAATGTGTTCCGTGAAAATTTCGGGATTTACGAAGTGTTCCGTTGCAGGAAAAGTTTGGGAAACCCTGAAATAAGTAATGAGCGGTTTTTCTAAGAGCTGAGTTTCAAGTAATAGAACTCATCTTAATCATTATTTATCTATTTGGTATAAAGACTACTGTAAATAGGCACCTTTAGACAATGTTGTAACAAAGGTTCACAAGTGTAGATCGAATAGCAATTACTACAAATATTTAAAATGAACGCGACGAAAGAATATATTGGGTGTGCAATGTTATACGAGCTTAGTAAGGAAAGTAATAAAAGTGCAATGGTGAACAACATATTTGAGGTGCACGGACAAATTATTAGTTTAAGCCAGGGTTACAAATGAATTGAGAAATTTCAAGCCTGGAACTACAGTATCGAAGATGAACCGTGGGTCGAGAGGTCTGAAGAGTTAGATGAAGACGTTGCCGCGGAGTAAGGGTCGTGGGGGTCGAAAGCTGACATACTACAGCGTGTTACACAACTCATTAAATTAGTTAAACTCTTGACACATACTATTGTTTCATTCCAAACACAAATGTATCGGTTAAGAACTGAATAAATATTGTCGCGATACGCGGTTGAGGAATTTCGTGTTACCAGCATTTAATCTTGCAAATGTTAGAAAGTAACATTATATACAACGATGCATAGAATAATGTAACGAAGTAAATAATGTAATTTACATCGTCGGGATTCATTAAATTTCGTCGGGCGTGTTAATTTTGTGCGCGTCAATGGAATTACGTAGTTTTCCATAGATGGTTGTATAATTTCATTCCCGCGTATGGGATTGGAAATCCCGTGATTTCAAAGGAAACAGGTGCGTTCTGACATTTTCGAATCGAGCTTTCATCGGTGTTGATGCTTTTCGCTTTTACTCTGCGATTCGGACGATATGTAGATACCTTTTACGCAAATGAAAACTGCATACACACGTGGCGCACATCGTGGTAGCTGTGTGCATATACATATATGAAATATCACGAGAGCCGTGAAGAACGAAAGGTTCGCGGCTAATGTGGAGAATTAAAAAGAAGCTTTCCGCGACTGGTTCGCCAAATTACTGGATTTTCCCATTTCAAGAAGAATATCATTGGTGGGAATCGCAGTAGAGTAGACGTAAAAACTGCCATTGTGCATCTTGTATTCCACTCGAATGCTCAATAAACAGGTAGAATGAAAATGAAATATTTCAGTGTTGTACGAAAAGCAATGTTACTGTTTACAATGAATGTTCAGAGTTTGATGATTCAAATATTCAATATTACTACGATCCAAATAATTAGTATTAGAGTTGTCTCGTCAAGTTTCTCGTCAATCATTGACACACTACTGATCTTTGTAATTGTACACATTTATTCATACCATTGCATCACTACCATAATTAGGCACAATCTGAAAATATTACGATATTATATAATTTTCGCTATTCAGGAAATACTGCACCACAAATGAATCATTTGGAATTAAGAGAATTTGTAAGTCACAAATAATCATTTAGAGATGTTTCAAGATACATTTCGTCTTCGACAAAATGTCGTACAATCCCGGAAACTATAAATGAATTGATTGTTTTACATCGTTCCTAATTACCTTCGTAAGTCGATTTAACATATTATTTCGTTAAAAGTAACGATCCGTATACGACCCCGACGGGTTTCACTCTATCCATCAGCACTCGACACTCTCGCCAGCGCACAAATCTAGTACAGATACAATGTTATATGGAAGTAATGACCTCAAGGCCCGCCATTAACATGAAAATGCTTGTCATACAGGGTGATAAATAATGCATTAGCGTCAAAGACCCTGCTACTTTTCTCCCTTCGTATTCGCCCCCTTCTTCCCAGTGCAAGGATCGTTCTGAATGCAATTCAACCACGAGTTATCGCGGCTACAACGCTTGCATACAATATTGAAGCCTTCTGTGCAAGTCACATTTTCCGTTTAATGAAATCCCCTTTGAAATTTAATTTACTTTCTCGTGAAGAGAATGTGACCAATTTCTGTAGAATGGACGTTATGTAGGAATGTAGCATTTGTTTGTATAATACAATTTTAGTTGACTAACTGTATGTAATAGCGACCAGTATAAATTACAGAAAATATTCGTGCAATACAAAGATCGTGTATGTATATTACTGTTACTACTTTGAATTTTTAAGAACATCATTATTCATGTATGTATTCTTTGCCAGTATGTACCCTTATATTTTTATATACTTAACACTTCTATTAAATATTGTTCTAAGTACTATCCGGCTACTAACTAAAGTAAATCATTCTATAAATTGCTGTGGTCTTACAGCTGTAATAGCATGATATATATAATTATAGTTTGGTGAAATTGTCTCCAATAAGCAATCTATTTAAGATATGTGCTATAATTAATTCAACTAAACTCAATGTGTCCCTTTTCCAAATAGCACTTATAACTTGCGATAAAAATTAGATAACCAATGATATTTGTTTCCATCCACTTTCATACTAAACACTTTATCGCGCATATCCTTTCACATTTACTCAATAAAGGAATCATGGTTTAGCCTTGTCGCTTTCAAGCAAAAACGACACTCGCACCATCTGTATCAAGAACCCTAGTGCAGTTGAATAACTCGTTGATTGAACAAATTTAGGAAGCCACAAAAAAGAAATGAATCTTGTCACGAAAGCCTGTCCACTTGTAAAAATATGAATGGGAACACAAAGTGGCGTTTACCAAAGGCTATAGTCTAGCGACTGCTACCAAATGATCAGTATTCGTGGAACCTATGAAAGAAGCGTGAAAATCGATTTCGTGAGAAGATCCTGTGCTATTTTCCAAGGGAACAATGCCAAAAGAGCTCGTCCAACGATCCTGTGGCAATACTAACCGGTTTCACAGTGAGTTCCCCTTTAAGTGGCAACGATCGTGCACTCCTTGCTGCGTCCCATATGGCAGACTGGATGTCCGGACTTTTGCCCACCGGCGGGAACAGAATTCGGGGGCCAGCATTTTTCCAAACAGTCAGTTCATTGGCCATTTTTGGCAGATGACGCACTGAACGCGATCACCCGGTAATTTTTCAATCTCTGCCATCAAAGCTGGATCGTTGGTCCTTGTACGCCATTCGCACTGTTGGAACGTGGTCTAATTCTATATTGTATAACATTGAACATGTACGGACGGTTAAGTGAAATGTTTTCGTACAGTACAATATAAGTGGAACAGAATATTATCCTCAAGATGATTTAGTATCATGAATTGTATGCACTGTGTGTTAAATATCTGTGTGACAGAATGTCACTGTTATTATCATGTAGTAGCGATTTGATCAATTTAATCAATTTAGAGGAAACAGAGAGTTCTTTTTACTTCTGTATTAAAACTTTACGGACTTTTTGTATTATCAGAGGTATTTACTTTGCAACTTACGGTAACTAAACGTTACACGTGTGTGCATGCGGACATGTGCGTTATGTACAGGATAAATGAACCTACCTGTAGCTCTGTTATAACTGAGTACAGAAAGGAATAAAGAAATGTAGTAGGTACATGGTCCGGCGAACTTTTGCATCGTATAACATAATTTGTCACACAAATACATGGGTGTAGGCGGAAATTTGCAATTGCCTTTCCCGTTTATATAGAACTACGTACTATTTTTAAAGACTGCACGAACTTTTCGATTAAAATGGCCGAATAAAAGGACTTACATTATAGATGTTAATAGCATTTCTATACAGACGATGTTTCACATTCCACCACCGGGAATTATTCGTTTCGGTTGGCCATTCGTCTTCGTTGTGAAAACGAACTCGCGGAAACTGCAGCACGCAGCTACTATTTTTCAACGGATAAACAGGTACAAATTTTGCGTGGACGAGCGACACGGTCTGGCCGGTTTAAAAATTCATAAGGGAGTTCGCGTGAAGATACGAAACAATGGGGCATCGCATGAATTTTAGAAGAGTGGCGAATTTGAGACACGCCGTTGGAACATTTTATCCAGCAGGAAAGCGCAATCCGGTAACCGTGCTCTATCTCCCGGGACTCGGTAAATTTAAAGGATTATCTTCTGAAATAAAAGTCAGAGAAGCAAAGATACACGCCGTCGACGTAACCGTACGCCATATCATCGACCCTGTAACGTGTGTAAGAAGAAATTACGTTTCGTCATGATAGTAATAATCATATATGGCTTCAAAGTGCGCTGATCTTTCGGATCATATAACGTGCTGGTTATCCGGTAATTTGTACGGACATAATTAGTTTGTCCTCTTTAGTTTCATTAAGGGAAGTTAATACACCTATCAAATTTGTACTCCGCACTAAAATAAAACTTCAGACTTACATTATTGAAATAAGAAGTGTTGTCGTGATTTTAGCAACGAAATATTCTGCATTGGGGAAATTGCTAAGGAAGTTAAAATCATCTTACCGTGCTGTACAAATAATTCTCGAGGATTATCAAAGGACTGGAACATTGCAAAAAAAGATTAATCGATCTGAACGACCACTAATGTACCAAATAATAGAACATTCTTTTATTAACATTTTTTTCGAAAGTTCCAGCTGAACTGAAAAAGCTGAATTCTTTGACAAAGGCGAAATATAATAAAATATTGCATCTTTTTTTAGGAGCGAATTAAATTTTTGCAAGCCATTTTGATATTTTGAGTATATCCATATTTACGTCGTACCTACAGCACAAAACAAACTACCTACAGTGTTAACATTGCAACAAAAGTAACAGCCGAATAATATTTTTTTATTAGCATGTGTATATACTTAATAATACGACATAGTATTATGTTTTGGTCGATAATTTAAGAAAATGTATATCTGGCTAAAATAGTTGTAAATTTATCTTAATAACATTTAATCCCATTAATTATGTTCTCACGATGTCTTATCGACTCCAAGGCTGAATATACAAGCACAAACGCTAAATAATTACAAATGCACATGATTTATAGATCCGAAAATTACAATCCTTATTATTATCCCACAAAACACATTCTCCGTACACAAGTTATTCGCGGCATGATATTTTTCGGCCGTCCAAACAGTTCCATCAACATCGGCACACACCTTTAAGGGATAAGCTGTTTCGGTGGCTGCGTATTTACGGATCCACCTCGTGTGCACGGGCGACAACGCCAGTAAAAATAACACGATAACCTCGCAGATGTCACCTGCCAGAACACTCGTGCGCCCGACAACTGCGTCTGGGCAATGAAACAAAAAAAAATGTGCTGCGCGGTCCACTTATGAAAAAAATCCTGGACGCGTTGTCTCTCCGTCTTCTTTCTTCCCCCGTGGCCGACCAGGCTCCATTGCGATTTTTAATTAGCCATTATCGAGCTCCAGGTGCCTGTGACGTAGCTGACTCCAATCGGAATTCGATTGCGCCTGCTGTCGAATATATGGCACGACGAGTCTCGATTCGCACGCATGAGTTATAACTTTAATTATATAATAAATCCTTCCATTTCAAGCGATACCGCGGGGAGCACGCGCGTCCCCGTGACCAGCGACTCATTGCGCAATAATTTGTAAAGCGGGTTACCACGTATGCAAACGCAATTTAATTCGCGCGTACCAAAGATTGCGATTAAGGGAAGACATTTGTGAGTCTTGTGACAGTTTCTTTCCTCGAAATAAGAGACATTAACAGTTTTATTTCGGAGTAGCTTCTTTAGTTTTACAAATATCGATTCTCTTGATAACCTTCCATCGATTTGAAATTAATGTTACAGGGACTGATTAGCTTCATGCCGATATACATACGCGTTTGAATTTGGAAAAGCTATTCAATGTTTAGCAGAATGGGTAGTGTAAATTCTTTCAAAAACTTCTGTTCTTCTTGAAATAATTACGGGTTGTGATTTTGTTTTGTGATTTTGTTTTGTGATTCGGGTACTTGATATATCTTGATACGAATAATTGGAATTATTGTTGCAGTTGTATGTCGGAATTTTCAACCTTAAAGTACTTTGCATTTTAAATGTTACTTTGTGTGACCAAAATGTGTTACCAAACATTTAAAAGTTGTGTCCTTATTAAGCGTAATCTGACGACCAGTAGTAAGTAGACAAGGAATTCGAGTAGTTTCCAGCATTTTTAATGAATACATGTACATGATACATGAATGTGCCTAATGCGATGAGTGATTTCTCATATGCTACAATGAAAAATTCTTTAATACCTATTTCATGCGCAAAATATTTATTTGCTTATAATTTTATAACTAAACGTTAATTACAGAACTTAGTAAAACTCCTGATTTTTATCTAAAGAATAAACTATCATGTTCTGTCAGAAAAAACCTGAGACACTCTGTGTATGTTGCACTTTAGCAGGATATATTAAATATAAACCGAAGTATATAAAACAATACATTATAATCATTCATAGTATTTGTAGACAATTTTATATTATCAACAGTAGTGTCCAATCTAAAGAAATCGCAAGCAGGGAATAAATCATGATCCCTGTAGATGCATAACACGATAGTTTCTCTTTAATCGTTCCAGGTGGAAAGGAATCCATTTGGAATCTCAGCGAATGAATCTGAAAAGTGGCAAAAAGAAAGAAATAAAGTGTCGATCGCGGAGAAGTGGGAATACAGGCAGAAGGCCGAAGAAAGGAAAGATTTTGCTGCGATTTCCCAAGCGGTGTGTGTACACCTGCTCCGTCGTCCATCGCTCCATTTCTCACGTACACACGCTGCAGATCGTTCTGAGAGATTCTGTTGCGCCCAGTCACGCTACTCGTGTCTTCTACCTGTTCGAGAGTTCCTCATGAACACCTGATCGTCGCACATGTGCTGTGAATACGTCGAAGAGAACGAGAACAGATCTCCTTGACAACTCTACATGTGGTCGTCCACGTGTATAAAGATAATTGTGACCTGAGCCGGCCCGTGAATGACCAGGTGGTCCACAGATGTCGGCAATTTTGATAAAGGCGATGCCTTGCGTGAATTACGATCGCAAGAAATGATGGAGGACGAGGTAGCAATGAAGGACAAGGTACAATGTATTCGCGTGCGTCACGTACATACTTCGCGACATGCTTCTGATGAATCATTACATTGCGAACGGGCTGGAACAGTTGTAACTTGGTTGGCGCCAAGATGGGTTGTAAATGTATCGCTTGGATAAGAAAGGATATCTTGGTGTTGTAATCAGAAATTGTGATGTACATTCATACGTTTCTAGTAGAAATTGGATGGTTTATAAATTGAATGCACCGTGATAAATATGCGTATGTCCAGAATGTAAATTATTCAGTATTTGCGATATAAATAATAATTTAATCAAACAACTTTTTTAATGCGATGTACTGTGCGACATATTCAGATGCTCTTACGATTATTATTCGTTGTACGAAGTTTCGTAACAGTGTGGATTCTATCCTGGTTCCTAATGTTGAAATTATTATTGAATTACTTATTGTTAGTTATAGAAGTATGCTTATTTAATCATGGTTATCTAATTCCTTTTCCGTGAATTTATCCACAAAAAAGTCTGGTAGTTTTATATGTATAACAATATGCACTTTGTATTCATGCCATTTTGGTTATTTCTTTATTTTTATAATTAGAGTCACCGTAAAAGAGATATCAAGCTAAACGCGCAGTTTTCTCTTTACGCAGATACATCGACGATAGCGACGCGGAAGATTAATTGTGACATGTACCTCGTAGAAACTTGGGTAAAATAGATCACAAGAAGTTCGTGCCTCGAACGAAATTGTGACTCCTTTTCGGTTAACTTGAAATTCTTGCAAAGCACCTCATGTAACAAGTTATTGCATCACCGTTACGTGCAACAGCGTTTAAGAAAATAACGTCGACAGATCCGTAAACTGTCTTGATTTACAGCTGGGGCTGTTACATGCATCCGTACACGTCGCTGCGTGAATTGGTCACGTGCGTTTCAACCGATCGAGCTTCAGTGCTTTCATCAGGTGAACGTGACCGGTGATTATCGATTAGACGCATCTTCGATCTTGCATAGCAATGCGATCGTACATCGTGAAATCACGTAATACCTGTCGCAAATGCGCGAAGGGATTTGCATCTGTCAATTCACCGACACTATGCTCCTGGTACGGGAGAGCTTGTAACGGTACAATTATCGCTCAGCCTACTTCTTGTTTCTGTGATTAATAATTGATGCCTCGGTGGGCGTGTTGGCGAATGCACAAGGTAAAATATCAAATTCTAACAATCTTCTCGCACGAGATTTAAAAAATAAACACTTTTGCCTTGTTTAGTCAACAAGTCATTCATTCATTTCATTTTTGTCAATTATATGAAGCTGAATTGGAAACGAAAATACTAGTCTGTCTGTATTTTCTTCAATTTTCTTCAAATAATTCCAACCATGACTATTGATTGAATTTGTCGAAAGATCTAACTTTTGGTCACTCGCGAGGAGTCTCATTGCCAGAAAGCATTACTTTATTTCATAGTAAAACTTCTTTGCAATTTCAATATCTTAATAATTACACGAATCGCATAAAAAGTCGTAATAATTACAAATATAATTGAAAAAATCGTTTTAAACGAGGGGAAAATAATTTTAATATCAATCATATACATCTCATAAGTTAAAACCAAAAATCTATTTCTACTAAATATTATTGACCGTAATAAAGTGGTCTGGGAACTCGATCAACAGTCCTCTATGGATACACATTTGCCCTTTTTTCTCGATCGTCCCTGTGAATCGTTATTGCAGGTTACACCTGTAAATCAGGCCCCCCAGGCGGTTACCACCCACAGGATTCGTGGGCAGAACACGTGCCGTCAGATCTACAGAATATATGGATGAGTGGTATCTTGTTGCTTTCCTTCCCCTCCTCATGTTTCACCCACACCATACCTTTGCCCCCCCCCTCTTCCAGAATGCTACCCTTATGTATATACATTTGCTACGCTTGCAATAAGCCAACGAATAGGTAATTTATGTTTGCTTTCTAGTAGATACAATTAATTTCTCTCAGAAATATGATTCGATGTACTCTACTACCGAGAATCTCTACGTAGGTATGTTATATGCGTTTCGGTGCGTAAACCTTATTAATAACTTATACTTTGTACTATGTTAGCACACTACTTTTTCCACGATTAAACAATATATCCATTGGAATAGTGATTATTTGTTTGCATACACAGCTCATAACAAACTGTTAACCCAGTGAAATTGTTTATTAGGTATTGGTTAACGTCTAGTTGGGAGATACCTGGAAATTTCATCAATATTACTCCATAACTGGTCAGGTGAACTTCTTTAAATCATTCTTACGGCTACATCCTCCTCTGCACCTTCAACTTATTACTATTTCAGTTGCCACACAACTTTTATCTGCACACGCATTGAAAAAATGATCCCTTCGTACGAAGGGAGGTACAGTATATCTGGAATATCAGCTGCAGCGGTAAATTTTAATTTGATTAGGAAGATTCTCCGGGTCCTATTAAGTAAGTGGTTAAATACACCATCCTGCCGATTATTGCGTAGTCTTCCCTTATATCCAACTCGGTGCTGGTTATTATCGTGCTATTCTCGCGCGAGCAATTACAGAGACCACGAAATCTCTACGTTCTTTCCTGCCTCGCCGCGTTTAGGACAGGCCTGCATAAAATTGCAGATTACGCAATAGCCGACGGCGCCATCGCTTACTGCTGCAACAGGGTTTAATGCAGTGACGTTCGTTATACGCGATAAAGCGAGCTTCGGATCCGCTAGGAAGAACTCTCCCGGGGATTCGTAGCACCGCTTCCTTTTGCTCGCGTTGCGAATCTACCACGCCGCATCGCACGAGAAAGAAAGTATTATTTATAACGAGTGAATTCCGCTGCTAATTCGAACTGCTTCAACGCAGTACTAGGTAAACATGCGTTGTTTCTCTCCATTCAAAGAGAGAATAGAACAACAGTCGGGAGGAATCAGTATACGTCCATGCTGTAATTTATAAGAGATATTATACATGTTGAGCAGAGTTTCTTTCGCAAGGTTTCAGTACATTGTGCATTGTAAGAGGGAAATTGTATAATAATGTGTGTTAAGTCGTAAAACAATGCAAAATCATTGACCCCAATGAAGAGGGGTCAAGATGGGACTTTCGTTTACTTTACATTACCATGCGTCCATGTTACTGAAAGCAAAAGACAATACTTGAATCGTGCACCAGACGTTTCTTACCAATATGTAGTTACAATTAGCTCATTGCGTTCTTATGCGTTTACCGCCCATAGTTCTGATTCATACGATTGCGTTTCTATTCTCTGACATGTTTCAAAGAGTAACTGCTACGTAACAACTGTCAAACATATTATGTCTTAAATATTATAATATTATTAGTTAGACAATTTCTGAAGCTTTTTATTCATCTGTTTACGAGTAATCTTATAGTAATCTTAAACCAATAAGGATATTATCATGCAATTAATTTCGATGCAACATTTAGCGCGAGATTGGGACATGTTTTAAACATCACCTAGTTTTTAGATACAATTTTTCGGACGTATATAAGAAAGACGGACAGACAGAGTTGGTCCGAACAATCAATGAATCAATCATCAGTTCTTAATGTGCCTAAATCAATAATGGAGAGAAAAGTGACTCTTAATCGATAAAACGCTCAACAGCTTCAGAATCTGCAAAAATTAGCTTAATCAAAATCAAATGTAATTTCGGCAAAGGGGGAATAACAAGTTGGGGCTTATCTTTACATGTGCAAATAGATGCGTCCCCATTTCGCCCCCGCCCCTTTTCCTGCATTAAATTTCTTAGTACATTAGAATTTATCTTAGAGTGTACAACAAAATCTACTAATACGACACAAGCACTCTGCTAGTACACATCATTCATTCTATTAGCGCTATAGATGTTCGATGAACTATATGTACATTCATTCATACATCATACATTCATGCAGTATTCGAATCCGTACTCGCGCCAACACTTGCTATACATACATATCCCACTGTGTACACTAAAATATATTCAACATCGCCACATACAGCCCACTACTTATTACGAAGACTTATTTACAAAAAGTCAGCATTAATTAATCGTCGCGGTTATAACCGTCGACACTCGTACGCACAAATAATTTGTTTTGGACCGATGTACTGCGTGTAGATTATAGATCAGGGACAGCGAAGTCCCCACTGCCAATTAAACAATAAAGTATACCCTACTCCTGTGCAAACCCAAAAACGTAGTAGTGCACAGAGGCAACCCGGGGATCGGTATGACACCACCAATTGTGTGGATGTAAACAACTGCAAGCTGCATTTGCGTTAAATCATTAAAAGGATATTGAACTCCCGAAAAAAATTTATTTAAACAATTTGACGTTGATATGGAAAGTAAGGCACATGGGTGTGAGGAGCCTCATTTGTCTGTAAAGTGACTCGCGTGTTTCGCGAGCCACCAATTCGCAGGAGGTGGAAGATCTAACAAGTAGGTAAGGGATGGCCCGCGGCCCGCCACTTGGCTGTCCCTGATGTAGATAATGGGGTGTCACCCTGGCACTCAAAATTGTATTACAACTGGGGATGCAAGAGTTTATCAAAAAATGAGTCAACAGAAACCGTATTGAGGTTAGCAGTACCAGCAGACTTAATTTTGTCATTCTCCTTTAATTTGTTGCTGGACATTGTACTGCATCTCTGAAATTCATACTCGGAATCATACATTACAATATTACTTCGTAACTGTCCAAACAATAACAATAACGTGTGGGTTTAATTTAATAAAGTTAAACCTCATTTCTTTTCATTAAATGGACATCACTCTTTTCACGTAACCTGTATAATTTGATTTCTTATTCTTTTGTAAGTATACACCCCAAACATTGCATTATATTTAAAATGAGGGGAGATATATCAAATTTAATAGTACAATTAGTTCTTCAAACCAATTTGAAACTTCCATGGGTTATATGAATGCTTCACTTGCCGAATCGATTAACTTCACAAAACAAAAATATGGAAATTTATTCTAAATGTAGAAAGTGAAGAGTCAATCAAGTGCTTTGGCAATAAAATTTAAAAATCTTCGAGAAGTGGAGTTAATCGATTTGGCTAATGACCAGCTCATATATTCTCCAATATTAATTATATATCATCAAATATTATACAAATAATAAACAAGCAATACAAAATAATCTCAATAAACAACATATTTTACTACGTTTCTGTAGTTCATGCTGGAAGTGCCTGCAACATGGATAATTGAAATTAACGCTATTAATTTATTTGTTACATACTTCATGTTGTATTAATGAAAGTGGCAAGGAGAAATAGGAAATTTCGAAACATCCTATATATCTAGTTTTAAATCAACACTGTCACGTCTCAGAAATATTTCACTGCATAATATTTAGAAACACTTTCCCCGCTATTCAATGTTGTCGCTGATTCTCTTCTTGCCCCCGTGAGTACAATTATTATTAAAACGTACACACTATACATGCACATACATCGACCATCCTTACCTGATATCTAAATTAAATCAAACTTTCCAACTAGCGACTCTCAAGGATCATCGCTCGTTCCATCGAAACCCTGAAACTGTTCAACATTTCGCTTGGCCGGCCGATTTCCGTACATTTCGCGGGCAACAAAGTTGAGCGGAACTTAGACAAAAATATCCGCGAGCTTGCTGGCCGTGCGGCATCAAAAGGGACGAAGTGGAAATGGAGGGAAACGGTCGGACGTGAAATAGCATAGAATTCCGAAACAGGGTTTAGTCTGTGGCGAGTAGCAGGGTGGTCGGCCCTATCGATGCAACGACGAATGGTCGGGAGGAGTTCATTACGCATGGAAAAATAAACTAAAGGGAACTGCTCGACTGCGTTACCGGTGGAGGCAGGCCGGTGCAGCATTCAATGCCACGGCCCTCTTCCCCGTCTTCCTCTTTCTCTTTGTGCCCCACGGCAAGTTCCCTCATCGAGAGTACCTCCATGGCCCTTATCCTCCTTTGCCTCTTCCTCCTTCGTATTGTGTCCGTCCTTCCATCCTCTCGTGCCCTACCCCTCATCGTCCCATTGCTCTGCCTTATGCCCACGCGAACCGCGTAATGATTTAACCTCCCTTGCCATTAATCATCGAAATTAACTTGCACCACGATGCAGTACCGTCTACTGTGCTGAAAGAATCGGTAAAAAAGATCTAGCCAATCAGAATCATTCTTTATTCGCCTTCACTTTTCCCGTTACCTTGCACTTTCTCTTGATTCTGACTCGTTTGATACCAAACGTATTAACTTTGCTTATTGCCGGCGTATCGATGTTCGCGAAAATGGCTGACAATACTCGACGGTGACCAACCCTACGAGTGACACAGCGAAGCTACTTTCGTATCGATATAACCGAACACTATTGCAGGACAAGGGGGAGAAGCCTGTGAATTTTTCGAACAACTTCTTTCTCCGTTTTTACATCGTATCTCCGCCAGCATAAATGTGAATACCGGTTCTTCGAGGGAGCCAGACTGTTTTGTCAGCCAACCGAGTACAAATACAGTACAAGTGCCGCCCGTTCCCTATCCGGTAATGTCATCGATTATTGAAGGGCGACGTTATCAACGATTGATCGCAAGCAATTAACACAACATTACAGAGACAGTCAGATATCGGAAGAGAGATACACGACCGTGATGTCTCCGTGTAAAACATGATAAGCATGTTTCATATCAGAGTTATCGATCAACGTGTCAGTTGGACATTATACGTCTGCTCGGACGTAAGTGCGTCCCCAGAGGGATGGAAATCGGTTATCGCGACAGTTCGTGTTGCGAACTTTACGATCAATCGTACGCCGTTTTGCCGGTGTCCAGCATAGATCTCGTGGATGATACGTGCGGAATCGATAGGTACATCAGGTACATCGTGCTCGGGCCTTCGTTCAGAGACCATGCTTTCGAGTTTGTCAGTGTGGACAGAGAATGGTGGATAGAGCAAAGGGACATTGGAAAAGGCAGAAGGCACAGGAATCAGACAATAATGATGCGTTTCATTGGATCTATTGTGTCCCGAATTCAAGTTCACAGGTACAATTGGTGTGTACCTATTGGTGCTACTGTCGAGCGACGCCATTCAATCGACTTTCAATCTCTGGATGGCGTTGGATCGCGAGACTGGACGAAAGGAGAGCACACTCCTGTTTCCAGTGAACATTAGTCGCATTGTGTGCCTCGTTTCAGAACGTGGACCTATGTGCATATGTACGTGCAACTACGCATACGAACACTAGAAATATTGTAGCTGTTTCAGATCTGTCGTAATGCAGGTTTTATAGAGAATTATATCAATTTTAATATCATTGTTCTCATGAATTATGCACGCTAATATTTAGTCATTTGTTGCGAATCAAATGTTAGTAAATATTTATTATAACTATTACTTTCTTCGAGAGACAATATCTTAAGAAGTTTTATGCCATATTTTAAATACGTTTCACTCCTTTTATCTTAAAGTGAATTCCCAATATTGTTATTTATAAATTAGTTGTACAGCGTTTGCGATATTCTTGTGATAGGCTGAACAATAACATTTTAGTGGTATTATTTCATTGAATTTCTTACAATTTTTCAACAGTCCAGTTTACTGAAAGGAGATTGATAAATGAAGTAATAGTAAATATTGAGTATTCACGTATTCAGACTTTCTGTGTAATATACCTATACATTATATTCTAATATTAAACCAACATATGTATATGTATATACATACATCCTTCATTCAATAACTGCATTTCGTTAAACGATTCCACTGAATTTAATAACGCCAAGGTAAGGGAAAATATGTAAAAGGAAGTAAATTATTTCGAAGGAATTGCAGAATAAATATAAACTTTTTTTCTATCGTATCTTCCAATTAGCGATGCCACTTGTTGTTGGTCCTCTACATAAATCACTTTGATGAGAAAATAATACAACTTTAAGGAATACTATGAAGAGGTAACTGTAAATTATCTGCCACCTTAAAGTAATGTGCTATATGCAACATGATAATCTTTGACGATGATTTTTGGGCAAAATACAGTCAAACATCTGTTTGCTGATGTTCCATGACTTTGTCACATCTTATTCACACTGCAGGTGCTTCTATCCATACAAATTCTTTCCTATATCATCCTTGTATAAAAAGCAATTAATTACGAGGGATTTCGATCCTCCTCGTGCAGTACTGTAACTTTAATGCTTCTGTGTTGCTAACTCGTACATATCGCATAATACATTTTCAGCTGCACGTCCACTATCACGTTTCAGTCTTTCCTTCCCCTTCCACTTTTTAGTAATATACGTCTTTTCTGTAATGACTACAGGAAAAAGGTGGAGAGACGTCGAGCACAATAAGCAGTATTTCCTCCTACATGGTGGGCTCGTTTTCCTTTTGCGATGATAAAAATCATCACATCTCCATAGAATACCGCAAGTTCCTCTGACTCTCATAGGATGACAGGATATTATGTAGATTATAATCGTCCAGTTGAATGGTAACCTTCAATCTGAACGCATTGTCGATTACAATAATAACTGGTGAATGATCAATTGGCAAACGGTGCAGTTATAATTTTCACATTCACCTGGTGCATGGAATACTGATGATCCCAAGAAATCAGTCGGTCTCAGGGCACTCGTGTTCATACGTAAGTTACTTTCACATACGTTCATGTGTATCCCGATTAAATCTCAGATTGCACTGGTTGCACAAGCGTTCGTCGTGAAAGTATGGAGTAATTGATTGTGTGTAACATATGCTTACGTTGGAATTGATTACACATACATTGAGAGTAGCGCGATCAACGAAATAGCCTTTTCATTTAAACGAATCAGAACGTTAATGAGCGATTGTATAACACTGTATCAGAAACTTAAACTCGTGGAGCTCGATAAATATACTTACTTCGGAAATCACACACTTTTCTTATACTCTCGCATACTACTGCCTCACATGCATTATTTAAAATTTTGATCAATGTATTCAATAGAATGAGCCTCAATATAATCTACGCGAAATATGTAAATTTGTCGAAAATCTTGTGGCAACATGTTATAAACTGTAATAGCATTAAGCTTGTATCTACATGTTCCGAAGATAAGCACATCAGTGTCACCTTATAATTTAATATATCTTTTCTGAATATTTCTAAACAGATAAATGTTTCTTAATATAATATAAACAATAGTCAATTCGCCCCCCTTTCCAAATTAAAACACATTTTCGCTGTATTTATTGGTCTTCTGACGTATAATGTGTTGCGCGTCACACCGGCGATGGATATATTCCTAACGATTCAATAACGCGGACTTCTTGTAAGGAAGGCTGTGGAAATTATTAGTGGACTGTATTGATTGAATAGAGTGCATTTCGGAAGAATACAGATGGATTTACAAGTGTGTAAGAATATATTGAATGTACTGACGCGAGTACGGATGTGAACACTAGATGCTTGACTGTGCAATATACTGGTAGAAAGAAATGGAGGTGCCCTGAGAGAGTTCTCGTGGTAGGATATAAGAAGAATCGAGTTTGTGGTACTGACAATGACTATATGCAAGTTTGTTGCGTTATTTCAAGACTGTGTGTGTCTTCTGATAGGTTTTCCACTGCGTAGTGCTGGATAAGTACACGCCTACCATTTTTACGAAACCTATGGATTAACCCATGGTCAAGAACCCAAAACATTTTCCAATATTGTTGCCTTGCGCACGTGGTGCTTCGAACGTTGAAGATTGCATTTGTAGCAGTTTCTGTAAAAGGTAGCGGCTGATCCGGTCGCTTGCGGTGCACTAGCCTTTTACGACTTAACATAATGCTTTGCGTTTTATACTATAGAACGATAATCTTGCATTTGTCTAAACACACTTTCATAACTATAAAATTAAAGAGGTGTAATTAATATTCATTGTACATACATCATACTACGTATGTACATCTTTTATCGAAAATATTTTACAATACACGCCTTCGATGCTTAACATCTGCAACACCTTTCCAATAAATACGACTGCTTCAGGCACATCAAACGGACGACACCTTGCGTATCAAATAACATCGGATACGCTACCTCTAATGGACTTCGACAATGACAACATTTTTGTTCGTCACAATTTCAGTTACTCTTTGACTCGCCGTAATCACTACTCGTGTCTAGCCAGTTCCGCAGGGGCTTTGTCCAGAAAGCCGACTTTGTCGGCATCGGGAATTGTAAGCCTCGGACAGCCAACCATACCAGCGTTGAGTCAAAATTATGAGCGATCCGCGCTGTCTGATCTAAAAAGCAGACGGGTCGGGACACCAGCAATCGCGTAGCATTCACGATCCTATTGTCAGGAGGAGATCACGCGTGTGATGCGTGAGAATGGGAGTCAGTCGGCACCGGGACACCGAATAATAGATATTACCACAAAAGCGGCGTGTGCCGTCGCGTTGAAAATTGATTGGACATGTACCAGTAGTTGATAAGGCAGCCTCTCGTTACACGCGCCGGGATATACGCACTTGTTCATGCAGCTAGAGCAAACGTAAATCGCAAATACTTTCCTTTTCCGTCGTTCCGAATGGAACAGTATTAATCCCTATTGGAAAGAACCGAAGAGCAGCGTTCAAACTATGCGGAGTCCCATTGTCCTGTCCAATGTCCCGCGGTGTAACTAGTTAATAATAATTTAAGTTACTTGTTCGCGATATGCTGTTTCACACAGAAAGAAGTATTAATGGTGAGAATGATTCTTCTCAATTTTTATCGACCCCCAATCGTATCGTGCGATTGTATTGGATGTATACATACATATATGAATTCATATGTATCAAAGAGTATCAATTCCTACTCAAAAGTATCAAACAATATCCACTCCTGGATGATTGCTACTCAAAAGTATCAAAGTGTATCAATGCCTGGATGATTCGTACTCAAAAGTATCAAAGAGTATCAATTCCTGGATGTTTGCTACTCAAAAGTATTGACCCTTCCTAGGTTTGTCATAGATCAGAATTAGTATACATAGATAATTTCATAATTCTATACCCAGCAGTAGATTATTGCTTTTGGATTAGTATTCTAATGTTTTCAATTCTTTCTATATAAAGATGTGATCATATAAACTGTCGATTATTCACCGTTCAATACGTTCGAATCTTCTAAGCAAGTACATATGTATTTGGTTATAGAATTGCTTGGAAATCATGAGAAACATTTGAATTATTCCCATCAGTGCAAAATATTCATCGATCAGAGATTTTGTAGAATGTAATTCGGTATATCTGGGATCGGAAGTTTTAAGCGAGCAAGCAGGTGTAAGTGTAATGGAACAAGGGGAACATATTTATTACAAAGATACTAAGTTGTTCCCCACTATTCTATCTCCGCTATGCTGCTCTTCGATCTACACTACTCCGCTCCACAATCCACACTGCTCCGCTGTCGAATCTACTCTGTGTACTTTTCCAGAGTAAACGGTAAAGCTAACGGTATTTGTAAAACATAGGACATTCTTAAAACATTCTTAAAACTAGAAAATAGGGGACACGGTTCTGCAAGCCATCGCTGGTCGCCTGCAGATCATCAGTGTCTCATGTAGCCTGGTCATAAACGTCCTGTGCTCCCACATATACAGGGTGGCCGCTAACTCAGGGAAAATCGGGAAATTGATCGTAGCTGGGGTGTATCTAAACAACTTCTTCCTTGACCAAATTGTGGTTTACAGCTTCGTTTTTGAGTTACTAACTTAAAACGAAACTGCCAATTAGCCCTTATGTTAGCAATCAAAATGGTGAAAAAGTTCGAAGCTTAGTTATTTAAAGTATTTTGCATAAATTTGTTTTCACAAAACGTGAGTTGAGGCGATATTGTTCAAAGAACCAAGATCTGGAGCGGTTATATAGAGCGATATTTTATAAAGAACATACAAAAATGATTAGAGCAAATATAGAAATGGGTTCCCGTTTGCCAATATAAGTGTTAAAAAAGCATTGTTATTGCCACGCCATTGCTGTCATTAATACAATGGAATGAAAAGTATAAGGCAAATTCTTTACTGCCTACTCGGTGCTCTTAATTAAAACAAATGCCGACAGAGATTGCATATGAAAAACACTCCTAACAAAACAGTAGCACACACCTACATCCCTCCTGGCGAACGCTTATTCTCGCAGCACCCCGGCATAGTCAAGCCTGAAAATATCGCGGAGCCGCGATTATGTTACCCCGTAATCACCGAGAACGCGTCGGCCGAAGTCGCCCGCAACATCCGACTCGCGGCTTATTTTTTTCAGCGAATTGTCAAACGCATGCTCCCTCGTTACAGCGGCGCGTCGTCGTTCTTGCGGTATAGATGCTTCGTTTTCCTGTCTCCGTGTCTACGTGAATTCCCCCCGCTCGCCCAGAGTGTGGATAATCTAATTATCCTGGACGACAAATCTCGTTAGCCGCGCTACACCCATAGCCGGCGACGCGGCACGGCGACGGGGACAATGTCGTCCTTGACGATGTGAACGCAACGACGTAACGCAGCGGCTCGTTGCAGTCGGAATAGAAGAAAAAACAGAGAAAGTGGAATGGGGTGGTAGGAGCAGGTAGAAAGGGAGATCGAGCCAGGTGCGACGGAGATGGTACGTGAGAAAGCAACGAAGACGGAGAATTTAAGAGCAACAGAAAGGTGGATATCGTTAACGTAATCACGAATTTCTCCGTGAAAATTATTCGTCCGCCTCTCCTCTCTCCTCGTTGCTCGACCAGGGGTGGCAGGGTAGAAAAGAAAAACGTTTACGGGGGCTTATGCAAATGTGGGTAATTAATTTCGCGAATCCTATTAGCCCTGCCCAACGGTCGTAGGTGCAGGATGGCAGAAATTCTACTGGTGGCCCTCTACCCCCCCCCCCCCCCCCCCCACTGCCATTACCTAGAGTCCACCACCCCCCTGCAATACTCGACTTTTTGAGATCCTCGACCTTCAAACGTAACCCATGTCCTGACCGAGGGTTCATTTTGAAACTAACGACGATTATACGTTTCGTAGGTTTCACTTAATTGGATCGCTCTCTAAACTGGCGTCTGTAATCCTTGCAGTCGAATGTTTTGCGTCGATGCCTAGATCGATTATTGATCGCGTGTTCGTTTCACAAAGAACTGTATATTCGCCCTGTCATTGTATGCAGGATTTTTGAGGGGATGGCGATTTGAGATAGTTGACCTCTCCATGTTTCATAGTGGATAAGTATAATTGCATTGTGGGCAGTATTGCAAGTGAATCTTCTAATGAATAAGCGGACCGAGAAATTGCATGTTCCAAATTTTGCACGCATTTCATATTATTGTGAATGATATTTAGAAATTTCGATAGCAGAAAATCTAAGTAGGCCCAAGAAAATGATATATTCTTTATGAACAATATCATATATTATCATATAATATTCTTCATTTTCCTTACTTGTGTCTGTCTTGTTCTACTGTGTCCTGCGTTCTGTATGCCTGATACAAGAAGTTTTATACTACTGATTTTCGTAGAGAAACAGTGCCTCTAATACGGAAATATTATATGCAAAAGATTGTACAGATTATTTGACAAATCGTCATTGATCCTACTCTCAGTCATTAGACCCACGGGGATAGCATGTGGAATTTTAGTCTTGCAGTAAAATCCCCAACTTCGCGGTTAACAGAAATTTAAACTAAACATAAATTGGCACATAACATGTACCGCAGCATGGATTTTTAGATTTATTTTCCGATATTCCAGATTAGTTTTTCTGTTGGAACTGGTTCTATGTGAATATATCCTACGCGAAACTAGTATTTCAACAATTTTTAACAAACACAAGCTTTCAAAGTTGACGCATTTGACCATTTGTACGGGAACTCTCCTGTACGCCAACAAGAATCAAATTTCCAATTATCCGTACACCAACCAAACCGCTAGCCAAATACATAAATAAATGAAACACAAAAGCTAGCTTGACAACTCCCAGCCGCATAATTGTCAATATTAATAAACTCGGACACGAATTTCAATCAATCAACTGTGATATACTACCGCATACCCTTGACAAACTTTCGAGCGCAATTTTAAAAAAAAAAAAAGAAAGACGGAACCGCTTCGTATTCGTTCGCCCGATGAATCTCGAATCGGGCTTCGATTTTCACAATTTCCCCGCGTTCACGCTGGAACGCTGTGTCAAATTTGTAGTCGCGTGTAATCTTTCCTTTTTTTTTCTTTTTTTCGTTAACCCATCCGCAAACCCATTCGATTGTATTTCTGCCCTTCCACGGGATCGGTCGCATCATTGTCATAAACGGTTCGACGCTTCTGCTGACCCAACCGGCAGCAGTTAATGTGCCTATCGTGAAAAATTCGTTAATTTCACAGTGACTGCACCCGACTGGTTATTCCTCGTCGTGTTGCGAACAAGCGGCCTCTTTGTCCGTACGCGGCACTATGTATTTGGGTCCGTGTATGTGTGAGCGGTTGGAACTGAATCTGTATAGAGCCAGAGCAAACCAGGACGACACTGTTCTCGCAGCAGCTTTTCGGGTTCCCACCGGAGAGGGTTTCTACCACCCTTCCGACGTCACGTATTATTGACGGCTTAAATTCATTAGTTTCTCCCGCAGAACCGTAAGAGAGGGTAAGCTTCACTGGGGTGCAGGATGAATGACGAAGAACGGAAGCCAAAAGGGAAACGAGAGCGAGATTGCAGCATCGAGATTGTTCAATTACCATGGGAGGCAGAAAAAGTTTTTGGAAAATTTCGTGCCGTCGTGCTGCTCCGAACGTGTTGTTTTAATTTGCCGTGGTTTTTTATAGATGTGGATTATAATAAGGCTGAATGAGAAAAGGAGGAAGTATGTAGAACGAGATTTTTTTTGTCTGGCCACTATACATTTTCGTATCACATATGATATCATATAACAAGAAAGGAAGAGGAACAGAGCGTGTGGCGTTCGAGTAATATTATTGCATCACGAGTACAAAGTGGACTCGTCTGGTGTTTAATGAAATTTCATAAATTTTTTACACGGATAAATAAAATTATTCCTTGAACAGATTTTCTTTAACATAATATCTTTTTCAAGTTACTCATTTATATGTATAATGGAGTAAAACATTTTAAAGTTATTGTATATTTACTGCAATTAATATATTATGGGTTGTAAAAGTTGAAGAGTTTCACAAAGTATTTCCGATGGCAGTACAGCACTGCTGCGTTATTGAAAATCGTTTGAAACTGTTGCCATAAAGCTATGTAGATTCTCGGAATTTTATTCTCGTAGCAAATGTGTACCTACATACGCAGCCGCCCAAAAGCTGTCCAAAAGTATGCGGACACTTCCTTAATTCTTATAACTACCTGAAAAAATTTATAATATCGTTGGTAAATTTGATTACCTTGTATGTATTTTAGTTTATACAGTGTTAGACAACATATTTTAATAATAATTTATTAAGTACCTCACCGACGGTGAACAAAAATTATTATATCTTCTTTTCGCGTGCTTTTATGACCGCGTTTACTAGACGTGGCTAGTAAATCCTGGCTATTATTTTTTTCATTATTTCAGTGTCAATAAGGTTCCACTCAGATTCCAAGATTTCCCAGAAATGTTTTTCAGATTTGGGCCATCTTAAACTACTAGAGAAAAGCCTTAGAAACTGTACGCACGCAACGAAATATAACGCAGTTTTCCACCGACCGGATAGAAAATTGAATAACTAAATTGTTAATTTAAACGTATTAGAATACATTACATACATATCCATAATGGAATTTAGTAACAAATCTTGTTTAATAATAGAAATATACATTAAATATCACAAATTTCATGAACACGGTATGTGTCCACATACTCTTGAGCGGCTGTGTATATACAAATTAATACTGATAACTGATAAGACTTTTAATACAAATATATTTACAAAAAAAGCACCGCATTTCTTCTTAAAAGTAAGTTCAAGTGCTACCTCTAATTTGTTTCGAAAACAAGTTTTTTCCCTTAGAAATTACTTTCTTCGGGACTCTAGATGGATTGCGCGAAGCTTACGCCGCACCGCTCTGCTTCCTTCAATTTACTATAGAAGTGATTTAAGATTCCGTCGACATTCTTAGAATTATATCTCCATCATCCATTTTGTCGCCCCAATCGCGCGTCTGGTGTAAACGCATTTCTCTTTCGATACCAAGAACGGGGAGCAGCGTAAGTTATTTCTTTAGTTCAATGCCACGAAAGTCTCCGAGGGGTTGCTTTGTCAACGATACCATTTCCCTTACTGTATTTTTGTATTTATGAGACTTTTCGTCGAGAAAAACATTCCTGTTGCGTAGCAGCTCGAGTTTGAGTGTATCCAGACTCGATACGACCGCGCGTAGTGATGATTGCGATTAATGTAGGTTTGAAGAATTTCAAGTATACCGAGTAATTGTAAGTTACTACATATATACACATTGAAATATTGTATATACGTTTATTATGAATATTACACTAAGTATAGGTATTCCGTTCGAGTTCTTGTTATTATAAACTGATGTGATATATTCGAGTTTTTAAGGTGTTCTGATTTGAGTTTTGGATTTTGTCACAAATGTCACCTCGGTTTTCTGGTATTCTAAGGCTATTAATCGATGAATTGGTGGACGTGGGAGGAAAGTTTGCGAACAGACGATTATGATTGCATTTGGAAATGATGTGGAAGACGGTGGAGATATCAAGGAAAGCTATGGGAACGGGGGTGAATTTTCCTGTCGTTTTACCGAGGTCAGAGTTTTTCCTGTTTCACGATGACTATCTTCGTGTACTGCTAAAAAGAAGCCTGGTCGCACTATATGTGCGTGCCGGCTGTCGCACGGCCTACCTTTGTTATCCGCGATACCTGATCATGGAAGATTTGGTGCGAAGTACGACCATCTTGAAGGGTCGCGCGTCAACCATTCCTATGATATTAATACTTTGAATACATATATACAGGTTGAATGAACTAACTTTATCACCTCGAATATTTCACTTGTTTCTGATAATATGAAAACATGTTGAAGAACAACATTGTCTGGTTTGAAATGGAAAGTATTATAAAAAAATCGAAAATTTCAAGGTCATTGATGCTTTTTTAAATAGCAATACATATTTTTGTCATTACAACGTAATAGTCGAGCTCGAGACCAGTTCAATGACCTATAATCCCTTGACATTCGCGTGACCTCGAGTACGAACAAATTTACAAATGTTCTTCAATAGATATGGATAATTAAATAATTACAGCAGAGATTAGTGCCGGAAAATTTAGTTCGGCAAACATACATCCGCGTGCATGTATGGTGTGTAATCCGTGGTGATATCATTATTTCACTTTTTTTTGATCGATAGAACTGTGAACGGTAATAAAAATGCTTTTTTACGATTTCAACGGAGGAAAGATGTATTAGGAAGATGTATTTTAGTGGAAAAATATTTAGACACTTGCATGACTGCAAAATGTGTTCAATGTACTTCTGGATACGTGATCCAAGTGAATGTCCAATTGCTTCAAATAAATTCGTATCATTATATAATACATGGTTGAGCATTCAGCAATAATTCGTCGCCCCTACCTTTCTGGTGTTGATGGACCATTATTGTAAATTTTGTCTTTTAACATGCCCCCTACGGAAAAATTTAGAGTCATGAGATCGGGTGAAAAATGTGTACTCCTATTTGAAAAATGACCTTGAACCCTCGAAAGATACGACCGTGAGAAAAATTCCTTTAACATTCTTCTATATTATCAAAAACGAGACAGATATTTGTGGTGATCATGATCGACCTATATTTGTACCTGAAAGCAGGGACTTAATACTGGTACAATCCTGTTACCGGTATTACGATCGGTATAGCTTGGATACCGGTATTAGGTTCGCGAATGTATACCGAAACCGATATACTTCCGAAAACCGAAATAAAATATCGGCATTTTTTCAGTTTTTCTACTGTGGGGAGTTGCGTTTCAAGTTTAAGGGTTATCGAAGACAGATATCCCGCTGCTATTCTGCTGGAGACGGTTTATGGTAGGTCATTGTCTTGCCAGTGATCGCTTAGACGACATAGACCAGAGCCTGGGCTATGGTTCATAATCGTAGGTCACACAGCGATCGGGTGTCATGTGTCAGTTTAAAGAATGTTTGGGATAGCATAGCTATAAGGGGTAAAGCAAGCATCCAGAAGTTGCACTGCTTTGATTCTCGCTAAGGGTTGGCCACGAAGCGGGGAAGGCAGGGGTGCCTTCTGGTTGACCCACACGGCACCGACACCAAAACTGTTTATTTTTAAAAAATGAACTTTCTTTCATCTAATTTCTAACCTGTACCTGCACCTACTGGTTGCAATCTTTGTCTAAAAATATGTGGATACTTTTAATAAAATAGGAAAACAAAAAACTTACGGGTAAATATAGGTAAGTACATATATCGGTACGACGTCATACCGTTATTTCGGTATTTCGATTTCTATAGCTATGACTTTTGTAGTGTTAAATACATATATTGATTTAATCGTATACATATATACCTACATGCGTAGTCGGTGGTATCACAGGTGCACAGAAAAGTTGACTTGTGGATAAAACAAAGCCTTCGTTTGTGCGTTTGAATTTTTTTGTTACTTGTATGCCCTGGATAACCAATATTCAACATACGCCGCCCACCGAAAGTTTCAAACCACCAAGCATTTGAAGCTATGCAGGAATTGAAGGAAAGTTTATTACATCTGTTTCTATAATGTTAATTTGCAATCAATGAATCGTCCGTTCAAGATTTCTACAACTAAGGAATCGATTCCAAACTTTTAGTCGAATTTATTAACGTCTTAATTAATTCTAAGTGTACTAAACGTTTATGTTTATGCACGTAGAAAGATACCCACCATTTGAATTAAATTCAACTTACTTTAAAATATATAATATACAACATTAAACCGTAAATTCATTCCATTTAAAGGTCGAATTAAAAAATTCCAGATAGCTGTAACCGTTTAAGGGTTTTAAGCTCTCAAGTAGAAAGCAAGCGTCCTCCGTTATCCCAGCATCGTCTTTATCGTCTGGTCGGAGTGATTAACTTCCCTTTCATTAACGCAGCATTCGTGACCTTCGCCGTTTTCGCCGCGGTCTCTTCTTCGTCGCGTGAAGCGTTCCTGCGCATTCCTGTCGCATTTTAAACCGTCCCATCCCCTAGTTGTGTCTCACTTTATCCATTCTATGAAAGTCTGTCGGGGCTCGAGTTAATAATGTCCCTACAATTAATAATGGTGAAATTAATACCAAGGTACTGGAAATAAAGATCGATCGCCCCTACTTTTGTCCCTTTCTATCGTTTTTCAGGATTGAACCTTATCGTCAGTTTTACCTTTCCCTTTCCATTCGGATCTGTCTTTCGCCTTATCATCAACCCGCATCTTTTAGCAGGAGTACATACCTTGATCCATGCTTTCTGTAATTTAATTGGATCTTAATTAATTGCTTTCGAAACTGAATTGTTTTCTTTTAGTATTTTTCTTTAAAGCAATATTGATTCGACACCATCCATGGTGTAATTTGCATCAAGTATGTAGCTGTATTTCAGAATGTTGAATTCGCGATTTTTGTATTAAGAACTTATTCGTATCTGCGATTTTATTGCGTTTATGATATTCAAGAGTCAAGGAAAGTTATAGAAATTTTTGATATCGCTATGGCTGATCCTGTCTATCAGTTATACTAATCGATTATTTTTATATGCTGCATATTACTTCTACATATTCATAATTGAATTTTATATTAGCATAAAATTGTATATATATTTATTTATATACATTTATTTACATTTATAGTTATATTTATTATTATTTATATATAGATAGTTGTGGATAGTTGTGGAAAAACAAGGAAAACTTTGCATAGTAGCTCGTTTTACACTTTGCAAAATACAGGATCTAAAATCGTGCTGGACGTTAATAATAAATTGAATGAAATTCAAACCTTTATTGATCGAAACAAAACACCATTCACAATTTTTTAATATTCAGAACCCTGGGCTTGCCATGGACTGGCCCTGGGCTGTATCAGAAAATTTGTATCAATTCTGCATGATACTGCTCATATGAAATGGCCCCCATGGAATGGTTGCAACGTGCTTTCGCAAGAAGGCCGAAAGTTGCAACGGCCACGGTCTCGAATGTCCATTTCCAATAGCAAAACGTAATCCTCGGCGTTATGTTTCGATAGTGCACCGGAAATGTACGGGCCGACGAGAGTCGAGGACCTCCTTTCATTCATCGATCCATTTATCCAACCCGATTGAAAGACCACGGCGAATCAATGACCTATCCTACTTTTAAATCAATTGCTCGCTACGTGGGAACGCGCATCCGACGAAAAGCCAGCCGTAGTCATAGACTGGCTGGATGAAATCAAACCTTGAGCTGGCCAAATTCGTTTTAGAGAGCACTCGTGCGGCTTGCTGATCGCGTGAACAGGGTGGAGGAAGATGCAATCCGAAGGGATTGAACGATCGCGCAGGGAATGAATTAATTCTTTCGATCAACGATTCCGCTGAGTCGAAATATTTTATGCCATGGAGGCTTGCGGCTTCGAGCAACTCATCGATTCGACGTAACCAGGAAAAAAATCGTCTGTAGGAAAACCTACAGACGATCATTTTTCGCTCGATTGGCAGTGTCAACACAATGAATTCCACTACGCGATTGGTCGATAGAGAACCATATTTTAGAAACGAAAACTTTCAATGATATATAATGTTAAGGTATTATTGTGTTCGAGTTCATGAAAACTTTCGAAGTTGTCAGAGTATTTTTGTGAACAGTAATCATATAAATTTTCCATGATTAATTTCTCCATGCGATGCAAGATGCAACCGAAAATTCGTTTGGCGATTGTTTTAAATTTGCCCAACGACAGAAATGCAGTATTTTATAACTTATAACTTCTTATTAGAATATTTAATGGGAACGAAATTTTATTAGTACCACTTGTATCCTAACAAAATTTTTGTTTTAATGTTGATATCGCGATATTTCAACAGTTATTATATTATATGATATTTTTTTTATAAAGATTCAAAGTCTTTATTCATTATTAAGTTTCCATTATGTTTCGAGGAAGCTATACAATCATTGTACCGGAAATATATGAGACGGATCAGTTGAACTTGCAAAAACTACGCAAACTAATTTTATATTCAATTTACTTAATAATACTTTTAAGCAATAACTTTAACTATGTATTACAATTTTGCCAACACAGATGACACTTATTCGAACGGTGCACAAAAGTTAATAACATTTTAGGGGCAAATAAAGCGTACCATATGACCTTTCTATTCTTATTACTGAAACTTCAGTTCAATTATTTTGTCTCCGTTTTATATTATATGTACTGTTTAATTATTCATTATTTTCTTCAATCAAGAATATCATTGTAAAATATGACATTTTTTTCCAAATGATAATTCCTGCAAAATTTGGAACTTTCTTGACACAATATGTGTATGTATACAATTTGCTTTAGCAATGCATATGGATGAAATATCTATTAATTTATATAAAATTTGAATCTACATATTGGTCACAAACGCATAACTCAACAAGTGCAATTCACATTGCATAAGGTCTAATAATTTTTCGCAAAAATTCAGCCAACCCATGACTGTCTCCGATGCCTCTGAAAAGGTCGCAGTTTCAATTCTTTGGAAATTCGATACAGTGATTCCTTATGCGAGTTTAAAAACACCGCGACAGAAACGCACAATAACTAGTGTGCCGTGCGATTTCATGCATTCTACTAGCGACAACTCTTTATGACAGCATGGATAATTATGCACGCAAGCGTTGACGGGGGTGTAGAGTGGCAAGCCGGTCGCAATTATACAAAATGTAACCGGCGCCCGTACGAGAGCTAATTCGGAGATGTGCCAGCACGCTGTCAAAGGGTTAAATACGTTTCTTTAACATGCCTCGAATTGCTGGCGGATAGAAAATCTGCCGGATATTCAGCTTGAAGCCACACGCTCCAATATTTTTGCCTGAAATTTTCTTTGATAATGCTGCGGAACCGTCACATCCGCGAGAAATGCATTCCCTAGAATTACCATCAACAGGGAATTCGTGTTCACGCGAGTGTAAGGCTAGAGGGGAAAGGAAACACGCCGGCGAAATCAAATTACGTATTGTCTGATATTTAGATGCATAAAAACATTAAATCTTCGCATCTCATTTGCCTTGGACAAAGTCGCGAATTTCACCGACGATATAAAGGGGCATATAAAGGGGTTCGCGATATTATAGTCGCATTTACTTCTTGAATTCTGTAGTTTCTTTATGTAGTCGTAAGTAGGTACATTTAAATCTGCGATTGTATGTATACCTATTACGTACTCGGATTTATGTACGTTACCATTTGAAAGCATTCGAATGCCTTTAGAAATTCAAAGAATATATTGTTCAACGCGGCAAATAAAATATTTATGGAACCAGATTGCTTTAAATAGTGTTTTCATAATCTAGGCTGTAGACCAGCGTTTCAGAACCTACGTTACATAAGATAAACAACAAAATCATGAGATGTTACAATAGAACTTGCGTAATCCGAACTAATAAAGGGACAAGCCGTTCGGGTCATAGGACACATTTCTTTTCGGCGAATTATTCTATATTTTAAAAACAGTAACAAGCTGGTTTACAGCAAAATTGAGATACCAATATAAAGAACGGTCCCTATTATAAAGTTACAGTCTCGTACCTCGTTGGCTGCTAAATTGCAGACATTTTTTAACACTGAAAGATGAGTAGCATTTCAACAGAGATATCTAATTGCCGATAACAGTAACGGGATTTACATTGTTTTTTGCCAGCTGGTACCTCCTTTAAAACTTGGATAGTCATTTATTTGCATATTTAATTTTACAGCTTTTTCACAAAGAATAGGTCCGAACATTCCTTTATCTCTAACTTGCATAAACTGTTGATACACAGCATGGCTAACATGTTGCTTCATCGGCATCATGAAACTTCTTCTACTAAAAAGAACACCCGACGAATGTACACCTTGCAAATAATTTTGAGTTTCATTACTCTATTTTTAAATGCCAGTGTTTGTACATTACCCAATATTATATTTTCATCATTCTCAAGCAGCCAGTTTTATTTAAAATATGAATTGAAACTGATTATAAAGTCAGGATATGGTGGAATAGGAGGGGCGTATTGTGATACGAATTACTGAAGCCAGAAGGAACAGCGTTTGCTGACTAATACCAGCAAGAACTCGGTAATTGGAGTGATGCAATTGAAAAAAAAAAGGACTACGAGCTAGTCAAAGCACGCGTCAACTGATTCTCCTTCACGACAACGCAACGCCCGCCCGCATGCTGCGCTGACCACAAAGGAAATCATTTTCTCATTGAGGTGGGAAATATCGCTCAAGCCGCGAATTTACCAGATGTTCTCCCTCATATTTCCACCTGTTTAGATCTTTTCAATGTAACTTCCGATCCTTGAAGAGGAGAGATCCTTTAAGAGGACTGTGTGTTAGAAAAAGAGAGATAACATGCACGGGGAAAGAATAAAGCATAACTTCCCTTATTATAATTATTTATACTTTCATTGTTACATATGTCTAATTTGATTTATTGAGTTGGATACAGTTACGCCAGTCTACCAGGTTTTAACACATTTCATATAAATACACAGTTAACCCCCCCCCCCCCCCCCCACGCACACACACATAATCATACACGCTGGCTCACGCCGTGAGACAGAAACAGTGTGATATATTTTTGTCTATATTAATGAAATGTACGTAGAACAAACTTGATGTATCATAAACAGCGTTCTGTAAAATTTAAGATATAGTGCATTTGTAATAAATAACGTAGGCATGGAAACGGAAGACAATATTGCGATATCGGTCTCATAAACATCTATTTACCAGCATTTTAAATACATATGTTTTTAATTGTTTAAAGGGCGTTGTGGGAGCTTCTTGATTCGATAGGTATGATGGTGGACGAAGAAACAGACGGAAGGTGGTAGCGTTTCGTCCTAGGCCTGCTAGCTGACTCGTAAGTACTAACAATAAGTCTAACTAGCAGGCCCGTGGCTTACACGTGGGGATAGTAAGCAGCGGTCGTAGGATTGTACATGTTTCATGTTTTGCATGTATGTTACGGGGACCTATATGATCACGTTCGGGTGACTGGTCGTCGTGTTCGTCCCCCATCGCTGTCTGTGGGAAATGCCCATATAGTGTCAACTATTAAACATTTTATTTTCTTCTACAATACTATGCTCATATTAAAGATATATGTGAAAGTATACGCAGTAATAAGAGTACATATAATTTCAATAATTTACTCTTACATGGTCCGCATGAAATGTCCCTCAAACTTGTTGTTGCATTCTGTTAAATCTGACAAGTGTCCTATGACTTTTGAACGGGAGTCTATATGTATACGTATTTCTTCTACTCAAGCAAGAAATGTAATAAGTCCCGACTACTTAACTTTCCCCATCCAAGCAAAACCACAAAAAAACGCACCATACTAATAACCTTACTCGTATAAACATCATAAGGGATCCGTAATGCAAATACACCTACGAAAGCGAGGACATTAATCGTGGAACCCACACCTGAAATCAATAGCCAGCCTCATAAAAAGGCGGCTAGCAATCGGCGCAAAGAAAAACCTTCGACGTGCAGACGCCTAGGGCGTTTATGACGCGCAAGTAATGGAACTATTTTTGAGGAAGTGGTTTTATTCTATAATCTTTCAAGGTATACGAAATTAAGCATACACGGCCTCAGCAGTTAGTTGCATGCGTGATAAACGCTAAATCCAAACGGGCCTTGCAGCTAAGCCTCAACAGATACGACCATGTCAAGCTCTAGGACCCTGGTGGATATTCTGCTGCGTAAAGAAACAAACTGCAACGTTCAAGAGATGGGGTGCCACCCTTAAGGAAACGCGCTACAGGCGCTAAGGAAGAGTGTATCTATACCTTCAAGCACGTTGATTGGCAATTAGTCATTTTTCCTAATGTCCAATCTGCGTGCATAAAACACATTTCCGAGTCGACGTGACGAAGTGCATACACTGGAAGAGGAAGTCAGTCTAAGACAGAGTCTTAGCCAGCACACTGAAAAGGAGAAACCGTATCCTCTTCTTATTCAGGCGCTTGTCTTTGGCAAGAAGCAAGGGAAACAGTATTCCTTCCATCTTCGACAAACAGGGGAAACATTATCTTCCCTTAACATTACTTCACACGATATTGCACAACACGCTATACATAGATCCATTTTATTGTTCCGTTTTTCATCATACTTATGTGTATATTCATTAAACATTTAAACCTGCATTGAATCAATTTACTACCCCTATCTCCTTACAAGGTGGTAGAGTCATACGTAGCTGCGGTTTCGAGAAAAATCGGAACGGAGAATTACAAACTTCGGTATATGTACTTGGCTCTCAGTGCATCCGTTGGTATCATCGGAGCCGCATATTACATCAAAAACAAATCGTATATTACGTCAATGCAAACTTTACGAGACTCAAAGGGCAAAATTAATGAGAAACTTACAAAAAATAAGATTACAACTACCTTTGAGTATTAAAATCTTAATTGCGAAACATAGCATTGTGGCCTGCTGACATGCATAATATTTTCATTTCTAAAAGAATGCAATTCGCGAGTATAAACATCAGCACTATAGTAAACTTAAGCATTCCTTTTACAAACCAATTATAAACATAAATACACTTACACCTGTATATATGTATAAATCTCTATTGAGATTCGATAAATAAAAAAGAAATACTCAAACATGCACTCCACAATATTCAACATTTCACAAATTCCGGCCTCAAAAAGTTCCATAACAAAGTAGTTCATTCAGCTCCCTTAACACGTTTTTATATTTCCCTTAATAATTTCTGCATCCGTTTAACAAAGTATTCTAAAGCCGCTCTGAATTGCCCATTCTTCGGACACTTCGTCGTGGATGGACGTTGTGTGAAAAGCAGTGGTGTAAGCTTGAAGGTTGAATACTTTGAACGCCATAAGTGTTAAATCTTCGCCATGAAAACTGCCACTGCCAGAACTGCCCTCTGTAACTGTAGAAAATCTTCGCAATCGCATGTAAAAGCTTGGCCAGACAACACGCCACCCTTTTAACTGTCATTTCTTGCCTTGCCGCAATCCCCGGTGCATCAGGCATAATCAAAAGTCGCGTCGAAGGAAATTAGAAGAGCAGCGAAGTTCGAGGGAGTAGTCTGCGGTGCGTAGGAAGTGGTGTTGCGGTGGACACATCATCCATTCGTTGTTTCAATGGCGAAAGCCGCGCTGCATCCGCCTTTTCCATTCCCTTGCGAATGGAAAGTGCTCGGCGGTCGCGAGTGCAATTAACTGCAGCACGGACAAGCGCGCCCCGAGCACAGTACGGGAACTCTCGCTCGTAATTCGTAAGGTATTTCGTGCGGTTAGACGAAACTTGGTAACTTTGGCGCGTGACACCTGCCGCGCGTAATCAACCTGCCGAGTTAACTGGGTTTCTCGTTCTCTCGGCCGTGCTAACGGGCCCGCGTTGCCCCTACGTGCATTCCTTCTACAACTGCGTCGCCAGCCGACGCGTATTGTCTCAATCTAGCCCGTTATCCAGGCTGTCGCTTGGATTCATGCCCGATCGACCGGATAGAAAGGAGGAAGTGTGCGCACAGCCCCGGTCTTCCGTTTATCTCATTTTCCAGTAGGTTCTGTGGGTCGGTTTTTCCTCATTACATTACCACCCGACAGGGTGGTTAATGCAAGTGCATCCGTAAGTAGGGCGAATCGTGTTACGGTGAAAAAATACGCGAAACTAGTTAATGAATCATTTGCCAGGTAGCAATGAACTGGCGCTACCGCAGAATGCGGGTGGGAATGCTTTAATTCGGAATGAATGGGAAAATCGATTGGAATAGTTCGAACGTAGACCGTAAGCCTTGTGTTGGAATGTTTTGTGACAAGATGCAATGGAATTCGAGGAACATTCCATGGTACATCGCATGAGATTTGTAAATATAGAATTCGGGGATTTAAATTGTACTCGTGGATTTCAAGAAGATTCTCGGTAACATAATTGTATTTCGAGAAAAATATTTGTAACATCATTCAAGTTAAATGGTTTTCATACGTTCTGACGTTATTTCAAAATTCTTTCGGATAATGAAAACTTCAATATTTTTTCTTTACTAATAAAGTTGATATAACGTGCTTTGGGTAATAATTGATTTGTAGCATTCATTTTAATTAGTGCCGAGTCTTGCTCTTTTTGTTTACCAAAATGTAGAAATGTAGTCAAATATGTTGTTTATTAACGTTTTTCTTTATCGTTTACTTAATGCTTATTTAATATTTGACGTTGAATTGAGAAAAATATGATGCATAAAATGAAGTAAATGAGAAAGCACCAGTTTTCCAGCTCTACTCATTTAGCACCTTCGATGATACTCCAATATCATTAGCATCGCCCAAACCAGAACCATGATTTATACCCAAATAATGTCCCGCTTATTTCTTCTACATAATCAGAGAAATGACGAAAACTTATATATATAACGATGGATTGCGTGATATTCTACATTGCTAAGTAGCAGTCACGGCTGTCAATATAGAAATAACCATTATTTGTATATACATACGTATAAAACATCGCATAAAAGATTACAGAAGGGTGTATTAAATTAAAGTACAAAGGCGCGAATCACGTAACATCATTTGTAATCGTCTGGCTGAAATTGAATTAAATCTTCGGCGCGTCAATTGCAGCAAGGCCAGACCGCACGCTTTACCATGTAACGTATTCACGGAGAATACGAGCAGAAATGTAACAAGAGCAAGAGCAACAAGTGCTCAAGACGTAATTACCCCTCAACTTCGCTTCAGAGACCGTTACCCGGCTAACAAATTTGCGTCCTGCAGAAACAGCAAAATAAATCGTCAAACTTCCACGCGGATTCATGTCGACGGAACTCATTAAATTCCTCCTTCTAATCCGCTGGCACGGAAGGGGGGAAATGCTCAAAGCCACGTCCTCATCCGGAAGTAAATTCAATTTATATCGTCAAACGAATCGAAACGGCGAATCTTATCCTTCGATGTCTTTCCGTTCTGTACCTCGTACCTTACTATGCCACCAACAAATGCGAGGAATGCAAACGCGTTTGTAGACTCGACCGGCAACCCTTGCAACGCACAGAGTTCCACGATCTATCGAATAAAAATCGATACCGGCGCTAGTTTGTTCATCGATGAACGCCTGGCCTCGCTTGTCCCTCGTCTAGGCCAAACGGAAACTACGTATATAGCGAGGTACAGGCGAGCGAAAAGGAAACCGAAACGAGACAAAAGTTGGCGAGGACGAGAAAAAGAAGGCCCGGGTGCCCCCTGGCAACCACCCTCTTGTCGGTGGATGCACCTCCGCGAGGAATAGCAACCTCCCTCCAAAGCATAGAACGTGGCGCATGCCCATCCAGGAATCGAATCCGCGGAGGCACAACGTCACCGGCGAACCAGCCGCCGGGTTCGTCAGTGCGTTTGGCGAACAGTTCGCGAACGGACGTGTTTCTCGTGGCCTCTTGGAGAACGATCCACTCCAAGTATAAACACGAGACGTGATTCCCAAAAGCTAAACAGCACGCGAGGACACACGGTGGCCGCTTTGATTTGTGGTAGCGGCCAGTAGAGCCGCGCGATGCTACAGGCTGTTAGGCTTCACCGTACACGTTTCTTCATGGTCGACGATAACGTCGGAGAAGGCTGACGAGTTGGCGTGCTCTCGTCGGAGAACGCTTCCTCCGTAAATCGTCGACGGTAGCGTTATACATATATATCCTTGATTCGTGTTGAAGAATCGCTCCACGTCAACGATATACCGTCAGAACGATTGCTGACTTTCTGCAACGGTTATTGACAATCTCGATGGAACGTGCACCGGACACCTAGGTCGTCCGCAATAAATGAGCGTGTGCCGCCACGTGTACGGTACACACGCTGTATCCTGCGTACGTTCGGACAATCTGATCGATAAAAATAAGTTCGTTAAGAAGAATTTCGCGAAGATTAATTATTCGACTTTACGACACGTCGATGTTGGCGGAATTCTCGTCTATTCGTTTACTTTCATCCGATAGTTTCGGGGTCTCGTCGATTGTGTGTTCGACGCGTTCAAATCTTTGACAAAACTAATCAGGATTCAGTGTAGAAACTCATGACTTTACTCTCATTCTCACGAAATTAAGGGACAAAGAAAAACAGCTGTGAACTGTACAGAGCGATCCCCGATTACGCAGAGTGATCGTGTGGTGTGAAGAAAAAGTTGGACCTAATACGAGGCTATTTGTGGACGTAGCTTCGAACGTACATTCGCGGGCGCGTTGAACTTGCGTGCGTTTAGTGGTTCAAAAGCACGGATACCAAGTGAGAATCAGATAAAGACGAGAAACGGTGGCTTATAGGGAGACAAACAGATGGAAACACAGTGACGTGCAGTGCGATCTGTGCTAAGGAGACTCTGGGGACTATGACAACCCGGCAGCAACGTGACATGATGGGTAAATCATAAACGCAGAGGGCAAAGGAAGGAGCAGGGGAAATTGGAAAGAGCGTAGTTCGGTGAATGTTCCTAGTATATTAGATTTACGTCAACGTGGCTGGTGAGTTCTATGCATTTACTACTTTCAAACGCTTGTCTGATCGCTCTCACATGGCTAAGAATATTCGCGGTAGGAGTGGCGAGACGACAGAGCAATTTTCGCGCTATTCATGAATGAAAATACAGCGTGCTGAATGGAAATGCAAACATCAATCTTTTGTAAGGACTTCCGTGAAAGAGCAACAAGTGTTGCGTCTGATATTGCACCGCGGAGACAATCTTTGATATGAATTTATAAGCGGCCGGACTCGGGCACACGCGGTGCGTTTACTCGAGCGCCAATAAAATCGTTGGATTTTCGTTTATTTCGCAGTCGTGATGCAACGTGAATTAACGATTTCGAATGTAGTCCAGATAGGTCCCGTTGAACAAGCTGTTCCGTACGAAACCGTGAAACGCGTGTACCATATTGTTCCAGTTCACATTCAAGGAATCCCGTTTCAATGATTTATTAATACATATCGTGTTTAACGCGACCATCGAATCAGAATTTCTTGTCGATAAATATTAATGGGTACTCGGTTTGCTAAAATTCGAGATGTACGCGATGCTTGCGTGAAGCTTCGTTTAAGCACGTTGCTCGTAAAAGAAATCGGTCGCAAATGCTTTTCGTGTAAACGGTAGAACATTTAAATGATGATAACTGTAAACTCGAAAGAATAATTTATTAAACGATTAACATATTCATCGAGTTACATACAAAATGATTAAATATTAGTATTTAATGCGAACTTTGTAAAGATGCATTAATTAGTATGCATATACAGGGTATAGTAATTTTCATTGCACGGTACGCAGAGGCCTTTTATAGTATGTGATATAAAACGTAGTCCCCCACCAAGTATTAAAATAGGGAGGAGGGGATACATTTTTTTAAATGGAACGAGGGGTAAATTTGTATGTATTTACACTGTACATAGTCCCCACTAAAATGAGTATGTAACTTTTGCTTCAAACGTTTTCAAAAGCGACTCATTAGGCTCAAAAGATGCACCCTGCCATAAACTATTAAGTTCGTTAGATCGCTATCGCCGTTTAAGACATATTCTCAAGGGTTCGAAATTCAATGTTTCGATGTTTGGTCATGAGAATGAAACACAACGACGGCCTGAGTCACTGGGCAGGCTGTTTTGTGACGCGGTTCTCCCGAGTCACACTACGTGTCTATCACGTGACGAAAGGCTCTGGAAATTGTCAAGGTACAGTCCCCAAAAGGTAATTTTACAAAAGCGGCGCCTTCCCCATTCCTTCCGGCGAAAATAGAAATGCCGACAGCCAGGTGCGAATCGATTAGAACAGAATATACATACAGCACGAACGCGAGTACGAAAGACCACGCAATACGTTAGTTAGAACATAGAACTCGAGAATTAGAAGCTCAAGGGGAACCGCTTTACTTGGCGGGCCGTTGCCTTGTATGTGTGTACGCGGGCACGGCCAGAATCCCTGTCCCCGGTACCACAAGAACACGTCGGTAACAATTAGCAAAACGCGAATAACATCATATCTCACATTCGATTACCATGGTCAACCTAACTAGGCTCGACTGATAATGTTACGAGAGTCAGCGTTCTCAAGCATCGTCGCGATCCAGCGTGAACGGGATTTACAATAACGCGAAATTTCACCTGCGAATTGCGGTGCGCGAGACGCATCTAATAGATGCGATAATTCCTTATTCCTGTTAGGAAAAAGAAAATGATCTCTATATATTATATTTTCCAAGGTGATACAATTCTAATCTCGCTAATCTTCCACTCGCTCGTACTCTTCTTTTTATATGTACTACTCGATTCCCGGCGGCTCCTACTCTTTCTCCCTCTCCTCTCTTCTCGCTCTTTCACTCTCTCAAATTCTCTACCACTCATCGTTCATTCGTCATTTCATTCGCTCTCGTCATTTGCGTGGATTTACAAAATCTATAACATTTCTATACCACTATTCAGATGCGTTCCATTACCAAGTATTTATGATAGAAATAACAAAAGGAAAACGAGTTAATTGTATAGAAGTGTAGCGCCATCTTACCGATTTTTATGATTTCTGAATATATTGTAGAAATCCATATATTGAACAACTTTTTCCTATGCATACAACCGCCGCTCGGCCTTAGTTTTCGTGATATATGTTTGCAAGAAGTTGCAGCTACTGCTACATTGAATTTTGCCTGAACGTGCATGTTCGCGGCAACGTATGCATCAGCAAGAGACCTCCTCTTATCTACTGTTTCTATAAACACATCAGAAGAATCTGTATAACGGGTGGTCTTATCGGAATGGTACCTCATAAGCATGGGCTAGAAGTATATCATATCGCCAAACTTTGGGGTATATTTGCATCAGTTTGAGTCAGGCTTGGCGCGGGCGTGAGAGTGGCGGCTCTGTACCCCCGACTCGTAAAAATCTAACCCAAATCTGTTTGTCATTTAATCAAATATTAGAATGGGTTCGACTTTTCGCGGAGGGGTTGCACGTCCACGTGAAATCTGGCACAAACTGAAACAAATATATTTCAAACGTTAGAGATATGATATACAATATATCCTTTACGATCATCCTTATGAGGTACAGTTTACAGTACCTCATACTATACAGGTACACTACATAGAAACGTTAGATATGCGACGACCCCATGCTGACGCATACCTACCTGCAAACCTGGACGGATAGGTAAAATTCAATATAGTAGTGGCAGCAGTTTTGGCAAATATCTTGGAAACTAAGGCCGAGCGGCGGTTATGTGCATAGGAAAAAGTTGTTCAAACTGTCGACTTCTACAACATATTCAAAAATGATCGAAATCGGTGAGGTTTGTACTCCTATACATTCACAATGATTATATGTACAGATATGTAATTACATTATTGCTCGATATCTGTTTAGAGTTCTTAAATAAGTTCTTAAGAAAATCTCCGAGCCCTTCTTCACCAGGCAACACACACCTATTGCGTGTATATTTTTACAATGGAATTACAATGGAATAGTCGGTTGACGTTAAATTTACTTCTTGCCAGAAAAGGCGAGAGAAAAGCGAGGATAAGAAAGTTGGTAAAAACACGTTCGTAAAGTAAGAATAAAGTCAAAGTGACGAGAATGAAGGTATCCCTGAAGAAGTTATGGGTGGTCGATGACTGTGTGCTCGAAAAAAAGGTAGCTGATAAAGCGGGGCCGAGACAGAGCAATAACGATTTAACGGAATGCACAAGCAGTCCCTCGAGTATTGCATGTGTTTGTAACATGTCGATTGTATGTAACGATTAGGTATTCATATAGATATACACTTGTCCAACACTGTGTACCCGAATATGGATACTATTTTTACACTTAAAAATAATTGTAAATATTATCATGTGTATCGGGCTACCACGAGGCTTGCATTAGGATGTTATTTGCACTAATTTTCCTGGTTTGCAGTGGCTATATGTACAAACAGTTTTATTTTATTAACACTAGAACTACCGATAGGGTTTGATACGATTTAGACAGAATACGTTAGACAGATTATGAACACGAAAATGGTTGAATGGGCATTAAATAAAGATATGTAATTGTCATTTTGCCTTATTGAAAGTCATCATAAATTGCTGCAGCAATACCTATAAGTTAATAACTTTAAAGCATGAAATGTAAAGCCAGTCATTTTGACTGGCTTGGTAGTTCTAGTGTTAATAATTGTCCAATTTGAGGCTAAAAATACGTCGCTATTCAGATTGTTAATTTGCTGAGAACGTTCAAAATATGTAGGATAACAAAATTTGAAAAGATGTCACGATAGCTTGTCCTATACCTACAAAGTGATACATCGGGATATCCGCGTGATGTGAATCGTACAACGAATTATTAAAGTAATAGGAAGTATAATTGTTTCATAATAGTACAGCAAAACGAGGGTGTACATAAGTAAATAGAAAAATGGTATCGTAGAATAATCGATTAACGTTAAATAATAGATACAAATTTGTGTTATGCAACCTTATGTGAAGCTTCATTAGAGATACAGAATTTTAGTTCTACATGATAAATTACTTGTGAGTAATTACTTGTGAGTTTGAGTAATGGTGGAAATGAACTTTATGCTCTGCTTTTCTGCGAAAGCGTCATAATATATTCGTTTTAAAAAAGTAATACGCTGAGTATTATAATAGTAGAGATGAATATGAAACGTGTAACATAGTCAGACGGCTAAGCTGGTAAACAATTTTGTTACATATGTGCATAGTAAGGTTTGATATGTCCATTAGTACGTGAAAAATTAAATACAATACCAGAAGAGTACTACTGTACCCACTCATACTTTTATGAGCTGGCTCACGTATTAAAAATTCAAATCTTTTCGTTTCGGGCGCGATATCTAGTACATAAATATTTTCTTCTCGTTTGCGATCCAGCAAAATGAAAACACTATCAAGAACTGCTGACAAAGTTAGAGCAGGGAAATTGCAAATTAAGGAATAATAGGTTCTTAATATCATATTGAAGGCGATTTCGTTCAATTATTAACTTACCCCTTAAACGTGCTTCCTCCGGAGCACATAAGCAGCGAGAAGTAGAGGAAATAATTATTCGATGTAAGAGTTTCCATGGATTTTTAAATATTTTCTAAATGCTTCGCTTCCACGTCTGTTGTACAAGTTTCGTTACATCGTCGTGTTGTTCGATATTTTTGAAACCAAAAGCTTTTATAATTACAGTATTGAAGGACTTGCTTGTTAGTAGCTGAAGTAGCAGAATTAATAAATATACAGTAGAAAGAGAAAATATCTTGTTATAAGGGAGAAAAATTTGTTTTACAATTCCAAGACAAGAGTGTTCGTTCATATTTTGTATATTTGTCAGTTAATTACTTTGCAAACAAGAACCTATGTGATTCTTAGACATTGAAATTTTTGTAAACTTGTGTAAACTTCCTTGCACAAAGTAATGCAGAGATATGAAAATCTACACTCCCAATACGAAAGATAGTAATCTACTTGCGACACTCTTTTGCAATAAATCTTACAGCCGAAATAATTATCACCTTTATGTTACCAAAGCATTGATATATGGATATACAGAAGTATTTGGATATACAGAAGAAACGCCATTTCTAAATTATAAGTTCATTCAACTACAATCAATATTATCGAATATAATATTTTCTAGGCCCACTTCTTCGCGATGCCTCGTGTACAGTGCACAATAAGTATCGCCTGGTGTCATTATCACATCATCGTAGAACATGCCCGATGCGAAATCCATTCGTTTAAATTATAATCAGAAATTAACGATCCGCCAAGTCGTGGGTTATGTTAAAATCCCGAGTAAGGATCGATGTGGTCCCATCACGCGAGGACCGTGGCTTATCGCCGGCTGGAATGAAGTCAGAAGAATTCAGAGTCTCCTCTGAAATGGCCTAGAAAATATTTGCACGGAATTCCAGCCACAACATCCTTCGTTTCCCTTCCGTTCGCGACGCGTCGCTTCGTTTTTACGACGCAACACTTGTCACGATGGCATGTCGCCGTGTTAGACATTACAAGTCGCATTACTTGGGAATTTTCTACGATAACGAAGCCCGGGCACAATGCACAGCTTTCCTTTCCCTCGAAGTTTTTTTTTTGGCTGGCTAATTCATCGACGAAAGGGTTGTTATCTTTGGAGCATCGAGAAGCATTACGTTCCGAGGTATTTTAAGGGGAATCGAGGTAACAACTTGTCACGAACGATATGCACGCGGTGACATTAGAACCGCAAGTTATACTTTGCGTCTGGTGGCTGTTACATTAGCAACATGGGAGAGGTAGAACAAAAACGGGTAATGCAGTCCGAAACGTTGGATGACAGCCGGTGAACCCTCATCCCCGATAGGGCTTACACCCCATTGGACAAATTGCCGCCAATCATAAATAATTGACAGACAATCACGAGGGATTTCGACTTTCAAGCTTGGGATGTCCATAAATCTGATACTGGTTTTAGTGACAATTCAGGGACTCTAATTTACAATGTGTTTCTCGTATTTATGTCATCTTTGTCCGGATCGGATTTGTCAGCCCGAACAGCAAGTAATAATGTCGTATGAATAATTTCGATGAAAAATTATGCGAGTGCCCCTTACAAAAACAATAATTATTATTTATTTAATAATCTCAACTTATTACTACGAAAATTCCTATCTGGTGTAATTAAGAATTTATAAAATGTGGAACGAAATGGGGGTATTAAAAATTTAAATAGCAATACAATATCAGAAATTCCTATAGTACATGGATACAGGGATTCTGCTCGAATCAGTAGTTTATGCTGTTTAAGAAGAAAACGTTATCAACGAACACAGATAATGAAAGAATAAACATACACATATAAAGCTTAGTTTCATGTGTATGTGCATAAATTATACAAAATTAACGACAAACTATTACTTGCACCCACTTTATCTATCTAGATAGGATTGTTCTTGCGTACGAAACAGACGGTAAATTTATTTCCCCTTTTCAGAAAAATCACTACCGGTAGTTCGCGTGTGCCTCGGGAATTTGTAGGGATCACGCGTCATTCAAGGAACAGACGTCACGGACATACGTATACATCAAGATCGCTAATACCTCGGAGTAGCATGCCTCCTGTAATCAGATAACGCGGTTTGCAAACGAAATATACCGCGATGGTATTTTTACCTTTGTCCACTCGACAAAATGCCGTTCATGTACATATATTCAAACGTCACGTATCACTGTACAATTTGTAAAGTAAGCGTTCAGATTGCAATCAATGCAGAGTGAGCTTAATGCACCGATGCTTCGAAATGAGAATATGGCGTTTCACGGTCTTCTTTCCGCATGTATGCCAACTTTTCATTTGTGCAATTCGTATTAATAACGAAACGCTTGCGTGCGTGTGTATTTCAATTAAATTTTCCTGGAATTGGACGGGTTTTATCTAACGTTGGCAGTTACTTATTCTGTCATTTCGAGTGATAGGCATTTTAAAGTACATATAATTAATATTACAATAGTTGCAGTACTGGAATTATATTTAGTGAAAATATCACTCACAGTGAAAATCGCACACGTCGTGGCGTAAGAAGTAGGTGCTATTGACTCGATACAATTATAAGATAAGAAAAGGTCGAAAATAAATGATCAGTTTATAATTTAATATTTGATCATTACTCGTACTGAAAGTAAAGAAATTAATATTATTTCTTATTAACGAAAACAATACTACATACTATACGTCCTGCACTATTCTCGCTGTGAGTGACTGCAAGAGTGAATTGGCTGCATCGAAGATAACAAATATTACTTATTTCTTAATTGTTAATTAATCAACGTGTTATCAAACTCGATGGTTAATACAAGTCAAATGATTTGGTCTGAAATTCTGGAAGAACGCGATCATAAAAGATCCTACGAAACATAGTAGAATAAAAGAAGTGTGTACCTGATGTGAAGCTTGATGCGAAATATAAGAATTTTATTGGTGTATTGAATAAAGGAAGTTAACTAGTACCTACTCCATTATAGTAAGTAATACCCTTTTCATAGTCTCTCAAACTCTATTACCCAGACGACGAGGGATACCCTATAAACACAGTGCAAAATAGTTTAAGTACCCCATCTTAAATCACCTGAAAATTCACCTTAAACCGTCAACGACGCCTACCATTAACACCTCGTAAAGCACCAACGATGAGCCCCGAGAAACAAAGAACTTTATAATACTCTGTCAAAGGAGCAACAAGAACCTTTCCTCGCGATTATTTTTCGAGCTAAAACGATTATAGCGGAGGTGCAACACCGGCGTGTAAGGAGCGAAAGAACGAAAACTTAACTTAAGCGCGTAAAAGCAATCTCTACCAGAAAGCACCGCGCGAATAAACAAAAATCGTCAAGCACGCAACAAGGTGATGATAACGTAAAAAAAGAAGCAAGGAACAGTGGAATAAGTATGAGCAAGAGGGAGGGAAGAAAAAGGGCATTCTACAAAACGGAAACGCAAACGTTAGCGGCAAAAGTAAAGCAATATAAAAAGATAACAAGAATAGTCAGATGAGAGGCATGTACGATAGAAAGGAAAGGGGAGAGGATAAGTATGCAGACAACGAATTCGAGGACGATTGGAGGGGCTATAGTGCAGTGTAAAGCGAAGAGTGTAGCTGTCTTGAAATGAGGTCGACATAATTGCACCCCTGGTCGTAGTGAAGACAGAGCACGGTGTAGGTGAGCAGAAGATGAAGGAGGCAACGGTGGCAAGAGGGTTGGTAATGGGGGAGGTAGGCTAAGGGGAGGTTGCTTGGTCGCCATCTATTGTCTCTCGTAGACTCGACTCGGCCCTGATTAAATACTTGACACATCCCCGCCTGAACAAGGCCGGCATAACTTTGTTCGAATTGTAATTACAGCCCGGATCGGACTCCCGTTACGAATGAGTTCCGGGCGCCCTTCGAAAATCCCCCAGAAACTTCGCTGTGCCCCTTTCTGAATGCCGCGATCTCCTGCCTTGCGATTCTGGATTCGACTCCCCATTTAAGCGAACGCCGACCCCCGCGCCCCACGCAGAAATCTGTGTATCTTATCTCTCGCAATTATACGCGAAAATGTATCTTCCCTGCTCGACGGAAGTTCCTATGAGCTCTGTGTACCGAGGGAATTGCTATTTCCGTCTTTCTTTGTGCGATCTACGCGTACGTTAAAGTTCGCGGCTGGATTTCAGACGAGATGGGCTTTGTTATAAATTGGGTACGTGTCATTGGGAAACGCGATGCACCTGTGTGCGAGTAATACTGCATGCAGAATGACGGTCCCAATTCTAATGTATATTTAAAAAGGGCTTTTATTTTTCACTAGGTAGATATAATGTTAGTGACACGTCACTTGAAAATTGGAGATTATATAAGGATTTGATGAAATATTTTAGAAGATATTGATGTTCAGTATTTGTTACACTTTATTGTATTTTTATTATGCATACCTGTATGTATAATAAGTTGCAGTTTTCAGTGTGATATAATAATATGTATGACATGTTGTAATGAAGGTATAAATTATTACGATTTAGCAAGCTACTGTATAATAATTATAAGTGGAAAGGTTGCAGTACAGTGGAAGTTTGAGGATAACCTAAAATATAAGCTTAGGAAAAAGAATTCCGAGCTGGGCACACGCTGTCGTTTAGTCTACAGTGTATATTTAACTGAAAGAGGATTTGCCTAATTACGTAAAAATACCTGCGTGAACGTGCAGTTGTGAGAAAAAGATAAGAATGAGTAAAAGGTAATACGTGAGAGTCAGACTAATTAAGGATAAGGAAAGCCAAGCTGTGAGATGAAATATCCTTAACAATATCCTTAACAAAGAAGGAACAAAATTTAAGTTATTTACTGTATTATTTATCGATAAATTTCATAAACAGTTGCGATGTATAACATTCTCCCTATTTAACTCGTAAAATAAAAATAGCTTGAACTTGATCAAAAAAGTATAAATCATTCATAATTAAATACACATTACACTTATCTAATTCGCCCCATTAAAGTAGAATATGAAGTATTATTCTTAAAAATAGCTTCTATATAGCCAGAAATTTCGTTTAAAGCAGCAAGAAAGTTTATACTACAATTAATTCAGATATTTGTGTTCCTTCTCGCAATTTTGAATTAAATACCTGAAACGGAATGTGTTTTCGTTATTGCCCGAAGGATTGCTGCCGCCCCATAAAGATAACAAATGCGCTACGTCTTTCTCTCTCATGAATTGCAAATTTTCGTCCTCATGCTTCTTCTGCTTTCTTCATCAGCTCTACTATGTGTATATGTGTACCTCTGAAACTTTAAATCCTCTTTGCTCCTGTACTACATTACATAGATTCAAACCCTTTTTGGTCCAACGATAATGTTTACACTTGCATGTACTGCTTTTTGCACTATAAATTGCTGCGCGAAAACGATGACAATGGATACTTTAAGGTAGGAGCGTCAAAGTGGTGGCCCGTGGATCACAGGGAGAAATTTCCCCTATTTTGCTGCATCGCTGAGCCTCCCCCCCATACCTATTGAACTCTGAACGTCGCAGTCGAATTCACCACTACAACCATACTCATATATGTACATATGCCCATCAGAGGGCAATAGCTTGGGGGGGGGGGGGGGTGCTCAGCGATGCGGCAAAATAGGGGAAATGTCACCCTGTGGCCCATGGGCCAGTTTGACACTTCCGCAGCTTATGGTATGCATAATACAAACAGTCGTTTAGTGAACGACCAATTTTATTATCAAAAATTTGCTGTAACCAACAAATTAATTCCAATAAAACATTAAAGCCATAAATAGAAATTTCTCAACGGTTTGATAAAAAAAATGTAAAGCAAAGAAAGATTCAGGATAAGTACTGCATATATTGTACATAGCTCACGATCGATTCTAGGAAACACATTCCCGCGGAACAACGGTCGGCTGTTTAAGCCGTAAGGTTTATTACCGAACGAATTTTTTGCGCACGGCCGCGTCGCCGGATTATGCAATTTAAAACGAGTTAATTGAAGTGCAATAAGTCGTTAAAACTCTTTAGTAAATTAATTAATATAAGAGCCGGTTAGAATAGCGCGCGGCCAAAGCTTTACCCCTCGACGACCCTATCGTCGCGTCGTCCCCCCCTCTCTGACCCCCTCTCCCACCCTTGTACTAAAATCCACACCCCTGGTACGTCCCTGTAGCCCAACTCTCGACGGTGGCAGAGGAAACGATGAGGTCAGAGGGAAAGGACGACGGAGGCCGACGAGGAAATGTACGCTTAATGAAATAATGTACGCCCGACGTAGTCCTCGAGCACGCAGCGCGCGCGCGGGATTTAACTTTTCCACGAAAATACTTGCGCAAGCTAAAGAGGCGACACTTCATCCCTACGCTACCCAACCGGGCGCCCTCGCGCTCCGCTTTGAGTTGCAATCGCGGCGAGGGTGGTACCGTGACTCGATCGTTGAGAAATCAAAGCAAACGCGAGACGTAACCTGTTTAATTAAGAACTTCGTACGATAGAATGCTAAATATGCAGCAATATTAATGATTTGGCCAGGTCGATATCGTTTGCCGTTGCCACGATTGCGGATTCGTGATTTCGGTGAAAGGTTTACCTGTTTGCACGTGTCACTACGGAAAAATCCTCTTTCTGGTTATGAACGGCTTTTATAGTGCGTACTGGAAAATTTGTTCGCGACAAATATCTATATATCTTCGGAGAATTATTTGACCTCGCGTTGGCGAAATAATTAACTCTTTTATGTACGACTCGCCATAGTTAATATACATATAAGGTAATTTCGGGAGAAGATGCCTAGGGTTTCTCATTAAGATACCAAAATTACATTTACCAAATCACCAATTTTTACCTGTTACCTAAATTATGTACTATGAAGCGAACGCTACTAAACTAACAAAACTAAAATGTTAACGCATAAAGACAAAAATTATTGCCATACTTAATCTGGCATCTTATGTCTGTGGCAAGTCACATAGTACGCAAATCATTTGTCAAAATTTCCAAATAAATAAGAAAAATGTCTTCTTTCCAGCTAGCCATGGCTGTTGATAACATATTCTTATTCTTATTACAACAGAAAATATTAAATTTCTTCAAATCGTACTTATGGTATATGTTAAAAAAATAGCATCTGGTCCTTTTTGACAACAACATAACAACAGAACTCGTGGATACGATTTCTCTAACATCTACTGGTTAATCTCTGAGTTATGGTTGCTTGGCATCTTCCCCCTAATTACCTTATATAAATTGAACACTGCAGGACAAAGTTACCTGTAGTATAACAACAACTTACATAATAGTTTACTTGAATACTTGCACAAAATGACGTAAAGGCGAGTATACTTACCCCTCATCAGTTAACAATATGTTAGGGTTTGCAAGTGGAAACAAGGAATTTGTGTTATAGCATATATGTATATACATACATGGGTCAAGTTCTGTAATAATTATTTAAAAACCAATTTACGCTCTAGGACCGATCATCATTACTTCGCACAATTAACAATGATATCCTTTAACATCGCTCCTGTAATTGAACAGAACAATCGTTTTCCAAGAACTCAGGGCATCTAACGTCGAGACGCTTAACCGTATTAATTATCAGCAATTCATGTTTCTTACTTAGCAATTTCACGCATTGCGTAATTTCGTTGAATCGCTATCGATGCAAAAAAATTGGCCCATCTTCGACTTCTTCCTCGTATCACTCTTTCGTCCGTTATGTTCGGTTATGCAGGAGTCGACTTCACTGGGAACATTTAGTCCCGCGAACCGGTTTTAAAAGGTCTAACGAACTGTGAAGCCGCGCTAATTGGGACCGTTGCGAAACGCGGCTGTATTCCCCTGAAACCCGTTTACGATGCAGCGACAGGTGTAACGCGAGGCTATTCCATTGCTTTACGAGTGCTAATTATCTTAAACGGAGGTGTACAAGATGTCAGCATGGCGAAGAAAAAAGATATACTTAATTTGCAAATCATTCGTCGCTGCTTCCCTTGCCACTCTTTGTCCGCCCCGCACCAGGTTCCATTTGTCGGATTTCTATGATTCGAAATCGTTTTTACAAATGTATGCCCTGGACGCAAAGCAATTTCGAAATATCTGCGGCTAATTCGGTGGATTTAATTATGCGACACGCGGCAGAATCAAAGTTTCTCGAGCAAAGAGGAAAGCGATATACCGTACCGTCAGACATTCGAACGCGCGAATTGAGAATCGAGTTATGAATATTTTCCTGCTGTTGTAAAATTGTAGTGTACCCCGTAGGCGGATGTAAAAAGACGTAATACGGTGCACGGCTGCATCAAAAGCTGTATTTTCGATTTCCTTCGAATAATGCGATATTGAATTTCGTGTCAGATTGAATTTAATATTCCTTCGTGCTTTCGGCAGTCCGCTTCGCCGCCCAAGATCTGAAATCGTGAATCCTGAATGTACATATATCCCTTGTAGTCGGTTCGTATTCTTTGTGGAGGGTGGGTACTAGAAAAGTAAGTAACAGGTTACACGATAACACGTGAGATTTGTATTAGCATCATTTTGTTTTAAACGTGATTACTTAGCGATCATTTTTCTTGATGTCCCCAAATTATTGCTATTAAATATTGTAATAAAACGTAGAATATTTGAATATCATAACGCTTTCAAAGTTAAAGTCTCCAAAATATAGTGACAACAATGTTATTTAATATTATTTGTGCGCCGAATACAGGAAAAACAATATGCACCTAGACAAACACACAGAATTCTTTAGCTAGTTTTAGTAAACTTGCATAATAAATGTCTTATATCATATTCCTAGCACTCATAAATATTGAGGAAATGCTTCACTCTACAACACATTCTATATTTTAATATTAAGATATTGTACATTTCTTTTTTTAAATTTGTGCTGCTTGTTCGTAATGCTTGCCTTTCAAACCTTGTTTCGTCCACTACTGTACATTAGAGCAATCGCGATTTCATAAATAAATGAAATAGTTGCTAGTCTGACACCCTCTTGCGCAAGGAACAAACGTTCTTCAGTATCTCCAGAACACCATCCTCGTACATTCATTACCCATCGTCAGCCGCGATAAACAAACAATAAACGTTACACAGGCCGATCGGTCTGGCTTGTAAATCGGGCTTTCGGTGTAGCAAAGATCCGGCTCCGGTAATCTTCCCTTATCAGAATGGATCGTGTAATGTCTAGTAACGAGGATGCAATGTCATCTGAAATCCCTGCCACGTTGGGCGGCTCTGCGGAGGATCGTCGGATTCACAGGAATGACGGAACGCATCTCCGTACGTATCCATGCACAAGTTCACACGTACGTGCAATTCGGGCAGAAACAGTAGGCATACTACTGCAACGGTGTCGGTGGGACGGAGATAGAACTCGGTGAAACGGTGAGAATGGGATGAGAATGGGATGAGGAGGGGTGCAACGTAAACGGACGAGCATGTGAGGCAAAGGCAACCAAGCAGGGAATCGGCGGGAGCTAGAGCTGAATTAGCATGGCTATCTGGGTAATATATTGGACTGTATCGTTGGACACGACCGGCCAGAGCCCCGTGATATACTGACACCCCGGCTTTTATTGGCAGTACGTAGCCCACCCTCTCCCTTTTCAGCTAGCCTCACCTCTGCCGGCCCTTGACGCTCGGCTTATCCACTTTCCCCGTTAATCCGGCAACCAGAGTCGGACCGCCGACGCTAAAAAATGTATTCCCTTTCCATTACCATTTTCATGGTCTCTGCGCAACGACAGCCTGGTCCCGCGACTGCCGATTTTCGCGATCACGCCCCGTGAGGATATATTCGCTCGAATTCAGCCTTCGGGTAGTTCGATTCCAATTTTCAATTTCTTTCAAAAGTTTAACAAATGATGCCGGCCAAGAACCGTATTCTCCAGATGTGGCTCCGTCTGATTTTGTTCTCTTGTCGAAATTCAGGTTACCAGCTCGGGGAAGGCGTTTTGAATCTATTGGAGCCATTAAAGAAGATTCCCAGAAGGAGCTCATAACGATCCATTCTTCTGCGTTTGAAAAGTGTTTTGAGGACTGGGCAAGTGTTTTGAGCAATTGCATAAGTGTATTTCATCCCATGGGGCCTATTTTGAAGGTGACAAAATCAATGTTTAACAATAACCAAATACTTATTTTGTGTTTTATTCCAAAATTCCGGGTACTTTTTTTTACAGAATGTATGTGGAGTATTCTGCATATATGTAACTGTAAACGACTCGAATCGTCGCACGTTAGCGATCACCGCTAATTACAAATAACCACAAACTTTACTCGCAGACATTGATATACTTTCAATGATTAATAATTTACCTCTTCCTACCGGTAATGAATATCACTACTGCAAAGTAAATGAATTATGCAAATTGTGCTTTAGTACGATACAGAATCAAGAAAAGGTTTTTATACGGAATTACTTTGTTGTAGATAGTGTGGCGGCGCGTTGGTTTAATATGTGGTCGTTCTGTGAGAAATTTGCAAATGTGGGTCAATTTATCGTCGATATTGTTTACTGCGGCGAATAGTAATTGATGAAAATGTTTCGTACCACCATTGACTTCGTGATTAATAAATTAATTAATTTTCTAGGCGGAGTGGCCTAAATTTCTTTCTGGGTCGATCGTGAACAATTGTTCAGTGAGAATAATATTGAAAACTTTATGCTGATATAGAATATATTGGACACTTTTTGCACATTGAATAGAAGTCGATAAGATATATCCTAGTCGCACCGAACATAGTGTAGTTATGATACTTTTATCCGTTCATGAAAAATGTTCAAATATTACAGACTTCAGATTTTCCCTTATGCGCGACTGTGACTATGAACATGACAAATTCAATAGAATTTCAGAAAAATTGGGAAAGCACAGACGCACATATTCATAGCAAACGACGCCACTGAAGAATTCGAACGATTTCTCCTCTCCCATCTAGTCTTTCGTTCTTTCATATTTTCATGCCCGGAAAAGATTCTATTTATGTTGCAAAATTACTCTTCATTGTCAGTATAAAGAAACGAGATCGCATGATTTTTATTTAGTTCGAAGCTACCAATTTTTTTTACCTATAGATAGATCTTGCTACAAACATTTATGTCCTGCTTTGTCTACTTTGTATACATGATCAGGAACATGTATGTAATATTTACTTTTTGGAGTAGTTTAGGCATTTTTGGGGGAAATTCTGTAGCTGTAACCTTCTCAGCAGATCCGCTTTGAAGCACCACGCGCGAAGAGTACTAACGTGGTGAAATTTTATCCTTTTTATAAACTCGAAGGGATCAAATTCATTAAGTGGTCAAATCATTACAAACAGATAGATTTAAACAGGCGAAATATAAAAATACTTGTAAATCATGTGAATCGTTTCGAGGAACGTTAAACTTAAAAAGTTGTAATGTAAGAGTGTTGGACAGTTGAAAATTAAGAAAACAAGTGTAAGATCTGTTATAGTTCTACGTTGCTCGAAAGTGAACATACTCATTTCATTCATAATATATTGCCATAGTTGTGAAATATGATTGGCACTGGTCTACTAATCTTACACGAGACGTGTCTTAAAAAGTATGTATTGTACGCCGTCAAGCAACTTCGGGACATTCCATAACAATACTAAATGCGGTACAAGTTAATTATTTTCGAATGCTACTTAGCAACTACGCAATCCGAAGAATTCAGCGATGCATGTACATAACGCAATTTTCCAAACTTTTAATTGTAATGACGCGCCATCGAACGAATTATGGCACGAAATCACTGTTTAACATGAAAGTAAGTCAGTAAAATAGCGTGAAATGTTAACTGAACGCACGCATTGTCGTGAACCGGAGGCTGGCATGCGGCTATCGATCGTGAACGGTAATTAACGCGCGGTACACCCGAGAAAAATCGAAAGCGATCAAGCGCCGGTACGCGCTGCTAACTAATTACCCGCCGTGGATCGTGATTGCATCGCTTTGTCAGTCTCTCTGACTAGCCCCCGTCTCACCTGCTGGATTTGCATTCCGATATTTGTTTCACGAAAGCGCGCTTCTATTTTGAACCGATATATCGCGATCACGCCTGAACTCTCTAATAGTTTACCTGGCTATTTGCTATCTGTCAATCGGTGTTTTTGGTATTGATTCGTCATCGTTAGCACTTTTATTCGCCTTACTTGATAAACGATTAATTGGAAAATTTGCATTATGATGACAATAAACTTTCTCTCCAATGGATTTTACAGATTACGTTCCTTTTCTTAAAACGGCGAGTCATTCTTCAAAGCGTAGTGATTGTTTTGGTATTGCTAGTAATCCCTATGTACACATATCACTGGCGAATAACTACCTAGGACTAATAAATAATCATAATATTGTCACAATTCTAATGTTTACAGAGACTTTTTTTAAATTTGCTGGATCATCCCAGAGATAATGTATATATTTTTCCTGAAAACAGAATTTCAATATTATCTTTTCGGCTTTTACCTATACTACTGAAAATAGGAAGTGGTTCCTAATTGCCGACAGATAATTGTATTCTTTGACGTAATATTTGTACCAAAATACCTGAATTTGTTATCTAAAATATTACCTATTCATAAATACCAAATTAAATTATATATCTACGTTACAACTTTTAATCATGAAAATAAAGAGTAATGTCACATTCTGTGGATAAAATCCGTCTATTATACAGGGTGGTAACTGGTGGTACAAACGAGGAGGGGCGATTCTACGCGAAAAACTGATTCGAAAACGTAGAATAAAATTTGTTCATAAGAAGCTTTGTTTTCAAGAAAAATAGGTTTGAAATTTTGTCGAGTCGTACACGTGGTCCAGTTTCAGCTAGACAGATTTCACTATCTTACCCTCGGATATTTTGGAAAGGATTTCTGTGCTTCTTGACATGTTTACAAACACTGTCAACATGATTATATCTCTTGTTTCGGGTCTACTTTATTCTTATGCTGCTCGAAAAAGTTAAAAAATCAAAAACTGTTATGCTACATTTTCGATTCAGTTTTCACGTTACGGGACACCCTGTATATCTACTACATTTGAATACACACAGTTTCACCTCAGTCTCGATCCTTGTTGGCTACTTCCCTGTTCACCGTCTATGTAGATATATCCTTGTTCGAAATAAAAAATTCGGGTGTTGTGCCGCAACAATCCGTCTGTCGATGTAACGAATTACATAACGGTGACCATTCAGGGCAGGTGTGCGCCTTGCGTCCGCCTTCGACGTCACACAAGTTTTACGTTATTGCGATCTGCTCTCCGACACGATCGATTTATCCCCGAGATTTACTCCCTCTTAAAACAATCCCGAAACGTCTCGCCTTCACCGTCGCGGACTATTCTTTCTTGCTTCCTTACGGCCTAGAGAAGTTTTACGATGCAAAGTTCTTTCGTGATTCGTTAAAGTCCGAAAGAATTCACGCTGACAATGGAGAATCGGCGAACGGATAGCCATCTTTGTGAAACGCATGATCATATTATTTTATTCCTCATTGGCTCGTATGGGTCAGAGCGTTAAAATTTTACGAGTCATACCGAGTTTTGGTAGATTTCTCCTGCACCAAGCAATATTTCTCGTTTATTTTCTGCTCCCCGACCTTGGAAGTCACGTTTCTACGATATAGCATCATAAGCCTGGATTTTATTTCTGGCATCTATTCTTTTTTGTTCGACGAAGAATTTACCTCGAAAGGGGTTAAAATATACTATCACATTTTCTTTGGTTTCCTATGGGAAAGTGTGCGAAGTATTATAGAAAAGTCACAGTTTTTTTTCTAATGTTTAAATGAAAACATATTTTAATTCGCACCGCTGATTGTGAGCCAAAGTGATACATGTTTTTCGACAAAGATTTACTATTAACTAACTATTTCTCTTAGTACCAGATGAATTAATTGGAGATTATTTCTGGGATACTGTTGAAAAAATAAGAGATATTGTTTATGATTATTGAAGTCTGAAATAATTGTCTAATTGCATACAGCTGTTAACGATATGACATGCTATTACTAATAGGCACACACTATGTTGACATTATATTTACGTTAAATACACCCAAATGAGGGAGCAACAAGTACATGGTTTGATATCAAAAACTCAACTAAAAGCCATAATTATAAGAAAAGAAGGCGGTCCAGAGTCTAGACGGTGACCGTCTCAACGATTCTTTAATTGCCAATTAGATTGCGGATACTGCGATTGATCTCCGTGACATACTTAATGAAATCGATATTCAACAATATTCCTCTATTAGATAGCAGCTTAATCGGTCATTTTAATTTGTCGAATAAAACTGAATATTTACAAAAATTATTCATGGCAAACAAGTTATAAGCAATGGCTATAGGTGTAAAATATAAATATTAACAGCCTGACATTATTGTAAGCATTTCTACGTGTGCCTATATACTTATCCGTAAATAATTAATAAGTAATTGCTCTAAAACGTAAGTAATAAACAAAGGTTACACAGTACTAAAATCTACGTGACTATTCCTTAAATTAAATTGCTATTCCTATTAAATTCTGCAGTGCGAATTTTAATTACAATTATTTCGTAAGAAAAAGTAAAGGTTGCGTATTAAATATAATGCTGTACATGCTTCTTCGAATATGATATATTACTGACAATGAGTAAATGAATTTCATTGTCAGATTAAATCCATCATTATAACATATTGATACAACAATAGTGTCTTATAGTATATTATATTATAAAGTCATAAAGAAAATAAAACCGTGCGAATGAACGAAACTAAAAGAAAAGGGGCACATCATAATATGTACTAATAACAGTAATAATAATACCAATCAAAGAAATGCATATGAAATATAACTAAAATAAATAATCAAACTAAAAGAGGAGGAACGATGGAAAACTAGAACGCATATATCTATAACCTTTTCCTTGCCCGGACACGAGGGCAAATAGTTGAGGAAATCCCAAGTAGGGAATGATAAAGCTACGGAAGAATGACGAAACGAAGATGGACTATAGAGACACGTGCACTGCGTGGAACAATGAATGAAGAGACTGTGGATGTACACGACAGTGAAAAAAGAAGCATGTGGAAAATAAAGAGAGGAAATGGGAGAGAAGAAGGGCAGGGAAAAAGGGCCGATAGACTGAGGTGGAAAGATTCAGTCTGTTCAGCGACTAGCAACGGTTTTTACGCGCGGCCTGTTTACGCGACAATACCTTTGACACACTCAGCTCTGCGGTATCACAGCTTCAAGCGGCATTTCTGTCTAGCGTGCGTTCTCCTTCAAATTGTATGTCTTGTGCATCGTGCGCTATTGTATTCTTTAGCGACGTATTTTGTAAGGGGCGTGAGGATGGAGCGTTTTCAAGCAGGGTCCACCGTTGGTATCGTTGAATCGTTCGCCGAGAATGTCTCTCGATTTTCGAACTTCCCCGAAGCATCAGGAATTGTTCTCGAGATATGTAAGAGTCGACGCGAACGATGCTGACGACTTGCTATTACTTTTTCCCTCAAAATTTATTGTGACACCGACGACGCAACGTATTGTGTGTCCCCGAACGTCTGGTATTTCCTGTAAAATACGTGTATCGAAAAATCTTCTTTGACAAATCGGGTTCTTCGATAATCGAAAAATACATTCGTATAAGCTGGGACATCAAGCAACTATTGATATTTTTATGTTGGTTTTCGATTCTGCTATGTAATACGATTTTATGTAAGATCGGATGCTTCGAGATTTAAAGTGTTGGTCTATTTTTATTCGGGAAGTGAGGTTCTTATGCGCATGTTCTTTACATGTACAATGCACACGATTCCGTGCCAGCAAGAGGTTAATACACATTTGAATTCGTTCCCCATTACATTGTGTGCTTCATGCATGTTATGCCATTGTATTCTTTAACACAGTACTTGGAAACGGGATCTAAGCACGTCTGCAGCTATAATGGTGTTACTTTATGTAAGAAGATAGCATGTTTGTACTGAGAAAAAGCAGTATACTCATTGGTTGCATTAACAATCTGTACTTCTATTGAAACCTGCAATGTGTACTTTGTATATGCTTTATACACTAAAATAATATTCATATCCCATGTAAAGCAATACACTACAAATATGGTATTACAAAGCACGAGAAATATGTATAATGAATGCTTGAAAAGTTGTTTGAATAATAAATGGTGTAGAAATGAAGGTAAGAGATAGAACTAGTCACCAGTTCGGCTTTTACCCTCGTTAAATTAATTAATACATGTTCTACCGCAGTTATTTGATGCTGTAACGAACGGTTTTTCTGATTAAATTGAAACGCTTATAACGAACGAATATGTTACAACGAACCGACAGTTCGCCAAAATAAATCGCATTGATAGCTCCGCGCCCAGCTCTTCTTTATAATTTTGCTGCAAATTCGCACATGTGTGCAATGCACAAAATTTTAACGTAATGAATTAAATTTATAACACGTATATTTGCATGCGATTCTCAAAAATACCTGAAACATAAAAAGTACGTACGCAATTGGACCCAAACGAATATTTCTCTAATTCGCAGATTTAATTAACATGTATCTAACAATTAATGGAGGTTTAACTTGTCACCTATTTAACTTTGCGACCAAAGTACATATTTCACTCTTTTTACGCTGGTTCGTCGGGGTTACGCACCTGTAATACATCCACGGTCAAACGAAACCTGCGAGTGTGCAATCCAGAGCTGAGTATCGAACGTTTCGTCCTAGTAAAACGATATACAACAGACGAGTGGTAAAGGGCGAGGCGCAGGGTGGTCTGTAACATCGAAGCTAGCTTGTCGAGTTTGTTCCCGATGTTTGTCGAATGCAGTCAAAGTGCATGTGAATTACCGCATTAACCTGAACTCAACCTCTACGCTGTTGGCGTGCCGCGTAATTAAAACATTCTTGTCACTGAGCGAAACGTCATTGCAAACAGAAATGCCGATCATTTCGATTTGAATTCATTTGCTGGCCAAATAAATTAGCGCCACGAGGATCAACGTCACAAACTCGATGAATGGCGGAAATCAATGTGCAACTAACAACTGTTGAACGTTGTTTTGCCCAGAATGTGAAAATAGGAAGATTGGTACATAGTTCCTTTCGGATATACGTTTCGGTGGTAAAAGAAATTTCGTGGAACAACGATTAAGCACAGGGAGATGCAGTGGATGTAATTTCAACTATAATGGACTCCTTAAATATTAACGGGATGAATTGGATAGAAAGTTAGGGTTAGCTAAAGCTGAATTTCATTGTATCCATGCATTGGAAAGAACTGCGAGCGTCTGAAGGGTTGGTGAAAAAGATAATTATGCAGAAGTAGATGATTATGCTTTTAGTTTTGTAAAAGGGAATAGAATCAAAATAATTTGGAATATCTAATGTAATTTTGGGACTACTGAGTGGAATCTTCATACAGTTCTATAAGTACATATCTTCGCACTTAAACCTATGTACATAGATAAGTATATCGTTCTTCGAGGAGGATTTTCAGGCAATTCTATGTATACTATTCCGAAATCAGCCAAAATGGGTGCAGTTTCAGTATCCTCTTCACTTTGATCATTATTTAAGCATATTTAAATGTTTTTAATCTAATCACTACTTACATCACTTTATTCGTGAAACTCCACAGAATCATTTGGCACCAAACGCAACTGAATTACTGTTACCCCAAAAGCACAAAATATTTCCAAAGTTGAACATTTGCTATTTTTTCAAAAACGGTATACAGTCTCGTATTCGGCTCATTAAAATCTATAAGAAACGCCTATCGAATGTCACAAAATTAAAAAAAAGTTGATATTTGCCGAGCAGTGTAATTTGATCGACCACTGTATATCATATGACATTGTCTTAACTTGACCGTTTATCAGTGTAAACCAGTGATGAGCAGACGGCGGCCCGCGGGCCACATTTGGCCCCCTCAACACAGACCTACTGCCCGCCCGTACATGTACATGCGGGCCACGCGTGATTATTGAACAACGTTAATATGTATATGATAAAAAAAAAACAGAAGAGAATTTTGCTATAAATCAAATAAAAAATGGCCAATTTGCATCTTAAATTAAATTATTTGATTAACCCTTTGCGCTCGAGGCCTTTTTCGCGCGGGCGAGCCAGCAACTCGAGACGATTTCGGCTATATTAGGGAAGTGTTTTACAGGTACTTTAAAATCATTTTATACTCAACCAAGCGTATACAAATAATAAAATTTCACTAATTTATTTATTGTAGAAAAAATATCCAATATTCTTGCAAATTGGCCAACGGCATTGTGCCCATGTTGATGACAACAGCAATAAAAGCCCAGAATTCTGCTTTCTCCACATCATGCCAACTTCGCCATATCGAATTTACGGATAGTATTTTCCCTTCCAATTTCTGTTTTGCATAAGTATTGGTTTCATAAATTATTTTGTTAATGAGTTCATCAGTGAAAAACAGTTTAAAAAAATCTACTGGTTCTTTTATATTTGAATTTATGCGTGGACCTGTGGGGTTTTCGCCAGATATAAATTGTTCTCTTGGCGGCACTTCTTCGTATCCTCTGCAAAGTACCCATTCTGAACTGCTTACATCTTCCCCAGTTTCACTTTCGGCTTGACTATCGGCTTCACTTTCGCTCTCTATAATTCTGATTTTTCGGCGTCTCACACCTCTCACTTCATCACTATCTTCCCCACTAGATTCCGCCGTTTCGTAGCATAATCCATCGTGAATCGATGTAATTTGCTCGTTCAAACACGACAAATCGAATTCGTCAGAACTTGAGCTGATTTGATCCATATTTATAGGGCTCAAAAACTTTTAAAATACTATTCTCACGGTAAAGACTGTTCTAGGCGAATGCTAAGCTGATACTAACTAAGCTAAGCTAAGGATTGTCTAAGAACGCAGGCTGAGCCTGGTCCAAGAAAGTAATTGCCATAAGAGTATCTTATCTCACATCGAAAATAAACATATTGAGTTCCGAAACGCCGAAACGCCGATACGGTGCACTTCGAGTGAACGCATCAAATCGCCCGGGCGCCGTAGCGGCGCCGCTCGAGTGGAGGCTTCAAACCGCTCGGGCGCCGTAGCGGCGCCGCTCGAGTGCAAAGGGTTAATATATTGGAATATTTAATATTGCGGACCGCACAATCAAGTAGATTCCAACTGTTGGCCCACTACGAGCCAAAGCTTGCTCACCACTGGTGTAAATCATATTAATATTCCACCGTATGTTTATATCATAAGTCTCGAAAATTCCAAACTCGTAGAACGTCGAAAGTACTCAACCCAAATTCGATTTGCTCCTACAAGTATTTAGTAAAACACCATTCGAAATTTTCATTATTATTCCTAGTAATGTCCTCGAAAGCTTAGTGTGAGATCGTGCTCGAGGATAAAGCATTGTCATCTTTGTTAAAACGAAAACCATCTGTCTTTGGAAAATATAAACAGCCTGAACATTCTTGTATCGTTCTCACGCTCGTAACGATACTGTGAGTTAGGGATCCGTTCAACCTAGTTGAAATCGATCCTGGATTTGATTCGCGAAGGTAACCACGTTTCCAGCACCAATAAATACTGAGAAAACGACCATCGGGCTAAGAGCTTCCGCATAAATAATCCCATGACTCTGACAGAGGTCTACTCAGACTGCATGGTGGTCCAAAGTGTGCTCTAGCCATGACGAGTGCCATGTTTTATGGAATGTTGAACCGCATTTAAAGCCTGGCGCGACAAGTCTGTCTCGAGGGCATTTTATGTGTTGCGAATAGTCGGCCTGTGGCTGTTCCATGGATTAACGACAGCTGTTTTTATCCGCTTCTTCGTACTATTCGTGCAAGATATTTGTTACTCCTAATATTTTCGAGTAGATGCTTTACAGTGGATGCTGGACACTTTATATCGTCAAAATTAATAAGAGTAATTATTGATCAGAATAATTTTATATTCGCATTTTATATATTGCACGAATAAATTGGCCATAAGATAGGCATATACATAGTAATACCGTATTCAAGAATTCAGAAATTTATAATCTACAATCATTTTGAACGATGTTCTTGTATAATTTATATCATGCCGTAAATGCACGAGTCACAATTCATTTCTATCGCAGAAAATTAGGGAAACGTTGCTTTGTAATATGGTTATAGTTCTAAAACAAACCACAACATACGTTTTTCTCTCTATTTCGGTATGCTGTGCTCCTTTATAGAAGTGCCAGTGCTGGGACTAAATTTGCCTCATCAATATTACTCACAATCAGTAATGTACATAAGTGTGACATAAAATGTTATATAATGCAATGCAGTACTGTATAACAATTTAATGTAATTTATTATTAATTGCACAATATTATATACATACGTGGGGGAAGGGGGGGTGGGCGATATGGGGGCTGGAGGAACACGGGGCCTTCGTTTATTTCACACTACTATACTTCCATGTTACTAAAAACAAAAGAAAATACTTAAATCGTGCATCAGGTGTTTGTTGCCAATAGTTTCAATTAAATTATTACGTTCTTATGCGTTTACCGACCATAGTTTTGATTCTTACGATTGCGTTCTTATTCTCTGTCGTGTTTTAAACAGTAACAGTTAAGTAACAATTGTCAAACATATTATCCCTTGAATACTATCAACTAGACAACTTCTTAAGCTTTCCAGTTACCTGCTTACAAATATAAATCCTAAACAAATAATGATATTATCATTCAATTACATAATTGCGATGCAACGTTCAGAGCAAGATGGGGACATTTTTGTAACATCTCCTACAGTTGGCCGCACAAGTGCTCGTACACCCCTTAAAACAGAATAACTTTTATAACATTAGGCCAAACCGCTAGAATTTTTGTTAGAAGTTAGAAGGATTAGTTTACTCCACGATGTGCAAACAGAATTTTTGCTTTAAGTCGGAATCGGAAACAGAAATAGCGAAGGTGCTTTTTACAAGTTTTTGGTCTAGGCCTGACGTGAACATTGAGAAAATACGTTTCTTAGATTGGATGCAGTTGTAGGATTGATTAAAGCTTTACAATGTAAAGGTTGGGCTCACTGTGCATGTGCGACAAAATTATTTTTTACTCTTTCCGTTACGTTTTGTTAATCTATTTTAATATATTTCGATAAATAGATATTAACAGTATACGTAATATTTTGTATACATACAAAATCAATAAACATAAAATTATACAGCAATATTCCCTTAACGTTCTCGTTCACCCCCGCCCTTCTCTTTATATACATATACAGTACAAACATGATATTTGTGAATCCGTATTTAAAACTCAGCATACTAAATTGCTACATAATTATTCTCAATTAACATTTTAAAGTGGCTTCATTTAACAACAAAATAGTTCCTCATTTTCAAAAAGAATCGATTAGAAGACCTATTGTGCCGTATTATCCGGCATTGTGTCATTCTGACAACAGCTGCCGGCCAACAAACATTCCGCTGGTAATTTAATTAATGCCGGTAGTAAAAGTTTCGTACTCAATGAAAAGATAGAAGTACGAAAGTCTTGGCCCTTCGACTTCGGTCTTTTCTATTTCTTCCTTAAAGGTCAAGCTGCTATTCTCCGCCGACTTTTATCTGCAAAAGCACGAAAGGCTCCTCGCTTCTTTCATTCGGCAAACAAAAGACTGCAGATTGAAATTCTCTTGTTGTACCATGACTATCTTCTATCGAGTTCAATGTTATAGCTCGATAAGGGCGACCTACTCCATTCAAGATTTCGATGATACTTCTCGCTATTAAATTATCCATACCCATTTATGTTTCCTTACGAAGGAACGACTAGAATTGTCGCACGTGACTCTCGAGGATACACTGCGAAATTTAATTTCGTGTTTAACGCGGAGCATTATTTAAAAGATGGCATGATTCGTAGGTTTGTTTCATTTTAATATTAAACATACATAATATCTAGATATCTAGCTGGGAAATTATGTTATCCGGTTCAAAACACTTACTGAATGATAAATATTCCGTACCGTATAATGTCTACAGCGTTTTATTGAATTTTAAACACACTGTCGAATTAAACTGAATAATTACTTCCATAATTCTTATTAATTCTATTCGACATTTTGCCCGCATTACACATCATATACATTTATCATTTTATAATTCATATAGCCTGTTGGATAATTACTAGTGACAGTAAATGAAATATGTATATCACGCTGGAGCGAAATTGACTCAACGTTCTTAGAAACGTCTTACTAACAGAGATAGTAAGAGGACCAGATGAGTCTGTAACTTGGCGAGTCAAAGATGCTTAGGTTATAAAATGAAACAATACTCATTCGTAGGTGTACATTCTGTGTAAAAAGTATCCGGAATTGTTAAATAAAACACAAAAAAAGTAATTTATTCATCAAAATTTGTTTTGTCGCCTTCAAAGTAGGCCCATCGAGTGCAATACATTTATGCCAGCGCTTGACTCAATCCTCCATACATTTTTCATAGGCTGATTGAGGTATAGGCTTAAGCTCCTTCAACGAATTTTCTTTTATGGCCTGAATCGACTCAAAACGCCTTCCCCGAAGTGGTACTTTTAATTTTGGAAACAGGAAAAAGTCAGACGGGGCCACATCAGGTGAGTACGGTGCTTGGTCGATGACATTTGTCGCGATGATGGTGCATTATCGTGGTGCAAGATCCATGAATTGTCCTTCGACAAATTTGACCGTTTTCGGCGGTTATTCTCGCGCAAATGCCTCATAAATTCTGCGAAGTAAGTCAGTACAGTGCTAACAACTAGCAGAAAAAAAATTGTGGCGATATCTTTTACGCGCATCTTTCAAATTCCGCGCATCTTTCAAATTCCGGATACTTTTTATACAGAATGTAAGTGGACCCCAATTCATCTCTTTGGGTGTTTCAGTCAGTTCTAGAGAACATTTCATAGTGAAAGGACATTTCTTCTGAGCTGTTTTAAATACATTGATTTAGAAAAATATAATAGTTATTCTATTTAACACACCGTGCCCAATATAACCAAATAAATGTTCACCTCTTATTATTGAAGAATGTGGTAAAACATCTTCTTTTATTACTCATATTAAGAAGTAGCCAATTTGTCATCTTAGCTAAAATATGAAACATTGCACTCTTTGACTAAATATTGCATTAACGCTTTGAGGGGCCCACGCTGAATTTTCCTATCGAACCATTTCACAAAGGGAGCCATATTGGTGAACAGAATAAATAATGTCGGTTCCGGATCTTGGTGGAAATTCGAAGCGGATGCCAAGGTTTGTCTATGCTAATTCCCCGTGCCATGACTACGATCTTGATCTCTATATTCGAATGTCCCTCTTTATCTCCTTCATCTTCTTCCTTGTCGAGGCTGCCCCTTTTTCAGCTGGAGTCCCTCGCATGATTGCCTCCTACGATTCTCGACCTGCCGCCTTATTAGAATATTTTATGCTCGAAACGCTAAAGGGAACATTCTATTCCAGATCACTCGAATTTAGCATAACCCTTCAACCGATTCGTCTAACTTTCAGGAGAAACTTTCGTCGGCTCTTGAATTTTTATCGCAACGTAATCCATTCGCCGTCAAACAGTCGAGTAAACTTTCAGCCGAATCCCGAATTTTAGGCATTGTAGAAATTCCTACAGCCGCGGGGCGCGCGAACCTTCCTTCGTAACGAATTACCGGATTGGGTAATACCGAATTGAACCCATGGAAATTGTGCTGTAGGAAAGTTATGAAATCTTTTATGGTCCAAGATCATTGGAGGGTGTACTCGGTTTACAGTTGGAGACGAACAGATATCTTAATACATTATATTCAAAGTCACAGACGACGGTGATTCACTTGTCTTTTTTCTTCTTTTTAGCTCAAGCTCATATGGCAGTACGTAATTCGCCTTCCTTTTTGTCATTTTGTTACGTATTCTATCAAATTCGAGACAAAATCAAAGTTGCAGGAAACTTGCACGAATTTCTTACATTTTCTGATATGCATCGCGAATCCTTTCCCTTTTGCTTGACTAAAGAGGCAACCAGATAAGAATATTTATCGGATAATACGATACACTATAATTTCCGTACATAACTTTCAAGCGTAAACAAAAAAATGAACGCATAACAGAAGCTCCGGGTCACACGAGAAATCTTCTCAACATTGAAATACGTCTCTCTGTACATTTGGATCCCTTAGTTAGGTCGTAGAGGAAAGCTGCAGTTGTTTATACTATACAACAACGTTTCATCCTAGGTCCAATTCTAGTCCAAGCGTGTAGACACAAGGAAAATCCGACGTCTCTGGATTCGCGATGACATTCTTTATGGCGGCCATTCGTTCGAATCGCCCTTGTCCACTATCTTCGACAAATCATTCCGCCTTCTCTAAGAATATTCCCTGGTTTTTGTACACTTACGACCTGGTTGATTGTAATAATAATTAAACGATATCAAACGTGTTTGACAGCTTTCTATAAATTCGAAATTGTGACATCATTTTTGCGTCATTTAAGTTCTAAATTTTAAATTTATTATTCTTGTACTCATATTACTACCACTAGAATGCGGATGTTTATGCAAATGTATACTTTAGAGAAATGGATTAAAGAAATGGGACATTAGCGTAGAATAATAGCAAACATATTTTACAATTGTCCTGGTTTAATTTAAACGGTTGACCGTTTAACTAGATGTGGAATAAAATCAAATTATAAAATTGTACTGAATTAATTGAAATAGGATATACGCTACATAATAACTCATGGTACCCAGGCATTTTGTAAAAATGTAAAGTACAGAAATGTTCAGAACAATTTAATAACATTCAGATAAAAATCGATAAATTCCTGCAACCTACAAAAACATTATAACGAAGCGAATATTAATATATTAAAATCACGACTTCTTTAACACTATTTCTACCACGATTTTGTGTATACCCATCTCGACCAAAAGGTGTGTTTTGACACCTTTGTATTTGTATGCAAATTGACAAAATATAGATAATTTGAGCAATATATTTATTGATACAGTGATGCATATTTATTAGAAATTATTTAATCAGGTTGTAAATTGTAGAATTATTCACTGCAGTAATCTGCACTAATTGTAAAATGCAACATGGCGGAAAATAGGAGATTATCAAAGTTATGCAGCAACCCCTGTATTTTCCGTTGCAACAGAAATCGGGATTCTCTAAACTGATTATAATTGATATGATGCAGTAAAATAGTGTTGATATTTATATGTAAAATGGTTTAAAATTAGAATTTGTTATGAAATCCGTAAAGTGTCAAAGGACACCTCATGGTAGAAATACTGTTAATCACGAATTAATGAACGACTCCAAAAGAACACATTCCAAACTTATAACCGGTCGTGCTCTATCGTCTTACGCAGCCTGAAAATAAAGCGAACTAAAAAAATGCGTATTCAAGTAGCTACAAAATGTTACGGAAATATAGAAAATCGAAGGTGGAGGTGGCAAAATTTTTCCACGATCGAATATTACACCAACCAGAACGGCATTACATCAAATTTAAATAAACTAGCTGCTGTTCCGACAGCTTAAAACTGCGCGAGTGTTGCCGGTGCTTGACTGGCTTGCTTACTCGCTGCGGTGGCCCGATGTCGACTTTTATGAAATACTGCTTGGCGAAAGTTCGCTTTTGGACCACCGAGCCGCTGACACCTGCAATCTGCTTTCCCAGTTGCATTCGAGATACACGCTGGGACACCTTACGCTGGCAGCGGTGCTTTATGTTAACACCTACACAGATTCTTGGTTACACGATACACCCCACACGCACTGATAATCGCAATCGTGTTTCCTATTGTCTTGATATGTATGGCGTGTTTCTGTTCTTTTCGTGATTCTATGTTTTCACGATGGATCTTGAGGAGTAATTTTGAGGTGCAACCTTTTCTTAAGAGATGGTTCTTAACCTTTGCGAAGGAACTGTACACCTTTGATCATAAACAACATTTGCAGGTACCAGCAAGCTCACTTATTCTGAGGTCATAGGTCAACAATACCTATTACTAAAATTGTAGAATACAAATTAGATGACAGTCGGAAAAGAAAACGTTAATTTAAACAGATATTATTTTCGTAGCTAGTTTTCTAGCTATTAGGTCGCGCTTTTATAATTTCGACGAAAGCTTCTAACAAGTTTGCGGAACACCGGTTAAGAACCACTGCAGTAAAGCCGCGATTAATGGGGTCGCGATTATCCACGACCTCAATTATCCGGGGTCTCGAACACACCAATAATAGGTACATATATTAATAGTCGTATCTTTGAACTCTGAAATTGGGTATTAAGATCACGTTACAGTTTTGAGCCAAACCTCTCATATTGTTTGCGTCGTTTCTCGATATTGAGACAGTGAATCAATTAGTAGCTAGATTATTTAGTACGATTAAATAGAATTCGATAATACTATTAATGGTACTAACTGATGTCGACTAAATTGTATATTAAATGAGTAGAAGCGTTGCGAATAAATATCTGGTAATTAACTAACGTTCTTCGTGGGTACATAGTACTTTAACGTACTCAAGATTGAATCTCACATTGCAATTAGTAATTGAAATTTCGATGATGGGAAATGGAGTAACGAGAGAGATCGAGGTAAGTACAACTAATTGTAAGTACAGTTAGGGAATTTTAGAAGAGCTTCCTTGTATAATAAAACATTATCGCCATTTACCTGTTGAATATTGTTCTATGGTATAGAGTTATGTTTATATTATATTTACAATGCATCCAGTATGAGTTATACATGTAACAAAATTTGATTACGCTAGCAAATACAGTTTTAGGTCCTGACCAAATAAAACCAATGGGTCATATGCGTAATATTTCAGAAATATATTTTACTATAAGATGAACCACGAAGAATATGTATGAAACGATTAGTTGTTGAATTATTATAAATTATTATGGAACATTTAAGGATTACAACTTTATTGGCTCGTTATTTTAGATCTGTGGGAAATATTAAAATGTTAATGGTGCAGTACTTTGAATATGGTAAACTTCTCGCAAAGCTACTTCCTCAACGATTTTTATGAAAATTTTGTAAACACTTTGTTGTACCGTATAAATAACGGAACAAAAGATCCAAAATGGCCTCCAGGACTATATACAATATGTATTTACATACATGTATACGCGCTACCCACTATTATTAAAAACGAAGAATACAAACTATGTATACAGGGACACAACCGATCGCACAAAAAAAGATAAGATAACATACCTAATTGAAATTTCAATAGCCAATGACAGAGGCATACAGCACAAATACCACGAAAAGGTAAAAAATACACACCACTAGCACAAACAATGCAGAGAATTTGAAAACTACAAAAAGTATGCATAATACAACTACATAGTTATGTCAGTCCCCGGGATTACACCAAGCACACCTAACTCAACTAAAATTTCAGCTCCACATATAGGCAGAGATACAAGAAGTCGTTAGACTAAAGACATGTAACATAATACGAGCAATCCTCAACCAAATGGAAGAGCGAGATGAAACTTGACGAGGATCCATCTCATCCGTCTAACAACCCGGTAAACGGAAGAAATTTATAAACCATAATAATAGCATTTTTTAAATATATTATGCAGGAAAGATAGCGCACTGCGTTACAAGGGGATTATGTTTATATTACCTAAATTTTATTGTGTATTATTTTTTCTGTTATGTTACTGTTTGAATGTTTGGCAGTTTGGTTTTCCTCTTTCTACATCGATTATTATTAATATTTTTATACTATACACTACTATTGCTTTTCACATCGGTCAACGAATCCAATAAATGGAATTCTTATTAAATGTCTTATATCGCCTTATCAGTAGTCGAAATATTAAAATTGCAGATAAGTCTCACCGCGACCAGCGGAAAATTATTTATACTCCTATGTATCCAGGGATTTGGAACTTTTAATAGTCCGGTGACATTTGTTTCCAACGGGGCACACAACGTATATTGAGATTCCCCCGTAGCATCTTGCCACGTTATTTTCTGGAAAGTTTCACAATCGAAGTTTCCTGAGTTGTATACGACGTCGGTAGCTCGCCGTGACTGTCTAACGCTGAGTTACGGTACCTAACTTCAATATTTAAGAATCTCCGCAGCTCGGTTTCTTCAAGTGTACGCAAGCATCTTAAATCTTAAATCTTCGAAAGTCCGTCGATCCTCCGACGAAGCTTTGCACAGGATAGAGGGGGTGGTAAAACCGTGATCAAACTGATAGCTTGCAGGGACAAAAAGCGGGAAATTTGTAAATAAATTGTTTTCATCGAGAAACTTTGTTTATCTAAGACACATTATATTCAAGATCGGATAATATAATGCATAATATTGTTGGTAGTTGACCAGTTTTTTCAATCATTGAAAGATTACTAAAAATTAATATTTATCTTGGAGCACTCTGTTTTAAAACGGGGAAGTCAAGCTCCAAATCTTGGTCTCTGCACTTACGTGTATTGTCGTGAATCCTTAGAAGGATGAATCAAAATTTAAAAATCGCCTTTATGCTCACTTTCGATGTATACAGTCAGAATGCTAGAGCAATTCTGATTTCTCGATGTGGCGCAAGGGGAAATGTAATCTATTGGTAAAATGCTATTAGTTTTTACTATTTCGAGGAAGTAAAAAAATAGGATTTAGTATTGGTTGTTAATAAGGGTGGAAGTGGTGCTAGAAAGAGAGTTTGGGTTTTGAGAAGGAGCTATGTAATTTGTATCGTCCCTGAAAATATCTTTGTTTTTGGAAAAGTTGCATGTTTTTAGGAGATAAAGGACTAAGGATTTCAATTGGGGAAAATGGCCTTCAAATACTTCCAATACCTCAGGGAGACGGTTTGAAGAGTATATATAATAGTGTAACGAGATTATTATTAGTACCCATATCCATATTAGTACGTTTTTGCATTATTGGATATAATAGAAATACTTTATTCCATCAATATTAACAGTTCATTCGAAACATACAGGGAACGTTGAAATCCAGATGAATAAATCATTTAAGGAATAATAGCTCTTATTTCAGTGCTTAATGCGGAGTTCAATATATTAGTACTAGTTTTAACTAAAAAATCGTTTTGGTCTATGAAAGAAACTATTATTATTTATATGAATAAATTGTTGTTTTCCTTGTGTAAGAATATTTAAACTTAACAAACATTTAATCATTATTCAATAATTTATCACAATAAAATGTAATTAGAAAGATCTGTTTAAATAAGAGAATATTTAAAATCATACATATATCATTATTCCTAAGTGAATCCTTCATCTTTATCATTATTTTCTGACTATTAGTTTCCCTCCGTAATACCGGAAATGCGGTGTCTTTTGATTCGTTTCGCCCTACACCGCACTTCTATTCTTCTCGTCCATACTTTTTCATCCATCTCTATTCCAGACGGTCGTTACTTGGAAGTCGCAGGAAATTATTAATAGCTTGTTCCCGTGTGAATTATCGCGCACTTCGCGAGATATGATCAAGAGCGCGGCAAGCATTCAGCGGTATAGCGCGTATGAAAGCAAGTTGGCATTCGACGCGGTGTGAAAAATATGGAGTAAAACAACCCTTTACGGTCTTCTATTCACATTCCATATTTTTGGCGTCAAACATGACGAACATAAAGTTTCATATCATTAAGAAGGTACGAACCGAAATTTCTGTGAGGCAAAACTTTCTTTCCTGCCGCAACCAGTGGTGGAAATGAAATACTGTTGAAATTCAAGGTCTCAGTTGGCCACGATATACAAATGCATAGACAAATCTGACATGTAAAGTAATTGAGTATTCGCACAGGATGCTACCAAATACGTAGCAACCGTCAATTTGACCGATGGAGAAAAGTTACACGATTAAAGAGCTGCATATAAAAATTTATTTGTATGAACGATAAGGTACAAGCTGTTCCAATTCTAAATATGTATACATGTATAGCTAAATTTAAGCTGTTAGGTTCATGTCCTAAAAATAGATTAACTATCTTTTTGGTAAATATATGTTCTACGCTCGTAGTTTCGCGTTAGATGACCGTGACTTTGGATCAGATTTGGCCAACAATTGAGGGATGTAGAGTTCAAAGAAATCCTGAGTGTTCTTCTTTTCTATAACGTGAGAAGGAAACGCAGATACTTGGTACTTACTATGGTACACTATTTTTTGTCGAATTAACATATACAATAATTAAGTGCTGGAACACACAAAAGGATAAAATTATGGGGCCACAGAATTTCGTTTTTTTAGGGGGGAAGGGGGGTTGAAGTCGGGTTATGGTGTCTCAGTTTTTAATAAGTAGTCTTGGATACGTTTCTTTATTTTATGATGACGTACACTCAAAGTTAGTTCACTTAACGTGGCATTATGAATGATATATAAGCTGCAAATAAACAAAAATGTATATGTAATCATGTCTATGTAGGTTTAATTTTCAATGGACGAACATAATGTAGTTAGCTAAGCTCGGAACTATAGTAACAATATTAATACATTGAATCTGTCACACAAGGGTTCGTACCCTCACGAACACAATTTGTTGGAATTAAGGGTTTAAAAGAAACTGAAAACTCATTTATTTAGATTCACGTTCGATGAAATAACTTTCGGATAATAGGACACATTTTTTTTCGACGAATATAATAGTATAAAAGACGACCTGTATTATAAATTTACAAGCTCCATACTTTTGTAGCTGCTAAATTGCATAAATTGCAAAAAAGAGATATTTAATTGCCCAATACAATGGCGGGATGTACATTTTGTTAGCCAACCAGTACCTACTTGCTTCAAACTTTGTATCGCCATTTATTTCCATATTTAATTCTACAGCTTTTTCACAAAGAATTGGTCTGAACATCCCTTTATCTCTAACTTGTACAAACTATTGGTGCACAGCATCGTCTACATTTTGATTCTACTAGAAAAATCACCTGACGAGTGTACGTTTTTCAATTTTGCGTTTCACTCCTTGGTTTTTCAATACCAGTGTTTGTAGATGTCACAATATTATATTCTTTTGCCAATTCTGAAGAACTTTCCCAACTTTCTAATTTCTTAAGTATTCCTGATTTCGTTTTAATAGTAGCATCAATACGTTTCTACATAGGTACTATGTGGACCAATATACATATCTGTATTAGTTTTATTATCTACTAGTCACCTAAGGATTTATGTACACAAATATTTTTAAGCCCCATCTTCGCAACACTCGTCATATAACCTTATCTACTGTCCTACGATCCTTACCCATCCGCAGTTCTTTGGAATTCGCCCTCACCATCCCTACTACATCATTTCCAACACCCTTTCAAAACCCAAGGTTCCTTACTCACGAGCTCAGATCATCCAAATAAAGTCAACTGTTAAAATCATAGTCTAAGAGTTGATAAAACCTCTTGAAAAACCGAAGCTGAAGTTAAATTTTCTCTGTGTCCATTACACTACGTTTATTTCCAGTGATATTGTAAAGAAATGAGTCTGTTTATTTTATTGCAAATAGACATAATGCACTGTTCGGATCGCAGAACGTTTGGATAACGGGTGTGTATTCGGATAATGCAAGGTTCTACTGTACTTCCTGTGACAGAACAGATACGATTTTCTCAGAAACTAAGCCGCAAATGAAAGAATTGTATTCTATATTGTTTTCTTATTTCTTCATAAGGAATCACGCGATGCCCGCTTTCACACATTATTCGACCGGACCCTGTATATAATTTGAATTATTCTTCAAGAAACACGTAGATACATACTTCGTATACGATAACCCCAGTAGAAATTTCTCTCAAAATACGTCCCTGTAGTTTTACGGTATACATGTTCATGTTTTTTCGCGTGAAAAAGTCGATTATACACTATACGACCGCAAGCCTACGCTTTATCCGTCGCTCTGTTCCGCAACGTGTCACCGAATCACGAATGTTACGATTATCTGGTCAGGATAAAGAGGATCCGGGCGTTGAGAATATCTGACTCAGAAGATTAATTAACCCTACAAAATGATTAACATATCCGTCTGTTGACCCGCGGCTGACCACATAAACTCCCCCGAAATCGTTATGCGCATAAACCTTTTTTCCCTCTCTTCGATTCGTCGAACAATAGCGATTGTTAGCGCGAGAACACTGCGAAAAAGTCGTCGCCGTGTCCCCCTGACTTTGAAATGAATTCTCGAAATTCCAGGAACCACGCGCATAAGCGCGCAGAACGGTGAAAAAGAAAGGGATTGAATTATTTATCGGGGTGTTTGACTCCGATATTTTCAGTCCTGCACGACAGATTATGCCATACGTCGCGTATGCACACGCGAACGGAGACGGTGCATGATTTATAGTACGTTCGTTGTTTCATGAATGGATGAGTGCGCCAGTGCGTCGCGTCCGGTACTTGCCGAGTCATTCGCTACCTTTTTGCATGCGCCGCTTACGCATCACATTCGGGAAAGGGTTGGCCATTCGAAAACGTGATGTATCAGTAGCGAGAGATACTCACGATTTGTCATCAGTAATAACAAGTATGACGGTGTAAAGGTAAATCGTGTACGTCGACAATTGAAGCTCCACATTTTGGCAATTTGAGTAAACTGAAAAGCATGAATATTTCAAGATCAAGGCCTTTCGCAAACCGCTCTAAACGTAGTCAATTAATATCGATATTAATCCTTTCGCTCTGGCACTATAAAGAAATGAAATTGTTCTCAATGCACACAGCAGTACATACATATAGATTTTATTAATAGAGCTGTAAGTGTAAATACTTAGATACTGTGCAGAATTGGAAAATACAATAAGTGACGCGGTTCTTCCGTTACGCTGAGATCATAAACTGGTATTCGTCACAATTATTTATCACATACATACATATGTTTTGCCAGAAGCTCGCAAGTGCATATCGAGTATGGCAGTTATTGTTATTACGAACTTTTAAAATGGACACGACGAAAAACCATATTGGGTATATTATGGTATATGAGTGGAATAATAACGCAACTGCAGCGATGAAAAACATAGTTGAAATATATGAACAAATTATTAGTGTAAGCCAGTATTAAAAATAGATTAAGACATTTCAAGCTGGAAACTGCAGTATGAAAGATGAACCTCGGGTTAAGAGATATGAAGAGTTAGATGACGATATTTTACAGGCCATTGTTGCACTAGAAACATTTTAAAAAAATTTAAATACAGTAATTCTTCGCTTGACGCTGAAGATTAACCGATCAACATTTATCATCAATTTTAAAAATTGCATCAGCTGAATATATTCAACCAAATTTTGATTACGTGCTTTGTGAAAAATGGTGTCAAATATCTTCTAAAAAGTGATATTTAACTGTGAATTTGTTTATTTCTTATTATAACTTTTATTTTTGTTTTTTATAAAAAGTATAAAATATTTATAGTTTAAGTTTAAAAATCAACGCGAAATATAAAATGTCTATGTATGTATTGTACATTGTATAATGTACAGTAAATCGTAAAATATTTTTAGATTTAAAATTGACATGAAATATGAAACGACTTAAACGAAAATTTGTATGTATAATATATAACACATTTGCTTTACATTGAGTTCAATAAAAACATAATATAATCATTCTAAAAATCGTATTTTATTAATTTTTGAACTCTGAATACATGTGCCCCCCAACCTAATACAAAATAGATCATTTGGCCCTCAGTATCATATGAGTTTGACATGACTGCACTAAACCCAAATGAAATTTTTGGGAAATTTTCCTAAAAGTTGAATTCGACTCATTCTTAATTACCCATAGATTTGTCAGTTTCAACGAATATATGTACTGAAAAGCCACGTCGTCTATCGCAGATATTCGAATGATTATATCTAAAGCAAGGGAATTCAGAAAGGAAACGTAAAGTAGTGGGCACAAAAAAAGGGAAACGATCAAGCACAAGAGTCGAACTTGATAACAATATTCCATTCACTTCGACTATGAACGAGTTCTCAAAGGAAAGGGCTTAAATGTCGACGAAATTGTCTGTTGAATTACAGTAACATGCGCTATCAGTCCCAAGCATGGGAACATGAATTTGTGTAATCACTCTGCACCGGTTCTCGAAAGCTCTTCCGAAATAGGAAGCCTCTGAAAACTCTATGAAGGATGAAATTTCTGGTCCATCGAGCGCGACATTCTGTGACGGTGGTCGTTTAAACGGCGCATACTACTGCTCCATCCCGCGAACCTTCGTTCATTGTCAAAGACTCGCAATCTCTCGTCCACAGCCAGATATTTCGGTTGCTATGAATGGATTTTTCGAGGTCTTCCCGGGCACGGTTGGTCCTTTTAACGAGCAGAGAATGGAAAGTCCGAAACGCGCTGCGTGCAACTGATAAATCGTACGTGGTACAAGCGACAGGTAGCTACAGCGCCGAGTAATTTTCCTGAAAATGATAGCTCTCCTGAAAACGTGCAGCCGAAATTCGTGCGTAATTTGCACAACGACGACTTTATAGTCTATTCAGTTTTATGGTAGAATGTACACGATCATGGGACCAGTTATGAAAAGTTGCTTGATCGCGGAATATTCGGCGGACACGTGCCTCCAGTCTATGCTGCGTGTGAATAAAAATTCGAAGGTAGAGTGTGTCGGTTTATATTCAGGGAGACCCAGGAGTATGCGTGCCGTTGCTATTAATAAAAAGAAATTGGTTGAAATTGAATGATACGTTCGCTGGTTACCCATACATTTTCTACGATAAATAAACACGTATATAAAGTTTAGTTAACCACATATTGCCAAATTCAGTAATCAATACCAAAAATATATGTATGTATATGTACCTTTATAATATAAAGCCTCTGATCAACCACCGACTTTTTCACGTGCGGTACGTTCTTTAAGGAACCAAGTAAAGGGCTTGGTGGCATTTATAAGCAGTCCACACTCTGCCAGGAAATCGGCTGCGGCATTTATTATAAGCTAGAGACCTTCAGGTATTGATGCCACCAGGTTTATGTTGTCCGCAAAAGCAAACGCGTTGTAGCAATCAGATATTGATTCGAATTGGTTGATAGACGTTTTTGTTTACTTCTAAGCCGTGGGTTTTCTAAAAGTTTATGTAAACGTTTTGTACAACAGTATAACAATATTTCAATAGTTTATATAAATTATTTATACATAATAACTGTTTCGCGCAACAAGGATATTTTCATTTTTTATGATACCGGAGCGAAAGGGTAAATTTCATAGTTCGTAGTTAAGTGTTCAAGGAGTTATTATATCATTCAGCCCTAGCTTAATGTTTAATTTGATTGATAATAAAGAATTGGTAAATAAATTAACGAATAAAATACGGTAGGAAGTTGTTCCTTTATAATTGCAAAATGGCATTCCACGTTTAAAATTGTATGGATATACACAGACGTCTTTCTCAATTACTAATTGAAAGCGAAAGCGAAATGAATGATTATGTAACTATATAACTCAATACTGTACAGTATTAAGTTTTATGCGATATGCTACCGAATAGCGTGGTTACCTTCCAAATAAGCTTGATTCATATTACACAGCAAAACGTCCAGTATTATTTGTACTTAACCAATCTTTAATCAGCGTCGGAAGTTAGTGAATTGTGTTATTAGTTAACGCCTGAACATTCGTTAACGAATGGTTTGAAACACAATTGCGATGTGCTTTTACCTTGCCAAATTAGTGGTGACGCGAATTAGTACGCAATTGAAAAATAATACTGAAGAACGATTTTGTAAGGACTGATTCCAATGCTTTTAGTAGGTACAGTAGTCTTGTACCTATTGTGATTATTATTTCTTTTGAATAATTAGGATAAAATATTACTTATTACTTAATTCCTGAAGGTTCCAGGAGACAATCGAAGATTAAAAAACGTATTAATTGTTCAATATAACTGAAAAACTAACCAAACCTAACAAAATCAGCTAACGTGCAATAAAATAAAGGAAACTAAAAGAAACAAAAACTACCTATTATTTTAATTTAAATTGAGGTTAATTAACGATTTATATAACAAAGCGCCAATTTTACCACCGACCCCATCAATTAAACGGGCAATGGGCATTAATTCAAATCAAGAATCTTCAGCGCGGCCAGAAAGCAAAGTACGGAATCACGTTCACTGAACTCGAATTTGCATTTGATTTGAACGGGACAGGAGCACTGAACGACGGATTACCATTGAAAAACGACATCCGTCGTAGTTATTAGACATTCCCAGATCGGAATACGTGCACGTTCGAATTTTTTTTTCCTTTTTTCGTTTAGGTCCATCGACGTCGCAAGTCTGGACACGTCGAGCGAGCGTCGATCACCAGAGAAATTTTGGGTAAATTTAATTTTCTTTTTCGCCCCAGCCCGTAGCCTAAATCGAGTCATCCGTTTCTGTCGATGATTCGTCGATATTCCTACAATGGAATATTCCCCACGGAATAATTGACTTTATAGGATTACCCTGACTGCGTTCTCCGATACGTGTGCGCTTACTATGTGTACATACCATGTATGTATATGGGAGGCGCGGCGAGCAAAATAAATGCTTCCTGTAGCTACGAATTATATCATCGGTCGTCGAATGTCGGTGAAAAAAATCATTTACACTTCTTTCTCATGAAAACGGAGAAAATGTTCCTCCACGGTGTACAAGAGGAGTGGCAATTAAATCGCCAATATTAACAGAGGATAATTGCACGTTGTGGATCGATGAGGAAAACAGAATAGAGTGAATCAAACCGAAATCAATCCCATCGAAAAATGAAAATGGTTTTATTTTAGTTTTAGATATGTACATCGTCGAATACTTTGACTTGTATAATCGGCGAACTGAATTTCCAGTGAAATACTGTCTCTGGAATCGGTAATTTGATTAACACAGGTGTCTTTTAACACGCACGCCATCACTGCGGGCAGTTGGGAAAAATAGTTCCTGGCAATTCATGCTACGATTCCTACTGTTTTATTTCGTATGAAATATTTTACGTTAGTTATTTACAATATATTAATCAACATGGAACAGGAGCTAGTGTTATTACAAATATCAAACATATCAGATATACCCTTAACCCTATAAACAGTAGCAAAACTGCTGAAACCTTTTCGCTTATATTAGCCCTCCAACACATACAAAACTTTAACGAAACTAAATTCTTAGTCCTCTCAGACTCTCTTGGTACAATTAACAAAACTCAAGACACAAGTACCAGCTCTGAAATGAACACATACATACAAGAGTTGTACCACGACCTAGCAAGATATGGAAAAGAAATTGTAATAGCATGGATCCCGTCTCACAAAGATATCTACGGAAATAAAATAGCCAACCTTGCTGCAAAAATTGCAACTACAGACAGACCGGAAAACCAACCCATATGTAACACACCATCTAACATAAACAATCACATCCAACAACTACTCAAGGAAAACTGGAACACAGTATGGAAAACCTTCAATAACAGCACACTTCATAAGACAATACCAAATTTTTACGATTTAAATATCAACCCAGACTTCACGCGCACCGAGTAAACTATAATAACCAGAATTAGATCAGGACACACAAAGTTAACTCATGTACACCTACTGGAAAACATTTCTCCTCCCATATGTGTCTTTTGTAATACAAGACTATCAATAATCCACATAATCACAGAATGTGCACACTACAACGTGGAGAGGAAAGAACACGGCCTATATGGAAACCTGAATAATATTCTTACTTCAGCCCCAAATCAACGAAGCACACTCAGTTCTGTAAGGACATCAACATATCTAAGTCACTGTAATCCAGTTCCTCTACTGACAATTGAGATAGTCGTTAATAACCTTGGTAGTTGAAGCGACTACAAATACTTAATAAAATAAAATATATATTAATTGTTTCAAATAATATAAGACGAATAATATTTATTCTTGCATTTTTTTGTCTAAAATAATAATCAAAAATTGTGATGGGAAATTTGAATTAATTCTCGGCAGTTATAATAAATAATCTTATTGTATAATGTCACAGGCATGTGTATATGAAATACAGTTATCTAATTTCCTTTCTAAATACTTTCAATATTCGTATAACATTTTACATATGTGATCATTCATTTTTCTCCTTCGCCATTTTTCTGGAACTCCATTGATACATACTGGAGTTATAACGTGAAACAGTTGCCTAAACCACCTTGTATATCATGTTTCTTTAAATTGGCATTGTATTATTTCTAGCACAGATTGTATCATTAAGTACGATCATTCTAGTATTGCATTTATCATGAGCCATGCATTAAGAAATAAACTAGTTAATCAACCATTAATTAAATAATCACGCGACGATAGAAACGTGATTACTCTATTCAATTACAGGATAATGTAATTGTTAGACGTAGTCGCTGTAATTATTCATAACGGGTAAATAGCAGAACTGAAAGGAGGACAGACACAGATATTTTTTATTGTAGCTGTATTCTCGTACGCGTGTTGGCACGGTAATCGAGATAAATCTCGATATTTATAGTCGACAATCGGCCGGATACATCGGGCATTGTACTTCTATAAATGCACCAGCCTATCTGCAGCTGCAGCCAGGATCAGGTATATAACATTTGAGCTTATTATATACGATCGTGTTATAGCAAACGCTGCGCCTGCATTTTTGTTTCCGCGTGTACGTGCCACGAGTCGATATGGAAGAAGCGATCATGATTTATAGCATCCTGCGCGTGAACAAAAAGAATCGTTTCTGTGATATTAGATTTAAACGAAAGCTTGAAAGCAAAATGATTTTCGATACGTTATTCGAACATTTATAGCATAGAACACGATTTTATTGATTTTAGTAGAGTGATTTCCTATTAATCGGTTTGTTTACTGTATAATAATTAGACAGTAAGGTCAATCTAATACAATTAAAAATGCTCTTAATTGAAATATTGGGTGAGAGCAAAAGCCCGTGCCCAATTCCGATAGGTATCACTATATTACGTTTCCTTATGCGACTTCTGTTGTTACACTTCCAAAGTTTATAGCGGTTAAACTGACAATCAGTAACATTCAAGTGTTCTTTTCACATCAGATCCCGCTTGTTTTGATAGTTCTAACGGCAGAAAAAGAATAGTGAAAATGTAATGTTGTACGAGTTTTTTACAGGTGTAACAGTGGAAACTGCTTTTGAAAACATACAGCAGGTTTATCACGAACGTGCACTAGCTCTTCGTGTCATTCAAAAATGGTTTGCAAAATTCAGGACTAGGGATTACCAGTTAAAGGACGAACCACGCTCTGGTCGACCTTTTTTTATGGATGACGACGTAATTGTTAATTTATTGGATAATCATCCAAGAATGTCAACTGAGGAATTCGCAGAAAGACTCAACAATTATAATGATTGATTAATAACAGAGCTTTATATGATAAATTGCTTGTTGTAGTTTATTCTAAAATCGGGCACGAACTTTTGCACTCACCCATTAGATTATACACATTTATGTGCACTATTCTGATAAAACATTTTACGCAATGTTATACTTACAGAGAGATTGTATGACACTCTATTACACCAATTCCCGTGCAAGAATATACTTTCGAATTAGAGGTGAATTATTATTGTATTTTTGACAGCCTTTTCGATATGGCTCATTTAGGCGGCTCGCTAACACCAGAGGTTAAAAAATATTCATGACGGTGGAAAACAGCACTTTGTGTCGATCTTTGTAATTCGGCGTGTATGGCCGACTAGTTAGTTGAGGCATTTACGGGCAATCTCGTCTACTTCAAATTTATTTCAACTTCAAACGCTCGAGGTCGTTAACGAATATTCTATTTCACTGTGCAAATATCCGCGCCATTCAATGTGTACGGGCACGGGTGCATTTTGTCCGCGGCGGTCGCAGACAAAGGTTTATTATACATGTTGAGTTTCATTTCAATGCCATAGTTTCAGCAGAGTTTTAATGGTAGATTTAGAGAGCATGGTTGGTTAAGTAAAGCAAAAAGAAGAGCGGGGCAGAGCGTGGCAGAGTCGCAAGCTCGTTGTGTGCTAAAGAATTAAAGAGGTAAGCACCTGACGCGCAACGTTCAGACGGTGGCCGTCCATTTCAACGCTTTTGATTCTTATTTATACATTTTAAAAATGTGTTTCCCTGCCCATTGTGCACCTTGCCCCTTACAATTATGCCGACATTCGTTCCTTTTTCTTCCTCAGTGGAAAAGTGAAACGTTAGTCAAAGTGCATATTAACGTTGCACTGTGAGCACAAAAAAGGGGGGGCAAGTGTGCAAGGGGACAGGCAGTGTGGCCTACTTGAAAGGTAATTTAATTTCCAGCACGATGGACATCAACGAGTCTGTTTCAAGCGCGCCAGAAAATATGTACACCTTAAAAATTCAACGCAACACCTAGTTGCCTGTGCAGCGTGGGCGGAAAACGCTCGACATTTTACACGCTGGCGGAATTAATTGCGATTACTGATGCGTGCTTTGTCGCGGTTCTGCGAATGAATTCGAACTTTCGACTTCTATGCCCCGACGAACTTCCTCACCCAGTAGTCCAGGGGTATTCGTTGATCAAAGAAATTCATTTCCCGTGGCACGATCGAATCTTCTACTTAACATTCCCTTGATTTACCGAGCAACCTGATTGTCCTTCGTTGAATGAAAATGCACATCGAATTAAAATGAATCGCGTTACCAAGTTGTTAGGATCTAAAGGTAGTTTTGTACTTGCTCGCGGTAATTGATAATGAACAAGGTGACGTAGTGCAATGGCTGTATCTTCATTAGATTCAACCAATTTGCTTTTTGTTATTGTTACTTTCGTTTCGTTATTAATCATTTCGGCGGCATATAAGGAGGAGAGCGGCGAATAGAAAGAAACAAAAGTTAATGGTTGGTCTAATGAGAGAAGCTTTGATTTATTTTCATTTTATATTAGATCTCTGGTTCGCGGCAGCGAAACAGAACTTTATTACGTCCGCATTGGTCAAATGCCTCTCCCACGCCGCGGTGTGATGAAGCCGGCCCTATGATCTGTTGCCGGCAATTACTTTTCTTACGAGGTGTGCGCTTCCTTCCTGGCCGTTTCTCTAACTTCTCGCCGTGAGCTTTTTCCTCGGCTTTTTATCCTGAATAGTGAAGCGAAGGGCTGAGACGAAGAATCTTCTGTACTCTCGGCAACACGCTACCAAAGTACGCTTCTATAATCAGCTACAACTAGGTACGTAAATCTTGTTTGTATGGAGATTCAAGAGTAACGATAGGTAAAGTAATTATTATCGAATAAATAAACAAATATATCTACGAAGGAAGATAATACTAGTAATAAATAACAATATGCGCTCTCTTCTGCGAGATTATTTTTGTTCAAGTGAATGCGAAGGAAACTTTATTTATGTGGATATTTAGCATTTAGGTGTTGGTCAATCTTGTAATGTTGGGGGATATGTAGAATTATTGGGAAAGAAGATTGACTTGGGCGAATCAAAGGTGCTTTAAATCAAGTAAATTATTATACTAGAAATGAATGATACTTGACTAGTACGAGGCTAATAAAAGAGAATAATGAAATTGTTCATGTATGACAAGAATACAAATTTTTGAATTTGTTTTCTGTGCTAATCCTCGATTGTTTGATACCGTCCGATTTATTACTATCAGACTTATTCGATATCATGATTTACAGTGATCCATTTTCAGTACAATGTACCATATTACGTAGCCTTGCATATCATGATTAATATATTCAATCAATCACAAATTGTATATTATTATGAACTCTTAACAAATAATTTTATGAGAAATGCAGTCGTCTTCAGCTATCGGAATTGGGCTTTAAGCTATACTTGTTCAAACTTTATTGGCGAACTTTTTATTCAAAGTTCCCTACAAATTATTCGTTATTTTGTTTGCACCATAAATTATTAGACAACCTGATTTTTCTGGACAATCGAGTATTCTAATTTATTCATTTAAATAAAGAGTCATCATATCTTATAAAAATATTTATTTGAATGTATTAATTATATATTACTGAAGGTTACAATTTTTGAATTGGTGGGAGAGGGAAGGTATAAATACATATTCGACTCTCAGTGTTTCATCGGGGCACCATCCCTTTCGAATCACAGATAACTTTCGTGTCGAGGTATTGAACAAGCTTTCCGAAGCAGGTTACATTAAGAAAAAAAAAAGTGAAAGCGGATCATCTCACTGTATAGTTTACGTACATGTCCACCGTAGATTTGAAGCCTGCATTGTACGATGTATCGGATTGTTCTGCGTTATTTACCATTTTGCATACGATACAATTCCATGGTTTCTGTTTCTCCAGCTGTAAGAAAAGTGGATTTGCGACATTTCGTTCGAAATTCCTTTGCCTCATAATACTGCCTTCCCATACATTCTTCAATATTAGGAATTCTAGAAGAAATATTCATACAACAGCAACAAAAATGTTACGTCTTACATATTCCATGGAATTTCATATTTTGCCATTTGCTTTGGGGGATAATTATGTATTTATAATGGACAGAAGAATTATTTGTGTATAAACAACTTTTATTTTAGTACACGACTATCAATTAATTAAGCCATAGGATATGAAATTCCCTACTGGCAGAAATGCGCTCTCAGCGAAACGAATGGTGAAAATAATTTAAATGCACGAATATACGGGGTGTCCCAGTAACTCTGTTATTTGGAACGATTGGCAAAAGTGTCAGAGGGATGAATTATTTGATTTGGAGGAGCAAATATTTTGGTAGAAAAGGACTGTTTCTTACGGTCATATTTCTCGGGATTTTTAATAAACAGTACTTTTCCTACCGTAATATCTGTAGTACATTTACTACCAGAAACAGTTATGTGAAGTTATTTCAATGTACTAACGTTTTTCCTTCGTTTATGCCGTTCATTCGCTAAAATTAATCTCTTAATGTTACTTCCACGAGGCAAAGGAATATTAATGTCATGGAAATGGAATTACACTGTTGCAGAAAAAATAACTCAACAATTATGAAATGAGTTTGCATGTATGTATATTATTTGGGAAATAAAATACGAAATAACGATTCTCTTCTCTTTGACCCGAAACATTTGTGATTAATATGTTCACATTTTCAATTAAGTTAATATTTTTTGGAAACAGGAGAAACTAATCAATTCCATGTAAGCTTGTTTTAGAGACAAAATGTTCTCTTTTTTGCAAACAAAGATGGATATGTGAAACATTCCTGAAAAAGGATTATTTTCTGCGCGATGGGATTGTAATGGAAATAAATATGAATATCGAACTTTTCCCGCTCGTTCTAATCGCATTTATTTGATATCTGTTGCAGGTACGTTGCTACTAATTTGTAATATATTGATAACTGTTGCACGTGAACAAATGGTGAGTGAATTTATTGCCAGCATTTTCAACCATTTTATCTAAAGTATCACTTTTCAATACATAAATGTGTGTATATATGTATATACATGTATATTAGTAGAATTTCGTCGATAGCACAAGTACTGCACAATTTAGTATCAATTTGCCAATTAACTTTTTCATGAATGAAATGCATGGATACGTATTATAAATTCAACAAATCTAACCTGCAGCTTAAATAACAGGTATAGTATGCAGGCATGCATACTATAATTATTTAACTTAACGTTAAATAAGATATATCCTTCACATTTAAGAACAATAGCTCATTAGTTTAGCTCTTATCCATTTGTACACTTAGATGTACCATATTCGAATCAATATTCGTAATCCGTCTCGCAATATCAAAATAGATTTCCAAAAACTGAGTATAATTATTAATGGAAAGAAATAATAATACAGCGAAAAGACTAATAAAGGAAGAAAGGCTTAAAGTTAGGAGGAAAGGAAATAAAGTTAGGAAAGCAAATAAACCTTATTCTTAATAATAATACATTTATATTTGTATAGTATAGAATAAGGTAATACCGTGAGGTACCATATCCACGCGTGGTTCCTTTCCAGAATCGTATAACAGACTACCGAAACAAAGAAGAATACAAGAATAATGTAGACGAAAACGGTTATCCATAATACGAACAGACGACCCTATATTATAATATAAATGTATTACCATATATGTATGTATCCAAAAAAAGCTGGAATGACTGCAAGGAAATGGAACGGAGGCGATCTAGCTGTCGATTCACCATAACTGATTCCAGTTCCTTCCGCTGGCAGTCTGGTGGACGCATAGATAGTGGACGGCCTCCGTCGACGAGTCTTGTAATCAAAAAGTCATTATCCATAGTTATCTCCAAGCCCTCCAACTTCCCAAGTCCCGGGCTCGACCACAATTCCTCGCTATTCTCCACGTTGGGGAGACGCGAAACCAAAGACAATGACACTACTTCATATTAATTTCCCTCCCGATGCTGGCCCCTTATTCTTTTTGCAGACACGCCTCCTCACTCGACTCGTCTCCTCTCGTCTCCCTTGTTGGCTCAGGAAACCGTATTGTTACCGCTTGCTTTCATCTTCCGTTTGCCTGGCCAATTTTGCAGCATCCGCCTGCGTATATCCGCGTTCCGTACGGAAAATTAGAAGGGAAGGGAGGCTACTGGTTTCGAAAACGCGGTTATTGTCCGGCGGGCTCCTCGTTACAGTGCGTGCGTGCTTCTTGTTGGAATAAGTTGGCATGGACCAGTCGATGTTATAAATTGCAATGAATTGGCTTCCTTGGAACTTGATATGATATGTGGCAATGTTGTGTAGCTGTTTCTAGATTAACATCTATCTCCAGAATTCTCATTTTCTATTAATAGTAATTAATTTCTCGAATAATATTTGTGCATAGCCAAACGTAAATACATACCTTACGACTTACTAAGTAGTTGAACTCGAAGTTATCGCACAAGTTATTGAATTTTACGGAAGTTCGAATTCCAGAACATATCAAATCGTCTTTTTAGTTCATCTCAATATTTTTCATCGTTTGCGTAATGAGTAAGAAAGTTTAATGCAATTGCTTCCACCCCTTCAATTATTAAATTAACCTCACTGCTCAACGAATGTGTACGATTCGGGAAGGAATATATTATTTAACACTTTTTGTAGAACTTTCATTATTTCTCAATTATAACACTTCGTAACTGATTCGTCAAAGTCATTAACGCAGACATATTATAATACCTTCCTTCTCTTCTATCCTCAACGTTGTCTTATTACTCTAGCACAAGAAGCAAGACTGCGATGACCGTTTTCCACCACCTAGTGTATTCATTGCCACGACCATACCAAAATTAATGATCCATAGAAAGTAGTAGAATATTTTTAAAAACCACCTGCACCACCTTCCGTTTTTTTCGAGTAGCCAATCAGCACGCAGAATTTGTGTAACCGAGCTTCCCGTTTAATGCACTCAGAACGTTTTTAGAGGTGCTTCGCGCAATTCTTATCATCCAGTCACATCCAACCTCTAGAGTTGCTTCGCATCATTCATTCACATCCAATCTCTTAAGTTACATTTTCGCCGTCGCCATCTAGTTCAGTTGCATCCGATCAGTCAGCAAATAAATACATACGAACCCCAGCACAGCCGAACTCTTGTTTCGAGCAACTCCATTCAATCTCAACGTGACTCGTCTACAATTAATTTTAAAGCGAGGCGGTGTATTAAATTTTCTCATCACGCGACGCTCACCAAAATCATGTCTTAGTTTCATTGCTGCGTACCTATACTTACCCATGTGTGTTTAATATTAGTTTAGCGCAGGAAAATAAATGTTTAGTTGTTCAAACCTTTCGACAATGTAAGACGTGTTTAAAATGCTGAAAAACACATTCCGTTACGGTAGATTTGCAGATAATTTCAAACTGACGCGACAAGAAGAATAAACAAATGTTAAAAGTCGAGTGAATCAAAAAAGCTATATAATCGCTGGGATGTCAAAATTAGTAAAAACAGTAGACAGGCGCATGGAGCATACATAGACGAAGAGCAGTTCTAGTTATTATTAACGACCTTGGTCAAGATTGAAAGAGTATGCACAAATTATTGTGCACGTTTTATTACCAAGCATAGCTAATTGGAGAAAATACGCAGAAAGACTGCTAGTCGCAGAAAGACCCTGAAGTCGTTAATGTACTAACGACTCCATTCGTTTTTATTAGACCTTTATAGAATTCTGCTATTTGTTCTAGGACCTATGTCCAATTTTCAGACATAACAGCTAGCCCAACCATAACCGTCTGTTACTTGTTACTCTTTGAATCGTCGCTTCAGATATTCCGCAACGCGGCAGAATTCAGATGGGTAATAAAAGGGAGGAGCGACATCGCACCTCGCTAGGACACTGTTTGACGATACATTATTTAAATCAGCGCCACGCTTGTTTGCCGTCTCTGTGTGCAACATGTAAATACAGCGGTGGTCCGACAGGAGAGAGGAAAATAGGCGGCGTGTGCACGCAGCAGCCTCTCTTGCTATAACGGCGACGATGATGGCGGACACGGTGGCGGGCTGTGTCCCGCAAACTCGATTCCGCCGCTTTCTATCCGACGCGAAACGTTCCGAAAATTCGTGAACACTGACGTGACCGATGATCAAGTGGCGATGCCATTGTGTGATTGGTGTTACGATAAAAAATGTTGTCCGCGTTTGACGTGTTATTTATTCCCAATTTCCGCGCCGCAGGCCGTGCACCCACTCCGCCGTTTTCGAATTTTACGCCCCCGTGGCGTGAATTCGAATTATCGGCGGCAGGGGCATCTGCATGATTACGAGTACTATATTGCTCGCGGTCTTACGCGACCATGATCGAAATTGAAGTCGTGCGAAATGAAATTACCGGCCTGGATATTAATTTTTATCGATGGGAACGAGATATTATTCGGTGGCGGTGAATTCAGCGGTGAATTTAACCCTTGGATGGAGGAACGACTTGGGGACACTAAGGCGTTTCTTGCGTAGAGCGTAGAAATTGATTTCCCATTATTTGCTAAACATCATCTTTAAAATTTACAGAGCCGCGGGTCGTTTGTAGTCAATTTATTGATTCTGTTCTTAACCAGCCTAGTGCTATTGCAGCAGCATCCATGCTGCTTTATATATTTCGCAATATTATTCATACACTTCTTCGAATATCATATAAATATTAAGTAAGCCACAAAGAATAACGTTAACAGACGATATAATTTACTGTATTTCTGTATTGTATGCAAGAAGGTCGTGAAATGTTCACAATTAAAATTAATATTAAATATCTTTGAGAGCTTCAAAACAATTCAAAATATAAAATATTTAACTTTGCAATGTTCACATTCACTTTTCTCGATAGTCAATTTACTCACTTTGACGCTTCTTATAGGAAAAAATACAGTAAGCAAGGAAGAACCGAAAAAATGCCCGGACTGCGACGTAATCTATAGCGTCGAACACATCTTTCTGCGTTGCCCTAAATACATCTGGAAAAGACTCAAGCACAATATTCCCAATTAAGTTCGTAGCTTGCTTAATAGTCAAAATCATTTTGTTAATAGTCAAAATTAACAAAATCTTCTATCGCAGACACGATCCATGGATCTTTATTACGTCATATTACCAGTGACTGTTAAATTTAGATAACATTAGTGGTACTCTGTTTAACAGCAGTTTCATTTGAAACTGTCTAGCTATTGCACGAAGTACAGTATTATATATTATATACAGAAATTGTTAACATTAAAAAATATTAACAATTTCTTCCTGTGTAATACTTTGTAATGTCAAATATAATATAATGGAAGTAATTATTTAATTCTTTATTTTTATAAAGTTTAGTCATCAATTATGTGTATACATGCTCTTTTTATTGGGAATGACAAACTGTTATTAGAATCCATTTAAATTAATTTTTACACATTACTGTATAATAAAATAGAGTGCAATAAATTGTATATTAATAACACTCATTATATTCCCTAATCAAATATTTACTGTACCATTTCTCTACCATAACGACAAAAACATATAATTATTCCCCAGTATCAGCATTTCTACCAGAACAAATCTATCTAAACAAAACCTAAGGAGATAAGAAATACACTTCTTGCGGAATATTATATAGTAAGTTTACGTGACTTCACCGCGAAACGCCATTTCCTTATTTTCGATTTCAGTCAGATTCGCAAATAATGGTGGACAATGTCGTCATTTACGTCGAGAAATTGTAAGGGGTCGGTAAGAGAAAGGAGAAGGGCAGAAAAACCGAAGCAAAAACCAATGCTTCGAATATCTCTGGGAGACAGGAAACGAGGAATGAAATCTGCAAGAAGGCTCGCAATAAATTAGTAACAGATTGCCATTTCGTATGAGTATTTATATTGTACCGGGCCATTTACACAGCCAACGGAACGATAACACTGTTGTTCGTTCGCTGGCGATTGACGTTCGCTCGCCTCCACGTCGACTACTTTAACATATCTACCCTTCTATCTGTTGGAGGTTCGTTCTCTTAACGGTCCATGACTCCGCAAATTAACGAACAATAGTTTTTAGCTTGTCATCATCCGAATTCTCCCTAGTCTTTCTCGGTTTTATTTTTCGATCTTTTTTCCGATTACATTGTTCATAGGGACCTTCGTCAACTTTGACCCCTCAGAAGTACATATCTGGTGACCAGTTACCTCGTTTCGGAGCGACGTATGAATTTTATTAATACAATCCGTGCCATGTAGATTAATTTATTGAAATTGCTAGGAATTTATTAGATTCGCGGCGTTACATGTTCCATAGATATTACTATATTAGTGACTATCGCTTACGATTTACTTTATTATAATATTATACATATGCACATATTGTTCCGTCTCAGGACGGAAGTGTTCATTCTTCAGTTCATTCTTCATTTTCCAAACAGTCAAACGATTCAGGTAAATGAAGACGCCCTCTCGAACGAGCGGATCAGTAGACGATCGCGACCCGAACATTCGTATATTACTCTAATATTTTATTTACGGGAACTTTCGTCGATGGCGCAGTCGCGATATTGCGGTTCATGGGACCCTCTTGAAGGGAGGATACGAAGGTGCCCTCTCCAAACCTCAAACTGACCCAGGGTAGCCCCCGTACACGACCGAGCGCAGTACAGAACTACGGCCCTGAGCGCGCGCTCTACGGGCGCTATCATTGGGCAGTGTTTTTGGCTAATAACTCGAAAACGGAGCTTCAAACAACATTTTGGCCAAGAAAAATGTTGTTCAGAATCATCCCAACTACCCTCCATTCCCGGATGTTATGGTAGTTACGGAATACCCTGTATGGTACCCTGTATGGCTTAAGGGTAGTAGTGTCGTTTAAACAATCTCTATAGTTTTGAAAAGAAATCAAATTCGTTTGCAACGTGTTCAGCGATCAGAGCTATGTAATGCAAGGTTGTGATAAGATCCTGAAACATGTATACAATCTATGTATTCCTTAGTCCCATACTTGACCTTTGACAAATACACGGGAGGTGTTGCAACCACACGGTAGGTATATAAGAAACCAGTCGGCACATCGCGTCGTTGACACTTGGTGTATATCTGTCGCAGTGGAGGCGAGCAATGCTTGTACAGAGCTTTCTTTTCGAAACGTGACCAGCTTATAATCGAAAGCTGCGCCACTTTTTTAAATTCCCTACTATATCTGCGTGACCGGATGTTCCGACTAGGGTGAAAACGATCGAGTTTATTATTCCAACGACCCTGCTATCGAATTCAGCTTCACTCTCCTTCTCTCGCACTCCGCGTTCCACAGAAGCAAAAACACTCGAGAACAGGTGTCCTTATGCTTGAAAGTTTTCACCTCTGCTTTTTTTCGAAATCGGATCATTTTCGTGTCTATATACATATAACTTGTCACAAATAATATCGCGGTTTAATAGACTTCATAAAGAAGAGTAAATACATGTTGGTTCTCACTATTTTCAAATGAGCCATTCGGGCACATACCATATATTTTCACGTTTTTCATATTTTAACATCCTTATAATGTTTAAGCCATTATAATAAAAAAAATTTATTGTGGACATAGATAGTAGGTATGTATATATATATATACAGTGGGTCAAATAAGTCTCCGTATACCTTGTTCCAACTAATTTATTACACTATAACTAAAAATATACCACGTATGAGTAAAAGTACTTTTAAGTATCTTCGTAAGTAACATACATATGTATAAAGTGTTGGTATAATAAAAATAAAGAACCTTTGATGATTAATAAACTCGGAAATAAAATATAAATAACAACTGAACAAAAGTTATGCCAAAAAGTTATCCGTAGATGTTATAAAATTTAATTTAAACAACCACTATTTTGTCTCAGTTGATTTGTGCCCCGTGCTGATTCTAACTTTCTCATTCACAGTATGTGCGCAGATATAACGAGAGAAAAATCTCATTAGCATATCGTACACGAACCGAACTTGGTCACTTTTAATCATTTTGTAATCATTTACAATTACCTTTTCACCTACAGTGGGTGATGTTGATTAATGTTAATGAGGACACCGCATAAATTTCCTTAATTCCCAATGAGAAGTTTAAATGAAAAACAAAGTGGCGTGTAATTAAACACGGCGATCGAGACTCGGACTTGGGTAAATGAAGATTCTTTTAATTAAGGCTACCCCTGTGTACTATCGAGCTTTTCGCCCTTGTCAACCGTAAGACTTGTTTCCACGATGTTCCTCGATCCAAATGCGTACTGCACTTACTGCTGGGAAAGTGTTCACAAAATCTGAAGCACTGCTTTCCGTCTTGTCACTTTGGTCTTAATTATATTTGACGAAAAACTAGTGACGCCCTTCTTGGCCATCGACCTAGCGATATTTGTGCCGAACAAATTAGAATTATACTTTGCCTTTGTGACGGACATAGAATAGAGTATTAAAACAGATTAATATCTTACTCTGTTAAAGAGTATCTTGTACTGCAAAGATGAATTCTCATTTTAAAAATGGGTAAACTAACAGTGACCAATTCTCTCGCCAGGTAAGGTGCACCATACATATAATAATACGTAAGAAACTTGAAGAGAAACGCTGGTGTGAAGGAATGAGGGATGAAATCGATCGTGGGAGCGGATTAAGCTTAGCGTGGTATCGTAAAAATGTGCTTCTCCACTTTATACATACTAAAGCCCCGCACGCGGCAGCTCTCACGCACTTACTGTCCTCACACCGCTTTCGGTAATGCAACCATAAATAACGAAACAGTCCCAGCAACCCCCGGCGCTGCGCGCTGGCGTGAAAGCGCCACCCAGCAACACTTTTGCGAGCAACCCCCGCCATATCACAGTGAGACCCCCCCCCCCCCCCATCTCAGATGTTTCTTTGCATAGTCTTAGCGAATGCTAGTAGAATTATCTGCTAATATCGTCGTGACAGATGAATTAATTATTTATTGACAGTATTGGAATAACGATGTTGAAGCTGTTGTGAGTCTTTCACGTTATTTTTGATAATTAATATTGGCATATTCTTCTGCAATAGAATAAATTATGTCTGTGGATGTCGTTCTGTTCGACTGTTTATTGTATTTTGTATTTTATATGTCATATGAAGGTTCTTGTGCTTGAATGAAATTAAAATTTGTAATGTTGCATAGGTATTTGTAGTAAGCAAACTTTTTATACTGTCCATATATAACTTGGCCCGAAAGAAGGGTGTACATATTAATGAGAAAATGGTTCAATAAGTTAACGTTAGACAGAAAACTAGTTCCTGGGATTTTATGTAAATTTATTTTGGATTATGATACTTTCGTATTCATAACTTAACATGTCTTATAACCTTTTTTTTTAATTGAATGCTTAAGGTCACATGCATCTTCTTAGGTTACTCACAGTTTATTTGGAACGGTATGACGCACAGGTAAATTTTATACTTGATGATAAAGTCCGACATCTTTGGAAACATTAGGACTCTTACCACTTCTTGTAGCATACTTGTTGGGTTTGATATACTATATTCTGTTCTTTTGGCAAGGTATTTGGTCTCGAATATGGTCGACAGAGATTTGCATCTTGCATGTATCGCAGGTCTTTGGATTTGATTTAGCGATGAGGAAAGAGTGGGTTAAGTTGGTGTGGTCAATTTTTACTCTGGTTAGTGTTGTTTGGTCTTTTCGGATCATAAAAACTGCTGGGCTGGTATCATTTGTACTATCACGCATTTTATGTAAAGCCGTAGGTCTTGAACTTTTCCAATCTTGATTCCATAGTTCCATTAAGGCTTTGGTGAGGTATTTTTGAAGATCTTTGTACGGTATTACATTGTTTCCAATAAGTTGGTTTTTTAAATGATACTCGTATCTACTGAGTCGTAAATATAAACAATATATCTAGCCATAGTGGATGTAGGTAAATACATATATCGTATTTCAAATATTTCAGGAAACTGCATTGAAATTCTTGTGCACGGTTAAAAGTATATTCGTTCTTTATCCTAAAATCTATTGAACTATTGACTCTGAATAGGAAGACTAAATATTCTCATGTCCATTTCTTATGATATAATAGAAAATGAATTTCTCTCACACCACGTAATCGGTCACAAACATTTACAACACTCCAATTTTGCACCGATCTGGAAATTTATATAAATTATCTCACTGCGTATTAATAATACTATTAATAACATTTACATTTAATCAAAGTATTTAGTCAATAGGAATAAATAATGGAGTTATATTTAAACTTGTCAGTAAATCATACTATTTACAATTTAATTCCTCGTAAATTTAAGTGAAGTATTTGCTTATTATAATTTCCATACCATTACGATATGTTTGATCTTACTGTTATTGACGAGTCTGCGTACTATGAACAGGTAATGACTCCAAGTGTGGCAAATTAAAACGGCCATGTAGAAATAAGGCATAATTGTTCAATTGTAACTGCAGAAAATTGAAGGACCAAACATACCTCGTGCTATATCTCAAAATCATTTTTACTATGATCGAATCACACCCTATCATTTTTAGGGAGCTGAATTATACTGTCTGTTATAATAATTATTTCCCTTCCATATAAATGCCTTTCGATTTATTCATACGTAATACAGTAGGGAAAACAAATTAGCTCGACAGAAGATTCCAGCAATGTACAGTAAATAAGACATTCTTTCGCGTAATATACACCTTGCAATTCCAAGAAATTGTTTCGCGCATCTTTTAGCATTGGAATACATATTGGATATTTTGTGTGCAGTTCATTGTACATCACCGCGGCGACTACGGATTTGTCAATACTGATAATTTCGACGTGACAGACCACCCTGCACGGTACGAAAGGAAACGCCAGCATCGCAGAGGAATTTCAACTGTAGTAACGAACGTCACTACAGAAATATCAGCTTATGTGTATCGCAAGTGTAACTATTTTCGTACGGTGGAACGAACGCGAGAAACAGTGCGTCACAGGGAAAGGATCAAGATGATGATAGAAGTTGGAAATCGGCCACCCAGCTGGCCCGCTGTAATGATCTCAGTGACTGAATACGTGAAACGAATAAAACTGTCGAGGCATGCTTTAAAGCGGGATGTCCAAGGCTGATCGTTTTCAGAAGTTTAAAATAATTTCGTGCCACCAAAGAAATTCGACGAAATTGAACTCCGTTGATTTTCAGAAAAAATATATGTCCGTGAAGAATGACCGGTATCTGTGTAGGAAGATTGTACGGCTTCATATGAAATAGAATACCGTGACTATTTTCACGTGGGCTAAAACATTTATTATACCGCCATGAAGTGACGTGATATAGTTAGAATGATATATGTATATAGAGTGTCTTGTAACTACACGAACATCGGAAAGTGGGGGGTTGCTGGGGTGATTCTGAACCTTGACTGATTTTCCTTGACCAAAATGTTGTGTGCGGCTTCGTTTTTGAGTTATTAACGAAAAACCCTGACCAGTCAGAGCGCCCGTAGAGCGCGAGTCCCTGAACTAATGCTTTGATTCACGACTATTGTTGGTATACGAATATTTTTGGAAAATAGAATATGAGTTTTGGTGGTATTGAAATATGATGAGGAACGTCAAATATTTTGTAATGTACGTATAATGCAGTAGTACAATAAAATTCGTGACAAAAGTATAGTACTCCATGTGTTCGTCGTTTGTCCGCGTTTAAAATAAGTGTAGAGCAGTCTATGTACTTATGTAGATCGTCAGAAAGAGGGAAATTTTGGCAAGCGAATGTATTCTGCAAGCCCTTCATATACATATTCAGATGTCTCGCTTTTCAATTTGAACCGTACGTTTAAAAAAATATAATTTTCCTATTTAATGGGAGGTGACAACAAATAATTGCTGTAGCTGGAATTTCATATTAAGGAAGTTTATAGATTAAAATTATTTTTCCATATATTATAGCGAAGCTTTCGGAGGTATCAAATTATAATGTGTTTGTCGGAAGATCTTCTATTAAGATTCCATGTGGGAATATCGTACCTTTATTGTAAGTGTACCTCTCCTGGTAGACATTAAAACGAATACAAGAAGCATCAAGAATATTGTTTCTACCATTTTTACGAGAGACATTGTAAAAGGGAGTTCACGAAGATACCGTGAAAAATTCTTGATAGTATGCAATAAAACGTTGGAAATGCGTGTTCAGATACATTACTGTATTCCTACAAACACTTGGGATTCATTTATTCATCGTGTAGGCAAGTATGTTTGAGTTGTGATACGCAGTATTTCAAATGTACTCAGAGAAGCGGGCGCGTCTGAAACTTTTCTCAAAGATTTAATATCACAATTGTTGCTATAAACATTCTCAAAAGGTATACAAATTTTCAATATCTGCCTCCAAGCTAATTTAGAAAATTTCAGGGAAATAGTCGCTTGAGAAACTAATATACCAAACTTGCTTATTTATTAACTTTAGAATCATTGATAATGACAGTATAATTTGTCAAAAGCACGTTATAATAGGCCTCCTATAAATTAGAAATATGTATTTTACAAGCACGCAAATCTTAGTTTAAAATGCGCATATCACTGTTGATTTTTCCATAAATAAATGTTTCTAGTAACTATTTTTATATTTCATTTTTATTTATTATATTATATGTTTAAACTCAGTATGTGGAATTTCTGTCTCTGTAAGTTCGATACAAATACATGTATTTTCAAGAAATATCGTGGATAGGTAAATATGTTCTTTTATAATCTATAATAATCTATGAATTAGAAAGCAACGGAATCTCAATCGCTTCATATCACAGCGCCATTTCATTTTGTAGATCGAAGAAACGAACAAGGTACCGATGACTTGACAATATCACGTAATTAGACCAGTTACAGAAATAGCGAAAAATTTACGTATATGTGCTAATTAGAATGACCTGTTAAAGGTATTTCACAAAGTTGGTTGCTTGAACGGCTATGAACGTTCGAGAGTCGCCTATGTAATTTGTATTGGTGTAAACGTCACAGATATAGCGACGCTTAATTTAATCACTACGTAATTGTGTAATATCAAATTTGTAATGTAGACTCCGTAGCGCTATGTTCTGCGTCAAGCTACTTCAGTGCGCATCTAAGGGTTTGCAAGCTGTGCAAGTCTCAGTTATTAGAGCTACGTACCATACCATGTAGCCTGTGTTCGCCAAACGTGAGCTTATCAGCACAGCTGGCTAAAATTAAAATTCCAACATGCATTCGGTGGAAATTATTTTTATTCGCCTTAATTTGTGTCTACTAGAGCTTGGGAAATGGAAAACGAAAATTGATATGATTATTTATTATGCTGCTCGTGATTGCAATAGATTTATAGTTTTTACTAGAATGAATCTTGTTAAATGCATATTAGTAATACCTTTTCTCATAAACGAATTTTTGTTACAAAGGTGTGCATGATAAAGTGTGAAAACAGTAATGCATTTTTCTCAACTGATAAACGAATGCGATTGACGCTTGGAAATATATTAAAATATACTTATTTAGAAAGCTATCTTTATTATACAGAAAGCGAAAAGGGAAACTATAGCAGACTATACGAAAGCAAGGAGAAATATGAAAACATAATACCTGTGCAATATTTCTGAGATATAAAATAAAGAACAAGTACCTACAACATTGTAATCAAGATTTACGTGAAATGTAAAATATGAGAAAAATTCTGTAGGTATAGTGTAGGTACTTCAATTTCTCTGTTATCAAAAATCCAAACTAATTACATATTTTCCATTATAATATCGAAAGTTATATTATCCATGATAAATCAGATATTTTTGACCACCAGCTCGCCCGTTAAAAATCGTTTTATATCTAAAAATAAATCATTGGTCTACATAATTATTTGCCGAATAAACTTCATGCAGAGTCTATGTTTCCTGTCAGTGCAACTAACCTTTACGTTCCAGTGACGTAGCAAAATCGCGAGTATCCATCGCGAAGTAACAGCGTGTCCACTAATCACGTGTCACAACAGGGGACGAGAAAATCCATGAAAGCTCGGTGACACTGAAGTTCCGTGTAATGCGTGACAGCGTAACCAACGAGATCAATGATAAAATTAATTACTATTAATTCTCGTCGTCCGACGAAGACCCGAAATGGACTGAATGAAAATTAAAACACCTCGCGGGACCGCGCTGACAGTTCTATAATTGAATCGGAACGTGTGATGAGAATTAGGTTTCTCGCGGCGCCGTGACACTATTGTTGCACCACTCTCTGACAACACTTGGAAACACATTTTAGAAAAAGGACGCACACTTTGCAACCCGTTTTTTTTGTAGCGAACCGGTGCAACGAACTTCATTTCTCGTGGTGTCTTCTTCGCGAGATTCGCAGACATTTATCGCGCTCATTTCCATCTTTTGTTTAAAAAGAAAAGTTCAGTGTGGTGGATGGTTTCGGTTGGAGAAAGGGATAACACAAAATGCTAGATTAAAAGAAGAAAAATGTGCGGCTCTCCGCATGGATTTTTGTTCCACGAGAACCACGTATCTTCTTTAGAACGAGATTGTAAAACTGCGCGCTTATACATGCAAGTTATTCTTATATTTGAATGCACTATTTTCTGCCGACAGCAGAGGCATGTAAAAGAAAACCTCACCTAATGCAGTTGAATTATGTAGCAAAGTGTGAGTTGCTATGGATGTGATTCTGGAATGGAGCGGTGAAGTGATGAGTGTGATATATGAAGTTTAGGTTTTGTTGGAAATATGTTTTATGTTATACATATATGATCCTTGGTTTGACATATTAAAATAACACAATTTTAATGAATCGTGCGGTGACAGGTTAGCTAATATTCAAGGTGATTTGCACATAATACGTAAACACTGTTTTGTAGTAAGAGAAAAATCTTATTGGACTATCCTGATAAGTAATTGTAAATTCAATGAATAGCTTCTGGGTTTATGAAATATATATATACATAGTTTGACTTGCATAATATCCTAATATTAGGTAACACAATTAATCCTATTGAAACTACTCATTACATTATTATACTTATCATTGCAAGAAATTATTTTCATACCAGCCGTACTAAACAAGTGAAATTTAGATAGTTTGCCGAGTTACCTCAGTACAGTAAAACTTGATTGACCAGGTCGTGACTATCCAGGATGTTCATTTCGATTTGCAATCATATCTTCACAGTATAAAAGTACTTATAAAAAGAATGATGACATCTTGCCTCAAGCTTTTCAATGTTTGAGAAAAAACTTACTTTTGATCGCTTCTCTTGTGATATTATTTTTATCAGCCTGCCTATCTCTTAATTAAGTCTGTTAATCAAGGCCGTACTGTATTTGTAATTCCTTTTACTCCAATCACAAGGAATTTAAATAACAGTAAATATTTTATTTTCATTTAAAATTTACTTTCGATTGCTCCATAAAAATTCACAACTCAAGGTGGGCGGTTCAGCAGAATTTGTATTATAATAATCAATATTAAATGTTTACCTCAATTCTAAATTTTAAAGCTCTCTCTCGCAGTACATTTTCTCTCATAAATAAAGTCACTCTTCTTTGTATTACACTTCCCAGTTTACGCCACAATATACAGTGTTCCTGGTACAACGCACGCTTTCGTCTAGACTTTCTGAAAACATTGCTCCGCTGTTTCGTCCGAGTTTAAAAAGCTTACGTTAATGAGCAAAAGTCTGCCGGCTATTTATCTCGTCATGATTTACCCTGTCTAACACGTGACTGTTCGTGTCGAAGGAAAGCTCGAGTTGCGAGATCCAAATATTACCATTTAAAGGGTAAAATTTAATTTTCTCAGCACAGGCACATGCGGTTATTTTTCTACTTGTATAATTGATGGAACCTCTGTGATAGTTGATTTACATTCGGTTACCACAAATGCAGGCGATAATATACCTCTAACCATCCTCATCCTCAGGCGAGGATTCTTTCTTGCTATTCTCGTCAGTAACCTACTTTTTAGCACGTGTAAAGTAGTCTGCAGAGAAAACAGTCCACACACTTTTAGCCTTATTCACTAATTTTTGTTTAACACTTATGTTAGCAGCCGGATACCCTGGTACCCATTTCTATATTTTCTTGAATAATTTTTGTATGTTCTTGATAAATTATCGCGAAATCGCTCTCGATCTCGATTCATTGAACAATTTCACGTCAACTCACGTTTTGTGAAAACAAATTTATGCAAAATAATTTGAATAACTAAGCCTCGAACTACTACTCCATTTTGGTTGCTAACATCCCTTATGTTAAATGTTAGCTTCAATATCACACGAACCGTAACACTTATCTTTACGGTTCGTGTGATATTGTTTTGCATTAAGTAAACAGTATCTTGTGTCCCAGGGGATGTATAAGTTCAAAAGAATTCGTCGAAAAAATCATGTCTGCGATACCTGGCAAGCGATTGTTCCATCATTTTCATTTCTTTCGTGTCTTGTTTGCGCACGTCCTAGACGCGGAAAGGCTAAAAGAATATTTGTCGATGCCAGTCACACTAAAAAACGCGTTGCCCCTTAGCCTCCACGCGAAGAGGACTACAAGAGTGAAACAAGGACAAAGAACAAAAAATTGGTCGAAGGGTGTGCAACATCTACAGAAAGTCTGTTTGCTTAGGATCCGCCAGAAAAATTGGACGCTAAAAGCTACGCGGGCCTTCGAAACATTTGAAGCGATGCGATTTTACGATTCACTTTGGACTCGGCCAACGCAACTCTGAGATAATGCATCGTGGCTGCCACGAATGTCAATATTTTCATTATTTGAGTTCCGTGCAACGGAATGTGGAGACTATTAAGGGTATACATATACATACATACGTGGTCCAAAGATTCTTGTGATTTTTTTGCCACCCTTCCGTGACCCTCAACCTGCGAAAGAACCAGTTGGTACTGTGTTGTTTTTCGTTTAGGCTTGGGAGGACATTTTTCTTTCGCCGAGTAGTCGAATACAGGACACACGAATGATTTTGTTCAACAATTTCACTGTACGTAAACAGTAGTACAATTGACGTGACAAATAATTTGATCACTTTACATGAATTGTGGCAGCATAATTATTATTACTACTGTTGTTGTTATGGGTAGGCACATACGAGGTACGCTTTACTTCATAGGATTGAAAGATTGGAAACGAGACAGTAATATACATTAAACTATTAAATAAATGAGTTTTCCTGAATAATATTGCAAATCAAAATAAATTATAAACACAATTTGTATTTCGTTAGATATCTATAAAATAGGCAACAAGAAGGGGTGGGAAATTCCAGCATTACGATAATTATGTTATCATACAATTAGTACTCGTGTTTATATCCAATTAACGTTCCCCTTTCCGTTGGGTAGAAACCATAATTAGAAACGAAATGAAACTAAAGCAAAGTACAAAATAAATTGTAAAGATAAATTGTAAATGAGAAATTAATATCGTATACTTATAGATTGCTACACATATCAATATGCAGTACCTATGGAGTACGATCGATGAATCATGCTTGATACAGTTGTTTCCTCTATAAGTGCCTGTACACGTCGTCTCATACAACTGTTAACTCAAGCAACAGACAACGAATCATCACCTCTTGTGATCCATCGCTCACTTGACCCCCGCAGCACCTCGTCTCAGTCTGTTGTCACTCGTTACTAACCTCCAGATGGGTTTCTTAACTACTGCAGTAATTTTACGAGCCACTTGACGACTCAATCTTGCAATTTTCTGCAGCGGACAGAATCGAAATGCTGTTATTAAGGCTCTTACTTTCTGTGCGGCACTCAACTCGCGAACTGACTGTTGATCAAAAGCACGATGGCCGTTACGCTCTACGGCAAATTAATGCCGTGAGGGCTAGTTATAAAGGTGATGTGGAATGATGAGAAATGATGAACGATGATGACACATAATAAATAATCGTATATTTATATGTTAATGTACAATATGATAATTGAATGTGACTATTCAAAGATGATGGGAAGACTTTGTAAAGATGTGCAAAGAATGAAGTCGTGTAAAGACTGATGTGATAGTGTCGTGTGACGACTAATAGAATAGTCGTGTGTAAAAGCTGATAGAATACTGTCGAGTCTTCGTTAGAATCGCCTTTACGAAGACTCGCCAAAACTTGAAGATGGGCGTGTTGCTGGTGGTGATATGCGGATTGGCTAATTCACATTCCTTGTTGATGTAGAGAGGTGATGGAAGGGATATTCCAAAATATTGAAGAAGTGTAAATTAACCGCTCCTGTCTACCGGTCACCCTCAGGTAGTGACTGACCTGGGGGTGACTCTCGCGAGGTCCACACGTGCGGTGAACGGTGCACAGGTAGTAAAGTCATAAAGCGCCCTGAGTTTAGGAAAACATACTAATCCTGGAAAAGGATGTGCACAAATTTATATGAATATAGCTTGCAGCTGTAGATGTCAGCAATTGTATACAATAAGTAAATACTTGCATTTTAAGGGACTGATTCTACTGTTGCGACGCAACACTTTCTTTCAAAGACGATTCGTAGAAGTCGAACATGATTCGTTTAAAATGTTTGAATGACAGCAACCATAAGCAGCTGTGCAGAATGTTTCAAAAAATTATACGTAGTTAGTAATTAGGAATTGTAAAAATAATATATCGTTTATTTTTGGTGGACAAAGTTGTGTCACGGAAAAACCGTACTTATTCAGAGAAATATAATCGATACCATTCTAATTGCTTTTCTTTGTAACCGATCGTGTTGACCTAAAATTTTGCGTACATATTAAGAACACTTTATCGGTTTTGCGTAATTATGTAAACAAAGTTACCCCTCAATGATTTTAATGATTATTTAATATGTTGTAGAAATCAACATTTTTCAGAATCACTCAGATTCTTCTGATGTGTTTATAGAACTATACAGGGTCCGGCAGAGTATATGACCACCCTCTTAATGGGGGGTTACTGGGGTGATTCTGAACAATTTTTTCCTTTACCAAAATGTTGGTTAAAGCTTCGTTTTTGAGTTATTAACGAAAAACCCTGGCCAATCAGGGCGCCCGTAGAGCGCGGGCTCAAGCGTGTGACTCTCAATCGCGCTCGGTCGAGGCGTGAGCCAACACGTCTATTCGTGACCACGACCGGGCGCGGTTGAGAGCCACGCGCCCGAGCGCTCTGATTGGCCAGTGTTTTTCGTTAATAACTCAAAAACGAAGCTTCAACCAACATTTTGGTAAAGGAAAAAATTGTTCAGAATCACCCCAGTAACCCCCCATTAAGAGGGTGGTCATATACTCTGCCGGACCCTGTATATATAGTTTTATATAGTTTTGTAAAAATTTTTGCAGATATCTCGGAGACTAAGGTCAAGCGACGGTTAGAAGCATAGGAATCATGCAAGAATCATGCATAGGAATTTAGTATCACATTTTATGTAGAATTCCACTGTAAAAACAGGAAATTTGAACCTTCAGGCTTTTTAAATGGAATGTTACATTTTGTTTTTTGTTATTATGAAAATAAAGAAAAAAACAAGTTCAAGAGATATCTTTGAAATCACCGTGAGGTAATCTGGAGTCGCAAGTCGAAGAAGTTTTGCAACAGACACAAATCGATAGCTCTGTTACTTTGCCTGTCTTTTACATTTTCAGGGAATGTTATTTAAGGTAGCACTATAAATCTTAAGGTTACAATTGTTCTAAGATGCTGTCAATTCCTGATATCTTCAAAACCATTACACCTAGTAGGTATCTATTGTAGCTTCCGTATTCATTGATACAAATATTCAGCTGATATAATATTTTTCTCCGCTGGATGCAAAATATTCTCATTAGCACTATCAAACGAATCGCTAGTAGTTATCAATGAAATCGTATTTTCTTATCAGCGAACCCTTTAATACTAATTTCGACTATATGAATACTTAATTGCATTGGTTACTATCCACTATCGTTAATATTTTGTACTTATATATAAAATTCCGTTCTATAGAATATTATCAACGATAATATTAAAAATGATGGGATGTTGAATTTGTGATATTGATCAATTTTTCCATATTGTTTTCGTTTAATATTAGATACTGGACAATGCCGATAAATGTTTATGGCCTCTCGTTCATTAATGTGACAGAAACATCAAAATAGAAGTGTTAGTGTTAATTGGTGAGAGCGTATCGGATGGCGACATTGCACGGATTATCTGCAATCTGTGGCTTATACCAATTGCATGCAGTAATAGAATTATTATGTATTTGACATAAAGCCTACTTTCGCCGTAAGTTTATGTATGTATGTACATACAAACATACATGACACCATACCTGGTCCATCCACCTTGCATATCATGTATAAAGTGTCTGTGCATTGTATAGCCGATATAACATGAACAGTCTAGTAACATTCTAGTCTATATAACATTATTATGTCTATCGTGTACGAAATATTCCATAATCAACTTCTGCCAATTTGATAAATGTAATGAGGTTTTCTCTACTTTTAAATTACAGTGGTGCACTCTCGTTTATCGGTTTTATATAGTGCGATTGAAAAATCGTAACATGTCGAATAAATTGTCTCTCCATCATAATTGAATACAACATTTCTTAATTGACAAAAATTACTATTGTATAAAGGAATTAGCAAATTTGGAAGCAGTGTTTCAAGTTAAAGAGCACTCAGTAGGAGACGTGAAATTTTATTACCATATTAAAAAAGAATTCCATTCGTTTAAAAATGCGTTCAAAGTAGCTTCTTCGGCCCTATTGCATAAAATAGCCACCTTCCCTTTTCTAATTAAACAGAAGGACGTTCCCGCCGGTAATTCACATTCCAGCACGGAATTTTGTCTGCCGTTTACGTAGAGGCCTGTGCATTTAAACAAGTTGCATTGTACCGCAACGCAATATAATGTTTCATCTAAAAAGAAATGCGGCGCAGCAAATTTAGGAAATCTTCTTTCTTCCTCGCGCATTTTTCCCACAAAATAGCTTCGCTATTTCTGTACAAAAATTAATCCGATTTGTGTAAAGATTTTCTCAGCGATAAAGCAAATTATATTCTTTGAAGCGTGTTTTGGAATTTTGTCTAGAAATATCTTCACGTGAAGTTCTTTTTTATGCAACTTTGTATACTTGAATTTCAATAAATAGTCATATCTTTACATTCCTTTCTCTTTTGTTACATAGATATATATGTCGTTCATTAACCAAATCGGTTAACTTCACATTTTGAAACTTTTTAAATTTTATTGCCAAAGCGCTTGACTAACTTGACTTTCTCCCATATTTAAAAGAAATTTCCATATGTTTGTTCTGTGGGGTTTCCCAATTTGGCTAATGAGTGGCTCATATATTAAATCACGTGCATTGTAACTTATGTTCCGACTATTCTGTATTGTAACAATATATTCTAGAATCCATTGCGTTTTCTCAGAACTACCAACCAACTAGTGTGCATGAACAATTCAGGGATATATAATTTTGGTGCGGAATTTTATTTCTAAGCTAACTCCAACTTTATCTGATAATCGATATGCATTACGAGTGAACTTTTTTAAATCAATACAGGTACTAAGGAGTAGATACATTTTGCAAGAAGCAGTCGATATTAAATTAAATATTCAAAAGCTTTTCCTAATTTAAATACCTCAAAATGAAACAAATCATTCGAAAAACCCTACACTATTAATTTCCAATTACAATATTTGTCAAGAAATACTGAACTGATTTTGAATATTTAACCATTAATATACGTATCTAAGATTTGAAAAATCTGTGACTCTATGTAGGTCTATTAATATCAGTGAGCCTCAGTTGTTCCTTATTTATCGTATTTCCACACGAACATTCGATATTAATTACAATACATTCTACTCTAGTAGAAATCATGACAATTTTTGATTCAACATCAATATATTAGCTACAAATTTTATGAAACAAAGGATGATTACCGGGGCGGTTGTCTGGTAGTAGTTTGAGAAAGAAATGGCGCAACCTTCTGTTATAAGTACTGTTCATACGTGGACAAACGAACATATACATAGCTAAACTACAAAATTAAGTTCAGGTGGTAGGATACGTATCATGCAAGCATGCTATTTGTGTTACCATATACATACATAGATGTTTGCTTGAGTCTCGGACAGAAACAGATAGAATCCTTGATGGTTCGTTACCGTAACAGTGTCCCTGAGGTTGCTTGTGTATCTGACTCGGTTTCTGTCTTGTTATCGAAGTATAATAAACATTGAAACTTATAGTTACGTTTGCCTTGCATTACTGAACCGAACGGGAATCATTGTTAGTTACGTAAAATATGCGTCTGCGATTCACTCCCATACATTTAGTATCTTGGCTGCTCTCCTAACGAGCAACTTTCCGTTTGACCATTCCCCATATGACCATTATACGCATAGGAATAGAGGATACAGGATGATTACTTTGTATGGTAACCGATAAAGAAAATTTTCCCAAAAGTAAAGGGTTCCATTAATATTGATATTTGATAGAAGTTGAAATTGAAATAGTTTATATTTTATATAATCATATTAGGTATTGAATTATGCAATAACTGACACGTTTGTATACATGGAGATAACAATTTGTTCTGACGTAAAATATAAGTTAGACAAATTGGGCACACCAATGCTCCAAAGCAAATAAATAAAATACTAACAAGGGAACATATCGAAATGTCCGTCTCCGATTTTGATGAAATTTGGTGGATATATTAAGCAGGTGAAGGTAGGCACGTAAGCTGGTAGCCTTCTCGGATTTAATGTCTACTATTTCCCTAATTTTTATACCAATTTTGTTATTAACTTATATTAATTGCCAAGCAACAAGCTAGTTCCTAACAATATCATACTGCAATGCATACTAATGTAATTAATATTACCATTACGAATTACATGACCCTGTTATGATTAATAAATACGCGATCTAAGTATTGTATGAAGATTTATAAAACTGTTGGAGGAAAATCCATCATATTATATATCAATGGATTCAGAAAAACATTTCGGTTCTTTCTTGTCATTGTTTAAATTGTTGTATCTCTTAAAATGATGTAACACTAATTTTCTTTGTTATAAACAAATTACTTTTTACAAAATCTGTGAACACTCTTTGTTTCACCTCAAAAAACAATGAAACGTTTCCATAAGAAGTTCTCTTATATTTGTGACAGTTTTCTAGATACCATTCTTCTGCTGAAACCTCTAGGGGTGATTTCACCCCATAATCTTGCGATTGGGCCACTATGAAAAAATACGTGTCCCTTATTTTCACCTGCTTAATATATCTACCACGTTTCACCAAAATCAGAGACGACCAGTTCGATATGTTTCCTCGTAAGTAAGCTATTCTTCTCTGTTTCAGCTCTCGATGTAGACTCCATAATTTCAGATCTATAAATAAGTTCAGACCAAAAACCAGACAAAACAGCTAAAGATTAGCAGCGAAGCAGTTAACTTTCACTTGTTTGACATATTTGTGCCTGATATTGAAATCTCTATCTGTTCTTCACCATGTTAATCGATTTCTTCACCGTGCCTTCGATTGTAATTGACGGAGTTAATAATAATACTACGAACTCCTCTGTAATCACGAACCGACGTTAATTCGACGATGCCTGGGATTCATCTAAGAGTTTCGTGAACTTAGGGCTCGTCGGCGTTTCGCGATGCTGGGAAAATGTGAAAAGTTTTTGGTCAGAAGACCAGCCTCCGCTTCACTCTTTCTGATATTAATTAACATCACGGTATTTCGCCCCTTTTATGCTTCTTTGTGTTCCTTTCAATTCTTTCCCCCTAATTCTACCGCGTTTGCGGTGTTCGTGCCTATCATCCGCAATACTTGTCAAGTAGCTCTGAATCTTTCTAATCGTTTCCTCCTGGTAGGAGCTCTGAGACGTCAGTTACTCGATGTGATGATGATATCTTTGGTTCACGGAAATATTTTGTAATCCGTACCAGGTCTCTTGGAATTGATATTATTTTTTAGGAAAATCATGGAAGAAAACTAATTGTAAGTGTTTCGCCGCGCACCCGCGACGTACCGTGTGGACAGGGCCGAGCAGGTAAAACGAAGGTCGTAAATCTCCGTTCCGACTAGGGTCGCGTCGCGAGGTGTTTGGCAGTTCCTATTCTTCTTTCGAATAGGATAATTATTGATGTAAGTGGAGGATATCAATGAAGTAACGAATTCTTCAGGTAACAATGCGATATATTTATAAAACAAATACGTGAGTGTTCGACGTGGTGTTTGATGACGAAGTATCGGGTGGAATCGCGATGTTCGCACCTCTCGTGTATACGGATACTCCGGAGTCGTTTGGAGGTATTCTCCTTTACAATAAGAACTTTAACTTGTCGTGCGAGTTTGTAAAACTGCACTTGAAGACTAAACTCTTAAGACTGTGTTTGTAAGACTATATTGTATGACTGTGTTTGTAAGACTCCAGTTGGAAGACTCTAATTGGAAGACTGTGGAAGACTCTAGTTGGAAGAAGACTTTAGAAGACTGACTGTCGAAGACAGACTGTAGAAGACTGTAGTTGGAAGAAGACTGACTGTCGAAGACAGACTGTAGAAGACTGTAGTTGGAAGAAGACTGACTGTCGAAGACAGACTGTAGAAGACTGACTTCCTCCTCGAGTGCTTCTCAGCACGTCGACTTGGAAGCCTTTTTGAGGCACGCTGATTGGACATTTGCAAAAATGAATAGTTTCCAATCAGCGTGTTTTGGAGGTGTCACCACACCCTTCCTTTGCGCCCGTGGCGCGTTGCATGAAGGAGGGGGGGGGGGGGGGTATTCGAATGCTGTAGCGGAATTTCCCTCAGGGTCCTAGAGCTTGACCTGGCCGTATCATCTGGGGCCCAGCTGCGAGGCCCCTTTGGAAACTCACGTTTACGACGCATGCAATTAACTGCTGAGGTTGTGCATGCCTAATTTATGCTACCTTGGCAGATTAGAGAGTAAAACGGCTTCCTCAAAAACAGTTATATTACTGTAGGATTGCGAAGCGCCCAACGCCCAGGTACAGGGCGTTTATGACTTGCTACCTGGGACACAGCTGGTTTGCAGGCGAGCAGTGATGGCCTGCAGAACCGTGCCCTCTGCTTCTTATATTTTAAGGATACGAATGAGAGAGTGAGAGAGAGAGAGAGAGAGAGAGAGAGAGAGAGACGAGTAAGACGAAGGACGAATGGATGTACGAATGTATGAATGAGGATAGTGTGGTTGGAACAGCGTGGCAGTGTAGATCGAGCGAGAGTAGTTCCAACAGCGTAGTAGTGTAGATCGAGTAGCAGCGTAGACTAAAACCAGTGTAGTATAGCGTAGTATAAGATAGTGTAGAACTTCTTTAATAAATATAACCGTTCCGCGTCCATTACATTACACTTACACCGGCTTGACTTTATTAAAACTTCCAATCCCACAATCTTTTTGGGGGCTCGTCCGGGATTGAGTGAGCAACGAAGTTAAGCCGCGTAAGTGTAAACTGTGTGAACTGTGAAGGTTTCGTGGATTTTGTGGACTGTGCGGATTGTGCGAAACATCCATTCGGGATGAATAACAGCCCGAGTGAATTTACTACAGCCGAGGCAATGATCAGCGAAGGCGCAGACTTTTCAAGGCGGGAAAAGGAGCTGATGGAGAGCGAAATGCAGAGGTTAAGACGTGAGGTGGAGTGGTTGCGTGAAACGCGGACGACGAGCGTTAGGGAACCGGTGTATTCGAGTCAGCATGCGCCGGTGAGGATCGACGATTCAGTGAAGGCGATGCTGAACTATTTCGACGGAAAGGGCGAAACCTTCGATGTTTGGGAAGCACAATTAAGAACTGTGCGAACAACGTACAGGCTGGACGACGGCACAGCGAAGGCATTGGCAGTCTCGCGGCTTAGAAATCGGGCTCTGGAATGGTTTCATTCGAAGCCAGAGCACGTGGCAATGCAAGTGGACACACTTGTCAAAGAATTGAAGGGGATATTCGGCAATAGGCAGAACCGTATAGCGGCCCGCAGGGAATTCGAGGCTCGAATTTGGAAAAGGGAGGAGACGTTCGCCGAGTACGCCCATTGCAAAATCATATTGGGAAATCGTATCCGCCTCGACGAAGAAGAGGTGATAGACTACACGATCGACGGGATACCGGATGATTCGCTGAAGAATCATGCGAGGCTGCAACGATTTAAGACGCATGCATCGCTCGTGGAGGCGTTCGAGGGAGTAACGCTGCCCACTGGATACAAGGGGACGCGATTTGGCGCGGAAGTGCGCGAACAACATTGGCGCGGAAATGTCGGAATGCAGCGATTCAACGGCGTGGTACAGCGTGGAAGTGCGGCGATGTGGCGAGCGCCAGGCGGACTCCGGCGAGAGGACGGGATTCAGCGATGGGACAACGCACCCCGGTGGCGAGAAGACGAGGTCCGGAGATGGGACAACGCACCCCAGCGACGAGATGAGGAGGACCAACGGCGAGACGATGGATACCCGCGACGGGAAATGCGGGATGCGCGGCCGGGTAGGTGCTACAGCTGCGGCGGTCGGGATCATTTCTTCTACGATTGTCCGCTGAGGAGCAGAGGACCAAAATGCTTCGAATGCAGGGCATTTGGCCATGTAGCAGCGGATTGCCCAGCAAAGGTGCAGGTAGCCGAGTGCTACACGTGTCAAGGGTTTGGACACATGGCGCCCAACCGTCCAGAGGGGCCACCAGCCCCGGTAAATGATCAACCGGCGACACGACCATCGACGAGGGATCTTTCGCACAAGGGCGTGGACAGTAAGGTCAATTTACCTGTACCGCGGACTTTGCGAAAGAGTATGATCGAGCGACCGAGCGCGGATAATAATAATGTAGCGAAAACTGTATCTGTCGCGAACCGCGATTCGCAGCTTGCGAATCTTGAAAAGACTATCTGTTACCGCGATAATCGTAACAGTCGGTTTCGTGAAAAGGGGGGCAAGCTTAAAAAATCTTCAGTCGTGGCTAAAGAGAGGATGAATAATTTCAGGCAGTTTAATGAGATTGTACAGCGTAGGGAATTGTCACAGAAAAAACGAAGTGAGGGAATTCAAAAAAATCGTCGAGAAAATAAGAACTACATTAAATCTAATAAAAATGTTATCCACATGGACTCCTTGAATTACAAACTCCGTTCGCCATGTTCGTACATGTCGGTACGCCAAAGGAGCACGCACGGTACCTTAAGGGAAGCACGGTGGGAAAACCCAAGAGCGAATGGTGGCGAGCGGTTCGCGATGCGAAAAATTCTTGACCGTATACCTGCGAAAAGAAGGCGCGGTAGGTTCAAGAAAAATGTACAGAGTAGAGCATGCGATATCTGAGGTCAGATATCCTTGCAGGGGGGTCGAGTGTAGGATTGCGAAGCGCCCAACGCCCAGGTACAGGGCGTTTATGACTTGCTACCTGGGACACAGCTGGTTTGCAGGCGAGCAGTGATGGCCTGCAGAACCGTGCCCTCTGCTTCTTATATTTTAAGGATACGAATGAGAGAGTGAGAGAGAGAGAGAGAGAGAGAGAGAGAGAGAGACGAGTAAGACGAAGGACGAATGGATGTACGAATGTATGAATGAGGATAGTGTGGTTGGAACAGCGTGGCAGTGTAGATCGAGCGAGAGTAGTTCCAACAGCGTAGTAGTGTAGATCGAGTAGCAGCGTAGACTAAAACCAGTGTAGTATAGCGTAGTATAAGATAGTGTAGAACTTCTTTAATAAATATAACCGTTCCGCGTCCATTACATTACACTTACACCGGCTTGACTTTATTAAAACTTCCAATCCCACATTACTTGCGCGTCATAAACGCCCTAGCCATGTGCACGTCGGAGATCGTTCCTTGTGCAGATGCCTAGACGCCTTTTTAAGAGGGTGCCGTTGTAAGAAATGTGTTGGTTCCGCAGGTACGCTGCGGAACATTCTCCCCCCGTTGAGAGCGTGGCGATCAAAATTAGATAGTAGTAGGTGTGTGTGTTGTGTGTGTGGTGTGTGTTTGTTAACACCTAATTAAAATTATAACTAACTAAAATTATCGCAAAGTATGTGTGAATACTTGTACAATATGCTCAATTAATACAATGTGTGATGAAGATAGATAATCTCGGTCGAGATTGTGATGAGTACGATTGGTAGCCACATGGGTTGTGCCGTCTTCTCCTAGTTTGATAAAGACGGCTGGTTTGAGTTTGTAATGAAGAGATGGTTCTCTCCTCCGATGATCCTTGTTGTACCTTCCTTGATGGATGAATAATCTGCAGTGTGCACGTGCATCCAGCATGCAGCTCCTGGAAATATTCTCTTTGCCGCCCTTTTCACAAGTGTATTAATTTGTCAAAGCGATAGTTTATTCGTACATCGACAAGATTGTGCTCCGGTAGGCTTGTTCACAAGTCACCTATCGGGAGATGGTTAGGTGTAAAAGAGGAGAGGAGAGGTACTAAGGGCGTGAGTTGAGTATGGCTACGCTTCGTATGTTGACTGCAACAGAATTTGGGGATTAGGTGCTGATTGACCGTAATCCGTTTTGGAAGAATGCCTGACTGATTCGCTTATACTTTAGCAAGGCGTATGTAGAGAATGAAACAAAGGATTTCGTAACAGCGGATAGTTTTAGATTTCTGTCCTTGTCTGACGCAAGACCTAGCTTAGCAAGTCCAGGTAGGCAAGGCGGTGCGTATGGAGTTTGATGGATAATTAGGTTATCCGTCAACTATACCTGCTGTGCTGAATTTGCTATTGTTTGAACGTGTGCAAACTGTTGGCTTATTGGGCTCTGACTCCTTTTGTTAGGACAGCCAGGCCGAGATAAAAATGCGTTGAATGGGCCTTGAATCTGACCATTTTGTAGTAGACGAATTGCATATCCCCGTAACGGCTTCGGTGGAGGTTTGTTACATGAAGGCTCCCGGTTGAAGAATTTGCTAATTTTGAATAACCGATTGTTTCTTTCAGGTAAAAATTGAATGATTTGACATTCGTAACAATGTCGGGCATCGATAATAAATTTTGACTGCTGGGTTCGACCGGTTCCGCTACCTGCGTGTGCTTTACGTCGACTGTCCCCTTTGACGAGTCACGTGCTGGTAGTTGAGTCGCGGGTAGACTAATTTTTTGAATATGTTCAATAGGCCGCGTTTGCGTTACGTTACGATCTGACGCGAATGCAATAATTCGATTGGAAGAGGGTTCGGCTTGAACCTCGTCTTCGGGAAGGCTCAGGACATCGGCTGTTTTAGCTGATAATTCTGATTTGCTAGTTTCGCGATTGTCCGTTAATTGTTCAACTAATCGCGTTTCAATATTGCGTTGGACCGCTACAGTATTTGTAGGAGTGGGGTCTTGGAAGTGTATAATAAAATTCCTCATATTTGAGGGCTTCGCATGAAGACCGGACTCGACCGGTTCAGCTACCTGCGCGGGAGATGCATCGACTGTCCTTTTTGACGAGTCGTGGGTTAATACCTGAGGCGCAGGTAGGTTAGATTGGAGTACTTCGTTAATCGGAGTGATTACCGTTTCGGTCGATTTTGATAATTTAGCGAGAATCGCTTGCGATGAAGATTCTTCTTGGGTATTTGTTTCCCTAAGATTTAATGGGGAGATTTCTTGATTTTCCTCGATTCTCTCTACAGGAATTCTTGTGCTAGTTTGTATGTCGCGGGGTGGATTTGTTTTCGTTTTCTTCTGAGATGCTATTAGATAGGCACCCGTTTCTCTGGTCTCAAAAAAGAGGAGCCTGAATTGGTCGCGATTGTATAGGTGAAACTCTTCGGAGGCGGTGCCCGTTACGTGTCTCAGAATAATGGCGCCGATTGATTCGTAGTCGTCAAGCAAAGTTTCGCTATCTTTCATACGCTGCTCGAGTGTGAGCAAATCAGTACGACATACCGGTGATTCTAGGAACGTTTCGAGATCGAATAGTTGGACGTTGCATTTGTTACGTAAATTTACGAGATGTGTGAGAGTGCTAACATCAGCAGTCGTGACGTCACACTGGGTTTCAGTCATTCTGCTGATAGATACTGAACTGGCCATTTCGCGTAATGATTTAGATATTCATTGAGTGTGATAGATCCGCAGTTGCGGTTGTTAATTTCGCAGCGTTTACTCAAGGATGAAAGATCGAGAGAAAGGAACGTATTTATGTGAGGAAGATGACTTGTTTTACTCACCCACACGGAGTTTTGTGATGATTGAAATGCTGCTGCCGTTTGCTGTTGTAAGCAGCGATGGCGAGCGCAGCAATTCGTTTGCTTCAGTTGGTTGAGGGATGTGGAAGCTGCGTACTTGCTCTGGATCAGGTCCTCGGCGATGGCGCGTTTGTCCTCTTCCCTCGGGTTTTTATGGATGCCGAATCTGGATCCAAGCAGGGGCGCTGCTTTATATAGTTGCTCCAGGTCGCATTACGGACTCGGAGAACGTATGTTTTCTTGATAAGCCGAACTGGATCCTGCGGGGTCACGCTAGTGGTGAGCTGCCGCGAGTTTAATCCACTTGGCTGGATATCAAGGCTAGATACCTGACGCAAGATTTGCGTGCGGGTTTTTAATTGTCTGTCACTCACTGCACTGTTAACTGAATTGTCACTAGATTCGTTGTAGCCCACAGTCACTGATATCCGGCTCGAAGGACCATGTTTCGCCGCGCACCCGCGACGTACCGTGTGGACAGGGCCGAGCAGGTAAAACGAAGGTCGTAAATCTCCGTTCCGACTAGGGTCGCGTCGCGAGGTGTTTGGCAGTTCCTATTCTTCTTTCGAATAGGATAATTATTGATGTAAGTGGAGGATATCAATGAAGTAACGAATTCTTCAGGTAACAATGCGATATATTTATAAAACAAATACGTGAGTGTTCGACGTGGTGTTTGATGACGAAGTATCGGGTGGAATCGCGATGTTCGCACCTCTCGTGTATACGGATACTCCGGAGTCGTTTGGAGGTATTCTCCTTTACAATAAGAACTTTAACTTGTCGTGCGAGTTTGTAAAACTGCACTTGAAGACTAAACTCTTAAGACTGTGTTTGTAAGACTATATTGTATGACTGTGTTTGTAAGACTCCAGTTGGAAGACTCTAATTGGAAGACTGTGGAAGACTCTAGTTGGAAGAAGACTTTAGAAGACTGACTGTCGAAGACAGACTGTAGAAGACTGTAGTTGGAAGAAGACTGACTGTCGAAGACAGACTGTAGAAGACTGTAGTTGGAAGAAGACTGACTGTCGAAGACAGACTGTAGAAGACTGACTTCCTCCTCGAGTGCTTCTCAGCACGTCGACTTGGAAGCCTTTTTGAGGCACGCTGATTGGACATTTGCAAAAATGAATAGTTTCCAATCAGCGTGTTTTGGAGGTGTCACCACACCCTTCCTTTGCGCCCGTGGCGCGTTGCATGAAGGAGGGGGGGGGGGGGTATTCGAATGCTGTAGCGGAATTTCCCTCAGGGTCCTAGAGCTTGACCTGGCCGTATCATCTGGGGCCCAGCTGCGAGGCCCCTTTGGAAACTCACGTTTACGACGCATGCAATTAACTGCTGAGGTTGTGCATGCCTAATTTATGCTACCTTGGCAGATTAGAGAGTAAAACGGCTTCCTCAAAAACAGTTATATTACTTGCGCGTCATAAACGCCCTAGCCATGTGCACGTCGGAGGTCGTTCCTTGTGCAGATGCCTAGACGCCTTTTTAAGAGGGTGCCGTTGTAAGAAATGTGTTGGTTCCGCAGGTACGCTGCGGAACAGTAAGTGTACATCAGCATAAATGAAACTATTGAAAAGAAATCGCACTTATAATTTTAATGATCGAGGCAATCTTAAAACCATAGAATGCTTCCAAAATTAATAATGAACGAAATACATACTTGGCTGAGGTCCAGTAAAGTATCTGCTTGTTTATTAACTAAACATATTGTATGTACATGTGCATAAGTGTAATGGAACTTTACAAATCTTCGTCTACTAAACATTTAATTGATATATTATTGTGTACCGCCGACAACAGGTAACACACTTTGTTTAATATAAAATTCCTTACAAACCTTATTTACTCAATATTTACTCTATTGCAAGATAAATACCAAGAACGAAGCATGTACTATGACACACAGTCATGGTCTCGCCTTTTCCTATTCCAACATTGAAACACCTTTCTTCTGTGGAGTCCAGAATATTTCGATAACTTTTCACAATCAATCTCCAGGTTTCAGAATAATCCATTCGCTCGCATAGAGTCCTCAATAAAACGCCTTTCGTTCTGGGTTCGGAACGCAGCTCACCCCCACTCCCACCCCCACAAGGAAGAAATTAAGTGGAGTCAAATTTTCCAAATCGTCCCCGAAGACATGGAATCACAAAAACTTCTCCAATCAGTATCTTCAAACTTGCCCGTTCGATATTAATTAACATCGTGGGTACACCAGCCAGCGTGCTCCCACCGATTTCAGAGGAAATTGGCGCAGAGAATGTCTTTCGACGTCTTGGACCAGCCTGCGCTACTGAAATCCTCCCTCGGTCCATCCGTTTGTTCGGTTACCGAAACTTCGTCGGTACTCTGGGAAACAGTGGGATAATTAAAGCATCCTGCCGATAATTGTTATCGACGTGACGCCAAACTTCGAGGAATGCAGTTGTCAATTGGAAATCCAGCGACGGCGGAGCAATGCGAGGGGCGGATCAAGATAGATCGGAACCAATACCGAGCGATTCTCGATGGTCGACATGCAGAAAGTCCGGCCAGTGTTCCTGATCTTTGTTGTTTACCTCCCCGGAAACAGGGGGTGCCGGTATCGAAGAAAGTGCACGATGGGAACTTTTAATTGAACGTTTTGAATCTTTCAACGGTACAGCCGAAGTTTCTTCAATGCGGATGAAAACGCTTCTTCGTTCGCCTCTGCTTCGATTCAGGCCACCCAAGTCCCCGACTAATCCGCCCCTTTCTTTCGCCCATCGCTACAACCACCCTACGGTCTATTTATCGACTTTAATTGCTCCGATTGTCTCTATATGTCCTTTGGTCCTTGGATTTTCGATAATGGAAAGAGAGAGGGGGGAGAGACAGATTGGGAGATGACAGAGAGTTCAAATGTGCTCATTGAAACCGTCTATTGTCTGGTGTTGCTATTGTCAATACATGGACCTATGTATATCACGCCGAGGAAAAGTTTTCTCGTGAACGTGCACATCATCTGTCTCGGAATGGAATCATTTTTCTTGCTCGCCTGTGCCATCAAGGCGATCAATACGATAGCTATTCGAACGAACAGCATTGGATTCGGTGTAATTGGGTTCGCTGATAAATAGGAATTAATTGAAGATAGGGGAGGGTGGTTACACCGAAACACTTTCTGCCGAGTAGGACTTCGATCTTTTGTTACGATTGAGGACCAGGAATTATTTTTTTGCGACTCTCTGTGTGGCGTATACAAACTATTCAGCAGGTTCATTGTATTTTCTGGACTCCTTTGTATCAAGCAACTGCATTTCAGAAATTTCTATAATATGTATTCATTGCTTAGTTCCCGAGAAGAATAACGTTAACAATTCGGGTATTATATTATAGATTTTTACAGGTTTTAAATAAACTTGAGAAAGGGCGGGCTTGTTAATTTGAACGCGGGATATTTTCAATCCCCGACACGCAGACGGCGCGACTTTTAGTCGCGTGATTGATGAGGCGAGTTTTTGTTTCTGGAAGCCCACGATCCACGTGCGAATGTGGACATTTTTAGTTGCGTGCCGGTATTTTCAAACGGCTTGACAAATGGTCGGTTGTCGGCGTCTCTAATAAATGTTTAGGCCGAAACGACGTAATAAAGGAGAACCAAGCATGATAGAAATGTGAAGATAATTTAATTTCAGGTGACCGAACCTCCTGCTTCTACCTCTGTCTCTCAGACTACGAAGAAAGTGTTAGGAACAATCCACGTCATGTTAATCGGTCATCATGTCTGGCTAACTGTACTTGAGGGTAAATATGAAACCCTCCATCGCGAAACTTTCGACAAGTTAAATGAACCATGTCGGAAATCAAGTATAAATCTCGTTTCTATCATCAAAGTTCAATTATGTACTAATAGCGCTTCTAAAATTATTAAAATCTTGCCTCAGGTTTATCGAAGATTGTTTCTATCGTCGGGGTGCAATTTTAAAGCGGGGATACTTTATCAGAGTGTAACTAATATATGGGTCCTAATTAATATATCAAGACGGAGACTAAATTAATTAACCCGAAGATGTAAGATACTTGAATAGCAGAAATTTGATTAAGGATAACGCGAGAACAATGTTTGTAGTATTTCGAACATAAAAGGAAAGGATTCACATATATTGTATTATTTAGAAGATTGTCGAAAGCGTAGGACTTTTAAAAAAGTCACTTTAGTATATAAGGGTCTTATTTATTAATGATATGTGACAATTTTTAATAAGGGAAAATATTTAGATTTTAATTTTTGGAACATTCAGGTATGAATGCGTATTATGTTTTCAGTGATTTGTACATTGTCACATTTATTCACATGGCTCTTAATTATATGCACTGCCACTGTATCTCTACGTTTAAGTAAACTAGAATCCAGTCGATCGTACTAATTTCTTTCATAATGTACCTTCTATAAAGTAAAACAGTGAACAATTTAATTAACTATTTGTAAGTTCTTACCGTAATATTCTTTATTTTCGTGACAAATGATTATCAATTATAATAGTAGCTTTGGAGTACCGTTGATTGATTGTTATACAAATTGCATCTTCACTACTTCTCTACAATGCGCTGGGGTAAGAATTATTCAACGTCTTCGGTTATCATGGTCCATGGGGGAACATTTATATTTCACGGAACATATTAATGCAAATGATCCGTAGCCACGTGTGCGATTCTACGTAGACGTTCAGTTTCCAGACACGGATGTTACAGGCAGAAAAACGAGAAGAATCGTTAATAGATACCCTTACCAATCCTTTGTCAGTTGAAAGGAGACGAAAGAAGGATGGAAAGGGAAGGCAGAAGGGCACGAGATACAGTGGCATGTATGTAGAACGGTATTTCGTTATCGCTGGCAAACATCCTCTACAGCTCGAAAGGAATCGCTCACGTTGAGAAAGCTTCTCGACCAGTGGCAGAGATCTTATAAATCACCCGTGTTCTGGTCCAAGCATCCGTTTTATCATCGCATGGAAATCCAGTAGATTATATGAAACGTTCGGTTTCATATTTATGATCGATCCTGATCGTAATTCTAGGCGTGTAAACCCTTTTTTCGACGCCCTGTCCCCGTTTCTTCCAGCACTTCAGTACTTCCAGGATCGTTGGACCATAATTCGAAACGAAAACGGTTTAACAATAATGTTTCTACATAATTAAATATAATGTAATATAAATAATTACTTAAAAGTGGTTAGTATTTTCTAAAATATTGGTTAACAAATCATAACATTTCTTTCAAATTCCTTTATTACTATAAATTATAAAGGTTTATGAAGCGCAACAAAATTTGTATTTCCAATACATATTCCAAAGTAATGGTGGCGGGACAAATTAATACAGTTGCAACTTGAAAGCCTAAAATAAATCAGTTCGAAAAATATCATCCAATTAATTATTCTCTTAAAATACTAATTTGATTAAGAATTGCACTTTCTGCAATATTCAATACTAAACACGCGGCATCGTAACTACAAATGCTAGTAGGTATCCTCTAAACCCGAAACGAAGAGAAACATGAAGGGAGCCCAATTAATCGTTGATATCAAAGAAAAGAAAAAAAAAATCACGACCGTTTGTTCCCAAAAAATTCCAGCTTAATAATATGTGCAGGTGATATATCTAATCATCAATAGACCCCTGGTCCATCTGAGCTGATCAGATATTAATGGCCAGACATTACTCCTTCCCTATTTCCCCTTTCTCTACCAGCATTCACGTGGAGAAAAAATATTGAGAGTGAACAGCAGCAAACGGTCACGGGGAACTTTGAAAGGAGACCGAATTCGTAAATTCAATGAATCTTCGAATTTCCGGGACGTTTTCCACGGGAAGACTTCGACACGACAGGGGACGAGTTAATAATACGTCGAGCAGACTGGCTGTTCAGACACCGTTAATTAAAGTCGGATGTCCGGGTGCGAGGTCCAACCGCTCTTCGTGGTATCCCGTGGCTAGTGCGGGCCCTTTACCTTCCGCCTAATTCGTACAACAATGTCTATTATTCAAGTTGCCCCGTATACATGGTACCGCCAGAACCACCTAACACGGCTCTTACCGTTCCGTCGTAGGCTCCTAGGGCAAGTTTCCCAGGGAACGCATAACTCGTAAGGCTTACCAAGTTTGCGTAGCATTGAAAGTACTAGAAACTCGACGAGGGCAACCCTGACGCTCGATGTTGCTCCTTAACGCAACGAAAGTCGCGACTCGTGACATCTTAATTAATCCGACGGATTAACCGAATATCCTGTAATCTGCCGAGGGAATTCGTATACTTTTACAACGCGGCAGGTACTTGTCCTCGATTTCGTGAAACTTTCAACAGCGGTCATGATCTCCTTTCGTAGCACCATAGTTCATTCGTCTAGATTTGTTGAATAGTATCGTCGTGTTTGTTGGAGTATCAGTGGACGTAACATAAAATAAATGAATATGCCATTCGCATTAAGTAGGGCAATGTGGAAATTATGTTGGATTCCGAGGATGAAGGATGAGACCGAATTGTACTCAATAATACAATGTTTATTTACGGTTCTAAATCCCGTCCCCACTTCTGAATACAACTTTTGCGGGACGTAGCAGTTTGAAGAACAAGAATAAGAATGTACTAGTCGAACTGTCAACCGACGGAGTAACCTCGTAGTCTGCGAGTCTAAGAGTCAGAGTATCAGTATAATAACCATTTTGCGATGGTGCTTATATCCCATGTTTGGAGGGGTGATGACGACCTTAGCCCTTGTTGCGATATTACAACCAAGCATGAGTCCTGACCCTTAGGACGGTAAACTCCGTCATTCTGACTAATGCTTGTCATGATTAAGGGAGGACCCGCGTACATTGCTCTTATCGATGTCGCATAAGCTAGTATTCCAACAATTATCGTATCTTTGCTGCGAAAGAATACAGTTTCGTTGATAGATACTTGATAGTTGATAGAGCAGTCTTATTTGAAATAAATATTTGATATTTAATACATTTTTGCCATCGTAATATCAATGCATTTCTAGCACGTTTATGAAAATTTCGATCTATGACGTAAAGAAACTGCGGCGAAACGCTTTCGGTGTTCTGTTCAATCTTCCTCGATGTTCTTAAAAGTGTTTTTCCTTCGGAAAGTTTTGTGGAGTTCGAAAGAGGGGAATGTCGGCGAAGAGTAGATAAGAAAACTGTGTGAAGTACGATAGGTCTCCAATATTCAATGGATGCAAATTTTACGAGGTAATTTCTTTGTGATGAGGCAGCTATCGCTGTTAAACAGCATGTCCCGATGAAAAGTGACAACGTCAAATGCATGTATGTATAATTAGAAACATCTTTGTCTCACTGTATATTTTCTACGTCTGTATTATCTATAACTGGGGTGTCGGACCGCACATAAAGTATATTAATTTTAACGATAGTTAAGCAAAACAGTTAGCAAATAATGTACATTATATGATATCCATAATAAAGAATAAGCAAAAATGTCGTAGCATAACAGTCTTTACTATTGAAAAAATAAGTGCATAAAAATTGCAATGGTTTAACTCTCTGGGGCTAAGTGGGTTAAAAACTGTCCCACCTTTTGCTTAGCTTTTTATGCATGGTTGGATACATGTTAGCCCACCTCCAAAAGTAGAAGTTAGTCATAGTTACACAGTTTAATATTTTATTTAAAGTTTTTCACTCACAATCAGTTGGTACTGCTAACCACCAACAGTAAATGCGTAAATAAGCGAACAAAATTTATACAAATCAAAACGCATCAGTAAGTTGTGTGTGCTGCTGTGATTAAGGTTGGGGCATTGTGTGATCCAGTAAATTTTTGTTTTTCTTATTTTGAGTAATGTTTTATGTCAGATAATCGAAATGAATGTTTTTTCCATTTTTTATAACAACAAAATTCTGTGCAACAAGGGTTTTCATTTTCTTTAAAATTGTGTGCCTCAAAGAGTTAAGGGAGTTCTGGGCCGCGAGTTGGACAGCCCTGATCTATAATAACAGAATCTGTAATACCAAGGAAATCCAGAATATGACGTCAAAGTACTCCTACAATCTCAGCAAGGTATCCCAGAATTTACCAATCAAAAATAAAGGATATAATAATCAAATAGTAACAAAATGTTATGTTTACTTCTACAATTGTTAATAATTGCTATTATTTGACGTACTCTTCCCATTTCACGATTTGTTAATAGTGATACTCCAATTGAACGATAGTTCAAGTCACTTATCGTTTTCCTTTTCAACACAAATGAATATGTAGGTACATGTTATCTTCCCTTCCCGTTCCCGAGGCGCTTCTGTTCCCTTCAGCAGACGATCGACTTTCGCGGTGGGGAACGATATACCCTCCTCGAATACACGTTCTATAGGCGAAAATTTCCCACTGCTGCAGAGAACATTCGGTCGAATCGTGCTAGCTGACCGCGAGAAACTTCTACTCGTGCATCGTTCCAAGGAACCGGAAGGCGACAGGAACAAACGCGTCGCGTCCTGTTCCTCGAAGACGCTCACGCGCACGAAACACGCGGCCTTGAGAGGAGGAAAATTGCGACGAGACAAAGTTTGCACCGTAATTACTGTAGTGCACAATTAAGATCTTAATCTCACTGGTGCAAAAATGGGACTGGTTCTATGATATTGCAGCGAAGAATCCTGCGGTCTGAGCTCTGCAGAGTCTTCTTCCTTTCTCTTTCTATCTGCTTCCCTTTCTTTCTTTCTCTTTGCCAATGTATGCGTGTATCCACGTACGTGCACTTGCAATTTGCTTCAGCGCGTTCTTCGCCATCGTGCCGTTCTTCTCTGTACGTGCATTCCCGGGGAGGAAGAATCCTACGAATGTTCCGGTGCTGCGGGGTCGACAATGGGGTGCGCCGAGATGACCCTTATACGATGTGAACAAATTTTGAGTGCTACTGAAGCGTGTGGTTTATTGGATACTGAAATGATAACAATTTCATTGGAAGCTATAAAATTTGTGTCTGGAGATTAGCTTTGTGATTTAGTGAGGGTGGCCTGCAATGCATAGTAGGTGCAGGAGTGATGGTCCAATTTTTTAAAAACAAGCAGTACATTTTAAATTTAATAGATATGCGTGGGCGGACACAGTAATAACAGTGCAGATCGTTTAATGCAAAACAGTATAGTTTCAACAAATGTGACGTAGTCTTCTATCTGTACCAATTCACTATTTCCCAGTCAAACTTCTATAACCGGCCTACTATTTTCCAATGTCCATTTCTACTGTAAAGGTACACTTTTCCTATATGTAATTTATTAATATTTCGTATCGTTCTCCTATCGTACGTTCACTTCCAGGTTTGATGAGAAGATTCTCTGAGTGGTTGGCGAGGACAGAGAATCTTTTGGGCATTTCCTCGGCTGAATGTTATATCACGGGATCACACGATTCCCTTCCTCTTTTCTTTTGTTTAGACAAGTCGATCCGTTGAATTGTTCCCCGCGCGAAAGGTTGTAAAGTAACGTCAGTGAAAACTAAATGTTTACGAAGTGTTCCTTTCAATCCTTATGCCAACACAATTTCGAGTAATTGCATTCTACGGCGAAAGTGCTAGTAGTTTACGACTATAAATATTCCTGTCAAACTCGATTAAGTCACACGTTCAATACCAAGGTAACAGCGCAGCGGCCGGAAACGTGTTCGAGGGCGGACAAATTTGGCAGGCCGTAAAATTTCATGGGCGCATTGGATCGGGCTGCGCGGTTTAATAACATAAAGCTTGCCTGTAATTAACACAGGCGAAGGAGGTCGGAAAATAATATCTCGCTGAATTCCGTGGGGCTCCGTTGGGATATCGTTTCACGGACGAGCAGTGACCCGAGGCAGTTCGGAGGCTGGTTTTCGAGAAGCTGGGAGTTTCTTAATCTGCTCGTAAGTCAGGAGGGTTCCGAGGCAACGAGCGAGGCGTTGCCCCCGGAGTGCGATTCAGCTTTTCAACTAAGCTCGTATTACGTCGTTGGTTCGCTCATCCCCGCATCTTTGATACTGACGCGATTTTTCACAACGATCTTTCGGGATAATTGACATCGCTCTTACTACGCTTCATCGCGCACGGCTCCCCGTTAGATCTTCAGGTATACGTGGCGGATGCTCTATGGATTTGTCGAACATTCTTATATCAGTTCCCCCGTTTGTGCGTGTAAGTGGGCCTGTGCGTGCTAGGTAGCTGAGCTGGTCTATTTCGGAGTATGTATATGTATATAATGGCTGTTTAACACTGGAACTACCAAGCCCGTTAAAATTACGGTTTTAGATTTCTTGCTTCAAAATTATTAACATCAAATAGAAATTGTTTATAAGAATTTGTTACATTATACATTGAACACAATGTTACATGTAGAACTGTTTTCATAATTACTCTACATTTGATTACCATTCGTTCAGGATTATCCATATCCATACCATGTTCCCACACGCACTGCATCATTGATAGTATGATATTTAAAATTAGGTCTTCACTTTTCAGCGAATATTAGAACCTCAACAAGGCGCGAAGTTTGAGAGGCTCCGATGCAAATGGAACAGTGTGCATGGTCCGCTGGGCTCCTTTTAACCCTTTGTAAGCTAACGTTCAGGTAACTACAGAACATTGGGCGAGCGAGTCGGTTGTTCTGGCAGCGGTTGTTGGCTTGCTAACTGCTCGGTCGACCACCTCTCTCGCAAATTACCTGCAATTTACCACTAAAGTTGCATCGGTCTTTCGCTGTCCTCCTCTCTAGTCTTCGATATTCATTGCTCATCTCTCTCGTATGCTGAATGATATCATCATTCTCTATTCGTCACATCTTAATTATATAATACTAACAAATTGTGCACCAAAATATTGTCACCTGTATTTGAATGTTACATTTTTTCTTTCACCGTTTAATATTATTAAGTTGATCGATTTAATTTTTTATTGTGTTAATGTTGAAATTGTATTTGTGGTAGAGCGAAAACTATATTTATTAATATTTCGATATACCCCAATCGTATTTAATAATGTTGGGAGAAGTTGAAAATATTATAGGCTAACGATAGGAAAGGTGGTATTGGTTTGGAAATTTATTTTATTGGCTGCGATTATAAATGTACATATTGTGTGGGTGCTGTATATGTACGTAGGTAGCCCAATATGTTTTACAGAAGTGGCCTGCATTTGATATTCTATTTATTCTTGTACGTCTCTTATAGACTGCTAAAACAAGAAATTGCTAAAACAAGACGTTTCACATGATTAGAAGTTTTATTTAATAGACTTACAGAATTGTTGAGTCCTATGCAACAGGATATTAATTCTTCTTCCTTATCATTTATTGTGTAGTTGGATCCTCCAAACTAGTTTAAACTAATAAAAGGAGAAGAATTCTGGCAATGAAATAAGATATACCCTTTGGACAAGTCAATTAACTCGCAGCTAATTCTCGAGTCAAAATGCCTCAATTTTATTTTCCCCCCAACACCAATAGTATTAAGAAATAAATTAACAACCGGGATGCAAAGGCATTGAACCATTATTGCATTTTTACCAATAAATATACTAAAAATGGGAATCGGGACTGCGTGTCATCTAACAGAAACTTTATTGTCAATGTTTCTAAGAACTTGGTCTTGTCGAAGAAAGGCGTGGCTCGCAGATGCGATTTATTGTCGCACGAAAACTTTTCAGCTTTATAAACTTAAATAGCACATGTTAATTATCCGACTTTCTACTCTAAAAGAAATCACTTCTTAATTTATAATTGAATTATCTTGTACCAATTATTGCTACTACAAATGCATTGTCTTTGTTTGCACAGTCACATCCCATTCATTGTTTAATAACGAACGTTCGGTTTATTTTACTCGCCCCCGCTTCGAAATTGAACGATGCACCCTTGTTTTCGTTAGGGCGCCCCGATTTCATTATCGAAAGATATGCCTCTTAAAAGTCACGAGACTCGTTCGATGACGCAGTCTTCCCCCGTCTTCGTGGGGTGCGTCCGCGAACACGAAGCACCAAGGAGAAATAGAAGACGGCGGAAGTCGCCGGTGTGAAAGTGGCGGTATGCAAATGTCCAGCCTCGGCAATCTGCTTAACTTCTCGTCTCGAAATTTTCCAACTTTCCCCTGAAGCTTATGCAAAGTCAGTCGTCTATTAATAATGTATTAAGTAATTACGAATACGGAAAAAGAGATGTTGGTCCCGCAGTTTCAGATATGATTTGCACACTTGTTACCACAAACGGTGCTCACGAAGCGAGATCGAAGCGATTCAATTGGTACTTTTCTTCTTTGTAGTAACTTTTCGTGCTGTAGTAAGACATTCAAATTCAAACCTTTACCGCACCACGTACATATACATATATTTTAAAAATTATTTTCTAACTTGTCTATTATCTGTGGACTGTGTATATAAAACTTTTAAGTTGTTAATCCAGATGGTTCCAAGCAAAATTTTAGTATTTTACTTTAAACTGGTACTTAATGAGGGTATATTTCGCGACAGCATCTAATTTCATTATCTGCGGACTATGAAAACCTATATTATAAATATTGATATTGAAATTTATGTTATATTATGAATATTGTGACACTTTTACTTTATGAAGAAAATTATTTTCTTGTCATCAAAATCGAGATTTTCTACACCACATTCTATAGTTGTATTTCTTCCAATTGTTTTACCCTAGATAGGATACTGTAAGACTTTGTTTCTACAAGCAAATAGACGTTCGATTGCAGAAATTAAATTATGAATTAGGATATATGAGTTTAATTGACTTGTATTAGCAAAAGAATTATCGGTTTTTGCGTGTACAAATTTTGATTAAATTTTGGATCCATAAAAAGGAATGTAAATATGGTTAATATGGTGGGTGAATGTATATGTTTTATGACTGTACGCTGAGTATGTACATTACATTTTGTTTCAAAAACAGGCGTTCAATAGGCATAAAAGTATTGTGTGCAGAACAAATTTACAATCGTATGGAGTAATGAATAAGGAACAGTTGAAGTAGCGTTTGAGAAGTAGATTTTGTCCACGGTTTACGCAAAGCGAGGAACTTCGGCGATAAACTAACTTCCAGAATATCCCAGAGCTACTGTTCTTTACACCTGTTCGCCTCTACTTCGGCGGAAATTTTATAAAATTGCTAGCTTTGGAATTGCGGGATTTGCTGGAAATTATGACAACGAGTTCAGGCCTTTCTATTACAGAACCTTGCCTTCCGTTAATGAAAACCCGTTTGAAATTTTCCTTTGTTGGCTCTTTACTATGTCTCAAATCGGAAAACGTTGAATACAGGAATAAAAATTGTAAACGAGAAACAGAAACACTTGAATAGTAATATTAACCGTGACTAATTCAACAAACTTCTTATTAAATGCACGATGGTGGAAATTGTATTGAGTTGTACGTTCCTCGACTAGCGCTAAACTTACTAAATACAGAATAATCTTAGAATAAACGAATAAAGACCTTCGATTCTGCGTATTATGTGAGTACGAATCAATTTTTGTTTCCTTTGACTTTAATGTCGCAACGATTGCAATGCCACCAGCGACAGGTACAACTCGCTTGCTATCTGCATTTTCTTGCTGTTACATTTCTCAGTGCATTTGGATTTCTTTTAAATAGTCTAGTTAAATCTTTAACGTTGCCCCGCAATCCCAAAGTATTTGGGTGAATTCTATATTTTTGTCTTTGCTCTTCCCATCTCCTGCATCCATATAGTTGACGGCTTGTCGATTGCTCCTCGTTGCAACCATTACAGAGTGGTCGTTCTGACTGCTATAGAAGAGATTCATGGATAATTCTTGAACGACCGTCTCTGATTGTGAGCCTGATCGGAGTTGGCCTGTCTTTCCAGTTTATATTGAGAATGTGCTATTTGTTGGTGTTGTACTATACTGCAGACCTTCAATGTCCAGTATGGAATAAATTGTTCCAATTACTTTCTACTAATTATTTAGTAATATCGCCCCCCCCCCCCCCCCCCCAATATTTCCATCGAACGATATCGCTCAAATGAACGTCTCGTTTATACGCAAAGCGTTTTCTTGATGGTGCACAGAAATGCCAATGAAATTACAGTCACTGCTGTTACGTTAACGCTGTCAATAGCATTGGCTGAATAAAGGGTGGGAAATAGGTGGTACGGGCGATCTTCAAAACAAATCCTCGGTAAAGCTTGAAACTCCTTCCGGAATTACCGGTTCGGATTTACTCGCTGGAGCTTTCATCCAAGCTTTCTGTTCTTCCGTTCGGAAAGTGCACGGCTAACTTTCCAACGAACGAGTGATTCGATATTAATGCCGTTACGAGTTCGCGCCTTACTAACTCCCATATGGGACACCCGTTCACAGATCGGCACGGTGGAAACTTCGCGTCGCTCGTCGAAGTCGAAAGCTTACCGCTGTAATTAATGGCCAACTATTCAGCCCGTCTCTGTTTCAATATCGCAATTCCACGGTCACTTTCACCGCCTGCAATTCGTCTTCCATATCTCATCGGAACCGAGACGTCCATTTCGATAATCGACGTAGCTGAAATGAATTCAACGGGTGTACAATTCACAGGTTTCGTTTTCCGGACAATAGTGAAACGGGTTGATGAAAGTCGTAAACAGAAAGATATAATTTAGCAAATGGTTGGTAAGGTGTGTTAGATATTGGAGGAAGAGTTCGGTTGACATAGTATGAATGATTCAAACGAAAATACTAGTTGCATGTTTCTCCAAGAGGTTCACGTAGTTTTTTTTTATTGCAACATTGATATTACATTCGCATTCAAAATGGAATAACTAATAAGACCATTTTCTTTGACTTTTCTTAATCTGTCCCGACCAATGGCGGCTCGTGTATAGGCACTGCAGCACCCCCTATTTCCACTCGATATTATCGATAACATTTAATATAATGAGTCATTTTTTTAATTCCTTCTTTATACTTGTACGATATGTAATACTTAAGCATAATGTCAGTAGCCATCGCCCAGTTGACGAAACAGATACAAATTTTCTGGAGCAGCACTAATTTTAGCTACGAGCGCCACTGGTCTCAACTAATTGCTAAGCTGTTCATGGACTTTATGCCGAATATTACTGGCCAGTTAGAATTCGTTGACGGTTCGATTATATCAAGACAAAACGATAAATATGTTCTGTTACAGTAACTATAAGATATAGTAGAAACGGTTGAACATAATAAACACAAGTGGCAGCATGGTCATAAACAGAACGTGGCGTTGCTGTATTGTTGGAACTATTATGCAAAGGAGTAGAAATATTTCACAATAATAATATATTAAGTAACGTTTCTACTTCAGCGAAGTCTTTCTGCGGTATTAAATTATCCACTAACAAATATGAATATACTATATTCTTCTCTTTCTAAATTCCTATACTGAAACGATTTATGTACAATAACTGCTCATTTACTATAGTTTTGAATTTCTCTATTAGTGTTTGCAACTTCTGACATAGATTTGCCAGAATGGGTGCAATATTTTTTGGCTTTAACCACAAGTTACAAATTATCTCAAACTAATTTGCACGAATCATATTTTCCGAAACAATTTTCTCCGCACACTTTTGTAATTCAGCTTAAAACATTATTTAAATACCGCATCAAATAGTACACGTTTCCGTTCATTAGAGACTGAGGTAATGTAATCCGAGAAAACTGTTTTAATTGCAGGGCTTCAATCGCCATTTCTACCTTATTATCATATTATCGCAATTCCGTATAACGAAAGAGTGGTTCGCGGTTCATCAGTCGACAAGTGGTCCGTGCACGAAGGTACTTCTCATTTTCTTTGACTACGTAAACCATGAATTTCCCCGATATCTGGAAACGGTTAAGACTACTGGGAATACGGCCGCCCAACGATCTCTCTAACCATTTCTTTCAAATCGTTTCTTTTTTTTCAGTAATAGCCTGGACGTCAGCTCTTTTACCCCACTTTCTCTGCCCTCCTCGATATCCTTGGCTCGCGATAGAGATTCAATTTGCGAAGGCTATTTCGCTAATTGCGTAAGTACCAGGCCGCAGTCACGTGTGGCTATAACTCGATCGTGGTGTCTGAGTGTGCGTCTCTAAAACGTTAAAATCCTGCCGCACGTTTCGCGAAACACGTTGAGCGTAACTGCTGGCGTTACGTTTATTCGTTTATGTGTTAGATTAAATTTGACGTTTAATGCCATCGATTCAGAAATGTAATAGCGAAATGTAAGGGAGCTGTTGGAATACGTTTGAGAAGCGGCTTTTTTGACAACCGTGCTGCTGTGAGGGAAGTAAACAATTACCGGCCTGACTGACATTCCACGTAATTGAATGAACATATTAGGCAGGTTGTTGCATATGAGAGAGCTGCGTAGGAAATGTTCGAAACTTACAATTAGTGGCAAATTCAGCAAACAACTGAGACTTATTTGATATAATTTAATACCTAATGCTAAACAAATACAAAATGGCCGATTAATTCTGAGTTGTGAAAGTACAGTTGGGCACTGGTGAGAAAAATATTAATCAAAAAATATGAATCTCGTAAATCGTTGATGAAGTTTACTTTCAAAGGCTCACTCGTGTCTGAAGCATAGGCTATTTAAAATGAGGCTAAAAATCACTATTCATTACGATGGTACGTATAATTGTAACTGTATTAAATCCAGTAGATGGAATTCTAATTATTGAATATTATTTCTACAATGGTTTATTAATAGTTTATTAATAGTAATCTAAAATGGTTTATTAATTAATTCCTGTATCTTGCATTCGGACTATATTACCTGCCTATACCTATTTACATATGTGAAATATTTAGAATATACAAGTTAGTTGTATTAATATGATATGCAAATAAAAATAATATATGAATAGCTAGCTCACTGTTAGATCATCGAATTCTAATCCCGTGTTCAAGCCTTATGTATTTTGTTTGTAAAATTACAAATAAAAGTTCCAATTTCCAATTTTAGAACATTGGTACGTACATATGTGCACGATCGAAAACTCGAGATATGACTTACTATTTACGAAATGTTAATACTAAAATTACGAAATACTATTAGACGTAGATGCACATGTATAACACATCCACAGATGACATACAATACTCTAATCCGATAACCATTATTATTGAACATCATTGATATTTGTTGGTATGTGTTCGAAAACTCGATAAAGCCTATACAGGGTGTCCGGTAACTTAGGAAACATCGGGAAATGGGGAGTAGCTGGGCTGATTCTGAACAACTTTTCCATTGACAACCATGTTGTTTGCAGCTTCATTTTTGAGTTATTAACGTAACACACTGACCAATGAGAGCGCCCGTTGAGCGCGCGCTCAGGCTCGTACCTGCGCTCAGTTGTGATGGGACATGGAGGGTACCGAGGGAATTGGACAGAAAATGTTACATCGTATGGAATAAGAACAATGTGGAATAATTCGTTATTCATGAATAAGAAGTAAACTAATTCTTCTAATTATAATTTCAATAATGCATAATATTTCTAATGTTATTTTTAGATTCTTAGGAACATTACCACTAATTTATTGACCACCGCGTTACACAAGATAATTTCAGGATAATTTCACTTCATAATAGGCAAATTTCATTTTACATTCCGGCCGTATTAGATGAGTTTTACTACACTCGATCGGGCATTAAGAATTAACAAACATCATATCAGTGTCTTGTCGAACAAAAAATTGATAAGAAGTAACGCTGATCACACCATCATTCCTCACTCGAATATATCTAAAATACCTATTTATACCTGGAACATTCGCACGCCCTCGCTGATCCACACGCAGGCACGAGGATAATATACATGTGTAATATACAATATATACATATACATATATCCAAGTCCCTCGTGAATACGTCCACTGTATGCTGCAGGCTAGATTGCTCTAGTTAACGACAGGTATTTCAACGCTAACTACGCAACCGACTCTGCGTTGTTTGAAATGTTCGTAGGAGAAATTGCCCGTACGCGGTTCTACATCAAGCCGCGGCACGATTCCGTATGTACGTACACGTCGTATAACAGTCATAATGCTATGCGTCTCCGGCGTGGTAATACGAAAATTTCATGGACCGAGGAATAATTGCGAAGTATACGGGGCGATTTCGTCCAGGGTTTATCGGGCCTTGGCATATTGGTGCGCGTGCATCCCGAACGTTCGATATCTCCCGTAAAATGCTACCAGCGGAAAATAAAACGGAGAGATCCAGCTGGAATATTTTATTGACTTCGCCGTGGAACTTTACGGTATTGCAGCGGGCATCGATTGGAAAATCCTCCCTGCGGGCAGTTCGTTGTTATTTTAGGAATTATGATGATGGCTCAGCTGCTTCGGGTCTGATTGATAACGGCAATGGTGATGCTTCTTCGGCACAGTTATGGGATTCTATAAAAAGGGAATGTTAAAAGATTCAGTGAAACCAATGAATTCAGGTTTAATTATGCAATTCACAATGTAATGTTGCCTACATACGTACATACATATGTACTTATATGTATGTAAAATGTGTATACATTTATAAATGGATAAAATCTCTGGAAACAATTATTGAAAACGAAAATAAAGTATTCTATTAAATTGGTCCCATCAAGCCGATTAACTTTGATGTGACAAAGTCTTACTCATTTTCAGAAAGTGAAGGAATAATGGAGTGTATACTGGACCTTCTGTACGAGTTATGTACCTACATGTTTGGGTTGAAAGTGTTGATAAAATTATGGCCACAGCTTGGTCTCGTGTGGAAGTTTATAGACCAATCAAGAAATCTGTCTCTCATTTTTTGTTGGTAGAAGTGGATAAGTTTTTATAATGTCTTTTTATAGAGATATTTATTTCTGAAAGACTTACTGATTGAATCATTTAGGTGAGTCTTCGGAGAGAATAATAAATTGTTAATGTTCAATCAACATGTGTACCATTCAATAGTATCCCGCTGAAGTGTAATGTAACGATACAGTATTTATGCAATATATACACAAATGTCATACAACTTTAAACTTTTATTAATACTTTTAGCTTTCACCGATTGTTTATTATCGGGATGTAGCAACTGCTAACCATTCATACGAGATTTATTATTTTGTTCTAAATGTAATGTGTAATGTATGCCCTAATACATAATACGGTTTTCATACCTTTTTCATCTTCAACACCTGCATTTTACTTATTAGTAGACAACAAAATTTTGTCTTTAGAACACGAAGGATGTGAGGTTTTCTCAAAACGAATGGGGTATAGTAAACCTTCGAGAATGGCGAACTTCAAACAGAGACCCTAGGATTACAGGCCAGCATCTCAAGTCAGGAGCATGTGCAACATCTCCGTCTTACATATCTGCATACCCTATGCGGCAAGTTTGTTCAGGACGTATGTAAAATTCAAGGAGCTGGCCTAAGAATCTTCTACTGCAGTTTTCGCGTACCTGTGTTTAGCCGCAGACTCCCCAAAAATTCAAATATTCTAAGATGTTAGAATCCAAAACTACCGTAAATAATTTTTACGTATTTGAATGAGAATTAATCGTCTATTTAACTAAATGCGACACTTGTGCATTTGAAATTCATAAAGCAATTGTAAAATCCTACTTGTGATTGTACCATAGTGTAGAGAAATGTTCCTGTTATATCAGAGTTAATGTATTTATGCTATTTTGCGTGATATGAAGAAAAATTGCACAGCTTTCTAAATTAGTTTTTTAAATATAATAATCAGGGACCATGAAATATAAATGACAGGATAAAGTGAGCTGTTAAATTCGTTAATTAATAATAAGGCAATTTAATTGTAGCACATTATTCTGGCGTGCCGCGTTTCCCTCTCGTTCTTGTTTTAACTATTCTTAAGAGATGGTGGAAATGAATTTCACTTTGTTTTTTGTGCTTTCTGTCAATCTTGTGTAAGGGGAAGATTTATTCAGTAGCAGGTTCACAGCTTCAAGAAGGATATATGTTTGTAAATATTTGACTCGATAGTTCTTGCGTTGTTACATTAGTTATTATTATAATACTTTTATTTCAACATTTATCACGTTAATAGTGGCGAGGACATCACCAAGAATCAGGATTTTTAATTGCCCTGCACTTTATTTGCAATCAATCAAAACACATGCGGTTACGGTATCAAATGAGGCATTCTCATTCACTCAGGCGCAGATACTCATAGTACCTCAGTACTGTTAACTTATTTCGATAAACTGTTAACTCATCTGTCGCTAAGAGTGCCAAGAAGAAACAAACTGACGCACGAGAATGTGATTTTTCTTTTCGCAGGGTTTTTAACTTTTGTACGCATATCATTTAAGGTAATTTCTTTCTTTTCCTGTGCCTGCCAATCGAAATTCGCAACGAAGCACAGAAAATATGTATTGTGGTTCCTGAGGGATTGTTCCACTACTGAGGGTTAATAAATTCAAATTTTACTTTTACTGATGTACTTCTGCTTATAGAATGCACAGAATTATACATGTATAGTTGCAACATTCTAGGAATAAGGTAACGAAAAAGTCACGAATAGGTAAGGAGATTCAAATAATTCCAAAGAATTTTCTGGAACAAAACAGCAATCCTGTTAATTCCATTATCCTGTCATTTACAGAGCCGTGTCAAACTCTTAAAAACATTTACACACCAGTCCGGCCTGTAACAGTGCGAGTGATACGAACTGCCAGCTGCGACAAAAAGTGTACACGGCTTACTTTTCCCAAATTAGAGGTCCTGCGAGCATAAATCACTCGGTAACGGGTGAAGCGAGAAAAATAGAAGGGAAAGGAGAGTTTGGTAGTAGAGATGCACAGCCGTCGAATCACAGCACGCGAGAGACCGTGTTAAGGAGGATGGCCCGTCGCGTCATGGCGATGAGAATTTATGGCCTGTTCTCGAATCGCGAATACAATTTAAGCGCTGTTGATCCCGCCGTGACAAAGTGGCTCGCATGATGGATGTGACCGTGCTTGCGTTTGTTACACTGTCGTTGAACACAGACGAGAACCAGGTTGACAAACGACGAAGAGAGAGCGGAAAGGGGTGTGGGGGCAGGGAAGAAAGACAACGACTGCATCGACGAGAGTAGAATGCTCCCGGACGAACTATAAACAGATTGGGGGAGGGAAAGTGTTGCAGAAGCAAACGGCAAGTGAAAGGAGTAGGTGGTTACACTGAGGGTGAGAGGGCGAGGGGGAGGGAAGGTAGAGAAAACCTGTATGGTGACAATAACGGGGCGGTGATAGAAAATGACAAGGGACCTGTCATGTGACATCCTATTCACTCTGTAATTCGTGAGTCATTCATTTTTCCGTGCATGTGCGTTTCAATTGACCTTTGAAATTTGTAACTATTGTTGGAGTAAGTTCGAACCAAATATATGTGTTATACAAAGTGAGTTGGTATAATTTAACAGGTTGCATAGCAGCTTTAATTCTGTCCCTGCAATAACACGCCTTTGGAAAGTTGTGCACTGTACAAGGCATTACTCTGAAAATATGTATGCACTTGTATTGATTTTCAAGCCCCATACTTTTTATAACCTGCGGGTCACTTTCACTTGATATGGTAAGATTTATATGTATAGATATAGGGTATCCCACGATTCTGCCCACCTGAAATATCTTCGTTGTTCCAAACAATTCCAATTACTACATTAAAAGTAATGGGATTTAGAGGAATGCATAATATGGCAATTACGGTTCCTTGACAAAGGGATGAGTAGAGAAGGTACAAAGGTCACATTTATGCTTTCAAATGGAATATCCCATTGTTTGTGTTAGATTTCGATAGAGTAGCGAGGTCTGAGTACAAAAGTACTAAGGTTCATTTATCTTAAAACTTACCGTTTCTGATTAATATGTAACTCACTTGGCATATTTGATTGCAATAATGAAATTGAAACTTCTGTTTAAGGTACCAAGTTATAGTGATTTACCTTATGTGTAATGGAAGAAGAAGAAAAAATAGTTCTAGCAGTATCGCGATGCCTACATCGTGATCAGGAAACTTTTTACCTTTTCTTTCTTGAACATGTAAAGCCTGCGCGCTAATATTTGTTAAATCGCCCCAACCTGCTATGCACATTTATCGGAAATAAGAACAATGGGGTGTACTAAGTGATAATGAACGGTCCACTAAGCGAAGCGACTGTTGCTTTATCGGAAATATGAACTTTCCCTGGACCTTGGTTAATTTAAGATGCGATAACTTTACGGGTGAAGTACCGCACCTGTTGATTTGTTCCTTCCGATACATTCACCCTTTTATTTTCACATTTTGCATTAACAACCTACTGACTTATCTGACTACGCAAACACTTGATACACTCATGATAAACGTCCAGGTTTCTCACCCAACTCTTCAGCTGCTTACTTCACAGAGAAGGTACAGGATAAGCAAACCTCATTCACCAGCGTGTAACTTGTTTACAAAAAATATATATAGATGCACTGCAATAAAACAAGTTGCCAGGATTGGTGCATACGGATCCTAGTTGTTTCTGTGCACGAAAGCAATATTTTCGTAATAGGAAAGGTTAGAGGAAAAGATATTGGATACGAAGTTTTATTCGACAAGTAAAGCAATAGCATGCGTGACTAACCATTCTAATCAAATTCAAGTTAATAGTAATGCTTATTGCTGGTTAATTTAGTAAATGAGTAAAAATGTGTTATTATGTATCGTCTTTCTGTAGCACAGAACTTAACAAATAGGAAATTATTATTGGCAATTAGAAAAGTTAAAAATACTCGTTTCATTTTTGCCACGTATTTTCTCTTATTTACTTTTTAATTGTATAAAGTTAATAGGTAGATTAATGTAGTCCCTTAAATGAATCTATTATGCTTCGATTAGCTTCTACGTTGATTCGCCAATTTCGTTTGCCCTGTAAATTGCAAACCATCGTGCTTTGAGAGGAATGCTTTCGATGCCGGAAGAGCGGCGCATGTTATACCAGATTCAGGATGATGTCATGCTAATGCATCAACTTTGTTGTGATTTGTGTACCCTGTCTCCGCTCGCATAATGCAATTAGTTTCAAAGAGCATAATCAGAAGGAAAATTCAAGGGGAGATTACCTTTCCACGACTTTCAGATACATTATGGTATATGTAAAGTTGAAAGTAATTTATTCATTTTGCGATTTATAAATAAGATGTGACCAATGGTTTTCCTAAGCTACATATATTATTGAAGACTTCAAAATGATGCTTTAATTTGCTTTTGTACTTTCTAAATAAGCTTAATGTATTAATATATATATGTAGGAAATGATTTATTAATTATTATTCTACAATTAACGTTTAACAAAATATCGCTTCGTTATCACTTTTATCACTTCGTTAACGCTTGGTTCCAAACTGTTATCTCGTTACCAAGCATTAAATACAACACTCTTCACATGAAAACAGCAAATACATTCATTCAGATCACTCATGCAAAACATATACACAGTGTTACAATCATACATCATCATATCCCATACTATCATATCCCACATATATATATATATATATATATTGCGGTAAAAACCAGCCTATCACTTTTCCATCAAAGTACATGAACACCCGGTGAAATAAATTTTAAATAAATCTTTACGCAATTTATTTCGCGTTAAAGCAGCAAAACGCTCCTACACGATGCCATCACGATTCCATCGTTCTATCGGACTTTCTGTACAAGTATCTGTCGCAGAGTGGCCCTTTATTGTCAATTCAAAGTGCACATACACATTACGTATCAAACTGTCCGGATATTTGCGACAGAATTGGTCAGACCGCGCTACGGCAGTCAGACTTGCGCTCCACATCGAGGAGAAGAACAGTCATATACCGATGCACGGACAGAGTGTAAGAGACAGTTCAGACAAGCCATGAGAGAGGGTCAGCAAAAGACAGCAAGGTAGAAATTGTAGTGCATGAATATTCCATGGATGGGCGCTTGCGCAATGCAGGTATCGCTTGCTCAGGTGATTGCACCATATCGTACGTCACTGCCCTCTGTGTGAATGGTTTGGACACTTGCGAAAGGGTTGCAAAGTCGCGGCAGTTGAAGCGGAGTCACATTTCAAGTACGGCTACGAGTCTCGCCTAAGGGAGATTCCGGAAGTCACCTGGACGTTTCCTATTTACGGCACTTCCTAGTGAGCTAAATTAACCGAGAACGCCGGCGATTCTTATCCCCCACATCCTCACATTTTGCCTCGTTCTGGAAGAGGATCGGTCGGGACGGCGAAACTAGGGTAAGGGAAACGCGGAAAAGGAAAAGGGACGAATGAAGGGGCCGGGGACAACAGACACGAGGGGATGACTATGCCAGAGAAGGACAATTGTTGGCCAAGACTACGTGACCAAGCAGATAAGAGACCAAGGGCGTCGTTAGTCTCTGGTCGAGGCGGACGAACGCCCTTGTGCACGCGAAAACTGTGACAGCGTCGAGATTATCGGGCGTTACATCGTTTACAAATTTTCACCCACGCCCGACTACCTTCCAGTATGAGCTACTGCGTTTTTATCGTATTATTTACCAGCCTTCAGGTACCTTTTTCTAAGTTCAATCGCCCCTTAATTCTTCTCTAGTGTACTATTCCATATACCCCGAAATTCTGACGTACTTGTAGAAACCGATTAAAGGTCGATTAATGGCTAATGTATGCAATTCGTTCATGTACCATAATACTCCTCTCAGACAAACTCCCCGTGGTCAATTCGGTGGAAGTATTTATACTTGGCTTAGCATAGCTATTCAGACCCTTAACATTTCAGACAACAATTTTTTACTTGATACGCTGTTTAACTGAAGAGGCCAAAACGTGTCGGAATGGACATAGCAGCTATGGTGAGCAGAGACGGTTCATGTCAGACCGGATATTGTGAATCAGTCTTTATGCGCACAACGGTATTTACTCGCCCTCTGTTTTGCTTGTATGCTGTTTCTTACTGTAGCTGTTTGAGGGGTCTTCTAATTAGGGGTTGATACGGTATCAAGAGGCATCAGAATTCGTGTGGTCCCACAGAAACCTCTGCAACCTCGCATTTTGAGATTATGATTGGTTGGCCCCGAATTTTTTGCTAGTCAAAGAATAACCCTATAACCCCGTGATCATAAAGAGGCAACGTTTGTCCATCCTATGGTTGTCTGGTCCTTGCACGCGGTTTAATGAATATCGAGGTCCTTACATCCCATGGTTTTAGGACATTGGCCGTACAATCTTGTAGTTATGGAAATCCAAAGGTCCGCATTCCATATGATGATCCCACAGAATCGGGCCATGGAGATAATGGATAAAATCAATATACATAGTATACTTACGCAAATATGCAGGGAAGACCGCGTAAGTTGTTGAAAGCTGTTTTCCAAGAAACCATAGCAACCCTTGATGTCAAACTTTGTTTTTAATTTAATTACACAGAAGGGAAAATTATTTGATGGGCAAATTTGGGTAACCGTTACAGGGACAAAGAGCTTTCATTTTATTTTTAATGGAAGGATTTTCCTTTATTTGGATAGGTGTTATCAAACTGAATAATATTTACTTGAAACATTTTTTTACTCTGCATATTATTGTATATCACAGTGCACTATATCGTTTTGCACAACTTTCATGTAAACGATAAGAAATCGGATTTTCCCGAAGTTGTTAGAAACAAATTCATTATTTTCAAGTTGCAATTCGATGCATTGAGTAAATATTGTGTACACTCTAACCAAGCTGTTCTGCGTAATACTTTCTTAGCTTAGGAATGAAATATTTCTTTTTCAATGTGTACAACGTAAACGTACAATACTTTATTAAAAATCTGCTGGTAGTTTGATCGAATGATTCTACTTATAACCATCTTTAATGCAATATCTGCGGAAATATGATTCTCAGTCAGATTCGGAGTGTCGTTAATTACATGCAGAAACACGATACTGTGCGAGACACTGTTTGAACGAAACAATGCAGAACAAAACAGTGCGAAGCCGAAATGATATTCTGAATAATTCCTCCGCACTTCCGCGCCTACGACTAGAGTGAGCGGACTGAATCCGTTCATAGAGTTTTAGCCTCTCCGCCGTGCATTATTCACTAGGCTGAATATTTAAATCACAGACGGGAAAAAGGGAGTTTCGACGAAACTCGGTTTAACATGAGTGGCCATACACACGCTGCCTCAAGCCATTTACTTATTTAAAGAGTGCAGCAGCAACTATGTTACAGGCAGGACAGTTTGCGGGCCTATCTGCATTATACAAAATAGACATTTGGACGATGGAATTCTAAACAGTATTATTACCACTATGTGTGGATGGAATTACTGAGTTGCACATCTAATTTCAATCTATAAAGTAAGCTTTGTCCAATTGTTATTAATCTAACATTACTACGTTGTTGGTATGTTCAAAAACGAAGACAAATGTGTCGTTAGTTATACAAATAACGTTTCACAAAAAATTTTATTTTTCAAATCTTTTTGATAGTACCACAAACCTTTGCAGATTCATTTCTTTTATTGATTGAAACACCTGCGATATTTCAAGTGGACAAAGTTAGTTGATTACTCTCTATAAATAAAGTGAACACCCCTAGTTCTACATTGCATTTGCTCATCACAAACCTATATAAAGTATACTTTTATAAATAGTGCTTTTACGAACTGAATATTTTTTTCACATTTGTGAACAATTTTGTATGTCACGGGTGAAATGAAGCTTGGGAGATTGATTCACGGAAACTCTACACAGTTTGTGGGGGCGGAGCTGCAATGTACTAATAGAGAGACCTAGGGTGATCTGTATAAGAATTTAAGTTTTGTACTCTCTTCACCCACGCAATGTTATTTCTTCCGTCTTCCCCGAGAAACTTTCGAAATTGTTTGTACTCTGTGCAGTCGAAAAAATTCGAACAGTTTATGATGTTTACGCAGCGATGCATCGTCTTTCCTTGTGTTTGTTTGGGGAAAACGGCACGGTTGTTTGCATTTCTATAAACAAACATTAAATAGCTCCTACCAGTACTTTATGATAAATTGATGAGTTGAATCTCTTAAAGCGTTGCGAAATAACGCGATTTCCTTTTTAAAACCGTATTCCGCATTTGGACATGTTGCACCAGTTTTAAAGCCTCTTAGTTTCATAAATTACGTCAATTTGTTCGGGCGAAAACACATTGGCTAAGTGTATATTCCCTTGCAGATATATTTAAAGCGATAAATGTCGACAATTGAAACTCAGTTAACGCGACGTCGAAAAGTACAAGTTCGAACTGTATTGTTCATGAATTTCCACGACCTAATTCAACTGGGGGGAAAAAAGTTTGATTCGATACAGGTTGGCGGGTACGAACTTGATTATTACTATTATGCATTCCCAATTTGCTTTTATTCTGTAACATTTGAATTGGAGAACGAATTAAACTTGATTGAATCGTTTGTTCTGTGTTCTGAGGTATTCCTTCACTCTGTTGGATTCCGGAGTTGAACGAAATCGTGTGCACAAATCTTTTCCTCATAGCAAACAATTTTGCAATGAGGTTTGATATAAGAATACCGTGACGAGTTTGCGCGACAAAGTGATGGTATGCGTCGTAGTCAAAACTATTCTGAGTACAATTAATATTCCGCTACTATATATGTATATTTTGATGTTTAGGGGCAAAGGCTGACCTTAGCCCTTGTTGTGTCGCCTTGCCAGTAGTCATATCGCTGACTACTACTTTAGTGAATAATATTAACTGTGACCAGGCCAGGATCCGCTGGCTTTACATCTTATTGGTGACTCAAGGGCTGGTCATCCGACAACTCTACACTATACACTCTGCACTCTACACTCCACACTCAACAAACTACACGATATGCATTAATATCTTTATTTCCCTGCTGAAAAATTGTGTGACTTTCTTTAATTGCTTACCCTTTAAACTTCCTGTTGCCCGCCACTGCATACGCAACGTTTGTTAGATTGCTTACAAACTTTGTAACATAAAAGAAACGCTAAAACGATTATCAGTTTTTCGCACAGGATTAATCGGTTCAGTGTTTGCAGCAGCTATTACCGAGCTTTGCAAAATAGATCAGGCAGTCGGGTTCTCTTTAGCGTGGATCCGGCACAGAGACTAGCTAAACGGCATAACGTGTTGCCCTTTAAGGGCGACTCCATAGGAATGCGCCGTCGCGTCGCGTCGTGTCGACGGGACGACGTGACACGCATCGATAATGCGCGATTCACGGCGCATGCTAATACCAGGCTGAAAATCTGAAACGACAACTGGAGCAACATTGCGATGGGAGTGCAGGACGCCTACCGGGATTTCAAGAAGATTCAATTCAGTCCGCAGCGACGTTCGCCTCGTCCGTGACGATTTACACCGGACGAAGCGATACAAGTGGGAGAAAGAGATTGTTGGGTTTACTTTGAACGTGTGCTCTGCGCCGTGCTGTACTACCAAAGAAACAGGAACGTTGGCTGGATAAATCTGTAACATTTGAACGACGTGTGCAAAGGTTTCGTTAAACTGAAATATGTTTTTTCATTCACCTGTAGTTGGAATTTTGTTGCAATTGAAATGGGATATATTTCGGGACTTTGAACCGTTTAAACCGCGTGTCCTGTATTCGATGATTGACTTTCTCGTCGTCGTCATCCTTGTTCATTACTTCATTAATATTATTTGATAAGGAATTTCTCGAATAAATAAATTAATTCGTTTAGTTAACAACGCAGCTGATCTTTAATGTACGTTGCGAGGTTCTTCTGGCTCCAGGCATCTTATTAGTTAAAGGACTCCATCATTCGGCGTTAATGCGGTGAATGTTCTATCTTCAAAAGTTTTCTCTATCTTTGTATTTTATTCAACAAAGTACTTTTACTATGGAAAGCGAACATTTCTTTGCAAATTTTCGCACAAAAGCTTCAATAACAAAATTTTCAGTACTACTTCAAAACTATCCAAAAATATTTCAAGTTTTTTTTAGCCAATTAAATTGATCTATTCCGGTAACATACTTTCTTGAAGAAATGTTGCAGTAATTGTATAATATTTTTTTTTAAATATGTATACCCCTGCCAATTATAACTGATTTACTAAATATCACACTCTTAAGGAAAAACGAGCAAATCCTGATCGCAGTTAGTTTTCCGTATATAAATATTACAATGAAACTTCATTTGTGTAATTCGAGACTTTTATCAATAATAATTCTAAACATGCACTACTAAACACCGCACGTTTTCTCGTGCATAACTACGAACCATGTAAAAAACCATAAGCAATCGAAATCCAGTTCAATTTGAAATGAAAACCACTACGCCCAGAATAAGGATACTAAAATACAAACAAAACGTCTACTGGACGTAATGTACAAAGAAAAAGGAACAGCAGGCACCAAGCCAAATAGAAATACACGCGGAGAAGAGAGCGAACGGAAAAACCAATACCCAGATCCCTAAATCAGGACAATAAATCTCCAAATTGAATGTCGAACGATAGCAAAGCTTTCGCCATGTAACGCCCGCCGGTGAGCGATACAGCGTTATGCGAGTGGGAAAATGTCGCAGGTGGGTTTAAATAGAAGGAAAATACGTTTCATGCGCATACGCGTGGCCCGTAGTTACACCTTTGGCTCTCTCGATATCGGCTGGGATAACCGGCCACGCATTGATGTCTGCGTGAGGGTTGTGCACGAAGGGGGTAAACGGGAGTTCGTCGGTGGTGGTGGTGGCGGAGATGGAGAGCGGTTAAGGAAATCGTGCAACGACATCTCGATAGTCATCGTCGCCTCGTGTCGCTTATAGCGGACTAATCGTTGAAATACGTGCAAATATTTATTTTCCGGCTGTCACGAACAAGCCACTCCGCTCGGTTTCCTACCTGGCACCGAAGGCGAGTCAGATGGGTACTACGTACCTAGAAGACTTCCCGAGAAATACGACGTTTCGATGCATTCGAGGCTGTGCTCGAGCACGAGCGTTTTTCTTGCACCCGGAAACTTTTTATTTATGTTTCATTGCACAGTTGCGCTCGCACGCAGAAGCAAATCAAAACGTTTTCCCGATCTCTGCACTCGTATTTCCTGTCCCTTTCTTTATAGCTACTAAAGATTTCTCCTTCTGCAGAAGGTTCGCGTTGGTTAATGTTTAATGAGTTCGCTTGTTTCACATGATGCATTCCATTGACATCGTACTTGTGATTATAATTAGACTTATGTAAGTATGAAATGATGTGGATATTAATGGGTTGTATCTATTACGCCATAGATGGATGATATGAAAATTCTAAAACGCTGAAAACTTTTTTATCGGTTTTATTCTGCAAAACTCAAACGTAAACGATATTTAGATGTCAAATATTAATGAGTGAGCAAATTTTTATTAATAAAGAACAAGAAAGCGAATTTAGCCGATATTGTAAAATGGCATTGCATTAACTCTTTTTCGCGTCCACTTAATTTGGCTTTTCATTTATGGGAAGTGTGCGATGGCTATAGAAATTGGTCTACCAGTTCAAAAATCATTTTGGACAGTCACTGAGAATTAGTCAAAAAGTACAGGTGAACCTCGATAACTCGTATCTCAAGGGGAGAGAAAAAAACATCGAGTTATAGTGGTTTCGTGTTAGCGAGGTTCGAGGTATCGAGGTTCGACTGTATTTGCAATCGCAATATTATTTAATTATTACAAAAACATCCACATGTCACCCGAACATTATTACCCACTAAAATCGATCTGCCGCGAGAAAATTATTGTATTATTGCATACGTGACACTCACTATTGTTGCACGTCATCTGTAACATCAAGCGTATAGGTCCTTTCTAGGCCATTTCTACAATTCTAAATTGTTACTCTAACTATACAAAAAAGCTAAAACAATAATAAAAGTTTAAAGTAAAACAATTAATAATTGAAACACAATTATTGTACGATAATGTGTGAACACCAGTTTTGTCCATTAATTCTATTCTACAAGTTATGAAGCTTTCCATCTGAATGCTGCAAACCCTCAACAAGCAGAATGACTGTTTTCTCAATTCACTTCATGGCTTATGCCTCCCAGGGAGATGTTTCGTAGGGCTATGAAAGTTCGCAGCAAACCATAAAATATTCATTGTTTCAAATATACATATACTCGTTAAGACAGTGCAGAATTAACTGAAACGAAGTCACATTACCTCAATTACACCGTGGCGACGTTCTCGCATGGGGCGGCAAAACAGAAACGTTGCAGACTGTGAAAAAATCGTGTAAGAACCTCATGAGGCGGGTAGGACGTCCGTGCCTGCACTTCGTTACCACGCTGATGCATATATCCCGCCTAACTAAATTCAGACGAAATCGCGAGCACCACCCAGCACCGACGTGTCGCGACGGCTGCGTCTCGCCGAATCGAATTATGAGAGACCGAGGGCCAACGTCCTTTTCGCCCGTGAATTTCACTTCTGCCCGCCAAGGGTCACAATAAAACGGACATTTGATGGACTGTGGTACTGCGAGAGGGTAGAACACGAGAAACCCTTACGTCTGTAGACCTATATGTACATGTTTGTGTACACATACGCGTGTACATTCATATAGAAATTAAAACATAGAAGGTAGAAGAAGAAACATGTTAGTGGCCTCGTCGCTGGAACCACGCAGATAGAACGTGTAGGGGCGTAAAGGTGAGGGGATGCTGGAAGGGACGGAGGTGAGGAAGGGCGGCAGTGAAATTACGAGTAGGTAAATGAAACTGTTTCAGAGTCTCGTGCATGCAGCTGCCGCTGGTTCCAGTCCAACCAGACTCAACACTGCGACACCAGCGATGGTGAGGTCGATATTTTTATTTTTATGTGCCTTCCGCTTTATTTTCGCTTTAATTTCTCTCTTTTCGTCGCGGCGCTTGCTAATGGTGATGCCAACGGGCAGGTGGGTGGGGGATGCTGCGCAGGGTAGATAGGAGCTACGGAAGCAACCGCCCGTGCCTTCCTCTTTCTTCAAGCTAGCCAGGACTCGTACTAAATCCTCAACGAAACTGCAATTCTTCTTTCGATACCGATAAAATTAATTATCCTGTCCGCTCCGCTTCTATTCCACTTACTTACTTTTCTTGCGGCGTGAGCGCCGCGGCTCGGCTCGCCGGTGAATTCTCGGCCCGTTCCAAGCAGAAGGGACGGAACGAAGGAGGAATCGTAAATTCTGGATATTAGAACTCGGGAACCCTTGGACGGCTTGAGAGGGGGGAAAAGAATTCTTTGCGGATGCTTCTTGCCTTTTAAATGTATCTTGCAGTATGCGTTTTTTCATTATCTTTTCCGAATAGTAATGATTCGGATGAGCACAGGGTGGTATTTCGACAGGATGTTTTATTATGAAATTGGGGAGAACGGCTTTTATGCAATTCATTGGTCAGGTGATATTTGCTTTGATTCCATTTAGTACATTGGCGATAGATATGGATGATAGAAGATGAATTAGATACCTTTAATAATCTTTGAGCTATTTTCTTGCACAATTTTAATCTATGAATGCAAATTACTCGTATAGTAATAGCGGTATGAAACAAATGGTCTCAAGAAAAATTGAATAGTTTCGATTTTGGAGGGACCATAATCTGATATAATTAATATAGTGAAATGTTTTCCTTTCCTTTCATACGGGTACTTTAAAATGTCCTATAGATGGGATCCTAAAACTCAAAGAAACTGTCTTTTATCAGAAATATTACAAATTCCTTAATTATTCACAGCATACTAATAGCACGTTTTATATTCAAAATTTAACATATATTATATTCATGTAAACATCTACTTAAGCACAAACTTAAATCGTCTTATAAAGCTTCGCATATATATATTTATATGCTGCAAAAGAACTGTCATGGCGTACATTACTATGTACCTGCTCGTTCCTTATAAGTAATGTCATTTGATCAATAGAATTTGTCGGTAAAGTATGATAATAATCGATGTTTGATCTTTTACATTTGTGTACAGTATGGCGTAAATGAAATAATCACTTAGACGAGAAAAATGTTTCAATGATAAATCATTTGCTTCAAATCGACAAAGACGAGGATAAAATTAAATCTTTTATGACAGAGATTATGACAAGGATCTGAAAATTTCACTTGTGTTTATAATAGGAGAATCACCGTGTACCCACCATTTGATCAGTTTCACTAATTACGGAACATTAAGGCCCGAGTTATACAGTTCTCCCTTCAAGACATTTAGCATTAAAAAAATAAGCACTGTACCCACCAATTTCCACATAAATGGCCACATAAAACGATGGAACACAAAATAAGTGATGAATCAATTTTTCTTCAACGTAGATCAATTTTATTATTGCCAGCGCATATGTATATATATATGTATACGTATATATTTCAAATCCCAGCTATGCTCTCGCGTCATTAAACATTACACCCCGAGGGAACGAATCGCACCGGGCGACGCGACGTTTCACGAGGCTTGAATCGAGATTCCGTGTCGCGGATATACGATTTAGTTCGTAGCCCAGGAAGATTCGTAGGTAGAGAGAAATTTCGAGTATCGGTCTGAAGGTTAGGCGTGCAATGCAACAGTGTTTGTCGGCTAGGAACCTACAACGATTTCCACTTACTTCTTTCGGGAGCACGGATAAAGATAGTGTCGTCTTGCTTTTCCTTCTCCGAATCTACTCTCGAAGACGATTCCGAGTACCGTTTTTCCTTCGCATCCCACCTTCGCTCTGGTTCTGCGGGGATCCCGAATTGCGGGAGCTAGGTATCGCGGAAGCAGCGTCAAGGCGACGGCGCGTCCGGCTGCCTCTATCTTTCTCCCACTCTAGCCCGACCTCATTTTCCTTCGCGCTTTCTCTATCTTGGGGTGATATCGCGCCCCACCGACACCCCTTTAGCACTCTCCGTCTCGATGGGCCTGCTCGTGCCGTCAGTCGAGTCCAGAGGACTCCGCGAATCGCACTTCGACCTTTGTCGATCATCCTCATTTTCAACCGCGACCTATGCCCTTTCGTGTTGCATACCGAGTTGTTCCACGAATAACGGACATGTGAACGCTTTACGTATGAGGGGACTATTTCGATCAAATATTTTTATAATTAAAGGATATGTTCGGTACGGGGGACTTGATTGGAAAACTTCTAAAGTTCTCACAAGAGTGAATACTGTTTCTATCAAATATTTTCCGTATTCGATTTTGTTCTGTATTTTGTTTAATTTCTGCCGTGGGAGAACTGCATCGACCCACAGAACACGATACCAAGTAAACAGTACTATCTAGTGTCTAAGTCTAGTGCATCGTCTCGGTGCCATATTGACAGGCGAACACGTGAGTCCGCTGTTGCTTTTCCAGCGTACTTCACTCGGTTTTCCAAGCACTTTACTCGACGCATCCGAAGGCCTCTACAGTTCAACTGTCAACTTCACCACGATTCTGAAATATCGTCTTAAAGCATCCAGATTGTCGTCGAATCGCTACGAAGAAATAGAGTGACGCACAAAGCAACATACACTTAAATTTTGTTCAAAAGAAACGCAAATGGAGATCGATTACGAGATAATATGTTATCATGACGGTAGGAATCTGCAGGTCTCCAAGTTTCTGCGGTGAACGTATGAAATGTTTTAATTACGCAAGCGCCCCGTGTGAATACGATTAAATGAATATTGTAGAATATACAAATATTGAAGAATACTACCTGCAATACCGAAAAGCACTCGAGGACTGAAATAAGAATTGTTCTGGCAAGACTTTGTGTTCCCATGCTCGAAGACACGTGACATGAACCTTGGCCTTGAAAGACTATCCGCTGTGGCACTCAAAGTTCTAAGGGGTACAGAAGTTTGGTAAAACTGTCGGAGAGTTCCAAAGCTGTAGAGGTGTACTCACGTGTAATACGGTTGCACTTACTGTGTGACCGCGTTGATGTATTTGGAACTCCTGTGTCGATCGATCGATCTAAAGTGCTCCGTAATGGATGTGTCTCGAGTTTCCGCGATCGAACGCGGACGGTGACCTCCGAAAAATTTGCCAACATTTATTATTCAGGGACTGAGAAAGTGACGGTGGGAATTTTGTTCGTTGTCCTTCTTGACAGCTTCCGTCTCCGATGATAAAGTTTGTTTGCTGTATTTTGCGACTAGTCTCTTCGGCCTCCTATTTTCTGTATTAATGCAATGGTCTATCGAGGTGACAATAATTTTAAGGTAAGCAAACTACTAAATTTTTCAAACACCATTTTATCGGTGATTGCGAGGCTTGAGAATTATTATTTTTTGGACGCGTTCTGCGAATCATTCGTTTAAAGGAGAATCAATAGAATGGAATTGAACAATGTACCTACTTCTATTTCAGTGGATTCGCGTTTCCTTTTTATATGGGTGGCATACCAATTTGCATGTGCTGCAATCGACAAAATGTGAATTTTAATATTCGCTTTATAATATAAGTAATTTTGGGAAGGGCGAAATATAAACGTGAATTTGTTTCCGTGTGTAAAAGTAATATGTGTGAAACAGATGGTCCCCACGTGTGCAGGGTGCAACACGTGACAATGGCCCGTTTAATATATTTCCCTTCCTTGTCCTGTATTTTAATATTATACTTTGTTCCCAGCAATCCACCAATAATTAACATTCATTTAGTTTGTGTGCAAATTATGTGCAAATACTTGTAGTCCTCGCAATTCATTTTTTTTTTTTGGGAGCAATTTATTGTGCTTCATCATTGCATTGCACTATTTTTAAACAATAATAGAACCTTGGTTTTACTTCCCTTCCATCTACTATCTGATGTTTCTTCTTCGTTTTATAGAACTTCTTCCCAACAATACTTCTCATAACTATTAATTATTCAAAGGTCAATTTTATTTGCGTGTTTTCTTTTTGTCCAAGGAATACCATTGTTTACGGCGAACAATTTTTCCATAATATCACTGTTTCAGACATCCTTAAAAGAAGTGGTTTGGAAATCATCGAAATCGAATACATACCTACACTATTCTAAAACTAAAATTGATTGTGAAAATTCGTTTCCACTATATGTTCTTGGGACATGTGTCGAAAATGTACGGTTTAATATATGTATGACAATTGCCATTTGGAACACGATATTAAATGCGCGCAATAGTGACAAAATGTTTAACAATAACGAATATTTTAACGCTACTTCGCAGAAAATGAGTCGTTCACCATGAACATCAAAATATTTTAAAACAGTTACTAGCTTTGCCATAGTTATGAATTTAAAGTGGCACGTGTAAATCTTGTTAATGCTAATTTATTCTAGAGACATACAGTGAATTATAGTGATGTATCTTCTCTACAACATGAACTGCGATAAATCAATTAAATGTTAAATGAAAACAATATCTTGGTCATTAAAATCTGTCGGAATTTAAATAAATGTGTAACTTCTTTCGCAATATAAAACTTAAATTCGATATCGTTGCTTCAAATATTATTATTTCATACATGTGTGGCGGTGGTTCAGAGTATAATCAGTAGTCAGTTGTACAGTTGTAAAAAAATATTTTTTATCAAACATATTGTGTTTGAGGGAGCTTATTCAATGGTGCATTTTCATTTATTTATGTAGGTATTTTGTTTTTGCGATATCAAGATGACCTTAAGTCTTTTAAATGACACTGCCATATTTTCATAACGGCTGTGCCATAGTCAATAAAATACATACATATATATCAAAAAATGAATAGCCCCTTTGTCAACACTTGGGCCCCCCGTTGAGTAAATTTTAATTTTCCCAACCATGCACTAACGATAGCAAACATGTACCATAGTTATATGTATATCGAAATGAACATCACAAACGTTTCGAACATCTCTCATGGAAAAACAAAATAATCGATTAGAGGAAGCTTCTTAATACTTTGGAACAAATGATTGTGGAATCATCGTACATTAATATTTTACAAAATAATTTTAACAAGTACTACATTCTATTCAAATCTTCCACAACAATTTTCGAATACACTAGCCCATCGAAAAATCCAACTACATATTCCCCTTTGTGAAGAATCGAAATACGCGCGCTTTCGGAAACGGGACCGCGATCGTCTTTTGTCGTCTTGACTACGGGGGGCGTCCACCGCGTGGTGCTGCAGTGCGAACGGACCACTGATCGTATCTAGATGTATCACCTTTTTGCCTATTATAACCAAATAAATCTAATACCCTTGATTCGGCCGCTAAATAGTTTCAAGTCCGTATTTCGCTACCAAGCATCGAAACAGCGGATAAGTCACGAGCAGGCGATTTCCACCGTTTCACCGTTCATTCATGAGTCAGGTAGATCTCGTAAATTCGATAAGTCGCGGCCCAAGCGGCGTTGCGTAATTCAGCAAGAGGCCGCTACCAAAAATCAATCGAGACCGTCGCGTCGTCTGAGGAGTTTCGAAGCGCACTGCGTTCAGGGCTGCTCGAAGGTAGGTTCGAGATTTCATGGGATGGGGTTGATGGTGGTCGGGTGGTTCGAAGGGAAGGGTAAGTCGAATACTCTCACGATACGCCTCGTCCCTTTCCAACTTGCAGGATTGCCGATAAAGCCGTCGAGCATTTGCTCGAAGCCTGCAGTGTACTCAGCTAGTCCGACTTCCGGAAGTTTCGTCCCTGAAGTTTACCCTTTCGCTCTGAGAAGCTCGGAACGTCGGAGGAATTTCGGAGAGGTCAAAGCTGCACGCAAGAGTTTGAAAAGCTGAATAGGCCGTCCCGGATAGAAAGGAAGCGAATGCAGATAGCGGGAAAACGCGAAATGTTATCGTTCCCCGCGAGAATAATCTTTTCAGCTCTTAATTGTACGAGATTACATATTAGGAGGCTGGTCGTGTGGCTAGTCATGTGGCTGGATTGTCTCTATTTAACTTCATAAGGTTACGTGATTGGACGATCAAGTGGGATGATTAATAGGACGCACAGGACTTTAGGATGGGGTTTACGATGCGTTGTATAATTTAGTGGAAAGATTCTGGCGGTGACGGTGTAGATTTCGTGATGATCTTTTTAGTATTAACTTTTAATATTACGGTCATTAATATGACCCTTATTACTATGGTCATATGTGTACTCTAAAAGTTACGATAATTTTCCTTTGGATTCCTTGAACACTTCCTTGACTGCAAAACCTGTTGGCACTGAAAATGAATTGTTATATTGATATGATGCAGTTCTACTATTATTGAGTTATTATTAAATAATTACGATCGAGTTTAACCTTTTGTTTAGTCGTTACTTTGTGAATAAATTACGAGCGTTGGGTAGTTTTAATCACTTTTATCTTTAAGGAAATTAATTAATTCTATTTAGTCCACCTAAGGGATTATGGCATCTTTCACTTTTCATTATGACGTGTCGAGAATGAAGAGAATTTGTACTTTAGATTTGCAAATGCTATACACGCGATCAAATTGTTCATTTTCGGAAACGAACTGCGATTATATCTGTCATCTAAATGTGAAAGCGATCGATTTATAGTGGCATTTTGATAGTATTATGATATTATATATCGATTTGTCTAATAATTAATCGTCAATGATGATTCGCTTTGAAAATGTGCGATACATCTGCAATGTTAGAAATTTCAAGAGCACATTATAACACACGTGCATTATATCTTCGTGATATTGATTTTGTTCGAGTACACACCCCATAAATAAGTTTCTCTATCTCGTATGTCTTAAAAGCCAAACGGTAAATCTTTTCCTTGGTTTTTCTCTTTATCTTCTTTCCTTTTTCTTGGAAAGTTCTGTTCTCTTGCGCAGGTGCATTTTGACTTTCTACATATTTCGGTTCTTGCTTTCTATATGAAAACATATTCCACATTTAGGGCAGAAATTACATATTCGAAATATGTAACATAACTTGTAAAATATAGAAGAATTATTAAAGTAGTTCAGCATTTTAGGTTTACTAGAATCTTGGCCACTAATAGAAATGTTGACGCATCCTTTGTGCAAAAGAAATCTTTAACATGACTGAACACCGTTGATAAGAATGGTGCATATTGTTATTTAACTCTCGATCAAATACACGAAACAGCATTCTAAAGAATACGTTATCATTAATTGCAACATTGTTCATTCTGTGACGAAGTAATTAGTTTAGGTGAGATGCACAATCATTATCCGTTCACGCTGGAACACTTCGAGAAGATCGCCGACTTTAATCAATATACCATGCCTTGACAATATCATTTACGATAAATTGAAGATTATCCTTAACGGTTTAGTAGTTTGCAGGAAGTTTACGTCGTGCTAATAAACTTCCCGGTATATCGAACAAACTCACGGCGTTTACTAGGACACTAATCCGACGAGATTTACAGCTTAAAAGGTCGTTAAAAGTTTCTTGGAAATTACAATGTGGCAAGCGAAGGGACTGTAATTACGCGAATGCTGCGATAATTAAACCGGAATTTCTTGCATTCCTTCGAAATAAAACGCAGGCCTTGTTCAATTCTGAATATAGAAGCGTGTGCCTAATTGCAGCCAGGTTATTTCATGCAGTTGCCGACAAATTGGAGTTGCTCTGATAGAGTGCGATTTATGTGACATAAAGTACGTACATACTATGAACTATAGGGCAGTGTCAGGAAAATAATAAGCACTTGTAATTCTCGCATTTTAAATATTTCGAATAGTTAAAGTTTCCTGTGATCAATAGAATTCAAATTACACCAATGTATGATGAATTCAGAAACGGTTACAAAATTTGTACGTTTCAAGCATTAATATCTGTGGAAGATTTTAATATTAACATAAGCAGTACATATTTAATAATATTATATTAATTTTCGTGGAGAAGTGTCATGCAATGCAATAACTTTGCTCACAATGTGTTCCAATTCTCTATGGATACCAAATTGGACTTTGCTTGAAATGAATATTAAATGAAGAAATAATGAACAATATATACAAGTGCCTTAAAAATTCAGCGCTTATTGAACTTTTGGAAAAAAATATCAATAAATGGCAAGAAAAAAGAATTGCATACTCTGGTTTTGATCATGAAAGTCAAACCTTACATCCACATTCTATAAACTCACCCTTCGATGCCTGTCTAGCAGGACATGCAAATCGTAGTTGACTTAAACTGTGAAAAGTTAAAATTACAAAAAATTCCCACTCCAAAATCCATTTTCCAACAATCATCCAGCACTTTCTCGTCGCCGCTAAACTTCAACCAGTTACGACCGATCCTAGGCAATTTTCGTGGATCGATCGCGAACGGAGCAGCGAAGCAACTTGATAATCGCTCGTAAACATCGCCTTAATAACCACGCGGTAATGTCCGATACGTGTATCTGGTGGCTGACTTACGCGTTACAGGCCATAACATGGTGCCTGGAAATAATTCATCTAGATGAAATAGATGAGCGTGCTTAATATGAGACGTTTATTGCACGGCATTTTTTGCTTGACGTTCATGTCGCTGGTAACGGATATTTGTCTTTTCACCTGAAAGTAAATCGTCGCGTTCCCCGCGACAGTGCACAATCGAATCGTCATTGATTATCCGAGCCTTTCTTCAATGTCTTTTTTATGATTTATTATTAATGATTACGCACCGACCATAGTGGTCAGTTACTTTAGTCGTCACCTCTGTAGATGATAATCTTTGACTGTCAATGATCACAGAGAGAAATTGCTAGCGGTGTAATTACGGGATGATACATCGCATCGCCACGTTTAATAGGCATTCCGTTAGCCGCTTCATGTAGTCGTGTCGTTGGACAGTTCTATCTGGCCTCTTCGAAGCACGGACCGCCATACTTGATTACGTCTAATCACATCGTTGTAATACCGTCGTTGCATTACCCTGTTTGGGGTAAGTTACGTTCGATCGACGCAATAACGCCCGCATACGTGCGTGCATGTGTACGTGTACATTATAGGGAGATTTCCTCGATTTGTATGGAGAATTGTATAGGGAGGTGAATGGTACCCGTGGACTTCTGAGGGAAATTATTGTCGTACGTCGTACCTGATTGTGGATTAATGCTTACGGGACATATCTGGCCATTATTGTTAGTGTTTCGATTCTATTTTTGCTCTATAGCTATAGGTTGGTGCTGAGGATTGTACTTGTAGATTTCAATATATTATTATAAGAAATCGTTGTATAATGGAAGAATCGAATTTCGAGTTTGCGGTGCATTGAATGAATAGAACTAATAACTGTTTGGCAACTATTGATCGAGAACACAGAGATTGCGTTAAAATGTATAATATTTGAATGTTTAGTTTGATATGAAAATAGAATGACTTGTTTGCGTAATAGTTGTATACATTATGTATACTATAAATTTGTATGCCCAATCCTGAAAATGTTGGTATATTTGGCTCCGGAGTTTCGTTGAAATAATTTTGACTATCACCGAAAATTTATATTTCACGTGAAGTATATTGTCTCCATGTAAACGAGCATTCAGTGTCATTTTCGAAGCGAAACTGTGGATCGCCCGATAAGGAACAAAAGGACTGTCAGAATTGTGCGTGACCAATCACCATCACTTCCTGCTGGAATTGATTATTAATTGCCGGCACGTGTGCAGCGTGTTTCCATATGAATCCCAGACGATGCTGCGACGACAGCGAGGGCATTTCGGCAGCCGATAAAGTTATGCCTGTCCATCGATTACTAATTAGCAACTGATTGACCCCACCCCCTTCTTTCCGGCTAGTATCGGCACGAAGACAAATTCGAAGAACGTTTATTCTGCTCCTCGCAACCAACAAACGGTTTAAACGTGGGGAACTTAATAAACCTTAGTTGGGTCGAAATTGTATGAAAAGTTTGAGGGATATTTCATTAAGCATCCTTAAGAAATAAGTAAATCGTATAAGTTTTGTAAGTTGCTATTCGTAAAAAAAGAAGTAGGTATTACAGTTATACTTATTTAGATTTATAAGAACACAATTACATAATTTATGTAATAATAATAATAATAATAATATTAGTAACAACTGGAATATATTGTTGCAATAATAAATTAAGAAATTCAATTGCAAGATTTAATCCATCGGCTAATGATAGTCAAGTGTCTTTAGCTGACTATTCATCTATTCTTAATAAATTATTAGTCACTGACAGCGTAAAATATAATTTCATATGATTTCACACTCTTTCAGATTGAATTCGGATCGAATTCGGCTTTCTCCGTAAAAGTCTGTCAAACGAAATTGGCCACCTTGTAAACTCATTATGTATAAACCCTTTATGAATTTTTCGTTGCAGTCCTTTGGCCTACCATTTAATGCATTCTTTTATAATAATATTTTAAATAACTTTGAAGTTGCAACGATTGCCTTCTGTTACCGACAGCACACGGTGTCTTTGACACATCATTAAAAACATAATTATTTCGCTAATAGTTTTTCGCGAATATGAAAAATTTATCCGTTCCGATGGGTTAAATTTATCCGTTACGACGTAACCCATCAATTAGGGCGCGTTTAATGTAGACCGAATATAATAGCTACTTTTACTTTGCGATTGTAGAACAACACTCTTTTGCAATATAATTAAGCATTCCAGACGTTAAGTGGAAGAAAAAACTGACTGTCAAATAGTATCACAATGCACGATAAAGAAGAACTCCTCTCTATCATTTTCTATAGTTTCACATACTAAATCGAATTTCATAAATATGTGTCGTGACATAATTAGTTGAATACACAAAAATTAAATTCCAGATTAATGCAGATTTTTTCAGTGAAGCTTAAGTCATAAGCAATGTGGTTAAGAAATAAGTAGAATGTTACAGTTTTGTATTAATATTTAAAAAAACACTCAGGATCCATCAATTATTAAAATTAATTAAAAAACCGATTGAGACTTTCTTGTAATTAACTGCACACAGATCAAAATATAGTATTGACCTTATAAATTAGATAATCAAACGACATCCTCACGATGTAGTGCGTACAGCATAATATGTATGTATAATGTGATAATTAATATTTCGAAATTGACTATCATCTCGCTTCTTGTAATGACCTTATTCAAAAAGCAAGTTTAAACTGTTATTAACGTTATTACAACGTAGTCCACACAAATTAAGTCGGAGCGGTAATTATATTATAATTAGGTTCGCCAGAAGTAAAGTAATTGAATAGAATGCATATTACAATATCCGAAGCATTTTTGCTGTTAATATTTTGTTATTAAACATTATTTATTGAGAAATAATTATTATTGTACTGATAAACCAACAAAATTGAAACCACATTCTCAGTTTCTTTATTTGTTTACAATACTAAAATAAAATAGTTCACTAATAAATTGCTTTTTCCAATTATCTCGTACTAACTTTAATATTCTGTTTAAGGGGGACACTCAATTAGAATCATAAAAAAATCGAAACAACAAGTATTAACTACTAGAAAATTAATTTCATATAAATGGAATGAACGATGCGGTCGCTAGAGTCCCCGTAGTTTTGGAACTCACGCCGCGACCTGTCCAGAAAAATGACCCGAAACTCCGCCTTTTTTAAATTTTTTTAAGAAACAAAAATATTTTGGTGACACTTAAATATATAATAACTAAGCCTCTAAGTTACAAGATTATTGAATAATTGGTACTGTGCAAAAGAAACTTTAAAAATCTGCTAAATGTCATGCTTCTAATTGAGCGTCCCCCTTTAAGGGGTACTAATCGAATGTCCCAGACGTTCGTTAATATCCCTCCGAGTTTCCAGTAATTAATTACCGTTATAATTTCTCAAACAGTCAACAAGTCATAACAATTGATTCGGGGAACGAGCAATTACTTCGGTCGGAGATTAGAAATCTGCGGTAAGAGATATCGAGCCCGAGTTAATAATTTACGTAGTCGTGAAGGGTGGCGCTCTGCATCGAAACATGGGTCAGCAGTAAAATATTCTCTGTTGTCATGACACGAAAACTGTATAGCATCCTGTAAATCAGAGTTCAACAATCGTGGCGTCAAAAAAAAACCTGCTGTTTAACCACTCTCTTTTTACGTGCATGCAATGGAGTGCATTTCATCGTTTCCGAAAAATTAATTTAACATTGTTTAGTATTTTTTGGGAAATAATTTTCTATAATAAATGAATTCATTAGAAAGCGTGGTAGAATGTTTCATCTACAACAAGAGCTGTATTTAAATTTTTTTTTCATAATTTGTATGTTGTACATTAATCATAGAATATGATCACAAACATAAGGCCTCGCAGATTTTACTGGTTTTTGAAAGTTTTTATTTACTTTTAAAGAAGGGCCAGCCAGATTATAAATAAAAATTAAGGTATTCATATCGTAAGAATCAATCAGGAGCATCGTATTTTACGTTGCCAAAGCACACTTCTAATTTCTACCTTCGAAGTTTTCCTTTCTGTGGAGGTGCATAAAGGTCTGCATCTTGCAGAATTTTCTTATGAAAAACGGATAATAATCATTTTTAAGACGAAGAAAGAATGGTCAAGCAAATAAATGAGGAAAAAAGCGTCTAATAAGAATCATTACAGCAAACAAGTTTGCCTGGAAACTATATAACACCGATGAAAAAGTATGGTTTATATTTTGTAGTGGTTTCATTGACGAGAAACTGGTTTCTTGTTCAATGTAATATCCAGTGCTGCTGTGAATACGACATTGAAGCCTACAGTTTTGTTACTGAAATGCTATTCACTGTACAAAGTTTGCACACTCCATTTTTCCGGAAACACGACACACAACAGTATAATACGTACTCTGAAAAGAACGGCAAACGGCACGGTTTGATACTGCAAACATTTATTATAATGTTTTGGGTGATCAATTGATCTTAGAGCTAGAATAGAATTCTAAAATTTTCAGATTACAACCACCTATCTACTGCAATATACAAAATAATACTAAAAGCAATTAGACAATTAATTCTACATTGTAATGTTGACCAACGGCTTAATAGTCGTCCATTATACCAATGTCCGAATTTCATCAAATCCTACGTTATAAGGAAGTCACGCGTCTTGGAGATAAGACATATGGGAAATGAGACGTGATCGAATCATAACTCGCCGCTCCGCTAATATAATAAACAATTACTTTAAGAAGACAACAATAGAGTCACAATACTCGTCGTGGTTCCTTATTAATGATGACTGACAGCGGTTTTATGAAGGCTGTTACATGTACCTCGAGGTTTAGATTTAATGACAGGAAAGGATGACTGTTCAAAAAATGGATTGGTGAACAGTTTAAACACAATTTAGAAATGTTTCTTTACTTCATAGCAAAAATGTACTTCCATCAAAAACAAATTATTTTAAACGATATCTAAATGATTGAATGCCCTATCTCTATATTCTTTACATGTCTGTATTTTTATTTTCTGAATCTCGATGTAAGAAGGAGAATAATTTTGTAATTACATAGAAGGCTAGAATACGGCGTGATCCAGCTGAAATTTAATATATTATTGCCTAAGATAGAAACCAATATATGTTCTTCAAATTTATCCTCAATAGTACACAAATATCATTTTCAAATATAATCTGGCTAGTCCTTTAAAACTTTAGCCTTTTAAGATCACAATTTCTCATCTCTTCACTTGCATCTCTTCCTAACAAGCATTACAAACTGACGTGATTTATTTATAAATGAAACAATGCGTTCTCAGATTAATTACCTCCAATGCGATTATTATTGCGTCACTTCCGTTAAAAGGTTCACCATGAGTCGTCAGTGGAGGGTTCCAAGAAGGCAAGTCAACGTACGCTCGCGATGGTCATTTCGTCGTGACCGTGGCCAGAAGAGTCGCGATATATGCGTGTACATCATTCGGAGAACCACGTGACTTCCGGCGACAGAAACGAGATGCCTCACCCACCTTCATTATCATGTGCGTAGCGTTCAATGGGAAACCGTTTATGTACACGCCCACGTTTCACACTAAGGTCTGGGTACACGCTTGTAACATACTGCTGCGTGAATAAAAGACGTAATTTTGTTGCGAGAAAGTTAATGCCATCTTACTACTTCCATCTACGAGCGGTGACTCTAAAACGACGCTGTTTTCGTCACGGAAGTGAGCTCGGCCCCATAGCGAGGCACTGCAATTCGATGGCTGTGCACGTCGCCCACACGCATTCTGCTTTGGACTTTCCTCTGGGCCACAACGAAATCCATGCCAGGCATTGCATATTAATTCCATTCTTTCTCATTGGGCCGGAAAAAGCTATGATTCACGAAAGAAGTGTCATGCTACTCCTTGAAGTAAGTTTATTGTACGCGACGATTCGTAGAAACACTTTGGAATTGGCGATTTCATACGTCGGAAGCATTACGTTAGGGCCTTTTTAAATAATACGAGAAGATGGATGAACGTTTTAACGATAGGGCGATGAAAATTTCATTTCTAGGCGAACATGAATTACACAGGCGTGAGTATCGAAAGTAATTTGAAAATCGATGGATACGCTAGTCGATGTTTGAAGAGTTTTAAGAAGATTTGTCATTCTCTACATAATAGTTCAAAATTGAATTCTTTTTCAGTTAATCGCGTTGCTTACGTTCTCACATAAATGATTGGTTTCATAAATTTTTAGAATTAAACATAATTTCAAGAAACGAAAGAGGTACATATTCGTAAAAACTTCATTATATGTACTTCTTCCGAAACTGGAACACATTTTAAGGCGTGAAAGGGTAGGGTTGAATCAAAAATGGGTCAAGTACTGTGATGTTTTCATTGTCATGAAATAATATCATTTATTCTCCACATCCAACTACATATGTACATGGAAAAATGGGGATTTTCATCCAGAAACGAGTTCACAGGGAATGAGTGAAGAATGTTAGTGCTGGAATAACGTCGGCATTTCGCTGGCCTAAATGAGTCGCTTGCGCGATGTATGCAGTTGCAAAAAAATAAATCCGCACTTCTCATGTCATACAATGTGCAATTTTAAACGTTGCACGATATATAGCAAAGCTGGAACTTTATAATCTTGCCTGTTCTCCCAGTTTGTAACCACAATGTCTGAACACGTGTCCTTTTTTTTTGCTACGTTGCATATTATGCAACGTTTCATACTGTCACCATGTGTAGCATAGGCTGTTGCAATGTTATTTATGCGTTCTAGTTTAATAAATTGTTACGCGTTTAATATTATCAGGGACACCAAAATATGCAATATAACTTGAAATTATTAAAGAGTGTATTATAACTCCCGAAATAATTCAGGCTTTTTCCAGTTTGTAACAGAACATTTTACCCTTTACCCAAAAAACCTTAATGTATTTTTTGAATTGTGAAGTGCAACGCGTAATTGCGCGTAATTAACATTTAGCACGATTAAGTAATTACAAAGACAACGCAACATGTTCGCTAGATATTTCTTTGTTCTAATAACGCATAAAAATGAATATTAATTAGAAGACATTTTTCTTTCTCCCTCATACACATTCGATTACTCCGGTTATGTTCCGATGCTAACTAAATTGGCTGCATTTATTTTCAAACAACTCCTTCAAACTACGTAGCGCTCATTTAGTGCAGCAGTGTCATAAATAAAACATCATGATTTTTTAGCAGACGAGCTTAAATTTTCTGGACCATGATTAAATTGAAATACCCATTTGATGTAACTGGGACAAAAATATTAATAATATCGCCATTCAGTGCCAAGAAGCCGCATTCACCCACATAACAACCCCTATTCTGAGTTGTGACACTAAACTGGCGTTGTGTCATTGCAAATGAACGATATACGATACACACATTGCTTTGTAATTCCACGTATTAGCCTAATTTTATTTTATTTATAAAATAAATATAATTTACATAATCTAATTTTACTTTTAGCCTAATTTTACTACCCTTTAAAATAAATAAAAATTTAAACATATGGTTTCCTGAAATGATTAGCATTGTAGTGCACTTATATGTCTATTGTTAACATTGTCCTGGGAAGAAGCATTAAATGCAGTTGCTTTATATTCCATAACTTTAATAGAAAAGTCATGTTGCTAGTTGCCAGAGCAAACTGTTGGCGTGGTAAAGCAGCGATTATCGGAATGCAGCTTATCTGAAATTTCCATTACATGGAAATCTGTCTATACGTGCATAGTGCAGAAAATACTTTGGAGTTAACTGCGATGGGAATATAAACAGATGCAAAAGTTGTACATAATTGGTGCCGAGGCTCTATGAAACATTGGAATTCATTCTGACGTTTACGTTCGTTTGTACCTTTTACGAGAACAATGAGAAAGTGGTTAAAAAATAATAAAATTGGAATGGATGCAACTGTATTTCCAACTCAACTAGACATTTATGCTTTGTGCAAATGTGTTTTAGTATCCAATGTGTATTTACACGATTCTTCTTATCACCGGCTTACGTTGGTTCTGAACAAAGTTTTCGAAATATGATAATGTCCTTACTAATTGTAAGTAGCAAAATAATACAATATACAATATATATGTTTAGTACACGGAGAGCAGTATTGGTGTATACACCAAATTATCTCTGGCTTGGGCTGCATCCCCTCTTTTTTATAAGAAAATATTCAGGAATTAGAAATAAATTGATTGCATAAATATTTGTGAAGTAAAATCATCTTTTACATTTCCGTTAAATATATTCGCGAAAATAGTCTGTTTTATACTTAAAAAATGGAATCATTTAAAGAACTGCCAAGAGCACTCTGAACTTCATATAAAAACATGAGTCCATTGGAAACATTTCTCTTTTAATATGTAAACCAAAAATATGTCCCATAGAGATTCTTCTACTATTTTCCACCCCTAATACTCGTTTACAATACAGCAGCACATTGTCGCCCAAAAGTATCCGTTTATCCGGTCACCTTTGAAATGCGTAATAGCAACGTATAAATGTTACTTAAACATCTAAAATACTAACTAAAACCAATCTTTCTATTTTCTTATGAGATAAGTGACGTTTCAAGCCGAAAAATTACTTATTTGGAAACTTACCAATCCCGTAATAAAAGTAAACACGTGTTTCGTCAACATATCCACTGTGCTTTGATATTACTGCTTGTTCCTATCAGTGCTTTCTTTCCACGTTTCTCCTAAACACATAAGTCTCCCACAAGTCTTTCTCAAATTTTAGACACTTATCAAGTATATACTTTTCTGTATAATTCATACCATAATGTTTCAATGTGGCTGAAGAAATGTTTCGTATTTTTAGACAGGAATTATGTCATTGTATTTTCATTATACAATTTGCATATAGAACTAATTTTTATTGTGTTACGATAAATCATTCTAAATAATTTTTTTACTTACCGAAAACTACATTTTGTTTGAGCGTTGTGTACTTTGTTATTAAAACGTGAAATCTGTGCGAAGTCGCGATCGTCTGTCCCTCAGACAGACAGACGATAACGAGAAAAATATCTCCTCCCACTTCTGTCTTCTTTTTTCCCCCTTTAATCCTCGGACTTTCTTAGTTTTACCGTTTTTCCCGTTACTTTTGCATCGCTTTATTTTACTTGTCCGGCCCGCTAGAAAATCTGTGCTCATTCTTTGGCTACGAAGAAGAATTGGAACAATGCTCCGATGGTTATCGGGAGTTGTTTGTCGACCAATTAGGAAAATGGCTTGCCTTTACTCCATTCCATCTCTGACAATGAGTAGCACGTCGATTAAATTGACGGTGAAAATAAAAGAATTTCGTAATATTCTTTTGTATGATTCAGAAACAACGGTAAAAAGAATGAGAGTAAATAAATATGTTTCACAAAGGATTGCTGCTGGCGCCGTCCAACCGAGGGATAGAATTTTCAAGCATTTTAACTAGGTGCCATGGAATGTATAAATATTTCAATTCAATTGCGCACGGTGCTTCTCGTTTGATACCTTCCTTTTCTGTGTATTAAACGTGAAGTGCTTAAATTTGTAAAACACAATATAGCATTATATTTTCTTTGTTTGTCGAATAAGAATTGTAAGCGATGAGGGTTGAATTTCTCGAATTCAATTGTATTTATTTATGATTGCATTGGTATTTTGACAGTTTTAGAAAGTAAGTTTGTTTACGTAATTTGTTCGATATAAAATCAAGAACTGAAATAAATTCATTATTTACATTGAAATATGCAGACACGTATTTTTACTAGTTTTAGAAAAATAATTTGAAAACCAATCGTTCATTTCTATCTAGAGTAGTTCTTTGTATCACTAATAAAGGGTTTGCCTACGCACTTATTGTTTGATACGAAAAAGGTAAAGATGACATATAATAGTTGAAATATCTTCTCAAGAAAGGTTATATACATATAGCTAAATATTTTGCTCGTCAAAGTAACCCCATTTTCTATTTTTTTGTTCTCTTCTCTACAATTTCGGCATTCTTAAAACTAAACCTAGCAATTAGTTATGCCAGAACTTAGAAGTTCGTAACTTCGGTTCGTAGAAGGCCTAATAAACGACGCCAAAGTAGAATGTCTAATCCAAACGTTTATCGTCTGCAGTTAAGGCGGGAGATCAATATTTTTCTATGAGTGAAATCATTAAAGAAGTGTAGAAGGATTAAGATACATATTTCGTGATATGGAACACCATGGTTTGTACATATGTAACATATGAAATACGAATCTGGCCCGCAGAGCCAGGGTGTATTAAGTAACACTTTAAAAATTTAAAGAAGAAGCAAGCTAAACTGCAAAAACCTTGTAACAAGATATGGCCTTATTGTCATTTTTACACTACTATATTAAAAACTGCACAACTAGCAGTAAAATGATTTTGACCATCGGAAGGAGTAACAAATTCGACACAGGAGACATGTAAAATGTCCATTTAAAAAAAAAAGAACTCAGTACACTCTGGCTCTAGGGTTCAGAAATGCAGTACGTGCACCCAAACTTTTGGCCGCTAGAGTATACGTGTGCGTAACGAGTTGCCCTATATTTGGCCGACCAGATAAGTTTTATAAGCTTATAGGACACGTTTTTCTTTCTGATCATGGCATTGAGAATATATACTTCGTTCTATCGGAATGTATGTCTAAAGTATCCGTTGACCTTTCTCCCCTATTCATACCGTTTCTTTTATGTCGCATCGAGCCTTCCCTCCTACGTTTCTCTGTTTTCTTTGCGACTCATTTCAAGTATTCCCGTTTTCCGCTCAATAGTCAAGGGCTGGAATGACACTGTTACGTGGTGCGGTTTCTTTGAGGAGGAACGAACCAAGCGATTCAGCTTGCGAATTCTTTTCCCCTGCATTCAACTGTTCAGAATAAATCAATGGTGCTGCAATGCGCTCTTTGATGGCTGTCTGTTGGCATGTGTAATGCGGAAACTTTGTGATCGTGTTAATTTAACTCATCGAGCTTGAGCCAGCCGCACATTAAAAGAAAGATTCTGCTGGCAAATAGTCCTGTTCAATCTGGAAAAATACGGGTTATTCGCAATTGCTGATTGTTGCCTCGCACCTTTCTTAATAGTCTTAATAGTCGATTAATAAACCTTGAGGTGGTGTCTAGGCTAGCTTGTTATTTTTTAACGGTACCTATAACCACATCCAAAGAACTCAGTTACATCCCGAATAGAGCACACACGCAGCTTACAGAACTCACGTATGTAGGTACATATATCTAAAAGTGAACAGAACTCAATTACACATCAACCAGGACTCAAGTAAACTCTAATAAGTATAACCTTTCAACTCAACTAAAGAACTCATTTACCATTTATAACTCAACTATTCAATATATTAAAGTATATTACAGTTTTTTATATCTCTAAAAATATAACTGTATTAAATAGTTCATTGAATTAGTTTTTGAAACTACATGCCTTTGTCACTTACAAGTAGTACGTTATCTGTTAGATATTAATACTTACCCTAATTTTTCGTACATCGGCAGTGTATTGATCAGTTCAAAACATTACAATTCTATCAAACCAAATACTAGAATAATAATTTTAAACCATTTAAGCCTCATTCGTATTACGAAATATTTGAATTCATGATTTTATTTTGTTTTCACGCTCTAAATATCTTTTTCAACGTCACAATACCGTTAATTTCTTTATGAAACTTATTGTTAGGTACCAGAGCATGTCAAATATGCTCCTTTGTATAAACAAATTGCGTTTTTCCTTAATGAATAAGATGCTTATATCGCCAGGGCAGCAGTATTGTTCTAAAACAACAGCAAGTTACGTGGCGGGACGTCAAAGCAGCTCGGGACATCCTGTCTTTTGCATAAACTTTACGATCTGGCAGTGGGAGTCTCGAGACGACTGAATCCTCCAACGCTTTGTCCTCAGTTTATTTACCACGTTCATGATATTTTATTCGTATATAATATTGGATCCTGTTGGGGTTCCTTCTGAGTAGTAATTTATTACGGGATAACAATATGCTATAGGACATTCAATCCCTTTAACGTAATCTGAATTCCCTTTACCTTCAGGAGTGATTTGCTTTGGTAAAGTTAAATAGTAATATTGAAGAAACGTTGAATAGATTTTAAAAGAATTCGTTAATTTACGTTCGCAGGCAACGGTTCTCCTTTTTGCTATTAAAAGGAAGTTAAAAGTGGTAGCAAATAATATTGAGCTCATTTTAGTTTAAAGCATAATGATAGTTAAAAATATAATGAACAACGTATACAGACCGAACTTCGAGTACTTTTCTTTTATCAGTTTGAAGTAATTCAAAGAGTGAGAAAGTTTTTGGCAGTACTGAAATTACTTCTGTGAAAGATGAATTAATGAACAAAGAACTCGACAGCCTTTCAAGCAATGTCGGGCTGAACACACAGAAATAGCAATGCGAATTTCACAACCAAGGTAGAAAACAGATCTGAATATCAGTTACAAAATTTAACTGCGTCTGAAACTTAATAAAATATATGAGACCAAAATGTATGGCCCACACAAAAATTCCGTATGGATCCAACAGCTATCAATAGGCAATTTATAAGAATGGTAAATAAATCTATCTCAATAACAATCTTACGATATAATAATAATAGTAACCCCATCTATCCTGTTGAGTTAAATTTTCTATTGCTACGTCCCATTTGTAACTATGGATGCATATTTCATTTTATTTTCGCCGTGTTTGCAAAACAAATGAAAGAAACAGTGCTCGTGAATATGTCCATAGAGAACACTGGGAAGAATATCTCGTGGTTGCAAATGGGGGAGCTGCCACAGAAGCTTTTCCTGAAGAACGATTTTACGAGGTTTTTATGGTTCATTCCGTGCAAGGCATGTGTCCGCTATCGTGAAGTGATCTTTGTTTTACATTCGCACGACCACAGCCACTGTTTAGCGGTTTCGACTGACGTTCCGCTCCAATTCTTTTGCTTCTACGTCTAAAAAGACAATGAGAGGGAAGCGGATAAATAGGCGGGAAATTGCGTTCCTTATACGTACCGCGAATGTACACATACCGTTTATTTCCTTATGATTACAAATTACCTTTCATTTCTGTGCAACATATTGTACGATGGTCAATTTCCATTTTGCATTTTTGTATTAACGACTTTTTTGTCGGAAGAATCTTTTAATGAAATTAAGTTGGCTCTGATATTATCATGTACTGGGAACTTTAAAACTCCTTCAAACTGTAGAAACAACTGGAACTTGCTATTTCTTCGTAAAGAAGGAGTAGAAAAGTCCTTTCTAGTTTTGAAACCTGGGTCTCAGTCTTTCACTTGATGAATTCATTTCTTTTACAAATCTATGCAGCATGGTGAAGCAACGTAATAAATACTTCAAATCATTAGTAATATGATAATAAATAATAAAATATAAATGAAAATGATTAGTATCCACATTTTCCTCGCGTGTCCCTTCGATTTTCTCATGAGCTTAAGCGATTAACAAAACTCTGGCACTTCACTCTATATTCCCTACGCAGAAACCTATAATCCACAGTAGAATAAACGCATCGTACACCATAAATAGTTATACACGGTCCGGCGTTTAAGCAAATCTGTAGCCTACTCCGTCTAAACGCGTCAGAGTAAACATCGAATCATACGCACAAATACGTGAAATGAAAGACCCGAGAGATTCACGCTGATTAACAGTTCCGGCGTTAGGCAAAGCGGTCACGTCACGTCAACCGTGTACAGACCCTGGGTTATCGTTGAGATTACGGTCACTTCCGTGGTGGCTCCTTCGTCAAGCATCATCTCAGCGCAACATTCCGTTTCAAACGACCGATAGACCGATCCAATCAGAACGTAGGCGTCAAATATCTCTTGAAACGTACACGGAACCATTGTTCACAAGATTTATTTTCTCAAACGATGCACCGCAAAACCGTCACACGGTCCGAGGGAGATTGCAGTCGGTGGAAGACGATAATTAAGGATCAGGATGGCATGACAATTGGTAAAGGAGAACCATGCGTTTAGTCGCCGGTTGCGTGATGCTCTGTTGCGTGACTCGACACGAGCATCAAACTGACCAAGTGGATACGAGGCCACGACCCCGTCATTATCGGTGAATCGTGCTAAACGGGCATAAACCACGTAGCAAAGGCTCGAAACGTGCTAACTGGACGTGAAATCTGCTCCTTCCTTTTACGGGGTGAAGACCCTTTTACATTTACCATCTCGGTCGCTTATTTATATTAGGGGTGAACGAGTCAAAGAGTGTCACAATCTACCGGTTACAAGGGTTTTTGTACCTTTCATTAGCTCTTCCCAAAATTTGAAAGGTGCGATTTAAACACTCTGGCTGTGGGGTCCAGGTATGCACGTAATCCTAGCGTAAACAAATTTTTGTTCAGATTAATCCCATAAGTACAGGTTCATGTCGCGGATCCATCAACCGACCGTAGTTCCGTATACCGTAGTTCTGACTTCATATCTGTACGCATTCGGAACTGAGTGAATGAAAAACTTGTTTAAATAAACGAAGTGCATATACCCGGAGTTCTATTCCTTTGTAATTTCTTTACATGAGTACACTGGATAAAATTGTGTTTAAGAAATGAAATTTATGGAACTCTGTGCAAGTTTATTTTATTCACAGATGGTTCATAAAATCGTATTAATATCCATGGTACTCTTATGGGCAAGCTGCTTATACATAGATGAACCTATTATAGTTTGTGTAGTACGCTACTCTAACTTTTCCAATCCGAATAGATAAAACATAAGTATCAAATACGTACTCATTATAGGTATATACATGTGGGAGTGGATATAATCAAGTATTTTATTAGTTAATATTGACAAAGTTAAAACAGATACGTGCTGCACGAATTCTAATGACCGACTGCCTTTTTGATCGATTCGCTACGCAAAAAACATGCCTGCCCTTTTCCGCGCTCGCCTTCGAGCCTTCTACGTCTCTCGCTTGCGATCGTACGCACCTCACACACGCATCTCACACACGCATCTCGCATACGCAAGTTCCTACATACATGCATAAAATAATATTACATTAAGTTTGATAGCAATACTGGAAGAAGAGCTATCAAAATGTTTCAGTTAAATTTCAGAACATATGCCTTTTACGAAAAGACAATCAACCCTGCAACGATTCAATGTTTGAACCTTCGAGAAACATATTCTGAATCGTCAGTGCAGGAGAAAAATAACAATTTCCCTCAGAACAATACTCTCTTTAAGTTCACCACGTGGCAGCCAGCCCTCGCAAAAATTCTCCAAGTTTATCCATAATATTACAAAAAAACAATTCACAGTAAAGTTTCACAAAATCATTATCCTTCCCTCTTCCATATTAGTGAACTGTATCGTTTGCATGATCATCGATCATAGTGTATTTTTCGCCAAACAATAATATCATACAGCCAACAAGGTTGCCACATACTTCTAAACAACACAGGTTATACGAAATAATGTGGCGAACACGCAATTGCCAGATTCCTGATACGCAAACAGACGTTCTCCATTAAGACGCCTTGAACAAATGACAACTCTGCCCCGGTTGCCAAGAGTGCGTTACAATGTTGAAAGATTTCGGGAAAGTAGTGGACGTAGTCGGGCAGCTTCCATTTATTTCGCACCCGCCGATGGACGATTTCTTTTCACCCTCTGAAAAATTCATTGGTCCAAGGTATCAGCGCACGAGAAAAGAAGGGACATTAGGTGCAAGATAAACACCAGACCATGATCCTTTGAACTTGACAAATCTGAGGTGGAAAGGTTACGGAAAAAGGGTAGACGAACTCCACGCTGGTCCTTGAACCAGCCACCCCTCTGTATATTATACGAGACGGTCGTGCCTCTGGTAATGGATCCTTATGATTTAGCGAGAGTGTTTTCTTAGTTTTCACGAAAGTGGCGCTCGCGTAATCGTTTGTCAAGCGGCCGACGAAATAATAGCCGGCACCGCCTCCCTCTTGCCCCGGCCGTGACACCACCTCGCCCCTTCTGAAATTCTTCCGCGATATTTTACCGTCATCGCTATTAAAGGCCATTCCGTAGATGAAGAGTAACGACACGACGCTTCTTTCGCACGGTCGTGATTCGACGACGTCTGTGGCCCCCTTTTCCAACGATCCCATTTTGCGTTCTTTGAGCACCATATCAAATAACTGACGTTGCATTTTTTTTCATCGATATGTTGCACTTTAACGGGCAATCTTCTTATTCTGTTCATGCAAATTGCTGATGCAAATTAACGAATACTTTGAAACGGAGGTTGCGCTCGGATCGCGAACAGTTTGTTGGAATGGTTAATATTGCACTATGACCGTGAATTGTGTCGTTTTCGAACGACGGATTCTCAACTATTTCGGAAGACTATTTCGAAGCATTCAATAAAATAGAATCAATGATTATTTTTGACTCAATCATCGTCACATATGTGTGACACATCGGTTTGTTATCAGAGCCCGTCGTCACATACATGTGACAGACGTTTTTGGCCAATTTATGAAGACTTGTTCAAACGCGTTGTGTTTTGAAGAAACTTGTTAACTTCTGAAACGGTGAAATATAATCGCCAAAAAATCATGGGCTGTGGTGGACGTTTTCCCCATGAGACCCTGGTAGCGAACGAGTTAAGGGATAAAGACAGTTTGTTACAAGATGCTATACCGGCCGGTCTAAGGTCGTGATTCATATTTGGGAACTTCATACAGTTTTACTGTTCCCGTTTTATTTCGAGTCGCTCTCCACATAGCGAAAAAGAATAAAAGAACGGAACACGATTACGTATCGAGAAAATTAGTATGCCATCAGTAAATCCTATGCGGTCATCATCGCCGAATTCCATGCATCGTGCCCCGACTTTCAACGTGATCCACCTTGCTATTACATTCCTGTTGTATTTCATCGTTCATGTCTAGCAACGCGTTGGTACGACATATTCGCGCACACCTTCGTCATGAATTTTCAACGCGCTCGCACCGTTCTGCAGCGTTTTACTTACACCCGTACCGTAGATCACAAAAGCCGCGATCCTTTGTTACCACTATGGGGTGCCTTAAAATCCAGTAACACAATTGGCAATTTTCCCCCCGCCATTGATGACCTACTTCTATTTCTGTCTGCTTGAACTTTTCACTGATTCAAAATATTCGACTACCGTACCTCTAAATGAACGTCTTTTTTTCCAACAGGCGCTTGAAATGCCTCTGACAGACGTAAAACGATTTCGTTCTGGGAAAATATTTCTGTTCCATACTCATTTATTTATTTTCCGAGATTATTTCTTCGTAATATTTTAATTGTAATGTTTCGTGCGAATGTCATTGCATTTTATATAATAGTGGATTCATAATGTTCTGGTCTTCGTTTGCCTTAAGCTTAATAGTTTTCTCTCATTATACATTGAAGAAACAAATTTCAATCTGAACTTCGTAAAGATCGGTTAATGGAAATATATTCTCAATGGCCAATATTTCCTCCATAAATTCAGATATCCTACACGGGAAACGTTTTTTTAAAGAAAATGTAAATTGCGAGTTTCACCAATTATTATGAATCGTTTCAGTGATAGAAAGGATAGAAAATGAATTAATATTCATCCATATGGAAATATATTTCATTCATTCCGTTGTTATAATTTTCACATTAACCAATTATGACAGTTACTTGATTACTTTAAATATTAGGTGGCAATAAAAATCGGTCAATATGTTACAAGATATTACAGCTGCTACTTCCTCACGTTTAATTTAACGAGAGGTGGGAACTTAAAAGCGGGACTACAATTGTAATTCACCGATAATTCGACGATGGACTGCATTTGTATTATGTTTTAAATGTATCAGGGTCTGCGGAAGTGATGTTATGTTTCGACCGTTACAATTACTTGATCACGATAATGTGATACTCAACGCTCACTCCTATACGACATGATAATGATTCCATTTTCTTTCAATTCCACCCGTATTGCTGTATTTTACTTGCACGCTCACGACACTTTCTGCTATTCTTGTAATTCTGATATTTCCACGAAGACTCGGTTTTTCTCACTTACGCGCCGATTGGCTGACATTCTATATTTCCAAATTGCAATCAATGTATCTAACAAGTTAACCACCGCCCTTCCAATACGCCCTTACCGTGCTGCCCCATGGAAGATAGAGAAAGGTTACAATTGGTATCGATCAATAAGGTCATAATTTCAAAATACACCATATTGTATAGAATTTGGGAAAGTTATTACAATAATTGTATAGAACATATTTGAATCGGGATTTAAGGGGACGTCTTGAAATTAATCGTGGATTTCGTGCTTAGGAGCAGCAAGGATATAAGACTGGTTGCAAAGTATGCAATTGTGAAAGGTTGCGTTATCATCTAGCTTTCTTTCTCGATAAAACAGTGAGAGACTCGTCTTGTGACAGGACGAACAATTTCACAGGAAGCAGTAAGTAGTTCTTCGCATAAGGATTGTACGTGACCCAACCCGGTTTATTCTCTGCCGCATGATCATTGTAAGACTTTCTTGGTGTACGCACCCCACGAACTGGACGTTATTCTTAACGCTTAACAATGGTGCACGTGTAACTCCACCTATCGTTCCAGAGTAAATTCTCATGAAGAATTTATGTAATGCCCGAGGATCCTCACTTATGGCGTTTCTGCTTTCTCCTATTACTTTTTGAAATTACGTTACACCTACTCGCTTTATCTCTGTGTTTTGAAAACTTACAACGTAAAGTAATTGACGATCGGTGCTTTGTATGCATAATATAAATAAAACTGATTGTATGAACTTCTGATAAGATACTTATCACTGTCCTATACTGAATAAAAAATTCAAATCCTCTATCCTGCACTGTATTTACAGCTGCAGCAAATAATAGTATCCGGTAATAATAGTATATTAGATGTAGGAATAATCCAAATTTTTTAAGGCCATCTTGGACTTTTCGCCCAACCAACAATTGTTTTTAATAGCTATATATATCAGCACTACATAACACGAAAGGGCGTCGGAATTACTTAATTTTAAAATACATTTTAACTACTTAATTACTACTTAAACAAATTTGGCTTCGTCATTTGTGTACCTAATACCTACCTAACTTTATACTTTCCACTGTTTTAAATTAACGATCATGCTCACATTTTAACATCACCGTAATCTTGAATAATTCTAGTAATATCAGTGGAAGCTTCGTTCACGGAAGCGTCTGAAGTTTCCAACAAATTCAATTTCCGAATTCATAAAAAAGCCAGCCTAGCAATGATTTCATTTGGTAGAACGTATATAGACGTTTTCTGCTTGAGGAGCGTTTTACTGAAGGTTACCTTCTCGTTTCTCTTCTGCCCCTACCGTCTCCTTTTCTGTTTCGTGGTGTCTTCGTCGTTGCCTTGTCCGTTGGCAGAGCTAGGGGAATGAAATAAATTCCGCGTTTCTGAGAAATTGGAGAGCCCAAGGGTAGAAGATATTTTCTCTGCCCCCCCCCCCCCCCCCGCCCACTAGGAAAACTCCTTATTCCGCGTCATCTGCTTTTCAATCAAGGTCGGGTATCGGCTCGGCTGAGATGAGAAGAAGGTAAGCCAGACTCGGAGCACACAGAAGCTCGGTTGCTACCTTGCCTCTGGGTTAGAGATAAGTTGATATCATCCTCGTAACATCGTCGTTCCAGCGACCTTGCGCCCACAGAGCACATTTTTAATCTGCAGACAGAGAGTATGGTGAATTATCGCAATGAATTAACGTTGACTGCCGAGGCGGATATTTTGGAAATGAGACTTTCAGTTTGAAAGAGTAAGTACCTTTATCGTTCAGTTTACATATTAAGTTGTATTTCATCCATGGGGCTTAATTCATTAGAACCGTGAAATAAGAACTGTCACATACGTGTATTACATCAATCATTTTATGTATTTTTGTTCGTTCATTAAATATAGAAGTGTCGCTTTGAAACATTTCGTAAATTACTATGTCGATGTAATAATATAGTAATCGTAATCAGCACGATCGTAATGTTGCTTATAAAAGCAAACGAAATAAAAAAATGTGCAGCGATATATTTGAAATACGGATCTATACAGGAATTTCTGAATTCGACGTCCACGAACCAGAGGGTAAGAACATGCAGATCCTGATTCGTATGCGACAACCAGTTCAGGAAGGAGAGGTCATGGAACGTGTTCGTACAAAAACTTGGGCTATGGAAACTCTACTCTAGATGATATAGTCCAGGGTTCAAACACCAAACTACACACATTAGGCTAATTACCACTAAAACTTAAAGAAAAAATAATTGTGTTTCTTACCTTAGCTTCGATGCTGAGGAAATTGTTCACTAATTTGGAAGTGCTATATTTTAACTTCAACTTGTATGCCATAGTAATGGAATTTGTTCGTTAGTGCTGTATTTAACACTTAAGTTAGCAACGGGGTACCCAGTTTTATATTTGCTTTAACAAATTTTGCAACCGCCCCAGATCTTGGTTCGTTGAATAATTTCGCGTCAAGTCACGTTTTGTGAAAACAAAATTCGAAATATTAGTAAGTTCTCGAAAAATATAAGTAAGATCTCGAAATATTATAACAAAGCTTCGAATTTCTTCACCATTTTGGTTACTAACATACGGGTTCAGAATTCAGTTGCTTATATCTATTTAGACATCATAGTAAAATGTATGTTACGCCATTTATTAAAAGTTTATTTCAATATTGTCCGCCATAGACGTATAATTCAATATTTCTCTGGTCGTTGTGCTAGATTCGATTGTGTACAATATTATAATCAAAATGAAGTTAGGTATTCAAGTTGCGTTTTCAGTAAAAGCAGAGATAGTGTGGGATATGGAGGGAATACAATATTATTCGAGTACAGTAACGTTTTGTCGCCTGGTCCGAAGATACAAGTTGCGCGATTTCGCCGGAGGCGCGATAAGTTAAAGTTTCTTCCTTTTATTCGTCTCCGGCCCGAGTTTCTTCCCAAGTTTATACTTTCTCTACCTTCTTTCACTACCCAGACAACCGTTGTTTCTACCACAATTTTAGTTCAGTTGGCCGCCAGTCACGCATAACAAATGATCTCCTTTCTGGATCGGCCTTTCTTCTTCTTTGCCTTGCCAAACTTTTCCTCCCTTTCGTTGCTTTCCTTTCGTTTCCCCAACTGTAAATACATGAGTACAGTGAATTACGAATGAAGCGAGGACAGTCGAACACGTACCTGCAGTGCTGCTATTCAAAGTCTGACAACTCTTTTGCATCGTTCAACAAAATTTGATTTCATTAAATAGACATGCATTACGACACAAGTGTCCTTTCAATATAAATATTCGAAACTACGCGTTGAAACGACGTTACCACTATGAATCGTAAAAAATAAGAAAGGACAGAGTAGCAAGGAAATTGAAAACAATGTGTACTAAAAAATGCAGGGTTCTATTAAAAATGATAAATGTGACCTCCACAGGACACCCCAGGGTTATCTTTGGGTCAAACAATTATCATTGTGACATGCCCTCTATGATGCCATTCTCCCCTTCATATAATATTAACAATTCAAATGAACTTATGCATGAAATCAATTAATGCAACTCTTTTACGTAGGAAAATGATGTTTTATCGCCGCAGGAATTCAATTCCCCCAAGTGAAATATACTGCCAATGCGATTGAAGATATTCGAATACCTGTAAGAACTTGCCATGTATTGCAGTGAAAATGTATCACCTATAAACATGTGAACACGTATGTATGAATCTAATTGAAAATCGTCAATCGGACCACAGATGAAGCATCAATGATCAAAGAAGTGAGCTCTACGCTTAGACGATGCAATAAAGTTTAGTTTACTAGCTCCAGCTACATTCTAGGGAATGGGGATGGTCGTTTCTTGAAGAGGGTAGAACGATTGTTCTAACAGCTTCGGCGAACACGAGGGAACGATGGTCAATCGAGTAACCTTGGCCAGAGATTTTCGAGTTGTCGTCCGGTAAGGTGGTGCGGTGGCGGTGTGGGTAGAAACAATTGAAGCTTCATCGTACTTCTGGGCTGGTGAATGTTGGTTTCTATAGAAAGGAGCAGAGAGGTCTCCGAGCGAGTCCGAGGCAGGAGAAGGATCGAGCTCGAGAGAACAAAAGTCTCCGAGGACCAGCGGACGAAAGAAGATGCTGGGACCAATATGTAGCCAGCCCTTTCGTCTCCTGCTCGCTCCTTCACGCCCACTTTTCATTCCTTCCTTCTTTAGCCAGCGGCGAAACCTTTGTTACTTGTTAGTGACTTTTATCTGGCCGCCTCGGGTGTTCGATTTATCTCGCTCCTCCCTGTCTTTCCTCCCTCCTGCCTCGTAGCTTTTCGCTCCTCTCTTTCGCTGCTTCCCCTTTTCACGTTCAGCTTGCTATCACCTACCAACAGCCCGCAGCCTCGAACGGCCCGGAACTTCTTATTCCGGATTTTAGACCCGTGAGGGAAACTGTTTCTTATTCCCTTTCTTCTCCTTTCCCTCTCCCTTTCCCTTCTTTCGTTTTTTTCTTCAATGTCTTCCTCCACTATTCCTCCGCCCTCTGTGCCTGTCCAACATTTCCCGGGACCCAGCACCTGCTCCTCTTTATCAGCGCCAGCTTAATCTCTTGCACGACTTTTGGCAACACAGACAACCACGGCAGCACGCGTCGACCAACGACGTCGTCGACTTTCTTCCGGCGAGCTGCCCTTCCTTATCTCTCTGCAAACTCGAGAACCACCCTCGTTTCTAAAAGCGGCGTAGATCCTTGATTCACCGTGGTAGCCGTTCATCTAGTACCAATAATCCTCGCCGTTCCATCGTTAAGTCTGAGCAATTACTTTATCGGGGTATGTTGACTGCGATAATTCCATCGGACAGTTGGAGTTAGTGCCGCGAACTGGCTTTGGATTCTTCTGAACGCGTGTCCCAGAAGTGGATCTGCTATCAACATCCTTGGTGATTAATTCCAAAAATTTCCTGAATATTTACGGTTTAAAATGTTAGAAATGTGACGAATTCCATGTGTATAAGAATGAATGGGTAATAGTGGAAATTAGAAGCATTATTGAAATTTTATCTTTTGAAGGTACTCCATGCGTCTGTGTCAGTTTTATTCCATTTAGGCGATACATCTGTGGGATTGGAAGTTTTAAATGAAATCAAGCCGGTGTAAGTGTAAAATATTTAACAAGGCAACTACTATATCTATTAATGAAACGCTGCACTATACTTTCTATGCTATACTACACTGTCTACGCTATTCTACGCTGTTCTACTGTACGCTGTACTTCGCTCTTCACTCCTCCGCTGCTCAATCTACTCTGTCTATTTCTATTCATACATCCATTCGTCCTCAGTCATTCTCTTCCCTCTCTCTCTCTCTCTTTCTCTCGCATGCGTATCCTTAAAGACACGGTTCTGCAGACCATCGCTGCTCGCCTGCAGACCAGCTGTGTCTCAGGTAGCATGTCATAAACGCCCCGTACCTGGATTTTGGGCGCTTCGCACTCCCACACATCGATATGCTGTACATTCCCTGGATAATTACTATCCTTTCATAACGTTTATCTCGAATTACCTAGAATGCAGTATGCCATGAATTAATGTTGCCCATTAATATACATATATGTATGTATATGTTACGGTATAATTACCGGTTATTATATATAATCACCACTAAATTTCGTAAATGTGATAAAGTCTTGAATATTTATCAAATTAACCGGCGAGTTTATATAATTCCCAACTCGTAATGGCTATACAAGTTATGGTATACAAGTGTGAAAGTTCATGTTTTGTTCTTAACTGACAAAACTCTTCATTCTGAACTTCTAATATCACCGCTAATAAATTCCGTGTGTCACTTCTTGCTCTGTCAACGTCTGGTACTTGTAATTTCGCTGTGTCACCAACTTTACCAGAAGGAAATTTAAGATTTGAATACTTTCAACATTTTCTCTGCCTGTGATTTTAAACCTTCTTTAGCACTCATTCTATATTTTCATACTTGTTCTTGCTAGCTTAAAATATCTGTCTGGATTAAAAGAACCGCTGCTTCATCTAATTTATCACATTTTCCAACCATAGTGGTGATCATAATAATTGGCAATTATACATAATCACCGGATTAATCACATTTACCGTAACATATGTACATATATACAATATTCATATAAACACAACTTAAGTTGGCAAACGCGTATGGTTATTATTATCTGGATCTTTTAAACTGTAACAAATTAACCCACGCAGCAAAAAATGTAATTGAATTGGCTGTAAAAGACATTGCAACTGTATCATACGTGATCATCGCCGTTTGTCGTTTTCTTCAGAGATATTTCCAGGTAAACCGTAACAAACCTCTGTGCGGGTTCTTACACCTGGAAGACATATTTGTTCTCCATCACACTGATCGATCAGCAATCGTCGCGTCTCCAATCTCACAAAAACGCCACGGATTTTGCGACACTCCGTACGTTTTCTACTAAAACTCTGGAAAATGCTTCCGTATTGCCGGAAGGAAAACGTGAACGTCCTATCTACGATGCCACAGAGAAATGACAGATGTCTACAACGTATGTGTCAGCTGTCGTTTCCGCAATGTTTTCTTGTGCCACCAATTTTTGTCACCCCCACCCCAACGCAAACAATTATGTATGTCGTACGTTTTACAATTATTTAATACAGTTTTTATATTTTCGAAAATTCGCCGATGTACGCCATGTTTGCGAAATACCGGCGCTACAGTATTAAACTATAGATACACTTAAAATGTAAAAATTATTGTAAAATAAACGCTGCCGAATTAAAGGAGAGTTTATTTATTTATTACTCAACATTTTAACTATTTAACCAAAGAGCTGATGGGGGCCTTGTGTTGTAATTAGTAATTAGTATGTAGATTATAATGTGATAGAATTTTTATTCAGAGAATTTCGTTGTGAAATTGCCTCTTCTGTTATGATGTTTAATGTCAACTGGGAAATTGAATATAAATTCTTATAGAATTTATATTAAATGTATAACTAATTGAGATATGCATGCATTCGCTCACTACTACTGAAGAGCTGAAAAAATATTATTACTGTGAGTTGTGTGATTTTCACACAAGTTTATTCGACTAGTTACAGTCCTATTATTGTGTTGTTTAGTATTATCGTAAGCGTGAGAATTACACAGAGTTGTTTGCATATTTCCGTGCTCCTAGCTACCTATTACGAGTCTGAGTTGCAAAATTACGAAACTTCCACGTTCCAGTTACGATGCCTCTCCACTTATACACTACATGTATTGTAGAAGCAATCTCCTATTATTTATGCAAGTTGTTACTAGATTATGATACTCCATTTGCACCTTCGTTAAACCTTGAAACTGTAATTATCCGTGTTCGACATTTTGAAGACACATTTTCTTTGAATAAAAATAATAATCTGTGTAAAATAGAAATAAATATGTACTCTTATTAATCTACCACACAACTTATAATGCAAATTAAAGAGTTTTAAACCACCGTATCAAAGTTTAAATCCAAATGTGCCTTATTAATAATGATCTCTAAGCGGGACTTGGTTTATAATTTATACGGGGAAATTATTCATACAAGTTTGAATAGCGCAGTTCCCAAGTTATTGTGAAACTAATGAAAGAATACTTTTATTCACTTTTTCGATTCAAAAACCTCACGTACTTGCCAAAGGTAGATTCACTCGAACACAATAGACGACTAATCGGACTTTCCCTATTATCAGTGCTCGCCCTTGATCGATACTGATTCCATTCATAACATATCAACCGTCCTGAAAGCTCTTCATTATTTCATATGACGGAACGTAACTGGATAATTAATAAAATTTAATTGAGCACGTTATTAATTGCATAATTAATATTTGAAATTTAATAGACTGTGGCTTTTAATAAAATAATTGCAGGGTAGGTAATTGGTATTCATTCCATCATTTAATTCTGTATATTCATGATTCAATTATAGTACAGCAATAAGTCAATTTATAAAATTTCCAGGATCTTCGATAACATGCTTATTTCATATCTTTGATAAGAAATTTACTGCTTTATCCTACAAATATAAATATTATTTCATTCAGGCTGTTATATCTACTTTCAAAGGGCAACCAATTTATAATACTAATTTACGTTACGTGCATATAATTTATTGAAGGATGTACTGGGCTTTTTAAGTATACAAATTATAATTCAAAGTGGGCCCACATTCGTGGTACAAAAGAGGTCAGGGAGATACTATAACTAAAAATGAGACGACAATCAAGAATAACAAAATTGCATTGGAGGTACACATTTCGTGTCCTTTCGCATTGGCCCAGTTTCGCCTCAACTTTCCGATTGATTAAATTTCTGACAGTATCTTCCTTTGATCTCTATGCCAAAGCTGGCAGTAGTTTTTAGAAGATATACTTGGCCGCCTACTATGTATATGTAAACCTCAAGTGGAAATGTTGCATGCATTTTTCTTAATAATTGGGACTGATAGTTTTTCTTTTCGTCTGTTTTAGGTAAGTCAAACAAATGTATTCTCATGCCTTCATCCTGTTCCTGTGCAGAATGTAAGTATTATTATCAACTGCTGCATTGCAGTATTGAATAAAAACAACCAAAATATAAATTCTATTGAAATAGAAAATGTATACAACGCTGCATTCGGGATTAAACTTGTCTCAAGTATGAATTGATATCGCCCGCTTCTTTGTGAATTCAATTGTACACAATTTATAATAATTGCAGTAAAAGTAATATTAATTTCAAATAAATATATGTAGTTTTTGAGGGAGTTGCAATTTTATAATAATAGTTGTTTAAGTCAGTATACGTATAATACTTTCTGGAACAACATATTACTGCAACGCTTTTTTATTCGCAGTTTACTTAACACGTTCCGTGTCACGTGGGTCGTGTTTTTTGGTCGCAAAAATCATTATTATTAAAAAACGGCGTAAAATTTGTGATTCCCTACAGAGGGGATAAACGTTTTACTTTTAAGTAGTTATCCTCATAGGTGCTGCATAGTTTGAGTCAAGGAAAGTTAGAAGAAAATCGGTCGAACACACGAACGCGTGTAAAAGGACGTCATAATATTGTAGATACATACTAGGACTCCGTACAATAATACAGAAAGAATTAAACCAAATTACTGATTACAACAACCACCGACAAAAGATTAAACCTATTTTCCAGTAGACAGTAAACTTATTACATATATTCTATATTAATAAACAAAATATAGTTATTACAGTTAAGTCTATCACATTATAAACACTGTAACAAAATACAATAATAAATACACATAAATAATTCGTTCGGTCTCAGTAAACGAAATGGATCATATGAATCTCCCTTGTAGTCTAGCACAAAACCATGAAAAACCAGATCCGATGATGGAGTTCCCTGCGGCGAACTTGTATAGCTTGCAGATCTGCGTGCTCGAACGATAGTCAGAGCTAACTTCCTAAAAACGAAATTATCCGGCGTTCGTTATTGCGCTTAGTGGTCGTTCACATTTCCTATGGTTTACAAAACTGACCGTAATTAGTACGACGAGGAGAGTTAGCTGAGTGGACTTTGTAGGAATGAAGTTCTGGTTCAGTTGTTATCAGACTCGTTATCATCAGACCGCTTTCCTACCTGTACGAAAAGTCGTATCGCATGCGAAGCTGCTCTTCCCCATTGTGTTCGCTTCATTGCATAGTGTGCGTACCATCTATGCCGAAACTATCCCGCCTTTTATTTGATATATTACGAAAGATGTTAATTTTTCTAATTCTTAGATGAAGTACAAGCGTGTGTCAGTTTGTCAAGCATATAACACCTACGAATGGCAGATAAGGCAATAACTTGCATAGTCCGGCTTCGATTAATTCGGTTTCACTATAATCCGATTTGAAAATATCCTCCCAAAAAATTATTCTTACTTAAAAGAGGCAAGAAAATACATACATACGATAATAATACCCTGGTTTTATTTATTGAAAAACAGGAAAAAAAATTGTTTGAAATGTAGTTAATTGCTCAATTAGTCCGGTATTGCTGTACTTATTATTAACAAATAATATAATGATTGACGTATATGTAGAAGTATGTATTCATAACGTGAGTACTGGAAAATGAGATTTTATAAAGGAATAATCACTTTGTTAGTTTTCTAAGCATATCGAATGTTCTTTGATGCTAAGCTTATTGTATATAATAATATACAAATATTACGGGAGCAGCAATAGATAAATGTTTATTAAAAAAGTAAGCAATTTGAGAGAATAAATAGTAATTATCTCGTCCCACATACATATAGTGTAGTTCAATTCGTTCTACATATGTATGTATTATATTTCATAGTTACCATCATTCATTACCATTCATTCCATAGTTACCATCATGATATTCTGGCCAGTCACAATTAGATCTGATCAATTATGCAATTAGATAAGGCTTCGCAATCCGTTAAACATTTAAATTAACTTTGTAAAACGAATTCTACAATATAATGTAATTAGTGAACAACATGATAATCATTACATGCAGTCGCATATTAATTATATTTATTTTTACCTATATCGAACTTTTGGATTCTTCTAATATTTTATTTTAGTTAAGTCAAGTCCCCGTAATTATCAAATTCACGGAAAGATCTCGCGTGTGGTAACCAAAAGGGCGGAGGGAAGAATGGAAATGGGAAGAAAGCCAGGCAGGATGAATCGTCCCTCGCGTTGTCGAATGACAAATGGAGACCACAAGATTGCGCCTCCGACATCCAATTAGCCCGACCTTCTCCTCTCTGTTCGTCTTTTTCCTATACCTTCTCCGACCACTGTACGTTTCGTTCAACCCTTACGACGTCAGGTGCAGGGCACAGTGACGCGGATTCATTCTTTAAACGAATCGAAACACGGTTGGAGCGCAGCCTTCTGTTCACATTTAATCAACATAATCCAAACTATTGTCTCGATCAGATTCACATATTGATTATGCTTCACTGCGCTCACGATCTTTCGGCTCATTTTATTCCTTTTTTTTATCCTACACTAGAAACGTCGTATAATTACCTTTTAATTTAACTAAATCCCATGTTAAACGAAACACCCATTGCTTTATTTATCTAGCACTCAATATATCCATCGATTACTATAATGTTTAAAGCAATCCTCAGAAGTTCAATGTTTGGGATAATGTAATATTGTATAAATTTGGTGGCCTGGCAATTCATATTGCTAGGTCATTGTAGTTTGTAAGAAGTGGTTTCGTGAAAGATTTCGTCTTCTTTAATATGTTATTGTTGAAGTTCACAAAATATCTACACGTTTGTCCCAAAATTGCACGATTAAATGCAAAAAATAGGGACAGACAGATTATCTACAAACACAAATTGCATGAGGCATTCTCTCTCTTCATAATTATTGGCAATCTTGTATTGAATTTCTTCATACAGCCAATATTCATAAAATTCACTAGCAATTGATGATACTTACGGAATTTGTTTTTGCGAAATGTCTTTATACGGATATTTTGTCCGTAGCTATCAATAGAAATTTCTTTTAACTTATTGCTCGAGATATTTTTCCTGCTGGAATTTCGTCTGTGCGTGCAAATGTAATATAGATCTAAAGAGCAATATATCAGATGAAATGTTGATAAATGTTGTATGATGGATTTCAAAGCTGAATTTTATACGTCTGTGATGCAGAAATATCTTCAGGCCTCGCATTGATTGTTATTGCTAAATGGGCTACACGAAGTACGACAGTGCATTCGAAGGAGGTTTTTGAGAGAAAAGGAAGACTATTGTCGACTGTCAGAACATGAAAGGTTACCAGTTGCTTCGAGTGACATTGTTCTATGCACTATTGAGCACGAAGCATCCATCGCCTTCAGTTTTTCCGCTGATACAGCAAAAAGAAAAGCAGTACACGATCGAGAGTGTAGATAAAGCTTGGAAGAAAGAATCCTTGACTTCGCAACATACAAAAAGCGGGAGTAGCTTATGGTTGTGAAATGGATTGCCTAACAGTTATTTTCTACATATCTGATGAGACTATGGAATAAAGTCGCTTAACAATTTATGTATGTACCTGCTATGAGAGCATGTTTCAAATAGTTATTCATTGATATTTTCTTCTTTTATAGAACAGTTGTCGAAGATGTTAGAGTTTATTGACACAAATACGCGTCTCCTTTAAAAAATGAATTTACTTAATTTCGAATATTAACAGATCTTCACAGATTACAGATCTTTGTATTTCGAATTCTGAAATGCGTCAAATTGACGCGTTCCGTAAACCAATGAGAAGCGCTTTAATCTACCAGGAAACAATGTCTAGAATGCACAGTAAATATTGCACATTATTATTATTTTAACAAGAGAAAAAAATATTTACACCATGTATGAAATATCTGAAATTGTGAATTAGCAAGAATTAGCAAATTATAGCACTGCACGTTAGACTCATTTATTTCATGCATATATTATGAATTAACAATTAATTATATCAGACGACCTAGGATATTGATGGCTTTAAAATTATATCAATTTTGATAAACCAGCCAAATACATTAATTTTTAATATATTCGTAATTTAATGTTCTGCAGAAATATAAAACTTTTATCAATCTTAAGTGCATCACGTTGATTCAGTACTGTTCATTGATTTATCCCCCATGCATGTAATGAATGCATGTACCTATCTAATTGTTAGATATTGTGTACAGGAGAAAGTAACGCAGCCCGTAGAACAGGTGCAAGTTTTTTCGTTATACCTGATTGAAAAGTATTCTAAGGGCAAAGAAGCAGTTAAACAGAAACCTAATTGCCTATTTCAGAAGAAGATATCACGCGAACAGAACACTTCCGTTGTTTCGTAAAAAACGTATCCGATGCAAAGGCATGTTTCGCGGCAATAAATCCATATGTTAATCACTGCGAGCGTCATTATCCTAAATCACTGCATAAGTTAACTAGCGTTTAACCTAATAACGCAAAGGAGTTCGTGACACGTTAGGCGATCATGAAAACTTTGCTTAACATTGCTTCGCTAACTTCCACGATTATCTCGATCATTAAGAAACCAATGCACATATTCATAACACAAAGCGTACTTAAGGATAAGAATACACGTAAAACAAAGAGTGAATAAGTGTGTAATTTAGAAGGTTTAATTCATAGAGGTAATTCACTCCATGGATCCCAAAAATGGAATTGATAGACTAAGTTAATCTAAAACAGTGAAAGAATCTTGTTCTGGAATATACATATATGTATTAATATGTAAAATGTATACGTTTCACTTCAATGCTCCGAAAAATGCCATTATTTTATCTATTTTTCTTGGGTATAATGTTTATGGTGTTTATTAGCAAATTCGAAAACGTGATACGTGTAATGAGGCATTGGCCTTGCATGAGGCATTGATTACAATAATTCGAAGACAACAAAAGATAATGAAGGCTTCGGCATTTCTACAATATATTTTCTATTAATTTGTCGTAGTTATAATAGTTCAGGCAAAATTCCTTCCTTATTTTAGCGCTCAATTGTTATATGTATTTGTTGGGTTTTTGCACTCGAAAATGTTTATTTATAATGTGATATGACGACGCATAAGTAATTGTAAGACTACCGCACGCACGCATGTGTCCTGCCCGATAGTATTTTTTGTATTACCATATAACTAATCATTATTCGAACGGGAATATGCAGTAAGTCACGAACATCATTATTGAAGGCAATAGCTTGATTTCTGATCATAAGTGGATTCGTCATTTTCCCTTGAAAGCGTACTGTATAGAGATGTGTAGACAGACAGTTTGCAGGAAACTTGCTTGCAGTGAAACGAGACATAAATTTCCGAAGGCACGGAACTGAGCTCGTGATGTATGCAATGGCCACGTTTGCTGCTGTTTCACGTACACGGCGAACAATTTCGTTCCTAATTGCTCATCAAGCCGGATCAGAGAGATTCCTAGATGCGAGGACGGTCGTGCATTTATGCTCGATTAAACGACAGTTCGAGTTCCTATGGTGATTGTGTATGATTAATCGTCCAATCGACATAAAGTCTCTATAAATTTATGTCCAACGGCTGATCTGAATTCGGGGTCGTCCACAGTTAAAATAGAGATACCAATTATGATCGTTCCATCTTTCAGCAGTTTACTTTAGTCACTTTCAACATTTCAGATTGGAAAATTGCAAAAGTGGTAAATTCGCGTATAGGTACCTACTTGTTTAAGGAATATGAGTAAACAGGAAATCTGAAATGTGAAGTGGTTTTTACACGGGATTCAATATTTCGTAACAGATATTAATATCTTCATGAATTTGGAAACATCATTCAATAAGCATTCGTATAATTGACTTTCTCTGTTAGCTGATTGGTCAATCACGATTGAGTGTTACGAATCTAGTATCAACTTTTACATACGAATTTCCAATTCCCGCTATCTGAAAAATGTATCGAGTCACACGAGATTTCAATTACAATTGATTGAACATAGGGTTACCCATGTATTTACCGATATCCATCGATATTTGCATAGTATATTAGAAACCTTAAAATATTCATACATTCGCGTGAAATATGAAGAATAATGTCAAACACTGGTGGATCAGACGCTTCGCAAAATAAAGCATTCGCTAAACACGAAATAATGTGTTAGCCAATAAAATATACGGCTGGAAAGTATTCGAGTGTAAAGAGACACGTGAAAAATTGAAAATACTTTGAGCCACGCAAAATACATGAAAATCTCCGAGACCTTCATTTTTTAAGGGAAGATGGACGAGCGGTCCACAAAGTTTCACCTAAGAAACCAAGATATTTCTCTTTTGACACTTAAGACTCTTGAGAATGAAGATCATCTTTCGCTGGTACGTCTGTGAAACCTTTTATCATTATATTCAATTTTCCCTCGAATGTTTATTTTGCCACCACAGTTTTCCCGCTCCCAACTATTTTGCTAGATTCCACTGATTAACCGTGCTCAATTAATATCTCGTCGCCTCGAGATATCGCGTAGGCAAAGGTAGAAATTACTTTCTGCCAAAGCCAACGGTTTAGTAATTCTGACGAGAGCCAGGGCTTTCTTGCGTTCAGGTTGATCTCCGGAAAGAATTTCGCACAGAATTTCACTAGAATACGTCGCATCGCCCCGTCGATGATTGAGAAATGGTCGAAGAAATATCCAAGCTATTCGAGCACGTCGATCGAAAGTGAATTCTCTATTTTCTTTTACCTGCAGATACGTTTGTAGGAGAAAAGGTACCTATGCACTCGAATTTTTATACATATTTATGAGGCAAAAAATTAAGGCGAGCATCTATTTTAGGGGATCAAAATGTTTTAGAACAAATATTGTTTTTTTATTTATTTTATAAACTTAATGTGTTACGCTGACTTATCTTTCTGTGCAAAATTCTCAGGTATACGCCTCAGGCGGTGAGAGTCGCGTTAGTATAAATTTCAACACATCCAAATTTTATCTGCTAACTTTATTGTAGCGCAATTTGTAGCATAATTGAGTAACACGATATGCTTTGGCTACGATATAATCACATTTGCTCGGTGTAGCAAATAATATTCCATTCAAGCAATTATCCATGGCAATGTGCAAAACTACTCCTTAAAAAATATAATCTTTTCCTTTTTTCAAAAATGTTCAATTCGTTAATAATATAATTATTGTGAACGAATTAAACCGGGTCATTTATTTATGTGCCCTATTCTGTTTTTTAATATCTTAAACTTAGAAAGTAATTTGGAGATCATTTTTAACGGTTTCCTCTCTTCATTTCGATCCCTACTCCATTCACCAGTAACTTTCGATTCTCGAGTCTCGAGTATATCAGGAAGGATTCAGTTGAGACCTGTACAGAATATCCAATTTCAGCGGGCTGCTTTTCAAGCGTGTTAATTAATTACAAGATACCTCTCAAATACTTCAAACTCGTGTTATGACCAACTACTTTCCGGCTGACGGAAAATTCTTGTAACACAATGAAGATGAATACATACCCTTATTAAAAAGAGAGATTACATTTCTTAGTTTGCATTTGTCATTCTACGCCTTTCCCCCCAAAATAAAACCTTTGGTTAAGCAATTATATAGGGGTGTACATTTTAATTAAATTGGCGTATGCGAAACAGTTCATGACATATGTATAAGGACAAAAATATTTTGGCGTTAATTTGAAAAAAATTAAAAAATTGATATCAATAACAGGACTATACTGTTCTACGAACCCTGCTCTATTTCAAAATGTCAGTATCATACAAAATAATCGGCACTTCTCCCTACAACAACGTAATTAATTCAGAAATGTTTATCAAATAAACATAACGACGAGGGAGGGGGCAGAATGTTTTAATTTTTAGGGTATGCGTTGTGGAATGAATTTTTTTAAACTAATTTTATCACGTTTATCCGGCGCTGGTAAGGGACCACTTCTAGATATGCCATAAAACCTGAAATTGTGGTAGTAGTGCTTGTACCACCGTCGCCTTCGTTGCAGTTTGCATAATTGCCCAATAAAAAAGAAACTATGATGCTATAAAATAAATAGAGCGATTCTAGCAGAACCTCAAGAACGTGGTGTAACAAATGCAAAGCCATAATAGTAATGAATTCTTTAATCCCCCATGTTTCAGGTGGTAAAATAAATTTGGTAAACAAGGGTGAATACACTCAAACCACTCTTACTTTCTCCACGGTTTTAAATTCTGATGGTGGTCGTGCAAATAAAATACTATGCAAAAGTTAAATTAAACTTTTAAGTATAATCTCAAAAATATAACGAGTACGTAACCAATTGATCTGTTTTTATAAATATTTATGTTATCAATTCCATGGGCATTGTACTTCATTAAAAATGTGATTAAACAAATCTACTAAATCGACGAGGAATCACATTTTAAAATAATAACATAAATGGATTTTATATGATACAAAATTCTTCACGTAGAATCCATGAAATACATTAGCATTCTAATGTATCTTGTAGCATTGCAGCAATACATTTTCATTTGTTTGATCAGCAGTTAAAATGTTATAGACTCAATGTGTTTCATCTCTGAGTAAATAATTTTATCAGGTATGCGCATTCAATATACATATGTATTTAGAAATACATACATGTGCGCAACCATACAGGCATAGCCATAAAGGAAGGCAATGAACCCTCAACAAATTTCTGCGGTAATGCCTTCGCATATAGCGACGATTTTTCGGATCGGCTTGATACATAAGCGGCTCTGGTGTAAAACATACTACCCCCGAGGGTAAAACGTACCCCTCATTATCCGCGTGTCCCGCACTTGAGTTACATCCCGCGTGCATATACCCTTTATGTCAATTTGCATACTAAACTCGTTGAAACAACGAACAAGGATTCTACTGGGGGTAGCATAAGCTACTAATATGCAAAATATTGAAACGCCAATTTAGAACAAGTGAAGATGTACCCTACTTTGTTGAGAGAATGGACCATGCTTAGTAGAATTACAATTTATGTTAGCATTTTAACACACATTGTTCTGTATATATAGTTTTCTATATGTGTAATAGAAAGTAGTTGAGAACAAATTTTACAATCGAGTTATTTAAAAAAACTGTTAATTTTAACACTATCGTATCAGATTTCGCGCGCATACATAGCTTCGTTTGTAATATTCATTTTTTGAGTAGCGAAATTGAATTAAAAAATACAAAGCGCAAATATCTTTTTATACAACACAAAATTAAATATTGCCGCCTTAAAAGTTCTTGGCTACGGGAGTATAAAGAATAATAGGAATGCTCGAGATGGAAATACATCAATTTTATTTGACTGCCCTTGCAGGATTCCGAAAAGGAGAGTACCGTCAGCTGGCGCCACAGCTGAGAAACTTCTGTACTAACACCCAAAATAAATATTAATATTTCTGTTAAAAGAATCACAAATCCTGATATCTCTATCTCATTTCCTCCACCAAAACTAGTTGAGTTGGAGAAGCATATATTAAAATCAAAAATATTATTTCAAGTAATCTTCGTTATATGTAGTAACTTGCTCCTAAACGTTTGTTAAAGATAAAATACCATATTTTTCTGCATCGTATTCAATAAAACAAGTAGTCACAATTACTAAAACCTTTTAAAAACTTATTTAGACCAATGTATTTCTATGGACAACAATCATAAACCTCATTCTAATTACAAACAGTTGCAAGACGAATGCCTTACATTTTTCATTAACTGTTCACAGGGTGCATTTCAATATTGTCAAACTAAATTGTTGTAAACCAAAAACTTGCACCTATAAAGGTGCTAATCCCGCGTGTAAACGGTATGGACGTGGTTACTGCAGTCATACGTTAAATCCAGGTCATTAAAAGTAGCATGAAGCTGAAGTGTAATATCGAGCCGCAGGATCGATTGTCGCAGGTACCGTGAACCTCGATGCAATAACCAACGCGACCCTCGCCGTAGATAATCGTCTCATAATTCACATATCCAGCGTCATTATTATTCATACTTCGAGTGAGACCACGGTATGCGGAGGCAAATTGCCAGCCAGCCTGGCAAATACCACGTAGTACTCCCATATGTAGCTGCGTAGGAGTTTAGCTTTTCATCGAGCATTATGAAACGGTCCAAGTATGCACAGAGTGTGCCACCACGAAAAGAGTCAGTTTACTTTAAAAGCTAATAACACGTTAGGTAACCGAACCTGCATACATAGTAGATTGTACAATCGGTCAGGCCGCGAAATACGATTAGGCTTCCTGTCGAGGATTAGAAATCATTTTCACGATTGATTATATTTACTAGGGTTATATACCGGTGATCATGAGGCGATAATATTTCTTACTGTTTACTGTTTAGAAAAGTTGAATTCTGCTGTAATTGTTTACTTCCAGCGAATTATTTTTCGTTACGCTGAAATGTGAAACTTATATACTTATATACTTATATATTTGTATACTAATATACTATGTACTTATACATATGCTAAATGTGATACTTATTGTACTGTTTAGTGGTGCGTCTAAGAATTTCCTAAGACCTACGAATTTCAGCTAAAAAAATTGAATAATTTACAATTTAGGAAAACGTGGAATAATTGAATAGTAAAAATTGTTTTGTGGTCGTAAGAGCTACTTGCAAAAAGATGCTAATAATAATTAAGTATCGACTAAAATCATAACTTTATCAGGTCATATAGGAAAACATTTCACGTTTAATGGCCAATGAAACCGTAACCCCTATGAATTACAAATATTTCTCTTTTCTTTACCATTTCATGAATCTCTTGTGACACTTTAAACGCTTATCATCCACACTGTTTATAATCGAGGCAAATCTTTTTCAGGTTATTTTATTATATCAATTAAATCTCAATTATGCAACGGAATGCACTAACGGTTGATCGATCATTTTCACCACATACCTCACGCGTTTTGCCTGCCAGTTGATGGTCGAAAAAATAACAGGAGGGACTTGAACGATCACGCGAGCCCCGTAAACTGTTATCGCATCACTCAACCGGAAGTTCGCTTCTGTCGGACGGAAAAAATAGCCGGATACGAACGTCCCTGTAATTATGCTTCGTAAAATTCAGGCGATATTCTCGCATGTCGATTGGCCAGATTGGGATCCTTCATGGGATGAGACCTGACGTAAAATTTAAATCCTTTTTGGATCGGCAAGAAGCAGCACTTGGGGTTGCAAGTAATTTCTCCTTTGCGCACAAGTGCTTTAGTTGTAAGTGCAATTTGAGGCGTCGCATCGCATTAACTTATTGATCATAGATTTACACGTTCACTGGTTATATATAGGAGTTAATTTTAACTTGCGGGCGGGTGGATACACCTCAGTGGTGAGCATGGAGTTATAATATATTTAACGGTGCATTTTTCTCTTCGAAACAATTCATCACAATTATTCCATTTTATATTTTCCGTTTGCATAAAACAGGATGATGGAAAATTGAAAAAGTGCACCAATGGTGACTTGAAAGAGTATTATATGTACATATTTATCTTGCTTGGTGGTGAGACTTGCTTCTGAAGGGAAGAATCCAGAAGCTGTTTATTTTTTCTGTACGCAAACACAAATTACTGCGAATGGCGTAACACCTCACACTCGTAAAACAAATTAATTAAGAAATATTTCATTTCAGCTACACCATACCTACGAATAACACAGACGGCAAATTTTTGCAAACGAAAAATCAGCATATAGCGTCAATAATCGTCAGACTGTCACAGTACATGGCAATGTCTCTCTCGATATTCCTGCTGTCGAAACGTTTTCTTCCTGGCATCGCTCGATCCGCCTTCGATATCCCACTTCCTGGCGCTCGACCGTGAGAATATGATCGATTGGGAACGTTCTCAGAATACCGAGAAACAGAGTAGGAGGAGAAGTGGCAGACTGTCCCCGCGTGTCAAATGAAAATATGTCAGTACCAGTCGGTGGCAGTCGAAATCCGGATGTGGTAGCGTTCTCATCAGCATGCGAAAACTTTGTTATTTGTTTGAACACGTTCAATTATGCATGCGCAATATGCTGACGATTTTCAAGGGTGCAAGGAGGGTAAATCGGAGGGATGGTCAAGGGAGCAGCGGAAAGCAAACTGTATGCTGTAATACGTCGAAGAAGAGGAAACGGTACTGCCTATTAAAGGGGTGCAATTTTCTTCGGCATTAATTGAAATAATAATACCGTGCAGAAATGGGCGGCAGTGTGTTCATTAAACGAATTCCATTTGTTTTCGACCCTTTTTATTATATCCGTCACCGAAGAAACGAATATGTTTTTATATACATACGTGTAGTATAGTACCGCTTATAATTATTCGAACGATAAAGATTTTACTCCTTATACCTACATTTAAAGGCAAAAAATGTTTTTCTCGCTAGTGATTACACAGGTGGTTCTGCTTTTAAACAGTATGGAATATGTACCTTTATTCCAATTACACTTCCTTGAAATCTTGATTATACATATACATATATTATACGGAGCAGCGACTACCCACATTGGATCAGCATTGTATTGGGTAGTTCCCACTACTTTATTCTCTTCAACAACGTGTTCTTACAGGTATTGGCATGTTTTAGCAATCTGCACTAATACATGTGCAAACATACTGAAGCAAAGGGTAGACACATTGATAAAAGTCATTTGTCTAGATTGTAAAAATGCTATTTTTTCAATTTCGTTCGGATACTTATGAATGGTATTGTACATTGTACGAGATAGTTTATACATATAAGTTTATATATAATGTACCGTGCATAAATTGCTAAATGTACATATATGTATACTTATCCTCGTCTTCTTTTGCCATCTGCCTCAGTCAACAGTAGGCATTTATAGATATTTCGCTTTATTTCAGACATTTCGTTCATTGCCTCATATCCTATTTAGTTAATCATTATTCAATACTTAAAACATATTATAACTGATTGAGAATCTATTTCTGTTGCCTAGTGGTTTGAAACGTTTTAGTCAAAATAAGTAGAAGGATGTGGACGGTCAATTAATATACATTTAATGAAGACTCTAATTTGGATAACGATTTTTGCAATACGCCTCTAAACGTGAAATCATGAAATTACTCGCTTTAGAGAATCTAATACGTACGGATAATTCTTGTATAATGTGGGAGTTAAGTTTCATTAATGGAGGAAAAATATATTCTTATTTATTTCAGTCAGATGTAATGCACCCAAACGTATTTGGCAAAATTAAAAATTGTAGATAAGATTAATTTATAATGATAGCGGTGACGCGCTACGTAGAACCGTCGCCGGTTTTATGCAAGTATGTACCTGTATGCAATAATTTATGATCCGAGTTTTCTAAATACCCTATTATACATATAAGGGTTAGTATTCGTGTATGAGGGAAATCGTCGAAATCGGAGCTATGTTTCTTACACTGCTCACACCAGATGGAAAAGACAAGGGTGGATAATAGAGTGAGCAGGTGGGTGCAGAGTGAACCGGTAAAATATTAAACTTGCCGATAACTAATCTCCAGGAAGTTCGTATAATGCGGACCCGGTCTGCAGGGAATCGCGAGGGGTGACCCAAGAGCCGGTCAATTGGAAAGGAGGTGACCGAGTTTCGACATTCCTACCGCTTTTGCCTGGATCGCATCGTCAACCGAGGCATATCGAATTCTTCTCTGGACTTTCTGGAATGCTGGGAATCGAGACGCCTTTCCGCGCTCCCTTTCTCATTCCTTTCTGCCAACCTCTAACTGTTTTTGTGCCGGTGGAACGATAAGGAACTAATCCCGAGTACTTTGGCGGTACGCGGGTCATACTCACTGCCACGATGACCCAGTTCACGCATTCGGATGGACAGATAACTAACAACGCGCTAAGCTGCGCGTCCACCCAGCGCTGCATAGTAAGCTCCTGACGTGACGTGATTCCTGAAGCAAGCCATTGTGGTTTGATGGTGTTCGATGAGGTGTTTGGACAGAATCGTAGCCAGGTGAAATTGAGATACTTGGAATAGGCGTAATTGCGAGTGAAGTGTTTGAATGATTGCAACGGAACAGGAAATACCTTGAGCACTTTGTAGTCTGTTTCTGGTAAAGGTAAATGTCATTTTTCGAAGGTCTTCTGGTTTAGAAAGGTGTATCTATATTTCAAATTCAGGCGAACTTTGCTGAGATTTGTTGAAATAATAAATAAATATTAACGAAGCGGTGTCTAACATAGTACCTGTACTGCGAGATAATATTTGGGAATAGAATAGTACAGTAGCAAGTATAAGATTGCATCGTCTATTAATAAATATAAAAATAAATCAGTTGATTTTAACTCTGGATGTACAAGTGTGAAATATCGTTGGAATTTGCTAAAATTATTCGTTTTAATATTTCATACACGATCCCTTTTTATTCTTTAATCATTCCTTTATTTCCTGCAGGTTGTAATTTCATTTAATTTACAATAATATAGCTCAATTGTTTAATCCATAAAATAAATTACAACTTCTAATGTGCACAGTGCTAAATAATGGGGGCAACTTTTTACTTACAGTGCCCTATATTGCAATACCGAAGATAGTGGTCTTCCTGTTGTTAGATATAGTACCAGGAATATATTATCTCTATACAAACTCGTATATAATTTATGTCTTTCATTAATTCCGGACTTAAACGAGCTTGGATAAGTAAACCGTATAGTAGTAACAAATCTGTTTCTTTCTGACTAAGCTTCCACTCTAATGCTTGCTGCACAATTTGTTATGCTTTGGTGTCTTCTTTGTACGCATATTCCAACCCACTATATCATATAATTGCAATATACATTTTATCTGGAACAGTAACAGTAATTAACACATTTTTCTTCCAACGAGGACATCAGAAGAAACTTACCGAATTAGTATATAATATTTTGGAAAAACCCAGAACCTGTTTAACAATTTATTAAAATATGAAAACAACGTCTTCAGAAAATAAAAATAAGGTTTCGCTATGCTTAAACTCAATTCATTGAACCAGGCTACATGTTTTAACATTGCATTAGTTATTTACGAAGTTACTCGTAACCATGTTAATCATTGGTCATCGCGTTGAATCAAATTATTGTAGTCAGACCGATGTGTGCAACTGATTCTGCTACTAATTCTTATGAATTCTTCTTTAGAGGTAAGAATCGTAGAAAACCCGAACACCTGTGTACGTGCACCTGTGTATGAGAAAGCTGGAACTCGTATGCTGCGCATGTGAATGAACTACTCAAGTATAGATGGCTCAAGCACGTGGCATGTCGAGAGCATAATAGCAGAATTTCATGCCTAAAACGGATTTGCGTTAGAAAAAGTCTAAGGGCGGAGGTAGCCTGACTGTTAGCAACTGTACTTTCAGTTGTTCCATCGATTCAATTCACTCTTTGACAGCGCTGACCCAGATTCGTGTTCGAACGGACACGTCGAAGAGCAATCGATAACCCCTTTCTACGCAATTAACTCCTCCTGATGCCGCCTGTGACGTCCTTAGCGGCAAGTCAAACTTATGTTCAAATCTGACTAAGGAAATGAACAGTTTAAAAAAGTATCATATTCTTGAATCGTTGAAAATCAGTTGCTTTATTTTGCAGCATAATTGTATGAATACATTGTTTTGTTAGGTTCGCGCATAATTGAAGTAAATTATTGGAGACTATAATCACACATGAAAGCATAGTGCACAAATATCTTTCACAATTTTATTTTGGATGCCCCAAATTCTCTGTGTTCTACTTTATACTCGATATCAATAATTAATACTAGTGTCTATAGCGTCGCGTTACATGAGCTGTTATTGATTCAATTTGCAAATCGAATCGAAAATGATATTAGGCATGTGGTTTAAAAGTGAATGCCTTAATTAGGTGCATCCTTTTATTTATTTCGTCCACTGCACCTCACGAAACAAGTACTAGTAGTAATATAAAAAATAATTCAGAACTTTCTTTATATATGCGTTTTCCCTTGCACATATAAGAATAGATGAGCCGTTAATCATAAACCTCAATTAAATACTAAGAGCTTTAAATAAATACTGCTATTAAAATCAGAATAAAATTCTCGATGCGTCGCCCCCGTGTCAGGTTCAATATCGCCATTCTTTCGTCCCTATTGCAGACGCTAGCAACGACACCGACGCGCGGCGTCTCTGACTTCCGTCTGGAACGTCATGCGAGCTCTTATTAAAGGTGGCGATTTATCGCTAGTAATAACGGCGCGGTCTGCTGCCGCGAATGTTTCTCCCAGACCTTCCTAGGGGAATGGACAGGCGCAAATGCCAGTCTCGGGGTTCAAGGTGCCGAAAACTACAGGTTCATTCGCAGGAGACCTTGCCTCTACGAATATTCACACTTGATGCGATATTCGGAATGTCTGGTAGCATAATACCAGGCTCGATTTCATCGCGATTGAAATACACCATTTTCAATTTACACGGACTCAATGTATTAAGCACTAGCAAAGGAAACTGGAGGTAATCTCTAAGAAAAGCGGTTAATATTGCGCCGTTTGTTTGTCGAAATGTTAAATTCCATGAAACAAATAGTGGAGAAAATTGATAAATTTGTACAATAATTGAGTTTTAACATTTCTTTAGAATATATATGTATATACAGGGTCCGGCAGAGTATATGACCCCGCTTTTAATGGGGGGTTACTGGGGTGATTCTGAACAATTTTTTCCTTTACCAAAATGTTTGTTGAAGCTTCGTTTTTGAGTTATTAACGAAAAACACTGGCCAATCAGAGCGCTCGGGCATGTGGCTCTCAACCGCGGTCGGTCGTGGTCGTGAACGAAGGCATTGGGACAGTTATGTTACCTCGTCTTAAATTAAGAATAATGTGGAATTATTCGTTATTCATGAATAACAAATAAACTAATAAGTGTTCGATACGTATTGTGTGTATTGAAGCACACATTGTAGAATGTTCTACTTACTACGTGCTACACCAAATTTTCACCGAATTTTCGAATTTAATTTAGCTTTCGAAGTAAATTATTTATTAATCAATTGCCGCACAAGCTTTTGTCAGTTAGTGGCGTTGAACGGAATTATCAAGGAAATTAATTTTAAACATAAAAAGTTAGGCGTCAGTCGGATACTTTGGCAGTCAACATTAAACGATTTCAAACAGTAACGTGTTAGTCACTTTGTCCTGTGCATAATTCATATTGAATACTGAAATTAAATATGCACGAATATTGAAATTAAACATGCATTTTTCTGGAACTGGTTCCTTCATTTTCATTCTATATCTTGCTTGGGGAAATAATCTCAAATACCTATACAAAGGGTAAATCAGTAATAGAATGATGATCTTTTCCTGTAACGGATTTATACAAAGACTTCTATGTAATGCTAAATTCTATGCTTATTGCAACAAAAATATACAATTCTAGTAAGCTATGTTTCCTTCCCATTGTATCGAAGTCCTTCTTCAGAAAGTCTGTCGCCAAAGTCGTGGAAAATGATAATAATAAATTATAGCAGTTCTCTGTTGCATCCAATAGCGTAAACCCAGCTGTGAATCCTTTACGGCGAGGGTTATGTGCTCAAGCTGCGTTAGATTAACAATCCTTGGCATTTCAGTGCCGCTTCGGATGCGTTGACGCTACTCCAGGCTAGCAGAGAACCCGACTGTAACGAGCTTCGGGATTGATTAACCGTGGCGTGGAGCGACGCGCGAGCAAGTCTACTTCTGCCAAGTCTGGGCAAACGAGTCGACGCGACGTTCCGATCCCTTGGCGAAGGATCAGTCGAGCCTTAATTACGCTTGATTAATGGCTTCTTCGACGGATTGTCGGCTGACGGAGACGGCTGTTTAACGGAGTTTTACCACGATTTTTCTATAGGGCCGTTCAGCAGGCTAATTTACGTTGACGGTTTAAAATAAAATCTCGTCGGATGGTTAGCTCGCCGTTGATTGTCTAGGACTTTCATCGAGATTCATTTAAGAGATTCGTTGAACCGGCGTATGAACAATTACGGCCGAGATGAACGAAATGTAGAAGATCGGTATCGGTAACGATTCGGACCTCACTGTACAACTGAGAACTTTCTAATGCAAATCATAAAAATGTCCCTTACTTTCCAACGTAACGGAGACCATTATCTGAATTAATTTCACGCATTATTTCCTGAAGAACGACAGACAAATTGTGAATACCCATTAGACGAGGAGATATAGCCTCCCGAAATGGCAAGCAATTTCTTCCATTTCCGTGACTCAAAATTTTCATGAAATTGCCAGGAACGAGATACCGTACACTTTTCTCCAGACGCATCTTTGATACCTGACGGCTACGAGGAGCGTTTCAAACGAGAGAGGAAATGACTTAGCTGTAATCCTCCGTTTTTCAGTGGCGGGCGCGTTGAAACGTGCGGCTATAGCGCCGAAATAGATTACAAACGTAATATTTCAGCCGCCATAAATATTCTCCGTTAACGTTGCCAGCCCCTGGCCTCTTTCGCCGTTCCTTTGGCCCCGTATTTTTAAGCGAACCTTTCGCGGACTGCTGGTCGCCAGCGTCGCGATCTAATTGGGATAAGACGGATTTTTGTACCAGGTGGCCCTTAATTGGTCGGCCGTCCTTACGGGTGGTCCCGCGGTTCTAATTACTGTAGCCCGTGCGGCGAACCTTTATGCGTTCATGCGAGCAACGCTCAAAGATTTTCGCGGATCCAGAAACGAATTATTTATAACGTTGACTACCACAGCGGCGACACTTTGTTAACTTAAATGTAATCGTTTTGCGTCATTTCCTTTGGTTGTTGAATAACCGTATAAAGTTCTTCCTTTAATTTTGGGGGAGTTTTTACTTTTCCAAAACTTATTTGCTAAAGACGTGTTTCTTTTTCTTTTAAATCATTTAAGGCAAATTGGCCCGTTGCAGAAACATTAAAGGTTCACTTGTCTATTTTAGCTACTTCCAATTTTTGCTTCTCTCTGAAAGCGTGTACATTTCTTAAACGAAGGAAAGATATCGTTGCTATTCTGGAAATGATTCGTAAACTGTTCGGCAATTAATGCAAGATGTCTATTTCAGTATTCTATGACCTGGGAACTATATTAGGAAAACTCTGTAACACAAGACTGCTGTTTTTACTATCTTCTATATAAGAACACTTTATTAATTTCACAAAAATTTAATTACAATGTATGAAATACATGCTGTTGCAATCCGCATGAAATAACAGAACATTACAGTTACGTACAGATCTTCCTCTTCTGACAATGAGTACAATAATCATTAAAGACAACGATACCAGTTAAACACGTGTTATACGTGCTGGTGAATGGAACAATGTATTTAGAATGATAACACTGAACTCCGGTGTCTTAATTTGGTGGCCCCCGACCACCTACATAATTCCAATCTTGAATTTCTGCCGAACCAAGGACTCCATACACAATGAAGGCAGACACTTGGGCAATAATGTTTAGCCAGAATACGTACCTCCATCTTTGCATAGTGTGCTACATTGCAATTACATTAAATTAGTGAAGCTAAGACTTAAATCTTGATAAATCTTTATAATATATATCCGACGCAGAAATATCGTTTCGCACTACTACAAATACACAAAATGGCAGATTCATGACTAGCAAATAGATTCCCAGCTTGACGTTGCAATTCCTCCAGCTGTGAATATGTAAGTTAAACTATTCCATCCAGCGACACATTTTTAGTAATAGAGATGGCCCTTTGTATATTAATGGTGCGGAACGATGTTTTTGTATAATCTCCATTCGTAGAAAATGTGGGGGCTATAAATGTTCATAAACGTACGAGTGAAAGTGAGAATTGTATTTTATCCGTTATATATGAACGCGGAAAAGAAAGAGCAATAAATTTAAAAAAAATGCAGGAGGTCAGAAAATGTAAAGGAATACTTCATCGGCATATTCTGTTTGAGTAGTAAGGCTAAAAGCAGTTTCTATGTCTTACAATTAGTAGAATTTATTTACGTACCCCGTTTTCCATTAGTGCGCCTACCAAAGCAGGCAAGATAAATGCTGATATTGTTCCTGGGGTATTTGTGATTCCCATTAGAATTCCCGCATAGTTCGGTGCTAGGTCGTTCTGGTTGCACAGGTGTCCAACAAAAATCGCACCACACAATACTATACTCAATATTAATAGTACTGTAGATGCTAAGCGATCACAACCGACATATGCAATCACAATAAGACAGACGCTCGATGGAATGCAACCTGCGTATCGAATTGAAAAGCGCGCTTTACATCGTACATGCCATAATCTTAGAATTGCCATGCGGTTCAAATGTTAATATATTTATTTGATATTTTTGGAAGGCAATGTTACTTGTTTAATGTTACTTGTTGTGTACGAACGAAATGAAAGTGCTTATTTGCATGTTACACTAAATATAAATTAAATAATCGGGCTTACTTATGAAAACTGCAATCTTTCGAGCACCAGTCTGTGACCAATACCCCTTGGATCTGCCCCAATCCAATGCCCGGCCGAGTAACGGATTCATTATTGCGTTTATGATATATGGTGTACAGCTTAAGCTCGCGTTCTGTGTAAATTAAACAAATACCTTGTCAATTAATTTAATTTAATAATTTTAAATATATACACATGCTATATTCTTCTAGCATTGAAAGTTAATTTATTTATTTAGCATGCGTATTATGTTACTTTCAGTGTATACTATAATTTAAATTGCATTATTTAACATAATTCACAATGCACGTATGTATATGTGGGCACTATAATTCGCAACTCGATGACAACCTTCAAGTAAATCCCAAATGATTACTTACGAAGGCATAAACTGCAATTGCGAAATACATAATGACTTTATATTTGATGCGATATCTTCCAAGATAAAGTGGTTCTTAAGAAAGCAATCTTAGAAAGTAATTGTCTTATCTTACTTTCTCAAGAGTATCCCACTCGAACACAGATTGATAAAACATAAGATAGTCAAAACGACAGCTAATTACGGAACATTTTGCACACAAGTATTTCTAAGCACCAGTACTTACACAATTGAGTATTTAGGTATACTATTGCAGACTAGGTCGAAATTAGATTATAATAATTGTAAATAGATTTATAATTAGGACATGAGTATCCAACGTTCTTCCAAAGTCATTTCAGAATAATTGAAAAACTAAAACGAAATTTAAGATATTAAGCTCCCCAAAATAATTCACATTATTAAATTGTATATTTCCCAAATACTCATTTCTCAAGTTCTGTACGATTGATCTATTTTTTTAATCTTTCTGAGTTTCCTGTTAACCAAAAAGTGCTGCACCTAAATATAAATACTATTGCCCCTTAGTCTGTGTACTTTGATTTAACTATAATTTTAGACCAGAACCATACTTTCACAATATTTTTTAATTCCTGCTTCTTTTTGCATTTTACGAAACAATATGTATCGATTTCCGTCTCTTTAAACATTGACAGAGGCAGATATCTTATATTCCTCTTCTGTCGAAATTAGAGACTTAAATGAAAAGGCATTACCCGAAATATAATATTTAATAAGCCTTTAAATACTATAGACTCTAGGTAATTAAAATGTAACCACTACTTGCATTGGATTATTTAATTTAAAAAATGAAACGATCCCTTTACTTTTTTACTGATCCTCGTTATTTACATTTTAATGTATCCATGTAAATGTACAAGTTTCGTCTGATACGTATTTTGATACCATAAACAATTTGGAAAATAGTCGAAAAAAAACGATTTTATGAGCATATTAATTATTTTAAAGGGATCGGGGGCACGTTTTCCCGTTACCCGACCGAACTCGAATTTTGCACGGATTATTTTTGTAATTAATGGCAATTATTCTGGAGGGTGCTGCGAAAAAATTAAAAGGTCGAAAATAAGTACCACCCTAATGTATACCTCCCCACGGCACAGTTATTGCAAAACAATGACAGTCTGATACAAAAGGTCTCTGACAATACGTTGTCGGGAATATCAAAGAGATACGGGCGTGAACTTACCGACATAATATCGAATCTAAGTATCTTGTTCATGTACAACGGCAGCTGCGTGAGCAAGAAGTACCAACAAAAGTTGCCAAACGTATTGGCGTAAATTAATGCCCAGAATGGCACCGACGTAAATATACTTTTCCACGGTACGGCCATTGTCGCCGATTCGAGCCCTCTGTGCCCGTAAGAATTCACAATGTAGTTTCGTTCCTTTTCGGAAATGTACTTTTGCGTTTCCGGATTGTCGGCGAAGAACCAATAGAATACTACGCACCAGATGAACGGCAATGAGCCGTGTATGTAAAAGATCGCTTCCCATCCGCAATAGTCGAGTATTATGCCAGAAGTCAAGATAGACAACACAGTGCCTAAAGATATTCCAGCATAAATGATACCGACCCACGTACTCTTTTCTTCGTAAACAACCCATTTGCCAACTAGGACATTCACCACTGGCAGATTTGCAGCGCTTAGCAGACCCGTGAAGAATCTCACGATGTAAAGTAGAAACAGCGATTTCGCTACTGCTGGTACTAACAATGTCAGAATCGCATTTCCCAGCACGCATATCAGCAGAACGTTTTTCGTATTAAAGCTGCAAGGTGTAAGAATTCGTAAAGATTTATTAATTTACAAATGAACTTGCCGACAAGAACTATGAAGCAAATCAGTTGAAAATAGCCCGGTGCCGTTACTAGGAACAGAATATTACCGCCACATAATGTATTTGATATCGTTTTTATCGTTCAATTAGTATTAATTTATTCCCATCATTTAATTATTAATGTTTACTGAATTTTGTCAAACTTAATTGCTTCTTAACTTTTTTCGGCATGTGTGGGTGATAATGATTAAAGTAATTTATCCTGCTAATTGGAGAGCAGAATTTATCTCTGTTTGGAAAGGTTTGATTCTTTATTTTCTAATGAGAAGAACAGAAATTATGCTTGACCGAATGGTCTTTTTTGTTGTAATGGAATAATTCAGGATCAGTATTTGTTATAATAAGAATGTTTGATGGCATTGCAGCGACAACATGATGGAAAATAGTGGAGCAATGAAAGATGAAAATTCGTATAAAACGTAGCCGCAACATATTGACCGTTTATGTTGAATATGGTGTAAGTCCATTTATTTTTGTTTTTTTTTACTAGTTATAAATGAAATCTTTACACTAAATTTATCACAAATTATGTGATATCTCTTCTTTTAAAGAAATGGACTTACACCACTTTCAAAACAAACGGTCCATATATTAATGAGTAATTGCATTCGCCACTATATTATCATATTCATAGTTAATGAAAATATTTCGGTTCTTTTAGTGCATACTTCCAATAGTAAGAAAATAGGTAATACCAGAAAATAATACGTATTTTTGTAAACGCTTTTAAATTTGTCAAAAGTCTAATTGTAAACTTAGGCATTTATGTGTATGTGTATCGAGCAAATAAGTGATATCCAGTATCTTGTTGTGAAATCATAAAAATCTGTATATGTGGTCTAACAGTGTTCAGTTAACGATTAGGTATCACATAGATTGAGCTGTGGAAGATGTTGGAACAATGTCATCTGATCTTTTATTACATTTATCAACCAAATAAAGAGTGATTGTTAAATCTACGTTCCTTCTTCATAGAAAAGGCAAAGCTCGCAACTTTATACTACTGTAAGGAAATATTCTATATCATAAAGATGTAACTTTTGCTAAACTATTAATCAATTTAAAGAAAAATCGATGACAAGAGGATAATACAAAAATTCCGTCTATGGATTTTATTTATTCACAAAAAACTACATATACAACATACAGTCTGTGTCGCAAGAGCCTATCCGTAATATGTGTGTGCAAATAAATTGTTTCCGTAAAAAATTATATATAGATCGAAGGTACAATTAAAAAACTAATACGCTCTTTTATGATTAATGCTCGACAACGTCTGGAATTTGGGCATACTTTCGACCAATTTTTCGACGTATGAGACAGGTAGAGACCTCCATATTTCTCGAATACGACGAAGTAGGGCTTTTAATTTTTGAATACGTTTTCCTTGGAGTTTGTATTTCATAAAGGCTCAAATATCTTCAATTTTCGGGTAATAGAGATGGCCAATCCAACACGTTGATAGCGTTTCTTGTTGCGCCTGGCTTATGCACGTTCGAAAAATTGGTTGCCGGTATGCCCAGACGTTGTCCGTCAATTATCACAAGTGGTGGAGATTCGAGACACTATTAAGTATTTGCGTATTAGTTCTTAAAATGCGTTTTCGATGAAAAAAACAACCGGTTTTTGCAGGATGATTTTATTTATACAGAGATATCGCGGGTGTGATACAGACTGTACATGCGTACTTTATTAGTGTTTATGTGACAATAGTTTGCCCCACAGTGTTGTCAAAGACTTAAGCTATCCGCGACAACGAAGCCTATTAGTAACACTGAATTTACCAGCTATATTCGTTATCTCAGGTAATAATACATTGTCAACATTTTTGATAAGGGACTTCTAGCTTTATCATCATTACAAACTTTCTCTATATAGATAATATTTCACGAATAATCATATCGTAGGTTCACTTACCGATCCGCGAAGTATCCCGATGGAAACATGCCTATAAGATAACCAGCGAAATAAATGCTGACAACCAAACCTTGTTGTGTTGGGGACCAATCAAATGGACCATCTAAATCCACTTGGGATACGTCCTCATTTTCGAAATGGCACTCGTTAGCCGTTGTTTCATTACTCTCACCCTTTTTAATTTTAACCATTCCGACAATAGCTGTGGCAATGTTGACTTTCAGTCCGTAAATTATCATGTTCGCTATGCACAGCATTATGGCAAACAGGAATCTAATTATTTCCGCTGTCATGACAGAAAATATTAACTTTGAAATGCTTTCGTCCATAGAAAATGTTGATCGTGAAAGTACGGAGTGGTGAATAATTAGGTTAACTTCGTTTAATCCATCATTTCGGAGCGAAGACGGTCGTGCAAAGAAATTATACTGGGTAGAATAGAAGAACACGCTTGAATTTTCACACAGATATGACATCGACGAGCGAAAAGTATGAGCTATTAAAATTGCAATCGGGCAAAAGTTCGCCGCCGTGGAATTTGACACTTAAACCCGCCTCGTGAATATTTAGTAACCGATTTGCATAATAACTGGAACGGATAAAGATTATTGCCTGCTTACGCATTTTTGTCTTCTTCCCCGTTGCTCCGGCTGCGATATCGAGATTCCAGTCGCCTTACTATTCCGTCGTTCTGACAAGCATTACGATTGCATAAAATTCGCGTCACAATATCGTCGTTGCTTGTCTTTCTTCACATCGATCCGATTCTGACGGCGATTCCATCTGCTCGCGCATCCGACGTCCCGATCACGACTATCGAATTATCGTTTTAACGGCGCAACAGAGCGAAGTGTACGGCCGATTTCTCCGCCACGGGTATCTTCTTCGACACGCTGTATCGGCTCCCCGAGGCGAGATTACGCAAGACACTTATTAGCGAAAACGTATACATCGTCGTTTATTTCGAAAATTGACATGGTATTCGTATGCCAATTGTGTGCACAATTCCGGGATTCTCTGGACGATTATGTTTGTGTCTGTTTTTGCGAGGTGGCAGTAGAACAATGGCACCAGCACTCTCGTATCGAACAACTTTTCCTTTGTAACATGCACTATACCTACATACACATGGTGTTTCAATTTTTCAGCGTCAACTAATTTAATAATGGAAAGAGTTTACACTTCTTTTCAACGTAGCTCTTGCGTTGAAAAATTTACAGCGGCATTTCAGAAATTTCGCTATTGCAATTAAGGAAAAGAGAAAATGTAAGATATGTATACAATTGTCGAAATGCATAGTGTGTTATTTAATTGACATGAATTCGTGTTATTCACGGCATATTATTTAACTATTGACATCTATATTTTATTACACCACTCAGTTTCCTTTATTATTTCCGTTTTTCAAATTCTGCTAGAATGGATTTCAAGCTTATTGCCCTGAAATGTAATAAACGGCGCACGCCTTTGATTTACATATTTCTCAAGAGAATGGTGGGATGATGGAGGCAGAGAAAAGCACACGATACATACTTGACTTGCAACAGTTCAGCGATTTTGAATTACTAAATATTACGTTCTTATGTTATCTTGGTTAGGATTTATCAATACTCTGTTGTGGCGAATGACAAACCCATCCTTTGGAATTCCTAGAAATGTTTCAAGCATGAAATCTTGGAAAAGTTTTTAGTGTACAACATCAACCTGTTGAACGCTTTCACTACATGTATAGCGCACCGTAGATTAGCACCCAGCTCCCTATGTACCTATATCCACTGAAAATAGTAACTTCTATCAATAGATAAAACATTACAAATACTGAATGCTCATGCGGATAGGTACGTATCGCGTAACGCTTTACGCGAAGCATCCGTTATAAATATTTAATTCGTGAAAGACTTCGACCCTTGTGCCGTAAGTATTAGATTCTTTTACACTAATGCAGCGACTGTGGCATTAATCGTGGTTAACGTGTAATCATTCTGCGTTTTGTAATGTGCTTACCAAATTATTGAACGAGAAATTTACAAGGCCTGCAAGAATATTATTGGCCTGGTCTTTGCCATGGCATATTTATGTTTTACAATCTATTTTGATGAAATGTATAACTTGAATCAATAATTTCCTTTTAATTAACCACAAACTCTGTCCACGGTTAATTATTAATACTTGACCCCAAAATGATGGAACGAATTATAAATTCAGATATATCAATTTCGAAGGGAAATATGTTAATGATTCTGGTAATATCATTATAACAAACCACTCATGAAGCTGCTCTGTTACAGCAGAAATTTTGTATTGGGACTTTATCGTACAATTGTATTCAAATTTGATCTCATTATAATACCAATCGTGTTACCCCTTTTGTTACCCTTGTAATTTTCACTCTTCGAACGATGCGGTTACACAAGGGCATCATTGAAGCGTGTTTGAATATTTTAGAAACTTATTTTAGCAAGCATTTTATCAAACAAATTATTTACACGGCGCTTGTTTAATTCGTTTTCTGTTAACGCAATTTCCGCTCCTGATTTATTATACCACCCTATAGTAATGTGAGCGAGCAATATGTATGTATCGTATATTCCATACAATTACCCCAACCTAACGAGCCTCCTATAGCTATTTTCTTGAACAAAAGGCCACTGACACAAAGTGCTGATAAATTAGTGCACAGTCAAGTGATGCATAAACAATCTGCTAGAGATAATGTGCGAATATGGGGTGGAATATAATGTCAACATTATCAGCACCTTTACGTAATTTATTCGCTAGACAAGATTTATGTATGTAGGTTCCAATACGTTTAAAATAAATATTAGGTATTGTGGAAATTCTTCTATACGATATAAAATGGCTTATCACAAAATTAAACGGTAATTGAATGAATATATTGTAGTGAATTGAAGTATGTATTACGTTAAAATGTTAAAGACATTAGACATTAACCTAATTACAAGTATACGTTTCTTATTAAATGGTCAACTCTAGCTATAATTCCTCCATTTTTACGAAGTCGAATGAATTAAAAAAGGAACACAAACTTGTTAATTGTCACGTCATTGTATGACGATTACACGTAAGTACCGTTTAAGTCAAGTACCTACAAATAAAAAAAAATGCGCACAGATTCAGATAAAGCGTTCGTATATTACTTCAAACACTGTTATCTTATCGACTTTATAACACTCGCACACATCAGCACGGAAATACTAAACAATTGTTCCCGTACACATTCACATTAATGGGACATTGATGCATAAGTGACTTCCTTTAAACGTCAGCTTGTCTCACATTTCACATGCATGCGACAGCCGTAACGATACATTTCGTAAGATCGGGAACAGGACGGGTTAGGGGTGATTACTACACACCTAAACAAGACGCGTGACATGTGGCGAGACCAACAAGTCACATATTACATCGACCTGGCCGTCTTCTACGTTTGTTCCGACGAGAGGAACGTATACTTGCTTTACCTGTCTCATTCGATCCGAGGTGAACGCTCTCGCGTATCCGTACGCAGTATACAACGGCAGAGAAAGAACGTGAAATCCACTCGAGAAAATGCGAAGACTCGACACGTTAAAAATGAATGTTCCATCACGCCTGTGCAGGAGTAGGGAGATGGAGTTGAGAATACAAAGAGCGAAAGAAAGGAAAAAATATAGAACGAGATGAAATAGACGATGGGAAACAGAGCAAGGGGAAGGAGAAACGAAGAAAAGAAGGGGGCGCGTTTTATAAGAAGAGGTAACTCGTTTCACGACAGCTCACGAGCACGAAGAACCCTCAGAGGCGTCAGGACAACGATGCTAGTGACCGATTAGACGGGGATGCGCCTGAAAATCCCCAATGGAACCGGTCTGAGAAGATTCAAGGCTCTTGAGAAGCTGCATTGTTCAGCTACGCTGGTCAGCCACTTTGCTGCCTTACGATTCCCTCCAGAATGTAAACACAGTGAACATTTCAAAAGACCGTAACCTACTCAAAATAGAATCAGTCAAAGGCTGACACTTCTCGCCGCAGGAATACCAATTAGCTGCTGGAAGCCCGTCCTGCTAACAAGCGTGATGCCCTCTTGACGTTTCTTTAGCGTTCGTCCACTACTCCTGGACCACCTACCGCGAAAGTAAAGCGAGGCGATACAAAGCCAGGGAGATCTTTTTTTCCGCCAGCCATCTCGTGTGCTTCGCGTCTGGACAGCTACTAATTATAGGAGACATCCGTTAAGTTTCTTCATCTTTCTGTTTTCGCCGCGTTATACATATATATATACATAGTTTCGTAATTGTGTCGGTGTTTAGACATCACTTGGTCATTTCTGTGGGGCTAGTTTCCCGATAATGGTAGACCGAATATAATATTTTTAATTTGTACGTCGGTCTTTATCCTTGTTACTTATTGCTAGTTGAATCGCAACCAGGACGAGGTTTTGATAGAAATGTGTTTTCAATTGGCAACTTTACATACTAAGTGTAAGTGTTACATACCAAGTTTCCATACTTGGAAAGAAAGTAGGTATATATGTTTATCTAATACATGTAGGACTCTGAGATTCTAGTTAATCAAATTTGTATCAAAATTTATATTTGCAGCTCCTGATCATCGTATCCAAGCTCTTTGCTAATAATATGGCGTTTAATTAATATTGTAGTCTGTTTCTTAATAACATAATATTATTTAGTAATTGAAACATTCGTTACTGCTCTGCTATAAAGGGCATTTTTTATTTGACTAATGCATGAAATTTAAACGAATGTTTCTCAAACATTTAAAGGATGCCACCTCAATATTTCCCTCACTTTCATGACGTGAAAAATGTTCATGGCACAATTTGGATGCCTTCAATGGCATCCCTGAATGGCCACCCTGAAGAACAAATTTTTGGCAGCTCCATTTTTCTGTGTTTCTTTCAAGATCATTGGTATTTTTTATCTAGGTAACGTGTAATCTTTTGCAATATATCTTGTGATGTATGGAAAAACGCATTTGCGTATGCCATTATCGTGACCTTCAGGCGACCTTGAAAATCAATAATGTGATCAAATTGCTGCGATTGTACGTGAACTTACTGCTTGTCTTATAAATGTTCAAAGTGATGCAGCGAACAGTCTTTAATTCCTCAATAAATCTATAATAACCACGCGTCTGGTATATGCAAGAGTCGAAGTTGAATTGCAACCAGTGTACTGTGCCAGTGGCGCGTGGATGGCGCATGGATGAAGGTAAATGGAAAATGCAAAGGTAAAACGCGTTGGACGATGCGAATCGTATCACTCAAAATATACACAGGAGACGAATGGCTGATATATGCGGGCATTAGTTACACGCAAGATATATGAGCTACGGGGATTCCACTGTTTCTCTTCGTTGCTCTGCCTCTGGTCACTGGATTCCACGCCACCATACGCATCCAACATAATCGTGAACGACCCATATTTCCCTGCCGCGGCGCAATGCGTCAACTTCTCTCCCGATTCCGCTTCATACCACCATTTTTCATTCGTGGTCCGTGGTCTGCGTGTCCGAATTCACCTTCCGTGTCATCGAGAGAATTTACTATTCCATTGCCGCTATCCTTACAGCTTTACTGCACCGGCGGGCGTGCCACCGAGGAAATTCCTTTAGGAACTGACGAAAGCTGCACGATCCAGGATATTAAAATGCCAAACACTCAACAACGCTCCTATAATAATATGAAACGTGTATCAACTTTCCATTGTAGCTGCCTCATTGAAACCTGTACAAATTGGTCAAAGGTTTGAATTCGGTGCTTCTCGTCGGTGAGATTGTTGATTTTGTGTAGAATATTCAACGGAGTAGAGCGGGATACCGAATGCGGTGAGGAGATTTATTATAGTTTGGATTTGTAGTGTTTGTAATGCGGAATGTTGATGTCATTGCGGGTGGTACGCACATTATGTTTTATTGAAATTAAACTCCTACTTTGAAGTTATACTAATTGGTATATTTAATGTGCTGTGAGCATAAATCAATGTATTGTTCAATTATAATGGTTTTACTCCATTCATGTCACATACATGCAACAAATAATCTGACTTCGGAATAGTAGACCTGTCACGAAACCAATGACAACACAACTATGGTTGTTGGTTAACTGAAATAATTCATTTTCAAGAATTTTGTCTTATGTATATCTTTCATATTATTTGTATTATGCATCTATGGATTATCTTTACACGATTCAACGGGGAATTAGTATGAACATTTTAGTAGTTTCTTCGAAATGATAGTTCATTACTTTTGGTCAATAATTGATTCCATAATCAACGGAAATTTAATTCATACTGATATTGCCCATAATTCAATCGAACCTTGGAATTTTTTGCAGTATTGTGATTAACATATTTTATAGCATTCGCCGAAAAAATGTTATGTGTCGCGTAGGCTTCAGCCATTTTATATTGCAGTGGTAAATGTATTTATATAATATACATGTATACATGGCATTAAAGACGATGGTGCTATTGAACAGCCATAAAACGTTTGTTTGTTCACCCAGTTTGCACAGCTCTCAAACTCAACGGCAACTTCCTTCGGCTGGACGAACTATCGTTGAATGAAATGCTAACGATGATGGATAGGCAACACTCTCCTCTTCTCCTTCTCCTTCTTCTGTGCAAACTGCTGTGAAAAGAGGAGAATAAACATGAATAGAGCTATGCATAATTCCAACATATTAGCTGGAAAATGGGCTGGCGTTTAAACAGTTTTTCAATAGTTCCTATTTGTAATTAAGGTTACAAAGAACTCAGTATTTTATATTCAAATTGGGCGTAGGAAAAACAATTAAAACACAAAGTGAAAACACATATGGGCTTCTTAGGAACAAATCTATTTATGCGAAGAGGCGTAGTTTATTTTTTGAGTTCGACTTGTTTTCTACCCCTTCGTCTCGCCTCTTTCGTTAGGAATAATATTAATAATTTTAATCATTCATGATTATTGTGATTTAGAAGTTTCTGTGGAATATTTTTATATTCGTTAAGTTACTACGTAAGTTACTAAAATTGGAGTGATAAATGTAAACTTCCTAAATACGACAAAATTTGACTACAGTATAATATTTATTCTAACAAAATGAATCAGTGAATTTAACATTAGTATCATGCTTTTTATCTGTCATTTATGAAAATATCGGTTCGAACAAATCGCGTCATTCAAATCATCGACTCATCTTAAAATTTTTGCTGGGCATTGTTATGTTCCCATTCAATTAAACAGATGAACAAACATTGAGTTCTTTGAGCCTATACTCAAATTACAATTTATTCAAACACCGAAACGACATTATGCATTCACTAATAAATCATATATTTCATTCTCTTATAGAAACAGTGAAAAATATGAATTAATCGCAAATAAAACACGTGTCAAAAAATGAAGAAACACATGTCACCTTTAATCGAGTAATTCTTAACCTAAGAAGGTAGGCTACAAATAGACGGGACATCCTTTATCGCATTAAAGACGACGAGCTGTCAGCTGGAAGAGCCATATCGCCATTCTGTCTACAGTCACTGTCAAGGATCCCGTTCCCTCGGAGACTCGACACGAGCAACCTTCTCGCCTTTCGGATCAAGCTGAAACGTCTTATGATGGGTCTTGGACGCGAACGATATGATCCTCTTAATATGTCCCGCGGCTTACAAGTATTATGATATTCCCTCCCCCAACCTTAATTCTTATCGTTCAGTGAGGCCACCCCCTGCTTAAGCCAGAAGACGAAGCCCCAAAGAAAGTCAGCTTAGGTGCATATTGATGCGCCGTAGATAGATATTGTATATTTACAGGTTAACAGGAGCTGTATTGCCTTTTGGTTAAATGTTAAATTACTAGAAATTTCAATTTTCACCACAAAAATGTGTGTACGGATGGATATCGATTGTAGGAATGTTTTGTAACCAAATTGATCAACACTTCAATTATTTAGACAGTTCCTTAATGTCCCTAACGATTATGTATGAAACAGCTGACCACATTGCCAATTTTTATCATAAATAAATTTGTAATGTATTAAAATAGCAGCTATTTGTAGAATTTATATACCTACTATCCTTTGATATAAAAATTAGGTATGTACCTTATGGTTGTCACAAATCTTCTGCGAGTGGAAGTGCTGTACGGAAGTAGATACATTTATTTAAGCATGCTTGTAGCCCATTCTGAGGTTAATTCATTGACCTATGTATAACATTTTAGAAAAGGCTTGTCTTCGTCGTACATCCAACTAAACCTATCCCAACACCGCAGTTTAGCAACATAATCGGTATCAGATAATACTTCATTTGAACGGCTTTGAATTGCCTTGAAAGGCCATCATGTTATAGGTCAATGCATTGGTCTTACAACAGGCTATACACCCTGTCTGAATAAAAATATAAAAAAAACAAAGGTTGCCTTTAAATCTTGGAAGCACCTCCACTTACGGATGATTGTTGACAACAATAAGACCTGTAGAAAGCAAGCTAAAATTTATGTGAAACATTTTTTAAACGAATTATAATTTGGGAATTGATTGCGTGCGATACTTTAAATGGGACATCGAGGGATTGAGTTCAGTAGTGTTCCATATAACAGAACTATTATTTTTGTCATCATTGTTTAGAGTTTAGAGCAGTGATGAGCAAACTGCGACCTGCCAGAACATGTGACACACGGGCCACGCGTGATTTTTGAACAACGTTTGGCCAAAAGATAAAACTAATATTGTATGCGGGCCGCAATATTAAATACTTAAATATTGAATCTCCTATATATAATTCTATTTATAGATGTACAATGAAACGTTCTTTCCCAGTTTGATTTACTGTTTATTAATAACAAACATAGCGTGTATGTACATGTGGTTCTTTAGTGGAATGGAATTAAATACCTATTAATATTTACTTGTAGATAATGAGATATTATAATTAATTCTGTTTTTCATCCACAAGCTTATCAATATAGATGTTGATAGAATCTCCGAGATTTCCAAAATTTAGAATATCACACCTAATATTGACAACAGGAACAAAATGAAGAATATTATTTCATTAATTAAATGTCAATAATTAGTTAATTCAATTCAATTACAAAAATATGTAAACGTATACCCTTTTACACTACAAAATGTATTGCATATTAGTATGTATATGTTACAAAAACAGAAGAGAATTTTGCTATAAATCAAATAAGAAATGGCTAATTTGCGTCTTAAATTAAATTATTTGGTTCATATATTTGAGTATTTAATATTGCGACCCGCGTAAAGTAGTACATTTCAACTGTTAGTTCCTTACTTACGAAATTATACCGTGTACAGTGTACAGTGTTTCAATAATATTACTGTAAACTCATTCAGTTCTTTCTTCCGACGCCGTTCCCTTTTATTGCGAACATTTGAAATGTTGTTTACTAATTATATATGCATAGACGTATCCAGCATTCTACTTATGTTGCATGTTCAAGCCTAGTAATATGTAAATCTTATTAAATGGTCTAATCTTGACTACATTCAAACTTTAAACCACCAAGATTGCCCGCATTTAATGCACAAAAACCATAGATATTAAGCAGATAATACGCAGATTTGAATCAATAGAGCTAGTTAAATTGAACTGCAGTCGGTCCGCAGTCAAAGTGCACGGTATACATTCTGTTTATCTCTTTGTTGGAACACTGCAGTTCGAGTAATTGTGTATTTAGGTGTTAACGAAAAATTAGTTAATTTTACCTATGCATCCCACCCCTCATATTCTATTTGCATCAGCATTCTACATATATCGGCTGTATACATATAAATACATCTCGGTTCCCTTCTCAAAGGAAACCTGAAACTGACAATGAGACCAAACGGCGTGTATTTAATGCCAGTCACCAACGATCACACAACAGGCTTAGTCCGCATATTTAAACCAATGCATGCGACATTCTTCCCAGTAGCAGTTGAACTTTCACGAATTCTATCAACGGTAGGAAACCGGAATATGTACTGTAATCCGGGCACAGTGCACGCGAGCTCCAAGTTCCTCCGTTAATTCTAGCGTCGTGCGATCTAGAGCTACGTGCCACGATCGCGATTTCCGCGAAACGATTACAACAAGAGCTGTTTGCTCGTTGTCGTCGCGGTGAAACGTGAATTCACCCTCTGCTCTCGGTGCGCAATTCGTTGGAGTTCGTTCTCTTCAAATCGTTCGCGTTACGGAATCTCTCCTCGCCGTTGTTCCGTCGACTAAGCACATTCGTAAACCGACCGCATTATGATATTCCTGTACTCGCGAGACGGCCCTTGGCGAAATGCAGCGTACAAGGCTGTGCTCCAGCGCATAGAGATGTGACACTCGTCTTGTTAGAAGCGCAAGAAGTCCTCATTATCGCGACTGACGACGATGACGATGCAAACAGAGCCGAAAGCCAGGCGTGAATTTCGAACCGCTCGCCGATACGATAGAGAGAGAAAGGGTGAGCTGCGATGATGAGACGTAAGAAAGAAAACCGGAGCAGGTGAGATCAAAAAGCTGACGGGGAAAGGAGTATGAAGTCGTTAGAGCACGCTCTTTATCTTGGTTCTGAGGACACGGTCATTCTGGAGAACCCGATTCTGCATTCGAGGGTTTCATGTTTCTCGGCCATCTACTCGGGTTTCTTAATTGTTAAAGTAATGATGTGGTTGTGGTATAACCGTAATTGAGACTTGTGTAAAGGGAAATGCTGGGGCAGAGAAGTATTTGGATGCAAATGTTTGGAGACATTTTTTGTTTCCAGTGTAATTTGTTTATACGCGCCGTGTCAGCTTTATACAACTGGACATTTTTTAATAATATAGCCCGAAAATTTTGTTACAATTTTAACAATCTCGCAAGTTAAAAGATTCCTTAAATTTTTACAACAAGGCGACTATGCTGTACATATAAGTATATATGCGCACTGATTTTATGTCTTATAGATAGCTGTGGGGAAATGATCCATTAAATTCTTATTAACAACAACATCTCTAACCTAACCTAACCTAACGTTTGACTGTTTTGTTATCATTGCGTGATAATTTTGAAACAATTTCACTGGAGTTAACAGATATGTCATGTAATTTAAAGGCTTTTTCGTCTTGTTTTTCTTTCTTCTTTAGTTCTTGTCTTCAAAGTTTTTCATATTTGCAGCAACCTTCAGAGACTACGCTTCTTAAAATTCAATAGCATCAAAGAGATGCAAACTTACACGAGCACTTAAACATCGTGAACTGAATATTCAACCAACTTCGTCCAGCAAGCTACTCGTGAAAGCACGAACGAATACACATCCTTTGAATCTACTTCGTGGAATCGGAAAACAGAAGGGAATCAATCTGTAAGGCGAGCCTGAAGCTATCCAATATACAGGAAAGTTACTTCAATATTAAAGCTACTAAAAACGGAATAATTGTGAACTATTGCATCAAATAAACCGGTATCCTAAACTCTCCGTCATCGAATTTTCTCCAATTTATCGATGGACAAGTGCTATATATTTGGAGCTTTCAATTAAAAGTTTTATTTAGGTCTTTAAACCAAAAGATCTTAGTTTTCTCATCTCCTCGGATAAGTAAAATTTTAATTAAAACTTTACATTGAGTCGAACACTAGTTACAGAGATTCAGGCTATGTGCAGGTGAAAATTATTTGAAATTCGCATTTCACTTTTTTTTATAAATATTGCTCTAGTGAACATTTCCATTAGAGAAAAACCCAGCCGTCTGATTATATAATTATATAGGATAATGAAATTTCAAAGGGTGCTCACAAAGATTCTACTAACAAGCTAATCAAAAATTTACGGAGAATAAAATTACAACTACCTTTAATAATTGAAATGTTAATTTCGAAGCCTATCATTGTAGCCCACTTGTATGTTATTTCTAAACGAATGTAATTGGCAAAAGATACTTGCACCTAACTAAAACGCACCTACACATGTGCATATATACAAATCTGTATTGGGATTCGCTAAATAAATCATTAAAAAAAACAATTATATCAGCGAACGAATGTTTCTGAGACTTTTCCTTTTTCCTAACTTGCTTCATTTCTGTAACATAATAATGTTACTTCGTTGGAAGACAACGAATAAAAGTAAGTACAGGTTCTTACGTAACAAAAAGTCATCTCTCTCTAAACTAGTCGTGCTAATATTGTTACATACTGGCAAGGATTAAAATATTATTTTTGTGACCTTAACATTTCTATAGTATAATATTTTCTCGCGTACACTTGCCCTTTAGTTTACAAACGCAAGGTATGTTATTGATAGCAACGGTGGCTCGGTTGGTTAAGGTTTGGACTCGTAATCGAAGGATCTTCGGTTCGAGTCCTGCCACTGCAATGCCGATTTCAACCGTCACCTCTGTACATCATACGTGTGCCCCACACCGCCGGTTTGGTGGTTTCGACTCCTTCTAAAACTGTAAGTCTAAGACAGGTATAAAACACATGGTTTCAGCACCCCCGTTCATTGTTTCACACTCTATTGTAGTGGCCAATGACCGTTAGTAGTCGATACGACTTTAAATAAATGGGGGAAAGAGGAATATTATTAAAATTATACTATTATGGGAAGGTACGCTGTCGGGTATAGTAATAATCGACAGATGCCATCCCGATAGTTCATTGACGGACTTCCTCTTCCTGTAATTTCACCGTTGGTAACAGTTTCCACCTTCCAGCTTTTCGCATATGCATTGAAATATACGCCACACAAAAGCCAGCTGTCACGAACTAACATAAAAATTAGACGATATCGGGATCGAGACTTCCTGTGTGCCTTATCCACCGATCAACACTTTCTATCTGCAAGAGCGGGCGTACGTCCAGTCGGTTGCAAATCGAAGTTATCGCGAGGACGAAGAAAATGTCGCTTTTAATATCCCCGTATCATTTCAATCTGAACTGTTCGGCGTCCCGCAGAGAGACACAGCTTTGCCCTTTCCTTACCGAATGAACTATGCCATCCAGAGGAACTTTGTTTCCCGCGATAACATTCCCAAGTCAAAGGGTTCTCTGTCTCTTTGTCCGATAACAATCCTCTCCCACTTCACCTTTACCCTTTCTGCTTCTTATCTTCGCGCGATTCACGACCTCGATTGAAGAATATAAGCGGTAGTATCGCGTGAGTCTTTGATTTCGTTACGCTTAGCCTGGCCATCAGATTGGGGTGGTTGAACGTGACGCGAGTAACCTTCAGATGTCGCAGAAACCTTTCCGTATGAATAGTCAGTCACGTTTAAATTAATGTCGTCTTGGAAGTTTCACATGAAAGGCATTGAATATGATTTATTATAACACCTGATAGTTGGTGTTTCTTTCAAGAAGTTTCAACACTTATTAGTTATTCGTATTGTTACTGCATGAATTTGTATATTTTGTAAATTTAAATGTTTCTGTTGCCGTTATATGAAGAAATTGTTTTGCAACTATATTGTACTGCTATGCTTAATTTCTGTGTATATAGTTTTTTGTTTGGAATTTATAGAGATGATTTATATGTAGAGACTTGTCACCAATCGTACGGATTTAATGTCGCGCATAGTATACCATTGTATGCAATGAAAGCATTTTATCATCATTATCATTATTATTACGAAATAATGCTTCTCCGTATTATATGTATAAGGATGTTCATAATAGAAATAGGGTGAATTTAATTTTGCTTCTAACAATTGTAAGATAATCGCTGGAGGGGGTATTCGTACTCTCCTCTCTATCGCGATTAGGTATTACTAATTACAATGATTCTGTAGGCGTGTATATATGTTAAAAGGTGTTCTGTTTATTAAAACTGTGCTCTCTCGACCGTAGTCTATACAAGAATGCCTTCCATGGGCAAAAGCGTCCGTCGTGAGGACGCCTACGTCACCATGGCCCTTTTTAACCATTTTAGGGTTCACCCCCAATGAAAACTATGCTAGACAAAGACAGCGTGCATCTTCAAAATGCACATGGCCCGCCTCGGCCGTTCCTGTACCTCGAATATTCTTACACAATTCTAGACGATTATTTTGGAAAAAAGTGCCTTTGAAGTGGCCAATACTTCCAAAAAACGTTAAAAATGTTTTTCATTTGGCACCAGTGTGTTAATGTTTTATACGATACCGGGCGAAATCGTTAATTTACACGTATTAGCGTTGCTAAAATTTATATCTTTCGTTATGTACCGTTTTCAATTAGAGGAACAAAGCCTCATTGAGTATATTGTCTCTACGCGGTAGCTATTGTTAAACTGTAATGATATCCATAGTTCGACTAGTAGTCCTGCTCCTTCTTCAAGTACAGAAATTTAATTCTCAAATGGGTTTTCGTTTCGATACGTTTTTCGTACAGTCCATTCTATCGTTATCCACGAATGAAAAGATAAGTGAGAGGGCGATAGTCCGAATTAAAAATAATAAGAATAGAGAGGACAACGGTCCCCGATATTATCACTTCTCGGTACGAAAATGTCGAGGAACGATTTATAAGGAAGAATAAGGATTGTTCGTCAGCGAAATAAATATCTTGCCTTAACGAACCGCTTGGATACTATCGGTCCTCGCGGTATCTCTTTCCTGCGTCATTAATCCTAAATAAGGTTTATAAAATGAAATGAAACGGGTACGGGGAGATCGATAACTTGGAGGAATTGTAAAGGTTATTCTGAGCTCACCTGAGATTTCCCGATATGGCCAGAGGTGCTATCGTGCTATCGCTCGTTCTCCATTCCTCCGACACTAGACTCGTTTCTTTTCCTTTTTTGTTTAAACAGAATCTTGCTTTCGATTATACAATATTCCGCTGTATACCTCTATTCACCGGCTACCATGACTTCTATGCTTCTTAAATTGATCGTGGATTTGAATCAATTATTGGATTCTTTTCAAAATCGCGACTTTATATTACTTTATATTTTTATATTGTAAAATACTTTTGCTGATACTCTTGCCCTGTTTATTGTAATTTACCCAATTCCCTGAATACTAATATCTGTGATAAAGCCGAATTATTATTATCACTATAATTAAGCACCGCACCAATGGTAGAATTACTAATTATTTAATACATCCATTAATTGCTTCTATTAACGAAATGCAAAAAGACCCGTATTATAACAGATTCGAGTGAACGTAAGAGAAATAATACATCTCTTGTTCGTACACGTTGTGGTTCCGTATTTCACGGTTATGCCCATATTTCATCCGATATGTTTCACGGTATCCCAGAGTTTTTAACAATTTCCCGCTTCAACAACTAGGGCGGAAGAAAAAACAATCCGTTCCTGGCACCAGCACGAAATTACGAACCATTCGATTCATTTCACGCAAGACTAAATCTCTGGCGTGCGGAACTTTTGCGATGGTATTATTTTTATATAACGCAAACACGTGGCTAAATATTCAAGCGTGCCAACTATTACGACGAAATATCAGAATATCGAGATGTTTGTGAAGTTTACATAACGCAATATACGATATCCAAGATAAAACTTGGTTCATTTTATACGCTTTTTTTTACGTGTCATTACTTTCCAGTAAAGCCCGTGGCTCGTGAAACGTGCATGACAGAAAATCTATGATTTGACTTGACGTGACAGCAAGATAATGGATTCGAATGTCGATCACCTTCCAGTACCAGAGCGACGACACTGATGAGCGATCGTGAAGAACTGGTCCTCTTAATCCATTGTTGGACGCGTTGAAAAGATCACTTAATTACAACGCGTTGGTCTTAATTAATTTTCGAAACGACCTTTGATTTTGATGGAGAGTCCATGCGAGTACATTCAAATATAATTATTTAACATTCAAAAACACAATGAAATATTTTGAAAATATGATACTTTATCTGCTATATACATATATCAGTACATATAAATATACTTTGGCCTTGTATAGGAATTGCAAGTAAGACAGGAAATATAGTTTATTTAAAATTTTGCTCTAACATTTTATTCAATTCCCTGTACAACACAGCTAGGACAATCTATTTTTTCCCTCCAATCCAATAGTTCCATGACCATTAAAATAAATAAAATATATTCTGGTCTTGATTTTAGATTAATCCAAGTAAATTATTATACCCGGGCCTTTCTTAAATCGAATGAAACAAGAGCCTGCCCCATTTACGTATAATATCAGTAGAAAATCAGTAATTATCAAATTTTCTACAACCTTCAAAATTAATCCAATTTCATTACGAGCACCTTAATCATCAATAAGAGTAATAAATCTAATCTTGCACGTGAAAGAAAATAATGCAACAACCAGCCAAAACGGTGTTCCTAATTTTATTTAAATTTCCATTACATTCCGTCCCCTACGAATTTCCTAACGGTTCAATGTATGCAAAATACAAACTAAAATACATATATTCGCGAAAAAAATTCTACTTGTACTTTAAATAAAGTTCCCTCCCTCTTCACACGTCCATACTCCATGCATGTACCTAAGTTCACGATTTTCGGGAACAATGTTCGAAGCGTGATTTAATGTACCAGTAGGCACTCCTTGGAGAGTGGTATCGCAAAGGACCGGCTGCGATCTAAGCGCTTGGTCCTGCAGGTATTCTCTCGCTGCATCCCTCGGGCCAGTTTCTCATTACCCCTTGCCAATGCCCCGTAACACGAGGATGGGTCTCGCGATGGCGATGGCAATGGCAATGGACGAGGCTGCGGCTGGATGGTGGCGCTCGTAATCGTGGTTCGTGTCGCAACAAAGGAATCGTTATTAAACGGCAAACTCCCTACGTAAGAGACGGTCCTCGTGGACAGTTCCCGCGAGGAAAGATGGGTACGTTCAGTCCAATGCACAGTGTGGATTCCACACCGCCGTCATCCAGCTTCGCCACAAGCCTGAGGGTAATTTTTATAGAAGCTACGATTCAATGCAGCGCCGTTACTCTTTCCACCCCTCTCGTTCTCTCACCGCCTTTCGAGCGAGTAATTTCTTCTAGGAACCCTTTCGTCTCCGAGCTCGAACGATGAGACTCTACTTCTCTCTTCTATAATGTTGCCGTTGCTTCTGTTAGCTTTTCTTCGTCTTCCCCTTCCTCTTCCTTTTCCTCTTCCCCTTTCTTCTATTGGCCGCGTTTCACCTTCCATCGCGACGGTTACCGGCGCCAAGATTCTAGATAAGACTGGGAAAAAATGCGACCAAGTATCTCTCCTCTCTTAGGTATGTACCTAAGGTGTATACTTACATACGTACCTATATGCCGTGTGGTCTCAGATGTTCGTTGAAAGGTAGTATTAATTATGTCGCGATCGCTTTGGGTTTTGATATATGTTTGGATTATCGACTGGCTTCTAGCTCATGGAACGTGTTATGGTATTGGAAAGTCTGTTCGGAGAATGTTTGAAGAAATACAAATTTAATTTGTAGATAATAATTAAAATTGCAGGCGTTTGTGGGAAACAATTTTGTCACACCTTTCTAACGTGAGCTATATAAAACACTTTTCTAAGGATAGTTCATTAAGGTTAACAAATGATTTAACTGTGTAGTAAATATAATTCATGGAAGCCTGAATTTCATATTTCAATATGAAGAATAAGAATAACAAATATGCACCATGACCGTTTCGAAAAGACTTAATCGGTGGTTCCAGGGAGTTTTATTTTGAGTCTGCGGGCTGAAAGGAAGAAAGGCTCTTCTCTTCACGATCCGCCATCAATTTCAAGCAGTTTGAACCGTGTTAAATTGCCGTTGAGTTTGATAAAAGGAACGGCGAGGGTCTAGTTAGTTCCCATTACACCCTAATACCTGTGCAAATCGGTCCTTGAACAACGCCGGCTCCACAAAGGTAGCAGCTGTCGTGTCAGGTTCTTAGCTCAAGGCAACTCTTTATTCGATTATGATCTTTCGCGAATTCTTTTTTTTTGGAGATCAAGTGCAGCAGAACTTTGATTATTTGATCCGATTGGAGCACACGTTCCTCGCATAATCAATTCATTCAAATCTTGGATGAACTACACTGAAAGCAACATTTTCTTCCTACAATATAATAATTTTAATGTTAATGTGTATTGAATTCTTGACGTGATTTGTTAATTAACATTCGTCATCGTAAAACGACATTTGTATTGTTCCGAATTCGAAAATATAAATTTCCAAATTTAAGAATGAGCTAATTGTTATATTAATTTAGTTGCAATTTCACTAAAATCTAATTCATTTATTACTGAACCATCTGTTTTGCTCATAGTTGATGGAATTACAATATCTAAGTAACTTGTATGCAATTAAATTTCAACAATTTTTATACAATCATAACAGTAAGTACTTCGTGAGTTTGTCAGGTAAATTCTTTTGAGCGTGATACAATATTAATGTAGAGATTATTTTAAGTATCTCGTAAGTGAGATAGGGGACAGGGGAGGTAATAAGATGTCAGTTTTAACTTTAAATGATACCAACTTGTTTATTCATAAACTATGCCGAAAGCCGATACATCTCTCTCAATAACTACTCAATACACAACGATACACTAACAACTTTCCCTTAATACTCAAACAATTCTTGGTCACGCACGCATTATTATACACTTTTTCTATCACCCTTAGTTCCTCTTTCATCCTATTCCTCAATCACGCTTCTAGGTTTCCATTGCATTCGAAGTTGTACTCCACATTCTCACAATTAATATCATTGAGTACTTCAATTCATTCTAATACTAGTTTTAATTCTGTTTCAGGTACGTATGCAGTTACCTATGTCTTGTGAAGAAATTTGTATGATCATAATGATGCGGTGAGTAATTCAATAATAGAATTTATATATCATATGGAAGTTTAGTTTCACAGCATTGTCCTCTAATTAATTTCTACAATTAATAAACGAATGTACAGTTCCGAGATTAACGTCAACTGTTCAATTAATAAAAAATAAAATATTAGTAACATTTAAGTTAACTGTAGCCAGTAAAGTATACAATAATAAAGGAGTAACAATATTAATCTGCCTCCAGTGAAAACAATTCAGACCGAGATAGAAATCCTCCGGTACATCTTCATCGATTCCAATCGGTCAGCACTTGTTATTTGCTTGCTCCTTGCCTACTAACACGCTATCGAATTATCTCCAAAGGTACCCCTACGATACCACCTGTCGATCGCGTCCCCTACAATTCGATCGCGCTTCCTTGTCAGAACACTCGTTAACCGAAGATTTGTGACCGGACGGTATCATTAAGACATAATAGCGAACCTTGTTTCCTTTCCGACTGTATTTTTCGAGCACGCGGTAATCACCGTAAAATCTCGCGTTGCCGAACCCAAACAAGCAGTTGGATTTCGGTTCCTATAATATAATCGATCTTAACTCCGCGCTGCTCCTTCTTTGTTAAGTACCGGCCATTAAAAAAGAAGAGGAAAAAAGGTGAAGTAAGAGGAAGGGGTGATGTTACGAGAAAAAAGCGCAAGCTTCCGAATCGTCCATAATTCTGGACATGAATTTCAAAGGAGCCGATAATCACGGTTGTAATAAGAATGGTGGGCGAAGTTATGTGTTTTTAATGAGTGCTCCTGACCAGTTTTAATATTAAACATCTATCCTTCATCTTAACGAGAATCCGACGATAATTGCGAACGGGCACTGCCTCGGTTGCTTTGACATTTGAAAGACGTACACACCTTTCCTATTATTGCATTCTTTCGTCCGTTCGTACGTCGCTCTTTCTTTACGTCTTATCCTTCTTACCGAGCCTGACCTTTCTCTCTTCTACGTCCACTTGCATGGAAACTTACGTCCAAGCACTTTTAGATAAACGATCATTACGAAGTCGCTCTTACGTAGCACTCTTCGAGAGAGTAGTCATTAGTACTAGTAAGTGTCACAATTCGTACAGGCGAAAGACAGCTACGGTTCGACGTAGTTCACTTGTTTGAAGGATCCACTAGCAAGTTTAATAGCGCAAATGAAGTAATAGAACTTCATGCCGGAGCGATCCCTTGCATACTCATTAAAAGACGTTTTTCATCTAATGAAAAAGTAAATGGTAAAGAGTAATATTACAGAGATAAGTAACGACGATATCTATTAGTCTAATGTAAGTAAAACAATAATATTTTTCGTGTGAAGTGAACCTTAATATTCTAACGTTTTTAAAAATAATTTTTGTTAATCAAGAATATCAGTAGTTCCACAAATTTCTATAAAAATAATGATATAGAAGCCTTACTGGAACGTAACATTAAATTTCTTGTGCAAAGAACCGTGGGCTAAAGTTTAATTCCGTAAGCCATTCAATTACTTGCTAAAACAATAAATATTAATTTATAAAATTAATTAATTTCCAGTACGCCAATTCATACCGCCAATTTTTATATATAAGATTTTACATAAATTGCAATCTAAATTAAACTTGTGGGAACTTTAAAAGGGTATTCTAAGACGTATGAGCGTATGACATTTTAGTTTCATTATTACTGTAAAATAAAAAACAGATTTTGTAGTGGAACCTGCAATATATAGTGAATAATAAAAAAAAACTTGGAATAGTAGCGTTTATGAACGCCAGCCCAGCAAACGAGCTTTGCGAGAGGCGTATAATTTTCTGGGTTAATGAATTTTCGTTTGTTAATGGGTGGTGCTCCTTAAAGTTTTCGGATAATATTTGAGAAACATTTCCATCTATCTCAAAAAAATTGTATGCAAAGCTATGATCTCGCTTTTCAGTGAGCTGAAGAAAGGGTTTATTTGTGCACATTATGTATGTCTATTTACATAGATACTGATTTAATTTGGATTTTTTGAAGTATATTTTTCATTTTAATTATAAGGTAAAAATCCTCTTAATAAGGAGGTATCGGTTTTTTTAGTATCAATAGACATTTCGGGTATCGAGTTTTATTTTGTAACCATTATGCGCAAGCCAAGCATTTTATATTAGTACTTTCCTGTATTCAAGCGATATAGTTTTCCAAATATTAAATCATTGTTTCTAAATATTATCATGTATTCTTCACTTAGTGTCTATTTTATTTTTACGTGAAAAGACGTCCATCATCGCTGGTGTTTTACTCTCATTTATTCTTCATGCACTACTGTATCATTCTCTAGGATGCTCGTCCTATATCAAAGCGAATAAATGTTTTAACTCGTGCTACTCTTGTTTCTACATCCGTGCATTATACCTCATTGTACAAGTATGTCCATAGATGCACTCATTGTGCACGTTTAAGTGAACTGCAAACTATTTTGACTACTTTTTCATTGTAAATATTTTATATTTATTTCGACTAATAAACAATAAAGAACATCCTAAATATAAACACATAATTGATTTTTATACAGAAAAGTACACATGTATCTACACACCTATCTCTTTTGCGGGCCATAATTTATTTTTACTTTCAATTTTTTCTCTGAAAACAATCTTAGCAATAAATTATTATAAAATGCCATCTGTGCGTGAAAATAATTTTTTTACGATTGACAGCGATTTGGTTCGACATTGGTAAAACTTGCATCGTTCATTTAATATGATACAGTCTTGTGTGAAAGTAGTGGCAGGTGGGATGAAAGGGACATTGTAAATTTCTCAAAGATGCAATACCTGCCCAGAACGACCATCTTTTTTCTTTGTAGCTGTATTCGCGCATATGCATTCCTGTGCAGTTTCAAGTCGTTGTAGAATAGCCTTTTATTTTTTTCATACCTTGTTCCAAACAATAATGTGCCTTTCGACCCATTTCTCCTCTACATTTCAAGCTCTCCAAACGATGACCCACACGACTTTTCTATCTATACGTCAAAGTTTAAAGTTTAAAGCATTCATGTTAAACATACATATGTCTGCGATCCGTTAAAATTGCCCCGGTACATGCAAACCGTTAACGTAGTAATGGAACATTAATCTAAATTCCATGCATTCTCTTATACGATTAAAAAACACTACAACCAAGGGCATAAATTCCATTCACTTTTCTCTGCCATTTTGCAATTTATATTCCTAAGGAGAAAATAACTGCATCTAAATTGCTATTAATACTAATAGTCATTTGTGTTGCAAAATATCTATGATGCACATCAATTACACTAATCGTCGTAATATCAGTTAACACTCAGGCACGTGACACATGTGCAACGCGATACTGTGCAGTATTAAAGAAGCGAATAACCGCCGGAAGTGCGATGTTTCCTCTCAACGATCTCAATGGGTCGCAGGTAGCAAGGGAAATGACGTAAGGGCGCTGTAATAGCGATGGGAACCGGATTAAAACCGCATCAAAAGCGGAATGGATATATAATTACATTAGTCCCGTGCTATCGGTTGAAAATAATAGGTTCAACGCGCTCATGTGCTCGACGAGCGATAATTAGGTTGTATCAGGTTCGCAAGCCGTGTCCTAAGCGGACGCCCAAACGTAGGCACCTCGGAACACGTTACGCTTTAATGGCGTCCTATTATCTCTTGTTATACCTGCACAGCGTTGCAAAGTTTTGGAACCTACAATTTTTCCCCTAGCCATCTGCCTAGTTTGCTTCCCAACAAAGACAGGAAATTAGAAGTGCTGCCATTGATTATCGGTAAACCGTCGATAATCCAAGAGCAATGAATTAAATTATTAAAACAATTTTCTAGGGCACGTCCCAATTAATCTTTACCGGGTTCTAATATATAAACGTGCAGCTTCGACTGCAACCGATAATAATTGAATTGAAAAAGGTGGAAATGTTGAGGACAGATAGGAATACCCGAAGAAAAATGAATTAGGGGATGTCGATGTCGAAGCATTCAGTATTAACTGATTAACAATTATTTATGAATATTCCATCGCAACGTATTTACAGAAAATAAAAATGAAGTAACAAGTTGCAGTCTATTTGAAAAGCTCGGTGTGGCATTTCAAAACTTGATTAAACTATCTGCAAAGGTACCTGCAAAGTTTGAAGATGATTTCTTAATTTCCCTGTACACCACAGTTCGAATGGTAATGAATAAAGGCGGAAAGGATATTTTTGTCCCTATTGAGAAACTAACAAATTCACATTTTTATGTAAAGAAAAAAATAATTTCAACTTGTCTACGATAATAATCTATTTTATGTCAGTCTGTGAATAAATTAAAACAAAATATTGAGCGAAAGAGCGAAGGAGAGGCATTTGCCCTACGTCTGCGCCTCGAATAAAATCCTGCATTGCACGGGGCGAAATTATTTAAAGCAAACTGCTCTTCGAAATTATTCCCCCACGGGAAGCCGCGGCGGAATCGAAGGGAGTATCTCCCTTAGTTAAGCGAAGTGAGAGTCGTAAGGAAAGAACCCTACCCCATTGGTATAGGCAATTTGACTTTTCTGCCCTTTGAGTCGATGATCCTGGTTGTAAAGAATCAGTCCGGGGAAAACCTCTCCACTAGAGGAGAGGACTTTCTGAATAAGGTAATGTACCAAAAGAAATTGTTCCTCCTTTCGTTGCTATTCCTCCGGCTACATAAAGCCTTTAAATAGATTAAAAAATGCTTATATACCAAGTCCCCTTCGACGAATATTTTCTTTTTTATTACAACCCTTGACTTCGACTGAAAACGGGGGAGACTCTTTTACGGTTGAATTTATACATAGCTGTGGTCGTTTAAAGGTATTCCAGTTTTCCAAATGTTTCATAAAAAAATGATTTTTCGTAGACGATGAATAGAGATTTACCTGCAGGGAACGAAACAAGTGCTGACAGTTGAATACTGAGATTTTTATTCAAGAGTTTCGTTTGAAGGTTAAATATCCCTTCAGTCATCTTCTGGTATATATAATGTTATATGTTTAATACGTTAATTATTGACAAATTGTCGCCCAGTATTATTAACTACTTGAATAATTATACGTTAGTCTGATGTTGCAAATAATAGAAAATCAACAAATGGGGGAAAACTATTACGACAGTTTGATTCGTATTAATGGTGTATAAATTTTCTACCTACGCAGATTGTTCCGCGGCGCATCCGCGGAACCTACATATTTCTAACATCGGTACCCTCTTAAAAAGGCGTCTAGGCATCTGCACAAGGAATGACCTTCAACGTGCAGATGGCTAGGGCGTTTATGACGCGCAAGTAAAATAACTGTTTTTGAGGAAGTCGTTTTACTCTCCATTCTGCCAAGGTAGCAGAAATTAGGCATGCACGAAACGTGAGTTTCCGATGGGGCCTCTCAGCTGGGCCCCAGATGATACGGCCAGGTCAAGCTCTAGGACCCTGAGGGAAATTCCGCTGCAGCGTTCAAAGACGCACCCCTTCCTTCATGCAACGCGCCTCGGGTGCAAAGGAAGGGTGCAGTGACACCTCCAAAACACGCTGATTAGAAACTAGTCATTTTTGCTAATGTTCAATGAGCGTGTCCCAAAAAGGCTTCCAAGTAAACATGCTGAGAAACACTCGAGGAGGAAGTCAGGTCAGTCTAGTCACAGTCAATAGTCGCAGTCAGTCGTTACAAACAGTGGTAACAGTCAATCTTAAACAGCAAGTCTTAACAGACACATTCAAACGAACTCGTCAGTTCTAGCAGTCTTACACACTCTTACACGACAAGTTCAAATTCTTATTGTAAAAGTACACCTCCAAACCGACTCCGGTGTATCCGTATCAACGAGAGGTGCGAACATTGCGATTCCACCCGATACTTCGTCATATACGCCACGTCGAACACTCAGTTATTTGTTTGATAAATATATATCGCACCGTTACCTGAATAATTCGTTCACCTCATTGATATCATACACTTACATCAATAATAATCCTATTCGAAAGAAGAATAGGAATTGCCAAAACACCACGCGACGCAACCCTAGTCGGAACGGAGATTTACGACCTTCGTTTTACCTACTCGGTCCTGTCCACACGGTTCGTCGCGGGTGCGCGGCAAAACACAGATTTATTTTAAAGTATTAATTAAATGTTTGCAGAATTGCAGTCGGTGCACATTGAAGTCGTAGTTACGTTGCCATTCAAATTTTTGAGAATATTGCATTCGAATTTGTAATTTTTTTTGTCGTACCTCTGCATCACAATAATATAATAAACAGTGTTCTACAATTTTGCAACGAGTTATAAGATTTCTTTTCCAAGAAGCGGAAACAAATTTTAGCTGATAAATGAGGGCACAAAGAAACTGAAATGGGGATCAAGGTACAATTATACAAATGAGTTCTCAATCGCACCGGTAAGTCCTTAAGCTGCAAGTAAAGTTCTCAACTGTCGACAAGGAGGACAGAAAAATTTCGCGTCGAACATGGCGGTGTGTAACCTAGTTTACAAGTTGCGTACTTTTGACTGCATCAACGAAAAATACAACGGCTTCGGAAATCACGTTTTAAGTACAGTTCCGGAAAGTTAGCTTATAGGATCGACGGAAATATATATAAGATACTCGAGGTGGCGAAACTTGCGTAGAAGAAAGTTTGTCGAAAGTTCCCAACGGAGTGAACAATCTTATCCCTCTCGAAATGTGGATATGCATTCCCTAACTACCCTCAAAATCGTGTACATATACAAGCTTCCCCGCGATAGCTGTGTGAAAATTAAGGTAAATGAGAAGCTCTCATTGAGAACACCACTGTGCTATCCGCAATGCACTTACCATCTCATCATCCCGCGCGCATTATGTATACATATACAGTGTGTCTCTTAACTCATGAAGTATTCGGAAATTAGTGATAGCTGAGATGAGTCTGAACAACTTTTTCCTTGACCAAAATATTGTTTGATGCTTCGTTTTTGAGTTATTAACGAAAAACAATGGCCAATGACAGCGCCCGTATAGTGCGCGCTCAGGCGCGTACCACTCTACTGCGCTCGGTGGTGCACGGGGGCATCGAGGGTATCCGATTAAAGCATGCGGCAAATGTTACATCGTCTTAAATTAAGGATAATGTGGCGTTATTCGTTATTCATGAATAACGACCACGACCGTGCGCGATTGATTAAAAGAATAACTAGTTTATTTCTTATTAAAGAAAAACGATGTAACATTTTCCGTACACTTTCCCCGATACTGTCGATGCCCTACTTGGTTTATTTATTTAAGTTTATTTAACTACCCTCTTCTAACATTAATCAACCAAACACTTTTTTCATAATTAATAAAACACTGTATTCGTTTCGGAAAACGAATGAAGGTATGGAACAGTTACTAAACGACTTGTTAATTAAATTGTTATGGATGAATAACGAAGAATTACACACTATCTTTTCTGTAAGGCCATTGTAATAGGTGCCGTAAGTTGCCCCTCGATGCACCCGATCACGACCGCGCGCAATTGTGACTGAACTCGCGCTATACGATCGCTCTTATTGGTCAGTCTTTTTCGTTAATAACTCAAAAACGAAGCTTCGAACAATATTTTGGTCAAGGAAAAAGTTGTTCAGAATCACCTCACCTACCCCTTTTTTCAAAATACTGCGCGGGTTTCGGGCCACCCTGTATATGTTACACTGTAAATATGGTAACTCTACAGTAAGTGTGTAATGTTTGAGTAGTCGCTAATAACGCGTAGATACGCATGCGACTTTAAATAAATAAATTAAAAAGAAATATTCTGATAGGGATATCTCACTGGGTCTCGATATGTCTCAATCGTTCAGAGAGCGAGTGCGTCACGTGCGCCAAGCAGATGTACGACTGCTTCAGCAGAATAACATGCTTGATGCATGTTGTGCTCGATTTCTTAAGGAAGAAGGATAATTACGAGGGAAAAAATGCTGGCGGGCGTCCGAAGGCGACAACCAACAATAAGCGACAACGAAGAGCCATTTTGAGAGTAGCGTTGAACTCCTGCATGACAGCACGGAAAATTGCAACGGAAGCTGGTGTATACGACAATGTTCGCACCGTGCAACGTATTATTACACAAGCGAAGCATTTAAAAAGACGTAAATTGCAATAAATGCCGCCACTTACACAATCGGCACATAGTAGCCGGGGTAGCTTTTGCTGAGAAACATTTTCAATAGAAAGAATATGGGAAATGTTATTTTTCTGACGAGAAACGCTTCAATTTGGATGTATCGATTGGTCTTTCGTACTATATCCACAACTTGCGGAAGGAAGAATTGCATTTGTCGAGGAGGCAAATGGATGAGGGCGACATCATGGCGTGGGCTGCAATAGAGTATTGCGGAAGAAGCGATACAAAATTTGTTGCAACCACCATGAATGCTGCTAAGTACATCGAAATATTAGAAGAGCAGTTAACACAACAGGCCAGCACCATTGCTTCTGAAAATTACATTTTTCTAAATCAATTAGCATGACAATTGTCATGCTAATTGGCGCATTGTCATTTTCAGCATGACAATGCGCCTGTACATACGGTAAACGTGTAGAACGATTTTTTCAGGAGCATAATACATATACATACAGATTATACCGTGGCCTGCACTGTCCCCAAACTTAAATATAATAGAAAACATCTGGGGAATGTTAGCCCGTACTGTATATCAAAACGAGAAACAGTTTCTCACGGTGAAAGAGTTGAAAGTTTGTCTTATAGTTTTGTCGCACCTTATTTCGTAGATAATTAGAAATTCGAATGAAACCTTTTCGAAATTGAAGTGGTCAACGTTGCTCGCTGTGGAAATTTATGTATTTCAGTTGATTCTTTCTGGTACTAACAGATGTTTCAACGAAACGGTCAGTTGTAGTAATATAATCACAAAAATCATAAGTGCCTTATAGTTTTGTCGCCTTAATTAGATGCGCTTCTTTTCAGTGTATATGATTGTCCCTGTTCTGGGTCCATCTGAAACTTGTTCGCGATATTCTGACTTGGAAACAGAACCGAGCTGGAACCTAGTTGCGAGTGAACTAAACCAAAATCCTGATATAGGGTTTAATTTGGAGCGGCAAACGATATTTTGTAGATACGGCCCGAAATATTGAGACCGAAGTTCATATCTATGTACATATTACTCGGTTTGATCGGAGTGATTCTATTGAAAACTGTATGCTGCAGTAACAAGCTATTTAAAATTGTATAGTGTTAGCGAATATCTAAGACTGCAACCCATTTTTTTATTATGATTTTAAAGAAGTGCGGGAAGAACTACAAAAGTTTTTAACAAAGTTTCATACGTGTGTAATCAGATATTTTACTTTACCGTAAATCTATTATAGAAGTTTTAGGGATTGGCCTTGAAAATAGATACGTCCAGTACTATTATTACTTTGAATAATCGTGAAAAAGAGAAGGAATAGTGTAAAACTTACTTCCCACGATTTACCATCAATTATTGCGTGGTCTATAATATTTGATTCGATTTATTCTTTATATATTTGACTATTATAGAATTTAAAGTCAACTTTTAAAGCAACGACGAGGCTATATAAATAAAGTGACACAGTATTAACTAATTAATAATAACGCGGCAGTTTTTATACCTGCTGTAGGCAGAATAAATTTTGCTACATGCATAATTTTTGGAATGTAGGTCACTGTAAGTAAAAGCGTCACACAATAAACACATCGTAGCGTAACAATTGCCCAAACTGAAGGGGCCCATTGTTTTTGCTATTAATGTAGTCCAAAAGTTTTAATTAAAATTGAAGTAGAAGCGGTTAGTGAGTAGGATACATGTAGGATTGCATCCCTCGAGCGTAACGCAGTAAAGCTAACGAGATTGTGCAAAGTAAGCAAATAAAATCATGCGTTTTGTGACATACGCTTTGAGATCCGAGTGGAAACTATTAAAATGAAATATCCGCTCATTGGACGTCCATTGGGTTTGATTTGTTAATAACTAAAAATTAAAGTAATTGTTATGAGAATCAAAAATCGATTTGCTTTCCACTAAATAAAACGTGTTCCATGGAACGCAGAGTCACGAATGACACACCACTTTAAAAGTAATTAGTTTACGTCCAGCATCACGTCTCCGTAATCGAAGTGTTTCAAGTTTGGTAGACAGAACTTGCAAAAAATTTCATAAATAGGATTGTAAAACGTAAATTGATTTAGTTTATGTTCATACATATTTTAACCAATGCAGCAAATTACAACAATGTCTGTCGGCAGTGAAATGTGTGTGAAAAAAGTAACAATGAATAAGACCCTGTGCTTACTACACATTAACTAGATTAATTAACAAAAATAAAGTAAACATTCAGCATATCAACTTTTTTTTAATGTAAATGCACTTCATTTCATGTCTGATGAAAACTAGGGTCGGGAAATTTCTAATTAGCCAAATTAATCACTATTATCAAACATTTTTTGGGGACGATTTTATCCGTTCTTAGAAGATGTAACAACAATAGCTACCATTTTGTACGTGGTCATTAAGAAGAATCGTTTCTCCCCTGAAAGATAACCCAACTCATTCAGAACTAGTTTCCGAGAGGGTGAAATTGGCATTCTCACCGACATATAAACGCCGAGATTCAACGTTAGATTTTGGACACAGGATATTAGCAGAGTGGTAGACGCGAAGGGAAACGCACAGGAATTCAGCTTGGAAATAATAACCTCCTACTGTGCTATCTGTTTCTCTCTTGCTCGAATTCTCCCTTTGCAATCTTGTTGGCTAAAGATAAGACTAATTACCATTGCATCCATGGAGAATGGCTCATATATCATCATCTTGGAGATCTTAACCCTTGATAATATCGCTGTCAGTCAACAAGCAATGTACAACCAATCAGATAATTGCGTTTAACTAACAATAAGATCTGTAGACAATTCAATGATTAGCGAATGTAATTGCATCGTAATTGTTTCGATATTGTCGTATGTGTGTATCAAACTGTGAAGCATGACGACTGTAGTCTTGTATACGATCCGAAGTCTGTAAGAACATCAAATATTTCAAATATATTTAATTTCTAGATGAATGAAAATGAAGAAGACAATTGTTAATGATTGTTTGTACTATAATTACTTTTTAATGTGTCATATGTGTATGGCTTTGGGAAGTAGACGATTTTAAGCTTAATGTTTTAGTATTCGTTGATAATATTATTTTCAGCTTCAGCCTTTTTTTAAGGATGTAACCGAAAAGTAAGATATTGTGAAATATTAGAAATTGCAACCCAAGAACCAGAATACAGTTATGTACTCGGCATTTATTTAGGCACCTACTATAATTTCTTATGATCTGCTCGCGACAGGGAATTGAGTTTGAAGTTCACAGAAGTAAGATCGAAAGTTTGCTAAAAACTATTAGAACTACTTTCACAGGCAAAGTTTAGATAAGCTAATTAACGTTTCAAGTGCAAACGCAATTAATGTCTTATACGGAAGAATTTACGAGATATATGTCTGGAAGTATGCATATAATAATTGTCTATGGATACCATTCTTTCTAGATGTATAGTATACGCCAATTTAAATTGTGCATACCAAGTTGTATGAAAGCATTAGCAGTGTCATTCTAAATATACACTGCCGCCCATAAGTATTAGGACGCGTGCTGAATGTGTGTATATTTGAAAAAATATTCCGAATAGTTTGAGGGTCTGAAAGAAGTTTTATTTCGTGTAATACCTTTGTTTACATAAGAAGTATGTATTGAATGATATTGAAATAAACTCACCGAAAAAAATGAAATGACTTTTAAGTCCTTTTTTCATTTATGAACTAACTCTCAGATTTTTTACGAACATAGCAAGTATCCTAATACTTATGGACGGCAGTGTATTTGCCTGCGGGTATGAAAATGGCAATATAAGCCTTTTCCATTCCGTGATATTTGTAGTTTTAAAAATAAACAAAGAAAATAGTGTTTAACGACACGGCTACCAACTTAATATCACGGCGCAATTTTTGAATACAGTAGAAAAAGTTTTCAGTTATCCGAGGTAGGCTCGGGCCACGTTACGTCGGATAATACGAATGGGTGCTCGAAAATCGTGCAATAAATTCATAAAAAACATTTTGATAATATAATATTGCACACACATGTAGTTAAGTTTCATTAATTATTTAGTAAAGTGATTGTTTATTAAATTTTTGAAAACATTGAAGTTATAATTCTTCTCCCTCGCGCTCAACAATATTCAACAAATAAAACAAACAAACCACATTAAATACAAAAAGGTATGAACTCTCAGTTGCTCCCCGCACCTGCTTCCTTGCTTTCTCAGTTGCTACCCGTACGAATGGCTGCGAGATATATAAGTTTGGGAATACCTAGGGTTCTACTATATTTCGACAAAGTGGTTCCTCATTATTGTAACGTTTCATAAATGGATGGAGCACAAAATAAATGAGGAATTCCTAATTGTAAACGTAAATAGAGCGTTCTTGATTTGCTATTATAATCGACCACACGAGTTTTGTTGGAGACAACACACTGTTCAGATATCTTCGCAGGAAAATTATAAGTTGCTCCTTGCTAATGGCTCCGGCAGAGCTAAAGTTGCCGCGGACGTTATGAAAATTTACGGATTTTAAATGCTCGCAAACGGGCGTGGGCATTAGAAGTTTTTACCCAGGCGAAACTTTGCCCTCCTTATCTCCCTTTATGGTCGAGTGCCGTTTTAGAAAGTGGGCTAACGCGAGTATCTTGAAGCAGACGCATCGATCTCCTGGGATGCTCATAAAGACACGAACACATCGAGCGGGGGAGAGCATGGAAGGAAACAGGAGCTAGGAAGCAGGATACAATTCAGGAAATTGTAGTGGACACCGTCTACATGAGAGAAGTAGTTCATTCCTCATGGGAGTGACTGTCCGTCAGTGAGTCAGTATCCCATCCATGGTGACTTCGAATGAGCTAATTGATGCAAAGCAAAGAAACAGATGGTTTTACGTTTTAATTGCCTGCTTTTTGCAGTTCTTTCTTTAATTAAAATTCCCTTTAATTTCCTCGAAGGAAATTAGTTATTTCTTGCACTCGTTCGTGTTTTTTAGAACCTTTTTAATCCGGCGTTTGCAAGGTGGGAAAATGTAACAAAAATGGTAAGGTGGGGTCCCACAAACCCAATCAAATAATGTAGCCTATTATAGAAATCCATATCTTCTTAATCCATATTAGATTACACATTATTTAAGTGTCTTGTAATTTAATAAAATAAAAACGCAGATCCACAAATTTAAATTTTCATTACCCAAAAATACTTCATTAATTAAACATCTTTATATTTTAACATAAATATACTCTTCTTAGCTTATATAATTAGCGAACTAAATAAATCAGTATTGTTCGGAAACTTTTGCTGTACAATAAACATTTGGGCTTAAGATTCCAACTAACATAAATATGGTCACTCTTTTGATAACGGCCTGTCACGTATGGCGTGGAATTCATAGTAGGCTTCGAAAGGGGAAGCTACCCTGAGGCACGATTCACTGCAACGCATTATTTAAAAGTTATAGTAAATTTTAAATCGTTGGGGTCTGTGATAACCCACTTTACTAACGCCGGGTTACAACATTCAAACAGACGTGTAAATACGTATACGTCGAGTGTAATTTGCTTAAATAACAAAAAAATTCGATGACCTTAAGATTGCTTATTATTCCAAATAAGGAAATTATGAGTAACATATTTTTGGATAAAATAGTTTTAGTTGGACATTATGTAGCTCACACAATCTGAGATGAGTAATATTCAATGCTCTTTAATATTCGATAAATTATCAATGATATTGGCTGCATAAACCACGATCAGCAGTAACTTGTCACAAAATTAAATTTCATACTCACTTATATGGTTTTGTATGAACATACTACCGCGCCGAGGAGATCACTTGAATGATATGGTGTTCCATAATTAATATCATAAAGTGAACTTTCTGTTAACATAAAGAAGCTTGAAATATTTCAAATAATTTGTGTTCTATTTCAATTTAAAGGTATGACACGCGATTTTGTATAACCCTATAATATTGTGAACTAATTAAATTTGACATTGACTTATCGAATATAATATATTCAACGACATTACTTCAACACCATGATGCCAAATAATCGTAACACTTTTACTAAATGCTAACAATCATAAGAAGAAGTTGCCTACAATTCCACAAACGAATAAATCACCGGATGCTTCCTTGTTTATTTAAAAATTCCATTATGTTCTGTAACCGTGGCCTTCAAGTTAATTGACTATATTTATGCAGTGAGTCCGTCGCTCCACAAAGGCTCTTGTCAACCGTTCAAGCTGCTAGGGCACCGTTGTGAAAGAGAGCGAGTGTCAGGAAAGTTGCTAACTTTATGTTCGGCTTGTTTAGATTGTGCAGGAAAGCGGTTCCTCGGTTCTCACCATTGTTGGTAATTTGGCACTGACTTTGTTAGCAACCAGCCGGCGCCGTGAACAATTTAGCAGTAATCTCGGAACTGGACAAGTTTCCCCAACTAGAGTACCAAGAGCGTCCAAGGTGTTTGTAGTATATCTCGTATAGGTATTTGTCGAATCCTTGCATCGAGTATTGTAAGACGGAATATTAACGCCAGCTGAGTACGTTTGCTGAGCAGCTGACCTCGTTCCTCTATAATAATTGTACCGCGCAGGAAGTCGCAAATGTTACAGTATAATGGTGCGCGTTTAATTGTTAGTTCCTTTAAACTAGGTAAATTTTGATAGATGTTAATTAGTGAAATTAGTTTATTGTTACCTAAAGTCGAACTCGATGCTGTGTGAACTCTCAAATTGATATTAAATGCTATGAATGTAAAATTAATTTAACTTTGATTAAAGAAATATTGTAGTTATTTATACGTAGATATGTTTCGCCGAAGCACCATACAGATATTATATATGAACTAGGTTTGACTAATATTTGAATAGGTAGTATAACAGCATGAAACAATATTGAATCGTCGAAGTGCAAACCATAACTGCCTACACTGTTCAGATTGAAATTGTTCTGTTTCAATACACAACTTGCAAATATAAACTGCAGATTTCAAGATTGCGTATCTTGTAGTTGGTCTATCTTTGTTAATTATGCTCACATTTTGCACGCTGCATATGATATATTTGTAACCCAGTTTCTTCGCTTTCTGTAACACATCAAGCAACTGGTACGTAAATAGAGTAAGGATACCAACAAATGTATGCGCAACGTCTGTGAAACCTATTGTTTAACGTAAAATGTACATTCACAGTCCGAAGTGTTTCAACTCGATACTCAATGTCCACATCTCACACATTTAGAATGCATTAATGAAAACTTGACATATTGTCTTGCCCACCTGAACACAAACTATGAATTCGTAAAATGATTCTAATTTTTGTCAATCCACCTACCATTTTTTCTGGAATATTAAATTGTTTCATCAATACTTGATTGCAAAAAAGTCATCACAGTCCTTTATTAACACATCGATTACTCAAATTACTCCAAATCGTTACGGAACGCCTTGCTAATAAATAACAACATTGGTAAAGAAATAATGAATCACTCGTTGATACACCCAATAGTTCAAGTAAAATTGGTGTTGGAATAACGTTTCCTGACCATTCCACAAAGCCCAGTGTATCTCTAAAATAAAATCTCTCAGTTCATGGATATTTAATACAATTATCTTCATTTACTAATGTTTTGCGATGCGATAAGAAATTTTTAATTGAAACTATCCCATTCCGCTTAGAAATCAGACCGATCGATTAAAAGTATCGTTAAACACACTGGCCGTACCCTTACAGGATATCTAGCAGACGTTTAGCCAACCATTGGCTTGACCTTCTTCCTATGTACTCTCCAATAACTTCACGATAGTCGGAGACGTCACGAGCTTCAACGAACGAGTGGACTGTTTATTCGCTTCCAATAACCGCAGAACAGTTGCCAACTGTCGCACCGATCGGTTTCCACACTCCTTCCCGCTCGCGAACTTACTTTCTGTACTTGCCAAGCTCGCCGAGCGTGTTCCAATGTAATTCCAATTTCGGAATTCTTCCTTGAATTCCGCAGGGTCCCTTCATAGCTGACTTCCTTAACAAGGAGCAGACAGGGAGACGAGACATAATGAGTCACGAAAAAAATGGTCGATTAACTTTTTCTCCCTTAGTAGAGTACATTTGAAATGGTACCTTATGCTTTCGATCGCTCGAGAAATTTCGCAAGTTAAAGGAGAAAGTAATATGTATTTGAGGCGTTCATAGACCAAAGAGACTAACTCCACTTCTGGATTTTGTTTAACGTTTGTCAACTAAAAGCACTTGATCGGTGCCTAACTCCTTTCATTTCGAAATAAATGTCCTTGATAACTATGTTCGACATTAATAAATGACCATAGTTTGTATGACAACTGATTAATTTCACTTCAATATGCTAAATTATATTAGGAAAGTCTAGTCGTGACATAAAAGCTGCATCTGCACTAATACACTCTACGATATATATTTGAATATATGTATACTGTATACGAAATTGTAAGGAACATGCATAGAAAATAGAAAATTATGCATAGAAAATTATGAATTTCTGGTTCTTCTTGTGTTACGAAGTTAATTACTTTTACAAATGAACGATATTATAAAAAAAAATTGATGGCTATAGTTAAATATTACTTACGTAAATATGTCGGATAATAATTCGTATTTCAAATTCATAATACAAATTTTTAATATGAAATACACTTTGTTAATGAAACTCAGACACTGTTACTCACTCTCTATATTGTTTTCATAAGTTTTGATTATTATAAGAAATATTAAACTTTGAATCTGTCACAACATTCTTCTGTATTAAAAATGTTCCAAGTGCTTCAGTTTTCAACAGCTCGCAATTAACAGCAAAGACTTACAGTTTAAAAAAGGTTGTCAAAAGCTTTTTAACCAAAGTTTAATCTACTATATTATTGTTATACAAGCTGTTACATGAACGAGCCTCCGAATTTATGACGATATTCTTGTTTGTATTCAATTCCATTATCCAAAATCAATCTAGCAAACGATACAGTTCCCCTGTGACCTTTAATTAATCCTTAAAACACGCGAGAAAAGAATTTCCCAGTTTCCAGTCTATTGTACTTTTAGAATATTTATTGTGAGTTAGAGCAGAATTTTCAGAGAACACGAAATTCCCCACCATTATCACGTGGAACGATCAGATAGAAGCTTCACGGTACTCACTATAACGTTACACAGGAAAGTTAGCAGCTTTTAGCGTCAACACTTGACAAATTATACTCTTCCTTCTCTTTCATCGGTGGCGACGATCTCCATGTTCAGAAGCAACATCAGAGATGTTCTGCCTTGAACCCCCGTATTTAGCGTACCTTTTCAAGCAACTAAAACAACGAACTATCTATCTGGTTTGCCGTTATTGAATTTGACTAGCTGCTAGCTGGTTGGAATTAATGAGAATGAAACAGGCATGGCGTGGAAATGGATCGAATGATTTTGATTAATCGTTTGTTGTAGCATTGATGGATGGTTCTTCTTTAAATTTCAAAGTTTTATTTTCATCTCGATTTAATGCACAATCCTCGTAATCCTTTCGTTGCGTAAATTAGACTAAATTCAAGGGAACATTGTTGTCACACCTTCTCAGTAGTGTAACGTAGATAAATTGAAAATCTGATAATAGAAACATAAGCTGGATCACGAAAATGTTTAAAGGTAAAAAGGAATATACTGGTTGGATTAGGTTTCTTGTTTTTGCTACGCATATCACGTGGACGTCTACATATATGTATAAGTTGACCAATTGATTTTTATTTGTTTGGTGACGAATTCTTGCACGAATAGTATCTTACAATTTTCGACTACTATGAACAACACTATTTCCTGTTTATTGTACTCGGGAGAAATTGCATTACCTTTTACCAAGGTGATGATTTTTTCCCATACTGTTCCATCGGTGGCTGGTTGTTTCTACGCATTTCAGTAACTTCGTGACAGCTCTTGGTCGTGCGTGTGTTCCGAGACGGAATTCGCAGAACGCATGTAAGATTAATCGCGATGTGTGAAACAGTCTGCTGCTCGTGACTGCAAACATGTGTTGCCCATTCCGTCACTCTACTTGGGTGGCTCGCCATCGCTGAAATGCTCGATTAACATTGAAATCGCAATCCTGCATCCTGTTAGATTTTTTAGGAGTCAGTATCGTTCGAAGAAATTGGCGTGTATTCAAACAAACTGCAAAATGTACAAGTACAGTTCGCATAACTTACAAGGACAATTGGGCAACCCGATGATTCAGAAATGTATGAAACTTTGCATACAAGTAGAACATGCCATCTGTAATGCAACCCTGTTTTCCGTTCGTGTCATAATTCGGTATTAAGGGGTGAAATCAGCCCTTGAAAAAAATTCAGGATGATACTTTTCGTGAAATAACACATATGGTAGGTACAGAAATATTCTTCTATAGTATTCTACTATCTTATAATACATTACACATTAAAAGATAAAAGTCCAACGTATGTCTAATGTAAAAGATTAAAATACTTTACTGTTGACAATAGGAATGATTATTCACCAGCCATGGTACGTGTGCCTGTGCAAGTTGCACAGGCACACGTACCATGTCAACAGTAAAGTATTTTAATCTTTTACATTAGACATACGTTGGACTTTTATCTTTTAATCTGTAATGTATTATAAGATAGTAGAATACTATAGAGGAATATTTCTATACTTACCATATGTGTTAGGATGGTGCTTATTTAATGAAGCAGAATTTTGTTTGTATTTCACCTTTTATTTTGTGGAATTATATATTCGGTAAAAGGCGAAATTTTCTTTTTGACATATTTTGATGTTCAAACAAAACTTAACATTGAACTGTTATTACATATTACAATTCACATTAATACAAATCGATTTCGCATTTGTTAATGCAAGGTGATTTCTTAGCGAGAAGATATTGGAGCCAGAAGTATTTGCCTAATAACAACAATGACTAATTTTGTTCTTCGTCTGTGGTGTGTAACTTGCTGTGCTATTCTTTATTAGGAATTGTTGATATAATGATGCCAGAGTATTCTTGAATTTATGGAGAACTTGATGTATGAATGCATCATTCAAAATATTTAATAAGACAGTAACAACCTCTAAAATATTATGAAAGGGAATAAAATTTTAACCAGGCCCGCTTATCAGCACAGCGAACAAAATGTTAAGGTGTCGCACTAATATTTTCAAGCACCACCTAAATATGTTTGCGGGTAACAAAATATTAAGGGAAGCTGCAACACAAGTTCGAGAATTATATTACATAAAGCGCAATATATGTAACATAAAAAATAACTATATTCTAATTTTAATAACTACTGGAGGAACTTAGAACTTCCCTACCACCATGCACGCAGCTCCTCATATTATAAATTAACATCCCTCTAAAAAATGTTCATATAGAACTCTATAACTGTTTTCATTCACATTACGTACTTCCGCAAAAAACAATGTGGTTTATATTCTTCTTTTCTTATCATCCAGCGTATAAAATTTCGCAAAGGTTTTATATCACAACTCATAAGGCTAAAATACATAGTCCAAAATAAAAACCGCCCCTAATCGGTCTATGGCCGAGCTCGTATCTGAAAGATAAGCGGACGAGAGCGGATCGTAAAGGCAGCATACGAATTTCATGGGTGAATTTATTGTATGTACGATTGCTCGTAACAATGCTCGGCGACGCCCCACCATAAAAACCGTAGCCTCATCATTTCGCGCTGCACAGGGTCAGCGTAAGAAACGTCCGGAGAAATGTAGGTTTGCCTACATTTTTCGCAGACAATTCCTCAGCGAAAGCACTGGAGAGGTTTTGATGCTATGCGGTCGGATGTTTTATTCGTGAATCAGAAGAGAAGAGGCCGGGCTTTTCTAGTACATTCGTCGCTGTTTCAATAAACTCATGGGAATCGACAACGCGGACGATAGGTTGTGTGTCGCCAAAACCGGGTGGCAGTGCTGGCAGCAGCCCTGAAATATTAAACGTTCGAACACAGACTAGAGTACACGTGCGTTCTCCGGTACACCTGTGTATGCCTGCGTGTCGCGTGCACACGTACAGACAGGTTGGTGCACCGACCTACTATTTTACTGAGCCAGCATGTACCATCATATTAGCTGGGCTCTGATGTCAATTGCGTGTATAATTAGAAAGATGCTCGCCGGTTAAACGTGCACGCGATAAATATTATAATTAGTCGGATCGGAATGGCTACAAAACATTGACGCGATTTATTCTTTACGACTGCGACTGTTCTTTGATTAGGGCGCTTTGGAAACGGACTGGTTGATATTGGATCAACTGGCTTCGTACTAGACACTGTTGTAATGGTTGGTTGCTGATTGAGTAAGGTAAACGTGTCATTTGGTGTGTAATACAGTAATGAAAGTAATGTAAATTGGCTTGCCGCTTTAGTGTCGGGGGATAAATTGATTTAATTATTCAATATAAAAAGAAATGGAAATTTGCATTACAGGTTTGTGATGTAAGTTCTATAGTTATTGAGAAATTTGTACAACTACGTTGAACAATATCGTTTTTATTAGAACAAAATAAAAAATTAAACTTCAAATTGTATTAATATTGTGGGAACAACTTTTCATAGTGTCAAACAATAAGTAGGTAGATGTTTACAATAGCTCAGCAAGCAGTCTAGTGCTACAGGAGATTACTGGTCTACGCGAGAAGCAATAGGTGTTTATTAGAAAGAACCACATTTTTTTATTTTACGTATGGTGGTTTTTCCATTTAACGTTTCAGTTTCCAATTACGTATTTCGGAAAAAGTATTCCATTGTTCCATGTAACACAAAATGAGTATTGCATTCGCTTCTTCTTTACCTTTTACTTACACCACTTTCATCATCACCTACACATACATATCAAACATCAAATACAACCCACTTATATCCTTAAAGGCACGCATTGCCAATTATGGCCCTCAAGAATCAATCCAGTCACATCTGCCTTACAAATGCGACTACCTATACGCCACTGGAATAATTTTTCCAGGTGAGTGATAATTATGAAATATATCAAACTAGGTCCTCTGCCAGGCAATCGGATTACACCGTGCCACTATATCAGCCATGCTCCCTGTAACCTGCACCCAGGCACCGGAGTCCAGTAAATATTACAATTAGCTCGTTCGGTAACGATGTAACTCGTTTACGTGGCGGTTCCCCCAGCTTGAAACTCTGGCTGGCATAATAGGCAGCGTGGCGTAACACGGATCGACTCCCATGGCGATGGCGGGCCATCGTATTACACGTAGCCGGCATTACGGAGCAAACGTCCAGCGGTGGTCAAATCGTGTGACTCCCGATTCCCAATGCGCATTCCGTATGGCACGTCAGCCCAATTTCGACGGAAAATACGTGTCGTTACGGGAGACTAGGCGGCCTACGGACCGGCGTTGATGCGCCTATCGCGGTGCTAATTAATAAATGGGGATTCGATTTGGTCGGCGGGGTAATTGAGGAATTAACAATGCTCGATCGAGCAAACGTTCGCTGCTTGAACGTGGAACAAGCTGTTCATTTGATGCACACGCAGGGGCGCATTAATTATTTCATGGGTTGCATTTTTTTTATTCGACAGCAACATGCACCAACACCAATATTAAGTTGTATATTGGAACTTTTAAGTTGTGAAGGTGAAGCGATTTCACAACTGGATCTAGATTAATAATTCGGCACTATGTTCCTCTGAAGAGATATAACTCCGAGTTTACTTTTTACTATTCCCATTCAAAAATTCCATTATTCGTAATTTACCACTGATCCGTGTTATGGGTCAAGTAGAAGTAGCATTCCCTGCAGAAGAAACATTTAGTGCTAGTAACGATGGAAATAAACCTAATATTTCTCATGGTTTCCAAGCAATTCGGTAATCAGTACTTGCTTAGAAGATTCGAAACGTATTGAAATCTGAAGAAGTTGGCATCGACATTCGATATCGATACATATCGTAGCAATAATGAATGTACCGATACTATTGCAAATGCAATTAATTCATAGCCAAATGGCGTTCCTGTATTTAAAAGGTAAATATAAACATCGCAATATTAACTCGAAACCAGTGCTCCATTGTTATGTACTTTATGAAACTTTCGATGTCGATGCACATCGAAGGCAGAACTACACAGGATCGATACATTTGAATAGATATCTTCTAGGAATCGGTACCCTTAAAATTTGCAAAATACCGTGGATTCTACTTTGCACGAAACCTTGCATTGAATTGATACTTGGACAATTCCTGCCAGCCTTTATACAGACATCCATAGAACCGAACGCGGTACATACCGTGGCTCGCAAAGCAATTTCAAATGCGCTGCACTTTACTTAACACTTAAGACACTGGCTTTTACCGGTCCAATTTCCATCAGTACACGAATTGCCGGCCGTTTGAGCCTTTCTTGGAGCCATTTACGATGCGTGTAGAGTGCAGACGATCCGAGCAGGACTGTATGCTTTGCGGTAACAGCAACGCGTGCCAGTCCTCGCGAACATACTCACGATCGCGTTTCACAGTTCTCTTTGTTTTCGCTCGCGTTGTCGAGATCACTCCATTATACCGTGCCAAGTGTGTAACACGAAAGAGAGAGCCGAGCGCTATTAACGTGTTGCCACGCCGATGCTTCGACGTAAAACAAGAGAAGCGTGCTTATTCTTCGGCCATTAGACGGCCATGATAAACGGTAAATCTATGTTTGCCGAGCTGAACGCATGAGATTCACTGTAGCTTGCCACGCGATACACGGTTATCCTTTTGTACGCGACATAAATCAGGACGCTCGGTTATATCGCCTGAGAAACTTCATGTTAGTTTTTCATCGCGCAACATTCCAACTCGTTCATGGTATAATTTAACCTGGAAACTGATTCCGGAGATGCTGCGCTTGAGGGTTTTATGACAATCGCAGTTACGGGCATCGATGTAGATTCTAGGTTCGCATAAGCGTTTGAAATTGTTGGGTGGAAACTTTTGAGTAGTTAAGATTACTAAATATTAACCGCAACCAATTTTACGAAGAGTACGATATTTTTAAATAATGTGTGATGTTTTTTATCATCCTCCGTCATCCCTTCGGAAGCATCGTGGTACCACTTGTTAATATTTTTGTTATTTCCGTGCAAAGTATGATTTTTATCTCATTTAAAGAGTTGAACTTTTTATAACTGTTGTTTTTTTAACGATATTTATATATATATATATATATATTTTATTGAACACTTAATACAAAACTTACATCTAGTTATTCTTAAAGAATTATATTATTATATTTCCTGTCACACTATCAACCTCTCTACTTCTCGTTCCCCACTCCTCTCACACTCGTCTAACCTGTCTACTAGTCTAACCAAGTCTACCGTAGCTTTTGAATTACTACTCAACAATAACAAATAGAACTTTTTAATGAAATAAATTAGCAATAATCAGACAAGGCAAGGTCTGGAAAGTAAAGGAGTAGGTCTAAAACATTCCAAATCAGATCCAAATGCCTTCCCTGCTTTTAGATTTTCCGATACGCGCAGAACGACACTAAGGCTATAAATACAAACGACATTATACTATTGGAAAGCTAGAAAACGACCGAAAGCCTAACATCAATGACAAATGGGCCAGTTAGCGTTCGACTAAACGTTGCCCAATAAAACTGAGCGGTCAAACAGCTAAAGAAAGTTTCGGGACGGCCTCATATATTACAGTGGGGTATCATACAACGAACTAATTCATTCAGGAACCTTGTTCATTGTAGCATTCAATCCTTATAGAATACATGTGTATGCAATCCAACCTCTCTAACTTGAATCTGTTGAGCTCTGTTGAGCGCCGTGTGATGCGACGCTTTGGAATATGGTGTTCACGTTATGGAATCGTCTCGTTACAAAATTAATTATAACGAGTCACGTTGAGAAATGGATAAAAAGACTTGGTTAGATTGGAATGTAGGAGGTGTTCTCCATGGATGATGTACTTATTGATGTTAGACTGACTGTGAAACTAAAATTGACTTCCTCGTCCTCGTTTCCAGTAACGTCGACTCGGAAGCGCTTTTTATACGCGCTGATTGGACATTCAGTAAAACCGTCTAATCGTCAATAAGTGTGTTGGTAGGTGTAGCCGCGTCCTCCCTTAGCGCTCGAAGCGTCTCTCCCGAAGAAGAGGGTTCGTCTTCGAATATTACAATTAATTTGGCAACGTAGCGAAATTTAACTAGGGTGTCGAAGCCTGACCGGCTAAATGTTGGTTGGGGCCCAGCTTCGAGGTTCTTTTGGAAGTCCCCGATTCATGCAATTAACTGCTGAGATCGTGTATAGTCCTGTAGCTTCTTATCTTGGAGAATCAAACGATTTCCTTAAAAACAATTTTGTTACTTGCGCGTCATAAACGTGCTAGCCATCTGTACGTTGCATGTTATTCCTTGTACACATTTCTAGCCGCCCTTTGTGGAAGAGTAACGATTTTATTGATGCGTTGGTTCCGTAGCTACGCTGCGGGACAAGACTGTTTCTTCGTTTCGAACGAAAATGTTACACCGTTATTCATTGATAAGAAATAAACTAGTTATTATTTTTATCAATCGCCCCCGGTTGTGGTCGTGTTACACGAATAACGAATACTTCCACATTATCCTTAATTTAAGACTATGTAACATTTGCCATACGCTTTCCTTGGATACCCTCGATGCCCCCGTACGCCACCGAGCGCAGTAGAGTGGTACGCGCCTGAGCGCGCGCTCACGGGCGCTCTCACTGGCCATTGTTTTTCGTTAATAACTCAAAAATGAAGCATCAAACAATGTTTTGGTCAACGAAAAAGTTGTTCAGAATCACCCCAGCTACCCTCCATTCCCCGATGTGACGGTAGAGACAGAATATTCTATAAACGTATTATAAATTCATTTTATTATGTCCAAATTTTATACGCACGCATGTGTAAATTTATAAAAAAATGATAAAGAAGAGGAGGATGAGGACCTATCAATTCGACTACTGTTGGCAAACTGTCCGTTCGTTGAGGGACTTAGATTTTTGAGAAAAATTGTTCGTTGTAGCATTCAAACGTTGTCAGGTGGTTCGCTATAGGATACCGAACTATAATTGTAGCTGTATCTTTAAAACACCGTCGTAATATTGAAAATTAATTATCTATATTTAAAGAAAATCAGAGTGAGATTTGGATAAAATAATATATTTCATGCTTATTTAATATAGAAGCGTTTGTCTTTTACCATATTGTTTTAGAAATAAAACATATCCCAAGAAAGAGAATTGCATCGAATATGAATTGTATGAAAACAAGTTCACTTTAACCCTTTATTATCTGATGGTAGATACTTTATAGTATCTACTATTTATATTAAAATGATACCATCAATTAGAATCCGGATGAAACTTGTACCCACTACTTCATTAAAATCTCCTGAAATGCTGCAACTTATTATCAAATGTTTGCGAAAAATATTTGCAGCTGTAATAAGTCTTATTTGATCACTTTTAAATAATTTAGAATAAAAGTTGTGACAAACGAATAACGACAACGTAATTCAGGCCTTAAAGGGTTAAATAGTTCATTCATACTTTCGATGTCCGTAGAATACTGATCTATGCTACTGCATGATCCCTTATAATATGTATAACTTCTTAATAAATTCTCGGTCCCCTAATTCTAATCATCTAGCACCTCCTATTCCAGTTCCGAGGAAAACAGCTTCCAAGCATAGAATGTTTACCCCCTTTCCCCACTAATAATACGCATTACACCGAACGGCAATGACAAGTATGCAGTGTACGTTACACTCGTCACTGACCATACTGCGCACCACAATATCCGCGTGCACGTAATGTGAAATTGTAAAGTCCACGTACCCACGTTCAGGCGAAGAAATTTTACTCAACACGAACGAACCAGTTTCAACACTCGAAACGATCTTGTTCCAATGGATTCCGCCCGCGTACAATTTGCATGCATCGCGTCTGTACACGACTTGTACTTGCATGGTTCCCTTCAGACTTTGAGAAAAAAAAGCATGCTTTACAGCCTTTTATTTCAGCCTCTTTGAAGCGTTTCACGCGCGAGCTATGCGAGGCCAGATTCGAATGGCGTTATTTAGCGGGGCAAAGTCGCGCGCCCTGATAGCGACGGGTTAACGAGACATTTAATTGTGTGTGAGTCTCTGTTCGCGCGCGCTGGCAGCCGAGCATTTACCTCTTTTGCAAGTTTCTCGAACGGAAAAGTGATGGCCGGAGCGGGATGGCGGGCACGAGAAACACGCCGGTCGTTAAAAGTGTAATAAATGACGGTGACACACCATACAACGACGTGTGCCATATTGAGCTCGAAACGCGTACCTGCTTCGCGGCAATAAATATTGCCGGTATCCACTCGGTGAAATTGCTGTTTCGTTGAATTCCTTTATGTGGACAACGCGACCGTTCTCACAGGGGGAATGTTCCTTTTGGTTGTTGGCGAAATGAAAACCGTCAAAACGCGAGCAATTAAGTCATTGCAGAAATTGTAGTAAAAATAAATCTCTATCCTACCACGTATTTCCTCTGTGACGCTTCAAAGGGGCAGACTAATTATGCTTTCCATTTTCGTTCATTTTCTGCTAATAAGCGCAGTTATAGTTCGCAATTTGGGGAATTACATATACATAAAAGTAAGCGAAAACTTTATATCAACGATATTTAGCATTATGTCACAGTTTAGAGGCATACAATAGGCGTGCACTAATTAATAGTGAATTTGCACTTCCATATTTATCAATTATATGCATATCTAATTGTTCTGCATTAGAAACACCGTAAGCGAATCTTCCCAGCCCCCATATTGGAGTTATACATATATACATGTAATTGTATATTATTTGGAACCATTCAATGCCGTTCCCAAAGGTTCCATCTCCTTCTCCGCTATCGGCAAATTCGAAGGTCAAGCCGACTAATTCTACTTCCTGAATTTTCATTTGGTTGGTGCTTATTCTTTTATATTTAATATATATTTCATTGATAATTATGTTCAACAACACTAAATGACAAAACGTTGTATGCCAATTGATTAACAAATGACTTAGTTCATAAGGAAAAGGGAACAACTCAGTACACTACATTGAATTAAAAGATTCCACTCGTAACGTAACAGCCACAACAATCTATAAGTTTGTGCATTCTTAAATGCTGAATACATATATGTTTTATAGGAAAGGCTATAGCTGGATAAGGGGGTCAAATGTGGTCCTAAACCAAATTCAACTTATGAGGTGTCATTCGATTGCTTATCAACGAAAACCAATTCGTACTCAGTTTCAACACTGTACCTCGACTGAGAGGGTAGTTACAGGGAAAAACCTAAATACAGTTTTTCCGCAATATCTCTCATTTTAGCGTGATGCTTCGTGAAGTTAATCAATTTGGCAAATGAAGAGCTCAATTGTAAGTGAAGCATATGGAGGAAGTGTAGCGAAAGAAAGAAAATAAGGATTCACTTCTATGTTTGAGAAAGACTCAGACTGAAAGCACAAATGCAGCACCAGCAGTGTCTCATAGAAAAGGTATGACAGCTGCTTTCAATTGTTCCATAAACATGGTCAAACGAAGCAATAAAAAAAGAAGAAATCAATATCGTAATACCAATGACACGTCGGTTCAAAATAAATACACGAAGACGCCACTGCAATGATTCGTCATATTGATACAAAGCGCAAGCTTCGTTCTTGCACCAGCGGATAGATTTCCGTCGACGCTTTATCTTATATAAGAACGAAGGTGGTAACGTGTGGTAGCACGGCGCGTCTCAACTCCCTCAGCTGCGAGTTTCGCAAGCGTAACGTGTAGTCGAGAGCCAGCGGGGGATTTAGTTGTATTTTATTCAGCCACTTTATTCCGGCAGTTGTCACAGTTTTACATTTCCATCGGCTGCAGCCAGCATCTGGCGCGTTGCCGGCTATTTCTATACGTACTCGCATGCCACGCAACGTTTCGTCGCGGATAGCTACCTCATCAGCAACTCTTCGCTCCGTCCCTTCTTCTTTCTTCTCGCACCTTCTGCGATACGGTCACCTACGGCGGAAGACAGACGGCTCCACGCTCGATACATCGTCTTATCGTTTTATGGTTTCGTCGTCTTGTCTTTCCGCGAGCGATCCTGTATACTTTATCATCTTGTTACTGCCCCCAGCTGCACTCACTTCATTTCTGCGGCCGCTTCCTTTTTTCTGCGCTTTGGATTTTATTCAATAAAATCCAAAAATATTTGGATTTTATTTTCCTCTGTCGTTGGAACCAGAAATGGTATGTGTGTTTGCCGCAGGATGGTTTTCTTCGCTTGTTATTCGAAAGCGGATGCAGGCTCGATTAGTTGTGGACGTGGGGGAATAAAAATAGGATTTTGGTAGTAAGATCATGGGTAGTCTAGGGCTGTATGACTTGAAGAATGATACGTTGTAAGGAAATAGTTAACAGGTACTGTAATGGGCACAGAGAAAAATTAACTCCCAACTTCGGTTTTTACAAGAGGTTTAATTATCACTTGGACTTAGATTGTGACGATTTACTTTTTCGTATGATGTGATCTCGGGAGTCAGGGAACCTTGGGGTTTTAAAGGATGTTGGAAAGGATGTAGTAGGGATGGTGAGGGCGAATTCCAAAGGAATCCGGATGGGTAGGGATTGTAGGCAGTATGACTACGTGTTTTGGAAACGGTGACGTGTTAAGGTTGCATGACGACTGTTTGTGACGACGGAACTTAAAAATATTTGTATAGATGAATCCTTAGGTGACTGGTAGATAATAAGAGTAATACAGAAATATATATCATAAGACTAATATAGATATTTGGGGGTGAATACATTACAGTACACTGACGAACATTCATTTTGAAAATTGAATTGAGGGAAATGGTGGTGCCATATTTGGAGTTAGTATTGCGTTAGTATTATGTTTTATAGTTTTATACTCTTTAGTATTTCATTAAGTGTACACTTTGTAGGTGCGAAGTAAGTAATTGGTTGAACCATGTTTCTGTGTTTTCTATGGTACTGTGATAAATGTTGTTCAGTACTATCACTGGTTTCTAGATATTTAAACAGTTTTATATTTAAACAGTATTATTTAAACAGTTTTTACATCAAACATTGGTGCTAAAGTTGTGTTGTAGGTGTCAATTTTTTCTTTCGAAAAAATTGTAGATATCAACTTGAACAGCACAATTTTTTCCCTGCCATGAATGATTATAAAAAAACTGGAACTAATAAACGATGATAGACGTACCTACATTGTGTGTAAATCATAGCAATTGTATGCAATATCCCGAGTGCCATTGTAGGTATTGTATGTCGCTTCCTAACGAATTACTTCACGTCACTCCCTGCATCAGAGCTACTAAAATTTTGAACCAGAACCCCTTTTCTAAAAAAATCTAACTAAACTAAATTAATAACTAAATCATTTATCGCTTATAACTTTGATATTCAGACAATTGGTATGCAATGGAGCAAATACTGTGCTCATACAAAAAAAAGACGAACTACGTTTCTGTTGTCCTGACTATCGCGATAGCTCGTGTCTCAAGAGTTGCAGGTTTAACCATCCTCGATTTTGCATAATGTCCAAAGAAGTACAAATTCATCACGCAGCCCTGTCTATTCACCTATCGCTATGCAAAAAAGGGAAGGAAAGAATGAGCGTAACTTAGTTTAAACGACGGTAACATTCGTTCGTATCCTAGGGTATGCAGCAACGTTTCCATTCCTCTTCTGCAGGTATACATACCGGAGGGTACCTTGGATGACCGGATGCATTATCTCCCTGTTCGGACAACGTGTAAGTGTAATTAACACGCCGCCGCTCATAACGAGGACGATGTACGCAGTCATACTAACGAGAGCAAATTAGCTCGTTTGTGCCAGTTTAGCTTCCTCTCCTTGCTACACCGTGCCACCATCTCTATGCTGTCCCCTCTGCCGCTATTTGCGGTCAAGAATGCAAATTTGGTCGTTTCGTGCTCTCCTGTCTACACTACGGTGAACACGAATTTCTGTCGGGCTCCGCTGACGAATTCAGTGGACCAACGGCGGTTTGTGGCGCGTAGTTTCAAAATTCATGGTCAACATGTTACCGGACCTCTTTGATAACGCCATCGCAGGACAACATTGACATTATCTGTTGATCTAAATGATGAAACCGTGGTCGTACGTTTTCTTATCGTTATCGTTCATCTCCTCTGGATGCTGGATCGATATCGTGATTGAAATATCACTTTAGACCGTTCAGGCGTGATGCTGTTTCGAATGATAACGAAGTTGTCCAGTTGGAAGAATGTATTGAGTTTCGTGTTGTGCTGCTCGATCGTTGATTTGGATTGATATATTCCTTGATGGATAATTTAAAGATTTTTAAGGTTCAAGGTAGTTGTGTGAAGTTCGCAGAACTGTAGAGCATTTAGGTCATATCATAGGTCTGTTGTAATAGTAATGGAATATTGTACCTAGTTCATTTCACAGTTGAAAATTTTCTCGGAATGTTAATGGATAAGTATTTTAGGCAGCAGTTACTTGTCATATCTGCATTAGATAACCATAGAGTTTCTTTATAATATACTGGGCGGACTGGAAACCGATTTTTCATGAATGTATTTAGAATTATACGATTATATAAAAATATGTATACATATCTGTACGTGTGTGATATTTTTCTTTTATGAAATTTCGTATTTCAAAATTGAATAAAATTATTAAATATTATATTGCAATTAGCAGACCGTTTGATAAATGATGCAAGCTAAATTAATACAACGAGCAACGCAGATAGAGGCAGGGGAAAAAAATGGCGAATGTAAAGAAAAACGAAACTGAAAAATTATGCAAATATGAAATCGGAGACTAAAAGTTTCCATAAGGAGCAGTAAATAATATAAAGCAAAGAAAGGGATGATTGTATATAAGGTATATCTGAATTTTGTCCCTTTGTCAGACAAGGAAGTTGTTCGATTCCATCGTAAAATAGACCCGTCCCGATAACAGACGTTTCAACGGTATCGAGGCTAGCATGCTGGGGATACCCCCAGAGATTTGCATGGAATTGAACTATTGCACCTTCTTTGTGAAGGTGATAAGTGTATTTTCTGCAAGCCAAACGTTTTTCTTCGAAGGGACAACATTTTTTCTTTGCGTGTCCTATAAATACACACCACGGAATAATAAAGTTTAAAAAATATATCAAAAATCTTAAAATAATTATTTTATCATGATTCTCTCTATTAGATTTATGTCCAGGTACCGTAACCATAATATTTTTCACATTTTCGTTTTTACACTATCGTTCTTTACGAAGTTTGATAACCAACTTTTATTACGTAGCAAATCCTTTGAAAGTTTTGCGGACCGAAAGAGCGTCAGAGAAACAATGTACCATCACATTTTCTTCCTCAATCCTTTTTGCTCTTTATTATCGCCTCGACTTCTTTCTGGATTTCTTGTTACTATTCGTGTGCTGCTGCACATAATAAAATTTTTAATGCTACGTCCTAACTTCGCGACCAAGTTATTCCGTTTTACTTTCTTTTTCTCTTCTTCTCATTCCGTCTTTGCCCCTTTCTTTTCGAAATCTTAGTGACAATCGTATCGCCGATGGTTTCCTCCTACAACGGGAACAAGTGCAAGTATAACCGACTACTTGGAATATTCATGAAATGAAGTGCGTAGCAAGTTCGCCTTAATTTAAGTTTTACCTTAAAGAACCTGGCTATGTGGTGTTTAACTTTTTCGTCTGACGAAGTTACGTACGGTTTGTGTAATCCGTAAGAGGAGAATTTAAATACTCATGAAAGGTTTTGCACCCTTTGTATACCTTCTGCTATTCTTTTGTTCGTCGAAACAAATGTGATTCGAATGAAATAATCACTGCAGTTTCGCGTAACACATTCCACGTAATATTTTATGTAAATTACAATTACTATTCAAATAGCTACAATGCTTTTGTTATAACGTAATGAGGCTGTTTAATTTCTTCTGAAGTCTACCTTTAATATTTACCTCTGCGTACATATAAATGCGGTACGAATTTAATGGCAGAATATTCGGGTTTCCGGAATGAAAAAAACGGTGAAGAATAATTCGTGCGAAGGCAATCGCTACAATTGAATGTGGCCAGTTTGAAAGGATACATTTAGTAATTCAGTAGAATGTGCCCAGTCGAAGTGTGAACAGTAATGCGTGCCTCTAAAAGAAAATAGAATAAAAGATTTACCTATGCTTTTAATAATACTTCTGACGTTTCATTTTGCAATACAGAATTGCTCAATGTAGAGGAAATATTTCTATTTTCCAGAAAAAGTCTTTTATGGAAAAAGATTTATTGAAAATATTGAGCACGACGTTTTATTATAATACAGCCCAATTCTTCACGTTGACTGAATTTGCATAAAATATCTAGGCTAACCACTGTTGTTATAATTCTTACCGGACACATATTCAACATATTCGACACTAACAAAGTCGAGTAAAATAAGTAAAAAGCAAACGCGGCATAATATAATGGATCTTGTATTCTTTTGTATCCGTAATACGTAGAAATGAAATTCAATTTTTAATGAATTCTATTACAAATTCAAAAATTAATATTTAGACCGAAGTCATACATGTAAAATGACAATCAAAATAAATATTCTTATATTATTCAAGATTACACAATTTCTTCACAAATATCACAGACGCGTCACATTTTAACATTCCAAATTATTTTACAATTCCTTAAGAATGTTTCTATTTCATACTTGGAACTCAGAAAAGGTTAATTAACGATTACAAGAACAATATATATTAATGTTTGATCCCAAAATGGACATGGTATATATTTATCTTTAAGCTCCAATGTACAACATTTTCCAAATGTCAATCTTACAAATTTAATGTTTTCTATTCAAGTTTGCATTTATTGATCCGCAAATTTGCTAACTTTGTTTTGGCTGGTTAAAAAAAAACTATTCCCGAATCGCTTTTCATGTACGCTTCCCACCTCAATGTTCCTTCTTTCTTACAGTTTCCAATCCATAAACCGTGAAACGAATCAAATTCTCCGCGCGACGATTGCTTCCCAATGGGTCTCAGATAACATGGACGCGTGTGTAGGCACGTTAATTGCTCGCGTTCTTGTTCCTCGAAGGAATCACGGCTGCCTCTGGCTGCAAATCGAACTCGTTTTGCTCGCAACGGAAGCACACAGCTGGACGCAATGCCTGACGGGAACGTTTTCATTCATTGATAGTCATAGACGGGGGATCCCGTGTAACGAGCGCATTCTGGGTCAGGACCGAACCAGTGAGCGTAACTTTGTGAATAATGAAATGTCTCCGATCGATTATCGGGCAAAGTTGATACATCGGCAATTGTCCGGTTAATGTATACTGCACATAACGGGCTAACGCCGCTGCATCCAACGGGGAAAGAATTATTTATGCCGAAGAGAAGTTGCCATCGCCAGACGGGTAGTTATTCGCGGGAGTAGCAGACCCTGCTATTCGTCCTATGAAACGAACTTTTCCTAGTGTTTCACTGGTTTTATTACGTGGGTAGTTCAAATGTAAAGCGGGATCAATCTATAGAAGTTTATTAGCAAACAAATTGTTTCAGCAGCGTTTCCAGTGCATGGTATAATAAATTTTGTATTGAAAATATCAAGTCTATGGAAGTTTTTGTTATTGAGAATGTAGCCTCGCAAAGATAAATATTCTCTTCAATGGGTTGCAGTTTGGTAGCAGAACAATGAATTGTGTATACATTTAAAATTAGGATAGCACAGGACTATGGAATGGGCTACGCATTTATCCATTTTCAATGCATTGTTCTTATAGTCATTATGAGTTAAATTGTTGGGTGACAAATAATTAGTTGGGGAAAGGTCTGGCGAGCATGATAGATGTGGAAGCATTTTTGATATTCAGTTACTCGTAGAATCCGAACATTATTGTCTAAACGTATCGAATTGGATTATTTTTTCAAGCATAATTTAGAAACCTTTGCAATATGATATTTCTGTTACTGTTTTACATGGTTTTTCAAATAAATAAGATACTATTTATTCAGTTTATATAAATATGAGAACAGTTCATACCATATTGTTCAATTACACATGACAGTTTAATAACTATAAAAAACAAATTATCACACACAAAAATTGGAAGAGTACAATATTATTAAATTATTTAGATAGATCAACGGTAAATGCAAATTATGTGACACTATCAAATGATCGTTGACTATTGTGTATACGTATATCGACAGATTCAAGCGATACAACTTAATACACTGTATATCCTGCATGTTGAACGTCAGACCGTTTATTTTCAGTCACAAAGCGTAATACGCGAACCTGCTAACTTTTCCGAAAGCCTTCTTCCATGACGACTGACCCAAGTCAATTCCCAGCGCGGTCGAGGAATTTAATCGCAGGACCTACGTACGATTAATCGTCGCGGACGCACACGAGAGACTAAAGGAACAAAGGATGTCCGAATATGGTTGGGAACGTGATAGAGTGAAACACTAAGTATAAGACTACAGCGAAAGATGGTCCTGTAGAGACAGAAGGATGAGTCCAGACGAGGGCGAAGGGTAGATCAGCAGGTCCTCAGATTTCCCCAGTGATTGTCTCACAAAGTCTCGCGGAGTCTCGTCAGACCATTCATCGGCGACGTGCCGAGACTTAAACTCTCGAAGGCTTAGCGACTGGTCTCCGCTGAGTCGCCCAACCATTTCTCGATCTCAAAGAAAGCAACGAATAGAAACGGCCAGGCTTATTCAGTTTTATACGATGATCCTCGTGTCTCCTGTTCCTCTCTACTTCACATCCCTCCACTGTCACACAATCGGCTTCTTCCTCCCTCAACCTGGCCCTCGTCCTCTCTATCTTGTTACTCATCCCCATCGTCGACGATAGGGTTGCCAACTGGCCGATAACGCTGATTGAAAAAAGGCTCCCACGCAAAATCGAATTTCGAAGTTGGTGCTCCCCTGGTAACGGGACACACCGCGACCGTCGCGAGTACCGATTGGTCCTGATCGCAACGCAATTCAGCCTTCAGCTATTGATCCTTGCCAGCCCAGCCTCCAACGTTTGTCAGCAGAGGTGGTCGCGCGATTTACGCTGTTTGCTGATGCATCGCTGCTGATGCTAGGTCGATCATCGATTGAAAAGACCACAGTGTGTCTATGTAGCTCACAGTGACCGTTCGAATACTCGTGCAATTATAATATAGACTTTCACGGAAATAGTTCCCCTGATTGATATTGAGATTTCAACTAATAGCAAATATGTAGGATTAGATTCTTTTTGAAGTATACATATGTGTATTCCCTTTATGTTTAATTTAAGTATCAGAAGAATTGCAATTTGCGGTACGAATTATAGTATAATTCATTTTCCTTTCATCCTTTGACAGCTCTCTTGACTAATCTCTTCGACTTGAAATACAACACCGCTCTGGCGTATCCATGAATATAATGAGCTCAGTAGGTTTTTCCTAATACTAGATATTTACTGTTTTATTGAACCTGAAATATAGTATTGGGCATCTTTTTATATTATATACAATTCCTGTACTATTATGAAGTTGTAATGATGGGTGTAACAACGCACCTCGGCTCCTTTAAAATTATCATGCGTATATCGCTCTGCACAATGTTGATGAATCTTCGTTAGAACCCTACGCTGTCAAAGTGTTGAAAACCCTTCGTGTTTCATAGTTTTACCAATGCACGCTGTCCCTGTCATGCGTTCCATTCCAAATTGGATATGAAATATTCGTTCGACCTTATTGGTAATTCTAACACATTTACTATTATGTTTCGTTGAACTTTTCAAATAAATACAACATACCTTGCAGCAGTGTCGTTCAAGACAGTACGAGCAATGCGTTATGGCCAACGCTCGAATTCTTCGTCCTTTCATTGTTAAACCTTTAACCGGGACTATACTGCGGTTCGCTTTGTATCAACGCAGCAAAATTTGCAGACCTGACCAGAACCCATCGCCCCGGACGTATTAATTAGAAGCTCGCCCTTAAAGCACCTGCATGGTCTAGCCTTAAAGTACCCTACCGCGGTCTGGCGAATTCAGTGCTCGGATTTCACGTAGCCAGACTGAAGTTTAGTACACCGTGGGGGTAATTATTCAAGCGGCATCTCCCGTGGCAAGGGAGAGTCACGCAAGGGTACAAGGGGGTGGTGGGACAGGGACCACCACGGGGAATGAGAGTGAGTGAGAGGTTCGTTGAAGTGAGGGTTTCTGAGCGCGTCATCCATCACTCTGTAACATACGCATGTAGACGCGAGCGGCCTGAAATAATTGAGCAAGCGCGGAGAAATCGTTCCTGCGCTAAGTAAGCCGGGTAACAAGGATTTCAAGGATATTTGTGCAGCCACGCCGTAAATAATAAACGACGTCGTTGAGATACAACTTTTCCCGGATTCGCTGTAGCACCACTTCTTGCGAAGCTCGAGAGGGACAATCATGAATGTACGCTTGTTGGCAAAAGTTAAGAAATGATTAGAAATATTCATCATTAAATAGCGAGGATAATTTAATATTACTGCATCTATGACAATTGATATGACTTCATAGAGTATAGAGTCATCAAAGTTATTTCAAGCGTACACTATGTAGTGGTAAACACATTTGTTACTTAATTTCCGAGTAGCTGCTTCGTTTCTCAAATTTTGTCGGTGCCTGTATGTACTTATTCTTTATTTACCTCCTACAGGAAACAAATTTGATTTTGGAACCTGATAAGCTGCAACGTGTACTTTGGCAATGATTGGTGAATTTATCTAACTGCAATTTTTATCGTTCGTTCAACGAGGGAAATCTTATAACGAATGGTGCCCTTATTGATTTCTGTTTATATGACGGAGTAAGTAAGATTCATTCAAATTAGAAACCTATTGTATTATGAAAATGGTACATTATTAAAAATACATAATTAAAAGAATATATAATAATCATATATAATAATAATATATATGCTACTGCAACGAATATACTTTTTAAAGCTTCGATTCTGTCTCACCTTATACTATTAATTGTATAAACGACTTTTTTATTTCAAGCAAACTAAATCCTTATTCATTTTTAATAACTGTAAATTTATATTAAATATAATTGGAATGTTCTGGTTTACGTGATACACGAAGGAATTTGAATGTTATGATAATTCCACGGAATGTTTAAACATGTTAAGTTTAATGTTTAATAGCTGTTTCGCGAGTCTGTTTTTGGTAACTCAAGTCGAAGAATAATTTCTGAATAGAAGGAAGTAATCTCCCGAACCGTTCCAATTTAACAAGGTAACTTGATATTACCCGATCCTGGCTAACCTATACCGCACGCTTGAACGAGATTGCGAAAGTTTTCATGGAAAGTAACGTCCATGCATAAATCGTTTGGCCCTGACTTTGTACGGTTTCCTATGTGCTTCTTCCTCTAGAACAGAAGAAGTGAAATGAAAGTATAGGTGTGAAATACGCGAGAATAAAATCCTCTATAGCGAGATTTCACTTTCCAAGGTAAAAAATTTTGAAATTTATTCAAATGTTTCCATTAAATAAATGGATCTACTTACGTTATACTTCGACAAACAATCTACATAGAGTGAAAATTGCATTTAACAATGATATATGTTGCGATGGCTTCGTTCACTGAATGTGTACTCAATGTGAAATAAAGATCAAAAATTTCGATTAAGATATGTATGTTGTTGTAACGAATTTAAATCATAAACTCGCAGCATGCTAATTTCTATCGCGTATTAACGTGCATTTATAGCGCCGTCTGAGTAAACAACGAGCGAAACCCAATCAATTTCAACGTTATTCTCACGCGTGATGACGATTACTGTCAATATGATTCTATGAACCACGGAATCAAATCTCAAAGACACAGGTAAAGTACCAGTCTATTATAAAACCGTCTGTTATAAGACATGCCGAACTTATTTTTGTTTGTACTTTCATAATATCAAACCAAAAGTATTGCACCCCATTTAAAAAGCACGAGATGACCTTAGTATGACGTTAAAAAACTGAAGGTTAATTAATATCTTCACGGTGACATTCTACATAAGAAATCATAATAAAACTCTTATTGCTACTTCTGTCATAGCACCTACAGTACAGTAGTTACGTCAAACGGCACATATCGCGAGACACCCTGTATATTCCATGTGCTTGAAACCTACAAATTTAATTAATCAATCGTAGCTCCAAAGTATATTACTATGCCAGATAGCTCTTTGAACTAGTGGCATAAATGCGATTAAATTGGCAATCGTAGCTACTAAATTAAAGTGATTTACCTTCTATAATACGTAGCCGCAACTATTCAAAATTTAAAATGCTCGCGATCCGTGTTACACGACCACGCGATACCGAAAATGAGAAACAAACCACAACGCAGAAAAATCACCAGTCACGTCAACCTGCAAACTGCAAAATGACAAAAGTATCAGAAGATTTCAATTTACGTGAGTCAGAGTTACAGATATGGAATCGCAGGCAGAGGGAAAAGACAAATAGTTGACACGGGTCGGCCGTGCCTCGCTCACGAATCGTCGCTACAGTTTTTATTAGTCTACTGCCGTGTCATTAGTATTCTCTACTATGCAGAACAAGGTGTGGAATGAGGTAGAAGGGGGTTGGGCGAACAAAGAAGCGTCGGGGGATGGGAAAGGGGGTGAAGTCGTTGCAATACATTGGCGTTCAGCACGGCAACGCACCACGCCGTTACAATTTATAAAGCTGCCTACGAAATTAAGAACCTGTAAATCTGCGATCTCGAATTAGTATTCCGTCTGACGAGCGGTCGCGTATCCGTGCTCTTGGAAATCGGCGTTTCGACGGAACCCAAGGTGTTGGAGTGTCGCCGTCGGTGCACCCGGCGCCGGGATAAAGAGAAGCATTCGTATTGCGAATAGCCGACTGGAATATATGACGCAGCGAGATGTGGAGGTGGGAGATGGAGGAAACTCGTGAAAGTGGGCGAGGAAATGGGTGGAAAAGTGGAACAAAGAGAGAGTGAGAGAGATAGGGCAGGGGGTGATGGAAGGAATGGGAGAATGCTGCCTCGGTATAGGAGTAAGAAAGGCTTAAAGAATAAGATAGAATTAGCGGGCGAGAAAGAGAGAGTAAGTAAGTTCATAAGGGAGAAATAATGGAGGGAGGTGGGAAAGGGATAAAGGATGGGACAAAGTTAGCGTGCGAGTGAATAAGCGAATATATGAGACAGAAACATTGAGTGAATTAGCGAGAGTGGAAGAGAAATATTGAAAGGGGATGAGCGGTTGAAATGGGGAAAGGAAGTGAGAGAAATCTGTTGGGAGAACCTAAAATATAATCCTCTTTTTGAGCCTGCCCATTTCGTCTTTTCTTCGGGGGTTACGTTAAATCATTTTTGGAGGTTTCTGGTGTCAACGACCGAGCCACGGAGAAAAAGTATCCGCAAAGGAGACGATTTTCGCGAAATATATTGACGATCATTGTCGTGGGACGTGGTGACTGAGTACATACTGTGCTTCTTTGCTGAAAGGCCGCGGTATATTAAATATATTATAGTGCTGCATGGAAGTGGAGCATGTACTATGGAAGAAAGTTTTAGATCACTTTGATGGGACATAAACTCATCTTCAGCTAAACGTGTTTCTAGGGTTGAAGATATATTTGAATATTGATTTAAAGGATAATTCTTTTATGAGAATTCTGGGGAATTTTAAACTGACAATGAGTTCATAAAATTTGCACGAAGAGATGTATAATTTTATACAATTTTCAGCTGTGTGTTCTTTATTCTTTTAATAATACAATTCCATATAAGGTTTCACTGCTGAGAATATAATTTGTATTCACAGTTTTCTTATTCCTGGAAATAACGAACGTTGCAGTAAATCTCTCGGAAACGTAATTAATATAAGCACAATGTAATGTAATAATGTTAAAATAGGCAAACCCCCCAACAGCAGCATTCGTTGCGCAATAAACTAACGTTCAATTATAATATAAACAAACGATGCAGGCAGACATACTAAGTTCCTCATTCCGCGGAAATTGCACACAAATTGTTATTATATGTATATTTACGAACATTCTAATAATTCTTCCACGTAATTTATAGTACGAATGATAGCGATTAGAAACGACGACAATCGAATGCCAGTTGCGTGAGACGCAAATATCACGTTGCACTTAATAAAGATTTACTATTTTGATGTTACTATAAATGCTTTACGTTACAAACGCTCAGCATGATTCCCCAACTATCTATAATATTAATGGAACGCTGTTGCCAATACGAACTGGATAATTTATTGACTCCTATCCTATATCTATCCTGCTCATAGTTAATTGAACGATAATTCTAATTCGATCCAATAAGTGGACATTAATTTCACCGATCTGGCCAATTTCTCCTAAATTTTGCTTGTTAAGAACATGTAGTACCTGCGCACATATTTGGAATATCAATTCTGGCATAAGAGAGCGAACGCACGAATTAATTTCAACAATAAGTAAATTTCTTGTCAGTTTTCTAAGCAAATAAAATTTTCAGGTTCTTTGATCTGCTATTTTTTCTAGTTTACAATAACAAATTCTTCATTTATACGTAACTTTTCAAAGAACGTAAATTTTCTTTCGAATAAACAAAAGTTGTCATACATAATACTAATTCTAATGATAAAATAATAAGCGTGTGTATAATAAAACGTCTGTAAAGGTCTCAAAAGTGTATACATAATTCCAAACAAATGTGAACTTTGCCGTGTTCGCGTATTAGAACTTATTAGAACCTCGCAATACAAATAGTAGATATTCCATTTTGATCTTTATTTACTTAAACATAATAAATGCCATAACCAATTCTGAAGCTATATAATTAGTAGTGTTGTATTACCTTTTAAATTATCAATCAGCGTATCATTTAATATTGCACATACATATGTTACTGAAACTATTCACATAACAGCTGTTGAACAAATTGATTGACTCTGTTCAACTACTCTGCGTTCATAATATTACTTGTCATTCAATGACAATGATCTATCAAAACTTGGAGTATTTTTTGCTGTATAGAAAATATATTGTCACGAATATCAGAAACAAGAGAAAGCTTTTACAGAAAGTTATTTCATGACTTTTTTTACCCGAAGAATTTTTGCATTTTGGATATAACTACACGTTCCTATTGTACATTAGGTTTGTTATGAAAAAACGCATTTAAAACTTTTGCACATTTGTAAAAGTACGAACAATAGACTGAAAATATTAGAGAAATGTATGGAGGTCGACTTTATCAATATGCTGTATAGCCTATTCCAATAATTCTCCAATACCTCCTATTATATTATACATATGTATATATATACATATATACAGTACCACTGTTCCTCGAAACAGACGTGAGCGAGAATAAAGACGTTATATGTACCTCGAAATGATTGAATATGCGACGCAGTGAATTAGTGGTGGCGTTGAATTAAATATAAGACGCTCCAGGGGTCGTATCTTGGACGGTAGTCGCTATTAATGTCACCAACCCTAACCATGGGCCATGGATATCGCAGCTAGGGTGCATTCTTAATCAGCTGTGCCTTTCGTTACAGCTGTACGCCCTTAACACGACGAGATAATAAAACTGCATCCGCGGCAAGCCCCAATAATTTCCGAAAATCTATCCGACCCAGGTCTTAACGACCCCACTGAGCATCATGACGAATGGAACGTACGCTACGGGAATAATTTTTAAGACTTAAGTGCTTACATATCCGTGTTGAATTATTGTAGAGCAGGAATTGTGAAGAATGAATGCATGTCATCGAAAGTCGACTACTTTGAATAGTTTAATATGTATCAGGCTATGAATACTCCATTGAGAAATCATACACACGGTTCATGGACGTAATGGGGATCCTATAGTGCAGTGGAAACATCCAGGATGTTTGGAGGGAATGAATTTGAGAGTATTAAGTATGTATACCTTAGAACGATCGGGAGAATACGTAGTTGATCTCAGCCATTCTTGTTCCTTGATTGTAGATTTTTGCTTATACATTAAATTTTTGGATCATACAGAATCTAATATTTAGATCTGACTGTTTAGCATTTGCTACGTTGCGATTATCGAATAACAATGAACAGGGTAATTTAATTTTTTGCTAATTTTTGGTACTAATTATAGTTTTAAGCATTCTTTGATTCTAGTTAGAAAAGTTCTTTCTTTTAATTTATAGTGTTTTCTTGTTTCAAACTGCGCATTACGCCATATACGAATGAATATTGTGTGGTATTGTCAACTTACATATTGAACCATACACAGCTAAACAGCAGAAAGTTCTTTTCAACTTTTAGGGGAGACTTTTATGCTTTTTACTTATAAAGAGTTTGATTCCTTGGCAGCTCGTTAATAATCTCGTTACAAACGAAAATTTCCGTCACTTTATGTGCACAATAGAATTATCGTCCGTGAAACCCTGTTCCAATCCGAATTTCTGAACAATGTATTGTATAAGTAGAACTATGTTTGGTTAGGAAATAGCTTGGAAGGAAGCTGTTCGATTTTGTGAACCCTCGAAGTTCGAACGACTCGGTGTTCGCACCACTCAAAGTTCGACGAAAAATGTCAAGGAAAAGTCAGCTTCCAAATTCATAGACGAAGATAACTAACTGGAATGGTCATATTTGGGCTTCGAGTTTTTATATTGTTTTCATGTAATTTTGTAGATTAGTTCTATCCTGGCTAGCAAGGACGAATATTATTATTCCCAGTTCTACTATCATAATTCGCCTTCCTCGCTTTAAATAGCTCCAATGTAGATAATAGTTCAATGGAACATTTTAGAATAGTATTAAAAACTAAACCAGAACAGATAACATTTTACCGCTATTTTTCCAAAGAAACTTTGAGTGATGATAATAATAATAAAACGCTCAACTAGCAAATTGTAAGAAATTATTGATTAATTAATATTTTCAAATATTTGTATATGTATGTCCCATTCTAAATGCATACATCCGATTATTAAACTTGTTTGTGTTTGCTATTTGCCAATATCGTTCGAAATAGGCACGAAAAATGTAATTCAGGAAATTTTTCAATGGCTGGAACTAATAAATTCAATTTACTTTATTTCAAATGGAAAAACGTAAATCGAACTTCGAACAAATCGAAGCTAATATCACCTCCTGTAACGGATTCTGTGATCCGCTTGACATTGTGGAACAAACATTTACCTAATTGAATTTATTGTGCAACGTATGGAATCATGTAAATAAATTTTGGTATTTACACACTTCCTAACAATATTTGTCACTAACTTTTCTATTTCCTCCCTCAATTGCTTTAAATTTCAAGAATCTGAGCATTTTCATTCCAAACAATAGCTCGGAAAGAGTAAAATTTTATTATTAACTACGAATTTGGAATCTAATGCACCTCGCGTTTCAAATATTATACTTTGATTTGACTTGAAACATTTAAAACGTCGTCGTATATGCTCCTCGCTGGCGGAATTAGATATCACATTTTTTTTCCTTCCTTTGTTCCTGAACCCATTTTAATTTACGAAGGAATAGTATTATTTCGCTGGTATTCCACGATCCTCGAGGGCGCTTCTTGAGAATTTTTCATTCGTTCGGCTCTCGAACGGCGCTCTCTCCGTTTCCTCAATATCTCTTTCCATTAGGATCGCTAATCGTTTTATCATCTCAAGATTAATGGGATCAACGGGGCGCTTTTAATTTCTGTCGTCAAGAGCCCACCGCTTACGTCAGTTCCTTCGCCGGCGAAGGGAAATGAAATTCTCGTTTCATATTCGAGATTGGACTTCCTTTTTTCTGCGAACGCGGGAGAAACGCTTATCTCACGACGAAATATATTGAAATACACGGGGAACGTAGCCTGCATCAATGGCGTGACGGAACAATTCTTCAATGTCCCAAGTTGTTAGATAAATCCGATTTCTATGATTATCAGATATAATAGCAGGACATTTCCGGTGCGTTGATTAATTGAACGTCTCCCGCTACCGTAACATTAATCTGATAAACAGGGAGGACGTATTGTAACTTTATCTCGAAACGTAACTCCTGTGACAAATCGATTTGCCGATGAAATTTAATAACTACATTCCAAGGAACATTATGGTTACTACGAATCTCTTGTCCACCTTTTTATGTTAAGATTATTCATTAGCAACTGCGGGCTTAATATTATATTTAAAAAGAAAACATTAAAGTGCTAACGGAATAATGTAATGTAATTTAGAATATTGTAGAAGAAATTATACAGATAACGGAAGTTACTGATTAATGTGATCAAAAATTAATTTATTCATTGTCGTGTACCCTGAGCTATCTTATGATAGCTCATATATCTTATCAAACAAAATTTTGGTAAATACTACCAATAATACATCTATTGTACATACATATGTATATTTAATAGTAGACTTACAACAGTACAGTATTTTTTGAAGTAGGTAACACTCCACGGCTTAATGTTCTTAATACTACTGTGATAATTTATTAATCATACAATTTTAGACGAAATCGATAAGATTCAACGATTACTGTTATTTTCTACCCATATTTCTCGATACGCGGGTAAATAATAGAAACATTGCTTCCGCCAAATTATTCCGAATTAAGTAACATCTTTAAACGGATACCGTTTTTATTACACTGTGCTAATCTAACAGAGAAAAGCTGTGAAGACACAACTGTTTCAGCGCACCAATTAATGCTCCACTACTGGCTGTACTAAATCGCCATGAATCTCATTCACCTGTTGGATTCCTGGGGTTAGTATTTTAAGAAAATAGTTTCCTCCTTTAACTTTCTTCCTTTGAAACGAAACTTTAATACTCGAAATCTTACAATTATTTTAGAACACTTGGACGATGGATGTTTCTAGTATCGTTTGGTAAATCTTCTACGTGCACATGTTGGCGCATCCTTTTTAAGGAGTTCGGGAAGCGAGGAAGCGTGATACTGAAAATGGAAAAGCCTTTGTTAGGAAATTGATAGTTTGGGCGTATGTCTTAGAGTTCATGATTGTATGGATTCAAGGGTCGCTATGCGTCATTGTGTAAGGGATATATGACGGATTGGAATGGCTCATCTTGGTCATTGTAAACTATGAAATAGTCAAAAATGTTTGCTCGTGTAGGGCGGTATCCAGCACCCTGCCCTTCTCTGACTCATCGCGACACGCTCGACATAAAGCATGCCTTGCACCCTGACGAATCGCACGCAATGCGTATACATATCCGTGAACCTCGTAAAGGATTCGTATTCATCGTTCACGCACCTTCACGCCATGCGCAACATATTCAATGTCCTGCTTTTACGACGCTCGTACGCGAGTTATCTCGCGGTTACTTAACGACGCGGTCGCGCCGACAATGACTCACGAATGCACATGTGCCAGCCAACGACGCGCTAATAAAACGGCGTCGGTCGATGGCGAAAAAGAAATTGCCGAAATTAAATTAGAAATTACGAACGGGACGCGTGGGGAGTACGGTCGCGACGCGACGACCACGGGTTTACGCGGACATTTTATGTGCAACCATGGCTTCGCTTTTCATTCGGGGGGTGGAAAGGGAGTGAGTTTCAGATGGGGAGGCTCGAACCTTTAAACTCACCCTCGTTTCTTTTGCTCATGAGAAAGTCCCCGTCTGTACTTTCTCCGCTCGTCTTCCGTGCGTTCTGCTCTTTTTGCCGGCGGATACGACGCGTTTTCGGACTTCGATGAAAAGTTTCCCGCGAAACTTTCGACACTCTTTGCGTTTCTATGGAAGACACGCGGGTCTGTGAAAGGAAACGTACGTCCCTTTGACGAACGATCGTCGATGGCCGTGTAATTTTTGAAAAAGTTTCGGCTAGGTATAGGGGATGAAAGTTTCAGGGCCCGGATGAAATGGCGCGATATAATTGGAAAGTTAATTAGTTCTTTCGGAATGAGGGGTGAGTGGTGAGCATTCGATTGTAGCTGTTAGGAGGAATGTGATTGAAATGATTCTTTGTATCATGTTGGGACTGCGATTAGAAAAGATTACTTTTGCGTGCAATGGCAATAATTCTGATGGTGTTAGATATAATTTTATACTTTTTGTAAGGAATATTGGTCAGTTTTTCGTGAAGATGAGTCAGTCAAATTCGCTTACAATAGTGTGGGATCGAAAGTTTTAAGCAATCAACGCCGATGTAAGTGTAATATAAAAGTATATAAATTTATTATTATGGCGTCGCAATATTAGAACCATAAAGCCATCGGGTTAATTCAAATATAATTATTTACTTTTCGTGTACAGCTACTACATTCTGCAGCTGCGAGCCATATAACTATAAACTTGTGCACCTCCTTTTCTATGATTGGAATGTTTTTTTAAACTCAGAGCGCTTTATGGCTTTACTATCTGCGAACCGTTAGCAGCACATGTGGACTTCGCGCGAGTCACCCTCGGGACAGTCATTGCCTGATGGTGCCCTGTAGCCAGGGGCGGTTAATTTCCATTTCTACCAGATTTTTGTACTATCCTTTCCGTCACCTCTCTACATCGACAAACCATATGAATTAGCCAATCCGCGTGTTACTACCAACAACATGCCCATCTCCATGTTTTGGCGAGTCTTCATAAGGGCGGTCCTAACGAAGACTCGGTAGTCAAGTCATCAGTTTTGACGGGTGCTGTCACCATCCACGACAGACACACATCACCTTTGGGTAGTCACAATCACTTATCATTTTGTACATTAACATATAAATATGCGTTAGCTTATTAAGTTAAATCATTTCTCACCACGTCACACCACATTCGCCACTAGCCCTCGCGGCATTAGTTTGCCGTAGAGCGCAACGGCCATCGCGCGTTTGGTCCACTATCAATTCGCGAGTTGAGTACCGTACAATTATAACAAAGATACTACGCTGAATGAAGATGTATATGTATATGTATATATTCTAGTTTACTTTACTCAATACCACGCTATTACACACTACGCTGTTCTACACTGTTTTGCCTACTACTCGATCCACACTGTTCTATTCCTCTACCTACACTGCTCTGCTCGTCGATCGACACTGCTTCGCTGTCGAATCTACTCTGTTCCTTTCCATTCATTCATACATCCATTCGTCGCCAGTCATTGTCGCCCTTAACTCTTTGAGACACACGATTTTAAAGAAAATAAAAACCGTAGTTGTACAGACAGCAATTTTCCCCTCTTCATGTTTGCCATATTGAATCTAAAGGCCAAAGAACTTTATATAAGCAGTAAATAATAAATTTATAAGCTTATAAAATGAAAAACAGTAATTTAAAAGAATTTATAATTTGTTTTATTATTTATAATAACTTGCATTGTGGGATAAATACAATCCCACCACTTCACAGCTTCAAAATTAGTATAAAACATCAAATAACATGTTTTTTTTTATTATAAAACAATTTATTCACTCATAACAAATTTTAAGAAAAGAAACAACACATACCGGTATGAACAACAAAAAATTCACTGCATCACACAATGCGCAAACCTTAATCACAGCAGCACACACAACTTACTGATGCGTTTTGATTTGTATAAATCTTTTCCACTTATTTACACATTTACCGTTAGTGCATAACATTACCAACTGAATGGAATACTTTAAATAAAGTATTAAACTGTATGACTACGAGTAACTTCAACTTTTCGAGGTGGGTTAAAATATATCCCACCATGCATAAAAAGCTAAGCAAAAGGTGGGACAGTGTTTAACCTACCTAGCCCCAAAGAGTTAAACCTGACGGCAATCTTAAAGAACAGGGACACGGTTCTGCAGGCCATCGGTGCTCGTCGTAGTGTCCCAAAGCAGAAACAGAGAAAGCAATCGAAGAACAATAAATATTACCTCACAATTTTGGGACCTACATAACATAACAAGGGCTACAGTTTGCCGTACAAACTATTGGATTATGAGAAAGTTTGACAATATTGTATATCGATACGCAATACGTACACTTTTATAAAAGAATACATACTTTATTTTACGTCGGGGCTCAGAATTAAGTGAACTTTTGGACCGATTTTCTCCCGCTGCACGTCTTGGTCCCCGCGATCGTCAAGCGGCAAGAAGCTCCTCAGGCACGTAGCATATGAACCGCAGGATATGGGATATGGAACCATGTGGAATCCTATTGAAACGAGTGTCGCCCTAATGCGACCCGCGCGGTTCATATGCTACGCGCCTGAAGATCTTCGAGCCGATTGGCGATCGCGGGGCCAAGACGCGCGGTGGGAGAAAGGGGGCGTTGCCTCTGAAAATCGGCCCGAAAGTTCACTTAATTCCGAGCCCTGTTTTACGTAATTAGAAGGTACGTCCTTATTCAAAGGAGAGACTCTTTCGAATGAAATTAAAAGAGAAGCGTCGAGCATCGACCCTATCGGTCCCGCTTAAACTAAACATTTTTGTATAAGCAGTCGATTTCAATTCCACAATGTATTAATTAGCCTCCAGGAGATATACTATTGAATTTCCACGAGTTCTTACAAACTGTGCGTTCATCTATCAATTGCTGTGCCTTTAAGATTGTTATTCAAGGAGTAAATTAAATTTCATATGCCGCGCCGTGGCCATGCTGCTTACAGCAATTCTCGTCTCCAGATTTTATTCATCCTTAGCCATTTCCGCTTCATTGCGAGGATCACCGCATCTTTTCACATCCAATTGCTTTTTCCTACGGCACACCCTTCAAAAATTACATCCTGTCCAAAAAATTAACATAATTCCAGTGTACACGAGTTTGAAGCTGTTCAAGTCGTTGGATTTTTCCAAGCATAAGCATACATTTCTTTCCACTTACTACGGGTCTACAACATTGTCAATATCCGCGACCAAACCCTCGGAACAATTTGCTCGACAACTCCGCAAATAAGGGCCAGGTAATGCCGGTCGCGAGATGAAGCTCAGCGGTGCTCAACTTTAATGCCCCATGGTGTCGGTAGTCAGGTCAATGCACTAACATCGGCCAAGTATTAACCTGAAATGAGCGTATAATGGCCACGTTGGGGATTTGATGCCAGTATTCAGGATCGGATCACACCGTGCTTACCAACACGTATGCTTCAAGGTTTAGGGTTTACATTATATACGCTTCCAGAGCCGTTAAAATTAAGCGATATATCGATATGCGCGTCACAACGGCGCGACGCTTAAGTCGCGTGGAATTGCGAAGAAAACTTGGAGAGTCTCGTGTTTAGGTCTGGAACATGTTCAATCCGTAATATAACGCTGCTCGTATGTCTGATCGTAGCATGCACGAGATCAACGTAGTTATTCATGAAATATCTATAATTCCACACAATTCTTTGATGTAAGAGTTTCATCACGGCACCTTACTTCACCAGTCAGCTGTGTTTGACGACTATATCCGCCATGGAGAAATGGCAGTATTTCCTGACATGGCGACTATATCCGCCATGCGTAAATATAGTTACCATTTCCTATTTAAATTGTAATTTTAGTGAAAACTAAAATATATTCATAAACTTCAATATGTTTAGAATCTGTGGATGTCAAGACGATGTAGAACAAATAAAAGTATAAATAATTTGAGGTGGATTCAGGCATCCCCGTATGCACTAGCTGGAACTGCTTATCAGATTGTATAACCAATTTATACATCTGCGACGATAATGTTTCATAGGAGTTAGTGTAAAACGCGCAAAAGCAAAAGTCGAAGAACAATTAGACCAACGCTAAAGGCTGCGACTGAATACCACTCGCAAGCAGCAGTTTGAATTGTTAACTTTTATAGATATTTGATTCTTCCCGAGTTTTTCGTTTATTATGTATGTAGTATATGTTTATGTTAAGTGAATGAGCAAATATTAATAATAAACTGTTCATTTTTTTTTAAAATAATGCCGCCTTTTTGATCTAATATTTTAACAGCGACACTTACTCTCTGTTTGACGACTATACCTGTCGTCGCTTGATTCTATGCCACACATAGGCGCTCTGGAAAGAGGTCGCCACAGCTAAAGGGTTAATACTTTTTTGTAATATAAAAACGTAATAAAATATTGTGTATTTAGAAAATAAACTTGGTACTGGAATGGCGAAACACTTCTTTTTCTTCACCAGGTTGAAAGGAAAAACTAAATGCAATTACTATATATGTTCAATCGTACGTTTAATCGACGTGGAAGTGGCCACTCGAAAAGATAACCAATAAATCAAGCGTCGGAGAAAAAGGAACGAGAACTTAACAAGGATTCGCGACAATCGAATTGCAGGTTGCCATTGCAGCTTTCACCTCTCGTCTTTCGCTCCTTCACCCTTATTGCAAGCCCCATGGAAGTGGCAATTCGAGTAGTAACTCGCATCACGAAAGTGGTTCAAAGGGCGACCTGCTGGCCAATTCCTCTTTTCTCTCTTCAATCGCCTTGCCGCTAGAACGCTTACGCACGTATGAACCGGCACACCAATACAACCGAGACGCGCTCACCGGACCTGTAAGATGAAGATGGTCTCGATTCTTAAAATTCTCGATGCAAGTCCCAGACTCAGGCCGCGGGCGATATTGGAAAACCTATCGAAGTCTTCTCATCTACTCGTTGGCATTCAATAGTACCGGACGAAATATTCGGACGCAATTTCTTTATGATAATTCAATTTTTCCCTCGATCCGGTGGCCATCCGGGTTTCACTATTCTACTCTATCCGGTCCAAGGAGCTGGCCATCGTGCAGCCTACATACCTGACGTACCAACGTCCAACCTTTCTCGAGCCTTTTATCCTGCAAATGGCCGGATCTTACTCGCCCATATTGCCGCGAACAAGCTACTCACTAAGAATCTTACCCGCCTTTCGTGAATTCATTTTGAATATCCGCACCTTACCCTCGAGACTCTAGAGTCGGGAGCCGGCGGGCTCGTTCTCTGTCTCTCAACCTCGGTTCTCCCTCTCTCGCTCTCTCTCTGTCGCTCGTTCCCTCCTTACCTTTCTCGATGCTTCATGGAAATTGATCGATTCGTGCCTCCGGGCTTAAGAAAGTATATCGCATGAAGTAACCTGCCCTTCGACGTTCGATATCTCCGATTCGATATGCGTCGAAGACGTTTGGAGTTTGGAGTGGTAGCTGACTTGCGGCCCTCTAGTGACATTTGGGACCCAGGAAAATTGTGAGAATAAATGCACGATAAATGTGAATTTCTCGAGCAAGATATTCGTATGGTGATTTCTTAAAATTTTAATTAAAAATGTTATTCGAAAGCTGTCATGTTATTAGAACAATCGTTTTTATTGAGCCGCAAAATTAGTACAACCGGAAGCAAAGGTAAAAGGAACAAATTGTGAATCGTGCAATATGAAAACTTTAAACTAAAAACTAATAAAGGTATCAAACATTTTAAAATTGGTAAATACAGGAAAAATAATTGGTATACAAAGTGAATAAAAGGAAAGTTCTACATTATTGCAATTTCACGATAAGAAAGGTGATAGTAACGTGTCTTGATGATATCTACTGAACAATACTTTATAGATTAGCATTTTCTGTTACGCATCAACTCCCTCTGAAAAATGTATGAACATTGATTCTTATCAAGAACGATGAGGGAAATATTTCCTTGCATTTGTATAAAAAAAGTTCAAGAACGATGTCCCTACGATATTTCTTGTTACTTGTGTCACCCTGTGCATACATATATACTTGATAATCCATTCCGTATCAATCTATCTCGAGCATATCGAATCGCATCCATAAGTGCCCTTTCCATCTTCTCATTTTTCCGCTTCCCGAGGTTTCCCATTATATCCCACTGCCTTAGAAGGGCAGACGCTATCCGATTATTTCCCCCAACATTTCCAGTCGCACCACAAATGTATTCTTCGATTACCGCTCGCTCTAATTGTATTTCCCTAAGTGGTATTTGTTAAGAGTACTTCAGTCAACTTCCTCCTAAAATTGTCTTCCTATTAATCGTTTTATTCGGACGACCAGTTACGATAATGACACATGCCGTTGAATCAATGCTAGCTAATCTACTGCATCAATTTAAGCATTGGACTGCGAAGAATTAAAATGAACGTCCAGTCAGAACTCAGGTAGTAATCGCTCAAAAGGGTTTATAAATGCAGCATTGTCTTGCAAAATATTATATTATATACAATTATAATGAAATATACTTTCAGCAAGAAATTTAATTTTCTATAAATTATACATTCAATGAAAAAGTAATTTTAATTTTTAACTGAGTCAATTTTCTATTGCGCCGTTGAAACTAACCAAGTTAATTATGTTCTTATCCGCTTCAGTAAATTCTGCATCTTATGTAAAACCGTTTAACTTGCGTAGTTAATACGATTTTTGTAATGTTGTTACGCCCCGCGCACCGTAATGAACGCTGCGGTCAGTGCGAAACGAATAAAATAGCCTAATACGCACAATTATTAGAGGCAGTGTTGCAATTCGTTTCACAAGCTGTTAATTGGCTTGACAGATGGACAGGTCGTTTGTGGTAGTTTGGTTCCTTTAGCCAATAAGTCCATCTCGTATAATTCCACTACTAAGGGGGTTTAGCGAGTCTGTGGCAGGACCCACATGGGTTATGGGTTCTTCAACTGCACCCTTACGGGTTCACGGTGCACTGTGGGTTTACTGCACCCTTATGGGTTCTTCAATTTTCCAATCGGTAATCATGAATGGGGAATAGAAAGATGGACACAGAGAAGATTGAGACAAACACCTGATCGTTAAGGCTGCAGGTGTAGGAGTTGCTGCAACGATAAACTATATCATTGATATTTATTGTTTCTCTTCAATAGATTGAAGTTAAGCTACATGGTTTAGCGAAGGGAATGAAAGTAAAGCGTAGAGTGATGAATTACAATGTAAGAGATTATAAGTATAGTAGAGTTTTTGGTATACGGCTCCAGTGAAAACGTTTCGTCACACACATATATGAATAATAACAATTAAGAAAGTTTAGTCATACGGATCGAAGATGTAACGAGAATGAGTTAATGAAGGAACAAGGCATTCTCCATATTGTTGTATGAAGCTAATTATACAAAATAATTTGACAAGTAAAATCTTCGATAATAAAATATTTCTGGCCAGTGGAATACTATTTTTTTGTAGGTACTATATAAATGAAAATTTAAAATATGTTAAAGTATGAAGGATGTAAAATGAGAACTATTCGTGGCAGGTACTATCACCTCAGCGGTACCTAAAAGGTGAAGAGTTGTATAAACATTTTACCATCACTGATTACTCTTTTCACTTACGCGTATTCCTAAACCCATTGTTAATAAATTGAAAAGTTTTTTTATGTCACTGATAAATCCTGTTGTCATTCAACGTTGTTAATATATGTATATCTATATGCCTATCAAATATCAAAATAATGAATCGAATGTTACCAGGATTTAATTAATAATTATATAAACGAGAAAATTGTTTCCTTACAGGTGGTAGCGTATATCCGTGTGATTGTGACTCCAGCCAGGAGTAACCATTGAGGTACATGAAAGAAGGACATGAACTACTCTCAAGGTAAGAGACTCGATCACGACCATACAATCAGGATTTCAATACAATCAGCTTTATTTTTCAATTTAACTAAACTTAATACATTTATATAAACATCAAGTAGACAGCGTGTAAGCGCAAAATTGTACGAAGGTTTGTCACCGTCCGGTCTCGAGATTCGCTCGAAGCCAACGTGAGCGGTTTGAAACAGTTCGGAAATTCACTCAACTAATCAAATACCGCTAAAACCGCTAAACAAGTTAGGTTAGCAATCTACGTGCTTCGAATGGCAACTCCGAACTGCTCTGCGGCTGCGAAGCGCGAAAACGCTCGCGACTGCTTCCGTAATCCGCACACCGTCTCCACCTTCCTTCCACCTCCACCTACGGAATCCTTTAACGAGAGGAAACGATTCGAGGCAGACGTGTCCGATCCTCCCTGGACAAGGACAAAATGTACAGTCAGCTGAAAGGAGCCACTTTTTTCAGAATCTTCGTTAATCTTCTGCGGTCTCATTAATAGCGATTTGTTTGGTTAGTAGTTCTGTTTGATAGCAGAAAGTGTGAAAATTTAATTACTGTTTGATTGCGAATACATTTTCACTTCTTGAACATTTTTTATTCGTGAAAATGAATACATGTAGACATTATACTGCATAAGTATAACATTGTATAATATACGTTTTTCTTTGTATTTTAAACAAACTGAATTTTATTAAATATTTTACTCAGCATAATACCTGGTAATGTAATTATTAATCACTAAATTTACATTTCTAATTCTTTAAGAAGGAATCCAACTCATTAATTACTTCATGCTAAACTTTATTATGCTGAAGTTATTATAAGTAACGTGTACAATTATTCAATTTTAGAATTCAAAACCATTCTCGTGTGTTTTGTATTTTATTTCACTATCCGGAAATGACGTAGATAAATCAATGTAAACGAAGGATTATTTCGGGCACTCGGCTTTAAATAATATAATTCGATCATTAAGTAATGACAAGAAGATTTATTCGATTTCGTGTTTGCAACGTTTTCGAAATAATATTATTTATAAGGGTTAAGTATTCCATAGCTAATTGAAGATATTAATGCTTTATACAAATATAATACATAATATATTGATTATATTTTATTAAAATGCAAGCTTAAATGAGTACAGTTTAGTAAGTTCCACAGTGATAGTTAACATTTGAAGAATGTTCGAAATTCTATAGCTGATAAATTTACTAATATAGGTGTATACCTATAGCTCCTTATTTCAATTCCTAAATCTAGCCTATACTATTAATATCAACGCAACGAATGGATATCCGAATGGATATAACTTTTTAATTATCCATTAAACCGACCATTCATCAGTCACCGACTATTCTATTAAGTTTTCGTAACAAAATGATGCCAATAATTATTGTTGCAACGAAAAATGCCGCGTAGAAAAACTTCTAAAAAGCTTCACTTACTGATCATCAGAACGATCCCTGTATCGTTTTCGATGAATGCAATGCCACTCAAAAAACCATTACGTAACAGATTCAACGCAGCCCTCGAACCCTATGCCCACGAAAAGAAAATCGTCTGCAGGCGTTCATGTAAATCGAACGAGTTTTTAATTGTGGAAACATCACACACGACTATACCACGTTTTAACAAGTTGGTCACTTTGTTTCGACCATGAAAGGACACATGCGGTTATACTGTCAAGATGTTTCCTGCTGACCCCCGTTTATCTTCTAATTGTTCTCATACTAGACGTTCGACATTATCTTGTCCACGTGTCTGCAATAAAGGGCCGCGTCTACTATTATTCCTAATACATTCGAGACTTTATGGACATTCAAATGCAAATACATCGCTGGATGCCTATTATGCATAACACTGCTTAGACGACTCGAATCGATATGCAACAGTTTGTTTGGTTTCAGACATGTTTCGTGATCAGTACAGATGGAATTTAGGACGAATGTTCGATAATATGTATAAAATGTGCAGCTGAAATAATGGAAAATTGAATGACAGAAAGGGAAACGGGAAATAGAGCTCGTTAGAGGTAAAAACTTTGAGCCAAGTGTATTGGGAAATATTTTCTTATATGATGCTATAGAATACTAATATTATGTGCTCGGTCATCAATTTATAATATACATTGTGTTTAAATACTTGCAACAAATCACAGAATAATTAATTCAATTATGTGAAAGAAACTCGAACTCTTGTGTAATAGCTTACACAAATTCGATTTTAAAAGTGTCTACTCGCGAATTCAATAAAATATTATATCCACCACGACTAAAATTTGTGCAACAATTTTATGAACAAAAAGCATCTTCTCTGTTTAATTCTATAACGCGATGAATAGTGCTCAATAACTAAAGCATAATCTCACAAACGATGTAATATTGCTATTCTATTTTATCGTAATATTCTACGACATAAATGTATATCGCTATACTTTCGTATTCTATACGATAAGAAGGATAGGGGAGCATTTAGTGTCGATATTGCATGATCAATAACATGTATATCGCGATTCGGAATATTGGATTGGGCGCTTACTATCTCGACCCTTCGAGAATAACCCCGTGATCGAAACTTCCCTTTGGGGGGTATGAAAGGAAGTTCAGAAAAAAACGTGCTGCCCGCCAGGGTGTCGCATATAAGGCAAATAATGAATTTAGTCTCTTTTAAAGAGGTTATTGACGGAATCCATTGCTGCTCCTAAACGCATGGCCGATCGAGCGAGAGAACCAGAACCTCCCTCGTGCTACCCCTTCCCCGTAACGTAATTACGAAACTCGTCCTCGCCCGTGCCAAAGGGGTTGTTTCTTTGTACATTTTTTCCACGGCAGCCTCTGTGAAACCGATGTTTACTCGGATGACCACTTTCGCCACAAATCTCGATCGCAAAGTTCACATCGCGACCGAAGTTAAAGGTTAAACTGTTTCATTTCATTCTTTCGGATAGCAACGAAGTTGAGATAATGCATTTTCATCATATACGCGTTGCAATTGAAAGCATTACCCCTATTTTCAAACTACGATGCACCATTCTTCATTTCCAGACATATTTTTTATGTTCTCACAGCTTTACTTTTCATAGTTATTACGTTCGGTATGTGCATCATATCATTAGTATAAGTCAAGATGTGTACTTTTTGTTCTAGACTATATGCGTTTCGAGAGAAGAAATTTCCACAAACTTTAAATATTAAGAACAACGTTTCCCTTGTCAATTGCAAAATTAGATGTTCGAATATCTCTAATGGTTTTATAAAACCAAATTCCTTCCTACAGTAAACATAATAGTCCCTTCACCAAAGAAATCCAAATCCTCCCTGTTAGTCTCGCGTCCTTTTTTAACGATTTGCTTCCGTCCATTTACATTTGCATTTGAAGCGCACTATAACCGTCTCCCTTCAGAGTTCTGTCATTTCAGTACTACTTATGGCGAACTACAGTGCGCCGCGCTCAAATAACAGGTGTCTCTTCGAGCCAAAAAAGGGCCTCACCGAACGTACGAGCCCAAAGAAAGCAGTGCCACTCAGGAGCATTCGGAATAAAGTTGAAGGAGCTGACGATGGAGATTCAGCTCGACAACCATCCGACTTATGTATTGTAAATACCATGTAATCCGATGACCCCTCGGCGACGGTCCCTTCATTACCGGCGCGGTTGCCATTGTTCCGTTGCTATAATTGAATTCCCAAGGCAGCCGCTGGCAACCAATCCTCATCCTCTCAGCATCAGCGATCCGAGAGCACCGCCAATTCCACGTCGAAACTCTACGAGATCCTGATTTACCCCATTCAGCCGGGAATAATGCGCTATCCCGACCCCGAAAGCCACGTCGAACCTCACTTCGGAGCGAAGTAATCTTAGCAGGGTTTAGTTTGACCTCGTGCAGTCGATTCTAAATGTCGGCCTGCTCGCGTGGCTCTTCCGGATGCCAGCCGGACGTGATTTCCATCCGGAAAACGAATTCCGGGCCAGGTCCTTTTATCGAGCCGAGGCGTAGTACCTGATAAGGCGAAATCTTCTTTTCATGGGTGACTTATTAAAGCACCATTTAAGAAAACGCAGAACAGTATTCGTGATCTTGAGTTTGAAGTTTACCTAAACGTATAATAGTCAGCGTACTCGATTTTGAAATGCTGTTGGTTCATAAATTGTAATCAAATGGTATAAACAAGCGGGCTTCTAAATTTGACAAAATGGATTTACCTGGACAGACACCCGGTACAACGACTATCGAAGTACATAGCTGGAACAGACATGAGACGGGACATGGCAATTATATCAATTTGTCTGGTAGAATACGTGCACGATGTTATACTTGTGTTGTTAAGGGCAGAAACACATTGCAAGATTTGTCAAATGAATTTGTTAAATGCACAATTGGAAGCACAGAAGTACTGTAGGTCAAAGTGTTAGATCTGCAGGGTGCAATTGTTACGTATAATAACATTATTGCATATGCACAAAAACATTGTGTCAAAATAATAACAAAATCTGTGGGTTAATATACTCTTGCCTAAAGGCATGTGAACGGCCACCAGACGGATCTAAGTTTAAAAACACCAGTAGGCATGACTCGAGAATAATTGGACTACCATAGGATAGCCTGGGGTCATAAAACCTCAGTATATAAGAAACTGGGACCAAAGATCCTGCGATAGGGTCCAAAAATATAGGTAGGCATGACTATCGTCACATAAGTAGAGACAAATGGCCCATGGTCTCAAGGTCGTGAGACCAGTCCCAAAAATTGTTGAAGTTCAGAAACCGCAATACGTGTGACCTTAGGAGAACAGGGACACCAAAATTTTGGCATGGACCTGTGAAAGTCCAGAAGATATGGCAGATCAGTGAATTGAGTTAAGAGCTAGCCCGAACCCGTGAGAGTCTTGTAGGCATAAGCGTCGTGCTTATGGAGGTTTTCCATTCCAGTTATCTTCTGTAGTAGGCCCATGACTTTTCGGTTACGCAAATTGCTGTTTTTGGACACAGCGCTGTCTCCTGTCTGGTCCAGCGATGGCCTGCCGAAGTTCTTCAACTCATGGCCCTAGAGTAGTGCCTACGGCGGTTACTAGGTCATTTATCGGAGAGCAGCTATGGGCATGGCATTGGTATTCTGGTATATGCTCGGGCTTGACAGAAATTTGTAACTTCAAAACTAATTTTTTGGATCTACGTTCATTGAAACTTTATTTTGTTTCCATGAGAACTATTTCTACCTCTGATGTTTGACCCTATACGTTCTTAACAGCCCCGTACCTGGAAACGGTATATTGGAAGTATATGATATAATCCTTTATAATTCGAACAAAAAGAAGAAAACTGTGTAATGTAAAATGATAATGAAAAAAAATGCAATCTATTTAGAAACAGTAGGTGTTTAGACTTTTGTTAGTTCCTTCAAGTACAAGTTCTTTTATAATTCTACTTATGCACTCTAATGCACAACCTCACCATTTACTAATTAATGTTAATACCTCTGAAAATGATCTGAATCACTTCTTCTAAAAAAGTAATATAATGTCTTACTTCTACAACAATTCATCGACACTGCTCAACCAAGCAATCACGTTAAAGTCAATCAAGATAGTAGAATATTTCATCAGGATCTCTTCACTTTGTCTACCCTTTTCCCTACCAAATTCTTTCATAGCTCAATACTCGACTCGTTCCAATCTGCCAACACGGGGCGCTACTCAACACCACAGGTTGATCAAATGTAAATCCAACGTTTGTACAACCTCCATCAAGAGATTGACGCCGTTTACCTCGAGTCATCGAGGACACGGTGCGAAGGGTCTTTGTGCACCGATATGCCCACATGGCGGACGCACGCAGGAGGCGTATAAACGCGTGAACCGGGTCGCTACGAACATCCTGTCTCCGTCATGACTGATGACCGGCATTACGATTTGTCAATAACAATTGTCCCGGGTATAACTGCCTCGCGCAAACTGCAACTGATGGCTAACATCGATTGTTCACGTCGACGTAACTGTCCAGCACCGGACTGACCCATAACGCATCCGCGCCAAAAATCTGCCGTCGACAGACTGACGCGAATTCGACGGAACGTTGTTCTCGCTAATATGCGGTATCTGCGCGTCGATTAGTCGAAATGACGATGCGTCGATCGTTTCAAATGATTGTCGATCCTCGTTTTCAGGCTGTGCCCACTTGTGATTCCATCGATGATTAAGTGTTGCTGTTCTTTTTTCCTTTTTTTGTTATCTGTTTTTTATATTCAGCCTTTTCACATGCTAGTTAAAGAGTGCAAGAGTAGAACGATTGTGGGATTTGAGGTACCTCGAGGTGCTCTAGCTATATTAGAATCTGATTGGTTAGAAATATGCAATTTATTACCTTGATTTTGAGCAGCCTTTTAGTGTTACCCCGGTTTCGTCAGGAAAACGTATAGGTACCTGGATTGTACTACCATGGCGTTAAATCGTTGATTAATCTACTTCAAAAGGGACAATAAAATTGGCTATACTTTTACTCGAGATATAACAAAATTGCTCTATTAATTGATAGTACTATAAACTACTAAAAGGATATAATGAGTAAAATTTACAATTTGATACAGGAGTAAAAGAATAATCGCAATCTAGTGGAGCGTCAAAGTTCAAAGTGCAGTTCTTATTTCACTGAATTTCTTTCAATTATATAAAGCAAAATTGCTAACTTATGTCCATTTAACGTTCCCCAGTACCCGTTCAACAACTAAAATGCCAATCTAACATTCAAAATCGGACAAACGTATACTCAACTGAACTACCCAGCTATTTTTTCTATAATCAGCGTTTCCTAACGAAAACGAGTTCACCATCGCTATAATTTACACCAAAAAAAGGAAAGCAATAATTCCATATGTTCATGCACGTCACAATACCTACTACATAGACATTTTTAAAAAAAGAAATATAACCACTCTTCAATGTTTGCATGCGAAACAAACGCACCTAGAAAAATCTGCCACGAGTCGTTAACTGATGACAAAAGGCGTGTAGTAAAAAAGGAGGAAAAGCAGATATTGACTGCAAATAAGAAATAAATTTAGGCAACTACTAACGCGAACAATCCATTATCCCCTCGACATTAACAAAGGGGCACGTACATCGTTTACAAAGGAAATAGCACGAAACGCATGACCTCACAGATTTGCTTATCTGGTGGAGAGAGAGAGAGAGAGAGAAGGGGCGGTGGTTAATATGGATACCTGTTTTTCTCCGCCTGTTCCTTCGCAAATAGGAGATAATGTTGCTTACCTTAACGAGATTCCCGTCATTCGGTCGCAGTTGCTTTCTGTTTGCCTCGTAATTTCGCTGCGAGGCGTTTGCTCATTCGTATAGACGAAAGAATACAACAACTGATGTTTTCGACCTGGATTTTTTCGCCACGTTGAAAGATAGTCGCCCGCGATTGCCGCAGATGTTGAGCGTTGCTCTGGTTTTTAATTAAAAAATCCTCGGGCGTTTGCACGGCCCTCTCCCTCGTTACTAAAGAATTTCACGCCTTCTCTTTTAATCAAGGTGCCATGAGTAAATAGCGGAACCGCGAATCAGAGGTTATCTTGCTGTGCTGGTTTCGTGGATAGGCTGGGAAACAGAAGAAAGAAACAAGAACGAAAGGAAATTGTGCAGGGCGAAAACACTTGTGAAATGTGGAGCGCACGGTACGGGTAGCGGTGTAGAATCAATAATTAGGGCTGATATAATGTATTCCGGAAAGAGGGTCAGCACGGACGAGCAAGATCTGTATCGGGATATTCAGCGTACTATTGTGCATTCACACGGATAGTTAATACTCGTTTCCAATGTTTTGCAAAATGGTCGTTTATTTAGGATACTCACAAATATGAAATTGGAAACCTCATTTCTTTTGGCAAGGATAAAGGAATTTATTGGTTTTCTGCCAGCAATTTAATGTAACTTTTGCTGAAATTTGTATGGATCTGGTATATTTTTCTGGTCATCCCGTCAAATAAAATGCAACAAAATAGACTGATTTTCATGCAGGCATATGGAAATACATAGTAGTATGTTCGAAGTTTAATTGGATACATAAAAATATCGTACTGTTTGAAACTTTTAACATATTTGCGGAATGCAATCATGAAATTTTGATATCAGCGTATCAGACACCTGCGATCCTATGAATTAATACGTATTCTGAAGGAGCTTATTTTTTGCATACATTTATTTATGGGGATCAAATTGCTTGTGCGCTGAATAACTAATAGAAGAGAAATGAAATTTTGCTGCAGCTCGTATAATTACTATCATATCTGGTAAAAATGTTGAACACCGTGTTTAACGCCAATTACGCGGTTTTCCTTTGTTTCATTATTAGATTTTTCAAAGTTTAAACGGTAAAGAAGTGTGAAGGTAAATCGATAACGGAAATTGAATTTGATCGTCGATACGATTGTCGATTGTTGGACAGTACCATGGAAAGGCAAGACGGAAGAATAGAGGAACGAAAGGCAGCCAGTGGAGATTCGTATTGTGCATCGCGCGAGATGTTTCTCCTGTCCCCCTCGATCTTACCTTCTAGTTTTATTTTTCAGAGCAAATTTATCGTTCGTTTACTCACAGCTGTAGTAGCACGCGGTAGCCTTGGAAGGAATTGGCGAGTGTCCTCTCTGTTTTCCTCCCGCTTGCTCAAACTCCTCTATTTTTCGTTTTATTCTTCTACAATTCAAGATTTCTATCCTCGTTCCTTCCGTATTTCTCTCCCCGGCCAGGATGTTATATGTGCAGAGCAACGTGTGGCAAATATAAGAATGTACACAGTATGAAAATAAAATGGAAAATGAAAGATCTAGAATGAAATAAATGGCAAAAAAAGGGACGTACAACAATTACGAAACTTTTTTGTTATCACCAATTATTCGTGATGGTCTTCATAACTAAGTTGCACAATTTTCTACCAGTTTAGTATAGAACTACTTTGTACCTTTCAAAATATATATACCTTTTGGTTTTGATGTTACTAACAATTCAAGGAACTGCCCTTTTCGTTCAAAAGGATTTCTAATTTTATATCTCTTTCAGCAAAGCTTCGATATTTGTTTAAGAAATCTATACAGAATAAACATTCGCTTCGTATTTATGTTTATCACAGAACTATTCAACTGTCGCATCGTTGAAAACAGTTGTTAGCATTACAATACATATACTCTTCCTTCTTAACTAACTCAGACTACTTCGCCAAACCTAACTTAAAACTGCTTCTAGCGAATTAACAGAGTAATAAGGTAGCCATTACCGTATTAGGAACAAACAAAGGAAACAAAAGAAAACACAATAAAGTAGACGCAGCTTTTAAATTTGAGCAAGCGGCGCGGCGCGCCGTCGAGACGCGCTGCGCCGCGGCGTAATCCTTTCAGCGTCAGCCGAACGGGTTCTTATCTGCGAGTAAAATTTTCGTCGACGAAGGAAAATAGGAGGAACGAAGGAGCGATGCCCGGGCTGCTGGTGGTCTTTGATGAATTACAAAGGGGCATCGTTCGCATATCCTGGTCGTGCAGTTCCACAACGGGCCACGAATTTCAATCGTACGAAGACTCTGTCTTCGTTGCCGCCGTTTGTGACAGAGAGACCACACGCCGGAGGGTGGAACTTAGCTCAGGCGTGATCCAGCATAATGCGAGAGCAATTTGGTGAATGGAGTTAATTCAATAGAGGCCCTCGAGCACGCCTCCGGTTCTTGGCGGGGCCAGCTTCTGGTGAACGTTAACCTCCTACAGATACCACCGCTTCTTCCTTCGTCCACCCATTCAGGGACCGTTCACGAATCCTGCTTTTTGCGGGCTTAGTTAACCGTAACGCTGCCTAAATCAGGTGTAATTGGAAGGAATAAGGGACGACCGCGCGACATCATGCGTTTAATCTTGGGAAACGGTCTTCCTTTTCGTTCACGTTACGCTTCGAATTTACTACTGTTGGGAAGACTCACATTGTCAGTGTAGATGAATCGAGGTAATGATAATGAACGATTCTTCCGGCGGCGTGTGTAACGCTGTGTATAATATGAGTTGTTAAGGGTGAATGTAGAGGGAGCATTTTTGCGTGCTTTTATAGTGGACGTGCATGGCGTAGGATTTGTAAAAGTACGAGTAACGGAGAATACATATTTTGTCCATGCAATGCAGGTATATGTGCATGTGGTATTGAAATATTAAACAATAGTAGGATTTCCTACATACGAATAATCCAAGATTCAACAAATTAATCACAGTCTTTTTGCATTAATATAAAGGAACGTTTTCATTGTGTTCAACATAAATACCAATACTGTAATACAGCCTCAACTTTGTCTATTACAACATTTTGTACCCAACTTGCATACTAAAAAAATCAGTGAATTCATATAAAAAAAAGGACTTCGCAAGTAATAATAATAACGCTATTAATCGTAACTTCCCATAGTGACGATGATGGTAATAACTAAAAAGAATATTATGCCCCTTGTGAGAAATCACCGATCTCACCGTGGTGGTTCCATTGTGGATAGTTCTTCATGGGTCTACTATGTTGAGAAAGGAACAATTTTAGTAGGGTTACTGCACAAAGGTTGACAAGAAGTTAGTGTTATTACCGTCATTGAGGGTTTCTAGAATCATATCTCAGGTACGACGCTTAATTTACCATAAAAGTCGGCCAACAATCTTTTAAAAATTTATTTTTCTATATGTGGATCGGTGGCGCGCGAAATTCCGCCAATATTTTTAAAACGACTTGCGGTCAGAACACATGCTCGTAAATGAAGATTTACAACGTGTACTCTGATTGGTGCATTTTCAACAACGAGGGCAACACCCAAAGATAGCAATAAAAACATTTGTACGAACGTTTCTGTTTTTATATTTTACCCTTTAAAGGAAACCATTCTTATACATATAATATTTCAGTCACAATATGTATATTTTGATAATTACAAATGCGCATGAAAGTATTCGGCGGCTTGAAACAATTGCGGAATCTTTGTTCTTTTAATATTTAGTTATTCTGTAATAAATATTTCAAAATAACGTTTTATAATTGTATTAAAATAATTTTGTCATATTTGTTAAAAATAGATTCAGAGTTATCTTATTCTTTACTAGTATACAATTATGTGTATTTACTGTATATCTCACTTACTGTATATACGTGGCTGAATATTTGTTCTGACCAATTGTAGGACCAATTGTATTTGGAATGAAGAATTCTGTGGTTTCTTTTATTAAGTCAATGCACATATGGAGGGCCCAGAAGCCAATGAGTGTAAGCAGAACTTTCCTGAACATGAGTTTCGTAGTTCAAAAACTTTTTTATTATTAAAACTTTCAGCTGATAAATCAATTATGTCACTATTTTTATAAGCAAGCAATATATGACGGTACTAGCATTATCAATATTTCCCAAGTAATTTGTGAAAACATTATTTTTCTCAATTTGGATGCTAATGGATTTATGCTGATTAGCTCCTGAATCCTCCATAAAGCTCTGAAGCAATGGTCTCCTCTTAGTTCGATAACGCACACATATGCAACATTTTTGCATCAGTTCACCATCTCACGCTGTATGCAGTGTTAAGCTAGATAGCTGAGATTTAGGTACGTAATGAAATTTAAATTGTAGTCGTCTTAACGACGACAGGTATTGCAGCAACACTGGTGGCGTTATGAAACTTTTTATGGAATGCGTGTCCTGCACATTTGCTTCTATTACTGCTGATTAATCTATGCTCTCCACTTAATCATCTTCAATCCTTTGCTTGCCTGTTTAATCCTTTTTCTCTACGACAAATGTTCTCCGGTTAAATCATGATTCCGAGTATTGAAACGTAAACTTAATCCTACATCCAATTACATTCCTTTCCCTTCAATAAGATATTATTGATTATTACACCGCAATATGTTTGCGGGCTTATGACCATTTCGCACAAGTGTAACTACATATCGGTTTGTAGATTCTTCTAAATTTTATGTCATAATTTGTAACAAATTCTTTTTACAAAGGCCTTGAGCCAGTCCCATCTGACTTTTTTTTACATAGCTGCCACGGAGTGGGTATAACTTTTTTTTAGATTCGTATCATACTAATATGCTAGTTCTCTGATCTGGTTACCAGTTAATGCGTAGCACATTTTTGCCAAATATTTTTCAATAATTCGAAAGGCAAGTTTCTCTATCGGCGGTAATTATTCTTTTATTACCAATAGTTGTTCTATAAACAAATGAAGCAGCTTTTGGGTCTTTGGCTTACTTAACTAGTCTAGCTAACAAGTGTAAGTGTGATTTGGCCAGATTATATAAATGATTTATGCAACCGATCTTATTGAAATCCCTTGCTAAATTACTTCACTCATAAAGCAGGTGCATATTCAGAATCATGGTGAAGTTTCGAAGAGGACTTAACAGCGAAAAGTGGAATGGTTTCATTTTGAAAACAAATCTCCGGCTAATAATATTCGCTGACGATGCAACGATTTATGCCCGAAATAATAGTAACCGTGACTGCAAGACAGCAATCACAATGAAAAAAATCGATCGCTATAATTGAATTGGCAGCAACGTAAAAAAATGAGAACGCGAACGAGTTTTATCGTCGCCGAATATCCAGTATAAAAGTTTGAACTAGTTCGAACCCTCTGCAATTTTTTGCATCGAAAACAAGTTTGCGCACCCTTCTGGTTCTGGCTGCTCGTTCTTTTTTTTTTGTTCACTCATTACCCTCCCGCCCGCTTTCGCCTTAATTTCTCTTTGCCGTTCACCCTCTTTCGCAGTGTCCGACCTTTCTGGTCGCTTGACCATTATTTACACCTAGCCCCCGGTCCAACCACTCACCTCCGCCCTCGTTGCTGCCTTTTTCAAGCTCGATCGTATCCCAAGCGTAAATAAATGACCCCGTGATTTTTAATTGGACTCAGTCGGGCTTTCGAGTTCTTCAGAATAAACGAGCTGTCCAACGAATAAGATCGCGACAGAGGACGAAGGGTGACAGGGAGGCGCGCAACGATTTCCTGTTCAACTTTTTCCCTCCGGGGCGTTCCGATCCACCCTTAAATACGCCCTGCAATCGCATTATGTAAGTTAACGACAGCCCATGGTCGGGCTTAATGGATACATTCGAGTTTCTGCGTGGAACGAATGCTTATTGTTTTATGATTAGTGTACTTTGTGTACATTGTTTAAATCAGGTTTTCCTAGTTATTGAAGGCTGAATAAAAGGAAATTACGCCGCTTGCATTTTAATTGGGCAGTGAAACGAATACGTGAACGTCCTTTGAACATAATTGCATTATGTTAATATGACGGTTAGTTTAAGTAATTCCGACGTTGGAGTGATATTTAGTTGCATTTTATCGTACATATATCAATCATATTGCAACTGATGTGGCGATATTGAAAATAGTTACAATACCGAGGTTGAAAGTACAGGTAGGGTCGCTGGAGGAAATCAAGTATACATGCAACAAAACGCTGCAGTGTTTAAGAATTTATAAATATCCTATCACTCTTACATTTATTGGGGGCGCTAACCAATTTGATATCTCTATTATTCAAAACTGTATGGTATCAAGCATCCGTCCGAAAATATAGCAACTCACTTCTCTTCTATCGCAGATATATCAGACCGCGAATAATCTGTCGTTTATCCCCAGAAATTCGTACAAAAATTCAGACAGATCTTTCGGAAAGCCAAATTTTTAAACAGCCTCAATTTCGCGAATATCGCCCAGTAAATCCAGTGTAGCAAAAATTCGCCACACCACCGAACCGACGGGCGTCAAGGCGAAAGTTTATTGCGCCGCGCCCCGGCGCGAAACGATGGGGTTTATGCTCAGTTATTCGCGGGAAACGTGCCGGATGGGAACAGGGAAGAATGTTAAACATATATCTAGTGTGATCACGCCACCGCAAGCTGGAACTCTGACCTAGTTTCGGAAACGATACAACGAGAGGTTATTCCACGCTTAGGGCCACGTTGCATACACTGTCATTGTCAGTCGGATTATGCACGGATATACTGACATCGGGCAAGAAGTTCTCGCATTTACGATGCAAACGGAATCGGATTTTCGTCCATACCCCTTCTCTGTCGCTATATCCCTGTCTGCCAGTTCTCCACTTAGGAATACGTTAATTACTCAAAGGAATTTCGCTTGGCCAGCCCCCTTTAAGCGTTATCAAGTTTCATGGATTTAGTAGCTGCGCGTCACGGAATCGTCGCTGTGAAACGCTGATGGAAAAAAGGAACGTTAGCGCCCACGCGAGAGTAATTAAAACTTTAAGAGATTTCCAACCGGCTCTCCGAGGGGATCGCTCTTATTATAAATCGGGAAAAATGAAGAGCGCTGTAATCCGCAAGATCTCGTTGCTTTTGAAACGTGAACGCTGTCTGCCGGTCGAATAGCGATGATGATCAGAGGATTCGTAGGCCCTCTGCGGAATATCATTGTTCGTAGTGTGGTTATTGGCTTTGTGCCTGCCGTATAAATTTAAGAGAGTTTCCCGTAATTGATAATATTTTAAGTAACTCCTTTAGCACACCGTACTATAGGATTCTTTGTTTAACTTTCTCTATTAATGGTTTCGTTCTGTCCTCTGTAATCTCTCTGATCTTGAAACTTCATCGGCTTCTTTGCTTTTGTCTTGCATTTATTTACATCAATTTGTGCCCCAAGATAAACTGATAAACGGTGGCTGTACCTTAATCAACTTTTCTGCAAATAAAGACTAAGCTTCCCTAATTTCTCTCGCGGTGTAAAGATAAAAATAATTTCTACCCGAGGCAAATACTTCCGTGTTAGTCTTGTTTTTACTGCTTCGTTGCACGTTCTACGACAAAATATTGGTATTTTTTAAATTAAGCCGCAGCACGGTGTTAATCTGTACGGCATACACGCGACGTTTTTAAACGGCTGTGTTGCCAAGGCCCGAGAGACAGTTCCAAAACCAACAAGGAGATACACGAATGATACCGTTCGCTATCTATGTATGTGCAAATTGCGAAAGACAAATCACACTCTATGATTCCATTCCCGTTTGTTATTTGCTCGGTGATTTTCCAAACCCACCGTTCAAAATCAACCTCCAAGGGCATTATACATTATCCAGCACTGATAATGACACTTTGGTTTCGCTGCGTCAACTTCAGTTAATTGATTCCTGCTGGCTATTGTCACCGTGGACGAATACGCGCTCTCTCGCTTTATTGCAAACTGGGTCATGTTCAGTTGCAAGTCGTAGCATTTAAAGAATATACTACAATAATTAGAGCGCATGCTCGTTAATTTAGAACAACTGGAAGTCCACGTAATTGCATGAGTTCACTTCGGAAAATTCGTTATTTCTTTCATTATTGGTGACTTTTCGATGGCAAATGGTACTTGTTTCAACTTGGTGTGCAGTAAAACAGAAAGTCCAGGTTTAATTCGAGCCCTCGGATCATTAAACAATGGCCAGTAGATGCGAAGAAAAAAACATTAGAGCACATCAACCAGGTAGTCCAGAAAGTGTTTTCATTTTTTAAATTCCATTTATCTCGGATCGTGGTCCTATATAAAAGTAATCGAGTTGAAAATATCGTTATCTTTACGATAGATAAGTTCGATGATTCACCCAAAGATCTAAGTAGGAGGTGCAATATATATTTGCATCGTGAATGCGAAATGATTCAAGTCTTGTAACTTATTGCTGCCTTTAATTCAATGTTTAATAAGATATTCTGCATAGGTATTGGATTGTGTTGGAGTAAGATATAGATTTTATAATACAGGAATAAAATAAAATTTTGCATACATTCATTATAATAAATAGATTCCCTTATGTAAAATTTCTAACCTGGCGAGTGTTATCCATTTCCACTCTTGTAAGTATTTTACTTTCATTTCACTGTTGAAATATTTGCCACATATTCTACAAGAAACACATTTCTCACAACTCTTTTACTAACAAGAACATTGCAAGACAAATTAAAACGCTGCACATTTTTCATACCAGTTCAATCATAATATACTACACAATAATTTTTGTAAAAATCGAAAGTAATTATGTACAGCGTTCAATTATTAACAATGAGTAGACTCCCATTGATCATATCGACCATGCAATTTATAACACTGTTCCGAACCTCTGATAATATGTAAACCTATAGAGTACATTTCTACAAAAGTAAGTTGCAACTTCCTGTTGCGGCATATGTATGCATACAGAAAACTTGGATCATCCCTTCAACGGGGATATCGCAATGCGAAATACATATTTCCTTGCCATGTAAGGCGCTCTGTTTTCCATTTACCGACAATAAGACGACTCAATTTCACACCCACGTAACGCGTGTTGTTTCTGCGATCCGTCGGTTCGTTCGTTCCTTTTTTTCTTTCCTTAACGGTGCGGATCGGTGGATACACGACAAAACAGAACGGAGAGATGCGCTTTCTACTGACCCAAATCCATGTGGACCGCGTAGCTGGCGGCAGGAAAAACAGGGAAAAGGATGCACATAGAAGTAGGGAGAGGAACGTAGGTAGCTACACTTGGCAATCTGCATATCGATTTCCTGGGGAAATGCGTTATTCATGGGAAACGGCGTCGTACGTCGTGGAAACAGAAGCTGATACGTGCGATCACGATACGCCGAGCCCATTTGAATCGAGACTTAACAACACACCGTCTAACTCTGACGATGCAAGACGAAAAGAAAATGCATACAGGCGACTGTGGAGACGGGCAGGTGAACGGAACGGTACAATTTTCTAAAGAGTGGACGAGGTGCAAAGGTCTATGGATCGAGCGATCTTCCGTTAAGATGTTGATTTATCGTGGGGGACAATAATGCGCGAGAATGCGTCGCAAGGGGTGGTTTTACCTCGATAGTATAGGGAAAAAATGGAGTGTGGATAAATGTGTTTATTTCTGGGTACTCACATTAGATTGAACGATAAGATCATTTATCTGACGGGATGTAAAACGTTACATGCGAGAGATGTAACCACGATGCGGTCTTCGATTCTACTATACACTGATGGTATTTGTATCTAAAGAGACCCAATTACGCGATATTCGAGTTCCTAATTTTACGACCTAATTAAATCTATGGAAATATATTTTTGTATCCTTTATAATATATTTTATTGCAAAAGAACCAATATAATTGTGTTTATTTCGTCGCCCATACTGCTGGAATTACATTCACACACGTGATCGTTAGCTTCAAATACGTTTTCACCCTATGACAAACCGAGATTTGGACCAATATTCTATACTACTTACTTTCTGTTTCGAATTTGCTATCAATGATGGCCTCTAAGTCTTTCACGTCGATCACTTTCGCACAAGTGGTTTCCATCACTTGATTGTGTTTTGTTTACGTAGGGTGAAAAAGAAGACCTGAAGATATTATACACAATGGGCCTTACTATAATATTAAGGGAACCAAAAGAAGCATATTCAAAACAATTAGGATCTATGTGTGTTGGAAACAGCATTTGAAGAAAGAAGGGCGCCTTGGGCCGAGAAAGGCTCAGAAGACATAGCAGGATAAATTAGTGAATATGCCGAAATACCAATCTTTTTAACTATGTATTGGAGTTAAGAAAAGAATTGGAACTATTAAATATAATGAAAATGGAAGGAACAGTGCATTACATGTCACCTCCTTTGGCGAAATACGTTTTCCGATCGAATTAATTATAATAGAAGCTATGAATGGACATTTTTTTGCAAGAAAAAATGATTGCAACTGCATGGCAATTAATCATATATTAACGCCAAACTAATCTTTACGAGCTTTATTTAATAACTGTGGAATAATACCACCTTTTCAGAGACTAATTTATCAGACAAGCAAAAAAATAGTTCTAAGGAATAAATATTGCTTAGAAATGCATAGAAACGTCCCCTGAATATTCATTGAACGGTTCTTCCTGGAGCTAACTTATTAAATTCGAATGTCGTGATGCTCGATCGATTTATCGTCTGGCTCAATGAAGAGCGTGTACAATAGTTGCAACCATTCATAAATTATCCGGATGAAAGGATGACGCAGAGAGCAGAAACGAGAGCAAACAACAAAGATGGAGAATTCCCTTTCTATCTGCACGATGTTATTTCGCAAAAGATAAAAAAAACCATGGAACGCCTTGAGCGATTGTTGGGCGAACGGCTTATGCGTTTTGAATGCGCTTTATTATAAGCATCATTTGTTATCTGTTTAAAAATAACAATGCCATGGGTTTGGCGAGAGCAGAGCGGATGAAAGCAAGCACGAGAAACAATTTATCAGCAGACCCGGTGACAGGATCAGTCATCTCTTTCCCTTTCGTATTCCCCGCGTTGCTGTACCTGGAATCTTTAGAAGATATTCATCTTGAAATTAATATATCCCAAGCCGTTTAAGCGCGTTAGCGAAACTGAAGTTTCTCTTTCCCGCATCTTCTTTTTTGCACATTTTCATCTTGGCACGTTTTAACAATTGTAATGCGTAGTAAAGTGGATAATAAAATACAATAGAAAGGAATAACGTCAGTCGATTCGGTTTTATTTGGCAAAATTTCAGGCTATAATGTAGGCAATGTACGATTACGGATGAATTTATCAATTATTGTGAACTCGTACGGTCAATTTTAATTACAAAATGTTGGAGGAAATTGGTGAATGAGGTAATAATATCTATTGCTTCGGAGGATTTTACTTTCTCTACATCTAATGACACATTGAGAAAGTACACTGTGTTTTTTTTTTTGTCAAATCGCACATAGCTTAAGAAAAATCAATAAGGAATCATTTACCTTTATCTCGCTTCTTGAATATATGTATGTATATTCAGAATATAGTATACATATATTTATATATTATATATAATAAATATTTATTTCCGGTATATTTTAATATTTCAAGTTTGCCCTCTATTTTCATCATTTCACCACGGACCTTGTACCATGATGGCCAATCACGTCCCGACACAGTTTTCTCTGTTCACCGAAAACCAGGAAATCGTAGATGTGCCGCAAACAGATTATTATGCTACTTTTACTCTCAAAGCGCAGGTAGATGTGCCTCTCTAGTTTTCCATTTGGAAAAAATGGAGTGACATCGCATGCACAACGGTGCAAAAGCCGCGTCTGTCTTCGTTTGACTAAGGAGGAGGGCAACGGTCGAACAGATCGCATGGAAGGCAGGTAGCTGCAAGGTAGTCTATCAATTTATCCGCTCACGAAATACTTGTGTTAGTAGGGGTACAAGTTCAAGAAGTTGTGAAAATATTCTTCACTCACCGCCATCCTTTGCACTGTGTTATCGCCTCGATAGGAAGGAAGATATCAAGATATCTTTCTTGGGACCACGACGACGACGACGATTGGAAAATCGACCCTTAGGACTAAGAGAACAGTTCGAGATCTGGCGCGAGAGGAGCTCGTTATCCGTTAGTTCAGTGATATTCGTTCGATCACCGTCCTGCCTCTCAAAAAGCGCCGAAATTGAAAAGAATCCCTATCCACGTGGCGCAGAAGCTGCCCCTTTAGTTCGCCACGGAAAAATAAAAGGGGCTTTAGCCTTTTCGTATCAAAGCGGTTTACATTATGAGCGGGATCATGGTGCTCGTAATACACATGTTCGCCTCAAGTAGGATTTTCAATCCCTTTAAAACGCTGCATGGGCGATTTATTGGGTTTATTAAATTTCTTTTACTCGCTTCTGCTGGTGTATGGAAAATGATTGGCAAATGAATATTGGTTCCATGTGAAGCAACTTCCCATTCAAAATATTTGTACGGATATTAAACTCGGGGCGAATTTTATAGAAGTGAAGGGATTTTTCAACCGACTTTTGAGAGAGTGCAAACATTTTCATGGTGAAATTTATGTTGAAGTCGTTTTAATATCGTATATATATATTTATAGCAGAAATACTGTGCAAACAAATTTTGAAAATCAGACATCAGGATTTTGAATATCTATATCAATTTTGTAATATGCTATGTCTGTACATACAATGAATTAGGTAATCAAATTTGCAAATACGATATTTTCCAAATATTCCAAGTTTTATTTTTAAACATTCTGTACTATACACAATTCTCTATTTTATAATTACTCCTCATTTTTGTATTAGATATTATACATGGTATTAGAAGCCGTGTTAGGTAATTCCTTTAAAAACTATTTATACAAATTCTTGGAAATTGCTTCGCCTGTACTAAACCGTTCCGAAACAAGGATCAACAGACAAATTCAGCTTCACAGGAAACTGGAAACGTCACTTTTTCATTAATTTACGATAACGGTTATGCTTCTTGAAAGTTTACAAGTTCGCCAACTTTCTTACTATCTCTCTCACGCACCTGTGAACGGCTATAGATTCATACCACCTCATTCTTTTTATCCTTCTCCTTGCATCCCACATGCTGGACCACTTTCTACCCTCTTCGAGGTACTGCATCTTCAGCCCAAGATGTATAGATAAGTTGTACATGCCGAGAGCGTTACAACGTCGTAATAAGGAAAAAAAGAGGAAAATGTGCGGATAGAAAGAAGAAAGCAAAAACTAACAAAATACAGAGTATGAAAATTAACTCTTCTAGTTTTGTGAAGATTCGTGCAGCCGATAATGATTCTTGACCAACAAATTTGACATAGTTACAACAATTTTTGAAATATTAGCAAGTGCACATTAAGCTTTGTCGTTGCCACGTGGGGCACAAGGGAAAAATATGGATAATATAAAATAATTCACCGATGTACTACATGTTGTTATTATAAAATCCTTATTGGTTTAAAATTTGTTCCTCTCAATTTCGTGTCACGTTTTAGAGTTTTACACCTGCATTAATATTCCGTACACTAAATTTTAATAGTACAATTTAAATCATTTAAAAACATGCGTTACATAAAATCACTTATACCTGTATATACATAATAGTTAATACATATATCATAACGGCAGTATGCAATGTTATAGGAATTAAGAGAAAACTTTTTCCAATATTATGAATAAGTATTGTTATTTAGTCAACAATTGTTTTTATTCACACAGATATGTCCCTTGTGAACTATGTGCATTATACAGGGCGGTCCACTCAAGAAAAGCCACCTAAATATCTCGCCGAATTGTGATGTTGCAAAAATAGTTTTTACTTAATGTGAATGGTATCGAAGGGTCGACATACGTCACGAATATTTTTTTTCAGTGGTCATTTGCTACAGTGTTTACGAAGGTGTCGATGCCTTTTTGCATGCAACTATATGTTCTTGTTTATTGCATATTGTAGCCGATTAAAAAATACTTTGAAACATGTATAATAACATCACTTTGAAATGACCTTATCTTACAATTAGTAGATGTTCAAAATGGTGTCCTGCGATGATACATTGTCTGAAACGAGCAATAACCGATTGTAATGACGTTTCGATTGTTTCTGAATTAATAGCAGCACAAGTTCCAACTATACGGTTCTTCATGTCTTCTGATGTAGTTGGGCGTCCGTTACAAACTGTGGTCATACTGTGACTCCAGTACGACCAATCCATCACTTTGAAAATTTTGAATGAAAAATTTGTTTTGCCAGGCGTGCAAAATGAGCGAAAGCCCACGATCTCGAGAGACATCAATTTTACGTAAGACTTTAATTTTGGGAGATCAAACTATACATATCTGAACGTATTTTTGAATTAGCTACAATATGCCTTAGACAAAAATATATAGTTGCGTGCAAAAAACATCGACAACCTCGAAAACACCGAAAAAAAAATATTAGTGACGTATGTCGATTCTTTGATACCATTCGCATTACGTAAAAAATTTGTTTGGCGTCATCGCAATTCAACGAGATATTTAGGTGGCCTTACTTAAATGGACCACCCTGTATGTATTAAAAGAAAAAAACGATAAGGTTTTGCAGAAGACCAGCAAGTGGTTCGTTAGCCATGGCAGATGACCAAACCTGAACCTAGTAAGTGAAGTTCGAGTTAGTTTATCGGTTACCCGATTAACATGATCACTGTACGATTACGTGACATAGCGGGACTTACGTGTCGCGTAGCTAACTTTCCCAAGGGGTGATACAGGGTACCGAGTTAGCAGGAACTTTCTCCTGGACCGTGTAATTCGCCGAAAGTTCCTAACGCGTTTACGGATTTCGTCAAATGAAAAGCCGCTCTTCGTTTACTGTCCGGTTAATTCGTAGCGTGGCAATTTTGTCTGAAGCTCTGACAACATGTGCTATCCGTTTTACGAGAGGAACGGAAGCCAGAAATGACTCGCTAATCGTGCTCACTATTTAACAAATCCAAATGTGCGGTACGTAAAACACAATTTGGACCCTGCGGTTTAATCTATTTTGGTTAACGTTAACGTAGACTTCTTTACATTCTTGCTCGTCTGGATTCATATGCAGAAATTAATAGAAAATAGATTTTCATTCTTTCAATCATTTTTCTTGTGTCCGTTCGTGGATAATCTGTATTGAGATTGCAATATTTTTAATTTATGACAACAGTTTATAAAGTTGGACTGTAGTCTTATATAGACTGCCTCTATCTAATTCGTAACTTTCGCGCCTTATCACAATTATGAACGAATTTATTAAAAATTACTGGGAGATACGTACATACTATGAAGTATTCGTACTCTGCCAATAAATGTTTTTGGTTGAAATTGTGTGATGTATTATATGAACTCATATATGAAGTCAATTTAGACCAATTTTTAACAAAATTGAGTAATTAATATGAAAAATATATAAATTCTATCCTACCTTTAAACGCGTCATTTCAGCAAATTTCTTCTACAGGGTGCGGCCGAATAACACGTACAAGCGGGCCCGAAGCGATTCCTTATGAAAAAATAAGAACAAAAGATTATATAAACATTTTTTTATTTAGTAATTGTAATTGATAAAATAAAATGTTGTTACATAAAAGTCCTGTCCATATTTTTTCTTGACTCATTATCAGTAACTTTTAAATGCTGTGTAAACATTGTTCACAAACACGATACGCGTTATACGTTGCTCCATGAATCGTAACTTAACTGTAACACCATACATACGCATCAGATTTTCAGACATCGGATTTTGTTCCTATTTTTTCCTGAGGAATCACCTCGTGCCCGCTTGTACATGTTATTCGACCGCACCTTGTATACATTGAGGGTACGAATAGTTACGGGTATGACGGTATGTATTATATATAATGGCAGCTCCCCAGACTGTGTCTTTTCGAATGAAAAATTTTATTTCAAATGGGAGCACGTTCCATGGCTGGTCCAATGAACGGAGAAGGGAAATCTCACGGGACGTCAGCTAGGATTATCCGGCTGGCCCCTCGTTTCGAAAGGCCCCTTCGACCCGTCACTTAATAATCTTTAGCCTCTAATTCCATAGGATACGTAAAGTCGAGCAGCTAAGACCGTTGGCTTAGACTATGACCGACGAAGAGAAAGACAAGGGTTCAACGGTTCTCATCATCCATGTCTTGATCTGGAAGAAGTAGGAGGAAAGGAGTATAGTAGGAAGGAAAAGGGTTGCGCAAGCAGTCAGAAATATAAATGTTCGTGGGAGTCCCAGGAGCGATAATAGTTCGATTCCGGAGAGTTCTTTTCGATATTGAGCTTCTAACGGCGATACATTCTCCAATATTGACACGAACGATCACACCATATTACAATCGGCATGCTCCAATTTCTTTTTTCTTTCTTCCTTCCTATACTATTGCCATGATCGTCCGCTGTATTACACTCTGCATTCCATATTCCATCGAATATTCGTCCTCGGATATTGAATCTACAAATTCAAAATTATATTTCGGAGGAATATGAAACGTGGTTCAGCACTTTCATTCGATGTAATAAATATTATGAATTAATCAAGTTTATTCAACGCAATTTGTAAGATTTTTGTGAGTCCTACTTCTGTACAAGATAATTACTTTTATATGGCTACAGTAGATTCTACCTAACAGAAATCCAACATTTTTATGTAGCAGAATAATTTTTTGAAGAACCACCGTGTACAATTATTAAAACATTTACCAAAGATATTTGGCACCGTATGAATTTTTGCATGCGTAATCCCACTCACGTATTACAGAAATACCGCAATTTTGAATACAAAATAATCTACAAAAATGATTGCAAATTACTCACAGTAATAATCTGTTTTATGGATTAAACGGTTTCCGTAGGGACACAAAATTGTATACGAGCATCAATATTTATATACTTTGTCTTCTGTTTGACAATAATAGTTATACTGAATCTTATCAGGTCAATGATCACCCGCGAATTTTATTTAGCTCAAGAATTTCTTATTTCGTCATTCGTAATGTTATTATGTGCCTTATTTGAAAGTATGCCGTAGAGCTCTACAAAATATGGAACGCTGCGAGTCCGAATATTGGCGTAAAATATGTAAACGTGAGATTTTTCCGCGACAAAACTATAAAATATTAGCTCTTCGTGCTTCGATTGCAGAAATCACACGAGTGATTGAACGAAGCCAATGTGTTGGGCTCGATTATTTAAGAAAGAAGCATAATTATGAGGGTAAAAATGCTGGTGGGCGTCCGAAGGCAACTAAGCGAGAACGACGAGCCATTCTGAGAGTAGCGTCAAACTCTGCATGACAGCACGGAAAATTGAAACGGAAGCTGGAGTGTACGACAATGTTCGCACCGTGCAACGTATTATTAAACAAGCGAATCATTTAAAAAGACGTAAATTGCAAAAAAATACGTCACTTACAGATTGGCACAAGGTAGCCGGGGAAGCTTTTGCTGTGAAACATTTTCAATGGAAAAAATATGGAAAATGTTATTTTTCTGACGAGGAACGCTTCAATTTGGATGGGTCGGATGGTCTTTCATACTATATCCACGACCTGCGGAAGGAAGAATTGTATTTATCGAGGAGGCAAATGGGTGGGAGACACCATGGCGTGGGCCGAAATAGAGTATCGCGGGAATGGTAGCCCGTGCTGTATATGGAAACGAGAAACTGTTTCTCACGGTGAAAGAGTTGAAAGTTGTCTTATAGTTTTGTCGCGCCTTATTTCGTAGATAATTAGAAATTCGAATGAAACCATTTCGACATTGAAATGGTCAACGTAGCTGCTATGGAAATTTATATCTTCCAATTGATTCATTCTGGTGGTAACAGATATTTAAACAAAAAGTTCAGTTAGGTACATTAATATAATCACAAAAATCATAACTATCTTATAGTCTTGTCGCGAAGTGTATTTCACATGGCGATGCAAGAACAATATAATTGTTCCTCTTATCATTAATATTTCCACCCTTTTACTACTAACTCTATCCGCGAATTTGCATGTAATATGTTGTAAAATGAACACACCACCGTGCGACTGCTTTATTTGCAACACCTTTTTATCCTAGAAAATTGACCAGTATCAAAATTGTAATTAAAATGCCGAAATTGTTGTTGGAAATAATTAGTATCTAGATTAGGCACTGCACAACACAATCACCTATACTATAATAACGGCTTCTCTAATTTTAACAATAAATAATTGCATAGTTTGATGCGTGTACAAAAACGAGTATACTCATTACTGGTGATCAGTGCATGAAGCTCCCAATTATTGCGACGGGGAAGTCTATTTAATATCCAGCTGTCCATCTTCTCCTTAGCTTATTTCTCGCTGCCATCTCGTTGATGGTGTTCTTGCTTTTCCACGCAATGCTCTTCTAGGATCGCTTTAGGCCACGTACGCAATATCCGAGTGACGGGTCTGCGCCCTGTCGAAATCGGCACAGCTAATAATTACCACCCTCGAAATTCTGTTGCTTCGTGCCACCCCTCGGCGCCATTTCACGCATCGGTAAGTTCACGCAGCGATCTCCGAAGGTGGCCCGGTACCAGCCGGCTGAGTGCCTTCACTCGCACCCGTTCAGATATCTTGCCTTCGGGGCTAAAATCTTGCGGGGGACGACTGCAATTCAGTGAAATTGAGGGGATGAAATCAGCTTTCACGTCACTCAGTCGTTACATTTTTCCCGTCATCCGTTTTACGACGGATACACACTCGATCGACGCCAATATTATTCGGGAAAATTAGGTGGAAAATATATCACTTCTGGCGACTGTGATTTTTCTCTCAGACGTTGTTCTAGATTCATTTTATAAGGCCTAGTTAGAGGATAATATTCGTTCTTTCGTGACTGTGAAGCGTGTGAATTTATATTGGGCTGACGATTAATCCAAACCTTTTGTATGTATGAATTTGTAAGCTTTATTTCAATAACTTGCAATAACACAATTGACACGAATAATCCGATATTCTTCTCAATAATCCCCTGCCATCTATTGGATAGTGCCATTATGTAGGATTTCACCTGCTTTTGAGCACCAAATTCCTACAATTGATATTTGCAGTTCCCCTTTGGATGCAAAATAATACCGGTTAAGATTTATCCGACAATTTAATACATTGAATGTAAAGTACTTTAATTTAAAATAAATATATGTGAGCTGTATGGTTGAGAAAGTGAAATGTATTTTATTCACTATCTGTGCCATTATTACTTTGTTCATTGTATTTATTTATGAAAAAGTATATTCATTTAACGTAATAAGGAATAAACAGATACATAAATGTTAAGAGGATGTCGATTATGTAGTAACAAAAGTATTATAATTTATAATAGGAGAAAGGGCTAAGAGAAGATATGATTATAAAAGCAAATGACGGACAAGCAATAAAAATGAAAAAGTAACAAAGGGACATGCTTTCAGAAGTCGTAGATACAACATACATCTCACAACATCCTGAAATAACTTCTATGCATCTTTGTCGTAATATTTTCGAACAAACTTAAATGAGCAAGGATTACTAAAAACGGGCACTATTTTTTATCAACCGTTGACCTACAATTATCATATATGATGGTGCATCAGCCTTTTCTATAGAGAGTGCCGTTTTAATTTCACGTGGCCGCTGGTGCACCCTTTGTATCGATGTTCCATGAGCGTGTGGCGTTCAGAAACGTTAAAAATCGCGTGGTCATATCAAAAGTTCCGCAAATTTGCATAACATACATTCTGGTTGCGCAGCTGTAATGCCCATCAAGTTGTTTGCACGGTAAAAAATTCATCATTCTCCGCTACCGTTTGTACAGTACTGAACCGTATCGCCGTTCACGGGGTGACGGAAATTATTTAAAATGTCTACTGCATACTTCCATTTCCCGCGCTTGATTTCTTATTCATCTCGACAATATCGTTCCTGCATACACGGGCGCCAAAGTAATTCGTGTATAGAGCAGTCGAGAGACGTTCGAACAGCCGAGTACTCTTGAATTAAACTACGCGGAGAACACACCCACACGCAGTAGGTGTCAGTATGTTGAGCTATAAAAGATCGTTTCAGCGCCCCGCAGATTGCCTATTAAAACCTTCCATACGAAGTGCCTCAAGAGCGTGCGTTCGCTCCTACGAAATCCCCTAACTTCACTGCCGTCGAGAAGGGTTGTTTCCAATTTTCCTGAATTACGCCCGCCACAACGTTGCGTATAGTTGATAAAATTCGTTTTCAATCCCTCTCCGTCGCGAATGGATGAGTTAATATCGTTGTTACTCTCGGATGCGTTAAATAGCGTCGTTTATGTCTGATGCTGGTCGAAAGTTTCTGACGATATTTCGAAACGAGGCGCTTCATTCCCCTTCTGATTGGGCGTCACAAATTGTTCATAAATTGAGCGGCTCTGTGATGGCGTTGATAATGAAAAACGAATCGGCATAGTAGTGAGAAGCACTTCTTACACATATTCTTACCCGAAGACTCAGAAACGTATGAAACTTTGTATATAAATAAAGTATGTCATCCATAATGCAGCCTTATTTTCTGTTCGTGCCATAATTCGGTTTTAAGGCTCGAAATCACCCCTTGACAAAATTCAGAAAGTTCTTTTTGGTGAAATATCTCGGGAACGCCAAGAGATATCTAAAAAAAAGTATAAAGAAAACTTGCAGCACTTTATTGCGTCTACAGAACTGCGTAATCAAATTTTTTGAAAAAGCCTTCATTTTTTTCAATTTTTTTGTCTCTGGATTTTTGAAAGTTAATGTTTACGCAGTTTTGTATAGACAATAATGCGATGCAAGATTTGTTCATACTTTTTTGAAGTATCGCTCCAAACAACCTGAATTTTTTTCAAGGGTTGATTTCACCCCTTAAAACCGAAGTATGGCACGAACAGAAAATAGGGTTGTATTACGGATGACATACTTTACTTGTATGCAAGGTTTCATACGTTTCTCAATCTTCGTGTTGCCAAACCTTTCTTATTAGTCAGAATGCTAATTACATTAGTCAATTAATGAAATAATATTTGCTCTTTACCTTTTAGTTCTTTAGCTCGTTAGTCCCATGAACTGTATTCACCTGAAATATCTTCGTTATTTTAAACAATACGCGAAAGCATCCCAAATAGAAGTTCTAGCATTTAAAGTAATTAATAATATAGTAGTAGCCGTTTTTTGACAAGTGAACGCGTAAAGAATATATGAAGTCACTTGCGTTTTTTACATGGAATTTCTTATTTCTTATACACGATTTCGACGGAATCGTAAATTCTGAATAAAAATGTACCGAGGTATATTTATCCTAAAACTTACTCTTACCGAAATATTTTTTGATCTTTTCAACTGAGTTGATTCGTTGATTCTACTATTTCTATCGTTATGAAACATACTCAAAATTGCACACACTGTTATGTTATCCTCAAACTTACATACGTGAAAGCAATATTATGAACAAAGAAAAAATAATTAATTCCATTTATAAACACGAAAGTAACATTCATATCTCCTTGACGCGTCCACTTGGCAATAAACTGCTATTACTAGTTTATTATTAATTATTAAAGTTTATTATTAATTGCTTTAAATCCTATAATTTGTATGCGACACAATTTTCGCGTAATTTTAAAATAACGAAGATATTTTGGGTGGGCAGAGTTCGTGGGACGCACCGTATAAGCAAAGAAAATTGAAACATAGCCAGCTTTGGACAATTGCATATTGTATTAAGTTACATCAAACTTGTTGTAAAGTCCTGCTGTTAAAGTTTCACATGTACTCTATTTTGGCAATGCTGTTCATTTGTCACAATTTTATGCTCATTCAAACGCGAGATAAATACCACGTGTTTGAGCACCAGTTCCAGGAGGCAGCGTGAACACAGAAGATACATCCCCTACTGTTTCTACTTCTATAATGATACTTATCTGCTGTACTATAAACTAGCATAAAACAGAGATGAGTGCATTCTGGAATAACGCTTGAAAATCACTGTTCTCTTCTAAAAGCAGCGGGCAATTTATCGGTTACGTATACCGCAATACATACTAAGGGTACATAGGGCTCAACTTACTGATTTTATCGTGGAACGTACTGTGAAATTACTTGAACCAAGCGATTGTACAGTAAGGGAATAAAAAATGAAAATAACATTAAAACGAGTGCTTTGACTCATTAGAAAAGATTGAATTTTATACGCACGGCACCCTTGATTAATTATGATATCCTAAATGTGCTAAAAATACATGTTTCCATTAATATTTTGCATTGAGTAAGAAACAAATAGTGGTTTCGAAATAAAATTTATCTTCACAGTTCTCTCACGAAATACTTTTTCCATCGATTCATTGGTGCCACTGAATTGAACAAAACTTCGTCCTTTCGCGGTTCGATTTATTTCTCATCGTGAAATTTCCTATTTCTTGGGTATACATACAGTACAGAACCTGTATAGTACAGAAACGAACGACCGTTTGGATAAAATGAAGAACAGATCCAAAGGAAAAAAATAACGATTAAGAAACCTGAAATTTGATACAATGAACATTTATCCATGGCCTGTCTGCTTTTAAGCAGCCCTTGATATTGTTCTTTCCTTGCTTCACGTCTTTCAAACTTGCGTAATGCAAAGCAATCGGGATCGGGTCAATTTCACGGTCGATTCGTCGGTGACCTTTGCATACTTAATGGGTACCCATCTTCGTGGGATATCTAATTGCGTTTTTGTGCACGCCTGGAGGACACGAGATGGAAAGAAAAGAGTCTGGGTATCTTGATGTTGGATATTCGATGAGAGAAGCAGTATGATAAGAAGAAGGCTTCTCATGAATACAATAATAGCTCTGCGCCCTTCGAGCAACGATCCTCGGCGTAGTGGCTTTTAATGAGGAATATTGTCAATGTAGACTACGTTTACCAAGAATCTGTATTCCCGTGCTTCTTTATTAATTTCCGAGGTAATAGAAAGGGGACAGCTCGTTTCATTGGGACGGTCCATCATCGATTTATTGATTCGGGGACACGAAGCTGTGGCGCATTATTAACGAGACGGCATTATATGAAAAATAATAAAAAAGTGCAATATCCTCCGCATAATCACTTGAAAAAAATGCAAAAGGCAAGATTATTAACGGTTAGTTAATTATATTATATTCTGTATAGATGTTGTACTTGCACTGGTATTACACTACTGGCAATTAGATTAATTTGACGAATTACATCAAGCAAGTTTTATAGTATGAAAGTTGAACATGTTTGATTTTACCACTGATAAAATACTGCAGAATGTTGTAAAGTTATTTCAACGACCACTATGTATACGTTCCACTATTCATAACGAAATTTTTTGCTCAGTCTTTCTATCACAGTATGTAAAGGGCCATTGCAATCCTTTGCTATTAGAAAAAAACTATAATCCCCCATTGAAATTATTACCGATAAATGTTGATTTTCATAGAACCCTCGAACAACAATACCAATCCTCCTTGCAATCCTAATGAAACTGATTTCTAGACGATACTCGAACCATGACTGATCCTTCAAACCAAATGCGAAACACAGTGCAAAAGGATTATTCAACTCCTCAGTCGCCCTCAATAACCCAGTCCAGGCAGAACATTTCGATTCGGAAAAACAGAAAGAGGAGGGGCACGCGTGCCAGCAAACTCTCGAGATCTTGATTCAGCCTTCCACGAATAGCCCATTAAAACGTACCGCCTAACTCGGAATCAAGTAATCGCTGTTTGCATATTAATTGTTCATTATGACCCCGTAGCCTCCGGTGAAGGAAGGCAGACAGAGGACTCTAGCCTGACTACCAAGACAAAACTTCGTTGACTACCTCTAACGAGAGGGCGTTCGAAACGTATCTATCTGGCGTTCAAGTCAGCCCTCGTCGTCGTTATACCCGACGATGGTTTTCTGGCTGGGCGGGGTTGCAGGGAAAAAGAAATCTACGACCGTCCAGGGAGTGATGTATGCAGATTTTTTCGTTCACGTTCCCCCAGATGTGACCGAGGCAAACATACGAAGAAGCTGTAGGCTCGATTATCTTATTGTCATCTACGTTCTACTTTTCGTCTGGTCTCGAATATGGTACCCCCGTGTCGAAATATTTACAAATACATGGATGGACTGGAGCAGGAAGGATGAGAGGAAACTTCATGTCTCATATTATATTCATTTGCGATCCGCTGAGAACGCTCGACAATGATGTTCCACTTGCTTCTTCACTGAAATTTACAGTTTACAAATTGTCCCATCGGTTTTTGGTTGTGGGCACGGATGCAAAAATGTCTTGCTGCCCTGTAATCGTTGCCACATTTCTTATTTTCATTTGTCAGTATCCTCGACGTAGATTTCGCGAACCAGGCGCGAAAGTAAAATATCACGGTGCGATAAAACGGCAGACTAATTAAAAGAATTCCTTCTCTCTATGAATTTCTTATCTTAAGCTCGATTTGCGTTCTGTTGACGTAAATTGGATTATTACTGCCGCGGTAAGAAGGACGACTCTAGTTTTCCGACGGCGAGTCGTTGGAATAATGCTTCCATTAATAATTTGAGACAACAAACGGCACGGAGAAAGGAGAGGAATAGAATATGTAAACAAAGAGGATATTAAAGGAGTACAGTGAAATCGAGGCAACTGCAAACCATCACTCCTTCTGGGAAATTCTCTGCTGTAATTTGCGTCCTAGAGTTTCTACTTTACTACTAGGTGTATGCATAAGTACCTGCGTCTTTTTCTGGCAATGTTTCTATTAACAGAACACTTTTGGTAGATAAATTTTAATCGAAGTATTTTGCCTCGAAATCTACTACTTTTTGCCATCTTTCAGGTAACATATGAATGCCGCGATGAAAAAATACGTCATCTTTTGACGCTGATATAGTCGTCGACACATCTTATCACTTCTGCTTCGTTAGGTGTAGAAATAAGAAGAAAACGTTAAGAAAACATTACTGTATCTCGGATGGAGAATTTTACTTCACCGCGCGTACTCTCCAAATATAGCACCATCAGATTTTCATTTGTTTCGATCAATGCAGCATGATCTCGCTGGCAAAACTTTCCGAAACGAAGCAGAAGTGATAAGATGGGTCGACGACTATATCGCGTTAAAAGATGAAATTTTTGTTCATCGCGGCTTTCGTATGCTACCCGAGAGATGGCCAAAAGTAGTAGATTTGTACTTCGATTAAAATTTATGTACCATAAGTTTTCGGTTAATACAAATATTGTCAGAAACAGACGTAGGAACTTATTTATACACCTAATAACAACAGGGGAGGACAAGTTGTTAGATGAAGGTTTCGAAAATAGAATGTTCAACTTTCTGATAATAAGGAATCGCAGCGACTCATGAATTTATCTTCATCCTTCCATTATAATTCCGTAAACTGTCATTATTTTAAGATTAGACATTTTTAAATTCCATTGAATCGTTTGAAAATTATTTGAAAAGTTTTACAGTTTCAATAATTACAGTGGCGAATAGTTTTCAATTATTCCAGGAAGTTCTTCGTTACTTACTTTTCACTTAATTTTCACCGCAATCTTTCATTCTGTTTCAGGTATGTGCACAGTAAGTCACAAACACCAGTGAAGCATAGGGTAAATAACAAAGAGTGAGTAATCTGCTTTAAATTAATAAAAAATTGAAGTTTTTATTGTACGCTGGTGAATCATTATAGAAATTATACCTGGAATAATTCTTGTCCTTCGAACGTAAGGTGACGTTCAATCAAGGATAGTTATCCAAAGTGTACGCTCTTTGTGATTTGATGGAGGGATTGATTGAGTTCGGTGAATTCGTATTTCACTGGTTATATTTGCTTATGTTTGAGCTCTACTGATTGAGTTCTAATACAATACTATATAGCTGAGTTCTACATAGTTGATATAATATAGTGGTGTAGTTGTTTTCTGCTTGAATTCTTAGTTGATAATTTTCGTTGAGTTCTAAGTAGTAATTTATAATAGAGTTGTGTACCTGAGTTCTGACTGAGTCGTTAGGTGGTAATTACTAAATATCCGCGGGTCAAAGGTTTCTTTGCCCGCGTATCCTCCCTTCCGTTACGCCCTTAGCGCGTTATGTCTCTGGAAGGGGGACAGGCACAGCCCTGTGTGGGGTGACCGCTAGGAATTCTCGAGTTTTATGACAGGGTCGCTGCTATTGAGGTAAACAGGGAAAGTAATGTGTCGCGGCAATAATTGTGTTTAAAAGTTTATTACAATTCGGTGCCATCTGAGTCCTGGCAGTCAGATGTTTGAAATGTTAGCAGTACTCCTAAAAAATAGCATTAGCTTGACCGTGTCATAAATCCGATTTAACCGAACTCCTTGGATTCACGTTGAACCTCGCAAGATTTCTTATAATAATCACTCTGATATTTAGGCGTACGTCTGTCCTTCAACTCATTCAAATCCGTAAGAAAAAAAAATATAAAAATGTGCTTTGTGACAGTAACATATATCCTAGATATACATATTTACTACATACTAATAATAAGTACAGAAGTCACTCTTTCAACATGTCCTGAAAATGTCCTTTAAACCCGATGAATCCCGGCAATAGAAATACCTGTTGCAATAAAATTAATCGACTCCCTGTTCTTCGTTACATTTGATAACAACAATCAGAACAACCCCCCCCCCCCCCCCAAGAAGTAAGCAGCAACTTACAAAAATCACCGATTCCAGTGTAAGACGACCAGAAACATGTTTCCAAAATAACTTATGAGGAATGGAACCAACAGTGGCTTAACGAAAAACACACCAAACTCCATGAAGTAAGCGAAAACATCAACACCACAAATAGGTCACAGTAAATTGGCGCATGGCGACTTATTATCAACAACGGGTTCACCACTATGCAATAACTGTAACGAACAGTTATCAACAAAACACATAAGGCAGGAATGCCCCACCACAAGGCCGTTACGAGAAACACTAAAACTACCCTCAAATATTAAAATCAGCCTAAACGACAATAAATACGAAACCAAGATAATTAATTTTTTGGAACAATCCGATCTATTGAAGAAATTGTAGACTTTCTTCTTCCAAAGGTGAAACGCTCTTTATTCTGTAATAAGTCAGTCCAACTGTAAACAAATCATGTATGCACATACACTGACGCCCATAAGTATTAGGACACCCGCTGAGTGTGCGTATATTTGAAAAAATATTTGGAATAGATTGAAGGCCTGAAAGAATTTTTATTTCGTTTCATACTTTTGTTTACATAAGAAGTATGTATTGAGCGATATTGAAAAAAAAATCCACCGAAAAAATGAAATAAATTTTAAATCTTTCTTTCATTGATGAACTAACAGGTAGATTTTTTACGAACATAACAAGTGTCCTAATACTTGTGGACGGCAGTGTATGTCCTGTAAAGACCCATGTATAGTACAGCATGTATAGTACAGCATGTAATGTACAACAAACGTGGTCGCTGAAGAATTCCACAAGCCGGCGCGACCTGAAATAAATAAATAAATAAAAACAAAACAAAAATCAAAATCAATATCATGCTTGACATTATGAATCATGGGATTCCAAGCATTTAACCAATTCGCATTCACAAAATACGGCCAGCAAATTTACCAAACTAAATTCCAATTTCAAATTCCGCCCCCATTATTCTAAATTATTCCGAACCTTCGCCAACAATGCCTAGCATTTGCCAACTGTTCTCCACCCATGCATCAGTAAAATGTTGTTCAGCGCGAAGGTAAAAATCTTGCCCGTAAGGTTTGAGTAACCCAAGCGTAGAATAAGATCGTCTAGGTTCGGGGAGTGGTTACCGCGTGGGGTGTACGTGGCGAACATTTTGACTCTGAAGATCGAAGACGCGTCGAACGTGTGCAGATGCGCGTCTAAAGCGTGTAGGACGATCTGCAAAATGTTTCCGCTTTACGAGGCCGTGCCACAGGCGCTTAGATTCGCGGCGGCTAGATATGGAGAATGTGACGCCATTGAATCGAGCTGCACCGGTTTCAACCTTGCCGTTCCTCGTTTCTTTCCCTGTGAATTTGAATGCGGTACATCGAAGTACTGACTGACGACGGAGCTAGACATATGTATATGCATGGTAATACCCCACCTATTTTACGAGCAAGAGAACGCGGAGGTCGCGATGATTCCTAGTAATTTTGGTTTCCCATAACCGTTGCCATTGCGCGTTGACGACGTGACCTTTCTTGGGGCAGATACTTAACATCCACGACCGCCCTTCTTCCATTCGAATCCCCCCGATGGCTTTTTACATCGTTCATTTAACTGTCGATTTAACTGTCGAATGATTGCTAATTAATGCAAATGGTATTGTTCTGGTGAATTCAGGTGTACTGTTGGGACCGTGAATTATTGAATAATTATTTAGAGAGTGTGTATTTTAGCTTAAACTTAATAGCTTGTAAATTATATTGGCAAAGGGCTTTATATGTTGTCAAATTCACGTTGATGTGTATGTTATGAAGGATATTATTTTCTAGTATTTTCTTTTGCCTCTAAATAAAGAATTTGAATCGCAAAATTTGTTAAGGCGGTCTCTAATTAAATATTCTAATCTCTTTCAAACCAAGTCATCATTAAGTTCATACGATTCTTGTACTAATTTAAAATTGACAAAGAATTATTCGGGGACCTAAAACAAATTTTGGAAGTTGATCTAATTTTATTAATATGCTGTAAGTACTATAATATATTTTCTCTTTCTTGCATCGAAGTTGAAACTGAGTTATGGTTATCATTAAGATGTGCGATGTTTTGATGGTAGGAATTTTCGTGCAGTGACTTTTTCGTTTTCACATTCCACGGATGCCTTTGCTCTGGTGTGGAGAAAAAATTTTGCGGGAATAGTCTACGATGTAGCATTCTCCGCGACAGAATATAAATTACGCAATTTGTATAAAGTGCGGGAAGTACTCGTGCTTCGCTCGAAACTGAGTATTTCAACATACGTGGTTCCTATTCGTTACGAAAGGTAATTTTTCATTTGAAATACTGCATCGAAATTGTAGAATAACTTATTCCCCACGTATTTTAACTTTCTGACTGATTCATTTGAAAAATAAGTAAATTATCCGTGCGACTGATTGAAATGTATCTCGCTAGTGTTTTAAAACGGATGAATGAGATGTCAAATAATACAATACAAATATTGCAAAACTTTTACAAGAAAATCGTTGAAGTGTTTGGGTGCTGAAAAATTAAACTAGCAAACGCAGCAGATATCATACATTTTTTAATAATAATACTTCCTTTGTGCTTTTTGTAATTCCATTTGTGCTCGAATTGTGTGAACAATTGTGTAAACAACATTTGAAAAATTGTTTGAGAAAATTGCTTTTGCCAAAAGAACGAAGACCGAGAAAAATCTTGTTCCCCACTTTTACGACAAAATCACTTTGATTCGAATATCACGGCATGGTTCGAATCGCCATGCACGAATATAAAAAGATGTTCAGCATGCATGCTTTTATGCTCGGCAAAGTCCGCGCGATCAATTCGAGGCCGTCAGATCTGGAATCACATAAAAGAAATTGAAGAATAAAGAATCGCGAGCAATAAATAGAGAAAAGAAGAAAACGATGGCGAACAGTTTTACAGAAAACTAAGACGTAAACGTTTCAACGACAAGAGAAATGGTATGGAAGGACCGTCAACTTTCTTTGATCATTTATAATACGACACAATTAATCCGATGATACCAATTAGAAAGAAACAAACGAACAATATTCACAAACTGATGCGCTTATAAGATATTTCATCCTAAAATATGACGGGGAATAACCGAGCGTTATCAGCTTTACTTTATTTACGCACAGCTTAAAATACCCAATAACGCGATGAAAGTGTTGCGTTCCAATAATTTAATGATGGAGTAAAGCATTTGAAAATTAATGATCGTCATTACTTTGATAATGTTCGTTATTCGTTACTGAAATCTGACCACATTAAACAACAAATACAAAGCTTCAGATAAATTAAATACAAAATAGTTATTACCCAATTAAGCAATACAAATTAACCATTAAATATGGAATATTAAATATTAGGTCAATAAAGGAGATGATTCCTCTGCACATAGCCGTCATCAACAACATTTCGGAGAATGCCCAGATCCATCGAGTCCGTTGAAATGTCATATTAATCAGTTAGTCGAAGGATAGACGTTACAGAGGATACCGAATGGATCGGTCCATTATGTAAGTGAAAGCCAGGCTACCCTATGAATCCAACTCTGTACAGAAGTCGGTTAGAGCTAGCTTAGAATATAATAGACAGGGTGTATGCAAATTAATCGACCGGATTAATGCACAATGCAAAGGTTATACATGGTGCAATGAAAGTAGAATGACGTGACTAAAGTGAGCGCCTTTATTTCGCACACGCACACGTGTACACAGATTTTAATTTTACGAATTATTTTCCTTACACGTACATGTTGGTCTATTATAATTCCAAAAGAGCAAGCGCAGCCTTACACCTTGTCATTTTGTGCGAGCACAGATTTCATAGCCGCCACTCCAAGGAACTGTTTATCCGCAAGAATTGACGTGAGTAATTTTGGAGCGTGCATAAAAGCGAACGACGTCGACAGTTTTCAGGTAAAATGAAGTTACTATACTTGTTTTAATAACGTGCTCAGCCAAGGTGTGGATCTTCCGTCGTAGACTGAAGACTGGCGCAAGAACATTGAAGAGTCAACGCTTAATTACCATATTAACCTCCAGCATTTCTTTATGCACATTATTATAGTTGTAAATTTCTCGGTTGTTGAAAATATATTTTGCACGCCAGGTTCTAAAAGTGTTACAATTCGTGACGAAGGACAATGGTAGAAATTGGCCAAATTTGGAGCTGGCTGGACACGAAAACTTTTTCTGAGATATGGTTCTGCATGTCTCAAGGGGCTCGAAACGCATAATAATTTACCGTGGAGATGATGGAAAAGATTAAAAAAATAAGCTTAAGCTTCGGAATATTGTGATTCATACAACTCAGCTTACTAATCGTGATTAGATCATGTATCGGGACGTTTTTAAAAGATTAAGATCAAAAACTGTCGATACTGACAAACTGACCAATGAATGGCCGTACATACAACAGCGATTTTAACTAGAGAATTTCACAAAACTGTTTAATGAATACAAATTGGCGAAGCTGTCATTTGAATACGCACAGTGATGAACAAATTACGGACATTTCACTCAAAGGCCCATTGTTACCATTTAATTTAATACCATTGTATTCTACCACTAATTACTTCTATTGTATATACCTACTGACAAATTGACAAGCAATTTTTCATTCGTTTTAGTATTTCACTGACAATATTTTCATTTATATTTCCCACTCTTCTGTATCTCCATTTCATTTTTTCATATCACGCGTATATGGCATGGCGCCATTAAAACTATACGTTCGATTACAATACTGTTTGTACATCATTATTACTTTGGATAAATTCCAGCGCATCGTGGTTCTGTTGTAAGAAAAAGTAAACGAATCAACCGGCGTCGCTGAAAATAATTTACACAGTCATATCAATATCCAGAATTGCACCTTTAGCCATGTTGCGTTTGAGGAAACTTCTCTTTGTCTACAAAATAGATTCCTGTTTCCTTTAGCCGTACAAAAGTACAGTATTGAAACTCCCCTGCTGGTAATTAAAAAATGGTCTATACTTTTTAATCGAATAGTCATTAGGATAGTATCCAATCGGGATTAGAAATGCATTGGCCAATCGAACCGTCTACAGAAAGGGGCATCGTTAACGATCAATCGGTGATCGAGAATACAGAGTTGTGAAACAATAAAGAAACGACACCATCAATCACGTTTCTTCCTTTATCTACCGTTTCGCCGCCGTGCCACCACGTAAAAGTACCAATGAAAAATGACCTGCCAACAATTATGATGGTGTGGTCAGCCTGGCAAAGAAAGGGGTACAAAATCGATTAAAAGAAGCAACTAGACCAGCGCCAGATTTAATTCGGTTCACATAAAGGTAGTGGGGAGGATTAATCAAAGTTCATTGGCGCTGTGCCTTTATTATTTTGTAAGTGTTGTGGATTAAAGTTTCGTAATTTATATTGCTGGCAATAGTGGAGACCGCGAAGAGAAAAATAAGTCTAGTTAGATGATTTATTGCATTTTTAATACCAAACAAATTTGGTAGTAGAATGACTAGATATACTTCACTTAGTTTTGCGGATACACATTTTGGCTCGTCCGAAAAAGGTTGAGCGTTACCTTTAAACCAATTCGAATTATGTAACTCCAAGGATCGTGTACAATATAGGATCTTATCGGAAAACGCTAAAGAATTTTAGTTTTCACGAGATGCATTAAAATAAAAAATACGATAACTTTTCAAACGAAAAGAGCACCATTTAGAGGACCAGTGTAACGCAGGAAATAGATGATAATAAAAGTGCTTGGACGTTTTATTATCGTATCGGTCTCTCTCGGGTCTTGCGACCGGTAACCGTAACATGGTGCAATCAGTTCAAAGCGAAAACGAGCAAAATCGAAGCATTCAATTTTCGCAAAGCACTCTCTACGAGTCGTCAAAGCCGTATCCTCTTACGATAACAATGGAAGATCATTCGATGCCCCTGAGAGGGGAGTAACAATGATATTGTAATAGAATGACGCGTATCAATGCGAACTCACGAGTTACCCTTGCCCCTGTACCCGGTTAGTCGATGAAATAGGATTTCAGCGCGAACGAGACCTGGAAACGCGAGCAATAAAAATATTTGCCATTTCAATTGACGGACCACCGTTTTTCATCGATAGGAATTGCAACTGCGATACTATTTCCACGAACTCCTGCGGTTTCAAAAGTCAGGTGCGTTTCGTTGTTATTCATGAACATCTTTTTTTTTCAAATATCTTCGACAACGACAATTTATTGGTCCGACTACGCCAGAGAATTTTTACTGCCCTCGGCTTTCGGATATTGCAAATATTTAATCTGTTCGACGTATAGTTTTAAAAACTCACTCGCCTGTATAACACTTGAAGTACAGTACATTGATTCAAACGAGGATGAGAATTACAGACGAATAGTTGTATTATGGATCTTCCAAAATTAAATACCGATCGGATAGAATTCAGTTGATGAAACTGAACGAACGAATTAGTTCTTGTGCCAATAACCAAAATATTCGAACGTTCGACTTATTTCAGTTATTGAACTGTGCTACTTTATAAAATATTTCTGAGGATATCATTTATTTATACAATTTAAAAAATATATTCTTACTTGCATCAGTTTTCTATTACTTCAAAAGAATTATGGTTCTGAACTGACAGTAGCGCATACTGTGTAACCAATACTACTTACAATTTGCCCTTCTTTCAGAAACTGAAACCAGGCGAGTACGAATTATCGCATGTTATAAAACGTAAAATCGTGCATTTTTTTAAATTCTATATGCACGTCCCAACTTTCCTCGTTAATATATACACTGCACGAATCCATATACTTTTCCGAACTGCCAATCTGCAGCCCTATATCAAATTACCGTTGAATTAAGTTTAATGACAGAAGTTTTTTGCGCTGAGGTCATGTTCCTTGCTGGAAAACACAAACCTCCGCAAACTCTGCCATAACCCGTTCCATAAGAAAAACCAAAAAGGACACGAATACCAATTGCTTAATTAATCCAAGCTCTCGAATGCCGCAGCCTCTCCAATCGCGTTTTTAAAAAATCCGTCAAAGGCAGATTCTCCATGGTCTAATGTGACTAACCGGCATAATGCAGCGAGGGCCTAATAGAATTTTCCTTCCCCATCTTCAAATTCCGATATTCAATTTCTTTGATGTTTTGTTCGGCGGAAACACGGCACGCATCCGGCAGTTCAATAGATGCGACCGTCGATGAATCACAGTTACAAGAGCGTATCCAAACCGCATCAACACATTTCGATACGAGTGCAATTCGTCGACGCCCGATTCAATTTGACGACCTATGAATTACGTTTTCCCTCACCCCTCCATCCTCCTTCACGTGCCCACAAATACGCGCCCTTGTAGAGGTACTTTGAATAAGGAAACTTTGCTTTGAACTGAATGCCAGCCTGACCCATCCATGTTGGATTGATCCGAAACCCATCTACGATATGACTTCGTAGAACTTTCGGCGTCAAGCTTTTTCACGTGCTCGGGTTTGCATTGACACTGGCATGAATTCGCCAAATGCAATTCCCTAACGATCGGTTTACATACGCCGATCGATCGATGCGCTGAGTGACGAGGTTTTTTCTTCTTTCATTGGATACCATTTGAATAAGGAGGGTATGCTTTATTTTCGTTCGATTCTACTTGACCCGTGATTGACGAGAGCGCTGTTGCTACATCATTTGATCCTCCACACAGATGCGTCGATGTGTACGTTCATCTGCCTTTCTTTCACGCGCGTGTCTTTACCTATTGCCGGCACTCGTTCGCATTTAAAGCTTGTACATGCGCGCGTACGTGTATCCGTACAGCATGAGTGTGTAATAGCTGCGCAATCGACTCCCTCGTCAATAAACGGACTCGCCTCTATTTACTTGTTACTTCATCAATGCAATACGTACTTCGCTCCCCGTGTTCGCAATCTACCGAGCCGCTGATTTACACGGCTGCGCGAAAAAATCCAACGGGGAGATAAATCTCGTTCGGTACCTGGCGAGCTCGTAGTGACGTCTTTTCATGGAATTAGCGCTACCTACTTCGATCGATAAAGTTGTGACCGTTGCATGCGGGATGCAGGCGCAGTTGGAAGCGACAATCATTTTTGCTGTGCAACCTTTGACCCACTTTGTTGAGTTCGTATGGTATATTATTTAAATATATTAACGAGGGTCGAAGATATTTGAATTAACGCACTAAGAGGGAATTAACCATGAAATGCATAGAGACATATCGCATGCAATATTCATGTGAGTCTTGTAGGAAGCATTTTAATAGCCTGCAGTTGTTCCGGTGACGAAGTTTAGTAAAATGCAAAAACAATTTGCTACGTTGCACATACGCGATTTACAGGACCAGAGAAACCAAATATACATAGAGTCCAAATACACATGAGGATAAAATGACTGAACTATTAGGATGGCTCTTGTCGGTGCATTAAAATCGATTTTCTCAAACAATTGAGGACAGTGGTAAAATCCATTATTACGGCTGTGTGATCATGACGATGATGCTACAACATACTTAGACTTTAGACTTTTACTTTTGAAATTTGCTACACAACGCTTTAAAAGCCTCGGAGTTCTATCAGATCAAGTATCGATGCGGCGATGGTGATTAGAGAATTTCAAAAACGAGGGAAAGCCGAGGCATTACCGTAATGCTGAACTTATACTCACGCGATACGGGTCATTCTTTTTCTAAACGAAAATAATTAAAACATCACTTTGTGTAAAACGCGTATGCAACGTTAGAATTTGAATGCTTGTACATTTGTCTAACGTTGATAGAAGAGATGCTTTAAATAACGTCAGCTACGATACAGTAAAATATTATCTTTGCTAGGTAATCATTGTAATGATTAATTGTCTTCCTCTGCATCGATAAGATATTTCTATACACTCGTGTCAGGCAAATGTACCAAGCACACAGTGTGCATGCTACACTCACATTACAAGCATCCCCTCACGGCATTCGAATTTACTTTTCAAAGTGCCAGGAACACCTACAATGAACACCGCGCACTGATACTTCCCAAGTATCCTCCCTAATCCATCCAAAATCCACATTATCCGAAACAACGATCCCGCCAGGCAAAGACCGACCGCCAAGCATCAGATTCAAACGAGAAGCACGCCAAGTCCCTTTCAGCCTCGGTCTCTTGTAACGTTCGCATTAGCTTTTTTCATCCGCCCGGCTGTTTTACGCACGCACATATTCTGTGATCAAGGCGAGGGTGGAAATTCAATGGTGCATTTAATGGCTACTCAGTCGGTGCTTGACTTTGGCAGCCGCGATACATACAGGGCGGCCAGACGTTCCGTGAGTTTGGCTGATTGCGTCTCTGCTGTATGCTGTATGTCGATGACTGTTGCAAGAGCCAGGGATTCGTCCGCCTGCGCATACCCATTTGTACAACAGCGGCCCATGTTTGGATCGCAAAGGATTTTATCGTTATGAATTTAATTTTCGTACAAACAGCCCCTTCCCATCGCCGACCGCTTGCTCGCCCATTCCAACAACCGCTACTCGACGAACCGAGCGTTACGTACCGTTGCAGACGTGCTGCACAGAGTACTTAGAGAGAGGGGTAGCACACGCTCGAGTGCCGTACTATGTCCCGGCTGGCTACCCGTAATCCAATAAAACTGGGAGACGCAAACGAAATTTAATATCCAACACCATCAAAAGTCGTTGGAATTGTTTCGAGCTGGCTGTAACTCTTGTCGGTGTGTTCGTCGCGCAGCGCCGACCGGTGTGCAGCGGCCGCGGCGTTTCTATTCATTCGAACGACGATGAACGAGCGGAGACGCCACCGCAACTGGCCGGATAGGGTAGCGTGACGCGACCGGGAGGGGTGAAAAAGTTGCGATATTTCGCGAGCTATTGCGATTTTATTTACGTTCGCGCGCGCGTGCATTTCGTGTACGTTGAGCGAATACGTTGAACGACAGGTTTAAAGGGGTAGCTGTATCGGACAAATTGCGAGCTGCGATACGCGGGGGTAGATTATGAGGAACGTTATTCGCCGCGGAGAATGAATTGGTAGAAACGTCATTCAATGAAGTAATGAGATGTGGTCGGTGCATGCATTGTTTTATGGAGTTGTGAAGTTTATTTTGTGCAAGCAGTTGTCTCTGTCGAGAAAGGTTTGAATTGTAATCGGAAGGGAGATATATTTCGTTTCAAATAATTTCGAGGAATTTCGCCGTTATCGAGGGTAAATGAATTAGCGAATAATTGATCGTAATAGTTTGGAAAATCTAATGTGCCTGACAGAGAAAATTGCATTGGCTACAATTTACGACGATTTATGCGTTCTACTCTCGTATTCTAAATTGATAGTTCTGTTGTTAATAATAAATATATAAATCTACCTTGCAGTCACTGCACTTTATACGTACAAATACTTTGATAACATTAATACTTTATTCAGTAATTAGAATTTGATGAAACTTCTGCTGTTCCAGAACGGATATAACAAACTGCGCAAATAACACAAATTCAAGGCAATCGAATGGATGAGTAATTTCACGGTTGGGTTTTAAGGTATAGCACATACCTTCGCATTACAAACTTAATCCGACCGAAGTACTTACCCTATGTTAATCTGCCGGACCACCAGTTTATCCTCTGCGGTGTAGACGCATTCGTACTTATCGTTATTAATTAGCTGAACGTGTCGTGTAAGGCGAGACATGGGTCGAATTACTGTCTCAACAAATCCGCTTTTCCAAATTCAGTTCTGGCTATGAACAGCCGCAGCTACGCAGAGTTTCCTGTGCACATACATAGTCGATTCTATTGTACAACTTCCTATAAATATAATATATTAAGCATAATTCTGATGTCAAAGCGTTCATTGTCATATTGGCCACGAATTTCCAATCTTCCAGTGCCATTATTCGCGCAGTAAATGTGTGTGACTAATGCAACAGTGTGGTATCAACGTTGATAAAGAAATTGTACTAGAATCATTTTCGTTTGATAAAACAAGTATAATTGTATATTAGAGATCTGTTAGTTGAATTTTGTTTTCAGTCGGCCAGAAATGATTCGCGTGAAAACAATTAATTATTGGCAACCATAAAGTACAAGTATAAGCATAAATGTTACAATAATAGAAGTACAGTATTTCCGCCCCGATTTCTGTACGAATTGAGATAAAAATATTATGTTCCGTTAAAAGAACAGAAAAATTTAGAATCCGTATATTATGGCCATAGGAGAAACACACATGCTATTGTTATTTTTCCAAGTAGAGAGGATTGTGTATGTTTTTCAGGCAACTGCAGGAGCTATCCATGTTCCTCTACAGACTGAGATTAAACACTTGAACACACAAGGTAAAGATCAGACAAGGGAGGCTATAGGAACACTGAGTTGACACGAAGCCAGATGTTTCATTTCCCTATTCTTAAATCGATCGTTTTTCTAGCAAAGTATATTCCTTCCGGAAGCCCGTCATTTCCCTCTTTCATTATATTGGCAGCTGTGCGACTAGACAAGAATGAGAAAGTATACCGTAGAATACTTAATAGTTATCACGAAAGAATACATATCTTGTCAAAAGTGACTTATTCTAGTTGGACAACGTATTAAAATGAAATACTTGCGATCATTTGTTGAACAAACCTTGAACTATTGTAAATACTAAGTTTAGAGTATTTAATATCGTATTATTTACTTAGGATAAATAAACGTACCATTTACTATCCGTGCAATGCCTTACGCAGTGTTTATGAAATCACAATAGAATATCTAATAAACATTTGACATTTAAATGTTTGATATTTCAGAATAAAGATACACGGTTTCTCAGACTCCCTGCGATGCATTCATTTGATAGAAGACAGTAGCATTTTCAATTGACAATCGCCACTTTAAACGAAACATCGCTCTAATGTACACAATTCTCAAAATAGGGACAACCACTTAGCGCGTATTTTCTTCGTTGCAGCACTAACAAATTTCCGTCCCATTCCAACAGTCTTCTCACAAAGTCAAGAGCACAAATGCATAAAACGGGGAGACTGGGGGGCGAGATCGGTATTTTCCGCATCACCGAATCATGCATTCAGACGCGTCCACGCAGAAAAGTATCCTTACCGCAACATTTCGGTTTGCCGGCAATAACAGTAGATCTGCTTAATGAGCCCCTAAATAAGGAAAAGTAATTTCATGTATATATGCTTGAATTACTGTACAATGTAGGGTACCACCGGAGGCAATTAACGCCGACTTCGTAAAACCGGGGTCTCTACCAAGCGTACCAAGAACATTCAGCCAGAAACGCATCCGCAATACAGGCCACGATGTACCTGTATACATTACACCGGTTGACCTTTAGGAATGGCAACCCTTTGCTGTCCCGCTAAAACGAACTAATTGCCCGGCCAAAAATAAATACTGCCGTGCACGAGAAATAGGATCATAGTTTCGGATATACATAGCTGGGGTTAATTCTGTAACTGCAGCGACTCTTCGGCCACATAATTCCCTTGGCACCAACTTTCACGCCAGCTGAAGATGTTGTGTTAATGGTTCAGGAGCTTTTGTTGGGCAGCAACGAGGATCAACTTTGAACTAATTGCAGAATTTTCATCAAAAGTAGTATTTTCATATTATTATTACTTTCATGAAAAATTATATTTACATATTATTACTAAAAGTATTAGTAATATCGTAGTAGTTCTTCCTTTACTGTCTTATGAAATGCAAACCATTTTCCAATATTTAAAATTATTGCACAAAACCCGGTGAAAGTATGACGAGACGCATAAGGTTATAAAATCAAAAGGGTTATGGATAAAATATTAAAATAACATGAAACTTGTGAATCTTACAATTAGTAGATGTAATCGTGATGCATAACTGACACGATACAATATGTTATTTATTGCAATCAAAGACGAATGTATTTTAAACGTAAAAATCTTGTTCTGATTTTCTGCGATAAGAAGCAATAAAGTATTAGTACTTTTTATTTCCTCACATTTTCTATAATAATAAATAATGCTTTTGCGGAAAACTGCTATTGGTTCAGAATAGCTCCTTACTGTAAGGCAAAGAGACTGTGAAAGTAAGGGATTATTTAATCAACTTTGTTCAATACTTTTTCAGAAGCACACAGTATGTTACAAATTTTCTCTGGTAGCGTATTTAAAAAAGTGGAATAAATTTCACATTATACAAGTTTATGAAGCTGTCCTCCAATATATTCTAATCGGAAGAAATTTGGAGATAGATTAATTTCCCATGAGATGTTCGCGAAATATAATACATTACTAAGATACTGTTAAAAGTAAATTCCCGTCACCGAAGAGTAACACACTTCCATTTTCATGCTATCATCGTTCCATTACACAAGTTTTCTTCTTAATATACAACGTAGCGCTTCGATAATTCAACACAAATCCGTATTGCCCAGTGATTCGAAGGAAGCTGACTCGCAGGATGACGTCCAAAGCCCTTAGGACCCATGAAATCCAGGATCTCGAAAGTCTGTCGGATTAAGCACAGCCGGTTGTTCGCAGCGCTAGCTGCTTCGCGTTGCACGATGAAAGGATTAATTGTCGGAACGAGGGACGTGTTAGCCGTTCAACGCATTCCTCGGAACACTCTGCGTAACAGTTGTACCGTTAAACAGGCGCCTCCGACTTGGAAAATCAGTAGTCAGAGTCAAAGTTTCGCGCAGTCAATGGACGAACAATTTCCAACGCGGAAAGGACCTCCGAGATTTAGAGATCTGGATAATTATTTATTTGAACTTATTGGGAAATTACTTTCGATGGAACCAAAACTAGAAAAACATAAAATTTTACAAAGTCTTATCGTCGCATGATTTTAATTAAGATCTTACACAGGTACAACGTAATACCTTACAAAATATCTCACAGTAAGTACTTGAAAACTAAAGAATATCTCTCCTTTTTTTTATATTATTTAATATACATTTGCCAATAATACTTTATTTGGGGTATATTTAAATTTAATAAACTTTAATGAGTTAATCTATAAATGTATTTTACTTGCTTTTCCAATTCAACTAATCCATTCTTTACATACATATATGCCATAAATCGTTTCTAAAGATATAGTCCCTATAACCTTTACAATAAACAACTTGATATATGTATATAAGCACAATTAGCTGAAGCTAATTGTTGAAGCTAGTTGAAGAACAAGGTCATAACGATATACATACATACCTAATGAACTAAATATAACATGCATACAATAGTTACTCCAGATGCTGCCAAAAATGGAAGCTCAAACTCAATTTTTCAACACCCCTTTCACTGTCAGGTCAAACATCCTGGCAGGCTGGCAGTGTTAGCAATAATTACTGCTGGTTGATACATTACACAACGCCGCGTATCATTGCTCTTGGCCCAATAGTTATTAGCCACTCGTCGACCTCAGGCGTTATTACGCTGGCCAACGATGGGCAGCGGGGAAAAATTTTTGACCGAAAAGCGAACCGTTCGACGAGATGCCCACCGCATATGCGTTTCCGTGTTTACAATATTGTGCTCCGCGGTTTTATAATCGTTTAATTAAAGTTAAAAGCATCGGGGTGTATTTATAGCAAGGAGAGGCCGTTAACTGTCGCTCCGATTTTTGTCAGCCTGGTTCACGACGACAGAATGAGTGGCGCGTTCCAACGTGATACGTTGTAGTATGTAATATAACACGAATTTTATTGAGACATAAAATTGTTGATGTGCGACGGCGATAGGTTTACAACTACGGGGACGCTGTAAGTGATTGAGCACCGTAGAGACAGCGTTCGAATAATAGAATGAAGTAGCCTGTGACGAAACTTTTATATATTTTGCTTTCTATGAAAAAAATATGTTGTACCAATATTAAAAAGGAGAAGCTAATATAAGAAATCTTCAAACACGTTTCCCTGAGGCAAGCGCGCAGATATGTAAGAGATGAAAAAGAAACTAATCGGAATCATAATAACAGCGTTCGCGAAAAATCGAAAGGACACAAAGGCCCCGTCCCATTTCCAGGTTCGTTGGTCGGACCGTATAATTTGTCACGTTGACCGCGCGTATTGTGTGCGAGGAAACGCATTCAGCACGGCGAACGATTCTGTGGTACAAGGTGGGGTACGCGAATAATTGGCAGGCTCGAAGGGTGCTCCCTTACATACGACATTGCATTACGTAATAACGAACCGGTTGAAGGGGGGAGGAGCAGGGTAATTTGCAGAGGCAGCCTACGTGCAACTAGGTAGGAGCCTTTTTGGTTGTTGATAGGGGTCGCGCACGCCCCTTCTGCCAGCCGACAGAAGATTTAAAACTGCCGCGACTCGCTAATGACCATTAACTGCTTGTCCTCCGCTCCACCTACCCGATGGCACACGTTTGTCGTGTCGTTCCCGATGCGTGCCACGCTGTCACGCTCGCCTTCCCTTCGTCCCACATACAGAACGGAGGCTAACCCCCGCGAGATTTATGCGCCGGATGTGACTCCGGCTTTCATGCTTTATAGCTTTCGAATGTTCGCTCGCGCACGGCTAGCTGGCGACTATCAGCCCACTTTGCTTTCTTAATTTCGGTGCGTGCGATCATTTGGGCGCGAGATTGTTCGGGAATGTAGGTACACCGACGGTCGAATCGTTTGGTACTACTTCCTGAGTTCTGCAAATATTTAATGGCATTGTAGTGATTTTTTTTATTTCTAAGATGGGAACCTTGATTCCCTCTCTCACAGAGCGCGCACAATCATGCAACAACTTGAAAGTTGAATTTATTCACTAATTTGAACTCGATTTAAAACTAACTCTACGATGTTACATAATAGATTGCGACCTCTCTGTAACGCCTTTTTTCGCATTTTGGCTAACGTCATTTGTTTAACCGCGTCCTCGATCTTGCTCCTGTGAATTCACGGTTTGTTCGGGAACTTGGCTGATTAATTTTATTGTTTAAATACTGCTCTAGTTTTTAAGTTGGTAACACCTGAAATAGTTGCATTCACATCTCAGTAGTTTGACTTAATTGTACAATCGTGTTTTCTTTCATCTACGAAGTTTCATCTAAGAAATTTTTAAACTGGTTCCGATGGAGCAATGTGCTGCTATTAAGTTTTCCGTCAAGTGCGGCAAATCAGCATCAGAAACTTTTGGGGTATTGCAAACAGTTTATATCAGTGATTGTGTATACAAAAGCACTGTTTGTGAGTGGTATAAGCAATTTAGCGATTGTCGGGATTCGTTGGAAGACGATCCAAGGATTGGGCGTTCACCCACAAGCTGCGACGACAAAAATGTGCAGTCACTTCGTGATCTCCTGGCTACAGATCGTTGTTTAACGTCTAGGGTGAGACCAGAAGAACTAAAAATAGCAATGGACGTATTTATTCCTGTTGCGCGACAACGCATCGGCTCACGCTTCGTGTGTAGTGAGCAATGTTTGTCCAAAACCAGGTGAAAACGATTGTTCACCCAACCTACTCACCGGTCTTGACACCTGCAGACATCTGTCTCTTGCCAAAACTCAAACGTCATATGAGGGGATAGCGGTATCAATCAATTTACGAAATGTGGAAAACTGTAACTCAGTATCTAAAGGCAATGACACAAAATAATTTATCCGGGGATTTCAGAGTCTTCTAGAACGCTGCAAACTTTGTATTCACATGGAAGGAGAGTATATAGAAAACTAGATCGATAACATTTATTTGTGTACAAAACTTATGAAAGTATAAAATCAATCCGAGTACTTTCCAGACAATGCATGTATACACGCGGACACGCAAAACCAGACAATACCTACACAGTTCTTTTACACCCCACATATCATGCAGATTATAAAGATGGATAGTAATTAACATTGTGTCTATATGTTCTACTTCGGCTATGTTCTTCAATGTTCGACTTAAAATTTTTGATCAGTCAGAAAGTGTCTGTGTAGCTCGAAATTCTCGGAGGTCTTAAACTTTGGCCGTTAGTGTACATGTGCAGTAGAAATTATTTTATACAGGCAGAAAGTGTACGATTGGGTGAAACAGTTGGGTGAGAGATTGCTGGAAGAGCAACATTTGTGTTCGATTGAATTCATCTGAATTTTGTGAGTGGTATGAGTAGGGAAATAATTGAGATATATTGAATCAATGTTTAATTCGTGTATTTATGGAATATTTGATGAGAAAATGTTTGTTACACATGGTTTGTTAATTTTTCCACGAAAATGTGGAAATCTGTTCATGCTAAATTTAATAATCTTCACCGGAACCAGTTTCATGATTTCGTTTAAAAGCAGTATATTTCATTACTAGCAGATAAATCAATTATCCTTCATGCAATACATTTACAAAATTTGTATACATATTTTTAAAACATTTTTATAGACTTTTCGGGAATAATTTTATAGTTTTAAATCAACGCAGACGCTTTAGTTGCTCATGCTCACCGTTACATTTGAATATCACATTTATTCGCAATTACAGAATCAGTTAGGAGGACTTAGAGTTACATTCAGGGTAGTAGTTTTAGAGTAACTACGAAACTGTAATTTAAACGTCAACTTTGTACTTCACAGACTTATATATATTTAACTTTTTTCGTCGCACGTCCGCAAACGTGCGCAAGGTCGCACGTTTTGCAAGTCCCACGTCCAAAAACATAGATTATACACACGTAATATCTTGTGCGAATATTTGTTCCACAATTTCCGATTACTTAATCCTCCTATCTGAAATTCATAAACTTTTCCGATAAAGTAGCTTGCCTTGTATGTATAATTGGTTATGGAACTTATTCTTTATTTGTCGTGCAATGCTTCTTTTAATATTTAAAGTAACCCTCTGTACTTCAATTTACTTTCACGTTTGAAAAGATTTTAAATAGTTTATCCGCTGAAGTATTATACGCGTTCTCGCGTTCTTGTTGCATCTATTTCAATGTTCAGTTTTAACCCGTTTAGTTTAACCCGTTATTCTAATTAAAGGTAATTTATATGTACGTTAAATTACAGGGATAATACTGAAAACACAGAAAGCGCTCGTACTTTGCCTACGTGTTAGCAATAGTCAGTCAAGAAACATGCCTCTAGACTCTAGAGCATCACATATCTTCTTTATATCCTATAATTGTCAAAAAATATTTCGTGTGAACACATAAATTTACAGTAAGCTTAAAGATTACCCACGAAAGCGTTTAACCCCATTATCATCGTGCCCTGACGAAAATATCACCTTGAACGCATTTCCAACTTACTCCAATCCTGGAGACACGAGAATAAACTTTTTCTTTCTAGATTGCACAGATATGTATGGTACACAGACTCAAGTGCATTTCACGTGAAACTTTCGATAAGGCATGGGACGAACACTGGCTTGTCGAGAAGGATTATAACAATTTTCTATCTGACATAAGAAATGAATTTATTTATTTATTTATCACTACATGGTACACAATGCAGTAGGTACCCAAGTATGCAAAGTAATGGGGAGAAGTGAATATTCGGATACTGGAGCACTCGTCTTCCCTCACTATTATTATATACCATATATTGCAGATAGAATATAAATGACATATAGATACTTTTAGTTACTTACGGATCCCATATCTATCTTGCTGCTAAATCATGTCAACTTTTTAATGCATTAGGTTTGCCTTACTTATATCAACTTCATACTACGGCAATGAGAAAGATATGAGATCGTGGTAAGGATGCATGTACTACACCTCAATTTCGTTAGATAATACAAGACACAGGCAGGAGAATATACGGTTCCGGTAGCAAAACGTTTCGATAGCAGAACGTTCGGATAGCAGCTCTTCGAATGCTAAAGGGTCTACTGCGGCCAAATTTCAGCTGAATAATTGAGAAATCATATTCAAACGCAGACGGAAATTAACTCTATAGGTCTCATTTTAACCCACAACCATAGTTCACGTTGGATGAGCAATGCGATGTGCGTAGTTCCGGGTGAACAAAAAGGTTACATGGATGAAACGATTAGCGACGCCGATCAAAGATGAGCAAGAAGACGACGATGACGACTAGGACAGGCAGGAGGTAACGGGACATCGACAATAACGCAGTTCGCGGATTGTCAGGAAGATGAGCTAACTCCAGCTTAAAGCTGCTACGGACTCTCCCGGGGATGGTAGGATCGTCTTCGAAAACGAGGAAACTCGCGAAGCATGATACAATAAAGGGAGAAGGGACAAGGAGTGAAAGTAGGGTGGAGCAAGGGAGGAGAAAAGCGGTGCTAGACCATCGTAATATCACAGGCAATTTCCTGAAGGTATTTGATCGGTTCCTATATCGCCGGGAATATTTTTCCCCGTCATTTATTTTTCGAAACGTCTTGCGAAGCTGCTACGATCTTATCGTACCTATCTACGAGAATATGTACGCCGACACGCTGGCAACGGAGCCATGAGTAGATTTATAGGGCGACAGGGTTCACCTTTCGATAAGGTTGTTCGTTTTCTCATGGCACGACGGCAGCAATAGGATTTTTAATGTGTCTAATAATCAATATAATATTTTTGCTTACAGATATTAGTAGCGTACAGTAAGAAACAAAGTTTCGAAATATTACACACCCAGTTAGGTGAAAACAGGAATTTAAACATGAATGCTTATTCTGCACCTTATTTTTTGAAGTGGGTTAGATTAAAAAGTGACTGCTATACAGAATCGTTCCGTGAGATTTCACGTAATATAACGAATCTACGTAGATAGAGATATTGTATTATACCCTCTATTTTGATCATAACGAATGTCAATGAAAATTGTGAATTATGTGGGTATATAAATGTGTGTATATACGTTTACAAAATATGAATGAAAAGAAAATTTGATTTTAGTTATGCAACCTGCAATTGGTCTTCAGACGTAATGTTCCAGGGTTGCAATAAATGCTGTACCTATCAAATCAATTGGTATTGATATATATTATGTAGTTAGGTATTGATGTTGTTATTAATGAATATGTACCGTCATTAATGTGTAATTAACTGTACAGTTAGGGTATGCGTATTATGCCTTTGTGCTGATTATTGTGGTTTCTACAAATGTGGATATTTACATTTAGTAGTATTCGAACTTTGATGAAATTAAAATGTAGAGGGTTTTACATACCGCTGAACAGAGTGGCCATTTGATATAACATTTCTGATTTCGTGGTCGGTTTCCTTTACCTGCAACAAAGCGTATGTGACGTTTGACTCGGAATGCCAGGAAATCCTCCAAAGGTATGCACTTGAGATATGTACCGTCGAGGATTGTAAAGGTAAACGGCGTCTATCAGTCCTGCATCGTTGTTCATTGATGATTCTATTGAATAAACTTATTTCAAAATATATTCCAAAGGCATTATTCTTGGCAATTGCTAAAACTATACACCAATTACTATATTTAATTGCACATGAAATTGAAAGGCATTAAATATGTACTCATATTTAATACAATACAGTGTTTAGTCTTTCGTGCACTTCAAAATCACCTCAAATTCGCAAACTTTCATGGTATTAAGCAATGCAACATTAGTAACTATTTCAAAAGCAGTAGTAATCATAATCATAAACACGATAATGATAATGGATCGGTCCCTGTTCGGTCGCGAAACCGAACACATCGACAGCCATCGTGGCTGAACGGCCTGTTTTATGGCTGGGCTTTCCTGAGTTGGACTACGTGTCAACTAACGAGGCTCAAGTGATAACGTCACGAGAGTCGGCATCCTCCGACTTCGCACAGTGGGGCAAAACGCCAATTTAGGGGTGCAAAAATCTTTCTTTATGAAATATATTTGATATCCGCCCGTATCCGCGCTAATTTTTATATAGACAATAAGACAGGGATATATAGTTTATGTTCTATAAAATTTGGCTGCAGCCAAATGCAGCTGCCAAAGTTATTCCACTTTTGATGCCAAGAACGTTCGCACTGATGCGACCTACGATAGACTCCCGATTACCGAGCTCCGTTTTCTTCGTTGCCCCGATAACAATTGACTACAAGAAAAATGATTGACATATTCCGTCATTATGTACTTTTTGTCACGTTTGTCATTGTTTAATTTAACGTCTTTCCCTCTGAGATGTATATATTGTGCGTTGTGATATATTTATATGTTAATTTTTGTTTAGTAACTACATGGAAATGATAACTGATACATGTCGTTGGATTAAGCGGATATCTATTCCATTTCTCGACAACCCCACAAGAAAAATGACGATAATAACTCTCATACGGTCTTACCGAAGAAATATGGATTCGTTAGTTTACGAAGTGCAGTTTCTTCCTAATTTTGTATAAATCTTTTGTAATTTAATATGTTTTCCTTTCGTAGCAGATTAAATTTATTTTATATTTTATTAATGTTAAATTAATATTCTTTATTAGGGCAATAGTGATACATTTGCTTTAGTGTTAGGCACGTCTATATTCGGCCACTGCTTCACCATACTGAGGATCCGCGTATGGTCAACGCGATATTTGACGAACGCAGCCCTGTCATTAATGGCGCGCACATTTCGATTCTTCAAAATTAATATTTTTAGTAATAATTATACTTTCAAGATATAAATATTATTTTATCGATAATCGAGAGTGTACCGTCAGCGCGAACGTTCTCGGCATTGAACTATTCCATCAAAAGTGGAATAACTTTTGCAGCTGCAGTTGGCTGGAGCCAAATTTTATAGAACGTAAACTATACATCCTTTCTTAATGTTTATATAAAAATTAGCGCGGATCCGGGCGGATATCAAAAGTATTTCATAAAAGAAAGCTTAGAAAATTGGTTTATTGAAACTTTCTAGAAATAAATTATTTAAAAATCTCCGAAAAATTTTTCATTTGAATTTTACACATGCCTAATCCTTGTTGATGGAGTTCCTGCAAATAGAATTACCAATGAGGTCCTAAGCATTACATATCAGGTGAAAATAATATTCTTCACTTTTAACGCTCGTATTCCTTGCCACGCTTAAAAACAATAGATTTGAGAAATGAAAATTTCGTTTTTAGCTCCTAACGGACATCCATGTTGATATTGGGAATAGCGTCAAGGGCCTACTCCGTGTTTCGTTTTTCGACTTTTGCACTCTTACATTTGCGTTTTGCCCCACTACACATCCTCGCGATACAGCGTAAGTGGGATTTATAACCCTATAGAATTCCATCGGTGAATTGCGGTGCGCGAGACATAACAGTCCCCATGAACTGAATTAGAAGATACAATTAGCTTGCAACCATAATTATCTCAATAAATGTGGCTTTTGGGCGCTGATATATCTTCCATAAACTGTTATAATTATTATAGCTGAGTCCATTACAGCAGTTAGCGTATGAAAGATAAATACAGCAGAGAAGCATCAGTTAGATAAATATATCTAATTAAATAGTTTCTACTACACTTCATGCATAATATACTAGTGGAAATTTCCTGCTTTACCTCTATATAACAGGAAATTGCCAAGGAAATAAAGTGTAAGAAATAATCCCAGCATTTATGCTTATTACGAATTCAGTATCTACTAGGAAATTCGGAGATAATAATTGTTATATGAGCCGTTTATTAGGAAAGTGCGGCACCTCCATGTTTGAAAAAAGTAGATAATATCATTCAAATTTTAGACAAATACAGTATGTCCGTTTTAAGTGTCCACACGCGATTATTTCTGTAATTCTCCGATTTATGAAAAACGGCTTCAGATAAAAGATATGTGGTAGCATGGAGGACATATCGTTAGAGTGTTCTCTGAAGGTCACCTTGAAATTTTTAAATGGAATCCCATATGTTTTAGTATATATTGTTGTAGCTAATATCGAGGTGTTTTCAAAACACTACACATGTATTTTGCACAAGCCGTTGTTGAGTTATTGACTTTCACAGTTTACATGTCGCCGGAATTAGCGTTACCCAAGGATGGGTATATATCGCTTAAAAGAATTCTTCAGTAAGATGTTATGTACAAGCGATTTAGAAAATGCAGCATTAGTAGCGTTAGTACGAATCGAATGTAACAGCACCTAACATATTAAAATAATGTCGATTAATGTCTAACACATCCAAGTTCAATCCTACTAAATTTATGTTCAATCAACTACTTCCCCCATATGGTTGAATGTATAATGGTATATGTAATTCATTTCATTTTGTCAGTGTATATAATAAAATTAGCCCTCTATTTTTCATCCAGTCAAAGAGCACCAAAATTTGTGGATATTTCGAAGAGAGTAACGAATCACGTATTGAAACACACCATTATTCAACCCTTTAATTGGTACATGGTTAATCTTAACGAGGAAATCCAACAACTGCAGATATTCTAAATATTCACTGATGAATTCTCTCCTTGCTAACGGTCTTCTTATCGTAGTTACCCCTTTAGATCCACATATCATGTTTATGGCGTCGCTAATTAGAAGGGTATATTTACAGTGCATATCCCTGCTATATGCAGCTTACGTTGCCTAGACGAAGATGCACTTGCTTCTACCCCCACACCAATCCTGCTTCAATAGAACCATGTCATGCTTGCCAAACTGTTTAAGTAGTCGTCGACGATATATCGAAGGAATCCCAATCCTTGTTATAACTACTTCCATGAGGAGAATTTGCTTGTGCCTCTAAGTCCCAGTTTGCTCTTCAGCTATAGCCACGTCGGTGTAATTGCTCTGAAAGAAATGGATCGAATCTGGTATTTGATTTAATGTGGTTAATTGAATATGGATAGTTTTCGTGTTTGTGGAACGTAAACACAGATCAGCTTCTGTAATTTGGGTTGCATTGCAGATTTTGTAAGCGAATAAACTCAAATGAACGGATGGTCAACATTTTAATAACGAACAATTAAATTGCTGATAAAATTCTTCGTGCAATTAGATATACATTGTAGTTCCTAGAAAATGTAATACGGATGTCGTTGTATCTATATGTATATAAATTTAACTAAACATAATAAAAAGTATTATAATAAAACGAAACCATAAACAGTTATTCATTGGACAGACAGTTGCATCGAATCGTCCGATAAATCTCTCAACGCGTACTTTTATTGGCCCATAACAAGTTCTAAGATTGCAACAATCGTTCTAAATTACTAAAATTACTGAAACCTTTTATTTAAACGTTTCTATGGCAAACGTAACCCTGCGTTCAACAGTCTATTTGCATCTATCGTTGCAATGTTTGAATACCTTTTGTGCCTCAGTGTAACAAGCAACAAATTCAGAACAGTCTTCTTTATCCATTCATAATCGTTGGACACAGCACCCTGAACGACGAACGTAAATTAAATCGATAGCCCACGAATTATTCTAAATTCAGTGAGCTGGATCAAATAATTCTTATAACGAACCCTTATTGTTTTCCCAAAAAGTTCACATATCTTCCGGATATTACAAATACACGAAAGGATACGGGGAACTAGAACATAGCGAGGCCACATTAGGAGAGTTCTTAGGACTGAAAGAGGATCACTGTAAATGGAGTCGAGAAGGGAAACTGATACGGAAAAATAAGGCGCTGTGGAGCCTTTTGGAAATACATATACATAATCTATCTGTCCCCCTCACTTTTCGTATTTCGCTACGTAAATAGTGGCACGTGCAAACCACCGTGCAACCCCTTTTGCCTCGTTGTACCGAACCCTGAGGCCTTTCGAATCCGGCACTGTTTACCGGCACAATATTTACCCGCGACTTATAACCATCGACTGTTAAGCAGGGTGTAAAGCGGTTACACGACGCGCGGAATATATATTCATATTTATTTACCTACGACAATCTATACGTGTGCATGCACGCACGTGTACTATGTTTTATTTGATTTCGCTTAATTGCAACGCTTCTGTGTAGTCCAGGGATTCGGGATGAAAGGGTTATGCGTACACAATAGTGTGGTATACAGAGAATGACTGGCAGACTTTTCGCTGTTCCGACTGATGCCTTCGCTGATTAAATCTAATTGTACTTGATTTGGCAATGAATGAAAATATCTGTTAAAAAAATTAAAGATGAATCAAACAGTTCATTGGTTGATTTTATTGGATCATTTTTTTAATAAAATACAGGTTTGATGTATTTGATCTCGTTCAGTTTCCGACCTCTGGTGATTTGAGGTAAAATTGTGGCACATATGACTGTTATTATTATTACATCACGGAAACCACAAATAAACATCGCGGTCTATAAAAATACAATTACTATCCGAGAACAAATATCCCCGAAGAATAACGGGAAAGAACATCTTGCAGCGAACCGAAGCGCTAGCAGCGTTAAAACAATTATAACTGTGTCTCGACAAATCGGCGACTCGATCTTTCTCTCGTTTGCGACGGCCATTCGCTTATCGTCAACTCGTACGTTCTCTGGCAACGTTTATTGCGACAAGAGTAAAACGAAATGCTTTGAAGTGTCGTTCCGGAATACACTGGGCCACCGTATTCTCTCGTTTCCTTCTCGCTTGTTTTTTTTCTTTTTATAATTGTATATATTTCGCCGTAACAGGCGGGCCGGTTAGATGCGACATGGATCGAAACAGCCGGATGAAAAAAGGAAACGACAGAAGAGAGAGGGAAAATAAGAATTCGCTTTATGATCATAGGGCATGTTGCGTCCGCGACATAAAACCTCTAGTGGTAGCACAAAACGGTCGTAGTTTACAGACAGCGGCAAGGTATTTGCGGTAGCTGCGTGTCGGTCGAAGTAAAAAGGAACCAATGATCAAGCGATGCTCTTTGCTTCCTTCGTTTCGCGTTACTCTATAGTGTTCGTTCCGTCGTTACTGTATTTTGCGACCTCGCATTATATGTAGAATTTTTTGTATGGGCGCACTACGTGAGTTTTGCTTGAGTTTAATCATTCAGAGTATATATGTTACGATAAATGTGATTAATCCGGTGATTATGTATAATTGCCGGTTGTTATATACAGGGTGGCCGCTAACTTAGGGAACATCGGGAAATGGAGCGTAGCTGGGGTGATTCTAAACAACTTTTGATCTGTCGTGGTAGCGAACCAACGCATTGACACAGCGGCCGAGCACAATTGAGAGTCGCGTGTTGGTGCGCGCGCTCTACGGGCGCTTTGATTGGCCAGTGTTTTTGGTTAATAATTCAAAAACGAAGCTGCAAACCACATTTTGGTCAAGGAAAAAGTTGTTTAGAATAACCCCAGCTATGCCCTGTTTCTCGATGTTCCCTAAGTTTTTGGCCACCCTGTATAATCAACACTAACAAAGTTTCGCGAATGTGATAAATTCTTGCATATTTATCAAATTAACCGGCAAGTTTATTTAATTCGCAACTTGTAATGGCTAAACAAGTTCTGGTATACAAGTGTGAAAGTCGTCCTTGTTTTGTTCCTAACTGATAAAACTCTTCATTTTGAACTTCTAATATCATCGCTAATAAATTTCGTGGATCACCTTTTGCTCTGTCAACGTCTGGTATTATAAATTTCTACACTTTCTCACTTGTTCATGCCTGCTTAAGATATCTCTCTGGATTAAAGGGACCGCTGCTTCATCGAATTCATCACCAAATTATTCATTTACCAAACTTAGTGGTGTTTATATATAATAACCGGCAATTGTACATAATCATCGGATTAATCACATTTACCGTAACGTATATAATAGTGGGGAGAAGTTGGTAAGAGATTTTCATTCTGAAAATAATTGTAAGATTCCGTTGTCCCGTAGTTCGACGGGTCTATTTTCGAAATGGAACTGCGCTAAAAAAAATCTGAAACGAAGTAAAATACCGAGTGTAAGATAATCGAATGAGAGGGTAGTCTCTCTATCTCGATTAGGTATTACTTATTACAATGATTTTGTAGGCGTGTATATGTTAAAAAGGTGTTCTGCTTAAACTGTGCTCTCTCGACCGTAGTCTATACAAGAATGCCTTTCTTTGGCAAAAGCGTTGGTCGTGAGGATGCCTACGTCACCATGGCCCATTTTAACCATTTTAGGTTTCGCCCAAATGAAAGTTACACTAGACAAAGATAGCGCGCATCTTCAAAATGCACATGGCCCGCCTCGGCCGTTCCTGTACCTCGAATATTCTAACACGAGGCTCTGAAGCTGTTGTCCTGCAACTGTTTGGTCACAAGAATTTAATTGGTTGCAAAAGCTATCAATCAGCCTTCTTGTTCATTTGGTAAAATACATTCAGGCTGAAAGGAGTCATCAAAATGTATGACAGTGCCGATGATATGCCGATCCGTTCTAACTTTGCAGACTCACAATTAGATCCCTCGCTGTTTATTTTTAACCAATATCCCGTTCTCCGAAGCGTTCTTCACAAATATTACCGCAAGCAAAAAAGTCACGTGAAATAAATACACGGTGTGAATGTGAGTGTAAATTATGGATTGCATAATGACACCCTCGCCTATATGACCTTTACCAGATGGTTGCGGGTGGATGCGGTATCGATATTACCTTCTTTCAGTTAAATGATGCCTGTAACGATCAAATATCCTTTCAATATTATTGTACATCATCACGATACGATATGTGCGCCATTATTCTCTTTCCACGTCCTATCTATCATACAAATCATGAATTCATATAATACGTGTACAAGTGGCACGTGTCAATTTCTGATTAATATTCGAACAATACTTCAATACAATATCAATGTCAGAAGCGCTATAGAAGTGTTACATGATATTTTCTTCTATGCGCTGATAATAAATGAAAAATGTGGAAAAGAAGTGAAATGGCAGCCATTGATTTTCGAAAAAGGGATGTCGTACCATTGCCGTATTATACATATATAGTATTAAAATTGCAATTGTAGCATTTGTTGCAAAACGTTTTTGAAGTTGTCTTTAAAAATAGCATTTCATTCAATGAACATTGAAGCTTGGTGTAACTTATTTTGCAGAGCTGTGAGAAGTATTATTTCGAACGGCAAACAGTAATCTTCACGAGAATAAATTCTTGCCTATTCGCTTTTTATATATTTATGGATGTGGCCTGAGCTCAAGGCTCTTCTGAACATATCAACCATAAGTTTACTCAGCAAACTAAGACGACAAAGAGTGACATCCAAGCAAGCGATAACAAAGGCGCGCGTCTTAATTCCCAACCAGCTACCCCCTCGTTCTTCACATAATTACGTATAATTACAAGCCACCGGTGTCCCTTTAATCATACTGTACCTTACCACGATTTAATTCTGTTCCCCAGTGGCTGCAGAAAATTTAATAAAAGCTCGAACTTTCAGGCTGACTGCCACTGTCACATCAACGGCGCGCCGTTCATCCCGCGGCCGCACGTTAATACGAAACGTCCACGAAAATTACAATTCAATTAATACAAGGCAACGTAGTTAGTACGCGGGGACAATATCATCTCTCCCTCGATCCCACGCGGCAACGGTCGCTGTATTTTTCGTGCCGATGCACATGTCAAGAGCGGTCGCGTTATATTGCCTTTAATTGTGCGCCGTATTTGTCGATATGATTGCGGGGGTAAACAGGGTGAAATCGGGACGTCGAAAGGAAGAGGAGCCTTTTCGCAGCTGCCATGGACTGCGCGAGTCCTGGTCACGTGCCTTGCTCAAATACAGTGATCCCCTAAACACGTTCGGCTCGGCTTACTGCTTTTCATTTACCCAGTTGGTTCCTCGCCGCCCGTACCCCCTTGCCACTTCCACCGCTGCTCCCGCCGTCCCTTGGTTCCTCCGTTTTCATTTTACTACCTTCACCTTCCTTGGTCCCTCATTTCCACCCTCCTTTCTTCTCGTGTCGTGTACGCGCACCCACCCCGAATCGACAGATGTCAGGGAAGGGCAAACACGCTTGGACGGACCTGTCAACGCGACCCGATGTCGACGGTAATCGTAATTAGAATCCTAATCCGGGCACACCGTGTTACGACATCGGTGGCCTCCTTCGGAGAGCTTAGAATATTAATCGAACTGGATGGACCGGCGTACAGTTGCGTAAGAACGTCCAATTGTGGGGTATTCTGGAACAGGTTCGAATTGGATGACGGTTTTGTGTAAATATATTATGGAGTTTGGGTACTTGATTGACGACTGAGTTGTTGATTGAAAATAATGCAAGGACGTATTGGGCTTCAATTGTACAAGGTGTGCACCTCACGGTTAATATGGCCGATTAATATTGCAATAGAGATTAGATACGTACAAGTGGACGAAAGTACGGCAATATTGAATGTATGAATTTATTGCTTAAACATGATGCGCGATTTAATCGTTAAGAAAAAATTGAAGTCGGTATGTATTGAGCACAGTTTAACGAAGTTAACAGGATTAACAAAATCTCGTAAGATTTGTTAAATTTGTAGAGATACTTTAGACACGCATATTAATATTAACTGCAGCATTAAAAATTTATATGCCGAAGATTTTAAAACATTTTAACCCCTTTAACCCTTGCGTAGACAACCGGGTATCTATTTCTATATTTCCTTTAATAATTTCTGTATGTTGCAAAACCACTCCGGATCTCCATTCTTTGGACACTTTTACGTCAATTCACGTTGTGTGAAAAATGTATGTAAAATATTTTAAGTAAACTTCAAACTTATTGACCTTTGTTGCTTGCCCACGCGAGGGTTAAAATGTCTATCATTTTATGGCAATTCTTTCCTAGTATGACGATGCAGCACAGAGAAGTGAATAGTTTATTTCATCCCCTGAGAGTGAGCTTCCACCTAAAGGAATTGTTTCCTACCTACTTCAAAAAGATACATGAAAATTAATACCCTCCGTTCCCATCAACCGGTTTGCCCGCTTTCAAATATTTTCAAGTTAAAACTTCCATTGTTTAACGTATATTTCTTGAGCTTATATCAGAAAAAGAAGCGATACACTGCTCCATTTCCCCGTTTCCCGTGAAATTCTATTTTCGGCTAACATCACGGTGACTGTAACACGATTCAATAAAAATTTATCCCGTCGATCAGAGCGTGTAGAATATACACTCCATTTTTGTTAAATATTTTACAGCGTCCGTGATTTTGACGAATGACTTTAATTCGTATTCGATGTTGCCGGTTCACGCACAGTGCACGTAAAGCGGTATTTTCATTCTATTTCACGTGAAATTTTGCTCAGGCACTTTGTTCGCGCGCGTTTGTTCTTTGAAACCTCAATTTTTCTACATTCCACGTGTTTATTCTCCCGACGCCGCTGCAGCGCCCTGGCGTACCTGCAGTTTGTTGATTTCTCAAGCCATTCGAGAAACGGTTGTGTGGTTACGATAACGAGCCCGGTTGCGCGCTGTTTGCTTTTCCTTTTAAAGCGGTTCCCTCCATCCGGTAAACTATAATTTTACTCGGTCAAACTGTACTTCATCCGTGACGTGTTGTAATAAGTTTGACTGTTTGGTAGCAGACCAGCGGGCTTATTTTCCTTGGTATTTTGCCGATATATTCTCAACTTTCGAAACGATTATTAGCGCATCGAATATTGCCCGAATAATTGGTAACTCTGGCTGCTGGTTCTTGAGACGTCGAAGAAATCTTATAAGTTAATTTATCCGCTGCACTATTGCAAACCAGTTAATAATAATAAGTTATTCATAATATCAGTTTATCCAGTCAGCCGTGTTGTCCATTCTCATTTCCAGTAATATATATTTCGTTTCGCTGATCGCATGCACGTTCAGTTACAAGATATAAAACGACATTTATAAAAATATAAGACAACGCCAATAGAGAAACGGGCTGATCGCTGTGCGGGTGGTTGGAAAGGAGAGGGCGGTTGACCTGTCAAAGGAGAGTGAACAGGAAGAATAGGGAGGGCAAAAGCAGCGAACCGAAGTTTAGAAGAGAATGGTAAAAGGGAGGACTATACGATGTGTAATCTGCAATCCAATCTTAAGTTAAATGAGAGAAAAAGAGGGAACAACAGCGTGGCGAAGGGGGTTGGGAGGTCGTAGAGCGGTGGAGGGTGGGCACGAGGAGAAAACGGGCGTAAGATAGTCAAAGATAAAGGCGAAGAGCGCGCGATTACAACGAAGAGAGAGAGACATGCAGAGACAGAGAGAATGCCGACTAGAGAGTCCTTGGCATCTATACTCTCTACTCTCGGAATCCCTTCAGGATCTCTCTAAGATCTCTTCTCGCGCTGTCTGCAGAAGTGTGTCGGGAAGAGAGGAGGTGGAGAATGGAGCCGTTGAAGGGTGGGTTGGTGGTAGAGGAGACAGCACAATGCGCACGAGGTTCGCGAGACAGTGTCACCCCTTCTTGCTTCCCTTTTGTACCCCTCCTTGTACGAAGCCACCGAAATCCTAGAGATTCCTCTTTGTTTCTGACTCCTCGAGCGTGTGAAAATTCCGGCACGCACGCTGCATTTAGGCCACGGAAGATCTTCAAGGATGTTCGGGAAACGTCGTGTGCCGCGCGAATTATCCGAGACTAATGACACTTCCGTTGGCGTTAAACGCGCTGACTATGGGCGCCTAGGTCTATTTGACGTTTCAGGCATCTAAGATCTGTTGGTTGTATTAAAAACTTGTATGGCGGCAACTGGTTGTATGACAACTATATGGCGATTTACTGTATTTTTCTGTCTCTTCTAGTTTTATTTCGTTCTTTGTGATAGTTCATTATGACACAACCCACGAGTGTAAAATATACGCCTGACACTCTACGTTCATTCTACTTAATTTATCCTTTATTCATTTCACGATCAGGTTGGCTGCTTAGGGCAGGCTTTATTGGTCGGATGCACTATAACAAATTCTTGCGTCGGCAGCTTATAGTATGAGCCTTATTTTAATCGTAGCATTATACTTATGTAAGAGTTTGCCCTTGAAAGAATATGTATTTGTAAATATTAACTGCGCTATTGGTGTATGTGAAAGTAGCCCATCTAATGGTACTGCAAAATGGCATTAATCATTCGACTATGTGCATAAACCGTAGGCTGTAACAATGTTAAATCTCATAGCTACGAAATTCCATTTAAAAAAGGTTTATTACCTGTTGAGGGACTCTAAGTAGTGAAGCACATAACAGGTATAAACCTCCAGCGACAAACGCATCTCTCTAACAGATTAACGTCGAACCAATTTACAGTTCGCATTCATCTGTTAACGTCGAGGCAACGCCATGATAGAGTTAGCAAAGTTTCTAGGAGTCCCAACGAGGGTACATTGGTAACGCATCATAGAAGATACATGACACGGATACACACGTGCAAAGCTAATCCCTCGATAAGTCGTTCAACTGCGCGCCCTAGATAGTTGCTTAATATGAAAGAGAAGGGCGACGCAAATTCTAGAGAATCAGCGGTACGTCAGCTGTTCCTCTGCCTGCTGACGCAAACGTCTTCCAACCGAACGTACTAATCGTCTTGATGAATCGGCTTGACGGTGCACATTCGCCATCGAATTACGAACACGTAGAGTGCGAGGTATGTATAGAGAGAAAGATAGACATCCGAAGAGGACGCAGGGCCAACCGAAAGATATTTCATTAGTCCAGATGGATTTGCAGGATCCAACTCCAGTGCCTCCAATTAATATTCGTATAGTACCACTACTCCGGGGCACAGTAGCTTTTCGATAAAGTTATTACAAGTCTGTGGACTTCTTTACCATATATTGTCTTCAATATAAGAAACAATGTAATAATAACAAAATATAGGGTCATTTGAAGGGTAACATATTGTACACGGTTAAATTTGTTTTTTCATTAACTATAACGTTATACTAATCAAAATACATCCCATTTAAAATAAGACGACGATAACTTTGAAATATCAGAAGGTATGACCTAGAGAAAACAATCTTCTCTCACAATAATTGCCCCACTGAAGCAAACATTTTGTTTCCTTACACATTTTTTCGTATCATTGACACTTTCGCTGCAACAGGCGACTATAGTCGCTCTCCATAAGATGACATTCGTATACGACAGGCGACTATAGTCGCTCACTATTTTGTTCACACGACGACTTACTCTGCACTTGGAGTTTCGATGTTCAAACTTTTTTTTTATTAAGAAATTATGAATATCCTCTTCTGTTTCTCCAGAAAAGCATCGCCAATACAACATGAGTAGGAGTAAAACGTAATGATAAACAACAGCGAGAAAGGGTTAAAAACAACGGAGATGTTTTTGGTGAAAATATTAAGCGGCTCACCCTCTATACATTTGATCTTTATGAAAAGATATCGCTTTTTCGAAGGCGTCCGACAATTCTGATGCTGTTAGAATTATGTAGAAATTTCTGCCCATTATGTAAATAAGTTGCTATCCATAATAAATGCTGCAATGAACTTCAGAACTGTAATGAGTTCATGTCAAACGGAGTAACGTGGCATGCCGGGTTCAAATTTTAATCCGGGCCACTGTACGTATAACTGATCGTTAACGGTAATTCGAATACGAGTAACAGAGAATTGGTTGTAATCGTGGATATAGGAACCATCGCTAATTACGCTCTAAAATTACTTTGTGGCATATTGCTTCCCGAGACTAGTACTAACATTATCAACGCTGTATTAAAACTAATTTTAATGAGGTGAAACGCCACGCGTATGTAACGCTTAACACGCGTAATCGACACGTGCGAAGCGTCGTTACTCGCGTTGTAACGGGAGAAACTTGTTCTACTGTCGTTGATGGGTGGTTGAAATTTTATACGTTTCGTGCGTGTTCGGGTGTCACCGATTGACAATTTTATCCGCTTCAATCTGAACATTTAATTTACTTCCAATCGCCATTTTAATACTACACGTATTTGTATATGAAGAGAATTTCGCCACGGATATTTTTGCTCTTGGGTAAAAGAGCCCGATGAAAGATTTCAATTAAAAGCAGTATCAAAAGCTAAAAGTATAATTGACATAGTTTCGTTGTACAAGTCAAGAATATAAAGTTGGGAAATCACGAAACAAGCCTAAATGATAATAGAGTTCTGACTGGTACAATTTTGAGTTAAAATCTATGACCCCTCGAAGTAACAGAACCCACAAGATACCAGGCAACCCTGGAACCACCGCGACCCTAACAGGATTGGAGGGTTGTAGCCCTTCAAACCACTAGAACCTTTGGGATCCCTGGAACCAACAAGATTCCATGACTCGCCAAATCACTTGAATCTTCAAGAACCTTGGGGCCCTAAGGTTTCGCAAGATCTCCATAAATCTTGGGTCAATCGGTACCTGTGATCCATAAAGCTGTCAGTACCAGTGAAATTCGTTTATTATTTCAGTTTTAAAGTTCGTGAGATTTAAATTCGGAAAAACTTAAACTCACCATTACAATTCGTATTATTCAAATCTGAAAACAGTGTCGGTTCTATGAATACCATAATTTTAATTCTTTTGTAATTTCAATTTATAAAAGACCGGAATTATTTATCGTTCACATAATATTCCTGACATGAATTTCGTCTGATGCTACAAAGGCCAAAGTATCTCGTATACTTTTACCTTTCACTACTGGCAATTCAAATAATGTAATAATAGTTTCAGAATCTCACCATGCCTGTCCTTGATGCAGCATTATTAAATAAAGAATCCAAGCTCAATGAATTAAAGCCAGCTAATTGTAAGTAAGAAATCTAGGATGCTCGATGTATCGACGTTTTGTCGTTCCAGTAATTGTGACTTACAATTAGACCACGAAGCTAATATGCGATTCTTGTTCACCTGAACTATGAAGATGTTGAATAGGCGCCACCTAGCCCGAAGTATCCCTACTGAGAAAACGAAGGGGAAAAGTGGCGAAAAAGAGAAGGATAAATTCGCTTCTCGAAAGTTAGGAACGAGTTGGCGTTAGGGAAGAGGGCAATGAGCATCAGGGGAAATCTCGCGAAATAAGAGGAGGCAGGGTCAGAAAGAGAATGAGAACGGAACAGAAAGAGAGCGAAAGATTGGCTTGCGTAGCTTACAGGTCCGGTTACACCGTAAACCCGATAGCCCAGTGCTCCTGTTGATTAGCCTCCTCCCCGCAATATCTAAAGATATCCCAGGAAGTCCCGAAACTTTTCACTATACCGACAAACTCAGGGCCTCGCGTAAAATTTCCATCGCCGTCCCGTTTTACCCATTTCCTCTGCCACGCTGAATCCCTGCATAAATATAAAAACAACAGCCTCCCCATGATGAAACATTCGTTGTCCGATTGAGCGATTACGATTCTGAACAAAGTTGTTGGATGGAAGAAGAAAAAAGGAGGAGAATCGTGAAGAATAATTGGTTTCATTTCAGACATTACATTATTCAACGCAGTGCCGTAAATTGAACACCATGGCTCCTGAATTTTGATAACTGTCACTAGCGATATAATTGAGTAATAGTGATTGATGGAGACCGTGATACTATATAGGTACTCGTTGAATATGTTTCTAGTTGATAAACAAGTTTCACGATATTTTTTTAACATATACATATTAAGGAATTAAGTATCATTGCCTTACAACTTAAATAATTTATAAGCTGTTAGTTATCTACGATTAAACCTGCATATCATTAGTTTCAGTATCCTATTTTCTATAATCTTACAAAATTTAATTGAAAGGAAAGTGTAAAGATTGCAGAAGAAAAGCATCTAGAACAGCATCTAGCATAAATTCACTCCGTGATGTCGCACATCCGTTAACTTCACATACTTTTCACCAACCTTTGGAATGAAAGAAAGTACACAGGGGCCTGCTAAAGTAACACTCACGTATCTATACTTATTAGCAAATTTTTGCCAAATCCTTGCAGCTACCAAAAAAAAATTGTTACTTTAATTATCATGTCGAAGTGGTCACAGTACCTATCAAACTTTTAAAGAATTCCAACACCCCTGCTACCTTTACTTCCAGGTGCATATGCCTAAACCGGGTTAATCTGATCAGAGAATCCAAAACATTCACGGTAAGTATTTCGTCGACACCGTACGTGTGCGTCGTAAAAACCGTCTGCAACAATTATTCGTATCTTTGCTCGTGGCCGTTGAACGCGAATAGGAAACGTGTTGTACCGTCATTTCACGTGAATCGAGTCGGGTTTTTTTCTAGCCTACCTCGTCAAGCTTGCGCCTCCCTATGGGCGATCGCTAAAGAGAATTGCGTGGGATGAGAGGCCGAACGGGGGGTGGCAACGAAATATCGACACTGTGAAATTCAATGGGTTGATTTATGACCGCCATAAGTCATCAGTGACGTCACGCACCACCCTGCACACAGGTTAGTCGACACGAGCAACCCCGTCGAACGCTCGAGCCTCCCTTTACGACCACGTACCCCGTTACGTTCGCGCGTTTCCCATCTCTGCGTGAACGTTCACCGATGTACCACCAGTTGATTTTCCTTCTCCTTTCTTCCACCCTGAATGCCAGTGATACACGTTGCAGTTTCTCCTTTGTCCACCGTTTTTTTTAGTGGCACGGTGAGGGGGCGGATTTGGCTGACGGGAGGATAATAAATGGAGGAAATTAATTGTTCGCGCGCGATACATCGCCGCCTCGTTTGACCAGTCACGCGTCGTGACGCACTTTACAAGCCAGATCGAAGCTCGTTTCCATGCGTGCGTCGGGAATTAACTAACGCGGCGGATTGCATATCAAATACGTGCGCGGACACGCTTCTTTTTTGCTTCTTTTTTCTTCTTCTTGGTGTTTGCTTCTTTTTTTACGGGGAGGCTATGTTGTTATTTTGCTGAGATTGCAATGAAAAAGAGGCTCTGCCCGAGGAATTGTTACATGGCGATGAATAATGAAGGGAATTGTGAGGGGTGTTGGATTACGTCGACTTCATTTAATGACTTGATTCAACGACTTCAATTAATTTTGCTAAGAGTTTTAATATGCGAATGCCGTAGCGAGCTTGCGCGACAGATTAACGGTGTGCGCCGCGTCCAAAACTATTGTGAGTGCAATTCATATTTCGCTACTATATATATTATAATTTTTAGGGAGGAAGGCTGACCTTAGCCTTAACTAACGCGGAGTCTGACCCTTGCCAGTAATCATATCGTTAACTACTGCCTTAGTGAATAATATTGACTTTGACTAAGCCAGGATCCGCGGGCCTTACAACTTATCAGCGACTCAAGGTGTTGGTTATCCTATACGAAGACTCAGTATGTACATCTGTGTACGCAATGCAGAGACAATGCAGATCCTTCTAGGATTTTTTTTTGTATGTATATTGCGTTGAATTACCAACTCCTAGTTCTTTCATTCCTTTTTATAAATAGAACAATAAGTAAATTAATTTTTAATATCTGTACATTCTCTCTTGCACACTAGGGAGGATATTATACTATATGTACATATAATTCTTAAGCAGACGAGTTATTCGTGTCACGGCCAAGGTGTGCGGTCGTTCGGCTAAGGCTTGGTCGTTCCTAAATAAAGTTATCCCTATGATTGAGGCGTGACTACTGTTATATCGATACAGTGATCATTTATATTGATGGAAAACCAGGCGGGACCGGATGCGCGTGACTTTCTTCGCAAACATCAGCCACGGCCTTCAAATTTAATGTACAATATGTTTGCCGATGGAATGATTGTCCATATTACGTATCATCGTTACACGTGTACAAATTATTCGCCGGATCAAAAGTCGCTAAAAAAACAGACTGTATTTGTTTTAAATTTTGTTGTTGAAACGTGAATAAATTTCGGCAATTAAAAGTAGTAATTATTATATTACAAATTCAAATAAATTTATTATTTATCTCTATTTATAAACATACGTGTACAAATTTGCAATTTTTTTCGGTAGCACCGCAAGTGACTTTCAGTAGAAATTGCTCCCGATAAATATTTCATAAGTTTTCTTTTATGCTCCCTTTTTTCGGTACTATTATTTACACTTTTTCAATGTTACAAGAAAAATGGGGCAACAAAGTTGGGATACAAGTTCAATTGTACACTATGTGAATCACTTTGAGACATTTAATCTAAATTAATTTTCCTAAAATAAGCCCCCAAAATTATTAAAAAGGTTTCGCTTAGGTGTCGCAAGCTGTGAAATTCAAATTCAAGAAGTAATCTCAGCTTCCCGAAAACAATTCATTCATCCAATCATTTATATATATATTTATAGCCGTCTTCATCTCGCAGTATTTTATCAATAAATCACCATCAACTAATTAAAACAGTTAACGCTCCTTATTGAACGAGCCTAAGAGTCGATAGCCTCACGAAACGAACAATACCAGAATTTATTAATACATCAGTCTGCCAGCCAAAACTCTTTCAGCCCCGCCACTTAATTTACAGACCGTAGGACACGAATGAGCTTTTTGTTTTGCGAGGGGAAAGATACAGCTCGTCGAGATCGACAGCGTTCCTCGTAAATTTCATCGATAGGATCGGCATTCTGTTCCAAGCGGCGCGGCGGCCGAATTCCGCAATTCTATCGGAACAAAACAGCCACAAAAGCAGCCAAGATTCGGGACACGTCAAGCATTTTCAACGTGGACCGTACGCAAAAGAAAACCCGCCTCTTCACTCAAAATTATTTTGCCCATCCAGAAAAACTGCTTGTCGGATGTTGACCTCTTCAGGGACACTGAGTCATACGTGAACGTTTGATTTTTTAAAAATTGAAATTATTTTAGATGAAGAAAGATTAAAACCTCTCTCAAAAAATTCTGTCGCCATATTGAAAACTGTGATATTTGAGGCTTGGAATCGCGTTACACCACAACAGCTGCAAAAAAATCTAGCCGGATCAATGACCAAGAGAATGAATTTGTTAATAAAAAGTGGTGGAGAAACGATAAATTATGGAAAACATTTATTCCTTAAAGTTATTATGTTTTAGTTAATTTAAGTGTCTGTTTTTCTGCAATTGACCTTGTGTTCTTGCGAGTGACAAACGGTTTTCCTGCAAGTGATCCATTTGTTACGGTCAAAAATTGACGAAAGTCAGATAAATGTTTATTATACAAAAATAAGGCACTGCATTAATATGAATACTCCATAGTGTCTAGGCTACATGGTGAATAAGTTTCAGCCGAATAGAGTGACTAGGTTCAGAGTTATTACAAAAAATCCAAGTGGACGTATCTTTATGTTACACACACTGTATATTTACTACAGAACCATTCAACAATGAATACAAAAACCCGTCGGAATTGCCGTCGATATAAAATGAATGAAACGTAATCTAACAAAAGATTAAATTATTTTTTAGTTCATTTCGTCACTTTATTAAAAAATTCGTCCCTGAAGAGTTTAAACTGTGGGCAATAATTTATGCAATTAGCCAAGCACATAGAGGTTCGTGAGCAACTTGATTCGACGTACAAATGAAATGATCAAAGACCGATATCTTTACCCCTTTAGCGATTTAGCGTACGCCACGTGATTGGTCGAATGTCCTTCGCTGTTGTCAAGTCGACACGAAATGGCATAAATATGCAGCCGATTATATGCGATAGACACGTGCGTACTATCGTATATGCTCGCGCCACGCGAGCAATGCTTGTCAGACTCGGCTCAAATGAGCAGACCTTTCAGCGAAAGAAACTCCTGCGTGTTTTTTAAATGCACCAAATCGCTTGGACTCCAGTGTGGTGTTAAAAGTTCAACTTTCATAATGTTGCTTCGGCGGCTTATCATTTTGTTCTGTATGCTGAAAAAATGAGCCGCGAAAAAACGTTAACTATTATACATTTCGTAATATTTCAGATGGTACCCCCGGATTATTAATATTTCGAATGGTGAATTTGTACACCGGACACCCTATAAATTTAGTAGTCTGCTGGCATTGCATCAAGATTTCTTAATGAAGAATAAGTTACATAAGCTTATGTGCCTGTTCGTATTTCCAAGTGCAATTACACACGATCATTGGAGTATGCACGTCGACCGTCGCGTTGTCCTTCTCTAGTCAGCTTGATTTTGTGCGGGGGGATGGTTGATAGTACGCTGATTCCACCCCCGGCTGCACGAGAAGGTGGTTGCCTAAGCTAATTTCGGACACACGCGAGCCTCCGCGCAACTGCAAGGCCTCGAATCGATGCTTGGTTCGTTGTCTTGATTTATACTTAACGTGCATGAAGAAGCTAATTCTTGCACAGAAATCTGCCACTGCTATTTATTTCGGCCGCGAACGTTTGAACATATATTTGTTATGATTGGTCGGATACCTTTAAGAGCTAAATGGGGGCGTTTGTTAAGGTTAATCTGATGAGATGCATTAATTATTTTGAATGAATTTGGAGAAATTTGTATACTTTACGAAATACAGCACAATGTAGTTAGTGCGTTACATTGTATTATACTCGGGTCAGTGGAATTTTTCATGTTTGTTGTTCACAAATAAGTGAAATTGTGGCGATATAAATGTGAACAATTGGAGCAATAAAAGTGGCGTCCTTTTTGCAACTTGCACCAACTTATTAATCTAAGAAGATGCAAATGGTGCTAGGAATTAGCATTTTCTGGAACTAGAATTTTGCCGGTATCCCTTTTTAAACATTTCACTGCAATCCATGGTAAAAAGTTTGTTTATTTAGTGCAATAATACGAAAATAACAACAATTATACATACATATACCTTGGAGATATATGTATGCAAAAGAAGTCTACTCTTTTAGAAAATGCTAATAACAGAATAACCAAACTTGTGATTTCCTGCTAAAATGAAAAAAATATAAGTACAGAATACAGTATGGAAAAAGGTATTTGATTTGCAGGAAAATGAATAAATATAACCGATTGATTTCTTATAAGAGTTACGTAAAGAACTAAGAAAAATTTCACTAACATTTACAGTGATATTACATGCATTAACAGCACATTAACTTTCACGATATTTTAAGAAACAATGAGTGCAAAATAAATGATTTGTCGGGAAGATTGTATTGCCCGCAGTGTATTCGCATTTCTAGTATCAAATAAAGTGCCCAGACAGGCTAATAAAGACACATATCGTCTAGCACGGTCCCATGTATTCAGGAACTTTCTTCCCCACCATAAAGATCAGCAATGAGCCATATAATTCGACGAGATCCGACCAAGCGTTGGGTCGTCTTCGAAGAAGCCTTAATTGGAAGACGAGGAATTAAGATAGTTCGTGAGACCAATAGCTCCATAAAATAAGAGTCATTTGCTTCTTCACTCGCGTGGAGTGACTCATCGGCTCATCGAAATGTAGATCGATCTAGAAAGTTCCTGGAACGAAATGCAATTTTTCCCTTGCAGTGTAAACATTTTTTCATTTCAGCAAATAATACTACATATTATGAAACTAACAACAGTGTGTATTGGTACCTGTTTGCTTGCTGATTGCCTTGAATCTATTGCAAATAAATTATTAATTAAATTCGTTATTAATGGTGGACTTTGTTTTGTTGGCACTGCTACCAGCTTCGAATGATGAATCAAAGATAAAGAATTTTAAAAAAATTGGAGTTTCACGCGAATGTACATATACATATATGTATACATACAACTTTGACATTATTAATGTAAAAAGGAAATTTCAATCGAGATTTGACAGAATAAAGTCAGAATAAAGTAATAGCATACATGCAACTTTTCTTAATGAAGCAACTAATATGAAAAAATAACGATTTAGGTGGGCTTATATTGTTCTACGCTACAGCCTGGGTAAAACCGGGTACCATGGTAGATATTTGCCCTAGTTAGGAATTAAATGCCTATAACAGTGAAATTCGTCTAATTCTTTCATTCGCCATCCAGTGCAGTCTGTGTGAGTCCACGTAGAACAAGCTCTGCCCTGCCCCGAACCTTCATTCAATTTGGATGATTCATAAAATGCTTTCCAATAAATGCAAAGGTCTTTGATACTCCTGTTAACATTTTCCTCAGCATCACTGATATAATTATCATTCGGTCTTTCATTCGGTTTTGATGTTTTCTTTCTCTTTAGTTGTGGCCCTTTCTACATAAAAATTTAGATCTAATTTCCTCTTTTTCGTCTCCTCATTATTTTTTAGTTCCCGCTTGCAAGGGGACGAGGTAATCAATGGTTTAGCCTGTACGTCTATTCATTCGAATTTGTTCTGAGTTGCCCCCCTTTCTGCTGAATTGACTGTACTGACTTGTATCCGCTCCTTTGTCGCGATTATCTTCGAGTGCTTTTTTGGAACATTGGCAATACTTGTATCATCAACATTAAATATTTTAACAATTGGGCATTTCTCTGAAGTTTGTCACAAATCAATGCAGCATATTAATAATCGGACAATTTCAGAAATTATTCCTCGTAAGCCGAAAGCTCTTAAGACCGACTAAACTGTAGAACAGATCGGTTCATTCATCGGCTTTCTGAGGCCAATCGTTTTGAAACTGCTGTGGACATTCATCGTGAAATACGGTACATCTGAATAATGATATCAGTGTACGCACTGTTCGACGTCGTGTACATATGCGAAATCAATCTAATGGGTAGCGTAGTTCGACGCAAATCATACACTTCTGAGAAAAAGCGTCGTGTGAAACTTTAATTTGCAAAAGATCATCTCAATTGGTCAGAAGAATAGTAGTCACAAGTTGTATTCACTGTTAAACGTAAGTTCAATTGCATGTGATCTGACGGCAAAATTTATGTAAGAGTATTGTGCAAAATGTATTAATCCAACCGTTTAAGGAGATGGGGGATCGGTGCTCGTTTGGGGTAGCATGACCATTAAAGATACTGGACCTATTCATCGTATTGAAGGAAGATTTATTATACTAAAATGTCCGGCGCAAAGTCCGGACTTAAATCCAATAGGGATGCTTTGGACTGATATAGGACCAACAAATATCTATGAATTATACAAAATAATAGAAACGGCATGGCATTCTATTTCTACTAATCGATGCATTCGCCTAATAAATTCTGTGCAAAAACGTTGTGTGGCAGGTTGTGTGGCAAATGGCAAAACGAAGCACTAAAGTTAGGATAAGTTAAAATAATATTTGGTCTAATTATCACTACTAAAATAGAAATATCATGTCGAAAATATATTATTCACAAGTAATATGTTCGCAACAATAACGTACAGTTAACATAGCATGTTACCTATACCCCTTGATATTAAAGTTGCAGAAGCGATAGGATACAGTACAGTAGTATGTGCCTTAAATATGTAAGAAATGTAGTAATAAATTTTAAATATTTTTCCTATTACAATATAGATAATAATTAAGATTATGGAGGATTAAACTTTACAGTCGATATTTATCATCAATTTTTGGCCATGTCCGGATTACGAAGATGAACGCAGGGTGCTATTAGTATTGCTCCACAAACGCAAGCTTTACCTCCCTCTTTGTATTGACACTTTCTTAACCGACCCGGATATCAGTGTGTTGAAACTTATTCGTGGTTTTCTAGAGTAATGCTGGGTTACAATCTAATTTAATATGGTTTAATTTAATTTAGTTGAACATCATCTGTTTCGAACACTTCTTGTAAAACTGTTTACTAGATCTTAAAAAGTCTGCATGTATGTTTAGAAATATGTTTAATTACCACACTATATGTAATGCATTGGATTTGCTATGTAAGCCATATTTGGTTTAAAGCAATTTAATTAAATAAATAAATAAATTTATCGTCAATTAGTTCTGCCTGAAATATGAGCTAACTATCGATAAATGACAGTAAATTAAAATTCATAATGTGAAGCACTTTCATTACAATCGTTGATGATCAAAGTAACCGCTGATTGAATGCATTAATAATTGAACATATGAAATCATTGCGTTAGTTTACTATACATTAAATATCAACGGTTCATAATAACTCGTTTGATATATGTATGTCATATATTTCGTATAATGTCTTTAATAATGGATTATAAGGAACAAATATTTGAAGTTGAAATTGATGCAAAAATAGTTTTACATTTCTCACAATATTTACGGAAAAATGTGAGCAAAAGATCATTAGTATTCCCTCTTCGCTCTTTACGAAAGAGATAATGTCACAATATTATTAAATGGAAGCTAATCAATTTCGTTACTACTAAGCATTTTTTATCCACAAACATTAATAGAAGGTTCGTGTAGAGAGGAACATCTAAAGCACCCTTTAACACATCATTCTAATGAACAATTCCTATTATTAAAACCGACAAATTCATGTATCCACAGCAGCAGCTAGTAATTACATACATAATAGGTTTTGCCTGATCTACTTCGACGACGCGATGCATTGTACCGTCTATTGTGCGAGAGATTGCGGGAAGTTTCATGGAACCACCGAAAAGGCCGTGCACGATGCGGCGTAGATCTGTGTTGAAGTAGACAAGAACTAATTTGAAACAAATCCTAACTGGCGCAAACTCATTTGAAACAAATCTTTATCAGATCTTGCAAGGATGGAGGTGCACAATAAATAGCGATAATTTTTGATCCTTAACAAGATATCATTAATTGTACTTTTGTTCCGAGTATATTGTTGCTGATTTAATTAAAGTGAAACGAAGCAATGAAATGCATTTCTTTATCTTACAAACCATTCAATATTGTTGGACATTTGAATTATTTATTGGAAACATAATCATATCTCAATAACCATATTTGCCACGCGGAAGAAATTCGCATTATTTCAGAAACAGTAATTCGTACATATTCATCTCCGTGATTGAAGAAACTGCTTGCAAGTGAAAGATTTTCAAGAATTTACTATCACACCAAACTTTCATGGCAGTACTAATATGAAACACCTAACCGTTCGACTTGTTAGATACATTTCGATATCGTTATGAACTTAACAATTTTGATAAATAAAAAGGAATTATAAAGAAATATGCTCGCCCCCATTCAGCAATGAAAATATTTTCAAATAAGAATTGCTTACCGATAGGAAGAATTACATACAGTCAACGCGGTCAAAGGATTCGATCTAGTGTGGTAAACTTTGACCATGTGAACGATCATTGTCAAACAGTCTGCAACGTTTGCACACTTACGTACATGTATGCACTGGAGTACACAGATCATGGTATAAGTGCCATAACGGCGTACTCTGCAACTCACTGGATGTACCAACCACTCCAGTCGAATTCCCTTCAGTCTTTTTCCTCTCGCTTATGTAGCCGCTTTATCTCCCCTCTATTGTGCGCACTGCGCAAAGATTGACTCAACAAAACATTCTGCGGTGCCTCACCCCTTCAGACACGTGACAGCTATCAATGATTGGTTAAAATGATCCATTTGCGAGTGTATCCGACATTTTATCCCTTGTTAAACACCTGGGTTATTGACATTACTTAAACGATCCGATCTTGTTACTATCTTTGACAGCTTTTTTGTTTAAATCTGTAAATGTCTGACTATGTACACTTAATACCCCAGAGTTTAATATTAATACATTAATCGTGTATGTCAATTTCTAAATAATATGTATAGCATGTAGTGTCAAAACTGTGTTATGATAAAATGTAGTCGGAGGCACTTGTTGGGGATAGAGCTTTTTAATGCTTAACATTAATATAATAATGTCAAATATCACTTAATGTGTCTACATTACGGCGTGCCTCTGGATTGCATTGCAACCTATATCCTGCACTACTATGTGCCTTTATCTGCTGGTTATTAGATACGCCTAGGGCCCGTTACTGTAAAAATTCGATTGGTGTAAGTACGTAAGTAGTATAAGTATACGATAATCGCCCCCGTCATAGGACACACTTTTGTTCCTATTCTGGCGTTCGCGAGTTGACCGCGGTTCGTCTGAAATCGAAATGTAGTCCTAGCCGCATACTTAATAATTAAGAACGCAGCACATTACCCGCATATTCGGAAGTTTCCAATCTTCGGACATTCAACCCTTTCATTCCACAGAAGCCTCATGTACGCTCGCTTATCAACTATCTCTCCAATTCTAGGCTCACATATATTTAGCGACAAAATCAAATGCATACATCCTTCACCCGTCACCGACTCTCGCAGCCAGGTGCGAATCGAGGACGCTCTAGCTGTCCCGTTTACGATTAACTAGCACCTAACTCGTCAGCAAATTCCACGATCAGCATCTCGTTCCGTGTGTCTCGTGTGCACGAGCTTTGGTCCCTTTGTCGGCTGCGACTTGGAAAGAAAATAAGGAGAACAAAGAAACGAAGGAGCCAAGTCCCCCAGGAGTCGGCGATGCAGATATTCTTCCTTTGGTATCGCAAAGCATTGGAGCTCGTCACGGCGAGGGAGCGTTGAGAGGAGGGAAGGGAGAGGCAAAGTTGGAAAAAAAGAAGAAAAAGAAAAGGGGGGAAAGGGCGCATTTGCATGCCAAGCCACAGGCTGACTACGGTGCAGTGGCCACCGGTGGTGCAGCCGTTTTGTTCGTTCGCTTCTCAAGCAGCCGGCATTGGGATTCAGGACGAAAAGTGAAAACGGATTTCTCTCGCGTCGTCTTCCCCGTCGCTGGTTACAGCGCCGCCGCCGTCAACGACGACGCGACGCGACGAATCTCTCTCGTTTACCCGCTCCTCGGTTGCCGCGCGATTTCCAGCTTGCCTTCTCCCTCGACACTTTATCCAACCTCCGCTGCATTGTTTTACCTATTTCTCCCTTCCAGCTTGTCGTTACACCCTGTTAGACGCTTTGCGTATTCAGACGGAGTTCTGCCTGCGTTCGCCGTGAACGCGGCCTCCGGGCGCGGGAACTTCTCAACCTCCTCGCTCTCGGTTAATGCACAGCCATGCGTACCAACGCGTTTCGTACTGTTGTTTTACGATCTAACGACTGTGCGGTGCTGTTTTCGGTTGAGGATGCTGAGAAACGGCGCGGGGGGTCTGCTAATTGGAGCGTTGTGAAAGTAATTCCTAGAGAATTGAGACGGTGTGGAGCAGATTTGGAAAAACTTGCTGGATATTGGATATTTTCGATGGAATGTGACGTTGTGATTCAGGTGAATGATTTTCTTTTCGAGCACATGTAGCGCAAGCTTCGCAGGCGCTATTTATTTTTCATTTACGCACGGATATTCGAATTTGACCTTGATTTAGCATATCACAGGTGAAACCATCGTCTTCTTTGATTTATATTATCTTTGTTGCATTAGTTATTTGTTAGAATATTCGAAGTACGGGAATTTGGACCCCGAAGGGAATGAACAGCGCTGATAACTATCGTTCAAACTATTTCATAGAATGCAAGAAATGACCCCGTATCTCATTACTCCAATCGATCGTTTCGCTTCCTTTTTTTCGATCCCTTCATTTGCTGGCGGGCTATAAAATGAAGCTCGTTGCGCGGTAGAACGCAACGTGCAATCCTAAAACGTTGTTCACCCTCGGCAATTCGTGGATATATTTCGATTTCCTTGGGCAAATCTGATAATTTCGCAACTTTGTAATATACAGACTTACGTTCAACTAGTATTTCGTTACACGTTAGGCATTGGATTTTAACGATTACAGTTCGTCGAGGGTTGGTAGCGATGTACGAAAATCTCGTGCTCTGCACTAAATATTTGCAAAATGCAACGTGATATTTACCGAGCGCGAAATTGCAATAATGGACGCGGCAAATATGGAATTCAACACACCCTTGAAGTTGCGTAAGTCCATTACTCGGAATCTATTGCGGCCACGATAATTAATTAACGAAATTTCCACTTCCGCTAATCAAGATTAAATTCAAATAAATATACCTGTCCGACCAGGCGCTTACCAAATGAAAGTACCTTTACAGCGGATTCGAAATGGCGACCATCGACACCGGCGCGCGTTATTGATAATTAAGAAGCATTTTCCAAATTTCATCGATACCATACGCAGTAATGACCACCGCGTTCCAGCTATCGCGAAAATGTAACATCGTAGCCCATCGCCGAACAGAGAGAACACCGACGAATCGTTAATTTGTGGCTTCATTCCTATCTTGTCCCCCGAATGACAAAAGCAAAAAGGTGGTCCAGAGTCGGATAAATATACCTGAGCAAGAGAAAGATGGCGAAAAAAGAACATAAATATCCAACGTATTAAACACGATACAAGTCGGGTTGCAACGCAGACAAGAGCAAACAGAGCGCGGACCATTCGTCTCTCGATTTACCGGGCTAGAAGGTGTGAAACGAATTAAACACAGGCGGTGGCAGCCCCTTCTTCGTGCCTCTCCACGGTGATCCCTTTTCCGTTGCTATCTCGTTCTATCCTTCGCTCGTGTTTCGTCGTCGGTCTTCGTCGCGCGCTCCTCAGAGCAGCAATGAACAATAAACATTGGATACTCGGGATAGAAAATATGGGTGGTCGGAGGTGAACGCTGGGGTGAGGCCAGCTCGTGGATGAGCAGATGATTACGAGGTCGTAAATCTTACAGGCCCAACACGCGCGCGCGCGTGCTCACGGTCGGCGGTCCCCTGCATCAGTGCATCACGAGTTGGCGGTACACGCTGCAAAAATTGCTCTGCTTCGGACCAGTGCTTGCCACGGATTATACTCTATGTTTATTAATTGAAAAATCATTTGGCATACATTGGGTGCGGCGCGACGGAGTTAGCAGCTGGTCTAAATTATATTCGTGTGTGCAGTTCTGGGCGTGGATGTAATTGCGAAGAGAATCGTGTGGGGTGGGTGGATAATTTCATTTCATTGACGTTTCTATATTGACGGTGATTGGTAATTTATATACTTTCCTTGATATCACGAATGAATCGCATCCAATGACCGAGCAAATTCTTCAAGAATTTCTTTTCTGTCTTACACGATTGTGTAAACGTTTTATTGGATTCCTGGGTTTAGTGTTCTAACACCAGAACCACCGATACCTCTTGGTATTATTCAGATACCATACGTTTGACAGATTATGAACACGAAAGTCTTTGAATGGATACTAAATAGAGATATATAATTGTCATTCTGTCTTATTAAAACTCATCATAAATTGCTACAACGATACCTATATATTAATAATTCTAAAGCAGGAAAACTGAAATAAGTCATTTTGAGCCGCTTGGTAGTTCTAGTGTTAAGAAAGCAGTTCTTTCTTCCATTGAAACTAAATTTTAGCGTCTGAAATTTTACTATTATTTTAGAACACTTCGACGGTGGAGGTTTCTAATATAGTCTGGTAATTCTTCTACGTGCTTGACTTTTCCAAAGACGTTCGATATCAAAAGCCGATCGCAAACCTTGGCGCATCCTTTTCAAAGAATTCGGGAAGCGAGGATGCGAGGAAGTGGAAATGGAAAAGGATTTGATAAGAAAATTTGGGTTTGGACGTATGAATTGGAGTTCATGATTGTAGGGATTCAATGCTTGCTATGCGTCATTATGTAAGGGAGATAGCAGATAGGAAATGGAACGGTCTGCTATTGCACTTTTAGTCATTGTAAACTACGAAATAGTCAAAAACATTTAAAGCGGTATCCATCAGTTTCTAATTGCAGTGGTATATGCGTAAAATAAATAAGCGATAGTTTCGACAGTGTGTTACATTGTCTCAAACTGTACTTATGCGCTACTGGGTATGTATTAGTTTGATTTTCTACAAGGGATTTATGATTTGAACCACACACCTCCCGATAGATCATTCAATGTATTCAGTGAATCGTGTCCAAAGAACTCTCAAGTACACGGTCTACGTGCATATATCGTTTATTACTAAAGCGCTAAAACTGAGAACGCCATCCGTATGTCCCCCCCGCTCGTATACTTTTACTTTACGGCGAGAAATCCCTGCCGAATAAAAAAATGACTGCAAGAAATTTCAATAAAGCTGCTCCAATAAAAGTTCACGGAAGAAAACAGACAAAAACGCGTACAAGAATCGAAAGCACTGAAACGAAACGCTTTAAGCCTTCCAAGCGACACCTAGATCCGGGCGTTCTTCCTAAAAAAATCCCCCTTGATTCGCGAGCACGGAAATAAAAGGGTCCCCGTGGCATTTGAATTTCGGATGAGCCGGAGCATGTCGTTCCAGAGAGTCCTCTGTTATATACACAAATTCGTAACGAGTAATATAATCGGTATCGCGACGCACGATCGTGCACTCACGCCACCGATGCGTGATACAGTCGAGCCATCCTCGTCCGTCGGGCAACGATATTCGATTTGCCCGTTGCCCGTGAGTAAGGACATTAAAGGATTAGGGTGAAAATCCCCGAAATTATTAGGCGATATCCAAGTGGAAAATGGAGCGACGCTCGGAAACGCTGACTGGTCAGCGGCCGGTATACGGTTTGTCCGTCTGTCCCTCGGGACGCTCGGTGTACGGTGTCTGTGCTAAAAGGTCGCCTGATGGTTCAACAGTGGTACGGGGAAACGGTTCGAATTAGCGGTAGGTGGGCGACGAAAGAGGATGAAGAGCGATATTGTGCGTGTAATCACGCTAACCATCCAGAGGATGAATAACTTCAAAGTAGCGTGGCCATGCAGCTCCGCTCTTTCATTGTTCTTTTATGACACTTTTTTCTGTCTTTTTTCCCTTTTTTTTTGTAAATTAAAAAGTTCACACGGATTCATCGCGCTTAAAATACGCGCTTTCGCAATGATGCGCCGCGCGGGTCACAGAATCGTCCATGGATTTAGTTTTGGTTTCCAAGTATTCATAGATTCGTCGATGCCCACACGCTGAATTGTTGGTTCCTCCATTTTTGTCCCTGTTTTTACGTTTAATTCCGCGACGGGACTCGGCCCGTACTGTTACTCGATAAATTGGTAGCGTTAAATTACTTTTTCGTACTTTGATTATTTTTATTTTCTCTGTGATCACTCGTACCTTTTGTCTTAATTTGTTTTGCTTTCGGTTATTTATTGTCGAGCCAGCCGAGTGCATAGATCCGCTGTATTTTCGGTAATGGTTGCAGCATCGAAAATGCACAAATACTAAAATTGGCGAAGTTTCGATTTTTTTTAGTGATACTGAATGTACACATTTGTGCCAAACCACATCGAATGAAGGGCATGGTCCGCTAGCCCTTCACTTGTTTTTTTATCATCACCTACAATAGATCCGCATTTATTTATTAATATTTTAATATGATTGGATCTATCTGCTTCATTCACGATTTTTTTAGAATATTGGCATTACATTTATGCTTTCGTGATTCATATGCATTATAAAAGTGTCAAATTCATATTCGATGATTCGTATATGAATGGCCTGTTTGGTAATAATATCACGAATCAAAAGCATGTATCTGATGGGTAGATTTTTGAATTCTTTATCACGTGATTTTTTATGATACACTTAAATCAACTCAAACGTACATACGTGTAAATAAAAGTGTGTACTTTGGGTGTCTCACAAGTTGGCAGCTTGAAAGATTGTACCCCCTCGAGAAGCACTTTCCCGGTCATACGATGAATCTTTCATCCAACTGTCGTAACATCGTCGATCATGAATTCTCAGTCGCGAGAGTGCTAGTAACTTACCTCTCCCGTGAGCACATCGAATCCTGAGGTGAAATCTCAAAGGAATTCACTGCGGGATATTACATAAGCCAGTCCATTTAATGTTATTACTTGCGGTAAAAAATAAGCCGGACGAATCTCGTTACTTCCAGTCACGTTCGTATCGTCCACGATTCGCATTGGTTTAAACGTATTACGAGTCAGACATGTCTTTCTTGATTTCCGAAGGATCAAACGGCGATTAATTTCGCATTTAATCAACGTGATATATGATAAGACAATTGATCTTTAAAAGCAGTAGAAATGAAAATTGAGACTCGAATATTAAAATTGATTAATCAAATGCATCGATGGTGTCTGGAAAACTAAAATTTCTGAATATGTAATACACGAAAATACATTTTTACATAATATGTCACAATATTTGAAATCCATTTTAATTTTGCAATATCATGAAAGCAAAAAGCACATAGTCTTAGACCGTTTAAAGAGGAATTTTTCTTTTAAGTAATTATCCAAATATTTAAATTAATATCGAAGGCACGTTACTCTATAATTTCATATTGTATTACAAATAAATAATTATTCCTAATAGAATACTTTTACAACATTTTCTATATTAAAAGTGAATAAATAACATCGACATGCATTCTACAAAACGTCGCAAACTGTCTTAAAAATTGTCAATGACATTTATTATCCTGGCTTAAGCTAAATATAATAGAAACAATGTTACTAACAAGTAATGTGATAATAAAAAAATAATGACAAAGGCCAAAAACGCGCTTATATTTCCCACAAATCGGTACACCAATGCCAGTGACCAAATTAAAGTGAGCCAAAGGTATGATTATTGGGAAGAAAAGGGGGAAACGGGCGAGACAGCGAGATCGAGAGTAAAAAACAAAACTATAAAATAAATTGAGCCGGTAGAAGGACAGTTTCAGGATTACCGGGCCGTTGCATTTGTTTTACCGTAAAATCCGATACCCATCGGCTCTCGGTGTATAAAAAAAAGAGGCGTATGGGCTAGCAGTTGGGTGCGATTTCGAGATTTAAAGGAGGACGACCATTTCAAACTCGAGCCGCTTCAATTACAGGTAACATTTATCGTTTGCTTTCCAATAAATAAGTAATTTGAAAAGGGACGTGTGGTGAATGGTAGACGTTCAACGTAACTCGTTTCGTTATTCAATGAGCTCAAAGATTGGGAAAAAAGGAAGAATGCTTCGCGTTAACCATGCTGTGATCAAATAATCAAGTCAATCCATGATTTTATTTGTCATAACTTCAACGATGGTAAATATTTCTGAGAGAAGAAATGCAAATTAAAATTTTAGAAATGCATCTATGTATGTACCGGGTTATTCCGTTACGAAGCCCATGGGCCTGTATTTGATTTTTGCGTCTTTAAGGTTCTCATATGGTCCACAAATAAAGGCCCACGGGCTTCTATTTGGAAAACAAAATCCAAATAGAGTCCCAGATGCGCTTCTATTTGGGTGGGCCTCTTAACGGAAAAACCCGGTACTAATTTGATATAGGTTGGTTATTGACATAAACATAAATTAATGTTTTTGGATAACATTGAATGTAATTCTTACCACAAATAATATCGTATGACACCCGGAATAATATAAAGATAAAGTGGTTCGAACCGGAAAATTAAAAATTATTTAATTGCTCCAGTATTTAGTGTTTGTGTTTCTTCATTAATAGAAACTTAAAAATACTTACGCTTGAAATGGGATTTAAAATTGTATTCTGTATTAAGGTTACTGAAAACTGCAATAAAATGTGGCGATTACACATAATAGAAGACTAAATATTTGATAAAGAAAGTTAATAGCTGTGAAATTGAACAGGATGTTATTTTGCTTCTTTTAATGGGTCCATTTATATTGGAGACTATTGTAACGTTTCAGATCACTTAATTTGAAGTGTATCGCTCAATCGACAAACAATTCGACAAGCAAAATTGTAAATGCACAGAAATATTGTCTTAGGTTGGCGCGTAGAGCATCGTCTGAGCACACCAGCTACGTTCTACGCTATTTTACACCGAATCTATTCGAATGCGCCGCGTGCTTGAAAGTTTAAACGAGAAGGAAGTTGGGGAGACTTGTTATCACGGTCGTTTAATCATTGCGGATTATGTAATGGGAAGAATGTGCGGTTAATTAGCGTGGGAAGCTATGAACTTCTAGCCTTCGACTCCTCGTGGAACTTTCAACTTTTTCACCGTCTATTCTTCTCTCGTCTAACAATTTTACTTGATTATATTTTATGGATGAACGAAAGCTCACCTTGGTTAATACAAGGTTGTTGTATTTTCGTCTAGCTGCAATAGTTAACTTTGTCGTTCCTTTAGTTTCGTTTTGCTTTAGTTATGTTCCTTTAAACTACTTATACTGTATTAGATGTGCACGATTATGGTATTAAATAGCACAAGCTTTTGTGTAACTAGTGTGATATGGATTTTTTTATGAATATTTCTTATTGATTTACTTGTTTTACAAGAGAGAAATAAAAGGAAATAGATTGTGCTTTGGATTAGATCCTTTTTGTTTTACATCCTATCATTTGTACTTTGGGCAAAATATAATATAACACAATCTTAATTATAAATGTATATCACTGTCATTATAACAATATCCATTTTATTTACGAAATATTCTACTTTGCAATAACAGTGTCGCGATAAATATGAAAGTTCTGCATGAAATGATACATTTAACGATATACAAAGATTTAATAGAACGATAATCAGCAATATAATTTCGCGCCCCTTCGCATCGACCAACGTCAATAAAGGACAATTACAAACCATGCAGGGATTCGCAAAAAGTGCCATTCGAGTTCGTAGAATTGCAACATTCTTAACAGTCTTGACAGGTGGAAGTTTTACAGACCTATGATTCCCCGACTTCTCTCACGCTCGCGGATTCCCCTGCGTTTCGCACCGACCGGTCGCGACCGCGCCGCGTGTGGAATTCCCTCGCGGATAGCTGCCCGACGCGAGCCATTTTGCGCCGTTGGCGAAAACATAAATTCCCACCAAAAGTGAATTCACCGGGCGTTACCCGTATCGAGCCGCAAGGTAAATGTTCACGTGTGGATGTAATGCGAAGCGTGTGCGTATTCGATGGTAACGGGGCTGACCGAACGCTGTTCGTCGTCGCTTTATCAACGGCTGTTTCCTTTGGGTGATTGCCAGAGGCGGGCAAGGTAAAAGTGGCGCGCGAAGGATGCGGAGGAAATAAAGCGGAAGGCGCGGCCTAACGAAGTCTGAGCACATGTTCGTTCGTTTTCTTCCTATTCTTCGTTTCCACGTTCCTCGTTTATTTGCCACCTAAATTTGGCCGCTTATGCCGTGGCAGAGCTCTGTTAGCTACGATGGGGCTCGATTTTACTGGTGAGAGTTGATTTTTCTATCGAGTGTTCGTGATATGTATTTCGTTCTAACAGTTAGAGTAAACGTGCACGTTTTGTTTGTCAGTTAAAATAGTATAGCTTTAACAAAGATTTTATCACAGCTGGATGACCGTGCGGTGTTTCAGAGATTTATTTTCTAGTTGCAAAGATTGGAAAAGTTCGTGTTCCACTTGTTAGTTGTAAACGAAATTCAAGTGAAACATTTATGTGCTCACTGAACATTCAATTTTTGCGAAGTATGTCATAGATATGTTTCTAGTAACTTTAAAACATAATAATATTTGCTATTTTTTTATTTTGATATTCGTTTTAAAATACCGAACGAAATTCGCACGGTTATTGCATATGAATTTTGACAGATACTCATAACACAAAAATTTAATCAGCTGACAAACTACCTACGTTTCATCTATCCTACAACACAAGGGCAGGCAAAGTAATCGGACATTATATTAGATCAAACGATATTACTACTTTGGAAAAGTAGAGGCCTACCTTGAACACTAAAATATCATTTAATACTTTTCGACTCACTAAAATTAGAGCAACATTCAGAACCACGACGAATTATTGTAAATATTCGAAAGTGCTTCGGGTTCTCGAATAAACGCATCTGCGACACTTTATCTATAGTACCAAGGAATCCGGAAGACGTATCAAGGAAATGGGGCCTCGAAAGTGTACGAAACGGGCGGTTAGATTCGAATGGCCACGGAAGGAAAAGAAAAGGTGGGAACGCGACGAAATGCTAACACAGCCTTTAGCTCAATGAATATTTCAGCAAGTCAAAACCCCGAAGCTGGTTTCCAATATTCCGGCATCCATTTTCGTTCTTTATCCGCGACGGAATGTTCTCAGCCGACGTCCGTTCTTCTCGCTGACGACCGGAAGTTGGGGAGGAATAGAGATGTCCGGGTTCCGTGACAGACCACGCTCGAAAGATACGAAACGAAACCGATAGCTGAGAGAAACCTTTGGAGAAACGATTTCATTTTATCCTCCCCCTTCCGTCGAATGCGCCTGCTGCTATGGTCCGGATTTCCGGTGGTATTGCCTCTCACCATAGAATTGGATATTAACATATAATCGCATTGAAAAATCCAAACAGGCTATAGGATAATTTGAAATAATTGTAGGATGGAATCTTGGCAAGGGCATATGGGCCTCGAAACTTCAGCTGATTATATCATTGTATATTACGTTCCTATTTCTTCGGATATTATTATATTTTCAAATACACTTCCGTGGTTTAAGAAACTGTAAACATCGATGATTTTGAAACTTTATTTATAATATGGACGTATTACAATTGGATACATTTAAACTTAAACGATACATATTCTGAGCCCACAACTAAATAGGGAAAATTATATGTATCCAAACAACTTAATATGTATTAACGTACAACGACGTTGTAACGAACAATTAAGCATTTACAACGTTCAATTGTGATTCTAGTATTCTAGCCCATGCATTTTGAATCATTTCAAATAATCTACTTAAATAAGTAGATTTTCTTTGGTCGACTACTCTTTGTATACATATAATTTTCTACGTACATATAAAGGAACATCTATTCTATGTTTCGTTTTCTGCCATTTATATACGCGCTGTCGTACATGAAATACCTGTTGGAAGTAACAAGGACATTAAATTTGAAAAGCTGAACGGCAAAAAGAAGTACTCTATAATTAAAAATTAGTTTTATCTTCTCCTTATTCCTACGGTACATTTGTACATTACACTGATACAGATACAATATGTCATTTCCTTTATTCTCGAACGAAACCACAAGGTCTTGTCACCACTATTTTATTTTCTTACACTCCAATCTGAATCAATTACACCATTGAAAGGATTAACGAATTTCTTCTTCCACATTCAGGAATCCAAATATTCCTATCGTTTACCTATCGCATCATATCAATCCTTCAATTATTCGTGCCGTTCGAGTAATCGTTAATAACCAGACCTCACGGGACACACGCATCCCTCGCGAATCGATAAACCGTTAAAATTTGTATACTTTGTCAGTGTGATCGTGTTTATCGTGGCGAAGAAGGTCGCACTGGACGCATGGAACATCCATCAAGCAATTCAGTTGAGACCACGTAGATGTGGATGAGAGATAGCGTAATACGTGGTCCCATCAATTTAAAATCCTCGCGATGTAGGGGTGGCAACCCTCGTTGCACGGGCTCGAGAGAAGATTTGCATCGTGGAAGGTGTAGGCTTGACGAGATAAGACAGGAGGAGGGTCGCCACGGAGGATTTCTATCCTCTGGATGGATTTAGAGTTTCAAAGCCCTTTCGCTCCACGAACGACAAATGGAAAGTTGAGCGCGGAAAATGCATGTGCGCACTGTTGCAAAAGAGCACTGTGTGTGTAGATAAATTAACGGGGACCGGAAGCGTGGAGCATGTGATAAGTGATCGGGCGCCAGCCCGTGTTGAATGAGAGAGTTCATTGTGAAACGGTATAATTCAAAATGATTTCATGCGTTTCCCAGTGACAATTGGAGAAATTACGAGAATCGTATTAACTCTCGTCAGCCTATATGGCCTATTAGGCCTATACTGTGACCTGATAATGGTTTTACATTTCTTTAATTTTATTATGCAAAACATTTGACGCACGATCAATTTCAACCTTGTCTTATATGCTTTTGTTTGAATTGAAAAACTTTTATTAAAATGGCACGTATTAGAAAATCAAGGGGATCGCGTCACATAAAGCAGAACACAATAGAAGGATTCAATGTTTCATTAGTGTAATATGAATAGACAGTAGAGCTTAACACTTATGTTAGCAAACGGGTACCCATTTTTATATTTGCTTGAATAATTTTTGTATGTTCTTGATAAAATATCGTAAAACTGCTCTAGATCTCGATTCTTTGAGCAATTTCACGTCGACTCACGTTTTGTGAAAACAAATTTATGCAAAATCATTTGAATAACTATGCTTCGAATTTTTACTCCGTTTTGGTTGCTAACATAAGGGTTAATAGAGTTTTCGAATAATCACGTTCTGGACACTAAACGTCATTTATTTAAATAAAGAGTAAGACAATGTATAGTTGATATTTATAGACATACATCGCTTTTGGTGTTAAATTACATACGTTTTTTGGCACAAATAATTGCGTAGACCAGAATTATTTTCTATCGAACAGAAGAAAGTATACATCGTATATAGGAATTTTATTCTTGCAAAAGGAGAATGCCTTTGTCGTTAAGAAACAGTTTGTCTAGTTACGGTTCAATTAAAAAATAAAGCTTAAAAATGAGGTTTGATTTAATGGAAAATGATTTGGATAGCTGCTGCGGCTTTCATAGGTTTGCGAGGGCATTTCATTAAAATTGTTTGGCTATAGCATTATGTACGGGCATGATAAAAAATCCTAAACCTCTGACTATGTATCAGAGGTACTTTTTATCTATATGTATAGTATCATCCATAAAGTTAATGGTAGTCCAACGCGGCGATCCCATAATATTAAAGACATATTTAGATGCTGCTATCATCTAAGAATTATTGTTACCACTTTTACACAGTTTCTGTGAATTGTTTTGGTAATATTCTAATACTAAGAACATAATCTTACAAATAGCGTCGTATCGTTGGTATAATTGAAAAATGTGAACAACCAAGCGACGAATAAAGAGATAATTTGTTCCCTGGCCGTTCCACATTCAGAGGTATCTCTTAATTTATGAAGGTTATACATGGAATCAATGTGTATCTATGAACCTTCTACCTCCAGTCCGTTGATATCTCTGATTCTCCTTAGGCTTTACCGTTCTATTCTGGACAATCTCGAGAATGACTATCGTCTTTTATCCCTATCGCCCCTAACGAACGTATGAGCACAAAACCTTATCTTATTATCGTGGTTCCTGACGATGGACCCAGTTTTTGTTAGGCTTTGTGGTACCGGCCGTAATCCATGTTTCTACGAAATTCTTCATTCCGTCGGAAACAAAGAAGGACAGGATAAAGACTCCCATTGTCCATGACTTAACGTAACCGTCGAACGATTTCTATAATTGAGAAGACATTATAATATTCGTTTTAATTATATGAAAGATAAAAAATAAAAATAGAATTTGAATAAACCATTTCCTGTGGGTAGATTTCGAAAATATTATTAATTTGTTCGAAAAAGTAAATGACACGATATTATTACGATTGCGTTAATTGCCGCAACGAAATAGAAATATCACTAAAAGGTTTCCAGAATAGGACACTTTATTACGTTCTTCTCTGTCTCTGTTTTCGTTTTCTTCATTTTTTTTTCTGTATCAAACTCGTTACTTCTGTAAAGTGGTCTATAATGGGAAACGTGCCTTAAAGGTGATCAAAGGGTAGCCACGTATCTGAAATACGAAACGAAAAACGTCGAGTGACTTTTTAGCGAGGTAAAGCAGCGTTTCGTTCCCATCTGACTGGCAGAAGGCGGTGAGCAAATGCTAACGTTAATTAACATAAATTGTTTGCTTTTTCCCGCAAACTGTCCCTCTTCGATCTTAATTTCCCTCTCATTTCTATCAGACGCGTTTCCACCATTGATTATACATTAACGTTTCAACCGCAAGTTGTTCATGCCATGTACCTACCGATTCTCTTAGACTTCGATTCGTCATTTTTCGACGGAAAATCTTGGAGCAGAAATAAAGAAATTAGGCTAGTTTGAAGGTAAAAATTTCTTCGATACTTTGGGAGGATAAATCCAAGCATGGATGTAATAGAAAGTATTTCGAAATCAATGGTCTTTATAGTTGGAGATCAACAGCTGCTTACCTCGAGAACGTGGAACCTAGATCCGTGTAATCACGATACGATAGTTCTCAATTTACACGAACCCATCAAGCAGTTCATTTAATAAATGAAAAATATACCATTTAGAAGTCTACCAATCTCCCTCGATTTTACACTTGCTCGTTGTTCGTCTTACCAATATTTTACAGCGCGTAAAAGAAATAAAGTTGTGAGAACAATAGTTCCGTCCTGATTCAATTTCGATCAAAGATAAATGTATTTCTATTAGTTAGAAAGAAGCCCATTTTGTTTCCAATCATAATTTCGTTACATTAAATGGAATTAGGATATAAAGAATTCCACTGCAATTCGGGCCCACCATGAACAATCATGATCCTGAAATACTCGATCCGAAGATGATTTTAGAACATCTTATGGGGGTTCCCCAAATTGATCGCAACGGTTCGATGTCCATAATTACAAGATGGATGAAAACTGTTAAGTTGTTCTCAATTGCTTTTATTTTTCACGTTATATTGACGTTGGTAATCACAATTATTCCGATTAAAGGACTTATTTCAATTACAACATCGATGTTACTTACGCACGTCTATTTATTTATTCAGTAGCATAGCCATCGCGTATGTCGTATTATGTGAAACATCCGAAATTTTTCCGTGAATGGCAGATTAAGTTCTTATCGGGGCAATGTATACTGATAGCGCATTGCACATTCACGGGGAAATAATTCACCATGAGGAAGGGAATGGAAATTGAAGGCGATAATTGCGTAAACGAGATCGGCGGAACCAGTCGTTAAAATTTAGCAACGCACACAGCGATACGAGAAGTGACGCGCGCTTATACACGCGCTGCGTTCCGCGATATCATTCACGGACAATTATACGAAGCTGATAAAACGATGCCGCCAAATTCAACCGCGATTTTGTTATATTTATGCAATCCTCTTAAAAGCTATAAATCAGCGTGCTCGCGCTAGGACAGTAGTGAGAGGGAGAAAGAGATTGTTGCGCCGCGGGGTACACCGTGGATCGATATGCCGAGCTACGGGACTGTGAAATTGAACCACCAGTGGATGATTTTGGAAAACGAGAAATTATTAAAACCAAATCCCGTTAGTAATTTGTTCGTCGATTAAAATTAAATCCGAAAACTCGGCGCATTTAGCAGAGTTCGAAGGGTTTGGACGTGTTGCTACTTTCTGTAAAATATTGTAATGCAAAGTACTTACATATTGACTAATTTCAAGTACCATGCGTTAAAAACGTACGTAAACATTCTGAGTGACTTGAACGTTTAGAACTCTAGAATAACTTTTAAATTGATCAAAGTTATGCTCCTCTGTACGTATTTATAGGTTTATTAAAGTAACGCTTAGCGGGGGGGGGGGGGGATGTTCTAATTCATTTTAGGGGCAAATCTGCTATAGCATACTTTACATAATAGAAAAATGTAAATGTACGAAAATATAGATACTTGGGCATGGCTGTAAACCGTAGGTGTGCTACATTAAAATTGAATGGAATACAAAGAATAGTACAAAAATATTGACCCGCGCTTTAAAATATTTAATCGCATGAATAGATATTATAAAAAGGCATTTAGAAGTAACTCTACATCCCTAGTGAAGTTATAGCTGCTCAGATTTAATATTAGGTCTTCAATAAAGACAGTGTTCGTTCCCACTAGTCTTTTGAAAGATGTTTTAACACGATTAGAAATCATAATTTGTTAAACTTCAAACAATAATGTTTCTCCAGCACAAATCATCTACCGATTCACAAATTATTCTCGCGTGCAAAATGGTTGTGTTCGATTCTTTTTTGTTATTAGAATTACTATCGTTAAAGAATTTGCATTTAACTTTCTTTTATATTCAACATCTGATCGATTGATTGAGGAAACAGGGCGAATATTATGTCTAGGTGGATTTGCAAATACATACCTCCATTCCCGGATAATCTGCGAAAATATTGCGCTTGACGGTGAGAGGGCCGTGCTTCCGGCTGGGAAATACGAAAAATTCGGGTCGAGAGGATCCTCCGTTCGTCGTTCGTCTGCAATTTTTTCCCTTCATCTGTGGGTGGAAACGAATGAAAAAAAGGAGGACGTAAAAATAGAAACCTGGTCCACTTTCCTATCGAATGAGAGGAAGTTACTTATCTCCTAGTGTCGGCGAAACCCATTGCTAGCCGGATAGGCAGCACACCGTTCTTTCTCAATTTCTATCGTGATATTCCGTATTCAAATATAATTGCGCACATTGTGCAGCTGAAATTAAAGAATCCACCATCCAAGCTGTTTAAAGTGCACGAAATTGCATTCACGCCTTTTTCGGTGACGAGGCGGTGGTGCCATTTTAGTTTCGCGATGACGAGTTTTATGATTCTTCTTTGAAAGGCTAAAATAGTTGTTCTAGAAATTTGAATTGTTTCAAAAAATATTGAAGTCTGAAATAATTAGTGAATATAGTAGTTGGTACTGTTCTCTGTTTTGATAGTTGAAAAATTGACTTCTTTGTATTTGTGCCGAATTACATTATTGTTTTCAAGGTAGATTTCTTACATTTCTGCACATTGATGTTTTGTTGCTGTAATGGGTGATTTATTTCTGCCGACAGGAAGCAGACAAACCACAGAACTTGTGGTACAGGAAATATATCTGGCCTTTTCAAAAGTCTTTGGGTGTGCTGCTATGATTCGAACAAAAAAAAAAATAATGAAAATGTAAGATTAATCATTAATAATATAATTTCTCCATTTGCCAATAATATTTTCCATTCTTTTGGCAATTAGTTTTGGTATAGGTTCTGAATGGATGTATTGCAGTTTCTTTTATCATGTATGTTTGTGAGTGAATAAATATTTTTCGTAGCTTGCGCAGCATTTATGTGTTTATTATTTTCCTGAAACATATTACTATGCTTATATGTATTTTAATAAAAGTAATTATTGTGAGAAAACCATCCCCGATCCTTCATAGATTCGGTTCGCCTTCTAAAAGAAGGTCATACGTGGGAACGACATGAAGTGAACATTTAAAAGCAAACACCGCAAAATATTTTTATAAAATACGCAAAGACTTTTGAAATGATCCAATACGTACGGAAGATTGCAGGAATAGAACATTGTATAAAATAAGTGACAACCCTCGGGCAGTTACATCGCCAATCCAATTTATAACAATTAATTCAGCAAAGCTGAATTACCAGCATCCATTATCGAGCTTCAATCAAAATTGCCAAACGTATATTTAGCTGCCTCGTTATTAATTGCTTTGCAACCACGCCCCTTATTCGAAAACTCATAATCAAATAAATACTCCCAAATATCCCTTTAAATGTTTCATCGCACGAAGCAGGGATTCGAGCGCGGGAACAAAGACGGTAATCAATGTATCTACGATGTAACTGCCGTAATCTCTTCCCTTTCGAGCTTTGCTGCCACGTTGCTATCCATAAAGGAAGATTAATTCAAATTAAAGTCCAATTTGGGCGATGTCTCTTATCCCCCTCGTCCTCTTCGACAGAGGAGGCACTCGTTATGCTTCAGGAGGCAGGGGGTCTTGTTAAGTTCTCGTCGAATTCGAGAAGCAGCCCATCCTTGGCGTCGCGAACGATGTTTCGTTCGCATACTTTCGTTATCTCGCCCTCTTGCCCGGACTGAAATTTCAAAAATTAATGCCAGGCAACATCCCCGGCCATGTACTCGAAATAAAGAAGTGAATAATGTTTGACGTGTAGAACATACCAACACGAAGGCAAAAAAGAAGAGAAGGAAAACGTGTGCCACTTATCACGAATGTCCCACACCCTCGTGGCACCATTACTGCAAATTGATTCTATCAGGGTAACAGTCCGGCCTCGTTGCACAGGACGCACACCTTGAATCGAGCTCCTTCGAAGGAAATCTTTTCAATCGAATCACGGAGTTTATCGCGCTAAAATTTTTCACGAGTATCGTGTTAAAGGATTACTACTTTTTCTTGTTAAAGAATGGCAACAGTTTTGCCTTTGGCCGGTGGCCTCAAGGCAATAAGTAACGCGCGCTTTAAAATAGAAACTCCATGACTGTGATACAAATTTTATCGTTGCTATAGGTCAGGTGAAGAGCATTCAAATATGTTTAAATATGATGTATAAATGTACTAAAAATACAAAATATTTGATAAATTAAATGTTGCACTCATTACTGTTTGTTTGTTGACCGCAATACTGCATCGGCTTAATAGGAAAACTTTTCTTGTAGCTACTTCCAGAATCTTAGCAATGTCACTAAATGTTCCTTCACAGCTTTACCTTTGATCCAAGGAAATTTATTTCGAAATATGTACATATTATGGACATCGCGTACAATAAAACACACCAAGAACAACGCATAAAATAATAAAATCACCAATACGTAAATCCGCTGGGAGGCGTAAAATACTCTAGATGTCTAATCACAAATTTGAAATGATAACCACCAATAAAACTTCTAAGGAATTTCATTATACAATTCTGCTTTTTAATCTTTGCACTAAATCAATGTCAGGATCTACAAAGAAACATTGAATCTTCCATCTCACAATCTCCTCGCAACGAAATAACCGCTTCTATTCGACGATTCGATATACTCTCGCCCTTATACCCGGCAAACCGCCCCCACCCCCACCTCGCAGTTCCTAAATTCTAAATTTGCCTCAGAAAATCAAGTTCGTGGCTTCGTTGGATCCGCTCGTTTCTCGCAATAACGACAGAAATGACGGAGAACGCGCGCCAGGATACAAGACCGGGTTGGGCGAACATCGCGGCAAGGGTGCAGAGGATACAGACATTAAGGGCTAGGGTGAGGTTATTCCACGAAGATCGTCGGAGATGGCCGAGAATTGAACGTTGCGCGCGGCTCCCCTTCACGATCAATACGACAACCCTTGTTGTAATACTGCGTTGCCCGTCGCGTGCACCGTCGCAATAACTTTCTAACAGATTTTTCACTAAGAATCTCGCGTCCATTCGTGTAGATGTCATGAAATTCCGTGGCTCGACCTGGCGACCTCGACGTGCCCCGGAATCGGATCAGCTGAGGGTTGAACTCTAGTCTCTCCGCAACAATGGGAGCACGCGATGGCCGGCAGTTTTCCCCGCCGTTTTCATCCCTCTCCGCGTTTTGTGTCACTGGGTTAGAAGCTTTCCCTGACACTGCTGTTGTTAGGCGGGCTGGAACAGGGTTGATTTTTCAAATTGTTGATGAAAAAGTCAGTGAATATGTACCTATGTGGGTGAATCGGTCTTTCGAAAGGGTTAATGGGTTAAGGGTTAAAGGGAAACCGAACACAGCAACGGCTTTCGTGGCTGACTGGGCTGTTTTATGGCTGGGGTGTTCTGAGTCGAGCTGCGTGTCGTCCAGGCAACGAAAAGCCTTCGAAAATGCCATAAAACAGTTCCCGCAAAATATTCCACAACTTACCACCTTTCCCCACTCCTGCCTTCGAGGATATAAAAGGGCAACGAGCGGGAAAACAGAAACCACGAAACCACCAGTCAACGAAAGGCAACGCGAGACAACGGAAAACGACAGAAGTCAATAGAACTCAAAATGAATACGAAAGAACACGCGAGCTATACATTACGAACACGTCGATGGGAATAGCTAAACACGAATCTGACTATCATACATTCGACCACCGTGGTCAACTAACTAGATTCGAGTGGTAACGTCACGAGAGTCAGCGTACTTCTGATACTGTCGTGATAGAGAGTAAGTGGGATCTACGCCCCGCGAAATTCCACCTGATAATTGCACGCAGCGAAATAAATTTCAATTTTGCCGGTTCTTAATCGACCATGCCATTCGCAAGAATGGTAGCAGAGTAACGATTTCAATAATTGTAAGATATGTTATGAACCACTTGATACGTGTAATTGTTGTTCTCTTTCAAATTAGTATACGTGTTGGAATTCAGTAGATACATAAAGAGAGAATCGATAATTTATACTACAGTCACATGGCAAAGGTGTTGAAATACGTATACCTTTATTGAAAAGAAATTATAGCTACCTGAGTTGCTATATTAAATTGGGATGTTGTTTTAGTTCCAAGCTACATGAAAAGTGTAATAAAAGTGGATAGTTGCATAAAACATGACCATCTTTGTCTCAGTGATTGTATCATAAAAACCGCAAAAAATGTAACGAAATTATTTACCCTGAAAAAATGCAAACCGCAATCTACGATGGTCTATTCATGCATTGAACGATACGAATATTTATTTTAAGTTAATGAAATCTATGCGGAATTTAATTGGCCAGGCTCTGTGCAACGGACTTCTTTGTCGCGTTTCAATAAAGAAATCATGTCTTTGATATTGAGATTCGATGCTTTGGATAGCAAGACAAGTAATTTCCATGATATTGAACCATAGAAGGAAAGGAGAGAATTTTTTAATAATTGAACTCGGGGATAAGGCGATCATGGAATAGAGCACGGTACGCCTTGAATACACTGCCTAAGGAATCCCTGACCTACATCGAGGCTCTAAGCCAACATTTTTCCATTCTTTCGACGATCTTCGAAGCTTACATCAGATTCCTGTAGACACCACGAACATTTCTCTATGTGAAACATAAGGATTACGGAAGAATGCGTTTACAGTAATTCATTCACAGCTGCAATTTCATTATTCGTAACATCTAAATAATATGAAACATCTAACATATAATAAACAAAGGAAGTACAGATCATATTATGTCACATAGTCAAAAGATAGGTTTCAAATATTTTATTTTAAATGGAGTCACATTCTTTTTCCATACGTAACACATTTACCTAAGCTTTTCTAGTTACAGTCCTAATCAGCTTCTAGTTACAGTCCTAATTTATACAAATGTATTGTAGACAAACAGAATTGTATTAAAACGTTAATTGAAACTATAACAACAAAATTCATCATCGTTAGATTAAAGATTCACTGACATCCTTAATCCACGTTGTCTCCAGAACAAATCACGAAAGATTCAAACAATAACTGCGCGTAAGGGAAGAATATCGCTTGTCAATTACACCTTTACCAAACTTCGGTGCACGAGGTCGAATCTTCTCCCCGAGGATCATCATTCGCTGATACTGCTCGAATTTAAACATTACTTACGTCGTTCGCATCATTGGCAGCGTCCATCGACATAATCATCATAGGGAAGGGATTCCTAAGTAAAGCAGGAACAAGGTAAAACAGAGACGACGGGAGAAAAAGTGCGAAAGAAGAACGGTAGAAGCGCGAGGATCAGCAGGGGAGATGATAAAAGAGTATGGGGGTAAAGGGGTGGAGAATGGAGGTGGCAATTTTCAGTTATAACGGCTAATCCGTATTTCACCGCCTAAACGGTGCTCGTTCGTCTTCGTTCCTCTGCGGTTCAGAGGGCTGGGATGGAAGTCGGAGTCGAGTCGCAGTAAAATATAATTGGGTTTCGAGGATTATTCCGCGGCCGACGTAGATCTCCGTGCGACTGCTTCCACGAGGTATTCCTTTGCCCCCTACAATCCTCTCCAGCTCATCGTCTCAGCCAATTGCGTGGCTGGCGTTCCTGTGTACCCATCTGAGAATTTATTAATCTATACCGTCTATGCTTCTCGAGTGACGCCTTTCCAATTTCTTCATTAGCATCAGAACTACCGGTATGATCAAAATTACTTTTTTGCAATTTTTTTTACGTTGCATTCGTATTTCCATTTTTTCTGTTGAGAATATTTCATGCGCTACCGGTTGTTTAATTATATTACATTTATATTCAGGTCGCGTTATAATCATAACGCACAAATATAATTTTTCTTTGTCAAACACTAATAAATGTAGCATTAGTATCGTTTGTTTGGATTCGATGGTAGTAGCTAGACTTCTGACAAATTCAGGACCCATATGTCAAGTACTATTAGTGGTTTAATGTCAGCTACGAAAGTTTAAGTTATTAAAGAATGCAGTTATTATTCCTCGAGGAATATTAGTAGCCAAGAAAATATTTTATCGGAACTTTTCTTATAATAATAAATAATGCAGCTATAATTGCTAGAAAAATACGAATCACCAAATATGGTTACACGGGAAAACTGGAGAACAAATCGGACGGGGGAACAACAATTAAAAAAGAAATGGAACAGCAGAGCGCACGGTATACATATCTTATATTCGATAAATTGGCTTCATTCATGGAAGAACTTTTCTACCACAATGTAGCAAACTTCATCATGAATCGTCGTTATCGAATGTGCTACGAATATGTTCGTTGAATCTCTTTCACTGCTACCAGCAATTGCCCAATGGTAATTAATCTCTATACGAGACGAAATCGATGGCCGACTGCTATTCTTCTCTCTATTTATCTCCCTCGCTTCATTTCTTTTTTTGTAATTCGGTCTCTCCACTTGATTCTCCGCGTTTCATTCTCTCCTGCTCCACTTTTTTTTACGTGTTTCGATTATCTTTCGCTGCTATCCGATTTAATTTCAATTCCTTTTGCTCCGATTACAAAGCAAACTCAATTTTTCATATTCAATCTATCGTGGGGAATGGGATGGAAAAAGGGGTGAGAGAAAAAGAAAGAGGATAAAAGAAGGTACTGCTGTATCAGTAGCGCGGAATCAATGAAGGGGTTCAAAGGGCCCACTAACGTCACGGTGGCTGTTAAAAAGTAAAAGTATGTACTCCGCTTGCTCATCCATAGATCAGCTATTTACGTCGAAGACGCGAAGTGTGGCGACTGGAAATGCAAAGCAAGTCGAAAGTCAAAGGTGCTGATAAAATAATATCAGAATAACGAATAACGTTGCAAATAATTCTAGCTCGTGATAACGTATATTGATTTCCCACACATTATTTTATAATCGATTATTCTATGACGCATCATCGCAAAAAGCTAGACCTTTCCTGTCGATGAGCTATACGAAATTGTAAGATGTACCAACAAGTAATCCACCATTTCTGTACCAATAGCACTATTTAATACAGCAACACATTCTGAAACAATGTATTTATCATAATAATCATCGTTATTTCTATGAAATTTTTACGATTTCATTGTTGCGCTAAACATCTTATTCTTAGTCTCATAGAAGATCTAAACTTGTCTGCTCTCCACGGAGAAATTTGTCAAGATACTGTACATTTTAAATTATATACCTAGCACGTTTTTGGAGCACATTTACCAAACACTTAAAAAATAGAAATAATAAAAGGGTTTCGTATCTAGTGCAATCAAAACTCAATGTTCCATTCATTCCATTTCCATTGAGCTAAAATTCCAGCATTTCGCAAAACGAGTCGAAGGAAATGATGTCAATTATATTCACAAATGCATCCTTCCACAACGCGTGGACTTATTAGACTGACCAACAAATATGTCGTGGATTACTTATTATTATGGTACACCTAATAAATAAAATGTATCGATACAAGTTGATTCGCGTGAAAAATTGAATGAAATTTCTCGGTGGACAATCAAATTAGAGCAGAATAAACCAAACTTGGTAAGAGAAAAGCGCCGACAGAGCTAAGTGTCTCGTCGCGTGTCGCTGAAAAGTAGCGAAATGGAAGAAAGGGACGTTAGCGGGATGTCCGGGGCGGAAGGGGGCTGGAACGACGTGCTAGAAGAATTCCGTGAGAACTTCGATGGAGCAGAAAGGGCAACTCGCCGAAAGAAATAGCTTCTAACGTGAAACGAAGCGGAGAAGGATAGGAGATAGAACGGACAGAGAGTCGGTCGGATGGAATGTGGCCGACTGCATTGTGCATGAAGCTCGACTAATGAGAATGGAAACTAGCCGCGGTGGTAGAGGGGCGCAACGAGTCGTCGCGGGTACACTGCTCAAGGTGTAGAAGAAGACGCTACGGCGGCGCCGCGGCACTAAGGCAAAGGGACACGGACTTAAGAGAATAAAAGAGGAGAAAAGGCCGAGCTCGGAGTGGCGGAGAGGAAGGTAGACGGTTTTAAGCAGCCGTGGATAGGGATAAGCAGATAAAAGAAATGGCTTCCCTCACTGGCTACGATTCTGCTCCACGGTTGTGCGGAAACTCGGAGAAAACGAGAAAAAAGAGAGAGTAGGGAGAAGGGACAACGTATATATTCGGTTAGAAATGGGCGAAAACGCCGAGGTATCTCTGCTTCGTGGAAATACCCACTTGTCATGATAGCAAGGAGAAAACTGGAAGCTTGCTGCGCTAAAATACCGCTAGAGAAAGTGAAACAGAAAGAGGAAAAGGGAAGAAGTATCGAGGCAGCACTGTGTGCAGGAAAACGAGCGTGCACGCGCGTGGGTGCCTGCTGCTTCAACTGATATCAAGAGACACGCGCAGGATTTCCTGTGCGTCCTATCCAGAGACGATTAAATGGCTAGATAACGCCTGACGATTTCGCGTTTCACTACTGTTTCTTGGAACTGGACTCGAGGAAGAGAGGTTAAATACGAATGAAATAAATGATCTTCGGTGTCATTCTTCTTCTGGTGTTTCGTTCTTACTAGCGAAGGGCGGAGAAGTGGATGCCAGCAGCAGGGCTGTCTGTGAGATGTATGTTTGGTGATATGTCGGTGATAAGGAGAGATTGAAATGCGTTTGTAATATTCAACAGGCCCCTTTTAATCTTTCAAGTTATAACAGTTCTTTTTATAATATGACAAATTTTAGTATACATATACATATACTTCTTTGTGAAATAGCCTTTATGAAATGGGGGTTAATATTGAAAAGAAAAAAGGCTGAAGAAATTTAAATTGTTGGTCTTACTTCATACAAGATACAACTGCGTTTCATTAGGTATAGTTAAACGACGATTTGGTTCGAAACTGAAAAAAACTGAGTTCGTAAAAAGATTTTTGAGAATAATGTAACTTGTGGCTCTTCACAATATGAATAGAATTGCAATACTGAAAGTTTTAATTAAACAAGAATAACATAGTACCGTATAATATACAGTTGCAAAGCTTGAATTAATTGTTCTTTTACTTTTCAGTTATGTAACATTATAAATATTCAGGATCCGAACATTCATGGTTTCTAGTAAAGAGTTTCAACAAAATATGAGGTGGTAGTCCTACTGGCGAAAGCATAGTGGTGTGTGTATTATATTATACATACATATGTATAATATAACATTTTATGCTCTCCCAGTTTTCATATTTGCCAGTTCCACGTGAACAGCGCTAAGCATGTTCCAAAATTAACAACATTTACTTGAACAACAGAAAATCCACCGGGGATCAGCATTCCATGTTCCTAAATGACTGTGTTTTCTTCTATTCAGTCCAGCTTCAATGTAGTTTCAAACTTCTCCTGCCCGTGAATTGCACAAAAGCCTTTGAAACCTGTTCCAAAGATATCAACGATCTGTATTCAGAACCGATTATTTTCTTGTTTTTCCAATCTCGCTTATGTCAAAAGAACGTAATGAATTGTACTTTATTATACAGGGTGGTTGGTAACTGGTGGTACAAGCGGAAAGGGGGTGATTCTACGCGAAAAAAGAAGTCGAAAATATAGAATAAAAATTTTTCGTTTGAGCCTTTGTTTTCGAGAAAATGGACTTTGAATATTCGCTCGGTAGGCGTGCTGTATTCCCGATTGCTGTATGTAGACATGATGGTAGACTAATATATGTATAAGTCTCTAAGATATTAGTCTACCATCACTTATACAAATTTTCTTTTTCTCTGATGGTAGACTAATATATTAGTCTCTAACATATTAGTCTACCATCATGTCTACATACAGCAATCGGGAATACAGCACGCGTACCGAGCGAAAGTTCAAAGTCCATTTTCTCGAAAACAAAGGCTCAAACGAAAAATTTTTATTCTATATTTTCGACTTCTTTTTTCGCGTAGAATAACCCCCTTTCCGCTTGTACCACCAGTTACCAACCACCCTGTATATATTCAGAGTGTCCCTTAATTATGGGAACATCGGGAAATGGGGGGTTGCTGTGGTGATTCTGAACAAATTTTTCCTTGACAAAAATGTTGGTTGAAGCTTCGTTTTTGAATTATTAACGAAAAACAGTAGCCAATCAAAGCGCCCGTAGAGCGCGCGCCTAAGCACGTGGCTCTCAACTGCGCTCGGTCGTGGTCGTGGAGCAACGCATTGGCACAGCGGGTTCCATCGTCTTAAATTAAGTACAATGTGGAATTATTCGTTATACACGAATAACAAATAAAGTAATACGTCGTTTAATAACTGTGTTCAACACTTTTATTCGATATCCAAAAAGAATAAAGTGTTTTATGGCTTATGAAAAACAATGTTACTCTTAACACCACGTTTTCAGGTATACAAATTATGTTTTGAGAAAAACGATTTGGATAACTAATGTTAGAAAAAACTACTTAAACTTACCCAATTGTCCACGAATTAATCTGGTTCGACTCATCAGCTAATGCTACGGCCGAGTGGGTGAACACCCCGAAATGGTCGATACAAATCTGATCGATTTCGCAAGCACTCGCGCTTGTTTCCACACGCACACACACGCACATTACGAATGTAGGCGTCTATGTATGTAGTGCCAACGATCATGGCGTGTCAGAGGTCTTCTCGTGGCCAACCGATCACGCTGCCGGGCACCAAGGGCCGAAGTCGCCCTGTGTGATCGGTTCCTGGTTTCGAAATCGATCACATTTGTATCGACCGTTTCGGGGAGTTCACCGACATGTAACACGCTGTGCCAATGCGTTGGTCACGACCACGACCGAGCACAGTTGAGAGCCACGGGCTTGAGCGGGCGATTTACCGGTGCTCTGATTGGCCAGTGGTTTTCCTTTATAATTCAAAAACGAAGCTCCAACCAACATTTTGGTAAAGGATAAAGTTGTTCAAAATCACTTTATGTAAAGTATATAATGAAACTTAGAAAGTGTTTCACCGATCGGATAGTTAATTAAATAAGTATTGTACAATAGAGGGTGTAGGAATTTCTATTACACGTACAATTCTCCACTAAGAAAATTCATTCTATCACAGTTTTATCAGTGTAATATGCGTACGTACTATTTATAATTTGGTCCGCTAACTTGGCACGATTGAGAAGATTATGGTTGTAACAGTTATTCATCATCTACTTTTTAATTTCTGAATGTAGTTACTTGCCCTTTTTCCATTGCTTTCAGTTATAATGTTTAGTTTATTTTAAACAGCAAACACGCAACAAGTAGATCATACGCGAAGATCTGTGTAAACCACAGTGCAACAAGGACTCGAGTACATCATTAATAAATTTCAAGTCATGGGCAGGATCTTTAGTTTGGCAACCATTGCGTTAATCAAGTCTTTATAAAGGAAAAGCATAGGTATTAGTTTTATGTACATACTATGCAACCCGAGATTCCCCTTGAAACCCATGTCTGCGTCCCTATATCGCTCATCACTAACAATCCCCTTTGTACGTGAATAGCACTTGATACCCTACGAGATTTTGCGATCAATCTACTAATTCTATTAGTTTCCTAAATACTGTCTTAATTTTGAACATTTAAGCCCCCTACTATTGCTTAATTTCAGCATCATATTTAATTAATTAAATGACATGCATGAAAACTATTAAAAATGTGAATAAATTCATTTATTACTTCCCGTTTGACTAATCTTTTTAATACCATCCAAAGATATAATTTTACATTTTCAATGTCTCAAACAGCTTCATCTTGTTCCGGGTTGTGTTACAATTGTTGGTCATCCTGTATGTAGTTATCAGCGCGTCGCGTCGGTCGAGCTACGCATGAATGCCGCGTGCCCTGCGGAAAGGCAGCTTTTGCATTTTCCCAAGCATCTTCACGGTTGCGTGTCACAAGCAACGGACCCTCTGTTTGTGTTTCTCACTTGTTCGCTCCCTTTTCCATTTCTGTTTCTCTCTTTTCTTGCCGAAACGGCATCGGGAAAGTTTCACGAGCCGTGCGCCAACTGTTTGAAAGTTAAACGAACGACTCCAATTATGCAGTCTACCATTGCAACCAGCCACACTCCCTACCCAGTTGGAGCTGTTTATTTTACAAATTTATTATTGGCACTACATTACGAGGAATTGCCAAATTTGCCGGCCCTAGCTTGCGTACAGGATTCATTTTCTCCGTTTTAGCGCGGTCGCGTGCCTTTCCTTCCGCCTACAATTTTAGTCTATTTGATGTCATACTTCAGCAATGGTCGTTTGATACGAACGAGTTTTTGTTTAATATTTTCCTCATTTACCGAATCGAAATTTCATTGACACCGAGAACCAGTTTTATTTTATGTGAGAAGGGTATAATAATTACTCGAGCTTACATTAGTGGCAATAATATTAGAAAGATATTATTTCACTATTACTAAATACTTATAAATATAAAATGTATTTTAAATTCTGGGTACATACAAGGAACGATTGTCTAGTCTAATGTTTAAAAAGTAGCGAAATTACGATAGAATTTTGAGGACTACGACAGAAAAACAAACGTTCAGCTTGCACCGGTAAAAAATAATTACCATTAGGCAGTCACAGTAGAATCGAAATAGTATTGCATTTCAGTGTTTGATTTATTACAAATCTATTACAAGTCTATTGCAACAATTACGGGAACTCCACTAAAGAAAATGGGATGCCATCCTACATTTTACATATCCATCCCAAGCTCTAATTCCATCGAATTAAAATAATCATTACGCTTTCATAATATGTATACACGCTGCAAAGAAACATCGACATTGCTTGCGCGGTCCATCGACACTGGACGTCAATCAATTTTCATCTGGTCGGTCGGCAGCTCACAGAGCAACGTGACTAATGAGAAGGTACCGATCGTCGTCCTTGCCCGTGCCTCGACCATGGGTGGTGGCCATAAGCGGTGGCCACGCCAACTCCATAGTATGTACGTACAATTAGACGCGCGCTGTAAAAAGAATTATTAAAATATATCCGTCTCGGCCGGCATGGAATCGGCTCTCTAAAAGGACCAAACTGCTGGAATAGAGCTGCGGGGAAAGACGTCGTGTTAGTTCAATAACCACCTGTGAGGACTGGTTTGACAAATTTCTTCTGCTGTCGATTAAATTGTTCATACATATATAAAAATTTGTTTTTGTTTCGATAACATACAGTGCATATACGGTCACACCTTTTCCCGTTCGTTACGTGGTAACATTGCCTGTATGGGAAATGTTCGATAACGTGTTTGATTCCTGCCAGCACATTTGCCGCAACGTAATAGGGTGTAGAAGGTTTTTCGTGTGATTTGATCGAAATCAGTGGTGAAGTTGGAACGAGTGGCTACAGCTAGTGGTATATTGCGTAATGGAGTATATGTCGATATGGATAGTTTTCAAGTATGCTTATTCAACGGTTTTAAAAAAATGGAAAGTCGTTCATCGGTCGTTTGAATCGATTGGAATGTTTGAGATTTAGGTGCTCGAAAAAATACGAAGGAGTTGCAGAGAGATTAATATTGCAGATATTTATGGCTAAATATGCTAAACATGCCAAATATATATTTTTGGATAAATATGTATCTGATACTGATACTGATACAAATAACTGTAATCGAAGGAAACTGCGTAAAGAGTTCTGGATGCGAAATCCATTCCGCTCAACACTATACCATCCATTTTACTATTCATTAATTAGAATTGCTGTACTGTGTGTATACTCGCGAAAAAGATATACTCCTCGAAAAACAGGATTCATAATTATTTACGTCTATCAAGATGCACAGTGGTATAGGTCTTAAATTATCTTCTACTTTGCATAAGATTACTGTGCTGGCTGGTGCTGAAATAATACATTGCATAATATGGTAGAACACCCTGATTTTTACTTCCCGGAGTGTGATATACTGTATAAATTCTTACAGAGAGATGTATGCACAATCTAATGCCTAATAAAAACATTCGTATATTCGTATTTAATTCAATTCCTAAGTAACGACGTGGGGCGTGGGACGGACATTACTGCCAATTCTTCCACTGCATCTCCGCAATTGTTTCAATGCGCTAGTTTAACCAGACAATCGTATACGGCTTGTGCAATGTGAAAAGAAAGTGTCCAACAAGGAAACCACGACAAAAAATCCTTTACCGGCCATTATCATTATCACTACTTTCCGCTCGCTTTACGCAGCCGTCGCGTTACAATATCTAGCCGCGGCGTTCCCCTATTCTATATCAGGGCCATTAACTCATTGAGCGGCTAATGCGTATTCCTTTTGGCGAGAAGCAATTATCGAACGACGACAATCATACGAATAAAGCGTTCGGGCTGCACGGAGGCATAATTCGCGACGAAAAGCCTGCCGTGTATAGGGTAGAACGATGGAAAGCCGGTTTATACGCGCCCATACACACGTTGCATACGTGCCTATAGTCCGGATTGTTCCGCGATGGGATACTGGCATGGCGGTGGGTTGAAGTTCCAATAGCTGTCGAATTATTGGCGAACGATTAAAGCAATGTAAAGTCTGCCCTGGTTCGTCCCGCGACGAATAATTTAAGCGTGCGATTGCTGGCGGGCAAATAATGCCCGTACGATAAACAACGGGCTCGCCGACGCAAGTTAATCGCTCCATTGTCCGATTGCGTCGACGTGCGTGAACGAATTCTATCGGCCCACCCGCCGCCGCCAGGCGTGAATATGTCTAAAGCCGAGCCCGTGCGACACGCAGCCCCAAATTCCCTTCCATTAATGAGACCGCGAGTACATGCGCGCTTCTGCGTCGCTTAATGTACATATTCGATGACCATTGCACGGTGTCGCCTGTGCGGAGGTGTTGCAGTCTTTATAATCGTAACTTGGGCATTGGTACGTTTGGTGTTGGCATGTTTCAGTATTCAGAGGGTTCGGTAAGGCGAGAAATTAAGCTAGGTATTTTTTAATGGCGTTCATGATATAACTGTTGGTAAAGTGCCGAATGTCACTATGCTTCGTTGTAACCAGGTCACAGAATTGGAGGAATCTACGTATAACGCTACATTCCTACAACACAGTTTCGTTCTGGCACGGTTAGAGAATTGGGCTGCTCATTAGCCAAATCGATTAACTCCACTTCTTGGGGCTTTTTAAATTTTATTGCCAAAGCGCTTGATTGACTCTTAACTTTCTACATTTAAAATAAGTTGCCATATTTCTGTTTTGTGGCGTTAATCGATTTGGCAAATGATGCATTCAATTGTCGCTACCCAAGTGACCACTTCACAAATGTTTAGCCCCATATTATGTACTTTATAAACACCTATTAGGTAAATTAGCATGTATATGATTCATCAATTACTTACATTTCTATCACGCATATTTCTGGTAGTGGTAAAAGGTAAATAGTATAGTTTTATTAATTATTGGAACGTGTTTTTTGCATTAGTTCTGCGTATCGTATGACATGGATTCCCACAGCACAGCATCTTTTAAGAATGTAACGCCCATACAGTGAATTTTTTCTGTCGGTCAGAATTATTTTGTAGGGGAGTTTTCTAAGATCCACAAACGGTTCTTATCAGTGTATTAAAAGTGTAACATCAACTCATCATTTATACTCAGTGTGATATTAATACTAAGCATCTATACTTCAATATATATAACAACTTACAACTACTTGTTATAATTGAAATCCTGCAAATCTCTATCAATCGAAAACATCACTACGCGCGGTCGTATCGAGTCTGGATACACTCGAACTCGAGCTGCTACGCAACAGATGCCACAAATCCGTACCATACTTAGCGCGCAAAGTCGGTCCCAAATTCCAATCTGCATTTCATTATTCTCAACATGTATCAACGATATCGAGGTGAGTTCCAGGCCGCGATCGTCGATTGGTAAATATCGAGGTTTCAATCGTGGAGATCTCAATGGGTAATCCGATAAGAAGGACCAAGGGAAGTTATCGCTTTTCAGGAGAAAATCTCATAGAACGCAGCACGATCTCATTCTCGATTGGGATTATCACGCCCTACCGCACTAACCGGTAGGATCTCGTAGGTCCTGCACCCCTCGAGGGTGGCTATGCAGCAGAAGGGGGGCTGCCACACGCGTACATAGTTATGAGCGTGTACGCGGAACACGCGAAGCCACTGTCGATGCAATCAAGGGGCGAGGGAGAAGCAAAAAGTCAATCAATCGACTCGACCATTGTTTGTACGAGGCTTAACGTTAATTCCTATTTGTAGATCTGATTGGATGGACGACCGCGCATCGGATTTCCTTTTCATAATCCGTTATTCGGACGTACGGGCCAGGCCGAAATAGGGGAGGGCCGATCGTTATCATGCTTGAGAGAGCCACGACTCTTGGCACGGCCGACCGACCGGTGATGATAGATTGCTTGTCTCTCGTCGGACTCGATCGTTGATGGATAATTTTGCGAAAACGCACCGCGCGTTCGCGTTGATTAATATGCTTACTCAATCACCGGTCGAGTAGCGCCGATAAGGGTATTGGAAAATCTTGTGCGATGGAATTCGCGAACCGCGCGCAAATTCGTGGCCCGTTTATTTTTCGTACCAACTGCGGCGGATGGTGTTGGTATTTTCGTGAGGGGTTTTTAGATGGTTGCTTGCTCCGAATGTAGTTTGAGGCGGGATCGGAAGTTAGGTTGGTGATTAATTATTGCAGTAGAATGTGTGTAATGGTCTGCAGAGGCTCGGAAATCTCGTGAAAATTGTTTAATACTACCTTATTTTTAATGGGCGTTCTATTAACATCTGTTTAGAATATTGCATTCATTGGTAAGTTTTAGGATTAGGTGTTTCAAATATAACGTAATATATTTGAAATCGGTTATTTAGCTTCCGTGTTTAGTTGAAACATTTCAGAGACGACTGTTTAAAATAGATGTTGCATAAGTTTACGTAAAGCACCGCTATCATGTACGAACTTATTAATACGTATTTCAGCATCCTATTTTAAAATTCCCCACATAGTTATACAGGGCGTTTAAAAAGAGGGTCCAAGACTTTAAGGACTTATAGTGCTCATCCAGAGGAAGAAAAATGCCCCATTAACATGGGTCCTGCAGGCAATACATTCGGCGTAAAATCGACTTTTATCATTGACAAACATTCGAGTCGTGAGTGAGTTTCTTCATTGAACATAAGCAAAGGGATTGTTATAGTAAATGTTCTATATGTCTTCTATTGCATTGCAATGCAAAACCCACATCTGTGTATTATAGGTTCTCGTACATCCTCTAAAATTCCTTCCAAATCTCACATTGTGCAACATGCATTCCCATTCGTTGTCGTAATTCGCCCAGATTATTTATGAGATGAGTGACCAGTAAACCATTGATTTTATGTGCCCCGTGCAAAAAAGTTCATGGTATTTACATCAGGCGACAGAGGAGGCCATTATACTGTGGCCCCTAGGTCTACTCAGCTCTCATCAAAAGCATGATCGAAGGATTGATTTCAGGACCTATGCTGATTGGACATATTTTTGCTCCTCTTGGTGAGTACTAAAAGCCCTTAAAGTTTCGGACCCTTTTTTTTGTTACAGCCTGTGGTACTGCATGGTAAAGGTTTATACGTGCAACACAATCAAGAAAACTGATATTGATTTCAATACTGTTATTTTGATTAAGCTTAAACCATTTACGCCAGTTCCCTTCTGGCTGTGCACAAATTGCTCTACAGAAAAATAATCAAACGAATCGCACGTGCATACTAGGAAACTTTTGAACGTACACCCTGGAAATGGTGAGACGCGAAAAAACCCGAGAATGATTGTGCGCCGATAAACGAGCGGTCATAATCATTTACAGCCGAGTCGTAAACACATCCTCTGCTCTTGGCCTCGACGGTGTCTGAAATGTCCACGGAAAAGGGGGCCACGTGAATAAATCGCCAATTTCTACAGGCAGATTAGATCGTCAAGGCGGCCATTACTTCATCCTTACTGCTGCAAAGGGTCACGGGGCGAGCTGAAAGGTTGCAGCGAGAGCACCATAGGCTCGGAACGTGTGCTATCCCGCCGATAATACTTTCACCTAGCACGTGAACCCTCCAGTACAGGAGAAAGTGGTGGGATTCGAAGGAAACTACCAGCGTACCCGGCTTCCCCGGAATACATATCTATTCCTTGGGAGCTGTTAGCTCGAGTATGACTCCCGAGGGAGAGCAACTCTCAGACTCATCCTGGCAAGTAACGACCGCGTTCCCTCTCTTATTCCACTCGACCTGGGCCGCTTCTTCCATTCTCGTTACCTTAGCCTGCCTCCTCCTTGATCTTTAACATCTCACCTTGCAAGACCATTTAGCGCACCTTTCGTTCAACATGTTTATCTTCCTTCTGTCCTCTTTACGAACCAGGGAGCCGGCCAATTGGGCGCGTTTATCAGGATTTATCGTGCTGGATTACTTTCACGTTTCGTACCATTAAGTAAGATTGACTGAGCAGCCGGGAACGTTCCTCATTGTAGATAGCGAGTCCTTCATCGCCCTTATTTCCGTTTCTGAGGAAAGATGCTCGTTTAATGGAGAATTTTTGGGCAGACAATTGGAAGTGATGATGAGAGGATTATGATTTCCGGATGAACCGAAATTTTATTGATCTGCGAACTCTGCGAACTCTTTTTTAATGCAGCAGAAAATTCTTTGCTACTGCTTGCTGCAGTTATAACTAGGTAGAAATAGATAAGTCTGCGGCGAGCATTGAAAAATTTTCTGGGGACAGTTGTTTGACCTTCCATAATATTGCTTAGCATTCAATACAGAAATTAAAGATTACAGTGAACAACTGCCATGAGAAACGCTGATACAAGAAATAGAATAAAATGAGTCAAGACTTTCGCGAGAATGGAACCTTCCTTGTACTTTAACTACAAATCTATTTTAATGGTACCTTTTCTTCTGAATCCTAGGAGCAATATTTGGTTTATTAATTCGACAGGAAGTACTAGCATTAGTGAAGATTATCTCGCGTCAATGTTACTTCGAATTTTAGTTTAATGAATAATACTTTTATAGGAATGTAGGTGCATGTGTATGTAAGACAATAATAATCTGTAAATACATTAGTTGTCTATATATCTTAACGTACAAAATAAGAGGCAACAATCATATGTGCAAGTATAATAACATAAATGCACATAAGTACGATTCAACTCTTCATTGAAAACAATTTTTTCGTGCACTGATAAAGTACGATCCAGCTTATTGGCGGCGCTTTAACAGCTTAAATATACATGTTAGATATTAGTTTATACGTCAAGATTATTGAGCTCGAGATTATAAACGATTGCAATGTTCCAAGTTTCTAGGGTAAGTGCCACGGGGTTCATCACAGTCCTCTTACCAAAAGGCACAGCCTTCCCCATGTCGTGGCCAGATCCTCCAGAAACAGAGATCCTATTCATTGACTTTCAAGACATGCAATAAATTAGTTAATCCTAGGACATTCGATAGCTGAACGACGTCGGGCCAGCAGCCATCGTCTGTCACCCAGGTCGACAATTGCCAAAACACTCTTCAACAACAAGTAGGATTACGCGCCATCATAAATTATACGCAGGGTGCATAGTAGTTTGCCACCCGGTCGTATTTCTTCCTTAAAAAATACGCTAACGCTAACATACAGATAATGTTCCATATTACCATCCCCGTGTTGGATGACCAGCCATTGAGTACCCCATGAGTGTATGCCCGCGGATCCTGGCCTAGTCAAAGTGACTATTATGCACTAAGGCAGTAGTCAGCGATATGGCTACTGGCAAGGGCCAGACTCCGCGTCGGCTAAGGAGACAACAAGGGCTAAGGTCAGCCTTTCGCCCCCTAGATATCATAATATATATAGAAGCGGAATAACTATTGTAATCAGAACAGTTTTAGACGCGACGAACACCGTACTCCTAATATATACATACCAAACCACATCCCAAAGACTAGAGTTCTTTTAGACTAGATACCTCATCGACGTAGTCTAATTGTTCAGCAAATTGTTACGAGAATATCGACGGTACGCCGCCGCTCTAGAGTATTCGTCCAGTTTCCGTCATGCGTTATTGTAACTTATTAATAATAATAAATACAAGCTGTGCGGAATACAACACCCGTGAAAAAAGCATTGCGAAAGTATACGTTTTCTAGTGACGGCTCAATAATTGGAACCGTATTGCACGAATGTTTGTATCACTGGAAAAAACATCGATCTCCCCGTAACGAAACGCCATACAGGATGTCGCAGTGAATTCTCCAACGTGGGAGGATCGTAAGCGGATAGAACAGCATAGGAACAGCAAAAAGGTACGGCAAAATGATACGGGACAGTGCAAGGCGCAACAAGAACGTAATACTAATTTGTCCAACAACGCGAACAACGTTAGTTAATATGTATGACGTACGAGTGTCGTGTTACGTGTGGTCGATGTCGCATATCATCTTTATCCTGCATAACAAACACGACTTTCTTGTCCTCGGACTCCGAAACAATGGTCTTGAGGTTGTAAAGGGTGGAGTCGACTTGTTAACGAAGTTCCCCCTTGTCCTATTCCACTGTGTACGTACCTGATTACGAAACCGGATATACAGAAACGGATTGGAGCTGAGCCGTAAGAGGAAATTAGACACGCGTAGATCATGTAAACGGGGGGCATATTGAAACTTAATATTTTATATAGGTAATGGGATTTAAGTACTGCTGAAGATAAAATGTCTTTTAGTTATTTCCATTCCTGAGTTGGAACATATGTCTTGCTCTCGTCTTTAATAGTGACGTAAAACACTTATCCAATTGTAAAGTACAGGCGCCTTTCGTTCTTTCTTCAAATATTCTTTACGTACACAATACAAGTCACATATCAATTCATTTCTTGCATGGATATCACAAGTATTGTATTGATAATGTTACGAGGATAATTTTAGACGTCAAATGAAATAATATAGACAAACTAATTGTACATCAGTGTAAAGTTTCTAATAGTATCTTAACATAGAAATATCGAGCACTATATAGTATATAAGGTTATTTGGTGATGAATATATCGATACAGGTACCAAAATTCATCTCTAAAATACTATCTTAATGGATTATTGAACCGAAGTTAAATCTAAATGCGAAGAAGAGTTGATTGACGCGAAAAGAAATGCTAAAACGCTTCGGAGCTTCTAGGCAAAAGGAACGGGCAAAGGGAAAAAAGGTAGAACTCGGTAAACATTAATCGAATCCCTTAATCAAATTCGCCTTCATCTCACGATAGGCGGTCTAAAATAGAGAGAGGTTGCTTATCAATTCAAACGACTACCCTTAAACGGAACCAAAGTCAATTCGCAGACCCCTGGACTGAAAGAAAGAAGGGATGGGTCCAATGAAAGGATGAAAGGTAGAAACGACGAGAGAGTAATGGCAGAAGATGTGGCAGGTGGAATAGAAAGTCTGCGGACTTTTTCCTTGCGTCTTCGTCTTGTCAAGAGTGTACACGGTAAGCACTTCCAGTATTCTACATCTCATATGATGTACAATAGTTTCAATACTTCTTCGATTGCCAAAGTCTTACAAAGAAACGAAGAAAAAATTAAGAACAACTTTCGTAAAGGCCAGGCAAGTGGTATAATATTAAATTGACTATAAGCTATTCATAAACTTTGGAAATAATAGTTTGTAGTGGATTCAAAACTTTGGTTACATGATACTGTTACAATTCACCTCTGGAGTTGAACTTGTGTCGTATAATTAAATAAAAATTGTACTGTTCTTCTTAATCCATACAGCAAAATGATTTGTAACGAAATAAAAATTGCACAACTTTGTTGTGAGGTACATATTGGGGTGATTGTTATCCTAAATTATTTTCATATAATATTCTGACACCCATGCAAGGTTTCATAAATTACATACTCTACATTGTCCGTGGAAAAGGAAGACGAATGAAAAAGTAGATGAATTTCAAGTATGTCACTCAGTCTGAACAAAATATTAACTCATCCCATCAGCGTCGCTTGAAACCATCTCCAAATTGTAACCCTCCATAACATCCTACCTTTCCAATTAAATTGCACCCCACTAATCAATCCAACCCAAGCCTATGATAACATTGCACAAAATAAGCCCAATGACAGGGACCAAGCTTTGCAGTGCAGCATCAATATGACACAATGCACGTTCCGTGGTAATCATCAAAGTAGCCATGGTCTCTTGAAACGTTCCCCGTAGCGGGCGCAATAAGTTAACACGGCTGGACATCCATCGATGCAATTACCATTAACGTGTCCTGCATGGGCGGTACGTACATCGGTGTAACGACGTCGTAACTTTGATCGTCTCTCGACGTTGGCCGCCGCCTAATTCGTAGTTTCGATGGGACACAGCGTCGAATGCTCGGCATAGTACACGGACAGGATTATCAGCCTGGCGAACGAGCAATTCGTGGCGCGAACTGTGATTTCTTCCGAGAGTAACGCAATATTAAACGCGGCTACCCGAGGAATATGGTAATGCAGGGAGCAACGAAACTCTGACAGAAATGGACACGGGTACCGGCCGCAATCCGCCTGAACAAAGGAAACATCCAGGTTCACGCGTTATTCCGTTCAATTTCACTGTCCGGAAGTTATCCGCCCTGGCCACGCGAGTACGCCGGCGATAACGGCTGCCTCCTATTCTCTGAGTTTTCGAATTTCTCCGTGGTAAAAGCCTGCGCTCCGTCCTCGGCTCGTGATATAGTCAGCAGCTGAGATTTCAGGGGATTCCGAAATTCGAATATCGCGAAACTCCCTTTGACATTTAAATCGAACATGGGACTATGGGACTGCGTAATTGTGCCACTGGTGTCGAAACTTTCGATGGTTCTGTATAGAAGTGCAATTTAAGGTGGATCAGGCGGGTTTCCGTAAGCGAGGGTAAAGAGGGAAAATTGAGTTTTAAATACAAATTTAAAGAACGTTTTAATATAGAATGGATTTCTAATTTTAGTGATGAAAATTAGACAAAATGCATTTAAGGAAATCAACCATGCACATATTATTTAATATATATTAAATATTAAATTTGAACACTACTGTGTTAGTTAAGGAGGAAGGATTTTGCTCGAGTAGGTAATCAATCTCACTCATATCTTTTAACAGCTAAACAAGGTGAATAAATATATGTATATAAAGCACGTCGAGTTTAATACTTTCATTAAGACTGTTGGTGTAACAATAGATCGAACGTTTACAACTTAAAAATACAATTTCTGTTTAGTTTAATGATTCTCTAACCACTTTAACCGTATTTCGGTTACATAAAATATAAATTCTTCTCCTACACATCCAAATGCGTGCTCTACAACACGTCGACACAACAGTTAACGTATTAATATCGAGGCACGCATCTTTCGAGCATTCCTAAAATTTCTATTAAATCTGCGACTGGTTACAAACATGTCCGTCTCTTTCTGATTCCAAAGCCCCGCGACTATATTGCGTTCCAATTGAATGGCAGATGCGATTGTATCGTGAAAAATCCAACTATCCACAAGTAACGTTATTCGTTCTTTCGCGACTCGTGATCCTTTATTGGTTGAATTTCAATACGTTTTTTTCGAAATAGCATCGAACCATTGCGAGGTACACAAGCGGCATGTGCTTGCGAAATACGACTCGTTTAAATCGATTCTGTGGAAATCGTGCATCTCTATAGCTCCCATTCCATCGTTCCTTGCATGGAAAACAATATTATTATTATATTTGTTATAATTATTATTAGCTGTCCTGATGGCACAGTAAAACATACGGGGTACATTTGAAGCACTTAATCTCCATTATGATAAACTATATAAACTGTATAAACAACACTCGTAATGCACAAGGGCACAATTTCTGAAGAATTAGTTAAACCTGAAGCAAGTTTCCCATATCCACATCAATTTCCACCCCTGAAAAGCCCACGATGCAAATTGGTATCTGTTACATCTAGAACGTAGGCTAAAATAACAGAAATACTAATGAGAACTTCGTCTCGAGCATTCGTCGCAACCAAGGGACCAGCCCTTGTAAGAAAGCGAACGCGCCAGTCAAAGCTATTCGGTACGCACGCGACGCGACATCGTCGGGGCAGCTTTTGGTAGATGGGCCAACGATGGCCCGCCCGCTCGATGAAGCTAGGAAGCCGCCAAACAAGCACGCAAGGTAGGAAACGAGAGAAGGAGGAGGACGTAACTCAAACTGTACTTGGACTATCTACACGGTAGATCTGGCATCTAACAATAAGAGCAACGCCCACTCACACTTCTCGCCGGTTGGCAGAGTATGCGGCGAGGCTGTTGCGGCTTCGGCTCATCTCGGACGCTTCCACACAACAGCCCATGCCCGTCGCTGGGTGTACGCCGGGCAGGTAGGTTGCGCACACCCTCAAGCTGCACCATGGTGCACACATAAACGCGCGTCGAGGGTGGATCGCGCACAATTACCCATTGTCTGATACAGAAATTTATGTGTGGATAGCTGGGGCCCACGTAACTAACGGACGGTCAGCTCCGCCAGAGATCCACTAAATCCAAAGGCTCGCAGCAGCATACGCCTTAGACTGTGCAGATAAGCGATGGATAGGGTATAGAAGAGACGTGCTTTGTGATTCGGTACCCGCGTCGGTAGGGGAGAGAAAGAGGTTGGCTGGCCCACGCGTATACTCGATGGCAGGCTGTACTCGAGGCTCGTTGTATGTAAAAGAGCGGCTCCTTGCAGCGGAGGAATCGCGTATATAAAGGGGAAAGAGATCGATAGGTTTGCACACTCTGCCAGCGACCCCGTGTCAGAGATCGCGTCGAAGATGCACGCTCAAGTTTCCTTGGTCCTTCACGATCCGTTGGGTACGTTCGCGTGAACGGGCGTGAGAGAACTTTTGGGGATTTTGGAGGAAGTTCTATTGGAAAGTGATCGGGCCGGTTTAGTGGGGTGGTTTACGGTGTTGCGACGAGAGTGATGCTTACGGCGTTGAGATGGAAAGTGGTATTGTTTTAATGATGACCGACTTGAGAACCGGATTGATAGTAGACGTACAAATCACTGATAAGCCGCTGAAGGCAGTTTCACGTCTGGTACAGGGTTACGTATGTCCACAATTTTCAATAATGTTTAAATGTTGATTGGATTATTTCATTAAATTACGATTTACTATTTACTTTGTTTGTAACGTACATTGAAAAATTCTTCCGGCTGGCCTTATTTAATATATTACTTCAGCTTATAGTTTGCGCTCTTGTTTGCGATTTAATTCTTCCTACATTTAATTTCAATACTAAAATAATAATCGGGCTGCGTTTTACAAATCGTATGACTTTTTTTGGAGAACAATTAGAATTGTTTCATTGAAAATGTTTCTACATTCAACCCTTACAAGCAAATCTAAAAGATACATACATGAACAAGAGAATAAAAACACTTCGATTTTCCCAACGCGTATGCCCGGTATAGTAGATGATTTTAAACTTGTTTTTATCTTATTTTTATTTTATTAAAATTGAACCTACTGAACTTGAATTAAACTCTAAACTCTGAGATTCGGGTACACATTTACGGTAAATGAAACTACTTTTTTTGTTAAGAAGCAAACAAAACCCTGGCAAATACTTCTCGATTGCGGACTATTGTAAATTGTAAAAAACTATACGGTAATTCTTATTCATTCATAAAAACTTATTCATGAAAACATATTCCGAACCTTGTCAGTAATTTCGCATATTTAAATACCCCCCTGTATAGCATATTTCCTAGTGAATGTATTCATACGAGTTTGGCCATTCAATGAAGAATTATGAAAGCCTAGATTCCAAAGTAGAAGCGTCGAAGTAGTTGACGAGGTGCGAACACAGGCGAGTACATAGTTGAATGAACGGCATTTTAGTGGAAGATACACACGCTAATTCGTCGCTAAGTCTTCCCAGCTTTTGCGGAGTAACGACGCCCCTCATATATGTACAGCGTTCACCTGGGATACGTAAAACCGGCTGCCTGTATATTCGTTGCGATCTTGTATAAACGTACCTGTGCAGGTGAACACAAGCCCAAAGTTTCCTCGACTTCAGAAATTTCACGATAGAAGCGCTGCAATTTCCTCCATGATGGTGCTCTCCCAGGCCAGAAATTCCTTGATCGCATCGAGATGTGAAATTCATTACGACCAGCCTTCTCCTTAATTAAATAAGCCATGTTGAAAATCGGAATTACCTTTTGTGCATATTCGAACCGCTCTTCGAATGACGTGAAGAATTTTCGGTGAAACAATGCGGAATTTCGAGCTTATCGGTGCATAACATCATAAGCTCTTGAAAAGTTAAAGAAGTTTAACGTTACCAGAATCTTGATTCACGAATTAAAAGTATGTTATCGCCAAGTCCAATCGGTAGTGGTTGGTAATTTTTCTAAAGCAAACGGATGCTGCATATGTATCCCTTATATACGAGAAAGTACTAGGCAGGTGTATTAAAACGTCCCATCGAGAGACAGAAGCAGGTATTTGTTACCTGCTGCAGGACGACATAAAGCATATCGTACAGAAGGAGAGTTGAACAGTTCAGTGAACGAAGGTTAAACAGATATGATAGAAAGTTGCGGCAAATGAGTTTCACCTAAAAAGCATCACAATTTTTGTTGAAGTGGTAGAGGCGCAAGATATAATTGCACACAATTCGTCTTTTTTATTGTATACCAAAGAAGGTCCAAAAGTAAACGGAAATTTTTTGTCGCTCGGTTAGGAAATTGGAAGCACTGACTTCTCTGTTACTATCCATAATTTTGCAAAGCCTCTATGTGCTTGAAGTAGTTCTTGATTGTTTCACTCTGTGCTAGTGCGATACTGAACTAATTTGTAGTGAGTGCTTCCCTGTCTGTCTGAACCATAAAAGAATAAGAAACGTTTTCTTTATTCAAAGGTGAAACCTGCAGAGGTTATTCGCAGAATGAAGCAGAAATATGGCGATAGTTGTACAAGTCGAAGCAAGATCTACGAGTGGATAGATCGCATCAAAGATGCGCGGACATTTCCCTCCGATGAATAACGTGCAGGCAGGTCTCCTACGTCAGAGGCCGATGTCAATATCCAATGATGAAATTGCAATCGTGTTAAATATAATAAATGTGATATGATAAATGTTTACATCTAATAAAAAGCCCGTTGAATCGACGCCAAATTAGTTACGTACAAGATCGAAAGCTTCCTTCAAGAATGCAATGTCGGACGACCAGCCTCTGAGGCATTGATAAGAGCAAAATACACGGGTCTTCCCTTAGCAATGGCGCGCATTAATCAAAGGGACGGACTTTACAATCCTAAGGGTCAGAACCCGTGCTTGGCTATTATGTCTCGACAAGGGCTAAGGTCGCCCACGCCCCTACAAATTCGTATAAATATACGCGAAGATACATCATTGGCACTTTGAGATTAGCAAGTAACACTGTCGGTTAGCAGTACGGCTTACACTTTCGTCTTCCGAACAATCTGTTGCGTTGCGCAAAACTTGTATCCGGGAGTTGCACGGATTTCAGCCGTAAATATTGTAGGAAATAATAAAGAAACTTTTAAATCCTATGTTATCAACGTCCAGAAACAGTCTAAGGCTTGCTGTTTTTCAACGGCGTTACTAATTGTAAGAGAATAATAAATAAACTAACTAATTAACATAAACGAACACACAAACGTTACACACATCAACCACACAACCACACATGTTACATACATGACAATACTATAATATGTATGTTTTATTATGAACTACAATCGGTCCTATGCCTCACCCCGGAATCCAACAGCAATTTGGAAATAAATTAAAAGGTGGACGAAGATAATAGAAGTACCTAAGGGAGGATTATGTAAAAAAATAACCAACATTGTTATTCGTTGTACCAATTAATATTATATTTCATTAAATGTCTCTTTATTTTGTTATTTTCCCTCGTACAACATCCCTGTCTTTGATATATTCGATTACCATTCAATTTCCAATACATTGTATACAATTATTATTGATTCAAATTAAAGTACATTAAAAGTACGCCAATTACCTAAACTAATTTGCAAGATGCATTTAATTTAGCAAGTAAAACACGTGAATTCTGATTCTCAGACTTCAGTGAATGTTGACAATAAATAAGTGTGTGTAATATATAATAAATAATAATATAATGCAATAAAGAATTGTGTTTATTCCGCGAAATAACCGCAAAGTAAAATCCACCCTTTTACGCCCAAAGCTAACTAAATATATTATCTTACGCCAAACCCCCATAGGTAAGTTGAATTTTTCGTTCGGACCTCGTGTGTCGTACGGTGCTACCATTAATCCACCACAGAACTTCGATGAATTATTCATACCGTGTCCCAGTTCCATTTCGTACGCGTATTAATAAATGTTCTTAGAATTGGCAAATATGCGAGGCGTGGACATACTGCCATGAAGTCGTATCATCCTTTATTCCTGACTCATCACATTTTTCACACATTCCTCTCGTTCGCGAACGAAATTGTCGATTGCAAACACACGAAAGTCCTCTGAACACCTCGCATCGATCCGCCCCACCCTTCATTGCGCAACGATAAGTACGCCGAGATTTATGTAAATTCGGACGTCAACACGACGGCCGACAAATCTCGATAATCTGGTCGATAGTTCACATGTGTCCTAATACGTACGTCTATGCAGCTAAATCACGTGAACACGTTCCATGCTTGGCTTGAACGGGTGTGAAGGACCCTTGGTAGCCCTAATCCTTCTTATCGTTAAACTTACGACTATGTACTATCTAGATTTTTCAACGATCACTGGACATCACTCCTACGGGTTAATTGAAAATGCCAACGGTGTAATTTATGACCATCCAGCAGTTTCGATTCCCTTTGTCGGGTGTGTCATTAAATCACACTGCGGCGCGGCTCGGTCACAGATTATTCTTATCTCGGGCTTTTGATTTCAAAATACAGAGTTGATTTTCTGGTGTATCCTCTGCCGCTGCGTAATTGATTATGTAACAGTGAGTGATAACTCGGTTCCACTATTAACCCAGTTTGAAATATGGACGCGGAAATTGTATATTGGCACATAAATCTACTAACGTGGCGAGCACCGCGAATATGCATGGAATGCATTCAACGAGTAGACAGTGTCGGCTGGTGTTCTGATTTGTTGATTTTAAGGGAAAGTATTATAGTTCGAATAAAATACACTTCTGCTTATGATAATATGCAGGGAATAAAATGATATTGTACTTATGGTAAATTAATATTAATGCTTATTCGCATGTAATGGACACAGAGAAAACTTAACTCCCAACTTCGGTTCTTACAAGAGGTTTTATAATCACTTGGACTTACACTATGACGATTGACTTTTTTGTATGATGTGAGCTCGGGAGTCAGGCAACCTTGGGTTTTTCAAGGGTGTTGGAGAGGATGTAGTAGGGATGGTGAGGGCGAATTCCAAAGGACTCCGGATGGGTAGGCATTGTAGGTAGTATGACTACGTGGTTTGGAAGCGGTGACACCATAAGGTTGCATAACGACTGTTCGTGACGACGGAACTTAAAAATATTTTTATTAACGAATCCTTAGGTGACTAGTAGATAATAAGATTAATACAGAAATATATATCATAAGACTAATACAGATATTTGGGGGCGAATACGTTACACGCAGAATTATTGTCAGTGTCTCCTACAGTTGGAAATATAGTTGAATCCTTAGTTCTGCTAAAAAAAGGTCTCTTTCATTCATAGAATAAATACCAGTATATCCATAGTGTCGATATTAACGAGACAATTAGTGTTATCAATGTGCTTAACTTCGTCAATATCACCAATTGTAAATCAGTGGAATTTTGTCAATAGAAACTTATTTTATTTTACATTAGCTAGCAATATGTCTTGACTTATCTCACGAGTAACTAGTTTCGTAAATAAAATGCATATTTCAGTAACATTTCTAGAGGCGAACACAATTCACCAATATTATAAAACTTTATTATTAGATCGTCTGTAATCGGAACCGATAGCCACGGGAAACTTCCAATTTATGTACATTATCGTTGGAGTAAGTTTCCTAATTACGGTTGCCGTTCGACCGAATTGTAATTGCCCCTTGTAAATTTATTGTTCCCCCTCCAATACGTGAAGTCGTACGATAAAGTCAAAAATTAAGAGAAGTATTGGTTAAATTGGTTAACCACTACAAAGTTCTATATTGCAATATATTACAAGATCTTGTTCCCTAATTGTTCGACACTAATCATCGATTGATTCTTGATATGTCTATTAATAACACTTTTATTTAATGGCAGACTTAATTAATAATACTGTGGGTAATGAACGCTTCTAATTAATATCGTTCATGGATTCGATCAAGACAATTAGCCAGGCGAGTATCTATTGCCAATCGATGCGGTTGCACATTCAATGAATCTCGAGCGTTCTTTGAAGCTGTCCAGTCGTTAACGATCTTCAGCATTCCCTACTGATTACAGGAACGTAGTTCGCGACCGAATAGAAATCCAATCTTTGTTAATATTCACAAAACACCAAGGAAGTCTGTAGAGAGTTTTTCATTCAGATTAGTGAAGGTCAATGAACGCAATCTGCAAATCATTCAGTGGGTGCTGCTTTCAAACCACTTCAAGCGAAAGATCAGACAGAAAAGAAAATGATAAGAATTGAATATAATCCAGTTTCACGCTTCAACTTACTTCCTTTCTATTTTGAATTAATTTTTCACATTAACGGCGACTTCTTTTTTGTCAAAGTATCTTTTTAACGATTATATTTCCCTCGACCGAAATATTTCAATTCTAATAAAATAAAAATACCTTTTTAAGATAAATAATATCCCTAATAGATTTCAGAATTGAAAAATTTCCAAGGTAATTTTTGTATACAATGGTAGCAACGAATGTATCGCGATTTGAAATCATTTTCTTGGAATAGAAAATATAATAGCAGAGAAATTGCTATGTACCGTGAGCCAAAAAAGTATTCATACAATACATTACTTTCACTTGGAACTTCATTATTTTGGTATTAAGACAATTAGGCACATCTGTAAAAGTGTGATCGATGTAAAGTATACGGGGTGCCTCGCCTGAAAGTATCACCCTGATTTGTGTCACTACTATTATCCGTAGCCACAAATATTTCAGATAAAAGTTTAGTGCCTACTTTTGTGCCAACTAATTTTCTTCTAGGTGGAGGCGTCGGATATTGCTAAGAACCTATCATTCTGTTACTACTATTACGCATATTTATAATACATATCAGATTCAATGCAGAAACCATTTACATACATCATTCAAATGTAATATTTAATTTAGAATATTTCCTAATGTAATATATCATCTGTTAAAAAAACATACAATTTCATTTAAAGAAGCAAAGTTGACCATCCCGAAACCATTCAACTTTTATTGAACATATTTTTCCTGTTAAATAATAATAGTGACGAAAACCAAGATTGGAATATCAGACACCATGTGTAATATTTTCCACATTGCATGAATTTCATGAGAAGAAACGGATCACTTCCATCACTAGTTTCCACGTCACAGGACTCTGTTGAACGTCGCGTCGGCGACAATTATCACGAGTACGTACACGGTTACGTATACGGTGGTCGCGTTAATATTAATTGAGGATCGGTGCTCAATGGATCGCATCAATTATGAGGAGCGCTGTGAAAGTAACGCGGCGAACAATAGAACCACGCCGCTCGAGCATAAATTCGTTTCGACCCTTGCATCATACGCCCAGGAACACGTGATAAATAACGTAGCGGGTAATTAACGTAGGATGGAACAAACGTTTATCTATCTGCGCAGACGCCTTTATCACTACCCTGCCGTATAAAGCGTACTACATGTACGCACCCCGATGCGTACAACCATATAAAAGCAACATTATGCGTCCCACAAATTGCGTTACCGATAACGTACGACTTTGTGTTCCCTACGACCTTTGCGTGAGCTCAAACTCCAAACGTATTTCACAGTAGTCGCTCTAACTCGCTAAAGCGTCGTTCGCGTCTACAAACTTTCGCGTATTCGTTTTTTACTTTTAATAAATGAATATGGAATCGTCTAAACGGACGAAAGAATTACTTCAGCGTCATCTATAGGGGGGTGGGGAATCTTTGGTGGAAACAAGGGGGTGTTGGAGGCAGTAGGGGGTGCTGGAGTTTGGTTTGAACCAAATTTGTTTAAGTTTATCTAGACATGTGAAGTGGTTACTGAACCGTGCACCATTGTACAATATGTTACTTGAACGCGGAATGCATTTTACTTTTATTTATATATTTTACTTTGTCTGCGAGTATTAAGGCAGAAACAAAGTGATGTAATAAACAGGACTAATAGTTTTCTGAAGGAATCATTGTTTCCCATACATTTTTCCTCACATTATACATTGTTCTAGAATTCTGGATACTTATCCAAAAGTCACAGACTTTCGAAAATGTGTTTTTTTATAAATTACTATGTATTCTTAATAATAAATTTGGGCATGGTTGCGACAGGCCCCGGGTCGACACGAAATTCTGGATTGGCAGTATTCAATGTTTTAGTACTATTTGTATACCCAGCTTTCAATGTATATTACTGGAAGTTATTCATTAATATCTCGGAATCTGATTAAAACCTGAAGCTAAAATTTGATTATATTTGAGGTCCAACCACCCTCCCTTCCCTTCAAAATTCGTGCTGATCCGCGACCGAGGCCTTTTGGAGATACAGCCATAAATACAAACCTAACTTCTGCATTTTTATTATTATATTCGATTGGGATGCTCTTATGAGTAAAAATAATTGCCTCACTTTTCATGATTTCTTTGAAGAAAGCCGCCTTTTCAGGGGTGCTATTTCACATGTGTATATTTTCCAGTTTGTTAATATTAATTTAATAAGAATGAAGAACAAGCACTACCTTCAAACCCCAATTATTCCTATAGCTATTCACGAATTCATCAGCCACCCCGTTTCTCGTTACATTCAAAACATACTTAAAAATCTATTCAATAGGTTCCACAAACTTTAACGCTTGAATGCCAAAATGGAACCCATTCATCGCGCTCGATTCGAACGCAGGGGTTTCAAAGCGAGTTTGTTTTTTAATCCGGACCTTGCGATCAACCGCAGAATGGAGGAGCTTATGAAAACCATGGCGAGTCGAAACAAGCGAGTGGAGAATTGTACCTATCCCGCCGCATTCACTAGCCATCTATCAGACGTACACGAACACGGGGAGCGCAGCGATCGAGCAGAAATTTACGACGTAACGCGAAAATCGTTTCGCAGTTTGTCAAGTGGCCGAGCTTTCCGGCAGTTCATGGGTTCACGTGCTCTGCTAGCATAAAATATGAACCGGCCATATGTAAAGAGTCAGCGTAAGAACGAGCATATCGCTTAAGGGATAACGACGTTTTGTGCACATGCAAGCGGATCACCAATGTTTTGGTCGCCGTAATATCATCGACAAATACCAATATTACTGGTCTTTTGTTAGAACTTTCAGTCAGAAATTTGTGTATGAAAAAAGTACTTCGTATAATCGCTTGGTGAGCGTCTTCTATAGTAGCCTGGACAATTGGGATCCAATGCGTACAACTTCTTATATTTTTCTTTGATAAAAATATCAGTATATTATTTTTATCGAGATAGAGTTTTTTAATCCACAAAATAATCCCCTTTAATTTCTATTACATTTCTCAGTGCTCGTTAAACTTTTGATTTCCTTGCTTACAAAAATTGTATATCTATGGGATATTATGTGAAATATTACTAAATAAGATTATTAACAATTTCGTAAGACTTTTTAGCCAAAATATCAAGTGACATTTCTGTGCAAATTAAAAGAAATGTACGACTATTCAGCCGACTAAAATATTATACAGTTCCAGAAAAAACTAACAGCAATAAATTATGCTACACAAAGTTCTACTGATATTCGATGGAAAAAGTAAAAGTAAACCAAGGATACAATCATTACAGTACGTCGGTTAGTAAAAATGACGAGTAGGATAAGGTCCCCGCAACTTTGAAGCCGTACACCAACAACATCGTTGCGAAATACGTACATAATTTTTTCAGTAATCTAATAATAGTTGACCTACGTGGTCCAGTATGTATTTTATTAAAATTTTATCGTATATGTTCGAGAATACGGATTGGAGAGAACCAGAGAAAAATCGATGCTCTTACTTATCGCAAAAATGTGGTGATACTGGCTGACCAATTGCACGTTTACTTATATGTACTAGATTATAGCCAGGTATACTGAGCCGTTTACAAAACCTTATGCATATTTACTTGCACTTTTATTCGGTTCATTAAGTGGCGCTGACAAAAGTTGTGCCAAGAAAAAGTTACACGAACTTTGTATGCGGTAGTTGTACGTTCAAGTGATCGATCTTTCAGCGACTCGTTATCTACGTGCACTAATTAACCCTGCATGCAAACATTTAGCGTGAACTTTATCAAAACCAAGTGCAAGAGTGGCATACTACAGGTTATTAATAATCCAAGTAGTTTACACAGGCCCGGTATTCAATAAAAATGGAATGCAGTTTTTCCAGTTTAAATTAATTCGCCGTTGTTTTTAACTTCCTATTACTAATATAATAATTGAAGTTTCGTATCGTTCGTGTTGATTGTTAAGGGTTATGAAGTACACTAACTGTAAGTTGCAATAGCACTTGCTTTGAGTAAAATCTTAACTAAACATTTGCTTCAACGCTAGTATTTTGGTTGCAACGGTAATGTCAATGAACGTTACTGTATTTTATGAAAAAACATTTTATAAATAATTCGAAGTTGCTCGACAGAAAGTGCAATAAGTTCATACTTTATTTTGCTATTTATACGAGTCCTACAATAATACACACAAAACGAATGTTTCATAGGGAATTAAACTCGTTTGCTCTCGCGCAAGAAAATATTCTGTAGTAGCATTAAAAGGGCAAGAAATCGAATATGCACGTTCGTCGTGAACAGTGGATAGTTACAAACGTACTTGTCTGACCGTTGACTCGAGATCGATATTCGAAGCACGCCTTACATAGCCGACACTCGTCCAGGTGAATGCCATACATCGGCACCGCAAGAAACCTATTATTTTCTCTAAACGCCCGTCAGCCGACAAACATCAAACGTTGTTCCATACATGGTGAGCCGTCAAAGATACCGAAGAAGTTCGTTTTTCTCCAATAGCGGCGAAATCCTTCTCCAATCGGCACCACGACTCTCCTGACAATCTTACAAACACGTACACTTTCACGTGACATAATTCGTCCTGATGATATGTTTGGCCGCGTGGCGCGAGGGATATGTTACTAATTATAATCACATAGGACACATGGTGCGACGCAACAGAGATCCTAGAAACTTGTGAAAGCACACGCGTGATAGTCTATTGAAATATTCTCTAAATGTCACGAGTGTACATGGCTAAATGTAAGAATGAGAGGTCGCGTGGTATCAAAAAGGTTTTTGTTTAGTGATCTTAATTTAGTATGCTACCACGCTTCTATGACGAATTAAATGATTTTTCGTGGAAGATTAGTCACTGTGATTATTCACAACTAAAGTCATAGAGAAGCCAAGTCATGCACAGGTGTAATGGACAAGACTTTATAACTTTTCTCACGTATGATGCATAATAATGACTGAACCAGAAAAATAGTTCATTCGTTCGATACAATGGTGACTGTATGCAAAAGGCATGATTAAGTAAGAGATAGTTAAAACATTTTGTATTAAAATAAAACGAAGTGTTGGGTTCTCAGGAATGTAGTGTACAGATTGGCATATATAATTCGTATGTACTTTATCGTGTATAGACTAAGGAGAACTCAATGTTACCACAATGTCATAAATATATATTTAAAGACCTCGCACCTGGCATTATAGTAGCGTGACTAATCTACGCATACCTTCGCCGACTACGAATGCAAACTTATATACTATATTTAACCTTATTACAATGTACAACATATCTGTCAAAGCTTTATTATCTTTTTGTAAAAACTTTAACACTGTGCACTACCGCAGGGCGTTCATATATTAACTATACTAATTAAACAAATCATGAAAATGAATCTAGTTGAATAAAAATTAGTTGCATCTTAGGGATATATAATTTTTGTTCTGTCTCATTGAAAGTCAATATAAATTCCTGCAACAATACCTAAATGATAATAATTTTGAAGCAAAAAATCTGAAAACCATTTGACAGGGTTGGCTAAAAATTGTTAATTAATGTATGGATGGCCGTTAAAACTGTCTCGCAATTTGAATTCCAGTAATTTGGATCACATTTCTGTCTGCATTACCGCGCGGCAAACACTCTGATAAGAAGTCCGAGGTCCCTTCCGTAATGGCACTCTAAAGCATGCAGCGAAGACGAGTTTTACGAGCAAGTCTGGCGTTAGCTCGACGAGCGGCATAAAAATCACACACAGCACATCTGCGCCGGGAACCTCGTTAATTCATATACCACCGTGGCTTTTTACGATTCGATTTTACTGGAGACACGTCCAGAACATCTCATCGGAACATCTCTCTTCTTTCTGATCTGCATGATTGCACAGATCTATCTTGTCTAGCGCGATCATTGCCACATTCTCGCGAAATTGCCGAGGGTGCCATGCAAATTTCGGCGCCAACGTGTCCACCATTAAAACCAAATAGCATAATTTGGAGTTTTACGACACTTCGTTCTTTTTCCTTTAAGCTGCAGTGGGCCAAAATCTGGGACTGCATCCAGACCAAACGTATCCCGATAAAACGTACAGGCTGATTCGTGTGAGCTTAACGGGTAGTTCCTTTTAGCTCTCCTACGTGTAGAAATATATTTTCCCATCTTTTAACAAATCTTCTATTGCGAAGAACAAAAAACAATACATGACATTGTGGAAGAAAAGTAATATAAACTTTTTAGACCGCAAGACCATAATTGCAAAGCTGGATCATAGACCATAGCAGGGTTAAACATACATTTTATTCCATTCGTATGAAACACTCCACATATACATATAAGGGTAACCACATAATGTACCGATACGTATTTTTCCCAAATTTTACCATCATTTCACTTGCGCCGTTCAAAAAGTAGTTCCTCCTTGCACAAGCCTTACCTTTCTTTTTCATCCTTTATCTTGTCGCGTTCTGGCTACTGTGGCACGTTCAAGGGTTTGTCTTTTGATGAAACCGGTTCCAGGAAGCCGAAGTAAGAGACACCACGTCGCGTCGCGTCGGGTCGTCAGCGTGCTCATGGTGCTATTCGAAGAGTCCTCAGGGATAATTGGCTAGCGGCCTGTAGTCAGTGTCATCGATTTGCGCCACATATTCTCCCGCATTGCTGTGTTGAACATTACGCCAGTGTTTATTTTTCATCTCGTTAAATGGTACCACCAGTGAGCACTGGGCGCGAGGTTGGTTTCGTGAGAAAAATTGAAAACGACTCGGGCTGGAGAGAGGGGGGAAGCAGAATAAAGAAAAGCACAATGTACGTTGCACCTGTACTAAAGTAAAATGCCAGACACGCTATTTTCCTTCGATTCGAAATTTCGAGGATTATTTAGTTAACGCCAGCACGGTAATAGCGTAACAAAGTTATTTCGCAGCGAGAAGAAATGACGGTTGCCATCATAGAAATTATCATCGTATCATCAAAGATCATGCTGAAAATGTATTCAATATTTGTGAATAACCTGCTTCTCTATGCCTTGTAATGTATTCACCCCCAAATATCTATATTTGGGATTAGTCCTACGATATATATATTTCTATATTACTCTTATTATCTACTAGTTACCTAAGGACTCATGTATACAAATATTTTTAAGTTCGTTCGTCACAAACAATCGTCATACATCCTTATCGCGTCACCGTTTCCAAAACACCTAGTCATACTGCCTACAAACCCTACCCATCCGCAGTCCTTTGGAATTCGCCCTCACCATCCCCACTACGTCCTTTCCAACATCCTTTAAAACCCCTAGGTTCCCTGACCTTTCAGCTCATATCTTACAAAATAGTCAACCGATACTCTAAGTCCAAGTGTTAATAAAATCTCTTGTTAAAAACCGAAGTTGGGAGTTAAATTTTCTCTGTGTCCATTACAGCCTCATGGTATTGTACTAACACGGGATGTCTGGTAATACGTTAACCTTTTCCATAAACAGATCTATCACCACCGGTTTACAAACTATACGTTCTATCCTCCGTACAATGTTCACGTTAACAAGCGTGCAACGTTGAACCATCAAAGATTTTGACCAGTGCCGTAGACTACAGAATTCGAACTATCATTAGTTAGAACACTTTCTTACCATCGAAGACTTTCGTCGCTATTAAATTGATTAATCTAAAAACGATTCCAATGTTCCGAAGTTATTCCTGAACGGTTCCGAGAGGGTTGTAGAAGCATTCCATCCAATTTTCCAATGAACAGAAACGCCTATTATCCTTTCCGCGATGTAATCTTTTCTGCCTGTGATATAATCTCAGATAACGCGTCCACCGCGAGTGGTAATGGACGTAGTGGAACTCGTTTACCTCGTAACCTCGTCAAGTCCTGACTATTCGCACGAAGCAGGAGAAAATCGATAGCAACGCTCGACACCGACGATACCATGCCGTGTCGCATCGTTTTACGCTGGACGACCTGTTTCATGGGCTTTAGCTGTCGCCCCCAGGTAAATACGGCATTAGATAATCAGGTGATACCGATATATCGTTATAGATTGGCAGTATCATTTCATACTGTCATGAGAAACAGTGTCCAGTCACGTACAGTGTGCGTCATTCTGAACGGGGACTACGGTTATTCCTATTTCGCCAAGTAGTTGGGCGCGACCAGGTGATTATGATCCGCGCACTACGTCCAGTACAAATAATACCCGTTGATATTAGGGAAGTTTACGGTAACGCAGTAGGTGGCACACGGCAGCAACATGCCTGACCACAGTTAGCGGATTGCTAGTATCTAGAGTGTTTGGTTGTATTCTTTTTTACAACTATATTTGTGTGGTTCGTGCGCGAGAAAACGCGTTACTGTTATCGTAATTAAAGTAAAGGATATGTCTTTTTATTTGCGTAAGTAAGTACGCAGCTTTACTTAAACATTGACTTTGAGGTGGGAAATTGAGCACCAATTTTTATCGAAATTGTTTTATATTCTGTTGGAATGTATACTTAGCTAGAGAACGTTAGATGTACATACTACAAGGCCAATATTTTATTATAAAAATCTTATTTCGCATGAGAGTGAACAAACCTTCGTGACGTTTTCCATGATATCCTTTTAACTTTGGGTAAATTGAATTATGAGGAAAGTAGAGAATATTTGGTTACCTTCCCCCGTTTTAATTTAATTTTAATATCATTGCAATACCATTCATTATAATCTATTTAATATGGTCAACAATTTGCACAGTGTACTTATTAAGCTACGCATAGACATTCTTAAACAGAGATAGCTTTTTTTAAAAAAAAGAACTAAAATGAAGTACCCTCTGCGTGTTTAGCATTTCCATCCTCTGTACATTGATGCAACTGTTTCAGCACGATAATGAAAAAGCTTCGCGCATCACGCCAGAACTGTTTTATAAACATTTTACTTGCGCGTGTCGGATCGTTCTAACGACGCTTGGTTGCATAATGACACCTACTCGTGCACACAAGTGCGCTGGATATTACATACTACGTAAAGTCACACATTAATGTTATACTTAGAACAGCATTTATGTTTGAACTTTGTGAACGCACGCAAACTTCTTGACTTATATGGAATATACACCGAATCCCCGTATCTCATCTAACTTCCACAGGCATCAAGCTACCAACAGTTTGCAACTGAAAAACATAGTAGAATTTTTTCTTCGTAGAAAAACTTGTGATATAAATTCTCTTTTTCTAAAATAACGTTGCGCAAGTGGCGAAAACGAACGGATGAACAAGTTTATTCCATTTCAATGTGCGCGCATATTCGTGTCACGAATTACACATGATCGTATATCAGAAGAAACCGAAAGTTTTCTACCACCTAGTGGTGAAACATTTTTTTACAGGCTGCAATTCACTTGGGGTCCCGAAACTGTCGTTGTTTCATGCCAATGGAAAAATCGTGCAAATGCTGGAGACTATTGAAATAATTTTAAGCGAAGGAATCGGACAGGAATGAAAGTCCTTCCGTGTTCACCCGTCTATAATCAATACACTTCATGAATGTGAACAATTCCACTGTGCATAATAATTGGAAATTTAATAGAAAATATTCGAGAAATTTGTACAGCTAAACCTTTTCTCCAGTTGGTTTACCTTTAAATTACAATGGATGTACGTATGATCCTAGATAACGATAATTTTTCTATAAGCTTTGTGATATTTTCCTAATAATAGGATAAGCAATTTGTTCAAACTTTGTTACACTTTGTTCTAAGGTAAATAAATAAATTTACAAGTATTAAATAAAACTTAAACCTTCGAAAATAAATATAACTTCGAAATTACTATTCAGGTATATTCATACAGTAACGGGCATGAGTAATCAGACGATTTAAGTGCTGCATTTCTTTATCTTTGTCCATAGTACCAATTGCTTCAACGGTCGTCCTATTGTCACTAATTAACGTATACCATATTACAAAATTTGTTTGTGACACATACTAAAAAATTATTCACCAATTATAGTACTCCTTCGTCTTTTTGAAATTGTATACCGAAGTACATAGCTGTGTTGCATGTAACTAATTGTAAGTAAATAGAAACTCGGAGGGGCCAGATATTGAGAATCCGCGGGTGATGATAGGATTTCTCGTTGCCTCTTCACTAACGTTTCCAGTCGCTAATGGAAAACGGAGCCTGGAATTATCGTAAGGCACATGGCGTTCTCGGGCAGTTCTCTGTGCATGCCGATTTCACTTTCCCTTCTCCTTAATCCTTCTCATCTCGTGTAGCTAGCGAGGGACGCCACTGCGTTTAACATTGGACCTTCTTGTTAGTGAAAAGTGCTGTGAGAAAACAGAAGCATTTCAATTCATATGATTTATAAATATAATGACTGTAATATGAAAATTATCTTCAGAAGCGTTCGTGATCAGAATTGACTTATCGGACATAGTTGCACAGCGTGCAAGCGATAACAATAATTTCTGCGTTCCGTCAACTAAATACTATTGTCTGTGGCGCGTTAATGGAATTATAGATTCTCGTGTACGCTTGCGTTGTTGCGGTATCATGGGAACGATGATGGAATTATGTGGGTTAACACAATCCTCGTTCGAGGTTAAGAAGAAATTTACAAGCCTTCACGCACGTGCGCGCATAAACGCCGGATATATGATCGCAAGAGTCTCTATGGTGGCCACAATATTCCCCCATGGTAACTCGATAATGTATTATGGATACGTGAAATTCGACGAGAATCCTCGCTGGCCGCGATGCCGGGAAATACAAAGTGTTTAGCTGGCGAGTAACCGAGTGGAAGAGATCGTTTCACGCCTCGTCTATGTTCAGAATCCCACGCCGCGGCGTTGCAATGCCACCGAGCCCTTTGTTCACCTTTTGCTTCTCTGTCGGATTTAACTCAAATGAATTCACTTTTGCGCCGCCAAGTCAATATGTTTCTGATAACTGATAAACATCGTTCGATCCAGTTTGGTTCGGTTCATGATTGCCGTTTGATTCGTTAAACGTAGAAATTCGTTATGTATTAGATGTGACGACTCCTTCAGTTTTCAATGACGAGATGAAAATTGTTCTTATGTAGTAATTAGGAAAAAGAAAGTGGTTAGGCGTCTGCATGTAAGAGTGACGGGCAAAAGTATTTGTACACTTACTGTTTGAAAGTAAATGGAGCTTTTTTTCATGTTTTTGTAATTAACTGTTGTTGACGTTCATTGGTCACCACTGACGTCCATATATGTATTCATAATATAGACTTACATATACATATAAATTTGGATATATTATATTTAAAAATAAATAAGACGTAGTTCCATCGGTATCGAGAATAATATTAATCGGTCAGAATTTAGTTCACAGCATTACGATTTCGTATAGGTCGATTTGTGAGTGAAAAATTTGTAGGTAACAATTAGTTTAGTCTTTGGAATAAATTGGTATTTTAATGAATATCTATTTCGGTTTGTACAGAACCTTAAGAGAACATAAGAAAACTATAAAATTATATTATATTGTAATACATATAATAAGGTTCTTAAGGTTCTTAATGTTCTTTAATATAATATAATAAGAATAAGTATATTATAATAGCCTAACATAATATCACGTTCAAACAAATTCAAGAATCAACATGTGGCAAAAGAAAAAGAAAAGTAATACAAAAAGCAGATTGAAAACCACGGGGCTGAAAAATAGAAGTAGAAAGAAAAAAGTATAAGATTCTGGCCACATATAATTCGATTGACAGCAAATTAACTGCGCCCATTACTGATCTGTGCATCTAAATTTATTGTTAGTAACAACGGTTCGCCAATGTGTCATAGTTCCTCTGTTTAACAATGCTGTGTCATGTGAAGGGGCTCTTCATACAGATTGAGGTCGTCGAAAAAAATTATTTGAAAACTTGCGACGCGGTCGGGGGGTTTCAAACTCGATGCATTACACGCAGACCATAATTAAATGTCGAGCAACTCATCACTGATGGACATGCCTAATTTCATTCGGTGCCATAACTTCATTAATAATTTACGTCCCTTTCAGCTTGCTCCGCTATCCTTTCGTCGCTGGTAATTGTAGTTCAAAAGATTTTTCAGCGTCGTTCGATAATGCAACCATCCATGCCCCACTACAAAGCTGCCAACGAGAAAAAAAGAACTCAATCACTTCCTATAACATTCTTTTACTATACGGTAGCAAATATGTCCCCTTTTTGCGAATCACCAACGTACCTTGAGGCAGTTTAGTTCTTGATCGATCGAGAGGAGCTGAAGACAGCGATGCCAGAAAGCAACTCCTTGGCCTAACCTATCGATATCTCGATAACATGGTTCGTTCATGCAGTAGCTCGAGGAGAACGTGGAAGAGTCAGAGATCAAAGACGGCAGATATCAATCATAGTTTTCACACAATTTACTCCAAACGCTTGATCGTAACAGAACGACGCTATCAGTCTTCTTTTCTTGTTCTAAATCCACTACGGGCTTTACCGCGGTCAAAAACTGGTTTTCCTGTTCGATCGACACCCAACAACATCTGCTCCGCTTTGAAGCGAGCAATTCGTTCTCTGAACGACGAAAACTCGTGGTTACTCGTGGGATTTCTTCTCTGGTACAGATTCGCCCTACGTCGTTCGGTTATTGGGGCAAAAAACGAAGTTGAAATCTCATGAAGAGTTCGACTACGAGCATAGCCCGTTGTTCTGGGGGAAAAGAAATACGATGACATCATACTGGTTGTGAACGAATCTCTAAAGACGTGTCCGTAGAAAAATATCGGCCACTTCGAACGTTTCCCTCGGATCGGGGTTGCCCTTATGATCCGGAAATCTCGTGTTTCCTCGATGTTTGTACAAGTGTGCGTGACGTTGGAATTGTTTTGCCACCTTTTCGTGAAACCCTCCGAGCCTTAATGCAGCCGCGCGTTTCTGTGTCTTTGGTAAATGGACACCGTCAGTGCGGGCTTCTCTTCTAATGCGGTGATGGCCTCCATCCTCTTGTTAGCTATCTCTTGTTACTGTACCCAAGTGTCAGTCACTTCATTGAACTTTAAGGTTGCCCAGAGAAATGTAATTATATTTTGCTAGGTATTCGTGGAAGCAGAGAGTATGTATATTACATGTAATGATATTACGTGTGCATTATTGTTTCATACATATACATACGTACATTGTAATGCATTATATACGTTTCTCTTACAAATTTCGGAAAGAGCAATCCGTAACTTTCCGTAAGGCCCAATGTAAATCAGTCAAAAGATACGAAAAGTACTCGGTACGAAATGTGTAGGTTTAAAAGAATACATAGTTGAAAAATGGAACTGTTACTGGAGAACCCAAGCATCGCTAAAAGTTCTCACCGCAAGGAGCAATAGCTATGGAGTCGCCCCATTAAGAAAATTCAATAGAGGCGATCTGAGAACTGGCTACGCAAAATTAAGCCATGGCCATTTGGTGTCGTGCAATACCCCAAAATTTGGGGCCCAAATGAATGCAGCCAGTCCAGTACAGGCATAATAATTAAACACATTCTCCAAGACCGCCCCATGCCAAGTTAAGCGAGAAGAAAATTCAAGATTCCAATAGATTTAAAAAAAATCCTTAGTGATTAAAAAAAACATTCAATAGCAAGAATTCTGTTCATTAACTGATCCTGATGTACGCCTTAGAAATATTATCGAAATGAGAAACTCATGATTTAAAAGAATGTAATACCATGTAAGTCGCCAATAACCCGTGAAATTGACGCGAGCTCAAACGTACAATAAAAAAAACTGTATAGGTTTATATCGAATTAAGAAGGTACACTACCACTAGATATTTTCGGTTGTTGTTCAAGAGTACAATGAAATATATGCAAGTGATACCAGAGTTATATGATTCTATTGCTCATTGATCTTTATTAGCAACTATTCGTATAATAATAGTAAGTTGGCACAATTCTATATGCATACATTTTTTTCTGGATTTATTCCATCACACATAGGGATAATAACGACGATTGTTATGATCTATTTAATAAAAGTAATCGTATTGTATTAATGAAAACATTCAGACCGATTACCGAAGTGCATACCAAAGAAGTGGTAAATGTATCAGGATAGGACGAAGAAATTGCTCAAGGTGAGCAGTAAGCTCAAAACAAAGGAGAAAAGGAATTTATTTCCATTATTGGACAATATTCTATTCAAACAATTTAAAATCAAATCAAATCTGTTGTTTAATCAAATTATGTACCACTAGACTAGTGTGGACAAATATAATTTAATTAATACTGACAGTAACGTGCACTTTCATATTTCCAAATACACAATGCGTTTACAATATTAAGGGTAAAAAAAAAGTGGAAATAAAAGCGCATATCATTTATTCGTATTTGCAGAAAATCTTTGTATCCACACCGGAGGTAGAGTAATGTTTTCATCCACACACTCATGGTTCCTCACAATCATGAAATTATGGAGTAAATATCAGGAATGCCGTGAATTAATCGAATACCAAACCATGCAATAAAAATGCAAGCAAAAATCCAATAACCCAGCTGTTGGAACGCTTTGGTCGTTTAACTTCTATTACAAAGCTCATATGCACAACAACATACTCATTACTCGACGAATGAAATCTCTAACACGTGTACAATAAATGATTAAAGTAATATACAACGTGAAAAACGTTTCATGTAAAATCGGCAATAATATTTAAGGTAGATTCCCTTAAATTTATAAAGTATGAAACTCCATCAGGAAATTATTGTTAGTACATAATATATATTATTGTTCATAGAGTAACGCATTTCCATTTCAAGAGATACAATACTGTATGAAACCTAAAATGCTAACGACCTCTATGGAATCTAAAATATTGTAAAGATTAGTGGTATGTAGATTATACAAAACCCAGAAATTTCTAGTACTTTCTACAAGCCAAGATATTGCAGAATCTACTAGAAACCACAATTTTATAAAATTCTAAACGTTATCCATTTTGTAAAAATCAAAATTTTACAAAATTGTGCAGCCGCCAAGTGTTGGCATATATTTTGCAACAAAAATGTTATATACATAAATCAAGTTATATACAGAAAAGTGTATTCTATAGTAATAAACCTACAACGATAGAATCCACCATGGACGGAAGCGACTTACAATTAATCGCCCGTAAGCAGCGCGTTTACATCCCACACGAGAGTCAACGTTTCAACCCTTTTGCCAGTAGACACAATGTCACTTTAATACACGCACATTGCTACAGTCAGACACGGTGCTTACGGAAACATTTTTAACGATTGTTTCAGGGAAGGGACGGCTCTACCCGGCCTATAGTTTGAGCGGCAGCGAGGGTGAGGAAAATTCGCCAAGCCTGCGGAGCCGTGCTCCTGTCTACCATCAAAATAATCACCAGACCACGCAATCGCACCTGAATCACTACAACAGTAGTCAACATAAACAACGTGCCTATCAACAGCAACAGCATCCCCTGTATCATATGCCCAGCACTGGTGCTGGACTCAGTGACACACCACCTTCTGGTAACGCATCTGACGAAACTCTCACTGACAGTGATCTAATTACTGTGGCCCGTGACTCTGCTCTTCTCGTTCATAACGGTGAGTAGTATTATTCGAAATTCATTTGTCTGAATAGTAGATTTTCTCACCGAGTATGATGTTGAGTGTGAAACGTATGAACGTGTTTCGAGTAATGCGGTAATGGCTATAGTTGAATCGTTAAAATTGTTTGGAATTAAAGCTTTTTCGCAAGTAAGGATATTTTGTAAGGGAAATGATACATTTCATAAGTATGGAACTCTGAACTCGATCTGCCCTTTGTTATTTTGACGTTTCTCATATCACAAGTCAGAATATCTTTTTCATCAATTCCAATAGCAATCGAGAATATCACACCGGGCGAAATAAAAGTGACAAAATTCCACAAATAAAATTATAGCCACTTTCGGAGGGAATATACAGAAATAGAAATAGAACTCACTTACCGCGTTTCCCGCTTATTTATCCATCAGAAACTCCAAACACTATCTTCTACACGATCCTGTTTAGTCTAATCCCCAGCACATCTTCGTCATCAGCCCAGTTTTCTCATCAGCCCGCACACAAAATATCCCGAAACGCAACCAACAACCGATTCATCAAAAACATCCGTTTAGCCATCCTCAATATTCTCTCCCAAAAAATTCAGCAACCCCTCTGTGGCATCCACCTTAAACGTCCATCGTTTTGACTGAGCACCTTGGAAACAGTGCTACGAGGCACAATCGATAATGTTTCCAGCTAATAAAGGGCCAGTTTCTTCGATGATAATCGGACCGAAGTAGAGGAACGTTGCCACGTCGTATCCAGAGTCGGTCATTTGCAATAACGTGAAATCGTGTCCCTACATTACTCAAACATGATGGATGGACATTGCCGCGATGAGGTGTGAGGGCCACACACGTGGGTTTGTCGGAGACGGAGGTTATCGGCACACCGGCTTGTCAGGGATGACGTATCACTTCGAAGGTATACAGAGCGTAGTTCGGGACCGTCTGCCCCAACCTGCACCATCGTCGCGACGCGTCGCGTCGCCTAGCCCTAACACCTGGAAACCACCTAGTTTCGAGCAAGTCTTTGGCGGACAGATGCGCGTGAAAGGTATTTATCACACGATGGTGACGTGCGACGAGTCTATCGAACAATTTAACGCGGAACTTTACGCGGCAACTACTTACATACGGTGGCAGTCATGTACTTACATACATTTCATATTTTAACTTTAAAACCTAACTTATTTCTACGCCATATTTGGATGCCTCAGCAATGGTCCAGAGTAACTTTGGCAGATGAATCGAAATTTAAGGTATTTGGATTTGATGGCAAAGTATACGTGAGACGTCGAAAAGGAGAAGAATTTCATAAAAAAATTGTATTATACCGACTGTAAAAGGTGGTGGTGGTGGGTCGGTTCTCGTTCGGAGGGTTATGGCAGCGAAAGGTATTTACAAGTCCTATTCATCGGATAACTGGAATCATGAACAGATACGTGTATTTTGCTATTGTAAGAAATGTATTGCTACCATTCGCCGAAGAATACATGCCAAAAGAATGGATCTATCAAGGGGATAATGATCCGAAACACTCCGCACAAGTCGTCAAGACATATTTGAGTGATAATAATATTCACATAATGAAGTGGGCTGCACAATCTCCGGATCTGTATCCATTCTAGATGCTGTGGATTGACGTCGACAAACATATAAAAAAACAAAACACTTTATGTCCAACGGCGAACTACGTAACAAGAGACGCGAGCGAACAAATAAAACACCGCACGTTCCACGAGGTGTCAATTTTGAGTCATCCCATAAATAGTGCAGTATTTCGGCACATGTATTGGGTGGACATAAATAGTTATGTATCAGGCATTGACCCTCTATAGTCAGGATTTGGTTTGGGTTATAAACAAATTTATATAACGAAAAACCAACAATTAACCACCTCTAAAATCAAATTAACAATGAATTTACGCTTTTCGGCGTAAAAGCTTATGTATGGAATTGTATAAAGCAGTTTGCCACATGTGGCAGAAAACTGAATTAGATCAATAAAGTCACACCAGGTTAACGAAATTCAATATCTGGACAAATTTTTCAACAATTTTAGTAAAACCACTTCATCTAACTCCTAAAGCCTTTCGGCAAGAGGTTCATCTTTGATACTGTAGTCCCTAGCTTTTTTAATCCTTTGACACCGGTTTGCACGAATAATTTGCTCATAGACCTCGGATAATGTTTCTCACCGTTGAAGTTGTATGATTTCCTTTATTAATCACTAGCATACAAAATTAGGATAGTTTTTTCATTCTTGTATTAGTTGTTATTATAATATCCCTGTCTTAAAAGTGATCATATTGAAAGTGACGAAAATTTTGTACTCTGATTACTATAACCAACCGAAAGACACGCGATCGTCGACCGAATCAAATTATTCACTCCCTCTCATTCAGGCACAGATATCGTGCACACAGTGCTATTAATCTAATGCCATAGACGATTAACAGAGCAGTTACAAAGTATTGCAAAGAGCAAGAAACTGACATACGGAAATATGATATACAAAGATTATATAAATTTTCCTGGAGATTAATCATTTCTGTTCACAAATAATTTCAGTTGATTTCTTATGTTCCCTGTCCACGCAAATCAAAATTGATAATAAAACGCATAAAGAAACGGCCGGCAACATTTTTCCAATAGTTATCGAAGACCATAAAACAACAGGATCTACCAACGAAGATTGATAGGGAACTCCATGGGGCAATCTTTTTGGTAAGGTGCATCCACGTTTGGTTCGTGACGACAGCAGTGAGAGATTTTTGGTAAGAAATGGTGGTGAAATATTTTGAGAGAATTTAGTAGACTGAAAGTGTGATGATACCAGGCTTTGTTTGGTTTCGTTGAAGTGGAGATGTGATGGATTGCTTTGGTTTGGAGAATTTTTTAAGTTGAAGACAAATAAGAGGTGAAAACTGGTTAAAATTGATGATAATATGGGGCTTGAATGAACACTGAAAAATGTTGTGTATTTTGCGTAAGAGATGTACATACATACATTTGTACAAATCGTTCCAATAGTGTGCAAGGTCGTCTGGTCTATCCAGGTTGAATTTCGTCTCATCCGAGAAGATGACCTAAATTATGAAGAATTCAAAAGAAATGATTAGGGACGCGAACCACGTTATTTCCGTAAATGTCATTTTGGTAGCGGTCCAGTCAATGATATGGGCTGGTTTTTCGACATTTGGAAAGACAATCTTGGCGGTCGTCGATATTCGTATGGACTCACGGGCTCGCCAAAAAGTACTTGCGGATCATCTGGAACATACTTGTGTCGTTTTCCTTGGGCTAAAGTAATATTTATGCAATAGAAAATCTTTGGAGCCAACTTATACGTGACGTGTACGACAATTTTCAGTTATTTAATACTGTCGCCAAATTGAAAACTGCGATATTTGAGATAAGAGAATGAATTAGAATTTTTTTTTAATAAAATGTGGTGGAAATACGATAAATTATTGAAAACATTTATTTCTTAAAGTTATTATGTTTTAGTTAATTAAAATTTCTGTTCGTCTGCAAGTGCATCTATCCTTTAGTTGCGGTCAAAAATTGACGAAAATCAGATAAATGTTTATCGTACAAAAATGAGGGACTACATTAATATGAAATTTTACATGGATACTTCCTAGTGTCTAGGCTACATGTTGAATAAGTTTCAGCCGAATCTGTTAACTAAATAGCGCTAGAGTTATGGCCATAAATCCAAGTAGATCTATTTTTCTGTTACGCACTGTACGTATTGTATGTAATCATTCTTCATTTATCGTTCTCATTGCAGAGAAATTTTAGTAAGGGAATGAGATATGAACGTGAAACAGAATATTGAGATCTACGTGATTTGAATTCCTTAGATGATTCTAACTGTACCAATTATTTTCAACTATGTAGTATAAAATTATATTACCGCAACTATCCACTTACCAATTCGTTGTTTATAAACCAGGATTGTAGAAATTCAAGCACTAATTTATATTTTGTCCTTTGGCTTTATTTAAACTGCGGCATGTTTCTTATTCGTGCTATGTTAAGCTATGCTGGGGAAACATAGATAAATCATTTCGGAGCACAAATTGTATGATACCTGTACAAATTGTATCACAACAAATGCCATACCCGAACCCTTTCGATCCGGTAGCCTCAAAAATAAAAATGTTCACAATGTACAAAACAGTACAGGTTATTAATATCAAAGAGTTGTATGTATAGAATACATAAATATATGTATAAAATAAACACTGAAATACTTCGTTTGATTAGCGAAGGTACGACTTACATAAATAATTGTAATAATCATACATCGTTGTACAGACCATTTGTATGGTACTTTTAAAGAAAACACTTACTGAATACCTGACGGCGTATATACTTATACACCATACATACATCTTCCGTGAGAAAAGGGTTAAATGACTCCATAATTGATACGAAGGAGAACTAACTGATGTTCAACGCTTCTTTCGAAATTACGAGAATCCGGATCGCATTACTGTCGTCATCGCGAGTATATTGTAATCAGGATATTGTCTGAAATCTATTTAACCAAGCATCATATCCCTATTTATGTCTACTACTAGCTAAGAGTATCAGCGACAGGATATTAGCGTGGATGCACGTTAATGGCTCGTATTGCCAGCAGAGCGTTTAACCGTGATCGTTTATTTCAAAGATACCATCTTGTTCCGGTTTCCTCGAACGAAAGGAGACATAACGTCACGGTAATATATCCTCGTGAAATCTTTTCCGCGAGATGGGCATCTAAATGGAAATTTTCCCCGCGTTGCGTCGCGGAGAATGGATCGCGGAATAAAATGACGTCAGCGTTGCCAGTAGTAAGTCGTACTCTCTTCTTCATTCTTTCATCCTCCTATCGTCACCACCACTCTCTGGCACGAAAAAAAAGAAATGTGCCTCGAATCTCCCCTATTATTGACCATAATGGGAAACAGGCGAGTTCATAATAGACGTACCCATTGCGGATCTCGATACTCCATTAAGATTTTAGCTGAATCAGAATGACTCTTGCTAGTCTTGTGCAAAACGAGCAGGAGAATAAAGAGATTCTGGCAAATTTCGTTCCACCAGCGTGACGACTACGCGACTGTGCGCCACGCTAAAAGAGAGAAAGTGACGAGACAAGACGGGTTTGGAAATCGTGATTCGCATCATCCATCAAACGGCCGCGATTTTGTTTTTCGTGAGACAAGTAATTCCAACCCCTCGGAACACATTGTGCACGCATTATGCTCAGGGGCCAGTGTTACCCTGCATAAATCGGCAATTACATTCTGCAAAGGATTAGCATGACAGTGGAGAGCACCATGTCATCCGCGAGATAGGGGTGCGTTCCCCGATTTGTATTGAGCGTCGCGCCATGTGTATCGAAGTGCGGAAGATTAATAATAACGTCTCCGATCATTTGTGAGCTGACTTTCGTGTAGAAATTATACATCGAAAATACTTTTCGGGGATGATAGATAGTATCGTGGAAGTGTTTGGTTCGAATTTGCAGTTGGAGGTAGTGTTGTGTCCATACTTGAAGGATGGTGACGAATCTTTTGTTCGTGTTCTATTTCATGCCACTTTCGTATGTACATTCATCTTCATGGATTAACAAGCGTATTGGCTGAAGATTTCATATATTTGTGGGACCACTGTCATGTATATTAAAATGTTAACCCTTCAGGGGCGACGTCTCATACGGTACACACCCTTATATCTTTCCCGGATACATAGTACTATGTATTGTATCGATACATTTCCATTCTTTATTAACTATTTTCCAGAATTAGGGATAGCCACGAAAAATATCAAAAAGTGTAAATTATTAACATATTATAATCAAATTTGTAATGTCACACTCTGTCAGGCGTACGGAAAGAAACCGTCAATTAGGCATTCTCCCTAAAAGGCAAACTGATTCGTAGCTATACGGAGTTGATAATATTTCATCTAACTTTCCTGCCCCAAGATTACAAAAATATTGCAACCTAAGGGAGAAGATTTGAGAGCAATCAAAATTTATGAAGGAATGATAATACAAGAGACAACCCATAATGCCAAAACGCATAGATGGTATATGTATAATGTGTACTCAATCTTCAATCTTCTTTAATATCTACATATAAACAAACATGAGTAGGCTTTGTTAACCTTAGATGTATCTACTAATATGCATTACATACTTGATTACTACGAATGCCGAACTTTGAAGACAGTCTTGCCTACGGAACAGCAGTACGAAAATTGTATACTTTGTACCTGTTTACATAAGTACCTTCAGTGCGAGTTAAATCAACGCTTAATCCTGGGTACCGAAATTCTTTTTAATTCTATTTTAATTGGTTGCTTTCGATGTAAGGTATTAGATGCAAAACAATACTACTGCAAGTCCACAAGCTTGCACAATCCACGGCATGCTTACTTACCAATGTTAATGTGAAATATACTGGCCGCGTGATACGTGGCAAGTATTGCTGCCAGTGAGGACTAGTAGATTACTGCTTGTCCCGTTATTGTAAGGTATGTAATTACTACAGCCACTATCATCAGCCTGTGTATAATTACTACATGTACTATCATCAATGGGTATCTAATTTCTACACGCACCCTTGCCAGTGGGTGTGAAATTACTAGATGTACGAACCAAGTTAGCTGCCCGACTAATACGTGCACCGCGGATTGTACAATTACTAACTGCAGTTATTAAATTAAAGTCGATACTCTATTCCGTACCTTTCGGTGTTCAAACAAATTCAGCAATTCGAGTTGACGGGGTTTTCGGTCATCGTCGGTAAAGTTTTTATTCTTTAGCTTCCATTGCCGATCTGTATCAAATGGTTTGTGTTCATTTCTAAAAATTTTAATTTAAAGATATCCAAAGTTTCAAATTCTCATGTAACGCAACTCGTTCCTTCTTTGTGAATGATAAAACGTATTAATGCAGAGACGGAACAAAACTTCATAATATGTGTTTGCTGTTTGTGAAAACGTGTGAAGTAAGTATGGCTCCCAGTTTGGATACGATATGAACCGTTTTGCGAGGCGATAACGAAGCGATAACGGAATATTTGGTGAAACGTTAAGTGCAGTGTAACATTTAATAAATCATTTCTGTTCTTTACACTCACTTTCCCTACACTGTTATGTATAACGTATACTATCACATACATATTACTACATTAACTTCCTGTAATAACTTGTGGAATAAGTGAAAGATAGGAATTACAAATTATCAAAATGAAACCGTGATCGCAATAGACATGAAATTAATTAAAAAGCCACTTATCATTTCCCAAATATATGTCTCTAACGCCAAGGATATTATAAACCTCAATATCCCCATTACGGCAAGCAAAACCCGATCGTCCCAGACACTTCTAACGATCTGAAAGCACAAAACAAGCCGTCGCGCTCTCATAATATACTTCGTTTCCTGAATTATTCATAAATATCGTTGCACTGGCGGGGTGAACCATGCATTATGCAACACCGTGGCAAGCAAAGATCTAAAGTGACTCAGCCTACGCAATTCGCCGACAAGGAACAGGATAAATTCAGTTTCCGCCATGATCAAGGGTTAATCATCGTCGAATAGGACGTTTTCATTGCTGGGAGCGCCGTATGAATTAGGATTTTCGTGGACGTATATTGTTGGTAGGCGTGACGAATTCCTCGATCCCGCTGCGCGGAATCCTGGCCCCACGCTAATGAGACGGAAGTAATCCCCTTCCTCACCCCCGTTCGGGTATTCATTCGTCCTGGTTGAAAGCTCTCCAGGGTCGGTCATGGTTCCGGTGCAGGAATGGATTTCCCCGCGAAATTCCAGTCGCGATCTTCCGACCTTCCACTCGCTCCAACACGAAGGAAAACCGCGCTTTATCACGAGCGTGCACACCTTGCCGCGTTCCTCTTTGCGAATTATCGTCTCGTACATAATTAATCTCTCCCCCTCTGCTATATTGCTTTCTTCTCTTTGAACATTAATTCCGGGAGCTTCTTCTGATCCACGGCCCCTCGGTCACGATCGAGCAAACGATTATCTTGTCTCTTCTTGAGAGAAGAGACAAGAGGAGAGTGCCTGTAAAGGGGAGCAATTAGAACTTTCTCGATTGATATTACGGTTTAAGTTGCGCGGGTCAAGAGTATGGTACAGTGGATTCATAGATAGGTGTGCAGAAATTTATATTCGAATTCTCTGGTGAAAAATTTGTATATGACTAACAGCAGGAGACACCTACCATTTATTTTCCAGACTTTTTCTTTGTCTGAGAGAAACTGGACAAACTGGTACCGTTTTATCCCCATCTACGCATTCCACATTTCAACCACCACCCCTTCGGCTGCCTTGAATTCCACGGGTGGACTACCCCACGAACTTCTCTTTCTCCGCCGCCATTATAGGTTACATACCATTCACATATCGTAGACTATTAGTGAATAGTTTGTGTCAAAACTTGGAGCAACTCGGCGACAAAGCGATCCTATTGGTATGCGTGGAAACGTAATCGAAGTAACAGGTATTAAAAATATTTTACAGTTTCTACTCACTCTGCTGAAGTTTCAAGGGAGGGACCTAAGAGGCGATGAATTTAATTAACTACCATCCTTGCTCGCTTCCTTTTAATTCTGAAATTTTCGATAGTGCCGTTTGTAATAATTACTGCATATTCTAATCGTGTCTCATGGTATACATTCTGAAAGGATTGATTGATTGGTTCAATTCCGTTCACAATTAGTTTGTAATTGGACGGTTATACCAATGTAAAGACTATCGGTACAAGCAAGGATCGAAAATGATTAATTATTGAGAACATTTCTACAAAAGCTATTGGCCGTATGATAAAAAAAGTATAATAATATCTGCTATTTATAAGAACGAACATGTTTATGATTTACTGAAAAATTATCGAGAAATTTCAGGAATGCCACAAAAACTTGCGGAGCGTTATAAAACCAAGTTTTCCTTTTTCTTATCACTTACGTCAACTTGCGTAAAAACCGATACTCGTAAAAATCCTCCGTCGTTGGGGTTGACCGTCATGAATCACGAGCACTATCAAACTTGTACACGTAATTCGTTCTACGATTTCTGAAGGCGTACACTTCGTCAGCCTTCGGTAAATCAAAAAGTCGCACGTTCCGAACGGGAGGTTTCCTTTAAATTGAAAACGCCCAAATGGAAGTAGGAAAAATAAATAAGAAAATTTGTGATCGTGGCAAAAACGCTTTCAAACTCTGTAACTGAATGGAATTCTACGGTTTGCCTGAAATGTATCTCATGTTTCAAGATTAAAGAAGCCATGTCAGTATTATAGTTCCGAAACTGAACAGTATAGCTGTAAACTGATCTTCTAAATTTTGTTAGGGTTGGGAATTTGTGCTTTTCAATGTATTATAAATAACTCCTTTATTTCTTGTGATATAAAAATTGTTCATGCTACAATTTGAATTATAGCTATATTACAGAACAGTGGGTTTAATTAAATATATTGGGTATTTCTAGAGGAATTTAAGGGCAGATATTTGGAAGGCATACAAGTATATGATGTTATATACATGATATTCAGGTTACCAATTTGGCTCCAATTCAGTTCGTACTAAATGTGCACTATAATGTGTAATAATATATTCTTATATTGAAACATATGCATGCGTTAAAATTTTTACGGGCATATAACATCTAATTTAGAATACTTTCACGTTGAATAAGCAAATGCTCGTCCAAATACAATAACGCAAAGAAATGCGCCTAATTGGTATAATAGCACAATTTTCCACCCACATAAAACTGTTGTTTGATATAACGTTTCATTAAATAATCTAAATTGCTTGCAGTCAAATAGTAAATACCAATTACATACATTGGAATTAATTATAGCAAAACGTTAATACAAATTAAATGGGATAATTGCATGTCGAAATTAAACAAAACGGCCCATGGTAATCGGAATATGTGCATTTACCGTTATTTGAATAATTTTGAGCAACCAACTATCCTGTTTTAGTTAAACAGTTTTAGAATATAAACGTAACGTTATTCCAGCCTGTATTACCGCCTGTGTACCCGTATACATTTGATACCGGCTGTTAACAACATTCGAAAATCCTTTGTCGATGGCAGTTTGGCTGCAGTTCATTACATATAAGGAGTTGGTGATTTATGTTTCAGAAGGCAAGAAACCTTTGTTGTCCGTGATGTTAAAAGTGCGGACCAGGGCTATCGAATTTCGTCTTCGGTACGCAAAATTAACGAGCTCCAACCCTTTGTGAATCTTTGTAACAATCGGCGTTGTATCAGCGAGTACCATCGGCGTCCTTGTTAACAATCCATTTGATCCTATTACAAACACCTGCATGGTATAGTGAGAAATTTCTCCAATTCAAGACGCGTTTCCTGATCAAAAAATAATCCTGTCAAAGTATTGGAACAAAGTATACCTACGTAGCTTGGAAGTAGAATAGAAAATGAATCCTAGCTACTCCTACCTATTCGGATTTAAAAGTAGGGCTGGGTATAAAGCAGAGTAAAATTGGCATAGTTAATTTAAGCAGAAAAGATATAAAGATAAATTTATAAGGAGGGCAATTAAATTCGATTATGAAAATTTTTCCTAGTTTCTTATAATATGACCTATAATTTGCTATTTATTTATTATGTTATATTTTATAAGTACCTCTTTAGTCGAAGCTAAAATAATACAATTGAAAGTGACAATCTTCTTTCTTTCTAATTTGAAAATATTGCTTCAACACAATTCTTGATTCACAGGCAGCGATTTCAATGTACAATATTCCGATTTATAAGTCATTACAAGATAACCTACCACTAATTCTGCTTCAATAGCTACAGAATAACGGAGAACAAGGTCCATAAAATTCTAATAAAGTAATCCACCAAATAAAATTCTTTCACCCAGCGATACTTCAAGAAATCAGCTCGCAGAGATTGTTCCAATCTGTACATCCCGTGGAAGTGCTTCAACCTACCACGAACCCATCTTCGACTTCTATCCGTGAACAAAATCAATATATCATTTGATGTCTCGTTTCCGTGAGGCTGCTTAGCGCCTTCTCTTTTCACCCCCGTCTTTGCCACACTCTTAGGTTCCCCCGCCTCACGTCCTGTTTCGCGCCCAATTTGAGGCCCATCATCACTGCGGAAGAAGCAATATCTAACTTAAATGAAACTCCCTCTCGCTTACGCCACCCCACAATCGACAGGTACACCGCACCGTGCCGTCCTTCGACAGACTTCGTCGAGGGACGCCACGGAAGTTCTTTCGAGACGATCGTGCTACGGGACCAACCTACCTACACGCAACTCACCACCTTCTTGTCAGAATTCTGTAGCAAGCTGAAACTTCGGTTGCCTCACGCAACTTAATTCTCAATAGCCTGTTCAGATTTTAAAAGTTGCGGGGTTCCCACCAAAATATTATTGGTCCTTATCTCCTGGCAACATTTTTATTGCTTGACACGTTTTACTGTTTCTGCATGAATTATCGATGACTTTCCATTTCTGTTCTTTTTGTTTCATAATCAACACATTTTCTAAGATTTTTGGGTATTATAATATATTGATAAAAGATGGTTGCGATTCAGACGGTTCCACTTTGAGCAGAACAATATGGTTCCAAGGCATATAAGAAATTTGTGAATAGAAAAGTGTCCGATTAGTAAACAGGTTTTATTCATCCAAATATTTTAAGGACAGTAGTAACTACATATTATATGTATGTATAATGCTACACGTAATACATACTTGGTAACTTATATAATTTAATATTCATATGGTGACAATATAGATTTTTTTTGATCCAGCGGTTTAAGTATTCAAATTACAAATAGCTCCCTAAAAAATGTCAACTGTGTATGAAAATTAAAATGAAAACTTCGTACAGAAAATGTAGCATAAAGTGAAAATGTTGTAGCTAAGTTATCTTTCTATGTGTCATGATGAAACGTATCCTCGTTACCACGAGGTCATATTCAAAAGTGGTTGAAAGAGATTAACGAATTTAAATAAACCTAGGATTCTTGCTTACAAGACTCTCTGAATTCTTCCCTTGCTTTCCTTATATGTTACGGTTTTTCACTTACCATCTTTTTGAATCGCCGCGACGCCCGCCTACAGAGATTGAAAGATAAAAGTAAGCTTACCAATCGGTATTTTGATGGACCTATTAAACCATTTGATGATTTCAGTATCAAACTGACCGTGTGTCTGAAATCCTATAGCTCTACCTATTTGAAGGTAAGTATTGTTGATGTTTTGTTTGACATTCATTCGAGAAATTGTACAGGTCTCCACATTCGATAAATCAAATTGTATCAAGGTAGTAGGATTAGACTGATATACGGATTAGCCTACTTTCTCTTAGAGTTGTCAGCTAAAAGTAAGAACTTTCAGGCCGCTTACAAACTACTTGTTATATGTCTATCAAGATCATGACACAAACTTAGATTATCCTGAAACTACACGCAACTTGTTACGCTTTCGGTGATACTATCGCTCCACTCAATGCTCTCCCACCGATATACCCATATTTTCGGTCATCGTCATCAGTCAGGTATAGATGCCTCACTGTTTCGAAAACTTGATTAAAACTTCTTAATAGGATATCAATATTGCAATAAAGAGAAAGTGAAATTCTTAAGAATTTAGTTTCATTTCATATGCGATATGACAACCAAAGTATTGAAATAAATAAGGGAAACGATTTTATGTTCGCATGTATAAAAACATTCTACCTATTGTCAGGTATTCCATATTTCGTGTTACTTCAATATCGACCATTATTCATAATGTTAGAAATTGAAAACTGCTCTAAAATGAAGCGCAAATACGTGCCTGAATGTCCATCAAAATGTTGTATTTTTTGCGTTTAATGTGTTCACATATGCATACATGTATATGTATATATGTAAGACAGCCAATACAGTACAGAATCTTACAATTAGTCTATCTCGATTAAAATTCTTATTCCGCACGCCCAGACTAAATCGATAGACGACGGAATATTGATAAGTTCCTGAAAGCGCAGTGGTGTTTCCCTCGGTAAGTTTCTCGGGAGGTTTCGCGTGAAAGTGATGGCACACGTGTTCATCGAGTCTGTCCGTGTTATTCTGTTCGTTCCAATCCCCTTTTTTCCACGCCGATGGTATGAATGGATATATTAGTTCTTGGTAATAAAACGGGGCTGCCAAAGAAGCCTGGCGCCACTATCACACGGCTGGAAGTTCGCAAGATTGCTTAGCAGCCTCTCGATATGGCCGAAGTGGGAGCGCGTAGAACTTCGATAATCTTCTCTGCAGCGGCCCCGGGCCTCAAGTTTGGCAATCAATGCGAAGTAACAGTTTAATTAAATACGGGTAACCCTTCGTCGACTCTGCGCTTACTCGAAGACAGAGCAATCTTGGCTGCGCGTCTTCTTAAGGGCTCCGCAGCTAGATTCAAGCTAACTAGATTCACCGTCGAAAATTTTCGATAGACTCGATCAGTCTTCCTTTACATCGTACTTTCTCTCGCTCACCACCCCTTTATACCCCCATTTTGAATATGCAAAATTGTACTTGCACGATGTCAGAGGCAATTTAATAATTTATTTTGAGTTAGGGTTAGATTATATTAGGTCGTCCCATAAGTTCGTGCCGCGGATGCGTTTATGCTTTGGTAAGGAATTTTGTATTTTGAGTTTCTTCCAGCCAACCAAACAGTTAATTCAAACAAATACCGTGCTCAGATGGATAAATTAAAAGAATCAATAAGAGTAACACGACGAAAACTCATGAATCGGTACAATGTGGTTTTTCATCACGATAATGCAAGACCACATGTGGCACAAAAAGACCAACAAAAATTTGGATGGCAAATTTTATTACACCCACCAGATTCTCCAGACATTGCTCCATCGGATTACCACTTATTCCAGTCAATGCAATTGTTTTTTAGCCGGATAGAAATTTAATAATGTCGAGTCCCTAGAAACAAACAATGAAAAGCATTTTAACGAAAAACCACAGATATTTTATAGTGACGGTATAATGACTTTACCAAAAAGATGGGAAGAAGTTGTGGAGCGTGAGGGTGATTACGCTTCTTCATAAACTTTGAAGGTATGTTTCATACATTAATTTAAATAGCAAAACAAGAAGCGGCACGAACTTATGGGACGACCTAATATTATGAAATAGTCAGCAGACTGATCTTTCATAGTGTATGTTGTTAAAGTGTTACAAATATCAGCTGATATGAATAAATATAGGTATAGAGAGATATATAGAGATACATAATTGAAAACTCGTTATAGCAGCCCGTTTCGGTAAGTCCGAAGTAAATGGGTACAATAAAGAAGCAACAGTTGACGACTGGAATCTACAGGTATTGACGACGAAGAAATTATGCGGCGGAATTTCCACTTTCGAGGTCAAGATTAAAATAATTCGTTGCAAATTCACAAAAGAATAATTGATTCCACATTGCACGCTATGGAAGGAATATTTTAATGGCAAACTTATTCGACACGTTTGTAATGACTTTTGTATACAGCAAAGCTGGTCCACATTTACATTAGCTGACGTGGATAAATTGGTTACTTTTCATTCGCATATTAAATTTATCTATGCACTGGATCTATAATACATCATAAACCTGTATATTATTCCCATTCTCTCTTGAGCTTATCCTGCCAAGTTTTTTCGAAGCTTCTAGAAGACGATAAGATCGAGTTTTATTATTCATCCATCTGCATACATCAACAATTAACTATCTATCACAACCAAACCATAGGATGCCCAATCCTCGTGAAAACAGATTATCAGATATAACGCGAATAGCTTACCGGCACTTTAATCAGCTCATAACTGATTATTGTCTATGGTCCATCCAAAGCACAGTTCTCCAACATGGAAGCATAAATCGATACGAATGGTGAACGCTTTCGAAGACTGGTCCGAATGTTTAACCCAAAGCAATTTGATTGCTCACGAGGGAAGTGAAAGGGTGATGTGAAGCACAATGAAACTCGCGGAACTTCCGTATAATCAGGCATTAACCTAGCGGCTCAGGAGACGGGGGTTTATGGAAACGTGTACAACGAAACGATCGAAGCGAAGAAGCTCTTCTGCTGTGCCTCGATAACTATCGCGCGGAACGTAGTTTCTGCGAGCATAAAGAAGTGGTGTAAAAATTCGAGGACCGGTTGGCCAGCGTGCTGATAACGATCCTAGATCTTCCTTTTACGATCACCGGCAGGCTGGCATTAACAACGGCCTTTATGTGGTCGTCCGTTTAGGTAGCGAGCCTCGATATTCCAAACGCTTTTCGAGCACGATTTTTACGTCACCGACTCCTCATTATTAATGTACGCTTGTTTAAGGGTTAAGGCATAGAGCACACGAGGAAAGGCTAGATATGTGCGTGCACACTGGTTTGATGCCAACGACGATAGGTGGTGAAATAATTGAGTGAAGCTTGTAATGCCATGCAAAGGTTGACGGCGTTGTCTTTTATTATGGGGTCAGCGTAGCAATAAGAGCAGCCGCACGGATACTTGCCTTCTTTTATTCACCCTCATTGCGATTGACCTATATGCACTACGTGGAGGAATGTTCTGGGGATGCCTAAGACTCTTTTATAGAATTCCCGTATGTGTGCAGTAGTATAGTGTGCAGGGGCAATTCTTATAGGTGAAGAAGGATGGTAGAAAGTGGTCAAAATTTGGGTAGATTTAGCATTTAGAATATTAATAACCCGTCAGTCTGCAGTCCGCAAGGGATTATAAAAGCTCAATTTTGTTGTACAGGTAATTTGTATTATAATTGGAAATACAATATTGTGGGATTGGAAGTTTTAACGAAATCAAGCCGGTATAAGTGTAATATATTTAACAATGAGATTATTATATATTTATTGCCGAAATACTACACTATTCCTTCTACGCTGTACTACACTGTCTACACTATTCTACGTGGTTCTACTCTACGCTGTACTTCGCTCTTCACTCTTCCGCTGTTCAAACTACTCTCTCCTGCTCCTCGATCTACACTGTCGTATCCTTAAAACATGGAAAATAAGGGACACGGTTCTGCAGAACAACTGTGTCCCAGGTAGCCGATCAGAAATGTCCTGTTCCCGGACGTTGGGCGCTTCGCACTCCCACAATATCGAACAAATACATATATCATTTGATGTTATCTTGATTTTTTGTTTTCTATGTTTGTTGATTAACTTTTTTTACAGGTTTTAGGTAGTGTTATGCCGTGGCTGAACAGCGAGGTTCGATGGCGAAATAAGTCAGGGTTCCTCACAAGAAATGAACTTTATTTCTTCTGTAGAATTCCGCTATCCAGCTCATATGTTCAGAGTAGAGAGCACAAACAAAGGCGGAGGCGAGTGTAGGTGTCTTAACTGGAATCGTTTTTCGAATATTGAACCATTACAATAAGATGCTCCAGTGTTTATAGTAAGATGGATTGGTCTCGCACGGTCAATGTCCTGGCTGCGTCAATGCTGCGTCAGCTAAGGCATGTCGTATGTACGTATACATGTATGTACGCGGAGCACTTTGCAACTATGCGATGTTAGAATTTACGGCGTAGACGTAGACTGTTGGTGCAAGGTCTACATGAAATGATTCTAACGGGTGGGCACATAACAGTATAATATGAACATCCACTTCTAGCTACAAAATACATAGTGTTTGAATATTTGCATTGTATGCATTCGTTTGAAAGTTATGAAGGTTTAAATCAACGATTCCCCATATTTAGTTCTGTTCGCGCTCCACTTCTTCTGCTTATTTATGACTTTCGCATCGTATCCCGTATAAATAATTGTGCTTCCTCAATTCCTTGGAGTTATTTTAGGTGTCGGCATCTACTCAGACTTGGACCATTTTCTACAATCTTTATTTACTTAAGTGTTTCGTGCTTTTATGCGGTGAGGACGTAAGAAAAATAGTGTAGGACGTTTACCTTGAAGATCATTCGCACATTATATCCTGTCCTTTGCGTTGTATCATACAATTGCTCGCGATCAACTGAATTTGAGAAGCAATAATTTGAAGTTGATTCGGGTTCTGACAGAAGCACGGTTACGAATACTTTCCATTATCGTTACCCCTCACGCAATTCTCAAACGCTGGATGTCACTAGCAAATATTATCATTCGCAAACAGACGCAACTGTTCCCTTATCGGTTGAACCAACGAAGATGCAACAAAGTATCAATGCGTAGGAGCCTTGGTCGAATAGGCAGTACGTTCCTCGTAACATTGCATCCTTCTTTCCTTTTTCTTCCCGCCGACTTCCCCGTGCTCAGCTGTCACTGTCGCGAGTAACTTTTATACCCGAGGGAGTTCCCTAACGTCTGATTTCGATTTTCGATGAAACTTCACCTTTCAGTCCTGTTTTCCTGTTGCTCTTTTCTGCTCGTATACAATTACCCACCCTTAGCCACCGTCGAGAACCTTCTTCTCTTGTTTACGAATTACCAGCCTCATTTCCATCTGTGTGTTCTCTTTGCCTTTCTTGAAACTTCATTTCGACATTGAAGGACTCAAACTTTTACTATGCACATATTATATGTATATTGAGATAAAGCTGGCAAGGCATCGATGCAAGGAAATGGGCTAGGAAACAGCATCTTTGATGCACTTTGTATTATAGGGTTGAAAGTTTAGTGATTTGGCAAGATACGCGTGTAAAATAATATAACTTATGGGTAGGTCTTATACTAATTCAATATTTAGCAATATATATATTAGCTTCTATGTTCTTGAAAGTATTCAGATTGAGTTTTATTTATAGCTTTAGTGTAGTTTCTTGTGACAAATATTGTGAATATACGTTGTAGCAGAAGAGCAAAAGTCTCATAAGGTACTGGCCCAATAAAAATGACAATAATTTGAAAAGTATACAGAAGCAATTTGTTGAACTTATTCAAACATCCTCCGTTATGAAAGTAAGAGTATATATGAAGTTTATTCATTTTAGTACAACCTTGTATGTAACTTTGCACGAACTGAACTACTACATACGTTCAATTTTACAACCCTTTACATTCGTGTTCAAATAAGCCTTTAATAATATAAACACATGTCTAGTGATACGCCATAATTGGGAAACATTTTAGAAATTCCTGTACTTAAAATGCAACATTGATCTTGTATTGAAAGAAATCTTCGAAATTGAAAAATTCATTGTTAAATTTATACCCATCAAAATTGTTTGCCCGTCAATGACGAAGTTAAAGTTTTAAGGGAAAGTTTGCACGCCACCTTGGTTCACCATCGTATTAAGCGCCTGACAATTATTATGTAAAGTTCTCATGCAACGTCTACCCTGTGCATGAAACTTTAACTATTTATTTGAATAAAACGACGCATTTGTGTCACATGATTTCTGCTCAATATTTTACCCCCTAATCGAGTATAATGCGTAGAAATTGTTCAAATTATCATACGTACATGGAAGTACAAATAAGGAGTAGGTTTACAAGGTTGCTCTAAATACATTCATCGAATAAATTGATGAGAAACCTGTCGAACAAGTTTGCAAACAATCAGCCAAATATAAGCCGCGATTTGCTTCGCCTCCATCGTACGTCCCCTCTAATCGTGCAAGAAATAGAACGACCTGAATCTTTTTTAATATCGCACTAAGTAGGAACCGATGTTCTTCCTTACTTCGTCAATAATCGAGAGGAACTCTATATTGAGGCTTTCGCCACGCTATTACACTCAAGTTCAAGCGATGCATTATTCAGAGAAAGAATAGACGACCCACTGGCAGCTGGGAAAGAAAAGAGAATACGAGGTAAGGGGAAGCCTATTAGCATGGGGCCGAATTACTTTTTCACGATAACCTCGCGTCGAATTTGCCGCTGTGGATGTTGGAAGCTTTTTCAGGAACTTCTTTAACGTTGAGACAGCGACTTAATATCCGCAAGCCAATCGCCCCTTTGCCGATTGCCTTCGACAAGGATTGACCTATATCTTGAAACTGACAAAGGAAACTAAAAATATCCGGTTGCAGGAGACAATCAGTCGTTGCTTGAAAACACGGTCAGGTATTTCTTATCGTTCGTCTGCCAGCGAAATAAAGCAAACAGAACATCCGTCGATGGCCTGGTATCCGCGATTTCGATACTGGGTTCTGCCGATGCGACGATGCTTGAATGTACAATCGAAGTCACAAGTTCGAGAAATTTAATCGTCGATCGGCCTGTTCCTTGTCGCATTGCGGGAAAAAGCACTGGGGCGGAAAAAGGCAGCGCTTAACTCCTGACATACTTTGTTCATAATCTAAAGGAGGCCAGCTTTATCGTCCAAATTGTCCATAGAGCATAACATGTTTAGGGACATACGATACTGGCCGAAGAAGATAACGTGTTTGTCCAACCTAGCTCACAAAATCAATGTTTCCGATATGAAACGTACCTTTATTTCTAGTACATTGAATGTAAGTAAACTATTCGGCTTGGAAATATAAATCCACAAAGGGAATGATAAGCAATGAAAAATCGAATTGAAACAAATATAAATAACCGGTACTGAAGAACTTTGCTCAGCTACAAACTCTTGTGTAAATATATGTGTACATACAGTCGCGCCAACCATATACATTTTGGTGCATCATGGTTGAATTAAATCTCACTTGTTAGTGTAATAATACAGCTCAAATCACATAGATGTATCGATGAGCAATGAATCCTGATCAGTCGATTAAATTTAACAAAGAAACTCGTCTCTTCCAAACTCTTTCGTCTGTAGGTTTTTTAAAAGAAAAAGTCCTGTATAAGATTCACAAGTCTTGGACGAACGATCGCCTAACGGACGCTCGAGGTACCACAGACGATCACGGAAAGCGGAAACAGACAGATGTCTGCGGGGTATTTGGAAGAACCGTTCGAAAGGATCGAACGGGAGATACAAGAAGAAAATCAGTAAGGGGGATACACACGTGTCGGAATGTAATTTGTTGTCTGCAAAAGACAATCGAAGAATTGGTCCTGACGGAAGGACATCGGTTCAAGCGGGATCTAGCCAGATACTGATGGGGCCAGTGAGCCACGATCACGGAGGATCTTTCTTGGCGTACTCGGTGAAACAATTTCACTCGTTCCAAATGTAGCTTTGATGTTTTCCGAGGATACCTACGCATTCCACTGACCCGTGGACTCGCAATTCGTTCGAGGAAGAGCGAAACCGTCTTTCAGTTCCTCTTTGAATGGCCGTTTGCCGCGTTCAAACTCTACCGTCTGTTTCGTTTCTCAATACTTTCCGGCTAAGGACACACGTGCCGGTATTACCTTCGAATTTCTTTGCCCTTTGTTTGCCTCTTAAAATCACGGAATCCTCGGTCTTCTATGAGCGGAAAGCAGCGAGACACAAACTTTAATTTTATTGTGACAAAGTTGGGACGAATAACGGAGTCCTCTGTATGTTAGGCGAAGCCATAGAACAGCCAACCTTCTTCTTATTTCATTCCTTACTCCTTCTGTCACTCGTCTTTGGTAACCATGCAAATATTTATTTCCTTTTTCTCGCCCAGCAAACACAGTCATCCGAGCGATTTCTTCGGGCGTCTAGGGGTAAAGGAACGAGACCAGGGAGTTTTATTGCGAAGTAAGTGTTGTAGTTCCTTGAGGATCTTTGGAAGGTTCTTAATATTTTCTTGGCCGACGATGGAACAATCTTCGACGTGTCGCTCATTGAATTCCTTTCTTTTGCTTTCTAATTAGGCGTATTTCTGTTTATATTATCGTATTATTCTTATATCTTTTCCTTTCTTATGGGTATATGTATTCTATGTATATTGCGTTTATGCTTGTCGTCATTACTTACCTTTCTGTTTGTACTAGAGGAAAAGGAAACGGGGGCAGTACTCGTGAACTAGAATATACTCCCTCTGTTAATAATTTTAATATCAACAAAAATGAACAGAATCCTTGGAATACACCGACATGCTTCTAATTTTGCGTCATCTCGCAGACTCCAACCTTTATATAGTACTGGGCGTCATTTCTGTAGTTCCTTGTATTATTAGATTTGGTCGTAGACTCTGGACTTCGAAAGTACACGAAGCACAGGAACAAAGGGCGGGCAGACGGGGACAAAGTCCAGGCCAAGGCTTTCAGCGACATCTCACCAGCTCTAACCAGTGAAATGTTAAAAGCAGCAGTTTGCATTTTCCTTGGAGCCAGATTAAAAAATGCACATTTCGTGCCACTTGCAGAATAATATTATCGTTGTGAGCTCAATAAGCGGCTAAGTGGTTTCAGCTCGATGACAGTGAGACTTAACGAGCCCTCAGTCTCGTTTCTCTATTATTATGTTCGATCGTTGGAACACGTGATGTAACAAGACAGAATCGTCTGGCTGCAGAAGTTTTTACAAGATTCATAGTTATCGAGAACTAGCGGGAATAGATGGCTCGAGTGAATCTTATGGGACCTCGGCCCTTTCGTGATTTACTTTGCAAGTGGATCGAACTTGAACCGGAAACTTCCAGCAGGGAGAAACGAACTCCCGCAACTCGTTTCTTTGGCGAATCGACCGGGTACAATTAGGAGGAGAAAATAATGACGGTGAAGTACGCGGTTGCGACATGTGGTTGGCAATGATTTTGCAATGTTGAATGACATTATGCGTTATGAGGATTAGAAATTCTTATTTGAGATAATGCTTAACAAAACGTAGGGGAAAGCGTTAATTTGTTTAATCCTTGTTGATGGATTATTTATTTTTACATTTTAATACACAGAACTCTGCAGTTATAATTGTAGGGGCTTTTAATAAAGTATTATAATGAAAAGTTAAGCAACAAACTTTATTCATGCATACTATGATTGAAACTTTTATATGGATTTTAGACTGCAGGGAGAAAAGTAGTATTATCTATTTAAATTTAATTTGTGCTGGAATTTACGTTTATCAAATCTACTTCACTTGTACATCCGACTCTGTTGAACATTAAGAGTCAAATATTACATATATTTATGACGTTAGTATTGTTATTAGTACCAATGTTACTTTATTGCAACATAATATTTACTCCCAAACATTACGTATTTCTTTGAAATTGAAATACTATACATAATTAGTTAAGTCTCAATTATGGTATGTGAACATAAGAGTGAATATTGAAAGACTTAAAAATTGTAATACAAAATATATTTAAAAACTAATGAAATAGCCCCAAAGAGAGTAACATTAGTTTTATTATTGCTTTCATTGCAATTAGAACATGTTTGAGCCATACTCCTGTTGTTCTTTCTTCTAAAGACACGCTCTGACAATTCTCTTGGTATTTCTCACTCTATCGCAACAATACAATGGCCACGCGTGAGAACACAGTTTCAACTTTGTGTATCCACAAGTAAGTATCTGCTGCAGCAAAGTTTATTTTCCGAATAAACACGATTATATTTTCCACTTTAAAGATTACGTTAACAAAATTTAAAATGTCTATTAAATAACTGTGTAGAACTTAATTGCTGAATTTTTTTCCAAAGAAAGATGAAAGATGTAAAACTACTTCAATGCTGCTTTTTTATAAGAATATTTATAAACAAAAAACACATTCACTTTATTTCGAGCATGCGACATTATTGCTTTATCTCTTAAGCGTTACGCTTCTTATGCCCTTTCGAATGCCACGTGCCATTGGCCTTAAATCCACCTTAAAGGTTTCAATCTTTCAGGATCCGAGCCAATAATACGGTGAAAATACAATTCTGAAGGATGCTTCGGGGTTATCCACATTTGTACAGTTTTTCGATCGGCATTAAAGTCTATCCACCGACGTCAGTTCGGCAACGTCGTTACACTTTATCGAGTTGAAAAGGACAATGGCATCGATGCCAAGATTCACGTGGTCGGAACGGCCAGGATAATAACGTCGTGAACGTTTCAATGCTTCAACGACGCTCTTTATGCGTCTGCAAAGTTCTTAAACGTTCATGCAAAGCGCGTAAAAGCTCGAAGGGAAGCCAAAGGTCGACTCGCGAGCACTAAATTCAAAATGCAATAGCATTATCCGTAGTATTCGTTGCACGTTCGCGAACCCGGCATACCAATCGGAAAATCGTTGCTCGCGCAAAGCTGTGAGAGGTCGCGAATACGAGGAAATAACAAAAGAATAGGTCGGGGAAAAGGAGCGAAACAAAAGTCGTCAGGAAGCAAGTGCATACCTGCGGCGAAGAAAACGGATGTCAGGGTCGAATATTAGCGACTGTTTGGTCTATGATTTCAGCACGAAGTACGGAAGGTTAATGCAAATATGACTTTGTGTGCAATTAACCTTTCAGGGTCATCATGCGTGAAATTTCACCCGAAGGAAATTTTGTTTCAATATTGTTTACAATTTCGATGACTGGTAACGCTGATTCTTTGGATATTAATACAAGGTGTTCCGTATCTACCGTAACATCTGAAAATGGAGGATACCTGGGGCGATTCTAAAGAACTTTTTCCTTGACCAAAATGTTGTTTGAAGCTTCGTTTGTGAATTATTAACCAAAAACACTGGCCAATGAGGGAGCCTGTGGAGCGCGCGGCCAGGCCCGTACCTCTCCACTGCGCTCGGTGGTGTACGGGGGCATCGAATGTATCCGAGCAAAGCGTACGGCTAATATTACAACGAACAGAACGTATCGAGATCGGGTGAAATAGAACGAAACGAGCGAGTGACGTACAATGTAGCACCGTACACGTCTCACAGATAAATTAGAGATTTGTCTGATGTACGCACAATTGATTCGGGCACAGAGATCGTAGGAAGATCTTGCCACTCTGTTAGCTCGTGCCCTTCAGAATTTAATTTAAGTAACAAAAGACTTCAGACTTCGAGTGACACGTTAGGCGGCGTGAGCTCAGTATCCCTTTGCTGCTGTTCCGTTTTATCATCCAATATGAGATCTTCTGGGCAACGAGCGGTATAGAGCTAGGAAGAAGTTTCACCTGTCGGCACAGGAGCAAGAGGGGGCTATCGCTCTCTCCGCCTGTCATTCTCATCGTCACGCGTACGAGTGATGTGTGCCTGTTTGTTATTTACTGTTAGTTATTTATTGCCAGTCTGTAAAATTGAAATATCACTGATGAAGAAAACTTTTATATTAACATCAAGTACAAAATGATTGTATGCAATGGGTCCAAACTAATGCATATATAAATATTTATTCGTATTTTTTTGGATATTAGCAGAATGTTTTTACAGTGATTCGTTATTCTGAACCACACAACACGTACTGCACAATGCTGCCAAGCACAAAGAGAAACTAAGCTTTCAGGGACATTGTATGTGGGGGGGGGGGGGGGCAAGAGGAGGCCTGACAGCAAGACGGGACTTTCGTTTATTTCACAGTACTATGCTTTCATGTCACTAAAAACGAAAGAAAACACTTGAATTGTGTCTCAGATTTTTGTTGCCAATAGTTTCAATTAGTTTATCGTGTCCTTATGCGCTTACTGGCTACATTTCTGATTCTTACTATTACGTTCTTAATCTCTGACGTTAAATAGTAACAGGTAAGTAACAGTTGCCAAACATATTATCTCCTGAATACTATCTCAGTCAGACAATTTCTTTAGCTTGTTATTTATCTGCTTACGAATACCATTTCTAAACAAATAATGTAATTACCCTCCATTTAATTTCGATGCAACATTTGGGGCAATATGGAGACATTTTAGAAACATCATCAGTTTTTCGTAAAACGGTTCGGTCGTATAGTACAAGAAAGACAGACAGACAGAGTTGGTCCGAAGAATCGATGCGGAAACGCTTGAAGCAATTGTAAAAAATAATTAGCTTACGGTAAAGCAGTGATTTTGCACTTTCTGCAAAAACAATCTTTCTTTCTTTTTTCCGTTATGCTTTGTACATTTATTTGAATGTATTTCGATATATTAAATATTTTTCATAGATGCAAAATCAATAAACATAAAATTTCACAGCAATTTTTTCTTAGCGTTCCCATTATGTAATTGTCATCATTGAAAATAAACTTGCATTAACGTTGTTCAACACATAAGGAAATTATACATGTATAATACATATAGATAGCATAATAATGCCTAAGGAATGGAGAATTTCGAATGATATATTCTATGTTCCAGCTGCCCCAGGGTGTCTCATTTGGTTGCTTTAATTTGGGACCCCCGATAGCGATATTTCATTGTGAGCACAGGACGAACGATTTCGGCCTTAGGTTATTAGTAACCAACCGCCGCATATCTTTCGTCCTCGTGTGCATCCCCTTTACGGTGATTTCCTCTTCCATTCCTTTAGTGTTCGACGCCCACACGTATTCTGCCGCCACCCTCGGAGATCGATATCGATCGCCATTTGATAGTCTTGAGAATAGAAAGAGACAAAAACGAACTTGTTCCATGGTAATGATCGCGAATTCAGAAAGGCCACAAGAAACCTTTAAAATTCTAAATCGTATGCTTTATACAAAGGATTAAATAATATGATTAATAACGGTAGATATTTTGTAAGTTGCAGACATCCTCTCCTCTTTGATTTATGGTATCCCCACAATTGATTAATGAGGTGCTAATTCATTCCGTGGCTTGTTATATTTGTATTAGGTTTCATATAGCAAATGTATTTATATGAGTTATTCAGCCCTAAAGTGATTTAAATTCATAATTTATGATGATTTCGTGGTTGCTTCAAGGATGTTGTTATATAACCATAAGAGGTAACGCATAAATAGAATGTATATAATAAAAAATAATAAGATAAAGCTTTTTAGCGAAATTCTTTCCATAGAAAATGATCAAGCCAAGAAAGTAGTCTCAAATGTTCCTGAACAAATCTAAATATATATGATGTTATTTTTGTTAACAACAATATATTTATATAAGAACTCACCATGCAATACAAAATAAAATAGGGTGGAAAATCAAATTGAATGGTATAAATTGAATTTCAAGAAAAATAACTCAACCCTTCTACCTATGTATTTCTCAATCATAAAAATGACGCATCATATAAAAATCTTCAATCATAAAACTTCTTGCATTTCACAAGTATCACTTCTAATCGAATCTCTTGAACTAAAGGTATCTAAGATTTTGTTCTCGATCTTAAACATGTTTTGTTCTCAGAGCAAGCCTCCGGATTTTTCGTCTAAGCAACTATAATAAATTAGTGTGCATGGGTGGTCGTACGGTACAGTGCACCGTTCCACTTCTCCGCGCTCGTGTTCTTCGATCTTTACACTCTATTCACAGTCGTGGAAGCTGACCGATAGGGAAACAATTTTAGTGCCGGCAGGAAGAGCTTTGTTTTGTAAAATGTTCAGGAAGTCACGTCGCACCCACGGTCGTATTACTCGATTTCGTTGAAAAATTAATAAGTACCGTCACGAGAACTGATACTCACGATGCAGATCGCACAATATCGGCCTCAGACCGAGGTCTACGCGCGCTTCCATGGGTCTTCGATGTATCCTTCGATTTTATAGCTTTGAATTTAGATCAGAGTAAAATAATACTGCAGATATACATATTGCACATAAGGTGTACAGATATACCTATCTACATATGCATTATATGTATATATACGTAAAGATATTGTTAGTACTGCGGCAATCGGCGATTTCGGCCTACAGGTTTATAATACGGCGACCTTTGAATTCTATTCAGAGACATCGGGTACATTAAAAAAGGGGTACTTATTGTTAGTCGCTGTACTGGTGTAGCAATTCTAGAAAGAAACCACTTGTTCTCAGCACCTATCGTCTCTGAATAGTAATTGCGTATCATAAACCTCTTGAAACCACATCAGAACCCCCAAACCAAATGTGCTCGGTACCGCAAAGCCTTGCAAGCCGAGCACTAGCAGGCCAAGACGCTGATTGGTCGATACCCGCTGCCCATTTTAGTTTATAAGCACACATTTTGTAAAATAAAGCAGTTACCCAAAAACTAAAGGACACGATACAACACTCTCGTTCCTTCTACTTCAATATGGTGTACATTCCGGCTGGTCCTTCGAGCAGTTAGTAACAACTTTTTAGTCGGCACACACAAGCCAGAACGATTGCAAGATCAACCAATGGTATTTAACAGATATTACTATGTACTTGGAAATTAAGTGTGACTTTTAGCTCCGCACTAAGGGAATGGTTATTGCTAGTTACTAGTTTTGGAAGAAGAAGAAAAGGATTGTAGAGGTAGAGTAAATTAATTGGCTTGTTTTAATTAGCAGTGAACTATATTATCTTCGTGACCTATTTATAATAGTTGCTATGACCTGACCAGCTTTGAAATAGTGCACTAACTGAATCTACTTTTCTACAGATTTACCAGAAATTCGAAAGATTGCAGCACGTTATATATGATCGCCTTATCGTCTCCGTACGACATGAATAAACGTCCTTTCTTCCAATATGAATTTTTCCGCAAAAATTAAGCGCCATTGTTTGATATTTTTGTCCTTACTTAGAATTGGTAACCAATTGCCAATTGGTAATTCGCAGTGATATAAATTATTTCGAGAGTTCGACATACCTATTTCAAAGCATTTTGCTTAATAACTGATTTATGAGTGTTTGTGAGATGTGTTTATAAAAAAGAAAGGAAACCGTTTAAGGATTCGATGAATTATTAGGTACATTTGATGAAGTGAAACGAAATATGTATCCGTCTAGAACTGTCTAACAAAAGTCTTGCTGTTATGCAAATACAAATTAATTTGAAGATCTAGAATAACAGAGTAGGCTTTAGAATTCTGCTATAGTAAATACTTTTAAAATGCGTGAAAATTTATTCTGTTTACAAGTTGGAGTAAATTTTATTTTGTATTTCATTTATAAATACGAAATATTCTGCCTGTTTATTGCTCTTCTCTTCTTCTTTGCTGTACCAGTGAAAAAGCACAGTATGTACATATGTACTTATTCAAAAGTGCTTTAGTAATTGACTGATTTAAACTATTCTAAACCTCTTTCAAACTGTCCTATTGTTAGTTATTAATTAATTAAATCGCATATCGTGAAAGTAGTCATGTAAATTACACTCACTTTAAGATTACCTCGCTATTTTTGTATACAACGACCTGAGTGTTTTGTCTACTTTTGGGTTATCAGAATTGCAATCGTTTCAAGGCAGTTACAAAGATTTCTACAGAGAATTGAGGGAATTCTCTACGGAGAATTCAGGGGAAATTATGAGCAGCAGGGAACAGCAGCTATTTAAATGGTTTCCTTTAAGTCGAACACTGAATGGAAGAAGCTGTGGATCGAACGATTGAAAGTGACAAAGTGAAAGGAAAGTCGAACTTGGATTCTCGGTGACTCTGTTTGAAGCTTCTCATTCTACCCGCTTTCCGCATTTCTACCCTCTATATGTTCCCTTGATTATCACCATGCCCCCTTTCTTCCGCCTCTGTTGCACCTTCGTCACCGTCTTATTCGTGGTCTTTGTTTTCAACCACCTGAGTACCCTTTCTTTCTTTCTCTAGACCATTGCCATCGTGTTCTCGCTTCTTGGGGATATAAACGAGGTGTTGACTATAAAATAATGAAAATTTATGTTCCCCCATCCATGGTTTCTCCGGTTGGTGAATGGGCAAAAGGGGTATGCAATTTGTAGAGATTTCAGGGAGCTTTGCTCTTGGCTTTCTGAAAATGGCGGAGCAACAGTGACAATTACCTGGAATCTTGTCGCGTTTCATCCCCTTCAGCCTCTTCCCTTGTGTTTTCTTTCTTCGTCTTAGAACTCTTGTTACAGGTGTTTTCGTTTTATTGCCGTAACTTGATAGACGCACTGCTCAAAAAAGAAACTGGCACACCGCACTTCCTTACGTCGTGACATCGTGACGAAGCTTTTAGTTGTGGGCAATTCAAATATTGTTATAGAGTGTATTATAATACGGCATGTGATAAAAGTAAAACAGTAATGGATCATAAATAAATTGAATTTTACAAAATATTACAATACATATGCTACAGTGTCAAGAAAAATAACCACTGTTTTGTTGTTATACTTTTCTAGAAGCATATATGGGAGCATCATTTTTTAGTAACGTGCCACACTTTTCATACGTACCTACACAAAGTACACATTGAAAATTGGTATTTTGCTGGCATTAATAAAAGTACATCAAATTTTGTTGATTCGCGAGGCTATAAATGATAAAGAACATCCTACAGAATGATTTAGAAAATTTGAATAGCAAAGGATGCAAAAAATGTTGGAGGCACCTACAATTAAGTAACAGTAACACTCGATTTGATATGTTTAAAGACGCATTTCTGAACACAATCTTCGTACAACTACATACGCTGAAGTTAATTAAATTACTTAGTTGGGAAAGCGCACTTTTCAGCGTAATCTGACTACGAGGTTAATTCGATGAAAGCAAGAAACTTTATACACTTGCGGCTCCAATAAGTAGTTTCTATATTCCGCTGCTGCCGTTCGTGAATGGTTTGCATTCGCTCACGAAATAAGGAATAAACGGGTTCTCCGCACGTGAATGCCTCCAATATGGCATATACGGGGATTTGAATGCAAAGTGGAAGCTGAACATCGGATATCTGAGCGTAAAAAGGTAATTGCGTCGCATAAAGAATTCGAAACCGCGAACACGTATACCGCGTGCCGAGCTATCAGTGGGTAACTACGCGCCGCCTGTAATTTTACACGAAGCACAATCATTTTTTCGATGTTTTACTTCGCACTAACAAGAACAGAAAAAATTAAACGATACAGTTATAGCTGCAGATATTTTAATACAGTATCATTTCTCTTTTCTTATCCTCCTGTTTTCCTTTTGTGCTCTTTTTTTCTTCAAGTGTTTCAAGAAACAAACGTGATGAACAAAAGACTCGTATCAATTTGTAGCATTCAAAAATCAAGCTTCAGGATATCTTGAAGAAATTCAACCATCGCACGGTGCTAAAACAAAGACGAAAAACTGAAGTTTCGATATTTTGTATTTTTCTACAAGAACTTCATACAACTTTATAATCACAAAGAAGTACATCGAAGTACATACAACTAACAACAAGGCAAATAAAAACTTGCAAGCTAGCACATATAAACCGTAATAAATATTTATTTTGTGGTTTTTTGTTGCAGTTGCAAATTATAACGCCTCTGCCATATTTAAGATAAACTAAACGTATCATATTTTCATATTAATAATTATGAATTCTCGCATTTATAAATACGAATAAGTTCCAATGACCCAAGACTTATTTCTTTTTGTTTACTCTTTCAAATTGCAGATGAGGATGGAGTAACACGGTTCTTTCATTTATTTCAGGTATAAAATGTATCCAGTAACAGTACTCCCGTTACCAGCTTTGTTGTCATGTCATATTAAAATATCACCAAGCCAAACGTACTTCGCAGCCATATTATTGCCCGAACATTAAACGAATTGATCTTCGAAAGAATAAAGTACTCATTCTTGTACCATTCCTCGATCGAGATTTCCCGAAATCCTTGCGTCGAAAAGTTAAGGAAACTCGAGTCACAGAGGAGAGTGTAACGAGTTCGGTGTCGATTTCCTCAGGGACGTCGTGACATCGTTCCCCAACTAAAGAATCGCACCTACAATCGCGGCGGGAGGTGGACAAAATCTCGGTAGCGTCGTTAACGTTTCTCGCGGAAATATGTATTACCATGTCAATTCCGCGAGATATTGCGTTACGTGGGGCAAGTATCGCTTTCCTCGGGGAGCAACGCGCGAGTTGAATGCGTGCGAGCGTAAACGACGCGATTGATACGCATCTTCCTGAAGTAAGGAAATCCTGTGGGGAGCCATTACCGAGCTGGTTCATTCCTGTCTATAGCATTATGACCGTAACCTCAAGATTGTGGCGATACGGAAGTATCTATAGGATGCAATTCCAGAGTTTGCACATTTTTAAACCGGTGGTCGTGTTAAATGTTTCTTGAGAGGTTCGGGAGATCTTTATTAGCAAGTTTATGTGAAGAGTGAGTGTTAAAGAATTGTATTTAATTAGACGACTTACACTCCCGCCCAATAACCACCTGCCACACATTGGTAGAAAAATTAGTAGGTGAGCGATTTTGTAGTACAAACTGACGTACATTATGACAAAATGTTAACACATATTAATTGTTAATAATATAGAGATTGTATAACATCAGCAAGATCTTACCAGCAAATAAGTAATTCGTTTTATATTTTAGTTTCATCAATGTGCCCACTTCGTTCGATAATGACCGCTTAGACGAATAAACGGCATTCTTACGATTACTTTTTTTAATATTTCTGAACTTATGTTTTCGAAAGTTTCTAATTTCCTTTACGAACTTTCAGCAAGTTCTTCGTACTTGCCCATCCAATTAAACGCATCACTTGTCAATAGGATTTAGGATGAAAAATTGTGGGAGCCGTGACTTACAATTAGTGATTTCAAACAGTTGTTACAGATTTTCGATGTGCGTTTGTGGTCGATATGTTGCATAGATATGAATTCAGATGCCACAATGTGGTTATGTAGGATATTTAAATACATGCCTTAATAATCATTTTATTATAGTGCATTTTGTATAAGGAAGTGATTAGTGATTTATTTAGCCACAGAAGTTTATATTTAAATGGGAGGAATGGTATTAAGGAGAATGCAAAATCTTAGTTGTCTTATAAAGACCGACATGACGTGGGTAAAGCAAGGGTAAAGAAAATAAGGAAAATATATTTAAACGAGTATTTTAAATATAAAATAAAATATTTAATGGTATATTAAAGTTTGGCACACATAGTACTTTTCTAACCCTACACGGATAGATAAAATTGTTCGAGAATGTAACTATGGTTGTACAGGATGATAAAGGAAATTGGGTTTAACTTTGAATACGTCTCTTTGCATTTAACAAACTGGGCTCATAATCAGTCTAATGCAGGTGAGCTGTCTTGCCATTGAAAATATTTTGTATTATACCATAGAACTACAAAAAATCAGACAGTAAACTACATTCGTACGAAGCTTAACATTTCCTTTAGTCAATTACGTCGATACGGTCGCCAGAAGTCCGCAATATAAAGTAATATTTTAAGTAATTATAACATCGCAGATATAAATATTGCGATTAATTGGACAAATAACGAAATGGGGAAAATCAACATTGAAAACACACTTCAGACTGTAATTAGGTCTCTGAGCCCTTGAAACTTCCTAATCCCCTTCTATCTACTATTAGCCTAGGTTCCGTATTAATCGCAGGATGCCCAAGCCTTCAGAAACGAATTATTACCTGTAACGAGAATAGTTTACTGACAGTTCGCCCTTCGTTAGCTGATTGTAGATTAAATACACGGTCAAAGAAGACTTCAGGAGGAAGCATTATCGAGGTGTAACAACTTCTCAAAGCTGCCCCGAATATCTCAGATAAAGCAATTCTCCTGTTCGGAAATAGCTTCTCTTTCATTCACAAATTCCGTACCAATTATTTCAACCCATCCATACGTTTTGGTGGACACGGTTTTTGTCGCTATCCTTTATATAACTGTTACTCTGGTCTATAATTTCAATTGGAACGGAAGCAATATCTTCCTTCTCTTACCTGTCTATCTCTTTTATTTTTTCAAGATATATGTTTTAGCGATGCGTATCGACCAATGACGGGTTAGCTAACGTAATAACACGTGATAAGTGAGATTACAAGCTGACTAACGTTGCACGATACGCGGTAGGGAAAGGGTGCAACTCCGTTAAACTGCGCCTAGCTGCCGCCGACATGCTTTAATTTGCACGCGCCGCATCAGGGATCACAGCGATAATTACGCGATCGCTGTCACATGCCTGGGATATTAAAATGGTTAGCATTAATTAAAGGCGAGCGAATTACTGATTTCCCGCCGCCCTCATCATTCGAGTCGCAGACATGACGTCTTCAATTTCTAGGCGGAAAGCTCGAATTACGAATGCTGCTTCAACCAACCGCACCTTTTTAACGAAATTCACCTCCCTTTAAAACGCGTGGCAAAGTTTAGTAATACGTATTTGATTTTTCATCCTGTAAAGCGTAGTTGAATAAAAAACAGCTGTGTTAGATTCTTATATAATGTTACCGAACAAAAATTAGTGGCTGTCATTCACTAGAGACGACTGTGTTTTTTGTGACACTGCAATTGTCTGTAAAATATTGTTGTATACTAAGAATATAAATAATAGTAGGAGTTTCAACAAATTAATAATAAACTCACTTTCACCAACAAGTAGGGTAAATATTTTAACATTCGTTAGAATTACGAACAAATAAGCCAAGTTGTTTATAATCATTTATTGGCCATGTATTCTTCCTAACATGCTGTACCCACTTCATATGGGCTTTTTATATTTACCCTTTTAATAGTGTTTTTGTCTAATTGTCAGTATGTTAAATATAGAATTCCCTTCTGGCAAGTATGCTCCTTCGATTTGTTTTCTTGTAAGTCGAACTTTCATCGGCGCTTATTGAAAGCAACAAGGAAAATATTATAATTTCCAGTTGATGGATAACATAAATTTTCAAACCACTTTGCCCGTTGCACCGCTGAAAGAATTCCTGGAATTTAATTAAATTGTCCACAACTACCACTGACAGTGAGTATGTAGTATGTATATTGATACGTCAACCGTGTACATATTGGGATATTCTTTAAAGCTAACTACCATTGTTGTCCACTGTCATGTATATAGTATACATATAATATCAGGTGCACGGGGACACGTCAAATTTTCAAACCTATTTTCCTCGAAAACAAAGTTTCTAATGAAAAAATTTTATTCTACATTTTTTATTCACTTTTTCACTTTTTGCCCACTTGTACCACAAGTTACGGGGCACCCTGTATACATGTATCTCCTGCTGCTTTCATGACGTAACACTTTTTCTAGTCAAAATTGGTATGCGACCTCGAATAATCTTGTGTTCTACGTTTTGGTTTCATTATTATCGAGATTTCACGACTCTGGCGTCGACATCATACGAGATATATTATGCGAGTTACATACGGTTTCATAGTTCACCAATCACAGTCATTAAATTTCTTTGACAATTAAATCGATACCTTCAATTCAGAATACAGAATTGCTTCACATATAGCTCACGGAGGGAGGGATGTATAACATTAGTAATACCACGCTGTTAAATAAATCTACCATACGTAAATGGAAGATTTAATTAATTCGTGTGGAAGCTAAATACAGTAGCGTGACGTCTGCTTGAATTAATCTTAGTGTTGTATGAATCTTACATGCATCTGTCAAGTGAATCGCTATTAAAGAGGGCCTGTGACAAATCGATTACAATTTCGAGAAGCTTGGAGGATGAATTGTGTCTCGTATAAACTAAACTCTTTCTTTTTCCATCATAAGGTCCGCTGCATGAATTCAGAACGCGTAGAGTGAGATTTTTCGGTACAGGGATAAGGAAATGGTATTACCATACTCGTCCCACGATTAAATGCACGAACTTCTAGTTAATGGCGTTCGTCGTGACTCCCTAGAACAAATATAGCAACTAGGAACGAAGTCTCTTTCCGAGGTCGAAATAAATGAATCCCCGTTAAATTAAAGTGGATGGGATCCTCGTTTGCTTCATTCTAAGATACCTGATTGAAACGAAGCTTCGCAATTCGATGTTGCACAGAAAGCATCTGAAAAGCAAACGGTGAGACTCGTCGATTTTTCTTCCTCTTGGTTTTGGTGCGCTGCCGAGGGTTCTTGACTCTAATTATTGGAATTGGTTCAAGAAAGGATGTAAAATAACTAATATTTAAACTAAAATCATTTAATTTTCTATTTGTAAGAAGTTAATGACAATTGCGTTTACTTAATGAGGTTGTAGGAATTTTCGTTGTTCATTGTAAAGCACTTCAAGAATGATAAATAATATGTTATTGACTGTTACTTTTTAGTATATAATACAGTTACACACATTGGAAATAAGAAAACTTGATGACAAAAATTATAGGAAAATTTGAATAGTAGGTACATATTACGTTTGCTGTTATCTGCCTTTTTAATTAAAAATAAATTAAGGAAACGTTATGAATAGTCATGCCAATATTACTAAAATGGTTAGTGATTATGTGTAGGAAGTTGTAACGCACAACTTTACAAATTATTTTACATCCGCTAATTAAAAATATTGGTTTAAAACAGGAACGAGACTTTTTGTTTCGAACTTTAAACAAGTTAAAAGTGCACAGTATACACGTATCAGTTTCAAAAACAGTCCATATAATAAGCCTATATTATATTTATCTAGCCGTTAAAAGTATTTTCTTTTATATGAAATATTTATTTAAGCGAAATAATAATACCTTTATTGATAAGTACGGATACTCGGGTGTTTGTGTTTACCCCTCACTTACTTAGCATGAGCCACTACTCACGCAAATGCTGTAAAAATGGAATAAAAGTTTGTAAGCCATTGGTGTTGTACCGCTACTTACAATTAAGCTTCATAACCGACGACTAAGTGGTCACGTAAATTTGTTGATCAAGTTGTAATTGATTTACGATTTGTATAGACTGTTTCTTTCTCTTGTACACCCGCATCGTACGTTTTCCAATCAAGTTCCAATCAATTAGAGATACTGGAAACATTTTTTGCCCATTATTGACTAACCGCCTATCTATTCTTAAACATGTTAACCTTTATGCAAGTGTACATACAAAATCGATGTTCATTAAATTATATAACGTAACCTTCATTGGCGTTGAAATTGTGGATCAATTATTTTACTACTTACTAATTAACGAGAACTAGAAATGACGTGCGATGGTTCATTAATTTGGCATTTTTAATATTATTTAAAAGGGATGAGATACAATTATTTATCATATTCTCGAAATTGTATGTATATACATTTATAATGAATTGTCTGGCTTTACACGATTGCAAAACTTGGGTTCTGAAATGTTAATTACGAAACCAAATTAATAATTTGTGATAAAGTTTTGCCATAAAACGGAATTTCGTTTAACAGCCATGAAGTTCGCGTTTATTTAACAGCGATGATAGACGTTAAATCACAAAGCCATACATGATACCATACATAAACCATCGTTCATAGCGAAATATTTCCAATTACAGAAATTCCCCAAAACCGTTAACGTTACAAAACAGTAAATAACAGTAATGTATATTTAAACCAACTATAACAGAACAAGCAATTGCCACCCAATAAAATTCGGTATATCATACTACAGTGGGGCATTCTATAACAAACTACTGCTATCATGAACGAGATCCTAGAACAAATCAGATCGTTATAAGATACTCCACTGTATATACAATTAATAACGATACATAATTAGAATATACATATATATTAAAAATCTTTCGTTGAAGAATTTTCTTTTACAATTGCTCCAAGGAATATTGTTATCGCAATATTACCTATTTCAATTTCTGAAATCATCGAAATCGTCTAAAATCGAGTTCCAGTTTTACAGACAAACATCAATTTCCTAGCACGATAATTAAATCATTAATATGACTAATTACCTACATTCAATAATACTGATACAACGCATTACTATTTTCATTATAATTCCAGTTCAATACTTGCGCATATCACGAGCGAAACATTATTCGTAAAGCATAATTTCTACTTTAGGCGAGGATGTCCCGCTGGCACCCAGTATTCTACATTAGAGAGAGCATTGCCAATATTAATGTGTCGTGAACCCGTGAAATGAAGTTTACTCTACGTTATAAGTATCTAAATATCGTCTTTATTAACTTGATCGAAATAAATGGTTCGACTGTTTGAAGTTATTCTATAAGTGTACTGTTTGACTATTGAATTTAATCTAGTGTGTACTGTTCGGTTGCCGAAGTTATTCTATGTGTACTGTTTGGTTGCCGAAGTTATTCTATAAGTGTACTGGTTGGTTGCCGAAGTTATTCTATTTTGATGGTGTGATGCAGCGAAAAATGTAAACTATAACTAAAATTCCATTGGCTATTGGAATTTTGCGAGGGAGTGGAAATAGGACTTCTTATTGGGTGTTTAGGGAAGGAGGTTTTTTTTATGATATGCAGGAGGTTGCGGAAAATTCCATGTTGTAGAAAAAGGAGAAGGAGTATTATAGTTCTTTTCGCCAGATGTATGCAGGTATCGGGTTTTTCCCGTGATGTTGCAGGTATAGGGGTGCAGGGTGGACAGTCAGGTATCTAACAAATGCCACAAGTATTGCCACTATCTGTGACACATTACAATATACATATACGTTCCAAACCGAGAACATTCGATTTCACGTTAATACTGAATCCAGTTTCGTCAGTATAGGGCGCACCATCAACCTTCCTCTTGTTACTTAAACACGCTGCCAATATTATTAACCATATACTAATTAAACACAACGTTAAACACAATACACATTAGTAACAACATTACGAATAAAGCCACCTTAAATTCACCCCGAAAAAAGGGAAGAGGAAGGAAAACAGGAAAACCTGACGCATCATTGTACGTGGTCTAATGAGTCTCCCACGGATGACAATATGATTTAGCCCGCATAGAAGGTAAGAACAAAAGAACATTGTCATTCATATTTGCACCGATCAATGCCTACGTTACACTTTTGCGACACACGCACGGGACGGAAACGCAGGGTTAATTAACGAAGTCTTTCCTCAATGCAGCAGATCTGCGTACACCCACCTCGCCACCCAATGTCGGAACCGGATGCTTCTGTCGTCGCTTGTGTTTTTCTCCCCCTTTGGCTATCATGCGCGTATCTGACTTTGACCATGACTCAGCTGGGCACCGCTATTTAAACCATGCAAAGGGGGAGCATGGACAATATCGCGTGTCAGATCACCTCGGGCATTTCGAAAGCCTGAAATCCCGTCTCATTAACGCTTTGCCGCTGTTCACTGTTGATAGTCAAGATTAATAACGCAATGTTACATATGAAAGTGGTAGATTTAATTCGACTCTTTTGGTCGAAGAGTCAGCTTTTAGCTGGCGTGGTAGGATAATAATTGGTATTGCAATGTTTAATAATTGCATTCGGTGCGGTTCGGTTAAGGTTCGACATGTAATTGGAGAGAGGAAAAGATATTTTTCCAGTTGATAATTGATGTAGAACCACTACGTACAGTACCCTATATTATCTATAACCCTATATTAGATAATCGAACAAACGAGATTTCCTAACATCTTCTCTTACGTGCCTGTGTTTTACATTGATTTTCGTGTGACTAATTTTTGGTGTGTTTCGAATGCAATCACTGTAATCGGTTCCCCAAATAATTATGCTATCGGCGGAATACAGTTTCTAACATTTATCAGATGTATTATTCTATGTGTATATGTTACATAAATTCTGATTACTGCAGTATTATAATATGATACATACAACATTATACAACGTGTATATTAACGAAGAACTATAAACAATTTATTACAAAATGCAATTGAAGTGCTATTGAAACATTAATTATATCAATAACATTAAAACATTAATGTTATGTTAAATAACACTAAAAACATTAATTATATCTAATAATTTGGCTCTAGAATTTAGTATCCGACACTGACCATTATGGCATCACATGACATGTAAATTCTCTATGCCAAACTTACCACTACACATCTCGTAGAAGAAAAATGTTTTTTTCACTTGAGCTGGAAGTGGAATGAATACGCAGCCTCTGAAGTCCCAGGTGGTCAATTTACTAACGGATCATTGTGCAGGTCGAACTGGTGATGACAGCGATCGTTATACAGCACCCTCATGGCGCGTGGCACTTTTCCTGCACCCATATGCACACGTGCAACCGCATTTACTATCGTCACATCAGTGACAAAGCAGCACGTGGTGAGCTTTAAATAGCAGAACAAGTGACAGAGGTGGTGTTAAGCGTGGTACAGTGAGAAGGCAGCTGGAAAATGGAAGCAGAGCCCAGACGCCGTGTGCCAATAGTCCAGTCATCGGCGTGTCAATAATAATCGTAAGGGGCTTTCCAGGCTTGGAAACCGCCAATTTCCTGGCAAACTCTCGCTCAACAATGCCGCTGTATTACGTGACCGTAGCCAAATCGTGATGAGTGGGTTGGTAGCCGTTCTAGCAGTGTCTAGAACATTTGCCTTTGTATCGACCATCCGCTCCCGCGATTAAAAACTATGGAAAACTTTACAGAAAATGATTCACGCTAGATCGTGATAAGAATTTCTTGGTTTTGTAGAGAATACTTGGTCTGTATTCTTTGGTGTTGGATGCCGTTGCAAAAACATTAGTCGTAAACATTCCTTCGAGATTTTGTGACTTGGCACGAATCGTTTAACACTACAACTTCCTATACATTTTGGTATTCTTCAGATAGCATACGTTAGACAGATTATGAACATGAAAGTCGCTGAATGGACATTAAATAGAGATATATAATTGCCATTCTGTCTTATCAAAACTAATTACAAATTGTTACAACGAGACCTATATATTAATAATTCCAAAGCAGGAAATCTGAAACAAGTCGTTTTGACCCCCTTGGTAGTTTGAGTGTTATGACTTTACTTGCTGAGTTAAACAAATGGAAAATTAAAAGTTCTATACCTATTTGATGTATCACGTATGCACCACGCTTGTGAAACAACCGCGAAATTTCAGGTACCAGCACAAAGCAATGTATGGCTGGAAACTATGGACTTGAAACTAATGTATAGTTCAAAGTAATGAAATTTGGGCAAAAGCGTGAATCGAAATGCGGTATCGGCTCGGTCGATCGTCGACCGCGCCTAGGTTGCAGGAAATTAATTGAATCGATCAAAAATGCAGGAGGTGGCTCGAAAGCCGTAGACGTCTAGACCAAAAGTGCGTTGGGATGCTTGCCAGAAAACACGGACGTAACGTGGCGTCGTCGCTGTTGAAAAGATCTTTGTCCATCAATACGACTACAGCACCTACTAATATGTACATATGTATATCTACTTATATATATTCGCATACATCGATCGTTGAAAGAGGATTGGCAAAATTCTTTCTTACGAACCATTCGACTTGGTGCATGATAGTCGTTAGTAGTTGCGTATGGTCTTCGGCTGTTTGAGAACTGGTGAAACGAACAGTAGAAAACGTAAAGGTCGTACTTAGAAATTGTATGTAAGAAATTGTGACCAGTCCAAATTCCACGAATCCTATTATCCCTTTCTTATTGGTGGAATACCTTGTCGACTAACTGTTAGTTTGGAGAAAAAAAACTGCGGCAAGGGGGAACGAAAATCGAACGACAATTGTTTGGTGGTAAAATAAAAGTATTACCGCTTTAAATCTATGAATTGAGATTTCGTGGTTGTGCCAGACCGTAGGTTCTTAATAATCTATCTGTAAATAATGCGATTTCATGTGACGCCACGTCTACCAAACTGTACGCCCAGAAATGAAATTTCAAGATACTAAAAGGTCTACTTTAATACTCTTTTAGCGTTTTACATTTCTTGTCCTCAATGTTCTTGTTTTGTTAGGAAAATAGTTCTCTGACCATATCTGTATATTATCTACAAAGCTTCTGTAATTAAATTCTTCCAAATTCAAAAGAAAATTCTTGTACAAAAGAAAAGTGTAATAAATACTTTCATTTGAAAGATCTGACAGTTCGCTGGCATTAAGTTGTATTATTAAGTAGAAAATATGGCTTAAAACGAACGTATTTAGATCTTAGAATTGAAAGGTCAGTATCTTCAAAAAATGTGCACTTCATGTCTGTATAATGTTCGTAATATTAAATCTTCAAATAAACAGTACTCTCATTTCGTCTTACAATTCCTCATCTAAACACGCGTGAAATAGGACTGGCAATTACAAAATAGGTTAGATACATATTAATAACCAGCGGAAAATAGGACATTCCCAGAATTAACGAAAATTGTACCCAACCTTACGAAAAAGCATCGACCACGATCGTTTTAACGAGGTCCAAAACGAGTGTCTGCCCCTCGTTTGGAACGTCAGATGATATTCAGCTACCTACTAAATAAATTGCTGAAGTTTCGGCTTCGGTTGCCACTTCGTCCTGCCCTCAGGTATATGTGAGTTAATCGATGCCAATGAAATTTCCGAACAAAATTACATGTGTCGCGGCCGCCCCGCCATCGTTGAATTCTACGAACGTAGAATACGTTTATGCATCTTGCCAAAGGCGGAATTATAGTAGGGTCTAAGGTAGTTTAGTATCTCGAGTCCATGACCCTTCAACTATTAGGGCCGCGTCCACAGAAGATCAAATGGTTGAATAAATTCTTCAGTGAAAGAATTTTTCCCCCCTGTTACCCTGCGAATGAAAAATCACTTGCGACTATCGATTTAATAATGCTTTTCAGCGAAGTACGATGCTGTGAAAACACGTATAATAAAAAACGCAGTGAATGAATTTGTTCCAAGTGTAATATTTAACTTTCTGCAAGACGATTTCACGCAAACGATATTCTGTTTAAGATAGAAGGCACAAGATTAATATTTCACGCGTATTTCAATATCTCAATATTTAATTTACCCTTCGGAATGATTCATTCATTTCATGTGCCTACTAGATTTCAAAATCATAATACCATTCATTGTTTCCGGTAAATGATTAATTTCGTTGTAAAATGATTAGCTATAAGGGGTATCAAAATAATTCATCGATACTGTTCGAATAGACGTTATTACTACCGTCATTTTCATCACAGCTTGACGTTTTCATGTAGATGTTAATACAACCAGTGGTCGTTAACTAATTCATTATTGAATCAATTAATTATTGCACAGTGTAGATACCATACAAAATTTTGAAACGCAGTATAGCGGAGAGAACATTGATATGATGCATTTAAACGCCACAATGTTCTACAAACAATACGTACTTTTTATAATCATTATACATTTCTCACTTCCAATCAGTTTTATTTAAATCGGAGTCATATCTTACTCACTCGCCAAATTTATAAAGACACTATTGACCCATGTTATGTGGCTCAATCCCTTGACACATTTAAAATTAAAGATGTATTGCATTGTACAGTACGTAGAATAATATAATAACAATGAGCGTAGACTCTAGACCATTTTCTTCAGAAGTATCAGGCGTTTCAATCCATAGTTCTGCGAACTCTAATGAAATATTCATAATTGGCGATAAAGGAAGACATTAAAAGAACTAACACCGTCTAGCAAATGTTCAATATATTGTAAACATCTACTACACATGTGTAGCAACTATACGAATACGTACAGCATGTTCACCCATTTCAAATGTTACACTCATTTGTCATCGCCCTATTCTTTCCACGACGCACTACTTCGGCCTAACACAATTATTTCATATTTTACTTCCACACAAGTTCACCAATCATCACTCCAACAACTTCACCACTACTTTCGACATACAAACATTCGCAATTTCTCTTGATCGATTTATCGTGGACGCATCGAGAGGGACGCAATAACGCGGAATTATGATTACCACGATGTACACGACGCCCGCGACTCATTAATTTTCGATTTATCCCGAAATATTTCGACGTGTTCCTCGATCAATGGCCACCCTGACGACTCGTCCCATCGATGGTCGTCCGACTGTCCGTCGATCGAGTCCAACGGAC